>OV656827.1:7405000-12405000 GCA_927399485.1 Calamotropha paludella
TCCGTCGCAAACAAGGGACCCGGATGCCTTGTACTTAATGCAGCACTGACGCATCGCCTCGAACACGCGCTCGCAACGCACCTCTTGAAAGTTGTTTTCTGTAATAAATAAAAAAAGATTTCATTCATCCCGTTTTATGCAATTGTTCTTGGTTCCTTTAAAACGATCACTCTATTAAGCTTAAGCGAGGTGAAGAACTCTTGTGAACAAAGATAAACTGATCATTCCTTTAAAACTATTTTGTTTAAGAGTATCTCAAAAATATTACAACTCCTATATTTACGGCTGGATGCGGATCTCCTAACACCAACTTCTTAACCTATTCCCAGTGACAGATAGGCTACTAAACATATTACCATAACGATTATTGCTGCGCGGCTTCCATGACCTTGACTAGCACCCTCATTCACAACCGTCGGAAACTGTCCAATTCCAAATCAGCGAGGAAACTTTATTGAAGCGACTTCGGAAAATATAGACGATGTGATTCGGAAAGCACTTTAACTTTCGAATGTCTTTCCGACAGATAATGCTGGTGAAAATATTTCCGAGAGAAACAATAATTATTAAAAGTGATAGATAACCCTTAAATATATTATAAAGTGCAGGTAATGTGCAGGTAAATTGAGGTAATTATAATATGGTATTTTGTTTTAAGTGCGTTTTACTCGTAATTGATTTTTTTCATAACACAACTAGAATTGATATTACGTACCTACACACAAAATAAATATTTTTGACTTTGATTGGGCAGATTAAGGAGTTTGATTGCCCAGTGCTAAGCGTGTTTGAGCTATAATTGCGAATGTTAAGCAATTTTATTTAAATTTACAAGTTTATTAACGGTAGCCGGTTATAAATCTCAAAGGTCATACGTGAAACAACGGGATAAATTTTCATTTACGGAATAAATTTCCCTAGCGGTGTCAATGAAAGATATCTACTAATATTAAATAATTGTGTTTGATCTTAGTAAACAGTTTATATATAAATGAGTTGTGAAAATAGAAGTAAGTAATATTATTATGCCAATGAGCCTAGATTAATCAAAGCAAACGCGCCCTACCCACAGGTGTACCTACCCACTGAGGCGGAAGTAGTAGCGACTAAGAAGAAGGAAACCGTTAGAAACTTCGACGACGAACGGATATGTTCACTCAATAAAACCTCCAGTGATCGTTAGGTTTTTTCATTAGGATATTTTGAAAAAGAAATTGAAAAAAAAACGTTAGTGAATCTGGAATACTTCTTACACCGATTATATTAGCCCTACAACAATCAACCAAAGTTATTGCTATTGTGGGAATAAATTGTTTTTAGAAGTTATTTGTCTACGTAGTTCGTTCGTTTCTACAAAAACTATAGGGATGATCGTGTAATGCGTGTTGTTGTATTTACTACCAAAACAAATCAATCTTCAAAATAACTTTCAACATCAGTTTTTTTTGCGCCCCTATCGACTGTGCACCCTCCAGACTCGGGGGAGGGAGGTAGTGAATCCTCTATGGATACTGAGATTGGCTTGTACCCGGGAAGGGTCAGAAACCTTCGTCTGAGGCGACCGTCCCTCTAGAGGGAGCGATAGTCATTTTTTTTTATAAGATGCTTAGTCAGTATTATCATTCCAGCATAAAAGTCCACTGCTGGACGGAAACTTTCCTTAAAAAAACAATCAACATCAACAACTAACCAAAAAATCTCCATTATTGGCAGACGAGTTGGAGACGAAAATCACAGTAAGACCATAATTTAGAAAACGCTGCTATCCGTTTTGTGGTCTACGAAAGTACAGGATGATACCATTACATTAGTCGCCTTTTACCCTTGAGTATGAAGGGGTGGTTCTATTCTACGCTGCCGGACACCACTTGGCTTAGTCTGCATGCAATATAGCTATTAAGTTCAGACCCCTCTTTCCCACTGGGCACTCTGGGCAAATGCCCAGGGCCCCGCGATCGATAGGGGCCCCCTAGTTCCAGCCAGATCACTAACCCAATACCGACATTCATTACTGAAAAACTTATTTAATTAGAGTAAATCGAACCTCAATTAGGGACTTTATTATCGACTTGCTTATTAGCTTTTGCATACACGAAGCTACTCTACTTCACCCAAAATAAGGCTATCTAATTTCAGCATGCTTAGACAATTTTAAACATGTGAGAATCGCCCCATTTGAATTAAAGATAATCTATTCATCTATTGACTGTCAATAAAAAAATCTGAAACCTCGTTTATCTACTTTCATTGTCTATCCTAGTAATAAAAAAGTGTTCTGTCAAACTCAGCCAGTGCCCAGGGCCACCAATAGGTTAAAGACGGCCCTGATTATTTATAAGTAAAAAAATAAGGACAGACCGTAGTAATTTAGAACTTGTAAAAGCTATAATTATTTTGTTTATTGATCGAACCTTTTGAATGGCTTCATTTTCCAACTGGAGTTTTAATTTACAATCATTCTATTATCAACTCTCAATTTCAAATACCACTGTTCCCACTTAACATGAACTTATGGCGACAGTCCGAGGATGGCCTCTGTATGCTACTTCTTTTATTCAATGAATAAGAAGTGGTGACATTTAATAAAATCAGTTTTACAAATAATTTAGTAGTCATTTCTTGCAGCTGTTAATATTATCTAGATTATTTTTTATTTATTTATTCATATGGACCACAAACAATATAAAATCTAAATAAGTTGTAACATATATTAATTGTCTATTGCAAATCCAACATAGCTGGTCACAAATTATTAATGTTGTGTTAGGGAGCTCCTCATTGTGCATATAGCAAATACATTAAATTAGGTCACTATGTTATATGACTAAAGGATCTGTGATCTATAAAAACAGTGGTTATTTATAGATCACAGATCCCTCAAAATCTCCATTAACATTTTTTTATAGCTACGAGCATTAGAGGCAAATATATCTAATTGGTTGAAAAGCCTATTATGAGATTTAGTCATTCTATTAATAGGACAACAAAGCCAGCGTTAGTTCGACATGGTGCACTAAAACAAATCATGAGGACGCGTTGATCGCGTGTGATTTCTTATTGGTATCCTATATCATAAAATCGTTGGTAATTTCAATAAAGATTATGGGATATTGATACCTGACAGACACGACTAAGGGGCCCCTTTTCACCGGATGTATCTTTTGATTTGCTACTTTTAATAACTAATGGTTTAATTGCAATTGTTTGAAAACATTTGCTATAGGTTGACGCATTCAGAAGTTCTAATGTGGTCCTTCAATGGGAACGTAAAACTCAGCTTGGACGTGGAGTAGACAATGTCTTTATTTGCTAAAAATATCCAGACTATATTTAGAAAATGACCAGCTTTTCCGCATTTATTTGCATATGAATCGAATGCGCCACTTCGATTATCGTTGGTGGTCAACATATAGTATACAAAACATTTCCTTTTTTAGATAAGGTACCCTCTATTATTAAAAATGTCAAAATAATGTATCGTTCCGGAATATACCTACTCATCGATAACAGTGTGGTGTAGGTACACAAGTGATAATGTCAAATTAGATAAAAATACTTCAGCTTTAGCAAAGTTGGCGCCTTGAATTAATAGGTTTTGAGTAAAATTCTTTAGCAGCAATTTATACATATATTTTATTAACAATATGATATAATCGACATGCGCTCTTAATCTCATTACAAAAAAGATATTATACAATATGATACTAAAATCAAACAATTTAAAGATAGTATAGTAAAATATAACAGAATAATTCTTTCAATAACATGGACTTTCTCCTAATGTACATAAAATAATGAAATAAAACTACTTTCGAGCCAACTGCAGATGTATTTATGATCACATTTCAAGCTAAAGGTATATGGATTTAGGTGAAATGGAAAACACTCCTACATTACCTAAATACAAATACCACACAGTCAGCAAAGTCTTATAAAACCTAAATCACTAATATATATATATTTACTCCATTATACACATTTTATCAGTATACTTTTTACAGACAAAAGTCTACAATTCATATAGTTTTTCAAGGAAATAAGGTTGAAGTTAACAACATGAAACTAAATGTTTTTTGATTGCGATAATCACTTGAATATCTACAAAAACATATTACAATACTGACAGTGTAGGTATTTACTAAGTCTGCAGTCAGAATTACAGTTTCCCAATATCAACCGAGGTTCAATTGATCTGAACTACATTTGACAGTTTGAATTGGAACAAATTGATGTATATAGGTACACTGTGTAATGTGTTTACTCTTTTTATTTTACCCGGCAATGATATGTTATATATGAAAACAATATTTACATAGAGCAGCAAAGGTGTGGCATATATGCATATAGCGTTGTTATATGTAGATATATTTCATTATACCATATGCTCACTTAAAACAGATTGTATTGAATTCCATATCATGGACACATTCAAGTATATGAAGATAGAACTTTATCTTATGGATATTGTGCTATTATAAGGGTTTGACTTAAAATAGATACAACTAATTATGACAAAATTTATCCTGAAAATATATCTGCTAGAAATCCAAAGTTTCATGTGTAAGCAGATCAGATCTAAATATTACAAATGCAAGTTAAATGGCTAATTTGGTTTATATAGTTGAATTTTTTTTTTCAATGACAAAATTTAGAAACAAAATCTGATTATAATTATATGATTATTACTTCATACATATAAGATGAGATTATCCATCACCATAAGACTTACAAAATGGGATTTCAGCAGAATTTTGATAAATATGTGTGCAGATTTTAATACAACTTTATACTACTCTAGTCATTCAAAAGATTTGACAACTAATTGCTAACGCAATTAGTTCGCTCAAAATATTTGATAAAAAGACTGAGTTAATGACCACCAGATAGAGAATGAATATTTTTGTTAATGAGACTAACATAGTAAGGGCATATGGCAGATTACTTAAAAATAAATCATCGATTATGTAAACTAATCACACTATGATGTGGAATAAAATATTACAAACAAATATCCATGAATGACCATGGCTGAATTTGATAACAATATAAAAACAAATTGCTGTGACTCTACCGATAAGTAGTATCAATATTATTTCATATGTAAGAGGCACTACAATTTGATCTTAAGAGCTCAATCATAAAAGTATCACAAAGAATATACCATGTGGTGCATTTACGATAAGCAGCTACATTTAAAATATGTTATTTTTATTCTGTCTGTTAATTAATGTAGTTATTAATTATTTAATCTCATAGCTGAGATTAAATAATCAGTGTATGGCTTACTAGGCAGACATTCATATCAATCACAATAACAACGGCACTTCATTTAATGAAGTATTATTATTGCATATTTAGTAATCCTATTTGCACACAATTCACGAAATATGAATGTTCTTTGTAAGTATAACTAATGAAGTTCAAGTTAATTTTTAGTGCAGGTTGCAGCAACATACTTACATATGTGTACATGTATTTCACCATCTCCATGTTGTTATTATTGTAATAAATGCAACATGGCATGGCATTTAACACTAAATAATATAAACAACAATTTAATTTCTGATTTAGGGATTTGCTTTTGTCCTTCAAACAATTGTTTTCAAGTATGAAAACATACAGTTCATTTCGTCGGCAGCTGACAAGTCTACCGAGCAAATGCACATCGGCTATTGACTCAGATTAGCTTCCACACTTTCTGGTCGGCTAAGGACAGGTTTCTCTGCAACTTGAGGTTTTTCTGCAACTTGGGGCTTTTCCGCAACTTGTGGTTTTTCTGCAATCTGTGGTTTCTCTGCAAGCTGTGGTTTATCTGCAACCTGTGGTTTCTCTGTAACCTGTGGCTTTTCCTGGACTTGCGCTTTTTCTGCTAATTCTGGTTTTTCAGCCACAATTGTTTTCTCCAATGGTTTTACAGCAGCAACTGGGACCTCTGTTTCATTGTTCTCTAAGTGTGTATTAGACAACTTATTAGTAATTATTTCAGATTTATCTTGTTCCATTTCTGAAGGTCCGTTATGCTTGTCACTATCTGAAATTGAAGGTGACACCGATCTTTGAAGCATATTCTCTGGATGAGAAGGCGACAAACCCCTTGCTGAATTTTCTTCACTAGATGCACTCATTTGCCTTGGTTTAGAATGACTTGGATGTGATAAAGTTTGAGGATGATGAGGGTTATGTAATGGTAATCTTGACTTGTCACTTTTTCTCCATAATGTAACTTCTTGCTGTTTGAAGTAACGTCGGTCCTCAGTGTCCATCAGGACAAGATTTAAATAATACCTTACTGAGAATTTGTTATTTATGTCCCGCATCGTGGGTGTTAAGTCATAACCAGCTAAAAATACTCTAATAGGAATGCTTTCCCCTCTGACTGGTGCTCCATCCATTATTTCATATTTTGCAACAGTTTCATTTTCTGTAAATGTATTAGGCCCCGAACCCGTTGTTTCTCTTTTGATAATGGATATTTCCATGTGTTTGATTTTGATACGGACAAGTAGAAAATAGATTTTACCAACTATAACATCCTTCAAGTGGTACTTTGACTTATTGTACTCAAATTCTATGTGAAGGCAGTCTTCAATGCCCACTTCCATTTTTATGGAGTTCAATACATCAGGGTAGCTGCACAGCGTGTGAACGGCGATATCAACTTCCTTAACTATGTCTGTGAGTCGGCGAACGATCGTAGCTCTCAAAAAGTACCTTAGCCTGACATTTGCTCCAGTGTACACTTCATATGGTTTCTCAACGTTTGAAAACTCGAAGGGATACGATGTATGCTGTAACAAGTCGCCAGGACGCGCGAGCTCCTTGACTAATGATATAAATTCATGATGGTTACCTCTATCGTAAAACAATTCGATCTGACCTATAAGTTCGACCTTGATTCCTTGATGTTCTAGTTTCGACCCTGGTTTCCTCAAAGTTACGTTAACTCTCCCAGAAACTGTTTCTCCGTCGTAATACAGCAACAATTTCTCCTTTTTGCCATCATCCGTTTTTACTTCGGCAACCTTCCGTTTGTCAGCATCATCGAAAACGATTTCAATATCCGCAGTCTGGCCAAACCCGAAAAAGCTCATTTTCACTCTTAACTATTACGCAAGATTCACGAAAGTTTTTACGTGGTTTTGTTAAAGGAAAATAACGTTTTGGTCGAGCAAAACATTGAAAATCGGCGATGAAACGCCCGCGAACCCGTAAGATGATTGAAAGATTAAAGTAAAGATGGCGACTGATTTTACGTCGGCTGTCGGATAAGATGTTCATAAATAAAATTACAATGTAATTACTCACCAACAAGGCATTTCTGGATTTCACAAGCAAATCTTTTACAGGGGTCCTTCGACATAAATGACTATTCTTTATTTTTTTATAGAAAATTATTTAAAAATCTTGAATTTCTATCATGTTATACGTCTATTTTAAACATGGCAACAATTTGTACGACTGCAAAATTGTCGAATGAGAGTTACAGTTTTTAATTAAATCATTAAATGCAACAATAATTATAATTGTTTTTTTTTTGTTAAATTAATAGATTTTTATGCTTTATGAATTATAACTTTATTGCTTTTTGATAAAATACACGGTTGTGGCCATAGAGTACTTTAATATAAAGGTATTAGACCGCGATTCCCGATTTATGCCCTACATAAAAAATACTAAACCAAAGAGTAACAAATGAAAGTAGAAGTTCTTGATGCATAAATAATTACTCTATGGTAACTGTAACCGTAACACTTATCGGAGCGGTAGCGGAGCGAGCGATCAGTTTCAATGACGAAAATGTATGTAACGCCATAACTCTATGAGTTCTTAGCTGATTTTCGTATGTTTTGTAATGAATCGAACCAGTAATATAAATAACTGTTTTCTTAATATAAATAATTCTTTTCATTTTAAATTTTTAAATTATAAATTTGTCATGGCTATTCCTTTTTTTTGCTATTCCTTTTTTTGTTATAAAATTTGTTTACCTTTTCTAAAACTGTCACAATTTGTTACGATTTGTAATAGGCTATTAGGTGCTATTTAATTATTAAACTACATTGAGCTGTTAACCTTTCCAAAACCAGTAAATAAATAAACATGTTTCGGACTAGATCGTGAAGGAGCCCGATTTTAAAATTCGCAAAAATGCGTGAGCAACCAAAAATTAAAAAAAAAATTTAGCTTCAGCAAACATATACGGAACTCTCTAGAACTTATATTTTTTGAAACCACTAATCTGCTTCGCTCCAATATATAGTACTAGCGAAGTGACTGCATCGACCTAGTATAAAAAAGAAGTTTTCATTTAATTTTTCAAATGAAAACACGCATTTAAATGATTTATTCAATGTGATGATTATCAATTTGTATGTCTGTTTGTTGTCAAAATAAAAGGAAATGATGAATGGACTCGTGTGCATGATACTGATTGTGACGATACCAGTATTGAAAACAATGTTGAAAAGATCCGATAGTTAAAAGCTCTAAGTAGGCTCGCTTTAAGTCGTATGCCGAAATAAATAATATTATTAGAAACAGCCAAATAGCGAATACAAATAATTAATATTAAAATTATATAATAAGCAATCATTCTTGAAAATGGCTTGTTACCTGTTGGATAAGCACCAGATATAAATCTATTTTTCTCCGGTTTTTAAACGGTTTATTTTTACTGAAGAATCACATATGCTATTTGTAGTATTTGTGATCTATATAATCTAGTAAGTAAACATGACGTTGTCTCGAGCACACGGGAAGTAGGGCGGTAGTCGCACGACAGCCACGAGCGAGGACGGGTGTCTGCCTGCTTACTGGTGTGGTAACGAGCCAATTAACGTACCTATCGTGACACGGAGTGTTACATGTGGCGACGAGATAAAAGGTCAGTGTTAGTTTGAAAATATTATTCATATAGGTTATACCAGAAAGTAATAAGGAAACGTTAAATAATTCTTCGAGAAAGGAAGGTTAAATAAATACGCGGACACGTAAGATAAGCAATTTTTGAACCGCAGTCCTTTAATCTTTAGGAATTAACTTTGTGATTGTGTTGCTAAAGTACCCGAGGACAATAATAAGAATATTACAACAATTGTAATTGTAAAGTTATAATCATGCCTCATGAAACCTAACTATCAGATTTTACTAATTAGTATAGTATATTTTATCAACCAGTTTCTGTGGCTTGATCTATAACTTTATTTATCACTGCACTTCGTAGGCCTATTTGTTAGGAGGGGCACATGGGTTCCCGATGATTCACCGCATTGCAATGCAGTGAGCAGGTTATAGTCGTGTTGCATTGTTGTGGGCAAATTGGAATGTTTATACTTTTCATTAAGATCGGGTTTTGATTACTTTTTCGCTATTTGTTGCTTTAATTGTTGCAATTAATATTATGAATTTTTAGTGAATATGAATTAATTGTTTCGTAATTTGAATATTGATGTTCTTGTATAGTGGAATGACTTCCGGTGATTTATTAGACTTGATAGGTTGTATGTGCTTATTGCAATAGATATAGATGTGTTAGCACATGCTGTTTGTTGGTCAGTGCGGGCCTACATGAAAATGTAAACCGTGCTTGACTAGGTAGGTGATGTGCATTGGGTAGTACGAACCCAAATGAAATTGTAAATCGTACGCAGCTGTGTATTAGGTAGTACGAACCTACATTAAATTGTAAATCGTGCGTGATTGTGTGTTTGGTAGTACGAACCTACATTAAATTGTAAATCGTACGTGGTTGTGTGTTTGATAGTACGAACCTACATTAAATTGTTAATCGTACGTGGTTGTATTTGGTAGTACGAACCTACATTAAATTGTAAATCGTACGTGGTTGTGTGTTTGGTAGTACGAACCTACATTAAATTGTAAATCGTACGTGATTGTGTGTGTTTGGTAGTACGAACCTACAATAAATTGTAAATCGTACGTGGTTGTGTGTTTGGTAGTACGAACCTACATTAAATTGTAAATCGTGCGTGATTGTGTGTGTGTTTGGTAGTACGAACCTACATTAAATTGTAAATCGTACGTGATTGTGTGTGTCTGGTAGTACGAACCTACAATAAATTGTAAATCGTACGTGGTTGTGTGTTTGGTAGTACGAACCTACATTAATTGTAAATCGTGTGTAATGATAATAGTCGACGTGGTAGATGTTGGGATAAATATAGATTACCAAGTCAACTTTGATTCCAGGTCACCCCAAATCTACCCACTCCAAAAATGACAAACTTATTGCCAGCTCCAGAAAGGTTTGATCTCGAAGGAGACAATGCTACAATTGCTTTAGGATGGGAGCGATGGAAAAGGTCTTTCAATATCTACTTGGAAGCCTCAGGCATTACAGGAGAAGAAAAAAAGAGAGCGACACTGCTCCTTTTAGGAGGGCCAGGACTTCAAGAGATTGTTTACAATCTACCCGGCGCTTATGAAGAAAGCGTTTCAACTGAATCAAAAGTTTTCAAAACAGTTATTGAAAAGCTTGATGACTATTTTCTTCCAAAGCAGAATAAAATCTATGAAAGGCATTTATTTCGACAGATTAAACAGGAGGAAGGAGAAAGATTTGAAAAATTTGTTGTTAAATTAAGAAACCAAGCTGGAAGATGTAAATTCACCAGTCCTGATGAGCATATAATTGATCAGATTGTGGAAAAATGTTCTTCGTCAGAACTAAGGAAAAAAATATTAACTTTAGGAGACACTGTTACATTAGATAAAATCATAATTGAAGCGAATACTTTAGAAATAGTAAGCCATCAGCTAGAAGAGTATGGACATAAAAGTAAGTCAAATGATGTTAACACAATTAGAAGTCAACAAAAAATTTATAATTCAAGGAAAGATGACAAGAAATACAAAAATGAGAATAACAAAAAGGAAGAATCGACAAATAAGTCAGGATCAAGCAAATGTAGTAGATGCGGATACAATACGCATACAGCGTCAAACAAAGAGTGTCCTGCAAAGAAGAAAAATTGTCATGCCTGCGGAAAACTCGGGCATTTTGGTACAATGTGTAGGACAAGACCTCAAAAGCGAAAACTTGAGAACAAACAGAATGATGATCCTAAAATAAAAAAGAAACGGAATGAAGTAAACTTAATAAACGTTGATAGTGATAAGGATTCTTCTGATGGAGATCATTATATTTTTAACATGAATGACGACGACGAAGCTACTATTAAATGTGAAATGGGTGGAGTCAAATTGAATTTGCTTATAGATTCTGGATGTAAATTAAACTTAATCACTGAAAAAACATGGGAAGATTTAAAAAAGAAAAAAGTTTTCTGTATTAATCAAGTGAAAGGATCAAACAAAACCTTATATGCATACGGGAGTAACTCACCTTTGAATATCAAAGGATCTTTCGAAACTGACATCAAAGTGAACCAGAAATCAGAACGTACTACAGTTTACGTAATTCAAAAAGGATCGAGAGATTTAATGGGAAAAGAAACTGCTCTTCGTTTAGGAGTTCTTAAATTGGGTATTGGAATAAATGAAATTGTGGAATCCCCCAAACCTTTTCCAAAATTCAAGGATGTCCTGGTTGAGATTCCAGTCGATGAAAAATGTAATCCTGTATCACAACCGTATCGAAGAATCCCAATTCCCATCGAAAAGAAAGTGGAACAGAAAATAAAAGAGCTCCTTGACAGTGATATCATTGAGGAGGTACACGGACCTTCTCGATGGATTTCACCTGTAGTACCCATTTTAAAAGATAATGATGACATCCGACTGTGTGTAGATATGAGACGAGCAAATTCAGCAATCATGAGGGAAAATCATCCATTGCCTTGTATGGATAATTTCTTGCCTAAAATAAAAAAAGCTAAATGCTTTTCTAAACTGGACATAAAAAATGCTTTTCATCAGGTAGAAATTCATCCTAATTCAAGGTATCTGACGACATTCATAACTTCAAAGGGCTTGTATAGATATAAACGACTTATGTTTGGCATTACATGCGCGCCGGAATTATTTCAAAAAATACTTGAAAAAATGTTGGCAGGACTGGCAGGTGTCATTAATTTTATTGATGATATTTTAGTGTATGGAGAAGACGAAAAGCGACATGATGAAAGGTTATCTAAAGTTCTGAGAGTTCTAAAAGAAAATAACGTTTTATTAAACGAAAGCAAGTGTGTATACAAAGTGCAAAAGATCTGCTTCCTGGGACACGAATTGACACCAGATGGAATTAAACCGCTTAAGAAATATGTAACAAGTATTGTTGAATTTAGAAAGCCCGAGACAGTGGAGGAACTCCAAAGTTTCCTGGGATTGGTTAACTATATAAATAAATGGTTGCCCAATCTCTCGACTATAGCTGAGCCCTTGAAAAAATTACTAAGAAAAAAGTCTGGGAAGAAGACAAGCATAGAAGATGTGTGGAAAGATGAGCAGGACCAAGCATTTCGGAAACTAAAGCAAGCTCTGAGTAAGGTACCAACATTAGGATACTATGACGTTAATGATGAAACACAGGTCATTGCTGACGCGAGTCCTGTGGGGTTAGGGAGTGTGCTGATACAAAACGATAGCAGAGGACCGAGAATTATTGCTTATGGTAACCGCACTTTGACTGAACTGGAACGGAAATATAGCCAAACAGAAAAGGAAGCACTGGCACTGGTTTGGGCCGTAGAGCATTTTAAGATTTTTTTGTTTGGCAAAGAATTTGATCTGATTACAGATCATAAGCCGTTAGAGTTCTTATTTGGTCAGAAGTCGAAGCCATGTGCGCGCGTTGAACGTTGGGTTTTACGGTTACAGGCATTTCGATACAATATTAAATACAAACCCGGTAAACTTAACATTGCGGATCCTCTGTCAAGACTTTGTGTATATCAGAATATACCACCTGGAAAGGTTGAAGATTATGTACAGCAGATAGTAGAACAGTCTCGACCTTGTGCCATTCCCATGGATGTCCTCTCAGAATGCTCAGGACAAGATCAAGAAATTAAAAACGTAAAAAAAGGAATATACAATAAAGACTGGGACGATTCGGTAAAGGGATATAAAATTTTTGAAAGTGAGCTTTGTTTTTATGATAAAATATTACTAAGGGGCAACAAAATTGTAATACCAAAAGAATTGCGGAAAAGTGTATTGGATGCTGCACACGAAGGTCACCCAGGGATAGTGGCAATGAAGAGCCGGTTAAGATCTAAGGTTTGGTGGCCAAGAATTGACAGGGACGCTGAATTAAGAGTAAAAGCGTGTAAAGGATGTACTCTTGTCGGATTACCCAGCCACCCTGTACCCATGAAGCGACGTGATCTTCCCATTGCTCCTTGGGTGGATGTTGCAGTAGATCTACTAGGTCCGCTGCCAAATAACGACTACCTGCTTGTACTCATTGACTATTACAGCAGGTACAAAGAAATAAAATTTACTAAAACAACCACAAGTTTTCAAATAATTAAGCTGCTAAAAGAAATATTCAGTCGTCTCGGATATCCTTCATCAATCACAGCAGACAATGGTAGGCAATTTGTTAGCGATGAATTTAAAGCATATTGTCAACAGTGCAATATAAAACTATTTAATACTATTCCTTACTGGCCGCAACAAAATGGTGAGGTCGAAAGGCAAAATAGGGACATTTTAAAAAGATTAAAAATCAGCCATATGCAAAAAGAAGATTTAAAGGAGAGTGTGTGGGAGTACTTAATGATGTATAACTCCACCCCACATTCTGTAACAGGAAAGACGCCTACAGAACTTTTCTTCAGTAGACAAAATAGGGACAAAATCCCTTCTTTACTTAACAAGGATACTAAGATGGATGATTCAGAAGTAAGAGACAAAGATAAAATAGAGAAACAGAAAGGAAAAGAGTATGGTGATAGAAAACGGCACGCCGAGGATTCAATACTTATGGAAGGAGATAAAGTATATATAAAAGATATGGAAAAAGGAAATAAGCTATCTACTACATTTAAACCGACACCGCATGTGGTAGAACACTCGGACGGCGGAGATGCTATAGTAAGAAATGAGGAAACGGGCCAAAGACTAAGACGTAATGTTATTCACTTGAAGAAAGTGGAAGGTGAATGGAAAGTTCAAGGAGAAGAGCAAGGCATTGCTGAACAGGAGGTTAATAAAAGCAAATAATGAACTGATTGTATAACTTTGTAGTATGATTATGTAAACAATAGCTTTTTGATTAATAAATTTACATTAAGGAAGGGATGTAGTATTTGTGATCTATATAATCTAGTAAGTAAACATGACGTTGTCTCGAGCACACGGGAAGTAGGGCGGTAGTCGCACGACAGCCACGAGCGAGGACGGGTGTCTGCCTGCTTACTGGTGTGGTAACGAGCCAATTAACGTACCTATCGTGACACGGAGTGTTACACTATTCACTATAAGCTACGGTGTAGAACTAAAGCTTTACTTAGGTACAGTCAACAGACAAATAGCTATTTACGTTTGTATATCCATACATAGTAATTATGTTTTCCGAAGTGGACGGAAATAATCCGCGTGGGGGTGGAGACGGGAAGGATTAGCTTCGGTTCTTTACAACTGCCGTATGCTTTGACTTGCGATCAGTCTAGTAGAACCGAGCCTCCTGCCACAGCCGGTTATGCGAATGTTTTGCACATTTATTCTTGCGAGAACCACATACGTTGTATAAGCGCCTACAGTACTTCTTATGGGCGACACTCTTTTACATTACGTAGAATAGGTAGGATGTGATTTGTTTTAGATTATATTGTCAAATTAGGCGTCAATTAGCGTTAACTCTGACCACTGGTCACTCTAGTGTGATACGAGTACACGGCCGTGCAACTGTTTCGTGCCCGCATGCGTTCGCCTTATTCTCCTTTACTGAGATACCGAATTAGACGAACTAGTGAAATACTTGGCACAAAAGTTAACGATTTAAAGAGATTGACTTGTGTATTTACTAAATTAAACGATTCGGTCAAGAATACGCCGAAATTTTGATTTTCTAAAAGAAATAGTATTTTGGTGCATATTAATGAGTAAAAGTTGAATTATTAACCGAAGTAAGAGGATTGGCAATTAAAACACCAAAATGTGTCTTTTTAACTTATCCACTAGGAGTTTTCAGTAAAACCCCACACCTTTGTTTAAATTTAGGGAAAGGGGTTAATTAATTACTCATTCATCATCAATTGATCACTAATCATTCATTAATCAATTTTTATCATATTTTTTCATGATCTAAAATGATTATTGAAGACTAGGCTGCATGGGCTTTGTACCCTTTGCCTTCCCTCATGGAAAAACAAAAACCTGAAAAGAAATATATAGACCACAGAGATATAACTACTCTTTTGCCAAATAAAATTACAAATGGCGATTTACAGAATTTTCTAACAAAAGCGAAGTCATTTCATCGTTTTTAAATCGACCTAAGTTAATTTAAAATATGGAAATAACTCGCACTACCCTCGGAATTGCAGTGGGCATAGCAGGAACTTTGTTCCTGGGTTATTGTGTGTACTTCGATCAACAGCGAAGGAAGGATCCTCTGTTCAAGAAGAAGCTCAGAGAACGTGGGTATTTTGTTATATTCTGGTATCTTATTTTTTTACTGTAACATTCTACGTAAGCTTTTCGCTTACGATTATATGTCAAATTTCTGTAGACCGACAAAATATCATATCCATAATTTCATAACCTAAAAAGTTTCATAATACTTTCAACACGTCGATCAGATTTGCTTCAATAGACTGGAACAAATACATACAAATCAAAATAAGAAGACTAACAAATCATAGTCATTTTATGAAATGTAGTTAACAGTTATCTACTGTTAGCGTTAATACAGCACTTGCCAAGTATTGGGTAAGTGCATTGTAGGTATGTTATATATATTTACAGGAACGAAGTTCAATGAATTGCTGTAATATAATAAAGTTTTAGTTCTACGCTACGTTAATTATAATAAATGTAAACAGATATCACTGTCGTATCATTAGTGGTTCTTGGTGTCAATAACATTTAATGAAACAAAGTATTTTAATTTACATTTATCTTGCTTGATAATGTAATAAAATATCTAGTGTTGTAGGTGCACATACATATTTATAAAACATCACATAAAGTCAGTTATCACTGACTGTCCTAAATCCTAAGTGTGTGCATTGATTAAGGGATTAATGGGTGGCTCCCGCACTACACATAAGGTAGCAAGAGGAAGTGTAGTAGTAGATGTCTCTTACCTGGTCTAAAATATGTAAATGAATTTATTGAACACTAATGCACTTAGGTCAGGCACAGGGTTGACTAAGTGTGCATCAAACACCACCTACCATATTAATCTAGTGGTTTACTTTAATCAATTAAAACAACATTTATAAAATTTATTTTAATTTCAATACCTATATTTAGGAAAACAAATTAAATGTGACAATATTATGAAATTGATTCTAGGTCGACAGAATGCAGCTAAGAACTCATCACGATCAAGCACTTTGGGTGGACCCGTACCTGACATGAATGATCATGAAGCAATGCAGAGATTCTTCCTACAACAGGTTCCTAAACTAGTTTTACATATATCACCATTTAGTTGTAGTGCAACTTTAAGGCACTTAACTAAAACAAACGGAAATTTGTTTTATATATTTTTTTATGCATTTTCAATGCGATCTTATAAGATTTATTTTTTATTTATGAAATTTGTTGTTAAAAAATGTTTTACTAACCACACTATATTATTATAATGACACTAATTTGTATGTGCTCTGACTGAAGCCTTTTTGAATCTAATATTGTTATCATCAAGACATATCTCAACCTTAGTTTGAAGTAAAGACTGGAATAAATTAACAGTTTAAGACCAGTTTGCCTTACTGAAAATTGGGAACAGTTTGTACATACCTTTTATAGCTTGTTTTGCATTTACGCGACTCATATTTTTGCACCCCTACCGCTTGAGTCATATTATGCGACATAGAATATGCATGGTTTTTTCTTCTATTAACTAACTAAAATAATTATTTAATCTAGATAAGATTTACAAAAATTTCCTAAAAATATTTTTAATATGAAAAAGCTTAATAAAAATATAATTGGCAGCTTAGATCATGCTCTTATTGTAGGTATTGTTAATTGATTCTGAACGGGGTGCTAGGGGCACAGCAATTGATATTAAGCCAAGTGTTTTAAAGATTACTGCTCTTGATTATGAGCCTGATACATTAATTCTCTCTTGGCACTATCTCATGACACTATCCCTTGTTAACAGATTCAGCTTGGTGAGGAGCTTCTCGCAGCAGGAAATTTGGAAGCAGGTGTGGAACATCTTGGACAAGCTGTTGCTGTTTGTGGACAGACACAACAGTTGCTTGGGGTTAGTTGTTAAGCTTTAAAAAGACAATATATTTCCTAATGAATTGTTTTTACAACCAATTTTAAATGTTATTCCCCAATTTTGCTAATATAGGTTACTTATTGAAAACCAAATAGCTTATTATTGTAATTTTTTTTCAGGTATTACAACAAACTATGCCAGCACCTATTTTCCATCTTCTACTCAAGAAATTACCTGAAGTGTCAGAACGTCTCCGTGCTTCCATGAAAGCTAGTGGCAATGTCTTGCAAGAGGAAGATGTTGAATAAATATTATATGCCTCTATTCAGAACATGCACCAATACACAAACAGTGAATTGTTGGCAATTGAATAACTGTATTTCTCTCTGAATAGACTAAATCTTGTTCTTGGTAACTATTCTGAATATCGAGACAAACAGAGTAGTTTTTACTTATTTATCAGACAGCATTATGTTTAAAATCATTTAACATCTGTCTCTGACTACAGAGTTCTATTGAATGAATAAAATGATTACAAATAGAAGCCTTCTAGTTGATTTTTAATCTGTAACTGAATTAATCTACTAATGTAATATTTAAAATATTTTTTGCGAATTGTTTCATTAGGCAATCGAATTTTCGCTCTTTTCAGAAAGGATTTTAAAGCATCTATAAATCTACTTATTTAATTTATTTCTTACTGTATTGAAATATAAAAATCTCGTAAGAATTGGATTAGTAAAATTGGGAATAGTTCGCATTGGCTGTGATTATAATGCTTGAGTAAATTTGCCACTACCAAAATCCTTGCAAAGAAAAGATCGCTAGTTTGATAATGAAAATAATAATGTAGGTATTTGTTAGTGTTATTTTTAGGTTTTGTTTTGTGTTCACAACTGGTTAAGAATGCTTGAGAGTTTTGATTGAGATTTTATTGTGGAATAAAGATATTGTACAAATTAATTTTGGTGTCATTTGAATTATCCAAAATATCAACGAATACAAGCATAAGAAGAGATCAGGGTTGTTTGATATCAGCGTCCGTATTGATCGATGTTCAGGTTATGCCGTGATACTAGGGTCGGGGCTTAGCGCGCGCCCGATCGGAATCACAAAACTAATCAAAATTATATACTCACTTATAAAATAATGATGGAGGAATTACTTGTAATTCGATGCATGTATCGATAGTTTTTATCACTGCTATTACTAAAACTGATCACAATATAAAGTTTTTAAAATTATTATGTTACTGGTATGCAAAGCTTATAAAAAAGTTCGCTTTTCGACATATCTATACAAGGGTATATGGCTTTTATCTATTATTTGCCATCTGCATCCCACAATGTTTCTGTCGGGAATGATCGGTATGCGTTCGTTAGAGGTTAGAGTGCTATCAACTGTACATTCACAAGGCTTGTCAGATAATATGAACACAATCTGACAATTCCAGATTATATCTATGTAGGTAAGTATTGCGTCTGCTGAAAATAAAACCAATATTTATAACTTATTCAATTTATTTAACAAATAAAAAAATCTACGCCACCATAATAAGTCTATCAATTGCCCCAAAAATATTTGATAAAAATCAAATCCATAAACATATCTATATACATATTTACTACACCTAAACTTGTACAACATAAACAATAAATAACTGTACATATTATTTACATAGAAAACCCATAATCATGATTTTGAAACAGAGTTTCTTATCAAGTCTTGTGTCACCTTCATAACTTCTAAAGCACCTTTAGCTATTAGCGCTTCGGCTAATTGTTTACCTAGATTATCACATTTTACTATTACATCTAAGGGAATATTGGAGTTTTCCGCAAGACCACAAAATATCTTTGGTTTTTCTTTGAGAGCTTCGATTTCCGCTTGACTTCTGGTATCTTCACAGTTCAAATCTTCATAATGTTCTGATATCCTCTTATTGTGTTCCTCAACCAAGTTTATTGGGTGTGCGATGCCTTCGTCACTTTTTATTTTTTTATTCTTATTCTCTTCTGTTGGGCTCAATTTGTGTTTTGAGGTTTTGATTATCTGTGGGAATGTTTCTTCGAGGGAATGATCTATCTTTATAGTCCCGTCTAAACTCCACACAGCCCCCGTTATTGAGAGTCTGTATTTCTCATCTACTGGCTTCAGTCTTGTTGATACACCTACAGGTGCGCTGCAACCACCACCTGAAAAGAAATTATCATATTTAACTGACAAATAAGTTCAGTAAACACTGAACAGATATTCAAAGGATTCCTTTTTTTCCCATACTGTTGTCATTCTTAATTTAATTTGTCATAAAATCAAAAGGCATAATATACCTTCCTTGCAGGTTAGGTTAGATATTTTTTATTCTATTTATGCCTAACAATATTATGCAAAAAAGGGTATAATTCGGTAAATTATAATATTCTATGGATCTAGAATAAGTTAATGCAATATAGAAAACTTTCGATTTCCAGGTACGCCCTGCTGGGGATTGCCATGAAATCAAGCTACTCGACCACGGTGGTCGTCAAAGATTTATCTCTTCACTGTACTTTGTCCAATGTAGGATCATACTTTTGACAGTTGACACCTGTATAAAGACACGGGTATAAAGTTGCTATTGCAATGTCAAGCCAAACATAAGGAAACAAACGCAACCTTAGTACGTACCAATAAGGAAGTGACACCTGTCAAAAGTATCATCCTACATTGGACAAAGTATAGTCTATAAAACTCACCAAGCTTTTTGAGGAAGCTCCTTTCAGCCAGCACCCTGCAGTAAGTTTCGGGGTGGTTGAAAGGCGCCAGCATAGACAAAATCTCTTGATTTTCCATAGAACATTCCACGGCCAATGCGCCTTGCCCCACTGCATACTTTATTTCTGCGCATGGCAATATCTAAGTGAAAACAACGTTTTTTGTTATACATAACGGGGTTAATTTTTAATAGAAAAAAATCATTAATAAATGTCTGTTTCATCTTTCTTTGTATTTTTTTAATTTTCTTTCGAATGCGAGGATATTCCTTTTATTGATGAAGCAACGTTGGCTTACAGGGTAAAAACAAGACTCAATAGGTAGAGCAGTGGATCGGATGTTCAAAGGTTGCGTCGAGTCCTGCCAAAGAATAAGTTATGAGCCGAGTCGATTTTTTCTAGTATTTTTCTATTAAAATGTATTATATAAGATAGTTTTAAAAATGCTAAAATATAATACTTCTTTACGAAGTGAATCTTTGTCAGTATCGCATCTGAATTCGATATTTTTGGCGGGAATTTTATTCAGCACAGCGACCACGAAGCACGCAATTCGCTCTCTATGGCGAAGGACTTTTTGGCGGAAGCGTCTCTTTGGTAGTTTTGTTTTTCTTGTTAAATTTTGTGTTGTGGTGGATATTAGTGCGTAATAATTGTGGATTATTAACCACTAAGTGTTTGTGGACATGCAAAAGTGTTGGCAAGTGAAACAAAGCAGCGGAAGTTGTCTTTTCCTGCTCTCTCAAGTAGTTCATAGGGAAGTTTCAGTAAAACCCCACCAATTACTGAAACCTAGAAAAAAAAATATTTTACTGTTCATTCATCATCATTAAATCAAGAAATTACTCAAGAACTGGCAATTATACTTACTTGACACTGGCTAAATGCACAAATCGTGCAAGCCACAAGTAAACAAAAAAAAACAAAGTCTGTCTGATAATTTTGAACTTTGAGATAGAGAGGGGGGGGGGGAAGCAACATATAACTTATATTACAGTAACAAGTAAGTAAAAAGTAACAATTTCAACGATTCAACGGTTTATGATTTCTATCACACTGAATTGTAATACCAGATCAATATCATTGGCAACAAAAACTTACCTTAGAAACCCTATCGCCCCACCCCATCCTCTGCAGTCCTGCGTTAGCCAATAGCAGTGCAGAGTACTCCCCACCCTCAGCGTCCAGTTTCCTTAGACGGGTGTTCAGGTTCCCCCGAACATCGATCACAGTTAGGTGAGGGTGCGAGCCACGAAGCTGAGCAGTTCTTCGTAAAGATGATGTGCCTAAAATTTCACTCAATGAGAGAGGACAGCCGTTAGGATTGAAGCGCCCAAGTAGTCGCAAAACTGGGTTTGCTTATGTGCCGTGCCGTGCTAGCCGTAGCAGCTACAATCTCGATTGAGTAGACCAGAATGTTTGGCAAAAATTCAATGTCTACAACTTTAGGTTATTGCGTCGTTTTACTCTGTAACGCGCAATGGATTTTGAACCTTCAAGTTATACGTATGTATTACGTTAACTGATTAATCGCCCTACTGGTGAGTTATATTCTCATATTAGTCACATTCCCATGACGACTACTATCCTACTGAATCCCAGTCCCCTACTGAAAACTCTTTCTATTATCCTCTTTAAAAATTAATATATATTTTATTCATATCATTTGTTTGTCACAGTTCGGTTTTTAAATTCATGTCAAGTTGAATGTAATTTTTTTAAACCATCGTACATCGTAGACTTCATTATCCATTAGGCAAGATGTGTGGGTACAAGAAAAGCCACAAAAAGGGATTAAAAATTAGCCGTAAATAAAATGTATATTAAATTTTATTTATTAAATAATGTAGGAACTAATATTTAAAAGCAGTAAAACATTATGATGTACGCAAAGTGAACTTGGCGATCAGTCAACCGAATAATGAGTGATACCAAATACACGCACGCAACAGGAAAAAAAACAAAACTTTGCTTTCCTCCACAATTATCGAAGAGTGGATATCCTTAATTTTCATGCGTAAACGTATTAGACCATAGATAATCTTAGTAGATTCTTTTTGGTGAAGCTATGTAAAAGACCTTGTGAAAAGAACCGTTTGGTGCAACGGTAGCGATCCTGCCTTTCGCACCGACGGTCCTGGGTTCGAATCCCGGACGGGTCAGATGTTTGTATGATGAATACGAGCATTAGTACCTGAGTCACGGGTTACATATTTCTATAAATATTACATATTTATAGAAATATAATATGTATGTCTGTCCATTACCCTAGTACCCATAATACAAGCCTTGCAGTTCTTTTTTTGGGCTAGACTAAGCGGTGTGAATGTAAGAAATATATTAAATACTATATTATATATAATGCTGACATTCTATTTTTATTATTTTACTTATATAAAGTACAACAATAGGCTTATCCAGCATAAATAACTCCATACAGTGGTTTAAGTGTCAGGATTATACATCGAAAGATTGGTTTTAAATTATTTAGTCAAAAAATTGTATGGATATTTTATGAGAAGTTTTAATTGCTTACTATATTTAATGTTTGAGTAACTACATGATCCACTGTTACGATAATTTTAGTGTTTTATTGGTCGTCATAAGGGCACGTATATCAACATTAAATAAAGAAATAACTGTTAATAAAAAAAATACTCAGGTGGACTGGTAAAGAATGATTCTAGCATTAAAACCGCCTGTTGTATACAAATAACATACACACAAATAACAATTAAGTATTTGTAAAAATAATTTTGTAAAATTAAACCTACAAATTACTATAAAATATTTGAAATTAATAAGTCTTTTAAGTATAAGTTAGTTAGATAAATATGTAAGCTAACAATGACGACTATGGTGTATAAACAGCTATGTAAATAAATTTTTTTGTATCGGTTTTACACCGCGGTCAATTAAAAGGAAGTGTGCAATATTGAACCGTATGTTTCCTCACTTACCAATTACAGAGCCAGCGGGCAATGAGGCGAGCGAGTGATCCTTCAACTCTTCTCTGAGAACCAAGGCGTCTCGTGGGTCTTCCCTGAAATAAGCCAAAGGCTGGATTTCACTTAAACAAATACATCTATCTTAAAACGTGTCGTGGGGTAGTAAAATAAACTATTTTAATCTTTAAGTACCTAGAATATGTTATCTTACTGTGAGTAGTTCAACAGAACTCATAAGTCTTGCATGCGCAATAGAAGCGCACTTTTGGATACAATATAAGTAATAATGACACATTGCAATTTAAAAGTGAGGGAACAATAAACCAGGGTTGCAAATTATCAAGATATTTATTATCTCCGATAATAGTCAGATAATTATCTGATAATTATCCAACTATCAAATCAAACAACATATAAACATGAAAATTTTTTGAAGTGAAAACTTCTTATGGCGCGTTGGGCACTTTTGTGAGTGAGCATTTTCAGCCGTTCTCGCGACAGATGAGATTTTACACAGATATACTCCGCGTGTATTCTTATAATATATGTATACTATACGCGCTCTTTGCATGGGCATTCGTTCGTGCTCTCGCGACAGACGAGATTACATACCTATATGTATACTCAGAGTGTATAGGTATGCGAGAGCGCTGCATGCTATACGCAGTCTTTGCATGGGCATTCGTTCGTGTCCTCGCGACAGACGAGATTGAGAGTTTGTTATATTTATTTTATAAATGAATATTAAACGGAAAATTTATTTATTTCAATATTTCATTTGACTTGTGTTGCTGCTATGGTATTGTGTTAAAAAAACAAATCTAAAGTGTTAATAGAAATAATAAAAACATTGTTGTAGTGCTTTTGTATACTTTTGTATAGGTTACTATATTTTTTTGAAAACTGTCATTATGAAATTTTAAAATGGCAGGTAATGTCATGAGAACGCATGCGTTCAAGTGATTTTATTCATTGCGCATGTGCAAAACCCTGCACATGCGCACAAAAAAATGCAACGAACACGACTTGGTGTGTTTGTTGATATGTTTGTATACGATAGCGCAATAAATGAATATTGTATTTTACCACATAAATGATAGCACTTTTATACTGATCAGTAAAGCAATTCGTGCGAAATTATTCCTTAACCATTTCAAAATATCAAAAATGCACAACGTTAATATTCAAGTTTTCACTTCTGCCGTCACTCCCGGAGTGCAACCCGTCGTTTTTTTTTTCTATTTTTAGACATTTCTTTTACCTGAGAGTCTGAGACTACTTTTGTTAAAAAAAAACTATTAATTTAATTATTGTAATTTTTGACTGACTCGTATTATTAAAGTTAGTATTTTTCAAACTCTACTCGTCCAGCAATTGCTGGTTTTCCGCGCCTCGACAACAATGTACTATTATTTTGTTTTGTACAATAACAGTTACTCGTTATTATCAAAGATAATTATCAATACGTAATTATCCAGATAATTATCACGATAATTACCCAGTGCAATCCTGCAATAAACACCTTATACATTACTTCGACCCCAAGCTCAATAGCAGCCAAAACCTGTTCTAAGAGCTTACATAAAGCCTCTATTCTAATTTATAATTGAATGCAGAACATTCCCTCACGTGTGAAGGCTACTCACGTGACATTGGAGGAAATCTGGAGTCACAAAACAAGCCACTAACCAAAAGAACTTCTTCTTTTGTTGTTGTTTTTGACTACTCTCATCCCAAATAGCAGCTAAAGCAGCAGTTTGGAATGAGGGTAGTCAAAAACAACAATGGTACCAAAACCACAAAATTCTGAGTTAATATTCAAAACCTCGTATGGATTGCCGCCAAATTACTGCCCCCATCAAGGAAATTTTATTGCTTCATAACACTTGTACAAACTTAGAAATGTGTTACTTTGAGTCGACACATAAAGTTATACAATGACGTTTAGACCAACCTTATGCCATTGTTATAGAGATAATTTTCAGTGTGTACAACTTGATATGATCAAATTAAATTTTCTTTAAAATAAAAATACGTAGGAACAACATATTAATCATGTTTAAAACATTAAGAAGTAAAAAAAGATTTTATCTTATGATTTAAGTACAATTACGTCATAGGAGATAAGTGGATGCAATATCTTCACTTTATTTTTCTCATATCTCACAGAATTGTGAGACACTGATTAGACTCAATATCATATCATATCTATGGGTGTATCCAGCACTTAACTTTTATCGCTAAGATTCAGCAAATGATAGGGAGAGTAGTCGCCCTATCCCTCCAACTGGGTACGCAGATCATCATATTGTATCTTAGTATTATGCAGTGCGTTTGATAATAAAAGGATAATACCAAATATAGTACATAGGGTATATATGCATAAAACCCCGGAAAATTATTATAAAATCTGAATACCATCAGTCGGCTGAATAAATGTTGCTTTTTACGAAAAACTGCATAATGATAACCCTAGATGAGAATGGCAATAGTCCATCTACGTCTAGGGTTGGCACTTTGCTGTTGTTCATACAAAAAAATGCCATGTAGTGGTTTTAGGATTTATAATAATTTTCTGAGATTCTATGAATGGTATATTATCTACATATTTAGGTATTGACAAACATATGTATACCTATGGTTGTTACTTTTCTACTCTTTTCCACTGCTAGCTTATGTTGTAAGATATTAAAGTCGCCAAATCACGTGTTTCAAGTATAGTTTTATTACATAGTTACCTCTCAAAAACTGCTCCTATAGCAAGACCATCAGGCAATGTTGTGGGGAGGTCTTTCAATGAGTGTACCACAAAGTCCACTGTTTTATTTCTCAAGGCATCTTCAAGGTCTTTTGTAAATAGTGATTTCTCACCAATTTTCGGAAGCGATACATTCAGTATTCGGTCCCCGAGTGTAGTCATGGTCACTGAAAATATATTTATAGAATAAATACGTATGATTAGATCGAAACTCGATCGAAAGTTTTTATATAATTTTGTAAGCTCATTTGCGGACCAAAACTTGGCAGGTTTTAAATAATATTATGCTGACAATATATGTTGTATATAACCAGTGCAAGGAAAGTTGGCATTTTGAAGTGAAAACTTATTTAGCATCGTTGTGATGTAAAGTCGATGAAACGAAAAAGCGACAGTAAAAAGAGACAGACACATAAAATCATAACATATAACGTAGGAGAAAATGAGACAGGAAGCATTATGTACGTCTGTTAATACGTGTTTGTGTGCGCATGCGTAGTACAAGGCATCACAACAACCGTGGTGTTATGTATACGTGTACGTATTATTTTTGAATATTTCACTTCTACCACGTGTGAATTGCACACGTTTTTTTGTCATCTGTATAGAACAACCATAATTTTTGGAAATTAAATTTATTTTGTGTTTATATTATGAGTATTATTACGGCGTCAATTGAGGATATACTATTTAAACTTATGTGTATTTAAGCCTGTTTATTTATTTGAGTAGATACGAAAGATCTTTTAAAGCGCACCTATGAAAACAGCCTACACAAGTTATATTCAGTTGACAGTACATAATAAATAAATAAATATTTCTTACATTCACACCAATTAGCCTAGCCCCAAGTAAGCAATGTGTTATGGACACTAGGGTAACGGACATATACATATACATATAATAGACATATACATATAATATGATACAGTAGAATCCGGATATAACGACGATCAAGGGACCGGCGATACTATGTCGTACTAACCGGACGACGTACAAAACGATAAAGATTATTTTTTTAGTACTTGACTTACGGATACATATTATAATTGCGAAAGTTTGATTTTCCTATTAAGGTAAATTAAACCATCCAAATCACAAACATAGGTACATAATGTTTTTATTTAATTTTTTGCATTCACAATGCAATATTTCTATAAGATATAAAATACGTGTGTAAAAAACAACCACGCCTCCGAGCCCTCAGATGGGATTCGAACCCACGACCTTTCGCAATCCGGGCGACTGCTCTGACCGCTGAGCTACCGAGACGCTGGCAAACGTGTCGAATTTTACAAACGTATTCCAACTTCTACTATGAGCTAGTATCGTTCCACCAATGTTGAACGCTAACTACCTTCAACATTGAAAGTAATATTTTTACAAATATTAAACAATCAATTAAGATGGAACCAGCTATAATGATGTTTTTATTTAATTTTTTGCATTCACAATGCAATATTTCTATAAGATATAAAATACGTGTGTAAAAAACAACCACGCCTCCGAGCCCTCAGATGGGATTCGAACCCACGACCTTTCGCAATCCGGGCGACTGCTCTGACCGCTGAGCTACCGAGACGCTGGCAAACGTGTCGAATTTTACAAACGTATTCCAACTTCTACTATGAGCTAGTATCGTTCCACCAATGTTGAACGCTAACTACCTTCAACATTGAAAGTAATATTTTTACAAATATTAAACAATCAATTAAGATGGAACCAGCTATAATGATGTTTTTATTTAATTTTTTGCATTCACAATGCAATATTTCTATAAGATATAAAATACGTGTGTAAAAAACAACCACGCCTCCGAGCCCTCAGATGGGATTCGAACCCACGACCTTTCGCAATCCGGGCGACTGCTCTGACCGCTGAGCTACCGAGACGCTGGCAAACGTGTCGAATTTTACAAACGTATTCCAACTTCTACTATGAGCTAGTATCGTTCCACCAATGTTGAACGCTAACTACCTTCAACATTGAAAGTAATATTTTTACAAATATTAAACAATCAATTAAGATGGAACCAGCTATAATGATGTTTTTATTTAATTTTTTGCATTCACAATGCAATATTTCTATAAGATATAAAATACGTGTGTAAAAAAAAAAAAAAAAAACAACCACGCCTCCGAGCCCTCAGATGGGATTCGAACCCACGACCTTTCGCAATCCGGGCGACTGCTCTGACCGCTGAGCTACCGAGACGCTGGCAAACGTGTCGAATTTTACAAACGTATTCCAACTTCTACTATGAGCTAGTATCGTTCCACCAATGTTGAACGCTAACTACCTTCAACATTGAAAGTAATATTTTTACAAATATTAAACAATCAATTAAGATGGAACCAGCTATAATGATGTTTTTATTTAATTTTTTGCATTCACAATGCAATATTTCTATAAGATATAAAATACGTGTGTAAAAAACAACCACGCCTCCGAGCCCTCAGATGGGATTCGAACCCACGACCTTTCGCAATCCGGGCGACTGCTCTGACCGCTGAGCTACCGAGACGCTGGCAAACGTGTCGAATTTTACAAACGTATTCCAACTTCTACTATGAGCTAGTATCGTTCCACCAATGTTGAACGCTAACTACCTTCAACATTGAAAGTAATATTTTTACAAATATTAAACAACCAATTAAGATGGAACCAGCTATAATGATGTTTTTATTTAATTTTTTGCATTCACAATGCAATATTTCTATAAGATATAAAATACGTGTGTAAAAAACAACCACGCCTCCGAGCCCTCAGATGGGATTCGAACCCACGACCTTTCGCAATCCGGGCGACTGCTCTGACCGCTGAGCTACCGAGACGCTGGCAAACGTGTCGAATTTTACAAACGTATTCCAACTTCTACTATGAGCTAGTATCGTTCCACCAATGTTGAACGCTAACTACCTTCAACATTGAAAGTAATATTTTTACAAATATTAAACAATCAATTAAGATGGAACCAGCTATAATGATGTTTTTATTTAATTTTTTGCATTCACAATGCAATATTTCTATAAGATATAAAATACGTGTGTAAAAAACAACCACGCCTCCGAGCCCTCAGATGGGATTCGAACCCACGACCTTTCGCAATCCGGGCGACTGCTCTGACCGCTGAGCTACCGAGACGCTGGCAAACGTGTCGAATTTTACAAACGTATTCCAACTTCTACTATGAGCTAGTATCGTTCCACCAATGTTGAACGCTAACTACCTTCAACATTGAAAGTAATATTTTTACAAATATTAAACAATCAATTAAGATGGAACCAGCTATAATGATGTTTTTATTTAATTTTTTGCATTCACAATGCAATATTTCTATAAGATATAAAATACGTGTGTAAAAAACAACCACGCCTCCGAGCCCTCAGATGGGATTCGAACCCACGACCTTTCGCAATCCGGGCGACTGCTCTGACCGCTGAGCTACCGAGACGCTGGCAAACGTGTCGAATTTTACAAACGTATTCCAACTTCTACTATGAGCTAGTATCGTTCCACCAATGTTGAACGCTAACTACCTTCAACATTGAAAGTAATATTTTTACAAATATTAAACAATCAATTAAGATGGAACCAGCTATAATGATGTTTTTATTTAATTTTTTGCATTCACAATGCAATATTTCTATAAGATATAAAATACGTGTGTAAAAAACAACCACGCCTCCGAGCCCTCAGATGGGATTCGAACCCACGACCTTTCGCAATCCGGGCGACTGCTCTGACCGCTGAGCTACCGAGACGCTGGCAAACGTGTCGAATTTTACAAACGTATTCCAACTTCTACTATGAGCTAGTATCGTTCCACCAATGTTGAACGCTAACTACCTTCAACATTGAAAGTAATATTTTTACAAATATTAAACAATCAATTAAGATGGAACCAGCTATAATGATGTTTTTATTTAATTTTTTGCATTCACAATGCAATATTTCTATAAGATATAAAATACGTGTGTAAAAAACAACCACGCCTCCGAGCCCTCAGATGGGATTCGAACCCACGACCTTTCGCAATCCGGGCGACTGCTCTGACCGCTGAGCTACCGAGACGCTGGCAAACGTGTCGAATTTTACAAACGTATTCCAACTTCTACTATGAGCTAGTATCGTTCCACCAATGTTGAACGCTAACTACCTTCAACATTGAAAGTAATATTTTTACAAATATTAAACAATCAATTAAGATGGAACCAGCTATAATGATGTTTTTATTTAATTTTTTGCATTCACAATGCAATATTTCTATAAGATATAAAATACGTGTGTAAAAAACAACCACGCCTCCGAGCCCTCAGATGGGATTCGAACCCACGACCTTTCGCAATCCGGGCGACTGCTCTGACCGCTGAGCTACCGAGACGCTGGCAAACGTGTCGAATTTTACAAACGTATTCCAACTTCTACTATGAGCTAGTATCGTTCCACCAATGTTGAACGCTAACTACCTTCAACATTGAAAGTAATATTTTTACAAATATTAAACAATCAATTAAGATGGAACCAGCTATAATGATGTTTTTATTTAATTTTTTGCATTCACAATGCAATATTTCTATAAGATATAAAATACGTGTGTAAAAAACAACCACGCCTCCGAGCCCTCAGATGGGATTCGAACCCACGACCTTTCGCAATCCGGGCGACTGCTCTGACCGCTGAGCTACCGAGACGCTGGCAAACGTGTCGAATTTTACAAACGTATTCCAACTTCTACTATGAGCTAGTATCGTTCCACCAATGTTGAACGCTAACTACCTTCAACATTGAAAGTAATATTTTTACAAATATTAAACAATCAATTAAGATGGAACCAGCTATAATGATGTTTTTATTTAATTTTTTGCATTCACAATGCAATATTTCTATAAGATATAAAATACGTGTGTAAAAAACAACCACGCCTCCGAGCCCTCAGATGGGATTCGAACCCACGACCTTTCGCAATCCGGGCGACTGCTCTGACCGCTGAGCTACCGAGACGCTGGCAAACGTGTCGAATTTTACAAACGTATTCCAACTTCTACTATGAGCTAGTATCGTTCCACCAATGTTGAACGCTAACTACCTTCAACATTGAAAGTAATATTTTTACAAATATTAAACAATCAATTAAGATGGAACCAGCTATAATGATGTTTTTATTTAATTTTTTGCATTCACAATGCAATATTTCTATAAGATATAAAATACGTGTGTAAAAAACAACCACGCCTCCGAGCCCTCAGATGGGATTCGAACCCACGACCTTTCGCAATCCGGGCGACTGCTCTGACCGCTGAGCTACCGAGACGCTGGCAAACGTGTCGAATTTTACAAACGTATTCCAACTTCTACTATGAGCTAGTATCGTTCCACCAATGTTGAACGCTAACTACCTTCAACTCTGAGGGCTCGGAGGCGTGGTTGTTTTTTACACACGTATTTTATATCTTATAGAAATATTGCATTGTGAATGCAAAAAATTAAATAAAAACATCATTATAGCTGGTTCCATCTTAATTGATTGTTTAATATTTGTAAAAATATTACTTTCAATGTTGAAGGTAGTTAGCGTTCAACATTGGTGGAACGATACTAGCTCATAGTAGAAGTTGGAATACGTTTGTAAAATTCGACACGTTTGCCAGCGTCTCGGTAGCTCAGCGGTCAGAGCAGTCGCCCGGATTGCGAAAGGTCGTGGGTTCGAATCCCATCTGAGGGCTCGGAGGCGTGGTTGTTTTTTACACACGTATTTTATATCTTATAGAAATATTGCATTGTGAATGCAAAAAATTAAATAAAAACATCATTATAGCTGGTTCCATCTTAATTGATTGTTTAATATTTGTAAAAATATTACTTTCAATGTTGAAGGTAGTTAGCGTTCAACATTGGTGGAACGATACTAGCTCATAGTAGAAGTTGGAATACGTTTGTAAAATTCGACACGTTTGCCAGCGTCTCGGTAGCTCAGCGGTCAGAGCAGTCGCCCGGATTGCGAAAGGTCGTGGGTTCGAATCCCATCTGAGGGCTCGGAGGCGTGGTTGTTTTTTACACACGTATTTTATATCTTATAGAAATATTGCATTGTGAATGCAAAAAATTAAATAAAAACATAATTATAGCTGGTTCCATCTTAATTGATTGTTTAATATTTGTAAAAATATTACTTTCAATGTTGAAGGTAGTTAGCGTTCAACATTGGTGGAACGATACTAGCTCATAGTAGAAGTTGGAATACGTTTGTAAAATTCGACACGTTTGCCAGCGTCTCGGTAGCTCAGCGGTCAGAGCAGTCGCCCGGATTGCGAAAGGTCGTGGGTTCGAATCCCATCTGAGGGCTCGGAGGCGTGGTTGTTTTTTACACACGTATTTTATATCTTATAGAAATATTGCATTGTGAATGCAAAAAATTAAATAAAAACATCATTATAGCTGGTTCCATCTTAATTGATTGTTTAATATTTGTAAAAATATTACTTTCAATGTTGAAGGTAGTTAGCGTTCAACATTGGTGGAACGATACTATCTCATAGTAGAAGTTGGAATACGTTTGTAAAATTCGACACGTTTGCCAGCGTCTCGGTAGCTCAGCGGTCAGAGCAGTCGCCCGGATTGCGAAAGGTCGTGGGTTCGAATCCCATCTGAGGGCTCGGAGGCGTGGTTGTTTTTTACACACGTATTTTATATCTTATAGAAATATTGCATTGTGAATGCAAAAAATTAAATAAAAACATCATTATAGCTGGTTCCATCTTAATTGATTGTTTAATATTTGTAAAAATATTACTTTCAATGTTGAAGGTAGTTAGCGTTCAACATTGGTGGAACGATACTAGCTCATAGTAGAAGTTGGAATACGTTTGTAAAATTCGACACGTTTGCCAGCGTCTCGGTAGCTCAGCGGTCAGAGCAGTCGCCCGGATTGCGAAAGGTCGTGGGTTCGAATCCCATCTGAGGGCTCGGAGGCGTGGTTGTTTTTTACACACGTATTTTATATCTTATAGAAATATTGCATTGTGAATGCAAAAAATTAAATAAAAACATAATTATAGCTGGTTCCATCTTAATTGATTGTTTAATATTTGTAAAAATATTACTTTCAATGTTGAAGGTAGTTAGCGTTCAACATTGGTGGAACGATACTAGCTCATAGTAGAAGTTGGAATACGTTTGTAAAATTCGACACGTTTGCCAGCGTCTCGGTAGCTCAGCGGTCAGAGCAGTCGCCCGGATTGCGAAAGGTCGTGGGTTCGAATCCCATCTGAGGGCTCGGAGGCGTGGTTGTTTTTTACACACGTATTTTATATCTTATAGAAATATTGCATTGTGAATGCAAAAAATTAAATAAAAACATCATTATAGCTGGTTCCATCTTAATTGATTGTTTAATATTTGTAAAAATATTACTTTCAATGTTGAAGGTAGTTAGCGTTCAACATTGGTGGAACGATACTAGCTCATAGTAGAAGTTGGAATACGTTTGTAAAATTCGACACGTTTGCCAGCGTCTCGGTAGCTCAGCGGTCAGAGCAGTCGCCCGGATTGCGAAAGGTCGTGGGTTCGAATCCCATCTGAGGGCTCGGAGGCGTGGTTGTTTTTTTTACACACGTATTTTATATCTTATAGAAATATTGCATTGTGAATGCAAAAAATTAAATAAAAACATCATTATAGCTGGTTCCATCTTAATTGATTGTTTAATATTTGTAAAAATATTACTTTCAATGTTGAAGGTAGTTAGCGTTCAACATTGGTGGAACGATACTAGCTCATAGTAGAAGTTGGAATACGTTTGTAAAATTCGACACGTTTGCCAGCGTCTCGGTAGCTCAGCGGTCAGAGCAGTCGCCCGGATTGCGAAAGGTCGTGGGTTCGAATCCCATCTGAGGGCTCGGAGGCGTGGTTGTTTTTTACACACGTATTTTATATCTTATAGAAATATTGCATTGTGAATGCAAAAAATTAAATAAAAACATCATTATAGCTGGTTCCATCTTAATTGATTGTTTAATATTTGTAAAAATATTACTTTCAATGTTGAAGGTAGTTAGCGTTCAACATTGGTGGAACGATACTAGCTCATAGTAGAAGTTGGAATACGTTTGTAAAATTCGACACGTTTGCCAGCGTCTCGGTAGCTCAGCGGTCAGAGCAGTCGCCCGGATTGCGAAAGGTCGTGGGTTCGAATCCCATCTGAGGGCTCGGAGGCGTGGTTGTTTTTTACACACGTATTTTATATCTTATAGAAATATTGCATTGTGAATGCAAAAAATTAAATAAAAACATCATTATAGCTGGTTCCATCTTAATTGATTGTTTAATATTTGTAAAAATATTACTTTCAATGTTGAAGGTAGTTAGCGTTCAACATTGGTGGAACGATACTAGCTCATAGTAGAAGTTGGAATACGTTTGTAAAATTCGACACGTTTGCCAGCGTCTCGGTAGCTCAGCGGTCAGAGCAGTCGCCCGGATTGCGAAAGGTCGTGGGTTCGAATCCCATCTGAGGGCTCGGAGGCGTGGTTGTTTTTTACACACGTATTTTATATCTTATAGAAATATTGCATTGTGAATGCAAAAAATTAAATAAAAACATCATTATAGCTGGTTCCATCTTAATTGATTGTTTAATATTTGTAAAAATATTACTTTCAATGTTGAAGGTAGTTAGCGTTCAACATTGGTGGAACGATACTAGCTCATAGTAGAAGTTGGAATACGTTTGTAAAATTCGACACGTTTGCCAGCGTCTCGGTAGCTCAGCGGTCAGAGCAGTCGCCCGGATTGCGAAAGGTCGTGGGTTCGAATCCCATCTGAGGGCTCGGAGGCGTGGTTGTTTTTTACACACGTATTTTATATCTTATAGAAATATTGCATTGTGAATGCAAAAAATTAAATAAAAACATCATTATAGCTGGTTCCATCTTAATTGATTGTTTAATATTTGTAAAAATATTACTTTCAATGTTGAAGGTAGTTAGCGTTCAACATTGGTGGAACGATACTAGCTCATAGTAGAAGTTGGAATACGTTTGTAAAATTCGACACGTTTGCCAGCGTCTCGGTAGCTCAGCGGTCAGAGCAGTCGCCCGGATTGCGAAAGGTCGTGGGTTCGAATCCCATCTGAGGGCTCGGAGGCGTGGTTGTTTTTTACACACGTATTTTATATCTTATAGAAATATTGCATTGTGAATGCAAAAAATTAAATAAAAACATCATTATAGCTGGTTCCATCTTAATTGATTGTTTAATATTTGTAAAAATATTACTTTCAATGTTGAAGGTAGTTAGCGTTCAACATTGGTGGAACGATACTAGCTCATAGTAGAAGTTGGAATACGTTTGTAAAATTCGACACGTTTGCCAGCGTCTCGGTAGCTCAGCGGTCAGAGCAGTCGCCCGGATTGCGAAAGGTCGTGGGTTCGAATCCCATCTGAGGGCTCGGAGGCGTGGTTGTTTTTTACACACGTATTTTATATCTTATAGAAATATTGCATTGTGAATGCAAAAAATTAAATAAAAACATCATTATAGCTGGTTCCATCTTAATTGATTGTTTAATATTTGTAAAAATATTACTTTCAATGTTGAAGGTAGTTAGCGTTCAACATTGGTGGAACGATACTAGCTCATAGTAGAAGTTGGAATACGTTTGTAAAATTCGACACGTTTGCCAGCGTCTCGGTAGCTCAGCGGTCAGAGCAGTCGCCCGGATTGCGAAAGGTCGTGGGTTCGAATCCCATCTGAGGGCTCGGAGGCGTGGTTGTTTTTTACACACGTATTTTATATCTTATAGGTACATAATGTACGGTAATATAAAGAGATAAATTACATTCGAAATACATGATAAAACTCGGTGTAACTAACGTAAAAACTGTTATTTGAGTTTGTTTTTGACAAACTTTTTTCTTCAACTGTAAAACACTCGCTTCACAGAACTCATTTCGTCGAGCTTTTTAAACTTGTCATAATAGGTGTCAAACACTAACTTTGATTTACGCGCGCCAATAAGAAGAGATAAAGCGCGCGGGGCAGGTTGAAGTGAGGGCGCCGAGGTATTGGTGAATACGTTGTAAAAACAAAACATAACGCGTCGCTTTAACCGGTCGCATTGTCACAAATAATGGTCGCTTTAAGCAGTTGGTCGCTGTAACCGAAGTCGCTCTAAACGGTTAGGTTTTCTCAGTACCTAACTATGAAACCTAATTTATGTAATCATCATCGTCGCTAAAAGCAGTTGGTTGTTATAAGCGAAGTCGTTATAAATGAATTCTACTGTACATAGAAATGTAATATTCATATAAATATATATAAACACCCATGACTCAGGTACATTTGCTCGAATTCATCATAAAAACATCTGCCTCTTCCGGGATTCGAACCCAGGACCGTCGGTGCGAAAGGCAGGATCGCTACCGTTGCACCAAAATGTATAATTGCATGATCATTTTTAGAGTGTATAATGTAAAAGTGCTATCGACTTTACTTTATAAATCATTTCTACCTAAAGCAGCATTTAGATTATTGAGATTACTATGCAAGTCAACAGGATGGCCACTGCTACGCAAATATAATTAAGGATAAGATAAGATAAGAGATATATTAATTTGCGATAAATGTGGTTTCCATTGCATAGGTGCAAGGATTTAATTATTATTCAAGACAAAGTAAAAATTGTTTTTTGATATTTTTTTTTACAAGTTTCGTCACCCAAAATAAATAAATAAAAATAGCTTGCATATAATTCATAAGATAACTAAGTTGATATTGTCTGTCCTTGTCTCTTCTATGTTATAAAGAATAATGCCAATACTTCTTCTAAAGCTGTGAATTGACGGTCAGTTTTTCGCATCAGTTAAACTGACGTCAATCCAAAATTTGATCGTGAGTGTCGAATCATCATCACTCCAGAGTTTTAACTGACGACGCGCCACGTATTTCCGACATTATCATAAATACAACTCGGCGCGTCGTCGGGCCCAACTGATCGTGAGTACATGATCGTCCTAACAGCCCGGCCGATTGAAAACTGAAGAGCCGGAGTGAGTGAATGCGGAAATCGAGTTGGCCTAAAACCATTTGGAGTGACGCCACAGTTTTACGAAAAACTGATCGTCAATGCCCATTATAATAGTCAGCCAGTGTTCACAAATAGTTGCCAATTCAAACTCAACTTTAAAAACCACCTAGCTGGCAATGGCTTCCGGAACATCTTTGAAATAGAGAAATAAGAAGAAACATACAAGAGAAAATACTGGCATTGCTTTAAAATAATAAAGCAAATGTTCTTATTTATTCCTGGCGAAAGACGCAAACTTTGAGGGGCTTCAGCATATTATGAAATTCTGATAATGTTACTTACCAATAGTAAACTCTTTTTCCGGATATACTGTTTTCAAAGTATTTATAACATGGTTCGTCTGTATCATTGCAAGCTGGAAATAAAGACGCTAATTATTAATAATATAATAACAGTAAGTTATTATTAGAAACCAGCTAAAGTGAAAATAAAAATTGTGGAGTTATTTAGTAATCTCTTTCGAAAATATCTGTGTAAACTTGGCACCCCACTTTGGAAAAATACGTTTTTTTTTAGAAAGATTTCAATTAACAATACATAATAATAAAGCTATTTTCGTATAGTAGTAATGCAAAAAAAAACTAATACTAGGCGATGCATTCGCTAAGCATAAAGCTACGCTAGCACCATATATTGGAGCGGAGCGTAATACCTAAAAAAAGAAAAAAAAAATGGTTTCGATGGGAATTTTTGCGAATTTCAAAATTCGGGCTCCGTCACAATCTGGTCCTAAGCCTGTTGATTCGATTCCACACAAAAATATTAAAATCGGTTAAGAACTCGGGAAGTTATGGCGTAACAGACATTGCGCCATTGAAGCGCCATGGGAGCTTCGCTCCAAAAATGTCATCCCCGAAATTCGAAAAATCTGTTTTTTCCGACTGTTTCTCATAGACAAACATTAATAGTGGATTGAAGTGTAATTTTATTTGATAATAGAAAAATAAATAAATAGATTTTGGAGTATTTTTAAAAACGATTTTTATGACTTAAATACTGTTTCAATACGATTACTACAAACGTTAGAATTGACTAGGGGGGGTTCATAGAGGTTAGTAGTGGAAGAATTTTCGATAGTAGTAAAGAAAAAAATTACTAAAAACACTCTAGTCGAGTCAAACTTGTTTAGGAGCAAAATTTACGGGATAAAATCTGTTTGAATATGAACACGATTACTACAAACGTCAGAATCGCACTAAGGAGGGTTTATAGAGGTAAGTAGTGAAAGAATTTTTGATACTAGTAAAGAAATAAATTACTAGAAGCGGTTTAGTTGAGTCAAACTTTATTGGGAGCAAATTTTACTGGACAAAGTCTGTTAGAAGATGAAAACGATTACTACAAACGTAAGAATTGACTAAATGGGGTTCGTAGAGGTTAGTAATGAAAGAATTTTCGATAGTTAAGAAAAAAAAATACTAGAAGCGCTTTAGTTGAGTCAAACTTTTTTAGGAACAAATTTTACTGGATAAAGTCTGTTAAAAGATGAAAACAATTACTACAAACGTAAGAATTGACTTAGTGGGGTTCATAGAGGTTAGTAGTGAAAGAATTTTCTATAGTAGTAGAGAAAAAATTTAGAAACACTTTAGCTGAGTCAAACTTGTTTGGGAGCAAAATTTACTGGATATGACTAAAAGAGGTTTGTTGAGGTTAGTAGTGATCTACTAAGGGGCTGTCCATTAATCACGTGAGGCTCGAAAGGGGGGGAGGGGTCCATAAAAAAATCACGAAATATCGCAAGGGGGGAGGGGGGTGTAGTAATATATCACGTGTATTTATTTTTTCAGCAAACGCGCGATACTGAATCGAAAAGCGGCGTGACGTGTATTTATTTTTTCGCCAAACGCGTAAAAAACGAAAGCGGCTTACTACTTCTGTAGTTCGATGTTGGCGCCGAAGTTGAGATCTGACGACAACTCTGTGCCATAAAGCTCAAGGCTGTCGGTATCAGGTACAGATGTACCTCGGAAAGTAGGAGTGAGGTTGAAGGAACTCCTTTTTGCAGTGAAAATACACGCTTGCATTTTGGAGGCGTTGAAATGGACGAGGTTACTGTCACCCCACTGGGAAACGTGGCTCAACCTCTGATTCGTTCGCTCAACCATGGCCTCTCTCATCAATATCACGTCGTCACCGCTGGCTTTTGAATTAGACAGGTATCTCTCAACGACAGTACTGTCGTCTGCATACCCAACAATTCCAGGTATCAACAGGTCATTGATGTGCAGCAGGAGAAGTGTCGCAGAGAGAACAGACCACTGAGGAACTCCGGCATCAATAGCCACTAAGTCAGAGGAGCAGCCATCGATAACTACTCTGATCGACCGTTCTGTCAGGAAATCGGCTATCCAATTACAAAAGTCAGCGGGGATAACATACGCAGGAAGTTTGCGCAGCAGACTAGCGTGTCAAACCCTGTCAATAGCCTTCGAGATGTCAAGTGACTCGGCAAGTGCTTCGTCGTGCATCTCGAGGGCCTCGCCCCAGCAGTGCGTCACATAAACTAGAAGATCCCCAGTTGAACGTCCACGGCGAAACCCATATTGACCGTCACTGAGAAGATCATTGTTTTCTAGGTACGAGAGCAACTTACTGTTCAGCACTTTTTCCATTACTTTACATAGTATGGAAGTGATGGCGATCGGTCGGTAATTGCATGGGTCGGCACGACAACCCTTTTTGGGTAGTGGCTGCACATTGGCAAGCTACCAGGATTTTGGTACGGTTCTTATTTTGAGAGAGAGGCGATACAAGCGTGTTAGCACAGGAGACAACTCGGGTGCACAATACCTCAGTACTCTTGCTGATATACCATCAGGACCACTGACCTTATTCACGTCCAGACCAAGTAAGACTCTACGGACCTGTTTATTGTGAATTGTGATCTCCGATATTGAAGAATCACATCAAGGTATGTTTGGTGGTTGTTGAGAACCGGTGTCTAGACGGGAACTGCTTGCAAACAGAGAGGCAAATAAACTTGCTTTTTCAGTTGCAGAATGAGCCAGTGACCCGTCAGGTTTCAGCCAAGCTGGTAACTGGTTTCAGCAAAGCTGGTAACTGGTTTCAGCAAATAAATAATTTGAATAACATAGGACGGCAGAAATTCACTTCGACGTACTTCGAAAGGGACCAGTGGGGTTATTCACAACCGTCGGAAACTTCTCTTTCCGAATCCGTGCGGAAACTTTTCGAATGTCACCTCCATGAGCTATTCACAAATCCGACATCGGAAACTTTTGACAGTGTGATTCGGAATGAAGGCTTTATCTATCGAATTCGTATCCGACAGCTAATTGGTGTCGGAATCTTTTCCGAAAGAAAGAAAAAATTAAAATAAATAAATTATTTTGTCTTAATAATACTTTCAAATTATTATTTGCAAGTAGTATGGGGTAAGTTTATTATCTTTTTTCGTTTTAAGTGCGTTGTTAATGCTTGTTTTATATGCATTACTGGAATTAATGTTGCATTCAATAAATATAAATAATACGGGATATAATCACTTAATCTACCTTTTATCTAATGTGGTATTTAAAAATAGTTTTTTTTTTCTATTTACTTTAATAAATAATTTAAAGCAGACATTGTATTATAAAAATATATCTTTTTCATTAGTTACTACATCACAATTTATTAACAAAATATTGTTTTCTTTTCTAAATGATAAGACAACATCACTCTTTTAATTATTAAAGTAATATAACAACAACAATTTGTTTTATATTAATAACATAAACAGGTTGTCATATAATAGTATTTTAATTATATCATACAGAAAATATTATTTTGGTAACTATATACATAATATGAAATTGATAAAGCACCAGATTAACCATATAGTATTTACGTTAAACTAAACCACTTTATTTTCACTGGGGTCTGTTACCTTTTATTTACAAAGCTAGTTTAAAGGAACACAATTATTAAGACATTACATGGAACAGTTTTATTTAAGTGAATTACTTATTAAGTTGTAAGTTGCTTGTTTCATTTAACATATTTTGTGACAAACTTGCTTGAAATCATGAAAAATGATCATATCTAGTACTTTGTTATTTTCTACTATATTAGTCCATATCCTACCATTTTATAACATTCTTTGTAAATGCGCTTTACTACTGCAAGTTAGCACTATAAGTAGTCTGTGCATACGGATTCGGAAACTTGTTTTCGATGGGATTTGTGAATAACGTTTTACAATCCGTTCGGGAACAAATTTGACATTTCGAATTCGGAAGGTATCGGGCACGGAAAGTTTCGGACGTTTGTGAATAAGTAGCCAGAACTGTTTACTTCCATTCGGGTAGAATGACAGTTTCGTCCCTTTTCTGCTGATGTGGTCGAATCTTGCTTTAATGACCCTTTTGCATGACTTGGCGGCCGAATTATAGGCTCTCTTCTTCGATCGGATTCTCCGTGCGCGGACCTTGCGATCACGGATATGCACCCAAGCCTGGTAAGCAGACTGTTTCCGGGCCTCAGCACGAGCACAGGCCGCATTACACCAAGGCCGGGACTTGTAACCGAGCGGGATGTCGGAGAATGGAATAAAATACTCCATTCCCTGCCGAATTAAATTAATTTAATTAATTGCCGGGGCGCTCGAAGAGAAGCAAGTTTGCCGCCAGGGATAAGATGCAAATAAAATACGCATCTCGTCCCAATTTCCTGACTCGTAACACCATACCCCCCTGGGTCTATCATGCGGAGGAGAGCAGATCGATACGGATTTCACTCCACAATGGTCGGACGACCCCAGAGGAGCTAAGACCGATACCGAATGTGTGTGGATCAGTTGTCAGCAGTAAGTCAAGACAATTGAGTGTGTGGCCAGCAATATCTGGAATTCGCGTCGCTTGGTCCACCAGCTGAGTAAGATTAAGCGCTAGGGCACGCTTCTCTCCCAGCATGGTCAGTTTTCTGGTATGGGAACAGCCACTTTTTATGGTGAGCGTTGAAGTCTCCCAGAAAAACAAGCTCCGCCGCTGAATATCGCACAGTTGCCAAGTCTGCCGTCTCTGTGAGGAAATCTTTGAGCCGAGTCGTCTCCCGGTTACCGCTGTGCGATCGGCAAATACAGATGTAGAGCTTCTTCTCTACCCCTGTGTCCACCAGAAGCGAAATAACGGAAAACTCGGACTTTTTAAAGCATCGGAGACGCCTACAGCAAATGTCATTACGGACGAACACACAGACCCCTGCACTCATCTTGAACTTATGCTCAAGCGGTTAACCAGGGTAGTTGAGGTACGCCTCATCCGACGGGGTTGCTATCTGAGTGTCCGTTAAGAAGAGTAGGTGCGGCTTCTCGGTCTCCAGATGATGATGGACCGGATCGAGATTTGAGTGCAGTCGTCTGATGTTCGCGAAGTGCACTTTTTATTGGAGGAAGTGCAGCCGTTCTTTAACTTTCTTCTTGTGCTTCTGGATCATAGTGGTTAATGTTGGGGGGTTGGATTTCAGTCGAGACGCTAATCAGTCGACCATTAAAGTACTCTTAGGCTAAGCTAACCACAGAATGGAACTCACCTGGAGACTGCGGGGACGCCTGAATCCCCCCAAAATGGCCACTGGGTCCTCCCATCCAGTCGCCAACTGGCACGGTGGAGCATTTCGGGATTTTTCGCAAGTTGGCGGGGCAGCCTTACACGCGTCGCTCACGCGCTAGTTGGGCCCCCTACTAACTGCAGTCGGCCAATGGCTAAACCGTGATTCGGATTCCGCTACAGAATGAGTTACCTGGTACAGCATTACCAAGATACCAAGACCGGTCTTCAGTTGCGCAAGTGACTTATTACCAACCCCCATTGGCACTGGTACTCCCGGCCTCTAACGGAACGCAGCAGAGCTGCTTGGCGACGGATTTCGGCAGTATGGTGGTCGCAAGCCAGGCGGGGCCGCCTGGCTTACGGAGCCTACCACCGCTGCTGGGATCATCAGCCGTCACCATAGGCCGAGTTGGTCCGTGATGCCGTTGCCCGGGGTGGACCGCTAGGAGTTAGATCCCACCCACCCCAAAACCTGCAACTTCTCTATCTACCTCTAAACGTTATTATTGTAGTCTTTAATTTTCTATTATGAAATTAGATGATACTTATACCTGTATTTTAAAAATATTTAAAAAAATAAGATTCTTTGTAAGTACTAAAAAATACACGTGATATAGTGGGGGGGGGGGGGGGGGGGGTTGTCTGAAACCTCACCATGTATCACCAAGGGGGAGGGGGGGTTAAAAAATGCAAAAAAAAAAACATCACGTGATTAATGGACGGCCCCTAAGTTGGTAGTGATCTCTTATGCTACTTCAAAATCAATTAGGTATATAACTTACAATAATAAAAGAGGCAGTGGAAAATTAAACAATGGGAAGCCTCCAATTTATTTATGAGAAAGACATAGAAATATTATATTTTTAATAGACCCTTTGACCCGAACAACTTTTTGAAAGCCTGTATATACAATGATTATAAAAAAATTGTCAATTATAAAAACAAGTAATGTTATAATAGTATAGTAAGTCCTCTTTTTGTTTAAATATAGAACACTGATTAAAAGTAGAGATATTGTCATTTGATTTTAAGAGTTTATTTTTATTTTCATTAAGCATGTAAAATGATAACTTATTTAATATTTCCATTACAAGATACAAAAAAGCCACATCTTATTGGCAGGACTAGTAAATTGGAATGGGAAACTTTCTCATAACTAAGTGATGTTAAAGAGCAGCCAAATGGTCTGATCAGTTTGAATTGACCCATTTAAAATAATTACCATTAAATATATTTATTTTAAGTTCAGTGCGGGATATGTAAGAATTAATTCATTTAAATACTGTTGGCAATAAAGTCAAGTAAGAGGCATGGAATTATTCTTGGTTATTGATATCAATTTATTTCTTTAATAATTAGTGTATTATTTGAAATTATGGTGTTATATGGTATTCCATATAACACCATCACAATGACAATTTAATTTTTATAAAACCTATTTTGTGTCAACCGATTTGAACATGATATATTTACTACGAAAACTTACTTAAAATAATACACACATTGCATTAACTGTTGATATTAGTAAGAACTACATGCAATAATGAAAAATAAAAATAATTATCAGGAATAAATATCTTTTAAAGAGTTCATATACATATATGGATCGTTTCAATAGTCAACTCTATTTGTTAAGTAACATTTTTATAATTATGTTGGTCATGTCATATTAATATTCTTATCTCAGAGTACTTTTCCAGTAAATTGCATGTACAATAAAACTGTAAAATAAAAGTAGTAGGTATATTCAAAAACTAAAATAATTTATTATGATTAGCAATAAAAGCTTACGTTTGTTGATTGTGATTTGTAATGTAACAAATCAAATTTTTACATTGATTTGTAATACTTTTCATGTAAATTCTGTTTAAGTTTAAAAAGTCCCAGGAATGCACGTATTCAGTATCGAGGACTCACTCTGGCAGCAATTAATAAATAGCAACCTTGTTTTTGACTTATTAATTTTCTTATAACATAAAATTTAATAGATAAGTTATAGGAATTTACCTCACTTTTCCTTGAACCCACACGGATTATGTTATTTGTGTTATTTTCCATTATTATTTTTTAACAACTAGATATCAACTAATGTAAAGTTCTGATTGAAGGTTAAAAAACTCGCTAAATATTACTATATTATAAAAGTATGAAAATTTCGTTGTTAACACACTTGTGAACTAGACAAAACTTGAGCGAATAGTATTTGTAAGTTACGGAATAGAAGAACCCAATAAAATAAATCCCCACATTCCGAATCACAGAGCACTTTACTACATACTCTTTGCACTTTACTTTGTAATCAGTGGTCATGATTAGATATAGCTATTCCTTCAAGACCAAATAGATTTTCTCGTTGTTTTCCCTTTAGGAAAGGCATGGGTACAAAGCCTATTACAGCCTAGTCTTTAGTTATTTCTTTACTTAATACGATCGTTATGAATGGTGATCAGAGTTGATTTATGAATGATAGAAAAAGGATTATGAAATAATAATAAAATAATTCTTATCAGGGATTATTTTTAGGTTTCAGTAACGATTTTACTGAAACCTCGTGACTGCTTATGAGAGCATGTATATTCACGAACACTTAATAGTTAACAATCCAGCATTATTAAACACTAGTAACCTCAAAAATACAAATAAAATGAAAATTAATATTCTTTTGGAAATAATTATTTTTATAAATTTATTAAATATTAATTTAAATGCAAAAAAACATTTACGACAAATTATGTGAGACACCTCCTAGGTTTCCTCATAAGGGAAGGTAAAAGACACAAAGCTCATGCAGCTCGTCCTTGGGTAATTTATTTCCTTTAATTAATGATGGTGAATGATTATGATTACTAATTTATTAATGATCAATATATGTATAATGAATGAATAATTCCTTACCCTATGTTTTTGTAAAAGTGTGTGGATTTATCCAAACTTCATATTTTACCCACGAAGTTTTTAATAAAATATAGTTTGTGATTGTCACGTACGTATTATCTATACACTTTTTGATGTATGAACTGTGACAGCTTGTAAGCTGCTGTACTGTTTATAATAAAATATTAACCTGAAAAAAAATGAATTTTGCTTTTGATATTGTTCTGAGAACTGTTAAATCACAGACTCACGAAGTGAGAGAGTAAAATTTATGTTGTTGTGGATATTAGTGCGTAATAATGGTGGATAAGTGTTTGTGAACATACAAAAGTGTTGGCAAGTGTGATAAAACACCGGAAGTCGTCTTTTCCTGCTCTCTCAAGAAGTCCAGGGTGATATTTCAGTAAAACCCCACACATTTACTGAAACCTAGGGGGGAAAAATATATTTTACTGTTCCGTCATCATCATCAAATTAAGAAAACTGGCTAAATGCACAAATCGTACAAGCCACAAATAAAGAAAAAAAAAAGAATTTGTCAGTGTCACATTGACATTGACAAGACATTGAAGTTTGCTTGTTACCTTGTTGTGAGAATACCACATGAATGTGGGTAAATTATAAATTATCACAGGTAACCGATGGTGATATTTCGTTTTGTTGTTAAAAGTGCTTGTCGGTGAAGTGCTTTTTCTCTGCAAAGTAATCGTATTATTCTATGTATGGAGTCACTATATTTTATATATATATTTTTTAATAAGAAAAATTCTAACTAACTTTTCGATATAAGATAAAATGAAAGAAAACTCGAGGAAATGCTTAAAGTGTGGTGTTTCACCTGCTGAAGATGCTAATGTGGTTTTATTTCGTTTTCCGAAGCCTGGTAAAACCAATTCTTTGCGGTAAGTTAATTTTACCATTTAAGCTCACTTTACATGGTTAATCTGTAGGGATATATTATATAGTAACTAACACTTTTCTTTTCCAAGTCTCTATACTAAGTCACCATAAAATGTTTTGTCAAATCAATCCTATCTAATCACTTTTGAACTACCTGATCTGTATTTTTATATAACTCCTTTAGCCACCATAATTATTTACTTTACAGTTGTGAAGTTTGGGCAAAGTTTTGCTTCCCTGAAAAACCTTGGTATGATCCTGGATTTCAATATAGACTTTATTCAGAGCACAGAATGCTCTGTGATAAACACTTTGATATTTATTCATTTATTGATTTTGAGAGCAAGAAATTACACAGGCATGCTATCCCAGAACATGAAGTTGGTAAGTCATAAAGTATAGCCGCAATAAATTTTGATAAAAGAACCATTCCTAAATAAATTTGAAATGTTTTTTGTGATATTTCCGTGTTATATCTACTCCATAGGATCATTTTAATATATAACTACTCTTTGAATATTTTATTATTTTACTATTCTCTGGAAGATCCCAAAATATCTCTTACAATTCAAGGTTTAAACAATTACATAGTATTTGTTTAGAGATTTGCTGTCTTACTGAGTTATCATAATAAACTATAGTAATTATCAATACAAGTTTCAAATAGGAGTCTCACTCGTACACTTGTAAGAGTGTTACCTCACATTAGGTATCATCTTTGTATGACACTTACTACAAATCTTTATTGAGTAATGCAAACTTTGCAATGCAGGTTGTCCAATGAAAGGAAAACATTCTCTCAGATATAGTTGTGAGCTAGTCTATTCAAACAATTTAAATATTTTATTTACTTTGTAGTAAATACTGTTACCTATTTTTCTAGCTCCCTACATAATATATGTATAACAAAGAAAAGTAGTTAGTGGAATAGTCTAGAATGAAATAGACTGGAAAGGGAAACATAAATGTAACCACACAGCACAACTAGAATTTATTTAAGTAAAGGCAGATGCACAAGATTGTCCCAACCCCAGTGAAAATGAAACATATCTTAAATTTTAGTAACTATTGCATGTATGATAAATTAAATTAAAAAAAAAAATGTTTGCAGAATTGTCAAAGGTTGAAGATGATAATCTTCCACGACGGATACGGACAGAGACGGGTGAATTTATAAGGAATTTAACAGCAAGTAATTTTCTTAACATTAATATATTTTTATATAAGTTTATGTTAATAAACATTGCTTATATAATGTATAAATACAGTTTCAGATATATTTATATATTAATTACGGTTCTTGCCAAAGGATTAAAAAAATGTTCTAAGAGCATTTCTATTTATAACTTTATAGCAGATAAATTTCGATCTCTTCCATTAGAAACATTTAAATTCTGGTATGTTAGTTAATATTTCTATCATAATAGTAATGAGTTATAGTGTAGCTTGAAATCATTTATTGCTTGTTTTTAATTTTAAATATCTATTAATAATATGACCTTTGCATTGCCTATACTACTTGGCATTTTATAAAGAACGTCGCACCAGGACATTTCCATGCACTAATTCACTTTTTATATTATCAACTGTTCCCGGGCTCTCCATATGCCGTCTACACCACACGGAACACAATCCTGTTCGTCGAGTTCACTCACTACCCTGGTCACCTTTTGAGGGTTGAATTTGATGGTTACGAACATAAACACTATGTAATAGCATATTTAAGAATCAATATCTTCCAAAGAGGCTGTAGATTTACAAACAAATTTTGATGTTATCAAAATTTTACCTAGTTAATGTTATGATTATAAATTCTTATGTGAAAATGACTATAAGTAATAGTTTAGCGGGCCTTGGCTCTGAAAAAGTGTATTCTGAATAAAGTTTATAGTTATATCTGAAATTTATTTATTCCTTATTGTTACAGCTGAACAGCATGCATTATTCTGTACAAGTCATGATCATGGATATAAAATGACAGAACCAAAATTTATGATAACTGGAGCTCAAGGTACAGTTGGTCTCACAAAAAAATAAAGCTTGCATCAAACTTTATGGTCGCTTTAAATATAGGCCACAAACCCCTAGAAGCGACAGCGCTAAACAATAACTACCCGCACTCTAAAAAAAATATAAAATTTTGAAACAGTTACCTTTAAATATAATAAATAAGATAGGCCACACTTATTTCGTGTAAGGATGACGACCGTTTGGTGCAGCGGTAGCGATCTTACCTTTCGCACCGATGGTTGTGGGTTCGAATCCCAAAAGGGGCAGATGTTTGTGTGATGAATATGAGCATTTGTATCTGAGTCATGGGTATCTATATAAGTTTCTATAAATATTACCTATGTATTATATGTTACGTCTATCCGTTACCCTAGCATCCATAATTGCTTATTTTGGGCGAGGCTAATTGGTGTGAATGAAAGCAATATTATTATTGATATCCACATTAATGTGTAGACGTTTTTTAACTCGAAATGTTGCTTTCTGCGTCATATACTTGTTGTTATGTTCAACAAACCAGAAGTTTGTTGGTCTTTTCTCCATATGGATTTATGATTTTTTTTAGACATTGAGGAGTCTAATCAAGAATTTGAACATGACCCTCTTCAATACGTATTATTTGAGGATGATCTTCCAGCGACAGACCATACGGAAGAAATTGTTATCCATGAAACGATGCCAATCGCTCCTGCAGTAGTAAGCAGAGAAACAACGGAACCTGAAACTGAAATAATTACAACGGAGGATCTTGTTCTACCAGAAATGGACACAACATTTTTAAAGGATTGCGGACAATCAGTCACTGTCTATGGCGACGTTTTAAATATTCAGTTGTCCACGGCCTGGCCCCCAATACTTAGGAATGGGTTAACTAAGGAAGAAAGAGATAATATTGTCACTGGGTACCTCATACCTAATAATTGCAGATTGTTACAAGCACCAAAATTAAACCCTGAAATTGGTGAAGCTATACCGGAAAAGGCTAAAGTGAACGATTGCAAATGGGCTACGATGCAACAGTATTTAGGCACTGCAATTACTGCTATAAACAGAGCTATGGAAATATTAATTACCGGTGACGATGAGGACAAAGTCCTCGCTTTGAAACACCTTAGTAATAGCTGTCTAATATTGTGCGACCTGCATGTTACACATACTAAAAATAGAATAAAAAATATTACCCCCCATTTAGATGAAACTACTCAAAAGGTTACACAAGGCTCGCAACCCGATGAAACACTTTTCGGTGCGAAGTTTTCCAAAAATTTGAAAGCTGCTAAGAAACTTGAAAAACGGGGAAAGAAAAAAAGAGGGCGACCGCGAAACCGTATTATTATTAAGAGGGAAGTATGCGGTCCAGCTCTTATTCGATATTCGGGAAAATGGCGCGCTCCGTTGGGTCAGCCAAAATTGAAGGGACGTTTGAAAAAGTGGCCGGCGGCGCCTAATGGGCGGCGACAGAACACGCTTGTTTCAACGGGCTTACCTAAACCAATAGCCAAAAGAAAGTTGGTTCGTTTAATCAAACCACAAGTACTGAATCACCACTTAGATAGCCAAAGTAAGTACACATCTGATACCTGTCTAAAATATTTAACATAGCAGGGACAACTATAAACAACAGTAGTCCCTACTATTACCTCAATTTTACTTTAGTGAACCATTTCTTTGTCATCTCTTTCAATGATTATAAAATTATTTCAAGTATGCTCATTTTACTGTTTTGAATCGTAATTTACATTTTTCTGCATTATTGAGATGGTGCTATTCATAAGGCTAACATTCGGCTTAGCGGTCCACCGCTAGGTGGACATACTATATATCATTCGACTTCATTTTTGATTTGGAGTCGATCCCCGTGACCTTCATCGTCCGCCAAGGTCAAATAAAAAAGTGATTGAAAGGTACATTAATTAGTTTAGGTTAGGTTAGGTTTTGGTTCGCGAGCGACCAGAACATTTACTTTTTTCATGAAAAATTTGAGTTTTCTAGTGTTTTTGACCAACTTTTTTATTTGACCTCTGCGGACCTTGAAGGTCACACCAATCGACTCCACTTGAAGAGTAGAGTTGAAATATATATAGAGTCGCCACCTAGCGGTTCACCGCTAAGACGAATTTTTACCATTCATAAAAACAACAAGCGACCAATCTCTGCGCTAAGTGGTTATTACGACGGTCTCGACTGGTTGGTCAGTATATAAAAAAGACACTAATAAACCAATCTACCTATACAGTCGAGGTATAAAAATATGTAGGTACAGGTCTAAACTGCTTAAACATGTAGGCATTATTGCATTTTTATGAATAGTATATCAACTTGCAAGTTTTCCAGTTTTTAATGACTTTTTTTAATATAGATATTTTAGCCATAAATTCAAATATGAAGTGTAAGGTATATTGTAGTATAAATGATAATTTTGTAATTAATATTCCATACTAATAACATTTTGCAAGATATGTTTATACACAATCTTTTAGTAAGAGTAATCTATAAAAGCTCCTGTAAAATATTGCTTTTTGTGCTAACACTATATTAGATCGATTTGTAGATTGTGAGGACAAAGGCATCTCTGTGGTTCAAAACAAAAAAGATAATAGCCTGTATTTAGATTTATTTTTTCGAGTTATCTACATGGCCACATTAACACACTACGTAACATAACATTTTATTTTCAGGTGAGGATGTACAATGCGTACCGAATAATTGGGCAAATGAAAACATTGTCATTCGTCCACTTAAAAGTTATAGTGCCAAAAAACAAAAAAATGTTCAAGTGGAAACATTTAAGTCGATACCACCCGATAAAGGAAAAATGTAAGCACATAATATCTAATACCTAAACTACTGTTTTTAATTCTTAATACAATATGCTGTTATACCGATGTTTACAGACAGGAGAATAAGGCCAATGAATATAACAGCAGGATCGAATTGAGGCATAATCCGGATCCAAAGAAAACTACTATTAATTTAAATCCTGGCAACACTATTATTATCAGGAGAGATCCTCCATTAGTTCTACCTCGGCAAAAGCACGTAGGGCCAGATATGCCAGTTCTCTCTACTATTAAATCTGAAGCTCAAGATCCACTGGCGTTTACTGACGACGAAGTTACCGAAGTCGTAATTGATCCCCTTGCCGAAACAGAACCTACTGACTGTTTATCCACATATCTTAAATTCAAAGAATAGTGAAATATATTTTTTTTATTAAATACGTTCAGTATTACATGCCGTCGTTTTATTGGATAATGAACCCATATTACAGATATTTTTTCGCCACGATGTATGTCAACAACACATTAACTTAAACAAAAATATCAACTTTAACACATTCAGTTCGATATTAAACGTGAAAATGTTTGTAAGTGTAGCGTAATAACCAGAGCTTTACTGCGATTAGTCTGAATTAGACAAATGTAGATACTATGATTGAAAGCGAGAAATCTGGACTTGTTCCCGTTGAGTTACACCATTTTGTGTCACACTGTTACTCATTGGGAAAAAAATTACCGATTAGTAACACTGTAACTCAATGACACATTTTTTTCTCTTTGAGTAACAATGTAACTCATCAGGACGCTGTGTTCCCGTTAAGTAACACCTTGGGTAAAATCATTGTTCAAATACATCCTGACTTAATACAAAGACTAACCCCACAATAACGATTAAATCAACTAAACGTTTGATCGTAAAATATTTGTGCATGCTTAGTGTAGATTATTTCTGTTAACTTCAGATACATTTCTATGATGCCATGGTAAGGAAAAATTATAAATCAGAAGCAACGGCAGAATCACAACGATCCAGGTTCAATATTGATAGTGTGTTATCTGCAACCTAATAGTACGTAATAGGGTTACTTATCGGGAACTTAATGTCCAAAGAGTTTGTTTAATGAAAGATTAAATAAAATCATTGAAATAAAAAATCATGTTTAGATTTATACTTTTCCGCCTGAGAATTCACTTGTGACCCGAGTCTATTTTTTCTAGTATTTTTCTATTATAATAATTTATCTTATAAAATCATGTTTAATAAGATTTACCACTTTGAATTACTAATTTTTGCTGAAAAGACAAATGATAGGTACATAAGTCATTGCAGATACATAATCATAATTAAATTCATACCTGTAGGTATACTATTTTCGTAAAAACACTTAAATTATAATTTCTATAAGATTATAATTTCTATTTACATTATTTTAGAAAAATGTAACTTGAACCACCTTCAAAAATAAATAATAATAACGTAATGTCAGTTCCAAAAAGACGAAAAGAAAAGAAGATTATTTCTCAATGCCGCAACATTTCTAGAAAGTGGCCAACTGTCACAGAACCTTGTATTAATTTGAGCTGTGCCTCTTGTATGAACTCGTCATTGAAAACAGTATTCCGAGCCCGTTTTCTTTTTGGCGCCACATTATTATTCTTTTGAATTTTAAGCACAGTATAAAAAGAAGAATCTTCTTTGAGGACGTGCAATAGTTGCATCAAATTCGGTGATTTTTTTTCCAACGGCTTTGTTTAATTTATTATGCCACCCTTCCAAAAAGCTTGTAGTTCTATGAGTATCTCCATATACACACCACACTTTTATAAAATCATCGAGTAACCATTGTTTCTCCATGTATTTGATAAAAAAAAAAATCTATATATCTTCACCAATACCATATCTCTTATAAATGTAAGCCTATCCCTCCAAAATTTTTTCTTCGGGCAGCAATGGTAAAACAGCACAGAGGCCTACTAGCCGCATTTTTCTTGGATTCAGTTGGTCTATCTCTTTACCTTTCTTGAAAATTACATTACTGTAGTGATATTTGATATGATATTTTGATTTTACGCAAGAAGGTGTTACTTAACGGGAACACAGCGTCCTGTTGTGTTACATTGTTACTCAAAGGGAAAAAAATTGTGTCATTGGGTTACAGTGTTACTAATCGGTAATTTTTTTCCCAATGAGTAACAGTGTGACACAAAATGGTGTAACTCAACGGGAACAAATCGAAATCGATGCAATCGACCCCAGTATCAAGAGATGAAGATGACATTGGAGTAGTGATTGCTTCCATGTGTCACTTGGCAGAATAGACACGGTGAATTGAGGTTTTAGAAGATCTAAGAGTGTTATTAAATACCATCGAGCACATACCCCAATAGAGTAGAAATGTCAATCATTTTGTTTGAAAACAATTCCGCTAATTCGCCGCTACTCACGCTGATCTAACTGCGCTCCGATTGGCTATCCTAAGGTCAACTATTACTCTAGAGATGTGGTAGTGTCCAAGTATCTAAGGTTCATCGATATCGATAGCCAATACATCAGTAATTATAGCAATAGTGAATAATACATACGTGTTCTCTTATGGAAATAAATGCCTATAAATGCTGCTAGTGATCAAATAAGAAGATATTAACCGCTGAATTGCACCTCAACAAGAACCAAACCAATTACCAAATTACATTTAATTAGTTGTATTAAAAGTAAAAATTAAATGATCAATTAACCATTTATTGGTTTACTGATTTTTAAAATGAATTAGCTTCGTATAAATTCTTCTGACTGATTGTTTTTCATCATGTCTTTTTATTGCTAAAAAAAGCAATTTCAAAAAAAAATCTTTGTTAAAAACCATTTATTCAAAAAAGTATAAAAACCGCTCAACCGTTTATTTCAAATACGCTATATACCTAATATATCGGTATAATCGATCATAGGCGGGGAGCCGGTTCCACTGAAACTCCCGTCATAGCGGAATCAAAAAAAAAAAATAAAATAAATAGTACATAAGTATAGGAATAAATTAAGGACGGTATGCGTGGATTCCTATTGCCGAAACAATGTTAAAAAAATATTTATAAAAAATGAAAATATGTTTTACCGTCATCGCGGATATTAATTTTTTTTAATGTATTCGATAGCAAATTTTATTGGCTTTTAGAAAAAAATCACGAATACCACTTTTTTCTGCCGGAAGGGTCTGGCATACCTATTTGAAGTGTGTGATGAGGGCTAAAATTGGTTGGCCACTGAGCCAATTTGTATTTTATTTGAACCAACTGAATGTGGATTGCAACTGAATCAAGAAAATAAGTTGGGACCATTGTGGTATAAAGGCCCAACAGCACCTTCAAAAGTTGAAGAAATTCTTAGTGGTCAATTAAATAAGGAAGAAAGTGAAGAATCAGAAAATGAAAACCGTTGTGATATAGAAGAAATTGATTTCGATGATTATCAATAAATATACTAATTTTGAGAATAAACTCCTGTCAATTATTTCAATGTTATTTTATTGTTTTCATTATGTAAAATAAAGATTCCCCTACAATTCCTTGAATCATATTAATCCTCATATTCTTTTAAATCTATGCAGAGAAAAAGACATCTTATTCCACAAAAAGCATTTACTCCAAAATAAATTTATTGAACATCGTACATTTTGGAGTAGATGCTAATATAGTTTATGCACTTCAAAATTGTATGCGGGATTTTTCCGGCAGTTTTTGAGCGCGCATACCGAGATATTTTTAAAAATTACTTAAAAATAAATAAATAAATGTTTCCGGCATGATGGAGAAATTTTAGCCCTCATCACACACTTCAAATAGGTCAGACCATTCCAGCAGAAAAAAAGTGGTTTGCGTGATTTTGTCTAATAGCCAATAAAATTTACTATCGAATACATTAAAAAAAATATATCCGTGATGACGGTAAAACATTTTTTCATTTTTTTTCAATATTTTTTTTAACATTGTTTCGGCAATAGGAATCCACGCATACCAAGCTTAATTTATTCCTATACTTAAGTACTATTTATTTAAATAAAAATTTTTTTATTCCGCTATGACGGGACTTTCAGTGTTACCGGCTCCTGGACTATTAAGACTTACATAATCAATAATGCACAACACTATCAATTAGATCATTAATGCAAATATTATAATTTCAAAATTACTTTTATGTTTGAAAAAAATATGTAATAAACTACAATAATGTTATTTATCGATACACCCCTTGATCCTTTGAATGCAACACTAGTGTTGAGAGCGTAGACTAGAAAGAGATGGCGTAATGAGAAATTACGTTATGTGGAAGCAGGACGCATAGACACCTGAACACGTGCGTCAACCATTTCACTTTGATTGTCCAGTTTAACTTGAGCCCTGACAATTTTTTATAAAAAGAAATTTTTAACTATAACTTTCCGATGAAAGGTTATTCCGTCAGTTTTATAATTTGAAGTTCTGCTCTTTTTTCCACACCACCGAATAGAACGACACGCCATTATGAAACTATTTAATTGAAATTAATTTCGGAATAAGCAGACACGTCCGCACAGATCCAATACTGGTTTTGTACTGTTTGAGTGGGAGCGAGCGTTAATATTTATAAGTGACAAATCACTAATCAGTTGCGGAGGCGGACAGCCCAATATTACCACTCTATTGGGGTATGTGCTCGATGTTAAATACCTAAACCTTCAAGGATTCGCAAACTTTTTTCTCCCTACACACAAAACGCACATTTTTCTCATAATTATCAAATAAAGTCTGATTATTTCAATATCGTTTTCGGTTCAAACCTGTCTCTCTACCTAACTAACACTAACATTCCTCCTATTGATAGCGATCAATAGGAGAAACGTTAGTGTTAGTTAAACTCTAACTACGAGTATAATAAAAATATTCCAAACCCTCAGAACAATCGACATTGTTTTGTCATAGCTAATTTTATGCTTTTCTGCCACGTTAGCACAAGGCATCAAGAATTAGGTTTTCTGTTAAAAATACATAATTTTAGCAGCGGCACTGATCCACCTTAATATCACCAAAGCCTGTCAGGTACATAATGCTTATAAGATCAGACATTTTTACATGTGCGCTGTGACGCGCTTAATCACTGCTATATTTATCGTTTGGTGCAACGGTAGCGATCCTGCCTTTCGCACCAATGGTCCTGGGTTCCAATCCCGGAAGGGGCAGATGTTTATATGATGAATTCGAGCATTTGTACCTGAGTCATGGGTGTTTGTATATATTTCTATGAATATTACATATTTATGTATGTCTATCCGTTAGCCTAGTATCCATAACACAAGCCTTACTGTGAGCTAGGCTCATTGGTGTGAATGTGAGAAATATTTATTTATTATTATTTATCATCAAATAGTGATTTTTATGTTTTGAGTGAATAAAACGTCACAAATTCCAACAAAGTCAATTTTTATTCATCTACTCGAAATACACAGTGGATCACTGACAGAAATAGGTATAGCAACACTACTAGCAATTATCTAAATGCAAATAATAGTAACACCTATCTCAATTGCCTGGAACACTGGCCGAACTAAACAAGTGTGATGCTTATATTTATTTTTATATTAATCGATGCAATTTATAAATACAAAGTATTCCAAATCACAGTTCATTGTCCCATTTAGTCATTAACACTTGATTATGTGTTATTTCAATATGGTGGGTTGCTTTATTTTTAAATCAAATATTCCGAGGAATTAATATCATTAGAAATGTATTGTCCGATTCAAAATAGGCATCCCTGGCGACAAAAACATCTTGACTTAAATTAAGTATATCAAGAAACTTTCAAGAGTTCCGATTATTTGGGTTTGCGGCGACTGCTCCTCAACCGTCTTCTGTTGTTGGGTATTGTTATAGACCGAGTCCTAGATTCTGAAAAGTGAAAATCAAAATTTAAAAAATATGTCACATCTCTTATGAACATAATAAGTTTTGGAGTTATGCATAACTGCATATACGATACAAATATCTGTTGAAGTTAAAAGTTACTTTAAGATGAAGTATCAAACTGGTCCAGTGTGTAAACCAAATGGGCCTCAACAATAATTACATTTTTTTAAATGTTATTGTTTAAAAAATACAGTTACGCTCGCTTGTATTGCGCCTTAACGCTTAACAAATATCACCCGCACCGTTTCGTCGTGTTGCTGCCATTTGTAGCATCTATACCAGGGATTTTAGCGGTATCCGCATAGAGTTTTCTGAACACTGTTTTTCATTTCTGTTTTAAAAGTTAAACAGAAAGAAACTGTAACACTTTGAAACTGTTTTAGAAAATACCGGTTCATAAGTGTTAATATCTGATACAGTCAATGAGGTTCATATTGGCATAACTATGTGACAGCTCACTAATGATTTGGGTACTTTGAAATGCCTATGTTGGTATACTGTGTATACACATAGACAGTTAAACGTAAAACAGTTTCTAACAGATTGGTAACAGAAAACATTATATCTGTTACACTTTTATAAGTGTTCAACACAAAACAGGTTCAAAATACCCAAATACAGGAATAATTCTGTAACAGATTCAAAGTGTAACCCTTATGAAGGTGTTTTTGAATCCCTGATCTATACTACCCTACTTATACTTACTAATGACTCGTTTCAATTCACCTCTACTATTGCTTTTACAAGTTCAAGCTTAAGAAGTGTAGAGCAGAAGATTTTTTTTAAATATCAAGAAATATTGAAAACAATTTAGAAACCTGCATGAGGAAGAATGTTCTTATACATGCCTACTTTGGTATGGCTACTAGGCACCTTATGTTTTCAGTGCATTCATATGTTGATGTAACCAATGCCCTGTCTCTTTAACACGCTTTTACTAACTTCATTTGTACATTTTATTCTAACGCAATTTTTACTCACTCTAAAACATTTTTTTAATAATTTGAAACTTTTCACATTTATCAGTGACAATATAATAATATAAAAAAAATAATTAAATTTCATTGTACACATTTCGAAATCAGTTATTTAAGCTAGGTTGCAAAAAGTATTGATTAGATTAATTTCATATTGATTATTGTATTTTTTGTTATTTATTCATTACCAACCTACCTTATTCTTTTTTGGAATTCAGTTTGTGTTAGAATAATTTTGTTTTCTTACAATGAGTTAAATTTTCTTGCTAATTACTTGATTGTTATATTAAAATTTATTTGTTACTTTAAAGATTGGTTTACCATAAAAATCCTTTTCAGTTTTTTTTTTTAATATAATTCGCTGGTTTGCGAGAATATCGAAGCAAATAAAAGAAACTGTTAAATTGACCTAAATATGCTAAATGATCTAAAATCTTTGATATTTTATTGTGAACAGAGACGCAACGCAGATTGTGTGCCACCGTTTGCTTGAAAGAGATACAATTAAATTTTTTTGTATGCCATAAATATTTAATAATAAATTTGAAAACCTTATTCTATAAAATCAAAAGTATTTAGTTCTGTTGCTATTCTCGAAAACCAGCTAATTATAGTTTAAAAATACTGAAAAACAATTTTATGGTAAACCATTCTTAAAAGTAACAAATAAATATTAATGTAACAATTAAGTAATTAGCAAGAAAATTAATCTCATTTTAAGAAAACAATGGGGTGCTTTGTGCAAAATTTTTCTCACACAAACTGAATTCCAAAAAAAAGAATAAGGTAGGTTTGTAATGAATAAATAAAAAAATACAATAATCATTATCAAGTTCATCTAATCAATACTTTTTGTAACCTCGCTTAAATAACTGATTTCTTCACCCTGATTTACACAGCGTTCCATCCTTTGCATATATCGATCTCCAAAGAATGAAAGAGACAAAGAGTTTACAAATCAAGCATATTAGGAAGCAATGTAGAATTTGTTGTCACAATTAATTTTTACAATTGTTCCACAAAATTTAATGTAAGAAATTGAAAACTTACTTTGTTTAACAGGTTGTTTTGTTTCTTCAATAAATTGGACAGTTTTCTTGCCAGTTGTTTTATTGTCTTTAGATTTAGACTTCACTTTATTTTTATTTATTTCTATCTCCGTGTCAGACTTGTCATTACTACTCTCACTAGATAATTTTGTCCGTGTAGTTCTTGTGACTGGTACAGTTTTTTTTACTTCCTTTTTTGAAGATCTAGTACATCTCTGTAAGTTAACTTCTTTTTTTGCAGTGTGATGCTGTTTTGCTGCTTCCAGCTTTTCTTTTGCTTCTCTTTTTTCTTTCATTCTATAAACTTTGGTCATAGCTGGTGTAAATCCAGCTAAGCCTTCATTCACTTCTTCAGGTTCCTTGATGCATTTTCCGGTTGCTCTTTTCTTAAAACATGCAATTACTTCTTTCATTGCATATGTCGGATTAAGTCCTTGTAAATAATCTTTCTGCATAAGTGGTGATTGTATGTTATCTACATTGCTTTCTGAGGAAGCATTAGATAGTTTTCGAATTCGGTATTTACATGTTGCTTCATCATCATCATTTTCATCACTTGCAGTGGCATTACGTTCTTTCCTGATAATGTTTTCTGGGTTTCCGGCTAAAATTTCTGCCCAAGTAAATTGTCTTGCGGAACCCATAAAATTTCCGAATTTTCCAATACTGCTTCTGTGTTTCTTTACACCTCTACGCTTTTGTATTGTTTTCTTTTTGGATCTTAAATTTTTTGGAGATAACTTTTTGCCAAATATGTCATGTGGCATCAAAGATTTTTTCAGTCTTGCAACAAGATCGGCATCAGATATAAAAAAGTTTCTTGAAGAACATGGTTTACGTATTCCATCACTGGAAGAGTTCAATGTTTGTTTGAGTAACTCTAATTTTAAGTCATTTTCCAAAGAGTAAACATTTTCTCTTTCTAAACTCTTTCGAATTCCATTTCTGGCTATGAAATCTCGTGAGGTGTTTTTTTTCATGAACCTTTTTGAACAGAATAGTTTATTACGGCTCATAGATGACATGGGTGCTTCAGTAAATTTTAGTGACATGTCTTTGTCATAACCATTTTTAAGCAATTCACTTTTAAACAAACTTCTACAGTAGTCATAGTCAGGCTTTTCAGCAAAATCTAAACTTGTGACATATTGTAAATATTTTTCCATGAATTGTGGGTAAAATTCAGTCTTGAAGCAAGTTTTTAGCAACAGTTTTGTGTCACCCATAAAGTTTTTTTTCAATGCATGTACTATATCAGGTTCAGCTAAAACTTCTGCTGTTTTCCATGGCAAAGTACCAGTCAACCAATCTAGAAGGTTGTAACCTAGAGTTTCTAAATCAGATCTTCGAGAGTGTGCGCCAATGTGAGAATCTCTAGAGCTATATTCTAAAGTGCCATCATGAGCTTTTCTTGCATCCATGCCAAAAGCTTTGTGATTACCATCAGAGTCCAAAAATTTTGAAGCCAAACCATAATCCAAAAGATATATTTGTCCATTAGACTGTGATAATATTGACTCTTTATACAATTCATTTGAGTTCAAAGTGTCTGTTTCTGGCAGATAGTTATTTGATTCATCATAGAATTCATCAGATGATCTTATGAGGTTATTTCCAAAATCATCAAGTAGTTTCTGATATGATTGATCAGAGCATACTGAGCTGTTCAAATCTTCGTAATTAACATAGTTTGAGAGCTGTCTCAAATTGAAGGCATGATGTCTGTGCAAGGTTCTACTATCCTTATCTGAAAGTATTTTTCTCAGTTTTTTTTTGACATTGGCTAATCTTTTGTCACTTTCACTAGTATCATGGGGGCTGGAATTTTTATAGTCTTTTATTACAAAATCTTCATCATCATAATAATTTGATGATCTATTTTTGCCAGTCTTGACCCTTCTTTGTTTCCCAGATAATATTGTAACTTCTTTAGTATCTTTTTGGAATGATGGTGTTAGTTTGAATGGTACTTTACTTAGTTTCATGCCATCAAAACCAAGCATTAAATTTGAGCTTTTAATATCAGAATGTGTGTACCCCTGATTGTGTAAATATTCTAAGACATCGAGAATTTGAATTGCTAACACAAGTACATTTTTTAAGTCCAAAACTTTCGTTCTGGCAATAATCTTCTGTAAATCTATATCAAAGCGAGGCAGGACTAGGAATCTGTATTTAATTCCAGAGGTCTCATCTGTAAAGGACCCACTGGCAATATAGATTGGCATTCCAAGACGTTTCTGTTTATTTTGTTGCTTCCAGGACTTTACTGAAATTTTAGAATTTTTTTATTAGCTTTTTTGAAAATAGAAAAACTTGTCAGTAATTTTTGAGATATGTATTACCTTTCGAAACTTGAGAAGATCTAATCAGACAGTGAATTTCAACAAATAGGGGACCATTTGTATGTGGTTCTATCTTTACAACATATCTGGCATTAGACTTTGTAACCTCCTTCTCAATTTCATCCGAAGCAAGATAAATGCGGCCAAAGCTGCCTCTACCTGTGAAAAGAGAAAACTAGTAAATAGTTATGTATTAAAAAACATATACAGTTCAAATCTGTCAAATACATCACAGGCGGTGCTTATATTTGGTCATAATAATCAATAGTCATGACAAGTAGTAATGTACAAATGCAAGAGATTTGACTAGGAATAATATTTAAAATACAGAAATAGTTTTATGTATGAAAACTAATATTAAAGAACTTATAACATATATACTTTATAACAATATTTATTTGATATTATATGCAATTAATCATATTTATTTTTTCTTTATTGCAACAAAACCAAATAAGATGGCCTTTATTCCTACTGGTCATTATTGCAAATATATTGTTTGAAATTATGTTGTATTAATTTTTTTTACTGTATTGTACCTAAACATATTTAATTTAAATATTGTCATGTTGATAGTCCATGTGTAGTACAATTAGTAGACAAGCTTTTTATGTGCCTTATGTATGAGAGATACAGTTTACAATTGATTGTAGTAATGTACCTAAATAAATAAAACAAACTTTCACTTTTAACCAACTGTTTATCAATCTTACCTATATTAGTGACTTTAAGCCAGGAAATGCTTTAAATAATATAAAGGTACTGCAACTTATAACTTACCTATAGGCTTTCCAATGCGCCATTTCTTCTGCTGTATATCCGAAAACACGATTCCGGGGGGCAGTGCCTCATCGTCGCAAAAGCTGACATCAAGACTCGATGGTTCTTCAAAGACTTTGTTCTTTTTCTTAGGAGGCATCGGCAGCTGCGCCACCTCCGTGCCGCGACGAGGCATCATTAAAACATCAGCTATTTACGGTAAAAACGAAGATTTAGTTAGAAAACTGTAAAACAATAGACCGGTACCTCAACACGTCTGCCCAGAGTGATCACGGGTCACAATTCTCTATGTTGCTAGATAAAGATGAAACTAATTGAATAAACAAGAACGTGTGTTGAAATGTGACTTTAAATAGTTATAATCGGATAAAATATTATACAACAACACTTACCTGCAATCTCGAGTTTTGAGCACAATAACTTGAAGAATTAGATAAAGACTCAAAAAATAAAATTCGTGGAATAAATGTTATAGAAGAAAACATAAGCTAATGAAAAATTTGGACGTATTTCAAGATATAAATACAAAAATTACACTACACATCAACTGATCACTAAATCGCCATGTTGTTAAAATCAACGGATTCGATGCGATCAATGCTCATGATACCACAGATTACATATAAAGATGACTGATCTGTACTATTAATTCGACGACATTTGTAATGTAAATAAAGTCAGTAAGTTGTGTTTCTTTCATATTTTATTATTACTCATTATTCAGAACCAATTTAAGATATGAAAGATATTATTTTGTGACATCGGCGTTCAAACTAAACAAATAGTTTTGTATATAGTTAATGTAACGTTAAAATAAAAGCATTTCAAATACACATAATATATATACAGATTATATCCTGTATACTACAATTAAAGTATTTTTCTTTTTTGTTACTCTTATGAAAAAGCAAGGATACATATTCTATGCAGCCTTGTCTTCAGTTATCCTTTTCTTAATTTTAGTTTCATAAATATGGAGCGTTTTCAATTTAGAAAAAAAAGTCGACACTGCGTTGCACTGTGTCTACTTTTTGTGTGTGTGTGTGTGCCAATTAAGTTGACATTAGGTTTTTGCTATAGTATGGTCGACACAGTGCAACACAGTGTCGACAATTTTGTCTAAATGGAAAACGTTCATGATGACTCATGTGACTAGAGAGTTCATTAGTAAAAATAAGTTTGAAACGTCAGCTATCAGCATCACATAAGAAGGGGAAAATCAGTTCTTGCCGAGTCGCTTGCGGCTTCTTCTCGGTACAAGGTCTCCCGACGTAGGTCTTTCGAAGCCATGGCGTAGCTTTGACATTCAATAGACGCATTATAAGTGCACATAGTGAATAATAAATATTTTAAGTTTTTTTTATAAATAACCTTTATATCTATCTTGACGTGTGAGGCCTTTCTGGAGAAAAAATACGAAGAAAACCCTCATGTGGTACTCTCATGCGTGATTTATAAGATGCATAAAAGGGGAATCAAATGTAGCTGCCCTACTCGAGAATACTGCGTACACAAGCGCAATAGACTATTCGAACGATATTTTTGTTTCGAAGTGGTAAACAAGTACGTAAAATAAATCCTAATGCTCAATAGGATTTGTTAATTATATTATATAAATGTCCATTAAACTACATTTTACAATAAAATATATAATTTGCAAGTCTGCGTCAACTTTCTCAATCTTGTTCCTTATTTTTATATTGTTTTTTATTATCATAAAAAAACATTTCTAAATAAATAAAGATAGACACAGTTGTAAATAAAAAACTCGTTAGAGGAGAGCAAAAGGGAACTATTCATTGGTTTAGATAAAACATTACAATATTCGTTAATTCTAATAGGTCAAATGTATAATAATTACAAGTCACAATGGTTCCGAGTCATAATAGGCAAAACTTTAACATGCGTAAAGTTCAAAATACCGGATTTTAACGTAAATCAATCCGCGACTTATTAATATCACAATAACTTTGAAAATTAGCTGTGACAGACGAACTAATGTATGATCCTAAAATGGTTATTTTTTTCATTCGGATGTACAAAACAATAAAAACAAAATTAAAGAAACAAAATGTTTCAATCTATTTATTTAAAATGGACAGATGGATCGATTGATTATGATGACTGTGCAGTTGGTTGAGTAGCTAAACTAGAACTAGAAGTTGTTTGCGGAGTTTATATCTTCTAATAGCCGTGTGGTCGTATATACAAACTCCATATTGCTACACCGATAGAAGATAACGCTATGTAAGACGCTTTCTTCTTACACCAATGTTAACTTGCCGTATGATATCGATACGACGTGAACTATGACGTATATGCATTATTATCTTTCATTCGAAAGAAAAAAATAAAAGACAGCAAGACAGTGGATCGAGGTTTATGTGAACTTGACGTGACAAATCTGGAACTTTCGCGATTGCGTGGGTCCCGCGCTCAAAGAGCGAAACGAACTCATAGTTCTAATTTTGAACAGCGATCGAAGCGATTTAGAAGTAGTCTTTCGAGCAAATCAAGGAGTGATTTATGAAGCGAGCTCAGCGAGTTACTGTGACCGCAATTTTGCATTCTGAGGCCGTTTAAGAGTTAGTTTCTGATAACTACGGGAAGTTATTTGGATGGCAATATTGGAGAAAATCGAATATCGAACAAACTATTGTTGCCACCCGAAATCACTCATAAAATTATGTACAACTCGGTTACAATATCTGTGGACCTCGCTGGAATGTCGAGCCAGACGTTAATTTATCATATAAAATCATAAAATTTATCACATAAGAGAATAAAAGAGAAAAAGTATAATATATTTCATTTAAAGTTCATAATTATTATTGTTTACAATACTATCCCCATGATGCTTGTTTTGTGCACCGTACCTAAGCGCTGACGTGACGTCATCAGGTCCACAGATATTGTAACCGGGTTGTATGGTCAGTCATCCACAGTGTTGCCTAAAGATGCATTGTCTATCAATAGTATCGACAGACTTTCGAAGGGTCTCAAATTACTCATAATATCGATACTGTCGATATTGACTATACTACTGATGACAATACTATTGATTTATCGTTTAATGCAACGGTAGCGATCTCTTCTTTCGTACCGACGCTCCTGGTTTCGAGTCCCGAAAGGGGCAGATGTATATGTGATGAATATCATTACTAACGATAGCACTATCGATTTTAGGGTTACGTGATAAGTCGGACGAATTTAACTCGGTCACAGTTTTCTGTTTTCACTTCAAAAGCCTCTCAATACTATGGATAGATAGTCGATTTTGAGGCAACACTATGGATGGCTAAATAAATTAGCGGACTTATTTGGAACTGTTTAAAATATATAATTTATTATATGTTACTTTTTTAGGCAGATAAGTGCCAGATTAAATTATTTATAAGAATTTCGGCCACCTAATACCTATAGCGCGTACCTAATAATATTATGATTTCATAGGTATTATTTAGTTGAATGTAAGAGTTATAAAGGCTTTTTTATTAAAACAATGTTAACCTAAAATGCCACAATTTTTCAGATAATATAATAAATTAAACTTGTGTTAGACGAGAGAGACCTATTTTATTTACAATAAGTAAATCTTGCAGCTCACCTCGTTGTAATACCGTTACCAGCTGAGGGCCTACCATCATCTTTTAGCGCGATTCAAGTTCGATTGTCAAAGTGAGACACCGCTATACGCGGTCTATAGTGGCGTCTCTTTTTAACAGCTAAACTTGAATCGCTATAAGACGTGGTGGTAGGGCCTCTGGAGGTGAACTAGTTATCTATCTTGGGACCAACCGTTATTAATCCTAATAACGCGCTTATCACGGGTGCCTTCGCTATGGCGCGGTATGGATGGAGTTTGCGCTTCAAGATTGGGATTGCAAGTGAGTGCACCGCGGAGCGTGAGGGTGGAGAGGGAAGGTGAGGTGACGGAGGCCATAACACCGCAACTTTTTCATTCACGCGTTGTCGGCCGAGAGGGGACGGCGCGCGCTCCGTCCTTTGCGGCATTCGAAATCATCGCGAGTATTTTGTTTGTCAACAAATATGTTGAGTTAAACTTGATTGTGTTTGGTGATGTTGACGTAGGGGGAGACGTTTTCTGTGTTTTACTTTGTTTTGTTACCGTTTACAAAGTTGTTAAGTTAGCGCAACTTTGTACGGGGTGGCACGATGGACGGAGCGAACGCTGACTCGGATCATTCTATGACTTGGGAGGACTTTTTTGGTTTGTATATGTACTACTAAAACTTTATGATTGTGATATACTTTAATTAACTCTGTTTGTGGTTATCATTTTGCTTATTTTTTTGTTTTTTTTTTAATTTATAAAAACTATCTAGTCTGCGGGTTCTGTTTATTTTTAAAAAACAGCTAAGAAAAGAAAAAGCCTTGTGGAATCTTTTTCAAAACTGCGAGGTCATGAATTTCCCGAGGCGACTAAGGAGGGAATATGTACAGGTTTGCGTAGCATTTCCTCTTATGGGAGGCAGTGTATTGCGTTCACTGCACCTCTTGCAACAATCGGCTGCCCGATTATTATACGTGATCAATCAAATCGTGCTTGTGATTTACCCAGCTATTATTGTAACAAACGATAAGGAAGGAATTCTAAAGCTTTGTAATTAACGTTTTTATGTCTTGATCTATTAAGCATAATTATATAAATTGTCGGGCAACCTGCTCTACCAAATAGTGCCTATATATTTTATCTTCTATTTGCTATTTCTAATTACATTAAGTTGATTACCTTTTTAATTAGTAACCTCCACATTATGGGAAGAAGTGGTTTCACAATATTAAAGTCAACAAAAGAATTGGACAGCTACTGTGCCGGTAACTTTATAACACTATAATTTTAAATTAATTGTTTAATATTTTATTTATTCTATTGTACGGAACAACACATATGGACAGTTTATGCTTATCTTATGAGACAGAAACGTCTAAATTATTCGCTCTATCTCTTATTTAAACGTTTTATTGGTACAAAGCAAATTTCTGCGTAATTAAGTACATGTAATGTTCTACCTACACGCCTGCAGCAATGCAATGCAATGATAGATGGTAATGGACACTAATAAATAGGCATTAGACGTCGATGGGGCTTAAGAAGGTCACGATAAATCGATGAATCATTGTGTACGCCATTGCTTCTTCAAATCAACAGTTATTCGCGAGAAAACTACACTTAGTGCAGCATACGTAATAAGTATAAAATTCATACTAACATTCAAACTGTGCGCTTAAAATGCACAGAATTAGCAAAGGCGGGCGCAGCGTTCTTTTGCTATTTTTTTTTATAATTACAAAGCAAAAATTTCTGTTAGTATAAGTTTGTGTTAGACCTCGATCTCTTTTACGTTTCATTCGAAAAGAATTAACTTTAGTACCTAATATCTACATAGTATTTTTTTATGTACCGGTTTAAAAAGTATACAGCCAAAGTCTCATTTATGTAGAGTCGGAGATTCGATCGGTGATAAAGTGATGACTGTTTCAAAATGTTAACATGCAGTTTTAGTGTACCATTTGTTCGTTAGAGGCGCTGTTGTAGAAGGATCGCAACTATCCTCCATAACTCAGATTATAAAACAAAAGGCAGATAGACCGCACGGAACAATAATGTGAAGCCACTCTTGTAGACATGTGTGCGTGACAGCACTATAAAAACACGTAGCCTCGGTGTGCGTTACGGTTGCCAGGATAATAACAAAATTACTTGGTTACAGTTACAGAGTTGGTTTTGATTTTTTTTTAACTAACCGACGACCTTTTTCGATGAAGTAAACATCATCTTCTTTGAAATGCCTTGAACAGACAACACAAAATTTTGATGGTAGCCAACCGTCATCTTGTCTGCTATCACGTACGATAGAAATCCAATCGTTACGTAGAACAGGATCAGTTGGGAATCTGTATGAAAAGAAATATTTTGTGGATTTATAGCAGCCGTTAGTAAAGTCGTGATGAGTCTGTATTGTTTTTGGCTATATATATATTTACTTTATGTTGGCGAATCGACGGATGTACATCATTATTATTAGAGACAAAATATTCAGTAGTTTTAGTAACGAAGTCACATAGAAACGGACACACATACATACAAACATACCAACCAACAAGCGAGACAAACAAAACACTATTATCGAAAAAAATATTTGTATAAATCGATAATCCTGTTTCCAATACATATTTCCCAACTTAAGGGCAAATGTTTCAAAATAAACTAGCAACACCGGCAGATTTTTGTTAAGGTTTTGTGTTCCAAGATTTCACTAAAAATAATCACGTAAAATAATATCCAAATAGACAAATAATTAACATTTACATATGAAAAGGTACTCCATCTTCTTACTTTTGTTTTTGGGAACAATTTTTGCAATGTTTGAAAACATAAGACGGCATTATTCTCAAAAATATGAATATTATCTGTGACGTACTAACGATGCAACGCTTCGTGACGTACTGACTCGAGATTGTATTCGCTTTTGAATTTGTATTTGCTTTGTTGGCTTCACTTTCGGTGTTCCGCACGGTCTATCTGCCTTTTGTTTTATAATCTGAGCTCCATAATATGAAATTGTGATTTGACCGCAATAATCGTGCAATCATCGTTAAAACAACTGATCGCAAATGATTGGTAATAGGCCTGCCGGTAACTGTTTGTTGCTTGTAGTGACAATACTTGTGTATTACCATATTTAATCCGTCTGTATCTCTTATTAACTTGTTATTCCTAGTTACTGAGGAAATTTAAAAAATGTTATTAAGAGAAATAAAACCTTTTAGATAACTACATTCAAATCGGTAATTTCATAGGTAAGCAACTGTGTGTTTATCTCTTTTAAAATTGTATTTAATTTATTATTCATTTAACTAGAATGAGATCACTTTTGATTTTTTAGGGCATTAAAACAACTAATTACTAAAATTATAAAAATAAATACATTCATTCATAATTAATTATTTATTTTATTGTCTTTTCAATATTTCTTTGAAATAAGGGATAACAACCTACTAAGGTTCTTTTAAAATTTTCATTTAAATTCAAGCGAGGCCGAAATAAAATATATCTTAGCCTCTGAAGAAACTATTAAACTCAATTAATATCGTACCTTCCAATGCAATTTAATGTTTCAACTTGGTCCTTCGAGCTTCTATTGTAAGGGAATCAGTGTTAACACTCTACACAACGTCAGTGCTACGGGTATGGAATTTAATTAAGATCTTTTGTACTACACGGATCGATCGGATGTTCTTTTTATAAAAGTTTATATTTAAATGTTGGCTATACGAAAATGCCCGACAAAAATACTGATAGAGTTTTGCGTAACACACAGATAATATAATTGCTAGACCCCCAGTTTTTATGTTCCAAAGAGTTTATATTTTACTGAAATAGTATCGGTTAGTAAAATTACTCATTGAGACATATTTGTTTAGAAAATAAAAGATGATTTTTATATTAAGCCTAAATACTGCTTACGGATGTACTTATTACTTGCCTATCCACTGATTTATAAAGTTTTAGAGAAGTATCAAAATTAAAGTGTGGTAACACGGAATGCCTTATACAAATGATATAGGTATTTGTAATAACAGTTCACATGAATCTTAAACAAAGATATTTATCTATGTTTTGTGTAAGGAAGTTATTAAATGGTTTGTTTTTATCGTTTGTGTTGAAATTATTGAATTGAACTTTATACGTTGGTAAGTTAAACAAAATGAAAATATTATAAGAACAATGTTTGACCTTTTATTTATATATATTAATGAATGCCATTCCAGGAAACGTTAAACAGTCTATTTTTTTAAGAGTCCACAATGTTTTCTCCGAATTGAGACATACTATTTAATCTCCCGGTACTTGTAATAACTAAAATATTATTATTATGGCAACAATGTTGTTGTTTCAACGTTATAACTAGGGTTGTCAAATTTTTACATATAATACTTGTTATGATGAAATACTCACACATTTCTCACAGTTAAAGAAGACCAATTCAAGTGAAATAGTGTCAAAATGATAGCTTTTATCTAAATGTAGTTATAGTAAGCAATTAACCGCTAGTTGATATAACTGAAGCAATTTGTACTAAAAAAACTTGTCTTGGGAGTCTGGGAAGCTCTATTGAAAGAGTAGATTGCGAAAACTTGCGGGTTTGAGTTCCGTCTGACACCCAAGCCAAATTGATTTTTTATGGTTTTTACAGATTTTTTGCTTTACCGAAAGTTGAGAAGGCATAATTAAGATTTAAATTGGGAAACTTCTAATAAAATTGTCCTTAACCTTATGTTTTATTACGGAAAATACAGTAGAATGAGGGAATTTGTTATTAACTTATTAAATGAAATGAAAGAAATATTCATTTCCTCCAAAGTAACATTACATAGCCCATAACAATAGGCAATACTTTAAACATTTAGATGGACTGGGGCCTTAACTAGGGCATTCATGTATTTCAGGACTCCAGCTCTCTCACTCTTAGTGAAAGACACCGTTAGGATATGATACTATACGATACGGTACGTATGTGTGTACTGTGTATGGATGTAGCTAATTTGGACAAAGATGAAAGGAGAACAAAAAAAGTTGTTTCCATATTGGTATATGAATGGCAAAACGTTATAATATAACGTACAAAACGTCCTCATGAAACCATTTGTTTTATGGTGGTACGTACTTACATAAAACATTAATACAGTGCAAAAATATTAAAATAAATAGGATTATTTTTATTATAACAATCAGCACACCACATAAATATTTTAATGATTTATGGTTAGTTTTTAGTTTTTTTTAAGTTAAAGACTACTCTATAATTTATGATAATATATTAATAATAAGTGGCAACCTTAGCTACAGCTGTGTTGTCATCACATAACATTAAACCAGTCAAAAGGGCTTTAAGTAGCTTCTATAAACATCATTGTAACAGTGACGAGTTGCAAGCTTGTGTAAAACAATGGAAGTTTTAACAGTAAACAATTTGTCTTAAATTAGGACGTTCGGTTATTATTAAATAAGATTCAAATTGAAACGTTTTCTTTTACAGATTAAAAAAAATTTCTGCCACAACATATAGATACTTTTTTTGTTCAGCTTGATAATATTAAAAAATGCATTATCAACCTTAGTGCAACTAATGTTACGAGAAGTAACAACATCGAATGCATAAAGAATAGATTTCAAGTTTTTGATGCTTTAAATGTGGGAAATTATCATTTCCCGCTTATAAACAGTCACGAGTAGAGGCTGATTTAAATTTAAAACTAACTGAGGCTATAAGTATCTATGTCAGGCATAGACAGTTGGCGCCAGCGGTTTCCTGCGACCGCACAAAGATACCATAGACATGATGGTTTCATAATATTTGTAATATATAGTGAACGCTAGGTAAAAATCGTACTACTTAACAAATAACCAAAGATTTTAAGTGATATGAACGCAAATATCTGTCACACAGATTATATAACAGTTATATACATAATACCAACACACTCTGATCAGTGAAATAAAAACAATTGCGTTTTAACAAAAAGGTTTTTTTCTCTTATAAGTTTTCCACTATTATCTTAGATAAATAATTCGCGCACTCACCTGTAAAGACAAAAAAATAACATTTAAAGCCTTTATTTTAGGTATAGATATTACTTTAACTCTAAAAGTCACTTTGTACTATGTTCTAATTTTCTTAGGTTACTTAACCTCCAATTTAACCTCTTTCCTTTAACCGTTTTTAATGTGTCACCTGTCAACGTAATGTCTATGAAGTTTTGTGGTTTACGCGGCAAATTTAAAATGGTTAACCATTTTTATCTACCATTAACCATTTCTTTAGAAAAACGATAACTAGTGTTATGATTTTCTTAACACATATTTTAGTGTTTCCGCTGTGAAAGTTTTATTTCTTGTCTATAGGTAGTGTTGTTATAATATTAATAAATTACCGTTAGTTTAACAAATGTTTTTTTTAATGTAAATAGGTAAGCGCTTGACTCTATCTCGCCTTATCTCGCCTGATGGTAAGCGATAATGCGATCTAGAATGTGACACGCTTGCCTAGAAGACACCTATTCACTTGTGACTTGAAGACCAATAAAATGAATGATGTGTTAGGAAACAGACTTAGGCAAGGAGTTCCATTCTTTAGCGGTACGGATCACAAAATTGGAACTAAAACGCTTATTGAGACTCTTTGGTATATCAACCATAAACGGGTGGCGGCTGTTTGTAAGTCTGGTTGTCCGATGAATAAATGAAGATGAATAAACAAGGCTGTGCAATTCTGCTGCATATTTTCCGAAATGTATCCTATAAAAACGGATAGGCTAGCTTTTTGGGAAAGACTTTGGCCCAGCAATGGGTGTAATTCGGGTGATATGATTAAATATAAAAATTTGTTGTTTAATTTTCTCTTTCCGATTCTTTGATTACAATATTATTGCATTTACCTATGCAATAATATTGTAATCAAAGGATATATTTTTAAATGCAACCCAAGAAGACGGTGTTAAAGAAATGCTATCAACATTGAAAAATTTTTTGTGTTTATAGTACAAAATGAGAACATTTAACTTTTCTTTCTTGATAAGTATATTAAAATGGGTTCATTCATAGCTTTATCTTCATACGCACCGTTCCCAGATTGTAGTATAAAAATGCGAGTATCTATTAAAAAATGACTTAATTTTACTGGAGACTTAAGCAGAGTTTTGAATATAAGTAGCTGACTAACATATAAATCGCTGCGCCACCATCTCTGGTAGGTAGGACGACAACATCAACAAAAAATAAGAGATAAGCTATCCTGCATCAGGTACGCATATTTCAAAACTAACACAACCCTCAGGTAATTCCTTCGCGTTTACTATATCTTTATAATATTGTCACAGATTGGATGCAATTTATGTAGAAATGTGATTGATTACAATAAAACATCTACAGGCAAAATCTGTTGAACAGTTTCGTGATGAGTTTTTTAGAGCGTTAAACACGTTTGCTGGTTTATTATTCCAGTATAGTTGCTAACACCTACGTACGGCTATTCATGAATACACGGACCGCGACCGCCCGGGCTCAGATGTTTTTCTTACTTTTAATTTATCGAAACTAAAGAATGCATAAGGATTACGCATACGATATAAATATTTACTAGTCCTTTACTAGCTCAAAGACCTTATACGAGTAGAACAGCTCTGGGCGAAAGAAACTTGACATTTTTAGAAGTTTTTTTTTCTTTTTTTTTATAATTATTGTCAAGCCTCCGTCTGTCTTGCCAGCATTAGATATGCGAATAAATGATACTTAAGGATTCTGTTTATCCTTAATAAAGAGGTGTTTTTTTTTAATCAATAGTGTGTCAATAAATTTAAATCTATTCGTATTATTATTTTTCACTAAATGGCTTCGATTAAAAGGTTCACATAACATCAAATATTAAGTCCAAATAATATCAAATGCTGTACAGAGTACATTAATAGATATAGAATGGCTATGATCAGCGATAAGATCGGTAAGAAATGATAGAAAAAACAGGACAACAAACTAAATCTGGGCTGCGGAAATGGCAGCCCCATTTGGGTAAGTCATTGTTTACATTACAAAGTTTACTTTTAATTATCTGGTTTCGTTTAAAACAAATGTAGGCTAAAAGCTATTTTATTAGATTGCTTAAATTAGTTCATCACTCTTGTGATTCATAAAAACAAAGGAAGATAATATCGTTGCAACAAAATTTAGAATCTCATTTAGTGTAGATAATGTTGATTAGTAGGGAATCTTTTTTTAAATTGGATTGCGTTTTTATTCACTATTTACCGATTATGAATCAAAATGATAATACATTTTTGTTTAATGAAATAGTTTCTTATAATGATGACAATGAATTAACAGTTTTTAATACGCTTTTATTAGGTCGACCTGTAATAAATAACTATGTAATAAAATCCAAGAAGTTGAATTTCAGCCAGTTCTTCTATCATTACGAATCTTAGCATGTATGTGTTGTTTAAATTGAGTTTGGACTCATAATTTTCGTCGTTACAATACTCGTTTATGCCACCTGACGATGAAGACTTGATGAGGAAACTAGAAGGTAGCTGGGAAACTGCTTGTTTCATAAAAGCTTGGGTTTTAGTTCTTTTTCAAACACTTTATGAAATATACGATGGTGATGTGAGCTACCATGGTATAGTGAAGCACATTAATGATTTGCAGTTTTAAGTACGACACAATTGAGTTCAATATTAATTGGCATTTGACGGTCTGCGGTAGATTAATGCTGTTCATTAGTAAAATAAAAATATGTAGCTTACTTCCGCAAAACTCAAGCAATGTGCACCGCCTACCCGCTCGCAAATAAATGCAGAAACCGCAGACACCGGCATCTTCACCAACTACTCTACACGTGTTTCGCCCCCACACGGAGCATCATCAGAAGCTGTTAGACCGTGCAATAACGAGCTCTAATGGATATGGACTTCCGCCAAGTAACGCCTGATTCTATCAAATACTTATGTGCTGTTGTCCATACATACTCGCTCCTAATGTCCGGACCTTAAAAGGTCCAACCGAGTTGATCGTACAACGTCAACATTACAAGGCTTAGTAAAATCATATTGAACATTCTACGTGATTTTTTACAGTTAATTATTCCGACACATGTGGTATCCGGCAGAGTAAAATAGCACCAATCGTTCACATTTAAAGCGTCGAAAAAGGCGACTAAACATATCGGAGGTAATCACCGCAACCCTGGAGGTGCAAAAGCACAAATGTGCAGCAGCGTCTTCCGAATTATGTTCTTTACTGCGATCTTTGACCTGCATGTCAAGCGCGGATTTATGACAAAACCTCCACCGTTCTTCCTTCAGGTTTCCGTGCATCAGCGGACGTCTTTCGCCTGAGATATTGATGGTATCAACCTTACACCACATTTCTTAATTGTTTTTGAACTCTACATGTGGTAAATAGAGTTATTTTAAGAAAATAAATATTGAGGTACAAAGAGCGACTTGATATGTTACTTTATTATGGATTTACAATACGCCTACTTACATTATATTCCTGCACGTTCATGTTGCTAGTGTAAAAAATATTTTATTTTGAAACCGGAAATAGTTTAAACGTGATCCATTTAAACAGCGTTAGCACGATTTAGTCAACTGTCCCCTATTCGGTGTCAGTTATTAACAGGTCATAGAGACAGCTGTGCTGTGTTGTAATCGTAATGTACATCTGGTGCAAATCTTGTTGTAATCTAGGATCGCAGTGTGAGTTTAGCGACTGTCACGAGATGAATATGAATCAGTCACGATTTTCATATTGGATTGATGTAGCATTTTAATGTATGGGCTTTAAGTAGGAGAAACTGTTAAAAATATTTTCTTTGTTAGAAACTTGATTAATAATATTAATCTTAAATTACTCAGTAGGCCCCGTATATGGCCTGTTACTGTTACTTCAGTTTTATTTGAACTCATTTAATGTTTCTATTCAAACTGAAGTTTGATTTTCTGTATAATGTCATTATTAGCTTTAAAGTGGATTTTAGGGAAAAAAGTGAAGAATTTTTAGTGGAGACTCGGGTAAATCTGACAATGTGAACTTAAGATTAACTCAAATTGTACCGGACAATGTCTGTCTTCTAATTATAAGTACCTAAGCTATAATATTCTTAAAAACTTTATTTTTAATCCTTGTCTACGACTATGGTAGAGCTTCGCGAAACCAGTTCGATTTTCAAAAATCGGTTTCCAGCAAATTAGACTAGCTCTCCTAGGTTATGATTGTGGTGGTTGTTTTTGAACGGTATACTAATATGAGGACTGATCATCATAGATAAATATTGTATTGATTATCATGAAGAAGGACTGGGGCTTTTTGGAGGGAGCAGGAAGCATCACGTTAAAGGAAATCATTCAAGAACTTGCAATTATACTTACTTGACACTGGCTAAATTCACAAATAAAGAAAAAAAAAATGAGGACTTGATATAATATTCGAATAGTTTTTCATCATGGAGGAGGGAGAAAATTCTTCCCACCCGTCACTAACTAACACGTCTGTGAGAGTTCTTATTTTGAAAAAAGGATTTTTTTTAATTCATATAGCTTGAGCCTCTCTTCCCTATACTCACGGTTATAGGCAGATTGGTAGAACCTATTGGTTGTTAATGCTACGATGACAAACAAGTTAAAGAAAGACCAAGAGATCACTTGCCTTTGACGGCCGCTTGGTGCAACGGTACCGGTCCTACCATTTGCTGTCTGCGCCATCGATTCCGGGTTCGATTCCCAGAGGAAGCGTATATTTGTGTGATGAGCAGAATAATTTTTCCCGAGTAACGGTTATTTTTATACTTACTTATGTATTCTATTCGTTATTTAGCACCCATAGTGGGTAGGACATTTAGTCCTAAACTAGTTCTTTGTTAATTGTCCTAAATTTATTATTTATTTTATTTATTTACTTACTTAAAAGTGACTGTAAAATTGGTCACCCGCTTAAAGAACGACAGTTGCCAAAGTTGCTATCAAATTCCGTACACAATAAGCTTGTGTTCTGTCGTGGACTCCATATCTTCACATAAGTGTTTGTATTTTTTTGAATCGGGTTTTTGAATCGGGTACCTTACTTAGACATGATTGGATGCAGAAATTACACATAGGCTGCATACACATTACGAGGCACTTACTATCCTAAGTCCTAACCCAAAATAAGCACAGTGAGGCTAGTGTTGTCTATGTCTCAGGTCTATGAATCCGGGACTGCTTAGCTTTTCGAAAAAGGTCACTTTTGCTCAGCCAAGCCGGTCACAATGATCCGTCGTTAATAAAATTATTTTTTTTGTTAACATACTACACTTAAGTATAATTTTATTGCATGTACCAAGAGCAGATGCTAGTGCATATGTGACGTGATTGGCGCAGTGATGATGACTAGAATCTTTTAATACTTTGTGAGATAAACAAGGTCCTTTGTGTATGTTCGCGATTAGCGGAGTGTGTAACATCAGCTTTATTCGCACGGCTGCGTTCTAAACAGGGAATCAAAGCGATCTTGTTTTTTTAAATTGCAACCAGACATGCTATGTTCACAAGGTGTGACGTAAAGCGCTATAATTATTTGTTGTTCTTTATAATTTTAACGATTTAATAACTGTTTAGTGTTGGCTGTGGGTATTGAACTTTGGTTCGTTATGGTTTTTCGTTATGCACTTGTTCATGTTTCAACAATAACTTATATTAAAAAAAAACAGAAATTCAAAATGTTGTGGCACAGACTAAATTTTATTTGGTTCGTTTCTTGAAATTATTAGGTCATAAATAATCAAAAGAATTAAAAATAAGTCTAAATAAAGCGATCCAGTGATTTCCTTAGCAATAACTTTTAAAACAGTGAGAATATCAAGGCATATATATTGTATTAAGACAACATTACAAAATGTTTATCCGTTCGATGAGTTATCATTCAAGCACGTTTACCCGCCATGGAACTGTCATACTGCCATCTTATCTTCTTTGTACTAAACAAATTAAACAAAAGAGAATTAACACTACATCCGCATGTTTTACTTCAAACAATTATGGTCTCTATATATAATTCATTTAAACCAATTTTCGCTTGTGTTTTCTGTGACACGATTTACGCATGCGTATGGAGGCAGACGCTTGTCTAGACAGGGGTGGTTACGGCCACGTATTTTATGCAATCTACCAGTTTTAGGAGACCCCTATCAGTTGCAAATCCATAGTAGAATGCGAAGTCAACATTAAATGGTCGGCTGACAGCTGAATTGTCGAAACTAAAGATTTTGCTAACCTTGGCGGAAGGCCAAGTTGGGGAATTGCAATTTTACGTAATGAAAAGGAGTCTTTCAGCTTAGATTTTTATAGCAAAATTTTATTATGCCCTTTGGATAACTTTCTCATAATACGGATTTAGGTCTTGCGATATTTACACATTTGCTGCATACAGGCAGAGATTAATTATCTCTTTCTCATTATCAAATATGGGGCAACGAATATTAATGATGTTGTTAAACTTTATGATATTTTCCTGAGAAGTCTGTAATTAAGTTTTCACTTAAATACTACTACATACGAGTAGTAATAAAAGAAATCCCAAATATAATTTACGAAAATATGTGAAAAATTATAAAAAAATGTTTATATTACGTACGTACTTCCAGTACTTTTGTTTACAGCTTTTATCCGAATCGGCCCCATATGGCAGAACATGTGGGTACAGATAAGAATTTGACTTAAGCAGACATCTTTGATAAAAGAAGGGTGGCTATTGACTAGGGTGCTGACAGACAGGGAACAGTATCGCGCATTCATTTTTATCTGGCTCTACAATTTTCAATGCCTTTGCCAGTCAGTAATAAACAAATAAAATAATATTTTAAAATTTTCATGGTCACTTACATTTTATTTTAATTAATACTTGCAGAATAACTGTGACAGTTGTTTTGTGTAATAAAATTCTCCACCATATTTTATTTTGATATAATTTATTATAAAGTGACATTTTGGTCTCGTTGTAATCGAGCTGACAATGGAACGTCTCATAAAATCACATGCTAAAAATTCGCGCCAAAATTACTATAGTGCATCTGTCAAACTATAAGAAATATCATTACGGGACTTAAAGCCTAAAGCCTTTCAAGTAAGGTTGATAATGCATTAAAAATTACTGACTGGTAATAAAAAGGTGTAGAATTGTGTTCTTCGAAAAAGATGTCGTCGGTCCAGTAATTTCTTTGTTTTTTCATTCCAGGGTTATTAAATTGCCGCCTCCAATAAATGTGATCATCAAGCCAGACGAGTTGTTTTTGTTCTTGGTGAATTGATAGGTGGCGCCATATTATGTTTTTATTCTTAGTAGCATTAAACGTTTTTGTTAAAGATGTTTATAAATAGATCGAATAGGGAAAAGATTAACTGTCCATATTTTACTTGTGTTCCGTCAAAGGTAGGTAAAGTACTTGGGTCTCACAGAAAGCATGAAATTATATTTAAAAGCTCATATTTATCTAATTTAAATATAACGGAGTAATAATGGAGCAATCAGAAACATATTTAAATTTTTTGTTGCTGCAATATTTGTTTATACAAAAAGTATAGTAAATATTGATAATTTCTAATATTAAGTATATTAGAAATTTACTAGCAAATCCTGATATTGCTTCTTTAGTAGAGGCTTAATAAGAAGTCATATCGACGGCGAAGTGCAAAGACCTCCTAACTGAAATTCGTCGAGAAATTAACTTTTTTGTCATTTCGAATTAAAACTCGTTATTTGTATTTTCAGTTGCAAGCGCATCATGTTAAAAAATAAATAAACTATAATAATCAATAATTTCAGCTTGTGTTTTATTATTTTGAAATTAGCAGTTATGTAGGTGTAATTGGCACTTCCCCGTCGATATTAATTTACTTTGTAACAGAAATGTTTAAAATTTATACAAAAAATATACTTAATGCTACTTAGGACTACAATAAAACATTATGTCACTAGAAAAGATTATGAGATATAAATATGTTTCAGGTAAACGTTGAAATGAAAATAATATAAGTAAGTAGTAATTTGTAAACCAAACCGTGATGTGAAGTTAGCAGTTGGGATAGGTCGATAAGATGTTAAGTTTCTATTCACATTCTGAATGCTTCCCGATTCAATGCAACATGCATGCAAACGATTCATTACTTAACATTCATGGTACTAACTAAAACAGAGTGAAAATATGAGTTATATTTCGTTATTGTATGTATTACCAAGTCTAAATAAATCACTTTTGACTGCAAAAGCTATTAAAGTCTGTGTAGGTATATTCTGATTTGTAATTACTGGTGATAGTTAAAAAATATTGAAATGTAATAATATTAGGCGCTAGCTTTTCTATGATAATTTGTACAATTTTTATTATTTTCTTCTCTTAAAATTATCAGAAAAATTGTGTACTATTTAAAAAGTTACAAAGTATTAAATAATTATCAAAACAAAATTTTGTAAAACCAAAATGAAACCACAAATTTGATTGCTTATGTCAGTATATTTAATATAACTGTATTTTAATTTAAAAATTAATCTGAATTTAAAACATGGATTTCAAATTTATTACAGGAGATATGTGCTTAACAGAGATGGTTTACAAGAACCTATTATGCATATAAAAAAGTAAAGAGATAGTAAAAAACGACTTTATGTGTGGTTCTTTCAGTCTCGCATCTAGTTGTTGATATGAAAATAAAAAGCGAAAAACGCGCTTATTTAATCCTGAAATGTTGTATTTAATATGTTGTATTTTGTATTCAATTTTTATATAAATTTTTAAAGGAAACGTGTTATCTCTAAGTATATAGGTAAAAATTATTTCATAGTTTAAATAGAATAATAAACTCTTTATTCCGACAGAGTAATAAAGTAAAACATGAAACAGCTAATGATTGAAATTGGTATAGTCGCAGGCCGTAGGCAATCTAATTAACTTTTACCTCATTAATTGATGTTGTCACCGACTCAACCCACACCTCCGATTATCCATCATCCACTTATAACGTTTAGTATTAATATTCTTTATTGCAAAGTCACATACAGGTGAATAAAGTTTTACATTTGACCTTAATCTAGGCACATGCAAATGACACCCTGTAAGCGCGTAGCAATTTTAATTAAGTAATATTGGAAGGTTAACATTTTATAAAATTAATTAACCTTAAATTATTTCCTTGAATTCCATAGTTAAATAATAGTAAACGTTAAGTTCCTTCGAGAGCTACCTAACTCATAATAGAAGAGAATCTTTATTGTACATTTACATATGTCAAAAGAGACAAACATACAGATAAAATAAGCATGTGTGCAATTCAGATGTGCATCTGCACCGAGTGTTCTTTTTTCCAACTTTTAGTAAAAGAAGAGAGATTTATAGGAAATTTAGTATACAATAGTAAAAACTTATAGCATGGGGTCACAAATTTCTAAAACTTGAGTTAAATTTGTTATGAACAAAAAACTGGAACACTCCATCCAGACATGTCAAAAAATGTGCATAGTCTAAATCTCAGAAAGTACTAACTCTGTGATAAAAAATATTATTTTAGAATTTAATAAAGAATTTCTTAAATCTTTTAAGAAATTACCAATTCGCTAGGATGTCATATTTGCAGATTAATGGCGGTTTAAACGGATCACTCAATTCATTACTTGTCTGAACGGAGTGGTCTACAAAATGTGCGTATGATCGAAGAATGACTTAAATATAACATTTTTATCTTGTAGTTTGACTCTTTCGCGAATTCGTAAAATAGAAATAACGGCTCAAAAAGCTTAACCTTGAAAAATAAACGAAAGGAGATTTTTTTGAAACGTTTGAACTGAGTGTTCCTTATATGCGGCTTTACAGATTGATATAAACCTCTTCCTTTGAAGCAATTTAGATCAATGTTTTTTTTACATTTTTTTTTATTAAAACATGATATATCGACCGTTGCTATAAACTATATACTTTAAGAGAAAATCCATTTATATTTTTTTAAAGGAGGTAATGTTGTAGGGTGACCAGAATTTATCATGTTTAATAAAAGACCGTTAATTAAATTAGAAAATGTGTTTTAGATAGATAGATAGATAATCATAAGACACACACATCTTATTCAAGTACTTACATTAAAATAAATGAAAAGTAATAATAAAATGAAAATATGTTTGTATTTTGCTTATAATTTTATTATTACATTCGATTTTTTTTGTTAAAAATGATTTTACGATTGTCTATTTTCAAAATTAGAATTACTAATTCCATATGACAAGGTATGGATATTAATGGGTTCTTCTCTACTATAATAAATTTTTTGCATCATATCGTCATAGCAATTCATACGGTTGTTTATAAAACCATGCCCCCTATAATGACCGAGATTACCTGGCAACTTCGCTGGAACAAATTCAGTGACACCCAACAATTTGTAACATTTGTTTTTTAAATTAATTGTTTCGGGTAAATCCCTTAAATTAAGTTCTGCTGTCCCATTTAGATCGAATGAGATGAGCATAGAAAGCTCGTAACTAATGACTTCCTGATTAGAATTGCAAGAGACACAAAGGTGTAATTTTTTTCATATCATATATATCTTTATCAAAGGTGAACATTTTGCTTTCTCCGCTTGCAATTATATTTTCATCTTTGGGAGGATTAATAACTGGGGTTGAAATAGTTGAACTGCGACTCGTATCACCTGATTTTTTTTGCTGCGATTCTTCATCATTGTAAGCTGCCGGATATGTATTAATTTTTTTAAATGCCATATATAAAGCCATTGGCGTCATTTTGGCACCTAGTTCTCTGGCCATATTTGAGAAGATGGGATCATCATACTTGATATTAGGCCCATGTAACGCCTCAGCATATTTTTCAAATATCTTTTTTTGTGCTTTTCTATCCATTTTCGGCTTGCGACCCCGCTGTTTTATAGCTTGGCGCTTCCTGTAAAATAGTAAATACTCTTCTATACTTATATTCAGTTTACATTTTTTACTGACAAAAATATTTTTTCATTTCCTTTTTGATACCTACTTATTATTACCTTATATTATGTTTCAAAATCGAGTTAAGTATTATTTATTTTCACGCAATAATTTAACCGAACGTTAAACGAACCGCGGCCGTCAAATAATAATTTACTTTATAAACATAATCACTAATGTGATAGTTAAAGGATACTTACATGGATATCACAAAACGAAAACACTGATGATAATAATTAATACTGCATTAATGATCACTGTACTATCAAACGATTGTATTGCACATGCATAGAAAACTGAACTGCATTCGACATTAGAGTCTGGCTAACGAAAGTAGGCCCTGGAATTATTTGCGAACTTTTTATATAGCAACTCTATATGAACGTCAACGTCAATTTGACAAGCTTGTCGTTCGGTATCTCTGGTGACAAATTGTATGAGTTTGTGTAAATTGTGATTCTAATTACGGTTTAAAATGAACAAATCTATCAAAAGTGGTGTACGAAAGATGTTGTTTTGCATGATTGGCAAGTTCAACGAAAAACAACAACAGCGTGATGCCGCGTTTAAACAAAAACAAGATTGTCTACGTGTGGTGTCGAATTTCATAGGTTAGTAGACAATATTATTTTGATACTTTGAACACCTACCTATCCAGTCGTCATAATAAAATTTTGATTTATAATTTACGTATCCTTACAAATAAGTTACTTACTCTTCTTCGTATTGAATAAAACTAATTTTATTCATTCGTACATCGCATCAGTCAACGTATTAATTTTAATAACATCACCTATGTTTTACGTATACTAATAATTAATTTATGTTGTACTAGCGGCCGCCCGCGGTTTCACCCGCGTGATTCCCGTTCCCGTAGGAATATTGGGATAAAAGGTAACCTATGTTACTCCCTATTAAATTACCTACCTAACAGTGAAAATCCCGTCAAAATCGGTCCAGCCGTTTCGGAGATTAGCCGGAACAAACAGACAGACAGACAGACAAAAATTTAAAAAAAATGTTATTTTGGTGTATGTTCCGTATATATATTCATATGCATGTAGTAAAAAACGGTTATTTTAACATTCCAAACAGACACTCCAATTTTATTTATATGTATAGATTTTTGTTGGTAATTTTAAAACGTTTAACTTTCTTTAACAGAGAATCTGCAAGATGTCGAAGGAGTTGATGAAATAGTAAGAACTATTGAAAATCTCACTGAATTAGAGCAGAAAGATAGGATAATAACCCAGAGTCAGTACTTAAAAGAAATAGCTTCAATGACTGGTAAGTTTTTACTATACACTGATGTTTTGAAATTATGCCGAGAAAAGCCTTTGCATTTTTACGTACTAATACCAAGAAATAATAATAATAATATAATAATATCTCATTTATTTGCCAGGACATGGTAAAATACATCTTATAACATAATTTCCAAGTACAACATGACCTGTCGAATTTGTCGACGTGCAAATATTTAAAACATTTCTAATATTCAATGAACTTATTAAATATAAATCTAAATCCTATAAGTCTCATAAATTAAAAAATAAATTATTTTAAACTATACAAATGTCAAATAACGTCGTATAACAAACGAATACAAAGGGCAAATAATATTACAAAGTGTATGTCAGTAATTCAAATCATCTTTTAGAAATTCATTGACAGAATAATATATTTTTTCTACCAAAATATGAAAAAGATCAGTTTTGAATTTATTATAAAGAACATATTTTGTATTTCTTCTTCGCAGAAGTGAGTGTCAGAACACTAAAGAGAGTAAAAAGGGAAGGTGCAGTAAATGAAGGTGTCTGGAGTACCCCGGGGAAGAAACGCCCACGGAAACCTACCGTGTCTAACCTAGATAACTTTGACATAGATGCTATGCGTAACAAGATAAACGAATTTTATAGTGTTAAAAAACAAGTTCCTACACTGAGGACACTGTTGGTGGAGTTAAAAGAAAGTATTAATTTTAACGGATGCAGAGAAACTCTGCGCCGCTTGTTATTAGCCAATGGCTATGAATTTAAAAAGAATAAAAATGAGCGTTTTGTGTTAATAGAATGCTATGACATATCTGCTTGGAGACATAGATTTTTAAGAACTATAGCAGGAAAACGTGCAGAAGGCAAGCCAATCATTTATTTAGATGAGACTTATGTCCATAGAAACTACTAGCCTAAGAAGTCATGGCAAGGTCCTTCAACTAGTGGTGCAATTGAAAATGTTTCGACCGGGAAAAGGTACATTATAGTTCATACAGGATCAGAGAAAGGCCCCGTACCAAACTCTTTGTTAGTGTTTAGTACTAAATCAAAAAATGCTGATTATCACCATGACATGAATGCTGAAAATTTTAATAAATGGCTTAAAGAAAAACTTATACCAAATTTGGAAGAACCAAGTGTAATGGATAATGCTAGTTACCATTCGGTAATTATAAATAAGGTTCCTAACACACAAACACGTAAAAGTAATATAAGAGAGTGGCTTCGTGATAATGGAATTCAATATGAGGACTTCCACACGAAAGCAGAGCTGTTGTGTATTGTAAAACGAAATACGCCTGATCCAATATATGAAGCTGATGAAATTTTAAATCAATGGGGTCATGAGGTGTTGAGACTTCCACCCTACCATTGTGATTTAAATGCGATTGAGCTTGTGTGGAGTTTGGCAAAACGTAAAGTGGCTAGTAAAAATATTGCAGTTACTACAGCTGCATTAGAAGAAATAATTAAAGATTCATTTGAAAACGTAAATCCACAGGATTGGAAGAAAATGACTGATCATGTAATACATGTTGAAAATAAATATAAAGAACGTGATAAAATAACAGAAGAAAATTTAGAGAGTTTTATTATACATGTTAGAGACAGCGATACTAGTAACAGTGATGAATCTTTTCGCATTGAAGTGTTAGAATCTGATTTTGATTATGATGAATAAAACGAAGTTATTATGTATGGAATATTATCGTATTTTATTTCTCTATTTATTTTCGGATTCCGCCCATATTTACCTCATATACCAACACCTATACCAGATCAATAAATCCTTAAAATCCCGTTACAAACCTTGTACATATCAATAATTAATAAAAATAAATAAATTCTGTTTCTATATTTCCCTTACATAATGTTCTTATACTGTCTATATATATGATATTTTTAATAATAAATTACCAAGTATCAAAGTAGGTTATTCCAATTTTCATAGTATAATTTTAGTGTTGTCATGCATGTATTTTTTAAATTTGCCGCCAATATTCTGGGGCCAACTTTCGTTAGCCAGACTCTAGCACCAAATACAATAGTCGCTTTATAATAAATGCCGTATAAGAGGGTAGTTAAATAAAATGTCCCATAAATAAAAATAATCATGTCTACCCTACAACATTACCTCCTTTAAAAAAATATAAATGGATTTTCTCTTAAAGTATATAGTTTATAGCAACGGACGATATTTCATGTTTTAATAAAAAAAATGTAAAAAACATTGATCTAAATTGCTTCAAAGGAAGAGGTTTATATCAATCTGTAAAGCCGCATATAAGGAACACTCAGTTCAAACGTTTCAAAAAAATCTCTTTTCGTTTATTTTTCAAGGTTAAGCTTTTTGAGCCGTTATTTCTATTTTACGAATTCGCGAAAGAGTCAAACTACAAGATAAAAATGTTATATTTAAGTCATTCTTCGATCATACGCACATTTTGTAGACCACTCCGTTCAGACAAGTAATGAATTGAGTGATCCGTTTAAACCGCCATTAATCTGCAAATATGACATCCTAGCGAATTGGTAATTTCTTAAAAGATTTAAGAAATTCTTTATTAAATTCTAAAATAATATTTTTTATCACAGAGTTAGTACTTTCTGAGATTTAGACTATGCACATTTTTTGACATGTCTGGATGGAGTGTTCCAGTTTTTTGGTCATAACAAATTTAACTCAAGTTTTAGAAATTTGTGACCCCATGCTATAAGTTTTTACTATTGTTTACTAAATCTCCTATAAATCTCTCTTCTTTTACTAAAAGTTGGAAAAAAGAACACTCGGTGCAGATGCACATCAATTCACACGTGGTAGAAGAACCTTCAAAAATAAAACGTACACGTATACAAAATACCACGGGTTTTGTGATGCCTTCTCTCATGCTTTGTACTACGCATGTGCACACAAACACGTACATAATGCTTCCCTCTCATTTTCTCCTACGTTAAATCTTATGAATTTGTTTCTCTTTTTATTGTCGCTTTTTCGTTTCATCGACTTTCAAAATCACAACGAATTTAAAGAAGTTTTCACTTCAAAATACAAATGGCGTCCTTATCGCCAAAAAGCAATGTCTTCCAGGCAACTCATCACGCAAGGCAACAAAATAGTCTAGTCAAAAAGTCGGTCGTATGCGGAAAAGAGCAAATTAGTATTCATTTTACCTCTCGTTCCTCTGAGTTGACATACCGTGTACCGATAACTGTTTACGCCGCCTTTGTAGAGCCATTGTTTACGCGTTTGGGATAGGTCGGGCGATCGATGCGTCCCAACGGAATCTGATGTTTACCTTTTTGGTTTTGAACGCATTCGTGAGTTCAAACGCAACGTAAATGCATAACAGTTATTATACAAGAGTAATGTATTTAAAAGACTTTCATAGTCACGAACTGCTTCTGCCGTAACGATGGCGCATGCAACTGCGCTAAAGTATTGGAGTTTTAAAAAAACATTGTAATAATGAATATTTTATTAATATTTGCCTCAGTCTGTGTTTCCTGACAAATCCAATTTAGTCACGAGTAAATAGGTATCTTCTAGGCAAGCGCGTCACATTCTAGATCATAGTTGCTTACCATCAGGCAAGATAGTGGTCAATCGCATGCCTATTTTCAATTAAAAAATATATATAACTACCTATTCTATTAAGGTACGTAGGAACGAAACATTAAGTTATACATATTAGATAAGCATAAGATAAGTTCTAAAATTAAATATTTAATAAACAGTAGAACCATGTCACACTTAACTGAAAGAAAATCAATAGGCAGCCGTAAAAAGTAAATAAATATTATTTTATGGTGGAAATACAATATATTAACTTTAAACAACATATTTGTATATCTAACCTTATCTAAGTAAATCAAGTAGTAACAAAATTAATATGAAAATAATACCTATATACCAGACGATATGGAAAAGTACCTTTCTATATTGGCCAAAGAATCAATCAATTCTAAAGCCTTCAAGATGGCTATACAATAATCTTCTAACCACTGAAAGGACGTCAACGTTGAATGGACCCGCCATATTAGAAAGCGTTTTCTTGAATAAACAGTGGACGAACTGGAATCGAAAAGGATTTTGGATTGGGACCACCTCATATGACATAGAGAAGATATAAAACAGTAATTGGACTGACTCTGCCCAAAACCTATGGGAACAAACCCATCTATTATAAAACTATTGTGATTTTATATCGTCAATACAATTCCCATTATATCTGATTGCCTACAACATATTTAAGATACTAAGAACCGTACCTGCTGTTCTTTGTGTAATCAAATCAGTTGAGTTTTTTCAATTGCATACATTTCTTTAGCTTTAAACTCCATTATGTGACATAACAACTACAAAAATATATATATTTTTTAAAGCATTTAATTATATCAGGTTAAATATGAGGTTGGCATTCATATTATATAATGTATACTATTAGGTGTGTGTAAACAATATCTAAGTTATAATCTTTATGGTTAGTTCAAAAGTGTACCCCTAAGGTTAATGAAATGCTCCTCACAAATGGAATGAGTTCCGAATGTATTAGTTTAACGCCACGCGATTGATTTATTGCTAAACACCCTTCGCCACAACTATACAATGCCACAGACCTAGTCTTTGGCCAGAAGCGGCGAATACATTGCAAGTTTTCACGCAATTTCTATTATACTATTGTAAATATTTGAAAGCCATTTTTTACACAGTTTTTACTTGAATGTGATGATACATTAGGTGTCAATAGGCATATTTATAAACATTTGTGTTATTGTCGTTGTTTTTCTGACACAGCAAACTTTATCAACGAAAATAGTCTCACGTAAGAATACGGATATGATATTAGCGTAGTATTACATAATTTCATATATTACACTTTTATTTTAATTTGCTTAATTCTTTTTTGGAGCGGAGCGAGAGAAGCGAGCGAACTTCCATGGAAGCTTCAATGGCGTAATGTCTGTTACGCCGTAACTTCCCGAGTTCTTAACCGATTTAAATATTTTTTGTGTGAAATCGAATTAACAGGCTTAGAACCAGACTGACGAGCCCGAATTTTGAAATTCGCAAATATTCTGATCAAAATTTTTTTTCTTTTTTTAGGTATTACGCTCCGCTCCAATTTATGGTGCTAGCGTAGCTTTATGCTTAGCGACTGCATCGCCTAGTAATTAATATTTGCATGAAGCATTAATTTATAAATTAAACTACAGATAGTTCTATCTTTTGTCTGTTTTTATTGTAAGGTCTGTGGTTAAAACGAAATGACGATGGGGAAACAAAATGTAATTTCCGTACACAAAATGTATTGCCAACTCAAACATGATTCGTATATTAAAAACCTACCATATTTTTTATGTATTAAAGGTCATCTTTAGACGTTGGTTTCTGTGCATATTGCATTTCCAATATAGTTATAATCATAATTTATAGATGTAAACTATTTACGAGCTCAATTCAAAATGGCGATTTTTGAGTGCCTATTGTTTCGATATTAAATTTTCGTATTATACTTTAATCGCTAGCAATAAGAACTGTTTTTGTTAGTGTTTTTCTGCATGGGAAACTATTGTCAATGTATATCGACTCGTGTCTGCATAAGTAGACCTTTTTCATAATGTCGAATTTCCTTAATTTATAATGTTTGTGTATTGCATTTCCCAAAGCATAAGTGTGGGAATGGTGCAACCTTTAATTATGCAGTAAATCCAGCGATCAATTAAATAAAATGGGTAGTAATTATGTTACAGTATTGAAAGTAGTAACGCTTTTGGATGGCGTTTATACAAAAATGTTGATTGTGAGTACTTATCATCGTCATTATAAGAAATCAAATGGAAATTAAAATAAAATATATCGATATGCACTCATAATAAATCGTTTATTGAGTCATCGATTTTTTTTTTACCTACCATACTCAGGACATCTTTTTTTCTGACAATATCATCGGGTGTTAGAAACTCGTCAACTTTAACAGAAGCACCTTACGATGTTTATAACATTATTCATTGCTAGCGGCCTGTCCCGGCATCGCACGGGTAAACAAAATTCTTTAAATTGTTCTAGCATTAAATATAGCCTATGTTGCTCAGCGTGAATATAGCTTTCCAATGGTGAAAGAATTTTTGAAATCGGCTTAGTAGTTTTTGGGTTTATTCATTGCAAACATACAAAAATACAAATCTTTCCTCTTTATAATATTATACATCGTTACCACACATAAACAAAACAAAACAATGTGATTCAATTATCACAATAATGGAAGTATACTGTCATTCCATCTTTGATTACAACATCATCAAAACATGAAACATCACTAATAGCTATGATATACATGTAGAAGATAAAAAAAAGACTTAAAAAACTATGAAGAGGTGACATCTTAATTAAAGGTAATCATAGATAATTCTAGTAGTTTAAAGCAGGCCTATCTCCCCAGGCAGTTTGGTAAGTAGGTAAAAACATGGCTTCGATCAACATAATACCATATTTACAAGTACTTAAACGACCGTCATGCTTCTTACGAAAAATGTACAATCCTTGTTATTAAAATGAATACTTTTAAGTATATAATAGAAATTCATTCATATAAAAGGAGAAACTTTTGTTCCGATGGCTGATATAGTAACTGTGATCATAGAGTAAAGACTTAATTTTTAGATGGCGGCCGCTGCGCGGGAAACTTGACTTTAATTTTGTAGGGAAACTATACTAGCGCCACTCCTATTTGCCGTGTAGTGAATGGTCGTGACAAGAGGTCTTGTTAGTCCGTGGGAGTGTCCCCCCAATTATGTCGATGGGTTCAAGTTTAACGATTATCGATTAGTGCCCGATTCGGAGGGCGACTGTGACCTTTGGACGATTGTAATATAAGTGAGAGCGAGATTACATTATAGTTCATATTAGTTTTACTATCAAATTTTTCGATGTTTACTGTAAAAGAGAATATTCCATTTTGAATTTGGTTGAATGTGTAAATTACATGTATGTAGTTTCTTACTGTTAGTATTATAATAATTTATCTTATAAGACCTCATTGAAAAATGAATAAAATATATAAAAATTATAGAACTAAAAATGGCTGTTTCATCTTAATCGATTGCCCAAACATTTGTAAAAATGTTTCTTTTGAATACCAGAGGGTGTTCCTCTCATTGATGAAACAACGCTGGTCTACAGCGTAAAATCAGAAAATTTCGACGAATGTTCACAAGGCTCGGTAGCTCAATTGAGAGCATTGGACCGAATTTCCAAAGGTTGCGGGTTCGATTCCCGCCTGAGAATTCACTTGTGACCCGAGTCGATTTTTTCTAGTATTTTTCTATTATAATAATTTATCTTATTAGATCGCATTGAAAAATGCATAAAATATATAAAAATTATGAAGCTGTTAGTATTAGTTACTCTGATATAATATTTTCTCAGTGAACTATAAATCTACTTTAGTTTAATTACTAAGCTACCTTTTTGCACTTTCTTTCTGTTACAGAAAATCATGGCTATCATTTCTTACTGGGGGCAAGTTGTTAAATTCGGTTTGAAAATTGTTGTCTAATTGAAGTTTATCTGAAAACAGGAGTCTTATGAAATTTCAGTTGTCATTTGTAAGAATATAAATTGTTTGTTAATATTACTGTTACTATTACACTTATGATAAGTTGTTTACACCTTCTGTATTTCTGGGCCCCCAATTCTTATAATTTAAACTTAAAATTGTTTTATTAACTAAATATTGATAAAATAATTCTAATTCTACTAAAATCTGCTTCAACGCTCATGTTCTTATAGATATTTAGTATACCACATTTGGTACGCCATATACTTATTATATATATAGGTATACTAGCTTTTACCCGCGGCTTCGCCCGCAAATTTTTTTTTTCAATAAAAAGTATCCTATGTTACTTCTAATACCTTCAAGAATATGTACGAAGTTTCATGATGATCGGTTTAGTAGTTTTTGCTTGAAAGGATAACAAACAAACTTACATTCACATTTATAATATTAGTAGTGATAGTTGTGTTGTTCATTATCTATAATTTTCATCAATAAAGACATTATTTGATAAGTTTCTTTACTGTTTCCAACATGACGAATAACTTAAGTTTGTTTTATATTACCATTATAAAGTAATAGAGCTTTTTATTTGTTTATAATTATAAATCACTTGTAGCTAGGGAACTCTACTTTTTTTGAGATGAAAGTTACACTATATTTCTGTGATAACGTGTATAGAAAGTTTCAAAATGATCGATTAAGCAGTGAAGGTGTGAAAGCATAACAAACAAACTAGCTTTTCTCATTTATAATTATTAGTTAAGATTAATAATCAATTTCTTAATTTCCAAAAGCAAATTACTTCCCGTCAGGCGATGAAAAGTAATTCAATAGAACTTTATTATTGACTTGGATTTGAACGGAGCAGGCATTTCCTACCGCAGTGCTAAATTACCGAAAGTGGTGTTTTGCTTACAGAAATAACTGATCCGTCTTCCTTGGGGCGTTGAACCGATGAATTTATAGATTCAGTTCAACTAAGCTTCTACTGTTCAGCTAAAAATCTAAATAGATTGTTCTGTTTAATGTAAAATGAGTTATTTGGTTTAGAACATAAAAACAAAATGGTAAAAGGTAACGTTACTATAATAAGCAAAATGTGTAACTACATAGCTACGTAGTTATCTACTAGCACAGAGGGTTGCCATCTTTTTTTTAGAGAAAAATAGAATGATTCAAAGTTTGAAGCAACATTACTTTTGGTAAATTCAGGAAAAAATGGAATGCAATTTTATTATACCTTTCATTTGTTTTATATGTGTATTGGTCTATTAATCGTTAAGTATAATAAAACCTTCACGGTTCAATTATTTTTTAAATAGTTACATAAGTAAAATTGTTGTACTAAAATTGACAATATTTACCAAAAAATTGATAATGACCGAAAGTTAACGTTTTGTTGCCGTGAAAGCGTTTCGTTCTGAAATTCTGTATGCTGCGCTGTAAATAGGTTCCAGTTACAGTTTATACCTATACAAAAAGCGTGATAGTTGAATTAAGGCTGAGATTATAGTACTACGCGTAGTATCTTATTTTTCTATAACTTATAGTACAATTGATAAAAAATACTACTGTATTTTTTACCAATTGTAGGTACTATAAGTGATTTTATACGGGTGTTAATCCTACTAGCATTATCCAGATATTTAAATAAGATAAATGTAAAATAAACGATATTATAGCCTGCAATGCTATTCACTTCAAAGATAACCAAAATTTGTTATAGAACAGACAATATATTGTGTAAAATACTGCAAGTATGTACCTATATACATATAACATGCATAACTTTTAATACTAAACAATTATAATGTATCGAAGTGTATCGAAGAAATATAAAATCTATTTGATTTAATATTTGTTTAACATGGAACTAGCTGTCGGCCTGGCGTGTTTTGCATAGCTTTTTTTGCAGACCATACATAAACTTCTGGCATGTGTACATCACGACGTTTGATTTTTATATAATTATTACTACTCACTAACGGACCCAGGAGACGTTGCCCTGTTCGATAGGAGCTCCGCTTACCAGATCGAATAGTGAAATAAAGCCATCCAGGAAACCTCACAAATATACACAAATTAATGATCTAAATCGGTCCATCTGCTCAGGAGGTTGACATATACACGCACAATTACATATATGAAGATATAGATATATATCCCATATCTTATTGAAAGAAAATGAGCATTGTAAACAACACACACACACACACACACAATTATAAATAAAAAGTCCATCCTAGATGAAATAAGCACATTATTATATCAACCCTGTAGCAACTGAAATTTTTATATACCATCGTTAAAATCATGTTATGGTCCGAAATAAAAATTAGAATAGGCAAATGTACAATTTGTATAATTTATTTGGAGTAGAGACTATATTTTTTTAAAGATGCTTCTACAAAAAATGTATTCATATTGAAAACTAGCGGCCGCCCGCGACTTCGTCCGCGTGGAATATTGCAACATTATTTTTCTAAAATAAAAGTAGCCTAAGTTACTCCTTATTACATCAGCTACCTGCCAATAAAAGTCCTATCAAAATCGGTCCAGCCGTTTCAGAGATTAGCCGGAACAAACAGACAGACAGACAGACAAAAATTGCAAAAAAAATATGTTAGATTGGTGTATGTACCGTATATATATTCATATGCATGTAGAAAAAAACGGGTATTTCAATATTAAAAACAGACACTCAAATTTTATTTATATGTATAGATAAATTAATAATCACGTCTTTTGGCTTCTTAATATTGATGATTTGTAACTTTTTATATACACAGTTTTTCTCTTCATATGTTTTTGCTATACAATACACAAAATTACTTAATGTGTTATCGGAACAGTTATTAAAAAATAGATATATGTTAGTAAAATATTTTTTTTATATATATTCATAGATTGACAGAGGTAAGCACTTATTCTTCATTTGATTATAGATATACAGTGGACCCCCGGTAATCCGGCAAACATTATGCAGGGCAGTGTCGGACTATCGAATTTGTCGGATTATAGAGCACCTGCCTAAGACCCCTATATTCCGGATTTTTTTACGAAAGAGTACCTTGTAATCCGACAAATTACATATCTAATGACGAGAGTCTATATATTATACGTGGCGCGTACGAGTTGTGACCTGTTCAAACTTGCGTGATCTATATTAGCAAAGATTGTCAAACATAATTCTGTCATGTCGGATTACAGGGGGCGCTGGATTAGACAGGGGCCGGATTATCGGGGGTCCACTGTATAATGAAACATATAATATATGTAGTTTAACTTTATCGACAAAAAGATTTAAAGATAATTATTTATGTGATGAGAACAAACATAACTGCGAATAACAATTCCGACGTTTGCCTTGTATATTTATGTTAACAAAGTAATACACCTACTTACTCATATCTAAGCTTGATGTTTACTAGACCTAATCCGCTTCTACTAATAATATTATTCATACCATGTTGTCCATTCGTCAAACGCAGATGAGGCACGATTCATCTAAGATAGACCGTATTTGGTCGATGTCTAAAGGAGTAGGCAATTAATATTAAACAATTCCTTTCCAGATATGATGTTTGAATTTTATGCTAATTATCAGAAGACGACCGTTTGGTGCAACGGCAGAGATCATGCCTTCCGCAGCGCCGGTCCCGGGTTCGGATCCTCGCAGATCTTTGTGTGATGAATACGAGCATCTGTACCGAGTCAATGGGTACTTATACATATTTCTAAAGATATTACATATCTATATATCATATGTGCATATATTTATCCGTTACCCTAGTATCCATAACACAATCTTTATAATGCTTACTTTGGGCCAGGCTAATCGGTGTGAATGTAATGAATACTAGGCGATGCAGTCGCTAAGCACAAAGCTTCGCTAGCGCCATAAATTGGAGCGGATCGTAAAAAATTAAGAAAAAAAATCAATAATATTTAGTAAATTTTAAAATTCTATAATAATGAAAACTTCCAAAAAGCGCGCTCTTTTATTTCAATGGCAAATCTCATAGAGGCAATGTTTTTGGTCATAACCTTTTAAATTTTGTGAATTTCACAATCTGGTCCTAAATGTGTTGATTCGATTCTACACAAAAAATATTAAAATCGGTTAAGAAATCGGGACGTTATGGAGTAACAGACATTGCGTCATTGAAGCGGATCCATGGGAGCTTCGTTCCAATTATTTTATTTCTTTCTATTTTTGTAACGAAAATACTTTGAATTTCAACAAACGAATATAAATAAATAGGTAGATTGTTGCAAAATTATTTTCCCTTGTCCAAGCAAAAAAATATTGAAATAAATGTAATTCTTACTACGGACTATAACCAGTCTAGGTTGCACTGTGGATGTGTAAAATAAAAGGAATACTAACGCGTGCGCTTCCAATTTCGTCTGCTTGTCTGTGATATTATGGAAACATCTTGCTAGTCCAGTCCTTCGGCTGTACAACATATTGAAACTCCATTTAGGGATCTATCTCAATGTCTTAAGGTGTTGTATTGCAAATCAATCTTTCATGAGAAAATTACTATACTCCATTCGAATATTTTTTTCTTCTTTTTGTAAAACTGACGTAGAATGTGCTTTTTTTCCAGTGAAGGTATGCAAATGTGTAATTAAAGTGGTATTTTTTTCGCAGAGATACCGCCACCAGGCCAATAATTATATGTAGGTAGTTGTGAATACGTCTCAAGTTTCATTTTACGATTGGGTATGTATGTACTTACATAAATATTTAGGACGGACAAGATATTAAAATAATAAGGTGCCTACAACAAGATGTCAACCTTCCACAAACTTTTTATCGAACTTCATGCATGTTTATCAAAGTGATCAAAACTATAAGAACCGGTACCTTGAATCTCAAGCAGTAAGATATACTAAAAAATACCTTTGTGTGTACTTATGTACGCACGTAAGAAGTTATATTTCTTTAGCGTAACTAAACAAAGATAACTAAAATTTTCCTCCCGTGTGCCAGTACTCTTTGTTTGTTAAAAGAAAGATACATTTATTAATTAGGTAGGTATATAGTGATCAGTAAGAAGCAATAAAAGATTAATACCGACAGTTATACCTCAAATCAATAAACGAACTTAAAAAAGTATATAATATAAAAACCACTTTTAAATAAAATTGTTATAATATTATTATATAAGATAAAATTGTTATTATAATATTATATAAATTATTGTTAACCACCATACCTATATATCTATAACTAGCTGATCCGTGCCCACTTAGGTGGACTAAAAAATTTGAATCGTTATAAAATATAAGTAGCTTATATCACCCTGGAATAATATATCTTTCTACTGGTGAAAGAATTTTCAAAATTGGTTCGGTAGTTCTAGTGATTATTTCCTACAAACAAATTCACAAACTTACAAACTATACTTCTGTGTAATATTAGTTTAGATTGTGAATAAAAATATATTGATTGGCATTTAATTTTTAACGCTGACTGAACATACTTTTAAAGGAAAAACATAAAATCATACATTTATTTATGATTTTATATTTTTACATATATTATACTTAAATACACAAGGTTATTTGAATTGTTGTATAATGATTAAATTTTAGTCAAAATGCTCAATAAAGAGAGACGAAACTATAGGCCATTTAAGATATTTGTCGGTGCCTGTTCATTCAATGATGTCACTTTGTCTTCTCACTTTTGTCAAGTAATCAGCTATGGTTTTTGGTTAACGAGAAATTAAGTGGTTAACTTTGTCTAATAACAATTCTACGATACTAATAAACAAAAATTACATAACTATAAATTGTGCGAGGCATTTGCGGTAAAAACACTGTTACCGCAGTTCACTCACACAAACGTACACGAACGTGTGCATTATAAAATAAACTCATTTGCGCAACACTGATACTCCTTAGTTGCATTGAACTCTATGGTTCCTTAAAGAAAGTGTTCATTTGTTTATTTATCTTCATTAACGCAAGCCGTTGCTTTGTGCGAGTCCGATACTTTCATAATCTTTGAACTAACAGAGAAAGAAAAATATTGCGTTATCGACACTTCACGCACGTTAAGAAATGACAAAAGCTTAATCGATTCTCAAAACCATATTAGAGTATTGAATTCGGCTTTAATTTTATTGTTGAGCATGTAATGTTGAATGTAACTTTCTCGGGTGATGTAATTCGATGCCGTTCCATATTTGAAAAATCAAACTTTCATTTTGTAATGTGTTTGTCTATTACAAATAGTGTATATAATGATAGGTCCATATAGAATGACAAGCAGGTGACTACCAGTAAGCAATAAAATTATATTGAGACATTAATTTGTAAAATCTAATCAGGCAACGGACAAAAAAATGGCTGTATTTTATCCAGTCATAATTTTCTTTTATCTGTGGCTAAAGAAATCATGTTCTATATTCTATAAGATGTTCTTAGTCGATGGTTTTCGTTTTTCGTTTGATGGTGAACCGATGAAGAGGTTCGTAGACAATGGATGTTTGGACACTTGTTACATATCCTATATAGCTTTTCACGAGTATTTAACATAAACACATACCGTATATAGTCTTAAGGAAAAACTTTAAAAGGAGCTCAATCCACCGTATTTCTATAATACAATCTCGGCAATGCAAACATCTACTTGTATGGTATGGTCAACTATTTAATTACTTTATGGTACGGTATTGGAGCAGAGCGCCATCTAGCGAAAACTTGAATGAGAAAAAATGGCGAACCAAACTTTTTTGAGAAGCGAAGTTTTATTTCTAAAATTAGAAAGATAATCTTTTTTTGAAATGAATACTTTTTGGTTACAAAAAAAGCTCGCTAACCACTAGTCAGTGGTTAGCGAGTTCGGCTACGGCTTGAGCAATTTTCGTAAGGGATGAGTCTTTAATCCCCAACGCAAAAGAGGGGTGGTGTGAGTTTGACCGCTGTCTATCTTTCTGAGTGTACCGACTTCGATTTATGTAGGCCTTTTTATTTGATAGCAGGTACGTGGTACTTCGACAATTTTTTTCAAAATTGGTTAAGCCCTTTCAAGGTCACCACCGATTTTCGTAATTTTTGAATTATATATATTTACCCAACAATTAACATGCTTTTTTAATGCCTACAACACGACTGCAAACTATTACATACAGTATAAGTATATTCATAATAGGGGTTAAAGTATGAAATTGCCGTTTTATTGCAATAGGTTCTTTGAATTGACATAGAATCTTCATGGTTTGAGGTTTTCGAATGAAACTTTTTTTAAATGGTTTCTATGATGTTCTTTTTTTAAAAAATGTAAAACATTTGAATATCGACTTTCAATTGTTTTTGTTATTCAATTTAGACAAGAAAGATGGATACTGCGAAAATTCGAGTTATTTTTGAATACGAGTTCCGACGCGGAACTAACGCGGCAGAAACAGCCCGCAATATCAATGCTGCGTTTGGAGAGGGGTCTACTAATGAACGCACCGTGCGATTTTGGTTTAAACGCTTTCGTGATGGAAATTTCGACTTAAAGAACGAGCCACGAGGAAGACCGCCCACACAGGTAAATAACGATGAATTAAGAGAGATAGTGGAAGCCGATCCTAGTCAAAGTACCCAGGAATTAGCGGCATGGTTTAACGTTACCTTACCCACAATATTGACTCACTTGCGTCAAATCAATAAAATAAAAAAATACGAAAAATGGGTGCCTCATGATTTGACTGATCTGCAGAAAGAAACGCGTGTTGAAACTTGTGTTGCCTTGTTGAACCGGTACAGAAATGAAGGAATATTGGATCGAATTGTAACATGTGATGAAAAGTGGATTCTTTATGATAACCGGAAAAGAAAAATGCAATGGCTGACCCCAGGTCAAATGCCACAACAGTGTCCTAAAGCAAAACTTACCAATAAAAAGGTAATGGTAACTGTTTGGTGGTCTCAGCATGGTGTTATTCACTATAGTTTTCTCCGATCTGGTCAAGCAATAACGGCAGATGTCTATTGTGCCGAACTCCGAACCATGTTGACAAAACTAGCAGTAAAACAGCCCCGACTCATGAATCGATCTTCACCATTATTGCTCCACGACAACGCGAGACCTCACACAGCACGAGAAACCATTTTGACCCTTCAGGAACTGCAGTTAGAAACCATTCGTCATCCTCCGTATTCACCAGACCTTGCTCCAACGGACTACCATTTTTTTCGTGATTTGGACAATTATCTACGTGACAAGAAGTTTTCTTCCCAGGAGGCAGTACAAAATGCTTTCACACAGTTTGTGCAGTCTAGATCGTCGGAATTCTATCGCAAAGGCATTAATGACCTTCCCATTAGATGGCAGCAATGTATAGATAATAATGGCAACTATTTTGATTAAATAAATTTGTTAAAAATTTAAAAAATAAACAATATAGATTTTCAGTACAAATCGGCAATTTCATACTTTAACCCCTAATATTACTCGGTCGAATTTGATAACTCAACGATAGATTTTAACATATAAATTTAAAAAAAATGCAACTATCCAAACTTCTTTAGCATAATTGACATCCTAAGAGTATGCTGTTCGTTTATGACTTGGATTTTTTAAAATTTACATTGTCTTATTTTTGTTCCATTTTAATTTATTTACATACATGAAAAGGTCGATGAACTGAAAGGTTACCACATTGCGCCTGTTCTGAAAGGGTCTATAAAATTTTGCCTGAAACAAGGTAAGAAGTATGGAATGTTTGGTACCAAATACTACTTGCCAGAATGCTCGTTAGAGCGGGGCGGGTTAAAAGTGAATTCCATATTTAAGATTTCAACTCTCGACATTCCAAATCCAAATACAGTGTGTGTTGAAAAAAGTAGTGACCATAAATTATAGATAAGGACGCGTCATATATGATACATGTTCTAAAGATGATCAATCCATTTTGGTCAAACTTTCATTAAATGTCAAAGCGAGAGTGATACTTTCTCCCAAGTTCAATGACAAAATGTGACGCAACGAAACGATGTGGTAGTATGTATGTACAAGACTGACAATTTTAATATGTTGCATTTATGTAGGCTTAATGGTGATTGGGATCTGGGAATATAATCACCATCGCTTAGAGAAGATGACTCGTTTTGATTATGACATTTATCTCTACGAATTACGAGTTTTTGTCGATATTAGAGTTTTGAAATGTATGAAGATTTATATGAACATTTCTATTTAAAGAAAGAAGCTTTTACCGACGTATAACAGCCGTCAAAGATTGATGCAACATTTTTTTTTATTTAGGAATTCTTCGAGAACCTTATTAGGAATGGTTTTTGTACTCAATGGATAAGATTACATTTTGTTCGAAAGGACATCACCCATTTTGGGCTATTTTTTTTTTAGCCGGCCAACAAAAAATAACTAAATTTTATCATAGGCATAATTATCATGAACGTTTTGTATTATGACAGTAAAGCTCGAAACCTATTGGTTAAGATGATAATCAGTCTCAAAGTATTTATTTTATTACCTACGGTTTGCGGGGTGAGCTCGTGATTTCCAGGTAAACAGTTATTGTTAATGGTGTGCGAGCGAGAGGACGTTGCAAGTACATTTACCTGCCGAGTTACAAGTGTTAACAAGAGGCAAAATACACCCACTTAATCCTTTTCGTAGGTACTTTCGTTCGTTAGTTCTCCATGCAGGCGTTTATATACAGGTTTTTTATTAATTATAATGCATATTATTTTCATTTCATATATTTTTATTCAATATTTACAACTCTCCTGGCCTTACAATAATATCTTCTAAACCTTCGGCGGGAATGTGTATCGTTGGCTCGTGCCTGGCAAACCCCATGTACCACACAATGCACATGACGTGTGAGCAGCAGCCAATGGTTCTTCGGCCAATGTTACATGTACAGTAATAGTGTTTTATAGCCTGTCGCCCTTCGAGAGCCCTATCTATGCCAATATAAACGTTATACGAACGTGAACGGACATGTCGGGACTGGATTCTACCGCGCAATACGTAAAGGTCTGTTCCTTCTAGCTCTCGTATGTGTTCTGTGGGTAATTGGTCGCCAAGTTCAACGATGAACATACCATTTGGCTGCAAATGCTCCGCATAGTAACTCCTAGCTTGCTTTATTTGGTATACACCAAGTGCAAAAAGGATAAGATCTTCTTGTGTCAATGTGGGGAATTGAACCTCAAGCGCATCAACGTTAATTGAACGAAACGGAGCACGTCTTCGGTTATAATTGTATCTGTTCACCAGATCCGCCAATGTATTCGGTACATTAACCCTTTCCCGTATTATTTCTAAATACATTGGAGCCCTTACATTGTCCACAATCAACACATGATAGGCATTTAATAAAGCTGCACTGATTTTAAAATATTCCATCATATGATGCAAGGCGCGATTGCTGTGTACAATTCTTAACAAGCGAAAATCTCTTTTGAATCGTCCATTGATTATTTCTACTACCCAGCGGCATATAGTCACAAGTCTGGATTTATTCGCTTGTTCCGTCGTAAGTTGCGTTTCGTTTGCATTTTTAGTTTCTGGCATATGTACTGTATATCCATGTGATTGTAAAGGATAGGCCGCGTCTCTAAAGCCACGATCTAAGATAAATACGTCACCCGGTCTGAAAAACCAATGAAATATGCTCTCCTCATTTTCAATAATTGCATTCATTATTGTTGCATCGGAAGTTGAAGCGGCGTGCGGGCCCGTTACGTCAATTATATGACCGTTACAGCAAACAAACAAGAACGGCTTGGTCAGATTTCGATATTTGTGAAGACTATATGTTTGTCGTTGAAAAAAATAGTTCGAGCTCTTTTGGTTGTATATATATGTACCATCGACTATTATTATAGCATTTCTTTGTGGCAAGGGGCTTTCTGGATTGCCAAATAGAGTTTCAGGTACTAATAAATTCCTTTGAGCCACTTGTTCCCTGTTTATGTGGTCAAACCCAACATGCAAGGGAACAAAATCACGCAACAATGCAACACGACCTAGAGCTAACATTCGTTGAAAACGGGATTCGCTCGTTCTAAACACTAAAGCAAGTCTGGCATTAGAGTCTCCTGTTCTTAGTTTTGCCAATACAGCGGCCAGTATTGTCTTCTTTTGACGATTATTATTTAGGCTGGATGTGTTTACGAGTAGATCGGAAAACTGTTCGTGAGTAAGTCCCGTCCAAGTATGAAACTCGTTTGTATTAATGACTTCGTATGTCTCGAAGTTTAACACGTCTGTTGTAATATGATTTCTCATAATCGTCAGAGCATTCACTATTTCAGATGCAGTAAAATCTTCTATGAGATTGTCTTGTAAAGGTAGAGTATACCAAAGTTTCTGGGCTAAGTGTTCTTCGCAAACGCGAGCATTTTCTGGTATTAGTAGATTGTACCGCCCAATCATACGAATTATGATATCGTTAGGTATTCTAAGCCTGGTAATATTTTGACAATGCTCAAAAATGCAGTGCACTGTTGAGTTTGGAGTACGTACAAATCCTGCTAAGGTCATTGTTGGATGATTACGGCTTTGTTGCTGAATAGGCTCATCGGGCAACACGTCATCATCTTGACGCGCCTCGCGTATACGCCGATGAAACGTCCTCTCAGCTCTTTGCCAGCAAGGTCGGCAAATGACGTCGGTAGGTTCGTTCTGAAAAAAAAAAAAACAATTTTTGTAAACCCACCTTCTACAAGTTAAATACAAACGAATCTTTCCCAAAGGACTTATTAACAAAAATAATAACATGTTCGTGCCCGTACTCACACAAAACTAACTATTTCAAAACTTTTGAAATAGTTTTGAGTGTAGGCAAGAGCCAATGCCTACATTTAAACCGGCTATAACTTAGACGGGCACTATACCATATTGAAGTGGTATTTAAGATCTGTACAGAGCGCCGATAATAGTAGTTTATGATACTGTTGCATAATAAGGGTTCTTATAACATGAGTGTGTTTTAAAAAAACGAGCCGTAGGCGAGTTTTTTTATAGTATCACACGAGTGTTATAAGACCAAGTTATGTACAGTGTCATACACTACTTTATCTACTCTCATACTATATTACGTAAAACAATGTTGCAAACAAAACCAAACTTTGTTTAAATATTGAAAAGATTTTTTAAATGTCAAATGTTGGCGCCAAGGTGCAAACATCGATTGTGAATGCGTGTTGCGTCGTCGCGGACTCGTTCATTGAAACCTTTTTAAAGTAGAGGTTCAACCTCCTTGGTCCAGCTGGAGGTTGTATAGGTGTATCGTTATGATTAAAAAGTTATATTATGATACAGGTGTCCATACAAGACCTGTATCGTAATTAAACTTTTTTTTTTATTATTTTTGGCCTGTACGTAATGTTTGTCATAAGCATTTTGTTTTCAGTTTTAGAATCTTTGTATTATAGTATCAGAGTAGATAAAAATACTAACAAATAAATAAGAACAACAAATAGTTAATTCGTGGCAGTAACAGAGAGTCCATGAAATACTAATAAACACTCGTAAGTAGAAATCTTACTTAAAAATAATAATAATAATAAAAATCTTTCCCTATACCTTCAAAGGTTCTTGTCTACATTTCTATCACTGATGTAAGCCTATGTACTTTATAAAAAAACCCTTTCATAGTACTAACTAAAGAACTTAAGTATACATTTTACTTTATTGAAGGAAGGTAGGTACTTCAGCAAAATAATTCAACGCGACACCTAGTCCTGATCATGATGTCATATCGACGATCTGTTATTATCACAGAGTAGGTACCTAGTTATGACTTAAATGTAAAAAAGGTTGCATTACATACCTGTCTCGCGATTAGCTCCTCCATAATAATCTGAGCTATGTCGATGTGCTGTTCTTCCCGAGAAATCCACGTGTAAGTCCTTCGACCTTCACATGGTTCACGACAGTTAATACACAACATATGTGCCATGATTAACAAAAACAGTATAACAAAAACAAAAACTCAACGATAATTAAAACAACAAACAAAACAAAATCAATGTTAAAAACCACGAAAACAGTGAAAGTAGCCGTCCGATGTAACGAGAGTTGCATGGAAAACTAACGAACGAAAGTACGAAAAGGACTAAGTAGGTGTATTTTGCCTCTTGCTCACACTTGCAGCTCGGCAGGTAAATGTAGGTACTTGTAACGTCTTCTCGCTCGCATACCTATTATGCCTCTTGCTCACACTTCTCGGCAGGTAAATGTACTTGTAACGTATTCTCGCTCGCACGCCATTAACAATAACTGATTACCTGGAAATCACGAGCTCACCCCGCAAGCCGGGTGCAAGCCGTAGGTAATAAAATATATACTTTGAGACCGATTATCATCTCAACCAATAGGTTTCGAGCTTTACTGTCATAATACGAAATGTTTATTATAATTATGCCTATGATAAAATTTAATTATTTTTTGTTGGCCGGCTAAAAAAAAATTAGCCCAAATTTGTATGAAGCCTGAATGATGTCCTTTGTCACTTTTAAGAACTAATAACAAGTAACTTCTGAGTTAGTTTATTTTCACGATAAGCTGCTTTATTTTCAGTACTAGAAACTTCCTTTTAGTGTTTAATACATTGCAGAAAAATCAGAACAAGTCTCCGACATTAGCTTCAGTCAGTTTTTTTTGCCATAGTTAAATGTATGATGTATGTATGAAAATTAGCATATAAGGGTTTAGCAAATGCATAATTATAATATATCAACTTTGAATTTTAATGTTTTTTAATGAGCAGGTATTTATTGTCTTATTTAAAGGACCGCCGGCGCCGTAACTTGACCTCTTCTTTCTATGGGAAACTGAAATATGTTATAAACTTACATAGAAATTGGTGAGCTCACTCAGAGATGCCTAATTGGGGAATGTGATAGGTATAACGTTAGGCTTAGAAATCGAGAATCAGCTCTTCTTGTGTATCGTAAATATGTCGAATGTGCTATGGATTTGTACTATGGGGCAATTAATTCAAAATGCACACAATTTAAGGTACAAAAACGATTTAAAGATGTTTTTGTAGTGAAGTTTATTTAGATTGTTATAAACTCTTAATTAAAATCATACGTGTATTATTTTTACACTTCTTATAGAAATTTGAATAAAGTCTATTTGCCATAAAATTTGATTAAATATGCCTATAAAGAATTGTAAATACAGAGATCGAAAAACAGGTAACTTGCAAATACTTGGAGAAATATATCATAAATAGACAAGACTAAAGCTATACTACTACGAGTATAGTTAGAGCCCGAATTTTGAAATTCGCAAAAAATTCCCATCGAAACAAAAAAAAAAAATCTTCTTTAGGTATTACATACGCTCCGCTCCAATATATGGTGCTAGCGTAGCTTTATGCTTAGCGACTGCATCGCCTAGTATTACTATAATGTTAGTGACCATGAAAGTTTAAAACAATGTATTGTATTGTTTAAGTTAATGATAATAATAAAATACGAGCATTTGATATTTAATAATATAATTAAGAAACACGGCACGTCGACAAATTCGATATGCCGTGTTCTACTATGATTTTGAAATGTATAAAACCTGTACCTACTATGTCCAGGCTAATTAAAAAATGAGATTAGTAGAATTATGATTACATATTTTTGCGCTTGCTACATTAAAAAAACTTGGAATTGACGTTTAAAGAACGAGATCGTGGTAATATTGGTGTCAGTTGCAGATCGCAAATAAATTGGATCATTTAGCATATCTGGTGTAAGCCGCGTCGCTAATGGCGAGTAATTGAATGTCACTGTACTGTAGAGTGGCCACACGTCTACTGAGTTTAAGATTTTACTTCAATTCCTTTTTTTGTCCTGTGCAGAACTCACTTAACGTACGTAGTAGTGATTTCCGAGGACTATTTCCGATAATTTGTTTAACTAGTGTTTGTGATGTGCATTTTGGATAGTTTATTTTATTTTATATAAAAAGAGTTTTTTATAGCATAAACAAGGGGGACTAGAGAATATCAAAATACTAAGGTTTACGTGTGATTTGGTACGCTCCCACTTATGAGATTTTAAAATATACATTTCTTAAATAACCAAAAACGTATTGAGAAAAATTTACCATTAGAAAAGTTCTAACCGTCACCAACAGCGCGCGGCAATTTTTCAATTTCTTGAGCACATTTTAATTATAACAAAAAGACTAGAAATAGATTTAAATAACTCACTCCATGCAATTAAGTTTTTCTTTTATTAAATACTCAATTTATCCAGTTTTTTTTAACGTTTGGTCGCATTATAGTCTGGTTAAGGGGAAGTTTCCAAATTAACGTCTGGGAATGACGGGAAAAGGGTTCGGCTAATTTGCATTCAGGTCTAATTTTCAGGCGCAGTGATTTGAATAAATGCATTTGATGAGGCTACTTTATTTGGATATCTGCATGAATGGGATTATTTATCGTAATGATAGGTATTTCTGAAGATATTAAAAACGCCTGTAAAAACAGTTTATTACAGGCGTAATTTACATCTTATAAAAATATTGCATTGTGAAAGCATAAGATAAAATAATATATAACGACAAGCATGTCGTCGACTGTACCTTCAATGAGACGAATGCCTGAATTTAGACTGAGACTGGTAACACATATATTTTTAAATTCTGAGGTGATAGAGTCATGCTTAAACCAATACTGCGGTGGTTGTAATTTTATCAGTAACCTAGATCCACAGAGAGTTCAAATCTTAGTCTTAGTTGTACTGTAGTAAACGCGAATAATCAATATTTATTTTTTGTGGATCTTTCAAGGTAACGAGATAATTTCATATAGGTAAATGTTTGCTGTCGAGGAATTTAATGGCATAGTAATTAAATGGATGTCCAAAGATATATAACCTCAAACTTCTTCATACTTCAAGGAGCACGTTAATAGGCACATTATCAGCTTAATATTTTATATATATTCATACATATACACCAATGGCGTTTACAAATTATAAAGAACTAAAAAGAGAAGAACTTGACCTTAACATGGGATTAGGCCATCTAATTTTTTTCCACCGGGCCAGCGGTCAGCGAATGTCTATTAAGGTTGACATGTCGCACGGTCCGGTTTTGCGATTGCCACGCGTTTTTACGCTCTGTGCTTGTAACAAAAAAGTTAAACGTAAAAAAAGGTTTTTCGATCAAGGCCTTTTTTTTTGTTATATTTATGTTCATTATAAGATCATTCCACGAAGAAAACTTATATAATAGTGATCCATTACACTTCATTAATTCTAAAGCGTAAATTTTATAAATTTCAGAATGTTTTTTTATATTTTTTTTAATTACAAAATTTGCCTTAAAAGAATTATCTTCAGCCGAAACTGGTCCACTACTTGACAGAGGCTTTTTCAGAAAAATTTTAGTCATAATCTCCACGGTTAGAAGTCGGGTGAAAATGCTGCTGATTATTAAGGGTGGTGTACGGTATACCTGCACTATCAACAAACCAAAGTCGCCTTTTCAAATATTGCAAATCTTACACGTAGTCTTTGCAATAGCGAATTAAGTACTTAATTGAAGTTACTCCGGAAACTAAAGTACTTATTTGGATTGTTTGTCACAAATTAATGCGAACAATCACTATGTGGGTTTCACAAAGGATTGCAAGGATGTAAGTAGGTTTGAGTAAAGCAATGCCCCAGTTTAATTTATCAACGTCGTGTTTGCAAGAGATTTGTCGATGTTTGCTGGCTCACAGATTACGATACCGTTGCCTTATCTTTACAAAATAGCAGCGAAGTCAGCTAAAAAAGTAAAAAAAAGAACAATTTACATCATAGAGTTTTAGCTTCTAAAAAGTTTTACTTCCTGTTAACATTAGCGAATAATATTCAGAGATTGTTATGATTGCGTCTTGTTGAACGAGTAAATTATTCTGAATTCGATATGAAGAATGTGTACATGTTATATGTTTCTAAATAAAACATATCTTTAAGTAGTTTTTCTTCTATGTATTATCTATTATCAAATAAACACGCATGACAATGTTAATACAGCCCCCTCGTGTCGGGATTACGATAAGTATTATACTTAAACATTCGCTGCACGACGTCCTGACGTTTCTCTTGCGACGATAAAATCTGCCGTGGGCTTTCAGCGAAATAAATTTACCTCCATGACCATAGTGTAAAAGGTTTTGTAAACAGACTTTTATGGTTATTAGAAACTACATGATTAAAAACCATTATGATTTTAAGGTACAAAAACTGTCCTTATTTAATGTCAGTATTCTCGAGTCAGCGAAACTATTTAAATAAGCTTAAAAATGTTTAATCTTCATAATATAGCTATATATTGCCGAATACTATATCTTATGTTTTTTTGTTTGTTTGTTAACTAATAAGCTCTTAATAACTTAAATTAATAAGCTCTAATGTATAACAGCATAAATCCTTTAAGTAGTTTTGTCACCAAAAATATAAAATTGTTAGAATTTCAAACTGAAAGAATTGTTTTAAAATTCCTATCAAGTTTTTAAAAGTTTAGATTACATTTTTCCAGTATCAACAGATCTCAATTTTGTGTGGAACTAGAAATGCAATAGAAGGTCGAGAATATAGTCGAAATGCAGAATTTTCATAATTTTTGTCATCTTATTGGGTCAATTGTAAAATAGTTTGTAACTATAGCTAACAGCATAAATCCTTTAAGTGGTCTTGTCACCAAAAATATAAAATTGTTATTATTTTAAATTGAAAGAATTGTTTTCAAACTCCTATCAAATTTTAAAAGTTTCGATTTATCTCAAGTAGAAAGTTAAGTTCTTTATTTTATCTATGTAATAATGACAGAGAACTCTCCTAGCCTATCCCATAACAATACCCATCGGGTACAAGTGCGGTTTTTGCAAAATCTTTGTAGTTTGCCGCATACGCGAGTTTGCACTGGTCATGCAAACTTGTAAGTCGGATTGGAACCTAACCACAGACCAATATTTGTATGACTACGCTTTGTTGTTATTACCCTTTGCTTTCAGTTTTATACGGACGACGAAGAAGATTTTCAAAATATTACGTTCTTTGCCTTTTTTAAAAATTAAGGTTAAAAAGAGTAATACGTTTTTTTATAATTTTCTAAAGAGTTAATAGATAATAACTACTATCGTTCATACCATTATACATATAATAAAATTATATTCTCTAATAATTAACATAAATTATAAACAATTTTACAGATAATACAACAGTAACTTGTTTATTATATCTGGATGTCATAAAATACAGATAAAGGTAAGCTAGCCTTTATCGGGTTGTACAAAATATTTGGACTCCCCTAAAAAGCTAAAGCGGTTATAATGATTGACGACCAAGTGACGGTGTAAGTATGGTATTTATAGAAGTTGTAGGTTATGCCAGCCAAAGTAAATTATATCATTTATCAGCAATAACTTACTGCCTACAAATTATTATTGATCATGGTTTGATCATGGTATCAAAATTATTGTCACGATCACTCACTAGTGATTTTATCGATTGAGCGTGATTATGATGACAAGGTCGCAAATTGACCATAGACAACACATATCAATGGAAAACTTTACTTGACGCGAATAGCAGAAAGTGAGACAAAGGAACCCACGGTATACAGCTTTGTATTAATAAGTAAAATTAAATAATCGTGAACGACTCGGTTGAATACATTGTGTATGCAATACGTATTTAATGCTAATGCACTCCGTTGATGCGAATAATAAGTGATCACCCTTGGGAACAGTTTCACTTTTATTCTTTGTAGAGATAGCTGCCAGTTACGAAGTTATAGCATTGAGTAGATATTTCTCTTGGTTTTGCATTATTAAAAGTTAAACTTTGCTGTATTGGATGGATAAGTAAGATTAGACTTTTTCTATATCTTTATATATATAATTCTTCTGTGAGTGTGTATGTCACTGAACTCCTCCTAAACGGCTGGACCGATTTGAATGAATTTTTTTGTGTGTGTTCAAGGGGATCTGAGAATGGTTTAGATTCACAAATCAGTCCGGCAGATGGCACTGCAGTCGGCACAGCAACGCGTGGCCGGGTAGTGTTATATAAATAAATTAATTGATTAATTCCGAACAAATCACAAAAATTGTTTAGTCTTCACTATCGGTATTAAATAATGTATGGAATACATAAATAACCATATTCTAATGCCCACATGACTCAGAAAAAATTCTTATGTTCATCACATAAACATATGTCCCTAACGGGATTCGAACTCGGGACCTTAGACTCCAAGCGGCCGTCAACTATACTAGTTAGTACTTAGTTTTCACAGTCAATTGTCACGCGATTAGTGATGTTTCGTTGGAAAATCGTACAAATGGGATTATTGAAATTAGAAAGATATTGCTGAGGATCGGGTATTTGGAATTTAAGATCGATGTTCGCAATGAGCCTAACTATTTTCAGGGTCTCCGTAAAGATTTATGATAACTTGGGTAAATTGTAAACTGCCATAACCTAATTGGCTTGTGAATTATTTATTTATTTATTTATTTATTCATACACATGCTAGTTACAGAAGTACACTTCCAATACACTAGCTGGTCATACAAGTCTATACATGACAAAACAAATAAATTACAATACAATTACAATTTTTGTGCTAGAACAATGTCAAATTCTTATAAAAATTAATTAAATTATGCGTCAATTTTATACCAAAAAATAACAAAAATAATGAACAAATACAATAACATAAAAATAATAATATACACGTTTGTTACATACAATAATTCTTTGTTACTTCCTAAGGTATTCTAATTCTAAAAATTTACTGGCTTCTTTACATATATAGTCAATCTTATCAGCAAATAAGTCAATGTTTGGACATTGAGTGAGTATGTCCCCAATCAGGCTTAAGGCGCGAACAGTAGGTGCGTAAGCTGCATGGACAGTGCGTGTGACAGGTTTCCTTAGAAGCCGCGGTCGGCGGCGCGGGGCAATAGCCCCAGCCTCAGTCTGAGTAATACGTGTGGGCACAAGGAGATCAACTTTAGACATTACGTCAGAGGCTACGTTATTGTGGATTGCTGAAATAAAATGGGTCAGTAGGAGAATCCTCCGCCTATGATACAGCGTGTCCAACTCAACCATACCAGCCACAAAAGGCGAGGGATACAAAAAAGGGTAATACCCATAATAACGTTTATAGAGCCACCGCCCAAACTTACGCTGAACTCGCTCAACCATAACAGTATATTTGTCCTCATGAGGGTCCCAGACTATAGCTGCGTATTCTAATTTGCTGCGTACGAAGGCGTTGTACAGCACTTTCGCCACCGTCGCGTTATGAAATTCTGATGATATTCGTATAATAAAACCTAAAATCTTATTCGCCTGCTTGCAGGTATCCGTCACATGTTTATGAAAGTCAATCTTACTGTCTAATATTATTCCTAAATCACGAATGTCATAAACTCTATCTAAACAGGCGTCGAATAATTTATAATTTGCAAGTATTGGGTAACGTTTACGTGTAAAAGTAATTGATTTACATTTACAGCTGTTAAAAGGTAATAGATTTTCTACACTCCACTCAGAAACTGCATCGATATCTGCCTGTAAAGCAGCTGTATCATTGTCATTTTTCACCCCTAAAAAGAGCTTAAGGTCATCTGCAAAGAGAAGACACTGAGAAAAACGTATAGTTTGCGGTAGGTCGTTTATCATCAGCAGAAATAGAGTCGGACCCAAGGTACTACCTTGACTTACGCCTGATCTTGTGTAGTATTCAGCCGATTCAAATCCCTGTACCTTCACAAACTGGCGTCTATCCTTCAAATAACTAGCAAAGAATTCGATAAGTTTAGGTGTACAACCGAACAATGCTAATTTCCTTAGCAGAATGTCATTGTCAACCAGGTCGAAGGCTTTTTTAAAATCAAAATAAGCAGCATCCACCTGGCGTCCAGCATCCAGTTCTGCTGATACAAAATCTGTCAGCGCTACAAGATTAGTAGTGGTTGAACGAGCCCTACGAAATCCATGCTGGCAGTTGCTCAACAAACTATCCACTTGCTGTGACAAGTACTTTTTAATAATTACCTCAAATATTTTAGCAAACACTGACAGTATTGCGATAGGTCTATATTGCCTAATATCGCTTTTAGCTTCCGCTTTCGGTACTGGTGTTACACGTGATAGTTTCCAGTCAGATGGGTATGTGGAAGACTCAAGACTGAGATTATAAATGTATAGCAAAGGCATCTGTAGAACTGTCACGCAATCTCTTGCCACGAATACTGGCACGCAATCAGGTCCTGCAGCCGAATGAGGTTTTAGATGTCTGACAGCAGCTTTCAGATCAGTATTGGTTACCTCTGAAATGGAAATATCTCTGGAATCGAACAGGGAATGGGCAGCTCTGGCGGCCTCACTTGGATCCAGGCGTGGCTGGTCTGGCTGGAAAACAGAGCTGAAATATTGCGCAAAAGCATCAGCAGCAGCCCCCCCAGACACCACGTTTCCCTCGAATGAAAAACTATTAACATTTCTCCTATCTTTCCTTTTATCCTTAACGTAAGTCCAGAATTTGGAAGGTTCAACTAAAATATTCTTTTGTAAATTTGAAATTTCATGTCTAAAAGCTTTATTAATAAGCTTTTTAACGTGCCATCTATAGAATTTGTAGAGTTCTTGATTATATACCTTACCATCAGATTTAAACTTTTTAAGATGATAATATTTGTGTTTTAAATTGCGTATAATTTCATCGGTATACCATTTAGGGTACACATATCGCGAATTTTGTTGGCGTCGCGTTCTAATAGGAACAGAACGGTTAAAGCACTCGTATAACTTAGAATAAAAAAACTCAACCGCCCTGTCAACATGATAGATTTCTAATATATCAGACCAGTCAACTGCAGCTAGAGCAGCATACAAGATTTGGTAGTCTGCTCTACGCCAGTCCCAGTCCGAGCAGGTACCCTGACGGTCCTCGCGAGTGTGAAGGTCAAAGACAAGCGGAGGCCCCAAGCCAGAAAATAGTTTAAGAGTTATCTCGAGCGCAGGATGATACGCGTCAATAGGTACTAAAGGGTCACAAGATTTAGAGACGGTGACCTGATTGGGTGCAAGGTCACTCAATGTTAAGTCTAATATCCCACCGTGACTATTTGGCACTGTATTAAACTGACGTAAATAACAGTATTCATAAAAAATCTCGAATTGTGCTTTTGTGTGTTTCGAAACGGAATTTAAATTAAAATCTCCCAATATTAATATGTCAAAGTCAGGATGCGAACAGACTACATTTTCGATACAAGTAAGAGTGCTTAAATAGTGCTCATCGGTACAATTTGGGGGCAAATAGACTACGCCACATAACAATTTTAAATTTCTCATCTTAACTGTAGCAAATACCAGTTCCATATCGACAGTAAGTCCATCAACGTCAGTGATCTCACGTACGGAATAACAATCCCTCACTGCAAGTAATACACCTCCCCACCCAGCGTCAAACTTACGATCCTTGCGAAGTACCACGTAACCAGGTGGAAAAAGTTCACCACTGGACACTGAACTTGTAAGAAATAACAAATGAAATTGTACGCAATATTTAAGTTAAAATTATTCATAACAGCAGATAGCATCTCTTTGGCGAAGTGGTTAGCCCGTTCAGTTTGCGATAAAAATCGTACCTTATTATATCAGTGTACACTCTGAGAGGCTACGAAAGCAAAAAGTCTCTCTTTATCTTTTAAAAATTGTCAATTTCAGGTAGCGTGTATCAGAACAAAAGCGTTATGATTATCACTCAAAAATAGGGTTTACCCTACCAGGTACTAATATGTAATAGTTACGTCCTGTAAGTATCTAACCTAATGTATTTAGATAAAAATAAATAAGTTATCTATTTCTGGCCTCACGCTGCGTTCCTACCATAAGCTCCAATTTACTTAGGGAAACGCTTCTATGGAAAAACTTTTTCTTTGCTATATTGTTTAAGCCGAGTGATATCTTTACCGATTATATTACTAACACTTTAGCTGTTTAAAGTAAAACTACTTGAACGTTATGTTGAAATCAGAACATAAGATTCTAACATGTAAGGCTGAGTCTCCCCACAAATATGTTTAATCACGAAAATTTATTTATTTATTATTATTTATTTATTATTTGCCGAAAGTTCGCGTTTGGATCCTGGCAATGCTGTACCTTCCGGTTTGTCAAGTTGTGGGACTTTTATGTCTGAAATTCGTATAAGACAAACCGAAGTCAGAAAGGCATTGCGGGAACTGGACGTGAATAAAGCCAGTGGTCCGGATGGTATACCAGCCATAGTACTAAGGACTTGCGCTCCTGAGTTAGCTCCGGTATTGACACGCCTATATCGTTTATCTTTGGCTAAAGGACAAGTGCCAAAGTCCTGGAAGCTGGCCAACGTGCAACCTGTGCCTAAAAAGGGCAGTCGTGCTGATCCTATCAATTATAGGCCCATCTCGGTCACGTCCATTCTCTGCAGGATAATGGAACGTGTACTGAACCACAGGCTCCTGTCGTATCTAGAAGAAAATGACCTCCTTAGTGACCGGCAATATGGGTTTCGCAGGAACCGGTCTGCCGGAGATCTTCTAGCATACGCCACTTACAAATGGAGCGAAGCCATCGAGAGGCATGGTGAGGCGCTTGCCGTCTCTCTTGATATCTCGAAGGCTTTTGATAGGGTGTGGCATGAGGGCCTTATTAGCAAGCTTCCGTCATATGGTCTTCCCACTGGTTTGTGTGTCTGGATATCGGACTTCCTGAGGGATCGGTCAATACGAGTTGTCATTGACGGTAGCTCGTCTGACCATTTGGCTATCAATGCCGGCGTCCCTCAGGGTTCCGTTCTCTCTGCAACTCTTTTTCTGCTGCATATAAATGACCTGCTTTTGCCCGGTATTTTGGGGTACGCAGATGACAGCACTGTTGTAGAGACCTATATATCTGATGCACGAGCCAGTGCTGAACAGATCCAGTGTCATAGAGAGGCGATGGTTAGTCGTATGAACCTATCTCTGCAGGCTGTCTCTGAATGGGGCGATGCCAATCTAGTGGGGTTCAATCCGTCAAAGACCCAGGCGTGTCTTTTCTCCGCTAAAAGGAGTCCTTTCAACTTGACTCCTACTTTCCGAGGTGTATCCTTGCCGATCACTGACCATCTTGAGCTTCTCGGTATGTCTTTGTCACCGACGCTCAATTTTGGCTCTTTCATTGAGAGCAAGGCTCAAGTGGCTTCAAAAAAACTTGGCATTCTGGCGAAGGTGAGAAAATACTTCACACCGAAACAGTTGCTCACCCTTTACCAAGCACAAGTTCGATCGTGTATGGAGTATTGTTCTCATCTTTGGGACGGTTCCGCCCGATACCAGCTCCAGACGCTTGAGTCCATCGAGAGGAGGGCCAAGAGGCTCATCGGCAATGAAGATCTTTTCTGTAAAAAGCTCAAAAGCCTTGAGCATAGGCGGAAAGTTGCAAGCCTATCAGTATTTTATAGGATACATTTCGGAGAGTGTGCAGCTGAATTGCACAACCTTGTTCCGCCATCCCCATTTTTTCATCGGACAACCAGACTAACAAATTGGCGACACCGTTATATGGTGGATACACCAAAGAGTCGCACTAAGCGTTTTGGTTTCAATTTTATGATGCGTACCGCTAAGGAGTGGAACTCTTTGCCTGAGTCTGTGTTTCCTGACAAATACAATTTGGGGGTCTTCAAGTCACGAGTAAATAGGTATCTTCTAGGCAGGCGCGTCACATCCTAGATCGCATCGACGCTTACCATCAGGCGAGATAGTGGTCAAGCGCATGCCTATTTTCTATAAAAAAAAAAAAAAAAAAAAAAAAAAAAAAAAAAAAAAAAAAATAATGATACTTTAAGTTTTTTACAAGAAATTATAAGTATATAAATAATAATTAGGCTCGAGATACAAATAAAAATACAAATAATGGGTTAAAATTAAATATAAATGAAACAATTAAGTTTAAAACAATCGGAATGGAAGTATATCATGAAAATATATCGATTTATTGATAGTATTAAAAACAAATGGCGCATCAGTTATTATTATTAACGATTACCTATTATATTGTTCTTAAAATTTAAATTTTAATTCAATTACGACTATTCGCTTTGTGCGCGATGACAGCGCTACTAGTGACTACAATTATTGTGGACTTGAGATCTGTCAAACTATGGCAACTGGATGGTTTGATAACGATTTCCGTATAGTTTTTTAGCCAAATTAAAAGAAAAAAACGAAAGAGTTTTGTGCATAAGTGGTTTTCTTACTTAACTAAAAGTTTATGTTATAATACGTACGGGATTTGAATAGATAAAACATGATATAAATTTCCAACCTCAAACTGTGAAAAAAGGGAAAAATCTGTATCAGCACAGCATATGAGAGAAGTTGAAGAGCTTAGAATTAACGGGCAAAGCTACTTAATAAGAGTTCTGCTCGTAAGACAAACGTCTGTGACACAAACTCCCTACAGAACATCATACTATGTGAGTACATACCTACATAAATCTACTTATTAAAATTTTATTTTTAAGTTAGTTCACGTCAGCTTATATTAATTATTTTAATATTAATTCTAATTCAAGATGAATGATGAACGTGTTTTTATGAATGTTAAGTGCGGCTGTGTTTATAACCAAAGTGGCAAGTGAAAATATGTTGCTGTTTTGATACAATATATCAACACGGAAGAGAGTTTATAAAAAATAAGTAGCGAACAACAACGGGGACAGCTTTTTCCTATTGTTTCTACACTTTATAACACAACACTTACCTACTATGACCCATATCGCGAATTTTAACGTTTTTACTTAAAAAATCTCAATAACGTTTGTATAGAATTCTATTAAAATATTGCGATTTTATACATGACAACCCAGAGTTATTTCACATTTCTGCCACACCGCGCGCTGCGATCGATTTGACGGTCCCTACCACCCACTTCGCACATAGCGAATAGTCTGTTTCACATGGAAGGTGACGGTGACGTTTGTTGAAGAAGTTTTCATAGATGTGGAAGATTAAAAAAACAATTGATCGAGATAAGAAAATAAACGAATGAAGAATTTATTTTAATGACAGTAATTTGGTTGGAATAAAAAGCAACTACATTTATAGGTTATTTGTTTATTTATCATCTACTTTACCCTGTTCCGTCGATGAGTCAAATGAATTTTCGTCTCATTAATAATATTTGTGACTCTATAATGTAACGATTGCTATATTATGGTATAGCTTTAAATATAGAAGCTTTATGTATATATAAGCTTTAGCTATATGTATTAAAAGTTACAAAGTATAGATCTTACACTAATACACTGCAAGGCTTGTGTTATGGATACTAGGATAACGGATACACAACAAAATGTTATGATTCATAGGTATGTTATAATCAAAGAAATATAAATACACATCCATGACTTAGGTACAAATGCTAGTATTTATCACTACGAACATTTTTAATATTTTTATCGATTTATTAGGTTACATCGTAGTAATCTCTATACACTTTTTTAATGTCAATTACATGTTTTTAAATATACGCGCCGGTTTTAATTTTACCTTATAATTATTCTTGAGAGCAACTAACGAAGCAGAGGTGTATGTTGAGTCCTTTACAAAATAGTCGGTGAAAATTTCGTGTAAGGAAAAGCTAACAGAGCGTGTATAGCGCTGTTACCAATTGCCATCCATATTCGTACTTTAAATTAGTTGCGTACTGGGCAAACAAACTTCCTTCCGCGTTCAATTAGGTTGCGGAAACAACTCGAAGTTTTCGCAAAAGGCACGGGCCCATTGTTTGCTTGCTTGGGTTTCTCCAGGAACACCGTTAAGTTAAAAGAAAAATAAATATAAGGCAACATCACTAACATTTTTCTGAATCTAAGTTAAGCAGCTAAATCAATAGTGTTAGGGAATTCAGAAACAACAAGACGACCTTTTGGTGCAACGGTAGCGATTCTGCCTTTCACACCGACGGTCCTGGGTTCGAATCCCGGAAGGGACAGATGTTTGTATGATGAATACGAGCATTTGTCATGAGTCATGGGTGTTTGTATATATTTCTATGAATATTACTTATTTATGTATGATATTGTATGTCTATCCGTTTCCCTAGTATCTATAACACACGCCTTAAAATGCTTACTTTGGGCTAGGTTAATTGGTGTGAATAAAGGAAATATTTATAATTTATTATTATTATATATTTACTACGGTACCGCAACACTCTGACACGAGCTAATACAAGAAAAATTGTTTTCTTCATTGACCCGGCTGGGAACGAACCCGGGACCTCAGAGTGGCCATGAAGACCGGTACGCGAGGCACTCGACCACAGAGGTCGTTGTAATAAACAAAACTTTTATTAAAACCATAAAAATAAATCGTCGATAGCGAATGGTGCCCGCGTCCTATACCTCTTCTTGACAGCTAATGCCACGCTCCTTCAGGTTTTTGTATTTCGTTTCTTAAACCGCCATATATTTTCATCTCAAAGTGCATCGTCGAGGCGCCCGCGGCACCTTGTATGTCAGGACCATAACATGAAATTAAACGCGTTTAATGATTCGTTTAAAATTGTTTTATTGCGTAAGAATAATTAAAAACGGTAAAATAAATTCATTTCATTTATCCATTTGAAGAAATAAGGAAAATCACATAAGTTTTGTTGTACTTTTTAAACAAATTACGTATATTGTTGTGTACTGTACTCACTTGTTAGTACGTATTTATTGTTATATTTGACTGCGGGTAGTTCTATCAAATCCCGTTTTCAATAATACTAAGTTTAAAAAAACTACTTACTTACTTAGTACTTATTGGTACCTACGGTAAACAGCACATCAATCTGTAGTTGGTTGTTCGTATCTTTTTTCTGTATTTGTGCTAAAAATCAAAAATAGCGTTAATGGAAAGAACAGCAATTATTCTTCCCATTATTATGCATAAATGAAAGTTTATTTGATATTCTCACATGATACACAAGAAAATAATAAGTTACACAAGATAATTAAAACAAGCTAAATAAAAAACCTAGAGCTAAGTACCAAATAGGCTTCTGCTCAGTATAAGCCGTGACAATGCAAGTCACCACGGCATTGGTACTCTGCAGATGTCCATCTTAAGAGATTTGATGACACTAAGCAAACAATCTTAACATAGGTACATAAATTAACACAATATACTTATTATTATACGTATAACTGAACAAAGAAATGAATATTGTTCCATATAAATAAATCAACATTCATTATTACAAATTAAAAAAATGTACCTAAACTAAAACATAAGTCAGACAAAAGAAATATAAAAGACGATGAATATCTTACAAACAAAAGAATTAAAAGATGAAAACATTCATCTGAATTGTAGGTGTATAAAGATTCATCAGACGTTCAAACTGCAGTAATTGTATATCAACTAAATATCTCTGTACAGAAAGTAACTTTTTTGTATTATCTTAAAGATCAAATCGTCGATTTTCATAAAATCACGTTCTTAACGTCCTTGTTGCACATTCCGTTTAATAAACGCACATGGGTAACTCTACACACGCTATTAGTTAGGTTCGCCATACATTGTAATGAAGCACTGCATGGCGAACCTGTCTTAAAATAAAAATATTTATTGTTCAATATTTTTTTGTAATTATACTTAACTAGCGACCCGCCCCGGCTTCGCACGGATGCAATGCTCTACTATATTATGCATGTATTATAAACCTTCCTCTTGAATTACTCTATCTATTAAAAAAACTGTTGCATAGTTTTAAAGATTAAAGCATACATAGGGATAGAGGGACAGAGAAAGCGACTTTGTTTTATACTAAGTAGTGATGTTAGCCGTATGGTGCCCGGCAGAGTAAATATCACCAACATATAGCACACTTAAGTGTGTCGCAAAATGTGATTAATGATACTTATTTGATCGGTATTTCAATATTCCCAATATTTGACGCCCGTTCGGTGCAACGGTAGCGATCCTGCGTTTCGTACCGACGGTCCTAGGTTCGAATCCCGGAAGGGGCAGATGTTTGTATGATGAATACGAGCATTTGCCCCTGAGTCATGGGTGTTTATATATATTTCTATGAATATTACATATCTATGTATTATATATGTTTGTCTATCCGTTACCCTAGTATCCATAACACAAGCCTTACAGTGCTTACTTTGGGCTAGGCTAATTACTGTGAATCTAAGAAATATATATTTTTATATTTTTTATTCCCAGTAATTCAAAATTTTCTTATTTTTTGTCTTTTTCAATTGTCAATGTCAATTTTATTAACATCAATTTCATATTAATTTATACTATCTGATATTAAAATTTAATTTTAATTGTAATAATGAATATATATTTAATGCAATAATACATATTTTATTTAAATACAAATAGTAAAATTTAATTTTCTGTTGTTTAATTTTGCAACTAATCCGTTTATTCTTGCTATGTACACTGTTTAGGTTTAGAGTCTAGTTTTCATTAAGTTATTATTATTTTAATGGATTTATTATATGTTTCCTTTTTGTCTACTTAATAAATAAATAAAAGATACAGATGGTAATTATACACCTATAATACCTTGCGTTGAACATAAAACGGGCAGCGTTATTCGAATCATACTCTTAACTGCCATATCGCCATTTTTGGGGGAGGCTTCTGTACAGCAGTGGTTGAGTTTCAGCCGGGATGAGACACTTAGTGTATGTAATATACATACACTATGAATATGACGCTGTGTTATGGGTTTTTCACGTCCAATCTATAGCAGTAGAAACTAGATACCAAATGAAGAAGCTTACTTTGTAGTAGGCTAATCCGTTAATATGCTTAACTTTATAACACTGGTTGGAACTGTAATTAAGGAATAGATATTTTAAAATGCCTACTGAGACTTTCTACTAACATCATCTAGTCTGTATTTAATAATCGTAAATATTTAACAGTTTAATTAAAATTAAGATCGTAATATATTTATGTGCATTGGTTTTAATTAAATAAAGTCTTTTCATTAAACGATATCTCAAATGTAGCCTTGTTTATTACATAATTACTTATAAACAATGTGATTAAATAGCAATTAACTTCATAGCCAGATTGTAACAATTATAATTAAATTAGAAAATGGTTGGAAATTTAACGATCGAAGTTCTGCTGAGCTGTCAAATTACAGTTATCTCTTATAAATGCTACAAAAAATTTCACGGGTTTTAACAATGGTAATTTTTAAAATGACTCTACAATATAAAAAACTAGCGACAGGCAAATGAAATATACTGTATAAACTGTATTCTATAGCCCAAGTGTTCTGTGATCAAGTGTTGTAGATAATTACATTTGTAATAATTGTTATATATAAGTGGCCTGTTCCGGAAGTTTTAAGTGTTATCTATGTATAAATACTGGTTAGTAGTTAAATAAAATCCAGTTTTGATTTTTGACCATATATTACTACAATGAATTTTAAATTTCCCTTCGCATTTAATTGAGCGCTAAATTGAATTAACTCTTTAATGTCTGTCTCATTCAAATATTTTGTATTTGCGTCGCAAATATTTTCGTGTGATAATTTTTATGATTTCAAATATGGCCTTAAACCAGACAGTCGTTTGATCGACTTCAATTGGTATTTAAGGATGAGGGCCCTTCTAAAACAACTGTCTACCGTTAGCATAAATTCCAGCGTGGTTGTCTAACTTTGAGGTATATAGAAAGAAGTCTTCGGCTGCGCGGATGTTACCGAAGAAAATGTGCTAGCAGTAGAAATTTCAATTCAAGGAAACAGGAAAAATTCGAGATAATATTTCAGATTGGATCGGAAAGCGTTCACAAGTTTTGACAAGCGTGAGAAGGATAGTTTCGCGTTGGGTGCCGCACGACTTCACCGAAGCTCAGAAGCAGGCTTGAGTGGAATATGCTGTGACGTGATAAATTAATTGGGATAAGGCTAGTATCGGCGATATAACGCGATTGTGACAGGTGACGAATGCTAGATTTATCAATACACCGATCCAGAAACAAAGGGTTAGTTGAGTAGTTTGACGAACCTACGACTATTAAAGTTAAGGCTTTAGAGAAGCCCAGAGAAAATTTCAATTGTCACTTTGACGAGGTATCTGGTATCGATTCCATAACAAAAACACAGCAGTAGCAACTCCGATCAGAGGACTACGAAATGCCTACAGAAGTTTTCACTGCAATGAGCAACAAGCGACCGAACAGCGGGTTCTGTGTGTTACTGCTCCACCACATAACACCGCCATGCATTTGGCGCGCAAAAAGAACTTCTTGGATACCTTACTGGTCATAGTTTTGGATCACACTAGTTAGCTAACAGCGTTCTAGAAGTCCGCAGAAAAGGTGTCTGCGACGGCTTGGAAATTTGTTCTAACTCATGAGACTTTGTATACAGGCTAGTGGAGTGTTCTTTGAAGAGATTTAATAAAAACATTTGATCCATATAAGTTTTAATACAACGGGTTTTTCAATTTCTCTTAATTTTGTAAGTGTCCTACGTAATGTGTTTAACACATTGTTAATATTCTTAATAGAAAAAAACATGATTAAAGTCGTCAATGTTTTTAAATTTTCTGTAACGAATAAAATATAATGTGGGTAATTACAGAAAAACGCAGTTCATCTATTTATGTTATTATTCATTTGTTGCGATACAGCTTATGTAACTTCTACGACGCATCGGAGACCTGGTACTGAGAACAAGCCGCAAGAAACTCGAGAAGTTATTTCCAACTCGTTCTACGTGTTACTATTTCGTGTTACAAATCATGGTGAAAATCCTACACAGTAAAAGCAAATATGCAAAAGACAGTATTATTAGAATCTAAGACAGATTCTTGCAATCATCTTTTTTAATTTTAGACTCTAACCTGTTTATCCGTTAAAAACCGTTAGAACCATCGTGAATCAAGTTGGATCTGTATAAAAAGTCCTGACTGATAAAAAACTTGCCTATGTGTCTTCACTATTTTTAAACCTGTATCTCTTTATGACTTAGATTTAACGAATATTCGATCGCTTGAACGTTTTGTAATTTCAACGTTTTGAACATACGTTATTGACCGTCTGAAATAGTTAGTAGAAAGTCTCAGTAGGCATTTTAAATATCGGCGATGAGTACCAAACTAATACGGTGTGGCGTCTTTAGGGTCTTTTTTACACAAGTCTTAATAAATACATAAATATGATACAAAATCACGTACAAAGTATTACCAAAATTGAGTAGCTCAAGATGACCCAACCTGGATTATCACGTAAGATTATTATCCCGGAAAACTTAGGCGTTGCCAGGGGAAAAGCGATAAAGACTTTCTGTAATAAAGCAAACGTCAAGCGAGTGAAACCGCTGGCGGAATCTATTCTAAGATCACAAATTTGTTTTTTGTCTGTCCGCTCTTTTTCCGTTGTATATGCGTTACCATAGCAACGCGTTAACCGCAAGTAGTTCGTCTACCGGACGCTAGATGGCGCTAACGGAAATTTTTTTAATAATAGAAAAAAATTAAAGAATTTTGTCCTCCTGTGCAAAGCCGGGATGGGCCGCTATTCTATCTATATTAACAGTTATATTATATTTACTAACTCTGCTCTAATATCAAGTTTTCTTTATTTACAGGTAATTACATTCGCTGAGCAGTTCTTGAAAGAAGAAATATAAGTCTGGTACCTTTAATTTTATGATAAAAATAACTTTCCAGCAAATAAATATATCAATGAGGTGCGGTGTAACATTCTACGTTGACCAAAATCTAATATAACCACCAACATAATCATAACCGCCTCCTGACGCAAAAAAGTAATGATCGTTGCTATAATTATAAGATTGTTATAGTTTAAAGGTTATTTATATCAGTAATACAAGGTCATTTAAATCAGAAGCCGTTTAAAGACAGACAGGATCGCGATCAGAGTGAGAGTTGTTGGTAGCATGGTGTCCAGCAGAGTAGAATAACACGTTTAAGGGTGTTTATTTTCTTATTTATTAAAATTCTGGGTGACTGTTTCAAAATTTATATTTTTTTTACGATTGGGGTTGTTATTATTATAAACGTTATTGCATCCTAGGATCAGCGCTAGGGATACTTATCATAAGAGTAGAACAGATAAGAAAAAGAAATCAGAAAGAAAGAGCGACAGAAGAGAAAGAGTACGAAGGAAGAATCGTTTAAGGGTGTTAGAAACTAGAGATGCCACGAATATTCGGCTACTATTCGGTATTCGGCCTATTCGGCCACTTTGTTTGGTATTCGGTATTCGGCCGAATAATAGGTACTATTCGGCCGAATACCGAATACCAAATCATGGAAAAAAAACCACATCATATTAATCAAGATATGTATTTATTATCAAATTACAATATTTTAATAAGTAAAGTTAATCAACGGTAAGTTGTGATGAATAAAAACAAGCTTTTCAGCATTTGACGGTAGCAAACGATTACGCTTTTCGTCGTAAATGGTACCAGCTTCAGAAAATAACCTCTCACTATACACGCTACTCCCGGGAGAAGAAAGATAAACTTTAGCAAATTTCGAGAGGTTTGGGTATTGTTTTTCATTTGCTGACCACCACTTGTAAGGATTAGCTTTCCGATCTAGGCGATTTGATTTCAAATAAAAGTCTATCTCATTTGCCACAGTATTCTTCTCCACGTTCTCCTCATCATTACTATTTCGCATATTATCTTTAGCGACTTCCTCGAAGCAGTTCCAGAAACTGTCGTGTATTTCAATATTTTCAATATCATTTTCGTTTATGTTTCTTTTTTTACGACGTGGAGAAGAATCGTCATCAGTACTACTAGACTCATCATTACAACTTAGTTTCAGAGCTTCTAGAAGAATTTTCTGTTTTGCTCTTTCTGCTTGAACAAAATCTAGGAAAATTGTTTTGAAGCGTGGATCAAGAAACGTAGCGACTAGATATTTGTTGTTTTCATCAAAGTTAAATCGCTTTTCAAGCTCAGTTTGTAGTGAAGATCTCATTGTCACTAAATTTGGTACTCTCTGAGCTGTCTCTGCCTTTCCCAGATATTTTAATAAAGTAACTGCATGTGGAATCACTTCAGAGATGCAGGAGATACCTGAGCTGGTTATTTTTGTAATCTCTTCAAATGGTTTGAGAAGTTTGATACATTGTTCCATTAGTTCCCATTGAGCATGTGTTAGATTATTTAAAGTGTCATGATCTGTTATGTACAAGGATATAGCTCGCTTTTGTTCTAATAATCGCTCCATTAAATAATACGTAGAATTCCAGCGTGTGCTCACATCTTGTACTAGTTGGTGGTTAGGCAAGTTAAGTTCTTGTTGAATGGATTTAAGTTTCTGCTCTGCTAAGCCTGAATGGTTAAAATGGGTAACAATTCGTCTAGCAGCAGCTACCATCTGTAGTACTTCTGGTTGAGATTTAAGCGATTCCTCTATAGCTCGTTGCAATGAATGAATAAAGCACCTGCCTGAATCGTATCCTGCATCTCGCACACCTTTTATCATATTAGCCCCACTATCGTGAAGAAGTAAATGGATCTTGTTTTTAGGAATATTCCATCTTTCAGTAATAGCATTAAGTTCTTTTGCAATATTGGTACCAGAATGTGAGCTGGGAAACGGTTTCATAGCTAAAACACCATGTTCCAGATTGAACTCTTCAGATATCCAGTGCGCAGTGAAGCTCAAAAAGCTCTCATTATTGTGCTGACATGTCCATATATCAGATGTCACTGATACTGCTGTTGCCTGCGAAATGCTGACTTGTATTTTCGACCAAATTCTGTTGTATATGTCAGGAACAACTTTCTCGGTCATGTAAGTGCGACCAGGTACTCTATAATGGGGCACAGCTGTTGCCATGAGCCTCTGAAATCCAACCCGTTCAACAAGTGATAATGGTTCGTTGTCTAAAGCAATCATTTCACCTATCAAGTAGTGATATTTTATTGATTTCGGATCATTAATGTCCCATATCAATTTCCTTTCAGATGTTTCTTTTAGGGTTAGCTGTCGGTCTCTTGATCTGGACGTTCCAGGAACTGCAGGTATCTTGGAATCGGTGGAAGTAGAAGTACCACCCTTGTTGCTGCCACTTGTCGAAGGAACATCAGTCAAAGTAGCGTACTGTTCGGCATGTTTGGATTTAAGATGGTTTTTTAAAGAAGTTGTAGCTGAAAATAAAAAATAAACTAAAATGAATTACAAGTACGTAACTGAGTTATGCACTAAAATTTTCTATTCACTACAAAAACGAAACTTTACTAGAAGATCGCTTAGTTATTTATTTATTTATTCACTTATATATGCATTTACCTACTTATTTCATTTTCCTTGTTTGACTTTAAATTTCAATTTCCTAACCATTTTACAGCTTTTTCACACGCCTACTATGTTTTTTTCACGATTTGTTTATGTTGTTTATAACGTTTATGAATGCCCGTGTTCATTCATACAATAGGTAACAAATCGTGAAAAATGACAGGCAGGTCTCAAATCACATTTGGTAAAAAAAACTTTTTGTGCGAAACATCGAAACAAGATTTAGAAAATTAACACATTTTGACGAATCGGGAAATATACCTAACGTTTCCGTACGCAATGAACGGCCAACCGTCATGTGTATGACGTATCGTGTTTTTTGACGAATCGTCAATAACTTAGATAACGTAACGAGTTGTTAAATTAATTCAAGTTTTTACTTACTTGCTTTCTTTCCTTCTCCACCCCTTGAGATCTTGCTATTACACAGCAAACAATTGGCCAATTTATTATTTTCACTACAAATCTCATAATATTCCCATATGGCCGATTTTTTATTAATTGATGTCATTTTTTTAATGAACAAACAATTGAAAAAGAACTAAAACAAACTTTTCTATCTGACAATGCGTGCCGTGACGTGATTTACTCGCAATTGAAACAGTCAACTAACCTAGCCGCCCGCACACTGCCCGCGCACGTTGAAGACAGGTCGCAACCTGTCGTATTAGTGTTTACGCGCTCGACTAACATGTACTTAGTGCCGAATATTCGGCCGCCGAATATTCGGCGCTTCGGCCGACAGCATTGCCGAATATTCGGTATTCGGTATTCGGCCAAATCACTATTCGTGGCAACTCTATTAGAAACGACTGATGATGTAGGAGATAGCATATACTAGTCTCATATAGACAAATAATGGGTAGCAGCATTTTTAGAATTATGGTCTTTTCGAACTCCAACCCATCTGCTAAGCATAGCCAATGGTGGTTACAGCAATAGCCAGGTTAGGCGAAAGCCAACAACGACTCAATGGCAGTTAGAGGGTGCAAACTAAGGTTTTCAGTGGGTATCCCTCCAGCCTTTTACCGGGCACTAGGCTGGGTGGGGTATGGAAGAGAATCCTATATATGCCGCTCGGTTGGCAGCGCAGATGCGTAACGCATTTTACTTTATGTGAATAAAAAGGGGAGGCTTCCGTCCAGCGATGGACATCTTTATTTAAAAGATAAGAATGCGTGGAGTTTCTATTGCCTTGTGTCTATTTCTTTTGTAATTAACTGTCATTGTCACTGATTAAAATTCGTTCACTGTAGTATTTTTTGATACAATTCTATACAGTTTTATACAGTTCTTACAGTTACTAATACACTAAACTACTATACAGTTCAATAAAGCATATAATTTATAACTCAAAAATGGTGCGTTTTGTAAAAAAAATAATTTGACAAAAAATATTTAAAATTAATCTAAGAATGGAAAGATGATATAAATTACAGGGTGTTGTATTTATAAAAAAAATTGGTTACCCTCTTTCCATAATAAAATGGGCACTCTGTATTTTCAAACTATTTTTAAACGATAGCTTGTTTACATCGAAGAAACTTTTGTTTGAAAAATTTTCTGAAAATGTTTCCGGTTCAAGAGTTATTTAGGTAGGTTAATGGCCAACCCTGTATATTATGTCTATCCGTTTACCCTAATTTATTCATAACACAAGCTTCACATTGCTTACTTGGGTCTAGGCTAATTGGTGTGAATGTAAGAAATATTATTATTATTATCTTTATCTTATCTTAAAACAAACCATACCAAAAATTACTATCTCCGTCGTGTTTCAGAATGCACTCATCAATCAAGTGTTTTCATCCACAGGGAGGGAGGGCTTATGGCTAAGCTGTAAGGATATTAATAGACTAATAGTGATGAGAGCGAGTGTAAAAATATTTAATTTATTTGATGACCTATGTGGTCGAATGATTCGCTACCAGTTTTCATGGTAACGGGTGAATGTAGAAAACGATTATTTTGTATTGATTCGCGTCTGGGTGTTGTGCTACCGGCGTTGTTTTTGAATTCCATAACACAAGTGCTTTAATTTCTCAATTTAGTCTCAGAACAATGTATTTAATGTTTTCTTATATTTATTTATTTATTACTAGCGGCCCGTCCCGGCTTCGCACCGGTGGACAAAATTATTTAATTTTTTTCTTATATTTAATATTTTTCCGTTAGCGCCATCTAGCGTCCGGTAGACGAACTACTTGCGGTTAACGCGTTGCTATGGTAACGTTATTGATACAATGGAAAAAGAGCGGGAAAAAGAGCGGACAGACAAACACACAAACCACTGTGATCTTAGATTATAGATTTAATTAATCGATTCTTTTTTACTGCTTTTGGTCGTGTATGGTCAGAACTGAGTTTTTTGATATCGATATCCTTTGATAATGTGGTCAAGCCGGGAATAACCACCGTGAAGTCCTCTATGGGGAGAGTTATCATAAGTAAATAAGACTGTCGTATTTATTCGCATCTATCTTCACTTCAGTACCACAAGAAAGGGTTTTGCAAATAAAAAAAAATAACACTTAATTATAGGGACAAAAAACAGCCTTTTGCTCGTTATGGCCGCTTTCTATTATTAATTTTCAATTAACGATTCTCTTTAGTGCTCTTATTGTATAAAAAGCATTTTATCATTATCTTATCTCGTTTTATCTCCACAACGGCAGTTCACGTTTCAGCCGGAAAATGTAGTTAGAAATTTTTTAACTACAATATATTACCATATCGGCAATTTGTCATAGCACCATATAGTAAAGTTTTACAAATAAATATTACTCTATGGTCTATTTTAAAATGGCAATAAACAGGAAAGATGAGATAGGAGACAGGATTAATGTTCTGTAATAGTTATCGGTAAGATATAAAGATATTCAACAGCGCAATAGAAAACGTATTCGGTCTAAGATTACGGAAGAAAAGCAATTTTTGCAAAGGTCGTTGGCTGGATGGGTCACCGAAATTATATTAGCTCGTCTCACTCCGTGCTTCGGAGCACGTTAATTCTTTGGTTCCCGACGCAAAGTCGTTATCATCCACCAATCACTCAAAATTTGGTACAGCGGTAGAGATCCTGCCCGAAAAGGCAGATGTTTGTGTGGTGAATACGAGTATTTGTACCTAAGTCATCGGTATTTATATATATTTCTATGAAAATTAAATATCAATGTGGGTATCATAAATATGAGTCTATCCCTTACCCTAGTACCTATAACACAAACCTTTCAGTGCCTACTTTGGGCTAGGCTAATTGTTGTGAATGTAAATAAAATGTTATAATTATTAGGCAAAATCTCTCTACGGCGTTTTTATCTATAAGGGCGTCATCAATAGGGTGATGATGGTGAAAGTTATATTTTGACAAAATATCATTATTGAAAACAATCTATAGATAACACATTATTTTGTTTTAACTTATATTGTATATTCGAAATAAAGCATCGCCATATTGGAAATAATGATTTCAAAAAAAGAAAAGGTAACCCAAAGGTTTCGTCTCCAGGCGAGAATTAAATGTTTAAGTCTCGACAGTTTTTTTATGTATTAAACTGTCAAAATTCCGAAATTATGTCCACTGACGTTCTCATAAAGGATACTTTTGAATGAAGGAATGAAACACAGATTGGATACAAGAAGACGGTTCTTTCTTTTTAAATTCATTTTTGAAGCTTTAAAGGCTTTATTATTGTACTGTGTAGTCTGGATTAAAAATAAAAATTTAGAAGAAAAGCGCGGGAAACCTCGAACTACGCGGTGTCTTTTTTTGGCGTCTTTTAATTATATTTGAAAATAATTGTAAAATAATAGGATTAGTATAGTGGCTTTGTAATTTATTTAGTTTATTTTGTATTTATTATTTTAGTTCCTGTATATAGGTAAGTTTTTAAGATTTTTTACTAGTAGGTCCCTTATTACTCGATGAGTGTTCCCGAAGACCCTGGGGGGTCAGTCCCCCAGGTGTCTCATTTTATTACAATCTCCAATGACCCGGGAATGGATACGGAAGAATCACTTCTGGACACTGACACCTCCGAAAATAATGCCACTACCTCTAAACGTAAGAGAATTTCATCTCATAAAGTATGCAAGCATTGTCTTAAAAAAAGGCGACGTAATAAGTCGAATACAGAGTCAATAAATGAAACTGATTGCCATTGTGACTCTATACTTTTAAATGATTCGTCTTCAGTTAAATTTAAAAAACCACACCAGGATTTATCACTTCCAACAACAATGCCACAACGCAATAACGATGCTAATGATGTGAATCCACGACCTTCAGTAAGCAGGAACCTTTACCAGGCCTCTGATGCAGCTCCTTACACTATCCACATCCAAAAGGTACAGTTAAACCCAAATGATAATGTATCAATACACCCTATTTCGTTTGGCCGATTCTTAAAAAGAAGTTCAGTAAATAATATTGTTAATGGCAGTCTCAAAAGAATAGGTAGAAACAGAGTAGTACTATCTTTCACTAAATATGAAGATGCTAATAATTTCATTGAAAACCAGGCATTAAAAATAAATAACTACAAAGCATTTATTCCCTCCTCATCTGTTACCCGTATGGGAGTAGTCAGAGGGGTTCCAACAGACTGGACTGAGGAAGAAATAATGCTCAACATAACTGTCCCTCTTGGATGTGGTAACATTTTAAAAGTGAGACGTATGAATAGGAAAAATTTAGTAGATGGTAAAACTAGCTATGTTCCTGTAGAAACTGTGGTTCTTACCTTTGATGGCCAGGTTCTACCTAAAAGAGTATTCCTTTGTTACAATGCCCTACCAGTTGAACTTTACATTTTCCCAACAGTTCAATGTTTTAATTGTTGTCGATATGGTCATATCAAAACTCAGTGCAGGTCATCTCCCAGATGTTTTAAATGTGGCGACAATCATTCTGGTGACAGTTGCAACATTAATGAAGAAGAGGTCAAATGTTGCTTGTGTGGTGGGTCCCATCATGCTACCAACAAAAAATGCCCAGAGTTCAACAGACAGAGATCAATTAAAGAATCTATGGCTAATAACTGTATCTCCTATGCTGAAGCACTAAAATTACATCCACCAGCAATTAAGTCATATTCTGATGTTTTAACCTCCAAAACTACATCCCTTTCCCCTTTAAAACAGAATTATAAGATTTCTAACACAAATGGTCAATCAAACTCCACATCTTATAAAAAAACTGTGTTTATTCAAAAAAATGCACCAAAAAGTTACAGTAAGGGATATGATAAAGAAACTCATGCTTCATTAACCAAGGACTATAATATACCACTGCCCTCTGTAGGTATCTTGTGTGATAGAACTAATAGCCCCCTCTCTAATATGTCTATTAAAGAACTCATTATCATTCTTATTAATTCTTTATCCCAATCGAAGGATATATATGAACCGTCCAACGATGCTCTACAACAAATTAGTAATTTAATCAATAAAAGTAATAATGGACAATCAATTAGCAATTCTCCAGTGGAATTGTCAAAGCATCAATAACAAAAAATCTGACCTATTATATTTAATAAATATTTATAAGCCTACTATTATTGCTCTACAAGAAACCTGTCTCAAGCCAGGTAAAATCTTTAATGTTCCTCAGTGTTTATGCTTGCGAGAAGATAGGTCTGATGGCTATGCTGGTGTTGCAATAATAATAAAAAATAAATCCCCTTATAAACTCATCCCTATTCCTAATCATAATCCAGACTTCTCAATTATTGCTGTTTTAATAAATAATATTTGCTTTGTGTCACTTTATGTTCCCCACCCCTCTTCCGCTATATATAATGAATTGGAAACTATCCTCACTCAGTTACCACAACCCATATTGATAATGGGAGATTTTAACGCTCAGCATCAATCTTGGGGTAGTAATAAGTCTAGTTGTTATGGCACTCAAATTTTAGATTTTGTAGATTCTAACAATTTCTGCATTATAAATTCAGGTGTGCCAACACGACGCACACTACCAGATGAAGGGGATAGCACTCCTGATCTTTCAATTTGCTCTCCTAATCTTGCTTCTATCCTGACTTGGAGTACCCTAACCTCTACATATGGCAGTGACCACTATCCTATAGTTATTTATTCCCCTAAAGCATTAGTGAAGGAATATCCAAAGCGACTGCCACGTTTGAAATATAAGCTTAATAATAACAACTGGGAAATATTTAGGAAACAAGTAGAGGAGAAATGCTTATCACTTCCTCCCATACAACAAGACAACCAAAGCTTGTGTGCAGATGCCTTTGCATCTATCTTAATAGAAGTGGCAGATAATGTTTTTCCATCTAAACAAAACTCTAAGAATCTTTGCTCTCCACCTTGGTGGGATAGTGATTGCACCACCGCTATAAAAAAGAGAAAAAGTGCTGAAAATATTTATAAACAATGTAGTACTACTGAAAACTTTGACAAACTAATACTAATTATGAAAGAAACTCGTAAATTACTAAAGAAAAAGAAGTGGGAAGGCTGGAAGTCATTCTGTTCATCACTGGCCCCTGATACTTCATCATCTACTATATGGGCTAATATTCGACGATATAGATCAGCAACTAAAGAATCTGTTCCACAATTTATAGATAATGATGTTGCAGATACATTGTTAGACAAATTAGCTCCTCCTTTTGTGCCCCAAGAAATTTCTGTTGCTAACCCTAATAGTTCAATAAAAAACACTACTGGCCTTAATGCTCCATTTAGTCTTACAGAATTAAAAGGTATTTTATCTTATGTTAAAGACTCTGCTCCGGGTTTAGATGGAATTCCATACTCTTTCCTCACATGCTTGAATGACACCAGCCTTAATTATCTATTACATCTTATTAACTCAGTTATGTTATATGGTAAAATTCCACCATCATGGAAAACCCAAGAAATAATTCCATTATTAAAACCAAAAAAATCCCCTTCAGATCCAAATTCATATAGACCAATAGCACTTGCTTCAGTTCTCTCCAAATTAGCTGAACATTTAGTTAAAAATAGATTAGAATGGTTTGTGGAAAATAAAAAACTTTTAGCTCCCAGTCAGTATGGTTTCAGGAAAGGAAGAAGCACTATGGATAGTCTAGGTATCTTCATTACAGACATTAGACTAGCCTTTTCTAATAATCAATATCTACTTGCTACATTCCTAGATATATCTGCTGCATATGATAATGTTGATATTTTCATCTTGAAAAACAAATTGCTAAAATTAGAAATCCCCACCTTATTATGCAATTTTATTATCAACCTTCTTTCAGGAAGAATTATACAAATAAATTTAAATGACTTAAATATTAAATCTAGGTTAACTTGGAAGGGCTTGCCCCAAGGCTCGGTGTTGAGTCCTCTTCTCTACAATTTATACACATATGATCTTGAACCTTCCATCAGTGGTGCGGCAAATATTCTTCAGTATGCAGATGACTTAGTTTTATATTCATCTGGACATTCCCCTTATGAACTAAGTCTTGCCTTAAATAAAGCTCTCAAGCTTCTTAATCTATGGCTTGATAGAAATAACTTATGCCTTTCTGTCTCCAAAAGTTGTGCTGTGTTATACACAAATGTCAGGTCACCTCCAACATTTACCGTTGTTTACAATAGTGAATCAATCCCTATAACCAATGAAGCCAAGTTTCTTGGTGTTATCCTTGACTCCAAGTTAACTGGTATACCACACTGTAATTATGTTTCTGCCAGATGTGAACGCTTAATAAATATTCTAAGATGCCTCTGTGGGGTTTGGTGGGGTGCTCATCCATTTACCTTAAAACTTTTGTACAATGCAATAATCAGAAGTGTCTTAGATTATGGTTCATATTTTCTTGAGCCCTGTAGTAGTGCAGGAATAATTAAATTAGATAAGATTCAGTCTAAATCACTATCTATTGTAACTGGAGCTATGCGATCAAGTCCATTTAATGCGCTCAGAGTTGAATGTGCAGATCCTCCTTTAAATTTAAGAAGACAGTTTCTTTGTGATAAATTTCTATTCCGTGCTTTTCAGTTTTCAGAACATCCTCTCTTTTACAAACTACAAAACTTGTCTGAAAAGGTCGATAACAGTCCATATTGGTCCCATAAAACCCCTCCATGCGTGGTTGTTAGTTTCCGTAAATTTATGTCTCTCAGTTCACCCACACACCGTTCTCACCGCCTTCCCATTTTTTCAGTACCGTTTGAGGCTCTAGTAAATTCACCTAAAGTTTCTTTCGATTTTCACAATTTAAAAAACGATCCAAATGCCAATGTCAATTTGAAAGCTACTATTTACACAGAATATCCAGATTGGCATTACATTTATTGTGATGCATCTAAAGAAAATTCTTCTAGTATAGTTGGTGTCGGAGCTTACCATCAACAATTTGATATAGTTCAAAAAACTAAACTCCCCTCTGAAACCTCTGTTTTTACGGGAGAATGTTTTGGTATTTTAAAATCATTAGAATATGTCTTACTTGCAAAACTCAAGAAGTCAATAATCTTTTCGGACTCTAAAAGCACTTTGCAATCTATAGATCAATACCCTTTTAAATCCCGCTTCCCTAATAAATACATAATAGATTGTAGAAATTTACTCTTGAGTTGTAAGATGAGGGATTATGATATTCTTTTTGCGTGGATACCTGGCCATCATAATATCACGGGTAACGAAATTGCTGATCAGCTTGCAAGGGAAGCGACGAGTTGTGGTGATGTTTACCCTTATAAGAACATAGTCCAAGACCTCCTTCATCTTCCCAAATGCTACCTCCGTAGTGCATGGGAGAATGACTGGAAAAGTTCAAGTAAAGGTAAAATCTACAAAAGTATTCAGGAAAACATCCCAATTAAACCATGGTTTTTTAAACATTTTCTCAGCAAACCAGCTACAACGAGTCTTATTCGTATGCGTCTAGGACACGTCCGTTTGGCTTCCCATCTCTCAAAACTTGGCATCGTTGATACTGATATCTGTGCTTGTGGTATTGGTGTGGAAGACTTAAATCATATTTTTTTTGAATGTCCTTTCTATGACAGCTCTTTTTTTGTCAATTCGCTAATATCCCTCCGTGTCCCACTTCCTTCATCGTTTCCTTCCCTCCTGTATTTTATAAATTTTGACTTATATTATTTGATTTCTAAATTTTTAACCGTTCATAACATTAAATTATAGCCTGTCTGACCTATTTATTGTAAAGCTTATAAACTTTGTATATACAAATGTATATAGTCTTATTGTTTTACAATATTGTATATAACCTATAATATATTGTATATATCCTAGTTTACCTATTCCTATTATTTCCAAATTTCTTTCCGATCCCGATGTTTTCCCTTATTTTCCTATAATGGTTTCCCTACCTTTCAAACTCCGTCGTGGCTAATGCACAAATCGTGCGAGCCAATTTATAAAAAAAAAAAAAAAAAAATTTAGAATGTTACGTTACTCGAAGTCTGATTTTAAACATTATTAGTTATTTCTGTATTATATTTTTAACACCACTTGGTTGGTAATTGAATTGATTGACTACCCAGCTGGTTCATAAGCATATTCTTGAACTCTTGCTGCATCAGAATCGTTCTATTTGCTACCTATGTAATACAATGTTAGAAAATTTAATAATCTACATAGGTCCTTAATATGATAACCAGTACTAGAAAAAACTAGATATTAACTCAATTTTAGTACCTAGATAACTAAGTTTTATGATTCATTTGGTACTTTTTTTATAGTACTAGGAAATTATATTGCTAAACTAAATTATACTCCGCAAAGCCCTGTGAGATCTAAATGGCAATCTAAAATACTTCTTTTTACTGCGCATCTTTTAGTGAAAGCTTTCCAAACTATTAACCCAGCCTTTATATGGAGTTCAGATGTGGTAGTAACAAATTACTATGTTACCTTATCGACCATTTTATCTTAGTTCACACCTTCAAGGCATAAACTTTTGCTACGCCGAAAACCATTTGATTATGAACCTTAGGTAATACACTAGATTGATCATACAGCATTTCCACAATGACGTGAATCGTGACGGAAAGTTTAACAGGACTAAACTCGAATAAATTCTGGAGACTAATAACGAACACGCGACGCTATGTTCCCCCTAATTAATTGTTGCATATTTTGTTTGTAGGTACAAACTGTACCTAGTACCACAGAGTAAATAAATACTACTAATACTGTGCTGAAGACAATGAATACTTACATATCGCACATACTATTATAACGTTTAGTTGTTGTCGACCTAACAAATAGGAGGATAATAATTAAACTACAAATTTGAACTTCATTTTTAAGTAAAAGCAAACAAACGAAAGACTTAGTTTAGGTGTATTTTTCTCAAACTCAGTTCAGTTTTGACAAAAATTAAATAAGTGACGTTATAGCACCGTACGTGCGATATAGTAGTAAGATCTATGTATGGGTACCGTGTATCGATCTCTATTTATAAAAAGGACACCACTTTATTTAGTTGATTGTATTCTGATGATCAGAGGTTATTTTAATGATAATACCAGTAAAACTAAATTGGTAAGTATAATTTTATATAATTTTGTAAAAATACTGGAAAAAATCGACTTGGAAAGGTACTAGAAAATTTCGACGGGTGTTCACAATTGGGAGAGCATTTGACCGGACTTCCAAAGGTTCGATTCCCGGCTGAGAATTCACTTGTGAACGAGTCGATTTTTTTTGTATTTTTCTATTAAAATAATATATGGTAAGTTTCAGTTGGAACTGTAGCCGACAAATATAATCAAAATTTGTCACAACTTTGAGTGGACCATTATTATTCAAAATAGGGTATTAAACAATAATATTTATATCTATTCAATTTTAATAGTTACAGCATTAAATAATGCGATAGACTATTTGAAATCCTGTGAATTCCATTAATATTATTCTAATATTTAAGAATAAATGTTAATATTAATAAATGTTAATAAATGTTAGCCATCCTGCCATTTGCACCGACGGTCCTGGGTTCGAATACCGGAAGGGGCAGAAGTTTGTATGATGAATACGATTTGTACCTGAGTCACGATGTTTGTATATATTTCTATAAATATTACTTATTTATGTATGTCTAACCGTTACATTACCCTAGTATACATAACACAAGCCTTAAAGTGCTTACTTTGGGCTAGGTTAATTGGTGTGAATGTATTAAATATTTATTTATTATTTATTAATTAATATATATTTTTAATGTCATTTCCCTTTATAACTATAGGTACTCGAAAAGAGTTATTAAGTTGTCAGTACCGCACTAGTATTAAAACTTTGAAATTTACATTTATTTTATTACAACAAAAAGGCAAATCAAAAACAACACAAATCCAGTTTTCAAGTCATTCAAAGATTAACATGGTCTAAACGAAACCAAAAAAGTAAAATTAAACTAAAGCGGTCTAAAAAGTAAAAAAGATGTCGTTTAATATTCCCCGTTTCCAGTTTCTCATAAATCGTGATTAACAAAAAAAAGTTTTCAACCGATTCAAACTTAATAAATGTTAGAAACGTTAAGCCCGACACATTATAAAACAATCAGTGTGCATTCACGTTAATTTAACACGTCTACTTGTCTTTGGCCTGCCACATAAACTGTTTTGAAGAAGCGAACGACTAAACACGTCAGTTTGAATTTGGAACTATAATTTGTGTTCTAGTGATGTGTCTTTAATCATTAACTCGATTGTAATCGCTATTGATATATTTAGTACGTTGCTGCTGCTGGTCTGGTATAAAACCTAAAAAGCAATATGTAAATTTCCGATACACTTGGGGATGTAAAAGGAAATATATCCACTACTCCTATGGCCTCTGTGATGGCATTGTCGCAAATCATTAAAATTTGCAAACAGATTTTCGAAAAAAGTCAAAATTCATCACTCAAATTATTTTACAATCATTTTCGGTAACTTAGTCAATCAAACTCAGTGAAACTTTCTTTAAACAACCCGATATTCTTACGAACTAATAGTAAAAATCCCTTTTCTTTACTTATCAATGCTTTTTTTACTCGCGCTATATCTATTCAATTCCTGTAGTTCCACAATTACCAAAAATACATTGAATCGCGCGCTTTCGACCAACGGAATCGGCTATTTTAGAGCGGGCACCCCACTGGCTGTACCTTGTTTGAACTTTGCGTTTTAAATTCCTCATCTGACATTCGAAACTTAAAAAGCACGCATTCTTTCTTTCTTTTCAGCGATTGTAATTATGGCCATCACACGTCATTTATATGAAGAAGAGCATCGAGTAATCTTTTTTTATCTTTTGGTTAGTTATTTTATAATATAGCGATAACTTGTTAAAATTATAGAAAAGTATGTTAAAAAACTTTAAGCCTTGGTGAATTTTATTAACATTTTGCCTTTTTTTTGCGCAAGGGGTTTCCTCGTAGGGGTAAATATCTGTGTGAAAAATAAACATAAGAATGTGATCCCGTGTCATGGCTGTATGCCACACTGATCACACGCGAGCTGACGCGATAGATGTTCTATGGTAAAATTTAATATTTTTTACACTTTTGAAAAAGGGAAAAATGAAGAAAAAAATACTTATACCAGATAAGTACTAGTTGAGTTAGCATTGTTCCTATTAAAACGATAATTTAATTTCATGAAACACAAGTAATTAACGACGAACATTATTGCTAGGCGATGCAGTCGTATCCATAAAGCTACGCTAGCACCATATATTGGAGCGGAGCGTAATATCTAAAAAAGAAAAGATTTTTTTTGTTTCGATGCGAATTTTTGGGAATTTTAAAATTCCGTCACAATCTGGTCCTAAACCTGTTGATTCGATTCCACACAAAAAATATTAAAATCGGTTAAGAACTCGGGAAGTTATGGCGTAACAGACATTGCGCCATTGAAGCTGATTCATGGAGCTTCGCTCGCTCCGCTCCAACAATTTAACTTATAATAAACAACTAGATTGAGGATAAAAAAGGAAAGGTTTGATTCAGTTGGTGGTCGTAGGAAAGATTAAATATAAGTAGTTTTTATTAGGGGAACATAATAAAGAAAACAAAAAAAAAACAAATAAACAAAACGTTAAAAATGAATGTCAACCAGTCATATTTAAATAAATTTGAATTTAAATGTCAAATGTCGATTAAATATCAAAATTTACCGTGATATTCTTGTTTTATTTACTTAACATCCAAATGCTTACTTTTGAGTTTAGAATATCTTGGTTTTATCCTAAATACTTTTTATGACTAAAGTAAAATATGCAAGGAAATTAACATAGTCTGTCTAAAATTTTAATATTGATTCCTTAAACGTCACGTTCAAAGAAGTCCATTCATACAATTCGGGTAGCCCTCCCTGTGCATGTATTATTGTCGGATGTGATAAGGGTTGCCATAATTCTAACAATAAATTCTTGGCCAACCTTTATGTTTAAAATATTTTGTGGCACTAACACTTAAACACGAAAAACGTAGATGTTTGAATTAAAAAAAAAGAAGCAATTTACTTTAATGTTTGTTCTTAACAAAGTTAATTCATAATGGTGTGTTAAGCTTAAGGCACAAGGTATTTTAAATTATTATCGACCCGAGTCGATTTTTTCTAGTATTTTTCTATTATAATAATTTATCTTATAAGATCGCATTGAAAATGCATAAAATATAAAAATTATAAAACACAAGGTATTTTTTAAGCAAACAGTAGGCAGTTTTAAGCAAATAATAGACATTATATAAGAAGCAAAACATCTATTATATTTTTGACTTTGTTTTTTTGAAGTGATAACTTCTTTAGCATCGTTGTGATTTGAAAGTCGAATAACGAAAAAATGACAATAAAAGAGACAGACAAATAAATTCATTAAGTATAAGTGTACGTATTATTTTTGAAGGTTTCACTTCTACCACGTGTGAATTGCACACATGTTTTTTTTTATCTCACTTCCTGGTGTGTTGGATGTTCTAGTCTGTAGGCTTGCATGTATTTTTATTAAATAAATAAATAACTCTACAACTGACTTAAATACTTGGGAAATAATAAAAAGTATATAAATATAATGACAAGAATATTTTTGTATGTTTTCTTTTCTATTGCTTAGTGCTATCTCATTGTAATAGCTACCTTTGTTGCTACTGTTGTATCCTTATAAGATTACTGTTGTATGCGAAAAAATCTGACGTAATAGAAAAGAATCATAAGTGTAGCAACCCTAACTGGATCGTCAACACGTGTGAGCGCAAGCGCAGGATATTATGACTTCGCTTTCATTTTATGAACTCCTTGAGATTAGTGATGTTCGATGATTTTAAGAAAATTACTATATTTTTAATGTTTAATACAGATTTTGCAAAAAATATGTATAATTGTTTTTTTTTAATATAAAAACTGACACCTGTGATATCACATTTTTAATTAAATCAATGGACGGTTGGTCACTTTTGTCTTTTGATAAAAAAAATCTCGTTCAGTGTCGTCAAATGTTTATCGAATGCCTAATATGTATATCTCTGTAGATCCCGAATATCATCTGGAATAATCAAGATGTGCTTAATATTCTCTATTTTGTGATAGGTACATACCAAAGACAAAATTAATTGTAGTTATTGAGTATGAACTGTATATAATTAGAAATAACTTAAGGCATTTGTGTTTTCATCTTTGTAATGTTTCCACGTGGTGACAGATATCAAACAATATTATTCATCTTACTGTTTTAAAAACACAGGTGTGCACATGTTTAAGACTCGTTTAAATTGTATACTTAATGGTTTGTAGTTTTGCAGAAATAAAAGATTTTGATGACTTTTATATCTACGGAAATTATTATTTGATTACCTTCTAGCCTAACTCAAGTTGAATCTTTTCTAATAATTATTTGTTTACATATAAAAACCTGTCGGTTTCTGAAATAACTAAAATTTATGGATAAATTAATTTATAAGAAAAATACTTTAAGATATAAAATCACGCCTCCGAGCATTCAGGAGCTCTCCCAATTGAGAGACATCCAGAGACATCCAAAAGATGCGGGTTCGATTTTCGCCTGAGAATAACTTATGAGCCAAAAACTTTTTCTAGTATTTTTCAATTAAAATAAATTATAATATAAGATAGCATTGAAAAATGCAAAAGAAATATAAAAAATATATATATATTTTTATCTGTTACTTAGCTTTACCTTAACTAGATAGATGGTATTAACCACTACTACATCTATATTAAAAACATGGTTAATATAATAAACTATACGTTAAAAAAAATATAACGTGTTGCATATAGTAATCCATACTTAATATTATAAATGGGAAAGTGTGTCTGTCTGTTTGTCTTTCTTTCACGGCAAAACGGAGCGACGAATTGACGTGATTTTTTAAGTGGAGATAGTTGAAGGGATGGAGATTAACGTAGGCTACTTTTTGCCCCTTTCTAACCCCCCACTTCCCAAAAATGGGGAGTGGAAGTTTGTATGGAGCATTCCGCAATTTTCAAGGTAGAAAGCTAAAAATTGGTATGCTGACTATTTATGACTACCAAAAAAATCGCCCATCATTTTTTTTTGATATCTGCACCTTTCGCAGTTTTCAAGGCAGGAAGCTAAAATCGGCACACAGACTCTTTGTTACTAACGAAAATACCTGCCATTTTTTAGAAATCCTCCCCCTGCCCCTAAAATAGGGGATGGAAATGTGTGTGAGACTCCGCAAAATTAGAATACAAACTTCTTTAATACAAACGAATAATAAAATAATTTAATTAAAACGAATTAAATAAAACAATATTAAAAACATTAAATCTTACCATAAATCAATCAGCTTTTGAGAAAATAACATTATAAACATAAATAAGTGTAACTCATGGATTCCGATAGATGGCGCTGATATGTTTATTGTATATTATATTCACGATAGGTTTAATTGTTAAGTTCAAAAATTAATAACAGATGGCAGTGTTGAAATAAAATAAATAACGTGTAAAATTCTGTTCCGAGTTCTCTTCTGTGTTCAGGAAAGGGGAACAGTGCTACCCCGAATTTAACCCGAGCGAAGCCGAGGGCAAAAGCTAGTATCATAATGAAACTAGAACCATCAATTAAAACTGTCAGCAACACAGAAACATCATGAGGTCTTATGAGAGTTCTTTTAAAATATTCTCGCTATCGTAAACTATTCCTGAAGCCCTACATTGCGATTCAAGTATAGCTGTGGAAGGGTGAAGGGGAACACCTAAATAACTCTTGAAAATTTTCAAACAAAAGTGTTTTAAATGTAGACAAGCTATCGTTTCAAATTTTGAAAATACAGGTTGCTCATTTTATTATGGAAACTGGGTAACTTGAATAAACGAGTATGTATGAAGTGAGTTTGATTGATTGCTTATAACTCAAAAAGGGTGCGTTTTATAAAAAAAAATTAAGACAAAATATTTAAAATTAATCTAAGAATCGAAAAATGTAAAAATATACAGGGTATTTAAAAAAAAATGACTGGTTGCCGTTTCCATAATAAAATGAGTACCCTGTATTTTCAAAATATTGTTAAACGATAGTCTGATTACATCTAAGACTTTTTTTGAAAATATTTACGGTTCAAGAGTTATTTAGGTATTCCGGTATTTATGGCTAACCCTGTATGTGTTTTATAAAGCGTCTAATTGATCCTCTAGCAGGTATTAGTAATTCAGTTATTATTCCGATTGACAGAATTAATGAGACTTTTCGTCGCAGTAGTCCAGTTTTAAATGTCACCCGGACTGTGGATCTGCCTCTGGTATCGTATATGTTGATAAACATTTTTATTCACTCAGGTACTACCTATTACCGTTTTATGTACAGTCACGAGCAACAAGATGTATACACCGTAAAACCGTGTCACACTAAATCGGCCTAAAGCAAAGGGACAGTAGTAAAATTTATTTATAACAAGGCATACCAACCAAGCGATACATATTACACAATCACAACTACTAAATTTCAGTTAGTTTCGCCTATAAGATGTATACACAGCATTCGTCGTTTCTTGAGTGGTTACAAAATATAGCTATCGTTTACAAAATAGATACTCAAAAATTAAATAAAAAAATATATGAAAAATCAAGTAGACGAGTGTGTGCTGACTGGTTGGAAGTATTTAATTAATTTTTTTTTTTTTTAAATATTAGCGGTCATTGAAACTATCAATGTTAGTTATTTCGTGTTTTATTTTATCGTATGCTTTATATATTCGAGCAATAGGGTGATGCAAGCCTAGATAAGTTTTGTGGGGTGGTATGTGAAATAACTTGCGTATTTGGTAGCGGGGGTATTTGTAAAGGACATGAAATTTAATTCTCTGAAGGAGATGGGTACAGTTGATGGTGCCGTTTAAGATCTTTTGTAGAAAAGAAATAATTGATGTAATGTGATATAGATCTACGGTGTATACTTGTTACTGCTCCTGATTTTATACACAAGGTTATTCTACAATAATAATAGTAAAAAGGATGAATGCAATAACTGTTTTGATAAGCCACATAATAAATGTTTTTTTTAAACTGTTCTTAAGAAATTTTCACTCGTTTTTTTACTTGATGATTGAGATATTTTGTATTTATAAACACTTTATTATTAAACATTAATATCACTTTTCAATAAATACAATTAAATTAATCTGCGTCTAGCCGTTTTAAGTCAATTACCTGCAAAACAATTACAAACAGAAATTTTTCGTCATCATTGAACTACTAATACAAGATGCAACTATGCGATGCAGAGTATGACGGGGCTACAGACAGGGAAACTCTCATTAGTTTGGTCAATTACAGACTAATAATAACCGAATTACTGATACCAGGAGCATTTTCTTTTGTAAAATAATTAATTTTATTTTTTTACCTGATGATGATGATGAGGATAATAGCATAATAACCTATTTAATAACATAAAATCATTGTAATTGATATAGTTCTATACGTGTTAGGTTAAAAGTTGAGAATCTAGTTTTCAAATTTAATATTTATAGAAAAATGATATGCTAATAGCTTTGAAGATGAAATATTCCCGATTTCTTGCTCACGTTTATTACGTTCGTTGAACTCTTTCAACTATGTTATCAGCAAGAAAATTTAAAAGTGTATAAAAATATTAATCGCATAAAATTATACATCAGAAAAGTTTTTTTTCTCTTTATAAATTTGGGGCTTTTATCCACAAGTCAGCGCCATCGCATCTTCTCAATTATCTGCCAGATGTCTTAGAATTCGTATACAAAAGTATTATATAGACAAAAAGGAATCACTGTTCGGTCAGTTTATCTGAAAAGTTAGCAGCAATTGATAATGATAGCTACTGAGCACATAGCAGATTGCTCGTTGGTAATGTGTATCTTATTATAGATTCTATGGCTGTAATATTATGTCTATAAGTTTGTTTATGAGCAAAATATCGATGTTGAATTATCGAGCTGTGTACATCACCAGCGTGCGATATGGGCGAAGTTCAACGCACTCACTCTTGCTGAGCAGAACTGAATGCACTGTTCGTTCATAAGATAAAAAATATTATTTTTTAATTTAGAAGTTATTACTCACATTATACTAAGAAGTCTGTGCTGACTGAAGCTGGTTTTTATCTCGAAACGTTAGTAGATTGTTATTGCCATATCAATAAATTAATAATAATATACTAAAATGTTTATCATTATTATTTAATAATTTATTTATTGCTTAAACAAGCATGTTAAATCAATTAAAAATAAGGAAACGTATCAAAAGCCTACTTATTAAAGGTACCTAACTAGGTGCAGTCGGCAAATAAATAATTTTCGTGAACGTTCCCAGTGGTACTCTTATAAGTTTGTATGCAAACTATTGTGCGCTGTCACAACTTATTTATTAATAAGTCAATATAAAGAAAACGGGTGGGTCGATAATTTTCCAGCGAGAATAGTTTGAGCAATCTTATGCTAAAGCACCCATATATGAGGAAGATAATTAAAAAACAACAAAGTTAACATATTTATAAGGTTATTGACGCACTATTAATAAACTTTATAAAAAATAATATTCTCTATGCTGAAATACAGGTTATGTATTACCTAGTTCGGCAACAGATGCTACATTCGTTAATGTATTTATATTTATAAGCTAGAAGTAAGTTAAGTAAGAACCACCTTAGCGTTCAGATTGGTCACAAATATCTATACAGTTTGAGAAAAGCAACCGTATTACAACAAAGCTAGAATCTTCTTTCGTTTGTTGAAGATTTGAATAACGTTAAAATACATCTCTATGCTCTTTTCATGTATAAATCCCATGCATAAGTATAGCATTTCAACAAAAATTAAAAGCCCCCAACGTAAAAAACGAACTTTTAGTCAAAAATGAAAAATTTCTGTTGAAGTAATATGCTTAATTGTTCCTCTATGAAAAAGGAATGTTACGTATTGTATATGTTCATTATTGTACATAACAACCGTACATAGTTTCTAGACATGCATGAAGGAGAAAAATAATTTAATTTATTTTATAGCCAATATACATCTTAGGATAATAAAATTGCTCATAAAAGAGCTTAAACGACTGGACAAAATTTGATAAATCAAGTCTAAGAATCACCACTAGAAAACCTACTTTTAATAAAAAAAACTGCGTCCAAATCGGTTTACCCATTCAAGAGCTACGGTGCCACAGACACACATAGCGGTCAAACTTATAACACCCCTCTCTTTGCTTTGGGGGTTAAAAAGGCTGGCAAAGCTGTATGCATTAATACCCTTTGCTTTTAACTAAGGATGTATCCATTGAAAAAAAAAATTGTAATTAAAAGAAAAAAGTACGGATAGTAAGAGAGCATAACATGTCATAGCTATCATATTTCTTTTTCTCTATTCGAACGGGTTGTACGACTCTAAATAGCCTTGTGGCTGTATCATCTTGTGTAAGCTTGGTAATTCATTACTGTCTTATTAAAGGTCGACAACTAAACGGGTACCTTTCTACTGTTTGATCTGATGATTTAGCTAATCATTTGAGTTGATTAATAATAAGCGTGACAAGAACCACTGTACCACTGTAATTGAACATTAAAAAAGTAGCGGTTAGCTTACTTAGATGGCAAAATTAGTTGCTTCGTAAAAATGTAACCATTTATTCAATTTTAATAAAATATCTGGTAATGGACTTCCTATAAATATTAACTATGTATTTTTAACTATGTTGCTATTGCATTGTTAAAAGATACTACAGAGCAAAAAAGGTATTCATTTATGGATAACAGTTTAAACTAAATCAAGAGAAAATAATATGATAGACATATAATTATTACAATATTGGGTCCAAAATTATGCAAAACTTGTGCCATCGATTAATCATATCTACTAATATTAAAAATGTGAATGTAAGTTTGTTTGTTATGCTTTCACGCAAAAACTACAAACCGATTATCATGAAACTTCGTACAATATATTCTTGGAGGTATAAGAAGTAACATAGGATACTTTTTATTGAAAAAAAGAATTATATTTTTATGGCTTAAATGCTGGCGAAGCCGCAGGTGCTAGTATTAAATAAATAAAAGTTCGGCTATAGTTATATTCCAGAGCCAATCATGTTTATTATATGTAATACCTTTATTCTACACGAGTACATACATTAAGGTGCAATATTCACTAATAAATGATATATAATTATATTGAACAGTCACAATTTTAAATACAAGCTAGAGTAGTTTAGATCTCAGTAATTTTCTTAGTAAAGTTTTCATTTTCTTTATGTGTTCGGTTAAAAACTAGGATTCCGAGAAAATAAAATAAAATTCAAAGGATATCTTTATATTTTCTTTATGGATTTTTATAAGCTTTTATTTACTTCTATCTGTCCCGGTGTCTGTAATTAAATGTCTCAAGTTAAATTTAACCCACTTCCCGGTTAAGATTGAGCTGAAATTTTACCTGCATATGTATATCGAGTGACAATGCAATATTATGATGACATGGAGCTGAACTGATGCTGAAGTTGGAAGGTGGCGATAGGTACTATCGCAATAAAACGACAAAACCCCATCTAGAGTGGGCTCGTTGATTTGTATTGACCAGTTACTTTAATTCCATACAGTCTAATGCTGGAGTTGGTAGATGGTCATAGGAACTTCGCAATAAATCGAGTTTAAGTTTATTAGTTCCTTATATTAACGAGTAATATCAAAGCTTATTTAAATAAAGTTTTTTATTTAACCTTACATCTTGTTTGTTATAATAAATATTTACAATGAATATTACACGTTATTCATATTCCCGTTACTAGGGACTTTGTAATACGATGAATCAATGTTATTATTACTAGCTGACCCGGCCACGCGTTGCTACGTTACCATAGCAACGCGTGGCCGGGCCGTGGCCGTTAATTGATTATAAAAACTGTTATTCTTAGTCTTATGGTAACTATGGTAACTATATATGGTAACAAAGCCACACACACACACAAAGTATTGTCATAATATAATGTACTGATTGTATTATGCATCAATATTGGTTTAAATATTTATATTTCTGACGATATGGGTAAACATATATGTTAACTGACGCGGGTATAACGTCTTGCGGTATTACATTCGGTAGCAAATTACAGCGGTAATTTTTAACTCAAAACCCTCAGCATTATAGGTATTAATTCCTCTCATTCCTTAGTAAAAATAATGATTTAATAAATGATAAAACTTTTTTGAAAATTAGTTCCAAAAGAGTAAAAAATAATGAATAGATTGATACATAATAATAAACTGCTTAGCATAAGTATTAAAAAACATACTTAGATTAAAAATAATAAAATAAAACGTGCTTCATTATAAAAACAATTATCTTTCTTATTATTACCGGCGCGTACAACTGCGCATACGCCGAAACATAGAAGACTCAATAATAGTAAAAAACACGATAAAAGTATTAAATATTGCAACCATGACATTAAAATCAAATGGTGTTTATGTAATTTAAAATGTTGACTTCAACGTATCATCACTGAAATTTAAAACCTGTTTAGGGCATGTTAAGAATGTATTAATATTTAGCGGTACCTACAGTGATTTGCCTGTGAGGATAAAATATTCCGAAAAGTCGAAATACCGTTGTGAGGGACCGGTTCCATCATGTTATGTATAAACCACAAAGTAAACCTCTATGTCAGCATTATGACCTCAAAAATTTGTTTATGGTTGTTACATATCATTTTCAAAGATTTAGTAGAAATGTATAATAGTAAAAAAACCACGAGGAGAACATCTGTTTAAGTCTTTTGAAATAGGAACTTACTTTTTAGACGATAAGAAGCACAATGTTGAATCAATAGAATATAAAGAACAATAACTTATTAATTTACATAAGTTATTGTTCTAGAGGTTCCTTTTTCAAATCCATTGCATCCTGTTAACGATTATCCTAACAACCAGTATCTATGGATAAACATTGCCTTGCTACAAAATCCATAGATAATATTATTGGTTACTCATCAAATGAAAGGCCTTTACGAAAATAACTACAGATGATCAATTACTTTTAATTTAACAACTTAATTACCTGATAGACGGAAGAATGCGTCCTATTGTACTCTTCTTTATCTCCTAATGAGTTAGGTTACCCAATTCAACATGTACGTGGTTACCCACACAAATTAACAACTAAGATTAACAATCAAACAATTTTAATTTACAGCCATACAATGTTGCATACATTTGAAAGGATGAAAACAAGTGATCGAATCGTCTATAATAGTCTTTCTGCGGGAGGTAATGAGGTCTTACTACGAACCATTCATTCATAAATTCGTAACGCGTACCACAAAAACACGTCATGGTATTTTTATACTCCTTCAGAAGTCAACAACAATCTTAAGGTATAGCAATAAAGTCTTAAATGGCGTATTATTAGTTTATGCACGAATATACCCCACTGATAGTTAATTGGCATGATTTTGCCTTGTTCGTGATTCATCGAGTCAGTTGCGTTCCATAGCTAAAGAGTGACGTTTGTTCGTTTTGTTTTTGTTTTTATTTTTTAAATTTCGAGACATGTGCACGCAATCTTTTGGTCTCATTTTTAAAGTTAGAACACAAGTGTTGGCCGTATGTTATGTGACACTGGTGTAATGTGTATCATTGTATAGTGAATGTATTTTGTTAAATATTTGGTTTTTGAATCGGATGTTTCTAATTGAGGTAAGTCTGAAGATTCATTTGTAACCTTGGCTATTTGGTTATTTATACCTGGCTATATCAATGTCGAGTATTACTGTTATTAAATTATAATTCTCTATGGATTCACTTCTGACTTTTACTGTTGAAGTTATAAGAAAATAGAGTAAATTCTTATTAACTTAATTTACTAATAATTTTAGTAAGAATCTTTAGGAAGATTTAGTTCTTTCTCAAGAGAGAGAAATCCATATACCTATGTAGGATTATGTCATTAAGACTATCTAATTACTAGAATACGTGTTAAAAAATCAATGTTATACTATATCCCAATTATAAATTCAATAATAAAATAAAAACTTAAAGTATATTATAAGACCTCCTTTGCCAGTTATTTGAGATTTTGTTCTGATTTTTTTTTTCAATTTGTGGAATAAAAATTATTACATCTTATTTATTTCATAAAGTTAATGATTTTATTAATAAACTTAACCTATTTATGGCTTGTATAAAATCACCCATATCTTAGGTTTTAATACACTTTTCTCATACTTCAATTTTTCAAATCTCCCCCATTTGTCTAGTAATTAACGTTTTTCTTGTTCGGATTTCGGATTCGTTTTCGGTTTTCGGAGTTCTATGTCTAGTAATTTACGTTTTTAGCTGAGAGACCGATGATGATTTTAACTTCAGTTTTGGTTCTGGTTCCATTCTAGTTTACGATATTAATTTTATTGACCTCCAACTAATGTTATTTGTTTTTAAACGATTTCTTCAAGTTCATGTGTAATACGGTGATGTCATCTTTGATTTTTTTTATATTATTGACATGAGTCTGTCATCTTCTTTAAGTGTACTTATGTATTTAAGTTATTTTCTATTGTTAGATAATTACATCCTTACTGACGTTTTTCCTTATTATTTTGATATTTCTATAATTATTATCATAACGTCATGATAACTAGGATTAGCTTCGATTGCAATTTTTTAGAAATCTGTACTATTTTATAAAGAAAGAGAGCGGATTTTGGAAGCTTTTATATGTGTTTTTACTTTCTTTCAATATTTAGTACATTAGGCTAAGTCTACATAATTTATAGGTATATAATATAAACACTAACCCGACAGAGGTCGGGGCGGATAGCCAGTTTTATATAAATAACAGACGTATCGAGTAGTTAGTTTTATTTTATTTATCTTTTAAAAGAAATGGTCACTTACACGAGGACGGTTAATAACAATTTATCAACGTAATCATATATCCTTGGTACTATAAAGAACTCGGTACTCATTAAGTGCATTAAAATTTTATTAGTTACATATTCATAGTGAAAATGAATCATCGTCTTATTGTATTGTATGTAATGTATTTGACTGTACATAACATGGTATATAAGTAGTTTTAATTATGTGTTATATTGTATGTTATTGTAACTGTTCTTGATAATTATGGAAGCTTACGCATATTTTTCTATGATTTGTATAACATTAATGAATTGTATTGTTTACTTACCTACCATCGTGTTCCGCATTTAAATTCTATCTAATCATTTTCCCAAAGGCTGACTGATAGAGAATGTTACATTCATTAAGTCAACAACAAATATTTTTGTAAACCTTTTCAAATAAATATTTATTAAATATTTAATGAAGTATTGTACAATTTTTGATTTGATGCACAAAATGTGTATTTTTCTTGTCGAAGACGGTAATTATCAAATATTACATAGACAATAGACATACACATATACCTATATTAAAATTTTATAAACATAGTAACATAAATGCAACATTATTATTTAAATTAAATGTACATTGTTACTATTTTTGGTAAAACAAAATAATAATAATTACTTAATTCTTAACCATATAGTCGTTATGATAAATTAAAATTTTATATATTTAAATTATTAAGAATATTCATAATCACAATCGATGGAATTCACAGTTCAATAAATAAATAAAAATATTTGAAAAGTTTATTGTGTTAAACATAAACTGATAATCGTTTGGTGCAACGGTAGCGATCCTGCCTTCACACCGACGGTCCTGGGATCGAATCCCGGAAGGGGCAAATGTGCATTTGTATTTGTGTCATAGCTGTTTATATATATTTTACTATGAACATTACATATTTATGTATCATATATGTATGTCTATCTGTTTCCTTAGTATCCATAACACAAGCCTTACAGTGCTTTGGGCTAGGCTAATTGGTGTAAGTAATATTTAAGTAATATTTAAGTAATAAGTGAATGTAAGAAATATTTATTTATTTATTATTTATATTTATTTATAAACCATAAGTTTCATCAACAAACGACTGTTGATATTATCTCAATTTTAACATTAAACAACAAACAAAAGACAATGTATTTTGTTTCAATAGCAAATGTAAACAACGCGATACAAGAAACAACCGCTTACAAGCGATTATAAGGTAATTACATCTGTGATGCAACGGCGATGAGGAAGCGATATGTTTCCTAGTATGACCGCCATTGTTTGAGATGACGCAACCAGCCCTTAGGGAGCAAGGTACCCTTGGGTGGCCGCAGACCACGATCGGTCTAAATCATTAAACGTTCGCTTTTACCCATAGATTTTACAGCCTATGAATTTAAACCGCATAAACGCAGTGAAAATTGACATATACTAGCGGCCCGTCCCGGCTTCGCACGGGTGGACATAATTCTTTAAATTTTTTCTATTATTAAATATTTCTCCGTTAGCGCCATCTAGCGTCCGGTAGACGAACTACTTGCAGTTAACGCGTTGCTATGGTAACGTTATTGATACAATGGAAAAAGAGCGGGGAAAAGAGCGGACAGACAAACACAAATCACTGTGATCTTAGGTTATAGATATAATGCAGCGACCGACGTATGGAAAATTAAAAAAAATGACAATTGATTTTTTATTTATTTACAAAACTTTGCATTTTGATAAAAGAGTTATATTTTATAATTGTTATCCCGAAGTTATTATGGGAACGGTCATTTTGCTATTAATTTAGTGAGACGTACTTCGTATACCTATTAAAAATACAGTCAATATAATAATGCCTTTTGCTATTTTTTTCTTGGTTTTAGGAGTACCTTGGAAGACTTGTAATAACAATGGTGTATGTAATTGTTAAAAAAATGTCATAGAAATATAAGTTTAAAAAAGTGAGAAAACATGCTTTCCATATGAAAATTTTGTTTGTGGCTATTTTTAAAGCATAAAAAAAGTTGATGCGAAATTATTTTTATATTTAAGACAAAAAACTATATGTTTCAAACTACTAGCCAACTGAATAGCAAAATTTAACAATGCAAACAAATTACATAGGTACTAAGCTATGGTTTATAAAACAAGCATTCTATTGAAACTACTAGGAATGTGAGAATAAGTCCTATTCATTATCATCATAAGTTTTATATGTGACAAAAGAAAATGGTGTAACAAAGCGAAAATGTAAGATTTTCTTTACACAAACATGCGATATTTCTTAGTCAACTTGCGGTTTCTAAAGCTATATTACACCAAACAATTACCGCGATAGATTAAATAATATCCCGGTTGTGCCGTTTGTGCAAACAGCCCGCGAGGGATCGTTACGTCGGGTGGGCTATTCACGTCACGACTAAAGCCATTTGTTTGTTTTTCATATTATTCAAATCTATACTCAAAGAACACAAATTTGTTGTTGGTGTGTTTGTCTGTCCGCTCTTTTTCCCATTGTATTCGCGTTACCATAGCAACTCGTTAACCGCAAGTAGTTCGTCTACCAGACGCTAGATGGCGCTAACCGAAAAATATTTAGTAATAGAAAAAATTTAAAGAAATTTATCCACCCGTGCGAAGCCGGGACGGGTCGCTAGTCTATAATCTAAGAACACAAATTTGTTGTTTCTGTCCGCTCTTTTTCCATTGTATATGCGTTACCATATTAACGCGTTAACCGCAAGTAGTTAGTCTACCGGACGCTAGATGGCGCTAACGGAAAATATTTAATAATAGAAAAAAAATAAAGAAGTTTGTCCACCCATGCGAAGCCGGGCCGGCCGCTAGTACTGTGAAAGATCATTTAATAGGAAGCTTTAACATTCCTTACTCTAGGTACAGATGTCTTTAAAACTAGTCTTTATTACAGCTTTTTAATTAAATAATAATATAAGACAACATCACATACATTCTTCTGAACCCAAGTAGCCACAACACCCACCGCCAAGCTAATACAGGAAAGTTTGTTTTCTAGATTGACCCAGTCAGGTATCGAACCCGCAACCTCGGAGTGGCTTTACCACGAAAATCGTATCCCAGCCACTCGACTATTGAGGTCAGATTTATATCTTTTTTCGAATTTTAAATTTCTTCAAGCATATCGATACTAAAATATCTAATCGACTATTTGTTGGGCGTTGTCATTCATTTCGAAAATTCATAAATTTTATATAATATTTACATATGATCCTAAATACAATATGATATACATTCACGATCTCCAAAAGATATTTCAATATACCATAAAAATTGTATTTGTAATTTTCCCATACTTATATAATTTAAAAGGAAAAACAACATTCTTTATAACAATTTTATCAGAATACCGACTGAATGAGGTCTTTAGAAAAATCTCACATAAATTATAGATATTGAAAAGGAAACTATTAAATTCCATGAATATCGATAATTTATTACGTTATCGTTCAATGACATTGAATATCGGTATTGCATTTATGGAGAATTCTGCAAGAACTGGCAATGTTGCATTGTGAACTTTGTATAAATATATTTAAAGTCGTTTCCATCATTGCTTGTGTTCAACAAATGGAAATGTGCGTTATCGAGTAAAAAATAAGCTCTGATAGCTGTGGTCGTAGCCATCTCGCCACACAGTCTGTAGGAGTTCTGTATTTTACTGTATCGTAGTCATGTAAATGGTAAATCGAAATATTATAAATTTAGATAAGGCATGGCGAAACATTTTGACGTTAACTGAGCGCATGTGTTTGCAGGGATTTTAGCGCTATCCGAATAGAGTGTTCTGAACACTGTTTTTCATTTCTGTTTTAAAAGTTAAACAGAAAGAAACTGTAACACTATGAATCTGTTTTAGAAAATACCGGTTCATAAGTGTTAATATCTGATACAGTCAATAAGGTTCACATTGGCATAACCATGCGACAGCGCACTAATGATTTGGGTACTTTGAAATGCCTATGTTGGTGTACTGTGTATACACACAGATAGTTAAACGTAAAACAGTTTCTAACAGATTGGTAACAGAAAACATTATATCTGTTACACTTTTATAAGTGTTTGATGCAAAACAGGTTCAAAACACCCAAATAAGTGATACAGGAATAATTCTGCAACAGATTCTATGTGTAACCCTTATGAAAGTGTATCCTTTTAAGGTGTTTTTTGAATCCCTGTGTGTTTGTAACAAGTAGTATTAGAGTTTGCTCCTTAAAATTTTAATTTTAATAAGGCACCAGGTATAAAAAAATATTTAAGAGTAAATTTTCGTGATCGAATGACAACGTTACGTTTTTTGTGCGCAACCTATAGTGCGCACATTTCATTTTATTTTGAAGGTTTTGTATCTGTCTGTTCAAAGACAATCTTTCTTAAGGAGTAAACTCTAGTCGTGCGTCAGAGCTAACACACACACTTTTTTTATTAATCTTTATCAATGTGTCCACTGGTGGGGCACAAGCCTTCATTGTCGATGAAAACACGTGAAGACGTATGTAGGTTTTATGTGCCAATGAGAAGAGCTCATAGTATTCTAAAATAGGCCGTAAGGATATAACCTGAACTAGGATAATAGATAAAAACGTGGAAGCAGTTTAGATTATGCTGGTGTTAGATAATCTAAAGCCCTTCCAAAAGGGCGGGTGAGGGGTGGAGGGGACGGGTGATGAGGGGATACTCCCCTCCCCACGGGGCCAGGTGCGGAGATGCATTCTTTTTTTTTGAATAAACTATTTAGGTTAGTTTCCCCTTCCACAAAAGAAAACCCTATATTAAATTGTTAAGAATGAAGGCAGGGGGAGGGTGGAAAGAGGAGACCTAATTGTCATTTCAATTCAATTCAATTGACACTAAATTTCAGCCTAATTTCTGTAATGAATAAGTAAATATCAGGAAATATCATACTGATATAAACTCGTACAACCCAAATGATTGACTGACGATGGATGGGATCTGGCGCTCGGCGGCCGCTGCTCGCTTTGCTCGCTCGCCTTTGCGCGTTAGTAGTCACTGTTCTAACCTTATCTAACTTAAAATATCTCTAACATACATATTATAAGCTCCACTTTCTATATGTTGAGAACAGAGTTCAAGTATCAGTAAGTTATTTCATTTAAAATAGCTTTTTTACGTAATCTTCGTTTATTAATGCAAAAAAAGTTAGTAACACTAATAAAATATTGGCTATATGGGCATACGCTCCTTTGCCATGCCAAATTTTAAAACAAAAACAACATTTATATGTAAATTTCTGTTTCTTCAAAAAATTATATCTCTTAAACTAATGCACCTCTTCAGTACCCCTATAAACAAAAAACATCAACCAAGGTGTGCATAATCTAAAGCTTAGCCAAATATACATTTGCTAGTTAGTAAGTTTTAGTTTTTCCTTATAAAATAAAACCAAGATGTACTCATTCGCTCTTTAAAAATAAGTATTTTTACATTTATATACGGTCGTTCATATCAATGTCGATCTTTGCTTCCTCGATCAAATGCCACAACCTTTGCATCTTCCAGTAATGTTTCCTATTGTCGAACATTCCAATTATATTATGACATGTTTCTATTCGTAACATCTGATGTAGATTTTGTCGATTGCAAGTTTTGTAACAATTTGTATTGCAACGTAACATTCGACCTTTTGTCTGACTGAGTGACATGGCGGGTAAAGCATTGATTTTGGCGCGCAAATTAGGAGACAGCTTGTGTAATAACGATATTTTTAAAGGAATTAAATGTCATGGCTGTCTATGACTTCAAATTAAATCTTTTGTTTAGTATCATTGTTTATCTTTGATGTATTTTTGTCTATTAATATTTTTAATTTTCAAATAAAAACTGTTTGATTGATATTTTTACTTTTTTGTAAATAAAAAAATGTGGTATAATGGAAGGAGAATTGCGTTAAAGAATGCTTTATCTCTACTATATAAGAGAAGGATTTTGTGGGTTTGTTACCATAGTTAACATAAACCTAAGAATATCAGTTTTTTATAATCAATCAACGTTACCATAGCAACGCGTGGCCGGTTTATACCAGCAACGCGTGGCCGGGTTAGCTAGTTTTATAATAAATTTGAATTTTTTATAAAAGAACAATTTCTCGGGTAGCGAGATGTTACGCGTTTAAGTCCAGTCGGATAACTGAGTCACGTAGATAATTTTTAATTAAAATTGATTTATTATAACTTTATACTAAGGGTAACTTTAAAGTAAATACACTTAATTGCAGAAAGTATTAAATATATATTGATTTCTCTCTACAGAACAAAGCTTGCTTAAAACATGAACAGTTAAATTCGAGTAAAATCCATCTATGTTCGTATATCGGTTCGTCATCAGACAGTAATATTAGAATATGCAACTTGATAAAACACTGTTTAATGCTTGATATCGATGTTATATAGTTAAAATCTCTAAGCAGTTCAACTTTTGATTTAACCTCATTGTTTAAACGTTTTTGCCGTAACAAAGTATTTGACGTAGACTGTCGAATAGGACAGCTCTCATTTTAAATCTATAATCTAAGATCACAGTGGTTTGTGTGTTTGTCTGTCCGCTCTTTTCCCTGCTCTTTTTCCATTGTATATGCGTTACCATAGCAACGCGTTACCGGGTCAGCTAGTATAAATTACTAGTATAAACTTAATTAAGACACTATTGAATAAAAATAATTGTATTCTTGTATTTTCAAGCTAGTTTTTAAAGTATTTAAATAACCAAATATACTTTTCACGAACAATATAACCTCCTTAACTCTATGGTTGGAGATAATATAGATTAAAAATTTTACTACTCTATTTCAGTCTTTGTTAAAATGTGTACCACATTGCATATGTGTATTGTAAGAGTGATCATAACACTTGATGACGATTCGGACATATCGGAAGACCTTGTTCGTATTGATACTTTTTTCTTACACGAGACACCATCAAATTAAAGCTGTTTTGTACAGTCAAATAAAAATAATTTAATTCTGAATGAATTTATAAATCAATTTCTCTGCGGAAGTATATCTTGTGTCTCTTTGTGAGTGCTTATCAGTTTAGAGGCAGGTGTTCTACTTTAGCAATCAAGTCCACCAAGGTTTGCCTTAGCTTAAGAGGAAAACATGGAAATGATTGTATTGCAATTAAATAAGCTTTTGTTTATCTAGCACTTTCGTGTCTGGACTAAATAATAATATTTCTTACATTCACACCAATTAGCCTAGCCCAAAGTAAGAACTATAAAGCTTGTGTTATGGATTCTAGGGTAACGGATAGACAGACATATATAATATATAGACATGTATTTATAGAAATATATAAGGTTGGGGAAAAAGAAATCCATTATTTTTACGTGAACTTCAAGACTTTATTTAACATGTTTTGCATTGTCCGATTTAGGTCAAATATGCACCATTTTGTTCTATAATTTGTTGCCATTTTAATGGTAGCTTCATTATGCCTCTCTCATAAAAGTCTTGGTCCTTATTAGCGAAAAACTCCAGCAATTGATTTTCACACTCTTCCCTTGATGCCAATTTCTTATCACTAAAAAAGTTTTGCAATGCAAGAAAAAGATGGTAATCGCTTGGTGCGAGGTCCGGACTGTATGGTGGATGCATCAAAACTTCCCAACCAAGCTCCTGGAGTTTCTGACGAGTCACTATAGAAGTGTGTGGCCTGGCGTTGTCCTGATGGAACACGACACCTCTTCTGTTGGCCAATTCTGGCCGTTTCTGGTCAATTGCTCGCTTCAGACGGTCCAGTTGTTGACAATAGATGTCTGAATTTAATGTTTGGCCATATGGAAGCAACTCGTAATAAATGATTCCTTTCCAATCCCACCAAACGCAAAGCAGAACCTTCCTGGCCGTTAGTCCCGGTTTGGCCACCGTCTGAGCTGCTTCACCGCGCTTTGACCACGATCGCTTTCGCATAATGTTGTCGTATGTGACCCATTTCTCATCCCCAGTCACCATCCGTTTAAGAAATGGGTCGATTTCATTACGTTTGGCCAAGGCTTCGCAGATGGAAATTCGATCCATCATGTTTTTTGGTGTTAATTGGTGTGGCACCCAAACATCAAGCTTTTTTTTAAACCCAGCTTTGTGCAAATGGTTTAAAACTGTTTTGTGGTCGATCTTTAACTCCTGGGCGATGCTACGACTACTAACATGCCGGTCCACTTCGATGATTTCAGTGACTTTGTCGACATTTTCGACGACGGGCCTGCCTGTGCGAGGGGCATCCTTAACGTCAAAAATACCCGAACGGAATCGACGAAACCAAAATTGCGCGTAATTAGCTGTTACAGTATCGGGACCATAAACACTATTCACATTTTCAGCCGCCTGACTTGCATTTTCGCCCTTATCAAAGAAAAACTGTAAAATGTACCGAATTTTCTCTTTGTTGACTTCCATCTTTAACGCCGTGTAACTCAGAACTGAATGGACAAAACAAAAAACTGCAAACGAATTCTTTTAGTGCGAACTGTTACCTTGACAACGAGCATAAATTTGAAATTGTTTGATCGATAATTTACGAGATATCGATCACTACAGCCATCTACCGAAAAAATAATGGATTTCTTTTTCCCCAACCTATTATATAAATACCGATGACTCAGGTACAAATGCTCGTATTAATCACACAAATATCTCCCCCTTCCGGGATTCGAACCCAGGACCGTCGGTGCGTAAGGCAGTATATCTACGCACCAAATGAATAAACAATTCGTAAGTTTGTAAGACATTCGTGTTTTTTATGTTTAAAACTATCTTACAAAAACAGGCAATCCGAGAATTGACAAAAAAAACTGTTAACCTATCATAAAAATATTGATATTAATGGAATTTTATAATTTCGATAATTCTACCAATGATATTATTTGGTGGCGTTAAATTTTTGTCTGAGATGGTAAATATTATAATTTTAAATTATACACCTAAAAAGTTGATTATTTATTTGAGATAATACGGATCGCTCGTACAAAAAACAATATACATATGTACCTTATTAGTAAAAAAGTTATAAAATGAAAATCGAAATGTCAGAATTAAATTACAGATTGGACTGAAAAAGAAGTCTGCCGTGTGATAACAAGCACAAGTTTATTTAACTTGTTTGAATTATGATAATTTTAATTACTAATCTGAAAATCTAGAAGACTGAGGATATTAAATGGAAAGACACATTAACTTCTAATTTTTATAATTACTAGGCGATGCAATCGCTAAGGATAAAGCTACGCTAGCACCATTTATTGGAGCGGAGCGTAATACCTAAAAAATTTTTTTTTGTTACGTTAGGAATTTTTGCGAATTTCTAAATTCGGGCTCCGTCACAATCTTGTCCTAAACCCGTTGATTCGATTCCACACAAAAAATATTAAAATCGGTTAAGAACTCGAGAAGTTATGGCGTAACAGACATTTCGCCATTGAAGCTGATCCATGGGAGATTCGCTCACTTCGTTCGCTCCGCTCCAATAAAAATTAATAAAACTTCTAATGTTCTTACAAGATTGCAAACTCAACTTTCTCATTGCATTCATTGGCAAAATCATGTTATAATTGTTTATAATAAACAAGACTTTACATTCATTCACTTTGCAATCAATGTGGGCGTTTTATGACGGCCATTGAGAAATGCAATCAACACACTTGTGCAATACTTTGTTGGAACTTTGGAAATTAAGATAAATATATTATCGGATATATTATTATAACTTCCCGAGTTATATACGTCATAACTTCCCGAGTTCTTAACCGATTTTAATAATTTTTGTGTGGAATCGAATCAACACATTTGGAACCAGATTGTGACCGAATTTTGAAATTCACAAAAATAAAAAAGTTATGAATAAAAAACATTGACTCTAGTGGATTTCCCGTTGAAAAAAAGCGCGCCTATTTAAAAGTTTTCTTTCTTATGGAAATTTTGAATTTACTTAACACTATAGGTTTTTTTTAGTATTACGCTTCACTCCAATATATAGCGTTAGCGAAGCTTTATGCTTAGCGACTGCATCGCCTAGATTAATACAAAATCTATCCTAAGAGCAGATGATAGTACTTTAAATAGTTTTTTTTGCATATTTTACTCATTTGGAATACTCATATGTCTTTCCATGCATCCGATAACTGCACAAAGGGTTACTTCATATTAATAATACAAAACTGTTTATGTCTCTTTCGATAATTTGACATTGATTGGCATATTACTTACAGGAAACACTCGATACCAACCCCAAATATGTTGTTTATTATTAACTAGCGACCCGCCCCGGCTTCGCACGGATGCAATGCTCTACTACATATAAACCTTCCTCTTGAATTACTCTATCTATTAAAAAAACCGCATCAAAATCCGTTGCGTAGTTTTAAAGATTTAAGCATACATAGGGATATAGGGACAGAGAAAGCGACATTGTTTTATACTATGTAGTGATAATTGTTTGTAGATACGTTAAAAATTACATTATCATATAGTACTCTGTGGAATATATGTTTTTGTACGTATTTTGGCTAGAAGCGATGCTTTTTATGGTTCTTGTTACGAAACTGTCATATTTTATAAGGAGAATGTGTAGGTACCACAAGAATGCAAAAATTTAACATGAATGCATTTTAAAATGTAATAACCTTCTAAAGAATGTCTCTATCTTACATAACAGCAGCATAAAATATAAAGTACTTATAGTAAATGAAGTTGCCTTCTGATGCAAGCAAAAGTATTAAGAAACATTTAGTTGTACGTTTAAAAACCAAAAACTATATTGCCTTACCCAATAACATGTTATATTACTATTATAGCGTAATAGGCATGTAACAGGTAGGTAGGTAATGATTTCGCATAAAAATGGCGGTATTGGTAAATGTCATTCAGTATGTGATAATCGAGTACCACATTCTTTTTTTTTATATTTTTATAGTTGGCCATAATTCTTCGTAAGCGTTATTTCTGCCAGTGTCAAGTTTTTTGAGAAGATAACTGCTCTCTGGGTTTCAGTTAAGGTGTGAGGATTAAAACCTTATGAAATTGTATTCAAAACACCGCGGACTTTTTGAAGTTATTGAAGTTATTCTTCATTAGGCGCGACTTCTTTTTGAAAAAAATATGAGAGTGAAATCTTAAGATGAGCGCGCATCACAGTGACACAAAAAATTATCATGTTGAAGTGGCGGAAAAGCGACATAGAATAAACCAGCAGTGTGTGTGATTTTAAATTATATATGGTAGTTAACAATAATTTATATAAAATTATAATATTAGTTTTTTAGTAACGATAAAGAAGAAAAACTTCTTACGTGCGTACATAAGTATACACAACGGTTTTTTTAATACTTGGAATTTTCTAGAAATGAGTTTCTAACTTTAACCCTATTCAGTTAATGCGTCATTATGCAAAAAACATGCCTCTATTTATATTTATTTTAATAGGATTGCATTTTATTGCTTTGGAGGGCTCTTAAACGAAGATGTCTGCTGCACTCGATTTAAAAATAAATAAATATAAATAATGTATTGCGGTTCTAAGCTAGAATTTCCGGAATGTCACGTTCGCTGGCGACATCTGCGTGGGATTTTCTCAGTGTGCGGTATGGCGCCACGGGACACGTGACTCTGGTTTTGATTAGGTGTTGCCAGGCCTGTTTTATTGGCTTAGATTTAGTCCAGAATACTTTGTATTATCGATATTTGTTTTACATTTTAAATTACCGAAAACAAGATACCAATGTCTAAGTATTGTTTGAAATTTACTGTTCTACGTATGCGTACTGTCAACCTTTTTAACTATGTCGTTTTGCAGAAATTCGATATCATAAAAGCAGGCAAATATTGGTTAAAGTTGGTTTCATTGTGGCAGGGCCAGTCATCACTACATATAGTAATTACAATATTTATAATTTAAGTATACCACGAAACTCTTAAGCTTCTTTCTAGCGATGTGATATTTTTACGTCCAAAAAAATAGGCAGAGGGTATTTAAATCACGAGTTATATTATTTATTTTCATAAAATACTTTATGCAATACTCGAAATAATGTTGATTGGTGTATTTCCAAACCCTGGTAAATTTATCTTAGAATAAGCAACTTCACAAAAAAAAAAAAGTTTCTCATTGTGTCTTCATTTTTGTATTAAATATCAGGTGTGATCCACATCAACACCACTTATAAGCAACTAAAGTATTTTAAACTGGCAACACCATAGTTGGTGGCGACATCTGTGATCTAAGTAATGTAACAGTAAATCTGGATGGAAGGCGGTCGCGTGAATATGCAGTATTTATCACGGGGCTGATAGCGCCTTAGCTGGTTTTTGCACGCGAACTGTACCCACCAACTTTGACTGAGGAAATCAGAATAAAGAGATTGTATCCACTTTGTTTACTGAATATTAAAGGTGTGGAGTAACACTGTGAGGTCTTCTTACTGTAAGAAAGAAAAGTTTTAAATACGGTTATTAACTGTACTGATATTGGTTTCTTAGTAGTAGTCGAAATGGTTGGGAATGTTACTTAAAAAATAAATCAATAGGCTTTCTCATTTAATTTACCTGTAGGAGTTTAATTTTCGTTTTACAGAACAAAATAAAATTGCATTCCTAAATAAAAAGTCATCTTCCATCTTATACATATATCATTAATGAATATAGACTTAGGACAAAGAATTTTAATTTATTTTCTTAAAATAAAAAAAATCTTGTTTTAATATTTATCATTACCATCATAATGACCAGTCTAATAATAATGTTCCGACATTGTATATAGCACAGGCCTTGAAAATACCATAAGCAAGCTACAAATGGAGTCGGAAATTTCAAAAAAAAATTTTTCGGTTACCCATCTGATGCTCGATCCTTGCGAAAGTTGTTTAACCTCCGTAACCTTCTGGCTTTTCTGGCGAAGGGTATTATGCAACATCAAAGGGGTTTAAAGACACAAATTGTAAATGATTTCATTAAAATGCAAGTGTTTTTTATGGCCACCTAAGGGCCTGTTTGTACCGTACGCGGAACGACACATAATTACCTTTCGTTCGCTCAGAAAAACTTAATTAACGAGAAAATGTACTCGCTGTACAGTTCTTAGCTGTAATAGGTTGCAAAAAGTGACTGCCATTTGGTGTCCAGCGTAGTACAATAGTACAAACCCTTCACAGTTAAGGGTGTCGTAAAGGGTGAGTAATGATACTGGAGGCAATATCCATACACCTTCCGTAGACAGGGATGGGCAGCAGGATTTTGATAATTATAATCTTTTACTGCGATATTCAACCTGCTTTCCAAGTGTGGAGATTGTAATAAAACTTCCCCGTTTTCTGGGAGGTTTTTGTCTAGCTGTGGACGTATTTTGACTGGGATTATGATGATCAAGAGACTTCGTTTTAAAGATATGTATCAAAGATTATAAAATCGTTTGACAGATTAACTTTTACCAGATTATTAACGTCTCTGGCAGCTCATCATGTTTGCTCGTTTGTGTTTATTATAATAATAATCAAATTAAAGTTTATATATATTTTAATGTATTTATCTGATAAAAAACTTCGGGAAACAAATAGTTAATATACATTTATATATTAAATTTTGATTGAATAATGACGATTTGATGTGCAGGCTACTGTATCGATCAGCGCCGTTAAAAATTACTAGAACTGGCTGTTTTTCTTCCGTACTTTCACAAAATCTCTACATATCCCATATTAGACTTGTTTCTTTTCTCAGTTCAGTACGTGAGTGAATTTTTTAACTCTTTAGGCGTTTTTATATAATTAATTTTCAGTTGGTAATAACATAGATATTATATATTTTTTTTAACTAAACACACTACCATAGAGTAAATAAATAATAAGCAATAATATTTGTTATAAATGATTATAACTCTAAAAACAAGAATGAAATAGATTTCTTTTGGAACACGATGGTCTAATGGTAACTGTAATTGGGCACTTCGAATTGGTGGACAAAAAAATAGACTTAAACAAATATAAATACCGTGGACAGTATGTCTCTACATGCAAAAAATAACCTTAGTGATCAACAAATAACTTTCTAATTTCTTGCTTCGGAAGTTACCTTTGGCCGCTGGATCTGGCTGCATGCATTTGGACAAGTGAGAGAGGCCAAATATCCGAACAATACTAATGTTTATATGTATTATTACTTGTCAATTAATATATCTACATGTAAAAAAGAACCAAAGCTATCAAAGGTTTCGAAGCTAAATCTATAGCTACCTTTTCCCTACACGCGGCGTGTCATTTGTAAATGTCATAGAGCACACCCCCACGAGGAGCTTTCTCCACAACGTGACTGCGCATGAGGTTAAAACACATCTCACGAACTATTGACGCTTGTATCGTGTCAACCTGAATGAGAACGTTTATTTATTGCAGGTGATCACCTGTGACATAGATTAGTAACATACATACGAATGTATTGTTTACCATATAACTATTTTGCAGTGAATACTGTCACTTAGTATAAACAAAGTACACTATTTGTTCTTTGCAACTTAGGCGCATTATTTATTTTTTGAAATAAAAACTTCTTTAGCATCGTTGTGATTTAAAAGTCGATGAAACGAGCGACAGAAAAAAGAGACAGACACAAATTCATAAGATTTAACGTAGAAGAAAATGAGATAGGAAGCATTATACAGTGTCTCTTAGAAACGAAAAAGTGACAGTAAAAAGAGAGACACATAAATTATAAGATTTAACGTAGGAGAAAATGAGATAGGAAGTATTATATACGTGTGTTAATACGTGTTTGTGTGCGCATGCGTAGTGCAAAGCTTGAGAGAAGGCATCACAACACCCGTGGTATTTTGTATACGTGTACGTATTATTTTTGAAGATTTCACTTCTACCACGTCTGAATTGCACACATGTTTTTTCTTACAATGTCAGATAAAAATTATTGTTGCTCAGCAATTGTTTATCAATTGATCTGCCATTAACTTTAGTGTGCAACTTACTTTAAGTTAGCAAGATAATAATTGTAAAAAAAAAATGTTTTTAATTTTCATATTCTAACTCCGTGGTATTAGGTTATGCCTTCATATTTTATTATTATTAATAAAACTGAAATACAATATAAACCGAATTATAATATAATTTCTGCTATATTAATAAGTAAACCAGTAGTGATTAAAAACACGAATGTTTATTATTATTTATGATATTTTTAATTAGCTTATATTTTTAAATAGATTATATTTTTATCCCTGGCAACATGAACAGATGAAAATAATTTGACCCCCCAACTTTCGATGCAGGTACGCCAATCACTTGTCGTTGGATTTTGAGAATGCAAAATTGTTGTCCTAAGTGCCCTAACACAAGTTGTTGAATAGAAAAAAGATGGAAATTCGGAGAGTTATAGTATTTACATAAATAAAACTTCATTTTAATTAACAATCTAGTTCTACACGACAAATTATTAAATAAATGATAGAGATTGTTACCTTACCTATCGACATAAACTAATGGACATGCGTTAGTAACTTAGATCAAACTAAGTTTCGGACTATCTTTATCTCTCTCAAATTATATGCCGTACCTGTCATGGAAATTTAAAGCCAATCGCCTATAAGGAAAGAGATAGCGTTAGTACGAAAGCATATGCCATCTTCGTCACTCTTCTCAAACCAAGAAATTACTGCACGTTATACGGGTACGGCATGCCCATTAGTACATATATGTCGATGGCCTTACCTATTGCCGTAAGCTAAAAGGATATAACTCACTTTAGTCACGCATCTATTTCTGAAAAGGCCATATTTAGTCACATTATAATATTGCCGCCATTTCTTCAGCCCGAACTGTCACTTGCCAAATGTCACGGGGCACACCCCTCATTGGAGCTTTCTCCTGCTGCGTTGTGGTAACTTTTGACGTATGCAAAATTATTGACATTTAAAGACATGTTTGAAATTACAGAACTTTACGGATGTCAAAGTTCTCTTACTAGTACGCCTCCTGAATATGAAATGATTGTCATTTATTATAATTAGCGAACAAGTGACGTATTGTACTCGTATATAACAAATAGGCCGATGTATTTGTCTCTTTCTGTATCCTATATGTGTGTACGTAAAGAGTAATTTACTGTTATTTAAATATATACATATATAAAAATCCCTATCGCAGTGTTTGACCGCGATGAACTCTTTGATAATTTTTTTTAATTTTGCTGGATTTGTTCCAACTTAGGACATAGAATAGGTTTCATTTTCATTTATACAATTATAACACAGCAACGCGTGGCCGGGTCAGCTAGTATATATTAAAAAAATCTAATTATCTGTATAAATTATATATTTATTTTTTGTCTTATATTTATTAAATATGAATGACTTACGATTATCTTGTGTTGAAACTGAAGTGCACTCTGATTTACAGCTATCGCACCCACATACTTTCGGTGAGCGGCTAATAGGCCAAATAATATATTCGTTAGAGCAATAAAAAGTATTAAATGATACTGTTATTAAAGATAAATGCATTAATTAAAAAGACATTTTTAACGTCTTATGAAAAGCGTACAAATTGAAGATATCAAGTGAAGTGATTTTAACCACTCATTAATTACTTTCCATAACATTCGATCCGAATGTATAGAAATTGGTTTTGAGAGTACAACCTTTTTTTTTTTTCGATGAGAAATGTTACTCCGTTGCTTGGGTGGACAACGGAGTTATGTGGGGCTCTCCTTCGGTCACCCACCCGACAACGACAACGACGAAGCCCAGTGGGTGATCGAAGGTATACCCACTAAAACTCGTTGTGTCTCCATACTGTCCTGCAGCCTTGTTGGAAGCACCACTTTTGAGAGTACAACCTAAAGATTTAGAAGCATTAAAAACAGCTGATCGGGATTACTTATCCACGAACCCTTATGATATAACATCTACATTAATTATATTTTTTTTATTGTATATTTAAGGTTTGAGTTCCATCTGTCACTTGCAAGAAGTTTTTTTTTTGGAAAAAATTGTTTTAAACAGTACTACAATTTTAATGGTTTGTAGTAATATACTTATTGACAATAATATTAAAATAGGTTCCATTCCCAGTTGCTCTAATGAGTCAGTGGCTGACTAACCGAATTGTTGTACATTTAAGTCAACCATTCATTTGTAATTAAATCAGAAATTGCTATAATGCCTTATAATAATGCAGTGGTTATTTAAAGTGGTAAAAGTGTTTTGTTTTAATTTTGGCAACTTAATATTTAAACCAATGAATTTATTTGTAAAACTACAATCTATAATGTTAGTAACAATAATGCTTAAACTTATGTTTATCAAATAAAAAAGAAAATACTGTGCTACTTGTACGACCGTTTGGTGCAACGATAGCGATCCTACCTTTCGCGTCGACGGTCCTGGGTTCGAATCCCGGAAGTATGTCTATTCGTTACCCTAGTATCCATAACACAAACCTTACAGTGCTTACTTTGGGCTAGACTAATTGGTGTGAATGTAAGAAATATTTTTTTTATTTTATTATTTTTTTATTACTTATAGTAATAGTAGTACTTTACCTAATATAAATAAGTAATAATAAATTCCACTTATTAACAGCCTACGTTGGAATTTATTTTTGACTCTGTGATTTATTTATTTAAGAATGAATGAATTTAAAATAAAACCACTTTAGCCGCATAAATGAGAATATATATTATATGTGATTTATTTAATCATGAAGTTTTGTCTCCCTTGCTGGTGCGTCTTCATATTATGACTTTTAAAATGGTTTTATTATGTTATGTGTGAACGACGCGAAAGTGTAAAAACTAAATATGAATGAATGAATTATTTGTGTGCATCTGAAAAGTGGTTTGATCGGAAATGCTATACTTTACTGTTATATACTGATTTACAAGTAAATTTTTATTGCTATTTGCATCTTAAAAGGTTTATAATTAATGTAAATATATAGACTATTTATAGATAATTAAAGCTTTAGTGTTGAACGTTTTGACTCCCGCTTCAAGAGTTGTTTTCCGATGATATCCTGTATATAGTATAGTATAAAACTATTAAAAAAACCGCTTCAACAATTTCTACTATTTATACAGTTTGAGATAAAATATTTTTTTATTTATATAATCAGAAATATAAAATCAAGCTTAATAAACTCAAAAACATTTACCCAGTTTAGACTGGGTATAAACGCTTATAAATCCTCATCATCGTTTGAGTAGAAATGGCAAGGATCTCGGCAAGAGGTGTTTTTTTATTTCTCCCCTATTTGTTTTAGACATAGTATTCTGTTTAATGGTGACACCATTACACAAAAATTAATGAAAGACTATTTAATAGTCAAAACAAAAAATAAAATTACATTTGACATATAATTTTTTTTTATTGTTCGCTTTACAATGTTTAGATGATTTTAGGAATATGATTTACAAACAATAAAACTTATATTCACACTAATGAACCTTGCCCAAACAACAGGCTTGTGTTATGAATACTAGGGTAACGGATAGAAATACATATGTTATTTTCCAATATTCTATCCCTCGGTAACAGTACTTTTTTCTAGATAAAAGGTACCCTATGTTTTGTTCTGTATCCCTGGCAAAGTGTATGCGAAATTTCATGATCATCGATTGAGTAGTTAAGGCGTGAAAGTAAAACAAATTCACTTTCATATTTATAATATTTGTTAGAAATTTAAAGTTTTTACCGATATGATATATAACCTATCATTTGGGTTATTACATGTTCTTACCATACACCAAATTTCATCGAAATCGGTCAATCCATTCCTGACTTATAGAAGAACAGACAGACAGACAATAATTAAAAAAATAGTAGAATTGGAATCAGTGCGGTATAAACGAATATTTATTATAACATTCGTCCAAAAAAAATAAAGTATAGACGCAAGTACAAATTCTCGTATTCGTCATACAAACATCTGCCCCAACCGGGATTAGAACCAGGTAAGTTCGGCTTCTAAGGCTTTCCCACTCGCCTAAGCTCTCATCTAGAAGAATATTTGTTATGGAATGAGCGTATTTTTAAAGCAATTGTTTTGCTTTGTAACATAGCATAGTGAATGCTAATAGTATGACGTGGCTCTAACCACAACGGCGCAGTTCGAAAACATAGTTCCTGAGATTCCATATTAAGACTGGCTCGTGTATGACTCATAGAGTTGCATGCATGGTGCATAAAAGTTTTTTTTATTCAGCACCCACTAAGCAAAATAACCCTATTAAAAATAAAGGGACTTTTATAGATATTTATTAACTATTAACAATATAAGGGAATTCAAAAAATGTTAGATATACATTTTTCATGTACATTCTGATATAATAATCTGACATCAGATTATCATTTAGCTCTTAGCTGCATCTTTGTTCGCGTAGAAAATGATTTAATATCCTTATTTAAGGTGTAACTGTTAGTAAAATAATTATTTAATTTGATATTAGAGTATAAAATTTAAATTTCTGCAATTTTTAATATTTTTGACTTGAAGTCCAAGGTGGTCCTCCATTTTTCTTTGGGCTTACTTGTTTCTTAATTTAACAGCTCCCCTGAAAGCAAGTGGTATCTTAAGGGATGATGGTAAAAGGTTGTATGAAATATCCCCTGACGATACTATCTATCTTTGCTATGGTTTGTACCATCACAAGTAGTCACATCTAAGGAAGCTGGGGCTGCTGCAACATCCGTAAAAATTCTGAAAGTATGCAGTCCTTGCAAGCAGTTATATCTTTGTTCCTTTCGTTATGGAGACTTAGTTCAGGAAGGCGGAAAGCCAAGCTCTTTGTCTTAGAAATGTCCGACCGTTTAGTTGACGCGACTGGAAATTTAAGAGCTGGCAAATTCTTTGGGCAACTCTAGTGTCGCTATTCAACGAGGAAACTGCTAGCCTTTTGATCACATTTCACGACAGTAACGTTGACGTTTTTAAAGTATTTTTTCATAATTTCTTTTTAAATTCATACTTGATTGATTTGATTGATTTGATTTACTTGTTTCTTGTTTGTTGAATCCTACCTTAAAGTTATTACTTGATTTGATGTTAAGAGGGACACCTGAGACGAGTTTAATTTGATTACAATTGGTAATTTTAGATGTTTATCTTTTTTATTAACGTAATATCTCTTGTAGTAAACAAAATATTGAGAAAATAAAAACATATTTAGCATTATCACTGTAAAGCTTTTCATAAAGTTTATGGGTTGTAAAATGTATTGTAGAAAGCTAATATTTTCTATTTTACGACTGTAAAGATAATTTTCTCTATGACTTTGCAAATTATACGCTTTAAGACCTATGGCTAGTTTCATGAATGTTGCTTTATCTTGGTACTAAGTGTAATTTTTTAGATGTCTAAACATTACTTTGTTGTTTGAATTAACATTTGTATATTAGAACTTAATGCTTTGAAAATATTCTTAATTTCAACTGCTAACTCATAATTGATAGTTATATTTATTATTAATTATATTCTGTCTTCTGATTGCTTCTAGTTGGTACAAATTTATTAAAGACCTTTTTTGACAAAGAATAATAAAAAACGTGTAACGAAAATTACTCTTAATGTTTTTTATATTAAACTAAAGTTTTACACGAATTCACTGTTAAAAACTATGATTACAGCTGTGGCAGACACCCCAGTATTTTGGTATATCGTTGGATTTAAACTAATCAGAAAATAAAATAACTCAAAATTATCATGACCCGACTATCTAACATAAAAGAATATATTGTATTATTGTTTTGGTAAAAGCTTAAATTTCGCAATTGCTATACACACATATATATATAGTGGTATACAGTATTTCACTGTAAACAGCGTTACGCTACATAATGGTTGATGTGCCTTTTCATCATTCGACGTGTATAATGAGACGGTTCTCGAAATGCCGAGACAAATATTACTAGATGTTAAAATAAACGCGGAAGCCATCATTCGAGGGAGTTCAGATGTTTTCTGAAATTATTCAACGGGAAAAAAAAAAAAATCCCGTTGTGTGTATATATATATATATATATATATATATATATATACACACACACACACACATACGAGTATATATACACATACATTGACTAATCTTAACGTGAACAGCGTGAAAATCCTTTCTTTCCCGTTGAATAATTTCAGAAAACATCTGAACTCCCTCGAATGATGGCTTCCGCGTTTATTTTAACATCTAGTAATATTTGTCTCGGCATTTCGAGAACCGTCTCATTATACACGTCGAATGATGAAAAGGCACATCAACCATTATGTAGCGTAACGCTGTTTACAGTGAAATACTGAATACTTTTAGAATAGATCTAATTTATTAGTTCGAATTGTGCTTTGGAAAGTGGAACTGTCAGTTTAGTCTGGCGATAAAGCAATGCCACTCATTTGATTTATATCTTTTTTGAAAGCGTAATGGATATGTAGTCACAGATGTACTTGATTAGCTTACAGTTCAATGGGTATGGTAACAATGGGTTGTTCTTCATGTCTTTGTCACAGCTGTAATCGATAGTTCAAACTTATTTCTATGTATTGATGTCAAGAAAGGTCTTTAGTTCAAGGATGATGCATTGTTTAGAGTTCTATTAAGCTTGTGTCACTCGAATAATTACGAATTGTTGGAGGTATTTAGGTGCGGTTTAGTTATCTTTATCAGATCTTGTTTGTTTTTGGGTTCAATAACACGGTTAGTCATTATAATGGTATTTTCTATGCTCTCTAGGTAGAATAGTTAATTAAGAGGTTCTTGTGAGTGAGAAAAGAGATATTAATAATCAATATTTTGGTCGATAGCTACTGTGGCGATGTTCCTAATCAATCCAAAAGTACGGTTGAAAAAATCACACCTTAAAAATAAAATGTACTTTATTAGAATAGTATAACGTAGGTCTAAAAGTCACAGAGTACAGCTAGATGTGCTGTCGGCAGTACCTACTAGTCACAAATACTGGTAGGTGCATGAATAAATACATGAATAAATAAACATATTAGAGCTGTGCTTTATCTATAAATAATATGGGATAATAGGTATCTACGTATGTACTTTTTGTGATAAAAAAGCTTTTATCTCAGTAACTACTATTAATTTTATTCATAATTTATTTTATTTAGAAAGTAAACAGTGTGTAACAATCCCAAATTTTAACTAATCACTAGTTAAATGTCTTCACATGTTATAACTAAACTACACGCTAGCTCATTAGGGTAATTAGGAGATAAAAAACAAAATCACAATAAGAGATAACTTAAGTTTAAACAATAAAATGTCATGGTCAGATAAGATTTTTCTAATAGAACCAGGACTAGAATTAAATATTATTAATTATTCTTTATTTGTGGCTTGCACAATTTGTGTATTAAGCCAGTGTCAAGTAAGTATAATTGCCAGTTCTTGAGTAATTTCCTAGGCTTCAGTAAAGATGTGGGGTTTTACTGAAACCTCCTCGTGGCCTTCTTGAGAGAGCGCGAAAAGACACCTTCCACTGTTTTGTTTCACTTGCCAACACTCATGCATATTCAGAAACACTGAGTGGTTAATAATCCACCATTATTACACACTAATATCAACCACAACATAAAATTTAACAAGAAAACCAAAACCATTAAAGTGACGCTTCGAGCTCCCGCCAAAAAAGTCTAGAATTAAATAAATCCAGATTTGGACAGTTATTCAGTCGATTGAAAGAAGACGCAGATCTGTTGAGATACGAATTTTGTTTATGGTAAGACTTAGAGGAACGGCAAAGATTTGAATTATGGTCTTGTTCTCCTGAAAACTATAATTCGATCAGATTTTCTCTCATTTTGTTATAAACAACAATACAGTCTCCTAACTTGCTGTGTACGTAAACGGCGATTAAGTATTTAAGTTAATAAATAATAAATAAATGAATATTTCTTACATTCACACTAATTAGCCTAGCCCAAAGTTAGCACTGTGAGGCTTGTGTTATGGATACTAGGTTAACGGATAGGTATACATAATAAATAAATAATAATAAATAAATATTTCTTACATTCACACCAATTAGCCTAGCCCAAAGTAAGCACTGTAAGGCTTGTGTTATGGATACTAGGGTAACGGATAGACATACATATTTGATACATAGATACGTAATATTCATATAAATATAGAAAAACACCCATGACTCAGGTACAAATGTTCGTATTCATCATAAAAACATCTGCCCCTTCCGGGATTTGAACCCAGGACTTTATAAGAAATATTGCATAGTTTTTATTTAATTAGTATTTATAAGTTCTTGTTAATACATAACATCTGTATACATTTAGTTTGCAATAAAGTTTTCGTTTAAAATCTCATCGTGAACGTACTGTGGAGCGGTTCAGTAAATCTCGACAGCAGATTTGACCTTGTAATGTTTAATCGTTACAACTTTAATTACGATTGATAATTGGATTCTATAGTAATATCACGCCTGTTTATGTCATAGAGATAAAAAAAAAAAGATAATCTCAGGTAGTATCTGGAGGCGAGGGGTAGTATGGAGTTGTTTTTATAGACCATTTTATTTTTATTTATTTATTTATTCATTTAAGGAAACAAACAGCACTTATACTACTTATGATATGGGTTTAATTGAATATTGCATTAGCCAAAAAGAGTTTCCAACTATGAAAAAATCATGCGAAGACTAATTAATTTTGAGTAAACTTTATCAATTCGAATTATCCAGTAAACAAAACAAAATAATTAATTTTTTTACTGTTACTTGTGTACTTTTCTAACCAGGGAAATATAGGCTAGATAATATAAATATAAATTAGTTTAGAACTGAAAATATCAATATGACTATAACGGTCATTATGTGTATTACAAGCTCTTACGAGTGTAAGCACGTACTAAGTCAAATTAGCAGAATAACAGCAATAAGAGGTTATTCCTCGTCGACAGACCAAAGTGAAAATGGCTCAATTGACAGCAAGGCAAACCTTTTATAACATCAAATGGTGGGGGGGAAACCATTAATTTGACAAATTGCCAATCACATCACACGACCAATCACCGCAATCGGCCAATTACACGTAATCGTTTAGTGACTTTCAAACATCGTGATACTCATTTAATAATTGTACTCATATTCATAATTTCGTTTTTGTAATAATAAATACTGAACAATTGCTAGCTTAGCTTACACGAGAAATCGGTTCTTGGAGTAGTTTTTTTTTTAATGTATTGCTACATTGCTTAACAAGAAATTTCTAGTTAGTGTCAAAGATGTAGTATTTACATACTCAAAAGTATACCTACTAATTATAAGGGTGTTTTAATGCCAAATATAGTTCCAGAGGGTAGAATGGCAACATTGAGCGTGTGTAGTATAAACTCTCGTGTAAAAATATTTTGGAACCACTCAAATGCGTTCAGAATGTAGATTGAACACTGTACCAATACTAGCAGTGAACATCAAACAGTCTGAGGATCTGTATCGCTGATGCGTTATGGTTATTATCAAGTATATATTATATACTTGAGTCGAAATTAAATGTAACGCATGGACGATTCCGTTTCTAGAATTATATAGAGCTGTGAATATAGAGCCAGTAATATTTAAATAGCAATATTCAAATCGTATATTTATTGTATTTTTTTTAATATTTTTGGCACTTTTATTTTCACAATAATTAGCAAGGGAAAAAAAAATAATGGAAAAAGGAATTAAATTTAGTGATAAAATTGTTTATGCCTTACTAAAACCACGATTTTTGCTTTTTCATTAAATTCTTTAGTTGAAAAAGATCGACGAAACCAAATAAAAAATCTTTGAATTTGAATTTGAATCTGTAAAAAAGTTAATATATTAGACTTTAACTTACAAGAAGCTTGAAAAACACTAATTAAAAACGTAGGTACATTTAATTTTATTTTATTAAATTATTTTTAAAGAACTATGACTAAATTTATAATGCTTACCTAACAGTAAGCAATCAATAACAATATACAGTTATAAAAAAAAATATTTACTATAAGACATGGGTAAGCGTTTTGTATCTGTCGTCTGAAGTGATTTTTTTCGAAGCCTCTTTCTATTAGAATAAAACACATTTTTACGGATTTTTGTGTATGTTTCATTTTTTATTTAATCCTGACGTTTCGACTCCTTTACAGGACCCGTGATAACAGGATGTCTGAAAAATAAAACATGTGCAAAAATCCGTAAAAAAGTGTTTTATTCTAATGTGTAATGTGCGCGGAAGTGTAAGAGCCTCTTTCTATGTTATGGTATTAATAATTCTATACGAATCCTTTGTGCCAGTGAACTCTGCCCCTATGAATGGACTACTTCCTTCGAGACGTATGGCTGGATATTGCTTCCTTGCTACTTACATCTTTATTTAATACTTATAGAGTGATATGTGTGATTGGATTTGACCTTACACAGGATATGTACTATTTTTTTAATATCTTGACTCCTCATGGAATAAAATGGTTGGAGAATTGGATGAGGGAACATTTATTTTTTCAAGGTTAAGTTTTTATCTTTTCTGCGCAACTCTTAGTGCTCCAGTGAAGAATAAAGTTTGTACGAGACCCGGTGCGCTAGTCTGACTCCCCAGTTTTCAATAAAAATATTGAAATAGTAAATAATGTCTGTAGTTTGATTTAATGTTAATTTAAAAAAATAAAACCGTTGTGTGTACTTATGTACGCACGTAAGAAGTTATAATTCTTTATCGTTACTAAACAAAGATAACTAAAAATTTCCTCCCGTGTGCTCGTATTCTTTGTATGTGAAAAGAAAGATAAATTTTATAAATTATATAGTGATCAGTAAGAAGCATTAAGAAGAAGTTTATAAAATAAAAACTCCTTTTGGATCAAATTGTTATATTGTTATTATATTATATAAAGTTGTTATTATTATTTTATATAAACTATAAATTATTATATATATATACATATCTAATAACAACATATGAAACTAGTATAAGAAATTTGATTACTAATTGAAAAAAAATGTTTCTAGAGCTTAATGAACTATTAACGTTAAAAAGAAGAAAAATTTTGTTCATAGATTCTTTTTTTATTGAAATGGAAATAGATTAAAGAACCGGGCATAGCTTTTTATATTTATTAAATTTGATTTACCATAGATATATTTACTGTATACGATTTTTGCTTAAACTGTTTAAAATTACAAAAAGTACCCTGTCTAAACCATTTTACAGAATTTGATGTCATGACTTGTATTTTAAACATACTTACCTAAAACAATTTTCTGTGATGACTTCGTGATGTGATTCGTCAAATAGGCAGAAAAAAGAGGATGAAGAATATATCGCTATCTCTTTCTTTTCTCTTTCATTAGTAAAGAGGATATTAACATTTTCAGCGGAACTATTGTGCTCACAAAACAATAGAAGTCGTAAAAAATAACAATCAATATGAAACAAAAATAACACAAGGCAATGAATTCCGAATTGTTTACGGGTTTTTCGACGCGCTAGACAACGTTTTACACTTTAAGAGTACACAGATCTAGTGTAATAAATAACTTTTAGTTGTATTCTTTTTTATACGTGCGTCGGAGAGGTACGAGGGGCGTTCAAAGTATTCTCGGTTTCGGGGTGATAAACTACTGATGAGGGTAATTATATTATCTCATTAGCTGAAGACACTCTTTGAGGGTATAAATATAAAATTTCATTTAATTGTCATCATTAGTATTCAAGATATCATTACGAAAAAACAACTACGATGACAGATTCCATAATGTTGAAAAAACACACAGGGCGCGTTGCCAAGGTTGCTGTGAGGGATTGTGTATTTGAAGAAATCACTCATCCACCCTACAGCTCAGACCTGGCCCCCAGTGATTACTTTTTGTTCCCAAACCTTAAGAAAGATCTTCGAGGTAAGCATTTTTCCGACGATGAAGAGTTGAAGGCGGCAATTGATGATTATTTTTCAGGCAAAGAAGAAAAATATTTTTAGGGAGTATTGAAAAATTACTATCCCGATCAAATAAGTGTATTGAGGTTTTGGGGGACTACAATGAAAAATAAATTTTATTTAGAATTTTCTGCTTATTATTTGATGCCCATACCGAGAATACATTGAACGCCCCTCGTAGGAACTCGGTTTAGTTTGAAGTTTACCTCTCAAAGGAGAGGGCGCTTTAAAAAACTCCATGACTGACTTTAAAAAAAAAGTATTTTTAAAAATTATATCATAAATTTTCTTATTTTTAAATTTCTTAGATCAAATGCATGTATCAAAATAGCTATATGCTATGTACATATAAGCATTTTTGGGATTCTGCTGAGTGTTGGTGTTTAATTTCATAACATTAAATATAATTGGAAATTATAAACATAAATATCAGTATTCTGTTATGCTGTGATAAAAAATCGTAATTACCTTAAGATTTGTTTAATTTGATGAAAACTATGAATTTTAACGTTTTGTCTGGTTATTAATTAATGATTCTCACAATAACAAATTAATAAAAACCGATATTTGTTGGTCATCATCAGTTGTTAAATAAACAATTAAATAATACCAATTATTATTTTATATAATAGTAATAATAACTATTTCTACTACTCGAAATTTCAAGAATTCCCATATTGTGTAATATTTTTGGATATTTGTCCCATTTATGAAAAAATGCAATTAAAAATAACTATCGGCCCGTATCGTTTTGGCACAGGTGGACAAATTTTTAATCTTTTTCTAGCATTAAATATAGCCTATGTTACTTAGCTTGAATGTAGCTTTCCAATGGTGAAAGAATTTTTGAAATCGGCTTAGTAGTTTTAAGTTTATTCATCGCAAATATACAAAAATACAAATATTTCCTCTGTATAATATTAGTGTAGATAACCGCTAAAAGGAAATATTTATTAACTTTAAATCTTGTTAATTATCTAGTCACATCTACTGTGACAAAGAAACACACCAATTAGCCTAGATCAAAGCAAGCATTGTAAGGTTTGTGTTATGGGTACTAGCAGTGCCGGACTAAGGTCGCCTGGGGCCTCTAGGCATTTTATGTTTGGGGGCCCCCTTATACAATGTGTCCCGTCACCAGTGTCGGAGCCTTTAATAATGTGAAATATAGCATTTTTTATCGACAAATTGCCCCTCAAATTTTGTGGAATACTCATTTCTTGAGTGAATAAATACAAAATCAGAAAATATTTCTTAAATAAAAAAAATAATAAAATGTTTTAATTTTACACTTGATCAAACGAAATGTGCGGATACTAGATAAAAAATTATCGACAAAAAATAGAAAAAAATATTTTATAAGCAAGCAGTTTCTAAAATCAATGCACTTCAATTTTTTTAATAAAATTCCCATCTTTCGTTTTTAAATTATTTTCTCTTTAAATAAACGGTGTATTTTTTTCAAAGTAGTCTTATTTGAAAGCTAGAATGACTAACTAGCAACAAAAATTTAAAAAACCTACGATTTCGAGCAGTAAATTTGTTAAAAAAAATAATAAGATTTATTTTTGTGTGAAAAAATACTTTTCATTTTAATTTTTCATTTGTTATTTTAAAATTAGCACATTGACGTAACTTTCTTAGCATGTTTTATTAAACTACATGATTTACTCTACAAGTTCTCCAAAATAACATGGATTCTATCTCTTTTCGTTTTTAAAATAATCATCATCAAAAAATGCCATCGGTTTGTTGATTTGCGCTGATTTGCGATAAGCTCTGGTAGGTACCCATATTCCAACAATAGCAGGTAAAGTTAGAAAGAGATAGATGAATTAAAGCCGAAACGAGCGAGTGAGAGAGTGAATTGTCTTTTTAATGACGTTTTGGGCCTCGTTCACGAGAATGAGACCGCAGAACGAGAACGAGGTAAACTTTTTTAAAACAAACAGTTCATCTTGCAACGTTACCTAACTTGCACGTTGAATAAGCTCATAAATATTTTTCGTCGACATGCCTTCTACGATAGACTCATTGTCTCATTCATTTTATTTACGGGTTTTGCGATGGCAATGCTCGCGCCGCCGCTCGAGAGTATCGTCAGCGATTCCCGACAAGACCTGCCGTTGACTACAGGGTTTTCATAGCAGTGCATAGTGAATTTTGTGAAAATGGACTACGTCGCCCAAGTCGTGAGCGTGCTCCCGTTATACCTGTGGATGTGGATGAACAAGTGTTGCGTTTGGTGTACCAAGACCCCAGATTACAACGGAAGAAGTGTTTTCTGTTCGTGGCTATTGCGGCAAAGACGTTTAGTCCGCAACTTCTGTGATCGTATTTTGTGGACCGACGAGGCAAACTTTGACCGGACTGGAGTTACAAATTTTCGCAACATACACTTGTTGATGCCGCAAGAAGAAAATCCGTTAGCAGTTCGGCCAGCATCCTTTCAAGTAGAATTTTTGATAAACGTTTGGGCTGGAATGATAGGGGATTATTTAATCAGACCCTTTATCCTTCCGTCAACGTTGACAGGCCCAGCTTACCTATCATTTTTACAAGAAGAGCTACCTGATCTGAGGAGTGATGTGGATTTACAAACACGGAGGAGGATGTGGTTTCAACATGACGGTGCTCCAGCTCACTTCAGCACAGTCGTGCGTGATTATTTAAACGAACGATACGGAGATAGATAGATTGGACGAGGCGGACCAGTAATGTGGCCGGCACGCAGCCCTGATCTGACCCCCCTGGATTTTTATTTGTGGGGTCATATGAAGCAGATTGCATACAGCACTCCAATTAGTACACAACAGAGAGTACACAGTAACAGATTTGTTACAAAAGATAATGGCTGCGGCTAGTCAAATAAAAGAAAATCGTACTGTTTTAAAAAAAGCAGTACGTCACTACGTACTGTTTTTTTTAAAACAGTACGAAAGATGCTACACTTAGCATTACGTACAACTGTTTGTATGGATGAGAATGGTGGTCATTTTGACAATTTTATAAATTAAATCAATTTTCCTTCCTACTGTTATTTTTTTGTTTTATTCCATAATTTATGTCAATTAAATCATTATTAGATAAAGTTTGATTTTCGTGCTGAGATTACTTACCTAATTTAAATAGTAATTATCTTTAACAACGAAAAGAGTTAGAACCCATGTTATTTTGGAGAACTTGTAGAGTAAATCATCTAGTTTAATAAAACATGCTAAGAAAGTGACGTCAATGTACTAGTTTTAAAATAACAAATGAAAATTTAAAATAAAAAGTTTTTTTCACACAAAAATAAATCTTATTATTTTTTTAACAAATTTACTGTTTGTCAATAATTTTTTATCTAGTATCCGCACATTTTTTTTGAGCAAGTGTAAAATTAACAAATTGTATTTACATTTTTTTTTATATTTTCACATTTTGGGGCCCCTTCTACACCGGGGCTCCTAGGCACGTGCCTAGTGTGCCTAGGGGGTAATCCGCCACTGGGTACTAGAGTAACAAATAAGCAAGTCCAAAATTTACTTAATCTAGATATTCTTTTATATTTTACTAGCGGCCCGTCCCGGTTTCGCACGGGTGATCAAAAGTCTTTAAGTTTTTTACCATTAAATATAGCCTATGTTACTCAGCGTGAATGTAGCTTTCCAATGGTGAAAGAATTTTTGAAATCGGCTTAGTAGTTTTTGAGTTTATTCATTGCAAACATACAAAAATACAAATGTTTCCTCTTTATAATATTAGTGTAGAGTACTGTCACCTGTTTGTCATGAATATTTAAAGAAGATTACCGATTTAAATTTGAAATAAGTCTCTATTGCGTCACCGGTTTTATTATCTGTGTACATCTCATAGGGAAGAGCACAGACTAAATAAGTAATCGTGTCCTTTATTATCATGTAAATTGGGTTTTATCGGTGTTTGGGCTACGGGGGACTCTGATGGACACTATTTACTGATATTCAAATGTCGTTGGCATTTTATTTTGTTGGTTGGTTTGGACGTTTCAATACAGTTTATTTTATGTTTTAAATGTAAATTTTATTTCTAAGTAGTTACGGAATTAGACCACATTACAACATTTGCTTCCATCACAACTTGAGTTCTGATTTGTAATGGAAATTGAAAATAATGAAGGTAACAAAAGTCAGCAGACTCGACACAATATTACACGATCGGGAATAGAATCTAAGACGCTACGCGTAGAAATGTCTTGCAAATCCTCAGGTCATCAACTGCATCTGTTACAACTCGTAATTCAACTAGTTATTATATTTGAATTTTATTGGCGTTTTGTGAATTAAATACATTCTTTCCTTAAAAAAATATCAGTTGGTTTAATTTTAATAATAAATTTATAATAAATCGTAGATGCATAATTTATATTCTATTATATTTTAATATATATATTTCCTTAAACGCCATTTTAAAGCCTTGGTTAATTTAAAAAAAAACCGGCCTACTCGCGCACGAAGTGTTCCATACAAACTTTTAGTTAAGTAAAAAAATCACGTTTGTTGTATGGAAGCCACTCTTAAATATTTATTTTATATTAATTTTATTATTTATTTTTAAAGTAAAAATACAATAAAGTATTTTGTGAATATTTCAAGTGCCTATTTTTCAAGAAAACAATCAGAACAATCGATAAGGGATATTTTTTACTGATTATAGTTATTTCTGATAGAAGCTCGATGACGCAGTGTTAGTGCGTTAGGTTTATTATCCTGAATTGAATTTTTTTCTAAACCGATATTTCCATGCAGGTATAATTACATACTCGTACAATTATAAATACCTACACCCAGTTTTGTCCGTGACGATAACGCATGTAACTGCGCCGCAATATCGGAGCCTAAACAATACTAAAAATATGGTAAATAATACTTTATAACCTTGAAAATTAAATCAAAACGTAACACATTTTTAACGTTCCTCAAATTTCTTATGCCTTTCAGAGACTGATTATTATTTCACAGAAATTCAGTTCAATTTATGATCAAGAAAAAAGTCTCCTAGTGGTTAGTAACAATGGAAACTTAAACCTAGGTTAATACATGATATTATAAAGTTCAATATTAACAATAATAATAATAAATTAAATAAGGACATGTCAAATAAATTAGAAATAAAAACATGCATTAATAACATAACAATTGAATCAAAGTATTGTGGAGATTAAGCAACATTCGCAAGGATTGGCTATGAGATTGGTGACGAGAAATTCGGGCTTCTCCATGCTATAAAATGCACCTTAGATAGAGCCTATGCACACTGCGTTTTTTAAACGCGCTACCGTCTCAAAAAGACGTTTCAGAAAAACGCGTCAGCAACGCGTTTATTTCATTCCACAGAGCAATTATTTTGCATGTCTAATGCGTTTGTATCAATACAAACGCGCGTTATGATCACATCTTTAACGATTCAATTGCGAAACCGAATTTATGCAGGTATTCAAAGATAGAACTTTGAACACATACATTAATAATTCATGGTCAAGTTCCGATTGACTCGAATTTTGATACAAGCGTGCGAAGACAGCGCGTTTTAAAAACGCAGTGTGCAAATGCCGTGTCTGTACTGACTGAATTTGGAGTCGTAAGCACCTTCCTATCTTGGGTCCGATTTGTTAGCTACAGTCCATTTTCTCCACGATGTTTGTACCCCAATAGTGGGAGCATAAATCGGCTGATGATAATGCTTTTCAGCCAGCAATAAAACTCTTTTTAAAAATATTACTCTACAACATTCGATACCATTTAATAATGACTCAACATTTCAGTGTTATCAGTGACATTGCATTTTAAATATTACAGGGGTTGCCTGAAAAATGGTTTCATGTCAACCCAACTTACATTTGTTGAGTAAATGTGTTCGGATACATTTAAGCAGCTCGATTCAGTATTAAATGGAGTGTCTGGTTTATATGATATTTTTAAATTATGTTGATTTCGTATTTGTCTCGCTTCTGGGTGGTTATTGTATTGTATTCGTTTTTCATAGGACAGGTGATTAAGATAATTTTTTTAATATGTTACAACAAACATGTCGTTCTGATATTTCGAATAGTATTTTGGTACAATTTATTTTAAAAACTCCCTCTTTTTACTGTAGTTGATAAGCCTAAAAGCCTTTCTATCTGTGGAAATAAAAAAATTTTTTAAAGAGATCACCTGACAATGCTTCCTTGTTTTTTAAAGGAGTCGAAGCAGAAGAATTCAATATAAATGCAAAAATAAACATAACAGTATGTTTTTGGTATCCATAAAAGGTGTTTCATTTATTCTAAATTTGTTTTAAAAGAATTCGTGTTTTCTAAGTATTATGAAAATTCTTCTGAACCGATATTTCCTTATGCATAGTATTATATACAAATATAAGAACTCTTAATTCCTCCGTGATAATAGCGCATGAATATGCATCGAAATATTATGGTAAAAAATACTGATTTAGTAAAAAATATTTAAATCAAAATTTATCATATTTTTAATGATCGATAAAATTACTTACGCATTTCAGAGATTGATTCCTGTCACAGAAATAACAACCATACATTAATAACATAACAATAGAATCAAAGTACCTAAAAAATTTGCTCTATCCGTTTTAGTCATATCACTTGTTTTCTTCACCGGAGAATGCAGACCCATTAAACCGCTGTTAGCTACTAATTGGTTGTAGGAACCCTCATTTAACAGCCCCCACGCAATTAGTTACTTTATAGTCTACATCTTAAAATTCATTATCATAGTCAACTCTATTCTGAGTCAGTAACCTAGTAGCAGATTGTAGTAATAAAATCGTTTATTTTGTTGCAGGTAGCACCACAGACCTCACACCAACTCTAATTGGAATATATGACTCGCTTTTAGAGCCAGCGAAGAGTTTAAGGCCAAAATTGCTGCTAGAAACTGCAAAGGATGCCAGAAATGACCCACCTGTAAAGGAAACAATGACAGAAGAGACAAAAGAGGACGAGAAATATCAAGAAGTTTCCAATTCTCCACCGAAAGACCCTATTAGAATTGGGAGCGTAAAACTCCCATTAGCTATGGTTAACAAAAGTTCTCTGTATTCTTTACGAACTAAAAGTGATAAAAACGGTGCTAGTGATGAAATAGATAAGTGCGACCTTACGTCCAGTGATACAGTTCTCGTTAAAGACAGTAAAATGCAAAGAACATTCAGAGACACAAAAGTAGCGGATTCCGCTTTTGATAATCTATCACCTAATGTGAAGAGGATGATATCAAGTGCGACGGAAACAACAACGCTAAAATTCCAAAAGAAAAGCGTCACTATAGGTAGATCAACAGCGAGGCATAAATCTAACATTCCTTTAGTTGGCGCCACATCTAAAATATCTCAATCCGGTGTTGAAATATTGCCTTCTGTTGAGATTTACGACCAGCCTTGCTTGAAGAAATTCGGTACACAAAGATCTGAAGATGAATTGTCGCCAAAAACTACGCAAATCAAACCGAATTTTAAGATAAACGACACTCAAACGACTTATGATGTCCCTACAAATAACAAGCCAGCTATTTACGATGTACCCGCCGCACTCAATAAAACAGCCTTCGAATCGCTCTCCTTACCCTATATTGACCAATCCATCGAACTCTCTATATCATCTAACGATAGAGAATTTGATATCAAACTATCGTCTAAAGAAAATTCTCCCCTTAAACCGGAGCCTAAAAGTCCCACACAAGTGGCAATTCCACCAAAAATAGTTAAAACTGTCAATGGAACCAATAGCTTGCACAGAAAAGATTTCAAAAATGAGAGTCCATCAAAACATTTATTAAAAACTGGACCTTATCCGCATGCGATAGGGTCTACAGGTAATTTAAAAACTTTAGCGATACCGGAAAAAGAGGTGATAAGACTAAATCCTCCTACAGTGGAAGTATCTCGGCCGCTATCGATGAGCTCCATTGCTTCTTCGTCATCAACGTCGAGCAGTGGCGTCCAAAATAAAGGGGGAGTGAATTCCGCTTATTTGGCTTCTATTGAGAGTTTGGACGATCACAGTGACGCTGATATGACGTCAGCTAATGGCAGTAACAACTTCGTTAATAACGCTGGGATTCTGAACAAGACTGCATCTGTGGATAGAAATTCTGAGGATACATCGCGTAAGTTTTTTTTTTATATTACCTAGTTTGTAAATTATAATTCAAAATCTAAAAGTAAATCATTTAAAAATCTACCCTGTGTGAATAACAATTTTGTTGGTTGCTTTAATTTTAATCTACACGGTATTATTTTATTTTCATCGATTTTGGCCAAAATTTCTGTCTATTTAAATTTGATGATTTAAACGTGATGAAAAACTATACGTACCCACTTTTTCTAGCAAACCTGGTCATATTATCATAAGCACTGGGCTGCTGAGCTGTTAATCTAGGCCTCATCGGTTAGAGAGCATTTTTTTGAGAGAAATTCACGTAGTGCGTTTTTAGCGAACAATAAGAACTATTACGACAAGTTTCGCGTGTTGTTTCTGTGTAGCGCCTTACATAAATTATCTATATTGGTTCTTTGCCCTATCTCTACTGTATTATTGTATTACATCTTGGAGTTGCGCTTCCAAATCACTGTTTCTAAAATTGGAAAGTCCCAAACAAACCTTCTTAAAGTAAAAACTTCTATGGACCTAAATAAAAAGTTTTCACTGCTAATTCCAAAGTGACTCCAACTAACTTTTGCGTAGAAAAAAACAGAGTCTGCTATAGAGTTACGTTTAATACCAAATTTTCACATCGATTCTTCTGTAATTAGGTTTATTATATTAATGGAAGAATTAATAGTAAATTAAGTATGCGATACAAGGGTCGTGCGGCGAAATTAAAAGCGACCTACACAGTGTAGACAACTTTTATTGACACAGTACGCAATATAACTTATAAGTACGTAAGGGACGACTGACGATGACCAATTAGGGGTGGTCTACAGGGGAAAACCCAAAATTTGTGATATCACCTTAACGGGACTACTTCAGGGCTTTTGTACAGTACCAATCAACTAGGCTGGCTAATTAAAGATAATTGTCAACTATTAGTATAGTCTCCGGCAAATAATTTGATCATGATTTTGAAATCAAGCAAGTTTTGAAGCAAGTTTAGGTACATTATTCACTACTGCGCATGTCACGTGATGACAAAATCAGGTTCAACTTATTTACCGGGGACAATACACAAACATTTCTAAAAGCAAAACTAAAGTGCAACTCAGATACTCATAACGCCATCTACTAACAATTTATGGTAAAATTAAATGTTCAGTTTCGCAGATATTGTTCAATGTTAATAAAATTATATACATTCTCCCTAAATCTAGTTTGCTATTGTCGAAAAGCATTGGATACAAAAATTAGACTTCTTTCTTACATAAAACTTTCTAACAAATACTTTGTAAAAAAGAAATCTTAGATATATAATATAACTAGCTGACCCAGCCACGTGTTGCTGTGTTATAGAAAACCTATCCTATCTTTTAAGTTAGATCAAATAACAGATAGTTACGAAGTTTGATCAAAATCGGTTAAGTAGTTTAGGAGTCCATCGCGGACAAACAACGTGACACGTAATTTATATATATTAAGATAAGCAGTGGCATCTAACGTATTTATTTTTTTTCAAAATTCTCGAACATACCGCACCTACTTTTCAACAAGGCAATAGCTACTTTTAATTTTTGTTTCTCTTTGTAATTTATTTTGGTATTGAAATAAGTCAATAACGATTCCTTAATATTATTGTTTTTTTATGTTTATATTGGTACTAAATTTTCAACTGGTCTACCGATGGCCAGAGGCCCTATTATTCAAACGTTCGTTCGTCTTTTTTATTTCCTGTATCGCCAGAAAGAGACGAGGTATGTTCGCCGCGAGTGTTTAAAAAATTAAGACCTTGGTGATCTGTAAAGTTTAATAAACCCGTATCAGAGACACCAGCACCCTACAGCCTATATTGATATTGCTTATGCTGTACCTATCGATAACATTGTATTCGTTTATGTGTTGTGTAGAGAATTTAAATAAATATAATTATGATTATTGTCATAGCAATGGGCTTGCCAGGAACGAGACTTGAATTTCACGCCTAACTACGCTTTCTGTTTGATGAGGCCTCTATCCGTTTTGGTAAAGTTAATGACTATCTAAATTCTTTGTCTTTAAGAAGTGGTTTAAAAGTAAACAACACAGCAACGCGTTCTGAGACTGATGTAGAAAAATAACTTTTACTAACTCGGGTCTGAGTAGTTTGTAGTTTGTTTGATATTCGAATCATTCGCCTATCCGCGACATTTATAATTCGAATAGCACCTCTAAATAATTGGATTTTTTCAAACAATACGAAAACTATTAAACTTATCACCCATCCATTTTCAAAGCCAGGTTGAATAGGCACCTTCTGGGTTAGCTCGTTCCATTGTGGATTCTGTCTTCGCCTCCGGGCTTAATAGGGATCAAGAGCTAAGAAAAAGCCACAAAAAATAGCAAATAAGAAGTGTGTATATGTGCGTGCCTCAATATATGCCGTCTTTGTTTTATTGTTTTGTGTTATAATTTTGGCGAATATATGTTCACGATTAGAGAACGATTCTATCTTATCACTTTATCTTATAAAGACGTTGAAGCTAAACGTATGTTTTCCGTTAATCGCTTTTTTGTATCAATTATTAATTTAGAGATAAAGTATTGTACTTTCGTTGGACGGTTTCAGTTTCTCACGATGCTCATATTTCTTATATAACATAATTATTTTTTTAACAAAAACTTGTAACGGTTATATAGAAATATCCAAAAAGTTTGTATTAGTCTAAGTATTCGATTAAATTATTGTCGATTTAGCTTATGTACCCACGGCTTCTAGGTTCGAGTCGATACGGACATATATTTGTGTGATGAAAATAGGATTCGTTTCCGATGGTTTTATATATTCAATCCTTTATTTAGTATCCATAGTAAAAACTCCGCTTAGTTTAGAACTAATTAATTGGTATGTGTTGCCCGGAATATTATTATATTACTTTTACCCGCGGCTTCGCCCGCATTTTTTATTTTTATTTTCAATAAAAAGTATCCTATGTTACTTCTAATACCTCCAAGAAAATATGTACGAAGTTTCATGATGATCGGTTTAGTAGTTTTTGCGTGAAAGCATAACAAACGAACTTACATTCATATTTATAATATTAGTAGAAATTATTAACATTACGGTATATCCGAATACCCATTTCGACCAAATAATTAATGCCTTAGTGGTTTGGTATAATTTTTTTGTACACAGTAATTGACAAATCACAAAAGGTTTTATTCCGGCCTGCTAAAGTCTATGTGAAACTTAAAATAATAACGGAAGAACTAATATTTTTTTTCAATTTTCTATTATAATAATTTATCTTGGAAGAACTAATTTTTAAATAGCCCAAGAATTAACCTTAAAATATAATAAGGATAATTGGTTTCATATTCCAAAAATCTATTATTTTAGTCATTTGAAATAGTCATCGTTATTGATTGCAGTTATTTACTTTAATGCTAGTGTATACGTACAGAAAATACCACATAAAGAAGAAATATATTATACGATTGAAATAAGCTTTGGCAAAAACATCTTATAATTTTTTTTTGATTAAAACACTTTTTTACGGATTTAGCGCATATTTTATTTTATTTTATATTTAATCCTGACGTTTCGACTCCTTTACAGCAGCCGTGATCACAGGGTGACTAAGATCATGGTTGTCATGTATTTTTAAATTTTTGTTCAAATTACCTCTTAATTACTGATTTCTGAACCCAGTGAAAAAAAATTGTTTTATTCACTAAATAGGATAGTAATGCTTGAAAATCATTTATTATGTATGAATATACATGAACCGTTACTTTAAATTTTTAGAGACTCAAACCATCGACGAGATGTCAGGGCTGTCACAGCTGGAGAGGGTGTGCGCGGAGATCGTCCAGACGGAGAATGTTTACGTAGAAGATCTCAGACAGGTTGTGGAGGTGAGTGATATTCTAATATTTTATAAAATAGTCGTAATATAGATATATGTATTTTTTACTGAAAATACATAAGTACCTTCTTGTAGCACAACTGGGAATAGATTAACCATTTGTAACAAACACTCCGAATATTACAGTGCAAAGTTTTTTTTTGTAAAAGAAATATGATTAAGGTAAGTTTTTGTTGTTGCTTATAAATATATTTTACAATGTTTACTTACTCAGTTCATTCAAATACATTTATTTAAATATTGTAGGTATATAAGATTATGGAATTTTTGTTAGTCCGTGTATGCCGACAATACGACTTTTCTGTCGCTATTTTGCCTTCAATATGCAGAAAATTAAACTACTTAAGAATAATGTAATATTTAAATTTGTTTAAATTAATAATTAATGTTTAATTATATTTAATTCAAATTAAACGCAGGAATCGGTTTTATACCCATTTTCCATATTCGGTAAGATTTTAGTTTAGTGAAAGGATTTGATATTGGTAAGGTCGGCCATTTTGTCAAATAAAATTTTCCAGCCATATGTTATTTTCTTTAAAAATATAATAGAGATTACATTTTCATAAAAAGAAAAAAAAGCAAAATCCAGTTAAAGATACCATTCAACTATGACGGCGAAACGTTCTCATCCGCTTTCGTTTTATTCTCAATTTCCTACGGCTTTGAAACTTCACACGCCATTTTGATTCGCATCTCCACGGTCATTTTGTCTTTACGTTCCTCCTTGTTACGCAATCCAGCTGTTAATTTCCGTTGTAACATTAGTTAAAAGGATTGAATCTAGGTTGAAACGTTTGAATCGGTGTTAGGTTTCACTTTGAAATCGTATAATAAAAGTAACGACGTCATTTTAACGAAAATAATTTCTAAACGAGGAGCTTAATGTGGCCGTCATTTAAATGACAGAGATTTGAAAAGCTTCCTAGGCCTGGGATTGGTGATAAAAAAAAATATCACAAACTCCGTGATTCGGAAGGCTTGTTACGTCGTTGCTTCTTGCTGCATGTGGAGTCGCCACCAATTTAGCTTGGATTCGGTTTCATCGTTTGGTGCAACGGTAGCGATCCTGCGATTCACACCGACGGTCCTGCCTGGGTTCGAAGCCCGGAAGGTGCAGATTTTTGTGTGATAAATACGAGCATTTGTACCTGAGTCATGGGTATTTATATACAATGTGTCCCGTCACCGTCAATATGGCATTTTTTATCGACAAATTGACCCTCAAATTTTGTTTTTCTCTCACGGCCGCCATTTTGTTTTCTTGGTAACCAAGAACTGGGCTCTCATACTAATCGACCACCACTACTCATGTAAATGTCCTATCAATATTAAAAAGTGTCATTTGATAGCTAAACATGTAGACAACAGTTACACAGCTATCATGTTTCAATTGTCATGAATAGAAAACAATAATTAAAGAAAAACAAATAGATTCTTGTGTATTTTTTAATTATTGGCTTTTTGAGAAAAACCAAATTTGAGGGGCAATTAGTCGATAAAAAATGCCATATTTTACACCATGAAAGGCTTCGACACTGGTGTCGGGACACATTGTATATTTCCATAAATATTACAAATCTATGTATTGTTTATGTATGTCTGATCATTACCCTAGAATCCATAACACAAGCCTTATAGTGCTTATTTTGGGGCTAGGCTAATTGGTGTAATTGTAGGAAATATTATTATTATCCCTACTGTATTTTCTTCTATACGGAAGATCTATTCCCGAACAGTGAATGATGATGACGAAAGAATAATATTTCATTCGGTTATTTTGAAGTGCAAAATTCTAACAACTTTATTAAACACTGTAGTTATAAAAACGAAGTAGATAGTAAGCGTTGACGAATTCGTGGGTGTAACCTGTTGTGCAACTAATGTCTCGATGGCGTTGTCTGTCCCAATAGCGGAAGGCGTGGGTTTGGTTCCCACCTGAGAGAGATACATTTTTTCATTTTCAGTTTCAAGGCTGTGTATGCAAAAAACTAATTTATTTTAATTGATATATTTCATATTATGATTTTAACGTAGTATCTATAATAAATAAATAAATATTTCTTACATTCACACCAATTAGCCTTGCCCAAAGTAAGCACTGTAAGGCTTGTGTTATGGATACTAGGGTAACGGATAGACATACATATTTGATACATAGATATTTAGTATTCATAGAAATATATAAAAACACCCATGACTCAGGTACAAATGTTCGTATTCATCATAAAAACATCTGCCCCTTCCGGGATTTGAACCCAGGACCGTCGGTGCGAAAGGTAGAATCACTACCGTTGCACCAAACGGTCGTCAAAAACATAATACACGAACAAATGTGTTTCGTGTACTTCTTTCAGCATAATTGTTTATTAATATACAGGCTTGTTTGGAGCGGAGCGAGCGAACCGATCGAAGCTCCCATGGATCAGCTTCAATGGCGCACTGTCTGTTACGCCATAACTTCCCGAGTTCTTGACCGATTTTTATATTTTTTGTGTGGAATCGAATCAACAGGTTCAGGACCAGATTGTGACGGAGCCCGATTTTTGCAAAAATTCTCATGAAATATATTTTTTTTCTTTTTTTAGGTATTACGCTCCGCTCCAATATATGGTGCTAGCGTAGCTTTATGCTTAGCGATTGCATCGCCTAGTTACAGTGATCTTGATGAGCCTTTGTGACATTTAGTAGTTTTAAAAACTATTTGCTTATGAGTAAGTAAATATGAAACAAGAAACCATGAAGGTTAAAAATTGGACTGTAACATAAGTTTGAGTTCATATAACACTTTCAGCTGTACAATGCAAACAAAACAGCCTTGGAGTCCCACTGACCTATGAATACAAAATGGCTGACCTAAATCGTGAGCTTAATCTTTAGGACTTAAGTTTAAATCGATACAGTTTATATTATTCAGTAACGTGGCAAAGGAATATCGTTCTTTAATGTTTAGGAAGGCAATGTTTAAAGGAATAAGTAAGTTTTTTCGTATTTGGTACAATATTAATTCGTGTATCTACCCACTCCATATTTAAAAGTATATTTATTTTATAATAGTTTTTGGGGCATGAATTCCACATAGGATGCAGTAGCAATGTATTACAAAATATATTTATTCTAAATCGCCGGCAATAATAACAATAATATTTCCTACATTCACAATTAACCTAGCCCAAAGTAAGCACTGTAAAGTTTGTGTTATGGATACTAGGGTAACGGATAGATATATGATACATAAATATGTAACATTTAATAGAAATGCTCATATTCAGCATACAAACATCTGCCCCTTCCGGGATTCGAACCCAGGACCGTCGATGCGAAAGGCAGGATCGCTACCGTTGCACCAAACGGTCGTCAATAATTTGTACCAGTGATGTTCGATTTCGTTATTAGGTAAAAAGTAAAAACTCAAGACTATCTTTAAAAATAAAAAAACAATTAATGATTATAACCTTTTTTGACATTTGCTGTGACAGTTTTAAGAAGTTGTGTATCACCATTCTTTTTAAATATATAGAATTAAACAGCAACAAAAAAGAAATTTAAAAGTCGTTATTTTTAGTACTATTAGCAGGAATTTTTCCTATATATATCTTTTTTCCTGTCACACATTATCTATGGAAAGTGACAGATAATAAGTATTTATCATTATTACCTATTATCCTATTAATTAGTAATTTTAAACTGTATACCTATCTCTATTTTTTATCGTATTTAAAATGAGATAGGTGATTAGTTTTTCCGAGTTTATTATGCATTGATCCAAGTGCAAGTCATCGAAAGATTTATTAGTGGAACTGTTTTTCTTTTATGTTGTTTTTGGTGGCCGGTGCTGTTGGATGCTTCGTTATTTATCCGCTGTCATTTTTAATGTAGTAAGTAATACTAGTAACCAAACACGATACAGCAACGTATTGTTCACTGGAGTACCTTTTGCCGAAAACTCGTTTCACCGAATAATGTTATTGTGTTTTACAATATTTTTCATCATTGCCGATAGATTTAAATTAAAATAAAATCGGATTAGGTCTAAGCTTATTTAATACGGTTAGGTTAGGTTAGAACATAGTTATGACATTAGGAATATTGAGATATAAAACATTATTATTCGGCGAAACCATCTTTCGGCGAAGTAAACTTCGGTAAATAATTTTAAGTTCAACACGATAAGAGACTTTGTTATTGGTAAAGGGAACATTCGCAATTATGTAACTTCGATTTTGAGTTAAGTTTAAAACAGAATAAGTCTGTAGCTGCATCGCGTGTGACCTGTCGACCTAAATGCAGTTTGCACGCGATGACATTTATTATGTCATTGAATTATATCTGTCATAGACTTCGTCGATCTGCTGTAGTTTGAAACTTGATGATTGAAGGTTTGTCATCTGGTTCTAATAAATATAAAATATTGATATTTTATACAAGAAGAGCCGATGTTTGTTTTTTTATATAATGTAAAATAAAAAAAAAGTATAATTATGTATAATAATATATAATAATGTATAATAGTTGTTTTGAACCTAAGTTAAGTAGCTAAAGCACTTATGTCATGGAAATCAGAAATAATGACGGTACCAAAACACCCGGATCCCAAGAAAAGTGAAGTTCGTTTTCTTCATTGAACCCGGGACCTAGGAGTAGCGTTCCCATCAAAACTGTTATGCGAGCCACTCGACCACGGTGGTCGTCAGGAGTACTTTAGTCACCGTGTCTATTTTGCCAGTCCAGTCCATTTTTGGGTCTATGGAAATGTATAGAGGTGTGCTACGGACCGACGTGGCAACTTGATGACTTAACATAAATTTCGATTCGCGCAGGCTCAAATAGCTAGTTGACTTCCTTCAAAGCAAAATATTCTTTATAATAAAGGGTTGGATTTCTAAATAATTTAACGAATGCATGTTACAATATATAAGGTATTATATGTTGCTCCAATTTCAAGTCGATGTATTTGTATCATGGTGTGTCTTCCACCAATTTGCATCGGGTCCGCGTAGACCAATCAATCCATGGAGAAGGACATTGACTGATGATGATGAATAGGAAACAACGAAATTACTTACCATTACCATTCAGACCTGACGTCTTAATATTTTTAAAAGCTCATTCTATTTGGTAGGTCTACACTACAATAACCAAATGTGGTACCACAGAGCTGGCCGCAAAATAAGTTCGACATTAATAAAATAATTATTTACAGTCTGTCGTTTAGTTATGCTATTATGAAACTGAGAATTGCGAATTCTTATGAGTAATTAAATTCATCAGTTTCTTATTATAAGTTGCGTTATACCATGGTTAAAAAATTTCACTTCGAGCATCAAAAATGGCGCGAAACAGGAAGGAGAAATGTCAAACGTGACTCCCGTCAATGTGTCACGCGGTGTCACGTTGTCACCACTAATTAGTAGCCATGGTATAATGTATTTATAAACTGTCGCTAACTGCCTAAATTAAGCCGTGAGCGGCCCACCAGGGCAGGGAAAGTGGTCACTGTTATTACGGAAACGGAGTGAGGTGTAACTAGCGATGAGAATATTTAAAATTGGTTCTTGAGTAACGTTTGAATCTTAGACAAAAAAGCAAGTATTTATTTACGACATTGTCGTCGTCGAATTCATATCCGAAGTGCGAGATTGGATTTTAGACGGGAACGTTAGTCGGTTAAATTTTGCTCTGACTACATGGTATTACATTATGAAGACATTAATATTTATATCTTGTAAATCAATGTTGCCATAATTAGTATATCCCCTGTTTTTTTTCATTTATTTACATACCCCGTAGTTCTTGCATCTCGATAATTCTCTCCATCCAAAAATTGTCTGGTAGAGTCGCTTTTAGTAATGAGACGCGTTAGTTTTTAAGCAATAATCTGTCATTAAATATAAACTCGGCGTCAAAAAAATCGCACCTTATAAAAATCTTATTCAAAAATTCCTAAACCTTATATAGAGGATAGTGTTAGGTATCATAAGAAAGGTAACAAAAAGGAGCATCAAACAACAATTAAGTGCAATCTTTTTTTTAATTAAAATTATACAAAAAGCATAAAAATTTGAAAAATAATAAAAAATCTTAATTAAGTCCTAATTAATAATCGATAATTTACAAAAAAAATGTACAAAAAGTGTCTTAAAATTAACTCAAAATCTAGTGTTACCCCCCCTTGCCCTGATGACGGCTTCCATACGGTCCCTCATAGACCTCACCAACTTCAGGAGCTCTTCTTGAGGGATAAGACCCCATTCTTCAATCACCGCGGTTTGGAGTTCCTCTAGAGTCGAAGGAGCCGGATCCCGAGATCGAACCTTACGTTTAAGATGGTCCCAGAGGTGCTCTATCGGATTCAGATCAGGACTTCTCGCTGGCCACTGCATCACAGGAATTTGGGACCTCCGCAGGAAGTCGTTCACGATGGCTGCAGTGTGTGCGCGAGCGTTGTCGTGCATTAATGTGAACCCCTCGCCAAAAGATTCGGCAAAAGGGACCACATGCACATCCAGGATCTCTGTGATATAGCGGCGCGCAGTCAGCGACCCTTGTCCGCGAGCACCTCCGGTCCGGGAGACGCAGACCAGGTCGGTTTTGCCGGCAGCCGACATACCGCCCCAGAACATGCAGGATCCGCCTCCATATTCCACCGTCTCCTGGATGCAGGCTTGAGCGAAACGTTCACCCTGCCTCCGGTATACTCTTCTTCGTCGGTCGTTGCAGAAAAGACACACTCGTGTCTCGTCTGAGAAGAGAACAGCTCCCCACTGCTCAATGGTCCAATCGACGTGGTCGCGAGCAAACTGCAAGCGGGCTCGTCGGTGCGCTGCAGTCAATTTTGGACCTGTAGCAGCTCTGCGGGCTGCTATGTTCTTCTCCTTCAGTCTTCTTCTAACCGTGGATACACTCACGGTGCGTCTGCGAACTGCCTGGAGCTCCTGTTGCAGCTGAACAGCGTTTGAGAAGCGATTTCTCAAAGAGTACGACACAACGAACCGGTCGTCTCTTTCCGAAGTGCAGCGACGTCTACCGGACCCATGTCGCCGGATATAGCCACCGGTCTCTAAAAAGCGCTGGTAGACTCTACGAACCGAAAAACGGCTCAGATTCAGTTGCCGGGCGACATCACACTGCCGCACCCCTGCTTGCAGTAGTGCAACCACTTGAGCGGCCTCATCAGCTGTAGTGTCCATTTTCCAGATGTTCTTTCTTCAGTAAAATCAGTGCGTGTGTCCCCTTCAACGGTTTAATAGCGAATGACCCACATTGAACCCGTGTTGACCTCTTTATACCCACAAAGTTAGCGCAACTCGCGACTCTCCCGAGCAGCAAAATTTCCTTAGAATTTTTGTGACCCTTTATTTGTTGCTTTAGGTTTTATTTGATAATGAAAAATAATGTTTTTTTATTAAGTTAATTAAGTAACCTTTTAAATAAAATTATAATTAATACGACTGCATGTGCATATCCAGAGTTAATGCCATTTGAACGTGATTTTCTTAGAGGTGCGATTTTTTTGACGCCGAGTGTATATCCTTTTTATTTTGTAATGTAAAAAAATAACGTATTGTATCTACAACAGTCTTGGAGACCAAAATCGCTATAATGGTTTTTCTTTTATTTGGCAAATTTGTTGTTTATCAGATGTTAATAGAAAACTAATAGATTATTATTGATAATAGTTTATTAATAAGCAAGAGTGTGGGTGAGCGAATAAAAATAGCTAAATTCCCATTGTTTAGTCTGAGAGGATAGTGGAAAATAATTTTTATTCCTTCAATAGATTGTATAGCAGTCATAAATTGGTTCTTTAGTCACGTCTTATCACCAAGACTTTTTTTTTATATAAAACTTTGCAGAAATGACACATATGAGAAATTTATTACCTATCTTATATCTATAAACATTACCTCTCACAGTGTTTGACCGCGATGAACTCCCAAACTACTCAACTGATTTTGATAGTTTCTTATTCATTTTGCTGGATTTGCTTCAACTTAGATCATAGGAAAGGTTCCATTTTAATTTATAACACAGCAACGCATGGCCGCGTCAGTATCTATATAAAAGTCCCTGTCACAGTTATTACCTCGATGAACTTCGAAACAATTCAACCGATTTCGATGATAATTTGAAGTTATACTTCTTTAGGCGCGTTATGATAAAATGATGACAGTGAAATTTTAAGACGCGCGCGCATCACTGTGCCTCAAAATTATCATGTTTAAGTTGGTCCCAAAAGCGACATAGAATAAACCAGCAGACTGAAGTTGGCCACTAATTATGAATGTGTGTGTGATTTTAAATTATCTATGGTAGTTAACAATAATTTATATTAATTAATAATAACAATTTAATATTATATAATAACAATATAACAATTTTATTTAAAAGTGGTTTTTATTTTATAAACTTTTTTAAGTGCGTTTATTGGTTTGATATTAACTGTCGGTATGTATTTTTTTATTTGTTTATAATATCAATTATTATTATTTTTACATTACTATTGGTTAAACAGTTTATTTTAATGGCTTTTGATATATTACTTGATTCTGTATACAGATATATAGAAAATCTGTTAATCTTTTGATGCTTTCTACTGATCACTATATAATTTATAAATTTATCTTTCTTTTCACATACAAAGAATACGAGCACACGGGAGGAAATTTTTAGTTATCTTTGTTTAGTAACGATAAAGAAGTATTACTTCTTACGTGCGTACCGTTTTTTTTTCATTTCGCTGGATTTGTTTCAACTAAGAAGATATGATAGGTATTACTTTTATAAAAAAAATAATGCCAATTATAATAACTGACAACACAACTGACGACCACAGCAACATGTGGTCGGGTCAGCTAGTTATTTATAAAAATTAAAAAGAGATGCCGGAGGTTTTGTCGGGTTAATGTAGTAAATTTTCTATTTAAGGCGGTTAACACACTGCACCGCGCCCCGTCGTGTAGCGCGTGGCCGCAGATTTTATAATTAATATAAAGTATGCAAGAATCTCAATTAATATAGAAAACACGCCTATGACAACACACTGCCGACGCGGAAACGCGCGGGTAGGCGCCCCGCGCGCAGATTCTGCGCGGGAGCGCGGGGCGTGAAGAAGTAGGGTCAACTTGTATTAAAAATCTGCGCGGGGAAGCAGATTACACCGCTAAGTTAGGCAGATCTGCGCCTCCGCGCGGGGGCGCGTTTTCTGTCGCTACGCGCACCGCGGCGGGACGCATCTTTAGTGTGTGAACCGCCTAAGCCTCAGTGTTTAATATTTTCTTTTGCCTGTTGCTTCAACTACTTTGGACCAACTTGGGATGAAGGTAATATATGTGATGTTGTTTATTATTTGTTTTAAAATCTATTTTGAACCTTAGTACAGGGTGGTAAGATGGATGTTTAAGCGGGAGGCTGGTACTTTGAAGTTGTAGAACGTCTTGTAACGGTCTGTACAGCCTTACATGGGGATGGCTAGAGTTAGTATACTTAAAGAAAAAGTAGGATCAAGGAACGTCACTAAAGTGGTTGCAAATTTTATAATTCAGTACAAATAGAACCGTCACACTTTTGTTCACTCATTAAAAAAAAAATTAATGCTTTTTTATTTAATTCCGTTTCAATTCCTTTTTAAGAATACTCCAGATCTTATGGCTATCAATAAAAAAGCATGTGTGCAATTAACACTTGGTAGAAGTGAAACATTCAAAAATAATACTTATATACAAAATACCATGGTTGTTATGATCCCTCTCTCAAGCTTTGTACTACGCATGCGCACACAAACACGTATTAACACACGTACATAATGCTTCCTATCTTATTTTCACCTACGTTAAACGTTTACGCTTTTTCGTTTCATCGACTTTCAAATCACAACGTAGCTAAAGAATTTTTCACTTCAAAACGCTTTAATTTTACACACAGTCCAATTCAAAATGTCGGTTTTAATGTTGATATTTTAAATTGTTAAATATTTTTAAGTCTTCGTATAAAAATGATAAGTATAGCGACGATAAAATTGTAACATTATCTTGTCCTAGTTATTAACTAAAATCACAAATAAATTAAAAGTAAGTTCAACATATACACGAGTAAAATAAAATTATCATAAAATATTGAATGCCAAATTTAGGAAGGATCTATGTATATTATAAATATACGAAGAATTTTTTTGGAGTAATATTAAAGTTATTCAGTTTTAAAATTGCGGAGAATATCGCCAAATTTACAGACACAATACATTGTAATCAATGAAAACGTCTTAACTGAAAATTAACTTACTGCACATGGCATGGCTTTCATACTTATCGGGCGTAGTATGAAAGCCATGCCATGTGCAGTAAGACGAAACGTACGACAAAATTACCTTAAGTTAACAAAATAAAATACTACAATTTCTTTAATATTAATTTATTAAGTACATAACAACTATAATACAGAAATAATTACGTTAAAATTACTAAGTCTAAATCTAAAAACTAAAAACCTTAAAAATATAATATTATATCAAAAATATTACTAAAAGGAGTCCCTTTAGGCAAGGTTCCAAAGATACTGGCAGCGTTCCCCCTTTGAATAGCTAAACTAATTCTTTGTCCGAGGTAGCTGCCAGCTCTTCGGTCTCCTGTGATGACAACTAACCTTTTTGATATTTCCTTAAAAAGTGAAATTACGCTAGGACCCCACGGACCAAGGGTCTCGACACCGAATGGGACAAAATCATATTCATATTTAGAACATCAATCATTAACCAAAATGCAAATAGCTCATTAATAGGACGTAGGATTTTTCCTAGTATTTCCAACAGTATTTGTAGTCACCCTACGCCCCAATATGTTATCTATTCTAAGAAAGGCGGATTGATTGAATTTCGTACCCAGGCTGATTTATATCTGTTGTGCTGACCTTACATACACCGACTGATAGCAAACTCACCACTAAGAAATTTATAGCCGGCTGGATAATAATAAAGTGAATTCTGTTTTATTTTACATTTAAATAATTTAAATGTACCCTATAGCAATCAATGGAGACGCGAACACTGTTTTATAGGTTGTACTGTCGTGAATATTTGAAATCTCCACAACACAAGTGGTTTATTAACTTAAGATGGCGCCTTTTATAATTTTTTTTAGTCTTATATTTTTTTCAATTAACTGAAAGATTAAATATACGACAGCGGTTTTATTCATCTTTCATAACTGGTATTCCGATAAATTAATAAAAAAGACTAGCTTTTTCGGCAGACGGTGTCCTGCCCTATCACAGCGCCATCTACCAGGTGCAATTGTTAATCAAAACCATCCCAGGATATTCATACACATACAAAAAGTTTCATAGAAATCGAAAATTCCGTGATATATATATGTGCTCAAGAAATATATAATCCCATCAAAAACAATACTTGTCAAAAAAACCAAGTCTCGCAACTCAGTTGTTCTACGGTAAAAAGTTGTGAGATCCATGTAATACCAAGTCGGTTATTAATTTATACTACTGAACTGAATAAATTAATAACCGACTTGGTATTACATGGATCTCACAACTTTTTACCGTAGAACAACTGAGTTGCGAGACTTGGTTTTTTTGACAAGTATTGTTTTTGATGGGATCTCATTGCTTTTTGTATTTTTTTTAGTTTTTCCTTGATTCATACACCAAACACTATTTATATTCCAAATTTGAAGCTTCTAGGTCTGCTAGAAGTGTCTTAGAATTTTGATGATCGGTGATTCAGTGAGTGACAAAATTAAGAAATTTGACCCGTTATAATTCTTAAACTACTAGTTTAAATTGAATGAAATTTGAAATGTACCGTGTATTTACAATGCCTGCATGGTTACTGAAAATTCAGTCTTCTAGTTTTATCCGCAACGAAGTTACAGGGGGTCGAAAATGGCCTGAATTGCTTCGATTCTACGAAAAGGATGGTACGTCCGTGCCGCTTTTTTGCTCGACTTGGCGGGGGCACTGCCGTGCCCCCAGATATACTTGTGAATCACACACGTTGCCTTGCCTGGGTTTGCTATATAGTTATGATTGTCATAAGCTGATAATTTGAACAAAGAAAAAAAAGTTTTACTCGTACATTCAACCAATTACTTTTGCTCAAAGGAAGCACTGTAAAGCTTTTGTTATGGATACTAAAGTAACAGATACATTAACATACATTTATGGTACATAAATTAGTTATATTTATAAAAATATATATAATAGCCCATGACCCTAGTACAAATTCATCACACAAATATAAGCTCCTTTTTAAGGACGCGAACCCAGGAACTTCGGCACAAAAGACACTAGAGCTACCGTTACACCAAATATTCTCAATGTTTAAATACTTACGTATGCCAATTTTTTTTACGATCAATTGACAGTATGAAAGTGTATTTTTGTGGTGAGTTGCCATCAATGAGTTCAATGAATTTTTTGTGCTGTAACACCTACATTATAACAATTGTCATATCAACGTATTCAGCGATAAAACGTGAAAACACTCACTAAATTACCCCTTTCAATCGGTTGTATATTCTTGTAAGGCATAAAATAACATATAAACATTAATTTTCATTTAATATGATAAAGGTAGTATTATGATTTGTGCATGCATACGCTTCGAACATAATAATTCTTGTCGTGTTGTACATGCAGCTACAAACGTTTTACTATGCAATAAGCATAACAACTAGAATCGTGTAATATCGTTTTCTATCTATTTTTATCGTGTCAGTGCGAGTGTTTATTTATAACAGCAATAAAGCTTTGCGTGGGCGCAGGCATAAAAGTAGTTAAATGGGATTTGGTGGATGTCATGAATATCTGATATTTCTTACTAGTATCGTTCATGTTTTTAGAATTATCAAAATATTTGTTATATATTTATTGAAGTTATACTTCTTTAGGCGCGTTATAAAAAAAATATGAGAGAGAAATTTTAAGATGCGCATCACTGTGACACAAAATCATCATGTTGAAGTTGGCCGCAAAAGCGACATAGAATAAACCAGCAGGATGAAGTTGGCAACTAATTATGAATGTGTGTGTGATTTTAATTTATATATGGTAGACAATTTTATATTATATAATAACAATATTACTTAAAAGTGGTTTATATTTTATAAACTTTTTTAAGTGCGTTTATTGATTTGAGGTTAACTGTCGGTATGTATTCTTTTTATTATTCTAATACTGTCGAAATATTTATTGACAATTGTTTTTATTTAGTTTTCGGTATGATTGTAAGAATTTTTAATTTTGCTTGATAATGTTAACATGTAAAATTTGTTTTTTATATATTATAGGTAAGCGTTGTTTCACTTATGCCAACGAAGTATGTACTTATGAGGCAAAAAACATCAATTTAGATCACAAAAAACCTTATCAAATCATTCTAAAGGTGATCATTGTTCATGCGTTTAGCAACAACAAGCATTTATTTTATCACGAGGTGTAAAAGGGATTATTAATAACCTGCCTAAAGCATTGTTATAATTATTAAAAGGTGACGAAGTTTATTCGCCTTAAAAAAAAATAAACGATGGAAAGATTTTTTTTCATTTATTCAAGTGAGCGTAATAAGTGCACAAATTAAAAAGGTAATAATTTATAAGTAATGTTAATAATATATGTTATTCACAATGTATATAAAGTTATTATAAAGTTTTTTTGAAGTTAATTGACATTTTATATAAACAATTATGTAATATATCATAGCATTAATTTATTTCCTGATTCCAATTTGAGTTCTACGATAAATACATTGATAAAAGCCTATTCATGTCCCCACCCTTAGAGGCACAAGCCATACTCTTCTTACTTAATTTCACAAACACTTATCAATATGGCCTCTTTTTTGTGAAAAGCTACTTTTGTGAAGTCACGATTTATGTTAATTATAAAAAGAAATGTTGGCGCCATGTTGGTTCGTTGGCGTGTGATACCGTTGCAGCCTATTTTCTTGATTATCAATCTCAAATTCAGAGATATTCAATATTATGCAGCTTTCTTTACCTATGGCGCAATACTTAAGTGGGAGCGTTTGAAAAGAACATTGGACAAAGTATAAAAAACGTATATATTTAAGTATAAGCGTTTTCATTAAAATAATTTCTTGTTTGATATTAAGAGTCTTAAATGTTTTGTATTAGTTTCTGGTTTGCACAAAATTTACCCTATTTACAATTGAAGATCTTATTTCTAGTCAAGCCAAATTATGGAAAGAGTGTTTGTAAACAAAACATCACACATCCTTTATTTTAGTGATAGAAATAAACAAATTTTAAATAAGAAAACGTAGTGAAATAATTACGATTATCATTCAATATAAAACAGAAATGAAAAATTTGTTTTTAGGATAAGTGTGGGCGGTTTGTTTGCAATCGTTCACAAGTAGGTATAGTATCGAATTATCTATATCCTATGGGGGTTGATGTTTGGTATTTGCCTCTAGTATCATTAGTCGCCTTTAATGATACCCATTAAGTATGTACGGTTGATGTTATTCTAAATTGCCTTCACTTCATAATTATTCAGTTGCACCGGTGTTCCGCTGATCGCTGCCGTTTATGACTTGGTAATAAAAGCGCAGGCGTGAATCGAGTTATTTAAATGAGGTGTACGAGACGGCCACGTGGGTTGGCGTATAGTCGCGTTGCACATGTAGGGTTGTGCATCTTTATCGATTATAAAATTATAAAAATTGATAAATATTATGTCGTGTGGTGTTCGGCAGAGTAGAATAGTTCCCTTGACACTTAAGGGTGTTTTAAAAGGCGACTAATGATACTGAAGGTAATTTACATACGCCTTTCCATAGGCCACAAAATAAGCAGCAGCGTTTTCTGAATTACGATCTTTTACTGAGAGTTTAAGAGTGGAGTTTAAGGCAACACACTCTACCTTCCAGCAGTGACTGAGGTGAATGAATGAAAATATTATAAAACTATGGGTTACTTAAATTACACGAATGTTTGAGAAACTTGATGTTTAGGGTGATAGATTTTTGTTTGCGGAGGTAAAATAACTTTCATAAGGGCCGTTAATTGGAAAGATCTAAAAATAATACGTTTTATATCGAGCTCTTCGGGGCGACAGAAGACATATTCAGCCGTTGACTTTATCTTTTGTCGTTAGCAACGCTTTGGGCTCTTGTGGTGGGTGATACCCCATACTTCTTATGGCCTTTCGATGTTTAGAATTGCCTGTGCTGCATCAGTGAGGCAATTAATAAGATATTGATGTATAGCAATTTGGCATGCCCTCTTGAAAAATCTCTGGTGATGGCGTATTAGATGGGTTATTATGTTCCCTATAATATTATTGAGCAAAGCGACGGCTGGTTCATGCGTCATCTTTGTGCACTTATGCTGTTTTAATTGTATTGTTATAAAGTGATATTGTTTTTTTCTAGTTAAAATGTGAGACGATTAAAAAAATAAACTCATTTTAATTGCATTTATATTTTTATACTTATTATTTTATTTCAAATCAAATGTCTTTAAGAGCACATTAAGCTTTATGGCGATTGTTAGGTACAGAGTGTTTCGTAACCATAAATAAACGTTGCAGAGGTTACGAGTAGATGTAACTACTCTTGAAATTTTATTTATTTTAAATTCCGTTTTATTTTATTTTTTTAGCTAGAAATATTTTTAAGATAAGATATCTCTCAAATCATTAAAAATATCTAACCAATTAATAAAATTTCTTAAACTACGACCGTTAAGGCAATAACTACTAAAACACGACAGCACAAAATCAATTAGGTCAACTTTATCTAATTAATAATTATCGACAGTTGCCGTCGACGTATCGACATCGACGCATAAAAATGCATCGCGTGTCTATAAAAAGCTCCCGTGGGCGGGTACAGTTAGTAGCACAGTGCAGTTAGAGATACAGTATAATATTGGTGTCACTAATTTTGTGGGACGAATTCTCACACTTGTTGATAAATGATAGAAAATAGTATAAATAAATGATATTATAATCTGATAAAGTAATAAAAACCCGTTTGATATGTATGCGTGTAATACACTGAAATGGTTTTGCTCATAAAGTGTGTAAGTACTAAGTAAGTACAAGGCTAAATTAACATAATTAAATACACATTAGGAGGTTTGTTTATTTACTTTTTCGACGGGTTAGAGCTGCAATAAAGCAATCATTTAACATTCATAGCATCTCAAAGCCTCATCACCTCATCATCACCTTAAATAATTTATACATATTTGACAGATTCAACTTAAATATTGAATTTAGACATGTGCATTTGAAGAATTATAAATATAAATTACTATTACATTGTCGCGTTTATTCATTGAAAAGAAAACCAGTTTACCGGTTATTGACATTTTTTTGTGTTATTTTTGTTATTACCTAACCAGAATGTTTCAGAGATCATGTTTTCGGAATGTATCTCTATTGCAGACTCATATCTGTTTCGTTTCGAATAGCTCAGTCATCATCATTATTGTAATCCTTCTTTTCCTATGACAATACCTTAGGGAGAACTATTACCATACCACCATGCGTGCCCATTGCGAATCGGTCTTCAGATGCAGCTGGGACCAACGGCTTAACGGGTCCCCGATCACCAGCCATTGCGATTGGTGCTTTGTATAAATAATTGTGTAGTTAATTCAAATCTTTAATCTAAGATCACAAATTTGTTCTTTGTCTGTCCGCTCTTTTTCCATTGTATATGCGTTATCATAGCAACATGTTAACCGTAAGTAGTTCGTCTACCGGACGCTACATGGCGCTAACGGAAAAATACTTAATAATAGCAAAAAATTAAAGAATTTTGTCCACCTGTGCGAAGCCGGGACGGGCCTCTAGTATATTATATAATAAAATTTTCAAAAGCTTCGTATTCGATAACTATAGCTTCAGATAATTATGACTTGCATTTGAGTTTGTAAACTTTTTTAAAAATATAAATGGGTGTAGGTATTATATAAATTTATTAATAATATTGTGGATTAGACAAAAGTACTTCGATTTATTTTAGTTACTAAGAAAGTCAAAGGCATTTCTTGCTACATACAAACAAAAATGTAAACCAATAAATAAAGCCAAAAACATTTTGAATTTTTATACATAACTGAGTTTGTTGCTATTTCTTTCGTAAAAGTAGCATATAATGTTGAAGCATACATTACTAAAATAGCTGGTATGGTTGGCGTAATATTCTATGGGTGTGTAAAAGAACAGCGCCTAAATTTAGCGCTTAGAATTAGCGCTTACAATCATCTCTAGATCTGGTAGAGAATGGAATAAAAGAAATAGGTTATCTTATTAACTATAATTTGTCATTTCCTAATGTAAGCTACTCAGATTTATTTCTTTAACTCATGCTTCGGTAATTTTACCGCATTATACTCTATACTATTTTGGCGCCTAAAGTCTATCGTTGGCTATGGACAAGGAGGATTTAAGTAAAACTATTTATCCCGCTTAACACTGCACTATGGTTATAGTCAACATTGATGATAATTAATGATAATATAACCTGCTGAACTTAATCTCGAAGTTAATGACTCGTGTTGACATGACGAAGGAGAAATTAATACTACTATCTCAAGTACCTAGAACATTAGAATTAAAGAATAAAAATATGACTATAATTTATTCACGGTATAGGTACCGCGTTAGTAAGTAAACTCATCTGTACACAACAACGGATTTTTAGTTCCATGCTTTTCAGCGATTATATAGTAATCCCAGTTTATAGACCTCCAGAAGAACATAATCAATATTCTATTTATTTTTTAGGGTTCCTTTCCTCGAAAGAAAAAAGGGGGATCCTTATAGGATCACTTTGTTGTCCGTCCGTCCGTCTGTCAAGACCCTTTTTCTCAGGAACACGTGGACGTATCCAGCTGAAATTTATATCAAATACTCAGGTCTACTGTCCTTTGGAGCTGTGAAAAACTCAAACTTCTAAGCCAACGCAATCAAATGATACAGCCGTTTATGCCGCAAAATTTCGCAAATTTTCGACTCTCGCAAGGGAATGAAAACCTACAGGGTACTTCCCGTGAACTCAGGATCTTGAAATTTGGTACAAAGCTACGTCTTATAGCACAGATAAGGGAAAAATTGCGAAAACCGTAAATTTTTAGTTACATCATATAATAAAAATATTTTACGGAACCCTAGGTGCGCGAGTCCGACTCGCACTTGGCCGGTTTGTTTTTTATCGGAGGACCAACAGCTTAATCAATAACAGTAGTCAGAAAATTTAACAGCTGAAAGCCAATTACAGGTCCTCACCAGCACCAAAAACAGTTTAAAAATGATTGTTAAGCACATAAAAAGGTAGAGTTAATAATAGTAATACAGTTAGTAGTAAACGAATCATAAGTAAACAAAACAGAGTAAGCACAAAACTCCATATGTCACTATTATAAAAGAAAATTTGCATTTTTGTGTATTATGTTATGTCACATTGATCAAGGAGATAAATGTTGTTATATACTTTTTGCTTGTGAACATTCTATTTATATTATGATTTATATTATTATTAGATGTTAAAATAAGTCTCTTTCATAGCTCATTTATTATATCCAAATCAAGCATATTTAATAACTAAGATGCCTAATACTGCAAAACTATATTCGTTAAGTAATACTATCTCTACTATATAAAAGAGGGACTTTGTGGGTTTGTTACAATAGTTACCATAAGCCTAAGAATAACAGTTTTTATAATCAATTAACGTTACCATAGCAACGCGTGGCCGGGTTAGCTAGTTACATAAAACAAAAAACTGTTATATTTAAACCGATTTTTTAAGAATAGAATAACTATTTCATTTGTTTCAATTTTCCGCATTGATAAATCTCCGCTATTTAGTTTTACAAAAAGTTTTTTACTTGGCTTTTAAATAAGATCTCCTTGCTCAGTTCAATTGTCTTGTACTGAGTTATTACTAAGTTATTTTGTGTCTCAATTATTCTAAGCGTGATGGGCATTGTCTATAATACCGTGTGACGCACGTGGCAATGACAATGGCAGTGGACTGGTCTTGCTAGGAGCAGGTTGGGAACTATTGTTATACAACGCTGTGTTTGAATAATAAACTCGGCGTCAAAAAAATCGCACCTTATAAAAATCTTATTCAAAAATTCCTAAACCTTATATAGAGGATAGTGTTAGGTATCATTAGAAAGGTAACAAAAAGGAGCATCAAACAACAATTAAGTGCAATCTTTTTTTTAATTAAAATTATACAAAAAGCATAAAAATTTGAAAAATAATAAAAAATCTTAATTAAGTCCTAATTAATAATCGATAATTTACAAAAAAAATGTACAAAAAGTGTCTTAAAATTAACTCAAAATCTAGTGTTACCCCCCCTTGCCCTGATGACGGCTTCCATACGGTCCCTCATAGACCTCACCAACTTCAGGAGCTCTTCTTGAGGGATAAGACCCCATTCTTCAATCACCGCGGTTTGGAGTTCCTCTAGAGTCGAAGGAGCCGGATCCCGAGATCGAACCTTACGTTTAAGATGGTCCCAGAGGTGCTCTATCGGATTCAGATCAGGACTTCTCGCTGGCCACTGCATCACAGGAATTTGGGACCTCCGCAGGAAGTCGTTCACGATGGCTGCAGTGTGTGCGCGAGCGTTGTCGTGCATTAATGTGAACCCCTCGCCAAAAGATTCGGCAAAAGGGACCACATGCACATCCAGGATCTCTGTGATATAGCGGCGCGCAGTCAGCGACCCTTGTCCGCGAGCACCTCCGGTCCGGGAGACGCAGACCAGGTCGGTTTTGCCGGCAGCCGACATACCGCCCCAGAACATGCAGGATCCGCCTCCATATTCCACCGTCTCCTGGATGCAGGCTTGAGCGAAACGTTCACCCTGCCTCCGGTATACTCTTCTTCGTCGGTCGTTGCAGAAAAGACACACTCGTGTCTCGTCTGAGAAGAGAACAGCTCCCCACTGCTCAATGGTCCAATCGACGTGGTCGCGAGCAAACTGCAAGCGGGCTCGTCGGTGCGCTGCAGTCAATTTTGGACCTGTAGCAGCTCTGCGGGCTGCTATGTTCTTCTCCTTCAGTCTTCTTCTAACCGTGGATACACTCACGGTGCGTCTGCGAACTGCCTGGAGCTCCTGTTGCAGCTGAACAGCGTTTGAGAAGCGATTTCTCAAAGAGTACGACACAACGAACCGGTCGTCTCTTTCCGAAGTGCAGCGACGTCTACCGGACCCATGTCGCCGGATATAGCCACCGGTCTCTAAAAAGCGCTGGTAGACTCTACGAACCGAAAAACGGCTCAGATTCAGTTGCCGGGCGACATCACACTGCCGCACCCCTGCTTGCAGTAGTGCAACCACTTGAGCGGCCTCATCAGCTGTAGTGTCCATTTTCCAGATGTTCTTTCTTCAGTAAAATCAGTGCGTGTGTCCCCTTCAACGGTTTAATAGCGAATGACCCACATTGAACCCGTGTTGACCTCTTTATACCCACAAAGTTAGCGCAACTCGCGACTCTCCCGAGCAGCAAAATTTCCTTAGAATTTTTGTGACCCTTTATTTGTTGCTTTAGGTTTTATTTGATAATGAAAAATAATGTTTTTTTATTAAGTTAATTAAGTAACCTTTTAAATAAAATTATAATTAATACGACTGCATGTGCATATCCAGAGTTAATGCCATTTGAACGTGATTTTCTTAGAGGTGCGATTTTTTTGACGCCGAGTGTAGCTATGTGTGTCTGTTATTTCATAATTTCGGTTCGTTCCAATTTCGTGTTTGTTCTTGCCAGAAAGATATGGTTCTTTCATTAACATCATAAAATCATATATTCTAAAGTTATAAACCAAATCTTTATTTTTGAACAATGATTGGTACAGGGAGCGGCAAAAAGATCTGACGGTTTTAAAATGTAAATAACTCAACCGTTTTAAGTGATACAAAATGTTTTATTGCATATTACAGATTGGTATTTATGAACATTTATAAAAATAACAACAAAAATGTTGATTTGATCCATTTAAGATTTGAAGATGACGTCTTTCAAATGATATCCATCTTGGGCCATGCATTCTTCCAATCTTGCGCTGAAATTTTCAAACACTTTTCCTAACATTCCTTTCCTTTCCATCACTTTTCCTTTCCATCAAAGCTGAACCGGTAGCTCTGAAGTTACCCACCCAAAGCAAAATGGTGTTTCTAGTCGGGACTTTGCCTCTAGGCCTCACATTGAAATGTGTCCGAAACTGCCGCTGAACAGAAACACAGGATTCGCCACTTTTAAAAAATGCTTCCACAACGAACGCACGATACTCAGCCGTCCACCGCTCCATGGCTACTAACAATGTCCGCACGTAGTCTCTGGAACGCCCCTACCCCCACCACCCCCCACCACTCGCTCGGTCGACAGCGCGGCAGTGAAAACCGTCAGATCATTTTGCCGCTCCCTGTATTATAGGAGCTAGTTAGATTTGACTCGTGAGGCTTTTTGCTAAAGGGCTTATGTGTAATATGCCTCACTTGTTTTACAAAGTGCTCCTGCTTCATAATAACCTTTTTCTGCTATCATAATGCAGAATTTACTTAAAACAAGGATATTTATTCAGTGTCAGTGTTAAATTCGCCTATACGATTAAGGTTATTGTGCATTTACTATAGGATATAAAATACCACTGTAAAAACAACCATGTCCCCGAACCATCCTACCTGAGGGATCGGGGACGTAGTTGTTTTGGACGTACAGGTGTATTGTATATCTTAGAACCTTTCGTTAATTATCACTTCACGTAAAAAGTATTTATAAATCAACTTTGAATAATTATCAAATCAGTTATGTAAAATTTTAAAAAAATTGCACTATATAAGTTCGCAGAGCATGTGTACGTATGTATCACTAAGTAGACATAACAGTATGACGCTATTTTCTTTGGCTAATTCTGACAATTTTATAATGTTGCTATGTGAACTGTGACTATCTACACTAATATTATAAAGAGAAAAGATTTGTATTTTTGTATGTTTGCAATGAATAAACTCAAAAACTACTAAGCCGATTTCAAAAATTCTTTCACCATTGGAAAGCTACATTCACGCTGAGTAACATAGGCTATATTTAATGCTAAGAAAATTAAAGAATTTTGTCCACCCGTGCGAAGCCGGGACGGGCCGATCTGTGACCATTTAATATAAACAAAGTCGTTTGAGAGCTCGTATTGTAGAGAGAATTTCTATAAGAGATTCTTTATTAATGAAAACTTTTAACCTTGGTGGAAGAGCTTGAATGTGTATTGCAGTAAGTTAATTTGTATATCAGAACTGGTGGAAGGAAGTTTGCTTGAGCATTACAACAAGCGTTAACACTTACATTTTCTCCTTTTTCACTGCTAGTGAGTATATAGATTTTTAGTAACTATTATTTTACCCGGCTTATTATTTACTTGGAAACCAGACTAATTCATATTTTATATATCTTCAGGATGATTATTCCAATCGTGATCTTTATTTCTCGTACGTTATTGTAATTAATGATAATCCCTTCGATTTTTTCTAACTTAACCCAAGGTTGCCGGCTATGAATCCTATAATTCATTCATTGCAAGTGGCTACTGTATTTTCTGAAAATGGATTCTAAATTCCTAGTCTTTGAGCCAGTTGAAATGACATTACTTTAACATGTTTTCTCTCCGAAACAAAAAATACTTTTTAATTTTTTTTTATATGAACGACTAGTTTTTTCGATCTTCAATGGAAAATACTGGAGTTTATCCTAGAGAGCGTTTTCATGCTTGTGAAGATGTCTACTAAGGGTACGCGAAGGTATTTCAAAATTTGTAGACGTTTCATTGACGCCAATTAGTTTGTTTTTCACATTCTACACAGTCCTTTCTAGGTCTGATGCTTCCCATGATACTCTAAGTCTTCATCAGGCATATCTCTCTCTTTAAGATCATTAAAATATTGCGGCATTTTATAGAATTGTATGCTTGTTAAAACACGGTCAAGGTTATATATAACTCTCAATACATTAAAAAAAGAAAGGCGATTTATTGGGGTTTCCACACAGACAGCATTTCTCTGTGGTTTTATTAGAGTATGTACCAGTCGATTAAACATGAAAAATTAGGCAACATGTTTTTTTATTTTCAAAAATATAACATAGATGCACGTGAGTGCAACAGCCATGTTGTAGGACTACTGTTGCTTGCCATCTCGCACATATACAAAGCGCGCCAGAGCGATGTGTTAGTGTGTCTGTTAGTGAAGTGAATCGTTTTGTCAACTGGAGCGTTATACCGAGTTTTACCCTATTTATAGCAAGGTTACGCGGGTTTAGAACCAAATTTTATGTAACAAACATTTCTATATAAATTTAATGCGAATGAATTATCACTTTTTTTCTTTTGTGGGTTCCTTCGAAGCATCTTTTGATCGATTTATGTCTCAGATCTCAAGTTGAAACATAGTAAATAAATTTGCAGTGCATATATGATATACTTATACAAACATGTAACTAGAAAATTTATGTGACCAACGCAGAGATATGAACAGAAAATTTAATTCTTACACTTTCACATCTACTGCTTATTAATATAAAACCATTTTTACAGGAATTGTAGCGCATTTATTCTTGTTTTTTAAATTTAATCCTGAGAAGTTTCGACTTCTTTACTGGAGCTGTGATCACAGGATGGTTGAAAGGTCATCAAACAAGTGCTAACTAATCAAATTTATGCTAATTTATTTTGAATTTTAATTAGGTATTTTATATTGGGTATTTTAAAATAATTGGACTTAAACAATAAGAAATTTTCTGTTGTTATTTTATGAATAATTTGGATTTTACTTTATTTCTTATTATCTTTTCCATTTAAAATGCACATGTTGGTTGAAATATAATATACCTACATACATCTGAAGCGAAATTATGTACTTAACTTTGTTAGATAGATAGATAGATAGTTTATTCCGGTTTTACACACATAATACATTGCCATTATATAATCAAAGAAATTACAAAATAAAATAAACAAATTCATTACACAACCAGCTTTGGCAGGTACCTGTGTGCAGCAGCAGGAATAGGGTCAAGGCTCGATGCAAAAAATTCACCCGGAAATAGGTGCAGCAGCGATTTTCAGCCATCACCCTGGCTGACGAGGGCGCAAGTAATATGAAACAACGCGAGTCAGTGTCATATATGTGCAATCAAAATGTTAAAGAGAGTGGAGTTAGAAAAAAAAGAAGACAAAACAGAAATTGCTCGAGAAAATAAGTAAATTAATAACAATTATTCAATTAATAGGTACAGAATGTCAAAAAAAAAGAACAATAATAAATTAGTAAGGTAATATAAATGTAAATAAAACACTATAATATAAATACGGCTTAAATAGGAATGGGTAGTTTAAGTAGAAAGAAAAAAAGAAAAAGAAAGAGAAAACACCGTGGCTCCATTAGGCGACACCAAGTTGCTGGAGTTGTAAGAGGTGACACTTGAGTTTTTTTCTAAGGGTAAACAAACTAGACAATTCTCTCAGCAAAATCATTCCAGCACTTGGTGGCCTGGAAGCGAAAACTACCCCTGAATGCTACGGTTCGGTGACGGTAGTATGAGGGTAGAACCCGAGCAGAACGTGCCCCGTACCTACCCATCCTCTCGGAGAATTTTAATTTCTTAAATAAATATTCCGGCTTGCGATGCCTCAACACGTTAAATACAAGGTATGTCAGGTGCAGACGCCTAAAGTTGTTGTACGATCTCCGAATGATTGAACTATATTATTTATTTTTATTTCATGTGTAATATTTTATATACCTTATTAAGATTGGACTACCCATTCTAATTTAGAAAAAAGTTTATGTGAATCTATTTTAAGGCAGACAGTTATGTAACTCAAAACCCTTTAAAAAGTAAAAAAAGCAGGCTCCCGATATTTTTGTTTTATTACGCCCAGTGAATGGCTCTTCAGACGAGTGGTCCTTGAACGTACAGCTGCGTTGGCTGCGCTGGTAGAAACTTAAATAATTGTGACTTGTAGAACTCTGTAAGAGATGAAGTTTGTATTGTAGAGCAGTTAAAGTGATATGAATAATATAATTAATATAATACATCACATTCATTGTTCTGAATCCAAGTTAATAAGCTAAAGCACTAGTGTTATAGTATTCAGAAACAACGGTGGTACCACAACACCTAAACTCAAGCCAATATAGAAAAGTTAATTTTCTCCATTGACCTGGCTGGGGATCGAACCCGAGAGACTACGGAGTGACATGAAGATCAGTATGCGAGTCACTCGACTACGTGGGTCATAATTTTTTTTTTTGAAAATTGATGAAACGAAAAAGCGACACTAAAAAGAATCAGACACATAAATTCATAAGATTTAACATAGGAGAAAATGAGATAGGAAGCATTATACAGTGTCTCTTTGAAACAAAAAAACGACAGTAAAAAGAGACAAAAATAAATTCATAAGAGAAAATGAGATAGGAAGCATTATGTACGTGTGTAATACGTGTTTGTTTGCGCATACGTAGTACAAATCTTGAGAGAAGGCATCACAACAACCGTGGTATTTTGTATACGTGTACGTATTATTTGTGAAGGTTTCACTTGTACCACGTGTGAATTGCACACATGCTTTTTTTGTATAGTGGTTCTTATTTACGTTAATTACCAAATCGTACTGTTATTTAGTAGTGATACGAGTATATATGGCTTTATTGATTTTTCTCAGAAAAGTTTCCGATCACTTCACCGATACATTTCCATATTTTTTTCATCACCATTCTGTCCCGAAAGTTTAGAACATAAACTTTTAATAAAATACAAATTAAACATTAAAACCACGAAATTAAGGACTTTTATCGTATGTTATATGTTATAAAAAACAGGTGAGTGCAAATTTTTTTGTTGCTTCAAATTATTAAGTTCATAGTTGAAACAAACTGTAACATTTTATTTATCAATTTTGAAATTTAAACTTACTAGCTGACTCGGCCACGCGTTGCTGTGTTACAAATTAAAATGAAACCTATCCTATATCGTAAATTACAATAAATCCGGCTAAATTAAAAAAGAATCATCAAAATCGGTTGAATAGTTTCGGAGTTCTTTGCGGTCAAACACTGTCACGTATTTTTTTATATAGCATATACGGCACATATATGGCAGTGTCGAAGCCTTTAATGGTGTAAAATATGACATTTTTTAACCGACAGATTGCCCCTCAAATTTATTTTTTTTTCAAAAAGCCAATAATTAAAAAATACACAAAAAAGAATCTATTTGTTTTTCTTTAATTATTTTTTTCTATTTTTTATGCCATGACAATTGAAACATGATGGCTGTTTAACTGTTGTCTACATGTTTAGCTATCAAATGCCACCTTTTTAATGTTGATAGGACATTTACATGAGTAGTGGTTGTCGAATTAGCATGAGAGCCCAGGTCTTGGTTACCAAGTAAACAAAATGGCGGTCGTAAGAGAAAAACAAAATTTGAGGGGCAATTTGTCGATAAACACTGGTGACGGGACACATTGTATAGATGGTATTGTCCCCGGCAAATAAGTTGAACATGATTTTAAAATCACGTGACATGCGCTGTAGTGAATAATGTACCTACTTAAACTTGCTACTGCGCATGTCATGTGATTTCAAAATCATGTTCAACTTATTTGCCGGAGACTATAACAAACACACACACACATTTTTGTAGGCCATGTGCCGGTAATAAGTGATGTATATTTTTTTTTAAATTATTCATGAGTAACTAGAGCTGACTTTTGGGAGCACAAAAGATATCTCATTTTATCCGTTCATAGAACCCGTGGTGACCATAGAGTATTAAATTACGTTATCTTTATGACACGATAAGTTAAACGTCAGATAAAATGTTTCCTCTTTGTAAAGAGATTCTGATCTTTATGTTTACATAAATATATGATTCATTGTTACAATATAACATTGTACGGACTTCATTGGAGTTACAGCTGTATTCAAAGACTTATTTTTTAATATTTAGTAGTAAATGAATAATTTATATTTATAAGTACCTAGATAATTTTATTTTTGAGATTTATTTATTAATGCGCCCATATTTATCACGTTTGTAAATATACGTTTCTTTTTGTTTTAATTACAAAATTAGTATTATCGTATATTTTTATAATAATGTCTTTATTAATTTCGGACAACTCGTAACAACTATTTAGTACTAAACTAAGAAAAATAAGCTAATTAATAGATAAATAATTATCGTGGTAAAAAATAAGTAGAAATCTCTGCCTTAAAAGGCGCGATTTTATTTATATATAAATGTATGTACATAATTATGTATAATAACCATTAATAGAAAACAAATGGTAATTCTCATCACATAAATACCCGTACCCAGGATTAGAACTCAGGGCCATCGGTCGGTGCAGTAGGCAGGATCACTACCGTTCCTAGCTCGTGCCAACCAGTCATGGAATATTTCAACTCTTTCATTTATTAGATGGTTTTCACATAAAATGATTTTTATTTCTTACTAACCCCACGCGCGCCCCGAGCTCCATAATGCGATTTGGAGCATCAACCGATGCTAATTTGCCACTCACATCAGGAGTGTATCAATTGCGGACAGTGTTTTGTTTTCGTAGAAATGCGAAAGCGTGGAAAATCTATTTTTAAATTTATTTTTATTACTGACAATATGGTAACAAACACACACAAAGTATTGTCATAATATAACTAGGTCTGCAATACATGCTGCTGTTTGCAAATACTGAGCGAAGCCATTAGATTTTTGAAGGGTGATTATTCCTCGATGGTATATCCGATTTTAAAACTATTATTTGCACATTAGTCACGACCACGACGTGAGTTTTGGCGCCAAATTTCATCAATGTAGTATCAGCGGTTTGGCTGTGATCAGCTTTTGAATTTTTCTTTCGGTGATTATTCCTCCATGGTACAGTCTATATTTTTTTTACTTAGCCTATGTCCGTCAGGTTATAATCGTGTATGTTTATGCCAAAATTCATTCGAATCAGTTGAACCGTTAAGTAGCAGGAGGGAGACAAGCGAAATTTGTAAGTTGCCTAAAAGAGAGCTTCGCTCAATTAGGATTAATTAGGATACAACTATCATCTATGCATTATGATGATCTGATGTCCTAGAGCTGTTGCGCAATTTAGTTGACTATTGATTTGTTTATAAGTTTCAATTTAAAAATAAAATTAGTAATAAATAAAATAAGTTTGGTCTCCGAATGTGTTCATTCTACTTTATATGAATATAGCGTTATTGAATGTCGAATAGAAAAATATTAATTGATCTAAGTTATGCTCTTAAGCTGATTCGTTAACAAGTGTAATCTTTAACATGTCGTATTAAGAATCTTTATTCTTCTAATGTCGTCTAATGAAGTTACAAATAGAAGCCAACCGTTAAATTAAGCTTATCTGCAATTTGAATATCCTATTCATGTTTATTAAAAAGGAAATTATGTAGTCCCTTATAAGGGGAGTTCGTGACACTGATATTATTATCAAAGTATGAGTGAGCAGCGACTTTCTACCGCGCGTGCGCCGTATCTCGTTACATCAGTTGATATCGCCAAGACTTCAAAGAAGTATTGGCTAGCCATGGCTAAGTTTCACCATGAACTGATAATTCTAAATAAAGCTGGCGAAAGTTACACTTAATAGGTTCATTAATTAAATCAACATTATAGTAGACAAATAAATCGATAATTTGTAAAAAGAAATATTTTCAATTATCCATCTCATAAATTTGTCGTTTATTCCCTGTATGTTATTGCAATGTTCAGGGAGACTTACTTCAAGTAAGTACAGATACTTGTTGACTTTGTTGTAATCAACGAAATAATGATATCATAACACTATTAGTATTGTCATAACAAAATAATTCTGTTTTTTATTTGGATTATGTATGGTGACGACGTATTATATTGTAAATGTCGTTACTTCTGTTAAAGCTGACGAGTTTCTTGCGCCCATTCTTCTTATCAGTTAAAAGACGTCCTGAATGGGTGGTAGGTAAAAATGTTGGACGATTCAAAACAACTTATTTTAAGTGCATTTGAATAAAGTTATTTTAATTTTTATTTTCATTTTTCAAGGACTAAAATAAACTTTATTTTTTCTAAATCAAAAATCAATTGTTGGCTGTATGCAAGAAGGTTTAATTCGATATGGGTTTTTATTATGAAATCACTCAGTTATATTGTGTCATTCAAAAGAATAACTGTAGTAACTAGCGGCCGGAAAGCGATTTAGTTAAAGTGAATACAAACCGGGCTGTTGGTCGGTAAATAACAATGACGAACACAATGAGAAGCAGAGAGTGGGAAGTGGATCCAAGTCTACGATTACACTTTGTAGTGTTGCCGGTTGATGGTAAAATATCGATGTCAAATGAATATTCTATCGGTAGAGAATATATTCAAACTAGTACTGAATATAAACTGTTAATAGTATCGATACTAATATAAGGCTTAGAATTATCGATGATTTTTATACTATCGCCAAATTAAATATTTTTGTGTCCTCGTCTTTGGTTAAATTTTTTGCCGTCAAACAGCGTAGAATGTACCTATGTTTCTTTCATTTATTTGTGTTCAGCCAATGCAGAATTTAATAGAAATCACTAGAATCTGTAGATTATCCTGCCTTTTTACAGCGCTACCTATCGGGTCTTATTGTGAATCTAAATCTTCTAGATACCAACTTAAACACACACAAAAATATTCATCAAAATTAGCTCACACGTTTATTAGTTCAGTGACACACGTACAGAAGAATAAATTTATATATAAAAATAAAAATTTATAAAGCTCGACGAGACGACGTCTCGATGTAACGGTAGCGATCCTATTGCACCACGATCCTAGGTTCGAATCCTGGCAAAGGCATTTGTTTTGTCTGAGAAACTCAAGCATTTATTCCAGAATCATGGTTGTTATACACTTATGTATTGTATTTGTTATTAAGTATCCCATAGTGCAATCTCTGCTTGTGAATAAATATTTGGTGTGTGTTATTCGCGATATATTTATTTATTTTATTTATCAAGAGCGCATTCACCATGGGTTAAGACGTCAACTAACAGCGTTTCCTTGTCCCCAGGGCTACCTTCACATCTGGCGGAAGCAGTCGACTTTCTCAGACGAAGAACTGTCGGAACTCTTCAACAACATAGAAGCTATTTATACCTTCAACAGGTTAGTGGATTTACACATTAAGTTACACTAATTATATTGACATAAGGTCGATAGTAATCTTTATTGCAATAAAAACAGTTTTTACATTCCTCTGTTTTTATTGATTGTTTTAATATGTAATAAAAATTCACTATTTACTTCTTTCTTTTATTTAGGTAGCCTTTAGACGAAATTCAACTGGGACAATGAAAATGCATAAAAGAAAACAAAATTAAAACATAAAAAACACATTTTTTATGTATTTTAAAACGATTTAATACCGATTCTTCCACGAACCGTTCGCCAACAGAACCTTTAAGCCAAAAACTTTTCAGCCAAGCACTCTTGGCATATGAACAATTCGCCAACAGCAATGTTTGGGATAAACATTCGTTGACGCACAATTCTGTCGACGAACATTCTGTGTCAATGATGTTCTTACGACGAAAACTTATTGGTTTTTACATTCTGTTGGTCATAAAATCTTTGAGATATAGTTCTTTTGGTTAAAATAGGTCAAGAGTTCTTTGGGTGTGATGTCTAATGATTTTATTAGCGAACTGTTCATTGATCAATCGATTGTTGGTAAACCGTTCCAGAATCTTAACTACGTAAAGGAGATTGTCCACTCTCTATAGACACCTTGGCCACTCATGGACAGAACATTTAGCTCATCATATGTGATAGATTGAATAGTTTACATCATTAAAAGACAAAATATAAGCCTAGCTTTGTATCAGAAATTATATTTAGATGTTTTTCTATGCATTAATAACAAAGATTATGAAAAAAATAAAACAACATTTTTGTTTAACTAGTTATTATTATTCAGATTCATAAGTCATAAGTACATGATCCAGTAACTGAGCTGGTGGATTAATATGGTCTTGATACCTTGCCCAGCCTAAAAACCAGATAATTGTCATTACATGTGCACAGAAACCTACTGTTCTACGGTCCACCATGCAGTTACAGTAATATTGTTTTATTGCTACTCTTCCTTCAGTATTATTTTCCTACATAATATATATGAAATATATTTTTCTTCTAATGTGTCTGCTTTGAATTCTCCCACGTAACAATCTGCAATTTATTAAAGGAATTAGAAAACCGTCCGGTAGGTATAATCTATCAATAACATTCACGGAATCCAAAATCTTACGGAAAAATAGTGAACATTATGTAATACAAGTAATACAACAAAGGCATCAACTATCGATACGAATTGGTCGATTTTTGATGTTTTATGTTAGCCACATTGGAACCAAATTGCCGAAGCAGATTATTGCAAGGTTCAAATTAAATACTTAAAAAATGTATAATTTTTAAAGTGTGAATTTACACAATATTTTTGGTAAATAACATTATCTAAAATAAAAATAAAAATATTGCTAAATGTATTTTTTTCATAGCATCGTGTCCACGAATGGCCAAAATTGGACAATGTCCTTTTTGTTTATTTCTCTATTAAATTTTATTAAATTTATTACTTATCTATTAAATTTTATTTTTTGCATTCAAAATGATATATTTCTATACGATATAAAAGTACATTTATCAACTACTGCTATTTTAGAAAAGGTACAGGTTTGTTATCAGTCATTACATATAAAAGGTTTTAGATCTTATCACTGAAAGCAAACTATCCCAGATTCTAACTATCTATTTACTGAGAAAAAATATTATAAAAAGACTTTACATACACGAAACTACCTAAAAATAATTGATGGGAAACGAATTTCATTATCGATGATGATTAATATGCAGTGTGTTGCACTTAGCAACAAAATACAAATATAAACTAAAGTAAGTACGCATGTTTATTAATAAGAATATTTAATTAGAATATTTTCAAGGTAATTTCATGAAAAAGAAAAAAAAAACACTTGAAATAGTCGAATTAATATGTCCTTTTGCTCACAGACATACTGCGTATGTACCCACTTGTATTTTTAATTGGGATGTTCAAAAATGACATTTTTATTTCAATATAATTGTCGTACGAGATTCTATATCAGTCGATCGGTAAGGGTATATAAACATGAACGATACAATAAAATCATGTAATGCCATACAATAATCATGAAAAAAAAGAGTAAAAAAGGTCAAAGGTTAAATATTTAACAAGTGTAAGCAAGATGCATACATTAAATGGATTTATACTAAGTCGTCATCATCGTATCAGGCTTGCGACGCCTACTGCTATACAACACCCTCTTCCAAGGATCTTCTTAACCGTCGGTCCTGCTCTGCCCGCATCCAATGTCTTTCTGCGACCTTGGCGAGATCATCGGCCCATCATGTGAGAGGCCCAGACACGTAACATCGTCCGGTTCACGGTCGCTAATCGATGACCAAAAGTCCCAACAGTCACGGCAACCTCATTATGACAAGAATAATCTATTGGATGGACGTTCCTACATGTATGATATCTAATATTGCCTCCTCAAATTTTGTTTCTTTATATAATAATAATAATAATATTTATTTATTTTCTTCACACAATGTATGGTACAGACAAGACAAAATTAAAGAAATACATACAAATAAAAGACAGTAGTAATACATTGTGGGAAGCTGGCATCCATGCTAGGCAAGACCTGTGTTACGGACTGCCAGGCCCCCCACCCCTTTAAGTTAAAATTCTTCTTCTTTGTCGTAACCTCATGACTGAGGGACGTGACTATCGTGCGTTGCCCTGGCCACCATTTCTTTCCAGACATTTCTGCCTTGCGCCATTTGGATCGATGATTGTAGGGTAGCTCCCGTAGCGTCCTAAGTTGTGTGTGTCCATCTTGTAGGAGACCGCCCTCTCGCTCTCTTTCCTTCCACACAACCAGTAATAATCAGCCTTTCCAGACTGTCTGGGTCTCGCCTGACCGTGTGTCCGAAGAACTTGAGGACTCTCTGCCTACAGATTGTTGAGAGCCGTGTAGGTATATTCAACTGTTCGAGGATTGATTCGTTTGTGCGACGTTCCGTCCAGGATATTCTCAACATTCTGCGCCAGCACCACATTTCGAACGCGTCAATCCTCGATCTCACTCTCGCTTTTAGTGTCCAGGTTTCAGAAGCATATAAAAAGATAGAAAATATGAGCGTCTGCATTAGCTTCTTTTTGGTGTTGCGGCTAATACCCCTGTTCCGCCATAATCGCTCCAATCTTTTTACCGCACTTTTTCACACGTTAAAATTAAATAAGTACTATTCCTAAGATTTTTGTGGAAATAACAATGGATATGCATGTACATGAGGATTCGTAATTAGAGTTTTTGTGTGTATGGTATGTGTGTTTGTGAATGTATGTGTAATGTGAGTGTGTGTTGTGTTAAAGGTTGTGCATAACCTGTATAATGAGTCAGCAAACTATGGTTAACAATTTTTCTGTTGCATCATAATCCAAACACAGGAGCCATGTAAAGAAAACCAACAAAGCATACACTATGACGTATTATTGGGATAAAGTATTTGTAATGACTGCATGAATACATGAATGTAAGCGACATACAACAAAGGTAAACTCGTACAAAACGAATTTACCTACTACATCGTCAAATTCATAGAACAAAACGTATTTCACCCGGCACGTCAAGTCCCAGTCAACAACGAAACTCAGCAATATTCCATCCCTCAACAGAAGGGTGTTAAAATAAGAGCGAGGGACTGTCAAAATGCGAGGGTGGGGTTTTAGGGTTCCTTAAAAAATTGTAGATGGAATGTCCACGCCATATTTGCCGCAAAAAATGGTAAATGTTATATATTGCCGAAACATTCGTAAACATTCCCTGAGATTGTTCTGTTTTGTTCGTTGTTTTATGACAGGTTAAGAATGGAATGCTGTGCCGGATTGTAGAAATATAAAAAAGAAAGCCAAAATATAAATAATAATAATAATAACCATTTGTTTCTACACATTACAATTAAATAGATAAATTGCTTACTGCCTTATTGTGAAATATTAATTGCCGTAAAGAATATGTTAAGGTAAATTAATTAAACTACAAAAATATCAACACATCTATAGAAGCAAATTGAATGATGTTAACGAATGATTATATATAGCCTACCCGCGACGGGTAAGAAACAAGGGCCAAAAAAAGGTAGGCATCCAAGTAAAAGTGTATCTTGAAAGTAAAGTTTATAAAAAAAAAATGAAATGAAGAAGGATATAAATAACTGTGTGATGTTATTAGTAATGTCTGAAATTCGTCACGGGTACAATTTGATTGCAGACGAGTAAAGTATGTCTTCTCTGATATTGTCGTCACATCATAAACAAAAAACTAAGATGGCAATATTTTTTTTAAAATAAATATTAGCCTAGTTCAAAGTAAGCACTGTTAGGCTTGTGTTATGGATAATAGGGTAACGGATAGACATACATATATCATACATAAATATGTAATGTTCATAGAAATATATATAAACCCCCTTGACTCAAGTATAAATGCTCGTATTCATCATTCAAACATCAGCCCCCGGGATTTGAACCCAGGACCTTCGGTGCGAAAGGCAGTTACCGTTGCACCAAACGGTCGTCGATATGTATATATAAGATTTACAGTCTCGTCCTGTACAGGCTCCCTTTCCGGCTAGAGCGTTGTAGTGAATCTATGCTGGTTCGGAGACTCCCTCATGGGTTGTGGCGTTCATCTAGAAAACCACTATGGTGGCTCGCTACTCTTAGCTGGAAGTCCATCTAAGGATCTCCCCGTTCCAAAACCCGGTATCGTTGTTGAAGTCACCTACGACCAACATCAATCATTCATCAATGCATAGTATAAAATAAAGTGGCTTTCTCTGTCCCTATATCCCTATGTATGCTTAAATCTTTAAAAATACGCAACGGATTTTGATGCGGTTTTTTTAATAGATAGAGTAATTCAAGAGGAAGGTTTATATGTGTAATACATGCATAATATAGTAGAGCATTGCATCCGTGCGAAGCCGGGGCGGGTCGCTAGTAAAAAATAAATCCATATAAGAAACATCTATTCCCAACACCGGAACCCCGGAGACATTTAAAAAGTCCCAAACATTTTTTTATAGTAGTAAATGGTTCCAGCCCAGTAAAACAGAATGTGTGTATTATCGTTCATATACTACATCTGACAAATAGTTCCCCTCAAAATATGGGGTAAGATCGTCCGCGAGATTTCACGGTATTGAGTTACGCACGACTTATGCACCCTATACTACTTAGTGGGAGGTCTCTGAGTAAATTTCATTGTTTTTTTTAATATAATTTATAGTCTAACTGCGGTGAAGGCAATTTTTTATAGTTAACATTTGATCATAAAAAAATAAAATTAGAATGGTTCCCTAAAATTAAATGTCACATTATATCATGGTATAATTATATTTGTTATATGTAAACTCTTAGAATAATATGTATTAGAATTTAGCGACCGTTAGGTGCAACGATAGCACCACAACATTTCGCATCGAGCGACGCGAAAAGTTTGAGTCCTGGAAGGGGCAGCTATTTGTGTGATCAACGCGAGCATTTGTACCTGAGTCAAGGGTATTCATATATTTTTCTTTAAATATTAAATATCTATGTATGTCTATCCGTTATCCTAGTATCCATAACACAAGCCTTATAGTGCTTACTGTGGGCTAGGCTAATTAGTGGGAATGTAAGAAATATTATTATTTATATCTTTTATACAATATAAACACGTTCACAGCATAATAATAACCTAGGTGCCCCCACAAGAGTATCCAATTATTATGTACACATAAACAGTATGCGTAACAACAATTATGACTAACTATTATTATGACAAAAAAAATTAAAACTAGTCAGTGATGGTAACGTATTTTCAGCTAAGTCTACACAGAAATCAATTGACAGTTTATGGTAGCTTTATATGTTGCTGTCTGTACATTACGAATAAAAATTTTATGTCAAAGGCATCCGAACTAAAATTTGGTTACGATATCGTTGCATTGATGTTCTTATTTAAAGATATTAATGACAAAACAGCAACAAATCGCCTCGGAGCACTATATACGAGTATTACTTAATGCCGTGTGACACAGTAGTTAAATGTACATTCTTTTAAACTAATTGAAAAGAAGTGTACAGATAATTGAGTTATAAAGTTTTGTTAATACGTTTTACTCGAGAGTGCTAATTATATCAAATATCTTTGGCTAAATCAGAATGATTTCACTTAGTAATTAGTCCAGGCATCATTGCATGATAGTGAAATTTTATTGCGAGAGGATGAACATCTCTCTATAATATAAAAAAGCAATTGATGAATGAGTGTTGGATGTTTTTTTAAACACTGTAATAACTATCAATGTAATTCTGTATCTGAATTTTGTGATGTATCAAAAATTTATAACCCATATTTACCCATTGGTCAGTCCACGGTAGCCATAGCTACCGGTAGCCAATACCCCTCGTAAGTTTGTGTGTTTGGCCCTAGCTTCATTATTGAGAGAGAAAATGGCTTTTCTTTCACAATTCGCGCAGCATTGGGATTGTTGAAAGTCGAATGTTTCTTTACATTCATAATTAGCTAAAAATAATGATAAGAAACTAGGAAAAATATATGCGTACAACTGTCTGTCAACATTCCACAAACAGTAAAATTTATATTGAATTTTAATCCAGCAATAGACTGATCGAATTTGACATTTTTGTAGAAGTTGATTGTTAATGTACATGTATAATATTTACTGTTTTGCAATTTAGTTAGTAACACAAGATTTATTAATGTGCGAAAGTTACTTTTCAAGAAAATAAACTCACGTTTAGCTAAATATCTCATTATTTGGATATCCATTGTTTTAAAGTAAATCTCCACGTTTGTGTCTTCTTTTAAGTTACTAAATCAATATAACAGGTACTGTATTGAAGCAATTAAATGTATTTTTAACTTAGCATTCAAGAACATTAACCACAGATTTATATCTTATTACTTGCCCTGCTTAACTCGATACTGCAGTGTTGAATCTACTGTGTGACCATATGGTAGCATAAAATGGCGCCAATTTATTACTTCGCTTATGCAACCCCAATTGGAGTACTGCAAGGTGCATTTTGAGGCACGAAACTGTTTAAAAGATTATGTTACAGGATGTTTACGTCATTATACATTACGATGTTCATTTATAAATTCACTCCACGTTAAAGTAATTAACTTTTACGACTCAATCAAAGTGATAGCAGAAAAAACGTAAATCTTTATTGTGCCAGCGAATGCCATTCCTTATGAGAATTGTGTTCGTAAAAGTGACGAGGTGAAATGAAAAATGGCCGGCGAATCATCAAGCCTTTTGAACAGTCACGTTTTCGTTTGAGTTTCTGTGGCGAAGTCGTAAAATCAAACCAAAACAATGGAGCTAAATTCTTGAAAGCCGGGTATTAAACGAAGTTGGACAGGATTATAAAATATATTGGCAAGTCTTCAGTAAGTTCCGTTATGGAATAAGAGTGTAGAGTTTCTAATAGTACACGGTGATTTGCAATTTAGGTATTTCTTTTAATAATTGACTTTGCTGAAATGACTGTCTAAAAATATAGAGAATCCTGTACAAGTTTTATTATTGACAAAGAAGACACTAATCAAGCTCATACCAACACAGTATGTGTGAATTTAACTGCCATAATATTTTTTGCAGCGGGGACGTTCGACCAAATTAGGCACTTTTATAAGTTTTAGTCTGTTAAATGTAATGCATTATATTTAAAAAATAACAGTATTTTGGAATATCAAATTAATACAATATTAGGTACTTAACAAAACAGCGAAATACTAATGGTTAGGTTAAGTTACTTTTAGTATAACCATATTGTTAACCGGCGGTACCGGTGTGGTATACGGAATGCATTTTCCCGTATAATAAAAAATGGTTAATATGATGTATACATGTATATTTAAATAATACCCTTTTTATTCCAGGTCATTATGTGAAGAGTTGAATACCTGCCGGTTGGACGCTACGTGCATTGCTCGCTGTTTTGTGAACAACACCACAGGCTTCTCCGTTTACACTTCTTACTGCACTGGATATCCTAGTACCATGGAGCGTCTGGCGGCCTTGGCTTCCAAGCCTCAGAGTGCCAGGGAATTTAGGGAGAGACAACTAGCTTTGGGACACCCATTACCTCTGGCTTCGTATTTGCTGAAGCCTGTACAAAGGATTTTGAAGTATCACTTGTTATTGCAGGTGAGAATAATGTTGGTATTTTAGATTTCGTTCAGATAAGCGAACTTTATTTTAGGGTTATGTGATATGCGATATTATTGTGTTGTCATTTTGATACTCTACAGTAAACCGTTGATTGTTAGCACAAGTAAAAAGAATATTAATTCATAATATTTAGATATAAATTGTGCATATGATTAAGCATCTATGTTGAAACCAACTCACCTGGCAGTTTTGGCGATTTTAGTTTTGGCAAACCTTAGACATCTACTATAAATGAATACTTTTGTGATAAAATTTTCTTGAGGCAAAGGGACCCTTTATGATGACCATAGATTTAGCATTTATACTAAAGGGACATTTTTAGCGTAAATTTGATAAATGACCCAGTATTTATTCTTTATTTCAGAATGTGGTGAAGCAGTGCGCATCCAGCGAGACGGAGTATGCCTTACTGAAAATGACTGGCATAGCCCAGCACATCGACGACATGAAGAGGCGGCATGAACACGCTGTTAGAGTCCAGGTAAGGATTTTTTCCTAAAATAAAAATTCAAATAAACAAGTCTTTAAAAACTCTGTTGTGGTTACAAGAGGTGCAATCTAATTTTGTAACTTAGATAGTCTTCGATTACTCCCTCTTTATCATTTTCTTACTAGCTTTTCGACATAAAATTCTAGCTTTTTAACACTTTTTTGATTTCATATTTTAGCTTTATTAAGGCTTTAAGCCAACTATTTTTAACGTTATAGGTAAACCGAACGGTACATTGCTATCTATTGAGGATGATTGTTATTCACTACTACGCACAGTTTTTAGCGGTGCAGTGCTATTTATAGCACAATACAGTGTGGTATGCTATTTGTGATATGAATTCGAAAATTTTGTCGTCATTTAATTAATAACAAATTGTATTTTTAATCAATAAAGACTTTTAAGTAAACTTATCTCTCAGGACATTCTGTGTGCCTCATATAATGAAAAGACCAGTATTACTACTTATACATTTCTTGATTAAAAGATGATAAAATACTTCAAGGTATGAAAAGAAGTCTGTCAAAAATAATAATCCTAAATACGTGTTCTCCCGTAAATAATACCACTATATATAACTTATTATTTAATAGAATAACTTTTATAAAAGATGAATATCTGATAATAGTACTACTATCCCCCAGATATTTCTGTTAAAGGCGGAAAATAACAAAGTTTGCCTTGTAATTGCGACTGAGTCAAAATTGACCTATCGCTAACTGGGTTTATTCGTTGCTACAAAATCATATACAAACATTATGATGACTTTCTTGGTCGAGTGGTTCATATACCGGTTTCCATGGTAACGCTCCGAGGTTCCAGGTTCGAGTCCCGGGACAATGTAGAAAACGAACTATTTTATATAAGCTCAACTCTGAGTGTTGTATTTTAGCTACATAACTTGGATTCAGAACAATGTATGTGAGCTAGTAACGAAATACCCTTATTAGAGGCGTGTATTCTCAGTACGAATTTGCTGCAGCTCAGCGAAATATTTGCCCTAAAGCAAAAACGATAATTTTCAGCCACAATCACAGAGGGTACGCGTAAACTATATGTTGGGAACTAACTATTGTGAATATCCACTTATTGATCGGAACAGTTACCTAATCTGTCCCATTTACTCTATGCAGTTGATTTTTTTTTCATCCAAGTACACTACATAAATAGTTTTTATTTCAAAACAGTAAAACTTATACAGTTTGTTCATCCTAACTTGTCCTATTTGGTAAACAATCTTGGCACTACTTTTTATTGAAAATGCAGCATTAAAAATCAACTGATATCTAGATTCAATAGGTTTCAGTCTATAATAAAGATTCATTGTAATAGATTATTGACTTTGTTATTATTTTATTTTGAAATAGGCGATTTCGTTAAAAAGTTGTGCCAAGATTGTTTACCAAATAGGATTGACAGACTGACAGATGAACAGACTTTAGGCACGTGCTTTTTAATCATAAAGTTCATATAAAAAATATTGATATAACCTAGTATCCATAACACAAGCCTTGCAGTGCTTACTTTGGGCTAGGCTTACTTCTTACATTGGTGTGAATGTAAGAAATATTAATTAATTAATTTAATTTAATGGGATTCTGTTATAAGAATTAAATGTTATAAGATTAGATTCAATGATTTATTTATTTCAGGAGATTCAGTCTCTTCTCTACGGATGGAATGGTCCAGACTTGACTACTTACGGGGAGTTGTGCGCCGAAGGAACCTTTAGGTACTAAATATTTAGTTCGTATCTTAACAATGGCTGTACTATACATATAGAATAATATAACATATTACATTATATATATACCGTTATTCGAACATTTCGGTCTGTATCCAGTCTCTTCTCTTTATTTCAACATATATAAGAGTATTTTAATTGTTACGAGTAGAGGTTGAGATGTAGTTATACACGAAATCAATGAATAAAAAAGTTCCTGGGTCCAATTCTTGACTGAGCCAGTAAATTTTCCAGAATGATCACTATATTTGAAATTTTAAACGAAAACTGATGAATAATTGTAATTGCATTTGAATTAGTTTTCTGATTGCAATTGGTTTTTCTAGATATTAGGGGTTAAAGTATGAAATTGCCGATTTGTACTGAAAATCTATATTGTTTATTTTTTAAATTTTTAACAAATTTATTTAATCAAAATAGTTGCCATTATTATCTATACATTGCTGCCATCTAATGGGAAGGTCATTAATGCCTTTGCGATAGAATTCCGACGATCTAGACTGCACAAACTGTGTGAAAGCATTTTGTACTGCCTCCTGGGAAGAAAACTTCTTGTCACGTAGATAATTGTCCAAATCACGAAAAAGAATCCACTTTTCATCACATGTTACAATTCGATCCAATATTCCTTCATTTCTGTACCGGTTCAACAAGGCAACACAAGTTTCAACACGCGTTTCTTTCTGCAGATCAGTCAAATCATGAGGCACCCATTTTTCGTATTTTTTTATTTTATTGATTTGACGCAAGTGAGTCAATATTGTGGGTAAGGTAACGTTAAACCATGCCGCTAATTCCTGGGTACTTTGACTAGGATCGGCTTCCACTATCTCTCTTAATTCATCGTTATTTACCTGTGTGGGCGGTCTTCCTCGTGGCTCGTTCTTTAAGTCGAAATTTCCATCACGAAAGCGTTTAAACCAAAATCGCACGGTGCGTTCATTAGTAGACCCCTCTCCAAACGCAGCATTGATATTGCGGGCTGTTTCTGCCGCGTTAGTTCCGCGTCGGAACTCGTATTCAAAAATAACTCGAATTTTCGCAGTATCCATCTTTCTTGTCTAAATTGAATAACAAAAACAATTGAAAGTCGATATTCAAATGTTTTACATTTTTTAAAAAAAGAACATCATAGAAACCATTTAAAAAAAGTTTCATTCGAAAACCTCAAACCATGAAGATTCTATGTCAATTCAAAGAACCTATTGCAATAAAACGGCAATTTCATACTTTAACCCCTATTATTTTTGATTGTTTTTCCAAGAAAAGCTATCCTAATTTGAACCTATTTGCTGGTAATAGACTAAATATTTTCATTCTATGGTTATAATCATTTTTCTATCAATCAATATAAAAAATAAACCTTTTACTGATTATATTGCAGAGTGCTCGGCGCCAAAGGGATGCGGCACGTGTTTCTATTTGACAAGATGCTTCTCGTCACTAAGAATCGGGAGGACGGCATACTGGCGTACAAATCTCACATTATGGTAACCTTATAGTATTTTACCTCATACAACTAACTAGAACATCTTCTGAACAAAGTTTTGACCCATATTTAAAAAAAAATATTTTAGAAAAAGATACAAAGATGGAACAGTGGTAAGCGCGTTCGGGTATTGATTATGGAGATTAGACAATCTTAGCCCCCTGACTTGATTTGGATCAAGAGCAAACATATTAAAATAAAATCTCGCATTACGTGTTTCAGAAGGCCTTAAACCTCTGGTTTCGGCTGCATTGGAGTAGTTAGCATCCACTTTAAATGGGTTCGCATGGTGGTTTATGTCCCTTCTTTCTTCCTACGTTTCTCATCCATATAGATGGCCACGGGATATTTATTCGCTAATAATGAAGACCAAGAAAGTAGAAAGTATTGATGATTGACTATGGAAGAATAGAAAAGAACTTCAAAATTCTAGCGGTTTTCGGTTTTCCAGAAAAAAGTGCTGCCCTCCTAAAGCTAAACTGTCGATATAAGGTTTTCCAGAGTGAAGGTTTTTCCCAAAATTCCGAGGCTAATGAGATCTGGAAACATTCTAATTTCAATAAAGATGATGATTGGAGCGTAAAACCATCTTAAGATTATTGTTTCTATTTTGATATTTCTCTTTGTAAGTAATATAAATGTAAGATGGAAATTGCTACCCTATTTGAGTCTTTTGCCAGTTTTTACTGGAAGGATCTCCTGATTTAGGAAATTGGTAGTAGATTCAGTATTTTCAGTAGACTCCTTAGTACCTCCTCGTATTGAGTAACTTAGAGACTAATAAAATAACCGAATAAAAAGCAAAATAAAACATTAAATTAATTGCCCTCAATTACATAATTTAGTTTTGAATTAGCTAGGAAAATATATACAAAAAATATATACGTGCTCAAAAATATTTACAGTCGGCAACACTTCACAACACTTCAACACTTCAAGTAATATACATATAATCTTAAATAAAATGATTTTCTAATGGAATAAGATAGGTCCAATCGTCAAAGACTCAGACAAAGCTTACCTAGCTTTGTCATCGTACTGGATATTGTGGATATAGATGAAAAATAAACTCAAGTCACATTAAGTATGTAAGTGTGTATTAAGTATGTTACACTTAAAAAATCGTGAACCGTATTGAAACGATTCGCTAGCTTATCAATAACAAAAAACTTGAGCTCTCATATAAGTGCAAGAATATTAGTATAACCAACTAGTTGAACTTGTTTGAGAGTTGAGTTTGAGTCTCCTAGACAGCACTAAAGCCGTGTATAAAGAAAAAGCATATTAACAATTCATTATAATTTGACAGTGTAACAACATGATGCTGGTGGAGTCCATAGCGGGGGCGCCACTGTCATTCCACGTGATCCCGTGGGACGCCCCGCGCTTCCAGCTGACGCTCCAGGCGAGGTCGTTGCGTCACAAGCGAGAGTGGACCTTATTGGTAAAGAGGGTGAGTATATTCCCAGCGTGCTTTGGAACGCTCTTTTTTGATGACTATATATATACTCATAAATATCTTCTCTGGCTTTTTTGCGTGGCTAACGATCAATAATTTTTTTTTTTATATAATAGAAGTTATTTCTCTGTCCAATATTATGTTTAAAAAATTGTATTGTTCTTGTTTTTTTTGTAATTTGCCATTTATATAATAAAATAAATAAAAAAAGTTAGCACTTAAAAATTAAAAGCAAACTAACAGTCTTTAAATGCTATTTCATATTTACAGGTAATATTAGAAAACTACAATGCTGTTATTCCTTCTCATGCCCGACAGCTAGTCATGGAACTGGGTCAAAATAAAACAGACGGTAAGTTTACTTCGAAATATCATCTTTCATTAATTTTGATTGGTTTGCAAATGAATGTAAATTGACATGATTTTTTTTGTTACTCGTGTGATTAGAATTCATGGTTATAGTCATTTATGATCTTTGATACTAAATACTTGTCCCAAAGGCAATAGTTATTAATTTCCGTTAGTAATGTATATACAATTGAAAATCATACTTTATTATTTTTATTGCAGATGACATGCTCGCTGAAAAATCTCATAACTTGATCACTCAAGCGTCCATGAGGAAGCAATTGTCAGCTCCAGAATATCTTGAAAAAAGAAAAATGGATAGAGAAAGAAGAAAATCCTTTGAGAACGGTATAAGAAGTCGCCTTAAGAAAAGTAATAGAAAATTAACAGTACCTATTTCTAGAACTGAATCAAGTCAAGAATGCGATTGTAGTCAGGTATCAGCTGAAAAAGGCACCGATTATACCTGTGATAATTGCTATGTCGACCTTTGCTCTGATTGTGAAACCGAGCTATCCAAGCCTAAAACTGCGGATGAGAAATGTGGCTGTCGACATGAAGACAGGGAAATAGTCGGTGATAAGTGTCCAGAATGCGATAGGTCACTACATTTCATCGATTCTGGAAGTGCTGAAGGACTTGAAAGGAAACAATCCGATTGCAAGTGCTCGGACTTTAAATCATCGCAAGAAAGCTTCAGCAAAGAATTTTGTGGAGCTTTAAAGAAAACAAGGGGCTATCATTCATCTGATAACATTGTGGGTTATTCCGAAAGCAAAAAAAGTAGAGAAGATTTAAGTGATACAAATAACTCTCTGATAAATGTAAGAAATATTCCCAAAACGTGTTTGAAATGTGAAAAAATCAAAGAAAATATAGCAGTCACTGAATCCTCTAATACTTTACATGTTACTAGGAAATCTAGATGTATTGATAGCGAAAAATATAAGATCGACACTTTAAGGTCAAAATCAAAAGATGACCCACAACGATCTAAATTATCTAAAATAGGGACATGGCGACGGAAGTCTGAACCTGGACTGCAACAAAACACAGTAATGTCTAAGAAATCACTAGACAGTGATAGTGACAGAAATGAACAACGAGGATTTGAGAAAATAGAATTCGAATGTCGAAATTGTGGTTCAAATAAAATCACTAGAAAGGTTAAATCTAGTGACAGTACTATCATTTCTGACCCTGAACTAGACAATAAGAAAAGAGGCATTGGACCTGGAAAATTGGGTTTAGAAGTCAGAATGTATAACACAAAAAATATACCAAAGAAAATATCAAAGTTAAAGAAAAATAGAGCAAAAGGTTTGCGTCTCGGCTCCGACACTACAGCAAAATTCTACGCTGATTTCTCAACAGATATATCTACTGAAAACATCCTTCATATATCAGAATCTAATGATAGCTTGAATATAGAAAAACCTAAAAAATTTCCTCCAACTTTGGCAATACCAGAAACAATAAGCAAAGACCAAGATATTGACGAAGAAACGTACAAAAGGTTAATTGAAAAGACGGATTCATTTAAAAAGAATGAACTAGAAAAAGTGAAATATCTAAATAAGCAAAAAGTAATCACAGAAGGGTCTGAGGCAGAGGACAAACCAAATGAGATTGAACCAGTCCATGAAGAAGTTCAAGAAAGCTGTGAAGAAATAGAACAACCTTTGGAACAAATTATATCACAACTATTGATGCAAAATAGAGAATTTCAAAAGCTATTAAAAAAACAACAGCAAAGAAATAGTGCGCAAAGACGGCACCAGAGGCTTCTAAAATCTCACTCTAACCCAGACCATGTCATCCTTGCTCGAAGTACAGATTCAGGTAAATTAAAACCAAAGTACGGTCGACAAACTTCCGAAAATTTTGATTTAAATAAAACTGATAATTCGGAAGTCCTGCCATCAGTCTCTAAGTTAGAAGTCGAAGATTTGTCTGACGATGACCATATTTATGAAACATTAAGAGTAGAAAGCAAAGAGGGAGAAAGTCTACACACATTAAATTGTAAAAGTAAGGTGATTCAACATCACTCACATATACCTAGGCCTAAGCGTTTACCATCACCACCAAATATTCCGAATGTAATTATGAATAATCCTGATTCTGATTATGTATATCTCTCATTTGATAAACTGAATACTCAAGATACTGACGGAATATACGACGTCCCTGTAAAATCTCCAGACAAAAATGACAAGCAATTAAAGGCCGATGATTACGTAGCAATGGAACAACAAGGTCCACCAAACATAGATGAAAATTTATATGATAGTCTTGTTGAAGTGTGTAGAAGAAAGAAAGATGTACCTTGTGGTTTAACTAATGAATACCTACCTATGAGTCCAGACCAACAAAGTCCCAATACACCAGAAATATGGTTGAGCAGACAAAAAGAGCATTTTAACGTATCACGCGATAGAAAATCTGGGTCACTTCCTAGAAGTTTTCAAGTAGTTATACCTACCCAAGACGAAAGCAATTTAAATACTTTTAAATGTAAGCCCAATAGTAATAGCAAAACATACTTAAATAGAGATGGAAAAGTTATGAGTACTGATCGACCATTTACTATTGCGTCAGATAAGAGTGAAATTAGTTATGATGACGTCGAAAACTACATGAGCGATGGTGATATCCTTAAATTTAATAAAAGCCCAAAGGCAAATGACAGCGAATATCCACAAAATATAAGTCAGTCTACCTTAGAACTCGAAGAAGAAATCGATCGATGTTACAAAAGTAATTTTGAAGAAATTGACTTAAATAAAAACAAGAATGACAATTTATTAACAGTCTCTCAACCCAATTTAAACACTTCCACCACTTCGTCGTGTGAAGTGTTACCAGAAGATCAAAATGACAAACAAAACGAAATAGAAGTAATACACCCAGAACATAAAATATACAAACCTACTAGTAATATACTTTCACTGAGAAATGTATTAAGCCGTTTCAAGAATAGGAATCCTAACAAAAGTAGTGACGATAATGAAATAAATGCAAATGATCAAAGTAGTCCTGATAGTGGAAAAACTGACTTGAAGAGTCCTTCAAGTGAAAAACGGTCGGCATTAAATCCAAGGAGTTACTCTAAAAACTTATTGCAAAGATTTAAAAGTATTATCGGTGACGAACATGCTGATGATAACCTAAACAAAACGGAAATAGTGAAAACGGAAGTAATTACCGAAGATATACAAAATAATATATTAAAGAGTGATATTAAAGTCGTCATCACGACTACTAATATTCCATCTGCATCGGTTACAAACTCTATGAAAAACGATGTTTTAAGTAAAAGCGTCCATGAACAGTCTACACTCACGGAAAGTCGAAACGAAAAAAATAACTTGGAAGTACTTTCCCACAGCTTCGATAACATTACTCCGAAATTCGAACATTGTAGACCTAATTATGAGAAAAGTTTTAGTATGGTCTCTAATATATCGAGCTCAGTAAGCAGTGCCTCATCACCTTCTAAATCCAACAATAGTTCCTATCAAAGCTTGAACAAATTGCCTATTTATATGCAAGGTAGTAAACACCTTGGTGCAAGAATAGCTCAATCTGATTACGTTGATCCAATGACACTTACTTGTGAAAAATCAACATTAAAAAACGTCAACGTTCTTATTAATAAAAATGCCGTTAGACCTGATAGCTTATTTTCTAATTCTTCTTTTGTAACTTCATCGAGTGAAGGCACATATCACGAGAACCAGAAGATAAGCACAGCGCAAACTGGATTCGAAAAAGATACAATAGTTGAATCCCCAGCGCACATAACATCAGACGACAGTTTTTACGAGAAGTCTTTTGAGAAAATAGAGCATATGACTGATGAAGATGTGTTTAGAGACTCTGCAGTATATTCCGATCAAGAAGATGCAGAAGAAACAAAAACTGAAGTATCCGGTAAAGTAAGCAAAATAATTACACGTGTTGAAAGTATTAAAAGAGAAGCTTCCTTTAGAAGTAAAAGGATAACAGTTATTTCAAATGTTAGTGAGAAAGTAAGTATAAATAATCAATTAACAACAATGACAAATAAAACTCAACACGTTGGAACTGAGAAGAGGAATAATACAGATAAAATTAAAACCAAAATAGCTCCACCCGTACCTGCTAAGCCAAAAGTATCAAATATTCCTTCATTCACTGCTGGGCAGTTGAAACCAAGCGGTATAAATAAAGTTAATAATTTTTTCAAAACTCAAGAACGATCCGTGTCAACTGAATCTGTTATTAACAAAACAATTACACATAATATTGATTCAAAGCATACAGTTCTTAGATCAAAATCTACTCCTCATGATGAAATAAACACTTGCGATGAAGATGTTGTTAATGACATTAAGCTGAAAAATACTAAAGACGAAATCGATACACCGAAACCACAAGGAAACATACAAATGAAAAGGCTAAGCTTTGAACGAGCTAGTCTTGATTCTGCAACCCGTAAAATCAGAACTGGCGAACTGAAGAGAATGAACGAACCACCAAAAAGAGCAAGCAAATCCGTTTTAGAAAGAAAAATGGAAATAGAACAACTGTCTAAAAATCAGACAGCGAAACCTGGACAGAGTTTAAAAAAGCCTCTACAAAGACCGAAGCCCATCACAACTAAAGTAGCTTCTATTCAAAGAAGTTTAAGTGACAACCCAGGGATGGATGTTAATGTGGCAACTTCTTCTTCAATTAATATAGATAAAGACGACATTCCCTTGAACAAAAGCACTAGTGAAATAATGTCCTCAGAAACAAAAGATTTGGATCCAAAAAGCAGTTGGGTCAAACAAGTAGTAAACAAATTCCAATGAGCTTTCTCAAGTGATAATTGTACGCATTTAAATGTAATAATTCCGTCTGTTTTTGTACTCCACTTTTTGAATTTCCGCGATGTATATTAACGAGTTAACATAGATTATTTTTAAGATTGTCCATTAATAATATAATGAATTGTAAATATTTTTACATCAAACCTCTCTGGGCTTTGATATCTTGTGCCATAGACAAGAAATTTATATTTGGCAACACTTTACTACGCACAAAATTAAGCATTCACATCTACATAAATGTAGAATTGATTTTAAATGCTTTATTTTGCTATATATATTTATTGGAAAGTGCCATTAAAATATCTCATTAGTTATATTTACATCCTTAATAATAAAAATTGTACTTATTGGGAAATACATTTTTGAGTTGCAATTTTTCGCTAGAAGTCGTTGAAAATATTTTCGTCAACACATCATTTTGATATAATCTGTTTTTATTAATCAACTTTTGTAATTTTAAACTGGCAAGTAAAATTATGTTTTTTCTTTTCAGTAGTAGCTTAGTCAAAAAGTTATAAATTGAATGAATTTGCTTATTATTTTTATAAGTTACTTTTCTTAATGTCTCATTGGCTTAGTCTTGTTGACTAAGTGCTGCACTCTGCTTGACAATTTTTAAAATATAAAAACGTGCATTATTTTTATTATAAAGGTCTTGAAAATTTATTTTTGTGCAATTGCGTCGATTTACTTAAACTATATTTATTTTAGATTTAATTATTTTGTTTTGTAGGTGACTACTAACACCAAAAAATAGATTGTTCTAGTATTATTTTTTACTAATAAAACGCCGTATGTTGCTGTTTGTTCGTTGAATGTTGTTGTAAAATAGGAAATTTTAATATAGCTCAGGTAAATACGAAAATAACACAATTAGTTTTTTTTTTCAATTAGATTTAGTTTAACGTGCATTCTTACTTAATTTTTGGAGACTGTTAGATCAATAAGGTAAAATAATAATAATTCCTCTATTTACATAGTCGAAATGCTGCCGATTCTGTACCCTAAAATTAAATAATGCCCATATGTGATAACTTTGCCCGAAAGCAAAAAAAGAGTTTAAAATCTACACATGTCATTCATAAAGTCAGATGTCGATCAATTTAATTTTTATTTTGACGTTTAGTTCGATGGGCAAAGTTATAAAATGAAGAATTGCCGGTAAAAACCATAACAAACTAGCCTTTCTTTTGTAAAATCAATTTTAATTATACATTAAATAATACAGTTTATTGAAAATACAGATCTTAACAAAACTTTAAAATAGTGACCTAGTTTTCCTTATCAGAACTATTTTTAAGGCCAAGTGGGAGAAATTTGTACGTATGAAAGAGTAAAGTCTGTAGCGAGTGGGCAAGGGAATTATTGTCCAACGTATTTTAAAATAACATCTTAATACATCACTTAACACCTGGTGTCTGTCGGATTAAAATGAGTTGCATATCTAAAATATTAATGGTTAAATTAGTTAAAATATTCCATTTATAATTGATTTGTCTTAATGGTGAATTAAATCTTGACCTCATAATCATATAGGCGTAAGACTATGCCGCCCCAATCAACAATTTAATTGTTTCATTAAATGTAAAATAGTTTATAATCAAGGGATTAATACTTTTTGTTCTCTCTTAAAAGTAAGTAATTTCGTGTTATGGCAGAATGCTGTTGAGGTGAACAAATTTCATTTAATACCTAAAAAGTCTCTCATGATTGAAATAGGGTCTCATAGATTTATTCTCTATGATTAACCCTAGTTTTTGAGTATGTTCTGTTAAGGATTTACAATAGATCTTATTTTGTTGTCCTCCATGGTCGTCCTACCATGATCTCTAATCGCGATTCAAGTGAGACACATACGTGGTCTATAGTGGCGTCCCTCTGTTGAAGAGGGACGCCACTATAGACCACGTATGTGTCTCGCTTTGACAATCGAAATTGCATCGTGCTTAGAGATCACGGTATAATCTCTGGTCACCTATAAAGATTTATTATTGTGAACAGAAAGAAGAAAATTTCACGAATTATATTAATAAACTATTTTAGGACCAAATATTAACCTCATGAAATGTATCATTATAATAGCGTAACTGTTGTCAGTCCGTGAATATATATGAAAATGTATAATACACGCATACATTCGTTGGCTGATCAGTCTGGTGTGACCACTCGCTTTTAAAAAAAAGTTGTGACTAATCTGAATCCTTGATAAAAAAGGAATACTTACACTTGGGAAAAGGTATTCGTCATGATTACATTGTATACAATTTTTTATTTTTGCACTATTAATGATGGTTTATATGAATTAGACAAACTATATTGAATATTATAATAAAAATATTTAACGAGTGTTCAATCGCAGTTGTGAACGACTATGTTTAAGTCCTGTAGTAACATTTTACTATAAGTAAGTATTACTAATTCTATTTTCAATATCATTATCAAAGTAACACGTCTTTGATAAACAATAAAATGATTATTTTAATAAAGTTGTTTCATTTTAACTACTCTAATTTTTCAAATAAATGCAAAGACAAAAAAGAAAGGTTTTTATGCTAAAAAGAATCCTGCCAGCGGAGACTTTTTTTCAATATATATTTTGTATTAAGAGTTATATATTTCATATGCTGAAATATAAGAATGTCTATTGTTACCCTATTGCAATAATATTGTTTCTTTCTTCTTGTAAATATTAAGGATATGATTTGTGCCTGAAACTCACATACCCAATTTCCGTGACTACTGGCCTAAAAGCTTATAATAATGACACCGCTGTCTATAATATATATAAAAATTTCAAGATAACTATCTACCTACTTAATAAATTTGCATGCCACAGACCAACAAACACGATGGAAGTTAAGAAAAAAATATAATTTATAAAAATAAGTGTTTCAATAATTATTATGATTCAGTTTTCAACTGACTCTACTGACTGTATGATATGTACTATATTTTTATTTACCTAGTATTCAATACATTTTTAGTAATTTTGTTCTGTATGCCCTTGAAGTTATCTCAGCGTCAGTTTCGATTTGGAGTGGCGTATTAATCATTTTTTTTATGATTGTTAAGAAAATCTAGAAAAACAGAATACAGTTTTTGATTAGCTTAATTACATTTGATAATTTACACGTTAGATTTTTTGTTTTAGAAACTCGACTATTTGAAAAAGGTTCGTAAGCAAAAAAAATATTTTTCGTACATTTATCCACTAATATAAGCAAATAGCGAGTGTACCTACTTTTTTCTCTCCGATCATACAATTAGAATTTTCTTACGGTAGCTCCGTTACTAAAGTCGAAATTCACATGCCCACGCCTAACCCATACCATTAAATAAATGAGAAACAATTTTTTCCACACTTTCCCATGTAGGGCAGGTACATTAAAAAAGTCTCGGATGTAAGAATGTTCAATGTGCACCTTTGACTTAGAAATATTAAAACAAAAAGTGATGATGGTAAGGTTGTTATTTTTAATAAGCTCATTTTTATAACCCTTATAGTTATATAATCATAATGTAGCGTCACTACAATGATTGGACAATACATTGTGAATCCTCATGCTTCATACTAGCTGAACCGGCCACGCCTTGCTGTGCCGACTGCAGCGCCATCTGCCGGGCTGATTTGTGAATCTAAACCATTCTCAGATTCCCTTGAACACACACAAAAAAATTCATTCAAATCGGTCCAGCCGTTTAGGAGGAGTTCAGTGACATACACACTCACAGAAGAATTATATATATAAAGATAAGATACACATGTAAAATGCAACTACGCCTCCGAGCCCTTGTTTTATACATGCGTATTTTATATCTTTTATATATTGCATTGCATATATTGTATTGCATTGTGAATGTAAAATTTAAAATAAAAAACACATAATTTATTTCATATCATCCATCCGATGAAAGCTTAAAGTGTAAGGCTTTATATTGTCACATATTTAAATGATCATCAAAAAAAATAGTAATTGATCGTCAAAAAAATACAATTGGCACCCTTTTTTATTTTTATACTTAGGAAATTGCGTTACGCATACTATGCCGCGCCGTGCGAGCGGTGCAGTTATGTAAGACTCTCCTCCATTCCCCGTCCATCCGGCCTAGTGCCTGATGGAGGATTGGAGGCCTACCCTCTAAAAACCTAAGTATGCACCCTCGCACTGCCGTTAGTCCCGTGGGGTCGTTGGTAGCTACAATTGGCAATCTAACCAAACCTTTATTTGTATTTTTCAGATAATTATTTATTATTTTTTTTGATAATAATTTAAATATTTTCCCTTTTTATTTAGTACCTATACTTTCGCGCACATTAATAATCAAGAAATTTTTACTTTAAAAGTAGTTTATTAAAATTTAAAGCTTTTTACCAAAACCTATATTAAACACGCTAACCGCTGCGATACTTGATTGCAATTTATTATCGCCAATTTGAACAGAAGCTCATTAATTAAATGATATAAAATGGCAACCTTACCTCACAGTAGGTATTGATCTGCAATCGTGACATCTGAAATTCCATATACTGAAATGGTGGAAGTCACGCAAGATTCGTACCATGGCACGCGCTAGGACCTACATATCATATTAAGGCCGCAGTCATGAGTTTGGGCGGTAAGCAAAATCGAGATAGGGCGGGCGACGATAAATTTATTCTAGATATTAATATACAGTCAAAATTAATAAATTTGCATGATAAATTTTATTAAAAACAAATTAGAAAAAATCTACTTGTCTCACGAGTTATTCTCAGGCGGGTCTCGAATCCGCAACCTTGGCATGTCCGGTTCAGTGCTCTCTCAATTGCATCCTATATAACAAGGCTTATTATACAACAATCAGGCAAGATTCAGAAATTCTAAGTTGAAAATATTGAATGAGTTTTTATTGCACAAGTCTTAAAAGTGTGATTTTTGGCGGATCATTGACGACTTGATTTCATTAGATAAATAAGTGGTTAGTGGCCCGCCAAAAATTTCTGAATCATCCGTTTGGCCCGACTGTTAAAAAACTTGAGCAGCCTTGCTATATAAGATATCTATGAAAATGTAATATATGCCTTAACAATCCATAATTCAGCTTGTAATTAAAATCATAATCTTAGGATTATGGGGAATGTCCTAAAGTTCAAAGGTACCCAATGACGGATTGCAAAGGTAACACGAGTTTCTATATGCTCAGTCTTTGGATGAGTGACCAACGAATAATTGTCTCCTATGTGCATTCGAAGGCATAGTAAGCTTTAATAAGCAGATACACTGTGTTTAAAGCACCTATTATTAGGTGCAGCGATGGAAGCCCTCCTTGCACTAAGAAAACTAAGAGCCTTTTGGGAATCATCATAGCAAGGATGGGATGAACTCACCATATGGGGACAATTCCGATTGGCTGATTCGGCGACTGCTAATGCTTTGAAGAATACTGAACAGATCATTGGTAAATCTAAGCGTAGGCCTTAGCTCATTGGTTCAATCTCAGCTTTAGCCCAAGCAACCCAACCCAAGGATCGATCCTCGCCGATGTACTACGTGGATTCATTCATAATGCAAGCTTTAGCTTACCACGAGAGGAAAAAAAAATATGTTCGACGCAATGTTTATATTTCTTTTTATCATTAATGTATAAAACCGTAGTGAAGATTACAACCTCTAAGACTATATATTTTCACAAAAGCTGTTTTTTATATCTCGTATTGTATTTTCACATCTCAGCCTTAAGACGTCCACTGCCGGACAGAAGCTTCCACAACAATGGGGGGTTTCGATATAATCTTTATAACACCTTTGCTCGTAATGCTGATGTAATTCCACCGGTTTTAAATATGTAAAGCGGGTCATAAAAAACGCGTGTGTTATCAAAGCAAATAGTTAAGTTATAGTCCATACAAATTCCATGAAAGTATTATTTGCCATTTCGCGCGCTGTTGCAATTCAAATTTCGAACTAATCCCCGCTCGTCAAAATCGCGGGAAAGCAACAGTGTACATTCACAGATTGAGTTTATTTAATAATAGGTAATAACATAATTAAAAAATTTGGACGACCGTTTGGTGCAACGGTAGTGATCCTGCCTTTCGCACCGACGGTCCTGGGTTCGAATCCCGGAAGGGGCAGATGTTTGTATGATGAATACGAGCATTTGTACCTAAGTCATGGGTGTTTATATATATTTCTATGAATATTACATATCTATGTATCATATATGTATGTCTATTCTTTAGCCTAGTATCCATAACATAAGCCATACTGTGCTTACTTTGAGCTAGGCTAATTGGTGTGAATGTAAGAAATATTTATTTATTTATTTACTTTATAAAAAAAATAAATAAAAAAAACCCAACTACCTATCATTTTAATAATTGTAATTTTACTGTTTCAATAACTAAAAATGAAAAAAATATAAAATGTTATAAATCGGAAAGTGAGTTTGTTTGTTTGTTTGTTCCGCTTTCACGCCGTAAGTACTGAACCGATTGCTTTGAATTTTTGCAGACGTAAAGATAAAATATCCGGATTAAATAATAGGGTACTTTTTATCCTGGAAAAAAATGATATTCCCGAGGAAAAACAAAAATATTGTTTGCTTGATGGATGGATTGTAGATGGCGCTGTGTGTCGTTTAAAACAAGGTAAAATATTGCAAACGAATGCATGTAAATTTAGAAGCTAAATGATACGATAATGAATCCCCGAAAATGAGGAATTCCCGAGGGATGACGTACAATTTGTTTTATCGTCTAAACTGTTTTTTTATTTTACATATATGTTGCAAACGAATATGAACATGTAAATTTTGAAGCTAAATGATTCACTAAATGACTCATTCCTCGGATTCCGATTATTCCAACAGACCTCCCATTTCAATTTAAAAGACTACAATTTCCTATAAGGGTTTCATTTGCAATGACCATTAATAAAGCACAAGGCCAAACTCTAAGGGTTGCTCGAGTACACTTGGAAAAACATTGTTTTTCGCATGGTCAGCTCTATGTAGCGTGTTCCCGGGTTTCCAGTGCCCAAAATCTGCATGTTTTTGCTCCACAAGGGAAAACATATAATATAGTGTACCATTCAGTTTTGGTTTAACAACTAATTGTATCCAGCGTTACATCGCGCTTCTTAGATTTTTCCGTGAGAATGAGAAGTTTTCTTATAGTTGTGCTTTATACCGCAATATAACCGAATTCCACGCGGGCGAAGCCGCGGGCGGAAAGCTAGTGTATAACATGCTCGGCACAATTACGGCCTCGCCTTCGGCTCGGGCTGAAATTCCGCCTCGCATGTTATAACCGTCATAACGCACTAATATCGTAATGTACTATTACGTTTGGCTTGGATTACACAGTGAAACACAATTCGGAAACTCTGCTACACTTTTTGGGGTCCCACGATCAAAGATTAATTGCTATGCAGGAGAAGGCTCCTGCCCTGCCCTGCCCGGCCTTGCTACCTTGGTACGCCCATGTAAATAGAGAAGGCCTCTGTCTTAACAATTATAAATATTTATTATAATGTTGTTGAAGATAACAATTGTCGTTGAATTGTATAGATACAATATAAAGATAGGTATACATAGATAGTGCAAACTTTGTTATAATTGCGATTAGGACTAAATAATCGATACAAGTTTTCCGGAACAGACTGTCATTGTCGAGGTACCGCCAAAGAAGTAAATTCTTTCATTTAAAGATAAAGTCCTTTTCATTAAATATAATAATTTACAATGCGTGTAAATTATTATATTAATGCATCAACAGCTAAACTGTGGCTATAATAAGAAGTCTTCTACCTAATTAAGTTTTATTTAATAATTGTCGCTGTTAACTGAATTTAAAACATCGAGATATACTTAAATTATGATTTGTAAATTGCCTGATTTAGTTTAGATTTGACTCGATCTTCTTTTGTCGCCGACGAATAAACTCATCCAATTACACTAATGATTGCTACGCCACACTAGTACGTCGTCATTTGTCACGATATCGCGTGATAGGAATTGTTTTCCCTCCAAAACTGTACTGGGCGTCTTCAGAAAGCACGCAAGACACTGCCAGTCGCATAGTGTAAGGGCAAGGGTGTAAAAAAGTATTTAGTTCTTACACGCCGTCGACGATCGTTTGGAGCAACGGTAGCGATCCTGCCTTACGTACCGACGGTCTTGGGTTCGAGTCCCGGAAGAGGCAGATATTTATATGATGATTACGAACATTTGTATTGTACTTTAGTTATGGATATTTATATATTTTTTTTAATATCACATTTCTATGTTTCAGATATATTTTTGTCTATCCGTGAATTGGCGTAAATTGGCTTGACTGTAAGAAATATTATGATTATTACTACTTACACGTTCTCTCATTCAAGTAAAATAGTTGTGACAAATACCGAAAACACGCTTTTATATTTAAAGTTGTTATAAGTGTATGAAAACCATAAACTCGTCAACTTCTAAACATAGCTACTAAAAAGATTCGAAATGTCCGGATTAAATAAGTCATGAAAAGTGGGGCTGATCGTTATGGATCGTAATGACTCTTGAATCTTTAGAAGGATTTTAATGTATGAAACAAATAAAAGATAGCGTGTAAGCTGATATTGGTCTTATTTAACTAATAATACAGTCAATGTCCGTACCGTCTATCAGTTGATTTTGATTGAGTTTAAAAAATCATATCATTATTAATAATTTAAATTTAAACCAAAATATAAATTACTAAAATGGAAAATTAGATGTACCCAATTTAATAGCTACCTATCTACAATCATATTATCATCAAACCATATTATAGATATGTTTTGGATAATAAATAAGCAGTATAGTAGTTGTGCACCCTACTTCTTTCTTATCTCCACATAACTAGTAGAAAAAGCGTAAGGCATAAATATAGTAACGCAGTTAAAAGTAACTCCTGAGTTTCATACATTTTTTAATCATAGCATTTCTAAAAACAAAACAAACTTCACAATGGCCCCAGGTCTATTTCATCCCGATGAAAATTTATCTGTTGAAGCGAGATCGATGTATCCGCTTTTCGCACAAGAAAGAAAGAGACAAACAACAGGAAGTCGCGTTCCTTAAAAATTCATTCCTTTTCAGACGACCATCGTCTGTTGCCGTACACTATGGGTTCGAAATTTGAAAATTTCTTTTCGTAAAATTAAATTTATAGTAATTATTCGAAATTTAAATTTAGTTCGATAGAAATAGATGAGCACTGCGTGAAATCGTGTAATAAACCAGTATTATATTGAGCTGTGTATTTAATTTAGTTTGTTGGAATAATAACTCAATTTTTGGGTCTTATAATTCAATCTGTGGGATCTTATTGGTCGGTTTCGCAGTAGCATGGGTTCGACTAGTTACTTAGGTAAGCCAAAATCTCCAGGGTATAGAGTGAAAAGTGGTTCGAGTGCAGGCTCGGATAAAGAGATGAATGGAAAATTAAGAAGGACCAAAATAAGGCAAGTATATAAATTTAATTTATATGTCCGAGAGCTTATAACCCGTCCATTTTCAAAGCCAGGGTGAATAAGTACCTTCTGGGTTAGCTCGTTCTATCGTGGATCCTGTCTTGGCCTCTGGGCTTGATTGGTATCAAAAGCGAACCCATTCTGGTGTCACAGTTTCTGAGGTTCCAGGTTTAATATCGTCAAGGTAGAAAAATGAACTAGAAATCGATTTTTATATTACATAAGTATTAAAAAAAATAGGTATCATTAGGTTTTTTTTTTATGTATGCATTTTATTGCTAGATTGTTTTTGCGCTCGGGTTTGATTGGAACAAGAGCGTAACCATTAAAAAAAATCTGCTAGATATTTATATCTAAAAATCAGTGTACACTTAGTTGGCAATAGAGATTAGAAGAGTTATTTCAAGACAAAAGTCGTGTGGTGTCGTGGGACACCGAATGAGAACGAAGTTCGAGGTATAAAAAATAATTATTCGGATATACCTACATTTTTTATTATGATTTTTTTTATCGATAAGAAGCAAAGAGACTACTTTAGAAAATTATAATATAAAAGCAGTCGTCACGAAGACTATACATTAGACACCGTATAGCCATCCCACATAGACTATACATGAAAATCTTACGCTTTTTGTTTAACGCTACGGACGTTTTTCCCGGCTAGGGTACCCCTCCGCAACGCCCCATAAGGAACTTCGTTAGAAAAAGAGAACTTATTTCAGAGTTCAAGTAGTACTCGAACCTACAACCTTCGCTATCCGGGCGAGTACTCTTCCATTTAAGCTACAGAGACCTACAGAGCCGGCAAATTTTCCCAAGAATCTATTTCTTTACCTAATGCCAGCGCTCTATATTCTATGTGTATATATCTATACTCTATACCTACAACATCATCTTTAAATCAAACGCTTGTCAAAAACGGCGCCATTTGAATAAGGGCGAAAAGTGTCATGCTTGCAAAAGTCACTGGAGTTATTTTTCGTGTTTCTTTCAAATACTTTTATTTTAATTGTTTGAATCTTCGCATTTTGTTCGCAGCAGTTAGATTGTGAGAATATAGTGTACTGAAAGTGAGGTGTATTACTTACCGCGTGATGTTTGGCAGTTCACACTTGAGCGTTCGTGAAAGCAACTAATGATACTAAAAGCAATCAGTGTAAACATCCAGTAGATCACAAAATTGGCGCCTTTTATAAAAAGTTAAAAAAAGTAAAAGTTTATTTGAGTTCAATTTACAACACAGAACATAAATAGGTAACTGTTACAATCAAAGGTTCTTTGAGTATTATCGTAACTATATTTAAATTGCTAACAGTTTCACTGGACTTCACACTAGGATTCCCTGTGTCGTGAAGACCAGTATATCTATTTGAACTAAGCATGTATTCATGTGCTTGTGAATTGTTGTGTGTATGTGTGTGTGTGTGTGTTTGTGTGTGTGTGTGTGTGTGTGTGTTTGTGTGCGCATGTGTTTATCTGTGCGTGTTTGTGTGTGTGTGTGTGTGTGTGTGTTGTAATGATCTATTTATTAATGTATTTATACTTATATACATACATATCCTTATATGCATACATACATACACAATCCAATATATGTGAGATTTAGCATCCACATCACACCATCACTTATTTCACGAATATAATCATGTCAAGCCAGCTGAAGTATTACCGTTACGTTATAATTTGTAGTAGGTAGGTTATTAATATGATTTTCTATCGTGATCTCGACTTTCCTACCTTTGAGGCGGAGCGTGGCTAAGCCGGATTTTAGGGGACACTTCAATCCAGAATTAGACGTCTTTCGAGTGAGATGATGATAAAGTTCTATGAATCTTTGGGAATGGTAAATTTAGGTTTGCTGTAGGAATATATAAGTACGCTTTTTCGTAATTTTTGATGACCTTGGAAAGAACCATACGGCCTATCGTTTATAATAAATTTCTCTTCTTAGGTCATAATGAATGATGATGAGATATGATTTATGAATAATAAAAGTATGCCAAGGGTATTTTCTTCTTATTTTTTTCTTGATTCCTGTAATTAGGGGTTGGTGATGGTCGTGGGTCTAGAACTCCAAGATATGGTCTACCAGTTCGCACTTTACAAGTAACGATACTAGGTAAGTATCGTTACTTGTACTTGTACCCAGGCGCTTCGTTCCTCCACGATACGGAGTACCATTGCCGAGATTAGCCGAGTAAATACTCTAAATAGAGTCTCCTTACAACACTAATAGATCCTAGGGTGAAGGTGTTTCTTAACTTGTTAAGAATAATCACACAAACTCAATTCAGCTGTGCCATTTTATTACAGAGCTCTCAGGTCTACCAGGGCCGAATTTGGAGGTCTGGAGTCTTTAGGGCAACGCAGGCTCCTAATTTTTCTCGAATAAAAAATCAAAATCATTTATCGCGAATATGAGTTATACATTTGTTAAAACAATGTTAAAAGTATTCTTATAATCTAGAAACTAAAACTTCTAAAAAATCTGTTTGGAAATAAACTGCTGCTGGCCCATCTTAAATTTGTATTTTTTTTCTCTCTATTGTGGGAGTCCCAGTAGCCCCGCCTGCCCTCCGCCAAATACGGTCCTGAGGCCTAATTTCCGGCTTACTAATCATCAGATTAGTTGCCATCATAATAGTATTATATTCTCGTTTGATTTATATGCGCATGAAAAATTTCAACTCAATCGGAAGCTAAGATATGAGTCAAATTAAATTTACAATATTTTATTACAAACACCGGGACACGTGGAAATAAATAAAAGCTTCTGATTTATTATTTTATAATTTTGTGTTTTCTTACTCGAATGGTATTTTACGAGTATGAATATAACAATTATTACTATTATGTTATTACATATTATAAATAAAGAAAACATTTCATCATAAAACTATAGTATAAACACATGCATGAAACTCAGACCCATGTCAATATTAGCTCTAGATAGATATAAATCTAATTTAGAATTTTATCTTTTCATTAAATACGTGTTTATTTAACCTGTTTAACATCACGATATCGCTGTAATATTTGTTTGACAACTTCTTTCCAAAGTGTTGACGTCAACAGCGGTCGCCATGGAAACGGAATAATAGTGTAATCAATACTATTCCATTTTCAAAAATGCTCCCATGCAAACAAGTCATGGCGCAATGCGCAATTTAAAATAATGTTGAAGTTTTTAATTCAAATATCAAAAATAAATTACTTATTGTTTTTATAATTCTAATTTCGAAATGTGACCTAAGTCTAATACTTTTTTTAATTTTTTGCGATGAGTGCGTTCTATTCGTACAGGAGGCCGTCGAAGATAAATGAATATGGGCTGAAAAGGATTCCAGATTATACTGAGCTCGCATACAAGGAGGCAGTATCAAAGCTTAGATACTTCTTGTCGGGGAACTATGCACCAAGCGTAAGTTCTTTTATTTTTTTTACTAGGTGTGATAACATATTCGTTTTCTTAGTGAAACAGCAAACTTTTAATTAACGATTTAAAAAATAAATCTTAATGAATTTACAAATAAGAACTAATTAAATAAATTTTATTTTTATTACTTACATTTAATGTCAAATTCAACACACTTTATAGAGAGTGGGCCATAATAACACTTCCCAGGGGCCTAATGCGGATTGATGGATGCTAATTATAACTGGTATAGCCAACGATTAAATGAAACCCAAAGCTCGAAATAGTAAATTATTGGTCACCAATCCGATGACCAGCCCTAGCGAACGTTGCTTAACTCCTGTAATCACAGCTCGCCAGCAGTCGTAACATTCACCAATCCGTGTGTTGATTTATGGCCCATTTTCACTATGATGTATATAAAACTATGCACTGTAAAAATATTATATACAGATCTTTATTATAAGGCAGGTCCAAACATCAAAGCGTATAGGTAGATGTACTGTCGTCTATACATTATAATTGTTAACCTATGCAGACAGCAGTGAAGACTTGTAGTTTGGCTTTAGCCGTCTTGGAGAGAACCGACATTTTGACAGTTTTTTTCGCCTAATATATCAGCTATGAAACACTTAGTGCGCAAATGAAAGTTTGTTTTTTGTTAATATTTTATTGAAATAAAAACAGGGTATACACTTCTGTTCCCAGGTACGTAGCTACGGAGGCTCTCCCTCCGTAAAAAACCTCGAAGAATCCGATGGAGACTTAGAAAAGAAGTACTCCACATCGCCTTATACCGCTCTCACCGAGTTCCGTCCTCGGCCTAAGCTGACGGCGAAGTACGCCACATTATACGCCGACAGCTTACATAATGCTAAATATTCACCACTCCATACTACACATGGTAAGTTACCGTTAAGATTTTTTGACGTGACAACGTCTTATAAATTGGTTTGCCGGGTGACACTTCAAGAAACTGCGTTACGCTCCGCTCACGTTATGCGCTTACAATGAGAGCGAGTGAGAGGCACGCGTCCCTTCCACTCGGGCATGGTTAGCCCGCCTAAGAGCGAGAGAGACAGACATAAAAAGTGGAAGGGACGCGTGCCTATAAATTAATGTTTTAAATATAATTCTTTGTATAAATAAATGTTTTAAATTGTTACTATTATTTCATCCTTCTTCCTACTATACGAATGAATATTCACATTAAAATTATTTTACCACTCAAAGTCGTTGTCACGTAAAACTTTCGCCCGTATACCGACTTTACAGGCAACCAACCAGTTTTTTTTTTTAGACAAATTATTATTACAGAAAAATACTAGAAAATATCGACTCGGGTCACAAGTGAATTTTCAGGCGGGTATCGAACCCGCAACCTTTTGGAAATACGGTCCAATGCTCTCCCAATTGAGCTACCGAGCCCTGTGAACACTCGACAAAACTTTCTAGTACCTTTCTGATTTTACGCTGCAGGCCAGCGTTGTATCCTCAATGAGAGGAACAGCCTCTCCTATTCGAAAGTAAAAAAATGTTTTTTGGGAGATTATCTGAAAAGATCACATTGAAAAATTCATAAAATATAAAAAAAAATATATAATACCGTTAAGAATGTTAAGTTACCAACTTAACTTGAGGGTTTTGTATGGTAGCTGTACTTTAATTTAGCTCTTTTTAAACCAAACGTGATACCACCATAAAACAATAAATCTAAACAAATAAAAGACTAATTTGTGGTTAGAATTAACGTCTAGTGTTGTGGAAAAGAGATAATATAGTATTTTTAATACTTCCATAGAAAAAAAGGTAAAATATTAAGGTAAGCTCATCGCCGCAAAGTTGCCTGTCTGTCGGTCTTCTACAGACTGGACTTTGGAGAATGTGCTCAAGAGCTGCATTTGCTCATACCGCCATCTCCTTTTTTCCATCGGACATCCAGACGCACTGCGGGCTACCACCCTTTCTTGGTTGCAATTCCTACCTGTCGCACCAAACGCTTCTCAACGTCCTTCATAATGCGCACAGCAAAGGAGTGGAACTCCCTCCCTGCGTCTGTATTTCCGAGAATTATAACCCGTCCATTTTCAAAGCCAGGGTGAATAGGCACCTTCTGGGTTAGCTTGTCTTGGCCCCCGGGCTTGATTGGGATCAATCCCAAAAAAAAAACAACAACAATAAGCTTTTAAAATTTTCAACAAGTATTGTTGTATTCTTTATGGCATAAATATAATTTTATTATAAAATAATTTATCAATTTTGTCTTATTTTAAAACATCTCTACAATGGTCAAATCGACTGTAGTGAAGTAGTTCTTTAAGCATTCTACAAGATAAAGTAAGTTTAGCCAACACTATCGAAGTGTAACTTATGCACCTAAATAGAGCGTATAGCGAGGGTATGTGTGTTCGAGTCCCGCTGACATGGAGAAGTTGATTTTTTTCTAGTAATTTCTAGTCATTTTTCTCTAGTTTCTCGAAAAGTCCTCGTTGATGTCGAATATAACACATTTGGCTGGAGGTGAAATAATAAGGAAATATAGCCTTAAGCAAACCGCGTGCCATGATGTTAAAAGTATGAAGAAAAACACATAATGTTATCTTCATTGACATACGTTACAACATCACTCACTCACACATACATTTAGCATGGTGAATATTATCTCAGTACTCACTTTTGCTATCAGTGCCAGCTCCAGCTCCAACTGCGACTCCAGCGGCGGATCTCTCGGGAGGGACTAACCCTGATGTCATCAACTTCATACAGAAGCAAGAGGAGTACATAGAACAACTGGAAAGAGAGAGCCAATATTGTAGGGTAAGTGTAATTTTGATTTAGTCACACGTCACCAATCACCAAGTAGCATGGGGGTTTGATAACATTGATAATGCCCTCATTAGTAGCTTATTTCATATATTTCATATAATAAAGACGTTAAAGTTCAAAAACAATGTCGAGTTTATCAAATAAAATAAAATAAAAAAATAATTTCATATACTGCTAAATTGGACACAATTTAAGGTGGTGATGCTGGTCTTATAATTTTCCCACCGGAACTTTGCCAGTGTTGAGGGGTACATACACGGATTTTTAGTGGGAATACCTCCAAACCTTACCGGGCACTAGTCCAAGTAGTGGCATGGAAGACAGTCCCACGACCCACATAACTTCGCTGTTCACCCGCAGCGGAATATGCGTAACGCATTTCCCCGTGTAAATAAAAAAAAAACGTTGGGATAATTTAGTAAAGAAAGATAAGAAAGTAAATAAGGCAATCTAAGATAAATCCGTCTAAGGTCAATATTACACAGACGTTATAGTATAATTTCTATCAAAGTGAAAATTTATTAAAAGTATGACAAATAAAATTGGGTTAAAACTATTAGATATTGATTTTTTTTTATTATTTTTGTCATTAAATGAGTACTGATTAAAATTCATAACCATGGACAATCCATTAAACTGTATACTTTGTCTTTTTTAGTTTTTATCACAAAGCCAATTATGTTCTAATTTTTACTGTATGTAGACTCTCCCAATACTACCATCCTTTCACTCGATGGGCTCACTTAATGAAATAATGACAAGAGCATTCCTCATAAAATTCATAACACAGTTTAATTTCTACTCTAGGATGAACTCAATAACCTATTAGGAAAAGTGAAGGAGGTGATATCAGAAAATGAGCACTTACACGAGGCTCAAAAGAACAAATTGTTCAATCGCATGTTTAATTCTTACAACGGCGGTTCTGAGACTGACGACCTTGACGATCTCGGTGATAGTACGGGCCTCGAAAGCGATAATAAAGTAAGTCTTCAACATAATAAGTAACAATGAGATAGCAGTATTTTTGTGCTAGAAAATCATTTGATAATTATACAAGTTGTAAAAAGACTTCACGGTAATGAAAATCGGTTTTTATTTTCATCATTACAAATATTTATATGGAGTTACTGTTCCATACAGCCTATCTTATACCATTGTAATGAAGATAATTTTGTTTTTTAGTGTATGGCTTGTTATGCTGCTCTTTAAAAATCCTTTCTAAAAGAATGAGACAGCACAACTAGATACATAATTCTGTCATTTGTACAGTCATCAAATATGTGGTAAATGCAATATAAGAGTTTGCCACTAGATATTAGACCCTATTTATTCATACTCTAACTTAAAAATCAGTTGTAACTCTACGGGTTTAGGTAGAATGTATACAAAGATTATCCAAGTATTTTACGACAACAGTATTCTTTAACAAATTATGTCAAAACATTTTCTAAGATTTACGACACCATGCATAATGTAATATTTTTTGAAGGCAACTCCGAAGCCACGGAGAGCCAAGTTCCGTTCCACGAAGCTCGAAGGACCAAATATAGTGTTTGAATCACGCATAGCAGAATTGGAGGCTCAACTGACTCAAGCAAAAATCGACCTGAAAAAGATTCAGGTAAGAATGAATTCGCTGATAGCGGAAACAGCTGCAATAAAAGGAAAGATTTGGATTTCGGATATTCAAATCGTTTTTATTAAATTTATTACCATAAGCAGTTAGTATGCTTTCGCTTCGTAAATATCTTTTTAATTTTAGTATATGAAGCCAGAATTCTTTTTGTTACGCAGTTAAATTAGTAACAACATGCATAATATTCTTCATATACCTACAAAGTAAATTGAATAGTAAAACGGTTATAATACGTGTTTTCTTAGCACGAAATATTGAACAAATTAGCATATCAATTGAAATAATTTTTTATTTGATATGCTAACAAAATCGATTTAAAAAAGATGAAGGTATTTAAAGCAAAGTTTTATTTCAAAACACGTTAGTATTTTTGTTGTCAACAAAATCAGTGAATGCAATTAATAAGTAATTTAATTTATAAGGTATTAATCAGTAATTATATATTTTTTATTTAAGGATCTAACTGCTAGATATCTAAAGAATTTGTTTCAAGAAAAAACTCATCCCGTCCCAGATATCTAGTATTATTGAATTATTTTGTGTAATACTTTCTTAAGTGTAAATTAGAATAAAAACATAACTTTTTGTTTTTAAAAATTCTTACATTACAGGAAGAGAATAATGAAAATAAACGTAAACTCGCCTCTGGACTCGTTGACTCAACTTGCCTTGATAGCTTCAAACGGCAAATAGATAATTTGCAAAGGTATACAAATTTCTAATTTCACTAGCAATATAGGACATTCCATACCACTATACCTTTATACCACATACATAAATCGCGTTCTATACCAAATTCGACTGTCGTTATTAGTATTAGTAATTTTATTGCAAATCTCCATCAGTCCATTAGTATAATCAAATTAGAAGGCTAAAGCTTGGTTTGTTCAAAAACTCTCTGAGCACTAAAACTCCCTGCTATGACAATATGAGTGACTATTCTTTCATAATAACTATGGAGTTTTTGAAGTTTCGTAATTCTGTATGAAGATAAAAAACTTACAGAGACAAGTCTTCATTGGAAGCTCAGATATCCAAATTGAAGCTATCTCTTGAGCAAAAGGACGTAGACCTTGATGGGAGATACAAAAGAGGATCAGATGCTGTTGAACAGCAACTGAGAGAAGAGAGGAATAATTTGGAAGCTGAAATACGTAGACTCAAGGTATTTATAAAATTATATTGTTGTTCGCTAGAGTTATATTTTATGTTTTCTTTAGAGGCTGGTAGTTATGGGATGCTACTTCATGAAGAAATCAAAGCAGCTAGTACTAATATAATAAGGCGATGCAGTCGCTTAGCATAAAGCTGCGCTGGCACCATATATTGGAGCGGAGCGTGTAACCTAAAAAGAGAAACAAAAAATGTTTCGATGGGAATTTTTGCGAATTTCAAAATTCGGGCTCCGGCACAATCTGGTCCTAAACCTGTTGATTCGATTCCACACAAAAATATTAAAATCGGTTAAGAACTGGGGAAGTTATGGCGTAACAGACATTGCGCCATTGAAGCTGATCCATGGAAGCTTCGCTCGCTCCGTTCCAAAAAGAAGTCGGGTGACCTCCATGTAAAAACTTAAGACAGTCGGATCTGTAATTTTGTCTGCCAACGTTTTTCCATTGCAATAACAATTCAATTGCCAGTGCTTTACGATACTTCTTCTTGTTTATATGTTAAAGTTGTGTTCTTTAAATAATATAGAGATTAATTTTTTGGTATAAATGAAGTATAATAAAGTAATTACCTTTTAATATATACAGGATGATTTAGCAAAAGAACGTTCGAAAGTTCGTGATTTAGCTGGAGAAGGTGCTCGACGCGCCATACAAGAGCGGAGCGCTGCGGAACAGAGATACAATGCACATTTCGATGAACTACAGCACGATTTAGCTGCTCAGTACGACAACGTAGCTAAATTGCAGGTAACTACTTTAAATAAAATTTCTAAACGTCTTAAGTAAAAACGGATTCTAATACCAATTTCAATATTTTTTGTTTAGCTGGAGTTGGAACGCCAGCGTCGCGAAGAAAATGATCTAAAGAGAGAGCTATCAATGAAAACTTCGGCAATAGAGGAGTTGAAGATGGAACTTAAGAATAAAAGTGGTAAATGTTTCGTAGGGTTTAATGATAAGGCTTACTCTTTCAATGATAATAAAAAAAATTAAAAGTCATTGCTACAATTGTTTACTACGGTTATATTTGAAGTTGTACCTTTTCAGGTTTTCTTTGTAACATAGTGTTAAATTAAACTTTAGGTAAATACTGGAATAAAAACTTCAATTCAAATTTTCGTAAGTGTAGGTCATGTCTTTATCTTAGAAGTCAACTCACCTTTTTAAATTCAAGTAACAAACCTTAAGAAATCAATTTATCCTTCGAAAGTCCATATTTAGAGATACGAGAATTTTAATGCATTTTTTGGTATATTAAATATTCCAGCGTCTCTACAAGCAGATTTGGCTCAAGCTCACGCGGAGAAAGCGTCTCTTGATGAAGAGTTGGCGAGTGCTCGACTAGCCATAGAGAGGCAACAACGCCAAGCCAAACACGAAACCAATCGACTTAATTCTGAGGTATAATTCATAGTGCATAGATGAATATGTGTATCTACTATAACTGGTCTCTTTTTAATACCACACAAGTGGTAACCACATTCTTTAGCTTCTTTATAATATCAGTCTTTTGAATGTGTCTAATACAAAGGCACAGGCTTCCTTATGGATGAAAACACCGTATGGAGAATGCTACATAAATTACCATTAAGCAAATAAGCAAGCGATCTCAGTGGTGATAGGTGAGTGCTAATGTCAACGGCCAAATGAAGCATGGACCAACTACTTAACGTGTTTTCCAGAGGACAAAGAAGTTCGAAGTAGTAATTTTTTTAGTTGCTTAACCTCTGTAACGATACAATTAGTGATGGGCGCGCATCCGACCATCGAGCTGCTACTTTAGTTTCTTATATGATTATAATCGTTACCCCATTTTTTAGATACAATCTCTTCGTCAACGTCTCGATCGAGCTGACGCAGATTTGGTGCATTCACGACGTGAGAATTTACGACTCACAGAGCAGATTGCAACTCTTGAAAAAGAGGTGATTCAATATTTTATCTCAATGATATAAGGAATGTCAATTTTAAATAACAGATACAACATTAGTGAAGTAGTAATCACTAACATTAATAAAATTTCACAGTTGAATATGAAGAACTTAACGCCAATATCACCGGAGAAGAAGAAAAAAGAAAAAGAGTTATCTACTGCATTGGAATCCATTGAAAATAAGCACGGTATGTAAGGACCCGTTCTATATTTTGTAGAATTTCGGATCAAAATAATTTAATAATCATAAAGGCAATGCAACAAACCTTTAAACAAAACATATTAATGAGATCACTAATTGGGAATTAGTTTTATTGTAGAGATGTCTTCATCGTCATGGGTAAACTATTGATGTTTTGAAATTCATCTTTCAAGTTCAAAAAAGTTTGAAAAGAATTCGTTATTTTCAAAACATTTATATTTTACCCTTTCATATTCTGCGCCTGCACGTATATCTATAGTGTTATGAAAGGGCTTTCTAAGTTTCATTTAATCAATAGTTTATTCATCAGATTGTTTAAATTCTTTAAACATCTCAAACAAATAAAAAACTTCCCCGCAACCAACGATACGATAACCACTTAACCAGTAAATCAATACACATAATTATGAATAAAGGAAAATACTTTTTTTAGTTTAAACCAAATACCTTTGGTCCCACAGCTAAAACGGTGGCTGAGTTGGAGTCCATGATACAATCACAAAACAGTCTGATGGAGAAACTCACCGGCGAATGTCGTTTGCTAACAGACAAGCTTGACGACGCAAATCGTAGGCACAAGTACGAAACAATTCCAATTTTATTTGCATGCAAAATATCACCTATTTATATCCTTCTATTCTAAACAAACATAACTGTTATTGTCGTCATTACCCATTTAAATAGAAACAGTTGTCTAACGTCGTGTTGTGTTTTTATTGGTGGCAGGCAGTGCGCAGAGTCGCGGCCGTGCAGACGAACCAATCAGAACACAATACGACCATTCAAGATCACAAGACCAACCAGTAGGGAAACACCGTTCCAAGCGCCGCTCAGAAAAAGAGTCCGATTCGTCGAATAAATACCCGCCAATCATTGTTGGGCAATTGACGACCAATCAGGATCTCAATGATGTGAAAGGTGAAAAAATTTATAACTTACCGCTAATGATTCAACAGCCCTTTTTACGGGAGAAAAAGGAGCCTATCAAGGTTGATATAAGCGTCAAATTAATACCTAAACCCAGAAGGAAAGACAAAAAGAAACGTGAAGCGCAAGTAGACGAAATAGTGATACATACTAATGATGATAAGGGTGTAAAAAATAATATAAGTATGGAAGTGGTAGATGGCAATATCAAAGTCATAGAGGAAACTATGGAAGTTTTTGATGATGATAATATTTGCGCAAATAATGATAAAAAAGAACTTTACTCCAATGATATGGTTGAGCAAATAACTGATGAATCTAAAATGGATGTAAAATTTGAAGACGTATCCAGTAATAATTTAGAAACTGATCACTACAATACAGTAGAGATTGAAAATAAATCTAGTCTAAAATCAGTTAGTCCTGTAGAAGAAAATCAGGTTGCAAGTGAATTGCAACAAGAAGATGATAAAGAAACTACTAATCTAATAGAAGAAGAAGAAGAAAGAGAAGAAAAAGAAGTGGAGGAAACCGAAATAGATAAAAAAATATCAGAACTAGATCATCTGGCTGCAAAAGAACAGATCATGGAGAAGTAACTTTAGTTTAATAAATTGGTCTGTTAGATAAATTTGTCTCGCTGATAACTTATAAAAGATATCGATTTCTATTTACATGTATACTTGTTCTCCGAGAGTGGCCGATTACGGTAATCGTTTTTTCTCTCGAGTCATATAGTTTTTTCTAAGCCTATGAAGAAATTCAAAATGACTTTATTCATTTCTAGACTTCTCAGGAAGTAAGTTCTCAATAACTGCTTTAGATTTTGAACATTTTTTTAGTTCAGGCGAAGTCATTATAACTCGTCACTATCACTGCTAGATAGATGACATCTTTAATGCAACACATGCATGTGCAATACTGCATGTACTTTATTATATGGGATAGAATATACAACCAACAAATTTTCCAGAAATCGACTAATTTATTAAACTTCATATAAGCGTCATTGCAGAAAACACTTTTAATTATAGTATTCAAAATAAGATAAAAAATCAGCAGGCAAGTAATTTTCTTCTCGTATATTGGTGTTTAAGTAAAAAAGGTACTTTCTGACCTGTTCCTGCACAAGTATCAAGGCGCCGAGTGGATGTAGTATAAAGGTAATGAATGAGATATAAATGTAGAAAGCTTTGTTGTAACTATAATATGTAAAATGTCTGCTTGTGAATTTCGGTCTGAATAATAAAGGAACTGTTATGACTTTAAGAATTTCGTTAATAAAAATGTTTGGTTGAGTTTTTATTATAATGTTTTGTTGATTTAAAAAGTTGTTAATCTCTTGTATGTCTGCGTGTCTACTATTATTGATGAATACTTTATTAGTGTGTAACATGTTATCTTTATTTATATCGTATTTTGTTGTTAAAGCAATTATATTTATGTGTTGAAAATAAAAATTGATGTTTCATATAATAAATGGGTAATGATTACAGTACCTAAAATTGTATTTCATATTAGAATAATGTATTACGTATAGGTAAATAAAATCGTAACTTTGTTTTATCATATTTTTTACTGCGTATTATTTCTAGATACCAATTTTTTATTTCTAGTTCTTCTAGTTCTTTTCTAGATCAGCTAATTAATAGACAAGCACAACAAATTTAACATCCTCACTCAGTTGATTTTCCTTTCAGAGCAGAGAGAACACAGTTGCTTTTCAGAAACGTTGAGCTTATGAGAAAACTGCGAAGTCTATGGTCTTCTCATAAAAAGTATTGCACCACCACAATCACACCATTCAGAAGCTACACGCCCCTAAGTGGCTACCCAAATAGTCGATCATCTTACGATTTAGAACGCACTTATAACACATCAACGCCTTACACAAGCAGAAATAGGATTAGAAAAGATGATTTGAGCTCTCAATACAATACTCCTAGGGACGACATTGGCAATTTGACAAGGAACCTAAGTGATCTGTCTATAGAAAGAATTGGGGATTCTGATGATGATCCAGTTAAGGTAGAGTATTGAGAAAATAAAATGGACTGGTTATATTGCTGTGAGAGTGTTGATTTGTAGATATTTTGAGATATTTGTAGATTAATATATTCCTTAAATGTCTGTCTTGTGCTGCTTCATACACAAAGCTGCTTGTATTTTAGATAATTCAGAAACTTACTTCGACCATCTGAAAATATAACTAGAAAATATTTTATATGAAGCCAAAGACATTTTAATCGAATTCAATCTGGGAATAAATCTAAGCTCTTGTGCATATTTATATTTGCATAATAAATTTGTAATGCATGCTATAAATCGTTACAAATCTAAATAACTATTAGCAGCTATAAGTTTCTGTAGTCATAATTGTATGTGGCACTTGTGTGTGAGTGTTGTCACGTTTGTGGTGTGCTACAGGGAAGAGCTGGCCACTTTGCAGCATCAAGTAGAGATCCTGGGGAAATCTATGCAACAAGCACCGAGTACACCTAGCATATATCAAGGTGAAGTGACTATTTTTTGCTAAAATCTCGTTTACAAATAAAGTTATTTTCTTACAACAATTGAATCTCAGATCACGACTGTTGTCAACAATACTGGATGGTCAATAAAAATCAATTAAAAGTGATGGAGAAGAAGAGGGAGGAAAGAGAATTTTCTTTATTAAACAAAAATGTCATTAATATATTCGTGATATTTAATACGTACTAGTGGCACGTCGAATAACGTACCTTACAGTTGGTAACACAGTTTTTGGAATAAGTTCTTCCACTGTATTTTTATACTATTTGTAGATATTAATAACAAGAATTTAATTAGTTTTGTCTGCAAGTTCCTATATTATATGTATTTCAATGACATTTTTTCATTTTGATTCAAGTTGAAATAATATTTTCAGCACCAACCACGCATTCATCCACAAGCAACCGAAATGTACCAAATACCCAAGCCGATACCAGACCAGACAATTCCCGAGATAACACCACCAGACACTCCGGATTCACTGATCAAGGACCGGAAGCCAGAGCAGATCAATACAAGTCAGACGCTCAACCAAGCAGAACTATCAGCAGACAACAATCTAGAAACTCTCTATTAAATCCCCATACTGAAGATCAAAGGCCTAATGTTAAACAACAAAACAACGAATCAAGAAATGAAGATAATTTACATAAATCTGATGCTGATGTAGGCTATGAACCCAGTCTCGAAATGCTCGCACAAGAATCTAAGGACAAACCTATGGAAGTAGAAAACGTGCAAGTATATCAAGAGCCTGCACAAAACTATGCTGATACTAACTACGATAACTACGAAGGGAATCAAGCAGCTGCCGACTACCAGAGTCAGAACTTTGACCAAAATTATGAACAGCCAGCTTATACTGGAGAACAGTATGAGCATTACGATGAGAATCAACAATATGGTAATTATCCTCAGCAGTATGCAGATTCGAATGCGCAGTATGAAGGACAATATGAAAACTACGCCGCTGATGGTACTTACCAAGGTGATCAAAATTTCGATCAAAGCCAACACCAAGAATATATTTCTCAAACCGAGGTTCCTGAAGCGGCAAGCCAAGAATATGTTCCTCAAAGTCAAGTATCAGACGAACCTAGCCAAGATATTCTGCCAAATATAAGACCAGAAATGAGAAGAAATGTTTCACCTAATGATAAGTTACCTAGCCAAAGTTAGCAGCATTTTTAACGATTTATATGATTCTTTTGTGCAATATTTTGTTATCGTTTTAGCTTATGTAACGTAATGTTTTAGTGATAGAGAGCTGTAGGTTCGCTCCTACAGTATAGATTGAGCTTGAATACTAAAAGATATATATGTAGAAATACTGTATTTTTCAAATTGTAATGTCGTAATTTTCAAACCAAAATCTGCAAAAAACCTTTATTTTATTGAAATTTGACTATTGTCCTTTTTTTTAGCATTAGAAATTATGTAAACAAAGAAGCAGTGGTGGCTAACCTTGTGCTGGAGTCCACTTGGACCGGCTTCAGGCTCGTCCATTGTTGAACAGATTAAATAACAAATAACAACAAAAACTTTTAACAAAAAACTTCAACCAAAACAATAAACCAAAAAAAAAATAGTCAAAACAGATAAATGCAGACGTTGACATTTGCCGCTATTGTTGCAAATGGCGGCCATATTAAGCGACCATTTTAAAAATTACCTAATATGGTACGTATTACAACATCGGCATATACTTTTAAATTTGTCGTGTCAAACTGGCCAAAGTTTCGTTCCACAAGTTTGCAACTTCTGCTTCTTAAGGTATTTTTAGTGTAAACTTTTCACGATGTTACGTTTTGCTGGTTACATTATATGTGTACAATAAAGTACCCAAATTTTGTTCTTTCTAATGCTAAAAAAACGGACTATAGAGAACTATTCGAAATATTTAAATCAGAAAATTGTGCTTTACGTAGCAGATTTTGGATTGAGAACGACAATTCTTCAGTAGTAACCATAAAGCTAACCAACAGTAGGAAAATAAAGCACGTCGAATATGATAGTAAAATCTGTTACTACTACCTATTCAATTTGTAGCGAATTGAATATGACACTAATTAATACTTTTGCTCAATATTATATAAATGTTTATAGATGACTAAAGTTGTTTCAATTGGTGATTCGGAATAAAAACTTAGAAATTAGACCTTCGTGGTTTAAAATGACTCAATTAGAACACTTGCGCTCCCGTTTTCGAACGTGTAGGTGCTATAGATCGCAAAAGACTGTAACAGCGTAACCTAAGTAGTTTTGGATGGCAAAATCCATTCTTTTATCTCCACCTGGAAAGACCGAGATACTGCAGTTCTACATGTAGAAGAGAATGTTTAACCCATCATAGCTTCGCTATAGTCGATGGCGAATTGGTCTTAGCGTGCCAAAGCTCGAATCGCGGCTATGTATTACTTACATCCTACCTTTATCCTACCTACATTAATCATCTGCTGATCTTAAAATTTCACAAACTGCCGAATAAAGACTATTATTTAATTAAGTTTTTGGTTAAAAGTAACAGTGCGTTAAATGAATTGAAATGAAGTCTTGGGGATATTATTGTATAGTCGATAGTATCCACAAGGATGACAAATTTCTTATATATTTTATCAACTTTAAGTAAGACTATAAATTGATTAAATTTTTATTATATATTTAAATTTTATTAATATGAAGTTGGGATTCAAACAAAATTATTGTTTCGTTTAGGATTTCTTTATTAATTGCCACTTCACTATTTATCTCTGATATCTAATGTGAAACCAAATTAGCATTAAAGTAAACAATTACTACGCGAAAAAAGTACAATAAAAAAGAAAAAAAACGATATTATTTGAGTGTTTCTAATTACTTACATGTCAATTTAATTCCCTTAATCAATTTTACTAGTTAGTTTGTAGCAATCACTGGTTCAGATAAAAACACATTTCACTCAAATCGCTCGATTGAAGAACCAAATATGAATTTGCTGTTGTTGCTATTTTTAATGGCGTTTTTAAAACTAAATATGGCTGTGAGTTATTGGTACTTACAAAAAGAATTAAATTAAATTAACTTTAGTTAGCTATTCGTTTACTGTTTACAGAGAGATGATACCGCAGAGCTTAAACGTTTATTAAAAATTTTAAAACATACTCTAAATGAATACGATTATGATTCGGATGAAAGCGGAGAGACTTCACTTGAAGCTATTTTGCCAAAATTGACACTTAGCGAAATATTTAACAAAATTCTCGAACATGATAACATCGAAGTGGTTAATAAATGTAAAGATAAAACCTATAGATACAATTCTGCTGAAGAAGCATCCGTAACTTCTGAAGATGACGATACCAGTAGTGATGAAGTGAGTACTTTTAAAAAGTATAATTAATAAAAATTATTTTAACTATCGTTTGATTTCTATATTTATTTACAGATATCAAAATTAGCAGTAAGTAAACGCAAATTAACTAAAATCATTACTCGCATAAGATATGGTCTGATCATTAAAGACAAAACGACTAAGGTACTTGCGCCTTGTAAGGCCCATTTTTGCAATATTGAAATAATTAAAGAAAGAGAACATACTTTATCGCAATATTAAGCATTTATTTATGAATAAAAATAACGTACACCTCAACGTATTGGACAAAACTACTTCAACAAAACAATTGTTTTTAAAAGCCTTTTTAGGAACATAGGTACTTATCATGACCCAACAATAATTACGTTAATTATTAACGCTATCATAAGAAAAACTATGTATTCTGCAAAACCTAACTTAATATTTGAGATCCTTATATAAAATTAGTCTATTACAATAACTTTTTTGTTTTGTAGTTAGATTAAGAAAAACTTAATCTAACTACAAAACAAAAATATTTAAATAAAATCAATAAAGAACACTTTTGTGTGGTTATTCTAACAATATCTTTTTGGAAAAACAAGATATATCAACATATTGAAAAAAAATCTTCACGATTGTGGTGGGCATTTCAGGGGTATGAAAAAAAAACCCGGAAAAGCTAGTTATTAATAAATTTAATGTATTTTATAAAAAAAATAAACTTCAATTTTAAGATCTGAAAAAGAATCGATTTTGTTTATTTACTACCACGTTTAGTAGTAAAATTTATCAAAAAGATTACAAATTTAAATACGTGTATAAGCTTTTATTTTACTTTACTAAAGTGGATACTTGCCTGTGTCTGCTTAAGTTCAAAATAAGTTTCAATGGTCTAATACTAGTAACTTTATATGAAAAAATTACCAAAATGACTTATTTCTATTATAAGTTCCAATATTCCAGGCGTTAATACCTGGGCCATCTTCGGAGCTCATGTGGTGGGCCTTTATAGGGGCTTTTCTCTGGTAATAAGAACTACTTATTTCAAGTGAAAATTAACAAAGAATAGAAACAGTCTTTACCTTATCAGGAGTGCCAAAACATCTAAGTAAATCGTATCACAAAAAACACGGAAACACTTTGTTTTTCTAAAGATATACTAAAAAGTATGTGAATATGTGGTTATAAAACATCAGCCATTTGCGACATTACTGACGAACTGACAACTACTGCAAAGATGACGGTTCACTCTCTTTGATGTGAACTTGCAGTTTTGTCTACGGTAATAACCGAACTTGGACACAAAATTTAAACTCATTTGCATGTATCAAAGTATGAAATTTTGCAAGTAGGCTATCTTAGGAACTGTGCCTTATTAGGCGCAAGTACCTTATACGAAGTCACAAACGTCAGGAAATTAAATGATGGCATAGCCATCGAGCGTTTTTTGTCTGTAAAATAGAACTACACAAGTTTCGATTAGGATTTTGAATCATAATAGCAAAATAAAATCTATATTGGTAATATTAAGTCGGTTTAATAAATAAGTCTTATTTTCATTGTAGAAGAAGGTTTAAATCAATTCAACTCACGAATAGGTAGGTTATATAGAAGTTGTTTCTAGAGTTCTGTGATATTTATCTTATAGTAGATACTGATTTAGGTATTAAAATATCGGCGAGTTGTTTAAAATTAATTATGTTATTTATATTATACACAACCAGGTAATAAGAATAGCAGTGGTATGTTATTAATATAAGTTTGTTATTTATAGTTTTCTACGCTGCCTTTTGCTTCTAGCGTTATTGGTAAACGTGATGTTTTCAAGAAGTCTAGTATAAGTCGGGAATAGGTACTGCTCATAGTCAATGTGAGTGAAGTAGTTAAGGCGACAGTTGTTCATAGTTAAAATGTTATAATTAACGTTACTTGATCCCTTATTTTGTTTAAAATAGCCATAAAGAACTTAAATCCTTATTGACACAGCAACAACGCAATGGTAACTCTGCAACAACACTAGGGGCAAATCAGTCAGGATAATATGACGAACTCGAAGTGGTTTTGTAATTATTCGCTTCTTAAAACTGACTCGAAGATCCTACCTTTTGAAACCAACTATAACTTAGGAGAAACGTGTTTTCATTATTTTTTTTGCATTCACAATACAATATTTCTATAAGACATAAAATACGCTAGCTCATAGTAGAGGTCGAAATACGTTTGTAAAATCTCAGCGGTCAGAGCACTCGCCCGGACAGCGAAAGGTCGTGGGATCGAATCCCACCTGAGGGCTCGATGCGTAGTTGTTTTTTTACACGCGTATTTTATATCTTCAGAGAGAAAGTCATACAAAATCTACAAACACACAAATTATGTGTTAGAAATAAAAATAAAACATTTAACATAGCTGAGTGTGTTTCCGAATATGTAAACGCTTGTGTTTGAGTTACGGATTTAAATTTAGAACTTATTTTCATAGTGTTAAGGTTTATCATGCAAATAGTAACTTAAACACGATAGTAACGTTCGTTTATTAAACTTACACTTAGGCCTCAAAGCCATCATAAAGTTTAAGGATACATACGATGTATTAGATTTGCCCCTGAGGCTTTGCTCAAGTTTTTTCTTAGGTTTCTTAGGTTTATTCTGAAAGGAAGAGGTTATATGCCCATGAGCATCGCTCTAATACAGATTGGAATACAAAGTTTGCAATAAAAAGACAAATTAGTAAATATTTAAACATATTTTTATTTTAATTATAGGGAAAACATTTAGATAAAGGATCTTTAGGAGTAAGTGATTATATGTGGTAATTACTTATATTTTACCTAATGTAAGCCCCGTAATGTTAGCGTGGAAATCCCTTCGTATGTATGTATATGTCACCATAAATTTGTAAATACCGTTAGATTATAATCTACGAGATTGTAAACTATCGAAATATTGTGAACCGTAACATACTGCTTACAGTTTAACGCTTATATTATATTATAAAATATCTAACCTAACCTAACCATAAGGTTAGGTTTTTTTTTGCTTATTTATTAAAGATCAGGTATACTGTTTCATAATTTTATTTCAATGTTTTTCAGATTAGGGCTATTGTTATTGCATCCTAGGGTCAGGGCTAGAGATACCTATTACCTAGGAGCAAGAACTGAGAGAAAAAGTAATCAGAAAGAAAGAGTGACAGAATGACAGAAAAGAAAGAGGACGAATAAAGAGAAGGATAAAAAAGAAATGCTGCTTCATTTGAAGCCTGAATTTGTTGTATACTTATTAAGATTTTAAAAGTTTTGTACGATTATGTTGTAATGTTATAAAGTTTTTAGTTTTAATGTTATTCATTTTTTTAGTATATTTGATTTTAGTTTTAATACTATTAATTTATTTTAGTTGATATGATTCTGAATTTAAACTTTTTAATTATTTGGAGTTTTCTGTTTATCATGAGCGTTGGTTTTAAATTTTATTTTATTGTTATTATGAGATGTGTGTGTTATAACAACAATTATTGAGGTTGGTTGTTGTCATAGCCATAATCAACTTTTGCATCTATACGGCGCTGCATAGCCCTAACTCTGGGGCACATGTTTGAAAATACAGAGTGTTTTGTATCTTGCAGGGTTTTAAATCTGGTGTTGTGGGGATAAGGTTAGGTTAGGTTTATTATTTATCATATACGCATATTTTTAAATATATGCGTTCAACCATAAGCAGTATGTAACGGTTCACAATCTTTCGATAGTTTACAATCTCGCGAGATAGATTATAATGTAATGGTGCATATAATTTTACGGTGACATATACAATTTTAACAAACGCAGTATAGTGTGAAGTGGTACCCCAATGCCCAATCACAGGCAGATAGGTCTGCGAGAGAACTCTACTGCTCATGTTGCTTGAAAGTCTTGAATTCTATAATGCCAAACAACCACCAGAGGCGTCTATAGCCCATGTAAAGCCCGTGTGCAATCATTAACCTAGCGCCCTCTAGTAAGCGCGTGGTCAAAATGGAATGAGTACAAATACATACCACAAACTGTCAAAATTCCCCAATGGATAATAAACTCTATTATTCGAAGATTAAATTGGAAATCGATAAAAGCAATTGTATTTAAAATTATACAGGGTAATGAACCCTAACAAGCCAAAACGCACCATATGTCAAAAAAAAGGAAATTTTAACCCGAACAACTTTCCATTCTCACTCGATCAGCTGATCGGTTATTTTCATAGTCCATTTTTTACTATTTCGATTTATTGATAATGAACTGAATTAGTATCTCGGCGCCCGTGTGTAACGCACACCCTGCACCATACGTAAAGACGCCTCTGACAACCACATACTTAGTTCAGTGTCAGTAGAAAATAGGTACTCCTGGTCCTAGGAGCGGAGAGGCAGCGTCGTTCTCTATAATAATACTTAAAGGCATACATTGGTATGACATTACAGGTTAAGTTAGGTTAGATATTGTTTTATCCATTACCAGCCTACCTACCTATATAAAATAATGATTAAATAATATTCTGACTCAAAACTATTAATATAAAATTATTAATAATTTGCTTTGCCAAAATAATATTTCGTTATTAAAACAGGAAACATCATTATTTTTCAGAAGCTACATATTAAATACGTAAGTAAATTCTAAAATAATTCGTGACCTTTGTTATAAGAAATCGTTTTCGTCAATCGCCTTCTTATGTTTATGCTCGCCAACACCTTGGTATCGACGAGCATCTTTTATCAAAGGCTGTGAGAATGTCTATAATCCACTGTATTTATAATATGCACTTCCTTCGGGAGCTTCCAACGAAGTTTCAGACTACGTGTTGAGATTTTTACAAAATTTGATAAAAACCGGTCTCGGCGAAATGTTGTCGAAATATTGGTCCAAAAGTCGGTTGTGTGTAAGAACGCCAATACTTACTAGTACAAGGAGAATAATCACATGTAACTTACAATGCGAATCCAATGCGTTACAGTGGGTGCATGTAAATATTAATGAATTTTCAATGAGTTTACGGCAATAAAAAAACAATATTGTTTTGATTACGTACGTATTTATATTGGATATCTCATTAAAATTGTGTTTACTAGCACAGGAGTTCTAAAAACAACATTGCTTGCTCTATAATAATTAAAAACACATTAAGTACGAAAAGTGAGGTGTATAACTTCTGACCTAAGGGAGCTAGTCAAAGATCGACGGACAACAGTATCGTATAACCATAAAATTGGTAGTTCGAAATAGGCTAGATGACAATTTTTTTTTTTTGCTTTAATAGAAGCTCATTTCTATAATAAAGAGACAGAAAAAATCGGTTTTCGAATAACTTAAAAAACAAGCAAGATATAAGGTATTGAATATTTTGCTCCATCTCTCTCTAGCAGAACGGAAATTTACATTGAGTTTATATGGCCGTACTAAACAGTGACGTCACTGTTGATGTCGGATCTCTCTGTCTTATCGCTTCCAAATGAACAACTTAAAATGCTTGTATCTAATGTATTTCTAAGCCGATTTTAATTCTGATTGCACAGGATTGTATCTTTTTCTACGGTATTTGAATATATTATGACGAGACGTGAAAATTAAAATTCAGTCATCATCCCAATTGAACAGATTGTGGTGTACTGTTGACGGATATTCAACTATCCGTTATAAAGGGCTGAATGATTCTTCGAACTTTGAAGTCGACTTTAAGTCTCCTTTCAGTTGTTAACTCTTCCCACGATGCTTAAACACATCTTCCGCTCTTATTTTATTAGGTTCATACAGGTCCTAGTTAGATTTAGATGTGATACGCTGTTTTCGGAATTAGAATAATTCGGAATTTCTCTAATTCTGAAATAAGCGACTCAAATCTTACTAAATGGAAGAGACACCTGTTTTTTCGAAATTGATATAAAAAAGACAAATAAACGACACATACCTACCCACGACCGTTTGGTGAATCGGTAGCGATCCTGCCTTTCGCACCGAGGATCCTGGGTTTGAATCCCGGAAGAAGCAGATGTTTGTATGATGAATACGAGCATTTGTACCTAAGTCATGAGTGTTTGTATATATTTCTATGAATATTACATATCTATGTATGATATATGTATGTCTATCCGCTACTCTAGTATCCAAAACACAAGCCTTACATGACTTACTTTGGGCTAGGCTAATTGGTGTGAATGTAAGAAATATTTACTATTATTCATTTATTTATACATTAGCGAGACCCGGTTAGTCTTCACAAAAAAATCATAGTACGTAAACCTACAATCTGAGTTCATCGGAAAATACACTATGATTTGATATGATAACATTTTAGGAAAAAATATTATCAATTCTATTTAAAACCTACTATAGCAAGTTGATAGATCACTTAATTAATTTTACTTTAAGTTTTGGTACCAAAACAATGATACACAGTTTATGTTGAAAAGTATTAGTACGATATTAATTTGGCATGTTTTTTTATACCTAATATTGCCATTATAAAGTGCTAAAATATTTGAGCTAGCAAGTCTTATTTCAGGTTCCCAAAAGCGCTCTTTAAGTAGGTATGTGGTGTATAAGTAACATTTAGATAAAAAGAAATACTAGGTCGATGCAGTCGCCAAACATAAAGCTTCGCTAGCACCATATATTGGAGCGGAGCGTAATACTAAAAAAAATATTTAAAAAATTCAATAAGGTTTAGTAAATTTTAAAATTCGATAAGAATGAAAACTTTCAAAAAGCGCGCGCTTTTTGTTTCAATGGTAAATCCCATAGAGCCAATGTTTTTTGGTCACAATTTTTTTGGAGCGGAGAGAGCAAGGCACCCATGGATCAGCTTCAATGACGCAATGTCTGTTACGCCATAACTTCCCGAGTTCTTAACCGATTTAAATATTTTTTGTGTGGAATCGAATCAACAGGTTTAGGACCAGATTCTGACGGAGCCCGAATTTTGGAATTCGCAAAAATTCCCATCGAAATTTTCCCTTTTTTTAGGTATTATGCTCCGCTCTTTTTTGTGAATTTTAAAATTCGCTCCGCCACGATCTAGTCCTCAACTGTTGATTGATTCCACGTAAAAACTATTAAAATCAATTAAGAACTCGGAAATTTATGGCCTGACAGACATTTCGTTATTGAAACTGATCCATGGGAGCTCCGCTCGCTTCGCTATCTCCGCTCCAATAAATTCATTATAATATGTTTGATAATTCAAACCCTCAAAAATAATAAGAGTCACAAATTGCCAATAGTGTGTACTATTTTTTTTTTGTAATGGGGCCCGTATTCATTGTTACTATATTTTGAATATATTTAAAAAAAATAATGATTCTTAGGTAGGAAACTTTTCCGATAAAGATTTGCCTCAATAGGAAAAGTAAAAAAGTAGGTCAAACTTATCATTACTACGTCAAATTCCTTGACACGAAGGAAAAAAGACATACTGTCTAATTTTCAAATAGATAGCTTTTTTTTCTTTTTAATTGAAAATTATCTTTCATAATTAGGTACCTACCTTGTTCTATCATATTTAATAATCACTTTGTATCTTTAAATTTCAGAACTCGTGAACGGTCAGAAATCCTTAGAGAGACGATATATATTTAATAAATAAATATATGCACATAATGCAGCATTTTATTTTATTCTACCAGCCTTCCTTTTTCTTATATAGTAATAAGTGAATTAATAAATACATTTTTATTCGACACTGAAAATTAAAATCACATATTATAGATACTGTCAACGGCACATCAACCCATACAAAACAGCCACATTTATTACATTTTCAACTTAAAGATCAATATCATAGAGTTCAATATCAATTGCGGGAATATATCATTTTGTGGTACATTGACATGGCCATACCTAACCTAAGACCCATTTTAACCTTTAAGTACTGACGTGGTTTAGTCATATCATAAGTGGTGACGTGACGTATCTCAGACGGCTTAAAAAATAATCGAAAATAATTATTTCTATTTACTAATTTGCACATTATTTACTTGTATTGTGATCCATTTATTATTATTCTATTAAGGAGGTGCAAAAACAACAACATTTTCATATGGAATCAGTATTTATTTGGTACAAATTATATAACCTATATTTAGCTCTTCAAAAAAAAGAGGACAGGACTTCAGGACATAGTAAATAGGACTTACAGTTGCCGGTCCTGAAACTTGGTCTCAAGAGGAGGCATGGCGGTCGGTCTGTTTTCTAACTGGTTCTCACTTTCCTTATTTTGTTCGTCTTCTGATTGCTCCGATTCCGTTTCGTGATCAGATTGTAAGAAGAAATCTGGGTCTGCCTGATCATCGTCAACATCGCTAAAATCACCCTCAGTTTCCGTTTCTAACCAACATTGTAGAGCATTTTCAAAGTCCTCATTAGTAGCACAAACCACTCTTTTCTTTTACGGCTACTTTTCGAAGTACCTGGTTGATCTATCTACTACACTTAGACAGATACACACTAATAATGATCTGACGTCTAATAGACCCGCAACATTAATACTGACCTTACGTCCGAGAGACAATGCGCAGCTACATAGCCGAATGTGCTGCCGCGCCGCCAGCGAGCGCTCGACTTATTGATCGACGTGTTCAATCCCGAAGCTACAGGTAAGGGTGCGGAGATACCTTTAAAAGCTTCGAAATAAGGCTTAGTTGACGACCGTTTGGTGCAACGGTAGTGATCCTGCCTTTAGCACCAACGGTCCTGGGTTCAAATCCCGGAAGGGGCAGATGTTTGTATGATGAATACAAACATTTGTACCTGAGTCATGGGTGTTTTTATATATTTCTATGAATATTACATATCTATGTATCATATATGTATGTCTATCCGTTACCCTAGTATCCATAACACAAGCCTTACAGTGCTTACTTTAGGCTAGGCTAATTGGTGTGAATGTAAGAAATATTTATTTATTTATTATTTATTATTTTGTTAACTCACCGTCTATGAGACACCCACGTCAGTACTTAAAGGTTAATTGAATTTATTCTGTGTCACGCATAAATGATATAGACAGTTCTGTATTCATCCTGCTTTGTAATTGACGTAGTCAACCAATGAACTTATCTTTTACTTAAGTCTAATTTATATTATTGCTATAAGTCGATTATTCAACATAGGCATTATTATAGAGAAAGTTATATGTAGGTAACCGTGAAAATGTAAGTGTTGGTTGGTAAGTGAAACAACAGCGGAATTGATCTTTTTCCCACTGTCTTATACATGGAGCTATTTCAGTAAATCGGTTAACTTATTCACACAGCTCATTCACTTACCTACCCTCGGTTCGTAGAATGCACTCCCTTGTTTGCTGTTGTATTTTGTGTGGTGAATCCTTTTGACCCTGCCTTGTTTATTGGATTTTTGACTCTACTTAATACGACAATTTCGGCAGGCATCAACGGACTTTGATTTAGCCTTACTGCAAGGGATGATTGGATATTTGAAGTTATTCAATTTCCTTTAAATTAGATTTTCCCAGTGTAGAATGTTTTCTTGTATTGTTATGAAAATCGGTATTGTTTTCCTTAAGAGGTTCTTTGATACAATCACAATAAAGTAGCAATGATTTCTAATGCTTCTGAAGAAGCTTAACATATGGGACGCTTTTTTAAATTGACTATATGGATAACGATTGGAATTAGTTTTTCTGGTAACCATTTACTGAGTCTCTTTTTTAGCTTTAAACTTATTAATTATTAATGAATGTGTTTATGTGATTTGTAAAACCTGTATTGTCCTACTCGAGTGTTCTTGTACTTCTGGAACAAGCATTTGTGGTATTTATATTTCAGATTGAGTCAATTAGTACTTAAGGAATGGAAAATTGTTTATAATAGGACATATATCCCTTTAATCACTTTCATTAAGGTGAACGGTAAGCAGAACTAGCGCCACCAATTTATTTCTTTACGTAACTTCTAAATCAGATCAATTTTCAATAATTAAAAGCCCAGGGGCACCAGTAAACACATCTTCTCAGCTTCTTTACTATATACCACGCGAGTGGATCAATTTACTGCTCTAAATGCGAAGCTCATTTGAGTTCAACTTGTCAGAGTAATGTTAAAAGACACGTAGAAGGAGCAGTATATAAAAGTACACGAAGAAAGAACACCACACTCACCAACAGGCATAATTAGACTTAGATTAGACAGACTTAATCGAATTTATGATTCTCTGCAAAATATTATTGCAATTGCAAAAATATTATATTACCTAGTGAATCCTCACTGAGAAAAGTTTATCCGGATCAGCTCTTTAAAATTAAAGTACAAGAGATGCAAAGTGTAGATAAAAATATCAACATTTCGATGCAAGTACATAAATAACTCTACCTAATTCTGACCTCTGCTTATTAATCATCTTAAGAAGAAACATTACTGAAAACTACGCTTTATGAACTTTGTACCCTTTGCACTCCCACATTCGAAAACTTTAAGAAAAATGATTATGCTAGAGATGGCGACTACCAACCCAAGTCTGTGATTGTCAGTGTCACATTTTAGTGTGTTTCTGTTCTGAAATTTCTTTCTGCATCTGTTTACTTTGGATAATACTGGTATAAGAAGGCTGGATTATACCTATTGGTACTAATGATAATTATTCTTTTCCTTTTCAATGTTTTAAATTTCAAGTCTCCTCGCCTACTCAGTTTTTAAGGTAGAAAATTTGTAGGAGACAAAATTGGAGGTTACATGGTGTTTGTTTTGGAGTAATCAAAACAATGGTTTGTGAGAAATGCGAGAAGAAGCTAGGCCGGGTCATCACTCCGGACCCTTGGAAAACAGGTGCGAGAAATACTGTGGAGTCTGGAGGCAGAAAAGTCGGTGAAAATAAAGCATTAACTGCAAAAAAGGGGCGCTTTAATCCTTACACATCAAAGTTTCAAGAATGCAAGTGAGTGTCATTTTAATCTTCATTTACTCGATTCCACTTTAATAAAACTGATTACCCACTTATCGGGAATAGCGTAATATACTACAAGCTTTTTTACCTATAGTTATTTAGTGAAAAATTATTTGTACACCATTGAAATTTATTGAATTTATGTTAAAACTAATTTCATGCATTTTATCTTTAATTCTTTATAAAATGGGTGCCTCATTGGCCCAAAACGGATTTAAGATGTAAAATAAGAGATATAAAAGTCTATAAAATATATAAAAAAGAGTTTAATAATTTACAATATACTGAAGATAACCAATAGCTATTTTTAGTACCTATTAAAAGTCAAATTGTGCCTTCGTAGTGTTGTGGGGATGTATGTTACCTACAGTTAAGACATTTGGTAGCGAGAAATGAACAAATGAGTGACAACACAAAGAAACATTATTATTAACATATAAGAAATAAATAGTTTTTGGTGCACTAATAAGTAAACATGTTTATAGTATCATAAACTGTATACGTTATCATAACACGATCTACAACCATAATTCTAAATATGTTTCTTTCAGAATATGCAGAACAAAAGTTCACCAAGTTGGATCCCACTATTGTCAAGCTTGTGCATATAAAAAAGGTATATGTGCAATGTGCGGCAAGAAAATATTGGACACTAAAAATTACAGGCAAAGTGCAACATAAATCGACAATTTAGTTTTAGAATATTATGTAATCTAGTTTAAGTTATTAAATTTTATGAAATATATTATTTCAAAATAAATGATTTATTATTGATTAATGATATAGAGCAAAGATCCTGTTTTTATGAGTCAGCAACTTATATCATCACTAATCACTTTGATAATTCTGGCAGTAAACCTGCAGCAAAATTATTGTACAAGGAAAAATGAAGTAATCGTTAATTATTTGTTATTTCATCTAAGTTGGAGATTAACTCAATTTAACATTAGATATTATAATTAATCTCATGCTTAAAATTATAGTAAAGTTGTTTTGATAGTTTCCAATACTAATTCTGTCTGACTTATAAATATGAAACTGAGTGAGTTTGTTTGTTACACTGAAGCCTTAATTCAACTGATCACTCTACATACGCATTATAGAAGTTTGACATTTTTGGTACAGAATTGTGATCAATATAAAAAATTGGCAGTGATAGTATCATCATTTGGACAAATTTAAAGTGTGTTTTTACCAAACCAGTGATGTATGGGTAAAATAAGAAGTAAGGGAACGCATAGGGGGAGCAAAAAAAGTCCTATTTTAAGCAAATAATTTTTTTCCATGTAAGTTTTTATTTTTTTGACGTGACAACGTCTTATAAATTGGTTTGCCGGGTGACACTTCAAGAAACTGCGTTACGCTCCGCTCACGTTATGCGCTTACAATGAGAGCAAGTGAGAGGCACGCGTCCCTTCCACTCGGGCATGGTTAGCCCGCCTAAAAGCGAGAGAGACAGACATAAAAAGTGGAAGGGACGCGTGCCTATAAATTAATGTTTTAAATATAATTCTTTGTATAAATAAATGTTTTAAATTGTTACTATTATTTCATCCTTCTTCCTACTATACGAATGAATATTCACATTAAAATTATTTTACCACTCAAAGTCGTTGTCACGTAAAACTTTCGCCCGTATACCGACTTTACAGGCAACCAACCAGTTTTTTCTTGTTCTTACTATACAAAATATTAACGAACATAAAAAAAGAAATTCAAAAAGAGATGAAAAACAGAAAGATATTATCATTGTGTAGTACACTATACTACAAAACTGTAACTGTACTACAAAAACTACCAAATAGGATCACACACATTTTTATCAAGCAAGATAAATCTGTTAGTTATCATATTTTTGAAATGTTTTCCAATTCGCCATTTTAAAATATAATTATCATTTGTAATTAAAAATTTTCTACTAAAAAAGTACTGGAACGTGTTTCATTTCCGAAAAATGTAAGGGAACGTCGTTCCACCGCGTTCCCCTCCCAATACACCACTGTACCAAACGTCCTTATAGGTAGATCCCTAGCGGGATTATTGGTAAATTAATGTGAATTTTTAGTACGTACACTGATCCATTCTTAGGTATCTGTTAACACAATATTGGGAATTAATTAGTTACGTGGTCTTAAATTTTATTATAATGTGTTAATGCTGCATTGATGCCTGTGGTGATTATGGTATAGGCAGCAAAGTGAACGCATATCAAATCACTAGATATTTAAATCTACGTTTTTTAAGGCTCAATTTTCATTGTCGCGGAACAGAATCGTAAATTTCGCCACGATGCGCGAAAAGGCGCGTAATTACCTCTAAATGCTTAAATTACCTCCTAATATCCTCTTATCTTTATTTATTCCTTTCACCCAAGGTTGCCAGGGAGAGATTGCTGTTTAGCAATAAGGCCGCCTGTTTGTAAACTTTTACTAAATGCTAAAATTACCTTCTAATATCCTCTTACCTTTATTTTTTCCTTTCACCCAAGGTTGCCTGGAAGAGATTGCTGTTTAGCAATAAGGCCGCCTATTGTAAACTTTTACTAAATGCTAAAATTACCTTCTAATATCCTCTTATCTTTATTTATTCCTTTCACCCAAGGTTGCCTGGAAGAGATTTCTGTTTAGCAATAAGGCCGCCTGATTGTAAACTTTTACTAAATGCTAAAATTACCTCCTAATATCCTCTTATCTTTATTTATATCTTTCACCCAAGGTTACCTGGAAGAGATTGCTGTTTAGCAATAAGGCCGCCTGTTTCTAAACTTTTCTTTGTCGTACTTGTCTTTTTCTGTATTCTATATGTGGGTGTAGTAAAGCCTAATTAATTACTAATATAAGCCTATCTCGTACCTGTCTCGTTCACCTTCGCGCAACTTCCCAAAGATTCCCCAGACTCCACTGAAACTAGCGGTGTGAATACTCGAGAATGCACGAGTATTCTTTGGAAGACGAGTGAATTTTTTCTCGTACCTACCTTTTTTTTCCCGTACCTAGTTTGTACTGTACAACTCGGTTACAATATCTGTGGACCTCGCTGGAATGTCAAGCCCCCTCCCCGTTCTCTTGAAAAAAAATAAAAAAATAAAATAATAAGAGAGTAAAAGTATAATATATTTTATTTATAGTTCATAATTATTATTGTTTACAATACTATCCCCATGATGCTTGTTTTGTGCACCGTTCCTAAGCGCTGTCGTGACGTCATCAGGTCCACAGATATTGTAACCGGGTTGTACACAAATAACAAAAATAAAACTCATTACAGTACAATCATACAATTCGTTGTGTATATTTAAATTCTGCGGCGTGCAAAATATAAATTGAGCTTAAAATATTAAAGTATACTTAATACTGCAAATAGTATAACCAAATCTGCGTTTCTGTGTGGGGAACGCACGCAAGATTAGAATTAATGCAGCGTACTGAAGATTTTTTTATTCGTCATTCACACATGTCGTAGTTACACGTGTCTGGCAAGCTGTAGATATACCTAAACAAAACTTTATTATAATGTTTAATATTGTTATACCTAAATTAAACTTTATTATAAACCAGCGAAAGGAAATCTTAAAGAAATATGATAAAGTGAATTGTGTAGAATATTTTATCGTCAACGATATGTATATAAAACCCATTATTTCAGCGGATATGTTAAGATAATTAAAGTTTAAAACCGTGAACGAATAACTGGCTATTGAAATGATATGCCTTGCCTTGTGTTGCGTGGTCTTTCATTTTGCAGTGAGTATTCGAGGTTAAGATGGTAGCGATTATATTTTGAGTTTAGGTAAACAAGAAAATATTTATTTTGGAAGATCATCGTCACTAAACTTTTTATTATAGAGAACATAGTAAAAATAATGGACCATACCATGCGGGACAAAGCAGATTTGTGTGCGATGACGTCTCCAAATACGGAACAAATGCTATAAAGTACCATCCGAACGAGTTCGAGTAAAAAGAGCGCAGTTTATATTTTTTATTATGTCCGTTTCAACCGCGCGGCCACCTCATAATATTTGATGAAACTTTGCCAGGAATTAGTGCTAATTTGTTACTTTACACACCTCTTTTCGTGAATTTGTTACAAAAAAAACTAAGACGCTATGACAAAAAATAGTTGGCCGCTAGAACCGCCACTTGCCGTAGTCATCGTCCGTGATTACACAGAAACTATATAATGCAGATAGACGAATGGTGCACCAAAAGAAAAGTCTTAATTTGTTCAATTTGTTACAAAAATAAAAAACGTGAAAACGTAAATAAACAAAAAGTTATGCAATATTTAGTTTTCAGGTTATGAGTAGGTAGGTATGTTACCATAAATATCAAATTAATAGAGGCTAATGTGTATGGATAATTAGTTACTAATTTGTTACAGCGAATAAACGTAAAAAAATACTAGAAAGTGGGTTCAATAATTTGTTAGAGTCGATTTTAGTTGGCCGCTCGGACGGCAATATGCCTAAAATACAATGGCATTTATCTCGTTAATAAAAGTAGGTTTAAGCTTAGTTAGAGTACTAGTTGATGGGTAACGTAACCTAGTTTAGATAAATATGGCGAATATTACTGCAGCATTCATATTTTAGAAAATATTTGCAAAAAACCGTAATATGAAACCGTATGAGAGTAGGGTGACTATGAATACATTAGTACAAAGGCATGTTTTTAATGTTGTACTCTGTTTGAAGGAATATGCAGTTTGTTTTGCAGCCATATTGATGTCTATTGTTCTTAATTCTTTAAAGTATTTACTGATAAGATTTTCGTTTCATTGACATTCCGCAGGTGTTTTATGATGAGCACGATTCCCGAAAAAGGATCTCTTTTGTTTCCAAATTATTGTTAAAAATATTTGTCGGAAGGGGTTTAAAAAGCGATTATTGTCCGTTGTGAATATTGTCATTATTGTGCTGGATTTTGAAGTGTGTGCTCGTACGTATTTAATTCCCGTGATTTTCATACTACTAAGTTACTGAGACAATTATCAGTAAATCCAGGAGTGTCAAAAAGTGCTTAGCTATGAGTTGTGCCCACTTATATGATTTGTTAATATAGAAGTCACCACCAAAAAGTGTATTGCAGAGGGATCCAAATTGACTGCGGTAAGTTTAATTTTTACAATTTTATGATGACTTGAATAAAGTTATTACTTTATTGCTACAGCTGTTTTCGTGACGTGAAAGAATATGACATTAAGGCCATTTTGATATACTTACGTCAATTTAAGTGAAGTTGTGGGTTGGCTCTTTACCATGTAAATACGTCCAATTATATGTTCTTGTTAACATATTGGTGCCTTAATAAAAGAGAATTTTAAATTTAAAATAATTCAACTAAACACTTTTGTTATTACATTATTAAATATACGTATGTATTCATTGAGCTTGCATTTGCGTGCTTTCCCTGGAGTTTTTAAATACATAAATATCTGTTACCATATTCATGATTGTAAGAAACTTTAATATTTACTACCAAAATGTGAGGGGCCTTCGAACTAAGTCGCAAGAATTTTTTTCTCTAGTAGCATTGTCCAATTACGACCTTATTTGCTTATCTAAGACTTGGCTAAATGATAATTTTTATGACCGTGAGTATTTCGACGTAAGTTTCCATGTTTTTCGTTGTGATAGATCTCAGGAGGATAGCAGTTTCGAGCGAGGGGGGGGGGGGGGGGGGGCGGCAGTAGCCGTGCGATCCAAGCCGATGCCGTTGCGCCGCGACTGGCCCGTGCCCCCACGCGCTCACTGTGATTGTGTGTGGATTTCTAATCCTTTGGATGCAACTAATCGTAATATTTCTCCTTCAATACCAGCCGGCCGTAAACGCCCGCGTTATTTAAATGTTGCTTGCATATACATATTTCTTTTTCTTTCATTATTTTTTTCTATTTTTTATTCCATGACAATTGAAACATGATGGCTGTGTAACTGTTGTCTACATGTTGAGCTATCAAATGACACCTTTTTAATGTTGATAGGACATTTACATGGGTAGTGGTGGTCGAATTATTTTGAGAGCCTAGGTCTTGGTTATCAAGAAAACAAAATGCCATATTTCACACCATTAAAGGCTCCGACACTGGTGACGGGACACATTGTATACATAGGATAGATAGATAATAGCTTAATTTCTTACTCCACTCACACTAACATTATTAACAGAAATACTATAAGCATATTTTAAAGCAAATATCAAAAATGAAAATATTAAGTATGCCTTAACTTAAAATGTATTTATATAAGCACTCTCCCTAAAATAATAAGATATGAATATCGAACATTCCAATAATCATAGTCACCCTACTCTCATACGGTTTCATATTACGGTTTTTTGCAAATATTTTCTAAAATATGAATGCTGCAGTTATATTCGCCATATTTATCTAAACTAGGTTACGTTACCCGTCGACTAATACTTTAACTAAGCTTAAACCTACTTTTAATAACGAGATAAATGCCATTGTATTTTAGGCATATTGCCGACCGAGCGGCCAACTAAAATCGACTCTAACAAATTATTGAACCCACTTTCTAGTATTTTTTTACATTTATTCGCTGTAACAAATTAGTAACTAATTATCCATACACATTAGCCTCTATTAATTTGATATTTATGGTGTCATACCCACCTACTCATAACCTGAAAACTAAATATTGCATAACTTTTTGTTTATTTACGTTTTCACGTTTTTTATTTTTGTAACAAATTGAACAAATTAAGACCTTTCTTTTGATGCATCATTCGTCTATCTGCATTATATAGTTTCTGTGTAATCACGGACGATGACTACGGCAAGTGGCGGTTCTAGCGGCCAACTATTTTTTGTCATAGCGTCTTAGTTTTTTTTGTAACAAATTCACGAAAAGAGGTGTGTAAAGTAACAAATTAGCACTAATTCCTGGCAAAGTTTCATCAAATATTATGAGGTGGCCGCGCGGTTGAAACGGACATTTTTTATTGAGTCCAATGGTTACCTAGTGTTGTGTGATGTTTTTTAAAGTTGTTTTTCTTAAGAAATCTTAATAATTTTATAGTTTATTGTGCATGAATATTTGTTCATAGGGGATTTAATATAGGTACATTATTTTTAGTTCTAGAATCGTTTGATTCTTGATAAAGAAAAAAACATATTTTCTCTCGCTTATCCGATGGCTGGTCCTTGCGAAAATTGTTTAAGTTACGTATTTAACGATCGAATCGTATGCCTTTTATCTCGTAACGCGTTTCCTCGACTTGACTCGAACAGAGGAAATCGAGAATGAATATATTCATTAATACCTATTCATTTGCGATATAACCTAACCTAACCCGACATCGTTTAAACAACCGTTAAGACTTTCATTTGTCTTTACAAGACTAGACTATCATTGGGATGCTTGTTGATTAACGCATATCGCACCCATAGAACTGTAATGGCCTAATCCAAAAAAAGAATACTAGTTTTCAGGTTTTTCTATATATAAACTATCTTATAAACGCAACATTTGAAGATGAATAAATCGTTTATTTAATTACACTTATTTTTTTATAAAAAAAGTACCTAATTTTTCTACATTTCTAAACTCCAAATTTTCTTAATTAATTTTACTCATTAATTAATTATGAGAGTACAATATACGAGCACACAAAAACTCTTTGCTTTATGCCCTTACTCTCACAAATAAAGCCATTTGTTCTGTAAGTAATATAAGCGATTGTTGATTTGTTAGTTCTGCATAAGTTATTTGTCCAAAATGTAGGTACAGACGTATTGCGATGTTCGCAAAGGTGACAGTTTCACAGAAGCAAAGAAAGATGCTCAGGTGAAGTTTGCGGATCTTCTCCAACGTGTTATCGAAGTTAACCAGTTGAGATTCAATGCGATGAAGGAACTGACCAGACTACAAGAGCAAACTGTATCCAGCTATCTGAGGGCAAGAAACGATGTAATATTGGAATCGACGGATATAAAATCACCTTTTCTTATTATTTTGAGTGTGAGTTTTATTATTATCAGTTTAGTTGTGGTTGTCAGATACTAACACTTAAACCGTCGCAGAATAACCCAATCATCTGCGTAAAATACGGTTGCAAAGTAGAGTTTTGGCCGCGGTTTATCTCTATTGAAACCTGAGCAATCGAAGGATTCTAGGATTGAACGGTTCAAATATAGAATCCTAGGTATAGTGATGTTTCGAAGCAGTGGCGGATTTACCAGCAGGCTGAGTAGGCTTGAGCCTAGGGCGGCAGATTTTTGGGGCGGCAAATTTGGTTACCGATTTTTTTTTTGCTACCAGAAATCTAAAAGATTTCTGAATGACGGTTTTCTGTATTCTGTTTTCTGATGTTTTACAGATAGAAATCTGCAACAAATTTTGCCGACGACTTTCCCTTCTCACTTATCATTTGTCATTGTACGTTCCGTGAATCCGTTTAGCAATCTTCCATATTCTAGAGTAAAACAGCTAGTTCGCCGCCCCCAACGAGTAATCGGTTGGGGGCAGCGAATCGGTAATCGGTCTTTGCGCCCAATGCGCCCTCTCCCCGCACTTTGAATGAGTGTAAAGAGCGAAATTATAGAAAATGTATTTTTCTTTCCTACCGTCAACTCATACAGCCAGTCCTAATATTTTTTGGAGGCTGCGAACTGCATGGTTTGTATATAATTTAGTGATTTTAATTTGAATTTAGTGCATAATTTTACCGATTTTAATCTTATGTATTGAATGTGTGTTGAACACGCACTAGCTTTAGAAAAATATACCTAAAAATTATTTTACGTGCAATTCCAACGAAGTTGTTGAATTGTAAAAATAATCTAGGACATGACAATTTGACAATTGTGGAGGCAAGGGCGGCAAAAGCTTCACAGCCTGTACCTTGAAAATTTGTAAATCCGCCACTGTTTCGAAGGTACCAGTCGCTAAACACTTAGCTGCTGAGCGAAACACAATTTTTCACCTCACTACAGCGAGGAAAATTTTGGGTGCAAGAAAAACAGCTTAAATAAAATGGCAAATTGGTTTATTTAAATTAAAAATTAAAAGTAAAATTGCTACAATTAGTAATTTTAAATATATCTTTTTATAAATTGGATTCTATTAAATTTGATTTGATTATCTAAGAATACCATAACCACTTTGACAGTTGTTTTTTGAGTGCGGTCCGAAATCCAATCACATGTTATGAAATCTCACCCATTATACATTTAAAATACTTATGATAAATAGTTTATTCTAAATAATATTTATTCTTGTCGTGTTTATAGTTTAAGATACTTAGAATAGAAAGGTTCTAATTTTAAAACACTTTTCCACGCTAGCGAATAGAACGCAATTTTCCGCGAAGAAATTGTATGACAAATCAAACTTTTCCGATCGTGTGAGGTAAAAATGTTATTTGTCCTAATGACGCAATATCAATGACCATAGACAGCTGAATTATGCTATTAGTAGAATAAGGTGAAAGAGAGCGAGAAAAAACTTTTTCGTCCAGTCAATCTATACCTGTTGGATTACTCGTACATTTATTATCGTAATATACGTCTAAGTCTCAGATCGTAACATAAAATATTAAAAGCGCCTTTTCATATGTGTACTAAATGGAGTTTGTTTAAATTTTAGGGACGAAACTTGTCGAAAAAGATGCTTTCTGAGGTCAAAGAATTATACAACCAAGATTCAAGGGAACTTATTCAAAACGCCTCTTCATCAGATTCGTCAAGTCAAAGCAGCGAAGAAGATTTTACAAATGACTTGAAGAAATTAACACAATGTACAAGAAGGAGTGAAATATTTTGCGTTAAAACAGCAAGGAAAATATGCCAAAGAAGTTGTATTAGTACCTACAGGAACACCTGTGTGCGATATAGATGTGCACGTAGGCTGAGAAAGAGGGCCAGAAGAAACTGCAAAAGCACTTGCAAAAAGGAATTCAATAAAGGAAAATACGAAGACAGTGACACTGATTAAAATAATGTTGTGTACTCTATCAGTTTAATTGTTAAAAACTGAGGCCCTAGTGTAAGTTTTCGACACTCGTCATCGAGCGCGTTACAGATTTCTATGAAGATTCGTAATTTCGGATGGTTACCGCTAGGGGCGCTTATACAAAATCCATAGCAATATTTCACGCAGACGATGTCGAGTATCGAAGCGTAAACTCACACTAGGGCCACTGGTCTTGTTTTGTCTTTTACTAATATTTAAAAAATAATCTAAAGGGGAATGCCCACGCGCCATAGTCTTGGGCCCAGGATTGACAGCAAAAATTATAATAATAATTGAGTGTATTAAAATCTTAAGTGTATCAGATATCTTAATGAAATATTAAAAAGGACGCCATTGTTTTAGAAAGAGTAGAAACATTTTTATGCAGAAAATTTGTCCATGAGACAAGTTAAGAATTTCTTTAGGTTCTATGCTCGATGTCGTGTGCAAATATAACGAGAAAAATGTTCTCATTATATTTAATATAATTGTAGTCATTGAGGTATATCAAAAAATAACTTTTTATACATTAAGTATCTATATTTTCTTCATTAATTTCATCTAAAAACGGTGCAGGAGAATATATTTAACTCATATCTAGCTCAACCAATATACCAAAGTACTGCCATAGAGGAGTGATCCTTGATTCCACAGCCAAAGTCGTCGTTAATAATGTGCTCAGAGTCCATAAAACAAAGTCACAATCGATTCGAATCGATATTTAATATGAAATTATATCTAAAATATAATTAACGTGCTGGCAACATTTTGCTACATAACTTATAATGATTTATAAACAAAAATACTTTTATATATCGTAATATATTTTATTGCAGTGGCGCCTGTTTGAATATATGTAAAATTCATAACTTTAAATGACAAAATTTATATACTAAATCATTTCTTTGATTAATGATGTCTGCGGTGGGCGTAGAATGTGTATTCCCCTTTTCACTCTTTGACCGGCCGGGCCCCTGTGACGAAAAAAATGTGATGCTCTGTAGATATTTTTTATCGTCGAGTAAGTCATTCTGGTATAAGAGTTGGTATACAAGTTTCAGGTACAACTTTCTTATTATTATTATATAGGCAAAGTTTTTATAGAATCTTGATGTTGTTAAGAAAATTTTGATAGAAATCTGCCCCGCAGCTAAGTAATCTGACACCTTAACCTCTCCTACAGACGTGCTGAGCAAATTAGGTTTAATAAAAAACTTAAAATAATAAACTCAAAATGGCAAGAAACTGAACCTAGGGCTCCAAGGATCGTCGGGAATGATACGGGGGTAGTCAAATATACAGTAGAAATCAATGAATACGAGAGTAATTACGATGGACAATTAGGACGCCGACTTTTATGTTAGTACCTAAAAATTATTTGCCGGATTTAGCGCGTTGGCATTTTAGACATGATTCTTACCCGTTAAAAGACAGTATTAGTTAGTCAAAGTAAAATCAAATCATCAAATGTATAGTTTTAGCTACGAATCCTGAAAGAAAGATTAGAAACTGGAACTTCAGACATAAATTGTTTATGATTCACTGAAAATGAAGTTTAATTCGATGAATCATTCGAAATAAACATACAGACAGACATAATTTCCAAAAACATTTATGATTGAGCTTCATACAAATTACTTATTAATTTTGACACAATTATTCACTTTGACACTTCTATTGAAATCACAGATGTACATAATACATGTTATTTTAATAATTTCTAACTTAATTACTGCTTTTTGAATACCTTTTAATGTATTTTAGGTGTAAAACAAACTACAGAATTCATATATTGAAAATTTTATTAACTATTACCTTTTCTCTATCGAAAATTGATATTTACAGCTTTCTTTACAGTTTTTTTTCAAAGACCTCTTTTCGTCATATTTACATTTGTATGCATAACAAGTAGACTTTAAGGCATCGTTACAGGATTTTCTGCATCTCTTATCACCCCTTTTGTTGCAATCTCTCCACTTTGATCTCACGGCAGCCGCATCGACTTCTAACAAAACGTCACTCTCCTTATCTGTATCACTAAATTCTTCATAATCAGTGTCAGTATTTTCAGGTTTATATTTCTTTTTATGATATCCAAAGTATTTATCACTAAATTGCTGCCCCTTTCTAACTTTGAAATCCTGGACATAATCATCAAATGTGTACAAGAATGGAGTTTTTCTTATGAAAGTATGTTTAAGCTGTATATTAAAATACATTATTGGTATTAAATTGGGGTTTTTATAATTTTAGTTACAAAAAATACATTCTTCTTACAATGATACTTACACTTAAAATAATAATTGCCAATGGATTTCGTAAATCTAAAACCGATTCCATGTGTTGATGATCTTTATGAAAATTATTTATTGCCCAAACAGGATACTGAAACATTGTATATTTTATTTATCATAAAAAACTGATGAAGATAGGAACTGTTTTAAATTATCTTTAGACTAATCTGAATGAAAAATAATACTTACAAAGAAAATAGTCGTTACAATAAATATGCAAATATTTTTTCCACAAACCATGATTTCTATTCTTCTAACATTTTTTAAACGAAAAGGAACTTCATTTTTACGAAATAAATGTTCCGTTTGGTGTCGTATAAAATCTTATCTACTAATTATAATTTTATCATCGAAGAGTCGTAAATTACTTTTAAAACTAAAATAAGCTTTAGAAATAGTTAGTTAATTGAACTTTACATAATCTCTTAAAGAAGTGTATTTCTAATTCCATTTTCTGATTATAATTGTTACGACCAACTTATATATATATATGTACTTACAATACCTTTTTATATTATACCATGTTTTATACCTTTTTACTATGTTCTATATTCATACTTTTACATATCATAAATATCAATGTCATAGTTTATATTCATAAAACAAAAGTTCAAAATAAAGTCAGTGTCCAACAAAAATTGGTTTCATTCACAATAATCATAGTAGAGTTTTGATGCTTAAGGAGGACTTACAATGAAAAACATTGTGGCTGGTTATCGTTCAAGCAATGATACGATGCGATTAACTATGAAATAAACCGATTATTCTTTAATGTATGTGCTTTCACTAAATTGCGATGAGTTGGGCATTAGAATGAGTTATAGGGCCTAACTCAAATGAAAAATACGAGCTTTCGAAACTATAGAACAACTATTGGAAATCCTCTACCAAACTATGCAGAGCTTATGCAACCAATTAGATATTTAGAACAGAACTCAACACATCATACTTTATGTCTTTCTGAAACGTGGCTAACACTAGGAAAACTCCAAATATTACAATTGAATGAATATAAGACAGAAGCTGCATTCTGTCGGACACATATAACTGGAGGTGTTTTTTTTTATTTTAATTTAGGATGGGTTAGCTCTTGATGCTCAGAAGGTGCCTTTTCACCCTGGCTTTGAAAATGGACGGATTATAAGTTCTCGGAAATACAGACGCAGGAAGGGAGTTCCACTCCTTTGCTGTGCGCATTATGAAGGATGTAGAAAAGCGCTTGGTGCGACAGGTAGGAATAGCAACCAAGAAAGGGTGGTAGCCCGCAGTGCGTCTGGATGTCCGATGGAAAAAGGAGGTGGCGGTATGAGCAAATGCAGCTCTTGAGCACACTCCAAAGTACAGTCTGTATTTGTGTCTTCCTGCAATAACATATTGATGTGTCGAAAACAGAGATATTAAGAATTTGTCTAAAGAATATGTAATAGAAGTTTGAGCAGTCGAACTTATTAAAAATAATATCTTATTAACTGTTACGTTTTGGAACGGACGAGAGGAGATCTTATTCTATAACCAATTAAATAAAATGTTCACTATGATAAATAACAAATACTCTAAATATACCTAGTGTAATTTTAAGCTGAGAGTTTGACATAGACGACACATTACAACATAACAAAAAACATTCAGATTATATAAACTGCTTCTTGGAATATGGATTTAGGTACTCTAGGAAGAAAAAAAGCAAATGATTTAACAAAAGCTTAAAAGGGATATTAATAAATAAATGTAACTATAGTCTAAAAGAATACTTAAATGATAACAACCGTTAAAGGATATATATAAATACATAAATATACACAATCTAATTGCCTACTTATAATTATGTATTTATATTTAATATATTAATTTGGTATAAGCATTTATTTATATGCAAACTCATTATAAGAAGTCCTCTCCTCCTTCAATTGCCATACCCTGCTGGGTCATATTGTTCTTATTATAAAATTATTACCTATGTATTGACTTTATATATCTACTAGTTAGAGTTAGCTTTATTTGAATTTAACAATAAATGCCCGAATCACTTTATTGATATTGAGTTTTAGTAGGTTGACTTTAAACCGTTGTCTTGGTAGAGTAGGCCTATGCAGTGTTCTAAATCCAGACCGATTATGTTTTTTTCAACGTTCAAAGTTGTCTTATTTCCAGACTTTCAGAATATCTATCATAATATATAGAATATCCGTTATTATAAGGTACGACATACATCGTCACTTTTATTTGTAAAGGGGTAAACCCCGTTACTGGTATAAGTAATAAGTTACAAATTAAATTTAAAAAAATACTTTAAATAAATTTAAGGTGTTAAGAAACGCGTGTCGGATTTACGATATTTATTAGCAAAATGTTGCTGCATTGATAAATCAAATATTTAAAAATACATTCTAAGATAAAAGTATCATTTTCACAGTAGGCAAAATTAGTCTTCATCCTTCTTACACTTCTTATAACATGATTTGGCTATCGACTTTTTCTTCTTTTTGGAGCAATCAAATTTCTTACAGACACTAGTAGCTGCGATTTTACAAGCCCGTTTACATGTTTTTCGGGATTCCTTTTTCTTTTTCCTCAATATTCCAATAGGATTGTCGTAGACATCTAAATCTGAATCAATTTGTTCCAGACTGCCATCATCAAAATCAAAATTATCAGTTACGCCTACACTGGAAACAATTTTTTTAATTCTAATATTTTCTACATTAGGTTTGTGAAAAATTTCGTTGGAATCTTTAATGCTTCTGTATTGTTCTAATTTTGGTGCTTTACTCTGAAAAGAAAGCGTTTATTTGTTACCGGTGCTATTTGCAGGTTAATGATTCAGTTGGGACTAACGGCTTAACATAAATCTGAACATATTTTTGATCACCAATCCGATGACTGACCCTTGGGGAGTTAATTATCCCTTTGCAAGTGCCGAATAATCACTGAGTAATCGAATTCTTCTATTATTGTGTAGTTAACGTAAACTAAAAATTATATTCGTCGTCAATTTATACTCGTGGATTCGCATAAATTTATTTCTACAATATTAAAAACTTTATAAATACTTACTCTTAACACGAATAATGTAAATAATTTAGGTTTATTGGTTAGAGTAGTAACTGGATCCCTTACATCGTCGACATCATAATTATAATAATCTGGTGCTGTTGGTAGATATTTAGTCCAAACAAGTTGCTGCAAATTGTGGGCATGTTAGTTTATATTTTTTAATAAAACTACTGTTTTCTATGTTTTGGTAAGTGCTATGTAAGCTTTAATATTGGTGACATATAATTTATTTATGTATGTTTTAAGCTGTAAAAATAATTAACTATGGAAAATTGTGCCTTTAACAAAATTATTCTCGAATAGAAGAGTGCCCAAATCCATCTTTGTGAGATCAATTTTGAACATTTAAATAATTTGAGTTTTGTGTTTCTCTTTAGTCAAAATTTTCAATTATTTCAGCCCTGAAAAATTCAAATGGTTACCCAATTTTAAATATAGTCCTAATGATCTGGGCCTATATTTTTAATATATTTTCTTTGGTACCTACAAATACGTTCTTTCCTTTATGAGTATTAATGTTAACCTTCCATCGATCAGTTCTAGCGATCAGTGATACAAGTATAATACTCACTCCATTTAGAAATAAGCCGGTAATTGTTATTATTTTTATAAGAAACATAATTTTATTATTACCACTTTATCAATCCATTATTTTTAAAGTCAATTCTTTTAAATCCAGTACTTTCATATTGCTTATCGAAAAACGATAAAAACCTTGAAGGCAAGAGTCATAACTATTGGTAACTTGGAAAATAAATTACTGGTTAAATTAAAATTACTTCCGTCAATGTAACGCGTCTAAGATTTGATTTAGTAGATAGTTTTTCGTATATATTTTTTGTTTTACCTCCACTAATGTGGTCATTTTATTCTTATCAAGTATATGGCATTCTTGATGATGAACAGTTACTGTAATATGTTCAACAGCAGCACCTTGAAGAAACTTTATCTGCATTTTATGAAGTATAACCCATATCGGCCTTTGAAATTGATCTTGATCTAGATCTAAATGTATTGTTTGTTCAAGACAATCTGAAAATGGGTTTTGAATCCCGATATTCTAAAAAAATATGTAGTCAATTACACGCAGTGTTTATTGGTGTGTTGCGTTGCTCATAGCTAGATATGACAGTATTACCCTATAATATTGAGTATGACAAATAGTTGTACGGATTTATATGAAGTAACTATTAGGGCAATACAAATACACAAATTTCAACAGCTGCTATCGAGTATAGATCCAAATATCATAACAATTTAAGAGGATGTGGTTTTATATATAAATACTAGCTGTCCCGGCCACGCGTTGCTGTGCCGACTGCAGTGCCATCTGCCGGACTGATTTGTGAATCTAAACCATTCTCAGATCCCCTTGAACACACACAAAAAAATTCATTATAATCGGTCCAGCCGTTTAGGAGGAGTTCAGTGACATACACACTCACAGAAGAATTATATATATAAAGATAATAAACTGTTTATTTTTAAAAATTCACTTTAATAAATATTTTATAGTCAGATAAGATCTTAAAATTAAAGGTTGTGAATACTTAAATTGCATTTTTTATTTTTACTTGGTTAGTTTGGATGTGGATCCGACCTTTGGTGTTGGTATCTGGCATTTATCCCAATCAAAGGCATTGATCTGACCAAATTTCCAAACAAACTTTAATTATAGTCTTACCCTCATTAAAATTTAATCAAGTCATTTTAAGTGGGTTACAGAAAAATATTGGTTAATTAACAATTAATAATGATAATAATTGCGATAGAAAACATCAAGATATGAAGTATTTTGTGATTATATGTATTCTTAAAATGATAACAGCTCAGTTATTAATAAAAATATATTTAATAATTTATCAAATTATACCAGGTATCAATCGAAATTACTTCTGCAGTTCGTCTTGCAAGATTTTTTGAAAGATCTCTTTTTTCGTCTTGAGCAATAATATTCAGCACATGTAATTTTGTAGGCGGCTCTACAAGCTTTCTTGCACTTTTTAAAGCCTTTTTTACTGCAACTCCTTAACGCTTTTCTTAATATTTGAATATTGCTATTTTCGGTACTGTCTCCTTTGCTTACATTTATATTCATTTCCAAGCTATCACTTGAATCTGATTCGCTATTACTGTCTTCTCCCATTTGCAAATCAATGTTTGTATCTGCTGCTATCTTGTTGCTTTCTAAGATGTTAACTGAATTTTCTATTGGACTGTTATTAACTCCGATGGTATCTGGTGTTTGAAATACTCCGCTTAAAGTCTGATGATTTGTAGCAGGCTCTTCCTGTATAATAAAATAAAGTTATGTTAGAATGTTTATTTCTTTATAAACTTTTGTTTATAGCTTTCCCTTGTAGGGGGGCGAAATTCCGTCTTTTAAGAGGAGCCTTTTTCTACAAGCTTTTCTCTTTTATAGCTGCTTTGATAACGTCTTAATAATAATATTACTACCGTAGAATTTGTTGAAAATTTTTGGTTTAGGTATGTTTAGGGCCCAAATCTTCCTATAAACCAAACCAGAACCCATTGAGTCGCTAACCAAACTATGCGACAACTTATTATCAACATTAACTTTCTTTGTTTTGTTCAAGTGCTTATATTTATTAGTAGCCTAGACGGGTAAGCACCTATACTTTTAAGCTACTAAAGCTTACGGCAAGTAATATAATAATAATTATATTACTTATAATAATAATAATAATAAATAATAATTTAAAGTTACGGCATCTAGTCTAGTAAAAAAAAAAACGTGGATTGTAATTCCAACTAAGGAGAATTTTAGAAAACAACTTGTAATGTAAAGTTAATTTAAAATTTACACTTAAAAACAAAAATATCAAATAGTTGCTTTTTGAATTTTATTTCCTAAGCCAAAAGTATACTAATCTAACTGGCAAAAATTGTTTAGTGGATAGACTTACTTTCCTTACAAGAACAGCCACCATGCCAGGATCACCCCCGCCTTCTACCATCGGGCTTTCTATATCATTAAGATTGTCATAATTTAGGTCTTTTAAATATTCTTTGCTGAAATCACTTATTCTTCGAGTGTCTTTAGAATTTGTAGATCCCTGCGAAAAAATGTTGTTTCTGTGTATCTTTTAAAGCAAAAATTTAAAGAATTGTTGAAAATAACTGTTGAAGATGAAAATTAAAATCGATCGTCAGAGGTTGTTTTTTATGGCTACTTTATATATTTTACTTACAATAAGAGTCATAATAAGCATAGCCGCCATAGGTATTGTTTGCAATAACATTTTCGCTACATGATTATTAGAAACCAAAGTTTTTAAATACAATATGGGTATTTCCTACATTTTAGAAGCATTCAGTACGGTCAGTTAATTAAAAATAGTCGTAACTTCTGAGATTGAAAAGTAAATTGGCATTTTTTTTGTAAACAAACTATAAAAAGGTTACAGTGATTGTCGAGTTTTTAGATCTACAGTTATAATAAAATTTTCTCTTTATTCATTACAGAAGAGAAGATGATACTGGAATTCCTTCTAAAGTAGAAAACACTTTTTTCGATATTGTCTCGGGTGTGGCTAGTTAGATTCTTCTTGCTGTGAAGTATCTTCAGGGTCTATAAAACGAAGTTGTTTTTAGCCCATCCATTCCGCTATATGATCTTTATTAGGTATAAGGCACATCAAGGTGAAGGTCACATATACAAATTGCCCAAGAAAATTCTACGTTATTTTGTTAGTAACGAATGTCACGGTGTGGACTGTACTACAAAAAGACCTTCTGCGTAGGACCTATGTATATTTAATTATTTTGAATAAACCACCTGAGATAAAATAATCAACATTTTCTGTTTTTTTACAAAAATTCCGAAGAACCCACAATTTAAAATTAAATGATTCTTATTCTATTATTTAGTCCTTAACTAAGCAGACATTGTATTATGGGTACTAAGCGACGTAAAGAATATATAAATAAATATTAAGACAACCATGACTCCGCAACAAATGCTTTTGCTCATCACACTAACATAAGTCCCTACTAGGACTCGAACCTAGGACCATTGTTGCAGGTATAAGTTTATAACCGTTGCACCAAGTAGCCGTCGTTAAGGTTGATTGCAGCCAACATTTTAGTAGCTACTAAGCTAGCTGTTGTTGTAAGTGGCATTGACTATACAAGGTGTTACAAAAATACCCGTAAAGCGGAAAAGGGGTTAAATGATCTCTTATAAAGAGTCAATTTACAATATTTGAAAACCGTAGAATCGCAGTATGGCTTACTGCCAAAATCAATAAAAACAGTTTTTCATTTATCAACTAGCCCTAGTTCCATATAGTTAAAGAGTAAATAACACAGAATGTTTAAGTTCATTTTTACCTAATATCCGCGGAACGATATAGAGTCAACAACAAAATGTACAGAAACCACTCAGATCGATATTACAAGTCAAAGAAAATGTTACAAGACCTGACATAGGTTTCTTTCAACCTAAACTAACACATACTCTTTCGTAACGAACAACAAAATTACCGAAACGGCTCAAAATGTGCTCCACCTTGCTCAATGCACAACCTCGCTCGCCGGGATATGGCTTGAGTGGCATTTCGCGAAAAAAGACTTTACACGCAGCTCCATCTCTAAAACAGTTGGGCAATCGGAAAAATAGACTTTATCCTTCTCATAACATCATAAGAAAATGCTGCAACACTGATTCAGCCTGTCTGGCATCGACTGTGCTTGGACGTCCACTTCCAGTGGACCGATGAAAGGACCAGGTGGAATGTAGGCGTCTTGACATGTTGAGAAAGCATTGGTATTGTCCCCGGCAAACAAGTTGAACATGATTTTGAAATCACGTGACATGCGCAGTAGTGAATAATGTACCTAAACTTGCTACTGCGCATGTCACGTGATTTCAAAATCATGTTCAACTTATTTGCCGGAAGGTATACGAAGGTAGCCGTCGCTGTTCAATATGGGGTCTACCATCAATAAATCGATGCCGATACAGTTCGCGAGGACGATTTTAGTTGCCATCTTCATGGTCTACGCATAACATTATATCGTAATAATCAGAGTTGAAAAATTAGTATTTTTTCCACTTAGTTGGTTAAAACACGAAATAATTGTAAGATATCGACTAGGAGATTTAAAATTGACAACATAACTTTCGACTTTACGTTTTTCGAAGACATTAATTCCTCTTATTGATAATTTACTACATTTTTACGGGGTTTTTTGTAACACGTTGTATATAAATAATACAATGACTTCGTTTATATTTGACCTTTAAAATTATAATTTGTTAAGTATAAAGATTTTAACCAGTGTCGAATTTTAAATCAATTATTAACATATTCTTTTCTCTAAATTTAAAGTAGTTACGAGTATAAAGATCAGCGTGAACAGACGGATAGAATAAATAAAACAGAGGAGGTAAGCTGGCCCCTCTTAATTTTGTTTCGCTTTGCAATAAGAGTTAAGTTAGCCAAATCATCGTTTGCCAGGGCAAAAACCTAGGTTCGTTATTTGTCAGCATAATATTTTGTGGGTATTACAAAACACGTATACAATAATATGCAGCCACTTTAACGCAAAAAACCGAACCTTCACTTTAAAATGCGTGATGATATAAAAAAATTATTGCTACGTGAAATGGTTTTGCTAGTCTAAAATGTAATGTAGAGCTGTAAACTCTTTTGTAGCTTATTTATATACTTCAGTACGTTCATTCTAACAATGTTGTATTTCGAAGAAAACCTAGCGTTGACGGCTGTATTTTTTATTGCCATGTTAAACTATGCTGAGGTAATATTAAGTTTTTACACCTCCGAGTATATAGCACAATGAAATAAAACTTTTACCGGATTCCCGATTTATTTTGATTTATTTTTTATATTTAACCTTGACGTGTGGACTCCTTAACAGGAGCCGTGATCACAGGATTACTAAGGTAATGGTCATTTACCTTGCATTACTTACATTTTAATATACAAAAGAACAAAAACAAAATAAAACGCGCAGTGAATCCGGTAAAGTGATTTTATTTTAATATGTTGAGGTAAGTTAAGGGAAAGGTTTATTTTTAAGTATCTTTACTTACAAAGTAATATATACAATAATCTTATAAAGATATGGTTACTAGCCATCTGGCTGGTATTTATTCTCTTCGGAATATATATTTTTTTATACTTTCCTGCGGTCCTCTATTGCTTCATGTATCTTCTTTGTTTTGTGCATTCTGTTTATATTTGTCTCATTGTAAACTTAATTATAAATACTTCCTACCTCTTCAAAAGATGAGCTGTCATTGAGTTTTTCTTTTAGATAAAATGCTACTAAATCTACCACACATAGGTGCGTTTTATTGGTCGACATTGTCGCTTTAGTACGTCACGCGTTTCTTTCACTAAGCTGCGGCTCCATCGACCGATATCGTTAGTAGCAAATAAATAGCTCACTAGAATATCAATCGGAATGCGGATCGTTAACAGGGACCGAATTATCATTTTTTTCATGAGATACTCACTAGTCTTACTGGTGTTATCAAACTAGTTATGTGTAAGAACACATATATGTGTTCTACATAACACAAAATATACTAAGAACACATATCAGAATCAGAATAAACAGCTGGACGGTGGAACACAAGAAATTCCTATACTTTTGCTGGATCATTATTCTTGTAAAACTGTGTAAGATAGCTTGAGTCTAAATAATACTAGGTCTGTAATGCATGCCGCTGTTTGCAAATACTGAGCGAAGCACTACCTTACCTTCGTTTGTGAGTTTTGGCGCCAAATTTCATCAATGTAGTCTCAGCGGTTTGGCTGTGGCCAGCTTTTGAATTTTTCTTTCAGTAATTATTCCTCCATGGTATGTTCGATTTCAAAACTTTTTTTGCACATTAGTCACGACCACGATGTGAGTTTTGGCGCCAAATTTCATCAATGTAGTATCAGCGGTTTGGCTGTGATCAGCTTATGAATTTTTCTTTCGGTGATTATTCCTCCATGGTAAAGTCTATATTTTTTTTTACATAGCCTATATCCGTCAGGTTATAATCATGTATGTTCATGCCAAAATTCGTCCGAATCGGTTGAATCGTTAAGTAGCAGGAGGGAGACAAGCGAAATTTGTGAGTTGCCTAAAAGAGAGCTTCGCTCAATAAAAGAGAGCTTCGCTCAATAATATGTACTGAAAACAGATATTGTAATTACGTATTAGGATTATATCGGCCATTATAACGTAACAGAATAGAGGAGATTTTAAAAGTCATTCGTCTGTTTTCATTTTTTTGTTTACTTTTTAAATGCCTCTATTTTATTTTTTAACATAATAATAACCTCTAGCTACGATCTGTTTAATTAGCTTTGACAGACTAGCATTCGATTTTTTAAAGAATAGTAATATAGACTTATTTGCCTATTTTTATTTTACTACGATCTCCATATTATCGACTTACACGCTTATCGACTGAGGTAAAAGAGTCATCCGAAACTGCAGACTATCATGAATAATGAACACACATAGGATGATTCAGATATCGTTTGACATAAGGCGTCCAATTATTTTTGTACGTGACATTTCTGGCCACACTGTATATTTATATGAACATTACTTATTTATGTGTAAAACGTGTAGATATCATAAAATATAAATAACTAGCTGACCCAGCCACGCGTTGTTGTGTTATAAATTAAAATTATATCTATCCTATCTTTCAAGTTTGATCAAACTGCACGCGGTGTACAAATTTGATTAAAATCGGTTAAGTAGTTTAGGAGTCCATCGCTGACAAACAACGTGACACGTAATTTATATATATTAAGATATAACTATTCTTATTATAATCCGATCCTTTCATATTTCGTGCCATTACAACAAAACAGATGATAGCCTTATTTCGTTTCTACATATTTTTTAGAATCAAAACAACGCGCACCATGTTTTCATAAGCGAGGAATCTGATTTAGTATCCAGTTCGGTAGAATTTGGTGAAAACGATGACAACATATCTGTCAAGAATAATTCCGTATATACTTATGACACCTCCAGCAGTCTGTCTGCAGAACGTCCTATAGAAGATTATATAAATGGACTTGATTTGAAAATCGCAAGGAGGCCCAGTTATGGAGACTGGTGGGACAGTTGCTATATGAAAACGGAAAAGTTTTGCAATAAACAATGCAGGAATGCTCTCGATGGCGTATGTAAGCGCTACGGGTGCAGTATTAGTGCTCACATTTTCATTAAAGTAGGATGTATGATACGATGCAAGTCGAGTTATGCAAAGGTTTCTATTTTTACAAACAAAGAACAGAAAGAAAATTAATTCATTGCAACAATTTTTATTGATATGCAATAAAAAGAAAATATTATTACAAGTATTTGGCAAAGTTTAATTTGTATTATCCCCTTGATTTTTTTTTATTCATTGAAAAGTTTAATAAATAAAGCTCTAATTTAAAAAAGGTTGAGGTTTTTTGAGCAGATTATTTTTATGTCTTTTTCAGACAAGTAATGAGAGCTATTTATTGACCAGTGACGAATAATTACATTGTTGATAATATTTTTATCATTACAAAAATAAATAAAAAATGCTAATATGAAAAGAAATAAAAAATAAATATTTTAACAGAAATTAAAAAAAAATCCCCTTTTGTGGATATGTTCTAAATTTAAAAACCATTGCATGAGATGTGGAAAGTTAAAAACCCTGGCTTCTAGTGATAATTAATGCTAATGCCAAAGTTGAATACCATATTTTTCTATATTTAAATTAAATAATAATATTTCATTATTACCTAATCCAATTTAAAATTTCGAGACTATTTTTTTGTAATTTTATAGTTTAATAGGTACTTGAGGACAGAGCACTGTTTTAGAATGTAATTAATATTGTGATAAATACTTAATAAAGAATCGCAGTAAATAATAAAGGCTTACTGTAACTTAAATACTGAAAATTACTTGAACCTTATCTAAAAGAAACATAGAGAGGCTTCTATCCTAACGCGAGGCAAGTATCCCCCGAACCATTTTTAACGTTAGGCTACTATCCGCTATAGTCAAATCAAACAGGATTTATTCGAAACATATATTAATTATGTTTACAAAAATAGGCTGTTATGAAAGATTAAAGACCTATGTGTTAATATAAACGTCGATTTGTTCTTAATAAACATATAGTTATAGCGAAGAAATCTGCGATTTTAACTAAGGGTAGTTAGAACGATATGATGAAGATTTCTAAAATTGGTTGAATAATCAAACAAAAAGTCGCGGAAATCCCCCAGAAAAACTACGGGAGTGACTCTAGTTAAAAAGGATATCTTTATATATATATATAATTCTTCTGTGAGTGTGTATGTCACTGAACTCCTCCTAAACGGCTGGACCGATTTGAATGATTTTTTTTGTGTGTGTTCAAGGGGATCTGAGAATGGTTTAGATTCACAAATCAGCCCGGCAGATGGCGCTGCAGACGGTATCTAGGTTATTTATCTATACTGCAAAAATAACAGGCAGGACAACGTCTGTCGGGTCCACTAGTATTTATATAAGTTTTGAGCATTTGAGATATCATATCGAATAGTAAATTGTAGGGCATTTATTAAATATAACAAAATCTTACAGATCAAAATAAATAAGTATCCGTATATGATTTCGCAGGCACTCAGCGAATCCTTATTGAGTTACATCCTAACGCCTAATATTGTTATATTTTTAAATTATTTTTATTGTTCTGGGCAGTCAGAAAAACATGTGCTAAGAGCAATAATTACATTACGCTTTATTGCACACACAGATGGGATACAGAAAAAGACTAGTATAACAAAGAAAGGTATACAAACTGGTGGCAATATCACAATCTCTGCCAGGCAAATTTGGGTGAAATAATTAAATAATGAAAAGGATAGGACATAACTGCAATATCTCAGGCAATTTGTTATATATTCTTATTGATATTGTTAGACAATTTCTATTCTTAGAAATATCTTTTATTTAATAACTGGTATGCATAAATCTGTTTTGTGTTTAAAGTACAGCATTATTAGGACACATTTTAACAGAAACACTGATAAATTATTTTAATAGAAAAATACTTAGTTCACAAGTGGATTCTCAGGCGGGAATCGAACTCGCAACCTTTCGAATTTTTTCAATACTGTCTTATAAGATAGCAAAGAAAAAATGCATAAAATATATAAAAAAAGATAAAACACTGAAATCAAAAATACACATGAAATTGTCAACAGCCCTTAAGACTAACAAAGGTCTGCAGATAATCCAGGAATATACATCATCAATTTTCATTTTAACTGATACCACAATACCATATCTTAGATCTGAGGCTACATATCCATGATACGCTTTCAGAGCAGTTCAGACTTTACTAATTTTAGATAAGCGCCATAGAGTATACGCAAACCTATTAATTCTGCTACATATTTTGTCGACGTCTGATTTCGATGAACATTTATTATCTAACCCAAAAATAAAGTTTGACTAACTTCAGTAATTTTTTATGTTCAGAAGTAACTTTTAGATTGTATTCATTCATTCATTCTTCTTCCTGTGAGTTAATGTTTATGCTACAAACTGTACTCTATTGAAGAAGCCACACGCTTCACATTATTTCAGAAGATCATGTGAGACAAACTCGATAGTGTTGGACATATCAAAGAATATTGCTACTATTAGGGGTTAAAGTATGAAATTGCCGATTTGTACTGAAAATCTATATTGTTTATTTTTTAAATTTTTAACAAATTTATTTAATCAAAATAGTTGCCATTATTATCTATACATTGCTGCCATCTAATGGGAAGGTCATTAATGCCTTTGCGATAGAATTCCGACGATCTAGACTGCACAAACTGTGTGAAAGCATTTTGTACTGCCTCCTGGGAAGAAAACTTCTTGTCACGTAGATAATTGTCCAAATCACGAAAAAAATGGTAGTCCGTTGGAGCAAGGTCTGGTGAATACGGAGGATGACGAATGGTTTCTAACTGCAGTTCCTGAAGGGTCAAAATGGTTTCTCGTGCTGTGTGAGGTCTCGCGTTGTCGTGGAGCAATAATGGTGAAGATCGATTCATGAGTCGGGGCTGTTTTACTGCTAGTTTTGTCAACATGGTTCGGAGTTCGGCACAATAGACATCTGCCGTTATTGCTTGACCAGATCGGAGAAAACTATAGTGAATAACACCATGCTGAGACCACCAAACAGTTACCATTACCTTTTTATTGGTAAGTTTTGCTTTAGGACACTGTTGTGGCATTTGACCTGGGGTCAGCCATTGCATTTTTCTTTTCCGGTTATCATAAAGAATCCACTTTTCATCACATGTTACAATTCGATCCAATATTCCTTCATTTCTGTACCGGTTCAACAAGGCAACACAAGTTTCAACACGCGTTTCTTTCTGCAGATCAGTCAAATCATGAGGCACCCATTTTTCGTATTTTTTTATTTTATTGATTTGACGCAAGTGAGTCAATATTGTGGGTAAGGTAACGTTAAACCATGCCGCTAATTCCTGGGTACTTTGACTAGGATCGGCTTCCACTATCTCTCTTAATTCATCGTTATTTACCTGTGTGGGCGGTCTTCCTCGTGGCTCGTTCTTTAAGTCGAAATTTCCATCACGAAAGCGTTTAAACCAAAATCGCACGGTGCGTTCATTAGTAGACCCCTCTCCAAACGCAGCATTGATATTGCGGGCTGTTTCTGCCGCGTTAGTTCCGCGTCGGAACTCGTATTCAAAAATAACTCGAATTTTCGCAGTATCCATCTTTCTTGTCTAAATTGAATAACAAAAACAATTGAAAGTCGATATTCAAATGTTTTACATTTTTTAAAAAAAGAACATCATAGAAACCATTTAAAAAAAGTTTCATTCGAAAACCTCAAACCATGAAGATTCTATGTCAATTCAAAGAACCTATTGCAATAAAACGGCAATTTCATACTTTAACCCCTATTATTTTCCAACTTACCAAAAGTTGGAAAATAGTAGTAGTGGAAAACATTTTGTATTTTTAATTGAATAGTTTAAATACTGCTAATACAGTTAACTAGTTATATGAAAGTAAAAATATTAGTGAGTATCAGGTATTTGGAACTTAAGAAAATATTCATCCATAGCATCTGCATCCATTTTTCAAGAACTTTAGATACAGATAAGGGCGATTGGTTGATAGTTAAACAGATTTATCTATCTCCTTTTTTGTGTATAGGTTTGGAGGAAATGAGACTTATAGTCATACTTACGGAGATTGAAAATTAATTTGATACATTATTGCGTAGTTCTTTTGACAGATCAGGGCAACAGATATCATCGTAGTCAATAAAAGATAATAGGAGAGTTTGTCCCAGATTGGTTTTGGTGATAATAGTCAGAAGATGACCGAGCCGACTAAGCGAACCGTACGCGGCAAGTGCTCTTTTCCTCAATTAATCAACCTGTACTATCCACGTCAGGTGTTATTTAATAATAATACCGCAATTCTTGATAGTTTCTTAATAATTGATAATACTGTCGTCCAAAAAACACTTCAAAAAGCCGCCCATAATCAATTCTCGAAACGTAATGAGGATTGACAATTATTAAGCACTGCGTTTAAGCTGCATTAACCACCAGACTTACGAATATATTTTCGGTTGTTGCGCATGATACCACTAAAGGTCGCTGTGTTTATATTTCTAAGTTATCTGTAGAGAGGCGGTAGGAAGTAGAAATTGATTATGTAATTGAATTTATGAAGATTCGAAATAACTAGAGCGGATAGTGGAAAAAGATACCACCCTGAGGAACACCAGTATTGATATTATCACCACTCAAAGATGGGAAAGTGCGAATTCGCCACCGTGACTCTAGTAGGTAACTTCAAAATAGAAAATGAAAAAAATAAAGCAAGTATATTTTCCTCCAAAGTAACAAATACATAGCACATAACAATGGTTACAAAGTCCAGTATTTCAGGACTCCAGGTCTCTCACCCTTGGTGAAAGACATTATTAATTTAAGGTACATTACGTTACGGTACTTGTGTGTATTGTACTATGGATATAATTAGGTAATTTGGGGAAAGATGGATGTGTGTGTGTGTTTGTGTGTGTGTGTGTGTGCGCCCGCGCGTGTGGATATGTGTGTCTTTCAACGGAGTTAAATGCGTTACTAAAATCTAGTAATGTAGGACTATCCATTGCCTGGCGTATGACATCCGTTATTTTAATTAATGATGTAGAAGTAAATAATGATACAGCAACTACAATGAATAATAATTTATTAAACAAGAACAGAATAATTTTGTAAATTAAGTATAAAAAACATATTGTTATAATTGTAGGAGTTGCTGCGCATACCAATAAAAAACGGTAAAATTGTAACTCAATAAAAATCTGTTATATGACAGAATTGCAAAAAACAAGTACTTTTATTACGTTTTCCATATTTATTGCAAAGTAAATAAGGTTATATAGTTTTTATGTGTTAAACTATTTACTTTTGTCCACAAACGCTACTTATTTTAAGGATGATGTTGAGTCTAAAATATATGAAAAGTAGTAGTAAGAACGAGTAGAAAAGTAATGTTATCTAACGGAAATGCAATATATTGTGAAGACCAATAAAATATTGCGATATAGAATAACAGTAAAACAGTTTTTATATGAATTTGAATAGAAAAAATATGGGCATCATTCTATTTATTGTGTTTGTTATGCTGTTTGGTAGAATTGTGAGTACTATTGTCATTTTAAATTATTTGCGCATCTGTTATTGGTATCTGTTACAGGTGGAAATTAAGCAAATTGTGAGAAAACAGGAGTCGAGCGATTTGTGTTAAAGTTGCTGGCAATGTATTTTTGCTATTACTTTATTTACAATCCTGGATATCTTATTACTGGCAAGAAGAAAGAGCACAAAAAAATCCTTTTGTCCGAAAAATTATATTTACAAAACATAATTTTAATTAATAATTATATTTATCAAATTCTAAGTAATTGAGTATTATCACAGTTATTACATATATATTGCTTTTATAATATTGCTATTTAATTCATTCGTTAGATCTAGTGGGCGATGCGGTTCATTTTTTGTATTTAAAAAATATTATTATTTATGTAAATATTTTAAGATTTTCGTTTTGATTGTTGTGATGAAAAAATATCGAGAAAGCTTACTATTTCCTAAAAAAATCCCTGAACTGTAGGTAAACTAAATGTTTACAAAATTTAGAACCCTCAAGATCTCTGAAAGATCTTCCTAAAGACGTCCCATAAAATGGAATAGACAAGTAAATTATCAGTGAACTACAATAACTTTACTAATAAAATATTAATTCTTTTACAGAAAGCCAATTCTTTCAGTGCCGAATTGATAGTCGAAACAGACGAGATAAAGGCGGCTTCAGATAAAAAAGAGTTATCAATAGAAGATAACTCCTTTAGCCTATCTGAAGAACACCCTTTAGAAGATTATGTAAATGAGTTAAAGGGTGAAACTATACTAAAAACAGATTTGAGATCTTGGAGAAGTAGTTGTAGCAGAAAAGTCCGAAGATTTTGCGAGAAAGGTTGTAGGAGAGCTTACAGAAGAGTTTGTTCCGAATATCGTTGCAGAAGAAGCATTAGGAGATCTTTTAAAAGGGCTTGTAAAAATCAATGTAGGACGAGATATTAGTAATAAAATATAACTGATTTCTTTGTTTTTAATTACGTACTCTATATAAATTAATGTGATATTTTTTTAAATATAAAGTAGTCTATAGAATAATGTTTTATAAAATTTTTGCCAATAATATGCTGCCGTTCTTATGAAAAGTGCTATAAGTAGGTTTGGGCTACTTTCGAAATAATTGCGATCAAAGATTTAATTTTTGTTTTTTTGTGTGTCATCGTAACTATAATAGCTATTGATTTGAAGCTTTTACTATACGACTCTAAAATGACGCGGAATTCTATGTAGTATATTATATTTGTACGTAAATTGTGCTGTTACATTCGTACGTAAATTGTACGTAAGCCAATTTGGCCTAAAACTCGATTTATTGCACTTATCGTAAGGACGGCAGTACCTACGTCTGTCAAATTAAATGTTGCTTAGCTTATCTATCTCCAATTCTAAATATAGAGACATGAAATAGAAAGCTGCCGTAAAAACATATTAGTAACACTAACTATAAATACTTTTTCCTGCATCCAAGTTATATATTTGTCGAAGATAGATTGTATAATTATTGCATATTTTCCCCAACAAACGTCAACCCATTAGTCGTCTAGCCAACCTATGTGTAAATTGCCGGTCTTTTGTTATCAGAGATTGGTATCCGCAGCTTGTATCCTTATGCAGCTAAATAAGTGATGACCTGCTATGTGCATGACCCAATATATTTAACAAAACATGTTTTTTTGTATATATTAAACATTTCATTGCAAGGTTCTTTTATAATATTTAAAGCATTATTTTTTCCGGGAACAATAAGAACAAGATACAGAATCAGAAATATTTAATTGCAAGAACATATCGACGGTGAAGTGCCAATAACTCCTAATTGCTAATTTCAAAATAATACACAAGCTGAATAAAACGTATAATTTCTTGACAAGTTAAAAATTGCTTGAAATTTTTTTTTAAATTGGCGCGCTTGCGACTGAAAATACAATGCACATAACATGTAAATAACGATTTTTAATTCGAAATAACAACAAAGTGAATTTCGCGATTAATTTCTGTTAGGAGGTATTGGCACTTCGCAGTCGATATGCGATGTTACAATCGTTATGCACCAATATTTTCTTTTGATTTGATCAACTTGCAAATAATGCGTCAAAATAAACATTGTACTATAAGAATGTTAAAATAATTAATCAATCATAAAAAGTTGTATTTATTTTCTGTTAATTCTTTTTATAACAATTACATCTGCTTGTTTGAAATAAAGATTTGTATTTTAATTCTATATAAGTATAATAAACAGTTTGTTTATTTTTATCTTTAGTTGATAATTGAAACGCATGTCACTTTTATTAAGAATAATGTTGAATAGTATCTATTTATTATCTACAATAATATTATAAACAGGAAAGATTTGTATTTTTGTATGTTTGTAATGAATAAACTCAAAAACCACTAAGCCGATTTCAAAATTTCTTTCACCATTGGAAAGCTACATTCACGCTGAGCAACATAGGCTATATTTAATGCCAAAAAAATTTAAAGAATTTTGTCCACGCGTGCGAGGCCGGGACGGGCCGCTAGTTATCAATATTTTGATTTACATCGTCTATTGCAAGCTCTATTAAAATCAAGCCTAATGTCAGATCTACATTCGTATTCAATGCAAAGAGATCTATAAGTCTTTCTGCAAGCCTTCAAGCAAAACCTTTGCACTTTTCTTTTACAGCTATTTTCTATAGTTCTTAAAGCCTTTCTCTCCTCTTCGTCATCGTTATAGTAATCTTCTATAGGACGTTCATCCGAAATTATTGAATCAGATACTAATTCACCATCATCTAGCATCCCAAGAGTCTCGCGTATATGATTTTTCTCTGTGGACTCTTCCGATTCAACTTCCTCTGTTTCAGCATTTGAATCTGCATTCTGTAAATACGTGTAAATATATACAATGTGTCCCGTCACCAGTGTCAGAGCCTTTAATGGTGTGAAATATGGCATTTTTTATCGACAAATTGCCCCTTAAATTTGGATTTTCTCAAAAAGCCAATAATTAAAAAATACACAAAAAAGAATCTATTTGTTTTTCTTTAATTATTTTTTTCTATTTTTTATTCCATGACAATTGAATCATGATGGCTGTGTAACATGTTTAGCTATCAAATGACACCTTTTTAACGTTAATAGGATATTAACATGAGTAGTCGAATTAGTATGAGAGCCCAGGTCTTGGTTACCAAGAAAAAAAATGGCGGCCATTTTATAACCGCAATAGAAAAACAAAATTTGAGGGGCAATTTGTCGATAAGAAATGCTATATTTTAATAATGAAATGAAATACCATTAAAGGCTCCAACACTGGTGACAGGATACATTGTATATGTTTTGCGTAAGAGAAAGCTGTTGCTTTTGCTTATACCATTAAATATATGGTATAAGTATCGCACTGAATCGTGTTAAATTAATACAAATAATTAGCTGCTAACGAGTAGTTTTGCTTTATTTAAATAAGGAAGATGTAGTTTATTTCGTTTTTTGGTTACTTATAACAATTACCCAAAAAGGCCAAAATTATACGCTGTTTATGTCCAAATCTTCGGTTGACTGGTAGAGAATGCCTGTTGGCTTTAGGTCCGTACGTATTTGGTTTCTTGTTAAAATAAAGTTTATCTTAGAAATATAATTATGATTGCAAATCTTTTGCAACTCAAATTGTCAATTGAAGAAATAGCTGTTAATTTTACGTAAGGATGTTTTGTTTAATCCCGACTAGTGAAAGCGCCAATCATATATATAATATCATTTAATATATTTTCAATAAACATTACGTCCATTTTCGGTTTTTAACATTATTATTTCTTAATTAAGTAGAATCTACGAGAAATATTACAAAAAAATTCATGCACCTAACAAACGTTCTTAGGTAGGTACATTTAAACAACTTTTGATCATTTTCATTCCATTTAAATGCTTAATTATTCCCATATTGTCTTTTGTACCAATAATCGTAGGTTTCAAGAGTGTGGTTAACGAACTCGGTCATCATAAGACTGAGATAATAACATTTCTAGGTTATATTCATAGTTATACTTTGTCCAATGTAGGATGATACTTTTGACTGGTGTCTCTTCCTTATTGCTACGTACTAAGGTTGCGTTTGTTGCCTTATGTTTGGCTTGACATTGCAATAGCAACTTTATACCCTCTATATAGGTGTCAACTGTCAAAAGTATCATCCTACGTTGGACAAAGCATAGTATGTTCACTTTTCGGCATTCCATCTTAACGGATCATATCAACAAGAATTGATTCACGATATGAATTGCCCTCATTCGATTTCGGAAGATCGTATAAAATAATAAAAATGCACAGTATGCATGTAGAATATTATTCTTTAACGACCGTTTGGTGAAACGGTAGCGTTCCTGCCTTTCGCACCGACGGTCCTGGGTTCGAATCCCGGTAGGGGCAGATGTTTTTATGATGAATACGAGCATTTGTACCTGAGTCACGGCTGTTTATATATATTTCTATGAATATTACATATCTATGTATTATATATGTATGTCTATCCGTTACCCTAGTATCCATAACACAAGCCTTATAGTGCTTACTTTGGGCTAGGTTAATTGGTGTGAATGTAGGAAAATATTTATTTATTTATTTATTTACTTTATGAAATATAAGTTCTTACCAGCTTAAGTAATTATGTTAACAAAAAATAGAGTTTACTAATCGTCATAGGATCGCCACTGGTTGTGGATTCAAATCCCACATGACCATTATAAGTTGACAAAGCTATAGTATCTAACTGTCACTTGTTGTGCATATATGTCCCCGCCAAAATGCTAGGGTTTTTGCAAATATCATAATATCATCATTTTGATTAAAGCTTCAGTAGGACAACAATACAATTTGATGTGGTTGGGAAATTGTATCCTGATGGATCGATTTAAAAATCGGCAGTAGCCGTGAATTTATCTACTAGAAAATTGATTCAGAACGGACATCCCTAATTTACACCTATTAGCCTAGACCAAAGTAGGCACTGTGGGGATTGTGTTATGCATACTAGAGTAACGGATAGATATTTACAAAACATAGATTAATAATACTCATAGAAATATAAATATATATAAAAAGCCATAACTCAGTTATATACAAATGCTCGTATTCAGCATATAAACATCCTCCCTTATGGGTACTCAAATCAAACCACCATTTGATTTCGCAGGCAGCGTGACTTCTGCTCCGCCAACCTTAAAAATATAATAGCAAGTAAAATACTCACAATCAAAATACTTAATATAACCATTGCAATAATAAAAGGAATGCAATTCATATTTCTTTTTACAAACACAGCGATTTCACAGCTCATGCTATGAAATATTATTTTATTTTAAAACCTCATTGGCTATAAAATGCTATTGCATATACATATAACCTTATAAAACGTTACATTTCTTTGAACGAATCTAAGAAATTGTATGTACCTATTGACGAAACAATATGTACACATGTAGGTACATACAGTTTTTAGTTTCTCTTCACATCGATATTTTATTACAAACACGGTTAGGGAACTGATACGATTATATGTATTTAAGCCAATGTGTCAAGTTGCCAATTCTCAATTTTTTATATATAGATTTTTCCTAATTAATATTTCATTAACAAAAATATCCAGCTTAATGCTCGATATTGGACAATCTAACTGTTCCTGTTGATGAAACACGTGTAGAGTAGTTGGAGAAGGTGCGAAGTGTGTCGGTGTCTGCGGCATAACACTCAATAATCATCAATTAAAACATAAAGAATTTTCTACAGGATTACTGAAGAAGTCAAAATATCTAATTTTAAAATAAAAGTATAACATTGCTTGTTATACATATCATAATGTACACAAAACACAAACACACACACATGCATGTTACGAGTTCGTTCTAGTTTTGTTACTTTATAACATATAAAATACGCTTGTAAAAAACAACCACGTTTTCGAGCCCTCAGAGTAGGAGAGCTAGAAGATGTGGTTGTTTTTTCACAGTAGTATTTTATGTCTTATAGATATATGGCATTGTGAATGGAAAAAATAAAAATAAGTAAATAATTAAAACATAGCAAGTGGCTCTATTTTGTTTTGCTTACCATAGAAGTAAGCAATTTGCAATAATTTACTGTTGCTATAATTTTTAACGTTATTTTCATTGTTAAGGTGTACCTCGCGGTTATGTGAGATTCAATCTCACAGTCTAGTTTCGATATTCCGAATGTTTGATAATAAATAAATATCTCTTACCTCACTGTGTCTTTCTTTAAAACTCACTGCGTCATCGATCTCTTTTGTATACAAATGTCAAACATTAGAAGTAAAAAAGTTAAGCATTAAAATATTATTATACTTTTTCTATTTAACTTAAGTTTTTTGTATCTATTTTTATATAGAAATTTAGTGATTAATAGCAATAAATAAAACTGTTTCGTCTTTATCGATTGTTAGATATTTCTATAAGTATTACATTCAGTATTGTAGGTAGAAGTAGAACATGAATATTCGGCGCTGGCGTCAACTTATTTTCTTATTTATAAGCTTAGGAAATAATTCGACGGGCCTGTTTAAGTCTCAGTAGCTCAATTAGAAGTGTACTCGTCCGGATAGCGAGATCTGGGTTTGAGTCCCACCTGACACAAAAAACGATTTTTTTTTTTTTTTTTTTTTTTTTTTATTGCTGGAAGTTGGCAAACAAGCAAACTGACCACCTGATGGTAAGTGGTAACAGTCACCTATAATACATGTGGCTCTTGTGAGATTCGCAGCAAAACTGCAACCCCCACAAGAACCACAGTGTACGTTGCCAACTTGTGACACAAGATGTAAAGTCACTGTACCCAGTAATTTCACTGCCATATCTTACCCTTCAAACCGGAACACAGCAATGCAAGCACTGCTGCTTTGCGGCAGAAATAAGTAAGACGGAGGTACCTAAGCAGACGACCCTGGTACAGAGTCTCCCTCCAGTAAAGATTCGAATATTTTCTTGTAATAACGTCAGTGGGATATTGTTACAAAACACACTGCTGCAGGAGTAGGTACCTACTCTATCTTCTTTAATAAATAAATTGGATCGCCTCATAAGTTGTTCTCAGCCTTACTTGTGAGCTTATCTATTAAGATAGCATTAAAACTATAAAATTATAAAAATCATAAATAAAATCTCCATTTAGGAAATTTCATTCATTCATTCATCTTCGGTTGCGATGACCCGTAACAATGTGGAAGCAAACTAGTCCATCTTTCATACATCATCATATTTTATGTTCAAATAGTTATTTTTAATGAAACAATCAAAAAACATTTTAGTTCTCTTTATTTTAAATTATAATACATCAATAAAATACAATTTTGTATAATAATTGTGATAATAACTTGTTAATGTTTGTAATACAATATCATTAAATTGCAAACAACTGTTGTAAAAAGTTAATAAATATAAGCACTAAACTAAATACTCTAGTATCCTATGATGGCCCAGAAATGAATAATTTCTGTTTTTACCAAAATAAACGCTTATTACCTACATATGCACATAATTTTAACATGAAAAAATGGTAATACTCGTAGGACGGAATGTCAAATATGAATAAAAATTGTTTTTATTTCATTTCATAATCTCATTAATAATGTATTGGAAAACGACATAATATGATATTCAATGTTAATATTAACAATACAATTGTGACAGTATAGACTAAGATTATTTTCAAACATTCACAACCCACAGTAAAGTAAAATACTACTTCATAATTCACAAGATATTAGGACCTTACCTATGAAATTTAATTTTTTGTCGTGAATATGTCTTTTAAATTGCTTCAATAGGGACGTAATTCAAAAAAACGAATGATAACAAAATCGAGGGATACAGTTTAGTGTTGTAGCTACATATTTATCATCCCCATCCAAATTTCAATTACACCACTGGATAGCTAAAGAATCAAAGAATTTATTACGCTGAGTAAAGACTGTAACACATCGCGCGCGGAGGGGGAGCCCCGCCATTTTGAAGGCCATTTTTTCTTTACATCTTTATTGGTATTGGAATAAAGAATATATTTTTATGGTATATCTACAAATTAAGATTGATAATGTAAAAATGCATCTGTATGGCTTTTTTGTATCTTTTTAAATACAAAGTTTTTCTTTGTATTTAATATTGCTATGCATGCCTAGATAACGACCGATAAAACATGTAGTTTCTTTATCGGCTGATCGTGTAGTTACTAAGTTTAAAAGACGTTCAGTAAGAAAATAAAACTTTACAGAAAATAGCTATATAAAATAACAATTTCATAGGTAAGGACCTAATAGTATAAGACAAGTACTTTACAAGTAATTCTAATCATAATATTAAACAACTCACTTGAAAAGGTATTCTCATATCGAAAGAATGCACACTATGACTAAATAATTCCTTAAGATTTTTATGAAAGTGGATTTTTTTTTATCTTTCTGTATTTTTATTGACACGTGTAAAGTATTTCAGTATTATGATTAGTAGGACCATCTTCTTAAAAAAGCACAACATATTTTAAGTATTTAAGAAAAGGCACATCGTTATGATATCATCTTCAGGTAAATTTTCAACAAGTAATACAATCTAAAAAATCTAACAATTATATAAAAGAGTTTTTAAGAAAGAACTTGTCAAAAATATTTGCACCTCAACTTTTAACAAGTTTATAAAGCTATGCTCAGTATCTAAGTACATTTAAAAATATAATTTTATTAACAGAATTACAGTATACTTTTACAGAATTACAGTATCTTACCACCGCTAGGGCTCTTAGAACTACTCTTGATGGATGTCACAGAAATATTCCCAGAACTACTACTTAAAGTCGGAGGCGGTGATCTAGGTAACGAAAAATTTTTTTCCGTCAAATTCTCTTGACTGGCCGATTTTTGACTCATAAAAACCGGTATTTTTGATGAAACACCAAGCGGCTTTTGTTTATCTGAAGCTTTAACGGGTATGTTACTCGGTTTAGCCGAAATTGCCGGTTTTTGTCCTGGCGATGTTACGTCATTTGCAGCTCGTAGTTGCTGATCCAACTGAGACAATCTTCTATTCTCTATGTCTGTGCTGGTTACAATGGTGCCTTTTGGAGATTCGTAAGTAGCTGTGCGGAATTTAATGTGACTGTTTCGTGGTAAATCGAAGTCGGCATGCCTTTTCTTTGGTTCGATTTGACTCGTTTTCTTCACTTCGGCCTGCTGTTTGGCCGAGTGTCGGCGTTCGTTTGACATAAAATCGTTTAACATATCGATATCCAATTCGTAAGATAATGAAGGTTCTTCGTAAGAAGCCACTCTTTGTCTTCTGTAAGTTTTATCCTCCGATTCCTTTTCTTTCATATTTTTTTCTGAACGAGGTGTTACAACTTGTATCTCAGTTATATGACTTTTTTGATTTTCTGATTCGTCATTTTTTTCTCTTTTACAATGTTGACTATCTGATGCAACCAAGGGATTAATGGAATACCTAGTTTTCGTCACTTCAACAGAATCCTTATCGGAAGTTTGTTCATCTTCAATATCTTGAATAATTCTTATTCCTAGTTGGGATAATTCTTCAGGAGTTTTCTGTGACATAAAATTAGGATCATTTTTCAATTTCTCCATTAATGCTTTCGCCTGCATTTCGTCCATCTCACTCGTACTAAGAATAATTGTTTCAGTTTTTGTGTAGGAGGGTTCATCTGTTGTGAAATGCATATTGGGATTTTGTCTTTTTATTTGGTCTAGTATTTTTTTGTCAATATCTTTAATGTTACCCTCTTCTAAGTTAAGTTCGTCTATATTTCCTGTATTTTTCATGATACCAAAACTTATTTGTTCAATTTGTAGTGGAGCTTCTGTTTTCGTAGTTATATAATTTGTCGATATTTTTTCAACATTTTGCGTAATTACTTTGTTTCCAAATCCATCTTCAGACACATTTACAGTAACTGTTTTCTGAACTGGTTCTTGGGTCATTGTTATAGACATATTGGCCGGTTCCATGTATAAAGTTCTGCCTTCTTTGTGATCTCTTGGATTGATACCTTCTATAACATCGGGTACAATTCTCATTGTTGGTTCTTTGATTTCAATAGACTTTGTATATGATTTATTTTTGTGTATATCCATGGGCTGAATTTTTTCATTCGTCGTTATTGTGACAACATTATTGCTATGTAGGTTATTAGGCTCTGTCCACTGTGCAGATGATGAACTAAATGTTTCAAATGTAGGTTTCGTGTATTTCAGCGTATTATTATTTGAACCTACGTTAACATTACTTATAAAATCGTCATAGTCCCTTTCTTTTGGTTCCGATGTTTTTAAATCAAAGTTCACTATATCTGGCTGATGCATAGCTGATTTGAACGCATCGGTCATTTGTGCAGAATTTTCTGTACTGGTAGTGGGGTCGTTCTTTTGTGCGCTTTGGTCAATATGTACATTTAAAATCGGATTTTTGGCTAAAAGCTTCTTCATCATATCGGATTTAGGTCGCTCTAAGCTATTTACATATGTATTTCTAGATACTTTTAAATCATCTGGAATATTTGTATCATATGACATTGTTAGTTTCTCTTCAAACTTTATAGGAGTATTTGCATCTATTTTGTTAGGGCTAGGCTGTGTTTCTTGAGTGCTGTCCAGAGAACTCATATTGCTTCCATCAGATGTGGATTTTGCAAACTCTGAAACTAGTTTGAAATTAACCTTCATATTTTCATCCATAATTCTACGAGCTAAGTGATCTGATGTCTCGTGAGGTTCACTCTCTTGGTATAATTGAAACTCTCTTTCTTGAGGTTTCTTACCAACCAGTTGTTGTTCCTCAATTTTCTCAGACTCGACGGAACTACTAGAACCTTTTACAATAGCGTCCTCTAAATTACCAAACTCTGAACCTTTTTTTAGTCGATTTCTCTGGAATGTACTTAAACCTTCGATTGCTGATGTTTTACCAATATTTAAACTTAATCTTGGTTCTTTATGTTTAATAACAACACCTTTATCAGAATCGATCATATCAGGCAAAGAATCTTCATTACCAGAATCGAAAAACGTGGTTTCAACCACAGACATGGCCTTTCTTTTCTTTGGAGAAAGGGTACTTTCTTGTATCTCTGCGTCATCAGCAGATATATCTAAGCTTTGTGCTCTTTCTAATGTGCCAGTAGATGGTTTGTTTGCTTTTGCTCTCATTTCAAATCTAGAGAGATCACCGAGAGAAGCTGCCTTTCGTTCATTCTCATCTAAAAGAGATGCATCATCCGATACCGAGTGAACTGTATCGTTAAGTGGTGAACTATGTATGGTTATATCACTATTATTGAGTTCGATTGTAGTAGATCCTTTATCGCTCTTTTCACTATTGTTTAAAGATATAACGGAGTGAATGTCATGATTTGATGAAAGATTGGATTTAGAATCTTCAAAGTAATTATTAAGGGAGTCACTTTCCTTCTTGAAGGGTTTAGAAACAATATCATCAATGTCATCTTGGGTAAAACTGATAGTTTCATCCATTCTTGATTTGGTTTTAGTAACCTTTGGCGTTGAAGTATTATAAGATGTAACTGAATGATTTGGGCTCGTAAAAGTGGTCTCATGAAGCAAACTAGAATGTTGCTTTTCATTTTTCAAAAAGTCGCTCACGTTCTTCATTTGTTCTATGATGCTATCGTCTGTTTTATTCTTCTCAATATCTGGCGGCGATGGTGCCTTTCCTTTAGATTTTTTAGTAGGCTTCGGAGCCTCCTCTTTTTTATGTTCCACTGGTTTTGGTTGATCATTTACTAGTTCCATTGAGCTTTTTCTGTTCGATCTAGCGGCTTTTGCAGCTTCGAACATATGTTGAGGCAACTCTTGAGGTATGCCGTTTTCATCTCTTTTGATACCACTTGAATTAAGATCATTTCTAGTGAAAGAAATCGAACTATCAGATGTTTTCGAGATATCTTTTTGACTGGTGTTTATGTCAGGGTCAGCTGGCTTAGCTCTAGCATTGGGAATAGGAGGTGCCATCTTCTCTCTTCTTTTAGCAACGATGGGTTTCTTAGGCTCTGATTCGTTTTCATGTTTGATTTGTGCTGTAGGGGCTGGTCTTGGTGGTTCAGGTTTATCTACTTCATCTGTTGATTTTTTCTCAACAGCCACCACACCATTTTCAATGTTTTTCTGCTTCAGCACGCCATCGTCCGGGACATTCGGTGGCAGTACTCTAATACCAAACTTCATACCTCTTTTTGGATCATAATCTTTTTTCTGGACTTCAGCATGTTCAATTTGGGTTACTCCATTCTCCGCTTTGGTTATTTGAACGTCGCTTCTAGTAGAATGCCTAGTTTTATTTCTCTCTGGTTTATTTAATGCCGCTGGAATTTCGGAATGTCTGGTTTTATTTGCGAGCTTACTATTTTTCTCGTTTTCCCGTTCGAGGGTCGTATTGAACACATCTTTCTTTTCTTTCTTATTTCTTTCTAGAGTTGTGTTAGTAATAATTTTGTCTGTAATAATCTTTTTAATACCTCCCTTACTTTTTGTCTCAAGGGTTGAATTATTCGAGTGTGATGTATTCGGTGAACGTGGCGGGTGGAGCAGTTTAGCTTCTTTCTCGAGCTGAAACCAAATTTAAGAAATATATAACTATAAATAAAAAGAAATATAAATATAATGCTGTAAAATATATTATGATAAATATTTTAATGTGGATGTCATAGAAAAGATGATAATTTGATTAGACTCAAAAGTATATCAAGATTTAGACTTCATTTACTTGCAAATGACAGTTCAAAACTGGTGTTCAAGATCTTTAAAAACTATTAATTGCCAATATGAATTTACTAGTTTCATCCCTATCACTTTTAATGCTATGATGATCTATAAGATAAGCAAACATTGGCATGTTAAACAATTGAGCTCTTACAACCTTCTTTGTCTTTCAATTCAAGACAATAGAGACATATACATTCCAAGACTATGCGACATTATTGTATGCCAAACAATCATCGTATGCCCATAACATTGTATCACAACAGAAACATTGATGGAATAACGTCCTAATTCTAAACAAGATAATGTTCACTTTTATTAAACATTTATTACTCCTTAACATTCTGAAAGGTGACGCTTTTCTTATTGTCAGAGAACCATCGTAACTAGACTCTGAAGGGATATGAAAGTTTTAGAGATAATGTGTCATCGAGATTGGTTTTTGAATGACAAAAGATAAGCGACTTGAATACAAATGAGTAAAATGTATAATCAAAAGTGGGTGTGCATCCCCGAGATGCAGATAATTTTTAAAATGAGCTACATTTGGAAAGATGATACACTTATTCACCCTCGATACATCGGTATCGATCTTAAAAATTAAAATTAGTATACCACCTATCAAAATTGGTAATTTGTTGTTATATACTGGTAATTAGTTTTAAAAACAAAGTCGCTTTCTCTGTCCCTATATCCCTATGTATGCTTAAAACTACGCAACGGATTTTGATGCGGTTTTTTTTAATAGATAGAGTAATTGAAGAGGAAGGTTTATATGTATTAGGTTGGGGAATAAGTTCGTTCGGTTTTTTTCGAAGAGGATTATTTAAAGTATTTGTTTGTTGTTGAGCAAAGTGTTTGTATTCATTAGACAGTGCCTTTTCTGCTCTACAGAACTGTGTTATTTGTTTTTCGAATATTTTTAGTTTTTCCTATTTTCTGGGCTTCGAAATGGAATACCCAGGTGACAAAAATCAGCATTTTCGACATCTACGTTTCTTCGCTTTTCATCGGGGTCAAAAAGCAGCTGAAGCCGCTCGTGACATATGCAACGTGTATGGAGAAGGTGTCATAGGTGAGCGCGCAGCACAGAAATGATTTGCAAAGTTCAAAAATGGTGACTTTGATCTCGAAGACATGCCTCGCAGTGGACGACCTGCAGAATTCGATGTCTTCATCGCCTTGAGGTGCGATACACGGGGAAATGCTTGAACGGAACGCAACAGTCAACAAGGAGCTCTACGCCGTGTAAATGAGGCTATGCGACTGAAAAGACCTGACCGACAAGGCCAAGTCATCTTGCTCCACGACAACGCCAGACCCCATGTTGCACAAGTCGTCAAAACCGCACTCCAAGAACTCGAATGGGAGGTTCTTCAGCATCCACCGTACTTTCCGAACCTTGCGCCAACAGATTATCAGCTTTTCCATTCCTTGTCGAATCAAATGAGGGGTGTTATCTTCGACGGCGAAGAGGACCTCAAAAACTGGCTCATCAACTTCTTCGACACCAGACCGGACGATTTTTGGCGGAACGGCATCAACAAATTAGTCGAGAGGTGGGAGGAGGTTGTAAACAGTAACGGCGAATACATTATTGATCAATTTATTGTTATAATTATTGGTTTTTGTTGAAAGAAAGCACTTTGAAAAAACCGAACGAACTTATTCCCCAACCCAATATAATACATGCATAATATAGTGAGCATTGCATCCGTGCGAAGCCGGGGCGGGTCGCTAGTTATATCATAAGTTAGAATAAAAAAGCTAGTACGACAATGGGTAGAAACAATAATTTTGAAGCATTTTATAATTTTTGTTTTCATATCTCTTACCGTACTAACGTCTCCCGTAGAACCAGCTCTCCGCAACAGAGGATGGATTACTACTCTTCCCGCCCCACTTGCTCGTCCCCCTTCCACCACCTCCAGCTCCACAGGATACGGGGAAGCGAGGGAGATGATCCCAACCGCATCTTCTAACGGGGTGCCTGTAAATTCTATCTTGATGCTCTTGATTTTATCACCTGGAATTCAGATGAGTATATGTTAATGAAATATATTTTAATGGTACAACCGTATACGGTAAAGTCTTTCTTGCCTCGCTCATAGAAATGTTATACACAGATTCGTTATCCAAATATTCTGTACTTAAAAAAATTCATGCACATAAAGATTTTGGATTTCTGGTTTTGGGATAAAAACGAAAGTTATTACGGTGGCGTCTTATTATTTTCTTATAACAAAGTAGGTAATATAAAAAATATTTATTTGTAAAATATGTTTACTTAAATATTTATTCTTTTAGAAAGTTTCTCCGTAAAAAAAAGAAGAAAAAAGGATAAAACCTTAAGCTTATTATTAGTTTTTTTCAGAAGTTTCAGAACATAGGCTTTTATTGATTACAACTTTATTATAAATTATGACACAACTTTAAGAGAAAATATGAGTGCAATAATTCTAAGCCATTTTCGCTTGGTATATTATCTCCTGATGGGTGAAGTTGTCAAATAGTGGGAAGCTAAGGATATACCTGGTTGTAGTTTAGCAGCAGCGGCAGGTCCACTTCTCAGTACAGAGTGTACGTGTACTCCTTCCCTGGCGCCTCCCCCACAGCGCAATCCCAGCCCCGTGAAGTCACGTGCCCACAATTTCACTCGACGAACTCTCGCGCGCTGTTGACAAAGTAAATATAATTTTATATAAGGTAAAATGTAACGATAAAATAATCGTCAGTGTTAAGTGGGAAAGGAACCCATGCCTTCCGCTATCACTTATACTTAAAGATTTTAAGAGCTACGCGTAAGCATTCTTTACTTTCACCAGCTGGTGAAGGGTGTGGTGAGTACGAAGGTTGCAAAAGGTTTATTAGCCTTGTTGTCCTATGTGGGATATATACAGTCAGTGAATACATAAAAAAGGTGATAACTTATTTATAATACTAGCTTCGCACGGATGGACACAATTCTTTAAATTTTTTCTAGCATTAAATATAGCCTATGTTACTCAGCGTGAATGTAGCTTTCCAATGGTGAAAGAATTTTTGAAATCGGCTTAGTAGTTTTTGAGTTTATTCATAGCAAACATACAAAAATACAAATCTTTCCTGTTTTTAATATTACTGTAGAAAACATATTATAAATAACTAGTTGATTAAAAATATGAGTGTATCAAGAATCGGGAGGAAATGGAATTATTGTAAAAAAATATGTTTGAATACTAAGCTCGTAGGTACAATTCAAAGCATTCTGGCGAATCCTAAATTTCCTGCGGTAATATAAACAGCGATTCTTTGTCCATTACATAAATTATTTTTTATACTTATTATATACTTTATATACTAATTGTAAGAAGATACAATGGATCTGGTGTAAATATATATGGATAAAATCCTCAATATAAAAAAAAGATATCTCTAATCTTTCTTTTAAATCCTCATAGTATCTAAACATGTACTAACTTACATACCAACGAGGAAATGAAACTATAAAATTGCTACACGTTTGTAACATGACTTCATATCATAAGTCATCTCAAAGTAATTCTTAGGAGATAAATAGAATAACATTGTGGTTATCCTTGAATTAAATGGCCACTTTGCTCACCACAAATGGTTTTTGAAATTGAAAATAAGTCGTGGTTTGTGACATGCAACGTCAAATAGATATCTGCAACTTACTTGTGAATTTTCTAACATTTTGTTTTTATCACTCATCTGTGTCACACAAACATTCGCTTTAGGTAAGATTTAGTCGTATGGGTAGCTCTTACAGTGGATTCGAGGGTTCAATAGGCTTATGAGCCTATTGATGTATACTCATATGGGTAAGAAACTTTCTGTGTAGATGAAAACGAGTTAGATAAAACGTCAATGATTTTTGCCCTTACGAAAGTTTTTTAATCTTAGCTAATCCGACCGTGCTTACATCTGCAATATCGAACTCTTAAACTAAGGTCTAGGATGCCACTTAAAATTGAAAGCACATGCTGAGCATCTCGTGGTTTTCTAGACGATTATCATTTTCCCGAAGAGGGCGTAAAATTAGCGAAAATTCACTACGGTGTTTTAGTCGGTGCAAACCGCTTATTTAACATTCAGACAACCTCGATTGGTAAACAATCCTGCCTCGAATGGACATCTTTCAACCGTTTTTCTACTTATCAAAATCTTTTTGTTATATTTAAGTTAAACATAAGATTAGATGTTTTGTTACCACTTTTACGAAGTGTATTTATGACAATAAACCATGTGCGCTAAAAAGAGCATAACACAAACAAAGTAAGGTATATGTTTCTGATGACGTCAGCGCTCTATGATTAATCTGCTGCCTACCGAATGTTGATGGCTGTATACCACCGAGAGATTTTCCTAGTTCACACGGATGTAACATGACATCACTAAACTCTGACATGTTAGTACAATCATATTAATTGCTGGTAATGCATTTTATAATTTGACGATCGTTCGGTGTTTTAGCGACTTTAGCGATCTTGCCTTTCGCACCTTTTAATCGGTATTAATGTAAAATAAAATTAAGAACGTGCCCGATTAAAATATTGTGAAGGTAGTAGAAAATACATGATAACCATTATCTTAGTCATCCTGTGAACACGGCTCCTGTAAAGGATTCGAAACGTCAGGACTAAATATAAAATAAAATATACGCAATAATCCGTAAAAAAGTGTTTTATTCAAATGTGTAATGTGTGCGGAAGTATAAGAACTAAATATGTCTCCCCCATTATTTAGAGGGAGGTCTCTGTCTAGCCGTGGACGTCTTTGGCTGGGTATAAGGGTTCATTCACCTCATTCTATAAAGATAAACATCAAGAAATCGTATACTTTCATTGAAATCCCCACTACTCAGTTCTATTTGCAATTTGATGTTATTATAGCAGATGCATATGCACGCAAAAAGCAAACATTATGCTTTGATACGACCCGCCTAATGTACGCTTGCTTAAGATCTAAATCCAACATTTTATACACAAATTACAACATACTATAGGTACAGGAAACTAAATACTTTTCACTTTTTTTCTCGATCGGTTCAGATCCTGGTGTTTATGGTAGTTGACAAGAAAACACAGCGATACAATTAGCATAGTTGCATTCCGTCGCACTGGCAAGAAGTTACATCGACTGGTCCCATTACAAGTGTAGACTGTAGGGGCTCCATGATTCCTTTTTTCTTTTTTATATAAAAAGGTAAATGAACACTTCACCTAACTTTCCACCTAACCTTAAAAACACTAGGAAGGACAAAACAGAATTTGTAGCGCTAATCTTCGTAGCTTCGGTTTGCAAAGCCTCGCTTGTTATTGCTGTAATTTTTTTTAGTATTTACAGGGATCCTAAAGAATATCTATAGTATTTTGTATTTTCTATTAGTTTACATTTTAGTTTTAGAGATTATTAAACTGTCATCATGGTGGATAATCATTAGCCAAGTGAACAAAACGTCGGGAAGTTTTTTTTCGTCTAGTCTAGTTTTAGTAAATCGCTTTACCTGTACTCACACATACGAATATGGAAGAATATATTGCTTAATTTATCATCTAATGATCATTTATCATTAATTAATGATTGAGCTGATTAACTCTCATCACTCCACACTATCTAGCAGGACTTTATTAATAATTCTTCTATTTAAAGAAGTGGTAATAAGAAAATTTATGAAGTGTTAATATCTAACTTATAAATAATGAGAAAAAGACTTCTTTTTCGAAACAAGTATTGAAGATATTAGATTGATTAATAATACCCGACTTGATGGTAGACAGTAGCCGTAGCCAATAAATATCAGTGATCGCAACTTCGCTAGCAGTTCTTTACATTTGAGTAGTCTGAGCCCATCCTCCTTGAGTTTCTGTCTGTTTGCTGACATAACACTGCCAAGAGGTAGGTAGTTTGTAGTTGTGGTATGTTCTAAAATCAGATGTACTTTTCTAGTTATGGCAGCTTTCTTTGGAGAGGCATTTTCTTAAGTAAGAAAAATATAAGATCTTACGCCAACACGTTTTTCTTTAATTTTTTCATAAAACACATTTAGTAAACCTAGACATACTATAAATGTTACTACAAAAATTATAGATTTCCATTTCATTAAATTAATATATTTGGCGTAAAGAAAGAATATTCAATATTTATAAATATGATATTTAGGTGGAATTCTTAAGAATTTTTAGAATTCTACTTGGATGCAGTCTTAACTGTTAGTAAATAATTAAAGCAAAAAGATTGAGTAATAATTTTCAAATAGTTATTTTATTCCAAGTTAAAATGTCCAAGTAAAATAGATGTGGAAATTTCTGATTGGTTCTGGTTGTTGTGTTAGATGTGTGACGAATGGAAATAACACAACCTTATATAGCGTAGCGTTACAGAGGAGTCTGTCGTACAGAGAGATCTATCTCGATTGACAAATAAATGTGAACTTTCTTGACAGCGGGATATTTAAATTTTGTTTTATGCTCACTTACATAAATATTAATTAAAACGGGATTGTTACCATTACCGTTCTTCCGTGACGATGGCGTATGCAATTGCGTCTAAATATCGGAGCCATTTTTCATCGGTTACACTTTTATTTATCAAATATAACCAAACGTTTACCGGCGGTAAACTGATAACGGTTACTGGTAGACGTAGAATTCCGCTCGAATTCGTGTTCATACCAACGTTTTTTAACGTTATTATTAACAATATATTTTTGTTACGATTCATGAACGACCCACTAAAAATATTCGGAAATTCCACAATCTTTTTCAAAGATTCTATTCTTCAAACCTCGACAGTCTCATCAAACTTCTTCTTCTGATTCTTTGAATATATTAAGATCTATATCTCTCAGCAAACCTACATAATTTAATGAAGTTAATATTAAAGAACGTACTTTAATAAGTTGGTTTATATAATTATAGAATTCTTAACATTCTACAACTTGTAACCATGTGAATCCGTGTAATTGTAATTTAGTTGCTTTGATTTTGTATATTGCATGCCGTTGTCGCCTCTAAGGTTTCACTTGATCAAGTAGTTATTATGTTTGTATCTGTTTTGTGATTGTATTAGTGCAACCTTGTTGGTGATCCGTTTAATAAATAAATAAATAAATAAAAAACATTGCTTCTTATTCCAATGCTATTTTCTTCTCTTAGAATTCAGTATGTATGGTGTCCCTACACAAACTTGATCACAATAACGCAACGATTCTTGTCTGCATTCCTTCGAGTGCGCTACAAATTGATCAACAAGTGCTTGCAAATGTCTGTCGGATATCTTGAGTATCTAACCTGATACTTTTTGCATGGATTTCATAAAGCTTCTTTAATATGCATCTATTGACATGCAACATACGTTACGAAGTTATCAAATATACAAAAAAGTATGCCACACGGAACAACCTTATTAAAAAAGTTCCCTTTTTTGCGTGTAATGTGTGGTTTCAAAATGTTTGAATTATGGCGAAAAAAAATTCGTTAAGTCAATCTTGCAAAAAGTCGAGAAAAAGAATGGATTGAGACGAAAATTTGGTTAGATTTGGATAGATGATTATATCAATTCTCTTTTTTATGATAAATCTATAATCTAAGATCACAGTGGTTGGTGTGTTTGTTTGTCCGCTCTTTTTCCCGCTCTTATTCCATTGTATCAATAACGTTACCATAGCAACGCGTTAACCGCAAGTAGTTCTACTACTGGACGCTAGATGGCGTTAACGGAAAATATTTAATAATAGAAAAAATGTAAAGAATTTTGTCCACCCGTGCGAAGCCGGGACGGGCCGCTAGTTTAAAAACAAAAATACTAGAAAAAACAGTAAGATAAGTTTGTCACCCGCCTGAAAACTATTTTTAAAGAGTATTTTTCTATTCAAATGTATGAATATTATTAAAGAACATAATATAACTCATTTGAAAATGTTTATGTATCGTCAGCAAAAACAAAAGTGTTGAATGTCAGATTCAGTTTGTTTAATATTTATTAGCACTTTTCGAAATTCTGTTTTAATAATAATACCTTCTTCTTACTGTAGAAACTTTAAACCTTGGTAACCAGGGCTGTCTTTAATCTATTGGAGGCCCTGGGCATATAAGAATAATGGGGCCCCTATGACTTTGAGAGAATACTTTTTTATAACTAGAATAGTCAAAGAGAGTAGATGAACAAAATTTCAGATTTTTTTATTGACAGTCAATAGAAGAAGAGATAATTTTTAATTTAAATTGGTGTTTCCACATATTTAAAATTATCTATGCATGCCGAAATTGGATGGCCTTTTTTGGGCGAGATGCATGCAAAAGCTAACAACCAAGTCGATAATATAGTCCCTAATAAATGTCGGTATTCCTTTAGTGATCTGGCAGGAACTAGGGGGCCCCTATCAATCACAGGGCCCTGGGTATTTGCCCAGAGTGCCCAGTGGGAAAGAATTTAAAGAAGGTAACTGACATTTTATAAACTATTTGAATATATACAAGGATCAGAACTGTTGCTGGGTTCATCACATTATCAACTATTAATTTTATACTAATAACCCAAAATTATTAACAACGGAATGACGACATCCGTCCCAGATTTGTGTGACAAGTAAAGCAGTTCAAACAATGATAGAATCATAATTTCGTAATCTCACACATTAGAATACTCGTTACCTACTATCCTATTTTATTTTTAATATGACACTTATTCCACTGACATAAGATCCTAAGTCGTAGTAGAATCTTTTGTGATTAATAATACGACCTGGAATTTTCCCTTGGGTAATTAGGAAAGTACGTAAGGACAGTGGCACAATTTGTTAATTCATGTTAAACTCTGAGATATATGTTTTAAAATGGAAAATAGATTGTATTGATTTGATATTTTTGAGTAGATTGATGATGAGCGAAATATATGCAAATAATTCAGTGAAAATAAAATTAACTAGGCGATGCAGTCGCTAAGCATAAAGCTACGCTAGCTCCATTAGAGCGGAGCGTAATACCTTAAAAAAAATGTTTTTTTGGTTCGATGGGAATTTTTGCGAATTTCAAAATTCGGGCTTCGTTACCACCTGGTCTTAAACCTGTTGATTCGATTCCACACAAAAAAATATTAAAATCGGTTAAGAACTCGGGAAGTTATGGCGTAACAGACATTGCGCCATTGAAGCTGATCATGGGAGCTTCGCTCGCTGCGCTCGCTCCGCTCCAAAAAAGATAATCATAATAGTAGCAATATCCGGGTAGAGTTACATTTCACGCAGCCTTATTTAAAGCATTGAAAATGGGACAACGTTATAAACTCTATCGAAAAAAATCATTTCCTGTCGAATTACAAGTTGCGCCTTTTCTAGCTAACCCTCTTTGACAGCTATTTGTCGAGAGGCTTGTATACCTCTTTTCATTGTGTCGACACTCCGAGGTCCCTGATTCGATTTCCGGTCAATGTGGAAATCAAACTTTTCTATATTGCGACGGATCTAGATGTTGTGCAACGTCGTTGATTCTGATTTCCAAGTGACTTCGGTACTTAACTGTGGTTCGAAACAATGTATAGTTCCCGGCTTATAAGTTGAACTTGGATTTGAAATCACGTGACATGCAAAGCAAGTTAAGGTACATTATCCTGCGTCGGTTTAATGTTCGTCTTAAGTCACAGTTTTATCGTAAACACTAGCTGACCCGACCACGCGTTGCTGTGGTCCAATCATTATAATTTGCAATATTTTTTTATCCTACATTCGCTTACAATAGGAAATCAAGTCATAACTCAGTGTTATGAATGTTATTCTTAGGCTTTTACTGACATTATGGTAACAAACACACACACAAAGTATTGTCATAATATAATTAGGATAAATTTAATACATATTGCTTAGAATAATGCAACAAAAAAACTACTAAGGTTGAAACCTGTGCCATCAGAAGTCTTCTACAATAAAATTTATTAAAGACTAGCTAACCCGGCCACGCGTTACTGGTATGGTAACAAACACACACACACAAAGTAATGTAGATTATAATTGACAATATTGTTAACTGCTGTATCATTACATTTCTTTTCAACTAATGAGAAAATGTTGTCTAATATTTAAATTTATACATAAAGAGCCAAAAAGTAAAGATATTTTAATTTTACTTAAAGGTTTTAGTTTTTTTTTCTGCTACGGCTTAATGGGTATTAGTGGGTACATAGAAGCTCACTGTTAGATGGAAGTAAAAAAATAATGGAGGATTTTTCTGTAATCTTCACGCTTGTCAGTCAAGTTAGAGCTCGTAGTAAAAACCATAATTCGGAAACGTAGCTGCCCATTTTTGTAGTGTATAGAAGTGTGTGGTGATATCATTACTTGCTTTTTGTTAATAAAAAATGTTAACAATTTTAATTAATTAAGTATTTTTTTTAATCAGAATGGGTTCGCTCTTGGTCGCAATCAAGCCCGGGGGCAAAGACAGAATCGATGGAACGAGCTAACCCAGAAGGTGCCTATTCACCCTGAATTTAAAAACAGACGAGTTATAAGTACTCGGAAATACAGACGCAGGGAGGGAGTTCCACTCCCTTGCTGTGCGCATTATAAAAGAAGTTGAGAAGCAAGAAAGGGTGGTAGCCCGCAGTGCGTCTGGATGTCCGATGGAAGAAAGGTGGGTTAATTCGAATAATTTAATAATGTTATTTTGTTATCAAATTATCTATTTATTTATTGAAAAAAAAACGTGGGAATAAGCGACATCCTCTCTCCTAATTAACTTGGTCCATAATGCACTTAAATAAATTACTGTTTCAGAAGCTGTATAACAAAAATTGTGGAAAAGCAATAAAATATTGTGTAGGTATTGAAGGGTTGGCGCTGTTCTACTCTGACGACCATTTGGTGCAACGGTAGCGATCCGCTGATGGTCCTGGGTTCGAATCCCGGATGGGGCAGATGTGTGTGATGAATACGAACATTTATATCTTAGTCATTTATATATATTTCTATGAATATCGTCCCTTAGCTAACAACACCGCATAAGTCATTTTTACCAACTTTACAGGAGACGAAAAAATCGTTGGAATTTTAACTAAAGTATATATAATATACTTATTATAATATACTTATTATATATACTATAGTTAAAATTCCACCGATTTTTTAAAATAGACAGTTCTCTTCGTCTCCTGTAAAGTTGGTAAAACTTATGCGGTGTTGTTAGCTAAGAGACGATATTACATATTTATGTATCATATCTGTCTATCCGTTACCCTAGTATCTATAACACAAGCCTTTATATAGTGCTTACTTTGGGCTAGGCTAATTGGTGTGAATGTAAGAAATATTATTATTATTATTACTCTGCTAGACAACACACACGGCAAGATTTTAAAGAAATCTTAACTAATAATATAAATACGAAAGACGAGTTTGTTTGTTAGTTTATTATAGTTACAAGCCTCAACTACTCAACCAATCATTATGCATACACTTTGTCAGGGGTGCAGAAAAGGAGATGAGGAACCTTTGATCCACTAAAACGTATTAACTATATCTCGTTAGAAATATAACTTTTAATCGGTACTCTACCTACCTACCTGCGGGTAAAAGCTAGTATATAATATAGCAAAATCAGTTAACGAGCCAGCAAAATACTGATTGCAAGTAAGTAACACACCTGTGCAGACACTTTCTGTGTTGCATAACTGCAACTTTCTAACTTCAACATGTGCAAATATTATGAGACGTATGTTACGAGATGACATTTTTGTTTTACTGTAATTGTGTGGTGTAGAAGTAATTATAAATATGTATATTAACTACGTAATCCTATATATACTCTAATAAGATTGAATATCGATTATTAAATATCTAATCATTGTACCATCAACATGTGTTTCTTTTAACTCCTCGGCGCCAGACCTTACATGGCGACCCGAGCCAGTTCGCAACGCGAGTGTTTGTTATAGTATCAAATTATAAGACCAGCTTTAATTATGGGGACAGTCCAAAGTACGATTTCGTCGCCTGTGGGTGATCTTTGTAATAATTACATTATTATTTTTTTTTAACAAAATAAAATGGGTGGACAACAAACCAAGGATAAAGATGACAACAACATCGTTTTAGCACAATTCGGGAAAAATGACGCCCACGTTTCTTTCAACGAGTTGAAGTTCCACGCATCCGCGACTACCATACTGCTGGGCGTGATTCTGTTACTGGTGCTGCTAGTGTTGATGTACGGTGTATACAAGCTGTACTACAGGTGTCATAAGAGGACAATACGGCGTGAATTATCTAACCACTTGGCGCGAAACTCCTGGTCATCTTTCGGTCGTGGACGTCGAGGAGGAGACGCTCTCCCTACCAGGGCTATGGATGCAACTAAGGAGGAGACATATTAAGTGGAAACTTTTGGTGTTTAAAGTGTTGTGCACGTGTGGTATGTAGTTTTAATTTTTTTTTTGCAACTTGTATTTTCTAGTGTAGTATGACCAGTATGTTAATCGCATTTATTTTGTACTACTGCAATAGTTATACACTTATATTTATCTAAATATATTAGTAATTTAGTGTAATGTTGCACGATATTAATGAAGTATACGAACAAATAAACAGGTTAAAGGAAAATACATTTAAGTTAAATAAATCGCGAAGAACAAAAAATATCTTAGAAAAAACATTAAATGATGCAACATTACTATATAATAAATATTTGAAATGTGCTGATATCTTAGATAATAAAATACGCGAAGGTGAACTTGAGAGTTGTATAATAGTGAAGGTCAAAGAAATTTGTATACGAATAGAAACCCTGTACGCTCAAATTGTCGATTTTTGTAACAACAGTAGTATTGAAAAGCGAAACACCATGGAAAAGTTTGATTTAAAAACGGCGGTTTCTCTCTTGCCCGTCATGAACGGAGACGAGGATATTACCAAAAAATTAATAGATTCTATTGAGCTCTATAGTTCGATTATTGATAAGGACAGTGAAAATGTTTTGATAAAATTTATAATGAAAACGCGGCTATCGGAAAGTGCAAAACTGCGTCTTTCCTAGTCTTACTCGTCATGTCAGCAACTTCTGTCTGATATGAGGGAACACTTACTGACAAAAAAGTCTAGTAACGCTATTCATTCACAATTAATGAGAGAAAGTTAGGGCACTAATAGTATTGAAGATTATGGTAAAAGGCTTGAACAATTATTTACTGACTTAACAATATCGCAAGCCGAAGGCAATAGCACCGCTTTTAGTGTATTGAAGCCGATCAACGAAAAGTTGACTATAAAAAGTTTTATTGACGGTCTTAGAAACCCTAGTTTAAGAATTATTTTAACAGCGCGTAACTACACGTCTTTGAAATACGTCATCCGAGCAGCCAAGGACGAGGAATTGTCTACCTCTCGAGCTTCATCGGAAGGGTCTGTCTTCATGGCCCGCCGAGGAAAGTCAGGTAACTATAATCAACAATTTACAGGTCGTGGTCGGGGCTATATGCATTTCAGAGGCAGCCGACCTACTTCGTATAATCATAATACTCAAAATGTTTATCGCGGCAGCGCATCGGCGCGGGGCGGCACGAGCGACGTTCGAGGTCGTTCATCTCACCGTGTTTATCCAGAAAGGGGTAGATACTTTTGGAGACATTACAATCGACATAGTTATAATAAATCTATTAATTATTTAGCTGCAAACTTAGATAACAGGGATGCCGAAACTGAGACGCGTCCTGCCGAAACTGAGACCCGTTCTGCCGAAACTGATTTTTTTCGTTCATAAATGCATTTTTTCGTGTAATAGTAGTAATCATGTAAAATTAAGTTTGGGCAACGTAAATAAAAGGTGGCTCATAGATACTGGCGCATCATTATCTGCAGTAAAATATGAATCCATTATTGAATTACAGATACCGATCATTAACGATAACATTAGCATAAAAGGAATTGGCGGCAGCCTAAACAGCGAAGGCTATGTGTACTTAAAGCTCTCCACAAAAGGAAAAGAATTTGTACACAAGTTTTATGTATTAAGAAATATGTCTTGTTTGCATGATGGCATAATTGGACAAGACTATTTGCAAAAATACAAATGCAATGTAAATTACGAAGTAAATACGGTTTCTATGACTTATGGTAGAAATGATTTTAAAATAACTTTACCCTTAGAATTGGGCTCATTTCACGGAAATAATTATTTGACCGTACCACCACGATGTGAGAAGATTTTTTATATAGATTCCCGTATGAGTGAGGATTGTATTATTCGATCGAAAGAGTTGTGTGAAGGTGTTTATTTAGCAGGCGGTATATGTAAGGCTAAAGAAGGAAAAATACCTTTTCAAATTTTAAACTCACGTGAAGAACAAGTCACTTTGAGTTATTTTTCGCATGAGATAGAAGATTTGGATAGCTATTATGTATGTACTTTTAATAAGAATGAATCTATTGACAGCGAACGGGTACGGAAAATGTTTTCATTTTTAGATTTTTCTCATTTAAATACGGAAGAAAGGCGATCTGTGCAAAATATATGTGCTAAATTTTCAGACATATTTTATTTACCAGGGGATAAGTTGTCAGTATGTAATATTTACCAACCAGAGATTAAATTAAAACCTGACGCTGTACCAGCGTACACAAGACCCTATAGATTACCATGCACACAAAAAGGTGAAATTACGAATCAAGTAAATAAATGATTATCCGAAAATATTATTGAACCTTCCTGCAGTGAGTGGTCGAGCCCCGTTTTGTTAGTTCCGAAAAAGTCAGATGGTTCTAAAACTTGGCGTTTGGTTATTGATTTTCGAAAATTAAATGAACGAATTTTAGATGATAAATTTCCACTTCCAAATATCGCAGATATACTTGATTCACTTTCAGGTGCTATGTATTTCAGTCATCTTGATTTGTCACAATCTTACTTTCAATTAAATTTGGATCCTAACAGTAGGAAGTTCACAGCCTTTACAACGTCCACGGGACAGTACCAACTAACTAGATTACCCATGGGGTTGAAGACTTCTCCTAGTATTTTCTCTCGAGCAATGACTATAGCAATGGCAGGCTTAAATTATGAAAAATGCCTAATTTATTTAGATGATATTCTCTGTTTCGGACGAAGTTTATCTAGCCATAATAAAAATCTTATAGACATATTATCTAGGCTCAGAAAAGTAAATTTAAAACTTAACCCTGCCAAGTGCAAGTTTCTCAGAAAAGAAGTTCTATACTTGGGTCATGTTGTGTCAGCGAAAGGTATAGTACCGGATCCAGAAAAAACTAAAGCAATAAACCAATATCCAGTTCCCAAAAACTCAGACGAGGTTAGGAGATTTGTCGCGTTTGCAAACTATTATCGAAAGTTTATTCCCGGGTTTGCGGAGATTACCTTACCACTTAATGCGTTGTGTAGAAAGTATGCGAAGTTTGAATGGACGGATGATTGTCAAAAAGCATTTATAAAATTAAAAAATCAATTAGTTTCACCTAAATTATTGCAGTATCCAAATTTTAGCAGCGACAACAAATTTATTTTGCAAACGGATGCGTCTGGTTTTGCGATCGGCGCGGTACTTAACAACGGAGATCGTAGGCCGGTGGCTTTCGCAAGTAGGACGTTAAATAAAGCAGAGAAAAATTATCCAACAATAGAAAAAGAGTTATTGGCTATAACATGGGCGGTTAAATACTTTAGGCCGTATCTGTACGGAAAAAGATTTACAGTCGAAACCGATCACAAACCTCTTGTTTATTTGTTTAATTTATCAAATCCGTCGAGTAGGTTAATGAAACTAAGGTTACTATTAGAGGAGTATGACTTCGATGTATTGTATGTGAAAGGAAAGGATAATGTAGCTGCAGATGCATTGTCCAGGGTATGCATTAGTAGTGAAGAGTTGAAAGGTATGCATGAAAATATTGTGTCAGTTATGACTGGGGCACAAACAAAGAAAAAAGAAACGCATTTGGGTAAAGTTTCGGAGAATAAGGTCACTAGCGACTGTTGGTCTGATCACCCAAGAGTCGTAGAGATGCTTAAACTACCGAAAAATTACACCGAATTAGTATTTTTAAATGAAACTCAGTTCCAACAACTAAAAAATAGCTTTGATAGTGAAAATTACTTTTTCGCGTACCTATATAAAATCGAAGTCTTTTATTTGTGTTAAACCAACAGCCCAATCACACTGCGCACGAGATGCCTTTGCGAGGGAGTTGAGTTTATTTTGTCATAAAGTAAATATAGACGAGTTATATGTTATCCTTAATGAAGACAGATACACAATTGTAAAAGAATTAATTCATTCTATAAATAGAACTCCTCAATGGACCGGTCCGCGCTTGCATATTATAAAAGGAGTTAAGAGGATAACAGACAGGGACACGATTCGTGTTATATTAAACGACTATCACATATTGCCAACTAGCGCACATGCCGGTATTAGGCGTATGGTGAAAAATATTAAGAGACGATTTTTCTGGCCAGGCATAGAGAAGGACGTGACAGATTTTGTTACTAAATGCGATCAATGTCAAAGACAAAAGTACTTTAAGTACACAAAGCAGCCGATGGTAATTACCGATACGGCTACATCGGCTTTCGACCGAGTATTTTTAGATTTAGTAGGGCCCTTAGGTAATGATAGTATTAGCGATTCTAAATATATTTTAAGTCTACAGTGCGATATGACAAAGTATGTCGAAGCGTATCCGATTTCATCTAAAGACACAGTGACCGTCGCCTCTGCCTTTGTAAGTAACTTTGTTTTGCGTTACGGAATACCTCGCGAAATCATAACAGATAGGGGTACCGAATTTATTTCTTCTGTAATGAAGGAAGTTTGCCAGTTATTGAATATAAGCCATAAGACATCCACTGCCTATCATCATCAAACTATAGGTGCACTTGAAAATACTCACAAAAATTTAATATCCTTTTTACGTATTCAATCAAATAATAACGCTCAAAATTGGTCATCATGGTTACCCTATTGGTGTTTCTCATTTAATACTACTGTACATAGCGAAACTAATTATAGCCCTTATGAACTTGTTTTCGGAAAGTGTTGTAACATACCTACCAATTTAACAGAAAGTTTAGATCCTTTGTATAGTTTTAACGATTACGCTAAAGAACTAAAGTACAGAATACAAAAATCTCAACTAGATGCTAGGAACAACTTGTGTGTAAGTAAACAATTAAGAAAAGAATGCTATGACTCATATATAAACATTATTAATTACAAAGCAGGTGATTTGGTTTTGATTAAAAATGAGGCTAGAAGCAGTAAGTTAGATCCCTTGTATGTGGGACCATTTGAGGTATTACAAGACAGTGAACCGAATGTAATAATTTTAGATAAAGGTGTACAGAAAACAGTACATAAAAATAGAACAAAATTATATAAGTCAAAATAACCTTTACAATATAGTAAGAAAAAATGTATAATCATTACTAGAATTAGCTACTTTATTACATTTGTAACGTATACTTTAATAACCTTGATTTATTGTAAAAATAGTTTTTAATTTTTGTACCTAGTTTAAAAAAATATGTACCTCCCTATGTAATATTTTTTTTTGCCTCCGCGGGGCGTGTGGTGTAGAAGTAATTATAAATATGTATATTAACTACGTAATCCTATATATACGCTAATAAGATTGAATATCGATTATTAAATATCTAATCATTGTACCATCAACATGTGTTTCTTTTAACTCCTCGGCGCCAGACCTTACACTCAATATTGTTTATAAGTCTGAGGGCTTTTACAACAGAATATAGAAGAAAAAGTTTTATATTTTCTTATCATTCATTTTCAGCAAACATTCGTCCCTTCTAAGAATTCGAACTTAAGACTTTAGCATTTCACCAACCTGTTAATTTTAATATAACAGGAACTTAAAGAAGATAAATATGGTTAATTATTTTGATAGAAAAATACTATAAAATATAATTTATCATAGAAAAATGCAAATAAATATATAAAAATCATAAAATAAAAAAGGGTTTTCTACTAAAGCAGAATTGAATAGAGTTTTTATTTAAATTTACCAAACATAACACCTCATTCGAAAAAGTTTTTTTAATATCTATTGTTCGAGACAAAAAGCCATCTTTCATTTGTAGATGATTAATATTTCTACAGGATTACTTGTTCATAATAAACAGATTATAACACGAGAGTTGAAGGCGAAAGCACCTGTCCAATAATTCTAGTATCAAAGAATGATAGTCAACACCGTAACTATTACAAGCAAAAGTCAACTTTATGATTATATTAAAAAAAGTTTTTGTAAAAAAAACAAAGATTCACATTCACAGCATTAGGGCTGTGGCTTCTACAGTTATTTAAAAACATTTTATTAACAAGAATGGAAAAAACATTTTGGGAAAAATGTTACAAGATATTTTATTTGAGAGCTATATTATTTATAGTGTAAAAATGACCTAATCGACAATTTGGGAAGAGATAAATTTACATTAGAAGATAATAACTGATATAAACGATAATTACCAAATATAATCCGATTACAGTGCTATCTTTGTAGTTTTTATGTCTACTAATTCATATTTCTTGTTTATTGTCGATGATGTACTGGAAAATTTAGCTAAACACTTGAATGTTTACTAACGAACATCTAACGGGAATTATTATGAGTCATAAATTATGACGAAGTCATATTCGATTACGTTTTCATTACACTCAGGGGCAAGGCAATGAAAAAATACATTTTATTGCAACTTGAAAAAGAAAAATTGATTTCGTGCGATTTTGCATGTTGCATGTTAATTTGTCATTGTCTATGATTACTTATTGGGAATAATCATTTAAAAAATAATCTGATTCAGAGTACAGTGGGTTGCCAAATTAATAGGGACAGTCATATTTTTTATCATATTTTTTCTTCAGGCGCGTTTGACTGCTATTTCAAGTGGTGTAAGTGGTCCTGGAATGTATTTTTATGTTCACAGCACCAACTTGAAAGTAAATTTCAAGTGTTATGGGATTTGTTTATTTTGTAAAAATATTTTAATATCGGGAGAGACGCACAGTCCTTCACACGTGTAAAAGTGAAATACGAAACTAATTATTTTAAAAAGTTATTTTGTGATTTTGTGAAATAATTATTGACTGCAAGTAAGTATTACTTTATTATTATTAAATCTAAAGTATTTTGGGGCTGATTTTAGGACGAAAATAATTTATTTTTTATTTTTACAGCTTTCACTATGGGTCGAGGGGTAGATTTGTCTCCAAGAAAAAAGTCTGAGGTTAAAACCCTTCTTTTGCACACAAGTCATTCTCAGAGGAAGATAGCAGAACTGGCTGGTGTTTCTAAGTCTGTAGTAAATAAAATAAAAATAAATTTGGATAAAGATCAGCCACTTTCGCCTAAAAGAAAAGGCAAATGCGGAAGAAAACTGATTACAACACCACGGTCCGATAGGAAAATCCGGGATATCTGTTTGCAAATCAGGAAGAAAAGTGCTGGATTGTTAACCCATATGGTACAGGAGTCTGGAATACAAGTTTCTAAGAGAACTGTACAGCGAAGGTTGGCAGAGGAAGGCCTGACCGGTCATCGTCCAGCTAAAAAACCGCGACTGACAGAGGCGATGAAGAAGAAACGACTTGCTTGGGCTCGTGAACACCGTCTGATGAGTGTTGAAGACTGGAGCAAGGTCAGTTTTAATGTCAATTTATATTTTATATTAATATTATATTAATGTTATGATATATTATCTAAAAACATTTTCATAAAAGTTATAAATACTTTTTTTTCAGGTGTGTTTCTCAGACGAATCAACATTTGAGATTCTAGCCGACAAAAGCAACTTTGTCAGACGTCGCCCAGGCGAGAAATTTCACCCTGACTGCATTGTGGAACGCGTTAAACACCCTGTTAAAATTATGGTATGGTCTGTCATATGTGCTAAAGGTGTTGGGCGTCTCTACATTGTCCAGGGAACCATGAGACAAGACCAATACAAGCAGGTCCTAGAAACTCGCTTGTTGCCGCAACTCCGGGAATGGTTCCCAGAGGGGGAGGAATTCATGTTCATGCATGACTCAGCACCATGCCATAAAGCAAGGAGTATAACGAAATTTTTAGCAGACCACAATATACCAGTTTTACCTTGACCTGGCAATTCTCCAGACATGAACCCCATAGAAAACTTATGGGAAATTACCAAGGCGGAAATTGCCAAGGAAATGATAACCACCAAGGTAAAACTGATCGAAAAATTAATAAATGTGTGGCACCACAACCCTAAAATAAAGGAAAGTGCCAAACAGTGCATAGAAAGCATGCCAAGGCGGATCGAAGCACTCATTCAGGCTAAAGGAAATGTGACAAAATATTAGCAATATCTCATTGCCATTTTCATAATACCTGCTAATATTTTTTAATTACCTAAAGATTATTATTTTTTTGTTTAAACTACTTCTAAGATATGTGTCTAGTATTATTAAATGTAATTATAACTCAAACCAAATTTTTTAATCAGTTATGGACCAATAAAGTGTAAAAAACCAATATTTTGCGACTGTCCCTATTAATTTGGCAACCCACTGTAAGTTGTTTATAACCTCACTTTTTTATAAGAATCTGTTTCTTAGTTGTCAAATTTAGCTAAGTTTTTAAGAAATAATTTGTAATCGTAGTAGGATTTTATATATATTTATATGTATTATATATGTATGTTTATCCGTTACCCTAGTATCCATAACACAAGCCTTACAGTGCTTACTTTGGGCTAGGCTAATTGGTGTGAATGTAAAAAATATTTATTTATTTATTTATTCTCTCCCGATGTAGGCAACCCTGTTATACTATCGAGTTGTCTAACGAGTTTATGACTCTCCAGATTAATTTTATTACAACATAGGGATTAGATTTTAGAAGTGGTCGAGACTGGATTCCAATAAATATGTGCATACCTGCCTTATTTATTAATGTGGCATGTCTGATAGTAAATATTATTACATCTGTAATTAGCAGCATGGTTTACATTCAATAACTTGTCTATCATTAATTTGTTAAATCTGAACTATTAATAATTAACTTAAATTGATATTTTTGTTAAAGAACATGGTTGTTTTTAAAGCATCAGTATATGAATGTCCCACTGCTTGAGTTGGTTTTTACTATAGATGGAAAGAATTATGAAAAATACCACGCGGGCCGAGTACGGAGTGGTAGGTGATAACAATTGGAGATGCAACCGAGACCAACGCTTAACTAACCTACTCTAACAGTGAAAGACTGTATATTTTTAGTGATAATAAATAAGTAGGTTTCTACTGAAGTATGTAGGATTCCAAGAGACAAGGAACTTTGGCATGGGTCGGTTTTCGATTTGATTCCTTAACCTCTTTTATCGTTAAAAAACGCGCTAACTGATGTGGCATCAAAGTCCTCATATAGATTTATTGCCAAGAAGAAAATGGTGTGAAAATATCTCACCTCTAAGTGCTCGTCATCTTTCGTACGTTCGGGTTGAGTGAACTGTGCGTGGAGTGCATGCGGTTTGCCCCCCAAAGGCAGTGTGGGTGCTTCATTCCTCCAGGTGCGTTCGTCCTGTCTGAAGCCAGGGTTATCGAACGCGAATTCGTCTTTGACAGACTCTGGGTCTGTTGAGAAGACTAGGTGTTTCCCTGTTGACAAAAAAAAAATATTATAATCTTCTTCGCATAATTATTATGAATCACTTGTTTATGTTAACTGCTAACAAAATAATGTACGTCGATACGATTTTGTACCAAAAAGGATTTATGCTGATATTGTCTATAGTTTTGTTTGACTTCGGGTTTGTTTATGGCAAAAAATAATTAGTTTTGATTACTTCAAATAAATGTGTATGGTAACTATTATATAGCTCCCATTTTGTGCTTTTTAAATGTACTACAGAACTTTTTGAAAAAATAAAATAATGCATTGAGTAACTTGGTGTCTGTCAATCGAAGTATAGAAAATGAATCAAAGTATACCGATGTTCTTAACTTATTTTTTTTTATTTAGCCTTTAAAATAGAAGATGTTTTATATTATTCTTATGAAGATAGCCCAATAGCTATCTTCACTTCCGGCCATGATATTTTTTTGTTAAGAACGAGTTCTTCTTACATATCTACATGAATATTTGTAGAAACCTAGGTAAGAAACCTACTGTGTCGCAGTGATAGAAATAACATAAACTGGCTTCGTTTGCTTTTTAAATGTTTCAATAATGTGTAGAATTTGGGCTATCGCTCACAGCATCCTGAGTATGTTTGGAAGTAGGTTTGAGTTAAAGGTTAATTTAGAATCACGTTATTTGTCAAAAGCTGTGTACCATGCCCTTCAAATATAAAAATTAAGTATTTATTAAAACAAATTAATGTATAAAAATAATTATTTATTCTTACATTGATTTATATCGTGAAAATTTGATTTGGTGGTTTGTTCTGTTATGTTGTATCAGGTTGATTTTACTTTCAAGTTGAGTAAGATAGTTTTTACTGAGCATGAAATAGTTTAGTGTTCATTGAAAATAATTAGGGAAGGAAAATTTAGGAGTCCAAATTTTCCTACAAATACCTGATGATTGCTTTAATTAAAACATTAGTACCAAGCATTCGCTTAAAAATTCATTCGATATACATAACCATAGTCTTAGATGATTAGGTTTACGCGTCTATTTAAATTTTCTCATGCGGATTCGATTTCCACTTAAGGTAAACCTTTTTCTTTTTAATTTTAAGTTCTTTTTAGTTTATTTATCAATAGTTTTGCCGTAGCAGATGGATAGAGATGTCAACTTTTATCCATGCAAACCTAGTTCAATTTTCACCGATGTACATACATGTACGTGGACATTAACACAAGCTTTTGCTTTTCACAGAGGTTCCTGGAAATATTACTAGCTTTTATCATACTTTGTGATGTTCATAAATAAACTGAACGTTATGAAAGCAAAAATATCAAAAGAAATAACTTAGAAGAGAGACTACTGTCAGTACATTCTTGTATGTATTTAGCTACTCGTCAGTCCCAATGCTGCGCGAATTGTGAAAAAAATGTCGGACTCTTAGATAAAAATGCCATTTTCTCGATAAATAATGAAGCTAAAACGAAACGAAAAATGGGTAGTATTTTTTGTTTCGTCCTAGCTTCATATCATCTAAATACTAAAATTGTGAAGCTACTAAAATCCACCACAGAATATTTGGATGTCTGTAACTCAAAAATTAATCGTAATTAAAAAAGAAACAGCAGATCACGTAGAAATTTGAATATGGTAGCAATTGCTACCAGGGACTGACAAGTGGATAAAGACTTTTGGCAAATATTCGTTAATATCTCGTGAAGTAAAAGAGTCTGGTTAGGGAGAAACCGAAAGTATTTACCGACCAAGATAAATAAGTATTAATTTTTAAGTGAAAGTAACTAATTGGCGCGATACTAAGATGTTTACGAGTTACCGACACGCAAATGTTTTAGCCAAAGCGTAAGAGAATGCTAAAATAAGTATTTACTAAGTTATAGTACCTACATTTTCTCCTTTAAAAGATAAAAAAGATAACTTCTATTAAACCTTTTAATTTTTTTTTTATATTTTATGCATTTTCAAAGCGATCTTATAAGATAAATTATTATGATAGAAAAATACTAGAAAAAATCGACTCGGGTCACAAGTGAATTCTCAGGCGGGAATCGAACCCGCAACCTTTGGAAATCCGGTCCAATGCTCTCCCAATTGAGCTACCGAGCCTTGTGAACACTCGTCGAAATTTTCTAGTACCTTCCTGATTTTACGCTGTAGGCCAGCGATGTTTCATCAATGAGAGGAACATCCTCTCGTATTCGAAAGAAACATTTTTACAAATGTTTGGTCAATCGATTAAGATGAAACAGCCATTTAAGTTTTATAATTTTTATATTTTATGCATTTCCAATGCGATCTTATAAGATAAATTATTATAATAGAAAAATACTAGAAAAAATCGACTCGGGTCACAAGTGAATTCTCAGGCGGGAATTCACTTGTTCGGATTTCCAAAGGTTGCGGGTTTGATTCCCGCCTGAGAATTCACTTGTGACCCGAGTCGATTTTTTCTAGTATTTTTCTATTATAATATTCTATTAAACCTATTTAGGGTATTTAGATGCTTTGTCTTTTTCTATAAAGCAGAATATCTACTTGACGGAAAGGGACAAAACAGTACACAACATTAGTTAATACAGGTTTAATAGGCGGTTGACGTTATTTTGAATGACACATTCGGTTTTCCATATTAATTATTTGATATGAGGATATATTTCATCGAATATCTACAATTCTATATATCTTTGGATGTACTACATCTAGATCTATAATTCTATGTCTCTTTTCGGAGCCTTTAAGTATTTTTTTTGTAAAAAAGCCTTGTGGTACTGCTATAACTGATTTCGTATGTTTACTGCGAGCGGTGTGACGGAATTAGGTACAAGGAGTTTTTCATTAGTTCGGGATAATATTTAAGATACTAATACCAATACACAGATTTAAAACTTTTAAATATTCAGATTCACTTAATTTGAATAGGTATCTCAAAGTTTGGTCAAGTGGTAGATAATTATTAACTTACTTAATATTTAACGGGAGTGTGAAAGTATTTAAGGGTAGGATAGATATTGTTTTATAATGCTAAGTGCAATGAACCCAACACAAACTAATTTGGGTGTTACAAATTCCTGGATTAAACTACTGTTGCAGTAAATAAGATTAAATTGAAGCCTGACGCTCCGATGCCCACGTTTTTAGTCGAGGCACGCTTCGTTCGCTCGTTCACTCAATAACTAAACACTATGTGATCGTGTGGAACTTGTGGAAACTGATTTGAAAAATGTTTGTAAACAAGGTTCGAAAATATCTAATACCTACTTATAATAATTATGAAAAAAATCGAAGAAGTTGCCAGATCTTTTGTCCCAATCGCTTCAAATAAACGGGCGGTTTTTCTTAAAAAAAGAGCTTGCTTTTGGGCTTCATGAACCCATAGTCTCCACACCGAAGGGAACAAAGATGTAGCTGCTTACAAGACCTGCACACTTTAGAACTTTACGACTTTCTGTACCTGCTGCAGCAGCACCGGCTTCCTGTACGATGTAACTGCTACATATGATAGTACCAGAGTATCGAAACAGGTCGCATCCCAAATCAAAGATAGAGCGACAGGGCACAAGTGTCATACCATCTGGTCTTTTTCCATCATATCGGAACCACTAGGTTCTAAGACAGCTGGTAAATTAGGTGATAAAAATTCAAGCCGGATGTTGTTCAGGTTATAATGACGAGAGATACGACCAGCACTCCTAGCAGATGAGAGACCGTGGTAGCCAAGTGGTCCGACTGTTTCACCACAGCAACAACGGTGAAGTTTGTTGGTTTTAGCTCCCAATGGCAGAGGGATTGATATATTTAAAGTTGTTCTGCCAAGCGGACCTCCAACTTTAGATGAGGAGAGCGCATGCAGCGATTAACCCGACTATCCGACGAACCGCAATAAGACGAACGCGCTCTGTATGATTAGGTGCAGAATTTAAAATTTCGTCATAATTTTTTTGACAGATGCGTTCGTTCCTTTGACGTTGAGATGGTTTGATGAAAGGAACTTCGTACTCTGACTGGCCAAAGCCCAATAAATTTTGATGACAGTTCGGCAATATCAAACGGTCTTATAAAGATAAAAAATCAATCACTATGCCTTTGTTATACTAAAAAGTACTTTATTAAGTAGACATTTAAGTTACAATCTAATTAATTTTCCATGTTTACGTTCTACATTGTTCAGCGCGTGCAAGAAGCGTACATTTCCAATCTAAATGATTTCTTCCAATCTTATCTAAGTGATAGGTTTCCCTCAGCGCAATCATTAGGCGATCACATCACAGCGACTGGTTATTAACTGCGTGCGATCGCAGAAACAAGGTCACTTGCCAACACGCGTGTAGTGTCAGCATGTGTTGAATACAAAAAGGGAATATAAGTATGTTTAACTATCTAATCTACTAGTTTTTATCTCCTGCTTCGCTCGCGATAATATAAGACTACAGATTAAAAGTTAGATTTCTGTCCCTCGGGAAAAGTACTTTTTTCGGGATTAAAGGACCCCATGCTTTTTTCTATACCCCTGACAAAGTGTATGTAAAATTTGATGATGATCGGTTGTGTAGTTATGGCGTCAAAGTGTAACACACAAACAAATTCACGTTCGTATTCATAATATCAGTATTGTATTTATTTTATTTTTTGCATTCATAAAGTCATATTTCTATGACATTTAAAATATGCCCTACCTACCTACCCCACCTACCTTAGGGGTCGGAGCTGTGGTTGTTTTAGGGGCATATTTTAAACCTTATTAGTAAGTTTTTTTTCCGAGGAGTAGTTCGCATTTTTCACCTATAATTTTAGTAAGGTTCGGATATTGCATGGGTGGCCAAAATATATTAATTCCACCTCCCACGTGTTTTAGAGGGTAAGTTAAAATATTTTTACTGCTTGCTTCTACAGTTTTCTTTACGGTGTTTTCGTACATAGGGAAGACCTGTTCCTTAGCAGTGTGTATTTCTTTACGTGAGTTATGTCTATAACGGTCAAAGTTATGGTCTAAGAAATTTGGGTTTACCGTAGATTTTTGGTAAAAACTTAAGAAAAACTGGAAAGATTTGTTATACTGATACTTCTTTAAAAATGTGAATATCATTGTCACTCTAGTCTCGGATATAACTAATTACTTAGCGATTTTCTTGTCCATTGCAGGTTTTAGAGTAACGATTGGCTAATTGGACGATGTATTGGTCGGTTTCGTTTTTATTACTAGTTATACGTTTTGGCTCAGTAGACAACGCGATTGTGTGATCCGATCGAATTATGTGATGTTACGAATTCTTCAGAAACAAGACTAGATATCATTTCCTGTTGCAAACTCGTATGTAAGATTATATTTCGATTGTAATTTAACTTGTTTTTCATATTTTAGAATGCATCACGTTCTACCTTAGCATTTCCAATTTAAAAAAATCTTAACCATCCCATGTATGTTTATATTAGAAATATGTAAATTTGTTAAAAATTTCCTTTATATTATACAAATAGACCTTCCAACAAGATATACTATACGCCAAAAAACAGGAAACTAACTAATGCTACCAAATTCCAAATTAAAACTACATACAGATAGCCCCTCAGTAATGGGTGTTAAAATATTTAATAAGTTGCCAACGGGGTTAACAAATATATATATATTGACATAGAATTTAATAAAAAACTGAAGTTTTTACTTATATCCAAAAGTTATTATACATAACAGGAATATTTAGATGACAAGATATAAAACAGTAATAAAAATATATATAATAATAATATAATATGTATATGTGACGTGTGTGTGTGTGTGTGTGTGTGCGTGCGTGTGCGCGCTTATATATATGTGTGTGTGTGAATATATATTATAATAAAATAATATAACAAAAATTGTAGTAAAATAAGATCAATATATTTTTATTTATTCATATGATATTGAAAATAATGTTTTTCTCTGCCCTACAGAATCCATAATGTATTTACATAAATGACTGTTTAAGAAACATATAAAACAAACATTGAAGGAAAGCAATAAAATATTGAGTTTTGAGTATAATAAATATTATACTAATGTTTCGTGATTTCTTAGTGTTAATACTAATATAAGGGTTCCTCGCATTAGACAGACTTTTTGACGGATTTATTCGCCAACTTTTTGACTGATCAACACACAAGCTCGTATATTCATCATTCGCTGTAAATTCATGACTTCGACTTCTTTCGAGAGGTACTGATGAAGTTTCACACCTGTGCGCTGAGTGCTGCACATAATCGGACAAAGGTCGGTCGTGTGCGTTTATTATTATTACTATAGTTTTGGGGCTATACAGCTCAAGTAGAACTATATTTACAGCGACCTGAAAGATCTATTGTGATACACCTGTAAGTAAGGGTAGCTCTTTTAGTCAAGAAGCTTCCAGTCAGTCTGCTACAGTACTTTGCTTTTCAGAAATCTTTTTACTAACACCTTTGTGTAATAATTGTAACTTTCTTCTATATATTTTATTTCGTAATAAAATACTTCCATATTTTATAATATGAATATTCGTATGTCTTTCTTTCAATATTTATGCGATTACAACTTTCTGAAGAAATGATTTTCTTTTGAAATTTAACAGTATACTTATAACATCGTGATATGTTTAGATAGAAGGCAGCCTTCCAATATTAAAGTAGACAAGTAAGTTTCATTAGTTCAGCAAAAACTGTGTGAAAGTCCGACCCAGATGGCGCGATCTCTAACGAAAGCAAAATTGAGCGAAGCATGTGAGCGCTGTGTGAACGTAATTATTGTGTCACAATAATCACAACCTATAACTACTTACCTTTATTGAAAAACAAGGGAAGACGTTTTCTAAATGAAAAATATAAAATCGTATTTATTAGAAATGTAATCTCGAGACCGTTCAAGACCGTGAGTAATGCATTGACACTAATGAAACAAAGAAGTGCCAAGATAGTAAAAAAATAATAGAGACACGTAAAAAACAATAATATTTGAGATTAAAAATACAAATGATGAAAACAACGAATGTTTGTGGTCAATAGCTAGAACTTAGTTGCTTATTTATGAAAATCTCAGTCTGATAAATCGGATTTGTTTGGCAGACGATAGTCACTTGTCAAAGTCTACTAAATTTCAAGGTCACGGAAATGTTGCCATTGAGCAAATCGTTAAATAGCCTTTAAACAATAATAGGCATAGTTTAGGTACCAATTGAGGAGTGGGAGTCGTTTCAGCAGTACAGCATTTTATCACAGTTCAGATTAAATACTTTTTAAAGATGAGCAACGTTAACAGCTACACTAAGTAAGTAAAACGTTGGGAGATCTTGCAGCCGTAAGGTACAATCAAGGAAACCAGCAAACACTGATTAATTTTGTTTTAAACTTTTCTTATTCTACTTATGACAATAAGCCTTTTGCACACGGGCCGTACTTTGTCCGTACCTGCCTTAAGTAAAGTTCTTAACTAATAAACGAAGAACCAATTATAATTCCTTATTGTTTAAACACACAAATAATAAAAAGTAAGGGCTTACTTTATTTAGAAATAGATTAAAGATATGAAAAGTCGTTATTCGAAATAAACGGTTCACAATACAAAAATATCATTTTCTTGTACCCGTGTTGGACAATTCATTAGTAGCTGCATAAATATTGTTAGTCGTACCTGCAGACGAGATAATCGTATGATTCATTTTATTTGTGATACTTATTTTTATCTGTTCCTCATATTTTGCGTCGCAATATTCAAAAGATAAGTGCAGTGTAAGTATATTATCATATTCTCTCATTTCTTTAAATAGAATAAGCAACATTGCTCGAAAATATATATATTTTTTTCAAAACAATAGCAGAGAGGACGTATATGAAATGTCGGGGAAATCTAGTAAGTATACTGAGCAAGGTAATTTATAATCTAACATTGCATTCTGGCGTTCTGGCCCGTCACTGTGCTAAGTCAATATCTGACAATGTTAGTAGACAATTTATTATCGAGCGAATTGATATAATAATAGGTTTAATTCCATCTATTCCTCTTTCTCCTTTAAAACGAAAGTAAAAATTAGTATCAAAACCAAACTGTATGAAGTTTTTATAAGTGTATGCTTCTGATGCCGAGAAAGAGTTACTTAATCGCCTCGCTCACTTCTACACCATTTAGCTCTTCCTGTATACAGTAGAAAAAATGGTTGCTTTTGCCATTTTGCCCTACAATATAAGTTAAAAGAGTTAGTAATAGTATTAAGCCATCAGATGAAGGAGCAATAATAGTATCCTCACCGTCTTCCGCCGAGCCTCAAGCTCTTCAGTGCTTTAGAAGGTTCGGTAAGCCATTGGACTCGGCTTCATGTTTATTCGTTAGCAACGATAATTCAGCAAAGAGGCTCATTTGGTGTATCTAGAGATCTTTATATCGATTATAGGATCAAGACCTAGCACAAAAATATTTCTCATTCATATTTAATTTATCTTGATTGAAAATAAAACTACGCAGCTTCCTTTATAACATGTTTAAGTCATTTATCATTAAAAGATAACAAGATTGTTACTAACTACATGATGTGTAATTCACTTCTTTCCCACGTGGAGGAATGAGGAAAATTCATTCATTATTTCCATTAAACATGGAGTCTCATAGAAGTGTTGCTATCAGAGTTGATTGTAGCTTGAACTATTTAGATAATCCCTAACTCCCATACTATAAATCACTGTACTGTTAACGCAAGGTTGACAGCTAACAAGCATACGTAAGTATTATAATATAACTTTTTTTTTTTTAACCAACTTTTAGACAAAAATATTCCGTCGGTTTATGTAGGTATGTTTTATTACTGAGGAAAAGAAGCCATGTAATTTTGACAAAGTTTAAAAATAAATTGCATTTCTAAAGCGTCACTTTTAGTACATACATGGCATTAACCGTTTTTTTTCTGCTGGGGCTAATAATATAAATAAAATATATGTAAGATATGCATAAGTTACCTAAAAGTACATATAATTATCTTAAAGGAAATTCGATTTGGATGTTAAAAAAAAATGTAGTTTGCAGGTACAAAAGCGAACTTTTACAAGTGTATTTGTTACTACAACTTTCAGACTTCTTTATATTTTATTTTCTAGCATTAAATATAGCCTATGTTACTCAGCGTGAATGTAGCTTTCCAATGGTGAAAGAATTTTTGAAATTGGCTTACTAGTTTTATTGCAAACATACAAAAATACACCTCTTTCCTCTTTACAATATTAGTGTAGATAAGAATAGTTATAGAGTCTTTACAGTTCATTCAAATGCACTTTGAAATAGATGTAAGTGAAAGTGACAAAGAAAGAGTAACACATTTATTTTTTGGTAAAAAAAATTCATTACAATATTTTTAAATGTAAGGCGTTGATACTAATTATCCTGGAATGAAACTTATAAGTCGATCAAATGAATAGCAAATTAAAAGAAAACGGTGTATTGTGAATATACTACAAAAGAATTTCGAAGTGACAACTGAAAATATGTACATATTTTTAATGGACTCTGTCGACATCTGTTTCTGACATAGGTACTTAAAGTCAAATACTTAAAATAGTATCATAGAAGTTTTTGTTATGGTAAAATCGTGTTTCTAAATAAGCATCCTTTGAATGATTTATCTATGTATTTACATACAAAATTACGTACTTATCTTTTTATGGAATGGTAATTTTATGAAGAAACTGCAATGACATGTTTCATTATAAATTGCACGTGAAATATATTCACAAATGAGAGTCTCATTTGCACACAAGAAAAGGCCGGTACATTTTTGTTTCGTCATTCAATTAATATTCAAAAAGAGTAAGCTTTTATTGTACGTTGCTTGGAAATATGCAAACCATATAAATCAAATTTCAAATGAAATCAACGTAACGATTTGATGAGTGAAAGAATGCCTTACGGCTACCGGTGAAGAATATTTTAATATTTGGGGTTCCACTTAGTAAATTAACTTTCAATAACAAACAGTGGAAACGTTAGTGAAAATACCAACATAAAAATTACTTTAATTATAAATAAACGTCAGACTGAGTGCTACATTTGAAATTATTCTAATAATTACCTCATTTTTGAAGGTTTTTTTTATTCCTCTGCATGTCATAGTTAAAGAAATTTTTGAGTATACTCTTTTAAAACTGATACTTGTTGACTTTGTTGTAATAAAAGATGTAATGGAACTATTGTAGTGAATAACAATTAGCAGTAGATCGTACTTGTCCCAGATCTTACGATATTGAAACGACTTATCTCTCCTTGAACTTTTAATTTATTTTGTATGTTTGCATTATTCATTTAATAACCTCCTTAAATAAACAGTGGTTGACATTTTGTCAGGTCAATGAACCTGCAGAGGCGTCTAATTGATGTGTCAGCGTGTCTTGTCAAAATAATGCAATGACATTATATTAGCCAATGTTCTGTGCTTATAATTAAATATTAAGAATTAAGAAATCGGTTTTATTGACGTATAATATTGTTATAGAATGTTGTACAAATAATTCATGAACTTTATTAGTTTGTTACAATTAATTAAAAAAACTGAATTTTGCTTGTGGAAAAGCCCCAAAAAATGAAATAGATAATAAATAAATTACCCAAAAACTAATTACTATTGCCTTAACGAACTTACGCGTATAATAGTGTATACGAAAACATCGGTAATATTATAGTTTACAACCTGAAAAATATCTGTAGTAACATTTTATAATGAATGCACTATAAGATTTGATATTTTCGGCCAATAAAAAAATGGCAATAACCATTTCGAACTCCATTAGACTGGACATTTCCAAAGAAGAATAATAATGTCAAAACTAATGACCAATTGACCAGCCGCGCTCTTCTGTGAAATGTCACCGTCTTTTGCCAAAAGTTGTGGCATCGGTAATAAATTAACAATTAATTAAACAACACTCACATCGACCAATTTAACGGGTCATTAAAAAAACCCAAATTACTAAGACAAGTGGTTTAAATTTTTACTGCCTCTCTGATATAGTGGCTTACCCAAAAGTTTTACGCTTCGATCACGAGAAAGAGGAGTTTTTAATTAAGAAATCATATTATTATACCATAAATGAATTAATTTCGGATAAAAATGTTGACAAATAATGTAGAATTTTATTATTATTCTTACTGAAATTTTTTATGGCATTTAATTATTTTATAAATATTATGACTTATTTTTATTAATAAAAGACCAAACTATTGAATTATAATGTAATTATAATGCATTATTAATGTTATTCAGATTGACATTCGAATTAATGACGCATTTTCGTAATATTTTATTTATATTTGCACACCGTCTATCATTAAATGAAGAATTCTAATAATCCATAAAACCTGCATAATTTGCAAATAAATGGTAGGGATTTTCCCAAGTCCGACTGACTAGGTACCACCATCTTACCAAAGTTTTCCGCCATAACAACGGTTTGAAACATCGTTGTTTTCCGTCAGTTATAAATGAGATAGCAACTTTGTTCGTGGTTGAGGATTTCCGACAAAGCGCGTTGCATTATTTCGGCCTTATTATCAATTAACTTCAGGGTGAGATAAAGACCAAGCACTTCCCCGTTGTTAGTAGAAATAAATCTACAATTAACACTTAATAACGCTAATGATTACATCTTTTAAAATGGCAGTTCCGTAGGTACAAATTAAAATAAATTACCATTAAGATTATAGAAGATCGTGTATGAAACTTTAATCAAATAAGTCATCTCTTAGGATTAAATAATTAATCACTATATTACTCGATTGAAATTACTTTAAACTCTAAGGACATATAAATAGTGTGTGAAATGTAAACAATGGGTGTCTGTCAAGTAACTAAGCGGTGAAAGTAGATAGAGCGTGTACAACCCAGGGTCAAAGGTGCCAGTGTATGCTTACGTGCACTACTAGGGTTAGTAATTATTTAATTATGGTGTTTTTTTGTTAAAACGCTTCGACATACACAACCTACGTTATGTCTCAGGCCTTATGATGAAGTGGTTTGAAAGTAAAAAAAACTACCAGGAACTCGATGACATAGCGATTAGTACCGGCTATGATTGTGAAGCTTCAGCTTAAGGAGTCAAATTTACAATAGCATTTTGATTCTAATTTTGTAATCGTCACCGCTAAAGAGTGGAACTCCTTGCCTGAGTCTGTGTCCCCCCCTGTCACTACAATTTAGGGGTCTTCAAGTCACGAGTGAATTCAAGTTTCTAAGCAACCGCTTCGTATCTTAGATCGCATCATAGCATAGCATCAGGCGAGATAGCGGTAAGCCGTTTGTTCTGCATCTGTAATCGTTAGCACCTACCAATCCGCTCTAGGCCCACTTGGTGAATTATGGCCTATTCTCGGTCTTTTTACAGCTCGCCAACAGAGGCATTTGGTGGGTGAATATACGATCGCTTATGTTGCACCAGCAAACCGTCAATGTTAAGTTACTGTAAGCGAGGTTGGTGCTGTTCTTATACTCTGGTTAGCATTTTATGGTTCAAAATGAAGTTAAGGTAACTTAGAGAGCCAGCAAGAATGATGATTTTTGAACAATGTGAGTTACTATGTACCAAAAGACGGGTTGTACGATTCTTTAAGAAGCATAATAAAAGCTTCACTTATGACAAACAATATTTATAGCTACAAACACGTAACTCGTTTCTTGCTCTGTTAAACGAGGTTAACAAACATACTCTGATCCCATTGTCATGAGAATCTTTCAAACAAACCAACAATTGGTCATATGTCAGTCACATATGCCGTATGCTTTTTCGTGTCACTGATTTTTCGACAATTGTTCTGTTGTCTTGAAGATATTCAAAAAAATCTGGTCAACCCTTTACCATGAAGACCTGTTTAAGCGTTTGAAAGTTATCAGCTCATTTCTAGTTGACTGTAGTTCCATTACATGGTATCGTTGATCTGATACAGCAGTGTTAAGTAGTATGTGAAATACTCAACTCTTCAATAAATAAAAGCAGAAATAGCGTATTTGGTTTCTTTAGAATGATTTTAATCATCAGATCGTTTCCTAGTTGATGAAAAGATCTCCTCAACTGCCAAAGGTCAGGTGGAATTTCAATAACATGGTAAGTAACCGTGACGTGATGCTGCAATTTCAAATCATCTGCAGGATACCTAATTCCTCATCGACTCACGTCAGTTATAGCCTGTTGGGGCTCTTAAGAATAGTCCCAAAGGAAGGGCTTTTCAGAGATTGTTTTTGTGTCGAGGGTTTTAAAACTTGAACAGATAAAATTATACTTAATAAAAATAAACATCGTGTTCCGTTCATATTTTTATGGAAAATTGCTAATATATATATTGCTAATAATAAATATTTTTAATTTTATAGAAATCGGTCAATATATGTAGTTGTCAACACTAGCAAGTAACTGATGTTGGAATATTGAAGTGCCAAGCTGCAAGCTGATAGTCGATAAACTTCAACAAGATAACCTTTCAGGTTTACCGTTGAACCATCGCGATTTCATTTAATTAAAGAAGTAAACATTTCTCAGAGAAAGTAGGAGGACCACGTTTGTTTAGTAACATAACGGGTTTTAAAGCGAATAGGTTGACACAGAAATGAACTTGTTGTTCAGTAAGTAAAAGTATTTGCAATAATTATTTTTTGCCGCAAGTTTTAAATGTGTTTATAACAGCCTAGGACATTTTTTTATTTCCAAAAATTTATTTTATATCTCGGCAAAACTTCAATACACCTTTAGGAATTTCAAAAACTATGAAAATGCAATAAATTTTATAAAATATGTAAATAAAATCTACAGACCTTTGATGGGTTTTGATAACCGTTTCAGAAGCAGGATTCTACAATACCAACGTGACGGCGTGGAGTTAATACATACCTATAACAAACAAGAAATAACATGTTATTTTAATTAGGTAAGTGAATAATAATGAAATGATTATATTAATTCTAATAAAACGGCTTGGAGCTTAATCGATACAAAGATTAGGAAAATTTACAAGAACCCTAAATACTTCTTGAGAGGTCAGCTTTCTGATCTGTGCACCTTACATACGGACACAGATTTAGGATGTTGGTATTACTGTTATTCTTTAATTAAGTTTAGTAACCTATTTTATTACGAATATACGAACACACCGATTCATATGAACATATTCTAAAACATTTTTTTTTCAAGAATAAAAATGCGTCAAACTCTTTATTAATATTCCCTAATTATTAATAGCTAAACGCTTGTGTTATGAATGGATCTACGTTCGTAGTTGATCGGCGAGGATTTGGAGATTGCCTGCTTGGATTAAAACTGCCATCTTAACCGCGCTACAGCCGCCATATTTTGTTTATCCTAGCATATTTAAAATTTCTTTCGTTAACGACTTTCCGAAATCTTGTGGTTTTATAGTTCCTAACCAAGCTCGTGGGAAAGTAAATAGAAAGAAAAACTGTCCATTCAAAGAAATACAAAAAATGAATTCTGCGAATTCAAAACTAAGCTACATTTCAAAGTGATTTGAAAATAAATATATAAAATGATTTATGGTACAGTTAATTGCTCTTTACACTTCAAAAGTGTATCGTGAGTCAGTCATAATGGTTTTAATTACAAATCTTGTTGTTCAAAACGCGCAAAAAAACTCGTCCTCAAAGTAGACAAACCGGTTATGGCGGCATTTTGTTCTGTTATGATCAGACTACTAACGAAATCTATTTGTTGATAATTTTTGAGTATTTGGTTTAGTATGATACCTCTTAACGTTACGTGTACCAAGAAATATACTTAATAACAAACCACGTTACAAAATTTTGACAATACAAATGAAATTCTATAAAAGTCGAGAAAAAAAATGATTTTTTTGCAAAAAAAAAACCTCAATATTAACATTTTTCATTAGTTTATTGTGAGTTTATTACATTTTTTCTTTATTTAAGCATTTATCAACTTGGTTTAGGTGTCAGGCCGGATAGCTCAAATTCCCTCGCTAGCAGTCGAGTAATCTTTCAAATGAGCTACGGAGACATTAAAAGACCCGTAATTTTTTCTAGAACTTACTTATTTTTTTACTTATTTTATTAGTTATTTGAACCGTAAGTAGAAATTTAAAACGCTAATTTTACAAGAGATATGTTTTTACGTAGTTTTTGTAAATGAAATCTCTACTAACATATTATAATTTATTAGGAAAATAATGGCGCCATTTTTACCGCAAGGATGGCGTCGAATGGGTGAACATAACTTTACTATCTTGAGTTCCTACGTTCTTCTGAAGGCTCGTTAAGCTGTAGCTCGTTAAGCTCCATTTACAGTCATAACCACAAATCCTCACCGGACTCTTTCTCGGTGATTTGTCCATATAAATGGCCCCTTATCTAAATGTCGTATAAGTTTTGTGCCTAAACGTCGATGTGCAATATTAACACCTCCATCAAATTATTACCTCAATCAATTAAAACGATAGATTTGTGAGATATGTGTCAACAGCTTTCATTATATCTAAGTCGAGTTTAACAATCATCTAACCACTGGGTAAGTTTAGAAATACTTATTGTGCTCATTGAACAATCTATTCAACCGGTTTAGCCGGCGGCATATCTCACGGCCGCGCCGCCATCTTGAATTATTTTGACAGCTGACTCGTTATGGCGGGAACGTTAAGTAATTGTCTATGGTTGAGTAACAGATTAGACACGCAATAGTGGTTTTGTTTCTATTAAGATGTGATAAGGAATTCTAGATCGTAGTCAGTAAAACGGTGATTTTAAAATATGTTCTTTAGTAGGAATTCTAATTGCAGAGATGAGTTAAACACCGTTTTGGCAAATATCAATTTCTATTTTATTTCTTAGTCAATATGAATTGCTTTATTTCATTAGTGTTGAAAATTTTGGGGTGTGTTTCTCTGACTTGTTGACTTTAAACATTTTATTTGGATCTACTTTTTTGCAGCACATGTTTTAAAAAAGCTACTTTTCGAGTTGCCAATCCAACTCATGATTAATACAAGAACTTTCCCCAAAAATATTTCGCAATGTATGTAAACGTAATTCTTATACAACAGCGGAAATATTTCCCGTCATAAGAATGAATAGTAATACGTTGAGTTTCTTAAAGTTATTGACATATGTGAACTGAACTATTTTCTTTGTCTATTCTAAGTCAAAAGCGGAAGTTTATGTATTGTTTATGTTTAATTTACATTTCTAATATTTTTTCTTAAAAGTTAGCACTTGAATTTTGATAAATATTGGTTACTATTATAATGGTATTTTTTACAATAAACATGTATAATTGCTTTTTATTCGGGACGAAACAAGTGATCAAGTGGAACTGGTTGACAAGTTTTCTTTTATTTTTAATTCGTGGTGATATCGGTGATGACAATCAAAAGGTATTCATCAGTTACCGAGTGACCTGATTGCAATCTAAAATGCAATTATTTCTTATGCAACGGTTTTATAACGAATAACCTTGGCAGTTATCACAAGTACAGGCATAAAGTTAAAATGGTTAGGTATTTAAAATAACTATAGCATAAATTATAGCATTAAGAATATAAAACAAGTTTAAAGTAACATAAATATTTAAGCAAGATGAAGATGTTAACAAGTTTGTTTTTTCTAAAATAGATAGAAGACAGTAGTTTATGTAATTTTTTAGTTAAAAGAAACACGGTGGTGTTTACCACTACTCTCCCACCGGACCCATTGCAAAGATGAGGGTAGATTCACGGGTTTTAAGTGGGTATACCTTTACCGGGCACTAGACCGGGTTGGGGGGCGGAGGCGTCCCACATAACTACGATGTTGCCCGCGGCGGAGTATGCGTAACGAATTTTCCCGTATATAAAAAAAAACACGTAAATTGAGAAGCTAATAAATGAAGGTTTTCTTGAACAGATTCAAGGATTTGAAAACACATGGATCTAGATACAGCTATAATAACATTATTATTACGAAAACCTGTATTGTTGTATGTTTCATAAACATCTATTAACGATGCACATTTTTTTAAACCAGTTGTTGGATAAATAACTTTATTCGCTAATAAATTTGTATCTAACTATCGGCCCGTCCCGGCTTCACACTGGTGGACAAAATTCATTATTTTTTTTTCTATTATTAAATATTTTTCCGTTAGCGTCCGGTAGACTAACTACTTGCCGTTAACGCGTTGCTATGGAAACGAATATACAATGGAAAAAGAGCGGGAAAAAGAGCGGACAGACAAACAACAAATTTGTGATGTTATATTATAGATTATCAGCTCCCTTATTATTATCATTGTATCTACCGGCGCACTTATAAAGTAATTTAACTGCACTGAACTTTTATCTGCTATAAAATGCTTGGTAAGAAGTATTCTTAATATTAATTCCAAGTAACTCAGTCGCATCAAAATGACAGATGTTGAAAGCGAATCATACAAAACTATCACTTACGTAAGGGTTATTTTAATTAAGAGGAACAATTCTTAGCAATAATAAGGTACATAGAGGTACAATAAAGGAAGCGTCTTGCTTGACGTATACTTATGTAGCTAAACTAAAGGCCTTGAACTTGCCAATTACGTGTCAGCTACAGTGACAAACGGCTATTATACAATACCCTTCAAACATTAAATCACCAACAAAAACATTGAAGACATCAATAGCCCAAAACAATGCCGAAACTAATTAATCTCGGCGATTGTTCCATTTGAGTTCTGACCACTTGATAGTGACAGCCGACCTTGACAAAACCATGTCAACAAGTAAATTAGGTTTTCAGCGTTTCTTCTTAATTAAAACGCGTTAATTGCTTGACACAAAGTATTTTAAGTAAGTTAAATATTTAAAATAGTAACCGCACAGTAAATAATGTTTACAACCTGTAGAACTTTAAGTATTAAATGGTTCTTATTATTGGATAGACTGACCATATTGGCATACATATTATGATCTTTACATTATTTCAAACCTCAGGTAACGTTTCCAAAAAGTGCTTTACCAGTTACAAATATGTAAAAACGTTAAAAAGTTTCAAATGGTTAGAACTATTTACGGACATACATCAATAGATGCCACTTCAGTGAATAAACATAAATGTCCTTTTAAAAACGTGACTACATTCTAGCCTCGACTGGCAAAGGAGTGTGTTATACTAATCTAAACATACAACATCCATTCTAAAAGTAATAGCCACCGATTGTCCAAGCGACTGAGTAAATCACAAATGGTGTTTGTTGACAGTTTTGCAAAACGATAAAGAAACCCATGAATCGTCAACACACTTATTCTTCTATACCTGTATATGTATAACTTGATATTTGACTGGTATTTGTTGCAAACATTTTGTTAATTATTTCTTATAAAGTATCATTCTCTTGTAAAAAAGATACATATGAAAGTCATGAAATATTTTATTAATTCAACACAACATATATTTCTAACAAACAATACAACAATGGTCAGACATTACGACGTGGTCACGTCTTTAAGATTGTGTGGTTGGTGATGTCATCGGACGACCAAGGATTACAGTGTGTACAGCGTTGATATCTTCAATAAGGTGCAAATAAAAGAACACCTTGTGTTAAAGGGACCAAAGTTCACTCTTGTTTAAGCGCACTATATCCTTAAAGCCACAAGGACTTGCAAATCGTTGCAGGTTATTTACTTTTTATTTTGTCTTAAAAGTCAATTTACCATGAAGACATCATATAAATGGCTTCATTCTAATGCAAATGTATGTTCAATAACCAAAATTTTTGTTTTTGTATTTTCAAATTACAAGTAAGATGCAGATCCATGTGATCAATAATCAGTTATTTATATGTAATTATGAATGCAATGCATTATAGAATATTATACACGTGTTAATATATTTTTTTAGAGGTGCCTTAAAAACTTATAAACTTATTTAATTATTGCCGTATTTAGGATCTCCAACCATACAACTGCTTAGCGATTACATTTGATAACATAAATTTGAATATAAAATTGAGGCACGAGTATGTGACCTTGTGGCATTCCGTGACCGATCGCCAATACGCGTCGTAAACCAAAAACTGGAATTCCTCCAATACACGTAGCTCGATGACACAGATGTATACTATACTTAGATGTAATCGAGTATAAGGTTGCATGCTACAAGCGATTGTCAGTCGATTCGCGTTCAACTCAGTCAAACGCCTTGAATAAATTCGTGTTTATGTTTAATTTAATTCACTACGATCTCTAGAACTATTGCAATGTACATTTTCAAGGTTCAAGTGTGATTTGATTTTCAATTTTAAGCAAAGGCTATATACACAAAATGAATATGTGTCCTAGTTTATGAACAAACGCTGATATTCAATTTAACAGTTTACCATAACGCACCATATTTAAAATTATACGACCACAAATTGTAAGATAAATGAAGAGTATCTGATGTGATGATGATATTCTCGATGCATTTTTCGACGTGCAACGACACTCAGGATGTCTATGTAACAGGCACATTTTTCTTAGAATTGTATTTAAATTAAGTTTTTATAACATCCGCTCAAAGACGTTATATCGTCAAGTAGATCCTACCTTAGATATATTTTATTATTAACTATGAATATGATCTTAAATTACATTTGTCTAGCTCAATTTAAATTTAAGAAATTCGTTTTTGTAACGAAAGCAAGTCAGTACCTACTTTGAAAGATTCAAAGCGAAAAAGTATTCTTCGGCGAAGTTTTGGTAAACGTTTAGATTAGACTATCATTTAAGTGCTACTGTCTACTGTCTTCGAAATCTCATAACACAATTTATTAATTAAATTTCTTGAAGCTTGACGAGGAAATGCCAATTATTTAATGTTGCATAGCCGCTCCGAATACTGAATAACACTTAATAAACGCCAAAATTACAGGAATTGAAATAACTCGCTGCCGCAATAATGCTTCGGTACACTTTCTCTCAGCTTATGCATGCAATGTTGCTAAATTATAGTAAGTTGCTGATAAACATTCTGTCGTGAACTAAGTAAACATTCATGACAATTCGCATCCAGTGTAAGGATTGAATTTCAAACATAGGATATTTGTTGTGTCATCTATAGTACATCTACTTAATACTTGAAGAAAATTTCAACGTCATTATTTATTCAGTGAATTATACCTTAATGGTGTAACATGTAGAACAATCGCGATAAAACTTTAATCTTAACATAGGCAAAACCGCTGTCGTTGGTTTGGCTTCGCAACTTGATGCAGTGGAGCAAAAACTCTGTGTTAAAATGTCCATTGTTCGCATTTATATACAAAAAAAAAAATTCCCATTGGTTCAAATCACTTTTTGTGTTAAATCAAGGTTGAATTGATAATGTGTCGAATTAGGAAGTGACGTTTAGATTATTTTTATGACCTTTAGTATTTGTATTGTTTTTGTTAGTGGCTGTATATTAAGTACGTAGTTAATATAGAGAATTAAGGTATTGCTTTTCTTTGTAAACTGCTTGTTGAAGGCAAGATGTAAATTTGCGACTCTTTTGAGACTGAGCTAGCAGTACTGCTCAATATTTAGTTCTTACACTTCCGCACACATTACACATTAGAATGTCAGGATTAAATATAAAATAAAATATGCGCAAAATCCGTAAAAAAGTGTTTTATTCTAAAGTACTGCTCAATTTTTTATAACATTGCTTAGTTATTAGTCGTATAACTTCAATAAGAAAAGATTATATTTATTTATTAGCATAGTGATGCTAACTATAACCCATATCCAAGATACGTTGAAGAAATTGTTATTAATGCATTAAGTATCCACCATGTTTGCGGATCAACTCTGCTCCTACTTACTGCTTTCAACGAATCAGAACGGTACTACATCTTTGCACGTGTTCCACATTTTTGAGTTGAATCTTGAGCCAGTCCTGCTCACCGAGTAGCACGCAACGTTGTGTGTACCATGAAAATCGATCGTATCTAATAAGGAAGTAGTTGCAGATGTAAGGATCAGAGTTAATACGGAAATATAGCGAATAGCTTTAGTTAGTTCGTTCGTTTTACGGGGCATTTTCCGCACTTAGCCTCTTGATTGAGCCATTGTACGTGATTGAGTTTTCTTCTTTTACTCCAGCCATCCTAGTCCATCCCAGAAGGCGAGTAGGCTTTTCAGGTTACTACAAGCTTCCGGTAGTGATTTTGGAGACTGGAGAAAGCGTGCCCGTTGATCAGCCACGCTCCTGCACTCCAAAAGCACGTGATGTGGCGTTTCTTCCGCCTCCATGCAGCCTCTGCATAGAGGGCTGTCTGTCACACCTATGGTGAATAGATGTTTATTCAGAGGACAGTGTCCGGTTATAGTACCTAGTACTTTACAGATTGTGTCCCTGTTCAGTCTGGTGAGGTTGCGGGCAAGGTTTTTCGAAGCCACCGGAATGGCATTCTGCAGCCTACACTATTGTTCCATTCTGTTTGGTGGTTTTCCTCTGTTTTTTACGCAGCCATTTTCTGACTTGTGCCATGGGTATAGGCAGTAATGGTTCCGGTCCATACACCGTTCTATTTGAACCCCTTTTGGCTTTTAGCGAATAGCTTAATATATAGCTTAGCACAAATACATCTATCGTTACTTCACTGTGCGAATTCTAGAATTTATGACCTTAAAGAACTCCTACATATATTAAGAGTGATGCGTAGAATTTGAAATCCTTTTAACAGAAACCCATATTTTAACACTGTCTTACTAATTTTTTGATAACATTGTAGATAACATGTACAAACTAACGCCAAAGGCAAATACATAGTCACAATACAAGTGTGTTAATTCTAATTCTGCAATCTTATCTTGAATACAATGTGAGTAATATTTGTTTCACTACCTTTGTTTACGTTAAAATTCAAGGGGATGTGGATGGAAATAGAATATCTAGAAGAAAACATTATCAATTAACGTCCCCAATCTGAAGAAGAGACTATTCAGATATACCCAGGAGATAAAACTATCAGAAAAACATTTAGAGCTAATGCAGAGTGAATCACTAGTATCTACGAATAGGTGGACAAACTGCTTTATATCGATGATCTCTCTGTTTATCCTTTTGGAACGTTACATTCCATACATAAAACGGAAGAGACGACGACGACGAGGACGCTAATACGTTTGAAGTTTACAAATCGTGATTCAGTAGCGCTATAATCACAAAATCAATGTCGATGTTAAAAGTTAAGTGTGTTCTAAGACCCTTACTAAGAAAACAACGTAATATATACGGACAGTCAAAGGTACTCAAAGTGATACAGCTTATGCTCGGGAAGATTAACGATACTGATTAATTTAATAATAGCAATAAAAAAATACTTGACCATTATACAAAATTTACGGCCCGTATAAGAAGGAGATGGTACATGTTTTTGACTACCTAACTTTATGCTGAAATAACATACAAAAACTACGTATGACATAAGACTGCTTACAACACGATCCTCGTTAGTTAGGGCATTAGAAACTGTACCGATGTTTGTAGTTTACTATCAAAACTGTTTGATTATGGTATACTTTTTTATATTGACTTTGTAATCCATAAATTAAATGTTAACCTTTTATCGAATGAAGAAGCGCAGGGTCAAAAAATCTGATCTTTGATTATCGAGCAGTGTTCATTCATACCAACAATCTTTCTAGCTTGCTGACTAGTATCAAGACATGTCTGATACAGGCTCTTTCGTTACTAATATTGTCCCAGCAGTTACAAGATTCAAATTGGTAAACTTAGGATGCAATTATTACAAAATACACTTTATTAAAATTCGCTGCTCGTAGGTCGGTATGTTATGTTACCCAGTTAAGACTGGTCAGGTTTTTTAAATCACTTGGCATTTCAAGAACTTCTTTAAATTACTAACGACACGTTAGGATTTAAAGATGGTAAAAAGTCTGAGTCAATAAATTATACCAGAAAGAAAATTTTAATCGGTAGAAAAAGCCCTTTGCCTAAAATTGAAATTTTATAATATAATTAATTGGTTTTCACCCAATAAGATACTCAGCGTAATACAAAATAATATTGTAATTATATTTCTTTCGAAAATAGCAGTCATATTAAAAAAAAGCATTCGTGCAACTCACACGTGGTAGAAGTAAAACCTTCAAAAATAATACGTACACGTATACAAAATACCACGGTTGTTGTGATGCCTTCTCTCAAGCTTTGTACTATGCATGCGCACACAAACACTTATTAACACACGTATATAATGCTTCCTACCTCATTTTCTCCCACGTTAAATCTTATGAATTTTTACTGTCGCTTTTTCGTTTCATCGACTTTCAAATCACAACGATTTTAAAGATGTTTTCACTTCAAAAAGGACAAGTTGTAATTAGTTACAGAAACAGCAATTTTATAACTTTTACGTAAAAAGTTCATATTTACTTTTATACAGCAAAAATATATTCAGACAATTTTTTATTTTTAATAAGCAGGTCTCATAAAAGCATATTATCTCATAAAAAAAAAGTTTCAAAACCCACTTAACCTTAATATTTAAATAAAGAACCGATGAAAGATTATCCATAACTTTGATGGATGTATGATTATAAATCCCTTTGCCTTAAAAAGTTTTTAATGTAAAATAACCTGTCGCTGTCCAACGGTAGGTATTATATAGTAAGAAATATTTAAATTCTCGTATTAACCCGTGTGTTTGTTGGATACGAAGCCTCATCTCAGGTGGGAGCGGCCGGCCGAGCGGCATTCTTCGAGTGACCCACATAACTGGGTGCTTGTAATCAAGCTGGGTTGTATTGGTCGCTTGACTTTACATTACGATTTTGAATACAAAATATTTGAGTGGCAATGTAGTATGCTTGAACAGTTGTAGACGTGTTTATATTCTTCAGGGAAAACTATCTAGGTAGCGTTCAATTGTCAAAAAAATTGAAAATCAACTTTATAATGAAACATATTTTTGTACTATGTCGCACCAACGATTGTTTCATAGCTATACTAAATATATGTTTATAGTAATAACTGGATGAGTTATTTTTCTTCTCGTTTTATTTCAATAAAACCACAAATTCAAGTTAAAGTTCGTTTATTTTTTTCAACACTCAAAAAAAACATTTATTGCGTATTACCTACGTTGTTTTCACAGATCCCCTTTATTCCCGCATCCGTCCATATATTAAAAGTTCAGTGTACAATAGTGTTGCCGTTACTATGGTATTAAAGTTTATAAATCTAACAATAGTTAATGTGATATAGTGCTTAGTGTTAAATCTAACCCTACATGTACTTAAGTTCCAATGTTAGTCACACACTACGCTCTGAATAGATAATTCTAATAAATAATGAAAAAGCACATCTGCCAAAACAAAATTTTTAAATGTCTACATTCAATTTTTAACTTAAAGTCAAACACATAAGTTCTGTATCAATTGAGACAAATTTGACAGCTTTCGATGTTTTGACGTGCTATTGTCTGTATAATAATAAATCAAATTTTTCATTTACTACAGTCGTCGTTATATGATTTTCGTTATTAAATATACTAAAACCAACCATTGAAATATCAAAATAAGTCCTCGTTTCTTAGTCCCGAATGGTTCTCCTAGTTAGTACAAACTAGTGGTTCTGTCCTGGCTTTTGCTTCGCTTAAGTTCTAGTCTATACCTTAATAATAGGGAAAACCCTTTCTAAATATATACTCTAAGAACACAAATTTATTGTTTATGTATTTGCTCTTTTTCCCCGCTCTTTTTCCATTATATACGCGTTACCATATCAACGCGTTACCGGGTCAGCTAGTATCAAAGTAATATCTTTGATTTACATAAAAGTCCGTCTATCATTAGCTGAAATAGACAATTTATTGATATTATTTCTAACTCTTCAAATGATTTGTCCTTATCAAGTGAAATCTTGAATTTGGAGTTTGGAGAATTGGGTATTTCCATTGTTTAATTCATATGGTTTAAATGAACATGTTTATTGCCTCTATTAAGTGTTGCTTTATGTCGTGATATTGTCCATTTTTTTTTAAATATAAACAATAATATGTCGGCTGAGAATAGTACAGTTAGTTATCGTCTTTACTTAGAAAGTAATTATCATTTTTTTTCTAAGAAAAGACGAATACCAATTTTACTATTCTGACCGAAAAAAATACTACAATAATACCATTGTCTGTATTTAAAAAGAGTGTTGTCTTTACTACACCATTCTAAAACAATCCTACTACAAATAAGGTACCTGTATCGGGTTATGACGTCACCGTCCTTCGAATGCCAAGGAATATTGCTTTATTTTTTTACCCCCGCATTCCCTAAACAATTAAGCTGGCTTTTGTTTTTGTTCTAACATTGTTGACGGATTTTGAGTTTCGAACGCACTTTTTTGAGAGTAAGCATGTGTTATTTTAGTATTTTTGTAATAATAAAAGAAGCTGTTTAGTTTCACAGATAATGAATTTTGACCTTCTTCATAGTAATATTATGACGGGAAACTTTTTGGAAGGAAAACATTGCTTATGCGTCACTATTACAAAAAAATGATTCTTTATACTATACATTTTCCCACGCTCAGATGCAAAGTGAGGTTAAGCAATAATCTATCAAATTGATTACGCAATAAGAACTATTAATCCTACCATCGTTAGTCGTGACCTTAAACCACACGATAATTATAAAACTAAGTAGGCAGGTTTACACAATTATTACAATAGTACAGATTATAATTAAAGGTGTGTCATACAAACATATTTTGTCAATAAATATTGTACTCTATGAACTTTATGATAAAATCGAATAGAATTTGACAGTTTTGTATGGGTAAAAGTGATATTTACAGTGGATATGTAATAGACAATAAACCAATTTTATTTCTCACTCGTGTTGGAACCGTATCGCTTCAACTGCTAGAGAACTGATTTATTTCTTACAATCACACTAATTAGCCTAGCCCAAAGTAAGCACTATAAGGCTTGTGTTAAGGTTAAAGATGGCATACATATAGATAAATTATATTCATAGAAATACATATTAACCCAAATACTCATGACTCAGGTACAAATGCTCGTATTTATCTCAAAAACATCTGTATTTTCCGGAACATGAAACTAGGAAATTCGGTGCGATAGGCAGGATCGCTACTGTAACAGTCGATTAATTTATTGTGCTGAGGAAGATGTACTAAGGATTTTTTTAAATCATAGTTTACAATACATAGTTTTTAATATGACTGCACGCGTATTAGGTGCTTTAAGTGGCTGCAGGTACTATTGATTGTCCAGACATGTCACTTTAATTTGCTTAATTTTATGATAAGGAATAAAACTGATCACAAAATATTTTTATTTCACACACTAATGTTCGTCAATAGCTACTAAATAAAAAAGTAAATCTGTTGTCAAGCAGAGAGAGAAGAATATGAAAAAAACTTTATTCAAATAAGTAGTTTTGAATCGTCCAACATTTTAACCTACCAACCATTCAGGACGTCTTTTAACTGACAAGAAGAATGGGCGCAAGAAACTCGTCAGCTTTAACAGAACTAACGACATTTACAATATAATACATAATCCACAAAATAAAAATAAAAACAACAAAATTATTTTTTATGACAATACTAACAGTGTTATGATATCATTATTTAGTTAATTACAACAAAGTCAACAAGTATCTGTACTTACTTAAACTATGTATCCCTGAACATTGCAATAACATACGGGGAAGAAGAGAAAATGATTAACTGTTTTGTCTTATATACATATATAAATATTGGCAATCTGATGGAAAGCAGAAAGGTGTCGGACAGATCAGAAGAGTATTAACTCTTAATACTCAAAGGTCTCTTAAAAGGCAATGATACTGATGGTCATCATACACCTCCACAAAATAGACATTTTAGAGGAGTTCTTCGTCTACTTGACATCTGAGATAATATTATTTAAAAAAAACGGAGGGATATAGCGAGTGAAATATTTTCATCAAACCATTTTTAAAAGATAAAATATTATCTTTAAAAGAAATTCCATCACGAGTTAATGCTCATATTATTCAAGTGAAAGTAGCTACGGACGAAGATGTGAGCAATGAATGTTTTATAGCTGACCGTTAAGATTGTGACTTCTATATACATTCACAGTTCGCTAAAATGAATAACAACCGAATAGTCATACTTCTTGTTTCTGCTGGTTGTTTGTTCAATTATTACGTTGCAGTAGCTTGGTAAAAGTTGGACATTGGTAATGGTTTTTCGAGAATTTTAACAATTCGTGAAGCGCATTATTAAAATACCCGTTAAGCCATCGTTGGAAGCTAAATGCTTGTGTTACGAGTCAGTTGATTCTGTAGTACATCAGCGAGGATCGAACTGGGTTTACTGGGTTAAAGTTGACATCTCAATCAATAAGCTACGCCCGCTTAGATAGGTTGGACATTTAACGAATAGCGATCCTTCTCTGAGTAGTTTTTTCTCGAATTGTGTAGACAGAATTATTGCAAAGAAGCTATTAAAAAGATACTTCTTCATTAAATTTGATCGTGTTCTTCAGCCTCTTAATATCAGAAGCAACATTGTAGGGACAATGAATCCTGAACAGCTGCAATTATTGTGGTTACCAATCCGATGGTAGTCACTTAGCAAAAGTTAATAAACCCCCAAAATTATAGGCAACGTGCTAACCACTGCATCATCAAGATCCTCAGAAGCGGGCTTACAATATTCTTTTAGACTCAGTGGCTATTGAGGTGCTGAATAAAACCACATGGACTTGTGGTTTCCACAACATAGAACGACCGACAGAGTTTACCATTGTTAGTTATTACTATATGTTTAGGCCCAAGCGCCTCTTAGATCAGAATAGCAATGAGATCATAACTCATTCTAATCAGTTAACTACAGTGGGAGTATTGTTGGTGTCGGTAGGCGCATCGACATATTTTTTGTATAACCGTTCACTCGTTACTCATTGCATTTTCGATAATCATCCTCGCGATCGACACCTCGGTCGGCGTAATAAATTGTACCAAGTTATAAAATACAAAAATACAAGAAAAACTGAGTTTCTTTAGAAATTCCTGCATGTTCTATCAAACATGTATTGGTGGCCCATGAGGGGAATATCAAAAATTCCCGAAAAACCCGATTTCGTCAAAGCTGCATGAAGATGACGCAATAAGTTGACGATTGGAAACCTGGACTGGATAAAGCTGGAATACATAAAAATATCAAGTTGTACTTACGGAGCAGTGAAACAGCTAAAGTTTTACCACCGGAGTGCAGTCGACACAGATAAGTGTTCTTCCTAAAACCTTTGTCCACTCTTAAATTGATTACCTTTTTAAACCCTATATACGTCAAAAATTGGCAAAAATCCTTAAGATAATATTGTTATAATAATTTCCACTTGCTAGAATATACAATTTTAACCAGTAATTTCATTAAAAATTATAACAAAATATTGTGAAGGTATGTACCTACAGACTTTCTTCCTATGTTCTCTTTAATTTATCGGTTTCAAATAGCATAACACGAAATAAAATAAATCATAACTATATACAATATAATTAATTTAACTCCATATCTAAATTTTGACCAAAATTAATATAATTTCATATTTCTTCATATTACATTGCAGTTGTATTCTGGTACAAATATACAATGACTGCACAATTTTAGCATTAACCCTGTAGTTAAACACGTAATAATACAATTATCTTACTTGTACACGTCATAGGCAAAATCATATTTTTAGTTATTTTCTATAATTCCGAACTAATCAGCCGTTAAGTATTAAAAGAAGGTAGTTTGTCAGTTTCTATTACTCCCTTATAGTAAAAACATTATATTTATAGATATTTAAATTCTTTGCCGACTATTTCAGAAAACTGTGGATTTCGGCTGCATACAGCTGTGCTATTTTGTGTCCTTGACCGACCGCGCGGTGCGTATCAGCTGGAGTTACAATAGTTGCAACAAACCGGTTCCCTGTTCGGCCGAGTTGAGGAGCGTGAGCATATCTTTTATTATTTGTTTTGTTTATTGGCGTAATCTGTTTAAAATTATAATGTCGAATCCAACTGAGAAGGGTTCTCAAAGAATGATTCATGAGCGATTAAGTCAGTTAATTGCGAAACGTAGCTCATAAAGGGGCAAATAACTAAATTTAAAAATTATTTAAAAACTATCACTGATGTAGAAGAATTATCAAAGATTGCATTAGTGGAATTAAATTTAAAATTAAGCAAGTTTGAGGCCTTATCGGTTAAATTCGATGAGTTGCAAAGTGAAATAGAGGTTACGAATTCTTTGAATATGGATTCCGAAATCGATGAGCGAGAGTGCATTGAAAATGAAATTATCAACACCATTGCCGCCGCAAAGACATTAATCGAAAAATATAACCACGTTGAAGCTGACATACGGCGTACATCAATAGTTTATGACACTCTATGCACTCACGATCACGAGGAAATTAGCTTTAAATTACCTCAAATAAATATATCTAAATTTGACGGCACTTATTTTCGGTGGTTAGAGTTTCGTGACACCTTCGAGAATCTTATACATAACAATAGCCGCATTAAGCCGATTCATAAATTTCATTATTTAATTTCTTACTTGGAAGGCGATGCCGCTAGGATTGTTTCAAATCTCGAGGTGTCATCGGCTAACTATAGCGAGGCTTGGAAGTTGCTTTGCGAGAGATACAATAATAAGAGGTTATTGATTAATCACCACTTGAGTTCCTTATTTAACATACATTCGCTTACTCGCGAATCAGAGCGGTCCTTGCGATTTTTGGTCGATCACGTTACAAAGAATTTACGTGCCCTAGCTAATTTAGGCCAGCCGACCGATCAATGGGATACTCTCATAATTTTCATGTTGTCGTCTAAGCTTGATAGTCGCACCTTAATGAAATGGGAAGAGTATAGAAATACACTTTCAGACATGCCTAAGCTCGATCAATTTCACAAGTTTTTAACTGATCGCGCGGACGTGTTAGAATCATTAAACCGTAATAAATATGAAAATAATGCAACAAAAAATAATTCTAATAATACTCGATCTATACCTTCTTCAATACAACATAATAGTAGTGTTAATTTAAAAAATGAACGCTCTTCATATACTAAGTCTTTCGCCATTGCTAATGATCAGAATAAGCCATATGTATTTTCATGTGTGATTTGTAGTGAAAACCACAAAATATATGATTGTGCTACATTCAAGGCTAAATCCGTCAAAGAAAGATTAGCCGATGTGGTCAAATATAAACTTTGTCATAATTGTCTCAGACAAGGGCATCCCACCAGCGATTGCCGGATGGGCCCTTGTAGAGAATGTAAAAAACGCCATAATAGTCTTCTCCACAGTCCACCTTTAGAGCAAAACAAAGGGACTGATGTTGTTTGTCAGACTGGTCAACTAGCTGTCAGCAACAGCCAGGTTGTTTTAAGTACAGCTTTGGTTGGAGTATGTAATCCTAAAACTGGTAAAACATTACAAGTAAAGGCCTTGTTGGACTGTGGTAGTCAGTCATCATTTATGACACAAAGGCTTAAAAATAAATTGGACTTAGATCCTTTCGAAATTGACGCATTAAAGGTTATCGGTATTGGTAACAATTATACTAATTTAGTAACTAAAGGTTGCAATCCTCAAATAAAATCACTAAATGGCAAATTTAAATTCAATATATCGTGTTTTATACTAGATGAATTAACTGGTGACATACCGAGGGCACCCATAGATTTTAATTCTATAAGGTTGCCAAAAAATATAAAATTAGCCGACCCAAGTTTCCATCAACCGAACCAAATTGACATGTTGATTGGTGCTGATATTTTTTGGGAAATTTTGGGAAATAAAGAAATTTCCTTAGGCACTAACAGTGCAAAATTGCGAAATTCCAAGTTGGGATGGTTAGTAGTAGGCATGATGGTTCCAACTAAATCAGAATCTATAAAATGCAACCATAGCTTCATGACCGACTCTGACACTAAAATTGAAAATATGCTTTCTAAATTTTGGGAGCTAGAGGAGCTTCCCACTAAAACTATAACGAGTAAAAATGATCAAGAATGTGAAAACTATTTTATAGCTCATACTGTCCGATTAAATAGTGGCAGGTTTTGCGTTAAATTACCTTTAATTAAGACAGCCGATTGCCTTGGCGATTCATACGCTTTGGCCCGAAGACGTTTCATAAAATTGGAACAGAGGTTCAGTAGAAATCGTCAGCTAAAGACCGATTATACTGATTTTATTAGGGAATATGCTGATTTAGGTCATCTCACGGAGTCTAATGTAGCAAAGCCAAATCCGTCATATTTTCTTTGCCACCATGCCGTTTTTAAGAGTAGCAGCGAGTCAACTAAGCTACGCGTTGTATTTGATGGATCAGCCCCCTCCTCATCCGGTTTTGCTCTAAATGATATTTTGATGGTGGGTCCGAATGTTCAAGATTCCCTCTTTTCCATTCTGGTCCGAGCGAGGCAGTATAAATACCTATTAACTGGCGATATTGAGAAAATGTATCGCCAAGTTCAAGTGCATAGTGATGATACAAACCTGCAGCTCATCCTGTGGAGGGAAAAGGAGACTGAACCCATCAAAACTTTGAAGTTGAATACTCTCACTTACGGTACCGCAAGTGCGAGCTATTTAAGCACAAGATGTATCAAGCAAATAGGAGAGGAGCAAGAGGACGAGCTGATTAAAACAATAATACAGCACGATTTTTATATCGACGATTTGGTGACAGGTTCTGACAGCGAACCTACTTTACGCTACATACAAAGGGCCGTATCCGATGCCTTGCTTGCAGGATGTTTTAATTTGCGTAAGTTTAGAAGCAATTTGCCAAATCTGTTTCAAAATTCAAATGTCGATACACTTAAAAATTTAACAATTAGCGAGTCCTCAAGTACACTTGGCCTCGGATGGGACCCCTCAAATGACTGTTTACATTTTCCGATAAAACCGATTCCCGAAACAGATCATGTTACCAAAAGATTTATAATGTCTAATGCTTTTAAATTGTTTGACCCATTAGACATACTGAGTCCATGTATAATTCGTCCTAAAATAATCTTGCAAAAACTATGGCAGCAAAGGGTTGGCTGGGATGAGGCAGTCTCAAACGAGATAAAAAGGGAATGGCAAGACTTTGTTAAGAATTTAAATTTTCTATCCACTTTGCAAATACCAAGGTGGGTTATCTGCGATTCACCAATTCATATAGAACTGCACTCTTTTAGTGACGCATCACAATATGCTTATGGAGCATGTGTGTATGTGCGGTCAATAAACGCTGGCAGCGTGGTCTCTGTACAACTGTTATGTGCTAAATCCAAAGTTTCACCTCTAAAACCTAGTACCATTCCGCGTCTAGAGCTCGCGGCCGCCGTTCTTGCCTCCAGATTATGTAATTCTGTAACCGAATCATTACGTTTAGTTCCTAATAAATTAATTCATTGGTGTGATTCAACTACAGTTTTGGCTTGGATAAATAATGATGTTAAAAAATTAAAGACCTTTGTGGCAAATCGCATAATAGAAATTAATGAAAGAACGAGGTCGTCGGATTGGCGCTATGTACCAAGTTCTTCTAATCCAGCAGACTTAATTTCCCGAGGTGTAGATTTCAATCAGATAGTTTCTCTAAAACAGTGGTGGTCTGGTCCAAGTTTTCTGTTAGGTAATGAATCTAACTGGCCTACTTTACCCATAGCTAATACTCGGGAATCATTAATTGAAATAAAATCTAATCTCGCAACTACTAATTCGGATAAAACAGTTAATTCAGAACTTCAGAACAAGCAACTCAGAACGGTATTAAGTTTATTTTTACGCCAGCTTATGCTCCCCATTTTGGTGGAATATGGGAAGCGGGAGTGAAATCCGCAAAGTTTCATATTAGACGCGTTTTAGGCAATAGTCATCTAACATTCGAGGAAATTTCTACATTATTTGCTCAAGTGGAGGCTATTATGAACAGCCGTCCTATTTGCCCTATGTCATCCTCACCTAACGATTTCCTTTCCCTAACACCCGGACACTTCATCATTGGCAGACCTCTGACTGCACTACCTGCACCTGCGCTTGAAAACTGCAACGAGAACAAATTGCAGAGATTCGCCCGCCTAGAAAAAATACGACAGCACTTTTGGCAGAGATGGTGCCGAGAATATATTTCCGAACTGCAACAACGAATGAAGTGGAAATCCAGCAAATCAAAGTTGAATGTCGGTGATATGGTTGTGGTTCAAGAAGACTACGTTCCCCCATTAAACTGGCGTCTTGGAAGAGTTTCCCGTTTGTTCCCTGGACCTGACGGCATATCCAGAGTTGCTGACATCGAGACCGTGAAGGGACGTATACGTAGACCCCTGGTTCGTCTGTGTCCGTTACCGTCGGCGGAAGATCTTGAAGCTTGAAAGGGTTCCTTTCAACGGGCGGGAAGATGTTTAGGCCCAAGCGCCTCTTAGATCAGAATAGCAATGAGATCAAAACTAAGTTTATTCAGTTAACTACAATGGGAGTATTGTTGGTGTCGGTAGGCACATCGACATATTTTTTTGTATAACCGTTCACTCGTTACTCATTGCATTTTCGATAATCATCCTCGCGATCGACACCTCGGTCGGCGTAATAAATTGTACCAAGTTATAAAATACAAAAATACAAGAAAAACTGAGTTTCTTTAGAAATTCCTGCATGTTCTATCAAACACTATAGTTTGCACCGTATGGTCAGAGCCGGATTTGGGGGAGGGCAGGCGGGGCTACTGCCCTGGAGCCTCCACAAGAGAGGGGCCCCCACAACAGAGATAACAATAAATACAAATTTTGACGGGTTACTTTCGACTATCAAGTTTTACCAATATTTTTTTTGTAGAATATAGAATAACTTTTAACAAAGCGAAGTGAATATGAGTTAATTTAATATGAGTGATACAGTTATAAAAACAGTATCACTCACATTCGCAATAAACGATTTTCCAACGTCCAAATCCGAGCCTGCGTATGGTGTCCGGCACAGTAGAAAAGAACCAACCCTTCGCACTTAAGGTTATTGTAAAATGATTTGTCGACTAATGGAGGTAAACATTATACACGCCCCGTGGATCATAAAACGGGCGATAACCGTACTATGTTCGAATGCTATCTCCAACCCGCCTGCTAAGCGTGGTGATTATCGCAAAAACCCCCTTTTTAGGCGAAGCTTCTGACTAGCAGTGAACTAAGTATTTTTTACAGTTACGTAAAAACGTAGTAACGTTTTTTCTAAATGAGAACTTACACTGGAGGTACTGTCATGGACGCCAATCAACACTTAATATTATAAAAGGAAAGATTTGTATTTTTTTGTATGTTTGCAATGAATAAACTCAATAACTACTAAGCTGATTTCATTACAGCTACATTCACGTTGAGTAACATAGGCTATATGACAGAAAAAATTTAAAAAATATGTCCACCCGTGCCAAGCCGGGACGGGCCGCTAGTATTTTATAGTTCGAATATTAAGATATTGTTAAAAAACCCCTTAAAATGTTTTGTAGGTTCCCGTTAACAGTTATTTAATGACATTATAGAAGATATTTGTAATACCTTAAAATAAACGGCCAGTGGCTTAAACCATACAAACACTAACAGGACGGATTTCTGAAACGATTGCAACTGTTAAGTGTTCGGAGCACTCTTTTTGGAGCGGAGCGAACGAAGTGAGCGAAGCTCCCATGGATCAGCTTCAATGGCGCAATGTCTGTTACGCCATAACTTCCCGAGTTCTTAACCGATTTTAATATTTTTTGTGTGGAATCGAATCAATAGGTTTAGGACCAGATTGTGACGGAGCCCGAATTTGGAAATTCGCAAAAATTCCCATTGAAAAATATATTTTTTCTTTTTTAGGTATTACGCTCCGCTCCAATATTTGGTGCTAGCGTAGCTTTATGCTTAGCGACTGCATCGCCTAGTAATTTTAGTAGTCACTAAAAATGGTTACACAGAAATTGATGCTGTCATAGAATTAAAGACAATGAATGTAGTGAAAGTGCTTTAAGATAAGAAGTAAAATAATGCACCAGGAAATATATTACAATTTTATGCATGCCAATTGATTTAATGATATTTTTATACAAAAAATCGAACTTTATTGCACTCACCTAAAGTTGTTAAATTCCTCGTCATTTTCATGTATTCCAGAAAGTTCTCAGAGATCGTAACATTATAAACGACTTCTCATAAAAAAATCTGTACAAGACTAAATTCAATTTATTTATCATCCATCACTCATCACATTTGAGATAATCTTGTATTATCTCGTTTTGATAAAATATGAGATAGGTACTCTGAAGATAAATTGTAAACAAACTTATTAAATAAAAAATAAATGCATCACAATCTTAAAACCAATGCCTTATCGATAGTTATTGTAAGAGAATCAGATTGGAGAAAAAAAAAAAACATTTATACATAGGGAAGAATCCGTCATCTCTTGACATAAATAAGTCATCTGAATTTTTGATTTGGACGTTACTTGACTGTCAACATTAATTTATTAATGTTAAAATTTAATATTATATATTAAAAAAAACACATATAAATCTTAATATAAAGATTTTATCAATCATTCATATATTATCTATCTCAAACTGCCAGTTATAAGAAAATATTGATAAGGGGGAGTATATTGATACTAGTATGCTTATGGCAGATATTATATATTGGTGTATATGGACTATAATACACTTTTCTCACATATAGGTACATCAACCATACATACATACATAAAGTTACTAATATAAAAAATAAAATATTCGACTAAAACGGTACTGAACTGACATATCTCTATGATTCCTTTTAAATTATAAAAAAAACTTTTAGACTTCCTATTTTATTTAACAAAACTAGAATTACGGAAGCGACATCCGGTCCCTACGAATAGGCGAGTAAAAAAAAACAAAGGCAAGTTGGACTATTATTTGAACAAATAATAGCAACAAACAAATCAGTATAAGAAAAAAAGGCTACAGTTAACGAAGAAGGCTATTACAAATACACAAACAGACGACCTTTTATGTAGATTTGGTTCTACCTATTTTAAGATTTATTGTTTTGACTATATAAATAAAACAAAAAATAAACTTTTGGCTCTAGTGGAAATCGATACTGATCGATATGCTCGATGCTGATTGGTGTATTATCATATATATATACTCGTATATACATATATTAAGATATATAAAATAGCGTTATTTAATTGTATACATATATATTTTTTCGCTAAATAGATAATTAAGTTAACATTATTTAAGTTAATTAATTTATCTAATTAAATTTCTCAGAACGCTATGGACGCGACACTGGAAAAGTGTGAAATAGACGCGTTCAATCTTGTTCATCTTGAGCGCAGATTATATTACATACTAGCGACCCGCCCCGGCTTCGCACGGATTCAATGCTCTACTATATTATGCATGTATTATACATATAAACCTTCCTCTTGAATTACTCTATCTATTAAAAAAAACCGCATCAAAATCCGTTGCGTAGTTTTAAAGATTTAAGCGTACATAGGGATATAGGGACAGAGAAAGAGACTTTGTTTTATACAATGTAGTGATTCATCGGCGTCATAAGGCTGCGTTGCGTATGAGACGTAATATATAATACGTAAACTGTGGTTAAATTCCCTACTATTATATATTATATGTCCTATTTCCTATTGTGTAGCCCACAGGCTTGCTGACGGAAGTGGAAAACATCGCTTTGATGGTTTTAATATTCTTATTAAAATTGGTGTTGTGGTGAATATTAGTGTGTGATAATGATGAATTATTAACCACTTAGTATTCGTGAACATTCACGAGTGTTGGCAAGTGAAACAAAAGAGTGGGAGTTTCCTTTTCCCTCAAGAAGTCCACGGGGAGGTTTTGATATAACCCCACATCTTTACCGAAAGGAAAGGAATATTTAATTATTCATTCGTCACTTAAAGATCATCTGTGATTTATTAAGAAAATAATAACTGAGCACACATCATAGCTTAAAGGACACGCAACCAAGCCGTAAATCTTATTTAAAAAAATTTAGCCTTCATAGCGCATCTTATTTACGATACTGTACGCTTTTAACCTATGTTAGCTGTGAAACAGACGCATAAAAACTGTCACTAAGAAGTTAGCAGACTAATAGCAAGCTATGAGAAAAAGTAAAATAAATTTATGATTTTAGTTTTTTTTTAATAAAAAAGAACGAGCTTTAACATCAAAAAGGTTTCTTTATTTGTTTAAATACTCGCTTTGTATTAACAGTACAAGAGGTACCTTTAAAGAGGTAAACATAAGAAGGCAGTGTAGCTAAAATTCGTTAATATGATATAACTCTGTGGCTAAGCCGTTACCTAGCGCGATTTGCCTTAACCTCAACATTAGAGTGATTTTCTTTAATTTTTTTTTTTAATTTTGGCATTTCAATAAATAATTAATATCACGAGGAAAGTGCAACACATATCTTTCCGTTTCCTGTTCTACGGCCATGCAATTGACCTTTGTTTGTATTCAACCTTAACATACAATACACTACAAAAACATATTAAGATTACAGTTAAACCTTTTTCTTCAATATTTTATTTTGAACTATGGAATAGAATAAGAATAAGTTACAGAATTTTACTTATTTTTATACGCAGGTGCGTAAGACATAAGCAGTTGGCAGCCATTGGAAAAAAAATGTTTTAGCGAATATTCACGACCAGACGCAGGTCTGCAACATAACTGTATCCGCTTCGGCCGTATCGCGCGAAATAGTACAACTACCCTACATGGTAACTGGCCAGTGACAGGTTGTGTTAAGCCTCAATCGTTTATTTGGAACGCATCTATTTTGAAATAAAAACACGTTTGTAAAAGAGGTTGGCACACCTGCTCTTTAACGAATTTACTTGGAAATATAATTCGAAAAAGAAATATAAACTTATATACTCGGAAATTTAATTCGAAAAAGAACAACTTATATGTACTTTATATTTTAATTGAAAACAGAACGGAGGCAAATGTAGCTTTGTTTAATTTTATTTAAATTTCGAGAGGAGGCACTCCCGAAATTGTCTTTTCATACTTCATTATGTTATTTAACAATGATAAACCACTATGTATGTGTTTGTTGGTACTATGGGTTTTAAATAAAGTATAGAATACACGAATAAACAACCACGTCTCGGGAACAAATGCTTATATTCATCATACGAACATATATATGTGTATTTTCAGTGTCTCTGTAACTTCACCGATTAATTTTATATCAAAAAAAAACTTTATTCTTGTGGAAACGCTACACTTGTTCATAATGTTTAGTTTCTTCATTAATGATCCCATGCTTAATGATTGGACACAAAACAACGAAACGCACTCATGAAGCAATCGCAGCATGTTTACATAAGAAAGTCCGAGAGAAACGGCAGCAAACAGAAAGTGTCAAACATGACGCCTCTCACAGTGGAAACTTCCTGTCTTAAAGTTGCTAAGCCTGGGGGCTTTACAATTTTCATCAATACTGTTACTTATCATTTTTTAAATATCCCTACTAAAATTATGAATGTAAATGTAAGTTTGTTTGTTATGCTTTCACGCAATAACTACTAAACCGCTCATCATGAAATTTCGTACATATATTCTTGGAGGTATTAGAAGTAACATAGGATACTTTTTATTTTAAAAAACTTGTGTCATCAATCAAACCATCAGCTTTGCTAATATATCATTAAACCAGTCCTATCGTTTCTAACTCTTAAAACGTAGTTAACATTATCGGACAATCGAACGAATATTATAGTAATATAAGTTATTTACGGGATTGTTACCATGTACCTTGTTATTGAGTCATGTAAAAAATGTGTCGTGTCGCGATCCGATACTGTAAGTGTTGTGTGTCGAGAACAATCCCAAGTGAATAGTGAGAATGTGAACAGTGGTACGGGTAACGAACGCAATAAGAGACTTCGTCGCAGGGTAGACCGATATTTCTGCCAATAACAGCCTACCCGCAATTACTTCAGTCGCTCCGTGATCGTAGTGATTACATACTCTTTGATCATGGCACTTGTAACAGTGCCGAAATATCGGAAACTCAATAACAAGGTACATGGTAACAATCCCGTAAATAACTTATATTACTATAATGTTAGTGACCATGAAAGTTAAAAACAATAAATCGAACGAATGTTTTTCACTTGACTTGAGGTTATTCCCAATTACTTATCCTCAGTAAAAGATAGGCAGTCCTACTTTGGTTGAATACAAGACAACCTTTGTTATTTCTCCTCTTTTAAGAGAAATATCCAAGCACCAAAGTTGTTGGTTACCATACTCCGAGAGTTACAGTCATTGAATTTTCTCGTAACCGCAACAGACAAAACAATTTTAAAGCAATATTTCGGTCAATTCTGTGTTTGGAGTGGTCGTGTCGTAAATCTTCAATGGTTTCGTCGCAAACGTCAAAGGGTCTGCATTTTTAAAGTATTACAGCTAGCCAAGGACATTCGATACGACATAACATGCATCTGTCGTTTTTTATAAACTATTTTAATAAATTAAAGCATCTTTACTACCGGACGGATGGCCGAGCGAATGATATTTTCTTGGTAAAGCGTAATCGGTAAAGCGCATCCTGTCGTTTTGAATGCCTTGGAATCGGGTCACACAGCACATATCAAAGAGTCAATTTTATTAACAAAACTTCCTTTAAACTATGGGTTGAGAACTAAAACTCTATGGTAAAGTGATATTTAAAAATAGTTTCGAATTCGACCGCCAAAACTAAAAGTCAGAAATAAAATATTTGTGTTGATTTGATTCTATTTGTAATTGTACTTGTTTTGAAATATGACAATTGTAATATGTACTTTGTACATATATGCCTGGAAGCTCCAATTTTAAAAGCTCTAATGATTTTGTCTCAGATTTCCAAGATGGTGGGAGCCTGATGACCTGTGCTAACGGGTAATTTTTTACCTATTCTGGGCATCAGACTCTCACTAACCTAAGATTAGTAACGATAAGTATAACGATATAAGTTAGAGTTTGTGGTAAGAAAATAAAGATTTTATTATTTAAAATAAAAATTTAGATATGTAACAAAACAATTTCAAATATCAACTGAATTTAAACCCAAAACATACGTTTTGTATGGAAGTAAGTTTCATAAGAAATATTACAGTTCCGTGAACGTCAGGGCTAGTGAAAATTGATATCGAACTTTTTGCTTGTCAACTTTTGACGTTCCTATGATGAAAGTACAGCATAATTATTCTTAGTTTAGCTCCCTTAGTTTTAAAATATCTAAGTATATATCTAAAATTGAATTTAATAATTTAAATATTATGATATGCTACACCTAAATGGTTGTTTCCCCATTATAATTGAGGGCAAAAAAATCCTTTTTTGATGACATTCATATCTATACATAAAAATTCCCTGTCACACTGTTCTACCGCTAGGAACTCGAAATTACTCAATCGATTTTGATGATTTTTTTTTAAATTTTACTGGGTTTGTTCCGACTTAGGACATAGGGGAGGTTTCATTATAACTTATTACATAGCAACGCGTGGCCGGGATAGCTAGTCCTAATTATATTATGACAATACTTTGTGTTTGTTACCATATTGTCTCGCTAACCTAACATTGTAAAGCCCTTACGTACCTAATCCCGCAAAAACAATACGATAGCGTGTTTCTACGCGCTACAGCGCCATCTAGTAAATATATAAAAAACAAAAATAACAACCATATTGTTTTTAGTTTTTTAATCAAGAGAAAATGTTTAGGTAACTATTTGAAATTCGGCAAGTAGATAGATAGTGATTTTTTTTTTGCTTTCCTAAAGAAGTTACCTTTTTGATATGATTTAGGTAAGTTTATTTGTTGACATCCTTTGTATCTCTTTGCTCAATATAAAAAAAAGTAAAATTTAAAGCGATTTTTAAGTAGGCACGTTGTATTTGCCGATTAATTACAGAACACACAATTTATTGTCACACGTAACGTATTACAAAATCGGATAGTGAAATATGGTATATATATGGTAATTGCTTTACGGTAATCGAGTCTGTTCGAGTGTTAAGCTGAGCGTTTATTATTTATGTGAGATACGATTATAAGGAGGATTACACACTGTAACAATTTGCGCAAGCAAGCAGCGTATGTTGCGATGGAAAATGTTGCTTCTTAGTACCAAAGTTCTTTTAATTATATTTAAGAAAGAAAGAAAGAAAGAGTTTATTCACTCATTATACATTTAACAAAAAGACATGGAAATTAATAATAAAAGTAAAAATAAAAACAAATTAATACTAATAGAAAAAATACATGGAGGCCAATCAGGACCCTGCCTCAGCATAATGCCATTGCTCTGTGACATGTCACAGTGTAGCGGCGCTGATATTCTGGCAAGGCCTGAAATTTATAATTAATATTAATATTTGACTTAAACTTGTTTGCATATAAAAAAGTAAAAAACACGGTCTTAATTCCAATAGATATTAAAGAGAGAACATACTCTTTAAATATCGATAAACATGCTTCAATATACTATACAGGACAGATTATATGCATCGGAGAATCCAAGTGGAGATCGCGAACCAGTCGTCATTCGGAAAAAATAAATAATTATATTGCTCTCAATAGACTTTTATTTAGTACTAGCGGCCCGTCCCGGCTTCGCACGGGTGGACAAAATTCTTTAAATTTTTTCTAGCATTAAATGTAGCCTATGTTACTCAGCGTGAATGTATCTTTCTAATGGTGAAAGAATTTTTGAAATCGGCTTAGTAGTTTTTGAGTTTATTTATTGCAAACATACAAAAAAACAAATCTTTCCTCTTTATAATATTAGTGTAGGTACAAAAAGAGAAAGGTATAGTTAATTAATTTCATTGTCAATTAAAACAAATGTAAATTTTGCCTATCTAGATCAAGTTTCCATAAATTTGTTTTAAAGCACATAACGGCTAAATCTGCTGCATTTAATTAATATGATACTGCCGTTCCTTAGCTAAAATGTTACTAGCCACAAAATCATTTTGTGAAATATGAGAGGAAAATGCGGTAAATAATTTAAATTGATGTTTCTGCTATAATCTATAATCTAAGATCACAAATTTGTTGTTTGTCAGTCCGCTCTTTTTCCCGATCTTTTTTCATTGTATATGCGTTACCATAGCAACGCGTTAACCGCAAGTAGTTCGTCTACCGGACGCTAGATGGCGCTAACGGAAAAATATTTAATTATAGAAAAAAATTAAAGAATTTTGTCCACCCGCGCGAAGCCGGAACGGGCCGATAGTTATTTCAAACATTACAAGTAATTGAAATATGATTCCTAGTCAGATCAAAAGAGATTTTTTTTACATATGCTGGCATTAAAAAGGCTGAGCGACCTTAGCTAACGGTAGCTATGTAATGAATCAACATAGTAAATACGTATTTAGTCCTCCACTGCAGTTCCACAGTCCTTTCTCATGATTTGATGAAGCTTAGAAGGATAGGTCATTACACTCATAACCCATCTTACAGATAGGTGGGCGTAAACGACCGCTAAGTTATCGCCGACGGTTCAACGTGCCTTCATAAGTTCGGGAGAGCTCGAGATAATTTCGTTGCTTACCAATACTATTGACCGCTCAAAATTCGGACAGGAAGTAACATGTCAAATGTGAAGTGCCTCATTATTGACCGCAGATAACAAACACAGTAAGAAACTACGTTAAAAAAAATTGCTTTTGTACTAAACTTGTTCCTAGAAAAATATAATATAGCAAGAGGAATAAGTGTTTATCTGGGCGCGTAAAAACGCTGGCGTTCTATTGAGCCTTGATTAAACTTTTGATAATAAACTAAGAGGACATCGGCGTTCTTATGAGCCTGAACCGGATAACTGCGACATTCTGAACATAGGATATAATAGGTAACCCATAATTAAAAGTACGTTTAAAAACATTCTACAAAAAAGGCCTGGATAAAACAGTCTAGTATATTTCATTCAAAAATATTCAAGACGTGATGATTTTTTTGATTTTTACCTAAATTTATTTTAAAGTTCTAATCATAATGTTAGTTACCGTAGTGACCGTTTTAAACTTATGCAAAATAAATTTATAAAAATAAATAAATAAATATTTCTTACATTCACATCAATTAGCCTAGCCCAAAGTAAGCACTGTAAGGCTTGTGTTATGGATACTAGGGTACCGGAAAGACATACATATATGATACATAGATATACAATATTCATAGAAATATATATAAAAACACCCATGACTCAGGTACAAATGTTCGTATTCATCATACAAACATCTGCCCCTTCCGGGATTTGAACCCAGGACCGTCGGTGCGAAAGGCAGTTCATCACTACCGTTGCTTGCACCAAACGGTCGTCTTTCGTCGTCGTATTTATGTCGTATTTATAAAGTGACTTTTAAAATTGTAATATAGAAATTCACTACTTTTTACTGACACTTTGTTACTTACTCTATGGCTCTATGGTAAATAGAAAAATGGTGGCTTTCCAAAACTCGATTCAACGTGACTGTGGAACGTGGTATAATGTTCCGATAATGGCGCGTGGGGAAAGCGAAATACTTCTCTCTGCCTGTATGCAATCATGAAGTTTCCCATTGGCGCATACATTTTCACATATTACTTAGTAGGAAATGATTTATCGAATAAATTTTATAATAATTAAAAAGAAATAATTTTTGCAATAAGTAAGACCTATTTATATTTTCATTAAAAATTCTTGTCTTTTTCTTCCCTGTAATAAATTCAAGAGTTTATTAACACAAACAAAGATCTGTGTTTTCCATTTCAAATTATTTGAGGAAAATCTTAAAAATAAAATGAACTTCCTATTTCCAACCAGCCATAGTTAAAGTACTAAAAGACTGTCAAGGATTTCGAATAACAATTTGAATAAAAAACGTCTTACCGTAGTGAAACGGATCTTTTTGCACGGCACGGTCTGTTTACGTCGCGGTGTTATGTACTCAAGTAAGTAGGTACTGTCGTCCACAATATTAGTATAGCACGTTATTGTGTATAACAAAATAAAATTAATATGTGAAAATTATTGATGAAATATGGCCCTGTGTTTCAAATACTTCCCAAATTACAAGATATCATCAACGCACAAAATATTAAAATTTAATTAAAGGCATATTATTTAAATTACCTACCTAAATTCTTAGCAATTTTTATTTCATTATTATGAAATTTATGTATTGTATGTAAGAAAGCAACATTAATTAAAAACTATGGTTTCTAGGTGTTATTTTGAATTTTAAACAAAGATTTTAAAAAATGGGTAATTTCGGAGTTCTGTACGTACTACCTTTCGAAGTGATAGCATATTTTCTAACTTAAGTGTTTGACATAAGAAGCTATACCCTCTAAAAGTGAAATGATCTGTCTTCTTTTAGGGCTTATGCTGACTTTTATACTTTACTTGCTTAGTAATAAAGATCATGTCGCGGTCTGGAAAATGGCATTATCAAACGATTTGCTGATAATTGTACGGAAGTATGTCGACATTCTACTAAATGCCAAACTTCTCTATAGATATTAAACCTATGTATTGGATATTAGGCTGATAATTTAATAAAAAAATGCTGTTTACACTGCAGATTTAAATTTTGAAATTCAAAAACATTGTAATCTTATAGTTTCATTATAACTCTATTAGCTAGAAATATTACTATTATCTCGTGAAAAAAATATAATTTCTGTGACGTATATGTAAGATTTTATCTATTAAATATATAACAAACACGTATATGTCGACATAAAGACACTTGTTTGCTTACTTTGTATGCTAAAGCGATAATTTTCCTCCAAGGTTACCACTAAGCGATGTTTTTTTCTTGTTGATACAATCACAGATGGTAACACTTAGGGAACGATTAAGATTATAGTTCCACTTACAACAAGAATGATAAGTTTTAAGTGGTGTTGGTTGTATTAAACATTTATATATAACTAGCTAACCCTGCCACGCGTTGCTGTGGCACAGTAATTTTAAAGAATTTTTCAAAAATATAAGTAGCCTAAGTTACTCCATATTACATCAGCTACCTGCCAATAAAAGTCCCGTCACAATCGGTCGAGCCATTTGAGAGATTAGCCGGAACAAACAGACAGACAAAAATAGTAAAAAATGTTATTTTGTTGTATGTACCATATATATATTCATATGCATGCAGTAAAAAACGGTTATTTCAATACTACAAACAGACACTCCAATTTTATTTATATGTATAGATGCAGTGTTCATATAAGTGTTTATACCCTAAATTTTAAATGAATATATTGCTGGTTTACGAGAATAGCGACGGAACTAAAAACTTTTGATTTTATAGAATAAGGTTTTCAAATTTCTTATTAAATATTTATTGCATACCAAAAATGTAATTGTATCTCTTTCGAGCGAACGGTCGCGCGATATCTGCCTTGCGTCTGTGTTCACGATAAAATATCAAAGATTAAAATCGTTTGGCATATTTAGTTCAATTTAACAGTTTTTTGAGTTGCGTCGATATTCTCGCAAACCAGCGATATGTAGATTTAGAGTAGAGAAGATGCAGTGTTGTCTGGCAACAGGCATAGTTTTCCCTAAAAGGAGGCTATGCGACTAGTGTTAAGTACGTTTCTAGTAAGAAATAAAGAATTTTTGATTTAGATTTTTTGATATTCATTATTAGAGACAACGTTACACTTACATCTATTTATGAGTGACGATGGTGCATGCAAATGCACGGAAGTATCGGAGTGTCAAAATAAACATGGTAATAATCCCAATACAATTATTACCGACGTAATATAATAAACTATCTTTAAAAATATACTCTAAAAACAAAAAAGTTCCGGAAACCGGCTCCTTTTGAGTGAAGTAAGAAGTTATTTCTCTCATAACTCAACGGTTACGGTGCCAATGGATTAACTGAGCCTTGAGTGGTTGAACCAGACCACTTCAAAATTCCAGCTGGTATTCTTATAGAATTCACACGCATTGAAGATCACCGGTGAGTGCTTTTCCAGCGTTAAGAAGTGATGGTACAAAATATACCAGATATTTATATCTATATACTACTATATAAATCTGTAGGTTCTGACTGATGTATTATTTTTTAAATAATTGTCTGTCTGTCTGTCCATCTATAAGTCAGGAACGGATTGACCGATTTCGATGAAACTTGGTATATGGTAAGAATATGTGATTGCGCAAATGATAGTTTATATCATATTGGTAAAAATCTTATAGTCCTAACTAATATTAAAAATACAAAAGTCTGTTTGTTACATTTCCACGCCTGCTGCTCAATCGATCATCCAATTTTCCATACATTTCGCCAGGGTTACAGAAAAGTTCAAACGGTACCTTTTATCCAAAAAAAGTACTATTCCTTAGGAATAGAAATATAACTTTTAATCGGTAGTCTACACTTACGCGACCGAAGCTGCGGGTCAAAGTTAGTTAAAAAACTAGTTCCTATCATCACGAACAGCTTCCACAAGTTCCATCGCCCGTACGTTGCCCGCCAAGTAATTACACAAAATTATCATTACCATATTGAATTGCGTAATTTTATATCAAACAATTATTTTTATTACGTGGCTTATCTTCATAATTCTTAAAAGTATGTTAAGAATTTTAAAAGCCTGGTTGTAATGTGTTTGTTTCTCTGCTGTATCAAATTTTATGATTGTATTCACAGAACAGAAGTTCTCGTATTGTATGTACTGTTTCGGTCTGGAGTACTTGAATTGTGTGATCTTAATATTCGTATTATCTTCACTCACAAAAAAATAATTAATTTACTTTAAAAAACAAACTGTATCTAGTGATGCATTTGCTACAAATATTATATTCTGATGTATTGAGCTTTAAGTATACGAATTCAAACAATAATTAGGAAAATTGGTTTTTACGGTGGCCTAGCCTATCGCTTCGTGAGGCCCGCTTTGAATAAAGTGGACAGAGTTAATGGCCATGCCGTTCTATTGCCGACGTGGACCCGTAACATACTACAATATTAATGAAATCCAGTGTTACCAACTCTTAAAAATATTTAACCCTAAATTTATTTCAAAAGCCCCTACAATTGCCCTAATTACTTGGAAATCCCCCTTAAAATAAATTATATTTATTACGTCAAATATTATTTCATTTTCTTCTGACGAATCAGCTTTTATAAAGTGATACATGTTGACTTTGAATAAGTCTAATATTTTAGGAGATGGGTTGAATATTGTACAAGATCATTTCATCCACCATTTCGATTGAAAATTCCAAGTACAGTACTTGGAATTAAAGTACACTATCTAGTGTACTTAGATTTTAAGTACACTAGATGTCACTAAGTCCGTGGTCGCTAGGTAAAAAACAAATTTGATTAGCTAGTTAAGACTGCTCCAGGGCCTATACTTTAAATCTTATATTTTTCTCGATAAATAAAATATAAAAAATAAGAAGGTTCACAAAAACCCTAAAAATAACCCTAAACATATAGGGTAAAGGCACCAGTGGTCAGCCTCATAACGACTTTTTGAAGTTTGAACAGTTGCCATTTCTACAGCATATGTCGGATAATGAAATCTACAATATGATTGGATTTATTGTTTATTATAGTTTTAAACAAAATATATGTCAGAAACAATAATTTTCCTTATAAAATATATAATTACGTTTAAACAAAAAATGGCACTTTGTCCCAGTGGACAGCCTCTAAAAACCAGTAAACAGCCTCGATGAACCCACTGCTCAGCCCTTGTAAGTATGAAATAGTTGTAAAATGTATATTTATAATCATTGATTATAAATATACATTTCATAACTATTTCAGGTAAAACTTAAGTATTGCTTATAGATTCTCATACAAATAACCACATTCGTCCCTAAAAATACTATTTAAATAAGATCGTGGCTGAGTACTGGATCTTCAACACCCAGTGATCAGCCGCATAAAAAAATAATTTAAAATGTGGCTGATCACTGGGTTCTTCAACCATTAGGAAATGTTTGTCGTACTAAATTTGGAAATTTATATTTATCGGTTCTAATGGTCGTCTTGAAATTTCAAAAATAATCGAAAAACTCAGTTATCAGCCCCGGGGCTGTCCATTGGATCTTTTGTAAAAAAGTGGTATCCAATGGTCAGCCCTCTCAATTTATACGTAAAAAAGCGATATTTTTATTAAAATTTAATATAATTTAATACAAGAACTAATTTATAAAGCTACCATGTAGAAAACACAATCACATTTCATAATAAAATAGGTTCTTTCTTACCTGTTAGGAGAACACTAGGTGTAATAAAAAATATGGCGGACTTGACACTATTGCTCTTGTCGTTGGACAGCACCGATATGACCGAGTTTATTTCTACCCCCTGATCCCCTGCCGCTCCTGTCGCGTGACACATTAACCAATGAGGAATCAGAGCGTCTATTTAAGTGCAACTGATTTGTTTATTTTGATAATAGCGATATTTATGGCCAATAAACGATGTAAAAGGCTGAGCACTGGTGCCTGGCTGGCCACTGGTGCCTTTACCCTACCACCTCTAAAAAAATCCCATCTCACTTATTTACCCCCTAAATTTAGGGGGAAAACCCCTAAGTTGGGAACCCTGATGAAATCGCACCTTCGGTGAAACATAGATACTTGTCGAAACATCGAAAACAAAATTAAATAAGTCAATACTTTTTGAAAACAGCATTTTATACATGTCGTATGATACTTATGTCATGATCAAAACTATTACTTTAAAGCAGTGTAATTTGATTTAAAGGATATTTGATACAAATAATCAAAAAAAATAAAATAGCTTTCTGCAAAAAGTGCCTTTGTTCCACCGGAAGTGGGACATGTTTAACATGATTGACTGCCTCCGTGGTCGAATGGGTCGCATACAGGATTCGTGTGACACCATTCCGGGTCCCGGGTTCGAACCCCGACCGGGCTAATTAAGAGTTTTATAAATTAATAACATGTCGAATTATTAATTACAAAAAAACTCTTAATTAATCCGGGGTTCAGTGTGTTGAACACATGCATTGGACAATATGTGTTCAACACACTGTTATCCCATATGTCCAGTTAACCCCTTGTGGTTAACTAAATAATCGCCCGGATTGCGAAAGATCGTGGGTTCGAATCCTACCTGACTGCTCGGAGGCGTAGTTGTTTTTTTTAAATGTAATATAATAACAATTAAATTAAAAACATAAATAATTGTGTTATAAATGGCTCCCTGTCCATAACACATCTTTGTGGATCTCACGCTGCGCTGTTATGTACCAATTGCAATGGTAAGTACTACTCCCTTATAGGTTGCCTTGTAGGTTGTGCACAGAATCTACTTATTCGCCAATCTATTAAGTTAACATCTCATCCGCGAGGGGCGATCGCTATCAAATTGTTAATTCTTTTCATAACACGACGTAACATGATGTTCAATATTGTTAATATGATGTTGATGACGTATATGCGTATTAAAAAGATAAGATAATTGCATATTGATTACACTGACTTTGGTATGATTGATTTGAACATAATTAAATATCCTTTTATATGCAACCTAAACACGTTTTTAGACTCATTAAGATTTTGTCTTATTTTTAAACTGTGCTTGAAGGGTAAGATTGCTTGCTATGAATCCGTGGCATACCCCAAACATTGGGATTTCTTTTGTTTTTTACGACGTACACACGCCGCTCGTCTTTTGTTTTTGTTATACCTTAGGACCTTGTGAGTTGTATTTTTGAGAAACAAATGAAACAAGTGCGCTCTAGAGCATTCTGGAATGCTATCCGGATTTAACATATCGGTTACGAGCATGTACCTATACATGCTCTCGGGTTTTAAGGGGTTTAAACCACTTAACAACGCTGTACCTGATTATAATAAGAAAAATAAAATTAAACCAATAAGTATGTGATATATGTGTCAAACTTTATTATTAGTAATAATACATAAAAACAAAAAAGACTAATAACCAACGAAATATAATTATTAGGCAGTTGCTTTGGACCATGGCTACCTTGATTGGAACACCAGTTTGCCATTAATGACCTTAGAGAATTTCGTAACAATGGTCCAATCAAGGCGACCAATGAAAAAATCTCATATTAGATACTGAGGTGTTTGATAATTTGCCGCGTTCGGCGGTGGGTCCTTTTGCGAGATCATAGGTATATTTCGTAATACTAACGTGGACGGATGAAGAGCCAATCCAATGATTACAATCTTATTTTAGAGACTTTACATACTAAAAGTATCGTTTAGAAGCTAATTGGCGCTATTGTGTGTCTCTGTAAATTAGATATAATCCAATAAATACCGTTAAATTTAGGATAAGTGTAAATAAACCCTATTATAAATTGCCATAAGCACAAGTGTCTACGAGTTGTGTCTTTCTTCTAACAATGTCGTTGTTTTATTATAATATTATTTGCTTTATTCTAAATATCAGCGGAAACGTCACAAGACAAGTGTAAGATCCCTACTAATATTATAAATGTGAATGTAAGTTTGTTTGTTATGCTTTCACGCAAAAACTACAAAACCGATCATCATGAAACTTCGTACATATATTCTTGGAGGTATTAGAAGTAACATAGGATACTTTTCATTGAAAAAAAATGAGGGCGGAACCGCGGGTAATAGCTAATCATAAATAAATATGTAAGTAACTAAGTAGTTAGCATATTTTTTCCATTCATCTTGCTAAGTCTCTATAATAAGAAAATTGTGATAACTTTTCCTGCTGTTTACGATCAATAGTTCGTAAGTATAATTTAATAGAAGCTTCTATGGAAAGAGTATAATATGACATCAACGACTTAGTTTTGATTTAACACTTAACATACCATGGCGGGTCAAATGACCCATTTTAAACTTAATTAAAACTTTATATTTTTCGTGTATTATTTTTATGTTTTTTTAAATTTAATATATAAACTATTATGAATCGTTATTTGAAAAAAATTGTTTTATTCATGTACCAAATTGCTTAACTGCTATATTTTTCGCTAGACATGGTAATTTATGTAACATTTTAAAGACGGGTCATTCGACCCGCTTTGGTAAGAATAGGAAATACTTACATGAAGTATCGGTAGGTTTAGTGTTAAGAGACATCATACGCACATAATAAAAATGTGCAAAATGGCACACAGGATACTGTCTGTACTGTGATACTGGGTTTTCTCATAAAAACAGCATTACAGTTCGATGATATAGACAAAATTTTATATGCCGCATACTTTCGCAGTAAACTTGAATAGTAGAGCAATTGACTTGATGGCTTTATATAAAAGGTATTTGTTTATTATCCTTTCGTATATCCATTTCTTACGGTAATGTTCAAAATGATAACTATACAGCCTTATAGAAAAGGTGCATCAAAAGATCAAAAGTCGAGAGATAATGTAGAGATTCCTTATCATAGTTCCCACAAATATTTCGTGGGTTCAGAGGGGCTAGTAGCTTAACAACTTTTTTGACATAATCGGACTAACAATAGGTAACTTGACCTAACTATGTATTAATTGTTCGTATCTTATTTGTTATTTGACATAGTTATATTTAATCTGTCGTGTATTTAGGTTTATAGCAACATCTAATTGTGTTACTTCTTCGTTCTAATTGATTGGCATGAACTAATTATTAAAATTCCACGTAATTAATTGTGCTATTATAACTAATCTTTTTTTAATGCGTTTTGATGAATAATGTAAATAAATGAAATTAAATATAATATGTATATTTTGTGAAGTATGTATGTGTATAACAATTTTACGTAATAAGTTTTTTTTTATATTAGTTGTCAACATATTGGTCATTATGCTGCTCGAAGGACCATATTTTATCAATGTTTGGAAAAATTCAAGAAAAGCCGGTATGCCTTGAATAAGGATGTTTTCAAATGTTATTTTTGATCGAAACAATATTACTATATCAAACTATGTATTGATAAAGTGTGATATGAATTATTTATGATTTTATAGACCAAACAACTTTGGAATGCCTAATGTTAACGATCGATGAGCGAATCGATAAATCGATTGTCAAATTAACATATTAAGCGACCCCGACACTCAAATGACGGGTCAACGATTCGAAAAATGCGCACCAATGTGGGTGAAAGAGACGACATTAAAAAGGGAAGGTAACATACCTTTGCGTGATTTCCAATACAACTTCCTCAGGTAGTAAGCGGCTGCGACTAAAAGAAGGGCTGCAATGAATGCACCTATCGCTGCACCCGCAATGCTGCCCGCACCATAACAATCCGCCACATCTTGACCGAAAACACTTGGCACCAGAACCGTCACAAAAAATAAAATCGGAACACCCATATTTTTTCTTTAAAAAAAAAACAATCAACACAGTAACATCACTATTTATGGCACATGAGACGTTTCGGAATTTACACCGATCACATTCCTGTTTTGAATTTTTCGTTTGTTTTTTTTTAATTTATCGCAGGTAAAGGCGTGCGCCGCTTACGGTAACGCGGCTCGCAGTGACGTGGTGACGGGTGCACGGTTGCTTTGTGAATAGCGAGCGATTGTGGGACAGAGAACGTGTGTACGTAGGAAACGTGTTTTTGGATAGTAGCTTAATGTCCGTTACGTTAGCGGGGTCGTTTTTCTATACATAAATTACCATCAATATACCTTAACATAAAATGATTTAAATTTCAAATACAGACATATTTATTTACGTATAATTTTAGCTATGTGTTTTAAACCTTGTTGTCTCATAAACGCTACTATCTACTAAAATAATTATAACAATTTTGAAGCTTCTCAATATATCCGTTTCGTTAACTTATAAAACAGTATATTTATTTATTTTTATATTGTTCACAACGTATTGAAATCATGACACAAAAATATAATTATAATATAATATAACTAAAACTGCCTTATTTAAAAAAATATAACAAATACTTAGTCATATATGAGACATCTCCAGAAAATTATTGTTATACTTGGCTGATAAGGGAATTAATTAATGAAGATGACAGTCGTCAAAACATAACAACATAAAAAATCTGATAAAGTTACCGAAATTAAATATACTTAGGCCCTACCAGTGTCACGTACAACACACCTGTATCTGTGATCAAACGCTGGCGCAGGTAGCACACACACAAAAGCACTCACACAACCTCACATTATTACTAAACACCTTCTATGTGATATCACGGCGTATATGTACTTATTATGTTTATGCTGGATAGTGTATTATAGTTATAGCATGGGATTATAATCATAGGGTGTAGATACGCCATTGGTACTCAGGTAGGTCGAGTCATGTCATATTTTGATTGGAGATGTTTTGTTTTTTATTTTATTTTATGAAGTTTGAACTTGTAGGGTCAGTTACAAAATGTACATTGGTGTGTGTAAATATCTTATGATTTATATCTCATAGCATAGTAGAAGAGAAAATAATATTTGATGAGTTTAGTAGGTATATATTTTTTATGTGTGTGTTGCTAGACTACATTAAAAGTTGGTAAATATTTTAATTATGAATTGTAAACAGGTATATACCAAGAAGTTGTTTTTATCGAATTTATTTAAAGTTGTTTTTGTGAATCTAACATAATCGTAAAGCAAACGGAATGATAATGATATATGGAGTAGTTCGATGACACAATGTTTACTTCGGATTGTCATTAAGGTTAAGCGATATGCCGGTCATAGGAAAGGTAACCAAAAAAGTAATATTTTTTCGAGCTTGGTGGTTTATTGTCGTTTCTTCCTGTGTTGCTTGCTCCTATGGGGAAAGTCAGGGAATTTAAAAGCACATTATTCATAAAAGATATGTATCTTGTTAGGGTTAATACATACTAGAGCAGAGTCGAAGCGTATCGAATACTGAGACTGAACATAGCATATTCGCCCTTATCTCTATAACATAATACACATATTTCTTCTAAGATAAAAAAAGAGAACATAGTTGGAGTTATTTAAGGTCCTGTAGTAAACTTCAAGGAACCCTTATAATTTCCCCATGTACGTTTGTCCGTCCGCGGGCTAATGCTGAGGATATTGGTACTATAATGTTGTAATGGCATGATTACACTTATCGACCAAATTTTAATGTAAAATCTTAAAAAAACTAGGGCACCTCCCCTAGACGTAAAAGGCGGGTAATTGTACATTATTGTTTATAGCATCATGGGAGGTATCGTTGGATAGTTTTTTAAAAGTTCCATTCGGTTCCATTTGTAAAATATTAAGATTTAAAATGATATTTTTTGTTAGAACTAAGTGTCCCCCGGACTCTCAACGAAACCGTTGTTTTCGGACATTTGAAAAGTATTTATATAAGCGCATATTTCTTTATTTAGAATGGGTTCGCTCTTGATTCCAATCAAGCCCGGAGGCCAAGACAATTCACAATGGAACGAGGTAACCCAGAAGGTGCCTATTCACCCTGGCTTTAAAATTGGACGGGTTATAAGTACTCGGAAATACAGACGCAGGGAGGGAGTTCCACTCCTTTGCATGTTGAGAGCTTCTCAACATTATTTATAATGTTGTTATATGTGGTAGGAATAGGAACCCAGAAAGGGTGGTAACTATCACCAGAGCCGGATTTGGGGGAGGGCAGGCGGGGCTACTGCCCTGGGGCCTTCACAAGAGAAGGGCCCCCACAGTAAAAAAAAATACTCGATGGGTTACTTTCGACTATCAAATTTTGCCAATCATTTTGACGTGACAACGTCTTATAAATTGGTTTGCCGGGTGACACTTCAAGAAACTGCGTTACGCTCCGCTCACGTTATGCGCTTACAATGAGAGCGAGTGAGAGGCACGCGTCCCTTCCACTCGGGCATGGTTAGCCCGCCTAAGAGCGAGAGAGACAGACATAAAAAGTGGAAGGGACGCGTGCCTATAAATTAATGTTTTAAATATAATTCTTTGCATAAATAAATGTTTTAAATTGTTACTATTATTTCATCCTTCTTCCTACTATACGAATGAATATTCACATTAAAATTATTTTACCACTCAAAGTCGTTGTCACGTAAAACTTTCGCCCGTATACCGACTTTACAGGCAACCAACCAGTTTTTTTTTTGTAGAATATAGAAGAACTTTTAAACTTTCATGGTCACTAACATTATAGTAATATAAGTTATATTCGGGATTTTACCATGTACCTTGTTTTACCTTGTACGGGTATCGGACGCAATAGAAGACTTCGTCGGAGGGTAGACCGATATGTTTGCCAATAACAACCACCCGCAATTACTTCAGTTGCTCCGTGATCATGGCACTTGCAACAGTGCCGAAATATCGGAAACTCAATAAAAACAAAAACAAGGTACATGGTAGAAATCCCGAATATAACTTATATTACTATAACTTTTCATATTGGTATAAAAACTGTATCACTCATATTCGCAATAAACGATTTGACTTTTTTTTCGAGTATAATTAGGGCCGTCTGTTGCCCAAAGACCTCCACACGTCCAGATCCCGGCCTGACTATCACAGCTTTACAAGTTAACGCACAAAATCGACCGACTTAAAAATTTACTTGAATGAAGAGATTATATGAAAGAATCCAAAAAATGTCAACGCTGTCAATATTCTGTTTATGAAAAGGTAACAAGACTATACTTTGTCCAATGTAGGATGATACTTTCGACAGGTGTCACTTCCTTATTGCTACGTACTAAGGTTGCGTTTGTTGCCTTATGTTTGGCTTGACATTGCAATAGCAACTTTATATCCTCTATATAGGTGTCAACTGTCAAAAGTATCATCCTACATTGGACAAAGTATAGATGAAATGACTCTGAATGGGGCCTGATATTCTTAACATTTATTAGAAAATAATGTCTATATCTGAATCAATTTATAACATAAAAAAAATTACTTTGATCTCAGCTTGAGATACAATTGAAAATAATTAACAAGTACATTAAGGTCTCGGTAGCTTTATTGGAAGATAAATACGGGTTCGAGTCCCATCCGATACCTTATTTTTAAAAAATTAAGCAATCAACAATATAAAAAAAAACCTCATCTATAATAAAAATCGACAAGTAACAATATAGTTACATGAAAATAGGACCGGTAAAAATAAAACAAATTTTAGAATAAAAATTCATTTATTAATAAACTAATGAGAAAAATCAGTACATTACATTACACAACATGTAATTCAAATGAAATCAATTGGAGCATTTAACAAATTGATTATTTTAAAGCGGTAGTTGGTAAAACACACATTTAAATTTCAATGAAAGTGGATTTTAATAGAAAAAAAAAATATGTTGCATAAAAAAGCAAAATCTTTTTTTTACATTTTTATCACCGTTTTTCAGTATAGATTTCTAATTATTAATTTTTTTAGTATTTTTTTTGAGCAACAATGCAAAAAATGATTTGTGAGTAAACAATTATATTTTAGTTCCTAAGCGGAGTTTTTATTTTACTTAATAATGGATATGATACATAGGTAAATAAGCATACTAAAGTCTGTTCATTCTAACTTGTCCCATTTGGTAAACAATCTTGGCACAACTTTTACACAAAATCACCCATTTAAAAATAAAATAATAACAAAGTCAATAATCTATTACAATAAATCGTTATTATAGACCTGAAACCTATTGAACCTAGTTATCAGTTGATTTTTAATGCTGCATTTTCAATAAAAAGGAATGCCAAGATTGTTTACCAAGTGTTTGTTTGTTGTTTACCTAACTTGTCAGGATGAACAGACTGTACAACCATAACTGGGGTTTATACATCACACAATTATAAATGCTCTTAAAAGGATTCGAAACTAGGACCGCTGGTGCAGTAGGCAGAATCTCTACTGTTGCACCAATCGTTAGCCACATGTTAAATAATAATAGTTTTGTGATAACAACAAAGCAATCTGTTAAAAAAAAAATTGTTGTAATAACCTTTTTTGTTTATGACAGTCAAAATTTACGAAAATGATGGACAATCAAATAAAACTAAATAAAATTAATGTTTAAGCAAACGATTTCCTAGCTTCTATTTATTTTAATAAAGCTTTTCGCTATTTTTAACAAAGATTGCTTTCATAAGGCTTATTTGAGTTCACTGACGTCTCGTTATGTTATTATTAGGAACAACATCACTTTATTAAAAGATATTTTAAGTAAAAAAATAGTTCAGGTCCGATTCATTTTGACTTGACATCAATATTATAATTTGTTTTCCATCAATTATTTTCGATAATGGTGCTTTTCAATTTCTTGGTAAATGGCTCTCTCTTATGATTTAGTCAATGTCTAGTTCAAAGAGGGATTGTAGTATTGTTTGTGTTTGTCCGGTAGACAACTCTGCTTGGAACGCAAGCAGGGTCAGTGCAGTGTACAAGATAATGGTTACTGAAAGAGCCAAGTAGACAATATATGTAACTTTATACTGGTTTTATAAGATGGAAATACAAATGGGTCTGTTGAGGTATAATGGTGCTTATACTTTGTCCAATGTAGGATGATACTTTTGACAGTTGACATCTACATAGAGGGTATAAAGTTGCTATTGCAATACAAACGGAACCTTAGTACGTAGCAATAAGGAAGTGACACCTGTCAAAAGTATCATCCTACATTGGACAAAGTATAGTTGCATGCACACTATTCTATGGCGTTTGGATATTTTGCACCCAGTATATGAAAATAGGAAACGTACCATATACAGTTAACTTATTTTTTGACTTAAAATATTTATTAAATATGTTATTTGTATTTAAGGACACGCATTCAGTCCGGTGGCTTCGATTCGTCGTAGTTTCTGTTCAAATATAATTTCAATAAAGAAAAGCAATGCATTATACTAGTATAAAAGGCAATTAAATACAACTTTTAAGTTATTTAAATGTCAAAATGTTCTAATAATTTTTCTTTATTGCTTATTAAAAGTGCACATTTTTATTTTCAACTATAAATACTCCAAATTTGTGGGTGCCATTTAAGGGTTATGAGGAATTACTTCAAAATTATAATAATAATTCTTACATTCACACCATTTATCGTAGCCCAAAGTAAGCCCTGTAAGGCTTGTGTTATGGATTCTAGGGTAACGGATATACATACATATATGATACATAGATATGTAATGCAAAGACTTAGGTAAAAATGTTCATATTCGTCACACAAACATCTGCTCCTTCCGGGACTCGAAGTCAGGACTGTCGGTGCGAAAGGCAGAATAGCTACCGTTGCACCAAACGGTCAACTGACATGCTTTTCGTGTACACAACAGAGTTTTTCTTTATTGAGGTTATATTTAAAAAGAAATCTTAATTTATCAAATGAGGGCGCCACTGTACTGAATACAGGACTTCTATCAATAACGCATATAATTGCTTAGTTATATAAGGCTTGGTTTTGGTGAAACGTCAATATTAAAAATATTAATATTTCACTACAGTAAAAAAACGGCTTATATATATATATATAAATACTGTATACACACAAATAGAACAAAATACTATATGGTTTAGTATATTTGTATATTTAATCTATTTCATTATAGCCAATTTAAGTAATATTTGGATTGGAAGTTATCATGTGTTTTATAGTAATTGAAAAATTATACATTAAATCTAGGTCTAAGAGATTTAAATAGGTATTAAATTCTAGTTCCAATTTAGTATGAGGGGAGATTTTGTTTCAAGTTTTCAGATAGTTGTGTTAGTTGGAATTTTTCTTAGCTACGATATACGTAAGAATAGTCGAGGTACTAATATATTACTTACGCTTGTACAAAAAGTATGTGAGACATGTAGAGCTTCTTGACAACACTCAAAAAATTTTAAGATATCGCTCTAGGAAGACCAAAGGAAAGATCTGTCTCCAGGCTATGTGATATGATGTACTGTAAACATACTATCGAGGTCTCTCGCGCCTTACCACTTTGTAGAAATATTAGTTTGAACTGATCGCATCGGACCCTCGCCCACACGACCCCTTTTTGGCTTCGTATTTTACTACGATTTATACTACGGCCAATCATAAACAACTAGTTTTATAATCGCCATTGATGTCAGTACTGTCAACTGTCAATCTGCTCTCACTTGCTTGTTTGTGCACGCGCGCCTTTGTTGAATGAATGGAGTGGGGCGTGGCCTGAAGCGATAGGCATCGTGCAGTGTGCTAGCGACTTTCTACTTAGGACTGATAAGGCGCCAGAGGCCTCGACAGTACATATAAAATTGAAAAAAATACGAATGCGATGCAAACGCTTTTTCTATCTAGCGCAATCTGTCATACGAAATTTAAATCGTATTTTGGTGATTTCTTGTGCATTGAAGTATATGTGAAGTGTATATGCATCCAAACGATTATTTCACTAAGATATTGTAATGCAATTTGGCAATGAAGTATCTTATAAATCTATATAACATACATATATTCATTATCATCATTGGGGAATATCTATGCCCTGACTAATAAGAATGGTTATAATCTTTTTTAACTTGATCCAGCACTGATTAACCCCTTGAAGCCCAGCTTTGTGTTAAATGCATTATTTCTCTCTCTACCGGGGAAAAAATATCATTCAATCAAAAAGAACCATTACCAAATCAGTAATAAGGATTAAATCAGATTGCGCGCTATAGAGAGCTCGCGGATTTTAGGTATAGTTGTCGCGCGCATGATGTAATGCTCTCGGGTTTTGAGGGGTTAAAATCAGATGACTTAGTTGATACTAATGAAATATTTCAACCACACTAAAATAACATGAATAAGTGATGAAAGTATATGCGTTATGTATGAAGTTATAATTCTCATTGAAACAAATAATGAGCAACTGACTCCGGTCTGTTTCAATGACATGATTAACACAAAAACAAAATCTCTCCTCATATAAAAAATAGAACAGCTAATTGTCACATACACATTGCATTCGAATATCAACGTCTTCCTCTATAGTTGCCCCGTCCTCTTCTATCGCGGTCATCGTGTTCGTTCTGGTAACCCCTGGATTGGTAACCCCCTTGGCTTTGATAACCTTGACCTTGGTAGTTTTGACCTTGAGTGTAGGTTTTGTAACTGCCGCCGCCACCTGATTGAAAAACAACGAATTAAAACTTAAAACCGGGGTTTATATTTTTTCTTTTATTGTGAGGTCGAAAATATATAGAACATAAATAGAAATGTTTTTTTTTTGATAGCGAATATTACATTCGTAATCAATAACATATGGTTCCTTCTTATATCTTTAAAATTTAATGTCAGTATATCATGACATACATATCATATTAATCTATAATCTAAGATCACAGTGGTTTGTGTGTTTGTCTGTCCGCTCTTTTTCATTTTTATCAATTAACGTTACCATAGCAACGCGTTAACCGCAAGTAGTTCGTCTACCAGACATTAGATGGCGCTATCGGAAAAATATTTAATAATAGAAAAAATTTAAAGAATTTTGTCCACCTGTGCGAAGCCAGGACGGGCCGCTAGTCTATAATCTAAGAAAACATATTTGTTGTTTGTGTGTTTGTCTGTCCGCTCTTTTTCCATTGTATACGCGTTACCATAGCAACGCGTTACCGGGTGAGCTAGTAATGACCAATAATATGAATTTTCATAACTCCTATTATTTTAGACCCCCAATGAAAATTTTCGAATATAAAAAAAAAGTTTCCGCTTTAAGAGGGACCACAGGGCACTATACTATCCAATTATGCCTGAGAAACAGTAAGCAAAACAAACAATTACCTATGACATAAGCAACTTCTCATATATATTTAGATAATTCATTACCTCAATAGATTTTGGGACAAAGTTTACTTTATTGACAAATTCTTAAAGACAAATAAATGTAATACAGCTTTATAATGCCCATATTTAGTGACAAGGAGTGTTTGATATAACTTTAATGATTTTTTTTAATTAATAAAAATAAATATTTAATTTAATCCCATGGTACATGCTATGAATATGGCTAAATAGGATTAAGATGGTATTATCTCACCAACCACAGATATTTCAATGTACCCACCAAAACATAATTCCTAGCAATTAATACGATAAGTTATGACAAGAAACTTTGGGATTAAACTTTTGTAAATCATAGCATATCATCTTATTTGGAATAAATCCTATTCGGCAAAGAGCAGGGTTTCACTGGATAATTACGTATTGATAATTATCGTTGATAATAACGAGTAACTGTTATTGTACATAACAAAATAATAGTACATTGTTGTGTAGGCGCGGAAATCCAGCAATTTCTGGACAGGTGGAGTTTGAAGTCCGAGCCGTAATATTTGAATAAATTTGAAAATGCATTATATTTAATTAAAACATGAGTAATAGCAGTTAAAAATTACAATAATCAAGTCGTACACATATCAAAATTAGTAGTTTTTTTGATAAAAGTAGTCTCAGACTCTCAGGTAAAAGTAATGTCTACAAATAGAAAAAAATGTTTCATTTATATATATGTTATTTGATTTGATAGTTGGATAATTATCAGATAATTATCGGATAATTAGCTGATAATTATCAGAGAAAGTAATTATCTTGATAATTTGCAACCCTGGCAAAGAGAATTCATTTCGAATTACTAACATTAGATGATATGATATGCGATGAGTCACAAAAGTTTTATCCGTTATTTATATTATTATAACTTGACAATCATAATCGTCGTATTATGAATAGGTGAAGAAAAGGCAAAACAATCCAGCTATTGCAATTATGTATATGTATGTATATTTTACTTACTTTGATTATTGTAAGTGCCCATGCTGTCATAACCACCTTGGCTATAACCGCTAGAACCACCGCTGTTTTGGTTGTAACCACCGTGATTCTGATTGTAACCACCTTGATTCTGGCCATAACCACCTTGGCTGTAATTATTCTGGTTGTATCCTCCTTGATTCTGGTTATAACCGCCTTGGTTCTGGTTGTATCCACCTTGGTTTTGGTTGTAACCACCTTGATTTTGATTGTATCCACCTGGTGGAACTTCATACGTTTGATAGTTGCGTTGGTTTTGGTTCATCCCAGCCGGACTGTTTTGGGACCTAAAAGAGACAGGTTGTTTCATATTTGCAATGCTAATCTTTTTTTTTATATAAACTCATTTGCAAAAAAAACGGGCACCTAAGCAATGAACCATTTCAAATGTTAATATTGCTTTGTTTGATAATTATAGGTAGTTTTATCCTCACAATTTGGTAAATTAATAAGAAAATAATCGTATTCATCAGTATTTCATAAAATTTTGATACAATTTATGGGAAATAATGCTAAACCTCACTAGTAGTGTATGTTCGCTAGTAGTACTATATGCTCATGAAGTAAAAATAAAAAAGTTTTTTGTTTGTTTTTCTTTAATAAAGTAAAAGCAGATAAATGTTTAATATCGAGTGTGACCCCCTCTAGCTAAAATCACAGCTGGAATTTGTTTGGGCATGCTAGCGAGTATATCCCGGATACTTGCTTGAGGAATACGTTCCCACTCCGCAGTAATCACATTCTTCAGCTCTCTGATGATCTGCGGAGCCGGTTGTACTGATCTCACACGTCGTTTCAGAACGTCCCAGACATGCTCTATGGGATTGAGGTCGGGACTTCGAGCTGGCCAATCCAAACGACGAATGCCGACCTCTTGAATATACGCTTTAACATCGCGAGATCGGTGGGCGCGAGCATTGTCGTCCATAAAAATCGAGTCTTCACCTAGAGCGGCTAATGCGGGTTGTACATGAGGAATTAGAATTTCCGTTATGTATCGATGCCCAGTCAGTGAACCGTTTTCAATGAAGACTAACTCTGTACGATCCATTGAATTTATTCCTGCCCAAAACATAACAGAGCCCCCACCATAAGGTGTGATTTCTTCGAAACATGGCTCTGCAAAGCGTTCTCTTTGTCTTCTTAGCACTCGCCGACGTCGATCTTCACCGAACAGAGATATCCTGGCTTCATCAGAGAACAAAACCCTATTCTAATCTTCTTGAGTCTATGATTCACAATTTCTAGCGAACCTAAGTCTGTGAACTCGGTGCTTACGGAGTAATTTGGGGCCGCGGGCCGGGCGGTGACTGCATATATTGGCAGCGAGAAGCCTCCTCCTGACCGTCCATAGACTAATATGCACATTTCTTACTTCTTGGAGGTTGTTCTTAAGATCCACATACGAAAATTTGCGATTTCTCAATGCGCGACTCACAAGAAAACGATCAACCCGTGGTTGGGTACATGGTTTTCTTCCAGAACCAGGCCTTCTCTCGACGGAACCAGTCTCCTAATATCGCTGCCAGGTCCTTTGGACCGTCGAGCGACTAACATTTAGCCTCCTAGCCACGAAGCATTGGCTGCAACCCTCTTCAAGCAGCGCGATAATTTTGGTAGCTTTTACCACTTTATCTACCATTTTTGATACAGTCAAACAGCAATAGATAAAGCTTTGACAGTCAAGGATATGAAATTAATCGATGAAAATTGAATAAAAGTTATGAAAGTCGATGTTAACTTCTGAAACTTCGCGCCAAAAATGTAGGATAAAAAGGGGTTTTCTGTAAAAATGAGCATCAAATGAAAATTTGAATTTAGAACATATTTTTTTAAATACCACGGCATTTTTAAAACCAGCCAGTAACGTGTACAAACGATTGAAATCTTTTTTGTATTGTATCTTTTTAAAGATGAATGAAAATCAAAACCGCCCGTTTTTTTTGCAAATGAGTGTATAATAACTTTGCGAACTGTACATAAAATATTGAGTACTGAGTTGAAATTTTGTATAAGTTACACTGCTTAGTTAGCCCCAAACTAAGCACAGCTAGTTCTAAAGATACTAAATAACGGTTAAAATACATGTTAGTATGTAACAACCATTACTCAGAAACATTACATTACTTAGAAACAATACTGAAGAACTGTTCGCGATAAACATGTTTCCTCAATTTTGTTTTGTTTTCTATTTTCCTGACAGATCATGATATATTTGCATTTAAAACAGGATAAAGCATGGTTAAAGACGTTAAGGAGGATATAAAAAACATTCTTAAGTTTTATAAGTAGAAATAAATTCCGTTATATTTTTTTTACGTCAATGTACTGGTTCATTAAATGTGGATCTAGATGAAAATAATTACTCCCAAACAAAAAGGACAGTTGCCCTGATTTTTGACAATTTGGAATAGATTATTACCTGCCCTGGTCGCCAGCGCCTTGGCTGTATCCCCCTTGTACTCTGCCCCCTCTCCCACCACCACGACCTCCCCTCTGACCTCCGCGTCCTCCGCCAATTCCGCCTCCTCCGCCCCCACCACCTCGACCGCCGCCCTATAAATGACAATAGAACGTGTGACCTTATTAGCGCCTTTTAAAAATCACAATAGGGAAGTGCTTGATCTTTATGTCTACTTATGTTAGGTGACGATAAAGCCAAAATATGGTGAAATCGAACTGTCTATATTAGCTTTAATTCACAAAAATGTTTTAAATCGTTGTTATGGCGGCAGACTTGTGTGGGATGGTGGCAGAACATAAAATAAGTGCTGCCATCAACCAAATCAAGCCCAAATATGCACTGGGAATTGAACCAGGGATCTCTGAGTGTAAAACTTTGGGCAAGCCTCTACACTATAGATGCGGTTTAAGATGTATAAAACTATGAAGAAACATTGAAACTATTACTTTTCTATCGGTTGAATGGGAATAGCAAATCTAAATACTTGTTATCTAGTATTCGTTACACAAGAAATCTGATGCACGAATAAACGAAAGTTATTGAGAAATATGGGCAACACGATCGATAATTTTCTCGTCGAAAACTCGAGTTTTAACATGTAAACAAACCAATGTTGCCACTTGATATATAATATTACACTTCATTATTTTCTAACATGGTCACACCTAGATTCTTCACTGAATAAATGTTGTATACTCTTATATCATTTAATATTTCTGACGTCACTTTTGACGTTGACTAACGGTTTACATGATCAGCGGGTGACAATTTCCAGTTTCATTTCAGTTATGCTACAAAGTTTAAATTTAAAATCTTTCTAAAAGATTGAATAGTGATACAATTCTATGTAAAAATCAATGCTAGAAAAACTCAATCATTATAAAATTCTAGTAATTAGTAATACAAGTTGAACCTACTTGCCCTCCTGGTGCCCTCTGTTGCCACGATGGCATCTCTGGTGGTGGGGGTTGCTGTTCGCTCGGCCTTCCACCTCTATCAGGTACCTAAATCAACAATAAATAAATATTAGACAACATCATCTACATTGTTTTAAAACCAAGTAATTAAAGCACTTGTCTTATGGATCAGAATATCAAATATGAATATAGAAAAGGTATTTTTTCAAGTATGACATAGCAGGGGATCGTACCCAGGATCCGGGAGTGGCGCGCCTTTAGAAACCGGTATGCATGCCACTTGATCCCCTGATTCATAGCCATCGTTTATGATTGCATACTAAAATACGTTACACATCATGTACTTATACGAAAATCCAAATTTTTATAATACAAAATATAATTTAGTCTGTGTATGATAGTGTACCACTGTAACCAACTAGTCTGTGGACAGTGTATTGTAGCTCTGTTATCAAACTTAATTCCCACGTTTTTCTTAGGTCACTTTCTTGTCTGTTTGCTTGTCTGTCGTCTTGTCTGTCCGGTTGGAATCTTGTATCTCAATTTTGAGGCACTTCCCCACCACCTAGCGAGTTGAAACTTTCAGGGTAGCTCAGAATCCGATGACAATGCACGCTTAAACAACTTTCAACTTTCTAGGTGCACTTTCAGGTCAACTTTCACTTTTGTATGGGGCTTATCCGATTGTTGCGTAACACATGGTTACTTCGTTGAGTTAATAATTAAAAAGAATAAAATAATAATACTAGATTTAAAAATCTAAAAATCCCACGTTTTTCAGTGACCAAAAAAGAATATTGAACTGAAAAACGTGGGATTTTTAGATTTTTAAATCTAGTATTTATTGATCTGACAATAACGGCGAATTCTAATCTGCGAATGATATTATGTACAGTCCACTAGCTTTACTATTTGAAATTAAGTATAGTGTCAATATATCTTACTAACCTGACCAATAATAACTTTGTTGACATCTGTCTGCGTGTTTTTACGGACGTTGGCGTTAGAAGTTTTTTCCACTAGCAGTAATGCTGACCTAGCGGCTAGAAAGTCAGATAGTCGGACATCCGGTTTCACTTTGAGCTGCTCGCGTTTCGGGCGGTAAGTAGATTGGATGAGATCTTTCTTGGTTTTTAGACGATCCGACCACTAAGGGAGTAAAATAAAATCAATTTAATGTACAGTCACCAACACAACTTACACAAAATGTCAAATCCAATCAATTTTCAGCTTGTCTAACACAAAGTCTACAGTATAATGTGATTGTAGCTTAGCGCTTTTGGTGTCAGTTTTGAACCAAGAAAATTAAGTTCAAACCATCTCTTATGTGTTACAGATATGGAACCAATTGTAATACAAGTATGCCTTAAGCTAATCACGAGGGGTTAGGAATATTAATGTTTTTTGGCATAACAAGGATAAATTCATGCTAAGATTGAATATTCCCATTCCCACGTTTTTCTTAGGTCGCTTTCTTGTCTGTTTGCTTGTCTGTCGTCTTGTCTGTCCGGTTGGAATCTTGTATCTCAATTTTGGGGCACTTCCCGACCACCTAGCGAGTTGAAACTTTCAGGGTAGCTCAGAACCCGATGACAATGCACGCTTAAACAACTTTCAACTTTCTTGATGCACTTTCAGGTCAACTTTCGGCAACTTTCACTTTTGTATGGGGCTTATCCGATTGTTGCGTAACACATGGTTACTTCGTTGAGTTAATAATTAAAAATAATAAAATAATAATACTAGAAAAAATCTTAAAATTTCACGTTTTTCAGTGACAAAAAAAAGAATAAAATAATCCGGCGGGGCCAAGTAAGGGGCCACTCAAAACGTGGGGGCGCATCTTTACAAATACTCTCAACATCTATGCATATCATACATCTCATTACATCTCCATAAGTAACATGCGCCCCCACGTTTTGAGTGGCCCCTCGCTTGGCCCCGCCGGGTTATTTTATTCTTTTTTGGTCACTGAAAAACGTGGGATTTTTAGATTTTTAAATCTAGTATTATTTTTATCAAACAGCCACATTAGAGTACTTTGATTAAAGTGAACAACTACCGTTTTCTTATAACTGTCATATTGCTTGTTGTGTACCAGTGATTTGAAATTATGGACCTAAGCCGTAAGTAGATATTATTATAGTGCTTACAAGTTAACTCATCATTTTTCGGTAGATTATAATCTATCGAAGTGAAACCGCCAAATTGTGAAATGGCATGCGATGGAACGCACATCACGCACTGATTTTTGTTTATTAATTCGTTTGTTGTCGAATATAAATATAAACTAACCTAACTCAATTGACACAGAAGGGTTTATTGCAAGACTCACCCATTAGGGCCAGCCTTCGGACAGTTGACAATTTAACGTACGATAGATTGTGATTAACAGTTTCACTTCGAAAGATTATAATCTACCAAAAAATAATGCGTTAAATTGTAAGCTGTATGTTACGGTTCAAAATCTTTCAACGGTTTACAATATCACGAGATAGATTATAACCTAATGGTACTTACAATTTTACGGTGACATATATTTATTCCTATTATTTATTATTATTTATTTATTTATTGTATTAAAAAGAATATATGCTATTCTTAATTTGTTTACCTCAAAACTTTGTATTGTGCACTCCAGCCGAGTAATAAGTGTTTCCCTTCTCAAACGATACTCTTCGAACATCTCATTGAAGGTTGTTTCAAGTTGCTTCCAGTCCTTCTCTGTCATAGCTTTGTTGTATAAAGGCTTTCCAACCAATTGCTCGCCTAAAACCCAAACCGAATATCTTAAGAATGGAAAGTGTCTTTTTATGTACAATGCATTAAATAGGAAAAAAACATAATTAAACTATATAAGTCTTCCAGTAGAAATAAAATAAACCGTTAATAAAATCATTAAATTTTTTTGTCAGACTTTTACACTTAAGTTTCGAAACTATTTAGTTTTTACAGAATATTAAATGTTTTGACGCTATAAAATCATAACGCTTAAAGTCCTTTAGCAATTGTGCTTCTTCCTTCCTCAATAGGAAGAATACTTGACTAGATGGCGAAGGGATGAGGGTTTGATTCCCCCTGATGCCTGTGAGAAGTTTAATTTAATTTTGTAATAAATTTATGTAGCAGCATAAGATAATAAAAAATACATATTATATTATAAGAACATATGACCAGATTTATCCTAGGTTTGTATAATTTATGCAACCATAAGCTTTACATAGGTTAAATTAATAAATAGAAACTTCATGGCAAGTACTTTAGAAAAACCTATTTGATTGGCTACCTATTTTGTATTAATGGGAACAGATGCAAACTATTATTGATAATTATTATACCATATATATGTAGCAACATCAAAACTTTTATCTCTCTTGCCCTTAAGTAGCTGTGTTTACAAAAACATTCAAATATACATTGTAAAGGAAGGGAAAAGATAATAAGATATTGTTTACTAGGGGCCCGTTCCAGCTTCGCACGGGTGGACAAAATTCTTTAAATTTTTTCTAGAATTAAATATAGCCTATGTTACTCAGCGTGAATGTAGGTTTCCAACGGTGAAAGAATTTTTGAATTCGGCTTAGTAGTTTTTGAGTTTATTCATTGCAAACATACAAAAATACAAATCTTTCCTCTTTATAATATTAGTTGTTTATGATATAAAAAAAATTACCTTCTTTTTGAATGGTGTCTTTTAACTTTGCCTCCAATTTAGAAAAGAGCACTTCAGGTGTGATATTGGGTGGTGGCTTATTAAACTTTAAAGTAATTAAGATATCCTTTAGGTCTTTGGCAGTGGGTGACTCATGCTGGAAATGAATAATAACCTTATGAAATATAAAAAAAAGAATCCATGTCATGTTGTGATTGGTCACACTGTTACAAAATTTATTTAAGAAATTTATTATGGATATTAAAAATATTACAACAGTTGCAATTAAAAGAAACTACATATTCTTCAATACTTAGTTTCTGTTGATCAGGTCGTATTTTTTTTGTAATTTTCCTCCACTTCTGTAATATTTTTGATTCCTTTATGATTTCCTGTTTCAGTATCTATTTGCTTCTCTGTGAAATGATAGATTAGTTTAATATTATAAATAAAGTTTACCACAACTATTTCCATTGCAGATGCAGTTTTGTCTTTTGGTCGATCAACCTGAACCATCCTGGCTGCCATCAGTTCAGATATTAAGTAATCGAGGAGAAGCAACCGATCCTCTTTGGTTTGCAATCGTGATGACATATGGCCTGAAATGTTACATTAAAATCTAATCACAACAGAAATGTAATTCATTATTCGCCTTCCAACTGTTTACTTGCATCGGAGTAAACCTGATAAACCTATACCCCCTTATCATAAAATATGGACTGAAGTTATATCTACTTAAAAACTAATGTTGTATGTCTTCTTAGCCTAATCCATGTATTATAATAGGGTTAAATATCAGTTGCACAATTAAAAACTAACAAAATTGGCATAAACTTTAGATATTTTAATATAATAAAATGTAAACAATGTAAAACTGTAAGAATGACTCATACTTTGTGTATTATTTTGGAGTTACATCAGCTGCAGGCACTGCACATTTTTTTTGCATTGTATATTGCTATTTTTTTGCCATATCAAGCCAAACAATTATATTACAACAATTTTACTAAAAATAATCTTAAATGTAATAAGCATTTAACAAGTTTTGTCAATTTGAATACATGAGGACATAAAAAACATTATTTCTATGAGACGTAATGTCAGTAGCATAGTTATCATTACATAAGCTTATGGCCTAGTTTCAGGCTATATATATATAATAAGGCTATTTGAATTGTACCACAAGTATTTTAGAAATATCTATAGTAATAAGTTAATAAAGCCATGTGGTGTCTGGTAACACTACATATTTAAGGGTGTTATAAGACGCAACTAATGATATAGGAGGTGTTCTCCATACACCTCCAGTCAACCACATAATGGCTAGCAGTGTTTTTCAAATTATAGTCTTATAATTTTTTAATATATTTTTTGCATCCTTCAATGCTATCTTATAAGATAAATTATTTAAATAAAAAATACTAGTAGATCTTTTCTAGTGTTTTTCTATTAAAATAATTTACATTACGGTCTTTTACTTGGATCTTCAACTGGCCTGCCAAGAGTGGAAGTTATGGCAAAACTCTTATATTTGAAGGAGGCTCCGTTCTAGCAATGGACATCTCTCATCTGAGATGATGATGAACAGGCTAAATGGGACTTGTAAATTACATAAGCAGTAATAACAAAGTTAACATAACACAAATATGTAATAGTATAAAAAGATATGGTAATTTGCTAACCTGTGATCAAATCCTTATAAGGACATCCAAGTTCTTTCAAGAATGAACTTAATTCCAACAGGAAAGAGCTTGATTCGTCTGGATCATTCATAATATTTACAGTTTCTTCGAGTTGGCATAGTTTCTTCAGTTCTTCAGCAAGGATGTGGATTAGTTTGGTGTATTCAAGAGATTTGGGACCACCATCAAGAGCTTTTGCAAGCACCAACTCATCAGTTAATGGACCCTCATAGCTAATAATAAAGTAAAAATACAAAATATATTTTAGATATGTATATTGTGGATGAGGCGGGTTTGAATTCAAACTTTTTTTCTTATTTTTCAAATTATGACATATAATGTTAGATATAAAATAGTCAAGTATGATTTATAGTAACTACATGATTCTTAAAGTGGAATTATTTTTTCAACAGTCCTCTAATAAGAAAGAGGGAGGATATAAAAGCATAAAGTAACTTCTCAGTATTATATTTAACCATATCAACAACTTAGTTATAAATTATCATTTAAGCTTTTTTAATTCAAAACATAGATTGCATTATAATTGTTTAAAGATCATAAGTAATGGTAAGTAATAATTATATTGAAGACTAATTCTTACAATTTATAATTTTATTATTGTAATGTAAGATAATGTTACCTATAAAAGTAACATATAATGTTTTCTATTTTGAATGGGTTCACTCTTGAACCTAATCAAGCCAAAACGGGACCCAGAAGGTGCCTATTCACCCTATCTTTGAAAACTGACAGGTTATAAGTACTCGGAAATACAGACGTAAGGAGAGACGAGGTATGTTCCACTCCTTTGCTGTGCGAATTATAAAAGATATTGAGAAGCGCTTGGTGCGACAGGTAGCAATTGCAATCAAAAAAGGGTGGTAGCCCGCAGTGTCTGGATGTCCGATGGAAAAAGGTAAAGATGGGCTATCACCATCTTATGAGATACTTTTAATTGTACTGGCTATGTAGGTTCATTGTTGCAGTTTAGATTATTTTAAATGTTTGAATAAAACTCTTAATAAATTACAGAAAAACACAATATAACTACGAGAAAGACGAAATTCATTATCGTCAGTCTAACCTCAAATTTTATAAACAGCATCAGATTAACACGAATAGCAGTTTTTTAGAAAGTACAAAAGAAAGCATGTTTAAATTTGAGTATGAATATTGCGTAGAATAGGAATATGTAAGAAAATATTTAATCCATTTCTTATGGTTTGCTCTCACCCCAAATCATTAAGCGAATCCAATATATCGTTCTCCATATTTATAGCAGGTTGAACATTAATTAGCTTTCAAAATTATTTATAAAGGTATAAGTTTTAAGCACAATGAAAGAAAAATTCGGTGTACTATAACCACAAATAATAAATTAATTTCTTCATCAATATTTTTAGTTATAGCCAAAATGACAGCTGAAAGCCGACGCGGCCGGAACGGACTGGAGCTGGGCTGGGCCGTAATATGTAATCTGTGCTGTGGACGCGGCCGTGCTGACAACAATAGTGATGAGATAAGAAAATATTAATTTTTGTCGTAATAAATATGTTAAAGACATCAAAAAGTTAAATAAGCGTTTCCTCACACAATCAATAATCAGGCCGATAATTTTCGCACCGATTTGGTAATCGGCACAATACACACACATTCGATTGTCCATCACCTGTATAAATTCATGACGTGTACTTCCCTCGTAAGCTACCGTCAAAGTTTCGGACTTGTGCGTTGTCACTAACAAAACGCCGAAGCAACATTATCTTATGAAATTATTACAAGAAAAAAATCAACTTGTGTCTGGTTTCAGGCGAGACTTGAAACCACATCCCTTGCTATCCGGAGCACTCGCTCTTCCAATAAATCTATTAACACGTTACGACGCGGTACTCCAGTCCACTATGACACTAACAATCTTCATACAAATGTTTCGTACACCTATACCCGTACTGTTTTTCACAGTATTTTAGTGTACACGTGTTTTTGACACTAGGAACACAAGGCACCTTTACCGAATGACAGTAAGACTGCTCTCTATGACACTCTAATGTAAAATCGACGGTTGTTGCCGTAGTAATTTTTAGATTAATTTTCGTGAAAACGGCGATATCCGTACTGTCATAATATGAATTCCACCTTTACTTTATATGCCGTTACCGCGGCGTAACGTGTTAATACTTTTACAGACCCGTAGAATTATTCCATGTATTTCTTAAGTTGAAACTATATAGCGCCGTCTAATCATGTCCAAGCTTAATAACTATACAACATCTAGCGTAATATTTTTACAAGTAACGTACAATCAATACCAAAACAACAGCTATCTAGTAATGATATTTTTTTATTGTTTTTATTTATTTTTTTATATTTTTGAAATGGTTTGTATTTGCAAAGAAGCAATTATGAATTCGCATTTATTAAAATGATAATGAAAAGGTAAAATGGTAAGGAATAAAATCATTTATTATGCGTTAATTGATTAACTTGATAAATAAACATCAAATTGTAGTAATAAAAAAACTGTTGTAAATTGTTATTACATTCAATAAAGACAAAGTCACTTTTTTTTAAATACATGGACGCTACCTACTTTTTGTTGGTTTTAACTACAGTTATTATTTTGGGATTCAAAATACTCCTGTCATTTTATCAATCAAACTCTACACCTGATTTTATTTTACAAATAAACACCTATATTTTTTTATTTAAAAAGAAAACTTAAGCACTGCAGTAAGAAACGTCGTAAAATTCATTCTGACGCCAAAATGATCAACCTTTACCAGAATAGTTTCGAATTCCTCAAGGATTTCAATTTAGCCTTATGTTATACAATATTTAAACCTATGATTTTCAGCAAAAGGCTTATTATAATGTTAAAATTTTACAGTACGCCGTTGATCTTCAATTGAATAGTCTTTAATTCTATAATAATCTTTAATTTATCTAATTGAAAGAGCAGGATGGATAAGAATTGGCTACAACTGTCTGCTTCTAAAAGCGCTATTTTCACGCACGAATAAACCTATACAATCAATATAACACACGATAACACTGATATACCGGTGAAGAATGACATTAAGTTTTGTAGGTCATTCTTAACTCAAAACTTACAGGTGTGCAACACTGTGACTACATTATCGCATAACGTGAACATCTAGTAAATATGTTAAAATTTATTTCCGGTGTCTAATCGAGAAATAATCTTTATCCACTGAAGTTAGTTTATAATGTTGTTAGGAGTTGATAAGATAATGGTACTTTCTTTTTAGAACCGGAAATATTACAGCTCTTATAAAGTGGTTCGTATCGAAGTCAAATGGTTAAGAGTAATAACAAGAGCAATAAAATGAAATCCCACTAATGCATTAAAATTATTACAAGTCGAATGTTTAGACGAAAGGAGGTTCTAATTCGTATCTAAGGCGAAAAAGTGATAGTGACAAATATACCATGCTGTTCAATTTTAACGAAACTCAAATATTTAGATTTCAATTGTTATTATCAACCTCGAACTGAGCAAAAAAATTACTTTACTTGTCTTCTGGTAAGTTATCTAAAATACATATCACTTATTTCGCCTACTTATCAAACTAAGCTTCTTCTTTCGTCTTGCGTTAGTTATGACAAATTAGTTTTTCCTTCTATAATTTATTATAATTTAATAGATGTATCTGATCCTAAAACTAAAAGTAGTTTTAAGTTCCTTATCGATACAAAGTTTAGAGATTTTTATCACATTTTTAGAAAAGACACTAAGCACTCCAATTCTGTCAATATCGAAGTAGAAGTTTACCATTGTCAACTTTTCGTCTGTTTATTTTTCACCAATACCACCTTTGAACAATAATAACTACTTCCAGAGTCATCAGTCTATTCGGGTGAATTTAAAGACTATCAATATGTAATAAATAATGAAAGTGAAAACTGTGGTAATATTTTCAGATTTAGATTTTTTGAAGTGAAAACTTCTTTACAACCTTGTGATTCGAAAGACGATGAAACGAAAAAGCGACAGTAAAAAGAGACACATAAATTCATAAGATTTAACGTAGGAGAAAATGGGATAGGAAGCATTATGTACGTGTGTTAATACGTGTTTGTTTGCGCATGCGTAGAACAAAGCTTGCTAGAAGGCATTACAACAACCATGGTATTTTGTATACGTGTACGTATTACTTTAATTTTTTTTTATTTAAAATTTTCTTCACTGGGTCTAGGGAAATTTTTATTTACTTTAAAAACAACAATCTCTATTAATTAATAATATTAGAAAATATATTGAAGAGCGGATTTCACGCTAAATTTGTTTGGACTCTTAGTCATATGTGCTTGCGTACGGACGTGTGTAAAGTGCTCTTGCTAATAAACATAAACATAAACATAAACATAAACACTTTTTTATTTGGTACTAACACAGGACATTAACATACAACACAAAGACAGTACATAAATAATAATAATAAAAATTTAAACTAAAAGAAAATAAAACAAAACAAGACAATTAAGATTAAGCTAAAACTTTAAAACAACAAAAATAAAAACTTAATTTTAACCTAATAATTATGTCCCACGTCTGTACCAAAAGGGTGACCAATTCAGCTTAATGTCAGCTTGAGGGCTGACGCTGATTTTCAATTGGCCCCCATTTCTCCTTCTCTTGACACATGGATGCCCCCGCGGAGCATGGCAATACATTTAAGCAACATAAGAAATAAAATGATAATGATAATGCGCGGCGCCTCTTCGCTAGTGCAATGTTAGCAATACCGAGCGGCGGCGCCAGAATGGCGGGAAGCATGGCGGCAGCGACGGCGCAGCCCCCCGGCGGACGATCGAACAGTCTGGAGCGCCGCACGGCAGAGTAAACACGTGCATTTTGGGTTGTGAAAAACGCTCAGCGAAGCGAAGCCGCGTCAGTTAAAGTGCAATTGCTTTTATATATGAAGGATAAAAAGAAATTATATATACAAAATTAAACTAGTAGAGGCGGAATTATCAAGCAGTGTAAGTATAAGTGTCTATCAACCCAATTGAAAGAATGCCAGCTCTTATCAAAGTAATTAGTTAAGATTGATAGTTTACAATATTTTTTACAGACAACTATGCAAATATGATGAATATATGATGCAGAAATGTGACATTAAAAGAAGCTCCCAAAAAAAAACTGGAAGGTTTCATGCAATAATGAAAAGTTTCATTCAGATAAACACAACAAAACAAAACCAAAACCAAAACGCGGGCAATGAGCAGAGGTATAGTATAAGTTTGAGTTATTTATTATATTTCATACGCGAAACATCTTAATACGTGACTGGACTAAATAAGTAAAAATAGTAATATAAATATTATAGAAAAAATAAATACTGAATTGTTAGAATGCATATTACCTCCTCAACACAGATCTGCAAAATCTGTGTACATAGGCTATGCATATTGTGAATATTACATAAATCTTCCCCGATTTCGGTATATGATATTATATCACTCCCATCCAATTAATATTAATTTAAAGTAAAGTGAGATTATCCTTACTAATATTATAAATCGGAAAGTGAGTTTGTTTGTTTGTTTGTTTGTTCCGCTTTCACGCCGTAACTACTGAACCGATTGCTTTGAAATTTTGCAGACGTAAAGATAAAAGTCCGGATTAAATAATAGGGTACTTTTTATCCTGGAAAAAAAATTATATTCCCGAGGTAAAACAAAAATATTGTTTGCTCGATGGATGGATTGTAGATGGCGCTGTGTGTCGTTTAAAACAACGTAACATATTGCAAACGAATATAAACATGTAAATTTAGAAGCTAAATGATACGATAATGAATCCCCGAAAATGAGGAATTCCCGAGGGATGACGTACAATTTGTTTTATCGTCTAAACTGTTTTTTTTACATCTACCTACTTAGATGTTACAAACGAATATGAACATGTAAATTTTGAAGCTAAATGATACGAAAATTAATCCTCGAAAATGAGGAATTCTCGAGGGATGACGTACAATTTGTTTTATCGTCTAAATTGTTTTTTTTACATCTACTTATCCTGAAATCACTAAAGTCAACGAATTACTAATTGGTATAAGTAATAGTTACGTTATTTAGTTCTTGAGGTATGCCATAGATGGCGCTGGGTGTTTTTTAAAACATGGTAACAATGTGTTTTTTAAAATACATAAGAAGTGGAATGATAGCTTACGCTATTTAGTTCTTGAGGTATGCGATAGATGGCGCTGGGTGTTTTTTAAAACGTGGTAACGAAGTGTTTTTTTAAGATACGTAAGAAGTGAAATGAATTATATGAATTTTATATCCAGCGTTACATCGCGCTTCTTAGATTTTTCCGTGGGAATGAGAAGTTTTCTTATAGTTGTGCTTTATACCGCAATATAACCGAATTCCACGCGGGCGAAGCCGCGGGCGGAAAGCTAGTTAAGTAATAAAGTGATAACATAAAGCATAAGGTAAAATTAAACCGAGTTTATTTAAATAGTATATTTTTAATGAATGATATATTTGACATTAAATTTACTTATTACTTTTCCGTTCTATATATATATATATATACACATATATATATATATATACATATACACACATACACACACACACACATATATATATATATACACACATACATATATATACATACATACACAACACACACACATACATATATACACACATACACATACACACATACATACACATACATGCTTACATCCATACGCTCATATACATACATACACATATACGCATATACACACATACACATACACACACATGCACAAACATACACACAAAAACTACGATCCCTAATTTTGTTTTCTTATTCTTTATTAATATTTATTGGCTTTCATTTTTCAGGACTGGAAACAAGAGAGATGAACATGAGTAGCAAAAAATAAAACAAGCTGAAACAGAGTCCATACAGGAATGCCGTGATCGTAACTCCGCACGCGTAACCTACCAGCCTGTGACACAGTGCAGCAACATAGACAAAAAACCACACTGCTGAGTATATCCACACCTGTACAATATCCGTGTTATTTGTTATTTTATAAAACCATACGCTTTTACGGGAATGATAATGATAACGCACTGAACAACAAGCTTTATATATGAGAATGATCCAAGCGTATGCCTTCCATCCTACGCTGCGCGTCCATCAGAAATTCACGCAAGTGTTTCTTAAATGTACTGATAGTCCCAATTAACCTTAAAGGGGGAGGGAGATTGTTCCAAATTTTGGCCGCGGCGTATCGGAAACTACCTCTGAAAGCAGCGGATTTGTGCTTTTGAATTGCTAATTGCTGAGAACACTGCCTTCGGTCACACTGCCTTGCGCTAGACACCCATCTCAGCCTCTCATGCAAATACAATGGCTCTTTCTTGTGTATTACTCCAAAGAGAAGACATGCTAAGTGGAGCTTGCGTCTCGATTTCATCTTCAATAGATTGTGTCTATTTAAGTATGGTGTTATGTGATTTCTAAAGGGTACAGCAAAACAAAAACGCGCACACGCGTTTTGCACTCTTTGAATAAGTCGCTCAGTACGGGCAAACAAACGGGGACCATAAACGATGTCAGCGTAGTTAAGCTTCGCCAAAACAAGAGATTCGGTTAACTGTACTCGTAGGCTCTCAGATAAGAAAGGTCTTATTTTGTAGAGCACTTTAAGGCGGTAAAAACAGTTTTGAACAGATTCTGCTATATGCTTTTCAAATCTTAAATTTGTGTCAATGTTCAATCCGAGATTACGCGCCACTTCCACTCTCTCTACTGGGTCCCCCATGAGCCTTATATCTAACTTTTCTGGCAAAACACGTCTCAGTCCCTCGGTACCGAATACCATGTACTTAGTTTTTGATGGGTTAAGTACCAGACAGTTCTTACTAGACCACTCAGATATGGCATTTAACTCTTTATTGAGGTCTCTTACCGCAGATTTGTAGTCTTTTGGTTTAAATGATATATACACCTGCACATCATCCGCGTATATATGATATCGACAACTATTTAGACATGTAATTATATCCGCACAGTAAAGAACAAACAGAATCGGGCCCAGTATGGATCCCTGCGGAACTCCTCGGGTAACCGGAGATAAGGTTGAGCTCAGACTGGTGCCATCGCTTTTCGTTAGCTTAACGAATTGTTTTCTGTTTGATAAGTAGCTTTTAAACCAAAACAGGGCTTCAGTATTGACACCGTAGTATTTTAATTTGGATAACAGGAGATCCGTGTTTATTGTTTCAAAAGCGCGGGAAAAATCGAGTAGTACAAGTAATGTGCACATGCCCTTATCCTGATCAGCCAAAATGTTGTCTGTTACGTCTAGCAGTGCAGTAGTTGTACTTCTTCCCCGCCTGAAACCAGACTGTAGCAATGGAATAATATTATGTTTTTCTAGATAGTCTGTCAGCTGCGTACAAGCTACCCTCTCCAACAGTTTGGAGAGACACGGAAGGATACTGATAGGTCTAAGATCTGTTAGATCGGTAGGGTTAGCTTTTTTAGGCAACGGAAGGATGGTGGCGATCTTCCAAAAATCCGGAAAGGAACAGGACTTAAATGATTCGTTGATGATATCTGTTATAAATTTAACTGCGAGAGGAAAGATTAAAAGTATCATCTTTAACTGTATTCCATCAACACCCTCTGCATTTGATTTTTGTTTCAAAATAAATTTTGAGATCACATCCTGACTCACAGGTACAAAAGAAAAAGTTGAATTACCGAACAGATGTTGTTCAAAGTACTCTTTATAGGAGAAATCGCAGAACAATGCGCCCGGTACGGTCAGAAAATGACTATTAATTTTATCCGGATCAGTGAATGAGCATGGTAGATCCTTATCGTTTTTATTAGGCAGTACTGTGGATTTAAGATTTTTCCAAAGCGATTTGGGATCCTTAATTTTGTTATTTATATGAAACTGAAAATAAGCTGTTTTTTCGCGGGTCAAAGAAGTATTTACCAATTTTTTAAGCTGTTTGTAATAATCTCTTTTCGTATCAGTCCTATCCTTGCGATATTTAGAAAGAGCAACGTCACGCAGCCGCATCATTAACCTTATAGTCTCTGTCAGCCAAGGATATGATTTTTCTTTAATAATTCTCCGCCTAACCGGAGCATGCCTATCAAAGATTATCAAAGTATTTTTATTAAATATGTGGACCATCTCATTAAGCGAGGGAACACTAGGCCAGCCTGCCCAGTCCATACCCGACAATTCAATGCACATGCTATCAGTGTCAAGATAATTTAAGGATCGAGACTGTATAATATGTGGCCCGATTTTATCTCGCTTGATGTTAAACTCACATACTATCAAGGAATGACCTCTTTCGTTTCCCAGACTATCGACTACTAGGCGACCCGCAGGGAGATTAGTGCACACCAGGTCGATAAGGGATTCAGAGTCGTCCGTAAAGTGTGTGGGTGATGTGACTAACTGGACAAGATCAAGAGAATTAAGTGCGTCTGTCAATTTCCTTACGTCAGCGCCGCTCTTGTTCAACAAATTCACATTAAAATCACCCAGGATGACACAATGATCCATACCGCCCAAAGCCGCTACTGTATCAGTGATGGCATCTAAAAAAGTGTCCAAGTTTAGTCGTGGAGGACGATAAGCCGTACCTACAGCAATTTTCTTGCCTCCGACGTTAAGCGTTAACCACATTTGCTCGACCATACTAAGGTGAGGGTCCGCAGGGTGCGCAAACGCATATACAGATAGTCCTCTTTTCACATAAAAACCAACACCTCCACCGCGACCCGAGCACACCGATGTCGGGCGCGGCATATGTCGTAATCGGTATCCAGGTACTTTAGGGGCTCGCCCCTCCTGTTCTGGTCTCAACCATGTTTCATTCACTGCTAAAATGTCCAAATGATGTTTGGTTGGTGTAGAGGGTGGATGGTTGTATGACCGGGGCAGGTAAATAAATAATTAAACTGACTTACGGTTTTATGACACATATAATTATCCAACTTCACACACAATTACACAATACACAGAAGGAGAGAAGAATCACGCACAAGCACAGAGATAGTTAATAGACAAGCGGAAGGAAGTAATATAAATACAAATTATAATTAGCGAAGCAAAGAAAAATATAGCAAGATTAATTATCGCGAACAAAGGAATTTTTCTGAGCTAAAGCAGCGTGCGCTTCGCGTCGTGGCAGTGTCTCGACTGGCGTACGTGACTATATGTGCTCACGCGCTGGGTGGCTGATGTCCTACCAAGGTCGCAAGACAAAAGACTTGTTTAGAATGCGCGTATCCATCTTCGCCGTCCGGCTTGTACACACGACTAATTATCATTATAAATAAATGTTATTACATAAATATTATTGTGTAAATGTAAGTATATAAATATAATAATAATAGTGTAAATATAGTTAAGATAGTAGAAGATAGAATATAAATAGTTGTAAATATAAAACATATAAAATATAAACAACATAAATAATAATAAATGTAGGAGGGTCACCTACACCACCCCCCTCCAGAGACCGTCAAGGGCGATAAAAATCCGGAAATTGTACCCGGCGACCACTACGAGTAGTTCGTTCTTTTTGAATTTCAGTCTCTGGTACGGGTTCTACACTATAATCAGCCAATATATAAGCTGGTTTTACACGGTCAATAGACACCGTGACTTCTTTGCCGTTTAATGACAATTTAAATGTTTTGTCATCTCTGGTCAATACTTTATGAGGACCTGTATAAGCATTAGTTAATGCACCTCGTAATGAGTCTTCTCGCAGGAAGACGAAATCACAAGTGCCGAGATCCTTGTAAATAAAAATTTTAGGGCTACAATGGCGTGAAGCCGGCACGGGTCGCAGTTTGTTGGCGAATTCTCGAATCCGGGCTGAAAATTCTGATATATCAGTCGTGCTAGTAACAGAAGGTTCGAAAAATTCGCCAGGCAGTCTCAATGGCTCACCGTACACTAACTCAGCAGGCGACGCCTGCAGGTCCACTTTAAAGGCCGTTCTTACACCCAATAACACCCAGGGCAAAGATTCAGTCCACCGATCGTTTGCATGGCATACTATGGCCGCCTTCAGTTGACGGTGAAACCGCTCCACAAGCCCGTTACAAGCGGGGTGATAAGCCGTAGTGCGCTTGTGCTCGAACCCAGCCAGCTTGGACAACCACTTAAATAGGGCCGATTCAAACTGCCGGCCTCTGTCTGTCGTTATGGTCGTTGGGCAACCAAATCGAGCTATCCATGTCGACAGTAAGGCCTTGGCCACTGTTTCAGCAGTAATATCCTCGATCGGTACCGCTTCTGGCCATCGCGTAAAACGATCAATGGCAGTAAGACAGTACCGATATCCCTGCGACAGTGGCAGTGGTCCAATCAGGTCGATATGGATTTGCTTGAAGCGAGCTCGTGGTAACTGGTAAGTACCCAGCGGTGCGGTCACATGGCGGTTAACTTTAGCGCGTTGGCATGGGATACAAGTACGCGCCCAGTTCCTGCAGTCTTTCCTGACACCAGGCCAAACGTACCGTTCCGCAACTAATTTAGCAGAAGCGTTGGCGCCAGGGTGACTTAATGAATGCAGGCTTTCAAATACTTGCCTACGGTGGAATTTTGTTACGTAAGGCCTGGGGGTCGAGGTACTGACGTCGCAGTACAGTGCAATACGGCTCCCAGGTATTTGGCGTTTTTCTAACCGCAAAGAACAACCATCCTGTATCAGTTTGGAAAGCTCTAGGTCAGAAGTTTGACTTTCGGCTAATTTTTCTAGGCTGAGAGTTGCGCTCAATTCCTCAACACGCGACAACGCATCGGCAACCACGTTATCTTTGCCTGAAATGTGGCGTATGTCGGTGGTGAATTGAGAAATAAAGTCTAGGTGCCTATACTGCCTAGGCGAACAGTTGGCCTTCCTTTCATGGAAGGCAAAACTGATCGGCTTGTGGTCAGTATAGACAATAAAATGTCTCGCCTCGAGCATATGCCGAAAATGTTTTATGGCCTCGTAGATGGCCAACAACTCCCTGTCATAAGGCGAGTATTTCTCTTGGGAGGGGCTAAGCTTCCTCGAAAAGAAAGCTAATGGCTCCCAAGTATTCTCTCGCAGCTGCTGCACTACTGCGCCGATCGCCTTGTCCGATGCATCAGTTACCAGCGCTAGTTTAGCAGAACAATCCGGATGTGCTAACATGGCGGCCCTGGAAAGACTGTCTTTGCAGGTATTAAATGCGGTCAAGGCGTCTCCCGTCAGGTTGACGGGGTGAGAGCCTTTCACGTTACCTGTTAGTAGCGCATGCAGTGGTGCCTGAGACTGGGCGGCCTGCGGAAGAAATCGCCGATAAAAATTTATCATGCCCAAGAATCGCCTGAGCTGGCGCACGGTGGTGGGGGCTGGAAATCCCTTTATTGCCTGTACCTTTGCGTCAAGGGGCCTGGTGCCATGCTCCGAGATATGGTATCCCAGAAAGGTTACCTCACTAGCTCCAAACACACATTTGGTAGTATTGATGAGCATTCCGTATTTCTTCAGCCTTTCAAAGATAATACGGAGATGCTTCTCATGTTCTGCCGCTGACCTTGAGAAAATCAAGTAGTCGTCCAAGTAACAGAACACAAAATCAAGTCCTCTAGTCATTTCATCCACAAACCTTTGGAATGTTTGGCCCGCATTCCGTAGACCGAAGGTCATGTACGGGAACTCAAACAATCCAAAGGGTGTGGTGATGGCGGTTTTTGCAATATCTGCTGGATTAACCGGGACTTGATTGTAAGCTTTTACCAGGTCGAGCGTGCTAAAAACTTTACAGCCGGAAATGCTATGTGCAAAATCGTGAATGTGCCTGATTGGGTACCTGTCAGGCACAGTCCGTGCATTCAGCATACGGTAATCACCACACGGTCTCCAGCCATTGTCCTTTTTAGGCGCCAAATGCAGTGGTGACGCCCAGGGGCTCTTCGAAGGTCGAGCTGTACCCTCGGTTAGCATCGACTGGAACTCCTGGCGAGCTATCTTTAATTTATCAGGAGCTAAACGACGGGGAGAGCAAGATACAGGGGGGCCAGGTGTGGTGCGAATGTGGTGAATGGTGTTGTGTTGTGCGGTGCGTTGAATACCAGCTGGTCGGGTAATTTCAGGAAACTCGCTTAATATTTTATGATAGCGTGTAGCACCAGAGGAGACCTTCACGGAATAAACATTTCTACATAAAGCATATTTTGCGACTGCTGATATAAAAGTAACATTATCAATTAGTTTCTTATTACTAATATCTACAACAAGATGGTAAAAATTTAAAAAATCTACACCTATTATAGGTTTCGTTACATCGGCTACTACAAAGCGCCAAGGAAAGCTTCTACGTAGGCTAAAGTCTAATAATAAATGCACATAACCATACGTGGCGATGTTCGATCCATTGGCTGCGCAGAGCTCGAAGTTGCTTCGGGCACGTCGTTCTCGTAGCGAAGACCGTGGGAAGACACAGAGGTCGCTACCAGTGTCGACCAGGAACTGCGTCTTTGATGAGCGGTCAGTCACAAAGAGGCGACCCGAGGAGTAAGATGAGCAGTCGTCAGTCGCCATTACCGACTGCTCCCGGCATTTCCCACCTTATAATCGCAAGGCCGGACACATCTTTCAGCCTTCTCGCCGAACTTTCCATGGTACCAACACAGCGGGAACTTTCGATAGTTGGAGTTCGACCGCTGTCGTGTTGACGATCCGGACCTGCTTCTAGAACGCCGTGATGTCCGTCGTTGTCCTCGGCTGTTTCTGTCAGTTGACATCCTCTGTATTTGCCGTCTCAACTCGGCTATCTCTCGCGTCAACTCACTCACCACTGATCCAGGCACTGAATCGCCGACGGCTGCGACCCTTGGTGTTGTATTGGCGAGATCATGGACGCGATCTGCGAGATCCGACAACTCTTCGGTAGTACTAGTGGATGGCTGGCCGGCTAGAACCGTTTGCACACCGGTAGGAAGACGACTAATCCACATCGTCTTTAAAAAATCGTCGGTGACGTCACATCCAGCGAGGCTCTTCAGATGCCGAAGAAACTGTGAAGGTTTGCGGTCGCCTAACTCTTCATGCATCAATAATTGCTTGAGTTTCTTCTCATTTGATGCCGTGAGTCTTTTAATCAGCTCGGTCTTGAGTTTGCCATATTTGTCGGATGCGGGAGGGTACAAAATAACGTCTTTAACCTCTCTCGAAAATTTGTTGTCTAGTTGGCTAATTACGTAATTGAATTTGGTCGCGTCATTAGTAATTCCGGAAATGGCAAATTGTCCTTCGATCTGGGCGAACCAAATTTCCGGTTCTTCTGGCCAAAACGGAGGCACCCTTACGCTCACTTTATGAATCTCAGCGTGACCGCTAGGACGTCCGTCATTATCGTCGTCCCTGACAATGGACACGCGTTCTCTTTGGGTGTGGCTCTGTGCGTCCTCGAATTCTTTTTCCATGTTCGGAACGGGGTCACCAATTTGGTTGGTGTAGAGGGTGGATGGTTGTATGACCGGGGCAGGTAAATAAATAATTAAACTGACTTACGGTTTTATGACACATATAATTATCCAACTTCACACACAATTACACAATACACAGAAGGAGAGAAGAATCACGCACAAGCACAGAGATAGTTAATAGACAAGCGGAAGGAAGTAATATAAATACAAATTATAATTAGCGAAGCAAAGAAAAATATAGCAAGATTAATTATCGCGAACAAAGGAATTTTTCTGAGCTAAAGCAGCGTGCGCTTCGCGTCGTGGCAGTGTCTCGACTGGCGTACGTGACTATATGTGCTCACGCGCTGGGTGGCTGATGTCCTACCAAGGTCGCAAGACAAAAGACTTGTTTAGAATGCGCGTATCCATCTTCGCCGTCCGGCTTGTACACACGACTAATTATCATTATAAATAAATGTTATTACATAAATATTATTGTGTAAATGTAAGTATATAAATATAATAATAATAGTGTAAATATAGTTAAGATAGTAGAAGATAGAATATAAATAGTTGTAAATATAAAACATATAAAATATAAACAACATAAATAATAATAAATGTAGGAGGGTCACCTACAGATGTTTGTCGAAAATTGAGCAAAAATCATCATGTTTTGTGCCTAAGGACCCAGCGTTGTAAAAACCCAACGTTAAATTACGTTTGGTGTTCATTAAACTAATTTATCTATATGTAAAAAATAAAATAAAAACCATAACCAGTTTATAACCGTTGTTGTTATTATGTTATTTAGGACTGCATTAAGAAAACATATATCATAAAAAGGAACCAAGAAGGGCAAACAAAATTTTGAGCTTTTGTAGTAATAAAAACGTATGCATAAAGCATTAAGTACAAAATAAATAAAAAATAAAATAAGGTTTGAGAATTGTGAAATATATAAGGCGAATGTTTTTTTTATAAATTCAAATAACTGCTCGATAGATGTTGCAAGTACCTCTATGTTAAAATCATAAAATATATAAAAAATATCACATCCCCTCGTTAACGACCAAAATAGTTCTGTGCGTTTCATATGTACAGACGTGAGACAACTAATATAACAAACTAGAACAAAAATATATTGAAATAATAAAAGCAAAATCATACAATACAACTCCAAAGCAACAAAAAATAGTACATAAGGGTACAATTCACATGTTTATTCATCTTGTTGTCTGCTGTAGTTATTAAAAAATAAATTATTAAATTCCAATAATCATTTGATGGACTGTAGTAAATGACCGGATATATTTTAGTGCAGGTAAGAGATTGCAACCTGTTTAGCACTACAACAAGAGAGAGAAAATAGTACAGTAGTGTTTGCAGTGTGACAAACATAACATGAAAAAATACAGCACAAATATTACACGTAACTGGGACTACCTTAGAAAACATACACAACCAAATCAAACTAAATATATATAAAATGTTTCTTATAGCTAACTCATTTTGTAGATTACTGAGAGGATGGTATCTGAAGGCCAAAAACGTGAGAGAGGTCCCCGTCGGAGCGAAACTGAAAAGCCGGCCTTCCGTCTCCCTGGCGGGCGAAGATACGACCCCGCCTCGTCCAGCAGTATCGCCACTGCAGCCTCCGACACTCCTCGCGGACTCGATGGAAGAGCTGGCGGTTCGGGCGGGTCAGTCGCTCGTTTATGAATACGCGGGTCCCGCCGGTGGCGGAGAGAGTGCGGCGCACGCGCGCAGCGCGCAGTAGTTCGTCGCGCAGTTGGCGGCGCGCCAGGCGCACCACGACGCGGCGCGCGCGCCCGCCCGCCTCGGCCGGGGGCCGGCCCACGCGCTCGGCGAACACCACGTCGCGCTCCTCCAGCGTCACGCCCATGCGCCCAGCGAGCACGGTCACGGAGTGCATGACGCTCTCACCTTTCTCCTCCGGGAGGTGGCCGATCTCCAGGTCCGACAGTAAAGCCTCCTGATCCCGGTCGTTGAGCTCCAGCTTGAGCTGCGATATAGTGCGCTCCAATTCGGTGGTTCTCCCGATGTCCTCCTCCGACCGGTGCCCCTCCAGTGCCTCCAGCCTCTGCTCCAGACCGTCGAGGCGCAATGTGATAGCCGCAAAGGAATCACGTAGCTGCGTCATCTCCAGTCTAAAAGCCCGCATCTCCGCCATACATTCGGTGAACTCCCTGCGAAACTCTAACACACCCTGGACACCCAGCTGCTCGTTTGCAGTGCACTGCTGCACACTCATTGTGGGGCAGTCGGGGGCGGGCCGAGTTGAGAGTGCTTCCGTCTCAGAACCTTCGCAGATGCCCTTTACTGGGGTCTGAGTATTGTCACCCCTTCGTGCGTTCTTTTTACAATTCGGACAAACCCAGTCCTTATTTAATTGAGCCTTGTCTGATAAAGCTAGACAGGCTTTATGATATTTCACCGGACAGATGCTACATGTAGCGGCCCCTGCCGATGAAAGAAACTTACCGCATGCACCGCAGTTAAGCATTCTTATGGTTACACCAAACTTGTTCTGAGGGTCACCACCAGATGGCTCCACTCTCAAATACGAAATATGTAAATATTGTTCTTCACAAAATAAAAGAATTCAAAGTGGGCACTTGTTAATAACTTTATCACAAATTACCCTACTTGTGAAAAATAGAAATGATCAGCTGATCATATAAAGACAATTTTCAAGACAAAACAGTCGATTTAAAAATCACCAACACTTGTGCAGCTGCACTAACACTTCCACTATTGATTGAATTGGATTCTCACACTACACAATGACTTTTTGGTAATTATTGGTCGAAAAAACGAGCACGGTAGATGTACGGTATGCCGTCACGAACAATGAAATGGAAATACATACTATTTAAAGTTATTGTAGTGTTAAATGGGTACGAAATGTGATTCGGTTATATATGATATATCATATATGGAGTGTTCACAAGAAAGATGCAAACGATTATATCACCTCAAGTGCCTTGGTTTGACCGAGAAGAAATATAATGATTTTGTCCAAGAATATAAAGAAAAGTGGCTGTGTCCTGAATGTGTTCGTGGGATACCAAAGCGAGATAACAGCGATACACCAGTAAGAGGACAAATCGTAATTAAGGAAACTTTTACGCCGGCCTCAAGTAATGTTAATACGAAGCGCGGTAGTGGTGGGCGTTTAGTAGCACACGAAATATCTTTATGCGAGAAAGACGGCAATATATTGCAGGAAATCAGGGAATTTCGACAAGAAATTAGGACCAAGATGAATGAACAAAATAAGAATTATGAGCTGCTGTTAAGCAAATTTAATAGTACGGAAGCAGAATTACATCAACTTCGAAAATTTGTGGAGGTAGTTCAAGAAAAATTAAATATGGTAAATTCCTTAGAAAATACAGTTAAAGGATTGATTGAAAAAAACAGATGTTTGGAAGCTTGTATTGCAAAAAAAGGAACCTGTATGACGGAAAGTTCAAATCCAACAATTTCATTTGCCGAGGTAATGAAGCGTAATCAAAATAAATTGTCCGATATGAACGCGCAGGTATCGGTCACTCAAGAATGTGTGGCCATAAAACCAAATAAGTTAAGCGGGGCAATGAAACAAGATGGCACAGAAGCTGTCACTAAAATTATTAATAATAAGGAAAGAGAAAGTCAAGAAAAGGCACAAGAAAGTAAGGAAGAATGGATAGAAGTCAGTAAGAAAAAGAGTAGGTATCAAAATAACGAAGTAAAGAGAGGCGGTAATATGAATTCTTCGGTAATTCAGGGTTTGGAACGGAAAAAATATTTACATATATGGAGACTCAAAAAGGACACTTCAATAGAAAGTTTAGAAGAACATGTAAAAAGCATTTGTAGACGAGAAATTTGCGTAAAAATAGAAAAAATTAAGCATAAAACTGAAAGGGACTATGCATCTTTTATAATAGGAGTCCCTGAAAGAAAATATGATTTATTATGTCAGCCGGATAACTGGGCAATAAATATTGAGTTCTGCGAGTGGGTGTGGTTTCGCAAAGCAGGAAACAAGGCAAATACTACCTAATAACAGTATAGAGATTTATTACCAGAATGTACGGGGACTCCGAACAAAATTGGATGAATTCTATACAGGTGTCGCTTCATCACAGGCGGACCTATTCGCCATTACGGAAACTAGTTGCAATAATTCAATTAAAGATGCAGAACTTATTCCTCCAGGATACACAATATTAAGATGCGATCGTGAGGACGGACGTAAGCATGGCGGCGCGTGTTTAGTGGCCACACCGCGGGTCGAACTGCGTCGAGTTGCTATCCCGGACGAAATCATAGTGAGTAAACAAGTGTTTGAACTAGTCAGTGCGACCTGTGGTGCGACGGTATACTTGCGACAACGTTTTATGTTTTTGTGTTGCGTGATCTATATTCCACCAAAAAGTAGTGAACTGGATTATATGACGATGTTCAAAATTATAGAAAAATACTGTAATAGTTATAGTAATATAATAGTTTTAGGAGATTTTAATTTGTATTCGTGTCCAACATTGGTTTCTAGTTATTTTGAATATTTTAAAGCTTATTGTGGTTTCACTCAGAGCAACAGTGTTAGAAATTGTGATGGTCGTTTCCTGGATCTTGTGTTGAGTACATGGGACGGTTTGAGTGTGTGTGCGGATAGTCCAATTGTGCCCCTCGACCGGTATCACCCTGCACTATGCGTGAGCGCGAGCCCGGGACTGTGCGCAGCGGCGTCCTCTTCGCTGCCACCGCCTGCACCGGCGCCCTTCCATTCTGATCGGGAATCGAACGCGGGACTTAGGGATCCATCGCTTACCACAAGACAATGGGATTTTAAAAAAGGTAACTTACTCCTTTTATATTCAATGATAGCGGATATGGATTGGACTCCAATGTTAGGTTTGGATTTGGAAAGTAGTTTAAATTTTTTCTACAACCAAAATAATTTTGCTATAGATTGCTGTGTACCAATGAAAAACCATAGTCGTAAAAAATCTAATTTTACCTACCCCGAATGGTACACTAGAGATATAATACGTGAATTAAAATTAAAAAGCGTTCTACATAAGCAATATAAACGCAGTGGCGCAGCTAAAGAATATTTGATTTTTTCTCAATCTAGGGCTAGGGTTAAAAGTAAAATAAAGTTAGCTCAGCAACAATATCATCACAGAGTCCAAAGTCATTTGATGAATGATCCTAAGGCCTTTTGGCAATATATTAAATCAAGAAAAGGTAACAGAGGTCCGAAACTTATTACGAAAAATGGCCGTGTTCTGAGTGGTGAACAGTGTGTAATAGAGTTTGCGCAATATTTTCATTCGGTCTACAATAAGCAACAAGCTGACTTGGATGTGAGTGCTAGCGTATCGAACGCTGCCTGTGGCGCAAATGAGGGTCTTGACGTTCACCTGGATCGGCTACAACTAAACGATGTTAAGGGGGCCTTGCAACGACTTCAGCCTAAAACGTCTACAGGTCCAGACGGCATTCCGCCCTATATTTTTAGGGATTGTAGGGAAGTGTTGGCGGAACCGTTGTTATATATTTATAACCTTTGCTTGGCGACGGCCATATTTCCGGAAAGATGGAAGCTGACGCGTGTTGTACCTGTACCAAAGGGAGGAACGTCGTCCACGGTAGAGGGATACAGGCCAGTGGCGATATTATCACCGCCAGCAAAGATTTTAGAATCTGCTATCCACAAGATTTTGTACTCGCAGGTAAACGCACAGTTAGCAGACGAACAGCATGGATTCCGCCCAGCGCGAAGTACAAACAGCAATCTTTTCAATTATATGGCGGATGTGATTCCTGCTGTTGATAGCGGGTGCCAGGTTGACGCAGCTTATTTTGATTATAAAAAAGCATTTGACCTCGTCGATAATGACGTGTTACTGAAAAAATTAGCTGGTATAGGATTCACCACACATCTTCTGCAATTGTTCGCTAGCTACATGAAGAATCGTCGGCAATACGTGGATTATGATGGATACGTGTCGGATTCATATTACACAAGATCGGGTGTAAGTCAGGGCAGTAATTTAGGGCCCCTGGAATTTCTGCTAGTTATAAATGACTTGCCGAAAGTAGTCCAAGATGCCAAGTGTTTACTGTTTGCAGACGACTTGAAACTATATCTAGCCGTTAAGGATCCGGAGGATTGTCAAAAGTTGCAGAAAGATATAGACCGAGTAGTGAATTGGAGCCACGAAAATAAGTTACGATTTAATACCACCAAATGCGCGGCAATAACCTTCACTCGTGCGCACAGGCCAATGGTGTACAACTACAAGGTTGACGGAGTACCCATAGCAAGGGTAAATGAGGTTAGAGATCTGGGGGTTCATATAGATTCATCTCTGACGTTCCGGGATCACATATTTAATATTTGTAAGAAGTCAGATCGCAACTTAGGTTTCATTCTGCGGAGAGCTCATAACTTTACAAATATCAAAGCTATCATAGTTCTATATAACGGTCTAGTAAGAAGTCAGCTGGAATGCAACTCGTTTATTTGGGCCCCGCATGAAACAAAATATATTCTCATGTTGGAGAAGATACAAAACAAGTTTATTAGGTTTATATATTTAAAAAAGTACGGGGTGTATCCATTCTACCCACTCATGTATCCTACTTTATTCGTTTTAGGAATGGTTGGCTATAACAAACTTGAAGTTAGAAGAAATGTAGCATTGGTGTTGTACATTTTTAAATTATTAAGAGGGAATCTATTTAATTCGGATTTACTGAAGCATATTAGCTTCAATGCGCCAAATAAGTATGTGGAGCGCCGAAGGCGGCCGCCGTTGCTGGCAGGCCCGCGCGCGCGCACCAACTTACTGAAGGAGGCACCTCTCACGCGCGCAATAGCGATCCTCAACACAATTTCTGAGGAAGTAGACCTATTTACTAGTTCTCTGAGTGAATTTACAAGGATTTCACTATTTGTGTGTAGTTACAAACTACATTGATGTACTTGTTGTACTACTCGACTACACTATCGCATTGGTGAATAACTGTAACGGTAGTTGTAAGTTTGGTTGAACTAATAAATAAATAAATAAATAAAAAAATAAAAAAAATGTAGTAGCTGATAATTATGTGGGGATATATTTCCGTTTAAAAATGATTAGCAAGATATCCTTGCCTTAGTCAAATTATATCTCCACTACTTATAGGGGATGATAGTAAGCAAAGCAAGGGTAAATACAAGGTGTCTCAAAAGAAAGTTCACATTTAAATCTTTTTTTTAAAGAAAAGTCTTAGCTTTATTGAAAAATTTTTTATTTTATATTGAAGTACACTGTTTGGGAATTTATTTTTTAAAAATAACATCGTCCAAATGTAAACCGTTGCGCTCTCGGCATTCATTTAGTCGGGCACTAAAATTGCCTATGACAGCTCGGCAGGTAGTCTCCGTGATGGCTGCCATTTCATGACGGATATTTTCTTTTAATTGTGCCAGGGAAGTCGGTTTATTAGCGTAAACTTTTGATTTGACATAACCCCACAGGAAAAAATCCATAGGCGTTAAATCGGGACTCCGTGGAGGCCAATTTATGTCACCTCGCCTGGAGATTAATTTGTTCGGAAAAATTTCTCGAACTCGAGGAAGAGATCTGTTGGACGTGTGTGAAGTTGCCCCATCCTGCTGGAACCATGTTCTTTGGTTGTAACCAGGAAAGTTTTGCAGTTGGGGTACGAAAAACTCGTCTAACATCTCCACATAACGCTCTGAATTCACTGTGAGTGTGCGTCCCCTTGCATCTTCAAAAAAGTAAGGGCCGATAATTCCTCGCGCCGACATCGCTGCCCATACGGTGACTTTGGGTGAATGTAGCGGTTTCTGATGTTTTTGTTTTGGGTTGGTTGCACTCCAGTAACGACAATTTTGCTTGTTTACTTGCCCATTCAGGTGAAAATGGGCTTCATCGGAAAACAAGATGTTGGTGAACGTTGGAATAGTTGCTTTCGCGTAATAAAATAAGCAAATGTGAACTTACTTTTGAGACACCTTGTATCACTCTCTAATACAAAAGTGTATTCCCCATAAACCTTGGGTTTCAGTAAAGGAGTTTGGTAAAATGGAAACTTGATGATTACGCGCATGAGATGGAGACATGCGTTTACGCCTTCACACCTTGGCAAGCTTTCTATAATTAACAATCCTGATTTAGAGTGCGGCAGGTAAAATAAATCTAAAACATATTATTTTTGCCTGTACGAAATGTGTTAGAATTACTTTCTGGAATAAATTGATTTCTCTACGTGTTCAACTTCAGTATAGATAGTTTTTCTTTTGCACACCAGCAACAGCGCTATATAAAAATGTATTATATCGTTTCATTTGAATTATAATATTGAGATTTATAATTTTTTTTCAATGCTTTATATTTTTTTCAATTATTTCAATGCTATCTTATAAGATGAATTATTTTAATAGAAAAATACTAGAATCGAACTCGCACCAGTCCGGTCCGGAGAACATTGTCACCAAATTGAGAATTCACTTGTGAGCCGAATTGATTTTTTCTAGTATTTTTCTATTAAAATAGTTGATAGTATAATATAAAGTTTTAAATGAATTATACAAATAGCTATATTCCGTTATCCTCGGATTATTTATAATTAGTCCTTTATCGTATCTCTTATCATTGGCCAAATGCATAAATCGTACAAACTATTTATAAAAAAGGGCAAAAGAATATCAACCTGCCAAATCATTTACTCAATTGATATCGGATTTTGGTTGTAGAAGTTTAAATTCGACTATAGGAAAACAGTTTTGGGTAGAATGGTGTTTTATTGTATCTCTCCTTAACATTATAAGTAATAAATAATAATAAAATAAATATTTCTTACATTCACACCAATTAGCCTAGTCCAAAGTAAGCACTGTAAGGCTTGTGTTATGGATACTAGGGTAACGGATAGACATACATATATGATACATAAATGTGTTATATTCATAGAAATATATATAAACACCCATGACTCAGGTACAAATGCTCGTATTCATCATACAAACATCTGCCCCTTCCGGGATTTGAACCCAGGACCGTCGGTGCGAAAGGCAGGATCGCTACCGTTGCACCAAACGATCGTCGAAAAGTGATTACTTACAAAAGTTGTGATAAAAATAGAGACATCCATAATATTATGGATATGGGTAGTAGGACTTCTTACTGTAGTGTAGATGCAAGCACCACTCCAATCAGAAATCTGCTTTTGCATTACCTACCAAACAGCAAAGAAAGTAGCCGGTAAGGTACTTCAGGTATGCATCTTTTTTAGAGAAGCGCAAAGGTGTACCTAGGTAACAGAGTAAGGCCCTGGTGCGAACAAAACTGGAACCCCTCCCTTGGAGGGAGTTCCCCTGTATTCCTTCAAACGAGTTGTCATGATTAAAGTGGTATTGTTGATACGGCAAGCGTCAAATATAAAACAGCTGTATTTTTTTCATCTAGCGTTTAGTATAGGCGATAGGGAGAAAAAAAAAAACAGTTTCAACAGCTATTTATCAATTATTACTACCACACACTGAACCAGTAATTATGTGTTTTACAAGTATTATAAATTATTTTATCTCATTTTCTCAATATTGAATGGAATCTAAACGATACTTTTCATAAAAGAAAAAATGTGATTTCTCATCAATTTTAAAATTCAATGATTCTTTGTTTATGGCTTACTAGCTGTCTGTAGTTTTTCTAAAATGTAGAGAGAGTCTTACATTATAATAATTTATTAATATGCCAAATTTTTGAAAATTTTGATGGTAAATCTCTGTCCGACAGTAGTACCTGAAAGTCGTGTTGCCACCTATTTTATTTACATTCCGAGTAAGGGAAATGTTTAACTATTTCAATATGAGGTTTTCCGGTCAAGGTGATCATGCGCTTGGAAGCATAGCATCGTCTAGCCTTAAAGTAGCTACGCCAGTGTGCATCAAAGCACACTGAATCTGTCACTATAAATATATTAAAGCTATATTTTATCTATGACTGAATATTCCAATGTCTTAACGAAATAAATACACACAACATATTTGCTGCAGCCATACCATTTATTTGACAATTAACATATTATATTTTATTAATAATTTAATACAACTAATGATCTATCCAGTTTAGAAAGCCGGTTATTTGGTAGTATTTGCTTTTTAACAATTTTAACCCTTTCTTTTTTAAACTAATCGTCTTGGTCGTCATCGTCGTCGTCTTCTCGGTCTTGTTCTTGTCTCTAGAAAAAAAAGAGAATACACCATACATTACATATAAGAGTAGAAAAAGCTATTTTAAAATTATTCCCTTTCTTTTAGTCTTATTTTTATTATGGCAAACTTTAAATAAAGGGAAAGCTTAGCAAGGATATATTAGTCCAGCGATAATATTCAAGAAATCAATACAAAAAATTTATGATAATAATATCACTTTTGATCCGACAAGTTAAAATAAAGCTATTTTGCAATAAGAATATTTGGTTTAGATTTGGTAACTTTTTTTAGGTAGCTTAAGCAATATCTATTCTTGTAAATATTCACAAATTTCGATGAAATTATCAAAATTATTAGTTATCGATGTTTTGGGTGGAGTCTATGATTTACATATATCGATTAATTAAATAGTTATCAATATCACTATACATGAGGATGTATAGCTAAGGAGCTAGCATAGATTCTACGCGTTCTGTATTATTTGTTAATTTTTAACGACTCGTTCTTTCAAGTATTGATACGGAATGGCTCATTAGGGTTGTTCTTATGTCGTTTGTTATTCGATCATTCAAAGTTAAACACGAAATGCTCATTCAGTAGTTTATGCTTAGATCGGCTTATGTTTGTTCGTGCTGTGTTTTATTACTTTTGGTATTTCGTTGCTTTACTATATTAAGTTAAGCTACAAAATATACATGATTTGGTTTAATCGATTTTATTACAATTTATTATTACAAAGCGTAAATGAATGAAAAAATAAATGAAGTTTAATATTGTACTTTTTCAAATATCAATTCGATCATTCACGTTCGAAAGGTTTAAATACGCCTGGTATATATTTATGATTCTATAAATCTATAAAAACGATTATTTGCGATCATCAATTCTTTTTAGCATCTCGGGACGAAGGATGGAGGCATTCGCGATTGACACAGACTCTTTTCGCATGTGATTTCTTTCCACATTAATGACTTAAACTTAATGTGATTCTTAAGATCCTGATTGCTTTGCTTACTCTACTATATTCGTTTTCGCAATTCATTACACCAATCGTAAATTATCAGGATTTCACGTTTCCATTTTTGAATGTGTAGTAATATTAATGTCCATAATTCGTTAAATTAAAACTATTATGTCAAATAGTAATATCTGTACGCATGTATAGTTAGTAAAAAGTCCCTTTCATAACTTACTAAGTTTCCGCGAAACTGGAAATAATTAATAAGTATATAATTGCAAGTATGCTAATCAAATACTAGTTGAAGTCTGGTTATGCAGACGTAGAAGCAATATTTTGAGCTCAGAACAATAAGCTTTAGTTATTGTTCTGAGATTTTGAGGTATCAAAGCATATCAGTCTACCCAAAATGTCAGATTTTCATGACATTTTGTAGTAGTTAGCTGGAATAGAGAGGAGCTCTATGGTGCAATTAAGTGACTTTCGCAAGGGCCGGTTACCAGACTTGGAATTTATTAAAATTTGAATTAACTTGAAATTTATTTTCTTCAATTATCAGGAGGCATGTTAACCTAGAATTGTAATGTAGTTGGCCTACGTATTGGGTTATGGCTTATAGAGTTTTTCAGAGCAGAGCAGAGGAAAGGCTGTATGCGGATGGGAAATCATTTTTTTTATTTTATTTTAAATCATAGATTAATGTATATACAATGGTAGACTTATAATTAGAAACTCTTCATATGGCTTATGGAAGTATAAAATCAATTGGCAATATTCATGAAAAGTATGTGTATTCAATATAATAATAATTATAATTATAATCATGCAATAACACCCACTCAATTGTAATACTCGTAACGTATAAAAATATCCAAAAAGTATGTAATCTTCACTCTTCTTAAATAAATGTTAATAAATTTATTTATTTATTAAGTTACTGGCCGCATAGACACTGAATTAGAAACATACAAGTTCGTTCCATTTTTCAAATAGAAAAATTCTTTCTTCGCAACCTTTTTGGAGACAATCAAACATCAATTTGGAGATTTGTGGATTAAAAGGTTTGTTGAATATGGACAAATACAACAATTGTGACATGTCAATTAGGAAAACAATTGTCAATTTGCATTTCGATCAAATGTATGATCGAAAGTAAATCAAATAGGAGAATAGCTGACCATATGAAATGTTCGTAAATAAAGTTTTTATTGCTATTGAGTATTACAAAAGACACGGAACAATTGAAATTGTTCTTAAAAAAGGCTCAAGCGACAAAAACAACGGCCCAAAAAGATATGCTACGTACTTGTTATCAAACAAAACCTATATACAGGGTACAACCATATAAGAAATGAAGTTTTTTAGAAATGATCGTATAAACGACTCGTTAGGGGAACCTAAATTGTTTGTGAGGGTTTCTCGAAAGGTATCGCTTCTTACCAAGCAACACCGAAAGAAGCAATATTATTAATCGCGAAAAATATATTAATTCAACGGTACGAGAATGGGATAAAATGTTTCCCTCAGATAAAATAAAAATAAACTTGGTAAATTTAGTTGGAAAGCGCTATGTTAGACTTCCAATTAGCCATGCTTTCGATTATAAATATACAATGAGCATAGCCAAGTACGTTGGTGAGAATATTAAAGTACGGGGATGTTTATCCGATGTGGAGTCGGGGGCGGAATGATTGAAGGTACAATAGATCAATTTCTTAATACGCTACACAACTAAATATAATCAAATTTAGTAACTTAAACATAATATACTCAAATTATGCTATATATTGTTTTATTTCCTAATAAAAAGTGTTACAGCAAAATATCTTGGTCCGTTGGAAGTGTTTTGAATTATATGTCCACCAATGTAGACCTATTTTTTTCCTATCACAAACAAGGTCCTTAACAGTGCCTATTAGGTTATTTTGTTATGTTTTCCTATATTTGTGAGGTACTGGTGCCTACAATAAGTTTCAAACATAGAAACCTAGACTTATAGAAAGTTTGTCTTATTTTAATTATAAATTAACAACGATCTTGATTAAAGACTAATACGGTATGACTAATATTATATGTGTTTATTAATACATATTGACCTATTGGCGGCGGATAACATTGGGAATGAGTTTCAATATGGAGTGTTAGAAATTAGGTAGAGTAAATAATTTTATAGACGCCTTACGATCACTTACCAGTCCACCAGGCAAATTCTTCAGCGAATTCACATTTCTGGACGGCAATAGCTGAAATGTAAAAAAAAGAAAATAATTAAAAAAATAAACATAAAATAAAAATAAGTATTAATAAATGTTAATAGGAAAATACTTTTTTTATTCGATTTTTTCTAGTTTTTTTCTAATAAACTTTATAAGATAAGATAAGATAAGCGTTTATTTCCAAGAATATGGTTATAATATAAGATATCATTGAATATGCAAAAATATAAAAAAAACATAATTTAACTAATGGTGGAATAATGGTGGACACTTTTATTAATTCCGAGTTAACGATCCAACTGTGACTCTGTTATTGGTGATCAAACTGCTATATTTTATGTAAATCTATATAATGGTACTCACATTGTAAACATTTGATTGACTTAGTCCCAAAATCTGAAATGATGTTTTACATTTTAGTTTCCATGCAAGAACTGCACAGCGGCTGTAACTGCATCTATAATATTTTATGTTTATATTTATAGTCATCATTGTGATCACACAATCACGTTGTGTGAAAACACACATGCAAAATGACCACAACTCACCCTTAAGTGGGTAAAAACTTTTTTCCAACAATTGTTTAAATTTTATTTTAATGTAACATAATGGAAATGAATATTTTAAGTACTAACTTTTAGTACAACCACACAAATATACATTACATTTTATCAATCCTTCAACCGTAAAAATTTAAATAGAAAATTGTATACTTGTTTTTTTTTTACATAATATGGTATATTTTTCTATTATTAAATAGTCCACTGTAATGTATCACCGCTAAGCAAAAGGCCACGAATTTGACTGCAAGGAATCGAAACCGGCGTATACGAGAAAGATAACTGCCCACGGGCTGAGTTAAATTCTCAAAAGATATGTGCTTTTATATAACTTATTAAAAATATTAATTAAAAATCTGATAACAATATTTACCTCTCTGTAGTTTGACTTTGGTGGTGCCTATCGATAGTGAATAATAAAAATTAATTATGATACCAGATAAATTAATGTTAACCACCAGTGGAAAGAGAGCACATTAGCACACTTCTTGCTAATAGTTTAAGATTTTTTATTTGCATTAAATCAAATAGTTTTAAACTTTTATGCAAAATGGTGTTTTCAAAGCATTGTGTTATACTTATAAAGTGTCGAACTTTCAATGGAAAATGCCCTTGTTCCACCGGAGTGTGTGTTATGATAATTACAATGGCAAAGTGCAAACAACATAACAATGCACTCAGTATAGGATGAAAGCTCACAGTGAGCATACTATTTAGGTACTGTTATTTTAGGTACAACGTACGTAAAACAGATCATAAATATCTTTTGGCACAATAGAAAAATGATTTTACTGATAGGGTTTAATATCGGTCTACAAAAATTGTCATTTTATGGTGCGTACATGAGCTGTAGCTGTACAATTATTTAGTTGCTACTATCCTGGACAGATTTTCTTTTATATCTACCTAATATAATTTCTGTGTTATGTGGTACAAACAGTACTATTTCATACTGCCACTTTTATAAATGCATTCTATTGTCACGTTGAAGTCATTAAATATTTTCAAGATATTGTATAGTGGAACGCATCAAGTTTCAAAAAAGTGACTGTTGTTATACACATAATTATATTTATGAAATAAGATTCATTCTATCATATTATGTAAAATGATTCTTCTTTTTACTTTGTTACATATCCTAAATACCTACACAGACTCTGATATAACTACGACTGCTCGATGTACAATTTTATTACTGTAAAGTTTGTAGATTCTGTTGAATTATTACATACTAGCTTTCCGCCCGCGGCTTCGCCCGCGTGGAATTCGGTTATATTGCGGTATAAAGCACAACTATAAGAAAACTTCTCATTCTCACGGAAAAATCTAAGAAGCGCGATGTAACGCTGGATACAATTAGTTGTTAAACCAAAACTAATTGTTACACTATATTATATGTTTTCCCTTGTGGAGCAAAAACATGCAGATTTTGGGCACTGGAAACCCGGGAACACGCTACATAGAGCTGATCATGCGAAAAACAATGTTTTTCCAAGCTATCATTCCACTTCTTATGTATTTTAAAAAACACATCGTTACAATGTTTTAAAAAACACCCAGCGCCATCTATCACATACCTCAAGAACTAAATAACGTAACTAATACTTATACCAATTAGTAATTCGTGGACTTTAGTGATTTCAAGATAAGAAGATGTAAAAAAAACAATTTAGACTATAAAACAAATTGTACGTCATCCCTCGAGAATTCCTCATTTTCGAGGATTCATTTTCGTATCATTTAGCTTATATATCATGTTTATATTCGTTTGCAATATTTTACGTTGTTTTAAAACACACACAGCGCCATCTACAATCCATCCATCAAGCAAACAATATTTTTGTTTTTCCTCGGGAATATCAATTTTTCCAGGATAAAAAGTACCCTATTATTTAATCCGGACTTTTATGTTTACGTCTGCAAAATTTCAAAGCAATCGGTTCAGTAGTTACGGCGTGAAAGCGGAACAAACAAACAAACAAACAAACAAACTCACTTTCCGATTTATAATATTAGTAAGGATAGTAGATTTAAATACTCACATATGCGAAGCTCAGTGCCTGGTAATTAACGGTTATGTTATTATGAATTATATTATTATAATAATTTATATGGTTCGCCAGATGGGAACTTGATACAAAATATAAGGAATCATTGAATTCACAATAGGAATTTGAGTTGGTAATGTCAATTTTCCACATACATAGTGACGTAAAATTCAATTCGTACAAATCATTCACGATTTCATATATATCGACGTTAATTTGATAAGGTGGCAATTCATTAATAAATCTCACACTGAATAGAACCTTCACTAATTTCAGAGTAGTCGCATAGTAAGCGCGTGGGTGGGCAACCGATCGATCTTTATCGGATCCGCGTAATGGGTTATGACCCTTTCTCGCTTCTGCGCATATTTTTCAAAGGCCTGTATCCAAAACAATAAGGACATATATACATTGGCATATTATTGCCGATGCTGATAAAAGATCACGTTTCGGCATGTAAAGCCGTTAGATCCAGCAGCATCTGTATAGTTGACGCCACCATTTCTCACAAGACCCGTATATTGAGTTGTTTTCCCATTTTCTTTACGGTGTTTTTTATCTATGGGAAGGTCTGTGCCCTAACAGTGAGGGCATTAATAGGCTAAAGATAACGTAGAATTATAAAAGACACGTAGGTAAAAGTTGATTTTAGTTAAACAACGACAAGAGACAAAATTCACCACGAATGCTGGAATTGCTTTTTCGAGACATTTTTTATGATCTTATCAGGCTGGACCTGCTAGTTTGTTGATTAAACTCCCATTGTACGGTATTTTTGCTGATTTTGGTAGCTGGGTTTCAGTCTTTCTGAAAGTCAGATTTTCTATTTGCTCTTTTGACCTCATGGCTATCGATGCCGGAGTCATTCAGGGATATGACACCTTTTTGCTTCAAATCATCGATCTATTTCTGCTTATAAGGACTGTTAAATATCATCTTTTTGCAAATAATATTGAAACAGCTAGAATGGTTTACTTGAGCTACTTAAGTTTTCTTTCACATTGTTTTACGGACAATTGCTGTGGAGATCAGCGGCTAATATTAATAAATTAATGATTAATAAAACGATACTGAACATAAGGATGAAATTAAAAAATAATAATAAACACGTCATAAATCACATTAAATGTTTTATTTAAATGTGCTTGGACCAGTGTACGCTATTGTCTATTGTGTAGTGTGGTCTAGTTATCTTCTTCGGGATTATTAAAGGAAATTGATGTACTTACGTATGTATAGTTATGTATGTTATAATAGTAGTTTATGATACTGTTGCATAATAAGGGTTCTTATAACATGAGTTTTTTTATAGTATCACACGAGTGTTATAAGACCAAGTTATGTACAGTGTCATACACTACTTTATCTACTCTCATACTATATTACGTAAAACAATGTTGCAAACAAAACCAAACTTTGTTTAAATATTGAAAAGATTTTTTAAATGTCAAATGTTGGCGCCAAGGTGCAAACATCGATTGTGAATGCGTGTTGCGTCGTCGCGGACTCGTTCATTGAAACCTTGAAGATAAATATTTCTATCTACTCTGATACTATAATACAAAGATTCTAAAACTGAAAACAAAATGCTTATGACAAACATTACGTACAGGCCAAAAATAATTAAAAAAAAAGTTTAATTACGATACAGGTCTTGTATGGACACCTGTATCATAATATAACTTTTTAATCATAACGATACACCTATACAACCTCCAGCTGGACCAAGGAGGTTGGACCTCTACTTTAAAAAGGTTTCAATGAACGAGTCCGTGACGACGCAACACGCATGCGCAATCGATATTTGCACCTTGGCGCCAACATTTGACATTTAAAAATTTGTTGTTATATTCAGCGTTTTATTTGCAATATTGTTTTACGTATTATAGTATGAAAGTAGATAAAGTAGTGTATGACACTATACATAACTTGGTCTTATAACACTCGTGTGATACTATAAAAAAACTCGCCTACGGCTCGTTTTTTTAAAACACACTCGTGTTATAAGAACCCTTATTATGCAACAGTATCATAAACTACTATAACGCTTGTCTAACAACATTGATAATCAGTCATTCAACACTAGAAACAAAAATAAACTTGCTGTTCCAAGCTTTAGTTTAAAAAAAGAAGTTAGTGAAATTAGTGCCACTAAACCGCCTTTAAAGAAGTCTATTATCGGCTCCTTTAAAGACTCTAGGCTTTCTAGGCTCTCACGAACAAAGGCTATTACAGAATTGTTGATTATTTAAAGGACAAAAATGCATGGTCTTATACCCAATTGAATGTTTGTAAAGTAAATTCGGACACATCTTAATAAGCATCAAAAAAGATAAATCAAAAAATCTGTAACGCATATTTAAAGGGACATCTTCTCAATAGGACTCAAGTGTACTGAACTAACAAAGCCATATCATAGCTTTCAATTGATGCATTGTAAAGCGTTTTTTGTTTTATCTTTATCAACCATTAAATAAATATAGCATATCTTGTGTTTTCTTGTCTTTTCTACATCTTATAGGATGGTTCTAGGCATCGAGGCGTCCAAAATCAACATATTTACTTTTATTTATTTATTCATTTCATAAAACAACATTTAATTGTATTGAAAATAACGTTAATATAATAATAAAGAATTAAAAATAATAAAGAATAAATCTTTTAATGGAATTAAATTTAAGCCAATTAAAAAAAGGAAATTGATACCCTTAAAAATGTAATATAATTTAAATACATCTCAAACTCAAAACTTAATACAATCTATCAATGAATATGTTGTGCAAATAGTTACATTACGATTCAAATTCACCCGAACAATACCTTAAAACATGATAATTAATTTAAATAATTGAATATACCTACAACCATAAAACAATACAATAATATGTCAGAATTCATGTCCTCTACATAATTGTCAATACTGTAATACGCTTTGTTTGCGAAAGCCTTTTATTTCACTTTATTTAAATTTAAAGTGCATTTAAGTGTGTTGGGTAGAAGACTGAATAACTTCACCGACTGATAATGCACCATATTTTATTTTAGTTAGCATCGGTTTTTAAGCGTCTTCTGTCTTATATTTCGAAATTTCTTTTTCTACGCGTTACGTTTAAATTGCTTTGTTACTTACAGATTACGAGACTTTGTTTCTCGAATTATTAAATTGATTGATTTCAATAAAATGTTTTTTAAATAACCCTAAAAGACTTTATATGTACGTAAATAATACGTAATACTCATGTATGGTTCGAATGGTTTTCTTTCGCATTTTAAAGACTTCCTTCATTTTATATTTATAGCCCTTACCATTTAAAATATGTGTAAGTTTAACACTACTTACTTCTTTCCCAGTATTTGACGTTATAACGCTATCTAGACTCAACTAGCCCAAAGTATCCTCAAACTATCCTCAACTTTAGCTTACGTTATTAGCTCATTAGCAGATTTCTCATAAAAATACCAAACTCAGAAATATGGTTGTCAGATGCTTGTCCACCGCTGATGTTATTAGGTAAATTGTTAATTTGTCTTTACAATTATAGCGACTAATGAACAAGCAATTTTAATTCTCAACTCACCCCAAGATGATGAACATCTCCAAGACGCTGGAACGCAACAAACAAAATATTAATTTAAGTTAATGAAAACAAATTGCTGGAAAAATCCCGCTCGCCTCAGGGGGGAATATACTCCGCTATACGGGTAGCGTCATAGATAGCAACGCTACCGAAATAGTGGTATACGCTTGGGACTTAAGTTTTATAGAAAAAACGCCTCATATAATTTATACAAAACGTTCTCTCATCAAATATATCAAAGTTTGTATTTTACAGGATGCCATAAAATGTGTCTCGATTTCCTACTCAAGCATAAATGTTTGGATTTTAAGTGTTGTAAACGCAAATAATAGGAAAATAATTGTACATATTATTGTTTTATTTAATTGAATTAAAGTAACTAAAAAAAGGTTTTACAACTTACAGATTTTGACAGCGGCGGTGGTACCTGGGAATAAATAGAAAAGGACAATTTTTTACTTGTTTTGAGTTGAGATAACTAGAATTAGGTGCTGCCACAAAGAGTTCGGATGTTTTTTTATCATTTTAAAAGATCGTTTGTGGGAGTAATAAAATTAATAAAACAAAGTAATTTTATAAAAACAAAAAGTTATTGAAATTTTAGACGCTTTAGATAAAAAAAATATAATGTCGTAACCGGTAAAATCTTTTTCGTTTAAATGTGTTTTAGGCCATTGGTTAATATATCACCTTGAAATGAAATTTTGTATTTTATTAAATTTTTTTAAGTTGTATTTTATGGTTAATTATAATTTTTCAACCAATCAAGCTGCGATTTAGGTATCAAAAAAATAAAAATACTTACATATGCTACTTTGAGTACCTAGAATTATAAAAATAAATGTGTTAGAATCACATTACATTTGATAAGTAAAGAAGATATTATTTAATTTCATCTACTACATGTAGTAATTACTATATTACTTGAAAAAGAAGTCTTAAGCTGGGTCGACATTCGATTTTATTATGTTTTTAAAAACGTTGTATCAATAAATCGTATTGAATTGTCTTCAGCTCACAGAGTAGTCTGATATAACTTTTTAAGTGATATTGGTGTTTGATGGCAGATATATAAGTATATATGAAGATCGGGTAAGGAAATGTAAACAGGGATAATGACGTAATAACGTTAACCCGATGGCAGAAGTATTCATATTCTATCGGTGAACGAACGTCAATTTCTGCACTTTTTGTGTTCTGCTAATGTTTTTCTAAAATTGTTACTTGTATTGTTTTAAATAACGAATATATCATCACACTTGTTTCTTTAATGCTAAAGCCTTAAATTTTTAATACTTACGCCTCGTCCTTGATATTTCTGAAATGAAAACAATGGTTAAAGTAAAATATTTTCATATTCGAAATTCATCATCATCATTAGTCTATTAATTTCCCTACTGCTGGGACATAGGCCTTCCCTATGGCTGAAAACACTATAGGCAGAAAGGCCAGTAACTAGTGTTGGTTAGGGCTCGAATTCCTTAGACCTAATCTAAGGACCAGACTCGTGTTGGCAGTATCAGATCTCAAATAAGAGATTTTGACTTAAATGAATCTTAACTTTAGAGCTTTGAGTACCCTTAACGAGCCCTAAAGTGGGAACATTGCTTTTAGGACCGAGTTTTATAAAAAAAACTCATATGATTTTTAATTAATGTCTAGATCGACAGGAATTATTGTTTTGTATAGTTACTTTACTGTAAAATAGTATTCACCAAAGCTGGCTTGTGCAATTTTTCGATGTTCTACTATCTATATATCATAATAGAATAAAGTTATTACTAAAGGCAACTAACCGCAGAAAGGTAATCCAATTGTTTCGCTAAATAGTCTAGCTGTGTGCTCTGAAAAAATAAGTTACTCTGGCTTTTATTCAAGTTTCTTACTAACTTAACTTAATCTTAACTTTTATCTTATCTATTAATCTATGACAATTGTACCAAAAAATAAGTTAAATATATACGTTTCTGAACTACTAACGCATAAAAGACAACATGTGTTACAGAATACCAAATAATATCACCCAAAAATAGGTGTGAATAGTTCAGTAGTTGACTCAGAAGGGCGGCTAAGGGGTTTGAAGCCCCTTTCTGCAGCTCCAGAAGCATCAGACAAATCCCAGATTAAAAAAAGCCAAGTTAAAAAATAAAGAACAAGAAAATTAAAAGCACAAGACCCATTCAAATAAGATAAATCTGTGGCCAATATTGTCTTAAAATCATTCAGTTTCACAGAAACTGGAGTGAGCATGGGAAATGCAGTAAACGAAATCATCAACGAAATTGACGCAATACATTAGTTGGGATTAATATCGATATGTTGAAAAGGAAATGGGTTGCATATACATATTTAATATATGGTAAGTTTGAAATGATATTAAACAAAATTAAGTACCCTTACATCCTCTTCATCGTCTTCTCTATTATATTCGTCATCACGGTCTTCGCGTCTGTCTTGTTTGTCATATTGGTCCCATTTCCTCTCTCTCCTAGATTGCTCCCTGCGGCGTTCTCGCTTATCTTGTTGACGTTCCCGACGGCCGTACTGGCGATTATAATAATCCTGCCGTCAGTAAAATCAATATTCATAACATCAGTTTGTAAAGGGGGACATCAATGCTGGACGGGAAGACCAGGTATTTGCATCAATTGGCTTCCCGCAACATACATTTTGTTGAAAGTCTACCTGTGGTTACCCACACTACTTCATTTATATCATGATCGCCAATGAAACCTCTTTTCTGTAATGGTTATTTGTTCTATGAGCATTGTTAGATAACAAGAGCAGATGCACGCAGATGTAATTTAAATCTGTGAATTTTATTATTTTTAGCCTGTGAGCGAAACGGAAAACTGTTCTGATTTAACAATCACGATTATTACAACACTATGTGCCACATTGTACTTCACACAACTAAGAAGCCAATTTCTACTTGCTACGTTCGCTGATTCTATTACCGTACATCATAAGGTAAAAGGAACTTAATAAGATAATTTCTTTATCTGTTTGTATAAACGCAAAGATTTCATTTGTCTAAAAAGCGGAGAGGCATCAATTTCTAAATAATATTATTTAGTAAGTAATAATATTATTTGGTAAAAACATTAAACTCCTTACTCAAAGGAAAACCAATTTTACTTTTGTGAATCAGAATTTATAATGTTCTTTCCGTACCTAGAAGCAGCAGAACATTTTAGCAAGAACTGAGATCCTACATTACAAGTATTAAAAATGTAGATAAACTGGTAACGTATAAATATTTTTAATTTGAACAGACAACAAGAGTTCCTTTTAAGGCATGCAATCGTTGAAAGTGGCAAATATTATCAATATTCCTTTAATTGGAATTATCGAATTCCTTTATAGACATACTTTCATTTGTCTGTTTTCTTAAACAAAGTACTAAGACGAGAAAGGCAACAAACATACGCCTAGAGGTAAGTGATTATAATATCCTCCGAAACTGCTATAATGAAGAATAAGATAAGACACCACATTTCTTTTATATACCTTATACACTCTAAACACTAAAGCCGCTATCAATAGTTTTAAGTTAGAGTGTTTAAATGAATGAAACCATGAAAAGAACTAGTTGGGAAATCGCCCTACAAGCGAGATTGGATATTGACAGAATAGCTTTATTGTATTTATTGTAGAATAAATACAATAGAATATAGAGAATAGATTTATCAAAAAAGCTTACCCTCAGAATCTGATCGTCTTCATCATCGTCCCTGTCTTGCTCACGGTCATATCTATCTTGGTCTTGTTGATCATACCTATCTTGGTCTTGATCGCGCCTGTCCTGGTAACGAATACGACTATCCTGTTCTTGTTCCCGCCTATCTTGGTAACGCTCACGTCTTTCCTGGTCTTGGTATAGTCTCTGCAACTGGTATTGATATTGATCTCGTCTGTCTTGGTCGCGACGGTCTTGGTCGCGACGATCTTGGTCGCGTCGGTCTTGGTCGGGACGATCTTGGTCGCGACGATCTTGGCTCTGCTCACGATCACGTCTGTCTTGGCTCTGCTCACGATCACGCCTGTCTTGGCTCTGCTCACGATCACGTCTGTCTTGGTACTGTCCACGATCACGTTCACGTTCACGCCTATCTTGGTACTGGTCACGATCACGTCTGTCTTGGCTCTGCACACGATCACGTCTCTCTTGGTACTGTTCGCGATCACGTCTATCTTGATATTGATAACGACTAAGTCTTGATTGATAACGATCACGTCTGTCTTGGTCTTGTTCTCTACGATCCTGATCTTGATAACGATACCTAGATGGATCTATACGATCCTGAAAATAAATACCGCTTTAATATATTTCGAAATTTTCTTTGTAAATATTGCATCTGCAATGCAACTACTAATTATCTACTTCAAAGTTATCGGTATCTATCGGCCTAAAAGTGATTGCTGGAACTATATAACAAGTTCAAAATATTTAGTTCTTAGACTTACGCGCTTATCACTTTTAGCGGATTAGTGATGCGTTTAATATTGCTTTTTATACTTTATCCCGAAGTTTCGGTGTAATTCTATATAGAAGCCAAATCGAATTCAAAAACTCTTTACTATCGTTAACATCAACTATTATTTTAAGTACTTTAGGTATTGTTTTAATTAACATAAAAAATACTTTGTATAGCTTTCGTTGACAATTATTTGAGTGAATAAAATGTACGATATATTTCTATGATAATATCTTGGCAAAACACAATGTATTTTATTTATCTAGATAGAGTCAGAAAAGATTTAAATGGAAACGTGAGATATCTAAAAACACTTGCAACTCAGTACATTTTAACACGATGAAGGCGTTACTTACGCTATCCTCATCTTCATATTTCTTGTAGCGTTTATCTTCATCTTCTCTATCCTCTCTAGATCTCTGTAAAGAGGATTTACGAATAAGTAAAAACTTCTTTGTTTGTCTGTTGTAAAATTGTGTGCAGAGTTCTCTATGCTCGAGTGAGACATCAATATATTACTAGGCGATGCAGTCGCTAAGCATAAAGCTACGCTAGCACCTTATATTGGAGAGGAGCGTAATACCTAAAAAAAAAACATTTTTATTGTTTCGATGGGAATTTTTGTGAATTTCGCAATTCAGGCACCGTCACAATCTGGTCCTAAACCTGTTGATTCGATTCCACACAAAAAAATAATAAAATCGGTTAAGAACTCGGGAAGTTATGGCGTAACAGACATTGCGCCATTGAATCTGATACATGGGAGCTTCGCTCGCTCCGCTCCAATTATTAGTTTAATATTTTTTCGATAGTTTTATCATTACTTAGTGAATATCTCTTAAGATTATTGTAATTTTATAGAATGGATAGATAAAAATAAAATGAAAATCTATATTTTCTACCAGCAAGAAATATCTAAACGGTGTCGACTATACTAGAAATGACTTTTTTACAACCACAAATTACACTGACGATTAAATTAACTAGTCTCTTACATAGAGCATGATATTTCCCAAATAACTCATAATACATTAAAGTATATTAAACCACGCATAAAAGGTTTTAATGTGTAAAATAAAACTCTTTTTAATGGAATTTTTGTTACATGAATGCATTTTTATCCAGTTTATGAAATATCGTCATATATGTAAGTGACTATAGTTATTTCTGTTCCTCAGTATATAAAATAAGTAGTACAAATATTACCTCTGAACGCTATAAAAGTAATTAAAGAGTTTTATTTACTTATACTGAGTGTTCATATAGTTTGCACAAAAATTATAGCAAGCTCTTGCAATGACTTGAGATAACTTCTTAATGTTATTAGTTCCTAGTAATTTATTTTTACTTTGTCAAATTTTTATTCAATTAACTTTTAATCGCACAATTATTAATTTAACATAAAATGATATTCATTGCACAGTTTAAAAACCCTTTTACTTAAGTTTTGCTCCCTGACAAAAGTTGCCACATTATCAAGAGTCAAAGTCATTCAAGGGGATTTATAATTTCCAACAATCTTATTTAAAGAGGTCCGATTTATAGCCAGAATATTATGGCAGCCAGGTATAGAATTTAATTTTCAATTCAATTCAGTAGATGGTAATGAAAGAATTCCCAAAACAGTTGGTACGTTTATTAAGAATATTATTAAGTTAGTGTATTCTCTCGTATCCCATATATAAATTGTACTAAACCATAAAAAATATAAATAAAAATATTTTAAATAACTAACTTCCATTTTAGATAATGAATAGAGCAAGGATTTGTTTTAGAAATTTTGATCTAAGTATAATGTTTATAATTAAGATGATTAGCTTAAAGAACAGAAAAACGATTTAGATATAATTTATTTAAATAAGTTTTTGTAATTAGTAGGTAGTTGAGTCAAGTGTCTTTATCTTAAGTAGAACCGAGAAAAGCGGAGCATCTATTAAGTTACAGAAATGTTAGCGCTCAGAAGTAGCATATTCTTATCAAGTAGAATTGTCGAAAAAGGTGAAAACTATATCTCTACTCGCAAGTCGTAAAAGAATTTAGATAAAGAAGAATACTAATAAGTTTGGGAGAGTATCTTACATGTTCATGATCGTCCTCTTTGTCATGCACGACCTAGAAGAATAACACAACAAAAAATTTTAACTGTTACCAAAGATCTTATAGACAAATGATGGTTGGTTATGAGGTACTTTTAGTAAAATTAAAAACCTCATTATATTTATTTATTAACGGTTTCCCATTCAGCTAGGTTAGGCAAGTGTCTGTCAGTGACAGACAGTAGAGTGAGCATCGCTGTAGTTGTAATTATTACCACCTACTCCGAATAGCTTTTAATTTGTTCAAAGACGAATTTTACATAACCCATCCTCTACCGGATGGTGAATACTGTTTTTACTTAAATAATACAGCACGAGCAGAATATAATCGGTTAAAAACTGCTTTATTTGTGTTTCACTGAATTGTACTGACACACGTCATTTATAGATGTGTTTAGAAAAGTCCTTTGATCTGGCATCTCATGTGCTTAAATGATTATATAATTTTAATTGCTATATTCGAGTAACATACAAAGGATTTAATTATGCTTGTTTAATAATAATACACGAATGCGGTTACAATAATTTTTACATTAATAAGCAAAAAAAAAATAGTGCTTATCTTAATTTTATACCTTTTATTTTTAAGATATTGTTTTTCTACGATGTTACTGGTAGTGGAATCTATCACTCTTAAAAATCATTTCATACACGTGCCGATCAAAACTAATAATTCCTATTTAGTTGTTTTTTATATATATATTTAATATAATTTGTTCAGATACTCACCTTCAATGTCAGACTCTGTAGTCTTCTTCGGTTTGATGCCTAAAATAAAATAATTTTCAAAGATTAAAAAATAACGGTTTTATCTACCTTTTCAAATAATTGTGGCAAAAATGTATTTATATTATAAAACTTATTATATTTTCCATGTTACACATATTACACTGTTGCCCCCATTGGGCTCAGTTTTCACCATGGGTTTCATTATCAGTATCGTTTACCCTAAGATTAATTTGGTAGTCTACTTGGTATATTCGCTGAGTATGGAAGTAAAGAGGACTGTTTTACCAAACGTTGCCTTTCGCAACTGTGGTCCTGGGTTCGGTTAAGATGTTTTTGTGATGAATACGAGCATTTATACTTGAGTCATAGGCATTGATATATATATTTTTACTAATATTATATATGTATGTTTATCCTTTACCCTAGTATACACTATACAAGGCTTACAGTACTTTGGGCTAGATTAATTTGTGTGTTGTAAGAAATATTATGAATCTGTGGTCATTCTTAATGCAGTACGAATATGTTTTCGGTGTATGTTATTACAATTAATAAACATCTAACTCCTTGGAAAGATACGATTTAACTGGATTACAAAACTTGCTAGTTTAAATAAAACTAATTTTACCGGATTATTGCACATATTTTAAATTTAATCCTAACGATGTTTCGACTCCTTTACAGGAGCCTTGATCACAGGATGACTAAGGCGAACATGTGTATTTACTACCTTCGTAATATTTTGATCGGGCACGTCAAATTTATATAAATCATAATAGTTTTATTTTGTTTTTAATTAATTCAATTGTATCTACGATTACTGTTAACTACTGAGTTTACTATCAGAGGCCTAAGTGCGAGTTTACGCATCAATACTCGAAAAAGTTTGCGTCAAATATTACTATGGAGTTTTGTAAAAGTGCCCCTAGCGGTAACCAACAGGAACTACGAATCTTCATAGAAATCTATAACGCGTTCGATAACGAATATCGAATGCGTGAACTCGCACTATACTGTACTGCAAATTGGGAGGCACTTTCGAGAACTGGCAAAAGAAACTCGGTCAGGGAGACCGACCTCCATCTTACTTTTATTATTTTGGAGGAGCTAACTACATCACTAAGTCTTGCATTGTGTGGTCATCCTGTGATCACGGCTTCTGTAAAGGGGTCGAAACATCAGTATTAAATATAGAATTTTTCCGGTAAAGAAGTATTTTAGGTGTGTGTACGCGGAAGTGTAAGAACTTACTAGGTCATCGTCGCTGGAACTGTCGTCTAGTGACTAAAAAGCAAATGAGAATATTAATTTTGTTGCTTCAAGAAGCTGTTTATAATATTATTGTCAGCCTACGTAGACGGCGTACTTTTAACCTGTCTGCGACATGATTTTTATTAATATAGGTATAGATTTTCTATGTCGATTTTATAAGTTCAACTTTACATTCCTATAATATTCATGTAGTGCTCTAGACCATCTGCGAATGCTTTAACACTGCAAAAAGTTATTACATTTTAAATATCACTTGCAGGTATCAGTATACGGAATAGGTATCCTACTTTCCTTTCAAGCTAAGCGGTCCCGTGTTAAAGTCCCGTTAGAGGGGGATGTTTATGTGATGAATACGAGTATTTGTATAACTGGCACCTAATAAATAACAATCAAATCAAATCACAATAACTTTATTTCATAGGCCCTTGCGGGCACTTAAAATCGTCAATTTTACAAAATCAAGATAATATTCTTCTATCCGCGGAGTTGATGCCGCGCATGTAATCGCCACGAGCGACCCGATTCCGAACGTAGGGGCTAACATGAGAAGAATCGGGCAAGAAACTCATGTGCCAAAACTCTTATAAAATCGCCAAATGTCTTACAAATTGTGTATATTACAAAAAGATTCAGAGAACGAGCAATTAGTTTCTTTTAGGTCCACGCTGCCTTATTATTCAAAAAATCTTTAACACTGTAATAAGCCTTTTTGCATAACTGAGTTTTAATTAAAAATTTAAATTTATTCATTGACAAGTCATGCATGTTACATGGCAGCGTGTTGTACATTCGTATACAGTGACCTGCAAAGTAGTTGCTTATTTTATGGAGCCTATACCTGGGCATTGCTAGCTTGTCTTTATTTCTTAAATTGAAATTATGATAGTCACTATTTTTTCTGAATTTAATATCTTTATTCTTGTGTACATACAGTAAGTTTTCATAAATATATTGTGAATGTACAGTCATAATACCAATTTCTTTAAATTTTTCTCTTAAAGACTCTCGGGAGCCCATCCTATAGATCGCCCGAACAGCCCTCTTCTGCAGTACAAAAATGCAGCCAATATCGGCGGCATTTCCCCACAGTAGTATCCCTTACGACATAATACTGTGGAAGTAGCTAAAATAGACTAAGCGCGCAGTTTTTACGTCTGTTATTTGACGAATCATTTTTACGGCATATGCTGCAGAACTGAGTCTGCTCGATAGGCATATAATATGAGGACCCCATTGTAACTTAGAATCTAAAGTTATACCCAGAAATACAGTTTGATTGGCTAGCTCTATTTCCTCATCCCTAATCCTGACTTTGGCTTTAGCTAATTGAACATTTGGCATAGTGAATCTAATGCATTTTGTTTTACTTTCATTTAACAACAAATTATTGGCGCCAAACCAGTGAACGACTTTGGAGAGTGCAATGTTTACTTCGTCAATATTAATTTGTCCACGTTTAACTCTAAATATTAAAGACGTGTCATCTGCAAACAAGACTATCTCATGGTCGCGTCTTACAAGGTGAGGGAGGTCATTAAGATATATCAGAAATAGAAATGGACCCAATATTGAGCCCTGCGGCACCCCCATTGTTACAAATGATCCAGGCGACTGCTCTCCATTGATAACCACCTTTTGAATCCTGTCACTTAGGTAAGAAGTGAGAAAATCCAAAGCGGTACCACGGATACCGTAATAGTGTAATTTCCTGATTAACGTCTGATGTTGGACACAGTCAAAAGCCTTTGATAAGTCACAAAAAACACCATAGTCATCCTGCGACTCCTCCCAGGCCTCATAAATGCATTCTAACAATTTAATTCCAGCATCAGTCGTGGACCGTCCGCGGGTAAAACTAAATTGTTTAATATGTAGTAAGTTATTATTACTAAAATATTTCTGTAATTGCTTAAGCGCGGTTTTTTCAAAAATTTTACTGAATGTTGATAGTACGGATATTGGACGAAAGTTACAGGGATCTGAAGTACAACCAGATTTAAACAATGGAGTTATTTTGCTAAGTTCCATCAAATCAGGAAACACACCACTATCAATACAGTTGTTGAAAACTAAAGCTAAATGTGTAGCAACTATTTCAATAACATTATTTACCATATATACAGATATTCCCCAAAGATCGGCAGTTTTTTTAATGTTCAACGATTTAAAAGTGTCTATGATGTCACGTTTAGTAACATAATTAAATTTAAATACAGTATTACAACAAGGAACATTTTCTTTCAACAAGGATTCTGCAATGGGGGTGGAAGAGCCTAAAGTGCTTGTCAAATCTACTGGAATTCGAGTAAAAAATTTTTCAAATTCATTCGCAACATCTGAGTCCGAGCTAATAAATTTACCATCAATTTTAAGTTTATAATTATTTGCTGAAGCTTTTGTCCGGCCAGTCTCTGCATTTATAATTTTCCAAGTAGATTTGACTTTGTCAGTACTGTTATAAATTTGAGAACTAATATATCTGGGGGCACGGCAGTGCCCCCGCCAAGTCAAGCAAAAAAGCGGCACGGACGTACCATCCTTTTCTCGAAGAAATTCAGGCCATTTTCGACCCCCTGTAACTTCGTTGCGGATAAAACTAGAAGACTGAATTTTCTGTAACCATGCAGGCATTGTAAAGACACGGTATATTTCAAATTTCATTCAATTTGAACTAGTAGTTTAAGAATTATAACGGGTCAAATTTCTTAATTTTGTCACTCACTGACTCACCGATCATCAAAATTCTAAGACACTTCTAGCAGACCAAGAAGCTTCAAATTTGGAATATAAATAGTGTTTGGTGTATGAATCAAGGAAAAACTAAAAAAACCTACAAAAGTAAGAAAAGTTCATAAGTCAGAGAGAGGGCTTTAAGAAAATTCGTTGCTGGTAGATATACATACATATATACAATAAGTAGAAGGTACCGAAAAGGAAAAAGTAGACTGTCTACAAAATACAAAAAGCAATGAGATCCCATCAAAAACAATACTTGTCAAAAAAACCAAGTCTCGCAACTTAGTTGTTCTACGATAAAAAGTTGTGAGATCCATGTAATACCAAGTCGGTTATTAATTTATTCAGTCCCTACTTAAGCGAATTTCTGTCTTAATAGGTCCAGTCCAGACCAGTATTGTTTTATATAAATACATTGACTCGGCCATCGCATGAAAACACGTGTAAATTAAATTATTTGGTGCGATGGCCCAGTCAATGTATTTATATAAAACAATAAAGATTTTTAATATTGATATGCATCACTATAAGATGCTGTTAATTATTAGGTAACAACTTAATGCTTCGAGTACGGAGATTCCAGACACAATTGATTTTCAATTGTTATGGACCACGATCGTGGTCTTAGGGACTGGACGTATAAAGACAGAAATTCGCTTAAGTAGGGACTGAATAAATTAATAACCGACTTGGTATTACATGGATCTCACAACTTTTTATCGTAGAACAACTGAGTTGCGAGACTTGGTTTTTTTGACAGGTATTGTTTTTGATGGGATTTAATTTTTGCAGTTTGACAAACCTGCTTAAAAATTTTTGAGTATGACTTGACATAATTTTGAAAAGATTCCGTTCTATTAAACTGTCTTTCTGAGTACAGCTCATACAATTTTTGCCTACATTTGTGTATTCCTGCAGTGGCCCATTCGCTAAACATTGGATTAACAGTAACGGTGATCTCTTTGGTTTTGAAAATTTTGTTAAAATGGTTGCAAAATGACTCAAAAAATTAATTATACATATCATTTGGTGGCATATCCGGTGATAAAAAAGGAAGTTTACAACATAATTCAATTCCTATACGTTTCAATCTGTCAGCAGTTACTGGTCGACATATAATTTTACGTTTACTGACTTGTTCTGAATTTGCGGGTCATACACATATATGACATATTTATGAGTCAAACATTTATTATATGTAGCAGCGTAGTCATTATCTCCAGACTATCAATATCCCTATAGCAAGGGATAGGTCTTTTCTATTAATTAAAACGGTTTAGGAACAGTGGGAACATATTTTTTGATCAACCATCTGATGACCCGTACTTGCGAGAATGATAGCCATAGCCACAATTTATGTGATGTCGTTTAATTATTTAGATGTGTATACTTCTATAAAACGACAATGGCTTGAGATCAGTTTTAAATTCGTTTCGAAACTGTATCTATCATCGGAAATCCACACATATTATTATACATAAACATGGAATCCGTCATTTCATCGTAATTTACTACAACGATTTTCAATATTTTAATTACTATTTCTAGATATTTATATTTCGATATGTAACAACTCCTCAAATTGCGTGAGTTGGAATAGTTTTTTTTACTGACTCAATTTATTTAATGTTATTTCCATACTTTGTATGTTTATTTCACAGAAGTAATGTTGAACAGATGTTGTGTTTTGATAAAGATTGTTTTCTACTTTCACGACAAGTTTAGTTTACAAATTAATATATATATTATTAAAGTCTCGGTATGTTAAATGTATTTTTTTCTAAAAAAGCTCTCGTTTCGCAATGCATGCTGCATGCTTGCGTGCATGCTGCGAAGTTAGAAATGTTCGCTGCTTGTTTACATGTTACATGCCTGCTGCGTGGTTGTTGGCATGCTTGCTTACATACTCTATGCTTGAATGCATATAGAGTAAAAATATGAACTATCTGTTATATTTTTTGTTGCGCTAATGTACTGCTCGTTAAAACGTTACTGCGATTAACGGTTTTTTGATGAACCTTATAACAGTGATTTCTTTTATAAATAACTTTATCTTTTTGCGTGATATGCTCGCGGATCAGTAATGCTGAAAATATTTGGCCCAGCAGCAAAAACAGTTAATGTCTTATGTAAAGGTATTCTTCAATTTATGATAAGCATCAATTAAATAGTTTCGCTTCCTTAGTAATGAAATTTGGACTGTAAATATACACTAAGCTGACTTAACTTTTCTATTTGTTAATTAGGGGTGTGTAATAAATCCTAATTTGAAGCTGACAAATTTAGGGGTATCAGCTAGTATAAAATAAGCTCGCGAAGAATTGGTTTATTACATTTTTATTTGCGTAAGGAGTCAATCTAATTCATAGACAAATAAAAACTCGGTATAATCTAGAATTCTAACATGTTAATCAAAATTTTGAGGAATTATTATTAATTACATAATATGCAATATGCATGCTAATAACTACTAATAACTAATATATTGTTTTAAACTTTCATGGTCACTAACATTATAGTAATATACCTAAGTTATTTACGGGATTGTTACTATGTACCGGAGCAACTGCTTTGTGATCATGGCGCTTGCAACAGTGCCGAAATATCGGAAACTCGCTAAAAACAAGGTAACAATCCCGTAAATAACTTATATATATTACTATGCATGCAACTAAAACTACTTAATTTTTGTTTAGTTTTCTTATAGATTTTTAAAAACTTCATATGTTAGTGGTTGTTAGTTGAGGCTCGAAATGGTTTGTCACAAACTTTGTGTAGTGACTAACTTATATATATATATATATATATTGTTCATATAATTATGAATCATAATGAATCATGATGTAATCTTAAATAATAAAACTCTAAATTAAGAAAAACTAAAAAAAGAGATAAAATGTATTTATCTATAAATTGTATCTACATCACGATAATCATATAACTTTCATTTACACCAATTTTACACTAATCCTTTCCCAAATTAAGCTCTGTAAGGCGTGTGTTATGAACAATAAGATAAGGGCTAAACATATATACAATTATGATACATAAATGAGTAATATTCATGGAAATATATATCTGAGTCATGTATATAGTCAAGTACAAATCCTCGTATTCATCCCGCAAATATCGCCCCTTCCGGGAATCTGGAACCATTTGACTTCGCAGATAGGGTTACTCCCGCTTGGTCACCCGGTCGGCAGAGATCCGGCGGATTATTTTGAGTTTGTTAATTAGTTTAGGATTTGTGTTAAACTTCGGAATCACAATGACGATATGTTAAATTATATGAATTAAAATACATTAATTCAGATAGACATAAGTTACATATTATGTATACATATTTAATACGGATGTAATCAAGGAGGCCCCTAGTTACAAATGTAAATAAAATAGTTGTAAATAAACCGAACATAAGGTTATTTTTCTTCCTGTTGATTTTTAAGTCAAAGGTTTTCTTTAGAATATTTTTAATTGGAAAGAAACAGATTAAATTTGAATATAGAAATAAGAATGTAGTACTTCATTCTTAATTAATATATTCAATGTTTGCCAAAAAAAAAATATATGACGCCAACAATCTAGTTTTTTTACTGGTCACAGTGTCTTACATAAAAAAATTACTAAGATAAGAACCTAACTTAACCAGTTTACTTTATTTATGTAGCGATTAGTTAGTGTTGTCAAGTTAATTATATATTTATAAGTTTAAGTTAAAACTTAACCTAACTTGACAAAATATGTAGGCGAAACTGATTTTAAGTGCTTTTCACCTAACGTTATAGTTTGAACAGCCTATGACGATAATTAAATTAGAAATAATAACCTATTCAATAATTTCAAACTATGAGAATTACAGTTAGGACTACCAATTCGAGTTTGAACTTTTAAAACAAATTTTCTAGTAAAGTTATCTTAAAAACAAAAAAAAAAACTATGTAATATTAACTCACATTGACGTTTGTATTTGAATCTTAATACACAAAGAATAAAAATCAGATTACAAAAACAAAAACTTACAGAAGGGGCGGCCAAAGCCGCAACTAAGCAGAAGCCGAACACTAACAGCACCTTCATGTCGAAAGCTACAGGATTTGATTTCCGAATGCATTCTATTTAAAACTCTGGATCACAGCCGTGAATAATCGGTGTTAATGATGTACAGTAGTTATAATTCAGCGCGAAATTTTAGACACAAGTCAATTAGGCTTGCACGTTTCCTTATTTCTCGTTTTGTTTTGGTCGTTATATTCAATGTTTAATTTTTTTTTGTTAATTCTAACCATAGAGTATTTGTAGGTCATACTCAGTTCAACAACTAATAAAGTTTTTATTGTATAGATATGTTTATAATCTATAATATTCCTTACCTTTATCCACCATTTTTACGTAATAATTACATAACAATAAAAATTTAATAGACATAACGTTAATTTGGTATAACTATTCACTCAGTAACTCGTCTAACTAAATAAATTTCCTATTACAATATTTCGGTTATTTTTGGTTAATATAATATTCACAAACTTTAAAAAAATGTTGTGAAACGGTCTGTTATAATTATCACAATAAACGCCTAGATCACGTCATATGGCACTCTTATTTGCTGAAAAAGTAATTCAATGTAAAGTAAAGTTGTTTAAAAAAAACTTAATCCGAAATAATTATAATCGTTATTATACTTATAATATTAAAGTGATTTGCTTTCCATCACTATTTATGTATTTAAAATAGCTTCGTAGACAGATTACAATCAATTACACAACCGTGAGTATTTCGAATACAGTAAGACGAAATTCACAGTAGCATTTAAATCATGAATTATCTAGTAACTTAAACTACTTTAAAAAAGAATACCATTTTAATAAAATCACTTTTTAATTAATAAATAACGCGTTTAATATTGTTTTTCGTTTTTAAGCCTGACCTTCGACTCATTTTCCTATGATCAGCGATCACAGCTCCTGTAAAGGTGTTCAAATGTCAGGATTAAATGTCAAAAATAAAATTAAATGCGCAATTAATCTTTTAAACGTGCTCTTATTTAAATGTGTAAAAATAGAACAGCAACAAAAACAATCCACGGAGTAAACTTAATATGATAGCCTAGTATGAAAGAAATGACATTCTTAATAACGATTCAAATAATATAGTATACTAGCTGACATCGTACGCATGGATTAGAGGGCCACCCTTATGACCTAGGGGTATAAAATATAGCCTATTTTCAGACCTAACAAATATACACAAAAAAAATCATACAAATCGGTCAAGCTGTTTCGGAGGAGTTCGATAACAAAGACACTGTGACAAGAGATTTTTATAAATTAGTTTTCTGAATTGGAAATTTCTGATACTTCTGATACGAATCTTTATTTCTGCCACTACGAGCCTTATACATTGTACTTACGACACATTTTTACTATGGGGTTGTGAAAGGAGGTGTAATTTTTGTACACTTGTAATGCGCAAGCTCGTCTTTAACCTATTGGAGGAACTGGGCATATGAGAATTATGGGGCCCCTGTGACTTTGACAGAACACTTTTTTATAACTAGAATAGACAAAAAAAGTAGATAAACAAGGTTTCAGATTTTTTATTGACAGTCAATAGTAGAATAGAAAATCCCACCAAAAACATTATGTATAAACTAGCCAAGTCTCGATGGAGCTGCTTGTTTATTTCTAAAAAGAAATGAAATCTAGACAAAGTCGTGCCAAGCCCAAGGTGCCTTACTGCGATTTCTTTATTATTATAGTTAATGTTGTGTGACTTGGCCGTTGAACATTCTTTATACGTTAGTGGGTATAAGTAAATTTTGTTTACACGTAATGTTATATCTGTTGTAACTACCTCAAAGTCAAGCGGTTTTTTATACCTCTTAGGACCAGTAAATAGAATAAAAAATAATTTATTCAGAAAAGTTTATAAAATATAATTGAAAGGGCTTAGATAAAAGTTAAAATCTTGCAGAAAGAGCCTCATCTCAGCATGTGCCACAGTATAAACTGCGGCGTTTGTTTTCAGATGCAGATGTGCTTACAAGCTAAATGACATGATTATATCATATTTAATATACCTACTCTATTTTTAGGCGTACCAGCTCAGTTGCGTTGTTATCAAATGTTGCTATGTTGCTGATCATATTGCAGAGTTATTTGTACTATTATTTTCATTTGTGCTTGTCGATGATGCAGATGTCAAGACAGCATAAAACAATGCACCTATTGCTTAGCTTTTAAGCCTATGTCGATGAAATTATATATACTTTGTTGCTTATTCTTAATAATATATATTAATATACTCAGTTAATTTATCTGTCATCAATAAGTTACAATCGTGTTATTATATTCATCTTTGTTATGATGTTTACATGTGTGACTACAAATTTTGACATATTCACTTACATTTAATATATAAAAGAAAAAAAATTGAAGTATTCTTAAATGTTTATTTTACGAATGAAGCTATGCACATTACCGATTACCTATTCACTATTTTCTCTTCATCGAAACAAAATAAAATACATAATTAAGGTAAGAGCTGACTTAACTCTTTGTTGTAACTTGTGGTTGTAACCCTATAAATGTAATATTTCTAAAATATGAATAGTGTAAGTATAAACAGTTCACATTTGACAAGAAATACATAAAGATAAAGAAAAAGAAAGTAAGAAAAACATATAAAAATATATTTAAAATTATGTACAGTAACAGAAACATTTCCGCTATTTTCTGTCCTTGGAAATAAAATAGTATAAAAAAGCATTATTGATTTATTTATTCATTTAGACGCTATAACAATTCACAAGCTTTGATTTTTTAATACAATACTTTAAATACAATTAAACTAAAACGGAAATAGCCTGGCAGCTTGGCACCTATAACAATTGTGCATAACATTGATCAATATTCGTTAATTAAACAGTCGAATAAAATTTCAGTATTTATATAATAAAAATAAAAATCAAATTAAAGTTTATTTACATACACATTAAAAACAGTTCATACAAACGATCTCCAAAACTAGTCAAGATCAACAGCAAAAAAGTATTTAACAATGCCTAGTTGGAAGACTTCAAATAATTGATGAATGATTTGAACTTTTGCTGAAATATATCGGCTTGGGTAATAAGCTTATTGTAATTTCCACACATGCGAGACAGCGGATCATTGTGCGTTACATTGTACGTCGTTACAGGTAAAAGAAAAAGTTTTTAGTTGCGGGTTCTATCAAACCTAAGCCCAAAAGATATTAAGAAATATTGTTGTTGAAAAGTTGTTGTGATATGGGTACAATTTCTACCTAAAGTAACATGTAAGCAAAGCAAAGTGGGTGGTGGTCGGTTTCACGCCTAAAACCTCCTTATATGATACCTCTTTATTTGTTCAATATATTTTTTTAATTTCTCTTAGTTATCCCCTCTTTCTTTTTCCCACGTTTTTCTCAGGTCGCTTTCTTGTTTGTCTGTCTGTCTGTCTGCAGTTGGATTCTTGCAACTCAATTTTGAGGCACTTTTCGGCCACCTAGCGAGCTGAAATTTTTGGAGCAAGTCAGAACCCGATGACAATGCATCCTAAAACAACTCATCCTTTAACTTTCTACGGCCACTTTCAGGCCAAATTTTGCGAAATTTCACTTTCATATGAAAAAAGTCATAGCGACTCATGGTTTGCTGCGATTAATTAATAAATTAAAAAGAATAAAATAATAATAACGCAAGAAAATTAAAAAGAATAAAATAATAATACTAGATTTAAAAATCTAAAAATCCCACGTTTTTCACTAACCAAAAAAGAATAAAATAACCCGGCGGGATGTAATGAGATGTACGTTATGCATAGATGTTGAGAGTATTTGTAAAGATGCGCCCCCACGTTTTGAGTGGCCACTCGCTTGGCCCCGCCGGGTTATTTTATTCTTTTTTTGTTACTGAAAAACGTGGGATTTTAAGATTTTTAAATCTAGTATTATTTTCATTATTTATTCGCTTCCATTACATTTTTCATAAAGTTGTCTTATCTTAGAAGGTGGTCCATCATTCTTACTCGTCTATTCTCAGTGTTGTCCATAATACTTCTTTTTTTTTAATTTATACAACACTTCCTCATTTGTCACCCTTTCGAACCAACCTATTCCCCTCCATTCCGTTGGACAATAAGGGTGACTAATGAGAGGGTATTGTAGAGAGTAGAAAAGCTAGTTCTTCATATAAATTTATTATTTTTATAATAAAAATATACTAGATTTTGTCTCTAGTTTAAATTTATCACGAATATGATAATATGATGTCTTATGCCAAGGTGGTAAAGTATATACAATGTGTCCCGTAACCAGTGTCGGAGCCTTTCATGGTGTGAAATATGGCATTTTTTATCGACTAATTGCCCCTCAAATTTTGTTTTTCTCTTACGGCCGCCATTTTGTTTTCTTGGTAACCAAGATCTGGGCTCTCATACTAATTTGATCACCACTACTCATGTAAATGTCCTATCAACATTAAAATGGTGTCATTTGATAGCTAAAGATGTAGACAACAGTTACACATCCATCATGTTTCAATTGTCATGGAATAAAAAATAGAAAAAAATAATGAAAGAAAAACAAAAAGATTCTTTTTTGTGTTTTTTAATTATTGGCTTTTTGAGAAAACCCAAATTTAAGGGGCAATTTGTCGATAAAAAATGCCATATTTCACACCATTAAAGGCTCCGAGACTGGTGACGGGACACATTGTATAGTAGTAAACGAAGTATGTAGTGATATTTATAAAGTTTTGTGGAGCTTGATCGCAACGGTCGGCCATTTAGGTGATCAACAATTTCTTATGTCGAGCCTTTCGTGTTTCGTACTTAATTCTGTGGATAGCACACATTAATCCTAATTAAGCCCGCATGGTGTGTTAGGTTTCATTCTATTCAATAGTAGGGAAAACCTGTGTCCTAGCATACATACATAGTCACACCTTTTCCCATAAGAGTAGAAAGAGATCACAGATTTCCACTTTCTACATCTCTCACTTGTCCCGTTCGCTCATCAGACTTTTTATGTGAGCTCGTCTGTTAAAGGTGCCTTTGTCCTGACCTTTTCCCGACATATTCTATGTGGTCCCTGACAGTTCCTTGGTTTGGATTTACCGATTTACCTATGCACATTTGCGTCATAAACTTGTTTTATCAATTTTTTTTTGTCCATCCTTTCTACATGTCCAAACCATCTCAGCATCCCTTTTGTTTTTTCGTTGCTATATCTTTGTCCACACCACACCGCTGTGTCCCAGCAGTGGGGGTAATAATAAGTTGTTGATGATTATTGATAATTTGTGATTAATTGGAGCCATGGATCAGCTTCAATGGCGCAATGTCTGTTACGCCATAACTTTCAGAGTTCTCAACCGATTTTAATATTTTTTGTGTGGAATCGAATCAACAGGTTTAGAACCAGATAGATGGTGACGGAGCCCGAATTATGGAATCCGCAAAAGTTCCCATAGAAACAAAATTTTTTTTTTCCTTTTTTTTGGGCATTACGCTCCGCTCCAATATATGGTGCTAGCGTAGCTTTATGCTTAGCGACTGCATCGCCTAGTAGTTATGAAACATCACACTCATACATATTTTAAAATCAAATTATATTTGTATCATGTTCAGTGTTTCAGCTTTAATATATTTATTGCGGCATATCCGATTGTCAACATATGCCATTTTTAATCATGCCGCTTTACATCTCCCCTAACAAATGGCTAACAGGATTAAAAAATTTAAAATGCAAAATGGGTTTAGTGATGGGAATACAATTTTTAACTCGGAAGTCTTTTTGTTTCTTTGTCTTAGGTGTTATGGTAGTCGAGATAAAAATATGTTCATAATGAAAATGCCAGATATTAAATGAATTTGACAGTAGTCAGAATCTTTGAATTAAATGGACATTGAATTAGGTCAAATGTTAAAATTATGTGCATGATACGATACGTATTTCAACTCTTTTTTTGTGGGATTTTTTTATTATTAAAGCTACCGAGACCTGGACGCACCAGTCGAATTTTTTGTAAAGTATTTTTTGAGCTGACGCCAGTAAAGTAAAAATATTACACTCGATATTGTAGGTAGCAATGCCTACCTACGAAGAGATGGCGCTTGCGTCAGCTTATGAAATACTTGGAAAAATTCAACGAGAGATGTGGATTATTGCATCTATAATTTTCTAAATTTTAATATTTATTTGATACTAGAGACCCGCCCCGGCTTCGCACGGATGCAATGCTCTACTATATTATGCATGTATTCTACATATAAACCATCCTCTTGCATTACTCTATCTATAAAAAAAAATAGCATCAAAATCCGTTGCGTAGTTTTAAAGATTTAAGCATACATAGGGATATAGGGACGGAGAAAGCCACTTTGTTTTATACTATGTAGTGATGTTTATAAATATTGCCTCAGCTTTTATTAGGATCAGAAATAATATGACGTTAGCAAAACATATAGAGGTCAACAGTTAATATCGTACGTAACACATAATCGATGTAAAATCGTTTTGTGACAACTGTACATCCCTACAACAATACAAACGCAACTCGGAATCGGGTACATGAGGCCGATTCGGAGCGATTGTGCGTTGCTACGCAACCGTCTCCTGGCTGCTACAGAGTAGCTACGGCGACAGAATAATTCATCGATACTAAGCATGATAATTGGTTTGAATTTAGAATGCGAACTTAAACGCTTAGATGAGTTTAATTTCCATTTGGGACGTGCTACGTCTTATTGAGTAGCTCAGTAACACCAATGTTGGGTGCTCTATAGATGGTAAGATTATCTTTTTCTTCTTCTTTAGTTTAATGGCGCTGTCCTGATGGATTCCGCCTATGTCGAGTTTTCTGCTTAGACATTTGTAAGATTATCAGTAATCTAAGTTATGCAGATTACATGATGTTGCTGTTTCCATCAATAGAAGCTATTTAGGAACTTTTAAAGGTATGCGGAACTTCAATGGCTTAGATATAATGCCAGTAAAAGTAAGGTTATATTCTTCAAGTCAGACACTAAAACTTACACCATGCCAGAGGTTACACTTTCGAGTGTTGCTATAGATCAAGCAAGCAATTTTTAATACGGGGGCCACTGGGTTTCCGACGAACTGAGTGACGATCCAGACATGGAACGTGAACGTTGGCTGTGAGGTGTAACATGATGGCCAATAGGTTTGCATGGAGCTCGAAAGACGTATAACTGACGTTATTTAAGGCACACTGCCAGTCGTTTTACACGTGCAGTCTATGGATCATACACAAAAACCTCTACGGGTGCAATATAATAACGGGCTCAGATTGTTGTTGGGGCTGCCACGCTTCTGCAGCGCCTCGGGGATGTTTGCGGAAACGCGAGTTGACGTCTTTCACGCCGTTTTACGCAAAAAAGTCACATCCCTGATAGAAAGGGTGCGGGGCGACACCAACAGCATTCTGAACGTAGTGGCCCTAAGAGAGTACAGCCTCATGTTACGTCACTGGGTTGTGGTGCATCTAACACCATAAACCCGAAAAGTACGCTTTTAAATAAGTATTGACAATTTTATTGATTTTAATAGCTGTGATGATTTTAATTACACAGGTCTGCAAAAAAACAAAAAAGTTCAGCTGCATGAGATATTTTTGCTGAATTATATGTTTTAAGGTACGCTGATTTCAAAAATGACTTCTATTACTCTCCATCACGTATAGTTTTTTTGCAAAATGATGACAAAATTTTGAGAAAAATCAACTATTTATTACAAACACACTGCATAATATTTATCACAACCTGTCAACCAATTGTTTTATTTAATTTATACATTAATTTATGTTTACTCTCTTTCCTTGTAAAACCTTTTCTTCTTTTTTTGTTGCTTCTCCGAACTCGTCTTTGGTTTCCTTCTTTGGTTTCTCGCTTAAGCATCCAACAGTAGTCCGCTAACATACTGACATCCAGTCTTCCATGGTAACGTCTATATCTATAACGTAACGTCTATAACGTCTATATCGCGTACATCTTGGTGAAATCTTTCCCATTGTTTTTCACTGTAGGCGCCCAAGATTTCATGAAAATATTCAATATGGGAGTGTAAGAAGTGAACTTTTAAACTCATCTTGCACCCTTGAGCCTTATACGCAGCCAGCATGCGCTGTACAATACTTTTATATTCGGAACCTTAATATTGCTCAAAAGCACTACATTTCCCATGCTTCTTTTTCGATTTCTTCCATTGATTCAGGAAAGTGGGATTCAGGAAGGAGGGAGGTGATCCAAGATCATAAAGTATTAATTTGAAGTAAGCAAAATATACCTTCTTCACAAAATCACTTATACTTCTTTCACTGTATATTCACCACAAATATAACAGAAGCTGTCCAGAGAAATAACACAACCTCTGTGAGCCATAATAATTATATAAAAACAAGAGCACAGTAGCGTTTGAATGCTGGATTTCAACTGAGTGTAGCAATATAGAGTCAATGGACTTAGTTTGTTAGAATAATGCAACTGCACGTTTGCACTTGCTTGCAATTGTTTACGTCCATATTATTTTGTCTTTATTCCTAGATAATTATACTATTAAGGTAAGTAATCCTAATTTTAATTTAATTTGAAGCTTAAAAAAAAAATTAAACTAAACAAGAATTTACACAAAATAAAAATATAAAAATTAGTATTGTAAAAAAAATTGCTGTGATGGAATTTTTTTAATATTTTTTTCGGTTTTGGGACGTCAAAATCTATAAGAAAATTTATAAAAAACCCATGCAGTTTTTTCATTGCAGACCTGTGTTATTGGGATATTATCTATAGATTTAATGATTTGATTATTTTAAACTGACTTATGATTGACATTGATTTATGGTTTTAATTTGTTTTTAATGATTTTTATGAATTGAATTGTACTCACATAGGATAAGATTTGATTATTGTTACAAATACAATATGGGATATTCCCGAAATAAATAAATTTAATGTTTAATTTAAAACATGCTTCTTAATGCAAAGACATAATAAATTTACTTTATCTTCCACAATCGCAACTCAGACGTTCTAACAACGGCGTCGTGCTATAGAGCCTTTCATTTTGATTAGATCATTTGTTATTAAAAATTCATTATATTTCCATTACATTCCTTGATAATGGCCACTGCATATTCATGTTATAAAAATCCACAGCTTTAATTAAATTTAGAAAATAAACAAGAAAGTTTAGGCTGCTTTTATTTTTTTTTATGTAAAGTGATTTAAAATACTAAACACACAGTAAAATGACTTAAAATATTAACAAGTAAGCATCATTAATACCCTCGAAAGTAGATAAGAGCAAAACTTAATGTAAACGTGTGACTGATGATGGCTATGACTGATACCACCGGTGTTAACCCATTTCTATATAGTGTTGTATAAAATGGAATACGAAAGTAAGTGAATGTGGGTGAGTCAAAATTAACAGAGGTTGAAGAGGAAGGGAAACAGGGTTAAGGTCGAAATTTGTCAATGTGCTGTGGTGAGAGTTTATTTTAAGACTGAAGTTAAAAAATGATTTAAATGTCTCTGACGCACATTACTCTATACTACTGTTAGACATCACGGCGCCAAAGCGTGAAAACTCTCCCTAGACGACTTCTACTACGATGCGACAAGAAAACTGTCGTTTTGTGTCGCAAAAGATTTTGTATATTCTTTTATAATTTTGTATCTTCTTCTTCACTACATTATAAGAATATTTTATTTTTATTTTGTATGTTATTATTATTTTTATTGGTCCATATAATATCTTTTACTAAAGAGTCATAATTATTGAACAAAAATTGCAATTAATTAAATAAAACTTTCACGTTTATTTCACAACATACCAAGTTTTCAGTAATAATTGTTTCAACAGGAGTTAACTAGTTTTATATTTTTTATGCATTTTTCAATGCGATCTTATTTTAGGAGTTAACTAGTTAGTAATTTAGCTTTTTGTAGTTATTGTACGAGTATAAGATTTTTTGACAAAGTTGCCCTGCTGTATATTATAATAATGAACATGAGAAACTTAATATAATTTGTTTTTTTTCCTTTCTAAATAGAGACTTCTGAGAGCTTAATAAAAGGAGCTCGAAAATGTTTAGTAAATATTTATTTTTTAAAGACACACAACAATGCGGAAACCACATAATTGTTATTTCCGTTGACCCTTCCGAGGTATGTTTGTGGTTAGCTGTGTTACGAGTATATATGTTGTATATGGGCATGGTTTGACCTTGGTTAATTTCATTTAAAGCTGTTTAAATGGAGTTAAATAAAAAAACGATCATATTGAATATATTTTGAAAAACCAAATATTTACATGTGAGGCTAATTGAAGGTTTAATAAGTTTAGAAGGCTAAGATATAAACTGAAACAATTTTAAACTAACTATCGATTAACATTTTATGCAATAGCACATCACTAGTTTCAAAATATCGATTATTTAGCATTGCGAGTTCGTGGTACCAGCTAGACGTCTCCGTCATAATTTTATTTGGCTACGTTCAAAACGCGTTTTATTGTACCATCCCGCCAACTTATCGTTCAATTTGGGGAGGGAGCCACTATCGTTTTCTCTTTGGTAATTAGGTTCAAATTTCTTTAATTTTGGTTGACCTAAACGCTATTGGACTATAGTTTGATTTTTGGACAGTTACTGAGATAAGTTTGTCGACCCCATAATGCCTGTTTTGTGTTGTACTTTAGAGTTTAAAAGGGTTGCGTAGGGGTTAAACTATACATATGAAAATTCAAGAGTGGAAAATATGTATACTAGTTGATCCGTATATATAGTTTAAACTAACTTAATAAATAAATATTAAAAGGGATTCGTTGCTCCTTAGGGACCAAATATGGGCTTGTAATCAAATCATGCCTCCATTAACTTTAATCTCAATTAGTGGAAACGAAAAAAACATATTCAAGAGATTGGCCGACGACACATCAGTTCCTACCGGATAACTTTTAGCTGTATCATCAATATTATCGTAACAGCCTTACGATGCCCACTACTGGCCTTCCCAAAGCCATAAAACAATATGCGGTTACACTACATTATTACAAAGAACTTCGTTATTAACAATTTTATGACGAATTAAATATAAATTATAAGCTATTAAGCAAATGATAGATTTTTTAAATTTATAATTTTGAATTAATTATATAGAACAATTTAAAATTTTGCCTTAATCCAGCGATCGTTCCATTGCGCGTGTTTGCAATTCTAACCTAACTAAACCTACTGAAAGTGTATGATTATTATAATTTTTGTATTTTTAAAGTTATCTTATACCTACATAATTTTAATAAAAACTTACTAGAAGAAATTAACTTTTTCTAGTAAGTTTCTATTAAAATCTATCGATAGTTTTTAGAGTACAAGTTTATAATCGGAATATTATCTTCGTGTAATAATGTTGTGGTGCTTCTTTTTTCTATATATTTGTGAGTCAAAAAGTTATTCGTGCATTATATACATCAGCATACCCGTTTTATTTCAACGAATTTCGTACACAAACAACTTAACACGAAATAAAAGTGTTTAAATTGTTTTTCTCCAAAATATTTATTCTTACGCTTGAATCTTACAACGGAAAAATTCAAGTAAGCAGTTTAAACGTTATCTCCTGGGAGTTAATGGAAGCTCAAGGAGTCTTAAACAAAGAATACTGGCTGTTTTCTTGTTCATAGGATTTGGTTGAAATAAAATAAAAATGTATTCAATTTGTTTAAGATTTAGTTTAAGGATATTTTTGTTTTATAGTAGCAAAATCCAGCATACGTTGCTTTGCCTTGAATTTAAAATTAGTCTATATTCTTAAATATGTACATAGTAATACTAATTTACAGGGCGATCGATAGAACAGTATAAAACTTGATATACTTAGCGCCATCTGTTGGCTTGATACTACAAACTTTTTGGAACAAGAACTTTACACGAAATAACTCAACAAAATTTCACCATAATCGAACGAATGGTTTTAGGAACGCGTAGGTTATTATTATTTATCAAGATTATATTAAAAAATGCATATGAAATATTAATAAATTCCGTAAAAATAAAAAAAAGTCCCAAAATAAACACAGTTTGTAATATTAATACTAAAAATATATAGAAATACATGCATAAGTATAAAGACGACTATGGCTCAGGAACAGGTGCTTGTGCTCATCGCATAAACAAATGTTCCTACCAGGAGTCGAACTCAGAACCTTAACTAATTTAAAAATGTCATAAAGTATCTAATTAACTGAATTTTTTTGCCAGAGATTATGAATCACCACGTTTGATATAACTCGAATCAAAGGACACGGGTAATTTGAGATTTCAAGATGTCTTGAAATATATTGTATTGGAATAAGATGAAATGTAATAAAATATATTGCATTGAAGCGAGAACTCCGGTTATTGAACCTGTGGTCAGCTGTTTGACAAATAGCTTCAATTTAACGAAAAGGACGGGTCATTTCAAGGGTTCGTCTGACATTTAGTTGGAAATATAAATCAAGATTAGTGTTATTCCCCTCGATAGAGTCGCTGTTTGTTTAAAATAAAATACCTTACGGATAACGAAAGTCTGAAACGACCAGATTAAACAGAGTCATATAAATGTTTATATTTTCGGTTCAAGAATTATATGATTGCTTAAACTACAGTAATCTTAATCTTAAACAAAACACAGCTATAAAATTTGTTTTGCAGACAAAAGATTAGATTCTGGACCGTCACCAGTAGGCAATTTCTAAATAATGAGAAAAATGCACTTAATCTAGTGCTTACGATTGATTTGTGTTGTAGCTTCCGCGATTGAGCGTCAGAGGTCCCGAGCATCTCTTTGAACATCCCAACTGCTGTAAATTGCGAAATAATATTAACGCACCATCTTCTAAACTCATTTGAAGAAAAATCTGGTATATAATAGATGATAATACATATATTTATTGCAAAAGACTTTGCACTAGTAACAAGTTTCTAAATATCTAAAGAAAGATTTACTTTATTGCTTTGGTAGAGACATTGATGATATATGAATATATATTACACGTTATTGGAATTAATAATAAAACTATACCTATGTTTATTCATAACATAATATGATCATGTTTGTTTTGATTTTATTTGAGAGGACGAAAGATTCTCTAGTTTTTGTACAATAGTAGGTATATGAATGGGTTTCATTTGCCAAGATACTATAAATATATTTGTTTACAAAAAAGATAGTAATTCGATATGAGAAATCTTAGTTTCATATATTGTTGGAAGAATGTAGACAATATCCTAGCTAGCCAATTGCCAATAAAAAAGTTTGTTTAATTCTCCTGTCCTTCGCTCTGTGGCGCCGATGTTGTGCTCTTTCGTAGTTTTCTGTCAAGTCATGTTAACTTGCTTTTTTATATTTAATAAAACCGTGTTGTAATACCTAAACAGTTACCATTTCTACATATATGAGAAACGAATATTTGGATAAAAGGAGGAGGGTCAATAAGGCGGGTTTTCGGTCCCTTTCATTTTTGACCTAAACATTCCAAAAAAAATTTTTTATTTAATATATAAACAAATCGATTCCACCCCAAACGGAACCACCCCCAAACCCCCTCCTCCGTCCCTCCTTTTTTTTGCGGAACTACTTCGAGTACAGAGTTTTGAAAGGTTATATTATTTTTGAGCTAAAAAAATATTTTTTTTTATGTATTAAGTCATATATGATTATTCTGCTTCTTGAGGGAGTGGGCGGGGGGAGGAGGGTTGGGGGTTGTTCCATTTAGGGTGGAATCGATTTGTTAGTCCATATAGTAGAATTTTTTTTTTTTTTATTTTTTTTTTATTTTTAGGTCAAAAAAAGGGGCCCAAAACCCGCCCTTGGACCCTCCTCCTTTTATCTTCAGATGAGGTTTCACTTTTTAATTTACCTTTTAGTTGCATTTTTATTAAACGTAATTTTACACAAAAGTGTGAATGTGTCAGCTCCAATGGGGTTTACTCCTTAAGAATGATTGTCTTTGAACAGGCACAGAAAATAATAAAACAAAACTTCATAATAAATGTGATACGTTGCTCACAAAAAACGTAATGTTGTCATTCGATCACTAAATTTTACTCTTCATATTTTATTCATATCGGGCGTATTATATGAAAATCAATTCTTATGGAGGAAACACCAAAAACTATTTTCCTGCTTTGGGTCAGTTGTTAGGCAACTTTTGTTATAACAAACGAAGCTCGGTCGGTATGACATAGTGTACACCAGCTGTAAGAAACTACTAAAGATTTATTGATTTGTTAAAAAAGTATTTATTGGATTTGCTTGGTGTGAAAGAACTTTTTAAAACTTTCTTGCATTTAGTTTACAGTAGTCAAACTGTTAGTACAGTTTTGCAGGGCATAGTTTAGTTTGTTTTTCTTTGTTCAGTTTAATAATTAAAAAAAAAACAAAAAAGAAAAGAAAAAAAAATTAAAGTAACATTCTTTTGACGACCGTTTGGTGCAACGGTAGCGATCCTGCCTTACGCATCGATGGTCCTGGGTTCGAATCCCAGAAGGGGCAGGTGTTTGTGTGATGAACACGAGCATTTGTACCTGAGTCATGGGTATTTATACATATTTCTATAAATATTACATATCTATGTATCATATGTGTATGTTTATCCGTTACCCTAGTCCATAACACAAGTCTTATAGTGCTTACTTTGGGCTAGGCTAATTGGTGTGTGTATGTGAGAAAAAATACTTTGTTGTTGAAAACTTGGGGAAACAGCTAGAATACTCGAAAACATTGCACTGTCTGGACGATAGAATTCGTAGAAAAATAAAAAAGAAACGAGGGTAGTAAGAGTTTTTGTTTAAGCAAGTGAACTTAACTTAATGAAACTATTTTATATTTAATTGAAACCTAATGGAATGTTTGAAAATATTAATATTGTTCCATGTCATTTACAATTTTATATATAAAAGATATCCAGACTCGAGCCAATTTGGGAAAGTTTGTAGAGTTTTTGTATTATTTTGATGCCTTTTACGTCCAGCATATACACTGATTGGTTATAGTCCGACTGGCTCTAAGTTTTGGGTATAAAAACACATTTGGACAGGCCAGTTTAGTCGTAAATATTCAGTATTCGGCGAAGTAATATGTAAAGTACAGCGTTAATTTTCTCGTTTATCAAGCTCAAAGACAATTATTTTTAAGTACATTTAGAATAAAATGGATTGTCCAGAGCATTCTGAGTATCCCCCAATCAGACGCAGCCTTGTGTTTGTGTATCCTATTGGTTACATGCGTTATCTAGATTTAAAAGATATGTAATAATTTAAACATGTTTCGATGGAACTGGCATGTTAGGAGACAAAAATGTTTCTTGTTATATTTATTCTGCGAGTAGCTCTTCCCGCACGTCCCGGATTGTTAGATGTTTTATTCTTTAATTTATTATGTAACTTATGTATGCTGTATACACTTATTTTATTATTTACATTTTCGTATATACGTTTGTTATGACAATTTCTGAGCCCTTGTCTGAATACACGCACTTATGCGTAAATCTGTCTCATTTGGAATGAAGCAGACGCGTACGCAGAGGCAGGGTCCATATCGTTCTCTCACTTATAAAATGTTAGTATTTTATATTAGTGTACTCTTTTTTGTATATGTTTCTGGATGGAATATGATTTCATATGTCTACCAGGAGGATCGAATCCCGATCCCTCTGTAGAGTTACATATAATATGCGTGTTTGTGTATTATTTACTGAATTCAAAAATAAATAGGCACGTGGGACAGCTCTGGAACACAGTATATGTTATTTGGTTTCTCTATTTACATTTCAAATGCGATCATCTATTTAACTGACAACATTTAATCTTTCGTGTTGAGAATATAAAACAATTATTCATAATGTTTGGTCATATGTTTTAATGTACGGAGTTAAATAGCGGTATAAAGGTAAGCGTATCACCTATTATAAAACTTGAGAAGGCAAGGAAAGTGGATGGCATTAGATAAATTCGTCAAGCTAGTACAGGGGTAATAACGGTGATAGCAACTACCCTGTTGGTCAGAAGAAAGGTGTTGAATCTCACCTGATGTGTTTTTTATGTACTTCACCTTATTAAGAAAAAGTTATATACTTATAAGGGACTCTCCGAAAGGATCCAAACCACATCCCGAGGCAAGCCTTTGACTGGAATCCCTAAGGAAAACGCAAACGTGGTCGCCCAAAACAGACCTGGCGGCATGAAGCAAAGGCCATCGGAAAGACCTGGAGCGAATCAAGAGCAAAGCTTAAGACAGAACGTGATGGTTACGCACTGTGGACGCCCTCTGTCCCATTTAGGGGACGCAGGACCTTAAGTCAAGTAAGTATGTATAAATTAGCAAATTTTTTGAACGAAAATTTGTACAAGAAAAAGTGGATGAGTAATTGCTGCTTAAAATATGATCCTGTCTTTTGCACTGACGGCACTTTTTTGATCTAGGGTTAATCCTTTATGGATTGGACACGCTACGTTTTGACGGTGGGCGTAGGACTCCCTCAGCCATTGCGTATAGAACTGCTCCAAACGATTAGGCGGAACTCTCCACTCTCAGCACTTTCCACCAATGACTACAATGGTTGGTCCATCGGCCCACTCACTACTGCCCGCAGACGTACAAGGCATGTGCAATGCCAATGAGAGGCCCACCCATCCACCGCTAGCTAGTCTCACCTAGGGCAGGAGGCTACAGGCATATCTGCAAGCCGCCCTATCCTCTTTCCGCCCGCTCCGTGTCGGTCTAGAAACTCTGTCTCCAACCGCTTCTTAGCACTCCCTTCTTTTTGGAAGAGAGGTAAGAGCGGCCCCCACACAATGCGTCATTTGGGAGCACAACACAGCCGGCTGGCCCTGTTTTTTAAGGAATCAGTTGCGCAAAGCGCCTCGTCCTCCTCCCCGTCCGAGCACTGACGGTCCTGGTTTCAGTCCTGAAAGGGGCAGATGGTCGTGTGATTAGCTCGTGAGTTATGGGAATTATATATATTTCTATAAATATTAAATAACTCTGTATGATAAATGCATGTCTATCTTTAACGCTAGTATCCATAACACAAGCATTACTTTGGGCTAGGCTAAAATGAAAAAGATATTAACATAGAAAATTGCTGTCATAAAAATCATTATATTCACTTTGGCACCTACGACAATGTGAATATGTGCCATTTTTGTATGAATAAATTAGGGTAGAAAGGGTGAACCTGTATCAGTGACATGTCAAAGGCAGTCACGTCGAATCGATTTACCCGGATCTATTCCATCGCGGTGACAAATTGATGTCACCATTCGATTCCGAATAGGAAAAATTAGAGTTTGAGTAATGAAACCTTAGATTGGATATGTCTGGTTGACCAATAGATAAGTGGTCCTGATTGCGAAACCTGGTGTTTATATACCATTATTTCTTATAAAAGATGAGAAGGATTATTAAATTAATTTTTAACATATTTTAATCCTTTCAATTTCTTTAAATTCTGCATCATCATCATTAAAAAAATGTCCACTGCTGGAATTAAGCCTCCCCAAAATCAGTATACATGGGTTATCTCATAATCTTCACTCTTGGCACGCGGTTTGGAGATCGCAGTAAAAGACCATTATTTTAAAAATTTAGGGAGAAATATGGTAATAACCTCCAGTATTATTAATCACTTTTACCATACCTTTAGGTGCGAAGGGTTCAGGCCCGGATTTGGACGTGTGGAAGCCCTGGGTCTGGCCCTAATTATATTCGAATAAAAAGTCAAAATCGTTTATTGCGAATATGAGTGATACAGTTTTTATAACAATGTTAAAAGTTCTTCTATATTATACAAAAAAAATATTGGCAAAACTTAAGTCGAAATTCGTTTTTTTTTATTTCTGTTGTGGGGGTCCCTCTCTTGTGGAGGCCTCAGGGCAGTAGCCCCGCCTGCCCTCCCCCAAATCCGGCTCTGGTTGGTTGGTTGGTGCTATGCTACTAAGAAAGATACCACATTGTGTAAGTTTTACATAGTTCAGGACCAGTACTTTCAATTTTTTTCGGGTATGGTCCAGCTATCAAGCTATACATTCTAAACCTGAAATGGTCCCTTTTATAATGGCGTAAAGTTCTTCGCGTTAAAATACGTAAACTGTACTTTAAAAAGTATGGTTAGTTTTAGGTTTGAAAACAAAGCGAAAGCAAATTCTGATCACAGTCTTGAGATTTCTTTGGGGAGTGGCCACCTGAAACGATTAATCCCTGCAAGATGACAAACTACAGTCTAAAGTTAGGACTGGAAGTGTAAAATTTTTCAAATCCACCTTTTAAATTCCAGGTTATGAAATTGAATGAAATTAAAATATCTGAATTATTGCGAAGTTGTTCTTGCTTTTCAAAATACGAAACAGAAATAATTTTATGCGACCACAAAGGTACATATTCCCTATTGCACATAAAGTAATTATTAACAAGTACAGGTTGAATTGTTTGCGGGAGAGGAAGGTCAACTCAGATTATGCGTGGGTTGTCATGTAAGAGTCACAATAATAATAGATGCTATACATATAAAACGCATAAATACTTACAAATTAAATAAATTTATAGGAATTAAGACAATACATACATATATAAATATATAAGAAATCATATAGTAATAATACACATATGGTGATTAATTCAGTAAGTGCTCCTTAGGTTTAATTTTATATTATGAAAAGGATATTCTTTCTTATGTATGAAATGTATAAAATAAAGGAATTGTATACAAATCCTAGGAAATGTGTACAATTCCGATATTATTTAGGAAATGTATAAAAAATTGTTTGAAAAACTATTTAATGCATAGATATCCTAGGAAATGTGTAAATTTCATCGGAATTGTATATAATTCCTCTATCGTATTAGGAAATTTATAATATAAATGCTTTCTGTAATAAAACACGTTGTTAAAATGAGAATAATAATTTTTATTATAGCACTCATTGAGACAATGCGGTGACAGTCATACCGTAAAATATAATATGTTCATATTATCTTACTAATTATTGCTTCAAAAATCAACTATCTATTAATTTTTAACGTACCATAAAATCAACTTATATTATTTTTATAACCTAACCTAACCTAAAGTAATACCCTCCCCTCGTCCCGCTGTCCCCGCGTACCCATCAATATCTCAAATGTTTTACATTTCCGATTGCTATTTAGGAAATATATAGATTTCCTAGGAAATGTGTATAATATAATTTATTTCACACATTTCCGTGCGATTTTAGGAATTACATACATTTCCTAGGAATTGTATACAATGAGGGTTTACATACATTTCCGTTAACATATATAATAAATAAACAAAACATAACACCTCTTAGCTTTATTTTTGTAAGCATCTGTTTTTATAGCGATACAGATATTTGTACTAAAGCTGAAAAGTTGTTTATATTTGAACGCGCTAATCTCCGTCAGCCAGTCGGATTGGAAAAAATATTTTTACATTTTATAACCCAGAGGAGGCTTAAGGTTATTTAATATCGTGCTACGACCCTTAGGAGCTGAGCAATAATAAAAAAGCCGCCTTAAAAGCAGTCGAAGCTACGGGGTATAGCTAATATAAAAATATAATAAAAGGTATGAAAAGTTTATTTTGTTTCTAATTTTTAATAGGTTTTTGAATTTTAATAATAATGTATTATACCTATTTATTAGTCATCTGTAGAGGTAATAATTGGAAAAAAGTGTCAGGCGGGATATAAGACTGTCGTCTTCTACAGACTGTATTATGGAGAGTGTGTTCAGTAGCTGCATATGCTCATACCGCCATCTCCTTTCTGCCATCGGACATCCAGACGCACTGCGGGCTACCTGCCTTTCTTGGTTGCTATTCTTACCTGTCGCACCAAGCGCTTCTTAACATCATTTATAATGCGCACAGCAAAGGAGTGGAACATCCCTCTCCTCTTCTCATATTTCCGAGTACTTTTAACCCGTCCGTTTTAAAAGTAAGGGTGAATAGGCACCTTGTGCGTCAGCTCGTTCCATCGTGGATCTTGTTTTGACCCCCGGGCTTGATTGGGACCATTCAAGGGTCAGTCAAGGTCTCGGTAGTTCAATTAAAGAGCGCCCGGATAGCAAGAAGAATGTGAGTTTTTGTTCTGCATGCCACCTGTGAGACAAGTTGTTCTTTTTTTAAATAAGAAGTTTAAAAGATATAAATATCTAGCAGTTAACACGTTCGCTGCGTAACATTTTTCAGTGTACTTTCAGCTGGTGCGTCAAGAGGTCATCTTGGCACATAGAAGACTTTCCTGCAGTGCGTCGTGTGGTCGAATTAACCCTCTATCGTTTTTGTTTTAATATGGGTTTATTCAGTACCTCTATAGTTATTTTAAAATATTTTTATATGCAGGCCAAAGACCAATATATAAACAATATATAACTAGCTGCGTTTTTAGTTCGCTCTTTGCGTCTGTTCTACAGAAGAGAAACAATTTATGAATTCATTTTGAACAACGCACTGAATATAACAAAAAACTAGTGATGGGAAACACCTGTTACTATTGAGAGTGTTATCTAACAATATCAGTGAAAAGTTCCTTAATTTGAATAATATAGAAAATTTCAAGATGGAAATTTGCTCTGTTATATATTTTTTAATATATTTTCTACGTACTGAGATGTGAATATAATATTTAATATAAACTTAATCACTTTCTATTTACATACCGAATGTATTTGTAGAATATGTGAAAATGTTTAATGCAAATAAAACTCTTGATTCTTGGAGGTTGTATTAAAATGAAAATAATTGTTTTTTTTCCAGATATAAAATAAAGTGATATATTTCGTGTAACAACACAACGAAAGTATGTAGTAATTATTTTCTATAAACTGAGCAGCGTAATTATTAGTTTCAATCACCATTTTCTTAATTATGGCTTCCGTCAAAAACAATTTATATATTTCAGACGGTGTTTTATCGTCTATAGGAACATTAATGACACTGGTGCCGACAAACTCATTAATATTTGGCAATTCTTCCGAAATGTCATCCCAATCATCATCACCATCTTTATCGTTTTCATCGCAATTGTCGATTACATTATTTAATTCATCTTCATCTACAGAACTTCGATCACATGATAACATTGAACTAGGAATGAAAGTGTCGCTATCTTCATCATTTGAAACACAATAGTCCTTAACAGAATTTGTATCCTGTTCATCATTCATAAAATGTAATATAGTCTCGTTATCACTTTGCGTTTCTTCAATAACATCTTCATTAAACGTTTGTTTTTCCGAATGCAGTTTACTTTCCGTTTGCTTTCTGTAACTACTAGAACCACTAAAACCTAAAATGTCGTTTTGAGAATCATTATAATCCTTAATGTCATTATCAGGATTGCTACTATCATGTATTACGTCCAATGAGTACTGAAATTCACGATCACACTCATTTGTACTAGATATTATTAAATTTGCTGCTTTCATAGCTGATTTAGTAATTTTTAATGTCTCTTTTGGCTGCTCGTATACCTCAGCTTTAGTCTTAATTAGATGAGAGGATAGGATATCGTGTGATACTTTGTTGCAAAAAAAAACGGAATTCGTAATATAAATTTGGTCCGCTCAAAACAACACATCGTCACAGGTGACTGCGCGGCACATCACTAACGTCACAAAATGGCACCCGCGCATCATCTAGTACGGGTGTGGGGTGCGGGGAGCGCTTGGTCATATTGACCACACACCGCACCAGATTCAAATATTTTTCTTTAAGTGCGGGTGAGGTCAAATTGGTTCACGAGTTTTAAAAAATGCTGAGTTGTTCACGTTTAAGTGACAATAACAACGGTATATGTATCTCTTTCCTACGATAGCAACACACAAAGTTATGCCTTCCGCACCAGGGGAGTAAACGCTATTTTGCGGTGCGCACGGAACGAAAGTTAGCTATGAGCCAATATGACCACACAACGCAGTGAACGTGTTAAATGGTTAAAGCGACGTTTCCAATAGCATAAAAATGAATATTTAGTCTCGAATTCAGTATTTTATACGTTATCTAGTAAGAGAGTGTTGTGGCGTGGAAGAAGATATAGGGACAAAGATGGAAAAGGGATACTTAGAGGGTTTGGACATGTAGAGAGGATGGACAAAATTTTCTTTTTTAATTTTGAATGGGTTCGCTCTTGATCCCAATCAAGGCCAGGGACCAAGACAAGATCCACGATGGAACGAACTAACCCAGGAGGTGGTTATTCACCCTGACTTTGAAAACGCTCCACTCGTTTACTGTGTCCATTATAAAAGGAAAGTTGAGAGGCAAATGTGCATGGGCACGTCGGTAAAGGCAGACCAAGGCGAACTTTCAGGGACCAAATAGAAGATGTCCAGAAAAAGGCCAGGTCAAAAGTACCCTTAACCGAAAACCTTATATGAAAGGTTTGATGAGAGTTGAAGAAGCGAGAGATGTATGTCAAGATCGTGGAAAGAGGAAATCTGTGATCTCTGCCTACCCCTGTCAGAGATCATCAGCTGTGTATCTAGCACTGCGTAATTTGAGGTAATTGGTTTCGTTTTTTGGGGTTTTTTAATTAGCTTTTATTTTTATATTAATATTTACAAAAAACTCTCGATTGTTTAAACTTTCAACAGTTTAAAAATATTAAAGTTTTTTAAAAGTTCTCTTGGAATCTGACCTTACTTTTATTTAAGTGCGAGGCCACACGATGCGGTACGGTGCGGTGCGGCACCGCATCGTAATGAATTTGACGTATAGGGTGCCACACGGGTAGTGCGGTGCCGCACCGCACCGCAGTGAACAGCGTTGCGCTTTACCCCTCCCCGCTTCGTCTCTCAGGTCCCAAGGCGGGCGCGCTGCGGCGCGCTGCGGTGCGACATGGTATAGTGATTTGTATGTAGAATGACGCAGCGGCACCGCTCAGGCACCGCACCGCACCGTTAACGCATCGTGTGGCCCGCACTAATACCAGCGACCCGCCCCGTCTTGGCACGGGTGGTAGAGCCTATGCCAGTGTGTTTAGATTGTCGTAGCTACGATCGCATCAGCTTGATGCGATGAATATGTGGATTAGATTTAAGTGTAATTAAATATCTATGACACTTGAAGTATTTTTATGTATTTAATTGTATTTTATTGTGTAGATTTTATAAACATGAAAGAAACTAAAATATTTTATACAACGTTTATAACTTCTGCCTGATTACGTGTAAAAACGGACATATTTTGTTTAGAAGTTACATGTGATATGTTAAACTAAAGAAAGGCATTTAGAAGTTAAAAAAAGGCAATCTGAAGGAAAAAATTATTGGAAAAAAACATATTCACCAGTTTTGTTGCCAGTTTCTATTGTACTATTGGGTCAGCCGATAAAGAAGAGGACTGGGGCTGAGTTAAAGGGTCGTGGGTGGCGTAATTGTTGACGAAGCTCTGAGCATCTAAGAGGAGGTTCAGGTCGGGCGAAAGCTGATTGGGTCGGATTTGAATGCGTGCGTTATCGCTCGTCGCGAGGCTGATCGCATCAAGTGAGTCCCGTCATCGGTAGGCACGAGAAACGCATTTGATTTATTTCGCGCGTGTTAACTTTTTGCGATATATTCTAAGATATTTAGTAAAATTATATGGTGTAAGGTATTAAATAATTAATAATGAAACGTTTAAGGTAACTAATATATTTAATTTGATAAGGATTAATACTGTATCCGTCTAAATAGCTTTCCTATTACGGCATTGTACGTGAGCATTTTTTTAGAAGATAGAATGGGGTATAGTTTGCTATCCTTAAGAGACAGACATATGCCATCGCGGACTTGTAGTTCTATAAAAGAGGAAGATCCCTCCATTCATTGTTTTGTTATATCATAAACTGATTAGGCAGTGTTTTCGATGAAAGTTCTTAGTAATTTTTTCCGACTTTTTCAACAATTAACACAAAAACTTAACAAATTATATACCTAAACCTTTTTCATGAATCACTCTATGTATTTATGAAAACCGCATGAAAATCTATTCAGTAGTTTTTAAGTTTATTGCGAACAAAAATACAGACAGGCGTGGCAGAGGACTTTGTTTTATGTAGTGAAGTACATACATTTCGCGTATTACGCACATTTAAACAAAACCGCTTTAACGGGATAAACGACTATCTTTGTTTTCATCCTGTGATTACGGTTCCTGTAAAAGAGTCGAAATTTCAGGATTATATCAAAAGAATAAACGCTTCGTTTACCGGTAAAAGAAGTATCCCTAATTTTATTATTACGGTAAACTGAACTTACTGTGCCAAACGTTCTGAGTCCGATTCTTGGTAGGGGCATAAAATGCTATTAGCATCAAGCAACTGTTCGGAGTTATGGATATTTACATAATTTGTCGATCATTTGGTGCAAAGATAGCGATTCTGCCTTTCGCAACGACGTTCCTTGATTCGAGTCCCGGAAGGTTTTTGTGTGGTACGAGCATATGTACATGTGTCATGAGTATTTATATACGACTGAAAGTTTAATTGGCACTCAGACAAGATAATAATACGACATAAAAATAAAAACCTTGAACTGAGTACCAAATAGGCCTCTGTTCAGTGTAAGCCGTGAAAATACAACCAATATTACTATGGCACTGGTATTCTGTAGATGTCTTAAACATATATGTATACTTCTTTGAACATTTCATATCTTACAGTGCTTACTTTGGGCTAGGCTGGTGTGAATGCTAGAAATATTGTTAATGGAACGAAGTTCCTTATGGGGCGTTGTGGAGCCGGGAAAAAACGTCCGTAGCGTTAAATAAAAAGCGTAAGATTTTTATGTATAGTCTTTATAGGATGGCTATACAGTGTCTAATGTTTAGGTTACATGGTGACTGTTATTATATACTTTTATAAATCATTGTACATAAAGGTTAAGATAATTTTATAAAGTAGTTTCTTTGCTTTTTATCGATAAAAAAAACATAATAAAAATATGTACCCGAATAATTATTTTCCTTATACGTCGAATAGAACTTAAAATTAATGTTTTTATAATAAAGAACTTCGTAGCTATCCGGTCTATCCGGACTTTTTTTATTCATGTTTTGTATTTAACTAATCCACAGTAAAAGCTCTGCTTAATTTATAACTCTAAATAAAAGGTGTAAGAATGTATTTAATAATTTATTTATTCTACTCCAACTAATACTAAAGCGTACAGGTGTATTCTTCAATTTTAAGGTATATATTTCTATAACAAATAAAACAATCTGATTGGCATGTCTTGGCACCATCTATTTATCGATTTCCAGAAGCACTCAGCAAAGGTATTTCCATTGTGACTTCATTAGCCAAGGCTGGGCTATGTATTTATGCTTATGAGTCAGCAGTCAATACTCAATACTGCATTGAACCATATAAATGTATAGCTAATAGTCAATAAACTTTATAATCATGAGGTTAATTGATTTAAAATTAAATTAGTAGGAACTTGTCGATTTGGACATATTTTTTTTATAAATAAAAGTGTTAGCCTGGATACACGTGGTCAGCACTTTTTTTAGTGTGTTTATTTGATAAAATCACTTAATATTATTTTTTTACACCTTTAAGTCGTCTTGACGCTCAAAACGTAGCAAATGCTCAGGTCATGCATATATTTTTACAATGACACAATTCTAGAGGTTCCTTATGCTACTTTAAACAAATGTTTGTTTTTACAATTATTGTAAGTATATAATGATTTCTTCCTTCCTTTTTTTTCTTTCTTCTTTTTCTATATTTTTTTATTCCTTTTTTATTATTTCTCTTTTTCCCCTTATAAAGCTATTTGGATTAAGACATATTATTAACTATTGGGTCATATTGTGCAAAGAATCTATTTTAAAAACGTCAACTGAAAACTAAACTTTAGTTTTATAAAAATATGGTTATATCTAATTTGAATGTTGTTTCTTACTTTTATTGATTTAATACAAAAGTAGACATTAAACAGTTTAGTAAATGTAAAGAATTTAATTAAATAGTACAACCAGCAGTTTTTTCATGGTTTCTTGACGACTTATGAAGGCATAAGTTATGATGTAAATGCTTTTATTACGCTTTATTCGTTTCTTATTAGTTTCCGTGCGTGCTTCCGTTCTATGCGTTCCGATTATGGAACTAGCTTTCAGAGGATATCATTTTTATATTAAAACTTTCTTACTTAAGATACTTTAGCTATCAAATTATTTCTTCTCAACTATTTAAGGCTTTCTTATTTAACTTTTTTTTTAATTGCATTTATTTTATGTGTCTTAAGACATTATGGCACTACCTGTATTGCATTGCTCTAATGCCCTTTTAATTTACTTTCACTTCGCTCAAGATTGTATGGAAGAGATCGCTATTTAGCAATATGATTGCCTTTTGTATGTTCTTTTACGTTGTTCTTTGCGATGATAAGGTAAAATTAAAAATATTAACCCTTTTTTAAATAAATTATGATTGGGGATCAACAGTTACATTATGGTTTGGTAAGTCCCTACATCGGAAGATCTTTGATCAAGAGCAAGAAACCTGGCGAAGAAGGGCTAATTACACATTTAGGTATGCAATAATTAAGAAAAAATTCTTGTGCCATTAGTATAAACGGATTTTGAACTGTACTCTCATAATAAAAAAATAAAATTAATAGGAAAAAGTTACTTAACTCTACGCATTTTTATCATTAAATATTTACTAATATTATAATAGCGTATTTTCATGAGTGTAGTTTTAACAACTTTTTTAAACTTCTCAAAAGGTAATTTTGTGACATTGTGTGGAATTTTTCAAACCTCTTGATTTTTTTGTATCTTGCAACAATGTAATGACAACCCATAAGTCATTATACTATGTTAATAACTAAAATAAACCATCTTTGCTGTTTTAATATCAGTCATTAGTCTTATTTTTAACAGTACACGCCGAACTATGTCTGCCTAATAAGACATAGATTTTTTATAAACAATCATGAACAATTTTTTTTACATTTTATTAATATTCTCTTTGACCCATAGTTGTAAGCGCTTGTGTTACGAGTGGGTGGGTCAACATTCGTAGTACATCAGCAAGGATCGAATTTGGTCTATCGTCTCGGTCCCTTAACATCTCGACTGTTTTAAATATCCGTCTTTTATATGAACGTATAGTTTATTAGTTTATATATTGTGAAGTAGTACCTAAACATTTTGTAAGGTAGTAAAACACGTTCGGTTTTTACTTATAAAGTTTGCTGTCGTAATATTGCTTGTTTGGATGTTCTGCAATTTCAGGTTATACCTAACTTTCAATTATTTTTTCTAAGATAAATCGATAATGCAGTTATTTGGTACAATAAACACACATATATTTTTAAGACAAATAGGTGTGCCTAGAAGATACCTATTCACTCGTGACATTAAGACACCTAAATTGAATGTGCCAGAATACAGGCTGGACAAGGTTTTTAACTCTTTATAAAATAAAATAAAGACAAATTATTACAATTTACAAAAACTACTACCTAGAGAAAAAAACATGTAGGTACGTGTTGGAGCAGCGCAAAAAGATCCCAGCTAAGTGATACATTTACCAAAAAGTACGGGAATAAATAGCTGATTTAAATTTCTGATTTTATAATATTAAATGATTATTAGTTACATAAAATACAAACGATTCCATTGCTGTTGCTTCGATATATTTGCCGGGAATCTAATAATGTACAGTTAACAGTAACTATATAACTCGGTTATAATATCTGTGGACCTCGCTGGAATGTCAAGCTCCTTCCCCGTTCTCTTGTTACCTCCCCGCGCTTTTGTTTTGTGCACCGTACCTAAGCGCTGACGTGACGTCATCAGGTCCACAGATACTGTAACCGGGTTGTACTTATCCAATACTGTCAAACTCCGCAATTAATTATCAAGTTCAATTAATTTTCTACTTTCCAGTCCACCGAATGGAGTTCAAAATCTTAAAATTCTAATCTCTTTGTTCTAAGTTGATGTGCCCTTGTCCGTACAAAAGATCGTCTCGTGATTTAAACCAATCAATTATAACAGTCCTTGATTCAATTTAAAGTGCTCAGTAAAAATTACGACCATTTGAGCAGATGAGTTCTAATTTGTATTAAGTCATTTTGTTTAAAGACTGACCTCGGTAAATGTGTTGATAGTTTGAAAACTAGATGCTTAGTAGCGGTAAGGGCATTTAATAACATTAAACGGATTTTCAATTAAAATTACTTGAATTTAAAATCCAGTTCACAGTGTGGATGATTCAGAAGGTATACTCGTATAGGATACATAAGTCTTATTTATAAAATATTTTGTAAAAAACAAAAATAATTTGTTATATTGCATGTCGGAACTGTTAAAGAGAATACTTTTATTCTAAAATCAAAATTGTTATTTAGTTCTTACACTTCCGCCCACATTACACATTAGAAATAAAACACTTTTTTACGGATTTGCGCACATTTTATTTAGGATGACAGTCATCCTGTGATTACGGCTCCTGTAAAGGAGTAAAGGAGTCGAAACGTCAGGATTAAATATAAAATATAATATGCCCAAAATCCGTAAAAAAGTGTTTTATTCTAATCAATATTGTACATACACAGCTTCAATTTAAGGACTTATATAGTACATGGTTTAACAATAAACCGCTTTTTCAAAATAATTGTTAATTTATGTATTATTAATTGTCTTTGTCTATCTGTACTTATCTATTAAGATGCTGGTAGGAGGCGACTAATGATACAAGAGGTGATCACCATACATCTCCAACACAAAATAAGTAGGAGCGTTTTCCAATAATGGTAGTTTACTTCGATCTCCAATCCGGTTGCCTAGCGTGGAGATTATGGTTTGTATACGTCTTTAGGGTGTGATTATGAGACTACAAATAAATATATTTTTACATTTTAAAATGGATGGGAAAATTATTCAAAATTAAATAACACAACTTTATACACATTTGAATAAAACACTTTTTTAAGGATTTTTTATTTTATTTTATGTTCAATTTTGACGTTTCAACTCCTTTACAGGAGCCTTGATCACAGGATGACGTCATCCTGGATTAATATAAAATAAAATATGCGTAAAACCCGTAAAAAGTATTTTATCCAAATCATGTCAGATATTTACATCTCATAGCAAACAATTGTTCTTGTACTCTTCAACAGTTAAAGAAAATGGAATATTTTTAACTTTGCACAATCCAAAGACGTTTATAGATAATTTTTTTAAGGTTTTTAGTTTTAGGTCCAGTCGGTTCAGTTTAAATAAATTAATATTTTCTTTAGAATAAACAATTAGATTTAATTGTAGATAATATATTAATATCATTTACACAGTAATTAATGTGTTCCAGCTGGTTTTATATGTTAAACTATTAATTTTTTTCATAATAAAGTAAATTTACTTTCATATAAATCAACTTTATTCACAAGAAATGGAAAACGTTTATAGATTATTTGTAAATACATTAATGTAGATCAGAATACAATAAAAACTGTTTACGCCGCCCCATTGTTGTCTCACAAGGGATAGAGCGTTTATAAGTTCGCGAATACTTATAGATAAGGGGACGAGTACTAAAAATGTCATTACGTTAAGGACTAGAGGTGGGGAATCCTGTTTCATCCTTCCCAACCTGGCTATCTTCAGTCGCTCCGCTGTCGTGAGCCGGGATACCCGCGCCGTCACTACCCTCTCGGAAAACCCCGCGAATTTTAAACAACCAATACCAATACGAGGTTCAGTAATTACCTAATCACTTTTGTTTAAGTGGAGTTTGTGAGATAGTGTGATTCTGTGAATTGGATTATTTTGACACCGGGATTTGGTGCTAACCCTTTTTTTGTAAGTATTTTTTTTTGACTACGTTATAAATGTGTAAGTAAAATCGATTTATCTTAATAGTGTATGTCTGAGATATAACCCTTATAACAGCTCTTTTGTTTTTTTATTAAACAAAGGAGTAACGTACAGCCAGTTTTGAAATTAGTTCTCTTATGCCTAAAACAGTTTTTGATAGAGCTATATTGCATAGTAATAATCGATTTAATTAATAAAAGCCTGTTGCTTCACATGCGAGAGTGGTTGATGTTTCAATTAAGTTTTTAATTAAATTCTGTGGTTTGTTAATAGGAACGGTCATGGCTGGTTACAGTTTCATTAGTGATACACAAATTTCTGTTGATGAAAGAGATAACGCTATTTAATTTGACAGTATCAGCATACAAAAAACGATCGTGTGTTATCTAGAAAATTGGGAAACAAATACACTTATTTTTGATCTAAAATGAACTTCTTTAAAAATGAGCAAAAACTTGAGAATTCATTATAAATGGTTATTTACTTATACAAATTAGAAAAATATGAAAAAAACATATATTGTTTTTATAAAATAATAATTACGTAATTAGTGTTTATGAGATCTAAAACAATATTTATTTTCAACGGATTTTAATGAACAAGAGCTTTTGTTAAACGCAGAAAGACTTTTTTTTAAATAAGCACGTTTTATATAATATGCGGATGAAGATCCATTTTCGTTTTAAAAGACATAAATCTGGAAAAAAGTCAAAACGTCGAGTTAAGTCTTTTATTGCTACCGTAAATACTAACAATTATATATTATTTATCAAATGTAACAAAATTATACAAAATAAATAAAAACTTATTTATGTTTTTAATTATTTTTTAATAAAATACGTGTGTAAAAAACAACTACGCCTCCGAGCCCTCAGATACTAGCTCATAGTAGAAGTTGAAATACGTTTGTAAAATTCCACACGTTTGCCAGCGTCTCGGTAGCTCAGCGGTCAGAGCAGTCGCCCGGATAGCGAAAGGTCGTGGCTTTGAATCCCACCTGAGGGCTCGGAGGCGTAGTTGTTTTTTGCACACGTATTTTATATCTTAACTTATTTATTTGTTAACCAAATTCGTACAAAATCTAGCTCTGTCTCCATACAGTCAAGAAAAACATTTCAATAAACATAAATAGAATTATTATATGACACGGTGTTAATTTGACGACCCACATGGTATTCTGGGTTCTCAGGGTTTTCAGGGGGACGGTAATCCGAGGTCCCGGATTCGATTCTTTATTAACTCGGGTTTGGATGTTATGCTACCATTACTGTATCTGATTTCCGTAATACAAGTGCATTATTTACTTAACTTCGGGTCAGAAAAAGTATGCAATATTTTCTAATATATTTCTGTATTGTTACAAATGTATGTTATAATTTTATACATGCTTTAAAGTTTATATGAAACCTTTTAGTGCGTGAACTTTAAAATAATTTATATTCAAGCATTTAAGTTTGATGAATCACATTAGACGATCCGATTGAGCTCAGTGACCTGTACTGTAACACAGATAGGTTTCAGCCTACCTAGATCAGGAACTAGATATTTCCAATTATAGTTGTAATAAAATACGGGTAGTTTAATATCAATATTTAATTAAATCGACTTTTCAAGCGGTCCTGATAGCTTAATTGAATGAGGTCTCGCTCGGATAGCGAGTGGATGTGGATTCGACCTTACTTAAGATAAGCTTAATTTTTCAAGTAAAAATTTCTCTAGATTTAAAAATCTTGTAAACGCTTAAGTATCAAAAAATATACATAGCTAATATTTGTTACAAGTTTTGGAGAGGAAGTAAATCCTTTCCGTAAGTAATTCCCTTTTTAATGAAAAAGCTTGAACGCACATATTTGTGGAATGAAAATTATGTTTTTTGTCCTTTTCTGACGCAGAAGCAGACAATGGGTACCGGGAAACCCCACGAGATCGGTCGGGCGTAGGGAATGAGCAGGGAGCGAAAATAAATACGCAATCACGTGCTATATTAAGAATATTTATTTTTATCTCGTTCGATCAAATTCGTGCAACATTCGTGATTTTACGGACGTTGCACAAATATCATTATTATTAAGTCTTAACAAAGTGTTCTATATGAGATATAGTCTTTTACGTTTTTAATCACTTTATCAGTGTAAATTAAATCCAACTATTTTGACAAACAATTAATAAACTATCGCCATTATAAAACGAATCAATAAAACTATTTTAATCATTAAGAAAAAAGCTTTTTGCTACGAATTTTGTAGCTCTTTTTCATAACAAGAAACTCTCTTTTATAAGTTTATACTTTACTAGCAGTCCGTCCCAGCTTCGCACGGGTGCTAGAATTTTTTTTTCTAGCATTAAATATAGCCTACATTATTCAGCGTGGATGTAGCTTTCCAATGGTGAATGAATTTTTGAAATGGGCTTAGTAAAATACAAATCTTTCCTCTTTATAATATTAGTGTAGACTAGGTTGTAGTTAAATTTCTTGAGGTTTTCTAACAACATTTAAAATTCATAGCAAAAGAAATTCAGCGTCTTGGAGATGTTGAGTTCTTAAAAACATTTATCCATTTATCTTTAACATAAATTTTATGTATTATATTTATGACCTAAAACTTGCTTTTTTGACGCTTTCATCTCTAACTACAAAGTGAATTAAAAAAAAGAAATTGTATGTAGAAAAGCTCATTTCTAAAAAAAATAAATAAATGTTATTTAATATTATTATTATAATATATCCTAACGGAGGTTAACAAAAAGTAACAACAAGAATACAACGAAAAAAGAATACCCGAGACGCAGTTGGTCCAAGGGCGTCCCTCGATAAGAAATGAGCATCAACGAGAAAAGCCACATGAACAAAGTCGCAGACAGCAGCGTGTCATTCACATTACTGCCGTTCTTATGAAAAGTGCAATAAGTAGTTTCAGCTACTTTCGAAATAATTGCGATTAAAGATTTAATTTTCGCTTTTTTGTGTATCATCGTAACTATAATAGTTATTGACTAGAAACTTCACTATTTTATGTATTATTTTATATTTGTACATACATTTGTACGTAAATTGTACGTAAGTCAATTTGACCAAAAACTCGACTTATTGCACTTATCGTAAGGACGGCAGATTAGTACAGAAGTCATAAAAATGAAATTAAGCTTTCGCTTTCGAAGCGAATATGTAATGCTTTTTTAATGATCTTCACCCTGAAGTTTATAATGTTTCTGGAAAAAAACATTTTTTTAACTAAGTGTCTAAGACAGATTATTTTTAAAACTGTTTTTAACATGCAATATAATGCAATGTTTTTCTATTGTTTTGTATATGGCTTCTGTAAAGAGTAATTCAAAAAATTTGAAGTTCATTTTATAAATATTGCGAAGAACAAAATGTTCTCTCACTTCTGATTATAATAATCTGCCTTACCAAGTTCGGAAACTACCTCTATGTGCCATTAAATCGATGTCTTTATAGCTGTTGATGTATTTATTTTATTTTGCAATTTATTGAACGTTATAGGTAGATAAAATATGTAAAAGAGACGCACTCTAGGGAGAGAGTCAAACATGATGAGAATAATAATGGCGGAAATATTTTATGACAAATAAAAAAAAAATGGCGTTCGACAATTTCGGCATAGTCATTCCACGTTTTGTTGCCCCTACTAGTGGAATAAATAGATATACTTTTACTTATTAAATATTTTCCCTATTTTAATCGATTTTTTTTACAATTAAACAAAGGATAAAACACTTTTTTACGGATTTTTGCGCATGTTTTATTTTATATTTAATCCTGACGTTTCGACTCCTTTACACGAGTCGTGATCACAGGATGACTGACCACGGCTCCGCGGAAGTGTAAGAACTAAATAAATTATCAAAGGTCGCGTTTCGGAAATTACACGCAACAAACAGATAGACTAACATTAAGATATAGTTTTGTTTTAAGTATGGTATTTACTTATATGCATTTAGTTTCATTTTTCCATTAAAAACTGACGCTTAAATTTTATTTGTCATATGATTCCTGTATTGTTTAGTAATAATCATATTATAAATTTAGATCATTGAATAAAAAAAATAACGTCAAGTCTTCTTAAGAATTAACAAATAATTTTTCCTCCATCTTCGATATAGCATTTAACAATATCAGCAATGGCTCTAGATCCCAAATCAAATTCGATTTCAACCCAATTTCTCGAACGAAGGTACCTTAATTGTCGACTATAAAACGAAGTCACAATGCCTTTAACCCAATAACCACTGACTAAAACAAATGCGGCTATAGAATACATTAGACCTAATTCGACGGTGAAATAGAATTGGATGGTAGGGACATTCACGGTGAGCTCTGTACATAATTAATGGGAATCGAAGAGCGGGAAAAAGGAACAAAAAGAAAGGTCTTCGTAGCAGAGCGTAGCCATCGTAGTCTCGTAGCACGTAGCAACGTAGCATCTAGGATATCCATGTGTATTTATATTATCCGATGTTTTACACATATACTGATATTACATATTTTTAGGATAAGGCTGAAAAACTAATTTAGTTCGAATATCTGTAGTTTTGGGCGAGCCTAAGCCAAAAATGATACAAAATTAACGCTCCTTATGCATACGTAATCTTTACGCATATATTGAAAATCAAGTTTCTATCTGATATTTAAGGATTACTAGATTTTGATTCTTTCAAAAGTATGATGAATTTAGAATAGGCTAATTGGTGTATGTCAGAAATATTATTATTATTAATTTCGTACATTATAATGTTGGATTGCATATACGGTTGATAATACATCAAGTAACGCATTATAAAAATGAATAGGGACCGTCTCATTTTACATTTACTATGACATAATGTAAAAGGCGAAAGATTTATGCGTTTTGAAGGGAACTGTGGACGCTCTCTGCCCCATCTAAGGCACATAGGACCTTAAGTCAAGTAAGTCATGGCATATTGTAGATCAAATTATCTAAATGTACGGCTTTTTAATTTTTTACAACAATCATTGACAAATAAACCTAAGAAAAATATTCGAACACACTAAATAATTTATCAATTTTAAATCCACAAAACAGAGTTTAATGTCAATTATTGGTCGCTTGATAAAATTTTCCTCCTATTCTCGTAATGGGTTTTACCGTGAAGGGTCATACAATTACCTACGTCATGATTTCCCCTATTCTCCCTTCATACGTTATATCGAGAGGTATACGGTAAGGGACGGTATCCCAGATTGGTTAAGGTATGGAAAGGCAATCGGCGTACGTAAAGAATCGAATATCTCAGTTGAAATCGATATCGATTTAGCTACCTTTTGCTTATTATTATTATTATGTAATTATTTTATTACTATTATGTATATTTAATTTAGTTTTCGCGAGTAATCTAAAAGAGTTGATAGACGCACTTATGGCAGGTCAAGCTTTCTTTCCCGTGTCTCAACGTACTTAACGCATACTTCAAAATTTGTTAAGTAAGTTCGTCGCCTATTACACGGGTTTGATTTTTGCTTGTAGCTCGAATTAACTTGTCTGACTGACAATAACTGACAATACGCGAGTGCGCAATAGATTGGTATTTAACATTAGTAATTTTATAAAAGATTTTTTTTATCTAGTTAAAATTAGAGATTTCCAGACTTATTCACAATCGATAATTAATTTAATAGATGCCCTTTCCTTTCTTACTTAAGTAGAAGTACTTACGCAAAGTGTAAGTGAAGCAACACCCGCCTATTTCGTTTTTTTGTTGGTTTTAAAAATCGGATATGATTTGATCGACGGCATTTGCCGAACGCACTAGACATTACATCATCGATCTTAGGATTACTGTCATGACCATAAATAAATATAATTGCATTTTCCATGGAAGCATCTTTCATGGCAAATCACAAAGTAGTAATAAATTCCTTACAACTCATGCTTTTACCAAGAAAGAAACTATTTTTTATATTACAACTGGCTGACCCGGCCACTCGTTGTTGTATTATAAATTAAAATGAAACCTATCCTATGCCCTAAGGCGGAATAGATCCAGCAAAATGAAAAAAAAGAACATTAAAATCGGTTGAGTAATTTCGGAGTTCATCGCGGTCAAACACTGTGGCAGGGAATTTTATATATAGATATATAGATATCGATATGTATATGCAATATGTATAAACATATTTATAAACTAGCTGACCCAGCCACGCGTTGCTGCGGCACAGTAATTTTAAAGACTTTTTCTAAAATAAAAGTAGCCTAAGTTACTCCTTATTACATCAGCTACCAGCCAATAAAAGTCCCGTCAAAATCGGTCCAGCCATTTCAGAGATTAGCCAGAACAAACAGACAGACAGACAGACAAAAATTGTAAAAAATGTTATTTTGGTGTCTGTACCGTATATATATATTCATATGCATGTAGTAAAAAACGGTTATTTCAATATTACAAACAGACACTCCAATTTTATTTATATCTATAGATATTTTATATTTCAGTAAGAAATAGCTATCTCACAGTAGAACCAATACTTAATATTTGTTATTCCGTCAGTTTAATTCCAAAATTACTGAACCCAGCGGTATTTAATTTAATCTTAATAAATTCCGTTCAAAGTTGACTTCGGTTCGCCTTTATTACGTGACAACGACAATTTATTATAATTGAGCGGAAGAAGCTAAGAGTAGAAAATTTTGATAACTACGGAAGTATAATTAGTTTTAGAACTAAAGAGTGGCTAGTGTCTCCAAAAATGACTTCCTCCGAGACGTGTGGGTGTACTGACAAAATTGAAGAAAGATCTTTTCTATGATGAAAAAACGAACTTTTTCGAAGCTCCCATGGATCAGCTTCAATGGCGCAATGTCTTTTACGCCATAACTTCCCGAGTTCTTAACCGATTTAAATATTTTTTGTGTGGAATCGAATCAACAGGTTTAGGATCAGATTGTCACGAAATATCCCGAAATATGTAATTCGCAAAAATTCCCATCGAAACAATTTTTTTTTTCTTTTTTTAGGTATTACGCTCCGCTCCAATATATGGTGCTAGCGTAGCTTTATGCTTAGCGACTGCATCGCCTAGTATATATAATTTAGAAATACTTGATGTAGGTTCGCATAGTAATTCGCGCCTATATATGTACGATGTGTATAAGCGCCACATATGGTATGAAATGACAATTATGCTCAATATAGCGATGTTGAGTGTGGCAATGTGTAGGTGTCGCCACTTCGTAAATGTTTCATGAAATAAGCAAATGGCGTGTTAAAATTTCAGCATAGTCAATACACCGCATCCTGTCTCCAGACCCGGAAATAAGTAGTCCGGAAGTAAATATGTCTGTTTATATATGTCTATATACAACCTCAACGCTCTATGAAGTTTTCCAATCACCAACTTCTAGGCCGGGACCTTTACACGTATATATATAATACACAAACTTCAAACTCGTCTACTTTGAATGGTTGCGTAGACAATATAATCTGTCGATGCAAGCTAAAAGAGACCTTAAGAAATCTTAGCTTTTACGTGTTTTATCAAGTGTACATTACATTTCCACAGCTTTTGCATGAAAATTTTTAAGTGAAATGTTTAAAGCAGTAGCTGTTTTCAGGGTAAAATATATGATAAACAGTCGATTCATATCTCAATACGGCTTTAAATGCTGAATATAATAATAATAACGAGGATAAAGTAAACAAAGAACTCGATGATTATATTTATCATTTTAAGCACATGCCTTCATTATGTATGAAAACACCGTAGGGTGAATGGTCCATAATACACAACCCAATATGGATTGGTGGATGCTTACAACAACAAAATTGTTTTTGAATTTTGAAAAAAAGCTTGTCTCAGTTTGACAATTTTAGATATATATTTTTAATTTAATTTTTTGCATTCTCAATGCAATATTTCTATAAGATATAAAATACGTGTGTAAAAAACAACTACGCCTCCGAGACCTCAGATGGGATTCGAACCCACGACCTTTCGCTATCCGGGCGACTGCTCTGAACGCTGTCAGAGCAGTCGCAGAGCAGTTGTATCATAGTAGAAGTAGAAATATGTTTGTAAAATTCGACACGTTTGCCAGCATCTCGGTAGCTCAGCGGTCAGAGCAGTCGTCCGGATAGCGAAAGGTCGTGGGTTCGAATCCCATCTGAGGGCTCGGAGGCGTAGTTGTTTTTTACACACGTATTTTATATCTAATTTTAGATATATTTAATGACTAATCAAATAAAAAAAACATAACATTTCATATATTGCTCCGTTTTAAAAAATGGATGTTAAGGAAACTGGAATTAACAAAAGTAGCACCACAACAACACAGTACCTTGGACTGTATGATATGTTTGTTTTAGGTCAATATTCACCCATAAGTAAAAAAATAACTTAAACTTAAAAAAATCATTCCCGACCTAATAAATTATGCAATCAAGGTTGCAATGAATCCATATACGTTTATGTATTCTAGGTTGCTTGTACCAAATGACATACATGATATTGTTTACCCTGTATTATATTATAATTTACTTATATTTCTGTGGCCTAGTGCTAAAAGGGCCAAAGTACATTTTTGTATAAAATGAGATTTTAATGCCAGTTTATTGAAAAAGTACTTAACTCTAAGTACACTGCAGCCCTTTTATCACATATATTTCTTGCTTAACTGTATAAAAGCGCAGACTACATTGGCCTTTTTTACATAGTAACTTTTGCAAGATTTTTGATAAATAATGGCCTTTTAAGCACAAAAAAATATCATACTTTTTCAATAAACTGGCATTACAATCTCATTTTATACAAAAATGTACTTTGGCCCTTTTAGCACTAGGCCACAGACTTATTTTCGGTAAATTAGGTATATTAGATAAAATGATGTTTACTCAATATGAGCCTTAACAATGCCTTCATTGAAAGTCAAAAAGTATGCCATGTGGTCCAAAGTTTTACGTCGGGAAGCTTTGTAGGAAAAGAAGTTGCGAGAAACTCGACAAGGTTTGCTTTGTAATATGTGTTTCTTAATTAAAAGATTTTTCCTTATAAAGTTTGTGCCTTAGCTGATAAACAAGTTGTTATTTTTTATTATTGCGTGGGGGTTAACTGAATTTTTATGTTATTTGGGATCTATTTCGTAACTGTTCAACAACGGCATAAATTTCCATTAAAAAGAAAATGAAAAGAAAATTTATTAAAATAAATACAATAAGCTTTAATTACCCAATTACCTTTGTTGGATATTTTGTACAGTAAATTATACAGTCACTAGCACATCGACTTGTCAAATCCACGTCAAATTAATTCAGATATAAAATTCCAGGAGTTTTTATATACACTTAAGTTTTAAGTGAGGGCATATGAACCACAAAATCGCTGAATGGCGACATATAATTGAGCTTAATTTACTATTCATCAACTCAGTTGGAAGACATGCGCTGCTTGACGAAAGCCTCCTCCATAAATGGGATAGTTTTGATATTAAATCATAATAAATTAGTTAATTTTATGCAGCACACATATACGTTTCCCAAAATTAAAAGATCCTTGGAATAAAATAAAACTATCCAAACACAAGAGCTTATACATAAATAAAAGATGTACCTGAGTGCAACAGCCTGATAGGGTCTTAGCTCGGTGAAAGGTTTTCACCCTAGAGATGGGCGAAATACCGATTTTCAGCCTTCATCATGACCGGTGGATGGGCGCGGGTGGAAACGAGTAATATATACATAGTTATAATGTATATGTATCTATGTTATGATAAATAATGTTAAAATGAGTAGAAGATACAGAGTAATTATTTTAAAGAATTGAAAGACCTGACTTATGTAGTTCTAGCACATAAGATCTTAATTTATTTTAAAAAGAAAAGTTTTTACTAATATCTCTACAATGGGCGGGCTGGTAGGATATCGTAGTAAAAGGCCATAATTCGAAAAACTCAGCTGATCTTTTGTGGGCTACGGGATTGCTTGCAGTATCAGTAGTTGCCTGTTAAGGCACTCTTAAGTATGAAGAATAGCACTAACACTCTGTTCTATTCTGATGATTTAAAATTATTCAAGTAAAAATGTTTAAGAGGAATGAATATCTGATGGCATTATTTTAACTTTGTCGTTTTGAATGCAAATAATGTGACTATATTGAAACTTTCTATGAGTCCATCGAAGTTGGAGGCTTAGCGTTTTGATGTTCAAACAAACTTTCCGCTGAGTTTTCTCTTTACAGTTAATAAGATTTGAAAGTTTTACACTAAAACCGAAGTAATATATTAAATACACGTTCTTTATGACAGTTAAAACATAAATCACAATCAAGCGATTTAACGCGAGTCAAATGACTCATTTTGGGTTCAATTTTAGACAAAGTTAAAATTCAGCATAATTACGATTCTAATATTTTTAATTTTATTCGCAACTCAGCGCGAGTCGGCGTCGTATTGCTGCTTTTAGTAATGTGAAAATCTTGATTTGAATATATACTTGAAATAATTACACTTTGCCCAAGTTATCTATTGTGGGTATGTTAAGTCCGGCGAATGCGGGACGTGAGGATGGAGGACAAGGCCGTCGCACCGCTAGATGGCTGCACTTGGCTCGGCGACAGCAGCTCCATCAATGTATATTTTTGCAAACATTTTCGAAATATTTTCTTTTAAACTATTGTATTTGGAAATGTAATTTTCAATAATACACAACGTTGTATTATTGAAAATTACAAAACCCACGTTACTTTAATTTTGTAACGATTTCAGAGCGAGCAGATGAAGCGTATGAACATGCGAACCAGACGTAGTTGTTTGAGTTTCATTGATATGCATGTGACCCGTACGCATTGTATCCACACTATGTGAACAGCAATTGAAAATACATTGGCACACAACAATCTGTGCAGTCGTTTGGTGTCACATAAGACAAAGAAACAGGAACAGTTAGAAACGTTAATTTAAAACTATATTTCGTTATTGAGCAAGTTAATATGAAAATAAATATTCTGTAATCCAGTTCTTCATCACCTACATAGTTTTTTATTCTGCATGCTTATTGCAAAACCTTAAAATACAAATGCAACAACGTATTCAACTTTTTCGACGAAATGACAATCTGCTATAGACGGTATTTCTAAATTCCGCAGTTCAAAGCTCCTATGCTACGTATGATGTGATTCGAAAGTAGTACGTCATTTGTAAGCTATGCTAGAAATTGTTCAGTAATTATTATAATCAAACTGAACTTATGAATATGAGTACAATTATTAAATGAGTATCATGAAAGTCACTAAGCGATTATGTGTAATTGGCCGATGGCGGTGATTGGTCGTGTGCTGTGATTGGTTATTTGTCAAAGTAAATATTTTCCCCCACTATTTGATGCTATAAAAGGTTTGTCTTGCTGTCAATGGATGCATTATACTTCGGTTTGTCGACGACAAATAATCTCTTGCTGTTATTCTGCTAGTTTGACTTAGTATGTGCATTTTAGAAAGATTTTTATGATGAATTATTTAATATCCAATATACTTATCTTCAAATGTTTCGCACGAATTCGATGTTTGGGACTACAAAAGTTCTATAACTTCAAATTTTAAATTAGTAAATACTAATTTCCATTCTCCAACTTTCGAATATTCGTACTTTTACTTTCGCATGCATTGTGCAAATTAGGATACATTCGAAGTTTCGTACATCACAGTTTTGAACTTAGGAATTTATAAACAGAGCTTAGATTATCATTTCACTGGAAAAGCTTGTCATCATCCTAAAAATGTTGACGTGCTTGCGGTTAAAAAGCTTGTTAATGAGAATTTAGTCAAAAGTTGTCAAGTTCGGACATGTGAAATCATAGTACGTAGCTATATAATATACCTTTTTCTCAGAACAATAACTAAAGCTATAGAAGGAGCGCTAAAATAAAAACTGTTTAACAGCTCTCGTATTCACTTAAAGTAATCTAACATACATGGGTAAGAGCGAAATAGACAACAATTGTAAGGTTTTATTTTCACGTCATTGTCACAAACTCTCAAAGTACAAATGTCAAATGGTTGTAATTTGGTTGTATATTATACTACCAAATTAAAAGTACGTCTTTGATGAACGTTGTTTCTGAAGTAAGACCAAATTCAATGCGGTCGTATTACAGTGGCCGAACAGCTTTGTGAGCGGCTAGCGTGAAATTTTATTATTTTGCAAGGAAGTTCGTGATAAAATAACAGGAAAGTGTGCATAAAGACGCTTCAGACATCTGAGAGTCCGCGTCCAGGATGGCTTGTATTGTTCCAGACTGCAAGTCTCATACATCACGAAAAGAAAATACGGATGAGGTGTTATCATTTCATCGGTGAGTTTTGTTTCTAAATTCTCATATTTTGACAATATAACAACGTTATATTCAGAAAATTGTAGTAAATTAATATTACAAATAGATTTCTCCATGAGTTTTGATTTAATTTGTCTTATTTTCATGCCTTTTGTTTTGTATATGATAGTATGATAGTGATGTGTTTTTTGTTATCGATGTCAACATTATTTGGTTTTTACTTTTTGCTTGAGTTTTCCCAAAGATGAACCTATTAGAACTGAATGGATAAGCTGTATATCAAGGAACAATTGGACACCGAAAGCGCACATTTGTTCGAAACATTTTAGACTGCAGTCATTTCAGTCACATGAAAACATTAAATTTCGGCGGCTGAACGCAAATGCTATACCCACATTACAATTTCCAGAACATGAAATTGCTCCTTTTTTATTCTAAACATTATCTTAGTCTTGCTTTGTCATATAATTATTTCGATCCTACCAATAAATATTCAGATTTTTAATTAACATTTTGGCAGCGTGTATCCCAAATAATAATGATAGCTTATTTACAATAATATTTTTGTGTCTCAGAAACCACTATCGCATTCAGAAGGAATTATGAACGACCAAGTAAACGCCCCAAATCTATGACCACAGTTGAAACAAATACTGATTCCGATATATCTGAACTAATATCTAATTTACAGAAAATGGCACCCGTTTTTAATCGGTAGAAGACATAAAGGAGAATTCGCGGCGAGAACTGAAGTCAATTCCGGAAACAGCGTTTAAAAAATGTTATGTTGATTAGATTATTCGTTGTTTCGTTTCTGAAGGAGCATACTTTGAAGTTGATGAAATAAATTTGGATGAATAACAAACATTTTGTATATTATTGATCTTTTCCCGATACTTTCTCGACAGAGTGGTATATAAAAATAGGTAAACAATAAGTAAATATGGAAAAATAATAATTTGTTAATTTAATTTAAATAATCGATTAATTTTCTGCAGTGTTCACCAATGTACTAGAGCTAGAGGTCTAACTTAAAATATAAACATGTAGCCTAATAGGATATGCCTATACGAGGTGCAATTTTTTAACTGTACCTACCTGGTTTCTCTAGATACACACAAATTCTAATAAATAAATTGGTACGGGTAAAAAATTCTACCCATGAATACTGCATTATAAAATGTTCATATTGTAGATTCTACACGTGTTTATTATGACTCATTACCGTCCGTTCTAGCGTCATTGACATACCAACAGCATAAGAAAAATGTTAAGTATGTTTTTGATTTTATTTCTATCGATAGTAATATCGATGCCATTGCATCACTGACGTAAGGGAAACTAGTGACGACCTTGTAAATTACGAAACAAAATCTGTATACTTATTTCTTTCTTACACATTTGCAACTGTATAAGTAAAAATAGTACGAACTAACGTATTGTGTTGTTATTTTAGCGCGGCTTCTATAGCTTTAGTTATTGTTCTGAGACCTTTACCTATAACGAACACAAAAGAGTATTATCTAGGGAGACACAACTTCAGAAGTGGAGTGAACTATTTTGTAAATCTTTTTAAAAAGTTTTTAATCCCAATAAAATAGCTTATTTTTACACTGAAGTAATAATATTTTTGTTAGGTCTCATTTTAACAAAGAAAATTTCTCGTGTTAAATAGAAAATTTTATTTCTGTCTTAAACTACGTCAGACAGCGATATCTAGCCCAGGGAAGGCAAACGATGCAATCAAGAAAATTTGGGGTGACGTTACTTGAGAAGATCCTGTTGAATTAATACCAGCTGTGAATCACACCGAACTGTAATATCTCTTCTTGTCCCTTTTTTGCAGTGCTTGAATCTTTCTTAGTAATTTTTATATTTTTCTATACAAAATTAACTCGAATGACACACAACTTTAAGTTTCCTTTTTATATATATATTTTATATTTGTTGACACATCAATGTTAAAAGAAGGCAACAATCAGTTATATTAACCGATTCAATTATCTAGTTTGAATTATCTTTTGAATGTACTTATTTGTTTTATATTCATGTTATTTGTCTTCATAATTTGAGGAGACAATGAGGAATTAAAACAGGATAGTAATTAGAGAAGATAATGGGGTTAAACTTTTAAGAAACGGGATTATGGAAGATTAACTTAAAGACTAAAAATGTTAGGAGAAAAAGTTGATTAATTATAATGCTGTAGGTGATGTTAGGGACCGAACTGCTATTAACCTCTAGTGTCGTATCATGAACAGTGTTTTAAATTTTGTAATAGAAAGCAAATATACGGTTTCTATACGTTTTCTATTGTGTCCGAGAATAAACAAACTTTTCGAACCACAACTACATTACAAAAGTTTACTATTACAAATAAAAAAAATCATGACATCCTTCATTTTTTACTACTATTATAACGCAGTTATTTGTCTATGGTACGGATGTAATTATACTAGTATAACACCAAGATGAAAACTCCAGATGACGATAGTACAACTCCACATTTTGAAGTCAGTTTGGATTATTAGAGACTCCTATTAATATATTAAAAATATCTATAGATATAAATAAAATTGGAGTTTCGTTTGTTATATTGAAATAGCCGTTTTTTACTACATGCATATGAATATATATACGGTACATACGCCAAAATATTTTTTTTTACAATTTTTGTCTGTCTGTCTGTCTGTTTGTTCCAGCTAATCTCAGAAATGGCTGGACCAATTTTGACGGGACTTTTATTGGCAGGTAGCTGATGTAATAAGGAGTAACTTAGGCTACTTTTATTTTAGAAAAATAAAGTAATGTTGCTATGTTCCACGCGGACGAAGTCGCGGGCGGCCGCTAGTATATAATATGATAATCATAATATATCAATCTCTTTCACATCACATCTGCACTGGTTAAATTGCAGATGATATAGTCTTAAGGTTTTCAAAATCGCCAGCTTACTAGATTAAAGTAATGCTCTGTACCTACTCTGTTGATTTTACATACTTTTCATTCTTCAATTATTGAGCATATCTCCAGCTATAAGTGATTGGTTTCAAAGTTATCAGTTAGGGCGACGGCAGCGTATCCGCTCCGGAAATTTCTTTTAAGAGAGGATTGATATCAATGCCAGAGTTCCATAAGGTGGCATGTCATTTCCACTTCTTTTTTCCTATGTTCATCACCTCTGCAATACAACAGTATTTTAAGATTTCTATCACTTTTTACATATTTAGATATCATTTTTCATTGTAATAATATTTATTTATCTTCTGATATGTTCACTTTTTAGGGTTCTATACTTCGTACCAAAATCGGAACCCTTATAGGATTATTTAGTTGTTCGGCTATCTGTCCGTCTGACAAGATCCTTTTTCTCAGGAACGAGTGGAAATATGAAGTTGAAATCGATGTGAAATACCTTAATCTACAGTCCTTTAGTGGTGTAATATTTTTTCTGTATTGCATCTGCTATTATGTAACTTATTGTACTACTTAGTTATTTTGTTCATACCCAAGATTTTCCTAGACGAGATCACTGCTTAGCAATAAGGTTTGTATAAGTTTCTTTTGTTGTCTCCTTTATAATGTTTTATTTATTATCGAATAAAAATATAATTCCAAACAATACTGAGAAAAGAATGCTTGAAATATGTAATACTAAACAACGTATTTCAAGCATTATTTTTTTTAATTGAGCGAAGCTCTCTTTTAGGCAACTCACAAATTTCGCTTGTCTCCCTCCTGCTACTTAACGGTTCAAACAATTCGAACGAATTTTGGCATGAACATACATGATTATAACCTGACGGACATAGGCTATGTAAAATAAAATTGATTTTAACATGGGAGGAATAATCACCGAAAGATAAATTCAAAAGCTGATCACAGCCAAACCGCTAATACTATAATACATTGATGAAATTTAGGTGAGATTAGGTAAGGTAGTGCTTCGCTCAGTATTTGCAAACAGCATCAGCATTGCAGACCTAGTTTATGAGATAAATTATTATAATAGAAAAATACTAGAAAAAATCGACTCGGGTCACAAGTGAATCTCAGGCGGCATTCATTGTGACCCGAGTCGATTTTTTCTAGTATTTTTCTATTATAATAATTTATCTCATAAGATCGCATTGAAAATGCATAAAATATATATATATAAAAAAAAATAAATTATAAATCAGACCTAGTTTAGTTGTGTAAGTCGTAATTAAATTCTCATGCACACATAATACTTATAGGTATACTATAAAGCGAGATTTGAAATTTCAAGACATTACTTTGCCACTTCATTTATCGTTTGAAACGAGCACAGTCACAAGGTAGCACACGGTAGCACAAGCACAGGGTAGGTTTTCTCGCCCAGCCACTGTGTAGGCAAGCAATTTATCACTTTTCTAAGTTGCTGCGTCCATATATCTAAACTAACAACAAACCATGCCATGCGGTAGTATGTGGCATTACGTGGCAAAATTTCACACCCGACTCCAGTAATGGCACAAGCTTGTGTCACTGAGCAAGGAATCACTACACTAGAAAAGGCCTCTATTCTCCCGTCACACGCTCTACACAGAGTAGGTTAAACTTTTTATTTACACGTTTTGTCTTTTGTTTCTGTCTGTGAATTCTGTTGTTTCGTTTTTGTGTTAAGTTAATAAATTTATCATTGTTTATGTTGTGTGATAGTTTTTGTTTATAATAGTGATCAATGTTGTGTATGTGATTTGTTTGTAACAGTTCATTTTTTATTCTTTATTTTGTATAACGTAACGGTTTCGTTTACTCTAGGGCCTGTCAGAACAACATCGCCTCTGTGTTCGTTTTTTCCATCTCCGACCGACGCAGAGGCTTTAATGCTGAGACAGGTTCGTTTTAAATCTCAGACACACAATATTTTTGTTTTTTTTTTTAATATATACTAGGCGATGCAGTCGCTAAGCATAAAGCTACGCTAGCACCATATATTGCAGCGGAGCGCAATATCTAAAAAAAAATTTTTTTTGGTTCGATGGGAATTTTTGTGAATTTCAAAATTCAGGCTCCGTCACCATCTGGTCCTAAACCTGTTGATTCGATTCCACACAAAAAATATTAAAATCGGTTAAGAACTCGGGGAGTTATTGCGTAACAGACATTGTGCCATTGAAGCTGATCCATGGGAGCTTCGCTTCGCTCCGCTCCAATTATTCTTTTCTTTTTTTGAGTATATTTTTATGTTAATTATAATAGAAACTATGTGTGTTTAAGTACAAATTAATGTTTTTTTATTTCCTTCAGAAGCACGTTAGCTTACTCAAAAATATCAAGGTTCAGTAATCAATTTTCGATTTAAAGAAAAATAAATAATACATAGAGACAATAATACATAAAGAATAAAAATACATAACCTGCACTGGTTAAATAGATTTTACTGTTAATAATTTCATCTTCCTATAGAACGTGATCTAAACAGCAAAATAAAACCTAAAATATATGTAAGCTTTCGTTGTTATTTGGTAATAGTGCTAAATCAAATAAAACCAGCCTCATCAGACAAGATAAAATGAGATGAGTTTCTTTGCGTACTGTAACCCCTATGACAAATTAAGTAATCGATAAGTACTCAAATTGAACTAATATTAATTTTTTTTTTCAAATGTAAGACATAGGTTTGGGAATTTGATAAATCAGGCGTTAAACTATGTATCTTCTGTAGTAACAAATAGGTACTAGGACCAAGTGATACCTGGTCCTAGAATAGGTAAATTGTAATAACATTTTCGACAATACTAGAATGAGGTTGTCATACGGTTCGAGTCCGGTTTTCCTCCTTTATACACTCCCAGCGCTCCTGTCACGTCATACGTTTAAACAGTCTAGCTATATAGTCTTCAAACCTCTTTTGTACGACGACAGTGACACTACATTTTACCGCCAAAATATATGAAGAAAATCTTGATTGATTAGTGTCATTTTCAATAAATCTGTTTATGTTCGTTGTGGTACAAATTTGCATACTAAAACAATTTAAAATAAACCATGTTTAATAACATGTTTCTTTTTGTTATTTTTGATGTGATAACGACTTATGAATCGATGAACTCCGGCTGCACGCACGAAAACGAGTAACGTTCCGCCTGAGCCAAGCAAGCAAGCGTATAGAGGCACAATCAGCCTAAGCGTTCGGCTTGTGACGCATCTATCTCTCTTCCACTTCATGAAGTGAAAAGTTAATGTCGTTTTCATTGTTTATTACAACAACTAAATATCAATTTATTGAAAAAAAAAATTCAATAATAATTATAGTTCAGTGATAATAATTCAATTCAATTCATTAAAGTATGCAATTTTTCATCAATGTTTTCTTATGACGCTATCACGTAAAATTATCGTCCGTAAACTGACTTTACAGACAACCAAATTTTTTTTTGTCTTGTAATCTCTCTGCAACGACATATATTTCTTGAGTTTGCATGCAACGCAAAGCAAAACGTGAAGCAGAATAACTATTAATCTAATTATACAATACGTATATGGTAAATAATTTATACGTTCAAGGTTTAATAGTGTGAATTTTTATTTATTTAGCAACCTGTCGTCCCTATAATCTAAGAACACAAATTTGTTGTTTGTGAGTTCGTCTGTCCGCTCTTTTTCCCGCTCTATTTCCATTGTATACGCGTTACCATAGCAACGCGTTACCGGGTCAGCTAGTCTACACTAATATTATAAAGAAGAAAGATTTGTATTTTTGTATGTTTGCAATGAATAAACTCAAAAACTACTGAGCCGATTTCAAAAATTCTTTCACCATTAGAAAGCTACATTCACGCTGAGTAACATAGGCTATATTTAATGCTATCAAAATTTAAAGAATTTTGTCCACCCATGCGAAGTAGGGACAGGCCGGTAGTTACAATCTATAGGCTAAAAATTTATGGTTTTTAAAGCTTCAGGTTTTATTTATATATACCTACGAATATATTCTCAACTAATTTCAAGTTGGCTAAATTTAGGGAAAGTTTGCGGCGTCTAATATACGTTACCTAGTGAACTAAAACAATTGATCTTGCTCGCTGACGGGACAAAAGCTGAAGTTGATCACTGAAGGTTTGGTTTCCAGTTTCATCGAGAGTGATGGTTCCGGTTGTTGTGAATGTGGAAAGTTTGTGCATAAACTTAAAAGGATATATAATGAACGTGAACTAGTTGGGTATATTTTTTGCTACAATTGGTGGCGCCTAAAATGGCAATTACCATCTTATCTTTTATAAGTGAATAGTAATTGATAAATAATGCACTTTCGTTCTCCTAGAAAATTGAATATCATTAAAGATTCTTTTTTACAAAGCAACACACAAACATACACTTATAATTATAGAAAATAGTCACAATGATCATTATAATCCCAACTAATATTATAAATGTGAATGTAAGTTTGTTTGCTATGCTTTCACGCACAAACTACTGAACCGATCATCATGAAACTTCGTACTTATATTCTTGGAGTTATTAAATATATACTTTTTATTGAAAAAAAAAATTGCGGGCGAAGCCGCGGGTAAAAGCTAGTAATTTATAATTAGTTGTTATGTAGTCAAAATTGGAGCTTACTCATAATTAATACCTTGAAACTCATATTTTATGCTACAAATAGACTGTTTGAGAGTTTTGATCTTTCATATTAAATAATTCGACATTAATAATTTGAATATAAATATAGATAAAAAACAAAGCACTGAAGTAAATATACTCTTATCACAATCTTAATTGGTTACTATGGATCACCTGGAAAGGGGCAGCACCTTTCCTACGATATTGAATCATATTCTCGGATATATACAAACTAGGTAATATGTCTGAAACACAAAATTGGCAAACGGTAAATAAAATTCTGCAGATAAATTATACAACTCAAAATAATGATAGTACCATCCCTCTACTATAGCTATGTAAATAATGTACTACAAATCGTAAAAGATTTTTTAATGGATTCAGTTGTTTCGGTGGTTATTTTCCACATAATATAAACAAACTTACAAATCTGCTCTCTCTTTCTCTCTTTAACATAAAATATTAAAAAAAAAATTGAAGGAAGTTTGATATTAGCGAGATTGGACTCCTTAATAAATAAAAGTTCTTCTTTTAAACAGTCCGAGCTTGCTTTTCCATTACAATGTAAACAGAATAAACGACAAATATAATCCAGTTAAAGTGTCTTTACAACCAAATAACTCAAAGGTTTACGACTGCATGATATTTAACTCAATAAGGAACCTTGTCAGCTAGTAAATAGAGTTGAAAGGTTGAAGTAAAGTGAGACGCGCGTAAATCATTTTACTCGAGGTGACCTCTGAGTCGAGTTGTAACGGCAAAATGTTCAAGAACTTTGAAGTATTATTCGCAAGTAATTTAAGCGAACTTGTATCGATAAAAGTTCTTGTTGTGTACTCGAATATCTCATTAAAGAGTCTATTGCGAACTTTACCCGGCTCTATTGCTATACTTATAATAAAAATGAAAGTTTCACGAGTCTATACATCGCATAAATAAGGTCAAGCGATATTTCACGCCGGGACAGCTTTTAACTTTCTATAAAGCTCAAGTCCGATCTTGCATGAAATATTGCAGCCATCTTTGAGACGGCTCAGCAAAATCCCAACTTGCTGCACTGGACACGATTCAGCGCAGAGCTGAGAGGCTCATCGGTGACAGCAAATTGTTGAAGAGCAAGCTTCACGCCTTAGCTCATCGACGCAAATTTGCCTGCCTGTTGGTTCTACAGACTGTACTTTGGAGAGTGTGCTCAAAAGCTGATTTGCGCCATCTCCTTTTCTCCATCGGACATCCAGACGCACTGCAGGCTACCACTCTTTCTTTGTTGCTATTCCTACCTGTCGCACCAAGCGCTTTTCAACATCCTTCATAATGCGCAGAGCAAAGGAGTGAAACTCCCTCCCTGCGTTTGTATTTCCGAGAACTTAGGAGTATAACCTGTCCATTTTCAAAGCCAGGGTGAATTGGCACCTTCCGGGTTAGTTCGTTCCATCGTGGATTCTGTCTTGGCCCCCGGGTATTGATTGGAAACAAGAGCTTACCCATCCTAAATATAAAAAAATGTATTTGTGAAAAATAAAATTGTTTGGGAGATTGAAAATATGTTATATAAAAGAAATTTCTTTCATTTTGAGAGTTTTGTATGTATTTGAAATCGCATCAAACCTACGGATTCAAAATATTTACGAGTATTTATACTACGTATAGCGAGATAACATTTCGTCTTTATTTTAATGAAATTGATTTACCCTATCAAAAGCAGTTTGAATTTACCAATTTGCTTGACGGTTTCGAACCTAAGAAGTTAAGAAGCTTAAAGCACTTGTGTTATCGTATCCAGAAACGATGACGGGAACACAATACGTAGACCTAATATAGAAAATTTCGATTTCTACATTGACTTGGCTAAGGATCGAACCCGCCACTTTAGAGTGGCGTTACCGTGAAAACCGGTATGTTTTTTATGAATGGTGGTGTTGAGATCAAATGTTAGTTGATGGAAATTTTCATTTAGAGAAAAAAATATGGTTGGTAGGTACATGTTAGACTTTAAAAAAAAGTCGTGTGGTGTCGTGGGACACCGGATAGGAACGAAGTTCCTTATTATAAAAATATTAATTTTAAGTTCTATTTGAAGTATAAAGAAAATAATTATTCGGGTATACATTTTTATTATGATTTTTTTGTCGATAAAAAGCAAAGAAACTACTTTACAAAATTATCTTAACACCTTCGTTTCATTTACAATGATTTATAAAAATATATAATAACAGTCATTACGCAGACTATACTATATTAGACACTGTATAGCCATCCCACATAGATTATACTTAAAAATCTTGTTCAACGCTACGGACGTTTTTTCCCGGCTAGGGTACCCCTCCGCAACGCCCCATAAGGAACTTCATTCCAAAATGTATTATTTCTAATAAAACAGAGATATATCTTCTCAACCAAAGATATGCAATATATATATCTTTCGTCTATTACTTCAGCTCTCAGTGTACCAACTCGGTGTTGAAATAAGCGATTAATCTATCTTCATTATATCAGACAGAGCCGAAAGAGTAATAATGCTTATTACCTTCTCTCCAATTAGCCTGGCCCAAAGTTAGCAGTGCAAGCAAGCCTTATGTTATGGATACTAGGCTAATACATAGATGTATCTATAGAGATTTATTTCTATATTCATAAGAAATATTTACAAATACAAAGACTCGGATACATTTTCTCGTATTCATCACACAAACATCTGCCCTTTCCGGGACTCGAACTCAAGACTGTCGGTGTGATAGTGCTGTTACATTGCGAATATGTTATTAATCTATCTATATCTCAAGTCTATACATCAATATATATATATATTAGTAATTAATGTTTTTAAGACAACGTCTGATTCAATACAGCATAAATAACTACTCTTCTATTTAAAGTAATGAACAAGTTATATGCATCTTAAAATTAATCACTGTGAGTGCTTAACGACACAAAAACAACAGCGAAAGAAAAAGTAGTAAAAACAAAAAAGCTATTAACGTGTTAAATGGCTTATTTTAAAAAGTATTGCTTCATCATGTCCTTTTCTTTTAAACGCCCGTTTCTAAAAGTAAGATACTTCATTTAATTAAGTAAAACTTTTGTACGCGGCCCTCTTTATTTTCAAGAAATTGCCTGAAAAGCTAATTAACGAGAAAAGCAACAAAATATTTATTAAAAATCTTTAAGCAACTTAAATGAAAATGAAAATAACTTTATTCAAATACACTTAAGAATAAGTTATTTTAAATCTGGACGATTCAAAACATTTTACGTACCATCCATTCAGGACGTCTTTTAACTGACAAGAAGAATGGGCGCAAGAAACTCGTCAGCTTTAACAGAAGTAACGACATTTTCAATTTATGTATTATTAAAATAAAAGTATTTTGTTATGACAATACTAATAGTGTAATGAATATCATTATTTCGTTGATTACAACAAAGTCAACAAGTATCTGTACATACTTAAAGTAAGTATCCCTGAACATTGCAATAACATACAGGGAATTTAACTAAACTAAACGCTACTTTAGCCTGTAAGAGTACTTGACTGATAAATATAAATATTATACCACATCACATATACATTGTCATGAATCCATGTTAAGTAGCTAAATCACTTGTATTATGAAATTCAGATACAGCGACGGTATCACAACACCCAGACTCGAGCAAATCTATAAAATTTCGTCTTTTGAAATGACAACCGGGGATCGAACTCGGGACCTCGAACCGATATGATAGCCACTCTACCAGAAAGGTCATCAAAAATGGCAAGCCTCAAAATAAAATAATTGAATGCAATATAGGACACAGTACATATTCAACACGCAAATCTACATGGCATGATAAATAAACATCAATTAATGTTTTATTTATTTATTTTTATTGGAAAACTAAAAGCTGCAAACATAAATAATCTAAACATATTTTATAAAAGTCAAAAGCCATTAACAAGTTTTCGCAGATAAAATAAGAAATTAAAACAAATTAAAATAAAACAAAACAAAATAAAAAGGGAACATAACTAATAGCAGTGCCGGATTAAGGTCGCCTGGGGCCTCTAGGCACTTTATGTTTGGGGGCCCCCTTATACAATGTGTCCCGTCACCAGTGTCGGAGCCTTTAATGGTGTGAAATATAGCATTTTTTATCGACAAATTGCCACTCAAATTTTGTGGAATACTCATTTCTTGAGTGAATAAATACAAAATCAGAAAATATTTTTTAAATAAAAATTTAATATTTACATTTTTTTTTCTATTTTTACATTTTGGGGCCCCTTCTACACCGGGGCCCCTAGGCACGTGCCTAGTGTGCCTAGGGGGTAATCCGCCACTGACTAATAGTAACACAATACTAATAATATTTGTTAAAATATGAGTTGACCTTCTCATTAGTTTTACATTTATTTTCATTAGTTCTACAAAAATGAAAGGAAATGATAGGAAATATTTATATGTTATTTTAAGAGATTGAAGTATAAAAATAGATAAAATGACATAACAGGTAAAAAATATATATTATTTCAGTTTATAGTATTTATTATATAAGTTAAATTATAACATAAAAACCTATAATTAAATGAAATTCGAAATAAAAAAGAGAATAACAAAAGAAACTTTGTAACAGAACTTGCGTAAAATTACTAATCTCCAGCCAAACATCGTTGTGTGTGTGAACTTAGCAGATCATTGTCCAGCAGATCAAAATTAAATGAGAGTTCTTTTCGCATGCAGCTGAGTTCTATAGTTCCTGATACTTTTTAGAAATAGTTCTGGCGTTTTTACCTCGAAAAATGTCACTTAAAAAAATGATCTGCTAACTTCCCGTAGCAGATCATTTTGCAGCAAATCGAAAACAAATGCGATTTATTTACGCATGCAGCTGAGTTCTATAGTTCCTGATACTTTTTAGAAATAGTTCTGGCGTTTTTACCGAGAAAAATGACAATTTACGAAATGATCTGCTAACTTCCCATTTCTCGTAGCAGATCAATTTGCAGTAGATCAAAAAATAAATGTGAGTTCTTTTCGCATGCAGCTCAGTTCTATAGATCCTGATACTTTTTAGAAATAGTTCTGGCGTTTTTACCTCGAAAAATGTCACTTAAAAAAATGATCTGCTAACTTCCCGTAGCAGATCATTTTGCAGAAAATCGAAAATAAATGCGATTTATTTACGCATGCAGCTGAGTTCTATAGTTCCTGATACTTTTTAGAAATAGTTCTGGCGTTTTTACCGAGAAAAATGACAATTTACGAAATGATCTGCTAACTTCCCATTTCTCGTAGCAGATCAATTTGCAGTAGATCAAAAAATAAATGTGAGTTCTTTTCGCATGCAGCTGAGTTCTATAGATCCTGATACTTTTTAGAAATAGTTCTGGCGTTTTTACCTCGAAAAATGTCACTTAAAAAAATGATCTGCTAACTTCCCGTAGCAGATCATTTTGCAGCAAATCGAAAACAAATGCGATTTATTTACACATGCAGCTGAGTTCTATAGTTCCTGATACTTTTTAGAAATAGTTCTGGCGTTTTTACCTCGAAAAATGTCACTTAAAAAAATGATCTGCTAAATTCCCGTAGCAGATCATTTTGCAGCAAATCGAAAACAAATGCGATTTATTTACGCATGCAGCTGAGTTCTATAGTTCCTGATACTTTTAAGAAATAGTTCTGGCGTTTTTACCGAGAAAAATGACAATTTACGAAATGATCTGCTAACTTCCCATTTCTCGTAGCAGATCAATTTGCAGTAGATCAAAAAATAAATGTGAGTTCTTTTCGCATGCAGCTGAGTTCTATAGATCCTGATACTTTTTAGAAATATTTCTGGCGTTTTTACCTCGAAAAATGTCACTTAAAAAAATGATCTGCTAACTTCCCGTAGCAGATCATTTTGCAGCAGATCGAAAACAAATGCGATTTATTTACGCATGCAGCTGAGTTCTATAGTTCCTGATACTTTTTAGAAATAGTTCTGGCGTTTTTACCGAGAAAAATGACAATTTACGAAATGATCTGCTAACTTCCCATTTCCCGTAGCAGGTCAATTTGCAGCAGATCAGAAAACAAATGTGAGTTCTTTTCGCATGCAGCTGAGTTCTATAGTTCCTGATACTTTTTAGAAATAGTTCTGGCGTTTTTACCTCGAAAAATGTCACTTAAAAAAATGATCTGCTAACTTCCCGTAGCAGATCATTTTGCAGCAGATCGAAAACAAATGCGATTTATTTACGCATGCAGCTGAGTTCTATAGTTCCTGATACTTTTTAGAAATAGTTCTGGCGTTTTTACCTAGAAAAATGACAATTTACGAAATGATCTGCTAACTTCCCATTTCCCGTAGCAGATCAGAAAACAAATATGAGTTCTTTTCGCATGCAGCTGAGTTCTAAAGATCCTGATACTTTTTAGAAATAGTTCTGGCGTTTTTACCTCGAAAAATGTCAATTAAAAAAATGATCTGCTAACTTCCCGTAGCAGATCATTTTGCAGCAGATCGAAAACAAATGCGATTTATTTACGCATGCAGCTGAGTTCTATAGTTCCTGATACTTTTTAGAAATAGTTCTGGCGTTTTTACCGAGAAAAATGACAATTTACGAAATGATCTGCTAACTTCCCATTTCTCGTAGCAGATCAATTTGCAGTAGATCAAAAAATAAATGTGAGTTCTTTTCGCATGCAGCTGAGTTCTATAGTTCCTGATACTTTTTAGAAATAGTTCTGGCGTTTTTACCTTGAAAAATGTCACTTAAAAAAATGATCTGCTAACTTCCCGTAGCAGATCATTTTGCAGCAAATCGAAAACAAATGCGATTTATTTACGCATGCAGCTGAGTTCTATAGTTCCTGATACTTTTTAGAAATAGTTCTGGCGTTTTTACCGAGAAAAATGACAATTTACGAAATGATCTGCTAATTTCCCATTTCCCGTAGCAGGTCAATTTGCAGCAGATCAGACAACAAATGTGAGTTCTTTTCGCATGCAGCTGAGTTCTATAGATCCTGATACTTTTTAGAAATAGTTCTGGCGTTTTAACCTAGAAAAATGGCAATTTACGAAATTATTTGCTAACTTCCCATTTCCCGTAGCAGATCAATTTGCAGCAGATCTAAAACAGGCTAAACAAGTCTCAGGGCTAGAACTATTTCGCTTTTAACATATTCTTATGAAAATTGCAATGTGCAATCAGGAACTATAGAACTCAGCTGCATGCGTAAATAAATCGCATTTGTTTTTGATCTGCTGCAAAATTATCTGCTACGGGAAGTAAGCAGATCATTTTTTTAATTGTCATTTTTCGAGGTAAAAACGCCAGAACTATTTCTAACAAGTATCAGGATCTTTAGAACTCAGCTGCATGCGAAAAGAACTCACATTTGTTTTCTGATCTGCTACGGGAAATGGGAAGTTAGCAGATCATTTCGTAAATTGTCATTTTTCTAGGTAAAAACGCCAGAACTATTTCTAAAAAGTTTCAGGAACTATAGAACTCAGCTGCATGCGTAAATAAATCGCATTTATTTTTGATCTGCTGCAAAATTATCTGCTACGGGAAGTAAGCAGATCATTTTTTTAATTGTCATTTTTCGAGGTTAAAACGCCAGAACTATTTCTATAAAGTATCAGGATCTATAGAACTCAGCTGCATGCGAAAAGAACTCACATTTATTTTTTCATCTACTGCAAATTGATCTGCTACGAGAAATGGGAAGTTAGCAGATCATTTCGTAAATTGTCATTTTTCTCGGTAAAAACGCCAGAACTATTTCTAAAAAGTATCAGGAACTATAGAACTCAGCTGCATGCGTAAATAAATCGCATTTGTTTTCGATTTGCTGCAAAATGATCTGCTACGGGAAGTAAGCAGATCATTTTTTTAAGTGACATTTTTCGAAGTAAAAACGCCAGAACTATTTCTAAAAAGTATCAGGAACTATAGAACTCAGCTGCATGCGTAAATAAATCGCATTTGTTTTCGATTTGCTGCAAAATGATCTGCTACGGGAAGTTAGCAGATCATTTTTTTAAGTGACATTTTTCGAGGTAAAAACGCCAGAACTATTTCTAAAAAGTATCAGGAACTATAGAACTCAGCTGCATGCGAAAAGAACTCTCATTTAATTTTGATCTGCTGGACAATGATCTGCTAAGTTCACACACACAACATCGTTCAAGCTGAAATATTAACTGAAAGCGACTGTGATTTTGGTTTTATTCAGAAAATCCCCCTTATTCTTAATACCTTTCCTTTCATTTTCAAATGAGTACAATTCCCTGTTAGCTTTTGTTATACCTTGCCTATGAATAAAGCTCAGGGCCAGACATTATTTGTCGAGGGGGCGGACCTCAGTATTGGTTGCTTTTCCCGTAGCCAACTCTGTGCAGCTCCTTTGCGTCTCAAGAACTCAAGTAACCTTTTGTATACGCTCCAGATAATTTCAAAACTAATTTCGTTCGCAAAAAGCACTTGCATTTAGAAGAAAAAGATACTGACAAACGCCCTCAAGTAGCGCTTCTCAGTAGGAAACGGTCTGGTTAGTTTTCTACTGAAAAGACTTCTTGAGGATGTTGCGACACATTTTTATTTTTCAACATCCACGCGAACGGAGACGCGGGCTCAGCTAGTACGCACAATAAAACTATTCAATTCCATTTAATTATTAATGAAAACATGAGAAATACATTTTTTTGAAGTGAAAACTTTTTTAGCATTGTTGTGATTTGAAAGTCGATGAAAAAACGACAGTGAAAAGAAACAGACACATAAATTCATAAGATTTTACGTAGGAGATAATGAGATAGGAATTATGTACGTGTGTTAATACGTGTTTGTGAGTGCATGCGTAGTACAAAGCTTGAGAGAAGGCATCACAACAACCGTGATATTTCGTATACGTGTACGTATTATTCTTTCTTTTCTACCACGTGTGAATTGTACACATGCTTTTTTTTTATACAAAGTGCCGTTATGTTCAGCCATGATTCACCTTACAGGTATATGAATATGCATAAATATTAGTAGTTATTGTCACTGTTAATTTAACAAATGTCAGTATTATAATTATCTATTATTAGCAGATAACGTTAAACCATTTCATATTATTTTACCATTAAAAATATTAAGTGCAGTTTTAACTCTTTTAATGAAAATATCTAAAATCTGTGTGTTTGTCTGTCCGCTCTTTTTGCATTGTATACGCGTTACCATAGCAACGCGTTACCGGGTCAGCTAGTACTTACTATTGAGATATGTAACGAACTACTTGAATGCTTTCAATCAAACATCTATAGGGGTTCGATAATTCAATTATTTATTAATTATACCTGGATGAGGCACTCATTACCTGTGGTCACGCCACAAAAAATTAGACTCACAACTTGAAGAAAAATAATATTCATTTTCACTTGATTCATTTCGTGTGATTTACCGTGTTAAGTGCAATGAGAATATACTTTGTTAATAATTAAATCTATGGTTAAGTGCAAAGAGGTTTTACTTTTTTTTGTGTACGGTTAAGTGTGTTTCTTTTTTATTTCCTGCTATCGTAAGTAAGATGCAAGAAAGAATTAGGTTTTGAACAAAAAGCATATTCTTTTATAATCTCTCTATTTCCCAGTTCTCAGATTGCAAAAACTAAACAAATTTTGAGTATTAATTTATTATCGTGTTGCCTTTCAAACAATACATTAACTTTTGGTGTGAACGAAAACAACATTACGTTGTATTTGTTGAAATACATAAGAGATGACGTTTTCAACCAACCACTAGACCCTTATCTCGTATTCAACCAAGGTAGTATAACTTTTGCCACCCGACTAAAATGTTTCCCTCCGAACAACATTCAAAAGAAGAACTGGATACGCCATAGTTTTGACTATATTAGAATATATACATAATTAAAATAGATATATTTATTTATTTGTTTAAGTAAAATAGATATATGATTTAAAAAGGCAGTCTTTTCGAATTAAATGAATTATAAATAAATAGATTTACAGAAATGTAAAAATAAAACAATTGCACTAAACACAAAAAACCCAATAACATACCGAGAACATTCCTTTCTTGTTTTTCTTTCTTTTTTGTCACTCTGTCCCTCTGTCTTTCTAATTTCTTTCTCTCCATTCATGTTTTTGGTCTAGGGCGAAGAGTATGCCTGACTCCTGACGTAACAATATAACAACAACTATTCCCAAAAACTTAAAAAAAATCATAATTATGAACCAGTTGCCCTAAAATTTAAAAAATCAGATATAAAAAAAACATACCGAGAACTAGAGCGTGAATTTAAAAATCTTGTAAAATCACCTCATTTCCAGTTTATTATAGCAGATATCTTTATCTGCGTCAATGTCAAATTAGATTTTTTAGTATTTGTTTTGGTGATGTAGACTATTTATTAAGAGTTATAATTCTATCCCATGGGAACAGTACTTTTATTCTAGATAAAAGGTACACTATACTCTTTTCTGTTCCCTGACAAAGAGTATAAAGATCAGTTAAGTAGTTAATGTGTTAAAGTGTAACAAACTCTTTTTCGCATTTATAATTTAGGTAAGATTATTTAATTAGTTAGGACAAATATTACGCTGTGACCCTAAAAATCAAGAGTTTACCTCAAGGCTCAAGTTTATATAAGTTCGCTCTGACTCCTTTACTTTACCTATGTCTACACTATTTTTACCTTTTACACTTAGGCTAGCGCCAGATCGCTATCTCGTCTGATGGTAAGCGACGTTGCGATTTACGAGATGTAATACGATAAAACGTCTTTGCCTAGAAATTTCCTATTCGCTCGTTACTCGAAAGCCCTAAGATAAAACCTATCAAAAAACACAGACTCGGGCAAAGAATTTCAATCCTTAGATGTATGTATAAAAGAATTAGATTTTGAACAACATTTTTGCATCTCACTTAAGATAGCAGGAAATAACTAGGCGATGCTGTCGCTAAGCATAAAGCTACGCTAGCACCATATATTGGAGCGGAGCGTAAAACCTAAAAAAAAAAAAAAATTTTTTTCGATGGGAATTTTTGCAAATTTCAAATTTCTCCGTCACAATCTGGTCCTAAACCTGTTGATTCGATTCCACACAAAAAATATTAAAATCGGTTAAGAACTCTGGAAGTTATGGCGTAACAGACATTGCGCCATTGAAGCTGATCCATGGGAGCTTCGCTTCGCTCCTCTCCAAAAAAGAAACACACTGAACCGTATATAAAAAAGCGTATATAAAAATGAAAACCTCATTGCACTTAACCATAGATTTAATTATTATCAAAGTATAACCTCATTGCACTTAACACGGAAAATCACACTAAATGAATCAAGTGAAAATGAATAATATATTTTTTCAAGTTGTCAGTCTCATTTTTTGTGGCGTGACCACCGGGTACTGAGTGCCTCATCCAAGTATAATAAATAAATAATCGAATTATCGAATGCATAACATATAGATGTTTGACTGAAATCATTCAAGTAGTTCGTTACATATTTCAATAACAATAAAAATACCAATATAAAAGTGTTACTCGGATTTAATAAGTGAGTACTCGATTGTACCAATTATTGTACCTTCAATGATAATTTATCCTTTTCTAGGTTGCGGATTAGGCTTATAGTATTTACTATGGAAGAAAATAAAATATAACATTTTTTAGTTTCGGAAAATTTAACAAAATATTCATCTTCAATTAATTAATGAAAAATACTTTATTGTTACACATAGATTGTATGAATGTTTATAAAATAAAGAAAAATACAAGTGATGAAAAGGCTTACTGCATTTTGGTACAAAATTCCCCATTAACTATTTAACATGATGCTTAATATAGGGTAACAACAAAATATCATTAAAATAGGTAACAAAATATTCTTGTTGATATGTGTTGACCATCCGATCACAAAAGTCGATTTCATTATAACAAACTGTTTTAATGTAAAACTTATTTCACTGATCTTGCGATATTAATTACGGTGACAGAAAATAATGTTGGATCTTAGTCTGTATGTATTAGGCGCCTATAAGTCTATTGGTCTTGCCAAGAATCCTGATTTTTGCTAAACAATTTGATCCGTTTTCTTCTCGTATTGCTAAAGTGATTGAATTACCGGTCTTGGATACTGTTCTAGTGTAAATATGTATACTGTGTACTTGAAACTGGTTTATGTAACAGTCATATTTTTTGTTTCATACTTTTTTAAATTTGGAATGGGTTCGCTATTGATCCCAATCAAGCTCGGGGGCTAAGACAGAATCCACGATGGAACGAGCTAACCCAGAAAACCAGAAGATCTTGGCTTTAAAAACAGACGGGTTGTAAAAACTTTGAAATACAGACGCAGGGAGGGACAATATTGTTATGTAGCATTACTTAACGTTAATTTCCTTTGCCACGTATGACCAATGCCTCGGTGAAGCAGTGGTAAAGTGGAAAGCTTGGTTTCTATTACCGCCAGACACAACCGTTTTTTATTTTGTTACATTTTATGTGAATGTTGCAAACTCAAAATGATACAGGTATCGTGCTTGTCGTTACTGAGTCATTTACGTTTAGTTGCATTCAATAATAATTTCAAAAAATGTAAAATTACGTATTTATCATATTTTCTACAATATGATAACTTATATGATAACAATTTTTAAGATATATGTAGTAAATATTTTACATATTTTCAGTATCGTATGCCGTCAAACTGTACACTCTCCATATACACTCGACTGAGCACTAAGTTATATACTTTGGCGTTTGTAAATGTTTCAAAAATCAAGCCTTTGTAATTCATATCAGTGTGAATATGCTGTCAATTGTACGTCGGAGGCAATAACTCTCTAAAAAAGAAGTCCCTTAAATTCGAATCCTTTGCGAAATTCTACTATCCTATTGTTACAGTCATTTTTCAGGATCTTATCTCAACAGATATAATTTCTCGTAAAAACGTTATACCTATTTCAAAATACGAATATCAACGAATTGTAAAAAAGTTATCATCAAAAAGGTATTTCACCCATTTCACATCTACGTGCAAGAGCTCAACGCTCATTGTGCTGGCTCAAACCACTGACAGCTGTCAGTTTAGCTGCCAACCCGACGATAGCTTCATGTAGAGCTTTTGTCTACCGCGCGTTTTGTTCTCAATAGGAAATGTACATGGTTTTTGACATTTAAATATTGATGTGTGAATCCTGAGTGACATAGATTTAATTACTTATGCGCTCATTCTATTTCACGTAAACACCAAGGAACTTCCACCCAAACTGGAATGTGCACCGACATTTTATCCTCGATAAAAAAATAACCTTATCTATATGACGTTAAGGTCTATTAATAATTAACATTTAGTCAGAGAGAAATCCGGTCCGAGAGAGAAAGCGCTTCAAGAGCCCTGTGTCCCTTTCTTAAGTGTTGCCAGAAGGGTTGTTTTTAAAACGAAGTAGGAATGGTAAAAAATTAAAACAAATTTGTCATCTCTTGTTAAAAATATTACCATCTTTCTGATAATCCTAATATTTTTAAATTATCGTTTATAATGACATTTTCTTTTTTACGATAATTTGGACGCGATATTAAAGCGCTGTTTGAAAAAGAATATGTTATATGAGTAGGATAAGTAGGATGTATCGAAATTGAACTGGCATCCCAATCGCCATTTTGCTTTGTTTAAAATTGTGGTGATCAACGTGGTGATATTTATCCAACCTTTATTCGGCAATATTTCTTTATTTGTACATAATAAATATGGTTAAAAAATGTGCGATTGCAGGCTGTAAAAGCGAATCTTATGCGGGATGCGGTAAATCTTTCTTCAAGTAAGTATTTTTCAATTCTTGAATTAGGGTGACTATAATGAACGGATTTTTAAGATTGTTTTCGTAATCATATTTTTACATATAAATAGTAGGTTATCTAGATTAAACTTTATATACTAATCACTATGTATTATTTTAAATTAATTATTAATTCCCAGATTCCCTAGTGAAGAATCTTTGAGAAAAAAGTGGCTTGATGTCATTCCAAGTAATTCAAATATCAAAAAATATTCTGTTATTTGTAATCTGCACTTCAGGCCCCAGGATATAATAGTACATTCTTCAGTTTCAAAACTGACATCCGATGCTGTTCCAACTACTTTTCCTAAGGTACGTTAATAAATGGGTTGTAATAAAAGCTTATTTCTGGCGGTGTAGCGTAACATATATAATGATGTTTTTCTAATCAAAATAAATACTAAGCATTTTTTAATTTGCAGATTATTCCACCAGGAAAAGAGATAGCCGTTCTAAGCGATGTATTTATTCAAGCTGCTCCAGTAATAGATGAAGTGTTTGTTGAGAAACCTGGAAATATTTCAGTAGTTCCTGAGCAAAAGCTTGAAATCAGTCCTATGCCGAGCACCTCCAAGGAACCTCCTACAAAAAAAATTCGCTATGAATATAAGGAAATTGACGAATTAAAACGACAAGTTAAAATTCTTAAGCAGCGCGTTAAACGAAGAGACTTGAGAATCGATAGTCTTAAATCTTTGTTAAATATAGTAAAAAAAAAGACCCTTGAGCCAGTAGAAATCGAAGATGTCATAAAAAGTAATTTTGTGCATATTCATGAGCAGTTTAATCATGCTATTAGTTACAAAAAAGTAAGATATAGTGAAGAATTTAAATCTTTTGCTCTAACTTTGCACTTTTACAGCCCAAAAGCGTATCTTTTTATGAGAAAACATGTGTGTCTCCCTCATCCAGCTACACTGAGAAAGCTTTTAGCTACACGTGACTGTAGTGTTGGTTACATTCAGGAAGTCATCATGTTCTTAAAAGAAACTGCAACCAGGGATGCCTCTCTTAAAAATGTAGCCCTACTTTTTGATGCTATGGCAATTAGAACAGAATTAAAATTCGATAAAAAAAACGGATAAATTTTGGGGCTATGTAGATTATGGGGGAATCATACCCAATGACTCTGAAGCCTTAGCTACCGAAGCCCTTGTTCTCGTGATTGTATCTTACACAAAAAGATTTAAATGTCCCATAGCTTACTTTTTTATTAACAAAATATCAGCTGAGCTTCAATCACAGTTGATATTAACAGCCATTAGGTTGTTATCAGAAGCAAATATTACAGTAAGATCCTTAACCTGTGATGGAACTTGTGTTAATATCAAGACTTATGAGATTTTGGGATGTAGGTTCACACTACCTGAAATGAAGACAAGTTTTAAGCACCCAACAAAAGACTGCCAAATCCACTGCATTTTAGATACTCCTCATATGCTTAAGCTGGCCAGAAATGTTTTTGCAGAAACTAATATCAATTCCCCGAAAGGTGACATAAAATTCAAATTTATAAAGCAATTACATGCAATACAAGAAGAGGAGGGGTTAAAACTAGCGAACAATCTTACTAGTAACCACATTGATTTTTCTGGTAAAAAGATGAATGTCAAATTAGCAGCACAAGTGTTGAGCAATTCAGTTGCCGATGCAATTGAATTCTTAACAAAAAGTGGTGATAAGCGTTTTGAAGGAAGCGAAGCAACTGTTGAGTATATTCGGTTTATGGATAGAATATTTGATATATTCAATTCAAAAAATCCCTTTGGTAAAGGCTTTAAGTCACCATTACGTTTGCAAAACCTTGAAATTTGGATGAATACGCTCACCGAAACTAGAAACTATTTGTTGAGTTTAAAAATCAATGACAAACATATCCTTGAACATCGACGCAAAACTCCTGCTCTTGGATTTATTATTGATACATACAGCTTTGCAAACTTATGTCTTGATTTACTAAAAGATAACGAAAACGAAATGAAATACTTTTTAACTTATAAATGTTCGCAGGATAATCTAGAAATATTTTTTTCATGCGTTAGGCGGTGTGGTGCCTTAAATGATAACCCGAGTGCGCTTCAATTTAGGTACACGTTGCGAAAACTTTTGTTTCGCAATAGCGTACAACCAAGTGTAAACGCTAATTGTGTCAGTGAGGGTGACTTTGAAATGACTCCAGTTTTGGAATTCAGACATCCTAAACGAGCAGTTATAGACAATCACGAAGCTAGCGAAGACCAACAACTTATCGAATTGCTGTATTATGTAGACAATGAAGAATTCTCATATTTCAAAAACAATATACTTTTTTACATGGCTGGATGCTGTGCAAAAAATATATCCGAAAAGTTAAGTTGCAAACATTGTCTTGCTACCTTGTTTATTACGAAACATGATGATCATGATTATACACACTCTATTGATGTCTGCAAAGTTTCATCCTTTACGTCATTCGTAGACAGAGGAAAATTAAAACATGTTTCTAAATTTGTTTTTCAAATCATTGTGTACACGGAAAAAATATTCAAATTTCATAGCTCAGAATCATTAAAGGACGTAAATAAAAATAAAATAATATTACTGGTTTTGCAAAATTTATATAGTATTTTGAAAGAATTTTTTGATCCGCCACATCCAGTTCAATCATTTCAGTGTGAAGATTCACACGAAATGCAACTCGTTAAAAGCATTGCGTCTTATTATCTTACCGCCCGTTTGATGAGCCACGGTAAAACCCAAACATTGAAAATTCGAGGTCAGAAAACTAATTTAAGACAGAAGTTGCATAAAACTGTTTTATTCAGTAATGTGTAAATGTGACAGTAATGTAAAAATATTTTCCAAATATATGTTTATGAATTGTAACATGTGTTTACTTTTATTTATCTCCTCCTTATAATTATTTAATGAAATCAAGTGAGTAGTTCATTATATTTATGTCAAAAAGTTTATATAATAAAAATGTCAATATACAAAACAATGTCAAAATAAAATAACATTTAAAATCGTCAACAAAAAAAACTTACAACTAAACACAAAAAATAAATAAATAAAATGTCCAAAATATCTACAGTTATTGTTTGGACACCCTAATGAAAGGGACAGAGAGCTCTCACAAAACTATCTCCCTCGGCTCGCGCATCGGCAGCTTGTGCACATTCCAGTTTGGGTGGAAGTTCCTTGGTAAACACCGATTAGCACTGTTTGTCATGTCGACGGCGAAGTGTCATTACATGGAATCACCGAACATTTGTCGGTAAATAGATTTTTATGTCATTAAAAACAAAGGTTAAATTCGCATATTTCTATAATACAAATTCGTATTTGCTACTGTCAGTATATCAAATTTAACCAAAAAAAACATCCGAACTCTCCGATAGTATTTTTTAAGATAAATTTGAACGGGTCATTAAATTATAATAGTAATTATTGTTACAAAAGTATTGCGTAATTCCAATATCATCCTTTTTTCAAATTTAACAGTTATATAAATGATTTATTTTGATATATTATTTAATTATACACTCGATCGGTGGAGGTACCACTTTCGATTCACCTATTAAAACCTAGAAACCGTGAAGTCTTAACAGAAAAAGGTAAGCCATCGTATGTTTGAATATTCTATAGACTTTAATCTTTCGATTAGTGTAATATTTATTTGGTTCCAAGTTTGGTAAAGGTATTAGGTTAATTGGTGTGAATGTAGGAAATATTTATTTATTTATTCATACTTTATTCAGTGACATCAACTTTGGATCCTGTACTAATATGTCTGAGTCAATCATTTAAATTTTATGTCGGGAAAGCAGTTTTATACTAAAAACTTGGATATCAGGAGAGATTCAAATCTTCAACTCCTATGTGCTGATATGATAACGTTATTTTTCGTCTTTATTAGCTTTACTTATTAACTTTACAACTTTATCAGCTGTGACTTATATAGTTTCGAAGATAGAACTTGCTTCAGTTCATGTTATAGTGTCACATAAAGAACCGATACTCATCGGTTACTCGCTCGAAAAGTATTAGAGTTGGAAATTAAAAAAAAAATAAGCACAAGGCTAGATTAATAGCTCTAATTAAGATGTAGGATATATAACCTCTTATCCTTACTAATATTATAAATCGGAAAGTGAGTTTGTTTGTTTGTTTGTTCCGCTTTCACGCCGTAACTGCTGAACCGATTGCTTTGAAATTTTGCAGACGTAAAGATAAAAGTCCAAATTAAATAATAGGGTACTTTTTATCGTGGAAAAAAAAGATATACCCGAGGCAAAACAAAAATATTGTTTGCTTGATGAATGGATTGTAGATGGCGCTGTGTGTCGTTTTAAACAAGGTAAAATATTGCAAACGAATATAAACATTGTTTTATCGTCTAAACTGTTTTTTTTACATCTACTTATATGTTGCAAACGAATGTAAATGTAAATTTTGAAGCTAAATGATACGAAAATGAATCCTCGAAAATGAGGAATTCTCGAGGGATGACGTACAATTTGTTTTATCGTCTAAATTGTTTTTTTTACATCTACTTATCCTGAAATCATTAAAGTCAACGAATTACTAATTGGTATAAGTATTAGTTACGTTATTTATTTCTTGAGGTATGCGATAGATGGCGCTGGGTGTTTTTAAAAATACATGTGTAACGTATTTTGTGTAACGATGTGTTTTTTAAAATACATAAGAAGTGGAATGATAGCTTGGAAAAACATTGTTTTTCGCATGGTCAGTTCTATGTAGCGTGTTCCCGGGTTTTCAGTGCCCAAAATCTGCATGTTTTTGCTCCAATGGGAAAACATATAATATAGTGTACCATTCAGTTTTGGTTTAACAACTAATTGTATCCAGCGTTACATCGCGCTTCTTAGATTTTTCCGTGGGAATGAGAAGTTTTCTTATAGTTGCGCTTTATACCGCAGTATAACCGAATTCCACGCGGGCGAAGCCGCGGGCGGAAAGCTAGTCTTGAATAATTATGAAAAGATAGCTGCGCAAAATGCAGACACGTGTCTTAAGTTTAAGCAGCTCTGCGAGATTTGAAATATGATAGCTCATTCTTTTTGGATTTTTTGTTTAATACCTTACCTTATGTTAATTACCACGGTCTGAGGGCGGTAATTACCTTTTCTTACTTAATAGTTAATAAATTATAATAATTTTTGTAACCAAGTGGTTTGTTAATGAACAGAATAATTTAGATTTTGTTTGATTTAGATTTTTTGAATCTAAATTTTGAATAAACTATAAATAGCAAATCGTAAATCATAAAAGTATGTATATTAAGCATGAAATATTTATCGTATATAAAATTTATTCCAGCACTAGTTACTTAGCAAGTAATAGTTTAATTTATTTATGACCGATTATGAGAAAATACAGGGGTTCAACATTCTTTAAACGCGTTTTCTCAACAATCATGTTTTTCGAATTGTGCCCCTATAGTATGAAAGCTGCGATATATATCTCAAAATTACAAATGGTTCCATTAGCAAAGTAACAGAACGATTTAACCCATCTTCGAACTTTCGACTTAAAGCTTTGAATTCAGATTTTGTAATCATAAATTCAGAAACTCTCGAGATTAAACACAACTTTAGCTTCTTAACATTTACGTGTTAAATAAAAAATACGATTTGAAAAATCTTTCTGAGGCTTTCTATGTATATTTTTAAATTGATTGTCCATTCATAAGTTATGAGTTTTTACAAATACTATAAAATTTAAGTACTTTTAGATACTTGAAAACAATATAATTCATATTACCCTCCAAAGTAACAGGAAATAAAAAATATTTCTAAAAAACAGACTCTCCACAGTATTTTTTTCAAGAAACAACCCCAATTTTTACGAACGTCGAATAAAGAACCCGCTTTAGGAATACTAATGTTGTTTTTACTTATATCTATATACCTATTTTCTTTTTTAGCTATACACCATAAAGCACGTAAATCCTATAAGGTAATAATAACTTCAAGTTACGTTATAAATTTGGAATTCAGACAGATCATTCAGATCTTAAAGCTTTTTCATTGAAAAAGATGAAGTTATTTTGACTGATATTAGAAAATACATTTGTATTGCTTCTTATATTTGGGCAGTACTGTTATATTTGGTATCTTTTTAAATACACAATTTTTATTTACTATACATATCTGCATATATCTATAAATTCATATAACATTTCGTTACAAAAGATTACGTAGTTACCAATGAAATAAACTAAAGTATATAATAAAATAATAGTTTAAAAAACTAACAAAACACGCTTGCCCGCCATTTTAGACGTCCGCCATGTTGGATTTAAGTCACGTGACTATTTTTTTCGTATTCCTGACAGCAAACCCTTTCATTTGATACCCATATCATGGAAGTGCATTTCAAACAGCCAGTTCGCCATCTTGGGGAGGCCGCCATATTTGATTTGTAATGACTCATGTATTGTCATCAGAACTCAGAGCGTGTGCAAAATTTCATCCTAATCAAAGACCGGAAAGTGGGTCAAATTAAGATTCCAAGATTTTCTTACATAGTTACAAGTGAAGCTAATAAAAGCGTGTTAATAACATTAAAAAAATATACAAATCTTCAATTAAAAAAAATAGTAATTAGGTAAGCGCTTGACCGTTATCTCGCCTAATGGTAAACAACGATGCGATCTAGGATGTGACGCGCTTGTCTAGAAGGTACCTATTCAGGCGTGACTTAAAGACCTAATCCCCTATTCTTAAAGTAAGCAGAACTTGTACTTTAAGTACTAAGTAACTTATAGACTACATAAATTCTTATGCTCATCACAAAAAATCTGCCTCTGCACAAAATATCCATGCAAACCGGCAATTGGCAGTTGAGGGCAACGGTAGAGATTCTGCCTTTCGCAATGTCGATCCTAGAAACGAGCCCCGAAAAGGACAGATATTTATGTCATGAATATCTACGACCATTTCTACCTAAGTCATGGGCTTTTATATATATTTCTATAAATAATACATATCTATGTATCACAAATATATGTAAATCTGTTATCCTAGTATTTATAACACAAGCCTTACAACGTTTGATTAGGGCTAGGCTGATTGGTGTGAGTGTAAGAAATATTATTGATAAGACACTTCCTGTACTAATATACTGCAATATCGGTATTATGGATGAAGCAAAAGTTCCCTACCATTACATATGTGTAGCGTATATAGAACTCATAACGTGATTGTGTGCAACTCATCTAGCAATTGATTATCTGCCGAAAAGGATAATGGGGTATAAGGAAAATTATATTGGAGAGTCGGGAACGGCTTTTATGTCATAGAATCAATAAAATTTTATAAAATAAGTTGTAGGATGCATGAAAGAGAAGATATGGTCAGCAAGAAGGATTAGCAAAACAATGAGTGTCACGAAGCACTTAAAGTAAGGTAAGGCGTCAATAAAAATATATTATTTAACGTGATTGGAATAAATAGCGTGAAAAATAAATAACCGCAAGCTCTCAAAAGTAAGACGCAATTTGTGACGCTCCATTGATCGCATGGCCGCTGAGGGCAAACGGGTAAAGTCGTTTTCATACCTAAATTGCGGAAAGAACTAGGCCAAACAGAAGGGCCCTGTATAAAACACCCACGCACTGTCCAAGAATGGGTGGAGATTTTATTCTATCCGATTCAGACTTTATATCTAAATCTTTTTCTGTAACATTTTTGTCAATGCTATCAGAAAATCTCTTTATAATTCGCTTTCAAAAAAAGATCCGTGCTTATCTCTTAGAAAGCTTATCAAAGCGTTTATCAGCATTCGTCTTTATACTTACTTGTGTATATGTCGCAGTAAGATAGATAAAGCCGTAATATAGTTATATCCCTAGGGATTCAATATTATGATATATGATTTGGTTGTTGACTTCATTGGCAAAAGAAGTGAGATCTAAATGGGTGCCAAGGTCAATGGTCAGTCATGAAACTCATTTATAACAACATAAATAGTAGATTATTAACCAAGGGGATAAAGCAGTGTCTTCTGTTGCGGGTGACGATTTAAATCGCGAGCGTAACTAAGGACTCTAGGTTCACTCCCGAGCGTAGCGAGGGTGTTAAAAACTTAAATCACGAGCGAAGCGAGTGTAGCGAGGGATTTAAGTTCACCCAAGACTAAGACAGCTTTATCACCTAGGTAAATACTTTACTTTTCGTACCATTTGCGAAAAAAATAACACAATAATAATATGAGATAAGCATTTATTAAAAATAATGACAATTAAAAGTAAAAGTTAACATTCGAAACATTGGTCCAATTATTCTTCATAAGTTTCTAAATAATTTTCCTTGGATTTTGTTGAAAGCAAATTATTTATAACTAGCTTTCCGCCCGCGGCTTCACCCGCGTGGAATTCGGTTATATTGCGGTATAAAGCAATAGCGTAAGCTATCATTCCACTTCTTACGTATTTAAAAAAAAACACATCGTTACCATGTTTTAAAAAACACCCAGCGCCATCTATCGCATATCTCAAGAACTAAATAGCGTAAACTATCATTCCACTTCTTATGTATTTTAAAAAACACATCGTTACCATGTTTTAAAAACCACTCAGCGCCATCTATCGCATACCTCAAAAACTAAATAACGTAACTAATACTTATACCAATTAGTAATTCGTTGACTTTAGTGATTTCAGGATAAGTAGATGTAAAAAAAACAATTTAGACGATAAAACAAATTGTACGTCATCCCTCGAGACTTCCTCAATTTCGAGAATTCATTTTCGTATCATTTAGCTTCAAAATTTACATTTTCATATTCGTTTGCAACATATAAGTAGATGTAAAAAAAACAATTTAGACGATAAAACAAATTGTACGTCATCCCTCGGGAATTCCTCATTTTCAGGGATTCATTATCGTATCATTTAGTTTCTAAATTTACATGTTTATATTCGTTTGCAATATTTTACCTTGTTTTAAACGACACACAGCGCCATCTACAATCCATCCATCAAGCGAACAATATTTTTGTTTTTCCTCGGGAACATCATTTTTTTTCCAGGATAAAAAGTACCCTATTATTTAATCCGGACTTTTAACTTTATGTCTGCAAAATTTCAAAGCAATCGGTTCAGTAGTTACGGCGTGAAAGCGGAACAAACAAACAAACAAACTCACTTTCCGATTTATAATATTAGTAAGGATTGCGGCAGCATTTGCACTGATGGAATCCGACAATTCACTGTCACTGTCGCTTTGATTTAACATCGTAACGTATTTTTAGAACATTAACTTTTTTATAAAAATAAATTAAAATAAACTTAACGTGTATGTATTTGAAGAAAACAAAAACGCGGCAAATTCCTATACTAATATTTTATTGTCGGAAAAGCAAAGGCATCAAGCTCATACGGCCTCGTCGGTTTTCGTAATTTTATTTAATAATCATAACTGCATAATAAATGCGTATTCCTTTTTCAAAAAGATGTGTAATGCTTTATATACAAACTCAATGGTGTAAACACAGATGTAGTTCAGTATAAATTTCGGTAAGTATTCCAAATTTAAATCACATTCTCCCCCTAGAGGATGAATGAAATTCAGTACAATTTTCTTCCCTGTTTTTAACAGATTAAAAATGACTATTGTTATGTTCGCTTTTTGTGGCATAGAATATCACTTTTTTGAGCAAGTGGTACGAAAATATCATTTCTTCTCTCAGAACAATAACTAAAGCTATAGAAGTCGCGCTAAAATAACAACACAATACGTTAGTTCGTACTATTTTCACTTATACAGTTGCAAATGTGTAAGAAAGAAATAAGTATACAGATTTTGTTTCGTAATTTACAAGGTCGTCACTAGTATCCCTTACGTCAGTGATGCAATGGCATCGATATTACTATCGATAAAAATAAAATCAAAAACATATAACATTTTTCTTATGCTGTTGGTATCTCAATGACACTATAACGGACGGTAATGTGTCATAATAAACACGTGTAGAATCTGCAATATGAACATTTTATAATGCAGTATTCATGGTTAGAATTTTGGACCCGAACTTATTTATTTATTAGAATTGCTGTCTTCAGTATCTAGAGAAACCAGGTAGGTACAGTTAAAAAATTGCACTTTGTATAGGTTACATGTTTCTATTTTAAGTTAGACCTCTAGCAGTACATTAGTGAACACTGCATTCAACATTAAATTTTTTATTGGTATAGATTAAAAAAGAGGAAAAATTTAAAAAGAAAAATAATCTATTATTTAATTTAAATTAACCAACTATTATTTTATACATATTTACTTATTATTTTTATATACTACTCTGTCAAGAAAGTACCGGGAAAAGATCAATAACATACAAAATGTTTGTTATTCATCCAAATTTATTTTATCACCTTCAAAGTATGCTCCTTCAGAAACGATACACTTACGCCAGCTTAATCCAATCATCAAAACATTTTTTAAACGCTGTTTCCGGAATTTAGTTCAGTTCTCGCCGCGAATTTTTGTCATTTTTGTTTACACACTAAAAGTGCTAGGTATTCGGCTTGAACATATTCTTGTTTCAAATTTTCTATCAATATGTTATAGAGTTGAGATTTCTTCGCGTTGCTCCTTAATGTTCTCTTTGTTAAAGTGTTTATTTTGCGAAGACGTCACTTGCTGGTCTTTTTAACCCTTTCTAACTCTTTTTTTAATATTCCAATTTGGTTTTTTATAATCTGCTATAATTTTCTGTAAATTAGATATATTTGTTTCAACTGTGGTCATAGATTTGGGGCGTTTACTTGGTGGTTCATAATTCCTTCTGAATGCGATAGTGGTTTCTGAAACACAAAAATATTATTGTAAATAAGCTGTCATTATTATTTGGGATACACGCTGCCAAAATGTTGATTAAAAATCTGAATATTTATTGGTAGGATCGAAATAATTATATGACAAAGCAAGACTAAGATAATGTTTGGACTAAAAAAGGAGCACTTTCATGTTCTGTAAATGTAATGTGGGTATAGCATTTGCTTTCAGCCGCCGAAATTAAATGTGTTCATGTAGCTCAAATGACTGTAGTCTAAAATGTTTCGAACAAATCTGACTGTGCGCTTTCGGTGTCCAATTGTTCCTTGATATACAGCGTATCCATTCAGTTCTAATAGGTTCATCTTTGGGAAAACTAAAGCAAAAAGTGAAAACCAAATAATGTTGACATCGATAACAAAAAACACATCACTATCATACTATCATATACAAAACAAAAGGTATGAAAATAAGACAATGTAAACCAAAACTCATGGAGAAATCTATTTGCAATATTAATTTATTACAATTTTCTGAATATACCGTTGTTATATTGTCAAAATATGAGAATTTAGAAACAAAACTCACCGATGAAATGATAACACCTTATCCGTATTTTCTTTTCGTGATGTATGAGACTTGCAGTCTGGAACAACACAAGCCATCCTGGACGCGGACTCTAAGATGTCTGAAGCGTCTTTATGCACACTTTCCTGTTATTTTATCACGAACTTCCTTGCAAAATAATAAAATTTCACGCTAGCCGCTCACAAAGCTGTTCGGCCACTGTAATACGACCGCATTGAATTTGGTCTTACTTCAGAAACAACGTTCATCAAAGACGTACTTTTAATTTGGTAGTATAATATACAACCAAATTACAACCATTTGACATTTGTTCTTTAAGAGTTTGTGACAATGACGTGAAAATAAAACCTTACAATTGTTGTCTATTTCGCTCTTACCCATGTATGTTAGATTACTTTAAGTGAATACGAGAGCTGTTATACAGTTTTTATTTTAGCGCGGCTTCTATAGCTTTAGTTATTGTTCTGAGTTTCTTCTTATAATTTACGATAATATATTGTAGCCTAAGGTCTGACTTGGGTAGTTATGTAGTCATCTGGAACTGGTCAGTCAGTGATAAAAATGACGATTTTTGGACGTTAATATCTAAATAACCGTTTGAGATGTCTTTATGAAATTTGGAGCACATATGTATGTCGCAAGTCTCAATATATGAACCAAATTTGACACGTTTATGTGAAATAGTTTTTGAGTTATGAGGGGGTCAAAAGTGACTCCAAATGGTTCGTGTAATATAACACACGGTGCTGCTCGCCAGTTCAGTTCTTGAACGCTACCGCGTGTCTAGATTATAAAGAGAAATAAGTTTATGAAGATAAATTAATGTTATCTAATTTGCCGTATTTATGAATTTGGTTTTTCTCAAAGGACGCAAATATTTTTAGCATTAAAATCACATTTTGTGCCATTATTTTATTGTGCTCAACAAAGTTTTATTAATAAATAAATAGAGGAGTTCGATGGCGTAGTAGGTCAGCTTAATATTTAATTACGCAACATTCGTAGAGGCTGATCATTGGATGGGTAACCATTATTTTTCTGATTAGGGCAGGGTTATGTCTTTGTAGTGTGGGGACGTTAAAAGGCTAGTAATAATTAAATAAGTATATAATGTTTGACTTTACTGTTATAATGGTTGTAATTACTTAAGATAATTTGGATCGCCTCCTGCCGATCCTTCTTCCTATATTTCATTTTCGGTCTACGTAAATACGGCCATGTATCCATTTTCCATCAGAAGCTCAAATAACTTCCTAATCATAAGCTTAGGAACCTATGAATAGTTTGGGCTTTATTTAAGATTCAGTTTAATTCTCGTGCCCTAGAATACTTAAATTCTAGGTTTTAGTGTCTAGGTTGACCTTAAACTTGACCTTCACTGTAGTAGCCGCCATATTTTTCAAAGCCTGCTCATCATACCGATTTTATCTCCAAATCTTCCACGCTAAGTGCAATTTCAGTTCTGATAAAAGTTAAAACGGCGCTTTAGGCTAGGCTAATTGGTGTGAGTGTAAAAATATTAAAAAAGATATTTATTAACCTCAGGTATAAAAAAGAGAAACAGGTATGACATAAAAAAGGAAATAAAAGAAACATACATTTTTTTCTATTAAAATAATATATCTTATAAGATAGCATTGAAAAAAAAATATATAAAACTGAATGGTTGTTTTATCTGCCCAAACATTTGTAAAAATGTTTCTTTCGAATATGAATGGATGTTCCTCTCATTGATGAGAGAACGGTGGCCTACAACGTAATACTGGAAAGGTACTGGAAAATTTCGACTTGTATTCACAAGGTTCGGTAGCTCAATTAGGGGAGCATTGGACCGGACTTCCAAAGGTTGCGAGTTCGATTCCCGCCTGAGAAATCACTTGTGAACCGAGTCGATATTCTCCAGTATTTTTCTATTTAAATAATTTATCTTATAAGATAGCGTTGAAAAAGTGGAAAAAATATATAAAATTATATTAAATACATTAAGAATAAAATTTATACCTTAGATCAACCAGAACCCTGCCTTAGCATAGGTCACTTCGACAATGGTTTGCCGCAGCAGCACTAAAATTTTTGGCAGGGCCTAAGTACGTGACGTCTTAAATATACAGTGAGAGAAAATAAGAAAATAAAAGGTAACATAAAAACAAAAAACATCTCTATTTTTCATTATTTTTCAAAACTCCTAACAAATATTTAAAGAGACTAGTACGTGAATACTATCTTATGTTTGTCATTAACCTTACCATATATTATATAATAATCATATAATAACATATGATATAGTTGATTTTTATAACTTTTTATATTTTCAAACGATCATTGGACACAAACTTTGTATAAATTTGTATAAGTTACATATTTTTATGTTAATTTGATTAATTTGCTGGTTTTTTTACCGATTGACTGGGGCAGAATTTCGCGAAGCATTATGTTAATATTTTGCTGTATTTGTTTCATAAGATAAATAAGTGATGTAAAACATACTTTTTAATATCAATCCGCTTATTGGATTATATTACCTATATACTTAAAACGTTGCAATATTCACGATGTTTAAAGAAATATGAAGCTTATAAATTGTAACGTAAAATTCAATCTTTGCAAGTGACTCACAATGTATGGATCGAGCTGTTCTCGCATTGTAATGTGAATAAAAGGGATTTCACATGACGCGTGAACACCATTGTGTTTATAGTGAACAAGAGCAAAACAGTATTGTTAAGCTATATACGTATTTTGCTGTAGAAGAGACGGATCAGCTCCTTTATTTACTATGGTTCCATAGATCATAAAAGTGTCTAGGCGATGAGTAATATTTTTAATTGTAATTATCAATAAAAAGAACAATAAAATTCTTTATATTTACTATGATAGAACTTTATAATAGAATTTAGGGTTATCGAAGTATAGTTCACTTAAAAAAGAAGTTATATGGGGAACATTCTCTAAGTAAAAATTATGTTACGCTCATACTCTTTATCGATATAAGCTGATGGAAGAGAACACGATGTAATTTTATTAAAACGGTTGAAATAATTATTATGCCATCGACAGCATAATTGGAGCGGAGCGAGCGAAGCTCCCATGGATCAGCTTCAATGGCGAAATGTCTGTTACGCCATAACTTCCCGAGTTCTTAACCGATTTTAATATTTTTTGTGTGGATTCAAATCAACAGGTGCAGGATCAGATTGTGACGGAGTCCGAATTTTGAAATTCGCAAAAATTCCCATCGATACAAGAAATATTTTTTTTCTTTTTTTAGGTATTACGCTCCTTTCCAATATATGGTGCTAGCGTAGCTTTATGCTTAGCGACTGCACCGCCTAGTATCATTATTATATTATTATAACTAAATTTGTATTTTATTTTGGATGGCACAAAATAACGACCATTTTATGAAATCAACTGTTAGATCCGTCAAATCTATCTATGTCACACTAGGGTTGACAAATCAAATATTGATAACACACTTGAAATCCAATAACGCCTTTCACTTTTCCGACTCCAATTTCAAGATCAGTAGGGCCCAACACATATACAGGCTGAAACAAAAGAAACACCGTAAATAATTTTCTTATTTGCATTATATGACGTACGATAAAAACGTCCTGACAAAAAAAGTATCTAATTGACTTCTTAACTAGTTGAAAACACTAAGAATGATTAAAACAATATATTAATAATTTAATAAATAAATATTAATAATATTTATATGTAAAATTACAGATTATTGTCAACATGCGCAATAAAAACTACAGTTTGTGTTATTATTTTAAAATCCAGAGTATTAAAAAAATATGGACTTCTGGTTTCGTGAAATTGGTTCTTGGTCAGGTCATAATTTTTAAACACACAGTATCTCCTTATGCTTTAAGTCTAGATAACAAAAAAAGACACTAAAATACTAAAAAATATTACTTTCGATGTTGAAGTTAGTTAGCGTTCAACATTGATGGATACGAACTACTATGAAGTAGAAGTTGAAATACGTTTGTAAATTTCGACACGTTTTGCCAGCGTCTCGGTAGCTCAGCGGACAGAGCACTCGCCCGGATAGCGAAAGGTCGTAGGTTCGAATCCCACCTGAGGGCTCGGAGGCGTAGTTGTTTTTTACACACGTATTTAATACCTTATACAATATAGAACAGTTCGGTTTCTACATTGTCCCGAATGGGAATCGAATCCGGGACCTCGGAGTGGCTTTACCATTAAAACCGGTATGTGAGCCATCGGACCAGGTCGTTAAATCTATACTAATATTATAAAGAGTTTGTTCGCTTGAACGCACTAATCTAACTAATAATATAATAATCTAACTATAGGTCCGATTTGAAAACTTCTTTCAGTGCTAGATAGCCTATTTATCGAGGAAGGCTATAGGCTATATATCATTTAACATATAAAACCTGGGCCCCAATCGCGCTATTAAAAACATTAGAGGTTCATCTACGAAACGTTTGCGTTTCAATTTAAGTTGTGATCAAGAAACGATTCAACTGAACAAAAATCCATATCGCGCTAAACTTCAAACTTCAACCAAATCTGAATCGAAACTGAACCGTTACCTCTCTAGAAATATTAGAGATGTAAAACTAGTATTTGAATTTGTTCCTGTTACTTCGGTACAATTGATCGTCGATTAAAACATTTTACTACATCACTAGTGGTGTTTCGAGAGTTCATAAAGTTTCTATTTCCTATGATCTGTGGCTTCAAAAGTTCAAATTTTCGTGCCATTGAAGTTGCTTCAGTTTCTTCATTGAGTACATTTGAAAACAAAAAACAGTTTTAGAATTATTATAGCACACATGGTAAGTGTAACTTTTGAAATATTGTAGTTATTGACTCAAAATTTGTATTTTAAGTACCTACGTATAAACTTTCAATATTGATTCATATTTGGGTTTGGTGTCGTGACTAAATATTTACTCGTATCACGTTTTAGAGAATGGATGAACGGCGTCGTATAACGACAGTTCGCCAGTTAGAGTTGCTGGTAGAATTTTTAGACCAACACAGAGACCTCGCTCTTGGCAGAGTGAGGTCAAAAGAGGCTCGGTCGGTCGCATCACGCTTGTGGCGGGAATGCGCGGAAATCCTAAATGCTGAAGGACCTGCCAGAACAGCCAGAGAATGGGCTAAGGTATATTATCTTCATTGAAGGAATAACTTATTTTAGATGATATAAATTACAACATAACCATTATTATAGGTATGGAACGACAACAAATGCAGGGTGCGGGCAAAACTGATCCGCATTAATGCTAACCACAGAGCTACTGGAGGTGGGCTTAACAATCCCATCATTTTAACAGGAATTGAAGAAAAAATGGCCAATATTTTAGGCAGAGATGTAGGGCCCATGCCTAATGTTAGCCATGACCAATTTGCATTGGAGGAGGTAAGTTTAACTGATTTTAATATAGGTTTAGTTGGCATTAGATGTAGAATGTGCCTCAGGTCAGAAATTTGCTAAGATAAAGGAATGGGATTATTGAAAAGTTACTGGTTTGCAAAAAATAATATTTAAGAAAACGTTTTCTTCTTTTCATTTAAAATTTATTTGCATTCTTAACTGTTACAAAGCTGGTTAGCAAGGTAGATATGATAATACATAGAATTGTATGTAATCAATACAATAAGGTACAATTTACAATCAATCTTATGGGCACAAAAGTTCTCCATTTGTTTAGATATTTATTACTGCTTTGAATTCTTTGCTACATCTGATGCTGACTACTCACCAATTAATAATAATTTAGTGGAAATAATAGGAAATTAGAAAAAGCAATCATTAATATATTGTTTCTTTTAAAGACAGAAAAACAAAATACAGCAGTGGCGTAGCATAGGTCACTAGCACCCGGTGCGGATCCAAATTTGCCGCCCTCTTATTTTTGCAATCCATTATAAAAAAATTGAGGCATGGTAAAAAGAGTACTTTTATTGAATAACACTAACCTGAAAAGTGAAATTAACATTTTTTGACATAGAGTAGAAGGTAGACTATCACAATATCACTTAGAAAAATTACAGAGTTTTTAAAAAAAATGTAAATCTTTTTACTGGCTAACTTTGTGAATATATCCGATGAAACGGTCATCGGTAATCGTTAAATCATTATTTTCTGTAAGCAAAAAATGCTGTCGATTGCCTCCAAGGTGTAATTCGTGTTGCAACAATGTACTCGTAACGCGTATCTTTGCTGTTTTTCTACCAGTAGCTTTTAGCTACGGTGAAGTACAAAGAATGCGTAAGGAGACATATTTATTTAAAATAACATTGAAACTTGAAACGAAATAAGTTTCCTAAATAATAGTTATTGAGAAACCTTGCGCTTGCATCACCCATGCATAGAACCTGCAAAGGTACCTGGGTATTTGGTAACAACAACAAAAAAATGACGAAAAAAAAACTGAAAGAAATTAACTTTTTTATATTTTAATTTTTTTTTCTCTATCTGCCACCTCCGCAGCGCCGCCCCCGGCAAAGTGCCGCCCGGTGCGGACCGCACCCTCCGCCCCCCCCATGCTACGCCACTGCAGTAAATAGTGTCAGTAAAATTCACTGCAGCTAGTGAACCTGTAGTGCCTAATTAGTAGGACATGTGATCATTTTTCAGAGCATAATTAATATAGCTTAGGATCATATGTTCTATTTTATGAATGAATAATGATTTTATTGAAAAACATTTAAGGATGTTGGAGTGGCAGACAACACGCATGTGTTAGAGGAGGTGATAGAGGAGGTGCTAGTACATGACATGCAAAATGATTCACCTTCAATATTGTAAGATTACAACTATAAATGGACTTAATCAAAAAAATATTATTCTTATTACTATAAAACCCTACTAAAAAAATAATATTCTATTGCAGATTAAATATTAATGATAATGAACCAGTTCAGGAAGTGGCTACTCCTGATATTCAACCTAGTACAGGACATGTTCCACCCCAGGGTTAGTTGTTGAAAGTTTATGTATTTCAGACAAGAGTATTATAAAAAGTTGTGTTTAAAAATGGAAATATTATTTTAATGTTGTAATCAAATTTAATAAACTTAATCCATTCTTTTTTGTTTAGGTTTAACATGTGCCATGTTTGTAAATTATTAGACCTATGTGTAAGGCTTTGTGGAGTCACCTATAAATTAATGATAGGCAATTCTATTTCAGATAGAACACAAAGACTGCCACGCAGGCAACAAAACACACTGAGAGAGCGAAGAAGGACCCAGAGTTCAAATGAAGTTCTAGCTCAGCCATCAACAAGTTATTAATATCAATATTGGCATTTTTTTGTTAAATTTCTGTTTTATCTAAATTTAATTATAATTAAAATTATAAATATTACAGGCAGAGCAGCATTAGAGGAGTCAAGATCAATGATCCTTCAAATAGAAAAAATGAAAGCTGAAACAGCTCTGAAAAATGCCGAAGCATTGTCAACTTTAGCAGAGTCTTTCAAATTAATTGCAGAAAGTATAGATCGTCTTAGTCGAAAGGTATTGATCTCTTTGGTTTGGTTCTTTTCAATAATGTTTAATGTTTTATTAAAAAGACCATATAATGTTACCTACTTCTTGTTATTTTTACTGAACAATATCAATTGTCAAGACAATATAACATTTAAGTATAATGATTGGCGATTATGTCAGTGAGGATTACAATGGGATGGCCATTTATATGATGGCAGCCAATACTATGGAGAGGTCTAGCTGTATCAAGTTTTAATCAAACATCAAGCTAACAATCTGTGAACCCTATCTAATCTCCATTTTATACTTTCAACCAAAATTCAACAAATATTTCCATGAATATGGAAATATTTGTTAAATTTTTTAATAGTTGATAATAAATATAAAGATTATTGCAAGTAACTGAGTTATGGTACTTTGTTTCAGTATTGCCGGCAAGGACCAGAAAATGAAAGTGACAAATGAACACAGACCCATTTAATTGTACATTATCATAACATTAAGTTAATAAAAATATTATTGATTAATTATTCAATTATTCTATTTGCCCACAAACGGCTTATGAGAGCTTGTCGGCGTGCACGACCAAGCTCTAACTCTGAAAGAGCGAGCGCACCACGCCTTGCAGGCTCTCCTCTGCTGGCACCTTCAGTTAGTCTGCGCTCTTGAGCAGCCTCCTGAGCAGTCAAAGGGGCGAAAAAAGTATTTGCTTTATGTGCAATATTATGGAGTACACAGCACGCATTTGTAATTCTTGCTGCAAATTCTGGTGAATAGTGTAGTTTTCTATCTACAAGTAGACACCTAAAAGAAAAATAAAGAAATTATGTAACGTAACTTATTCTCTTACATCATATTGCTCTAAATTAAATACTGTTTTATTTCTAGCTTTTTACTTTGCTACACCCAAGGCTGAATAAGAATGAACTAAATAAATTAAATAAAGTGTCAAACCTAGTCAGTAATAACCTAAATCAGTTGGTATAAACCGGAAAAAATAATTGGATATGGCGATTCTCTATTTATAAATCATCAGCCAATCATTAAACGTTTTAGTTTAAAACAGATTTATTTACCTAAAACGAGCTTTCAAAACTCCTATGCAGCGCTCAACTGTACTCCTGGCAGTCAAATGGAGGTTTTGGTAATGTTCCTCTGGGCTACCTGGTTGTGGATCTGTGAGTGGTATCATCAAGTGGCCCGCAGGGGATAACCACTGTCTCCTGCAATAAAATAAATTTTAAATCTAAGTAGCTAAATGGGTACTTAGTAGTCATATATTTTTTTGTATAGTGGCTTTTTCCATTTCTTACTCTTAATTTACTTACCCAAAAGATATAAATCTTCCCCAGAAATAGAATGTTGTCTATTTATGTATGAATAGAGTTGATGGTTGGCCCATATTACACTATCATGTGTAGAACCAGGATAACTGGAGTCTACACATAAAATATTTAGATTTGAATCACATATCTAAAAGCAAAAAGATTGATTTTTTTAATTATTATAATTCACAAATTACTATAGATAAACAGGTCCAGTAAAAGCATATTAATATGCCCATCAATAAGTAGTTCAGTACTCACTATCATAACATTAAGTGAATGATATCCCTTCCTGTTGAAAAATCTTTCTTCATTTCTGGCTGGGCGCACAATTGCCACATGAGTTCCATCGATGCAACCCACCAGTCCTGGCATTCTAAATTGACTATAAAATCTAGAAATGTAAATAAATCTTTAATTAATACATAATTCACTCATATTCTAAGCATTGTAATTAAATATAAGAATTTACCTTCTTTTTATTTGCTCTCTCTCATTTAGTTTGAATGCAAAAGAAATGTATTTATTAATAATACATGGCTTATTTAGGGCCATTGTTACTTGATGGATAGCCTTTGACACACTTGATTGTGGTATAACATGATTTTGACTATCACCAACAATGGTTTGGTAAGAACCAGTAGCATAAAATGCCAATGCTACCAAAACCTGCAACAAGGAAAAACCATAATTTGATGAATAAGTTTGACTTGTATCCTTGCTTGACATGATGATAACTCAAAAGTCGTGTTGAAGGTCGCTTTGAACATAAAAATTAACACTAATTTGGCCAACTTGGGCTATTTAAGATAGTCTTATAGCGAAGTTTGATTTCAACTTACTTTGGTTTCCACATCCAAGGCATCAGAACGGAGAGTTGGCGGCATATGTGGAGTCAACTCTTCAATAAGATTTTTTACTAATTTTTTCGACAGTCTGTAGCGTTTGACGAACTGCCGATCTGATAATTTAAAAGCACTATTTCGAACCCTTGCTCTTAAATTTTCTCTTTTTGATTGAGCCCTAGACACCGCAACATCGTGGTCGTAAGCCCGTTCCAAATAATCAATATACGCATGATACATTTTATGAAACCTGTGGTGTCCTCGATTTCTGTCAGGGTATCCATTAAATGAAAGCAGTCAGTAGTTTCACCAAGCAGCACACGCATGTCCGCACCGGCCGACGGTCGAGCGAGCAATGCCCCTCTACCGCTGTAGGCCGTGCGTACGGGCGTGTGTCGCTTGCACTTTATTAATACGTCACACCTCTTCCTTTTCAACTGATTCGAATAATTTGAGACAGTGAAAAATAATTAAAATACATTTATGTAATTAATATTCTTAAATAGTATATCTTGAATTGTTATTTAACTAAGAAGTATTTTTTTTGAAATTATGTTTTATTACTTGCAGCCAAATACTCTAATCTTACGTGTCCTCTATTTTTCTTTGAATACGCCACTCTCCTTTTACCTTTTTTAGGTGTATCAGTATTTTTTTTACATTAATTTATTTAGTTTTCGTCGAATCATCAGCTTTCAATATTGTTTAATTACAAGCTATATAACTTAAAAAGCTAACAAAGCATTCACACGGAAAAATTGGTCTAGGTATTATTAAAGTGAGCTCACTCAGTGTGTGAACCCACGAACCCCTATTGTAGTATCTGAATGCCAACTACCCTATTAAGATAAATGATTGTGAATGATAAAATGTCGTTTTATTCGGTTATCTCCTAATTAAGGAGTCACAAATTAATAAAACAATATATATAATTATATATTTATAGCATCATGCAGTGCATATGCAGGAGATGACAATTTTGTTTTATTTAAGTTTCTCTCTAAGTTATCTTCAATTAACCAATTAAGGGTTTGATTCAATATATTGTTACGTCATCAACGAACAAAATACACGGTTCATTGATAACCTTCGGCAGGTCTATTATGTAAACTAAAAACAAGAGAGTCTTAGGCACTCCCTTGTGATGTTAAGGCATTATTATTTTTAATATCAAATCGAACTCTTTAAACTTTTCTACTCGTATGATTATAATATTCGATTAGAACATATTGCTGTCTATCTTTTAAATAAGAGATAAACCATTTGTGAGCTGTATTTGGATACAATCAGTTTATTAATATTTATGTTGCACACGGTCATACGCCTTGTACATACATATGTAGCAATATTCGAATAGCATATTTTTAATGTCCAATTACTTATTATCTTTTGAATGTATTTGAGAAAAGCTAATAAAGTTGACTGACTGTAATTATTTAGGTCACTCTTTTGGTTATTCTCATGTAATGGTAATCACTGTTGTTTTTTAATGAGTCAGGATAAACTTCTACTTGCAAAGATTGATTGACAGTGAAAGAGAAGGTAAGTTCGACCACACATTCACAATCCAATGTGAGCGTAGTTCATCAAAACCGTCACTCCTATATTTTTATTTAGTTATTAAATTCTCACTACGATTACATTGTACACTACTGAGTCTACTACCAGTTCGGAAATTGGGAGGCCCTTCCGAGAAGAACTGGCGCATGGCGGAAGAAACTCGGGCAGGGGGACCGACCTCCATCTTACTGTTATTATTTGCAAAGAGAGCTAACTACATCATCAGGTCTTGCAATGTGTGTTTTTGTAGGTATTAATTTATGAATTATTGGATCCCAAGCAGGTGGAACGCTCCAACCATCGTCTCTATTGAAATTTGGATGATTCCTGATTTCAAAGCCTCGCGTAGTGTCCTAGGAACAAGTCTTTGTTCTCTAGCGAGAATTTAAAGTTTATCGATACGAATGTAGTAGTTTGGCCCCTTAAAAGCATGCTCACACTCACACACTGCAGACTTAATATCGTGCCTATGTTTTATGTCAGCTACGTGTTCTATAATGCGCGTCCCTATACTTCTCTTTGGTTGTCCGAAGTATGGGAGAACACAGTCACAATCGATTTTGTAGACACCTGCTGCCTGGAGGGGTATATTGCATTTGACCGGTCGTAAGAATTGATTAATCTTCCTGGCTGGTTTAAAGTAAGTATTAATGGAAACCCGCTTCAGAATGTTCCCAATTTTGTCAGTGACCCCCTTCATGTAGGGAAGGACAGCAGGTTGACGTTCTACTGTGGCTGGTTGGTGCGGCTTCTGTGTCGTAGTTTTGGTACTCGCAACTTTTTATCTTGTAGTACTCGCTTGTCATGCTGAAGTAGTCAGATATTGTTAGGCACAGATGTCGCGAGTTCTCTGAAACAAAGATTTCCCAACGGTAGCCAACTGTATAGGATGGTGGTGAGAGTCACCATTTAAATATATATCTGTATGAGTTGCCTTTCTATACACTGTATGACTAAGGGTTTGATTTAGATTGCTGCTGATTTGAACATTTAGAAAGGCTGTTTTATTGTCTGTCATTAATTCCATAGTGACATAATGCAATCTTGTACAGGTAAGCTTGTGAATAGAGATTGAACATCGAAGCTAACCATAGTTTCATCATTAGTGAGATGTAGATCTCACTAACAAAATGGTAGGTATGGTGCCTTACTTTGTTTCGATAACAGAAACTCGTCAAGCTTATTGCTTACTATTTTATAAACATCAAAAGTAGCTGTTACTCATTATCATCCCATAAAGAGAAGAGTAGCTCTTTTCTTGACTGTTGTATCTACCCCCGTTGTCAAAAGATATATTCCCAGGGTCGTCATCCATTTGTCCCAGCGTAACCCCAGTGACATCGAATTGTCATCGCATTGCAATGGCTCTACGATGGCAGGCTGAACATTTTAGGCGACCCAGAACAATGTCTGTACGCCTTTATTTTGCACCCTTGGCGCCATTGAATATGGTGTGTCACATTTATACCTATGCATTATAACAAATTTAACGGTAACACGCCCAAGTTTCTTTTTAACATGTTATCAGCAGTCTGTACTTGTAACTTGACTTCTATGCATACTGGTATTCTATTATTTATTGTTTGGTTTTGTGTTTCACAACAAGATACCTATTTTACTATAATAAATGTCATCTCACATCAATAACTCTTTTTACTTCTTGTACCTACTTCTTATAAATTCCAAAATTTGTATAGTGTATAAATACACCTTGTATGTAATTTTTTCAATACATTAACATATTTTTGAAGCCACATAACAACAATTTTTGGTAAAAATTGCCTTTATTTTATGTGTTTTCCTACTAGAAATTATTTTATTAATAATTATGTCTGATGCTAATAAATAAATAAATGTATTGGTATTTTTGTTGATTTATTTTCTCTTATAGACTTGTGTAACTCAGTTATATCCTGGAGCTTTATGCCACTCCGGATATATATCTAATCATTCCATTCAAAATTCTTAGCATATCCAGTATATCCAATCCAATCACATGGGTCAATTCCAAATCATTTGGTCAAATACCGACTGGCTAACTACATAACAGATATCGACAGCGAAATCGTCGAACGAAAGACTTAGAGCGCCGAAAACGCTTTTTGTGTTTTCTGTGTTTTCCGATGAACGGTAAAATTCTTAAAAACGCAATACTGCTGATGCTGCGTTCGCTCTGACTGAGGTGGCAAGCGTCATTATAAGCGAAACAAGCGCTGCATAAAGCTTTGTTTCTATAAAACGGTAGCAAATTTGAAGCGCTTCATGTGCTCTTATTTTGCGAAATCTTATTAGTCCGGATTTAATAAACAGATGCGGATATTGATAAATATATATTATAACACGTTAGTTGGATATATGGTATGATTTGATATGGTTTCAAAGAATTAAACTACTAGTCCGGATATATTTGGTGGATATGGATAATCACTGGATCTATATCTTTTTAGAAAGAATATAGGATAACTCCGATCTATTTCCGGAGTCACCTTACGCATGTCCAGTCCCTTACCCCGTACGGTTAAGAGTGTATTCAGAAATAAATTTACTAGCGAATATTCATTTTATACCATTTCCAAATTACATACTTTGCCGATAACATTAAATCATCTAGATTGACTGTAATTTGATAACTTTTAACTAGTATACAATATTTTTTTACATATATGACGGCGAGGCCTCACGCCGGTCATCAGAATGCTCTTTATTGTCCAAGAAGAGTTGCAGCGGTCTTTAAAATAATAACGTGTATGGATGTAGGATAGACTTCTTTATTATTTAAAACCACTTGCAGTCTAAAATCGCAAATGATGCACGAGATTTCAATGGATGAAAAACGTGGTGAGCCCCGAGACGGCGTGACAACCTCCCTGCGTGGTGGTCCAACGAAAAGTAACGTTCTCGCTCGGTATAAGCTATGAAGTAAAAGTTATACCCTTATAGCGTGCTAACGGTCACTATAAACTAACCGTTTTACGCTTATTGTATTCTAACTAAACGTTTACACTTAAAGCACGCTGACAGTCTGTGCTTCTTAAGTCATCTTAGAAACGTTTAGTGTTGCCAACTTGCAACGCCTCTTTAAGGTCACGCCATCTAGGATTTCACCCAGGTACTAACCTGACGTTTTCCATTTGATAAAATCGTACCTTGTACACGAATCCTTACTGACAACATTATTTTAGGCGTAACCTCTAGAGTTTAATTTAATCTAATTGAAATAATCGAATGCTTCAACATATATAATATTACTAACCTAACCTATTAACAAATGAATACCAAATTCAGAAATAACATTACGTATAATTCTGAAAATATTATTTGTTTATTTCAGTTATAAGTGTAAAATACTAATGTCTTTTAATATCACTATAAAAGACGAGATAGTTATCGTAGGTAATTATGTTTGAATGTCTTTACAACGATTTAATTCTAAATCGATGCCCCTTAGCAAAGTCACACCTTTGTGCACCTTGTTACCATTGTTGCACTTTGGCAAAATCACACCTTTGTGCACCTTGTTACCATTGTTGCACCTTGGCAAAATCACACCTTTGTGCACCTTGGCACTATTGTTGCACCTTGGCAATATATTCTTGTACCCCTTGGTACATGTCTTTTTTAAATTAATGTATTGTAGTATATCCACTTGTCTGTATAACCTTTATATAAGTTTTTGACGTAATAACCATTGAAATTCAAATCGTTGTTTCAGGAATATAAGAAACAACTTAAAAATCTATATTTTTTTTTAGCATAGTATGTTTTATTTTACCCGTGTAATGCAATGTAATATTTAACCCGTACAGGGTTACTATTGACTGAATTAAAATCTCGATCGATTTAAATCATAAGTAAGATTAGGTTTGGTGTGGGTAGGTAGCACAAGCCAGAATTATTAAAAGCAAGAACAAGACATTCATTACTAGAATAACATGGCATAATAACCGTGAAGGTAATAATAATCTCAACACATACATTATTCAATCGAGTGCTTATTACAAGGTTATAAAGATTTTCTTTATAGCAAAATAGGATGACTTCATATATTTTCTTTTCTTAAAATAAAATAGTTATCAATAATTACACAAGTTCTTTAGAATTGCAATTAACACTGCCGTTATTCAAGTTGATATTTACATTGCTATAATCAATGATTTTTCAACTCTTCTTAGAATCAAGTGGATATCAATAATTACACAAGTTCTTTAGAATTGCAATTAACACTGCCGTTATTCAAGTTGATATTTACATTGCTATAATCAATGATTTTTCAACTCTTCTTAGAATCAAGTGGATAAACTATTTAACATATTTTTTTCTCAATACTATGAGACAGCCTTTTTTGCAGATGGGTTCGTTATCTCCCTCCTTTAATTTGATTTTCACGAGGTAATTTTTCTATATACCACTTACTTGAAGGCTCGTCGCCACGTGTGGTGTCCTCGATTTCTGTCAGGGTATCCATTAAATGAAAGCAGTCAGTAGTTTCACCAAGCAGCACACGCATGTCCGCACCGGCCGACGGTCGAGCGAGCAATGCCCCTCTACCGCTGTAGGCCGTGCGTACGGGCGTGTGTCGCTTGCACTTTATTAATACGTCACAAAACCGATATTAAGCGTCCGAACAAAAGTAGCGTTTGATCAACCATTTATTTTGACAGCGTCAACGTTCCAGTTCTGATCGCTTTGCGTCTCAACTAGCTGTCAAATTGTTAGCGCGATACCAAATACGCGAAAAGTCACGGTTCAGTTGCGGTTCATTTGCGCTTTGGTCGACATTATATTACCGCGATTGGGCCCCTGAGCTACAGCAACGCGTGGCCGGGTCAGCTAGTAAATAGATAAGACTGTGGTTGTTTGTATTGTTCTTTTTATGTCAGATATTTTGATTTTAATTTACACGAAAAGATAAAATTCCAAAATTTGGGTTCTCATTCAGTTAAGTCCCCTGCTTACAAAATTATGACGACCGGTTGGTGCAACAGTAGTGATCCTACCTACCAACGGTCCTGGGTTCGAATTCTGGTAGGGGCATGTTTTTGTGTGATGAGCATAGCATTTGTTCCCAAATCATGGTCGTTATATACTTATTTATATATTGTATCCGTTATATAGTAACCATAGTACAAAACTGTTTAATTTAACTGAAAAAATTGTCACGACTTTTCCGAAAAATATTTAATTTATTTAGTATTAATAAAAACAGGATTATTACCGCATCTTTTATTTTAGAGACTCCTATTATTTGGCGCAGTTGCATGCGCCATCGTCACGGAAGAACTGAAGTTTTTTTGCTGGTGGACGCTATTTGCAGACATATCGGTCTACCCTCTTTTATTACACTTGATACCGCTACCACTGTCTGTTAACTCACTGTTCACACGAAACTGTTCACGACACACAAAGCTCAGAGTATCCGATAGCGAAACGACATTTTGTTGTTGTTATGTTGTTTTTACACAAATAGATTACTGGATTCCGGATACACGTAAATTTAAACTCGTTTTCACGATTTAAATTATTAAAAAGAACTCACTGAATCACTATATTTTGTAGTGTGTCTTTGTTTGAGTTTATATTTTATTTATAATGGGATTTACATTTCTATGGAAATGAGGAAGATTCCTGATCTCAATAGCCTCGCGTATACCAGAAACAAATCTCAGTTCTCTAGCGAGGATTCGTTTTTTATCAAATCTAATGAAGTGGTTGGGCCCTATGAAAGCATGTTCACACTATTACTCACGAGATAATAATATCGCGCATATGTTTCATATCAGCTACATGATCTCCAACGCACGTCCCCACACTTTTTTATTAAATTATGTATAATTGTAATTAAGTTTACCTTACTACGGCGAAAGCAAGACGGCACTATCAAAAATCATCAGGAAATACAATATTCAATAATATACTTAGTCACCCATCCAGTGAATGGTATTAGTGGAAGATGCTTAACTCCTTCATCATAAAAATCGTGATTGAGTATTGAATATAAATCCTACTCCCCATCCTTTCTGTTACAGCCTGTATGATGCTATATGTTAGTCACTGCTATACGTGTGTTAGTCACCCTACTTGGGGGGGAGAAGGATATTATTACGTAGGTGAAATGCGTCGGGATCAGATGTTGATACTTATACCTTAACATCGATATGACTTCGAGCCTTAATGTAAGAAGTTTTGGATAAAGTATATTTATAAAGTATAGATAGACGACATTTTTGTCTGAAAAAATAAATTACCTTGCTCTGCTTGGGTGAAATATATGACCTAAGTGAATTTATGAGCTTCCATAATAGAATTTAATTCCTTCCATTCCATTCCTTCCATTCCAAAGAAAATAAAAAATAATACTTGAAAAATAAACAAAACTGTATAATGTACAAATTGTATGCATTATTTTTAATTTAGGAATCATTTATTAATAGATAATAGATTAATCATTTAGACGACCATTTGTTACAACGGTAGCGATCCTGCCTTTCGCACCGATGTTCCTGGATTCGAATCCCGGAAGGAGCAGATGTTTGTGTGATGAATACGAACATTGTACCTGAGTCATGGATAGCCTTTATACAGTGCTTATTTTGGGCTAGGCTAATTGGTGTTAATGTAAGAAATATTATTATAGACCGTATATTAGACCGTGGAATATACATAGTCCTGACTTATTCTGACTGACCATGATTTGAACCCTAAGTTTTTGCTATATATGCAGGATCGCAATGACCATCATAAATAATATTATTATTATAAATAATATAATTATATTTATTATATTTAATATTAATATCATAAATAATATTATTATTATTTATGATGGTCGTAGCGATCCTGCATATATAGCAAAAACTAAGGGTTCCAATCATAGTCAGTCAGAATAAGTCATGACTATGTATATTCCACGGTCTAAAATGTCTGATGGAAGTATCATCAGTTGTAAGAGCGAAATACGTGTGGTAATACATAGTAAAGGTGCGAGGTGTGTTGGTGTCTGCGGCATCCGCAGTTATGAGCGGGCGATTCGTTTAGTTTGTTTTTGCGGAAGAAAACTCACTACACAGAGCTTTGGTAGAGCAATCATATCAAATTATGGCAATCCCCTCCTTGACTGGCAAGACATGTGCACTGCAATGTAGGATCAACCTTTCTGCGGTAAAAGTTAACACTTTCGGCTTATTGTTATTCTAATTGTTATATGGCTTATTAGAAAGTAAAACAACCTCTGACTAATATTTAAAAGTTGTTAAATATAATTTTCAATAAAGAGATATTGCCAAGTCATGACTCGTGACTATATCATGACGATTATACCTTATTATAAGATTAAATCGTCGTCTAAATTGCCGTCTATAATTTATTAACAATTAAATAAGAAGCATTCGTTTCGACTGCGTGCAATGATTCGGGTGTGGCCGAATGGTCTGACCCCTCACGAATACCTTTATTTATCGGGTCTGGACGACCCTAATTAACTGATTGGTGTCTGGGGATTTCTAACAAAATTTGGAATAAATTGTTCATTGTGGACAGCCTGTAGCCGCAAGTCGTATTAATGTAATGACCCATGTTCTGATGTCATGTAACCCAAATAGTAATATTATTATTTTACAAAAAAGAAACAGTGCGCGCTGTATACAAGTTACGGTGTAGACAGTCCATTCGATTATTATTTGTAAGGAAATAGATTGTTGTCTGATCCTTCTCTAGATACTTTGAAAGTAGTATTAATATAAAAGTGTATGTGTGTGTGTGTGTGCAATCCACACACACACACACGGTAGGAATGAAACTGCAGAAAAAAAGCTTTCGAGAATTTCACTTCTCTCTTTTTGGTGTCGCTTATTCGTTTTATCGTATTTTCAATCAAGATTGTATTCTATTCAAAAGTGTATGTGATGTTTCTTTAGGGTGGATATAATGACCCATACACACCGTCAAATAACTAATTTCTTTTAGAAAAATAAAAAAAATATACAATCAGCGAAAAGTTTAGGAGTTGATAACGTTAATGTTAATATAAATGTTTATATATTCTTTGTAAAAGTTAACTGAAATATATAGAGGAAAGCAATACAGCTCTTGCCGAGTTGCTTGCGATTTCTATGTCGATACTAGGTAACCTAACGTAGGACTAACAAAGCCATGGCAATTATGTTCAAAGCACGTATTCTATATAATAATATTGGTACAAGTATTATTATTATTTAAATCAGAATAATCTGGAAGGATCATGTCTTTCACGGAACATTAGCTAGTAGCTATAATTTTGTATCGCATTATATTTCTCGATGAATAATATTTTAAAAATATATTCAGGACTAAAAAGAATTAATCAAGATTTTTGAACAAGAAGCTCATATTCATTTGCCAATTTCAGATTCAAAATTAATAAAAAAAATATACGAGAACTAATTTTTGAACTTTGTCTGAACTACTATATCATTATACCGTAACAGCTTAGCATTATTAATTATAGCAATAATAAATATTATTTGTCTTTTCAAAACAAACTTAGTTATTTTGGCATCATTAAATCTGTTTCCTTCTATTAATTAAACTTAATTAGGTTAAAATGTCAGTGGGTTATATTAGAAAACGAAATGTAATTATAACAATTATAGGGTTCAAGTTTAGGGGCAAATGTTTGTGTGATTAATACGACATTTTGTACTTGAGTCATGGGTTTTTGTATACATATTTCTATAAATATTACATACTGGCGGCCCGTCCCGGCTTCGCACGGGTGGACAAAATTCTTTAAATTTTTTCTAGCATTCAATATAGCCTATGACACTCAGCAATAATGTGCCTTTCTATTGGTGAAAGAACTTTTAAAATCGGTTCAGTAGATCCCGAGATTACCCCTTACAATTTAACAAATATACAAACGAACAAACTTTACTTCTTTATAATATTAGTATAGATCTATGTATCATATATGTATGTATCTATGCATCATATATGTACTATTCGTTACCCTAGTATCCATAACAGAAGCCTTACAGTGCTTACTTTGGGCCAGGCTAATTGATGTGAATGTAATAAATATTATTTTTATTATAGTTTAATAACTAAAAATAATGCTTTATGTAACTCTTTTGAACGAAAAAACAAAAAATCTACCAGCTACCTTCATTTCTATCATCCGGTCGTCATGGTCAGGTGTAATCAACAAATATTGATACCACGAATCTAATAAACCTAAATTCGATGGGTTTCCTATCCATCCATCCTAGGTTCCATCATCAGACTAACTCGGTAGTACCATTTTATTATATTGTCTTCTTAACTACATATATATGTCAGGTTTTGTGCTAGAAGTAACTAGAAGTGGATGAAAATCAGATTCTTAGATTCTATTACAATAATCTAAAAAGCAGGTGTTATTATTGATGTCATTGGTTTAATTTTCTTCTTTAGACTCTTCTTTTGACTTTGTAATTCTTTTGTAAACATTACAACATTTTTTGTCACATTCATCTTCCGACACATCATCAAGTTACATTAAAAAAATATGGCTGGCCATTTGTCTTCATTATAATTTTTTTTTATCTATATTGAAACGGGAAAACGCGTTTGATATGGTAATTAGGCCGTTACTTCGTTACAGCGGCCGTACCCTAACTACCACTTCGAAAGCATTAACAATCCACTTGAGTATAGCTTTGTTTAAATATGGAATGTAAAAGTCTACAGATTTTTATCATCTTAAAATTTTAATACCACCTAGCTGACCCGGTATTTTGGTAGGTTGCTATGGTAACGTTATTGATACAATGGAAAAAGAGCGGACAGACAAACACACAAACAACAAATTTGTGTTCTTAAATTATAGACTAGCTGAACCGGTAACGCGTTGCTATGGTAACGTTAATTGATACAGTGGAAAAAGAGCGGGAAAAAGAGCGGACAGACAAACACACAAACAACAAATTTGTGTTTTAGAGTATTGATTTCAAAGAGTAAAACAGAATCGTTCGGTAATTGGAAAAGATAAAGAAATCGTTGATTGATAAAGTTTTTATGATATAACTATTAATTATATATAGCAATTATAATACTTTTATTACTTATAATTAAAGATGTTTTGCCATCTAAAACATAAGACCGTAAGCCAAATTTAAAAATGTATGTTATTTATTAAACTCGCTGTCATCGAAGAAACACGGATCATTTATCGAAATGGGGAAAAAACGAGTGCCAATCAGAAGTAATTTGCAAGAAATTGATGCCTCTTCTAAATCACAAACGACGGGGAATTCTCGCTGCCGAATGAAAACGGAGCTGACGACGCGCAGAAGCATAAATTACGGATTTATCGAATGTTTTATTTTCATGTTTTGGATATCGTGTGTACCTACTTTTTAGGAGAAACTGCTGTATTAAACACTATTACATACCTTTTAACAGCTTACAGACATTTTTGTATTTAAATAAAAGAAATGTAAATAGATTATTTATAGCCTAAATTATACAATATTAAATTATACATTATTATACTTTTTGAATCTCTAATAAATAGAAATGCACGCAAACTTATGTAACTTTTTTTTTGGAAAAAAGGTTATAGGGCAACGATAACAAAATGTTAATATATTCAATTCAAGTTCCGCAATTGTTGGCATTTAATAAGATATATAAAAATATTTTACACGTTAGTTTATTATACATTTATACATAATGCAAAGAGCTAGAGACGTATAATAAAATTATATTAAATTTTATGTTAAACTGTTTCTTATAGACTGTTCCAGAAAACTTATAACAACTTTCAAATCACCAATTAATATAACAAAAGAAACTTTTTTTAAAAGCATCAAGGTGCATTCATACCAAAGCTACTTTTTTAGAGAAACGTTTAAGAACATTAAGAGGAAGAATTTGTTAGAAAAAGCGTAATTATTTTTTTCTTTACTTAATTTAAAAAGTCATTCGGGTTCTTTAAAGTAGTAAGGATAAAATATAACGCTTTGATTTCTTCATTATTTGATTACTGGAAATCAATATTTTTTTCTATGTATCTAAAAATTGTGATGATTTTATTTGACAGTGTATGTGATGTTCATTTAGCAAGTAATAATGCTTTGAGTAGATATAGTCGGTACACACACTGTTAGTGAACTTTTTTAAAAATACAAATAATCTATAATCTAAGAACACAAATTTGTTATTTGTGTGTTTATCTGTCCGCTCTTTTTCCCCGCTCTTTTTCCATTGTATCAATTAACGTTACCATAGCAACGCGTTACCGGGTCAGCTACTGATATAATAATTACTTACAAAGCAAAAAATCGTAGTCTTCTGAGGATCGAAAAGATTAAAAATACCTATATGAAAAAGTTAGCATCGATATGAACACAGAGTTAAAAATGCTTCACTTTAATAAGATTCGAACCAGTGAACTATCAAGCTACGACTACCGGAGCTCATATAAAAATAGGATTTTAAATCAATACTATTTACCTAGTTTGCTAGTCTTATGAAATTTCTTATAATTATAAAGTGTTTCGTTCTAAGGGGTCTCGAAGGACAAAAATCACGCGTAGGAAAATCTTCTCTTGATTCCGTATTTCTGTTCTTCCAAGTACTAATGACTCCTGTGAGCAAGCGAAGTGGCATATAACTACACACACACACACACACACACACACACACACACACACACACATATATATATATATATATATACAGCATGAAAAACTGATAGACTCAGACACAAAACACATTAAATATTAAAAATATAAAATTTAAATCAAGAAATATTAGGTCCGCTTCTAGCATTTGTAAAACTTACTAGAATCCAATATGGAACCAACAAAAAATAATATTTTATGACTTAAATGTCTAAAGAGTGAAAACTTTCCCGGATTAAATTTTCCCCTTTAATATTTTTATTACATCGTCTTATACACACAGCTCCTATAAACACAATGTTGCTGATTACAATCATAGAGTAAATAAATGTTTTATTAATCTATAATCTAAGATCACTGTGGTTTGTGTGTTTGTCTGTCCACTGTTTTCCCCGCTCTTTTCGATTGTATCAATAACGTTACCATAGCAACGCGTTAACCGCAAGTATTTGGTCTCCCGAACGCTAGATGGCGCTAACGGAAAAATATTTAAGAATAGAAAAAAATTAAAGAATTTTGTCCACCCGTGCGAAGCCGGGACGGGCCGCTAGTAATACGAAATAATGTAAACTTATCATTATATATTATCTATACTTCTATACTAATATTATAAGGAAGTAAAGTAAGGTTTGCGCGCTCGGCTAAAGATAACGGAGATTTTGACCCCCTTTTGATGCAACGGTAGTGATCCTGCATTTCGTATTGAACGGTACTGGGTGTGAGTTCGAGGAGGAGCGGATGTTTGTGTAATGAATGTTCATTTGCACCTGAGTGTTTATATATATTTCATAAAATATTACATATGTATATATCATATATGAATATCTATCCGTTACCCTAGTATCCATCACTCAAGCCTTACAGTGCTTACACTGAGCTAGCCTAATTGGTGTGAATGTAAGCAACATTATTTTTATATTATAATTAAGCTACGTGTAAAGGCGTTTTTGGTTGCATCTACTGTTGTTCGAACCTACCAATCTGCACTGGTGTGGTGGGTATTAATAATATGGATTATCTGCATCCCAGCAGTGAGGTCATAGAATCATTTTAATTTATTATTTGCTCGTATAACGCTTAATTTATTCTTATATAATCGGTGACAATGAAATGTTAAAAAAAAAATCGTCTGTCTGAAGCGATTAGGGTCCATCCATTCTGCTATAAGCCGTTGAAAAGCCTCTCAGAATATTTTTAACGAGATTTTTAATTATCACTTATTCATACACTACCTTTTTTTTCTTTTATCTACTCTCGTTGTGTAGTATTGGTGAAATTCTTAAACGTCTCATAACCTTTGTTAATATTAGGGGTTAAAGTATGAAATTGCCGATTTGTACTGAAAATCTATATTGTTTATTTTTTAAATTTTTAACAAATTTATTTAATCAAAATAGTTGCCATTATTATCTATACATTGCTGCCATCTAATGGGAAGGTCATTAATGCCTTTGCGATAGAATTCCGACGATCTAGACTGCACAAACTGTGTGAAAGCATTTTGTACTGCCTCCTGGGAAGAAAACTTCTTGTCACGTAGATAATTGTCCAAATCACGAAAAAAATGGTAGTCCGTTGGAGCAAGGTCTGGTGAATACGGAGGATGACGAATGGTTTCTAACTGCAGTTCCTGAAGGGTCAAAATGGTTTCTCGTGCTGTGTGAGGTCTCGCGTTGTCGTGGAGCAATAATGGTGAAGATCGATTCATGAGTCGGGGCTGTTTTACTGCTAGTTTTGTCAACATGGTTCGGAGTTCGGCACAATAGACATCTGCCGTTATTGCTTGACCAGATCGGAGAAAACTATAGTGAATAACACCATGCTGAGACCACCAAACAGTTACCATTACCTTTTTATTGGTAAGTTTTGCTTTAGGACACTGTTGTGGCATTTGACCTGGGGTCAGCCATTGCATTTTTCTTTTCCGGTTATCATAAAGAATCCACTTTTCATCACATGTTACAATTCGATCCAATATTCCTTCATTTCTGTACCGGTTCAACAAGGCAACACAAGTTTCAACACGCGTTTCTTTCTGCAGATCAGTCAAATCATGAGGCACCCATTTTTCGTATTTTTTTATTTTATTGATTTGACGCAAGTGAGTCAATATTGTGGGTAAGGTAACGTTAAACCATGCCGCTAATTCCTGGGTACTTTGACTAGGATCGGCTTCCACTATCTCTCTTAATTCATCGTTATTTACCTGTGTGGGCGGTCTTCCTCGTGGCTCGTTCTTTAAGTCGAAATTTCCATCACGAAAGCGTTTAAACCAAAATCGCACGGTGCGTTCATTAGTAGACCCCTCTCCAAACGCAGCATTGATATTGCGGGCTGTTTCTGCCGCGTTAGTTCCGCGTCGGAACTCGTATTCAAAAATAACTCGAATTTTCGCAGTATCCATCTTTCTTGTCTAAATTGAATAACAAAAACAATTGAAAGTCGATATTCAAATGTTTTACATTTTTTAAAAAAAGAACATCATAGAAACCATTTAAAAAAAGTTTCATTCGAAAACCTCAAACCATGAAGATTCTATGTCAATTCAAAGAACCTATTGCAATAAAACGGCAATTTCATACTTTAACCCCTATTATTAAGTACTAGGTTTAATACCACCAACTCTTAACATATACGCCTAACGTACTATTATATATGTGTAATGTGACGTGCTTTTCCTCAAATTTGTTCATTCTGTATACCTACGATAGACTAGCTAGTGACATTAAAGATGAATCATCTTGAAGAGGAAGTGGTCAACCTCTAAGTGGGAGGGTATTATACCTACTTAATACATTAATCTTTCTTTCGCAAGAAGATAGGTATACCTAGTCCGGCCATAAGTTCTGTTACAAATGAAAATGCATTTTTTATGAAGTAATGTAATATTACTAAAATTTATATGTACATATTTTTTATAATCTCAGCAAAAAATACAGGCCTTTAATCTGTCTGGCAACAAATAGGTATATTTTACGCAAGGTTTTACGCACTGTTTCCATGGGAAATTTCCACTAAGAGCACCATAAAAGATTCGATGTCGCCGTGTCTTTTAGAGCAGGCCATGTCCTCTAAAACTGACCATAATTTGTGGACTAAAGGGTTGGTGTCTGGGCTAGATGAGGACCAGTCTTTAGCTCTTGTAAAGTCCGGAACGTTGGTTTTAAGCCAGGCTTGGGTAGTTCGTGCCTTGTGACCAAGTGCAGAGTCCTGCTGGAAAAGACCACGGCACATTTTAAAAAGTGTTTTGCTACTCTCAGCAAAACCCTCTGTTTTACAATACGATCCAAGACTGTCTCTTGTTACACTTTGGCTAAAGTTTTCACTTCTTTTTACAAAAATGTAGCCTTGTGACGCCTTGATAAGACACGCCCCATCAAAACCATCATTCTTTAGAACTGTGAGCATACATTTTATCATTTTACTTATTGTGCTCTTCAATCGTGAAAATTTTTTCATCGGTTAAGAGGATATTTCTGTGCCTTTCACCTCGCCTAGTGACAAAAGGCATTTGATCAATCCACTCCCTTTAATTGTAAAGATTGATTTAGGGCATCTCCTGTATATAGACGATATATCGTCTATACACCGAGCTTCAGAGTTTGTTTTATAATACCCAACAGAGTCCTAGGGGGAGTCTTCATTTCTCGCGATGACATTTTTTGCTTCCTGAGTTTCGACAAATTCTGGCTTTAACAGCATTAACAGCCTTTGTAGTTTTAACAGCACGCGGCCGTCCCGATCTTTTATGGTCTTCGAAAGAGGAAGTGTTGTTGTATCTGTTGATAGTACATATACGAACATGCGGCTGATGTCAAACTTGTAAAGTGTCTGGAATATAACCGACGGCTCCATACCCACTTTGTGCAAGGCGATCACTGCAATCCTATTTTCTTTGACACCCCGTTCCATATTGTAATTTGATAATGAACACGAAAAAATATGTGTAATGACGCGAAATCAAGAGAAGTTTTTAAAATAATAAACGCTTTTCTAGTTAAAATAATTAAAAAGTTGAAAAAAAGAGAAGGTTTTATGTTACAGTATTTATGGCCATACTTATTTATTAAAATTCATTGTGACTACGCGTAACGTTGTTATATACGTACATACGTTGATTAGGATTTTATGTATAGATACGAAATTAACAAATATCTCTTTCTGGTTTTGATTTCTTTAGATGTTATTTAACTGCTGGACAGTTAAATATTATATCAAATACAATAGTTAAAAAGTTAATAGATTTTATTTATTTTTTATAATTGAGTCATTTTTCACTTTTAGACCTCGCAGTTATTACTAATCTGGAATATGAGAGCCTAAAACATAAAAAAACATGTTAAAAACCTATTTTCCAATAAATGAGCTAACGAACGAACAAACATAAGAAGTGGTTAGTGCGTTCGGCTTAAGATTATGGAAGTAAAACAACTTTCGAAGAGGCATGTCATCGAATCGACTGTCCTGACTGCATTTGCAAACAGTAGCATTCGCTTTCCGCCCTGGATCCATGTAGTGGGTTTCATTATAGATCTCCCTACGGTATTTTAATCCAAGGGAAGGCCTACGCTGGAGTAATAAACTCATTATATTCAAATAATATTTTTATGACAACCATTACCATAAGTAATGTTCCTGTGAAATAAATCTTCTGAAATGGAGTCACAACGTCAGCACATAAACATTAAGATTAACCTTGTAATTAAAATAAGTATGGCATCACAAAACAATCCGTGTGGCTTCACAAATTATAGCGTGTGTTTAATGTCGGGAAATGAGTCCCAGTGAGCGGACAAAATACTGGTTTTTATCACAATGCTGTTAACAAATTCTAATGGCAAAATTCTTGGATTTCTTTTAATAAAAAATATATATAAAAAGAGGAAGTAGTAGAAATATCGACCTGGAACAGCTGCTCCGTTTAAAACTCAAAAAAGCTATAGATCAGTGAACCTTATTTAGAGCACTTGTTATCATACCATGACATCATTTGATAATTATCACCATTTTTTGCGTACCACACCTCACCTTGCGTGTCATAATATGTGACAGTTAGCAGCCGCGCCTACTTAGGAATACTCTTCAAATTAGGTAAATTATTAAAATTGCCTGTTGGTTATGGTATATTTAAAATATTCGACAATGAATAATTTTGGTGTCTGTTGAGACTCAGCAAGGCGACTAGCTGTCATAAGTAATGGGTTTTAGAAGTGGCCGAAGAGATAAATTAATAAAATAAGCGACGCATCTAATAAGAAACACTTCTTAAAACACGACTCTAACAAAGTTAATTATTTTTTTTACCTCAAGAACCTTAAAAACATTTAAGCTCTGAGGAACCTCAGAGTAGGGTCATATGAGAACCTTAGCTACTTTATTGCGCTTATGTGCAGTACGCTTTCTAGCGGGCGGTTGGGAGAACCCCTGGAATTACAGAAGTAGTTTCTGCATCCTATAGAGGGCTTGCTTTGGCGAGCGTCCGATTGCCTTGGCGTCGGTAGAATGCTACCGCTTACGCGAGACTGAGGCAGATATTGTCAGGAGTCACGTCGAGTGCTTTTAGTGGATAAACTTCTAATCCTTTATCGGACACTAGGCTAAGTGGGGAATGGAGGAGAGTCCCACATAACCTAGTCTAAATAAGAATTGTAATATGTCAAACTTCGTAACTGACTATTCATGTTTGTAATTAGAAGTTTGTGTTTATGGTTAAGAAAAAATGTGAAGTTTGCAATAAATTATTAAAATAAAAAACCACTTTCGTCTGTCAGCGAAAGGGTATACGTAATGCTTTTTCCATATGCTTTCTATGAACTAATTTGTGCGAATGTAAGAAATATTACTGTAATGGCCGCCTGATGTGATGATAGCAGGCCGCCTGATGCGATGATAACAGTCCTACCTTCTCTATCTATGGTCCCGGGTTCACATTCCGGTAGGGGCATACGTTTTTGTGATGACCATAATCATTTGTTTCCGAATCATGGTCGTTTATATACTTATTTGTGTATTCTATACGTTATTTAGTACCTATAGTACAAGCTTTGCTAAGTTTAGGACTGAATAATGTTATGAGTTGGTCGGAATTTATTATTTATTACCATTACTAGCTGACCTGGCCACGCGTTGCTATGGTAACGTTAATTGATGACCCGGCCACGCGTTGCTATGGTAACGTTCATTGATTATAAAAACTGTTATTCTTAGGCTTATGGTAACTATATATATGGTAACAAACACACAAAGTATTACTATTATATAATGTACTGATAAGGCATGGCATCGTCCATACAGAAGTTAGTCTTAATGTGAGAAATAAAATGTCTGTCTATTTATTCAACCTTCCCCGGGTTTGTAAATACCCCATTCAATCTAAACTAACCGAACGCACGTGTCCTGTCTCCAATAAAGCGGCATTAGTTCATTAGAGAATCAAGATAAATACAGATATATCGTAATTGCAATTCTAACGCAACGAAAGAAACTATGATAGGATACGGAACAAGTTATACATATAATATATTAGAGGAATAATGTAGACCTATTTTTGTGAATTATTTCCATCATCAGCATATTCTTGTTCTCATATGCGTTTAATATAGTTAAAAACACTGATTTGATTGTTTATTTATTTAATAAGGGACACCAACGACTGTAATAATTTTACAAAAATGTTTTTAAACTTAAGATACTTAGGAAATGCAGTCCAATGCTCTCCCAATTGAGCTACCGAGCCTTGTGAATACTCGTCGTCCAATCGTCGTGAATAATCAATTGCCCAAACATTTGTAAAAAATGTTTCTTTTGAATACCAGAGGATGTTCCTCTCATTGATGAAACAACGCTGACCTACAGCGTAAAATCATAAAGGTAGCAGAAAATTTCGACGAGTGTTCACAAGGCTCGGTAGCTCAATTGGGAGAGCATTGGACCGGATTTCCAAAGGTTGCGGGTTCGATTCCCGCCTGAGAATTCACTTGTGACCCGAGTCGATTTTTTCAAGTATTTTTCTATTATAATAATTTATCTAATAAGAAAGCATTGAAAAATGCATAAAATATATAAAAAATATAAAATTAAGGTACTTAGACTAATTGCACAGTCACTTATAGGTGTACACAGTATCAATTAGTATTGCCTACGTCTATGTTAAGGTGCTTTACAATATACTACTGATTACATCACAATTCATCGACTAAAAAAGAGAAAACCAGAAACAATTTCAACTAAGCACTGATTGTGGTGTTTTTAATCTTAACCAAGGACATGAAATGTGCGTCTAACGACTCACCATACTTATGATAATTCAAGAGACTGGTGAGTTAGCGCCCAAAACTGTTCTACGAAATGGACGTCGGAGTGTATCAACTGGTTTGCGAGGCATACGCATTAGTACTCTAACGTCGACTTTTTTTAGGTGTGCTGGGCACCGCAGATGGTTCCCCATAATTTCGTAAAAGAAGGTAAGCATCAGGTTTCAACGGCCATTTAAACTCAGCATCTTATCTGATATATAATGGACCAGTTTATTATGTAATTACGACTAAACATTTAATTACCGGATCTTGTGAAGGATGTTTAATGTCCGCAATCACAGACCAAACGCGACAATTACTACACTGTTATTCTCCTTATAATAATCCTTATAAAATTAGTTGTTTTGAATGATCAAACATTTTTACTTACCTCCCACTAAGAACTTCTCTTAACTGCCAAGTAGAACGGGCGTAAGAAACTTGTCAGTAATGACTTTTACAATATTATGCATCCCATACATAATCCAGAGAAAACAATATTATTCTATTACCATAATTTCATTACATCTTGATTACAACAAATTTAATAAGTATATTTAAACATGGCTATGACATATCCAGTATAAAAGACAAAATTTATATATTATCCGCGATCCGCCCCGGCTTCACACGGGTATTTAACAATTTTTTAAAAAAATTATAAATTTTAACATACACACATACACCTTTCTTTTTACGTCGAGGGTTACTAAAAAAGAGTACATTATAAATAAAGTTTGGAAATTGTTATTTTAAGGATTTTTTAAATTATGTTTCAATATTTGATATTTCTTTTTTTATTTCTAAAGTTTCTACAAAACATAAGCCAATAAATTTATTGGGTCAGAGGTTCCATGTATACGATATTTGATGTTCTTATATTTTGTGGCAGCGAAATAAATTAGTTTTCAGAAACTCCGACCCGCGATAGGCCATTCTTTTTTTTGCGTAGGTCAATCCCTATTAAATCGATCCAAAAGATGTTTTTACCGGAAATTGAAGCCGTTTAAATGGAATTGGCAGAACAATTAGGATTATAGGTAATCACGGTATATGAGCTAGTCGACCAGCTGCTGGGCCGTTGGTGATGGAGGATACAATTAAATTTTCCTTCAATTCCTTATTTTCATTTTCATCTAATAAGCAACCTTATCCCATTGCAAATATTTCAAAGTAATGATTGGAATTCCGATTTTTGACATCAATTCGTGTGGTGGCAGTTCAGAACGGTTAAAAGAATTTAAAAATTCCTGTGAATAATGGACTGAGCATTCGATATTAGTGACGGTGTCGATCGATTTGTAATTTTTGAAGTGAAAACTTCTTTAGCATTGTTGTGATTTGAAAGTCGATGAAACAAAAAAGCGACAGTAAAAACAGACACATAAATTCATAAGATTTAATGTAGGAGAATATGAGATAGGAAGCATTATGTACGTGTGTTAATACGTGTTTGTGTGCGCATGCGTAGTACAAAGCTTGAGAGAAGGCAACACAACAACCGTGGTATTTTGTATACGTGTACCTACGTATTATTTTTGAAGGTTTCACTTCTACCACGAGTGAATTGCACACATGCTTTTTTTATTTGGCTGGGACTTTTTGAATAATCAGATTGTTTATTTCGTTGACAGTATCATTCCTAGGTGACACTATTGCCCTAGAACACAACAAATCAAAGTCCTTTTCGATGCATGCAAATGCATCTAAAAATCCCTAAATGTAATATTTGACCTAGAGAGTTATCCAGAAGGATGTCACAATTTCTGTTTAAATTTGAAGTGGGAAAAATTCCTTCCCCAAGTTTTAGCAGTTTTTTGTAGGAAATCTTCATGAAGATGAGCTCTCATATTCGTCCGTAATTTCAAATTTTCAATCGAAGTCCATAAGGGAGACGAAGCATGCTTGTAATGCTTTGATAAAATCTGCTCATGTATCTCTGCCAATGACCGGAAGAGTCTGTCGGAAATCTCCAGCAAATCCAAAACTAATCGCGCCCATGGGAGAAGAGAAGTTACTTAGATCTTTTAAGGTTCTGTCCACGGCCTCTATAATGTGCTTTATGACTCATAGTGCATTCATCCCACATTATCAATGAGGCGTCTTGTAGTAATTTACCAAGAGGTCCATTTTTGCGGATAGAACATGAAGATTGTTGCTCAATATTTAAGGATAGTGGAAGTTCAAAAGTAGAATTAGCAGTTTTTCCATCCTTTAAGAGATTTATGGCGTGGTACTTTATTTTTTGACAATGGCTCGGCCGGCAGTAGCGGGTGGTGGTGGGGAGGGCCAACTTCGAGGGAGACATCACGACGGACGGTTGCTGAATTAACAAAGATTGAAAAATTAAAAAATGTAACTTAAGTTACATGGTTAATGCAATTGGTGGTTTTGATAATAATTATTACACACATGATAAATTTTGAATGGTATGGAACTTGGGAATGGTATAATTCAAAAAGTAATTTACAGGTACTGATATAGCCTTAAATAGGAAGTCATTTATTTGGATAAGGATTAATACCCAGGTAGAAATAATATGGCCTAGTTTGTACTGACGTTGCTATTGCATAAATTAACATAAAAAAGTAGTTATTGTGACAACTGTAATAGTTAGACATGATATCGCGGACTTTTTTGTAGATATTGATGTCCTCTATAAAACTGTAGTACATCTCTTTGCTCTATTGTAAATAATTTCCGCAGTGTACGCCATATTAGATTATTTTTTCACACGTTGGGTTACATTTTCAAAGTTTTCATACGGACTACGGACCTAACTTTTTGAAAAAAATCTATAACCTATGTTAATCAAGGATAATGTAGAATTCTCTATGTGAAAGAATTTTTCAAATCTGTTCCGTAATTTCGGAGACGGAATTTATTCAATACAGAAAAAACAATCAAAGTTTTCATACGGATCCCTAACTTTTTTGAAAATATTTTATAGCCTATTCATCAGAGATAATGTAGGATTCTAAATGTGATTTTTTTTTTCAAATTCTGTAGTTTCAGAGCCTATTCAATGCAAGCAAACAAACAAACGGTAAAAATATTCCTCTTCATAAAATTAGTATAGATATAGACGTCTGTGTGTGTTATGCATATATATCAAGGAAAAATTTCGAATATTTTTAAGAAAATTAGTTGCAACCGACATTGGTATACAACGCCCTATATAGAAGAATAGACTTCTTTAAAACTTTCCTAACGTCAGTAAGTAAAAAAACAATGCCTTCTATTTAATAATAACTTACTATTAAAGAGTATGAGATGATTTTTTTTTAAATTATCAAGGTGTTCATCTATGGTAATAGAAGGTAGCCATAGCCATCGGATAAGATATCAATTTTGAAGCAAGTGGATTGCCCTCACCGATGTATATACTGTGGATACCTACTAATTCATGACACAAGCATTTAGGTTACCACGGGAACCAAAAACAAAACAGGAATATTAACAATTTGTTTTGTTGCATTCTTAATATAAAAAATAGTAATAAAAATGTAATCAATTTTATCTTAAAACTGAACAAATAAAATTCAGGCCTTTCATTCTATGTAGCTTAATGGCTCTGCAGGCGAAATTTTTTGCTAAAGTATTTCGCTTTATATTACAAACCTGTAAAATTTTGTGCTTCAAATTAAAATACGACCTTTCGCAACGGTAAATACGAGCCAGTTCTGAATTATGATTTACGAATACAATTGAAAATATAAGTTCAGTGCTACAGCCGTTTCTCCCCCTGCACGTGCTTAATAAAAATGGGTGGCTAAGAAGTGTTTTTAGAGTAAAAAGACTGAATTCTTAGGCTTCGTCCTTATTGGCTAAAGGTATACACTCTGGAGGTAAATATAAATAAAATAATTCGTATTACAATCCCATCGTGCGTATGTGTAGAGTTTATAATGAGATCGTAATTGAACTCCCTTAACTCTACATCTTTGTACAACGTAACATAAATTTTAAACTGTTTGTCAAAACTAATAATTTATCTCAGTTACCACTCTATGCTTTGAGTTGTCCGTATTTCAGTTCAGTTTGCCAATATCTTTGTTTTCCTTCTCTTTTTTGCTATTTTAATAATTTCCTTATTTCTTAAGCGTGTTTGTTACAGCTATGTTATTGATATTTGAGATTATGGGCTTATTAACAAATTAATTATTGAACATTATCTTATACTAAATGGGCTTACTCATGACCACACCTCTAAAACCTAGGGTTAACAGGAGGCTGATGGTGTACCGAGCTTTCCCAGAAGTAGCATATTCCCTCGAGTTTTCTTATATTTGGTTTTATATGCTCTCTTGAATATAGACGAGTGCAGGGAATTCCATTCTTTGACTATGCGTATTTTAAATAATGATGAAAAGCATTTAGTACGCTTGTATAGTATATTAATCAAGCAAGGATATGAACCCACAGTACGCCAGGACGCCTCATGATAAAATGGGGGTATGAGCTCATATAGCGTGACAGCAAAACTCCGAAGTATATGCTGTAAAAATCGACAAGCGAGTACTTGTACGAAGTTTTGTTTTCACCAGCTTATATTCATCTTTAAGTTTCCTGGCTCTGCGTTTCATAGTATCGAGCGTGGCTAGCTAATAAAGTATCTGCTGTATTTATAAGGCTGTAATATTTTTAACCTATGTAATAAATAAATAAACTAATCAAGATAAAATTATCAGATCATTTGGTAGTGTCCATTTGTTCTATAGAATATGACCTCATCGAAAAATAATAAGACATTTTTTTTGTGGCAGTGGCAATAGACTAGTGAAAAGCTAGTATGTAGGTAGTTCTATGGAATAAATAGGGAACAAAAATGTGTAATTTTGTTCGATGACGTCATATTCTGTAGAACAAATGGAAACTATCTATTAAATTGGTCATGACTCACGGGATTATATCGTGCGGTAGCCGAGCTCTCATGTTATCTTCATCAGTCTTTTGATTCTCTCTCTACCGTGAATATGCTCTACGAATCTACAACCCAAGCTTAGTGCGGATTTATTACTGCTAACGAATGCAAATGACAACGGTTGATGTGCCTTCCGAAGCATGGAGGCTTTATATAAAACACGGCTGTAAAATACTACCATGTTTCCGGCCATCAGGTAGGATGACGTACTCGGAGACGTAATTGTTTTTTACAAAAAAAAAATACGTAGAGACTTGAGTTCATATTTTTTCTGATCATCTATCCGATGACCGACCCTGGCCATGATTGACCTCCTCAATTATAAATCGAACGAACTTCCACGGGCCTAATAATGAACGCACTCATCACATGAATACTAATTTCAAAATTAAACTGCTATTAGGAGAATAAAGAACTATATTGAATTCGAGAAATTTTGTTCTGTTTTTGTTCTCTTTTGTTCAACAATTCACCTGATGGAAAGCAAGCTCTGATTTAGGGTTTTAAAGCTTTCTAAAGTCCTATTGAATTAAGCTTATATAGAACAATAAATTCTTACATTTGCATAAATTAAGTACTTAAGGCTTGTCTTATTGATACTAGGATAACGGAAAGATATTTATAAATAATACATAGATACGTAATAGTCATTGAAATATATACAATCACCTATGATTCAAGTACAATAACACGTAGTCATCATACAAACATCTGCCCTATCCGGGAGTTGAACTCAGGACCGTCGTCGGTGCGAACGTTACCTCTTTGAAGATGCACAAGTACTCCCTGATAATGTATCTCGTAAATTACTGAAAACTAAAGCCACCTTATGTTTGATGACGCAACACTAAGATCGACTTTATTTTAATACCCGTCCCGGCTTCGCATGCGTGGACAAAATTCTTAAAAAAAATTTTTTAGCATTAAAAATAGCCTATGTTACTCCACGTGAATGTAGCTTTCCAATGGTGAAAGAATTTTTGAAATCGGCTTAGTAGTTTTTGAGTTTATTCATTGCAAACATAAAAAAATACAAAAAATCAAAAATACAAATCTTTCCTCTTTATAATATTAGTGTAGATTGTAATGTAATTTATTTAATGACATAATTAATATTTGTATAATAAGATTTTAGTAAAATATGTGATTCATAATTTTAAAATATTAAGACCGATATATCTCTACTACATCACAATTCTTAAAAGGGGCCTCTTTTCTAAAGAGGAGACATTAAAATGCTGATTGATGAAAGCCACCTTACAGCGATGACTAAGGTCCTGGAATACTATTTCGAGCTATCGATCAGCTTACGCAGCACTTGAGTCATCGCTGAGATGGAAACATTCGTTTTCCCTTTAACTCATTTTACATTACTTAAAGGTTCCCGCTTTGTTTCGCCCTTGTCCTTTTAATATAATTTCCGAGGCCCTTTTTACCTTCAACTCTGAAAGTGGGTTAAGCTAGTTAAAGCTCGCGTTGCCGCTTATCGAACAAACTTTAAGATTAACTCCCCTCATTTCAGTTACTTACTGACAGCCTTCATTATGTTTTGCAAATGAATAATGAGATTTTAAAACGACAATGACAAAAGTATACTCACAGACACATAATGTGTGTAGATTTGAGAGCTATTTTATATTTTTGCTTCATTGACTTCTTCCTCCTGAGTCATTTGCCTCTTGTTGATGATTTATGGTTAGGAAGTGGTTACGCAGTCATACTTAGGATAAACGTCTCTAAATTCAGATTAAAATTTGTAGGATTTTTATTTATTTAGTCTTTTTTGTTAGTCTATGGTTTAGGATTAAATATGAGTTGTAAAAGTTTTTTTTGAAAAAGGGAATATTAATAATGGCTTATTTCGCTTAATAACCCAAAGTGGATCTCTTTCTACGTTACTACAATTTTATTGCTTTGGGTTTGTATAACAACTGACCACTGATGGTGACTTAGACACACCTATATTATCTATCTATATATTTATATCTATACTGGTATATAAATCTGCAGGTTCTGTCTGTACATTTATTATGTTGCACGAATTTTATGATTAATATTCGTTTATTCCTCAATGACACCAATTCAAATACTTTTAAAATTTAAAATTTTTGTTTTTCTGTTTGTATCTGTATGTCCTTCTATAAATCAAGGGCGGGTTGGCCGATTTTGATGAAATTTAGTATATGGTAAGAATATTCTTTTACATTATATTACATATGTGATTGCGCAAATGATATATCATATCTATACTACCATATAAATGTGAGTTCTGTCTGTACATTTATTTGTTTGGACATTTTTATAATAAATATTAGTTTTACGATTCACTGATACCAATATCACTTTTGATCGGTAGTCTACATTAACGCGAGCGAAGTCACGAATAAAAGCTAGTTATTAATAATTCCGTTAAAAGTAGTGGACCCACCAAGTTTAAAGTAGATCGGCGAGTTTATAACTTAATCTCGTTGATCTACTTAGCTCAAAGCTGCGACTCAGCTTCAGCCGTAGGGCTGTAGTTAGGTAATCATCGACTTAACTTATGTTTAAGTCTTAGTCAATGGAACAATAATGTAACAATAAATCATTGCTCATCACTAGAATATCTTTAGAAACTGAATGTGCAATTTATAGCGACCGATCGAAGTACAATTGATAATGATACCGACATTTTTTTATTTTTTTTTTATTTTATTTGTCACACAAAACAGTTACAGTAATAACATTTTTACTCATTATTTTATTACAAAACAACATGGTAGACCGCAACTCCAAACATATGTGCTAACAGCATATATATCAAACAAATCGTATATTTATATTTAACTATAATAATTATTAAAAAAATCTAAAATTAAATAAAAAATAAATAAATTATTTGGTGAACAATTCTAATATTTCGAGAAAAAATATTATTTATAATTTTTAAAGTTACATTCACGCACATTAAGTGTGTTGCAACTATTTCATGGGTCACATCATTGGATGGAAGACCAAATAATTTTACGGCTTTTACCAATTTATTATTTTAATTTAATAATAATAATATTTAAAATAGGCGTATAAAGAACAGCCAAATCTCCGAGCCCGGGTAAGAGATACTAGATCACAGTAGAAGTTGGAATGCGCTTGTGATTATTGAAGTGTCTACAGGCGTCACGTTAGCTCGGCGGTGAGAGCACTCTCCCGGACAGTGAAAGGTCGTAGGTTCGTATCCTACCCGAGGGATTGGAGATGTGGTTATAGGCATTATTTAATTCTTACAAACATATGGCATTAAAAATGCAAAAAAATATATTCACACCAATCACTCTAAAGCCTAGTAGCCAAAGTAACTGTAACCTTGTGTCTTGGATACTATGGTAACGGATAGACATACATATACATATGATACATAGAAATGTAATAATTATAGAAATATATATCAATACTCATGAATCAAATACAAATGCTCGTATTCATCACACAAACATTTGCTCCTCCTGGGACACGAACCCAGAACCGTCAGTGTGAAAGGCAGGATCGCTACCATTGCACATAAACGGTCGTAACATAAGTCCCCTACATTTATGAGTATAATGAAGTAGCAGAAATTATCACTACACAAGCAGTTGTAAATAAATGTAATAATAATAATAATTCGAATTGTTCATACTTTATATATATAAGACTATTTCTATTTTATATTAGGAATTGCAAAATAAACATGTGTTGCTCTGAAAACAAAATTTATTGTTTCAATATCGTACACGAGAGGAGAGTAATTGTACAATGTTATTAAATATAGGTATCTTACCTGAAAACAAAAAAACGACATTTAAAGGTAATACTCATAATTCCTTTTTATATTAAGTGATTGCTTATTTCGATTGTGACAAAAGATATGAACAAACGTCAGCTGTCATTTGTCATAACCTTGGCTCGGCTCGACGCCGCTACACATAGCGCCATCTATGCATTACTTAATAATGAAGAAATACAGTTTCTTTACATATATATCACTACAAATCAAATATAAATAGGTACTAATTAATTAAGGTTTGTTTTGAATTTGCAAGCAATCCTAACATAATCTAAACAAAGGGAGTTAATTACAAGTGTCAATGGGTTGAACAGACAAAAAGATTTATGGATTGTTTGATGTTGGCTTGTGTACAAAGTGTCACCAAGAACCAATTAATTCAATTATTAATTGATGCTTCCTGATGGGGTCGAAATCGCGAATCCATTTTTCTGTTTTGAGCAGCTCAAACACGTTTTGGGATTTCTTTTAGTATACTAAATGAAGAAAGTAAATTAAAATAAATTTTTGTTATAATACATTTTTAAGATTAATCATATTTTATTTTTGTTATTCCTTGTTGTATCGATTAATTTGTATATATGGTCGAAATAAAGTGACCTGTATTTTTTACATTTTAAATATATGTTTGAAATAATTGGGGGTCTTTAGGCAGATTGTTTTTGCTTTTCTCTCTGTTAGAATTAAATTTTATGTCAATGTGACGTTTTTATGTTTGGGAAAAAAAAAAGACATGTCTGCCTAAATATCCCACAAAATAATTTAAGAAAGAAAGAACAATGAAATATAAGAACTAAAACTATTTTTTTACAATATGTTAAAATATGTTACTAAAATGGGGATATAAAAACTTAAATGCCTCATCATAGTAATATAAGTTGCTCCGTGATGATGGCGCTTGCAACAGTGCCGAAAAATCGGAAACTCGCTAAAAACAAGGTACATGGTAACAATCCCGTAAATAACTTACATTACTATAATGTTAGCGACCATAAAAGTTAAAAACAATATATTTAATGCTTCAATTAAGGTTTAAGAATAGTTGGTTACGTCATAAAATAATTAAAAAACCTTTCCTTAAATCTTTTATCATACGCAAAATAACAGTAAAATCTAGTGAAGCGTTGCCTTGGCTATTCCAAAAGCATTCGTCATGGCCGTGAAGTAATACTGCCTCTAGTTCTACTAATAAAAACTAGTATTATAAGTAGTTTTTTTACGTAAAATGAAACCTCATTATTTTAAATTAATTTTTAATTAATTTTTCTAGTTAATTTTCGAGAGTGTCACACATTATTTTTAGCGAGCAGCTTTAAAAATGAATGTAAAAAAGCAATTACCTTCCTGTAGGTAGATACGCAATCAAATCACCCTTGTTACTTTGAATGACACCTCATCTAATTTTCAGTTCCATCATACACAGGATCGGAGCTTCACATATACCATATCTTTCTATATATCTGTGGCGTGCATTAGTTCACGTTGACCGTGACTAATACGACCCGGTAACAGGGTCCCGGAGGATTACAAGAGCTAGAAAAGCTTTAATAGGTTTTGGAGATGGCATTCAGTATTATCCTTCTATTTTGTTAGAAAGCTCACATTTCCACGGTGGGATTTGGTTTTGGACTGAGTAAAATCTGGGAGTTTTCTCTTAAAACTCTAATGCGATAATCGGACAAAAAGTTTTTTCTAGTTTCTTAATGTTGGAGAGTATTATAAAAATAACATCTACGTTAACAGATATGAGCGATGGTGTACTGTAGCGCCCATGTGCTATTAAGAACTTTTTGATTCATTCTATAAAGGACGTTTAGCAAAATAGAATATTTAAGATTTTAAATTATTAAGAAAGAAAAGTGTTTTGTTATAAGATTGTCATTATAGTAATCGGGTCCAGACGTTAATAGTGTATCATCTGTCCATACTGTGGTGTGTGAATCTGAAAACTTATTATCTTTGAGTTATCAGTAAACTACGTATATAAAGTGATCTCAATATTTTCAAATACAAAAACCTCTCGTAGCCAACGAGCCCTGAGTTTAGCGTTGGAATTGCCTCCCAGCGAACCCCGTAATGCCAAAAACCTGGCAAGTCCTTTGAAATGTCAATTTTTTAGGTTGTAAGGCTTATTGACATTAGTCTATTAGTGTCCCCACTAAGGAGTACAGATCTCTGTGATCGTAAACTACGCAGAGAGAACAGCCTATAGCCCATAGCCTAGATGGGTGTTGATGACTGCACATGCAGATAGGACAAACTAAAAATCTTCAAATTATCATTAAAATTCGTATCCTTTGCGTGCAAGCAATAGCTTTAACGTATTTGATAGAACCAGTTACTTGGCGGAAGTCCATATCCATATTTTTGTTTTAAATAGTTTTAACGTAATCTCCGAACAATATTTTGACATTGACTTGTTTAACACTAGCATTGCATCGATGAAACGATTAATGCGTAGTAAATTTTTGGACAAATAGGCATTTGTATTTGATTGTTAATTTGTTACTTTTTATGAAAATATACACATGATTTTAAATTTGTAACTTTTTGTCAAATTCATATGTTTGCTTACTCTGATTTTCTTTGTCCGTGATTCGTTGACTTATACCTTATAATTGTATGTTTACCTATATAACATTTTGTTTACAAAACCTCTTAGCTACCTTTATAAGGAACTAGCTTTCAGCTGTTATACTTACTACCTAAACTAACAAAATAAACGTTGCCACATAGAGTGCCTCATATTCTAAGTTCGTGCTCAGAAAAATAAACATCAAAATGTCTATATCACTAGTTTTATTTATATACTGTTAACGCTTTTCTCAATAGCAATAATCGCTGAACTATAACATTGTGAAAGGTTGCAATCTAATTTTGGATACATTCCGTTCCACGGTCGCGCCCATACTGTTGAAGATCACGCAAACTCTTGCTCCAAAGTAATTGGTGGTAACTTTTCATTCCGTGAAACAGAACGTGCTAATGGCAATTGTTCGCAATTTATTACCTCTGTTTATTTGACTGACTTAATAAATTTATGACGCTATTAAATCGATCATTGTATAGGTTTAGGACAATAGATAAAATTATTACTGAATAGACACCAAAGCCGTTTTGTAATAGCGCGCGTTTTGCAGATTTGGACGCACAGCTCTTAGTCAGAGACATCCGCGCACCGCACCGAGGCTTTTCCAAAGTTATTATCACATTAATGTTACCTTGGACTAGTTTCCACGTTGCAGCGCCACAAGCATGTGTGAGCAAATCACACGCCCTGGAAAGCCGCCTTTAAACCTTACACGAATGCAACATGAAAAGGATCTTCCAGGCATTATTCGGAACCTGTTTTCTAACTGTGCACAACAACAATTTTGTGATCTTAATAAATTTTTAATGTAGTTTATCTATAATTTGTTTTTGCTATTATTGTTAAAACGATAAATAAATAAAAAAAGTACCTTTTTGCCATAGTAATTTATCGGTCTATCGCTTTTTGATTCGCATACACTTCCACAAGTCACATGTCTATGTCGTGAACATTTTTGTTGCTCTTGTATTCTTAATGAGGCATTGAGTAATAATTGTTATTTTTTATACATTAATTATAAACACATGAGGGTTTAGGTATTTGTTCTCTTCTTTGTTGCTTGACTTATAGTAACTCCTAGAACTCAATGGCTCAGCGGCCCTGCTTGCATCAAATAAAGATAAAATTATTTTTATTCAATATGACTATTCGTAATTCCTACGACGAGAAACTCTTACTGAGAAGAAGTCTCAAGAAACTCGACAAGGGCAAGGCAACTTTTCTAGCAAATGCAAAATGCATTAGAAAAATCAACTTTACTAAATATTAATTAGAAGCATAGTTATTAAAGCAAAGCCATTATTTTCCTTTTTGTCTTTCAAATAATCATTCTATTATTACAGATCCCATTGGCTTTCCTCATAAGGATTTTCTCATCTCATTTTTAATTTCAACAGTTTATCCGCATCGCATCTTTTAATTCGCACTCACGCACAGCCTCTGTAGTGAGTTATGGTCTATTCTCGCTTCCGTGTTATCATCTCGGAACCTTGAAACAACGATAACAGAAATAAGAATCCTAAATAAAGTATTTTTCATTATTTCTTTTAAAAGCTAAGAAGCTCAATCGTGTAACATACACTTAAGTAAATAGGATTCCTAAGTACTTGAAGTTAACATCCTTTGTTTCAGCTAAAAGCAACAACAAAGTAAGAACTCATATTAAGAAAATACGTGAGGCTATAAAAGTTTCAGTATATAGACTAACTTACTTAGATAATTAAAAAACCCGTAACCTAAGGCGAAAAAATACTAAATATTAAGTTTAGGGTAACTCACACTAATTATTCAGTCCCAAAATAAGCAGCATTATACTATGGATACTAAGTTATATATAGAATACATACAGTATGTATACAGTTGCCCCAAAAATAGGGTCAAGCGGAAGCCCAGAGCATCTCTAGGGATACCCGAATTACGTTCTGTGATTTTCGTAGTTTACGAGTTATTAATTTTCTTTATATTTTTTGACAGACCTTGTTTTAAAAGAGATTATTTGATCACAGGTACATCAATTATTTAGATACGTACTTGATTTTTTTCTAAATTACGTGAACAGCATATCCTGAATAAATAAATGTTATTTTGGTTTCTATTGCACCACAAAAAATTAACCTCATGCTTAGTAAAAAAAATAACAAAACTTTCGAAAAATGTGCTATCAAACCTTTTTGATAACTTTCTATTTTTATCAGCTATGTGCCGTTTAAAATTGATGGATCTATATTAATAGAATTACCTATAGTTCAATTCCGACCTACCTGTTTACATTTATTAAGTTTTAGGCCGTCTTAGAAAAATAAGAAAAGACCAACCAATAAGAAAATACCCTTAGTACTGCTCCCAGTTTCCCAGCTTTATCCCAGCAGAATTATCTATTTAAATTTCTTTTTCAAAACAATAATATATTTTCTTACATCTGTCTGTCGAAACAGCTGTGCTATTTGTCGGTAGCACTTCTCGTAACCTTTTCTTTTTGAAAATTAAGCTCTTATGGTTATTATAATGTTGAATTGTATAATAACTTAGTTTTATAGTTTATATAAGTAATAACACAGAAAACATATATAACGATATAAGAGAATATAATGTTTCCATAATTTGACAAAACAAAAGCGATACAGAAAAGCATTATCTTTCCTAATTTTCTTTTTTCACAGGGACGAACTTAACTGTGCAAGTAAACACTGAAAGAAAATAACCATAAAATAGTAAAAACAGAAATAAACAACTCTCACGCTGGTTAATAATTCCTAATTAGGCAGAGCCTAATCTTTGTCTTCTTAAAAACAGATAAACATACTAATCATTCTGTATTACAATATGAGTAAGTAATTTTAGATAGCATAGTAAAAATAAATATTAAAAATTAATCCATGTTTGGTTGTGAAAGCAAATATAATAAATATAGTTATTAAGTAAGTTTAAACTGATGACCTAAACTATTTTCAAGACCTAGGTTATGTTTGATCGATACTTCAACCACGGTAACCGGATTATGTCAGATGTAATAAATATTTTTAAACTGTAACAAGTTATGTTGACGTCGGGTTCAGCCTAGCGGGCATGAGCTTACTTTCTAAGTCAAACGGTTACGAGTTCGAGTCCCGGAATGGTCAGATGTGAGTTTGATGAATACGAGTCTTATGAATACTAATCCGTGAGTCATGAGTAGTAATATATATGTATGTCAATACGTTACCCTAGTATCCATAGTGTTATATTATGTAAAATATTTATAATATTTTTTAGGAAATTAAATAAATACCACCATTGAGTTTTAAGTGACAAATATGACAACTTTATTTCTCTATGCTCGTAAATACAAAAAGATCTAATACAACATCTTCCTTCTTAATAAACAAAATAAAACATTTTCTTCCTATACAAAACACTCTTAAATAAATGAAACTTAAAGAATAATTACTTCACAGTGTAACCAAAACGATCAGGTGGACGACTCACGCGACCAGACGAAGTTACAATGTAACCCTCAGAATTCCTGTGCACCAGTGGACTACTTTTGACTTCTACAGACGGAGACTCATTAACAGCGCAAGGTGTTTCTATGTCATCAGGAATATAAAAAGGAACAAACGAAAAGGGTTTTATAAATATTCGGTTACGAACGAAATGCACACCGTTAGTAGATACAATTTTATATGTGCGTCTATCTAATTGAAACAAAACTTCACCTATTCTCCATTGTTTACCAACTTTAAATAATACTCTTTCACCCGCTACTAATGGTCTTAAGTCCTTTTTATTGCAATCAAAATAAATCTTACTTCTACGCTGTCTCTTTTCCAAATTGGATTTTACATTTTTATAAATTCTAGGTTGAAGACTATCTGAGGACAATGGCAGAATACCTCTTAACTTTCTGTTAAAAAATATCTGGGCAGGTGACGGAATGTCATGAGAAATGGGAGTGTTCCTAAATTCCAACATTGCCAAATACATATCTTTTCCTTCATGTGAAGCTTTCCTTAATACATTTTTAATACTTTGAATTGTTCTTTCCACCATACCATTGGATTGTGGATATTCTGGGCTTGAGAACTTATGCTCAATATTCCACTGCTTACAAAACAACGCAAACCTTTCACTAGAAAACTGTGGACCTCCATCACTAATAAATACTCCAGGAATACCATTACGACTATAATACGCTTTAAATTGTTTATTATAGTATCACTAGTTGTACTGGTTAGTAGTACTAATTCTGGAAACTTGGAAAAATAGTCGACAGTTAGTAAATATATTTTCCCATTCAGCTCAAATAAATCGGCTGCAATTTTTTGCCACGCGTGCTTAGGAACCTCATGTGGTATTAAATTCTCCTGCTTATTACTATTGCTATAAAGAAGACAAGTTTCACAAGATGAAACTATATTATGAATATTATTATGTATGCCAGGCCAATAGAGACAATCGCGTGATCTTAACAATGTTTTTGTTACACCCATATGCGGAAAATGCAAACGTTGTAGCATCTCTCGCCTTAAATTCATCGGAACTACAACACTACTTCCCTTAAATATAATATCTGACTTCAACGTCAAGTCATTTCTAACGGACCAATATTTTCTCACAGACTCCGGCAGTAAGTTTTTGTGAGATGGCCAACCTTCCACAATGAATTTTCTAACTAGAAGTAACTCTTTGTCTCGGCTAGTAGATTCCTTTATATTATTTAATTGCAATGGTGATGCATTTATGTTATTTACAATGCAGTCAATCTGAGCTTCAATTTCTTCACTTTCTAAATCCACTTCTAAAGAATCACTAATGTCATACGATCTAGATAAAGTATCAGCTAAATATAGTTCCTTACCACGCTTATAAACTAATTCAAAATTATATTTTTGCAACTTGAGTAACATTCGTTGAATGCGTGCAGAACATAAATTTAATGGTTTTTTTACAATTGAAATCAATGGAGCATGATCTGACTCAATGGTTACTTTTCTACCAAATATAAACTGATTAAATCTTTCACAGCCAAATAATATAGCGAGAAGCTCCTTTTCAATTTTAGCGTATCTTTTTTGACACTCATTCAAAGCCTTGGAAGCATAAGCAACTGGAAGGCTATTTTGCAAAAGAACAGCTCCCAGACCATCTCTTGAGGCATCCACGGAAACTGTGACTGGAAGATTTTCGTTAAAAATTTGAAGAACTGGCTCTGCAGCTAGTTTTTCATTCAAGTTTTGGAAAACTTTTTCATGACAATCTAACCAGGAGAATTCCACGTCTTTCTTAAGAAGATTTCTCAAAGAAGAACTTATGTTAGAAAAATTAGGAATAAACTTTGAGACGTAATTGACAACCCCTAAAAACCTTTCTAATTCTTTCCTATCCCGTGGACTTTTCATAGCAATTGATTTAATTTTTCCGTCATCCAGTTTTAATCCTTCTTTACTAATTATGTGACCAAGGTACTTCACCTTCTCTAAATTAAACTTACACTTATCTTTGTTTAATTTAATATTTTCTTGTCTCAGTCTTTCTAAAACTAATCTTAATCTACTATCATGCTCAGCCTGACATTTACCCCAAATCAATATATCATCTATAAAAACTTCCGTTCCTTCTAAATTTTCTAATATTTCTCTCATTTTTTGTTGAAATACCTCTGATGCACTAGACAAACCAAATGGCATCCTTAAAAATTTATATCTGCCAAATGGGGTGTTAAAGCAGCACAAATCAGAACTAGCTTCAGATAGTTTTACGTTCCAGAACCCATTTTTGACATCAAGAGTGCTAAAAACTGATGCACCTGTCAACTTACTTGTTATCTCTTCAAAAGTAGGCAAACTGAAGTGCTGTCTCATAATTACCTGGTTAAGATCTTTAGGATCAATACACAACCTTAAATCACCATTGGGCTTATAAACAATCACTAAAGAATTAACCCATTCAGTCGGATGAGTGACCCTTACGATAACTTTTTGTTTAATCATTTCGTTGAGTTTTTCTTTCAAACGTGGCAATACGGCTAAAGGCACTTTTCTGCAAGCGTGAATAACTGGTACTGAATTTTCTTTTAATTTAATACTATACTCGCCTTTCATACATCCTAGACCTTCAAATATATCTTTAAATTCACTAAACATGTCTATTGTTGTGTGTACCTCACGCAGTGGCAAAGCTAGTTGCATATCAACAGCGGACTTTAGACCTAGTATATTAGTGTAACGTCCAGATACAACATAAAAATTAAGATTAAATAATCTGCCATTGTACTTACATGGAAGAGTACATTTTCCTAGACATGGTATGCATTCACCCGTATATGTAGTAAGCTTAGTTCTAACTGGTAACAGGTTATTTTTTCCTAAATTCAAATTATCCAATGCCTTATCTGATAATATATTTGCTTGTGCGCCAGTATCTACTTTAACCTGTAATGGAAAATTGTTAATTTCTAAAGTTATAGACCAATCACGTATATTACTAATCGAATTAATAACGGTCGCACCTAAAAACAGGGAATCAACTTCATTAATGTCATCACCATCTTTCTCTACTTCATTTACGCTCCCGCAGTTTGTCGAAAAATGATTTAACTTTCCACACTTCAGACAAGTTTTCCCGAAAGCTGGACATTTGTATTGCATGTGCGAGTAGCCGCATCTATTGCAAATGAATTGTTTACTTGCACGGCTCTGTGTTGATATAAGATGTCGTTTAATATCAGGACGCATTATTTTTAAGTTTTTTTGAATTTTTTCTTTTTCCCAATCATGAACCGAATTTGAACTTCTTTGGCTAACTTTATTTATTCGGCATGGAGACTCATAAAAGTGTGTCTTCGAAACAGGTAAGGATGATGATGCTATGACCTCAACTTGCTCTTTTGTCCGTTGAGAAGTACAACATATTTCAAGAGCCACAGCTAATGTTAATTTTCTTGTACGAAGAAGTCGATCTTTAAGAGTCACATCTGAAATTCCACACACTAATCTATCTTTAATTAGGTCTTCAGTTAAGGATCCAAACTCACAGGATGCACTTAAGTCACGTAATTCCATCACATAATTTTCATACGTCTCTCCTTCTTTTTGATTGCGCGTGAAAAACAAAAAACGCTCATATGTTATATTTTTTTCGGGACAGAAATGCTCTCCAAATTTATTTTTTACTTTCTCATAATCACCTTTATCAGAATCTTTATCAAAAACGAACGTATTATATAGTTTTAGAGCACGGTCTCCTACTGCACTCAGCAGCAATGCTGTTTTCACCAATGAATCGCAAGTGACATTTCCCGAAGCCAATAAATAAATTTCAAATTTCTGTTTGAAAAATATCCAATTATCTGATAAATTACCTTCCCAACCAATCGGCGTAGGTAGCGCGATTCGTGGTAAACGTGCCTTTACATTTTCATCTTCATCCAATTGCGAAGAACAAGACATTTTGAAATAATATTTTTTACATCACTATGTAACACAATCTATATTCTATAAACAATATTTATCTACAATAACCGCTTTTACGACTGCGCCATGTTATATTATGTAAAATATTTATAATATTTTTTAGGAAATTATATAAATACCACCATTGAGTTTTAAGTGACAAATATGACAACTTTATTTCTCTATGCTCGTAAATACAAAAAGATCTAATACAACACATAGTACGTCCGTTCGGCGCAACGATGGAACGAGCTAATCCAGAAGATGCTTGTATAAATATTACATATCTACCTATCATATGTATGTCTATCCTTTACCTTAGTATGCATAACGTAAATCTTATAGTGCTTACTTTGGTCTAGGCTAATTGGTGTGAATATTAAAAATATTATAATTATAATGTTCATTAAATATTTGTTAATAAAGTTAATCTAGATCTTCATACAGTCTACTGTACATTTCAATTTTGTCTTTTTTATTTAATATTGTATTGTTATTGTAGCTCCCATGGATCAGCTTCAATGACGCAATGTCTGTTACGCCATAACTTCGAGTTCTTATACGATTTTAATAATTTTTGTGTGGAATAGAATCAACACGTTTAGGACCGGATTGTGACAAAGACCGAATTTCGAAATTCACAAAAATAAAAAACTTATGACCAAGAAACATTAGCTCTAAGGGAATTGGCATTGAAAATAAAATGCGCGCTTTTTGAAAGTTCTTTCTTTTAGAGTTTTAAAATTTACTAAACATTATTGTTTTATACTTTTTATATATTTTATGCAATTTTCAATGCGATCTTATGAGATAAATTACTATAATAGAAAAATACTAGAAAAACTTGTGACCCGAGTCGATGTTTTCTAGTATTTTTCTGTTAAATAAATTTAAACATTATTGTTTTTTTTTTGTATTACGCTCCTCGCATCGACCTAGTTTTATTTTATGTTTCGAACTACACTATCATACCTATATCGTCTCAACTTCCTATCACAATAACACCAAATATTATTAAATTATGGGCAGGCGTTGGTAGCATAATGCAATTGCATAGGTTGCAATTATTAGCTTTACAACCACTTAAATATTCATTTATTTTATTTAAAATGAGTTTGCTCTTGATCCCAATCAAGCTCGAGGGCTAAGACAGGGTCTACGATGAAGCTAGCTAACCCAGAAGGTGCCTATTCACCCTATTTCTGAAGACAGACGGGTTATAAGTACTAGGAAATATAGACGCAAGGTGGGTTAAGGTTACTAAGAAGGTATTGAGTTTGTAAAGTTACTCGTCCACTACAAGGCCTAGGTTAAGTTGGATTGCAAAAATCCGCTTCTTACACTTTTTTTTAATAAGAGATAAGTGATAGTGCCTCAGCTACTATTTTGTTCCATTCGGAGTCGGATGGCCCTAGGTATAAGGAGTCCAAGTGCCCTCTGGCAACTTCTAGAAGCTTCTGCAGACCAACTGGCTGGCGCCCCTATAAAAACAGACTAGCTATTTCTATGAGGACATCTAACATTTTGGGTACGCTACCACACAGATCGAGTTTTTAACATTTATTTCAATCAAGCCTTTACATTTAAGTATTCTATGTGATTTTTCCTTTCATTCTTTAAAAGCAATTAGTTATTTAAATACACTCGAGAGCAATGAATCCGGGTCACTTAAAGAATCCTAAAAATCTCGGAAACTAAAAATGCTAGGTTAATGCAATAAATTGTATTTAATAGACAATGTAATACTTCTTAAATGAAGGTATTAAAACTTCTTAGTTATTGTAAAGTTATGTCATAAAAAAATCAAATTTGAAAAAGGGCCACTTTCGAAGATGGAACTACGAAATTACAGCATTTGGTTTTGCTTTTGTTTGTAATCTGTCATTTATGTGGGTACATAAACCATGTTGATAGTGCTCTATATTCATTATTCAAGCTGAAATTATGTCGCTTACGCCTCAAGAATGCACCAGAATACTTACAATGCTGGAAACCGGCCGGAGTCAGCGCGATACAGCCAGGACTGTCGGTGTGTCGCTGTCAACAGTACAAAGAGTTCTCCGACGTTACGAAAAAACTGCTTCTAACCTACGCAGACCAGGAACGGGCAGAACCAGGTGTACCACAGCACGAGAAGACCGATACTTGGTGAACACCATGCTTCGAAATCGCTTTCTCACAGGAACTGAACTCACCAATCAGTTTCGACGCCTCGGAGGAAGTAACCCAAGTGCATGGACAGTAAGACGTCGGCTTGCTGAATCTAACTTAAAACCCCTTAGACCTGCAAACGGCCCTAAACTGGAGCGTGGGCATCGTATTTCAAGACTAAGATATGCCCAGAGCCACGTAAATTGGAGTATTGAAGATTGGTCAAAAGTTATGTTCTCCGACGAATCAAAATTTATGCTCTACAAGCACGATGGAAGACACAGAGTGTATAGAATACCAGGGGAAAGATTCAAGCAAGCATGCATCGAAGAAAAAGTAGCCTACGGTGGTGGGTCTGTTCTTGTGTGGGCCGGAATTTCTTCTGAAAGTCGCACAGAGCTGGTGATCATAGAAAACGGCTCTTTAACTAGCGTAAGATATGTGGAAGAAATCCTCAATGATCACGTTGGTCCATTTATGGTCAATTTAGGTGAGGATGCTATATTTATGCATGACAATGCCCGACCTCATACAGGTAGGATTGTGAATGACTACCTTCAAGAGATGAAAATTACTTGTAATGTATACTAATATGTACCTTTATAATCTCCGATTTTCATTCATAACATTCGTTAAATTGTATATTTTATCATTCCATTTTGCATCGTCATTTGTAAACGTTTTAATCTCTGTAAATATACAAGGTCATTTTATAAACACCATCCAAATTTATATATTATATTCTTTGAAGAAAATAACGAAACAAGATTTTTTTCTTTTAATATCACTCAGTACTAAAATATTAAGTTAAGCCTACACAAAGTTATCCGAGGAAAACTACCGATTGCTGTCACAGTCACGCTACGCACGGTGTTGTAGCAGATGATTACACGACCCCCGCCCCGCCCTCCCGTATTTCATTGATACATTACAATGATTTTCATAAGTTGCAAATTTAAACGAAAAAAAATAGGAACGTCAAATTGAAGAAGAGATAAGTTGATTTGTTCTTTGATTATAACAATATTAATCGATAACACTTTTAATAAATAAAAAATGAACATAAAAGTAAACCACACCTTAGGCACTTACGTCGCATTTTTTTAAATTTAATCAACTTATGTAGAATAATTGGTTGGAGTAAAGCAAAGGGTGTTTATTAACCACAGAATCTAAAAAAACACAGGGATCGCAAAGGCAATTCGAAAATCGCAAAAACAAATGCAGTGCCAAAACCTTAGTACCTACCTACCTAAGTTATTTTTGTCTATTTTACACGATAGGATAAAGAAATGTATAATTAATAGTTCTATATTTTTGTGAAAAATTTCACAAGTCTTAGCCGCCCTGCACACATTTTGCTTTACTCCAACAAAATAATTAATTAAAAATCCAAAAAAAATACACTTACATGAAGTTTGAAAACAATCACTTTACCTTAAAGTGTAGGTAATTTCTCTCTAAACAGTCTTGCACGTTTATGAACATTGTCTTTTATTGTATTACTTGTTTTTTCACTTTGTCACTTCGTTAAATGCACGGATTATATTTATATTAAGTTCTCGAGGCTTTGGGCCTTCTTCACATAAACCCGTCGTTCAATTTCGCCCTCGATTTCAATTGCAAGTGTGAACACATTTCGTTAGGTAGATAATTATGCGACGTAAATGCGTGAACGCAACATTGTACATCGCGGAAAGCCCGCGGCTGACTGATTTCATTGCGCCGATGTAGTTACAACTTGCGCGCGCAGCTCGGTGAGGCGCTTCGGGCGGTCGGTCGTTCAACTGTAAGTACCTATTTTGCCAGTAACCAACTGTTGTAATAATTCGCTCGGACAAAATTTTTTTTTTGCGGAAATTTTACCTACCAATTTTTTTTCATAAATGAAGTGTTTGAATGATATCTAATGCCTAGAAAAAATTTAGATGGTGTTTATAAAATAACCTTGTATATATATACAATAATATTTTACTTAATAATTTCTTCATTTCTGAAAAGAAACACTGAATTTTTATATAGAGCTTCGCAACCACTCAAAACTTCTATTCAGAATGCCACACACTTACCGGCATTGCTTGTTATTTTAACCTGTCTTTTTGTTTAATCTATTCCGTTATTATTTTTCCATTTTATTACTAAAAATGTATTTATTTAATTTATTGACATATAAGTTTTTCTCCGTTGCCATGGCTACCCATGACACGATCTTTCATTTATGGTATTCAACCTCCAAAGAAAACCAGATTTTATTCTTTTTATGTCTTCTCGAAGACAATCTAAATTTAAATGGCTCTGGGCCTATAAAAGACCGAGTTGACCTGCCAAGTCATTCAGTTCTTCGGCAAAAGTTGCCACGTTAACATCTATAGCTCGCTACCGAGCTCTCCAAAATTCTTAAAGGCCTTATCCCGGGGCCGGCTGCCCCAGGGCTCAAGAAAAGTCCTCAACGCCGTAAGGCAAACTTTTGGCTCAAGAACCTACACTAAACTTAGCCACACCCTACCTGCTACGCCGCCCGACCTACCAGCAGCGCCGCACGACTACCAGCAGCGCCGGCAGTAAATCGGTGCAGGCCGTCCACCAGCAGCGCCGCCCTATCTACCTGTCACGCCGCACGTCTACCAGCAGCGCCGGCAGTAAATCGGTGCAGGCCGTCCACCAGCAGCGCCGCCCTATCTACCTGTCACGCCGCACGTCTACCAGCAGCGCCGGCAGTAAATCGGTGCAGGCCGTCCACCAGCAGCGCCGCCCTACCTACCTGTCACGCTGCCCGTCTACCAGCAGCTCCGGCCGACGTCTGCCCCGCCTCCTGTCTACCGGTAGCGCCACCCTTCATCCGACGGTGTCACTGCATCTGGGCCCTAAAGCCCCGGGCCTCAAGCCACCGATATAGAAGATCGCCGACGACCCACAACCACCTACTCACATTTTCACTGAACTCTACACATACTCGCCCTCACTCTTCTTACCTCCAATCTTTTGTTCTTTTAATTGTTTTTTTGTAAATATATAAACTGTAACTTTACCCTGATCTTCCGTCTTTATATTTTGTCCCTTCACGACATACTCGTATGGAGTGGCCAGCGCGCAGCCCGGATATCAACCCGATCGAGCATGCTTGGGACGAGCTAGGCAGATGCGTAAAACAACGAAACCCTCCCCCAATCACGCTTCGTGAGCTCAAAATTGCTCTCACAGAGGAATGGGAGAATATTCCCCAAAATTGTATAAGGAACTTGGTGTACAGCATGCCAAACCGCGTAAACGCAGTAATGGAAGCACGAGGAGGCAATACGAAGTATTAAAATTCAAGAAAATCGTAATAAAGTTCAAACATTTCATGTTTCCTATTTTTGTTTTAAGGAGAGATCAGCAGTTTTTTTCTTTATGTAATTTTGTGTTAATAAAATGTATGGTGACTCATATTTTTTTTACTTTCATTTAAGGAGTATTACATTGTCTATTAAATACAATTTATTGCATTAACCTATCATTTTTAGTTTCCGAGATTTTTAACATTCTTTAAGTGACCCGGATTCATTGCTCTCGAGTGTATTTGATATTAAATTCTGTAAAAACAAGAGTCGTTAAAATACCTTAACGACTTTGCAGCAATTTTTAATGGTCTACAATAGAAATATTTCTGTTGCAATATTGAGTAAATAGGATAAAATAATGTTCATTCGATAATATATGTATACACCCTGCGAGAATTCATTCACCAGTCTTGTCCTATATGTAGTTATTCACTGTTTGTAAACACGGTCAAGATTTGTTTTATTGTTGAAGTATTTCATATATTTCAGCAAGAAATAACGCCGTACCGTGTGTCCACAATATTTTTATTGGACTGTTTCGACAAAAAAGGTTACGATGGCTTTTATTGTTGTAAGGGCCGTTTTCTTTTATATAATATCTTTGCAGTACGTCGTCTGGAGATGTGACCAGATGATGGTGACCCAAAGAACCTTTTAAATGAACTAAGAAGGCCTTTGGGGCGAACCAAATATCGCATAAATCCACCTCTTTAGACAAGTGGCATACTCATAAATAAATACATATTAGACAATATCACATACATTGTTCTGAATCCGACGGTACCACAACACCCACACACTCGGATTGGTGTTACCTTCAAAATGCGAATCGCTTGGCTACAGAGGTCTCGGAACGCTGCAAAGTTATCTTAAAATTTTAAAAATCCATACTAATATTATAAATGGGAAAGTGTGTCTGTCTGTTTGTCTTTCTTTCACGGCAAAACGGAGCGACTAATTGACGTGATTTTTTAAGTGGAGATAGTTGAAGGGATGGAGAGTAACATAGGTTTCTTTTTGCCCCTTTCTAACCCCCCACTTCCCAAAATTGGGGGGTGGAAGTTTGTATGGAGCATTCCGCAATTTTCAAGGTAGAAAGCTAAAAATTGGTATGCTGACTATTTATGACTACCAAAAAAATCGCCCATCATTTTTTTTTAATCTGCACCCAACCCCTTAAAAGAGGGGGTGAAATTTTATATGAGACCTTTCGCAGTTTTCAAGGCAGGAAGCTAAAATCGGCACACAGACTCTTTGTTACTAACGAAAATACCTGACATTTTTTAGAAATCCTTCCCCAGCCCCTAAAATAGGGGATGGAAATGTGTGTGAGACTCCGCAAAATTAGAACAGGTTCTTTAATACAAACGAATTAAATAAAACAATTTACAAAAAATTAAATCTTACCATAAATCAATCGACTTTTGAGAAAATAAACATTATTAACATAAATAAGTGTAACTCATGGATTCCGATAGATGGCGCTGATATTTTTATTGTGTATTATGTTCACGATAGGTTTAATTGTTTAGTTCAAAAATTAATAACAGATGGCAGTGTTGAAATAAAATACGTGTAAAATTCTGTTCCGAGTTCTCTTCTGTGTTCAGGAAAGGGGAACAGTGCTACCCCGAATTTAACGCGAGCGAAGCCGCAGGCAAAAGCTAGTAAGAAATAAATGACGAGGAGTTAAATGGCAAGCGGTAAGCGCGTTCAAACTGTATTTGAGGAGGTTAACCCTTAATTGGGCGCGCCTAAAAAGTTGCATAAGTGGTCGCGTGGGGTGCCTAACACCCCTAATTAGTAAATTAAAATAAAATACGACATACATGCGAAATCAGACTTTTATTATGAGAATATTTTAACTTACATATTAATCAACTATTAAACTTCTTTAGTTCTTACACTTCCGCGCACAATACACATCAGAATAAAACACTTTTTTACGGATTTTTGCGCATGTTTTATTTTATTTTACTAAGATGACTTAGTCATCCTGTGATCACGACTCCTGTAAAGGAGTCGAAACGTCAGGATTAAATATAAAATAAAATAAAACATGCGCAAAAATCCGTAAAAAAGTGTTTTATTCTGATATTAAACTTCTCTTTAATATTTAACAATTGTTTTAAATATGATTAATTCCTTTTTCAAATCTTAGTTTTCCTCGGTACAATTTTGGCAGACTACAATCATATGGTCATTGCACACATTTTTATGGAACTTAGATCTTGGACATATATGGCACCTTTTGTATGACTGCGATCAGCTTGCTTCAGAACCGATTCTTGGTCATGAATTTCATTATGTCTTTTCAGTCGTTTTTGCAGCTGTCGTGGTAGTGTGGGTACGCTGGCTCTTGATATTTGGTGTGGTTTAACACAACCTCAAAATTGTTAGAATATTATAATTCAACTAATATAACATCTTTTGAACAATGGTTTCATACAGAAATACTTTTACCAAATATGCACTTATCCGCAATTTATACCGTACAAACAGTCACCTGGGGTGTCGTACACCCCAAACACGCTCTCTGCACCCAACCGGCCACTACTGACTGCCGATTGCAACTAAATCGTGTACGTTATTCGTCCTTATGAAGCTACCTAGAAGACCAGCGCGCTAAATTTCTTTTTTTTTAAGTTATGAGCCTGAAAACTTCCTTTGGGGTGCACGACACCCCACGCGACCAATTAAGGGTTAAGCAACTTTCGCAAGCAACGCTCTTGGGATGGGTGATCATAAATTTTAGTGAAAGTAATTTAACTTTTAGTTAGGTTACTTTCACTAACTCTCGAACTACAAGTATCCCTATTTAATTGGTAATGAGTTCCCAAATAGGTAATTCAACCTTAGTTTCAATAGCCTGAAACGCCATTTTGGGCGTGAATCATTGCTTTGTAGGAAGGGTTGGTGGCTTTTCAAACTTTATATAAAGTTTGGGTACTCTCTAACTGCAAGAATTAAGGTACAAAGTATTACATCTGAGTAAAATCGAACTAGCCAACTATTTTCATTACATTTTCCTAGCCGTCAGTGACAAATCAAACGTAAATTTATTTTAAAGACAATATTTACTAATCTATAATCTAAGATCACAAATTTGTTGTTTGTGTGTTTATCTGTCCGCTCTTTTTCCCGCTCCATGGTATAGGCGTTACCATAGCAACGCGTTAACCGCAAGTAGTTCGTCTACTGTACGCTAGATGGCGCTGACGGAAAAATATTTAATAATTGAAAAAAATTAAAGAATTCTGTCCACCCGTGCGAAGCCGGGACGGGCCGCTAGTAAAATATAACGAAATAAACAATACTTTAATTTTACTTTTTCTGATAACAAAGAAATACAACTGCAGATTATATTCAATTATTATTTACTTTGTATGTTTGTTTTTTCCTAATTTGAGAGACAACAAATATACAATTGATCGAATTATCTAGAGTTATCAAGAGGCACTCAGCGTTCGACTTGTGGCGGATCTATCTCTCTTCCGCTTCATGAAGTTAAGTGCCACATCAAGTGGTTGCCATTGTTTATTACAACTTATGGTTAAATTTATTTATAAAAAAATAAAATTTTCAATTAACTCCTTCTTCGTAATATAAAAATAATGATAATTCAGTGATAATAATTCAATTCAATTCATAAAAGTATGCAATTTTTCATCAATGTTTTCTCATGACGCTATCACGTAAAATTATCGTCCGTAAACTGAGTTTATAGACAACCAATTTTTTTTATTGCATGGGATTGTACATATTGCGGATTCTATAATTACTTTATCTAAATATAGAAACTAATAAGGGATATTCATACTTTTCCTCAGTAGTTTCTACATTAAACTAAAAATATATGATCAAAAGGCAGAGGACGGAAGCCTCTCCAAGATCGGGGAGTTGGAAATAATTTCTAGGCTTGGCAGTGGTATTGGAGATCACAGTAAGACCAAAGTTTGGAAAACGTTGTGGCCCATTTTGTGGTGTGATATTGAGTGATAATTGTGATTATTTTATTTATTAAGAATGGGTTAGCTCTTGATTCCAATCAATCCCGGGGGCCAAGACAGAATCCACGATGGAACGAGCTTACCCAGAAGGTGCCTATTCACCCTGGCTTTGAAAATTGACGGGTTTTAAGTTCTCGGAAACACAGACGTAGGGAGGGAGTTCCGCTCCTTTGCTGTGCGCATTATGAAGGATATTGAAAAGCGATATTGGTGCGACAGGTAGTAATATGTCTGGATGTCCGATGGAAAAAAGGAGATGGCGGTATGAGCAAATGCAGCTCTTGAGCACACTCTCCAAAGAACAGTCTTTAAAAGACCGACAGACAGGCAAATATGACTATATATATTGTGTCATTAGTCGACTTTACAAAACGCTCAAGTGTGAAGAGTTGGAGCTATAATATACTCTATGGGTCACCATAAGGCTTGTAAAATATGTGAGTCCTAGGAATTAAAAAATATTACAAAATTATAATTATAATAATATTTGTTACCATGTTATTATCCATGTTATAAACCAGTTAGGTGTAGATAAGTTCTGATGCATGCCGCAATAACGGCGTAGATAACATTCGAAGATAAATATAAAATAAGTACTTTAAGAGAAATATAAGTAATAAAAACATTTCTAAAATCGTATACATGTAAAACAATTAATTGATAAACGAGAGTATAATAAATTGAACAAATTTAATATGATATATATACATAAATGATACATAGATATGTATTATTCAGAGCAATATATATATAAAAGCCCATAATTAATTTATATTAATACATAGAAGGAGATTTGATTATTCAAAATATATAAAAATGTTATTATATTTTAATAATAAACTGTTGATACATTAATTCAAACCTGCAAGGAGCTTAATGGACTCTATCTGATTTCGTATGAAGGTCATGTACATAATGGGGCTTACTTGGAAGATACAGACATACGCACCTCTACTACACTCTCAGTTTTAAGTAATTAATTACTAAGCGAACCCGAATGTGTTCATTATTGTAAGACTAATTAATGAGGAGTATTCCTTCCCCTGTAACTAATTAAGACTTCATAAGTTGCTCTCCAACTGCAAGAATTAAGGTACAAGGTGTTACATCTGAGTAAAATCGAAGTAACCAACTATTTTCATTACATTTTCCTAGTCGTCGGTGACAATTGAAAAGTAAATTTATTTTAAAGACAATATTTACTAATCTATAATCGGATATCACAAATTTGTTGTTTGTGTGTTTGTCTGCCCGCTCTTTTTCCCGCTCCATGGTATATGCGTTACCATAGCAACGCGTTAACCGCAAGTAGTTCGTCTACCGTACGCTAGATGGCGCTGACGGAAAAATATTTAATAATTGAAAAAATTTAAAGCATTTTGTCCATCCGTATGAAGCCGGGACGGGCTTCTAGTAAAATATAACGAAATAAACAATACCTTAATTTTACTTTTTCAGATAACAAAGAAATATAACTGCAGATTATATTTAATTATTACATACTTTCTATAATGAACTGAACTTATGCACTATTGTTAAAGCAGAAACAGAGTTAAATGCTATCTGTAGCAGTGTTTGTTTTTTCCTAATTTGAGAGACAACAAATATGCAATTGATCGAGATATCTAGAGTTATCAAGAGGCACTCAGCGTTCGACTTGTGGCGGATCTATCTCTCTTCCGCTTCATGAAGTTAAGTGCCACATTAAGTGGTTCCCATTGTTTATTACAACAACTTAATGTTAAATTATCGAAAAAAAATAATTTTCAATTAACTCCTTCTTCGTTATATAAAAACAATGATAATTCAGTAATAATAATTCAATTCAATTCATAAAAGTATGCAATTTTTCATCAATGTTTTCTCATGACGCTATCACGTAAAATTATCGTCCGTAAACTGACTTTATAGACAACCAATTTTTTTTATTGCATGGGATTGTACATTAGGGTGGAGCGAAAAATTTTTTTTCTGAATTTTATATTTCCTGGTTTCTCAAACAGTGATCCATCGTAATGGAAATGTTCATGCAAAATACCAGCTTTCTAACTCAATATCTTGAGGTGGCGCATTAGGTATGAAAGTAGAAAGATAAGAAAAAAAAGAGTTACAAATAAACATTTATTTCTGACAATAATACTCTATATTCTACTGAATTTATACTTAAAACTACTAGTACAATGAATAACTATATTGAATAACCATAAAAATAACATTTTAATGTTCAGTATTAGTAGTCCCAGTGTCTTCTTTTAGACGGAAATACTGAGATTTGGTGTCAAAAATAGGTATTTCTTGCCTGGACTTTATTCTAGTACGAATGAAACCATCTCTAGCATCGGGTCCACAAACAGACGCCGAAGCCTCAGTTACAAGTTTGACACACCTTTCGACTGCTTGAGTGTAGCAAGGGTATTTCTCACTCTTCTCAATATCAAACAATTTACCTCCAGATGCAATTTTTCTAGTAATTTCCGAGTCGCTATATTTAATTGTTACAGGAGGTTCCGTTTGCTTCGCCCATTCTATCAAATCATAATATTTTGTCGCATCTATTTTTAGCTCTGGTAACTGGAAATCACGAACTTTCTTGCCTTTGGACTCTTTTCTTGCCTTTCTCTCTCTCTCCGAAGAGCCAGCTCTCCTACTTGTTGATTATCATCGTCTAACATAGCCAGCAGAAGTAGTAATTCATTTGCATGTAACAAGCACACAAACCATTGCAAAGGGCGCTTCAGACGTTTGCAGATAAAACAATGACTCCATTTTTCCGACCAGTATTAACAGCAGTACCATCGCATCCAATTGCCACCAAAGAAGAACGAAATTCATATTTGTTTTCCAGAAAGTTGACAATATTTTGCTCTATATCAGCCGCTTTACCCGAATCAATAGAAAGATGACCGATGTATTCAGAATAAGGTTCTGATATGATTGAGATATGTTCTTCAACTATAATCTTCCTTTGGGATATATTATTAGTCTTAGTTATAGTCAAAGTTTTGTCCTTACGACTATCAAAATAGCCGTTAAAGGTTTGTGTTTTTCTATAGATTGCAATTCTTTACGAATCTTCTGCCGTTCTCTGCGTATTTTGCTTTGATCTTCTACTTTTGATGAGTTCTTAGTACTGATAACATTTAAGTCAAGTAACGCAGCATTTACAATTAATGCTGCAGATCGATCAGAAACTCCAGTTCTATCGCGTTGTAGCAAGATTTTTCAGCTTATCTCTCATCTGTTGAGTTTTTTTAAGCGATGGATTAGATAATAATTCTGCAGTACGAAATTCATCGTCCTCATCTGATGTAGAAGAGTTAGACGAACTATCAGACGTATAAAATATAGCTGGGGCAGATGATGATGTACTTGGAGTGACGTTACATTTTGCAGCAAACTCTTCATATTTTCGGTCCCTAATTTCACGACGTTGCATAGATTGAGTTGTCATGTTATCCACAGAACCAATATACATTTTGCGCTCATTTCGTTGATCTTTTAAGAAGTTTTTCTTGGCAACGGGTTCTTTAGTCACACATTTGCATAGTTCTCGGGATACACATTTACATGTTGCGATATAAAACAACTTATTTATTGAGTCATCTTAGAATAACTGCTTTTTGGAGTCATTACGTAATTTTTTCACATTCTTGTACTTTTTATAATATAAAATCAGCCTAGACACGACTTGTTGATGAGTAATTGTTGGGATAGATGCTTTACTCCAGATTGCTTCAATATCGGAAGCAATCATTTTACATAAGTCTTTGATTGAAGGGTCCTTTCCATTATTCAACTCTAACATTTCGTTTCTAATCCATAAGTAGTGTTTAATCACATCACAATATGAAGGTAACATGTTATCACTGAATTAGATTGGATCACCAAATATAGGACACCGGAAATCTTTACGCGTATAAGGCATTTTTTATAAAAATTTACTTAACGTTGGCAGTATTTTAAAATCATATATTAAAGTTTCATAAGAAAATACTATATTTGTGTTTCGAGATCACACTTAGACGAAGTTAAAAACAGTATATTTGTAAGCAAAGAATGTAAGAATAACTCTTTTTTGAGGGTAGGCTTATAAGTAAAAATATTAGTTTATTTGAAACTATTATCTCAATGCGCCACCTGAAAATAAAGTCATAGACCTTTGATTTTTTGCATGAATAAAGCTTTGACATATGGTCACCAATTAATAATACAGGAGATTTGAAAAGAGCAAAAAAAATTTTTTTTGTATATGTTTCACTCCACCCTATTGTACATATTGCGGATTCTATAATTACTTTATCTAAATATAGAAACTAATAAGGGATATTCATACTTTTCCTCTGTAGTTTCTACATTAAACTAAAAATATATGATCAAAAGGCAGAGGACGGAAGCCTCTCCAAGATCGGGGAGTTGGAAATTATTTCTAGGCTTGGCAGTGGTATTGGAGATCACAGTAAGACCAAAGTTTGGAAAACGTTGTGGCCCATTTTGTGGTGTGATATTGCGTGATAATTGTGATTATTTTATTTATTAAGAATGGGTTAGCTCTTGATTCCAATCAATCCCGGGGTCCAAGACAGAATCCACGGTGGAACGAGTTAACCCAGAAGGTGCCTATTCACCCTGGCTTTGAAAATTGACGGGTTTTAAGTTCTCGGAAACACAGACGTAGGTAGGGAGTTCCACTCCTTTGCTGTGCGCATTATGAAGGATATTGAAAAGCGATTGGTGCGACAGGTAGGAATAGCAACCAAGAAAGAAAGGGTAGTAGCCTGCAGTGCGTCTGGATGTCCGATGGAAAAAAGGAGATGGCGGTATGAGCAAATGCTTCAAACGCTTCAACTACCGTGCAAGTAACACTCGACGTATACTTTGAATACAATTTAATTCATAAATCGTGTTTAGAAGTTGCTTATGAAGTTTAAATATTATTCTTGATATGTGATTTAGTAAGTGTTTTGTAAAAGTGAAGTTATTACTATCGTATTGATATGATTTATTACGTAATAAAGTAAATTTAGTTAAAACGTAAATTTATCTACAAGAACATCTGCATTTCAACGGATTCGATAGACAAAACGCGTAAGTGACGCGAGATGCATGGCGCTTACTACCTTTTAGTCGCAAGATATTAGAATACAAGTGCAATCGTTCGCATACATCGTATTGGGCCCATTTATTTGTGTAAAAAATATTAAACTGTCCGAAGAGTGTCGTAAACGAAGGCATTTATTAGTGTGCTATTTATTAATATATTTTGGTTTTTTTTTTCGCACAAAGACAGATTAACCGATTTACATAATGGGTAAAACTAAGTCAGCCGGACATTCAGGAAATAGTTCAAAGGAGTCGAATATTTCGCATTTAGATGATAGCCTTAAGAATGAGATGACAAGAATTATACTTGAAGAACTTCGTGATTTATTAAGACAGGAATTCAACTGTACTAACAAAAAGCTCGACGACATTGGGGATTCCATGAACTTTATTAGTAAACAATATGACTCAATTAAGGAGTCTTTAGATAAAAGTCTCGAAAAGATTAAGATACTAATAGAGGAAAAGGAAGTGCTACAGACAACAATATCACATTTAACAACAAAAGTAAGATTAATGGAACAATATTTACGCGAAACAAACATAGAAATAAATGGGATACCAGAAAACAAAAATGAGTCCTTACCAACAATCGTTAATCAGTTAGCTAAAGTGGTCAACAACCCTATGTTGCTAAATGATATGTTATTTTGCAAAAGAGTGGCAAAAATGAATAAAGAGTCAAAGGAACCCCACCCCGCGCTGTTGTCGTAAAATTCAACACAACCTTTCGACGCGATGCTTTATTGGCGGCTGTAACCAAATATAATAGAACGAACAAACAAGACAAACTAAACTCGCATAACCTTGGATTTGGAGGCGAGAAAAAGGCAATTTTTGTATCTGAACACTTGAGCCCTGAAAATAAATCACTCCATGCTGAAAAAAGAAAAGTAGCTAAACTGAAAAACTACAAATTTACCTGGATTGGAAATGGACACATATATATGCGAAAAAACGAAGAAAGCCAGGCAATCCTTATTAATAACTTAGCTAACATTTTTTTTAACATTTGTTCTTAAAAAAAAAAACTTTATATATTAGTATTAAATTTTAACATCAAAATTCAATGTATATTACCAAAATATTAGGGGAATGAGAACAAAGACTAATATTATTTACAGTAATATTTTACAAAGTAATTATGATGTGATAATTTTCACGGAAACCTGGCTTAATTCTTCTATAAACGACACAGAGCTGGTAGATAGTCGTTATGTAGTGTACAGAAAGGATCGTAGTGATTCATCAACTGCTGTTAAAAAGGATGGTGGTGGAGTGATGTTTGCGGTTAAGGATGTCGTCAAATCGGCACGGATATCTTTTTTTGAATCGTATTGTGAAGACTTATGGTTAATTGTTGATGCCATTGTAGGTAACCGTAAGATATCTTTAGGATTATGTGCAGTTTATCTGCCACCGCCAGTAAAACTAGAACATCTGAAAATATTTTTGAATGGTTTAGAGGCAGTAATGCAAAAAGTTGACGAGGTGATTATTATCGGTGATTTTAATATGAGCTCTATTTCTTGGTCTTTGGAGGAAAGTTTAAATTATACAACGCCATTTTATCAAAATTCAACTCTAAATAATACCTTTATAGATTTTTTAAATATGAATAATTTATTACAGTTTAACTATATTGTTAATTATAATAATAACATTCTAGATCTGGTTCTGTCTACTTTACCTACTGTTAATGTCTCAGAGCCATTGGATTTGCTATCAAAAATTGATAATCATCATCACATTTAATGATAACAATCCCTAATCAGTTAAAGAATAAGCTTCAGTAGTACCAGAGAGTAGATTTTAATTTCTATAAAGCGCAATTCCAAAAAATCAAATTAGAACTAGCAGCTTCTGATTGGCAAACATTATTTAAAAATGTTAATGTTAATGAAGCTGTTTCTCTTTTTTATGAAAGAATAAATGAAATCATAAAATTGTATATACCAACACGTAAACGCAAAAACTAAAAAAATAATGAGCATCCACAATGGTTTATTCGGCCTTTGATTAAATTAATTAAAGAAAAAGAAAAAATCAGAACTAAATATCGTAAATACAAGAACCCTCGAGATAAAATCGAATTCGCTATTTTGAGGGAACGATGTCACAAATTATATAATAAATGTTATAATTCATATATAGATACTATTGAAAATAACATAGTTACTGATAAAAGAAAATTCTATAATTATATTAAATTAAAAGATAACAAAAGTAGATATCCAGATGTTATGACGTTGCACACAGTATCAGGCAATAGCGGTCAAGAAATATCAAATTTATTTGCGAGTTATTTTTCATCGGTTTTTGGCAATGCCGAAGCCCAAATTAGCGTGGATATAGAAAATCATTTAGATAGTACTCCAATACTATTTCCATTAAGTAACATAAACTTTGCGGAAAAAGAAGTACTGGATGTCTTGAAACGCCTTGATTCTTCAAAAGGTCCTGGGCCAGATGGACTCCCGACTATTTTCGTAACGACCTGTGCCAATGAACTGTCTGTACCACTAACTATTCTCTATAACTTATCCTTAAATAATGGAACTTTTCCTGATGAATGGAAAAAAGCGAAGATTGTCCCCGTTTTCAAAAAAGGCGATAAATCCAATATTATGAATTATAGGCCAATTTCCATTTTATCTTGTTTCGCAAAGATTTTTGAATCTTTAATTAGCGTTGTTTTATGTAGTCACATAGACCAACACATTGTAGTTCAACAACATGGTTTTATGAAAGGACGGTCTGTTACCACTAATCTAGTCTCTTTTTTGGATCACGTTTGTGACCGAGTTGATAAAGGATCTCAGGTAGATGTAATATATACCGACTTCTCTAGTGCCTTCGATAAAGTCGACAATCGTATTCTGCTACATAAATTGTTATCGTATGGTATAAATAGTTCATTGTATAAATGGTTTGAATCGTACGTTACAGGCAGATCACAAAATGTAGTGGTAAATGGATTTATGTCCGAAACTTATTACTCTCTCTCAGGTGTACCTCAGGGATCGCTCTTAGGCCCTAAGCTCTTTATTGTATTTGTCAACGATATAGTTAAGTATGTGCGTTATAGCTATTTTTCTCTTTATGCTGATGATTTTAAACTATTTAGAGAGGTTAACGATATCGTAGATAATAATAGTTTACAAGATGACCTTAACGCTGTATCACTATGGTGTCGGAACAACAACATGTACCTTAACCCATCTAAATGTTTCCATATTAAATTTACCCGTAAAAACCAGTACTTTGATTCTGCTTACGCTATCAATGATAAAAAATTAGAAGTTTTAACTATTTGCGATTTGGGTATAGTGCTAGATAGGAATTTAAATTTTGTTTCTCATATCGATAATATAACTACCAAAGCTGCAAAGATAGCAGGATTTATTAAAAGAAATACCAAACAATTTAAGAAGGTAACAACCAGTCTTATGTTGTATAAAAGCCTTGTAAGAAGTATTTTAGAATTTTCAAGTGTCATTTGGAATCCTCTCTACTCTAATCATTCACAGCGTATAGAATCTATTCAGCGATCTTTTACACGACACTTGTGCTGGAAGTATGGGTTTAGGAAGAGAGCTCCATATCCAGAGCGATTAATATAGCCGATTTACGTTTATTACACGGAATAATGAGTGGAAAAATTAGTGATTCTGTTTTGTTGGAAAGAATAAAATTAAAAGTTTCAATTCGACCTCCACCACTACGACGACCTATTACTGATATATTTGTTTTGCCCAGATGTCGTACAAATCTTGGTAGAAATTCGCCATTAATAAGAATGTGTAATACATATAATTATTTAAACAAGGCTAATTTTAGCAATATAGATATATTTTGTAGAAAACAAGCACAATTTAAGACTTTTGTAAGCAAATGTAAATTAGAGTAACGACGATGCTGTATCTATTGTAATAAATATATATGTTATTGATGCTCAAATATTTTGTTATGTCATATAAGTCGATATAGGTAGTTAAGTAAGACGAAATAATTGAATGGAAGATGTTGTGGATACATGTTATTTGTGTATGTACTAGATCTAAACATTTTGGCATATTAGCTTGTAAGATAACTTTTGTACAATACGCTGTTTGTGTTCCTTAAATAAATAAATAAATAAATGCAGCTCTTGAGCACACTCTCCAAAGAACAGTCTTTAAAAGACCGACAGACAGGCAAATATGACTATATATATATTGTGTCATTAGTCGACTTTACAAAACGCTCAAGTGTGAAGAGTTGGAGCTATATAATACTCTATGGGTCACCATAAGGCTTGTAAAATATGTGAGTCCTGGAATTAAAAAATATTACAAAATTATAATTATAATAATATTTGTTACATTCACATCAATTAGCCTAGCTCAATATAAGCATAAATTGCTTATATTGAGCTAGGCTAATTGGTGTGTGAGGCTTGTGTTATGGATATTAGGGTAACAGAAATATATTTCTTTATTTTAGTACATCCACATGGCAAACATTAATACATCCATGTTATAAACCAGTTAGGTGTAGATAAGTTCTGATGCATGCCACAATAACGGCGTAGATAACATTCGAAGATAAATATTAAATAAGTACTTTAAGAGAAATATTATAAAAACAAAAATAAATAAAAAAATATAATTATAAAAACATTTCTAAAATCGTATATATGTAAAACAATTAATTGATAAACGAGAGTATAATAAATTGAACAAATTTAATATGATATATATACATAAATGATACATAGATATGTAATATTCAGAGCAATATATGTATATATAAAAGCCCACGATTAATTTATTTTAATATATATAACGAAATTAGATTATTCAAAATATATAAAAATGTTATTATATTTTAATAATAAACGGTTGATACATTAATTCAAACCTGCAAGGAGCTTAATGGACTCTATCTGATTTCGTATGAAGGTCATGTACATAATGGAGCTTACTTGGAAGATACAGACATACGCACCTCTACTACACTCTCAGTATTAAGTAATTAATTACTAAGCGAACCCGAATGTGTTCATTATTGTAAGACTAATTAATAAGGAGTATTCCTTCCCCTGTAACTAATTAAGACGAATGTTCACTAATAACTTGTGACATTAAACTATATCCGTGGAAAACTGCCTAGAAACGTCACCATTCTTGAGGTTAAAAGTTTGAATACCGAACATTGTATTGTGTATAAATAGTTATTTTATTTTTATTTTTACTAGCTTGCCGGCCACGCGTTGCTATGGTAACGTTAATTGATTATAAAAACTATTATTTTCAGGCTTATGGTAACTATATATGGTAACAAACACACAAAGTATTATCTTAATATAATGTAGTGATTATTGTAGTTGAAGAAACTTCGATCTATTCCGAAAAGATTGAAATGCGTTGTCAAGTAGTAAAAACTATAATTTTGTGTGTTTTTTAAGAAAAGTTCCAGCTTTTGACATACGGATTCCTCTTGCTCAAATCCTTGTTATACATCCAGTTTCATAAAAATAGTATTACTAACTATTATACTGTAGTCACTTTGATTCAATTTAAAATTGCGGTTATTTTAACTTACTACATTTTTTAAAATACTATTCAAATGAGATTAGTCAATCATACCGTGACATTACTTCTTTAATGTTAAGATCAAATTCTTTTTTTACAATAAAAGCGTGTTTATCAAAAGTCTTAAGAGCAATATGTCGGGAGCCCACTGAAAAATGCGAAAAGTATACTTGTAATCATAACTGTGCGTAGGTTACATCTTCTATAATAACGTCGAAGCGGCGGAGCTTCGCAAAATTTTCCCTTACTTAATAGATGTTTAGAAATGTACCCCTCGCCTCGCAAATTAGATTCATTAGTGTGCCCCCGCTTTTATAGTATCAAGTGTTTACGTTGTGAGATGGAATACTAACATTGCCTCGTGACATTGGTTGTAAATGATAACGGAAATATATGTTAATATTAATAAATTGTGCCATGTAGTTTATTACAGATAAGATAAGCACTGACCCTTCACGCTTATGGATATAAGAAATGGCGATTAATGACACTGGAAGAAATATAAACAAAATAGGCATTTTCTAAATTATGATATTTTACAGCGATCTCCAAACCCCCCCCCCCCCCCTCTCTTTATATATAGGTCATTTAAAGAGAGAACGTCATATCTCGATATTCTTCAATTTAGAGAAATCGACTTTTAATGTTTGTAAGTACGATAATTTTGTCTCTTTTTCGCACAGAGCCTTCATTTATTACTTTGTAAATACCATGTTTTTGGTGTATAAAGAACGCGTTCTGCGGTGAATAATTTGTGATACTATTTCCATGGTGATTCAGTATTTCCATACTGATGGTGCCCCTTGCGGTAACCATCAGGAACTACGAATTTACATAGGAATCTGTAATGCGCTCGGTAATAACTACCGAATTTGTAAATTCGCATTAGTGAGTTGACAGATAATGAAAGACTCCACTGTAATAAAAGACTACGATGAAGTATAGACCGATACGTTTGCTCATCACACCTATCCGCAAACAGTTATTTCGTTATGATGGCGCATGGAACTGCCTCTAAATATCTGAGCCTTAAAAAGACAAAAACTTATTATAAATCCCGTTTTAAAAAACAAATCATGGGAATGACCATAAAAGATTAAATCTACATATATAGTTAATTTTGTAACCAAATTCAGTTTAACAATATTACATTACACTAGGCTCAGTCTGTCCTGTGGGGGAAGTACACGATTTACAAAAAGGCAAACTGCACATAGCATCTTCTTACATACCAAAGTAATAAACAAAAGGCAATAACAATATCTATTACCTAATTTAAACCTTAGGATTTTTCTGGTGGTGTGTGTGTGTGTGTCTGTCTATCATGCGAAGGGTTTTTAACACATTTTATATTTCCATGTTATTCCACCCCATTACAGTGTTGGTGACAATCTGTTTTGTTTCTCGTAGGTACATTTAAATATTTGAAATGACAAATATCTGCAAGTCTGTTATATAGCAAAGGAAAAATAAAGATTCCGAAACGATGTGCAAAAGTGGAGGCTATGAGGATGGTAGGCAACTTAAGGATCCGTCTTTGCAACATATACATGCATAACAAAATATTTCTGCGTTTTTTATTGGAAGCGTCGGATGTCATTCATATAGAAATAGAGTAGGCCCTAGAATGCTGCCTTGTGGTACGCCAAATGGTACCAGCCTAGAGCTGCTTTTCACCTCCGAGACTTTGACGTACTGAATCCGTTCCGACAGGTAATCTGTGAACCGATTAAGAGCTGTTCCTCTTATGCCGTAAGCCTCTATTTCTTCAGAAGGATCGGAATTAATCGTTCGTATTATCTTCAACTTTTCTGGCACTGGCGCAGCAATCGGAACAAATCCAGCTATCTTTTTGGTGCTAAATTAGACAAGTTTGCGCAAGAAGTATGCAGCATCCTCGTACAGGTTTTAGATGAGCAAGATACAGAATCTTCCTTAATAGTAATTGTGTTGCGACATATGGAACATTTCATACACAAAACAGAGGACAGAAACACTCAGTAGTAACGGCCTTTGCAATATCACTTGTCGCTTATCGCTGCGTGTCGTGGTAATAGCCCGAGACCGTTTGGCGCGTTCGACTTCGATGACTCACCGCTACCCGCGCTCACTTGCGACGCTTCAACTGACCACTGTGAACTTTATTTGCAACGAAATATGTAGTAGCAAGATCGCGATCGTATTTCTGCAGGTTCTAGGCGTAATGTTATTTTCTATGTAATAATCAATTCTTTATGACTCAGGCTTTCTTTTGGTACCCGGAAACTTTATATTATTCTGCAATTTTAAGCGTTTAGAATTTTTTGAACTCGGAGCACTAACGATACTGTATTTACTGTTTGCCGTTCGGCTAACAGTAACATTAGTAATGGGATTCTTCGGAATCGGGATATACAGTAACAGTTCAGTTTTTAACGTTTGATCAATTTAATGTTTTAATATATGTCATTAGATAAATAAGATATAAAATTTAATAATGTATGAGTTTATAACCCCTAAATAATAATTAGAGTAAAAATTCTTTTAGAGAAAAATTCCGCAGTGTATAGTCAATTAGAAATAAAAAGTAGTTTTACAAGGTATAAAGATAAGGTAGGGTTGCCTTGGACCCTTTAACTGAATTTCGGTTGATATTGTATGACTCGTAGGCGAGTTACTCATATTATATTGATACTGCTAATATGATTTGTGATAAGTTCAGTCTATTTAACGCAGAAAAAATAACTAGTTATTATATAACGGCTTTGTCAAAATAGAATTAAAGCGTGCGCATTAGTGTTGCCCAAATTCAGTCTTGGTCTTGCAGTCTTGGTCTTGTTCTTGCGTTTTTGCAAGACCAAGACCAAGAACAAGACCGCGTATTTTTAGCAAGACCAAGACCAAGACTGACCGTGCAAGACTTGAGCAAGAACAAGACTAAGCCTGCAAGACTCTTGCGTCTTGCAGCTAGGACTTAGCGCTATTTCACGGAGTAGTTAGGTGTAACAGTTCGGTGTATAGGTACGCTTAGGAATTCTATGAGACGCAAAAAACTGTATCAAAGAATATGAAAAACTGGATCTATGCGCATTACGACTAATACCATAAACATACCTACATAGCGAATAAAAAAATATCCATTAAAATCAAACTGAGTGCATGCATAGTTATGTTTTAACCATCGGCACTTTGATAATGCGGCATCAAAGGTTTTGTACTTACTTCTCAAAGAAATTTGCTGCTTTTCGGAAGCACATGGTTATAATACACGCGCCGGCGGCTTCTTTTGAAATCATATACAACAATCGTTGCCGCCGCGCCGAAATCACAACATTTGACACTATTTGATTGCCGCCACAGGGCGTAGGCGTAGGTATACTCATGCAAAATAATTTCGAATTTTAAGAGTACCTACAGGTGTTCCAAAGAATAAATAAGTTTCAGAGTGCTTATAATGAAAATGAATACATTATACTGATCACGCAAGTAGTATTATGATTAGAATAAAATGGTAAGGATAGGTAGTAGATGTCATAATAATTTATTCTAGTAAGTATATATTATAATATTGATTATATGGTTTTAAACTAATTACTTAGGTACTATTATTGTACATTTAGTCATTATATTTCTTAAGTTTTTACAAGAAAAAATAGCAAAAAAGTGTTCAAATATCACCCGTTTGATAAATATTGTAGCCACTTTTAAATATACTTGAAACGTGTAAAAAAATTCTACATAATTAATAAAATAATATAAAAAGCGTAGGTACTTACCTACTAATAAAATAAAAAGCCTGCGATTTATTATTAGTAAATAATCACGGCAGCCGAGAGTGTGTCTCCACTTTTGAATACATAAATCATAACCAGATCACTAGAGCCACTTCAAAAAAGAAATTTGTAATTCCTAGGGTTCAAAATTATTTTGGTGACAGAACTTTACAGAAGCGTATACCATATCTTCTTAATTCGTTGCCCGAAACTATTAGATGTGAAACGGATAAAAATAAATTTAAAAAAATATTAAAAGATTATCTGATGACTACTATTTAACACAACAATTGTATGTTTTTATTTATTTTTTTGCATTCACAATGCAATATTTCTATAAGATATAAAATACGTGTGTAAAAAACAACCACGCCTCCGAGCCCATCTGAGGGCTCGGAGGCGTGGTTGTTTTTTACACACGTATTTTATATCTTACAACAATTGTATCTTATTATTATCACCGCTAAATTTTCCTTCAGTTTGTTGTAATTCAGTCTAAATCCAATTATTGTGCACTTAACTTTACCTGATACAGTTATAGTTGTATTATATACCTACATAATTATAATTATAAGCTAAGAGACTAAAGATCCCTCAGTCAAACCGACAAGTCGGTTTTGTGGGACTAAATTGTATCTTTGTATTTTTTTTTCTTGTATATGAAATAAATAAATAAAAAAAAATAAATAAAAAAAAAAAAAAAGTATTTACAAGCAGTGCCCGCGACTTCGCCCACGAAGAATAGTAACTTTGGAGGTATAGTGACGTTCAGGATTTATTTATTTATTTTAAAACTTCTGTCATCAAACATACAAACAAACTCTTCAGCTTTATAATATTAGTATAGATTAGTATAGATGTACGCCAAAACATTCACTTATATGTAAAGAATAGTGATTGGCACTAATTCTTTACATATATTTTATTCACGCGTCGCGTCTGTACAAGTAGGTAATAATCTGTGTTTGTACGCCGCACGCGGCATCGTTTGATTTGCGGCGGCATCCTTTTAATAGAGCCGGCACGTGGCGAGGCGGCGCGGTAGAAAGCAAGGAAACGTACTATAAACAAAGGAATTATTTTAATTCCAGTCATTTCCAATTGAGCTGTGCTTCGAGTCTAACTTAATAATTGTTTTTACTAATTCTTGTTGTTTTCTAAAAACGTATCACGTGTACAATTTAATATGAGTGACGAAGATTCAAATTATTCTAGTCCGAGTAACGAGAGTTTGAGTCACAGATCTAAAAGACCCAAAAGCAAATTTGAGGAGTTTTTCGAAATAATTCATGCATCCCAAACTGCCTTGTGTAAATTGTGCCAACATAAAAAGACTGAAATAAAAATGAAAAACAGAAACACTTCAGGCTTAAGGAAACATCTAATATCTTTCCACAAAAAGGAATCACAAATATTTCTTCCTGTTAAACCAAAATTAAGTGGAGATATCACAAGCTTTTTAGTAACCGCTGGAAGAAGTGGACAGGTAAGAATATATTTTTTTTATATGAAAACTCCAGGAACTCAAAAAAGTCTTTTTTGAACAAATGACTTTAAACTGACTTCGGAATATTTTATAGATATTGATAAAATAGTAATACATAGGTACATATTTCGCGTCATTTTTAACAATGGTCGAAATTGTCGCTACGGGAATTTTAACTCCGCGTAGCTGTTCATGCGATACTTTCAAAAACGCCATTAACTTACGTAAGTATTTTTGAGTTAGTGGTGTTTTCATCTAGGGGTGCGACATATTAAGTATGTAATTATCGTCTTAAATATTTTTATAAACACCTATATTTTCATTTGTTTTCATAATCGGCCAGTAACAACTAAGTACTTTATTTTGGTAAATTACAGTACAGTGCAACCTTAATATAACAAATGTCAATTTAACGATTTTCTCGATTTAACAACAACAAACCTCCTCCTCCTAAACGCTCAAACCTAGTATGTTTTAAATAATAACACAAGATTTATTGTTTTATTTCAGTCGGAAAACAGCAGTGACAACATCACGACAGCTACAGTTGATTGGGTAGTGAAAAAATATCTTCCCTTCTCATTTTTCGATGACGAAGCTACACAAGTATATTTTCGACGTATTTGCCCTAATATGGAGTTTCCTAAAAGGTCTACACTTAGAAGGAAAGTCAAAGAGCGATTTGAAGAGCTCCAATTTAATCTCAAGGAACGACTTCAACAATTATCATCTAAAATGTCATTTACCATTGATGGGTGGACGTCAATTGCTGGTAGGAGTTACTACGGGGTTACTATGCATTATATAGACAACGAATGGAAGTATCGATCTGTAGTTCTTGATTTTATACCATCACGCGGTCGACATACTGGGGAAGATATTGCAACGATTTTCCATGAATGTTTATTGGAATATGGCATAATTGATAAAATACAAGGTATCACGGTCGACAACGCAACTGCAAATACCAAATTTATGTATGAACTGGGCAAACAGTTGCCACACTTTGATTCAGACAATCAACATTTCCGGTGCTTTGCTCACATTTTAAACCTTGGTGTACAAGATTTATTAGAGACCTTAGCATTACACTGTGAGTCTGACACTAACGCGCAAGATCAGCAGTATGAAGACTATGCAGACGAAACTGAGGAAGATGAAGAATATGCACCAAATATTGCTGACTCGCGTACATCTGTAACAAAGTTACGCAGTATTTCCAGTAAAATAAAAAGAAGTGAGATAGTGAAGAAGAAGTTTCAGTCTGCTTGTGAAGCAGCTGGCGTGCCATCAAATCTAAATGCCATTCTTGACTGTCCAACAAGATGGAATTCCACACATGATATGATTGGATTTGGTTTAAAAGTGAGAGCGGGCATTAACATATTGTGCAGTTCTGTCACCGAATTGAATGATTTTCAAATCACAGCTAGTGAATGGCAGGTACTCGAAAAATTACATAAATTTCTAATAAACTTTAAACTTTTAAGTACAAAACTTGGTGGAGACAAATATGTTACATTACCGCTAGTCATTGTATCATTCAATCTCTTGCTAGATAAAATTGAATCCATGGTAAAACAGTTAGATGAGAAACCTAATCGATCTGAAGTGGATGAAAGGCTCATTCTAGCTTTCCAAGCAGCTCGAGACAAAATGCTTAAACATTATAAGAAGAGCAACTGGATTTATTGTACTTCTTTAATTTTAGACCCAAGGCATAAGGCTCAGACTTTTGACCTGACAATGTGGGGGAAGCAACTTAAAACAGAAAGTCTGCGCAAGTTCAATGAACTTTATGAAGAATATAAAAGTCTACACTCACTGAACAAATCTCTGGAATTGCCAAGAAAAGAAAATAAAGTATGTGATGAAGATGAAGACATTATAGACTTTGATAAACTCTATGAATGTCCCTCGACGTCATCTGGATCTTGTCTTCAAGGCTTAGTGATAGACGAGTTGGAGGAGTACCTGAGAAAACCAAGAACTGCCAGCTCGGAAGACATTTTAGATTGGTGGAGGACGCATGAGACAGAGTATCCGACTTTATCGAAGATGGCCCGTGATTTTCTCTCAATACCTGCAACTTCAGTACCTGCTGAGAGATTATTTTCTAAAGCATCATTAGTAATTAGAAAACATAGAAATAGGTTAAGTGATGAGTCAGCCAGATGGTTACTTTGTATTAATTCTTGGTCAAAAGAATTGATATAAAGTAACATAACCTAATGATAAAGCTGTTGTGTACTGTTATGTTTGATTTGTGTTGTATTTTATTTTTGATTGAAATAAATGATAAATCATAAAACTCTTTTATTAAATTTCATGCAAGTTGAGGGTTCAATCTCTTTCTAGACAGACATTGTTATTTAAAATACAGTCAAGTTATTGTAATTAATTTGTTTTTTTTACATGTTTTAGCAAATGTAAGCTTATAAATCATAAATGTTTATTAAGAAACAGTTACTTCCATGGAAAACGACATATAGGTCAGTTGATTTTTCGACTTTCTTATCAAATCTTCAGTTATTTATTAATCTGATTGATCTTTACTATGGCTATGTTAATTCAAGCTCACAATGTTCCAATTCTAATACGTTTTTCTAAGATTTAAAGTAAACTTTAATAAATAGCAATAGACTAATAGGTAATTGCAAGACTTGCAAGACTCTTGCTGCAAGACCAAGACCAAGACCAAGACTGCAAGCGCAAGACCAAGACCAAGACCAAGACCAGGTGTATTGGCGCAAGACCAAGACCAAGACTGGCTAAGTCTCGTCTTGTTCTTGCATTTGGGCAACACTAGTGCGCATAGCAGTGATGTGACTCAATGCTAAAAATATTGTCACTTTAAAACTGATAAGCACATATATTTCACGTATATCGCTTTCAAGACGAGTGATAAAGATGAATGTTGAAAATATAGAATATCTTACGTCGAAAGAAAATCAGTAATTAGACACGAATAATAAATAATAATAGTAATAAAAATAGGATAAAAAACTATACATTTAAAAAAATTGTATATAATAACCATCTAAACTCCGTATTCATTGCGTTCCTTATATGTCTGGAAATTCACAATATTAATACAGTCTTTTTTTGTTTCAGATCGCGACTCAAAAATATTGAGACATTATGTTATAGTGTGAAATATAATATTCTCAGTAGTTGTCAAATCTTAGAATTTATTTAATAGTGTCAAATTAGGTTTTGTAAGTGCGCTAAAATGGGATGCAATACGAGTTCTGAGGCCAAAGGAGAAGCGAAGGCTACCAAAGAAGAAAAGGAACACACACAAGAGAATCATGCAAACACTAATACAGGTAAGTTTTTATAAAAAAAATATTTGCATAATCATCGTAATATAAATATCTTCACTGTACTTAATCGTAGGTAGATATGTTGACAAAGTAAAATTGTTTACTTGTACCTAGCTTATACCTTCGTTAACTATCAAATTCGTCAATGCTAGCTCCCTCACAGATACAACATATAGATAATCTGCACGTCTCCAATACGTACTAAAATGATAAATTACAATATTTTTAAGATATAGTAAAGCATTGCAATACTAAAAAAAATCAAATAATAGTTTTTAATTAATTTTCTTTATCACAAAATTTGGTATTTTGTGCGGGTAAACGTTTATTCTGCCCTTTTATTTGGATGACTAACAAATTACGACAATCTATGTGTGTATCGCGTGTTTTCTTTTGGGGTATGAAAATGATTTATTTTAGGTTAATATGGGAGCAGCGCCATCCAGTAGAAATTTCCGTCAACATAAACAAAGCTTGCTTCTGAAAAGTTTCTTTCAGTCGGTAAATTTTACGAAACGTTTCCAACGTCGGTGCAAAGATGGCGCTTGTACACATATACACATAACACTTTCGAGTAACTGCACTAGATGGCGACAGTTAACTAAAAGTTCCAGGATTTTGCTTTTTAGGAATTCTGGTAATAATAATTTGTTCTATTGTAATTATAGATGATTTCATGCCTTAGTACAGATAGTAATAAATTTTATGTAAAAGTTGTTATTTAAAGCAGCTTCTATTTATTATATATTTATTCAGCAAGCAATCTTTTATTTTGTTTTTCTCGGGACATATCTCACGCTAATAAATCACTGTCTGAGATTTTTATCGCTTACTAGCAGAAAAACGAAATATCTCAACACAAATTACAACCTCCATTTTATTTTGTAATTCTATTTTCCCATACTTATACTGATAAGTTATGTGTCATTGTAGCATTAAAGCACTTAGGAATCTATAAAACATGAATAATTCTAAAAAGTCTATTTTTAAAATATGAAAGCAAACTCAGTATTATAAAACTTGGAATTTTAATTACAACAAAAAAGAATAATAAGGCCCCCTGCAAGATGATTTTATTGAAATGTATTGTATTTAAAAAATACTAATTAATAAATCTTAACAACTATCACAATCTAAAAATGAATAAACTTTATTTCAACCAAAAACAATATACTTGAAACACGATCGTTTCAAAAATATACCATAAGGTAACCCACTTCCGTCATAAATTACAGCTCTGAATTATTCAGTGCGTTATACAAGCTGACGGCTTCACCAAGTCATCCGTCACTTTTTTATGATAAAACATTGATTTTTACACAAAAAGGACTTTAGAAGGTACTTAGTTTACTTTCGATTATTATCAGTCTTATAAGGAGGGGCCATTATTCCGCAACAATGAAACAAGAAAGACAATAAGGAATGACAATTTCCTGAAAAAAAAAAGTGAAGCTTCCTCGCCAGAAAGTTATGGGGTTGAGTACAACCAGAGCTGAAGTTTTTAATATTTTATATGATAAGAGTTTTCCGCAACGTTTAAAAGAAAGGCTACCTTCTTTCTTTTAAGACGATGGTCTCTAACAGGTAAATGTGAATATTAAGATTCAACTATCTCACATCATCCGACTAATAGTTATCTGTTGTTTTAAAAAACAAATAACTAAGTCGTACAGAAATATGATATAATTGTAATAATTTAAACTTATGATCTAGCAATGTTTTTATTCCGTTTTATGCATTCATAATGCCATACATATTTTTTATTTTATAGAAATTATAATCTTGTATTTAAACCTCATTTACATCTGCTTTTTATTACATAAGATTGAACTCCGTTTCATCAGTTAAGAGGTTATTGTGGTTTTTAACATTTTTAATCAAAGTAGATAAAGTAGACTTAAAATTAGAAGTTGCTACATGAGGGCAAAATCAACTAATTTCAATCCGAGGCCACCATAAATCCGTATCGCTTTAATTAGACTATGTAATAAAATATTTTTTTACTGGGTTCACAGTATGTAATTATAATTTGCCATCTGAAAACTACGTGAAAAATCAAAATAAAATTGTTCCATCAAGTCAAGTTTAATAATGAAACGCATTTATTGATTTATTTAAAATTACCCAGATGAATTAGTGACATAATATATTGTTATAAAATTTTCTTTTTCGAACGATGGGCTTTTTTCTTATAGTCAGTAGTGGCAGTATCCCTCTGGAGGCTCCAACAATAGTCTGCAAGCATGGCTGGCTCCCATCTACCCTGGTAACGCTTCTCGTATTTTGCAATTTCTTGATGAAATCTTACACGGTGTAATTATTCATCATAATTCATCATTTACTGAACTCATGTTATCGGGAAAGAAATTAATATGGGAATGTAAAAAATGATTTTTTTATATATATTTGAAAACACCGACATATTGCATACTAGTTTCTAATACGCATCCAGAATTCGATTAATTTTTTCATGGAAATCCAGTAATTTGTGATTGCCGAGAAAAATTTTTGTGACGTCGACAAAAGCTAATCATTAATATTTTTACCATTATTTTTGTTCTGGACATCTTATTATTAATTTGTTTTCAGTTGTTTACTAAGTAGACCTAATACGAATCACCACCCGGGATATCAGTGATTTTTTGATGTTCCACGCTCAATTTGATTGATAAGTTATGAACATTTAATGACTTTTTGCGATATGGCTCTTTAGTGGATTAGGAATTAAATTTGTTGACTAAACTAGTTCCGGCTTAGACTTGATATAGTATAGATATAAACGTCTATAAGCGATTAAACAAACTTAGTGGGTTTCGCTGTAAGGAAGTGTAGAGGAAAGTTTATCACCTTTCGCATTAAGAGAGCACGGTTTCAATATTCTAAAAAACTTTGAGCCTTATGTAAATAGAAATAAAAAATATTTTAGGTGTACTATTGTTATCCAAAAATCTTCAGCTCACCACCGCTCTTTATTTAGAGCCGTAATATTAAATGACCTAAAGATTCACCCTCTACTATCATTATTATAGTCTCATATCTAATTATTGCTAATTAAATATGAATTTGATAGCAATTAAAGATATAAAAGTGATCAATAACTTTCATTTTAATATTTATAAACAATTTACTTGTTCACTGTAGTCAATAATCGAATTGTTTTACATAGATTACATTTAATTTTTATATTTTTAATTTTGGTGATTGGTGACGCCTGAATTAATGACGCATGGTATTTTCATAATTCCTTTTTTGTAATAAATGATATCTAGTGAAATTCTTATTTAAAATCAGAACACTTAATATTTGTATACCTGTGAAAAGAAATTCAATTAAAACTAGGACAATACAGAAATATTACCACCATTAAGTAACGTTTTATTATAAAATAGCGAATAGTGCACTTTTTTCCTGTTTGCTATTAGTGACGACGGGCAGAGCGATCTGTTTCTATTAGTTTTCCGATCGGAAACTGCTATCGCTATGAGTTATTGGATTTTAACTGCCGTTTATTTTAAACGGCAATGTTTTCAAATGCATTTGAACGAAGCAAAAATATACTTCTCAGAAGTATTTCGACGTGTTCATGATGATCAGTCACAGTAATTTTCTGTCACTGTAAGTAACTGCTTCAAATTGTAATTCGAGGATATTTCTCGGGTTGAATTTATTCATTTATTCATTTATGATTGCGTTACATGCGATATTGACAGCAGTCTAAATACATTTTTTCTAGGCTCTAAATAATATATATATATATATATATATATATATATATATATATATATATATATATTATGAGCAAAGAAGTATTTAATGCCTTGCTAACAGTTATACGAACAGTGTTATTATTCTGTTGGTCAATTCAAAAGGTCAAAAGCATTAACACAGTAGCAAGTTAATTTGTTATTATAGTTTCAGACTCAATTTTTTAATAACATTAATTACATGTAATTTGGTTTATAACATGTTTTCTTATTAATTTGTATGCTTAATTAGAGAAACGTGTTTATTATATCACCTGTACTGTGTGTTTCATGTTTCTTGTAAATAAATATGTAGTTGATTTTAACGAGCAGAAATACCTATAGAGACACGAAGGAAAATAATAAATTTTATTCGTCACCCTTCCAATGAAAGTTACTTAATATCTTTGAGGGTCTATTCACCACAGTAATAATTATCCAACATAAAAAGCATATTATTTTTTTTCACTCTGTTTTTTTGGGTCAGAATATCTGGTTGTTTTCAATCGGAGGTGAGCACGTATTATTCGCACGGATAATCAATTTATTTGGGTTACTGATATTTTGTAACTTAAAAGTTCTTAAATATGACAAAGAAAAATCAGACCTCTTTTTACTTCGAATACAATGGTTTAATATTCCACACGACATAAAGTTAAACGTGACGTCTTTATTCTACGTGGATTAACTACGAGCGAGCGCTACGCCGTAGCACCCCACGAGCTACGAGCTCTCGTAGACGCTTGTATTATGCATTGGAGGGCTGTGGAATTTGTGATGCATTGTGCCTTTGTTTTGTGGCATTTTAACCAAGTTCTGAGCAAATAGACGCTCACCTTTTACTTAATCAGAAGAAAATGAACTTTAAATAACGTTCATAAGATTTAAACTTCACTTCTGTTATGTATGATATAAGTCGTGTTTAAATTACATTGTTATTAGGGGTTAACCTTATGAGGTTACAATATGATGAGATTAGAATATTATGATATTGTATTACTTAAAAATGTAAATGATAAAACTACAGTTAGTATTTTCGAGTTTTGGAACGTTATAAATACTTAAAAAAGAATTTTATTGAGTGCTAAATTAGTTAAAAGTATTTACTGATCGCTTACGCACAATGCAGTCAAATATATTCTGTAATTTAAGGTGATGTTTATAATTTTGTATGCTTATTTTAAAATATTTTTAGTTCTTAAGACATCTTATAAACCCTGCTCCTACAAATAAGATAGAATTACAGGATTTAATATAGCAATTTGCGATTATGATAGATAAATCAATAATTCATCTTAAGACTTATCTTAAAAAACTCAGTTATAAGATTCGTAATAAATGAATTTCAAAAAATCAAATAAGTATTACTTATTACGCTAATAATACTTATAACAATTAGGCTGTAATCAATGTTATTTTAGTACACGATCGTAAAGTAGCAGCTGCCTAAATTACTGATAAAATTAATACTTTTCGATTATTATTAGAAAGACAAAACTGTGCTATAGCTCACCAACATAAAATTCAGAATCGCTTGATCATAATAATAGTCGATAATATATAATTATTCGTTAGCTGTCGGTATCCATCGCTGATTAGTAATACATTTTTAAAGCCGCGTATTATTTGAATGAAAATAATAATCGATTGAATACGTAAGTATCATTCATCTATACTAATATTATAAAGAAGTAAAGTTTATGTGTTTGTATATTTGTTAAATTGTAAGGGGTAATCTCGGGAACTACTGAACCGATTTTTAAAAATTCTTTCACCAATAGAAAGGCGCATTATTGCTGAGTGTCATAGGCTATATTGAATGCTAGAAAAAATTTAATGAATTTTGTCCACCCGTGCGAAGCCGGGACGGGCCGCTAGTATACAATATATCGATAAAATACATTATCGATATTACGTGCCTCTTAAAGCACCAAAAAGATCGAAGAAAAAAAATCTATGATTACCAATCTGATGAACGGCTCGTACGAAATTGTTTAGTCTTCGCAGTCATTAGCTGAATTTGACATGTAAAATAAACACCCGCCAACCGACCAGGCGGTGGTGGATGTCAATCTGGATGAACCGAATTCAATCCTCGCCGATGTACGTGGGTTCACTCGTACCGTCTGTAGTACATTAAACTCGATTGGATTAAAGCTAATGGGCAATGATCGCTTTAAATTTTAGAAAAGTCACCAACTAAATGAAACAGCTTAGTTACGAATATAATCCGCTGACATTTATTTATTTATCTAAATAATGATTTCATCAAAAGTTTTGGTTAATCCTGACATTAGAACTTCTTTTCATTAGTGGTTATTTCATTAATGTAATAATGATTCCATTCATTATGTGCTCACAGGACGACTAAGCTAATAGTTATCTTAAATCTGGAATTGATGTCACTAATAGTGGCTTGGAGCGGCAAATTCCCTTTGAAACTGACAGATGTATGCTTCAATCAACGTCGTGAATAATAGAATTGTGTGAGAATAGTTAGTAATATCAGTTGTGATATGTATATCGGGATGATATAATCAAGATATATATAACGATTGTCTATAGTTAGAAAGCTTGTATAATGTTGTAATAAAAAGAAAACAATATGACACTATTAATTATTATGAGGATTTGAAGATTTTGACGATCGTTTGGTGCAACGGTAGTGATCCTGCCTTTCGCACCGACGGTCCCGGGTTCAAATCCCGGAAGGGGCAAATGTTTGTATGACGAATACGATAATATTTGTACCTGAGTCATAGGTGTTTTCATATATTTCTATGAATATAACATATCTATGTATCATATATGTATGTCTATCCGTTAACCTAGTATCCATAACACAAGCCTTACATTGCTTACTTGTAAGCTAGGCTAATAGGGTATTTGACAGATTTTCGTAAAGTACTTCAAAATGTTCTAAAGTCGCTAAAGATACGCTTGACAAATCTTTCTCTTATATTTAGAGCCATTTTAATAACAAAAAGATAGTTTTAATAATTACATTTTGTATTTCCTGCTGAAACGCTAGGTCACGTGACAAATCAATGGCGTGACGTCACGATGTAATAGTCTTTATGTAAACAATACGCGAGAGGTTAGTTTTTCGTTCATGATTCTTTAAAAAATGGCTTCAAAGACATTTTGTTCATCGTGACGTCACGTGCTCTGATTGGTCGTTGAGACGTTTCGTGTAAATGATGCACAGATTCAAAAACTCTAATTTTTATTTACGAAAATAAAATATTTAATAATTTTTATTTGTAATTTAAGTAAAATATTATTAATTAGGACCTTAAATTCTATAGTGTTCAATACAATACTTATTTATTTGTCAACTATGTCAAATACACTATTGGTGTGAATGTAAGAAATATTTATTTTAGTTTATTGGTTTATTTCAATGTCACATCGGTTAGCACGTTCAACTTATGACTGCGAAGACTTAAAAATTTCGTACGGGATACATTTATTACTTCGATCTTCTTGGTGCTTTAAGAGGCACGTAATATCGATATAATTTATTTTTATGTAGTACAAAGCGGTTTTTTACGGCATCGTTTATTTTTAGATTGGTAATCTGTGGTTGCCATCTTACTCTGGGGAATTGAAATCACCTCAATATGCGGTCTCTCTCAGTGAGTATAATGATTTTAGATGTACTTTTTATTTATATCATTGATCGCCCCCTAGATACTCAATAAATTTAATTCTTACATTTCCGTGCCTATCGTATATTTAAATAAATCCATTTTTACCGGACTCACAACGTGTGTTTTTTTTAATATTGTCGTTACGACTGCTGTACAAGAGCCGTGACCACAGAACGACTTACGGGTACTGTAAAGGGTATTGCTTACAGCTACGTCTTCAGTAATTATAATCAAACACATCTCGCTCATACGCTACCTTGCAGTTTTGTAATCTTCGAAATTTCAAAATACACTCCGCATTATTATTTTCAAATAGTAGCTTTTATTGTTTCATCTACTTTCATATAGGTGCTCTCCTTTGATATCTAAAAATATGTCATTAAATAGCTTATTAGGTATATTCTTATTGTCATTATTTATTTTCTTTGTTGTTAAAAATGGTTATACAGCATACTTTGCAATAAGATAATAGTTATCTAAAGACAGATGTAGTAATCCTCCTGAAAATGTTCTGATGACATCACTATATAAGCATGTAGAGATCGGTTTCTCATGGTTTAAGCGAATCCTTCATACCCACAATTATTCAGAAATGTAATAAACCAAGCTATTTGTGTAATTGTTATCTAGAATACTGTAATATCTACAGTATTATAGTCACAATGTTATGGGATATTTCAATGTTTTACTGATTGCGATTGCAATTAATTACTGCATGAAAAGTTTTAAGTAGTAATTTTAATAATTTTGCTGATATTAAAGTGATTGTTTTAGAAAAAAATTTTGCTCCAGTATTATAGTTTTTTAATACTACGAAATATTGGTACACCGTACACGGAAGTGACTTTCTTTCGATTGATACATAGTATTTAATACAATACCGAGGAAAATAAAAGACATTGTTCTTTTCAGTTTATAAGGAAATGAAGCAACATTTTCCCACTTTTCCTTGACATGAAATCATGTTGAAGATACTTACCGCATAGATGTTCGGAAATTAGTTCTCGATGACTGCTTGGAATCATTTGTAGCTAGTTCTGATGACATCACTATATTTTCAGAACTTATTTCATATTAGATATTTATATATGTACTCCAGTTACACAGACGATATGAAATTAAAACTTAAACCAGCCTATCCTATTTTATTTATTTATAAAATAATCTATGTAGGATATACAAAATTCCAACATAATTTCTTCGAATTTCGAAATCAGACCTTTTTCTATTAGGTAATTAGGTTTTCTTATTATACTGTTAAAAATTGTAAAAACCAGCTGGCAAGTAAAAGTTTTTCATAAAACTTTTAAACCGCTTAAACGAGCATTAGTGGTTTTTCGTACAAATTTACCTTACTCATATTTGTATGACAATAAAGATAAACTTTTTGCCCCATTCTTGCACAAGTAACTATATACTTTCCGAGCAGATATAGTATATATTTAGTCATACCAGACAAATGTATGACAATGCAATGTTTTCAAAATATATTATTTAAAATTGTTATCAAATCTGTTGAATAAACCTACTGATCGATAAGATTTGAAGGATTAGTTTAGTTATGGGGAATTTCACTCACTTCCACAGTGCACAATACAGTGTGTAGTGCACTATATTAGAAAAAGGTAATATAGGTAATATTACCTTTTTCTAATATAGGTAATATAACCTTTTTCTAATATAGTCCACAATAAACTTTCTTAACCTTAAAGAAATTGGTATCTAATTTAATATCATTATAGTAGTCACGTTATTCTGGGGCCAGTTCATTCAAGAGTACGTTTGACTCATCCGCATCATAAAATAATAAATACACCGAAACTAGGTCAACCTGGGAGACCAAGTTTTCATAAATTTCGTAGTGAAAATTGGACTCTTCGCTTCTTAGAAAATATCCATAATGTAATTAATCCCTTATGAGTATACAAGACTAGATAAATAAAATTATGTTGTGTGCAAAATAATTCCTGTGTGCTTAGGAAAATCATGGAAACCCTGTTCGCGCAATCTCATAGTTGCTTCGGCCGCCGTTTCGGACGCACGTTTTCCGTCGCGCGTTCGCTCCTTACTCGATCGGATACCATTTAAAACTAACACCGAATCGACATTATTCGTAACACCGACAAAAAAGGAACGTGGATTTGATATTGCCGCCAACTGTCTAGGTGAGTGAAAACTTCTTTGACAGTATTCTATTTTTAAATAGACAAATTGGAACCAAAAAGTTTAAATCTGTGGTTTTAACTTTTACTTTTCTTGTTTATGCTTGATTGAAGTGGTGTTTATTGTAAGGTCGCTATGTAAAGGGCAGGCTAATTAGGTTAGAACTAATTAGTACGGGAGGGTTTCACTGTTTATATTTATGTGTGAATGGAGGTGGCTATTCTTAAGGGATATATCGTTTACATCCTATAATAAGTATACGCTTAAATAATTAAAGTTACATCATAGTAATAGAACTTAAATACAAAATCAAAACGTAATTCTGTATTTGACGCATTTTTCCGTTTCATTCGAATTAAAATAATAATAAAAAATGTTAGTTTAATATTAATAATAACTGAACATATTTTACATGTTAGTAATTTTAGTTGAATCGTTGAAAGTAATATGTAAAAAGTAATACCTACCTATTTATTATATTACAACAAAAAAAATAACTTGTCTCAAGGTTCAGATAGGTGTCCAACCCACAACCTTTACTATCCGGGCGAAGTGCTCTTATTATGAGTGCTCTTAACGAATTAAGCTACCGAGAACCCGACAGACTCGTGGAATTTTTCCAAGTATTTCTTAAGCTGACGATGATGATGACGCTTAATCTGCCGCTAGGATAAAGGTTAGAAGCCTGTCAAAGACAAATAATATTTTTTTGAGTTATGGAAATATAATTAAAAAATATATTTTATTTATTTAATAATAATAATTCCGCCTGATAATTTACATGTAAGCCAAATCGATGATTTTCTAGTATTTTTCCTTTAAAAATAATTAAACAAAAAACCAACTCACTATAGGTAGCATATCAATGACCAAGTCTTCCCTAAAGATAACTTAAAGACACTGAGCCATAATTCGAAATTCGAATCTAATGTGAATATTTGGATGCTTAAATCTGCAGGTTCACCTGGTAAACCGCCCCTTAACGAAAGTTGTTTAACGTTTGCAATCTTAGACCAAATTCGATAACAACTACGCAATAGAGCTCCTCTATAAAACAATTTAGAATCTTTAAGATATTGTTTTCCTTCGTCGATGTGACAAGATAAAAAACCTATATGTAATGAAAAATAAACGAATAACAGTAATTAATTGAATGGCCTATTCTTGTGTCGATTAATGCTTTGTTCAGTCTTAAGCCAAGTCAACTCTTAATATGATTATCTGTTATAAGTGGTGATTCCAACGTTTTTTTAATGTTTATCGCGATTTTTTTTGCTATATCCACATCGATCTCAAGTTAAGTACTTGTGACATGCGATCACGACACTCGCTTATAAAAACAGCCAAATGCAATCTGGGTTGACTGAAGAAGATATTTTTTATAAACATAGGTTCAACATTTCCCTAAAATTAGATTTATTATATAGTTCTTACTATACGACTACATGTTTTATTTATTTACCAAACAAAAAGCGTTTATTTAAAATACTTAAAAAAAGAAAATCATCCTCACCATGTTTGTCGTTGTCTAAAAGGTTGGCAGGTTCTCCTCGATGAATAGCTACTTATATATTTTGCTCATCATTATCGACAGGGGAATTATAGTCTTATACGTATAATATCAGAACATGAACTAGTATAGCAAGCATTGGGTATTTTTTGGTTACCTTTTGTTGAAGCAAATTCGCTAAACTAATTCGCTAGATACTAAGAAATGTTAATTTTATATGAAGAGAATGATATAAACTAAAAAAAACAAAATAAATAGGAAAATATAATATAGTAAAGAAGAAAAAATGTTTTGGTACGATTCATATAACGCAACACCATAAAAACATACTGGTTTGGATAGCTGCCACCCCCTTTTGGCAGCTGCAAGTGCCTTGTATTGTATTCTTGTTTGTACAATATGTCCTACTCAGAAGATAAATATATTAATCTTCTTATTGTGTAAGAATGCAAAATGTTTTTTTATTTATCTAAGCTTAGAGTCTGCCGGATGGTTCAACGTACGTAAGTTATAAACAGTACCACCAAAGGCCATCGCGATAAAAATAACGCAAAAGGAATGGGACATCACTAGGCCATTACTAGAAGAATTCTCCATAAATTTGTCGTAAGTCATGACAGGAAAAAAAATTAATGCATCGAGAATTCGAGGAATTCATAACGCGCATATAATAAACACTTGAAGAGTTTATTCAAAATATTAAAAAAAACATTTTTAGTTTAAGTTGGTAGCAATGTTTTATTTTAAAATAATTTTTTATTAAGAATACAAAGTATAATAGTTATCTAACTAAAGTTTCGATTAATTTTGTTGATTTAATGTTACAAATCATTTTTATTCAATTAAAGACTGTTATACATTTGGGAACTGGTAAGAACCGAATAGTTATCTACTATCCTACTCTTTCCGTTTTATATAGAGCAGCCGAGTATAGATTGTTTTTATTATTTGTTATTGATTTGACTTTGATTTGATTAGGGCAACAAAAAAATTTACATTTTTTAATAAATATGTAAGCTCTTGACCGTTATCTCGCCTAATTGATCTCATCTATCATGCTTATTTGTAATACAGCAAAAAATAAAAGTAATATAGAGTAAAAAAAATCATAATTTGTCGAGATACTCTAGGAACTTCAGAAATCTCGATCGAGAATTCTCGTATCTCGAGAAGCAAAAAAGGCTCAAGAAACCAGAAATCCTAGCCATTACCCACTACACCGATCCATTGCGGATTGTTTGATTCTAATAACTGTTCGACGTTTAGAACCAATGACGTGTGCTTTAGCACGAAGAAGCTAGAGATAATAATTTTTTGGTCTCCCATCTCACAATCGGCTTTGGTGAATATTGTTTAATGTCTAAATCTAACGACCTCCGTGCTCGAGCGGCTCGTATACCGGTTTTTAAGTTAATGCCACTCTGAAGTCAATATGGACAACAAACTGCTCTATATTGGGTCGGGTCAGAGTGTTGTGGTACCGTCTTTGTTTCCGAATTTCTCGACCCCACCTACTTAATTTGGGTTCAAAACAATGTATATGATAATGTCTAATCCCTACTAATATTATAAATGTGAATGTAAGTTTGTTTGTTATGCTTTCACGCAAAAACTACTAAACCGATCATCATGAAACTTCGTACATATATTCTTGGAGGTATTAGAAGTAACAAAGGATACTTTTTATTGTAAAAAAAAAATAAAAAAAATGCGGGCGACGCCACGGATAAAAGCAAGTATTATAATAAAAAACAAGACCTAATGAGCTAAACACCGCGTCACTGACCGCCTTATATAATAATAATAATATAAAACAACTATTCTGATCCCAAGTTAAGCAGCTAAAGCACTTGTGTGTGTAATTTAGAAACGATGACTAACACCCAGATCCGACCGACCTCGGAACCTTGAAGTGGCATTACCATGAAAGCCGGTATGCGAGGCACTCGACCACGGTTTATGTTATTATTATGCAATATGTTTATGTAATAGATAATTATTAGAATACATAATTATGTAGTTTATGACTTTTCATTTATGTTGTTCTACAGCTCGTACAGCGCCTGCTACCCTACCAGTCTTATGATTACCAGGAAGAAATCGCTAATAAGCCCGCCATTTGTACGTCTCATTGTGTTTTTTAAATAAAATTCTGTGCGTCCTGTGAAACCTGATACATCTCATAATTGTTAACTTTACAGTAGAGTTTTTGTGTTTAAAAAATCATGAAATTTGTAACCGTAATCATTATACAAAAATATTAACACAGTTCCTATTACTTTTGTATTGTTAATAAACTATTAAGTTCCTACTTAAAATCGTTCTATAGAACAAAAGATATTTAAAAAAAAACTATTTATTGTATCAAAACACACCAAATGAGTTATCGTGTATAATGATTCTTAATAAGTTGTATCATATTACACTTTATGTGAAGCAGTGATGAAAGGTGATATTGTTTTGTTGTCAGGTAACTTAGCTAAACATATATCAGATGACACTTTATTAGAAGGTTTTAAATATAAGTGCATATTGAAATTACTTGAGATACATCTTAATACACAATTTTTTAATATATGACTTGATTATTGTAGACGATACATGTCAACATGTATTTATCTATACAAAACTATTTCTCAAAACAAGTTAATCTGCTTTAGATGTACCATACGATCTCGGCAGGTAAGAGATATATCAAGATGTTAATAAGATAGAAAAATAGAGGATATTTTTGGGATAAAGGTGCATGAATATTATAATATTCGATATAAGTAGACTTGTATCACTTTTCACAGGATACACAGAATTATGAATTCATTTCCCCAATAACAGATGTGAGATAGGAATGTATAAGCCACTTTCCTAAAAGAAATCATGGGACCAACAGCCAATTGGTGACCTCTAACTGCGTTTTTATGCAAATTGTTAATTAAAATAATTATTTACGTATTTGTATTAACTATTTGTTATTAAATATTCATTGTATAAGACTGGCTTTGCTATAAACTAAATAACTACCGCGAGTTGTTCGAAATTCATTACAAAATTTCTATAATCTAAAATAGGTCTATTGCCTCAGCCCAAAAATGCCCACATCAGGACAGTGGCCTCATTCTAAAAATATCGGGGATGGGGGAGGTCTTTTACCATTATCTTCACGCTCGATAAGGTGAGTTAGAGACTTTTCATAGTAAAACCTCTTTAGTTGTAAACCAAATCATAACTGCGAGTTATCCGGAATTAGTTTTCTTTAACTCAAATGTCCATTGACGTAAATACGTAGAAACAACTGAAAATAAATAACTTAAATAACTTGTGACGAAAATTTCAGTTCTCTGTCTCGGTATTCTAGATTCCTTTCTTTAGAATATGTTATTCTAAAAGTGGATATTTTGTGGTTAATTACAATTGTAAGCGATTTTATTATTTTAAAACTACATACAAAAAACGAAGACTTTACAAACATAATATAATTAAAATAACTCAAGTTTTTAAAGTTATCACAATTAAATAATACGCTATATAAGGCACGTAAGTTAATTAATTTCCCAACAAGTAAGTTGCTATCATTACAAGAAATAAAATATTACCAGATTGCTATTTAAGGTAACGGACGCCAATACATCGCTTTTTGATGATAACTTTTTGTTATAGCGGTTTCCAACAAAACTAATACCACCATATCAATTATTGATATAATAATTATCGTTATGTTACTGTAGCTACTATGGGGAACAAATATTTACAAATTAAATAAGTTCGAAATTTCATTAAAAAAAGAAGATCGTCTATGGTTACCGCTTAGCTTTATCTATTTAAATTTCCGCCACCCAATAAATATTTAACCTTAATTCTGAGCACGTAAAGCGTTTATCTTGATTACCCTCAGCTGTCACTCGTTAATAGACGGCCCGCATGGCTTTGTGTTTCAACATCCTAAATAGTCCCATCGTAAATGCATGCGAATAATTGGCTATTTTGTTAGACATGCTCTCTTGTTCAATAATCGTCAATGGGTGATCATAAAATTCAATTTGTATAAGTATCACTTATCCAAATGAGTGCATATTCATAAACTCAGTTCAAATTGAATTATATTAATATCCAAAGATACTAGGCGATGCAGTCGCTAAGCATAAAGCTACGTTAGCACCATATATTAGAGCGGAGCGAATACCTAAAAGAAGAAAAAAAAAATTGTTTCGATGGGAATTTTTGCGAATTTCAAAATTCGCCCCTCCCTCACAATCTGATCCAAAAATTTTGATTCGTTTCCACACAAAAAAATATTAAAATCGGTTAAGAACTCGGGAAGTTATGGCGTAACAGATATTGCGCCACGCTATAATTATTAATAAAAAAGAAAATTGTAAGGCAGGACTCAAAAAATCCCCTCGCTATCCAGGCGAATACTCTTGCAATTAAATCTACTGATACTTATTCTGATTAATCACCATTTCTCATAAGCTTCTATATAATATCGATGCTTCCAAAAACAGGATCGATTGGCATATAACTGATATTTTGCAGCCGTACCTCATTGGTTGATATGCCAGCTTTGACTCAACTCCTCCACTCCTCTCATAACACAACTGTTTAACTCACCACAAGGGGATAACGGGACAAATAAAACGGTGTTGTACTTAAAAACATAATTACTAAATGTGAATTGTCATCAATATAAAAACCAAGTTCTAAGATGTAATTAAATACGACACCTGTCACTTAAAAATGAATTATAAATGAAATAATTTGTTTTTATTAGATAAAACACAGATATTATTACGCCGCCCGCTTTTAAAAAAGTAGTTAAAAGGTTGTATTTTGGATATGGAATACAAAAACGACGCCGCTATTACTCAGCCTGGCGGAAACTTAAGAACAGTTTTATTTATTACCAAACCGAAAACCGAATCAAGGATCTTACCAAGATTGAATTCCTTCATTTATGTCACTCATATTGATAACGCTAAGCAACATAATATCTAAAAGCACGAGAGTGGAAAAAGCTTTCACGTCATTGTTTTAGTTCCTAAAATAACTTTTCTACGTACTCTATAAAATGGTTGATCTGAGGTTTTATTTACCCGAACAAAAGTTTGGGTAAATCTCATATTGGTGTATCGATTTGAATCTCTACTACTCCGAATTCTATTAATAGTCTTGAGTTCCGAGAAAAAAGTATTGCAAAAATCAGTTTGTGCTACGGATTTAAATATGAAACGTTTTACTTCTGTGAACCGCGAGAACTTTATTTGGCTAGATGTAAATTTCTGACCTAGATTTTAAGAATTCGTTAACACAAATGCATAGCAGCGGTATTTTAAAGATATGCCTATGAGAATAAAATGTCATTAATAATTCATATCTGCCTAGAGGGTAATTTATTTAAATACGTGGAAATAACATATTCTTAATAATTATAATTTACGAAAAATAGCAACTTGATAACATGTACAGACACGTAAGGATGTCTTATAAGGATGGTTGTGCGGGCGATTTAAAACTAGTGGACTGTATTGCGGTATGAGAAAATTAATGTCGACAACAAATATGAAAGGAAGATGAAGGGGGCACGATACATTGACCGCCACGTGGTGTGAGATGTTAGAGGCTGTCGGGGACGTTCCTGGGCTTTGCTGTTCCTTATTGTTATGCACATCACATTAACAAAACTATAATTTGTTGTAGGGGTTTGCGGATAGGCCACTAGGTCAATTTAAAATTGCGAAACTTGGTGCACGCGCGCGAGCGTCCATCAGTAGTTTTTTTTTGCCCGCATGTTGGCCACATTGCGGTATGATTTGCCACCAATGGAAGGCGCGGTCGTCTCGCTCTTCAATATGCGAGACAAGGTATGTGCGAAAGGAAAATGGAGTAAATGTAGGTGAAGCTAGGAGTGTCGATCGAACTAGTCAAAATTACAAAAACATACAAAGATATAACGCGGCACATTTAAAAATACTGGCGCAACCAAAGGTGACTAATGTTACTGAAGGTTCCATAAATTACAATGTGGGCATCGGTGGTTTCCGTTTGATGGTCTTTAACTGCGATCTCAAACTTGTGACTAGTGAGGAGATGATGGTAAAACCCCCTATTATAGCAGTGGAATGGAATGATATTGATGAAACTTTTTGACCCAGTTACCAAACCAACGGACCGGAAATTGCATAAGTCGATGACCAGGCTGAAGCCCAGAGGCAAGATTAATAAATACCTTTTTCTTAGTAATGAGGTTTGTATTAGAACGGCATATTTATAGACATGAACTTCGTCTAGTCTGTTTTATGTAAACAAAGCGCTGTTGAGACTAATAAGTCACATTCCAATTATAAGTGTTATGTCGTCAAATTCAACTGTCTGTAGGCTAATCTTATGTTTTATATATTTTTTTATGTATTTTATGCATTTTTCAACGTGATCATAATGTCTAGGTGAATTTACTTGTGACCTGAGTACATTTTTTCTAGTATGTTTCTATTATAATAATTTATATTATAAGATCACATTGAAAAATGCTTAAAATATATTTTAAAAAATATATAAAACTAAATGGCTGTTTCAACTTAATCGATTTCCCCAAACATTTGTAAAAATGTTCCTTTCCAATACGAGAGGATATTCCTCTCATAGACGAAACAACGCTGGCCTACAGCGTAAAATCAGAAAGGTACTAGAAAATTTCGACGAGTGTTCACAAGGCTTGGTGGCTCAAGTGGAAGAGCATTGGACCGGATTTCCAAAGATTGCGGGTTCGATTCCCGCCTGAGAATTCACTTGTGACCGGAGTCAATTTTTTCTAGTATTTTTCTATTATGATAATTTATCTAGACATTATGATTAGACCAGATTTCAACCTTATAGTAATATAAGTTATTTACGGGATTGTTACCATGTACCTTGTTATTGAGTTCCCGTAAATAACTTATATTACTAAAATGTTAGTGACCATGAAAGTTTAAAACTATAGATTTTAACCTGTCGCTATTTTCAATTGTCACTGTCTCAAGTGTGTGACCTTTATTGCAATGAATATTTATCTTAATCTTATGGTGTTCGACATAGTAGATCAACCCTTAGTAGCACGAACCCTTCACATTAAAAGATGTTATAAGTGCACCATACACTTCTCATAAAAAATAAAATGGCCTTTTTCGAAACTTGGACTTTTACTACGCCTGCCAATCGTGGAGAAAACTCATTGTTGATACTTTTTTACACGTTACATTTAATCTTTTTCTTATGTCTATGTTTTTCTCTTTTTATATTGCACTTTATCAAATAAAGCATATTTAAACAAGAGAGAATATTAAGTTTCGTATTTTATGAAGTAAAATGTTGGTGCATACAGATAAGTAATCATGTTCACTTTATTCAGATCGCACAACACAGCTCACCCTTTGTTTGTTTTCATTCATGTGACATATCAGGGAAGTATTGGATATTTTTTTTACAAAATATACCGATATTTTATGTCTGTACATAATCCATAAGTGTTTTGAAAGCATTGAATTTAACATTTTGAACAATTCATTTCATAACAAATGTTAAAAATGACTAAAAACAGATCTGCCATATATTTTTCATAGAAATATTAGTAGTTCCTATTACGAATATATTTATATGTCATTTCTGAGTTAGCAAAAAAAGTAACTAAAAACATTTACATTAAACCGATCATTGGACTAAATTTTTTTGATTTTTTTTGTACCATTAATAGTTCTTATATTCATCATATGTTTTAAAACTACGATTGCTATAGGTTGTCATTACCTTTTTACAATATTTGGTATGACCAAGTGAAGACCAAAACTGTTCTGGGTTTAAGTCCCTGACTCATGAATAATCATATACATTTCTATGAATATTACATATCTACGTATCCTTTATGTATGTTTATCCGTCACCCTAGTATTCATAAGACAAACTTTACATAGCTTACTTTGGTTTAGGCTAATTGGGATGAGTGTAAGAAATATTATAATTATAGATTTCCATATCATTTTCAACTTAAATGTAACGATTAAGGAGACGAGGAATTAAATAAATTGATATTCATCATCATTGTAGCGTCCGATTTATAGTGCTTTATAAATTGTTGTTACACAGAATTACAGGACCACCGAAAAGTACAAATGTAAACATGGCACGGAGATGTAACACGAAATGCGACGTGAGGCAATACAAAAGAAACTTGAAACTCGCTCGCAAAGCTGACTTAAATACATGTTACGAAACAGAATAGCTGGACTGCGGTCCCCGAGCGCGGACATGTACTCGTAGCTTCGTGGAATAATTCTCTTCTTGCTGAGTTCCTGATCCCTACAACAATCATCATGCTATAAATATCCCTACTGTTTCCACAGGCTTTCTCTATGCATGAAAACATCCATGGGTTATAATTATAACTTTCGTCGCTGACTGTGTGGACTGCTGGTTGACAAAGACAGGATATGAAACAGAGACCAGCAGCTTAACGTCCCATTCGAAGCACGAAGGTGATCGATATAATAAATTTTCGGTCACCTTTTCCATGACCAGCCTTTACAAAAGTTACTCAATTCCCGAAATAGCATCTCAAATTTGTAGCCACAAAGCTCCTAGCAATTAATAATGAAATCACGGTTGTACCAAAATTTAGTATTCCAAAATATATATCGCACCTTTGCAATTAAAATTACCTAACAAATGTAATTTATCAGGAATGAAGGATGATTAATTCGAATTCTGTTGATTGGTAATTAAATTAAATATTTTTTTCCAGTGTGTTAGTACTAGTTTATTCAGCATTTTAATTTAATAGATTAAAGGAGAAATAAATAAACTCGGGATAATACGTAATAAAGGGAGTCATTTTTTATTGAAAGTTGCTTTTATATGTAGCACACCTGATAATTACGTTAGTAAATTTTGATTAGGCTATTTTAGTTCTATTTGGTATAATCTTACCACGACTTGCAATTTTCTGCTCATGTTTTCACACCGCAAGTAACATTGTAAGGTTACCCCCGGCCGTAGTTCATTATTACTACTTACACTAATAGGATTGCTGTTACGTCAGGTCACATTTGTGTTGAAAAAGGAAACTGCGAATAATGTTCTACCAATCACTAATATATAGGTTTATAGATAGGTGGCAAAGAAACTAATCAAACTATATTTTAAAGAGGACACGTTTGAATGTATAAATAAATAACTTATTTATTATTTTTATCGTTTCTTAATGATCATTCAATTCATTGAATTCATTCATTAAATGATTCATCCAATGATTTGTTCAATGGGTTAGGTTAGGTTAGGTTTGGTGGCCCGCCACAATGCGGCTGACGGAATACCTTGGAGATTTAGTGGGTTTGAGTCCCACATAACCGTCCTAGTCTCCCCGCGACAGAACGGTATGCGTGGTCATTTCTCCAAGTAAAAAAAAAATAAAAAAAGGTTAGGTAAGTTCCGTAGAAGTTCCGATCCCTACAACTAAATTTTTTGTTTATATTTCGGGTAGCTCACACCAATTATTTTATCAAAACTAAGCACTGTTTATACTAGAGAATTGAGGGATAGAATACATAAATAAAGTTTATAACAACCATGCATCGGGAACAAATGCTTATGCTTCACATCTTTATTTCGTTCTAACTAAAACTAGCAAATACAACACTTATGCGTTATATCTCAGTGTCGTGTGATGACTTACCTCACTCAATAGCACTTAATAGTTATAATATAATTATAATTCTCACATTCACACTAATTAGCCTAGCCAAAAGTAAGCACTGTAAGGCTTGTGTTATGGATACTATGGTAACGGATAGACATACATATTTGATACATAAGTTGTAATATTTATAGAAATACTAGCTACCCGATGACGCGTTGCTGTGGATCAGTTATTATAGTTTGCAATAAAAATAATCTTTTATAAATTGAAATGAAATCTATCTTATGTCCTTAGTGGGAATAAATCTAACAAAATGGATAAAAAATCATCATAATCGGTTGAGAAGTTTCGGAGTCCATTGCAGTCAAATACTGTGACATGGAGTTATTATATATGTACTCAGGTAGGAATGCTCGTATTCGTCACACAAACATTAGCACCTTACTATAAAAACACGTGTTTTCATTGATCTCATTATCTCATGGAGACCCTGCCAGGATCAGTTATTAAGCTCATTCTCATCTCCTGTGCCTTGGAAGTAGTGCTACTAGAAATTCAGTTCAGCTTAAATATAACAAGTTCGTAGCAGTTGTAATACAAACATAAAACAACTGCTACGAAGATGCTACGCCATTGCTACATGTGTTTTGACTCTGTCTTATATTAAAGTCTTGCAGATTGATGTGTAATGTAGGAGATATTATATGTGCGATTTGTCTGGAAGTCAGTGTGATACAACCCAGCCGCTCAAGCCAAGGCGATGCTGAGCTGTCGTATTGATAACAATGCTATGCCCGGTATTAGAACTAACGTTGTTATTTAGTGAGAAATCATTTCTATTTATTTTCTGAGACACGTTTTTCTGCCCATTGTTGGAAACGTCAACTCATTAAAACAAGTAATCGGGTCTAAAGGAGTTTATTTACTACAATCATAGTTATATTATTATGCTTCATTAGGCTCACTAAGTTTTTTAAAGCAAGCCGCATGGTACTGTGGTGACCTCCTTGCGTGTGTGACACCGCATTCCACCTCTTTGCGTATATTTGCTTTATGGCAAGGAATGTCACCCTTTCAAATATAGAATATTCTAGAAGGCTGATGAACATAAGAGAATCACCAGTAGTATCAGAGATTGTAACCTGAGTCTTTGTAATGAGAGTTCGGTAATAGTATAAATTGTGATATACCTAAATGGTTTGAATTAACGTCCAAGTTCCCAAAGATCCCGGAGCGCGCGTAGGGCGTTATAGTACCGTTCTTGAAATCAGCTATGAAATAAAAATTGTTTTAATATAAAAAAAATATCAGTTTTTATACGAATATTTTACGTAATAATTTTATTACATTTAAGTACCCTTGGATATATTGTAAATACATATATATTTTCAATATATTCGGAGTTCATTATTTAGGTCAAGTTTATAACACGTTAGCAGTTTATAATTAATAATATTTGACATAATGTATTTGACTCGTATTAATAGGCAAATTTTGTAATATATTTGCTAAACAAACTTAGAATATGCTGAAGAGAAATATTCCTGTGATAGTACTAGTAGCACCATAAAGAAAAAATACGTAATCATGAGTGTTCGCATTTGTTTTCTTTTCAGCCACATACCATGGTATGTACCTGGGTATTACTGATGTAACACATTAACTGATCCATCAGTGTGCTGACAACCTTAATGGGATTGAGTACGTATTAGTAAGGTTGTTAGTAATGCTGTGTACACACTTCGCCAATGTCTGGCCTGGTTTCAGTTTGTTAACGAGTGGATTTATGTGTTATAACCAATGTTCCTTGATATAAAAATATTAAAAACATTTACAAAATATATAATTTAATTTTTAACTAGTGAATGAGTTCTCACTGAAAGTGTGTTTGTTTTATTAGACTAATTGAATTGTAAATTTTATTTTAAGTATTTCACATGCTAATAACTTGACTTAAGGTTTTTCCTCCTGTAAAATTGTTGCCAGGGTTTTATTGATTTTTTTTAAGAATGATACAAATGAAAATATTTTTGGAATTTAACTCCTTAAGAGTCGTTTCGTATATAACGCACTGTATGAAAACTAGATGGGTAGTAAAATCTAACGTTACTTAAAATGAAGGGTCACATTTCCTCTGCGTTATATATTCGCACATCTTATATCGCTCTTGAGTCCCAAGTACACATTTACTTTCTCTCTCTTTCATTCTCACTTTAGCATTCAGTATACATGTAAAATATATTTTATCAAATTATATGAATAAATATATGAATTCATTTCAATAATAGGCAATGGAAGATTATATATTATATATATTTTAAGATAATCGTTTTTAATGAGTAAACTCCATTCACATGTCGGAGATGACACGCACAATTTTTTTAATTAGAGGAATACCTGTTAACCCCACGTGGTTAGCTTAATGCTTATATGTTACAAGTTGACCTACGTAAAAAATATTAAACATCTCACAGCAACTAACCTAACCTAACCTAACCAGAGCTACTAATATGGATACTAAAATACGAATAAAAGGTAAACATAAGTAGGAACTTTTGATCAGCACACAGATGCTCTACAAGGGTTCAAACTGTTAACGTTATACGGGAACACTACGGCTCTACCAACCGGCTGTCAAATATCTTTTTTTAATAATAGCCCCCTCATAAATTTGCATTGCCTACCTGGGACAGATTTATTCCACTAGTTTGGCTCTGAGTGTTTTATGTTTTAGAGAAATAGAGTGTAGTCCCACGTGTGTGCTTAATTCTTACCGGGAGCCTGTGAAAAGAATATTGCTCTTTTAAAGTAAGAGACATACTAAATAAATTATTTTCTTATTTGCATTTAAGTGTAGTAGTTTCTAGAAACAACGAATTACATGTATATTTTCTATTTAACGATAGATTCAGTAAATAATTCCATGATTATGCCTTAAAAAATGGCAGAGTTTTCATACGAAGCCTGAACCTTTTTTCACCCCTATAAGGGTAGAATTTTCTTAAACGCTGAAGCCCCTTATATTTATTTTTACCAGCAGGACTTTGATACCTCTTTCTTTGAAAACAAAATACATTAGAAGTTTTTTCATATTCTTTCTTAGAGAGTATTTTTACCTTTTTATACTATTAAAATATTATATCGCGCTTATTATCGCGCTATCTAAAAACAAATGCCTTCCGATGATTTTTTTCTAGTGAAAATTATTTTACATACAAAAATCTAACAGTTAAATATTATACTAAACCAATAAAAATAATAATTAATTTATTTGGGACTAAGATCTAATCTTCGTACATTACATATTCATACAATTCAAGCTGTAATTACCGCTTTTAAAAAGAGATGTATCAGAATAAACTATTTGCAGTTAACCCAATATTCCCTTCAGACGTGCTTAATACCGTTACCGTTATAGCATTAAGGCAGGGTAATTTACCTTTTGATTACACGAGTACTAAGTTGTAAGATAACGAAATATTACGAGCTTCTGCGCTGCAAATATGAAATGAATTTATGAATGATGCTTTAATGAATTATAGCGGATATAAAAATAATGAAATTAATACACATTTATTATAGAAAATTGACAATATTACGTTTTATTTAGTAAACAATAATTTAACTCTTTGCCGTAGTCTGTGTTTCCTGATAAATACAATTGATTTATTCTTTAAGTCACGAGTGAATAGGTATCTTTTAGGCAAGGGCGTCACATACAAGATCGCATCGTTGCTTATCATTTTAATTAAATTTAATTTATTAAAACAAAGACGAAATTAAAATAGACATACGCGCATCTTATTATGACAAGAAGTATTTCGGAAAACAACCAATAAACTGAACAGAAAACCTGGCTTTCCTATGAGTGTTAACGGTGTAGAGCGGGCATGTTTAAAAAACCATTTTATGGTGTAATCACCTTTGCGACCAGCAAAGTCTGAATGCGGGGAGGGTAGTGCCGGAAGCAAAGTACTCGTATTACAGCTAAAGTCTTTACAGAGGTCTTTAAATCAATGTCTCGGGGAAAGTCACCAGGTCATAATAACTTGAGGATTTGAAAGATGCTGGCGCTCATGTTGCCAGAGTTCTATAGTTTATGCTTAAGACACTCATACTTTCCTGCTGAACATATTGATGACAGTTGTGGTTCCAATAGTGAAATGTAAAACTGGTGACATAATTGATAAGGGAAATTATTGTCCTACCTATTGCGTTAACAACTATCATCTCGAAGGTGCTTGACGGTCTGCTTAATACTCATTTTGAAAAGAACTTGTCATATCAAGTCAATCAATTTGGCTTTAAAAGGGGTCTACCCTCTGAGACTCTCATTATAAGTATGAAGCAAACCCTGAAGTACTACACGGATCGTAGCATACGCTTGGACGCTTGCTTTCTCAGCCTGTTGAGACTAATATATTAAAACTAGAAGACCCGGCCACGCGTTGCTGTGCCGACTGCAGTGCCATCTGCCGGACTGATTTGTGAATCTAAACCATTCTCAGATCCCCTTGAACACACACAAAAAAATTCATTCAAATCGGTCCAGCCGTTTAGGAGGAGTTCAGTGACATACACACTCACAGAAGAATTATATAAATAAAGAAGATAACATTCTGGAGGTGTTTGATTCTATATTCTACTATATAATTTAGTAAAATAAATTAGACTGCAGTTATAGTTTTTTTATAATTGTCGTTAATGTAAGTGAACCCTAATGAATAATAAAGTGTTACTACTACTACACTATTATTTTCTAGCTATAATAACCAACCCGGCAGAATTGATAGCCCCAACTAACCTTTTTACGTACTATAACATTACGTAAATAGTAAAACGAATTGTAGAACAGCATAGAACCTAAATTCTAATTTGTTCTACTAAAATGATGAGTAAAACATGATGGAAAAAGTTCCAATGTCAATGGAACAAAAAGTAAAACATTTAGAATATACGGATTCGGTTAGGTGAGCCGTTAAATGAAATAATTAATTCAATCTACCTATGCATAAAAGTGGAACATTGGAATGATAACAATGAAAAAAGCCTATGTATTTATTCAGTGAAGCATGAGAGGTGTAAATTGAAATATGTGTTATTCAAATTTTGGTGTGGAAAACGCGATCCAGTTCAATGTTTAATGGTTGAAAGGTGCGTAGAATCACATTACTTCGTTATCGGATTACGTCGTAGCCATACTGGTCGGATCGTTTTTGCTATGGCACTGAGTATGTGATAGTGAGACACAATAAAACACCTTTTGGGTTTAGCTGATGTTTTCAACGTAGGGAAGCACAGGAAAAATTGATTCTAATACCTTATGTATAAAGCATAAAATATTTTTATATTTCAATTACTTCACGAGATCCTGCGTTCTCTACATCTGGAGAAGGTTTCGAGTTCTAAACCAATGGTAGACCTTACCTTTTTGCAAATACTGTTGGAAGATGGGGCCAAACCACCCTTGGATAAAGCAAATTATGAATCTCGAAATGATAATTTTTTAGTCACCCATCCAATGGCTGACATTTATGAACGTTGTTTAACTAGTATTTTAGACAAAAACACTAACCATTGTAGCATTGAGATACACAAAAAATATCATCATATGGTTACACACTTCTATCAAAACCTATCACGCGAATCCAATTTCTAATTAAGCCGAGATAAATAGCTTACTTAATAAAAATAATATTTTTTGGTCACCCACCCGTTAATCGACATTTCAAAGTGACTTAAAACCCGAAATAGCAGTGATAACTCCTGCGCTATACAGCTCTTCGAAAGCACTAAAAGCGTCTTAAAATACTATAAACACCGTGAAACACCTTCCGGTTCACGCTTAGACCGGTTTCGTCGGTTTCCGCAGGAAATGGAAGCAAAATTCCCATTTAACCCTGATATGAGGTGGGAAATGGGACCGGTTAGTATCTTTGCCTGTGTTCTCTTGTCCCTGCTAAAGAACAAGCTTTTGTTTTGAACTTGAAATAAATACGATTTTAATAATATTACAAAAAAGTAATTATTATAATGAAAAAACTTAATAACTACTGCTCTTTATGATCGAAGCTACTGCTTAACCTTTTACAACGTATATATTTTTGTTCAAGTCCTTGTCATATCTGACAGGGCTTCACGACATATAAGAACATTTAGTACTAAGTCGTGGCAATAGATGGCGTTACGTGTTCTTTTAATCGCACTATAGAGATCTTTCGTTCAAACTACTTATATATAAAGATTTTTATGTTTATTAAATTACTCAGTACAGCTAATAGAAACTTCACTTTGATCCTTATTATTAGTCCCTAACAGTTTATGAACAGTGACCTATGGGTCACCTAGCAATAAGTTAGGGTATTTAACAATTTTCTATTGTCATAAAGACACTTCGCTTTCTAATCAAAAGGTTCATTGCAGGTTAAATTAGGTTGAATATTCTGCTATCCGTTACAAACAGCTTTACAAAATTAACATTTTAAAGTTACGATAAATAAATTTTAGACCTTTAATAAAAGAAGCTCCGCAGTTTAAATTGTGTTTACAAAAAATAACGACGACTATTTTGTGTCGTAGCGTACCCACATACTGCAATAATGTTCCTGGGTTCGAATTTATAATTATAATATAATTTATAATATCTATTTGCTCCCGAACCATGTTTTTTCTTACATATATCGTATAAATTCGGCTTAGTTTGGGACTAAATAATCAGTGCGAGTTATACGAAATTCATAAAGTTGATTATAACCATTATTAATTATTTCTACCCAAAGTACCTGAGTACTGTGAGACTTGTGTCGTGGATACTAGTGTAATAAATCGACATACTTATATATGACATTTGTGTTCAGAAGGGTATTATCGAATATAAGTTATATTCGAATGGCTATGTGTATTTGAAGTGAAATGAAAATGGTGAAATTATTTTATTTACTAAAAAATGGTTGATAGATTTGATTTCATCGTCGAATTTCATGTTTTATCGATCCTCTGGTTGTTTTTGTTTACTTTGCAATAATGGTAATGAAAGATGAGTTTTTACTTTATTATTTCCAGTTTCAAAAGAAATATCATAATTCATCTCGAAACTGGTTTCGGGATTAAGTTTCCAAAACAAAGGGATCGTATCTGGAACTGTTTGGCTTCACAGGTAGGGTTAGTTTCGTTAATCCAAGCTAGTCATTAATAAAAAAACCTTAATTGTATCATTAACATTGTTATAATTTATAGTTTTTCATTGTTCAATATAAAATAAAAGTCTACTACGAAATGTTCTCTAAGCAATTTGAATATATCAGGATCAACATCGAAAAAAAGACCGAAAGAATGCTGGATGGCAACTTCCCCCAATAAATGTAGGGATTTCGCCGTAATCTTTACACTTGGCATGCAGATAGGAGATTGCAATGAAAGTCCATTATCAGAAAACATTGGTGCTCGTTTTGTGGTCTTCGGGAGGTGTACGGTGATAACTTCCAGTAAGTATCATTAGTCTCCTTTTACGAAACCCTAAATTATGAAGAATTGTTCTTCTCCGAACACCACACGCTTGTTAATTTTTTGACGTGATAACGTCTTATAACGTCGTCAGCACTCATGAAAATGTGAAACGTTCCGCCTGAGCCGAGCTTGCAAAAAGCAAAAGGGAGGCACGATCTGCCTAAGCGTTCGACTTGTGGTGCATCTATCTCTCTTCCACTTCATGAAGTGAAAAGTTTATGTGGTTTCCATTGTTTATTACAACAACAAAATGTTAATTTATCGAAAAAAAACAATTGACTCCTTCTTTGTATTATACAAAAGAATGATAATTCAGTGATAATAATTCAATTTAATTCATAAAAGAATTCAATTGCATACTGCCAGTAATGTGCTTGTAAAAATAAATGAAATCAGTATCATTTTTAGTTGATAAATGAAGCTATTGCTAGTGATAGAAACACTTTAGACGATGTAACATATGCGATAAACAGTGTTATCTCAAGTATTTTTTGGTAACCATCCGATACTGGCTCTTATGAGTGATGCTTATTGTAACATTAAGTTCATCTAAAAGACATAAAAATAAAAAAGGCGCAAATTAAATTCGTTATGTAATAACATTTAACAACAAAAAATACTTGAAGTGATTCATTACACATAATATGTACCACTGATTAGAAAATATTTACTGGGCACTTTTTGTATAATATTCCCGTTATAAGTTCAGGAGATCTTTAAACTCAAAGAACGCAAAAGGCATGAACTGAGCAATTGATAACTAACGAACTGTTACTTTATAGATTTTTTAACGATATATTAAGTAAAAGGTCTCACTCAATCAAATAAAGTATAAGTGCAAATAAAGAAAAATATTGTCGAGTTATATAAAATCATGTACAAATATATATGTCTTTTCTAATAAACTAAACACGAAAACATCACAAAATTTGTCAAAATTAGTAGCTTTCCTTGTTTACACACTACAGAATAACAACAGCACGACTAGTACTGTTATAATAATGATGATATAAAGTCAAACACATGTTTTTTTAAATTTATTTGCCTCGTCAACAATGTCACGGGAGTTGAGTTTAAAATATTTATAGAGTAAGCACATGTTTTTGCGTGTGTGTCTTTGCAACTTTCCACATCAGTAAGACGCTTGAGCGTCTATCGAACGTGTTTTTGTAAGGATATAAGTCGAATCAGCTGAATAAGTATGATAATTCCTTATTCTATTAATCAATATGTCTAATAATTATTATTTCATATAAATTCCTCGGATATGCGAAAACATATGTACCTATTCATAATTTAAGATTAATTTTGATATATTTAAAATCAAATCTTTCAATATCAATACATTAAAAAAATAAGTTCAATCACCGATATCGATATTTGTCTTCACTCTACGAGCATGATATGGCATCAACTGACCTGATTCCTGTGTGCAAGCCAATCGATGTGTTTGACTTGCTTCCAACAATTTTAAAAGCATTAATGCTATCCAGTAACCAAAGGTCAAAATGCTATGGCAATAGATGTTGTAAAAGTCTACAACTGTTGCTATCAATATTGCTCATATAAAAACATGTAGTAACAACAAATAAATTTTCGCCATTGTTTTTTTCAGATAAATTTTGGACAATATACACCAATTATTTTAGTGCCAAACATAGCAGAAGTTGTTCTATAAATGCCAAATAACAAATATGATACACATAAGTAGGCAATTGTTATACATAAACGAGAGAGAGAGATTAATTAGTCGGGCCATAAATACTGTTACATAGAACCTTTTCCTTTTTTCAACCTTTTAATTATTATTTTATACTTTGTCCAATGTAGGATGATACTTTTGATAGGTGTTACTGCCTTATTGCTACGTACTAAGGTTCCTTATGTTTGGCTTGACATTGCAATAGCAACTTTATACCGTCTATATAGGTGTCAACTGTCAAAAGTATCATCCTACATTGGACAAAGTATAAAAACTTCTTTTGATTTCGCGCCATTTCACATATTTTTTCGTGTTCATTATCAAATTACAATATTTTTAAAGAAATTTGTTAAAGAAAATAGGATTGCAGTGATTGCCTTCCACAAAGTGGTTGCTCCGCACTCACTCCGCAGTTGACTTTTTATACGATTGTTTATATGAGTCATATTATTTTTTTAGTCTTAATTGTAACAGAACCTTTTATTACTGTACTCACCGACCGATGCTACTTTTTTAATAATCAAAGAGATCATATCGTTAATCAAATTTTAGAATGCAAGAATAATTACCTTTTTTTGCCGCTTTTGTTGTTGTAATAAACAAAGGAAACCACATTAACTTTTAACTCAACTTTATAAACATATAAAAAGCCGAACGCTTAGGCCGATCGTGCCTCTCTATCGCTTGTACCGCGCTCTCGCTTGCACGCTCGGCTCAGGCGGAACGTGACAATGACGGAACGTGACAATGATGGTACGTGACAGGGAGTCATGCTTTTTCGTGCGTGTAGCCGGCGTTTATCGCTTTATAAGAGGTTATCACGTCAAAATAAGCAATATTATAGGGCTGAAAGACATTGGTATTTTATGTCCTACAGAGTGGTATATTTTTAAAATACAGAACTATGCAATTAAATGTATATCTTATTGCATAGTTTAATTTTTATACTACTTATATATTGTTAATTCCAAAATGATTAATAAAGTGCCCTTTAAATTCTAGACAGTAATATTACTTTATTGTCTGAAAGTAATATCTCTTTCGACACAGATTTCTTCACTTGAGGGAGAAAATATTTTTCATTACTGGCAGTTTCATTTCTACCAATTCATCTAGACATTTTCAATGTATAATAGTATTATTATTATAATAGTAAAACTATCACGACATAACTTATTTTAATCGAAATTCACATAAACTGATTAAGAAGATTAATTTGTTACGTAATAAATTATACTACATATTTATTTTTATATAACCAGATTTTCCATACTTTAGGGCCTTAAAAACAGAAATATTAAAAAGAATATAATATAAAACAACACAATTTTCCAAAACATGGTACAGAGTAAAAAAATAATTCCAGAAAAAAAAAATTAGATTTAAAAACTATACACATTTAAAATTATCGATGTTTTTAACAGTTGAAATTCCATCACTACTAGTCTGCAGAGCTAATATGTCAACTGACCCCGTTCGTGGGAATTAATCAATGTGTTGTCTCACCGTGACTTTAAGCTTTGTTACACTTTAATTATATAAGTTTTATTCACAACTAAAGTATTCCAGTACAGATATTATTTTTTATTTTATGGCATAAGATAGTATTTATAAACTAACACAGTTATGTAATTGAGCTCGATGGGCGCAGTGATTAACGCTTTCGGCTTTCCATATTTCGGAAAACATAGTGTCTTGGTTACTCTCGGCTTCATCTGCAGTCGTAAGCAACCACTAACACTGATTTCGTGTGTTAGGTCTTAGTAAATTCTTCATGCCTTAACGGTGTTTTCAATCATAGGGAAGGTTTGTACCCTGAAATGCGGACATTAAATAAGCTGATGGTAATTATTTGATTATGGAAAAAATATTGCAAACAAATCATTATTCTATCAATATCAAAATCATTTATTCTTTTCGACCATCAAGGATCACTTTACATAATCACAATAAACCAATACATAATGATAATAATTAACCAATATTTAATCACAATAAATACATATTTCAATTACAATATAAAATAAACCAAATCAAATTAATAAGATCAACTTAAATAAAATTGTCAAGTTTTAATTTCAATAGTAAATTAAGGTATAAAAAAAATATCGTATGAACTAAACTTACTTACTGTGCTAATAGTAGTGAAAAAGTTTGGAAAATATTTAATGAGTCAACAAGTCTCACCGTTCGTACGCAAACAACAAAGTCATGTAGGTAATTAATGTGCAAATAAGTAATATTAAATATAATGCTATATATAATTTGAGGTGTAAGCACACTATTAAAATTCTCGTTGACTCCTCGTTGTAACCAAAACGCTTGAGTTACGTTAGGATTCCGCGTTTGTGGTTCATCGGTGAGGTTATATACTAATGCCGCCTAAATATCTATAAATAGATTCACATCTCGTTTAATAAAAACAAAGAACATATCACCATTATGCAAAACGTGTAGTTCCCAAAGAGGAGCAATATTTCTTTGTCTCGCCAGCAAACTTAACGTTAGGGTGTTTTCTTAGACATACGTCTTCACTTATCAACGTCACTATTTGTAAAAATGTTTTTCACGAAAATCTTTTCACAAGTGAATTTTACCTTACATTATTTATAAGACAACTGTTGCAGAGGTAATCAAGATTATTAATGTTTGTCACGGTTCCTTTTACTAAATCAGTGTATGAATCAATAAATCTATAGGTTTCTCACATTGATTACTTAAGAGTGCTTAAGATCAAATCTAATAAGGTTTTCTATTATAGGGGCTTTTATGTGTCAACGGCATTCCACTTTTTTACATCATTGTTATATTATATTGGGAATTGCTAAGAGAGTATTGTTAACACGTGTAAATATCTTGTTAGTAGTTTAAAGTTTATAGTTAAGGAAATTATTAAAGTAATGTATATAGTCTAGTGCTGGCAACAGCTTAAGAAATAATTAGAAAATTTGGGTCTGGCTCGGTAGCAGAATTGAAAGTATACTCGTCCATATAGCGGATGTAGATTCGATTCCCGTCTGGTACTAGGGACAAGTTATTTTTTTCTTATTATAATTTCTTTTGAATTTACCGACTGTACTAACCTTATGCTTTTGAGATTGTCATGTGCTATAGCTCATGCTTATTTTAAGTAAACAGGCTATTTTCATTAAAAGAAAAGTAATTTACATGTTTTTTGATACTACTGATTTTCAGTGAAGCTTATAAGTTTCATAGGAATAGTTAGACAAGTATTTTAAAGTAATTGGAAAACAAGTCACCCTGATCTCCTTAATTATAAAAAGCCCCGAATTGAAATCCCTCTTTCTAATTAGTTATTATCAATTTTCATAAGATATCGTTTTATAGATAAGTACAGAAAACCACGTAGAAATCTTATAAAAAAATCTCTAATTTCATGAAAATGAAATAATATAAATTTTTATTTTAAATGATAATCCAAAAAGTTTATACGTTTAATGTGAAATCTTAAAATGTTCTGAAGTGAAGTGAACATTGTGAAGTTACTCTGTTTTTCTTTTGAAATGATAATTTTGAATGTGGATCCGTCCTCTAGTGTAGGAATTCATCTTTTAAGTAATGCATTACTTCATTATTTTATTTTGCATGATATAATTTGCTATTGCTTTAACAGAATAAGAACTAGTAACGAAAATGACTGAAATATTCATGGAATTTACAGTCTCTCAACAAAGTCTAAGAGTTAAACTTAAAGAATAATAAACGAAGAAGAAGACAAGTACAGTGTGAAGTTACCCTAACAAAACAAAAACAGGATTAAAATAAATTGACGACAAAGGGATGCTTTGTGTTACAATATAATTAATGAGAGAAACAAGTTTCTTGGAGACAACAAACTAATGTATGTAGTTTCTAACAACGTAAGATTTTTCTTATATAATAATAACTACAAATACAGTAAATACAAACATATTATACGTACTAGGCGATGCAGTCGCTAAGCATAAAGCTTCGCTAGCACCATAAATTGGAGCGGATCGTAAAAATTTAAGAAAAAAAATCAATAATATTTAGTAAATTTAAAATTCCATAATAATGAAAACTTCCAAAAAGCGCGCGCTTTTTGTTTCAATGGAAAATCCAATAGAGCCAAAGGTTTTCGGTCATAACGTTTTTACTTTTGTGAGTTTCAAAATTCGGGTTCCGTCACAATCTGGTCCTAAACCTGTTATTTCGATTCCACACAAAAAATATTAAAATCGGTTAAGAACTCGGGAAGTTATGGCGTAACAGACATCGCGCCATTGAAGCTGATCCATGGGAGCTTCGCTTGCTCCACTCCAAAAATAATATGTACCAAGAAAAAAACGTAAACTTTCAGGAACATGTCATAGCCCCATGATATGATGACGTGAACATTGAAAAAAACGAAGCCAGAGGCCTATTTAAAAACTTACACTCAACTCTCCGAGCTAAGATTGCTGCTCAACTTTTTGGAAGCGTGTTATCTAATGCTAATAAGGAGCATAATTGTACTTCCAATCGGCAATAAATCGACCGTTTGGTTCGACGGTAGCGATCCTACCTTTCGCACCGAAGATCCTTGGGAAGGGGCAGATGTTTGTATGATGAATACGAGAATTTGTACCTGAGTCATGGTTGTTTATATATATTTTTATGGATATGACATATCTATGTATCATACATGTGTCTATCCGTTATCCTAGTATCCATAATATAAGCCTTACAGTGCTTACTTTGGGCGAGGCTAATTGGTGTGAGTGTAACAAAAAATCGTCTGGAACACAAAGTGAACACGAGGTATGAAAATTTTAAATACTGGCAATACTCTATCAACTTAACACAAAACACTAAGTAATTGCAATTAATATTATAGTTTAAATAAAGGTTTTCTTCATTAATTACAAATTAGAATCACTACATACAGCAATTAATATTAGATGATGGATGTCAAGATATTTGATCAATTACTTACATCCAGTATGACCCAAATTATTGGATTAACAAACCTATGGAGTATTTTCAATAATATTAATTTAATTTTAATTTATGAAAATACTCCGTAAAGCATATCAAAAAAGTTGGAATATATAAAGTTGTCGTCAGATTTCAAACAAGCATTCCGTATATTTTGGGCACTTTGGTTGCATAATTTGGACATTACGCCATAAGAGTATTAATTTACCTCTTTAGTGATTCTACTCTACCTAGTTAAATACTTCCTATTTGGAATGGAATCTCATTATTATGGGAAAATTCTATTTCGTGCGGCGAAAACACAATTTACCGTTCACGTGAGGGAATAAAATTAAGCAATCGTTTTAAAATACGTTAAAAATGAATGAAGTTGCATGCACACCAATCAAATGACATGCAGATCGGCTAACGACCTCAAAAGTAGAACACAACACATTATTATATCATAATTTTCATACTAAACATAGCAAAATATGAACTCTCACGGCCGTGTAGGAAGTCAAAGCACGGTCATTGGCCTATCTAATGATGTTGTCTCCTACTATTGCGTCCAGGCAGGTCAAAGAACGATTATTCGAAAAACTGAACCGTTATTGTAATAACCATAGATTTAGGATTTTTTCGCTGCGCCAAAAAGATACATGAAGCGTGGGAGCGAGAATACCTAATCAAGTTCAAACCGCCCTAGAGAAAAAGTGACAATGAATGAAGTACCGATATGTCATTATTTTCGCGAGTATGAGGCCATAGCGTCCCAGTGTGTTCTACGTGGTGGTGAAATTTGTGCTTTTTTCTGCTAAATTATCGATTATAATTGAGATTATTACATTTTACAATTATGGTGTCGTGTTCTGTACCTGGATGTGATGTCACAAGACGAAATAATCCGCGTCAATACACTTTTCACAGGTAATTACGATTTTGTCATTGGAATTTTTCAAACCATATTATGCAAAATTTCGGCTAGTTATCGGCTCAGAAAGAGATTTTTTCAATATCATCTTGTTTTACATTTATATATTTAAGTATATTTCGTGATTTTAAACAGAATTCGCGAAAAAAATGTGTAAAATAATAATTTGTTTGGTTACACTAGTGCTTGACAAAGCGGTAACGTCACGAGTATCGATAAAAACTTGAATCATTTTTTACAATAAAGTACAATTTATTAATACAAGTTATTTAGTCAAGTTATGCTAAAATAACATATCTATTCGGTTGGAGTATAGAAAAGGGTGCGCAAGGACTAAAATTTTGTCGATTTTTACGTTCTATGATAATGCATAGTTTTCACGACTGAATCGGCTTTATATGACCCACATAAACACTTTTTATTCTTTTGCGTTTTTTGATTAAGTTAATACTTTTCGAGATAATAACCGAAAAGAAAAAACTTTGAGGTCTTTGACGTTAAAGCCAATGATTTTTAGGTTCAGGTCAAAGGTCAAGGTATTTTTTTTGACCACCTATGTGCGCACCCTTTCCTATACTCAGATCTATTATTCACTGTAGGGGCTCATATAAGTACCTAAATGTATCCAAACCTTGGAAATAGAGTAAATATTATACTAAATATTATTATATTTCTAATAAATATTATATTTCTAGGTTTCCACGCAATTCAGCATTGTTTGAAAAATGGACGCGGGCTATAAACAGACCAAATAGGACTCCTAGTACGAACTCCACTACCTGTAGCAAACATTTTGACGGCAAATGTTTTATACAAAGAAAACATCGCCGTGTACTAATGAAAGACTCGATACTTACATTATTTGTACCTGTAAGTATCATTCTTGGAACCTGACTCGCTAGCTAATATTAAATAAATGAGAGCGTGTAACTATAGCATATGGTATACAATTTAAACTATTTGTCTATAGATTCAACTGCCACGAAGGAGACCGGTGTCTTCGTATGTCAACAGGGACATAGAGGTAGTGACTCCATCCCCGCTTGCTGAACCGAGAGATTTTTTAGAGAAAACATGAAGAATAAAATAGTGACGCATCTCATTTTTGCTATATGTGTTTTAAAGGTTCTACGTAACGTGCAGTCGCTGTTTCATAACTTACAAAATCATGTTTTACATCAAGACCCCTTAGACAGTCATAAATATCTTCTTATGAAAACTGTAATTGAAATTTATTTTGATTTCATTGTCAGATTAAAGCTTGAGAGCAAATTGTTAAAATTGGATAGGGAAACATTACGAACACACTTGAACAAAACTGTAATATTCCGAGGGCAATAAATAAAATAATTCAAAAGTATGTAAAGTGTATTGATGAAATGTATTATTTATTAGTATTCATGTCGTCGTTTTAGCCTATAGAAGTTCACTGATGGACATAGGCCTCCCCCGAGCATTAAATTTAGAGATTTAATTTTTTGTCAGTATTCATGAATCAGCCTAAAAATAAAATTTCAATTCTTAAAAACTTAATGTAGAATAAGTAAGAATCGATAATATGAAATTTTGTCGTGGACAACACTATTTTTAACTCTCACATAGGCATTCATTAACACATGTACATATATTTTTTTGTCATGGCTCAAAGGCTCCTATATATATCTTGTACATCCTATATCTATGGTAATAACATATTTTAAAATCGATCGATTAAAGATCGAGCGAAAATTCCTTCTAATCGAACCGTTTTACTCGTTGTTGCTTTGCCTATCGTATATATTCATTGTATTACTCGCTTCCTACCATTCTGTTTTAGAATAAAAATTACCCTTACTGTAAAAGATGAGGACACATCAATTGTCAGTGTATATTACCTACTTTTCTCAAACATGGCCTCTAAACAGTAAAATGTTTGTTTTGTTGTGATAGTTTAAACCAGGGATCCCCAAACTATTTCGGACAAGTGACCCCTTTTCCAGAATGAACTTTTAAGATCAACCCCCTTATTCATAATGGTCCGCTAACTTAAAACAGCTGCTACAGCGTGTTATTTTTCATTCTGACTTAGGTCAATAGAAGAAGACAGAGTGCGAATTAGCAACGCTTTAAGTTAGCAGACTATTATGAATAAGGGGGCCTATCTTTAGTTTTTTCCTATTGATAAAATACCTAGGTACTAAGGTAGCAATTGGAAAACTTTGCACTTTGTTAAGTGAGTAAAGTTGACTTTATTTTCTCATCAAAATTTAACAAAATAAAAAGACATACAATTCAGTAAATATCAAGTTTAATTTATAATGATCATTAAGTACTAAAAAAATCTTAAGTAGGTAGGAAATTATTTAAAAAAAAGCATTAATTCGCAAAGAGAAAATAAAACATTCAGTGTTATGGATGAACCTGGTGACTATCTACCAATCTAGCTACATCCGGTTCAATATTGGTGAGTTGCAGCATTAAATCTCCACGTTCGTTGATTTTCAAACGGTTTCTTTGTTTCGTCAAAATGTTTGTTACCACACTGAAGCTTTTTTCAACTAGGTATGATGATGGAAAAGCGATAAGGTATTTTCAGCAGTGTTCCACAATGTAGGATAATGTGTTTCAATGTTGCGTTACAACCAGAACTTCAGAACCAAGGCTTGTTTGAACTTCTGCTTAAGCTCTTCGTTTGTGCTGATGGTAATCAACTCTTCTTGCATTATCACATTGGCTTCTTCTATGGCTGTGGTATTGTACGGATTTATTATCCATTGAGGATTTTGTAAATTTAAAAGATTCTCAAACCTCTACGTAAAATCCTTGTGTAATGCGTCCAAGTGAGTGACATATAATAAAATATCATCATCTTAAAGCATTTTTGGTAATCTTGACAAATGCGGAATCTGCGGATAATTTTTTTCTGCCTAATTTTTGTTTATAAAGGATTAGTTTACCCACGAAGGCCGATATTATTGATTTTTTAATATCGGGCTTCGCATTAATTTATTACATTGCATTAAAAACGAGTAGCAGCGTCTTTAAAATAAATGTTTCCTGCTATCTCGCATTCAACCAAGAGTGGAGAATCTTGTAAAACCTCCACATTTTTGGGGGACGCTCCTTTCGTCTGAGATGAGTGCTATATTTCTTATTGCATATTTTTGAAATTCTGTAAATGCATGTAAATGTCATATTATTAAGGAAAATCGAATTATGATTGATCGGAATTTACATAGATTTCGTCAAAGCCGAAAATACGTGGATCATTAATTACGAAACGGTGAATTCTTATTTTTATTCTTTTTAAAAGAAATAGGATTGCATTGAGCAAGACCCTTCAAAAATAAAGAATAGTTTTAAAACAATCACCATTGGTGGTACTCAATCTGAATTATTTAACTATAGTCTCATACGGGTGTTCATAATAAAATACATCAACCTACGTTTATTCCAATGTGATCACTTGAATGATCACGCTGGAATACACCTTTTGAGTACTGCTGCTCGAATTAACATTGTAAACTTTAATACTTTTAAATTTCCTTGCCATATCAAAGTTCTAGATCCACCAGTAATGAGCTTTTTAAACAGCTTTTTCTTATTTAATGCTTAAAATAAAAGCGACAGGAATCCCTTATATAATGTGCAAAGTTCTTGTCTACACGTTTTCACAAAGAAGGTCATAAATGGGGTTAAAATGAGGTGTCGTACTTCTTTATCGTTATTATAAATAGGGTTGTCCAGATAAACTTTGACGACGACAAGAAGTTTGAAGACCTATATAGTTGGGTAGCATGCACGCTAGTTTTATGGCGTCTCCATTTCTGACTTCCTGGAATTCCAGCAAAATTTATATAGACAAAAGAATAAAACATCAATGTTATAAATATAGAAAAAAAGCGTAATTTGGGGATTTTTCGTTGCAATGAACAGAGAGGTTAACCTTCTTCAGAGAACTCCAGTAGCATTCCAAACACAATTCACCAATGTATTAGATGACCACTTGGTGCAACAATAACGAGCTTGACTTTTGCAACAACGGTCCTGGGTTCGAGTCCTGGAAGGGGCAGATATTTTTGTGATAAATAAAAGCATTGAAAGTGATGGGTACTTTCTAAATACCTATTACGTGTTTTAATATCATACATTTGTTACCCTAGCATCGCTAACAAAAGTTTTACAGTGCCTTTTTGAGCTATTCTAATTGGTATAAAATAATTAGAATAATGAAAATTTTTATTTAGGTCTTTCAGTTTATAAAACCATTATAATTCCTGCGTGTTTCTAATGATTTTGTATTACTTTACATTGGGCAACTATTGTCATATTATATTAAGCCATTTTCGTAATCATATTGAAATACCAAATATACAATGTATTTGAATCTATAAAATATTGGTATTAATAATGCTTAGCTTAATGTACTTATATCCTATACTCACTACAAATTATTAAAAAAGGTTGATATTATATATCTTAAACTGTCGACAACCCTAATTCTCTTTAGAGACATATGTGTCCATTTATTATTGATGAACATTCCACTGAGGTGGGTATGGATCAATATTAGATGCCTTCTAGGAACACTTACAGTAAAGAAAGAAATATCTTCTGACTGAAACAAAATCTTGATTGATTGACTGGAGCGTCAATTCCACCCACTTTTTTTAAGATTACAAATTTTGAACTTAATCTCACGCTTTTGAAATGCCTTTGCTTTTTTGATTTCGTATGTGAAACTGTACAATGCTTTATGTCTACGCCATTTATATCAAAAAGGCAGCATAGCTTCGAACCACGACCTCTTTGCATCAACCTAATTATTTTTTTATCTATGATTAATTCTTTTACAAAGTGTAAAATATCATTATTTTCAGTGCGAAACGAAGATTTGTAGCTTTTTATCTATTTTTTACTTTCAAATATATTATTGTTTATTCTGCGTAATAATACGATTCATTTAGAATACCTTATAAATATTTGCAAGAATTCGCCTTCGCTACACTTTTTATGCATCATCTTTATCATCTTCAGCCTGTTAATACCTTCACGGCAGGGGCATAGACTTTCTAGATAGGTACAGTAAGGAGAATGAGCTATAAATAACCACGCAGTCACAGTGCGGATTGATGCTAACGACGTACTTAAAGTACGGTGGAGTTAGAAGGTATCAATTTTTTGTCATCTATCCAATGATCGGCATTTATGAACGGTATTTAACCTCCACAATCGAAATCAGAACCGCTTTTCTAACGAGTCTATTTTTATATAATGTTTTAATTATGATCGCCATACTATTGAAGGTAATAAAATAGTGTTATACTTATAGCCAAGTCAATATATCTCTGAATAAATGTTAGTCCTTTTTGTAAGCACATAATATATTACAGCGTATCTGATACAGTCGATATTAGGAAGGCCCATGAAAGGGCACTGCGACCTATTTTATGGCAGGATAATGTAGGTCGTATAGGTGGCTTCTGCTTTATTAAGCCTGACGAGACGGCCATAAAATAATATAATTATTTCTTACAAATTAGGTTTCATTGCTCATATAAAATTAGTAACCCTTTTTACAGCACCATGATTATACGACTTGAGCATTTACCTATTTTCAGATTAGCTATAAAATGTGCTGAAAGCGACAGAATTCTTTACTTTCTTACCTTCCTTTTTAACATCTGTTGGACCTTATGAAAATGCCATAACGTTCGCATAGTAAACCGAATGCTCTAACCACTGCTCTATCGAGATCACCTCACCTCAACACTCAACCACAATTAACTCCCGTCCTAATTTTTATTTTATGAATTTAAATTTGCGTTAAGTCAGATATAAACGTAAGATAATCCTGGGTCATTATTCAGTAAGTGTTCGTGAACATGCAAAAGCGAAAGCGAATAAAACAAAGTAGGGTGAGGTATTTTTTACCTACTTTTCATTCAGTCTCTTGGAAAGTTCAGGGAGAATCCAATAAATTAAGACACCTGTATTGAAACCTAGAAGAATGGTGATTTTTTTTCATTCATATTCCATAATTCATAATAAATCAACCCATATTCATTCAGAACTAACAAATGAATAGAAAGAATTGAATTTACATCTTTAAAAAAAGCTTATATCGATAGAATCAAAGCGCTACGTGTTGAGTTGAAAACAAAGAAAAAGGGCTAATCAGCTAATTGGACGTAACGCAACCTTTTTTGTTGTGTTATCCCAGTGGAAAATCCTTTACGTAGTCAAGCAACCGCGTTGACGCGGGGATATGAGGACCCTCCCTTACATCTTTCTGCCGAACTTCCGATCCATTGCCGGTCACGTTGAGGATTCCCGGGTATATAATGGGCATCACCTCAGAGATGAGAGGCATTTGCAGTGCCGATGATAGGACCACCCATACGATTTTACGCTACCACCTCCACCGGGCGCAGGATTCTTCGCGTTTAGGCACACCTCTCATATCCTTCTACTACAGAAGCCATCTGCAAGCCGCCTCCCCTACACCTAGTCCCAATCGCTTCCAAAACTGCCTGTTGAAGAGGGTTGGAAAAAGTACGCCCCTAGGAGTTTAGGAGCCTTAATACACCTGCTCCTTCCTTGCACCCCAACTCAACCTACGCTTGACCAGAGGTAGTAGGCGATCCATAGTGAAAGTCTTATCTTCCAGTAGCAAAGACACTAAGTAGCTGACGATATCAATAGAATTTATTTGTTAACCTCCGAGGCCAAACAAAAATGCTGAATCTGACATGGCCATTTCTAAGGTTTCAGTTACCGATCCTTCATGTTCTTCAATTAAAACCTTTTCATGACCTTCGACCTCGCCCACGGCTAGAGCGGTGCTAGTGTGAATTCACTTCCATTTTTAAATACTACACTAGCGCCCCTAAGTCGTGAATAAGAACTAAATTGCTGCGGCTTGATGTAACAGGATTTACACTAACTTTAACCGCATCAAATTGATTTTATTGTGAATAGATAGCATTCAACAGCATCACGATGTAAATTTTGTTTTAAATTTGACTTGTGATGAAAATTATACAGTGTTCACTTAAAATGATCTAATTTTCCCCTCAGTAACAAATGTTTGCCTTATTGTATAATAACACACTATTGACCCGTAAATCCCACGAATTTAGGACTTTTTTTTCAAAACTGTATTTTAATTAAAGTAAAAAGCTGACATTTTAATGTTTCTTGGCGTATAGTTAGACCATAATATAGTATTCTACTATTCTTAAACAAAAAAGTTATTTAAAGGAAACCGTCTATTTCTCTACCAAAAAACTATTTATACGTAAAAACTAACTCTATTTTATAGCACTATTTAAGAGCACTTATAATTTTTTCATCTTTAATGTAAACAGCCATAAAAATTACTCAGCAGCGACTTGCTCCGATATTTTTATACCATTAACCGTAAATTATATCAATACTTTATGTTTAAAATTCAAAACAGAGGAATGTCTCTGATTCCTGAGTTCCGACCAACAAGCACGTTGTTATTTTCTGCACGTAAAAACCACTGAATGGATTGTAATGAAGTTTACATTGGAACAATGTTGCCACTCGGGGCCCGCTCAGTTTGTTTTGGAAGCTCCCTATTCATTCCACTCACCCCGCACTACTATATTTATGGAGGTCACTTCAAAAATATGGTTGAAAATATGACAACTTTAATGTTTTTCTTTTGTTATAAGTTCAAAATGTTTCATATACGTGGGTTTTTAATGGGTAAATCTTTTATTCTTCTTTACCCCCTTTTTACCTTAATTTCTAACCGTTAAACCTTAAATTCAACCATGTAGTAATATGTTGGAAATCGTATTTGTATTGCTATAAGTTTATTACATTGTAATCGATACATTTTATTTTCAAAGTAATGAATATTGATTTCTAATACAATTGTAATTGTTTAAGGAATACAATAAATAAAATATAATATTTGTTATAACAAATGAAGACAAGTACACAAAGATATGTAGGCGTGAAAATTATTTACGTGCTGAATATTTGAACAGACTTAATTTTACACCATGAGAAACAACGCTTTAATAAAATTCCGAACAACCTTAATCAACTAATTAAGGTTAAACGGTTCTTAAATAGTCTCACGCAAATTTTGATAATAAATTTTGTACTTCATACAAGATTAATTTTGAATATATTCACTGAAAATATAATAACAACTAATTTTGAATGACAAAGGTACCTGGTTCGATTTTAAAATTCAATTTTCGTTTGAAATTTTATAATCCGTGACATGGTTAAGGAATATTTTTACAATAGTTTAATTGACATTCAATACAGTGCTACAAAATTACATACATATATGATATATAGGTATTAGATATTTATAGAAATATATATATACCCATGAGTCAGGTACAAATGCTCGTATTCATCACACAAACATTCGGGATTCAAACCTTTGTACCAAACGGTCGTCAATTGTCTGTGTTTTTCGTATCATTCATATTTAGTTCAATGTCTTGCCTTCTTTAACTAAAATGTAATTGAAATATAAATCGTAAACTCACAAACAACCACTGATCTCCAAGATACACTTCAGAGCTTAAATTTTCAATCGACTTTAAACTTAGACCGGCCACTTCAGTCCAGTCGGGAATTCTTGAAACTAGTATACAGTGCGCGAAGTCTGACTTCATGGTAGTCAGTTTATCCATAAAGTAGAAAAAAACTTATTTGTTGATATAAACTACGTGCAAATAATTTTTATTATACAAGAAACACTATCGTAGAGGCCCTTATTCACAAAAATAACAAAAAATAACACTAAACTAGGTATACTTAAATTAACTTTAATAATTAATATATAATGTTAATTCATAAACCATTTGGTGCAACGGTAGCGATCCTGCCTTCCACACCGATGCTCCTGGGTTCGAATCCCGGAAGGAGCAGATGTTTGTGTGACGAATACGAACATTTGTACCTGGGTCATGGATATATATATATATATATATATATATTTCTTTAAATATAACATATCTATGTATCGTATATGTATGTCTATCCGTTACCCTAGTATCCATAACACAAGCCTTCATTTTATAGTGCTTACTTTGGGCTAGGCTAATTGGTGTGAATGTAAGAAATATAAAAAATAGAAAAATAAAACAAAGATGTGTATATTTGTAATTAGTATATTAGCCATCGTATGTTACAAAGACAACTATTTTTTAACGTAAGTTTATATATTGTACATAGAACTTAAATTAAAAGAAAACTAAACGTTTTGTACACGTACATATTTTTCCGCTTATTAATTTACATAATTGTGTCACTTTTAAGCATGTTTTCTAGTAAATCATTTCTTTCAAATAACAACAACAATTCTTACAAATAACTGCAGTGATATTGACTAAATTTTTTGTGTTTTAGCTGGTTCCAAGCGTGATATTTTGAGTGACGTGTTTTAATGTTTCGTTTACACAATTGGACTCTTTGGTGCTCAGTGATCAGACAAGAAAATCTCTGACGGGTTCAAAGTTCTGATTAAATAGTCGTACGTTTTTCCTTTGGGTTTTTTTTACTTATTTATTACTGTTTCCGAAGACCTACTGAAGATTATTTATTTTCGACTTATCGACAGTTATCCTTTGAAAACGTTCATGAAAGGAGTCTAAACATAAGGATCCAACGCGGCATATGCATGCATCTAATATCGGTCAGCTTACTGTTTAATATAGTCCATCCAGCCTAGCGGTGGACGTTATACGCTTACTGCCATCTTATAGTCTCTGTATCACATCCTAGCTGTGTGTCCTATACACCTCTACTCAGATATTCATCTTACACATTATCATCTTAGCCGCAAGACGTCCAAAGATGAATGGACCTCCATAGACATGGAGGGTTTCCACGCTGGCAGTTTTAGACTTATATTTTCGCTTCAAAGGTCATAATTTAAAAAAGGTTGTTGAACAATGTTTGGTATACGGGAAGTGTATAGTAGTTAGCTCCAGTATTATTATTCACATTTTAAAACACCTTTCAATGTGAAGGATAAGTCTACTCTGCTAAATGCTGTACATGACATTTATTAAACAGGGTATCAATAATATAAAATTACAATATCATTAACTAAAAATATGGAGATAAACGTCTTTAGGAGATACTGAAAAAAGTTTAATTTTGCTGTTGTCTAGCATGCTTGCTATAAATAATTTGAGACTATCATTACTAAACTGCCTGCGATATACTTCCACTGCTTGGAACTTTATAACCTAAAGCTATACAAAAACACTACAATGTAGTCAATCACAAAAGCCTGCGTTAATGTTTTTTACCGACTAAGCCCCACGTCACGCATATCCATTGTATAAAGACACTACGGGCCCGGCTTTCCTAAATACCTCAATAAATCTGAACAAATCTGCCAGTCACGGACGTTTTAGTAAATTATCTTGCAAGGCTAGGGGAAGGGGCTAGATGGATTCAATTCCTATATTTACGACAGTAATTTATATTATTTATACTTCCTTTGAATTTGTTTATACTTAAATAGTTCGAACAATGTAAAGTATACATAATAAACTCTGGAACTAATAATCTTGTCATTATATGAAAGACGGTTATTTAAAGTTACTTTTGGAGTACTGTAATCACGTTTAGAATATTATTATGGTCTGGACATTTATTTTCATTCCCTGTTATGTTTTTGGGAAATAGGGTAAGGATGATAACAAAATGCACTTTCCATCATGCATCTAAGCTTTCAGCTTTCACAGATAATTTTTCGATAAAATTTGACTCGTAATTTTTAATTATGCTTCAAATTGTGCATTGCATATTACAACTAGTAACTGAGTTTTCAACTGGATTTTTTATCAATCATAATAACTGTAACCACTGTACACTTTTATACTTTCCCCAATATAGCAAATATTATTAAACAAATATGTATACCTTCGACAATTCTCCATATCTTAATCTTCGAACCCACTAAACATATTTGTTGTTAAATTGACTGCTTAACAAGTATAATTGAAATAAATATTTCATTCAAAATACTTGAAAACCTTTATTGCTCACACAAAAACCCTACATTGTAATATATAAAGCATATTTGAGAAATAAATAATAATTATTGTTTATTAGGGGAATGAGTGTTTATGTCGGCATCCACAATTACCCGTTTTCCATTTTCCCTTCAGGATAAGGTTGGAATTACTTAAAATATTCAAATATTAAAGTACAAGCTTACTAAAACTGGAAAAGAAATAGACAAATAAATAAAAACTCAAGGGCCCTGTCAGAACAACAGCGCCTCTGTGTTCGTTCTTTCCATCTTCGAACAACGCAGAGGCTTTTTTACTGAGACAGGGTCCCTTTTGGCCTCAGACACACCATATTGTATTATTTTTCCTATTTTATATGTATCTTTCTTTTTTTAAGTTACTCTTTTCAATTATATACATTTTTAGTTGTAGTGTGTTTGAATACAAAATATATGGTTTCTTTCTTTCTTTCTTTAAAAACTGGTTTTTTTTTATTTTGATTACGCCAACGCTTTCGAACAGAACAACAACCAATCAATAAAAAAGATTGCCTTGATATTCCTCTTTGCATATCGATGCTAAAGTTATATTTATTAAACATTGTCGGTATATGTGCATATGTATTTGGAAATTTTCAGATGTACGTTTGCTCAGAACCGTAAGTAAATAAAAGGCAAGCTTTTATACAAAGTAACTGGTTCCATTTGGTAGTTGTTTATTCAAACCGAGCAAAAAAATTATATGCCTGCAAACCTCAGACAGAAAGATAAGGCTACTATAGACTTTGATATTCGTTTCGCATAACCAAAATATCACTCAATGTAGTTATTAAGAGATTACTTAGCGATACAGTTACTACATAGCGATTAAGTAAAAATTAAAAATAAAAATCAACGCAATAAAGGCAAGCATTCATTTATATTGTGTTTTATAATGTTCATTATTATACATAACGATCGTGCGATTTACAGTCGTGTATAATTGAGATAGTAAAAAGAAATTAATATATAATATAATAAGTGTTAAGAAATTAACTACCATTATGTGTCTAAGATCCCTGACGTATCTAACAAAAGAGCTAATGTCCTTGGAACGGTTTCACGGACTTTAATAAAAACGTATAAGAACCATCGGTAGAAAAATTGCTTTTTAATTTAAAAAAAAGTCTAAATTGGTACACCCGCTTAAGAGCTACGGTGCTACAGACACATTCACACAGTGGTCAAACTTATAAAAATCCTCTTTTTACGTCAGGGGTTAATTAATTTTCAACAGTAAACGGTAATTAACGTTATTCATAAGTTGAATGAATAGTGTACATGAAACTAAGTAAGGTCACCAACAATAATTGATGAGGGAAACTATTTACATTTTTATGTGTTATAAATGCGATATGGTATGGCATACAATTTAACGCACTTCAAACTGCCTGTTTATCGTAGAGTTACATGTGGGTTTAATTATTGTAATTTGTGTGGGTGGGTGTGCAATAAAATAATAATAATATTCTAAATTCATACTCATTAGCCCCGCCCAAAGTAAACACTGTAAAGCTTTATGAATACAATAGTAATTGATTATCATTGATAGATAGATAGATAGATTATAATAAAAGAAATATATATAAACCATTGAGGTACAAACTCTCGTATTCATCCCACAAACAATTGTTCTTACTGGACTGGAGTCCGGGACCGTTGGTTCGAAAGGCAGGATTGCTAACGTTTTGTATTAACATAACATATTATTTAAGCGAAATGAATTTCATAAATTAACACTCAGTATAACAATTAATTAGGCATAATATTTAGATAATTGGACCCATTTTTGCAAACAAGAACCAACCCACAGTTTGAAAACTATACATCATGGTACCTAAACACTTATTATTTATAACATTTGTAAATCTGATATTCCTAGATAGGCTACAGTATTCCACATGAGGTTAACAAGTATTCATTCATTAATATAAATACTATGTATGCATTTTGCACATTCTGTTTACAAAAGTCTCGTTTTCTCGAAAGCAACATGCTGTGGGTTGGTTCTTGTTTGCAAAAATGGGTCCAATTAAGCAATCATTTTCTTATACCTAATTCTTATAAAATTGCTGAAAATATACGTATAATAAATATTTATAACTTTATAACATTAAATAAAAAAATAAAAACGAATAAAACACATTTCGTCTGATTTCACTAACCTAATCCAACTTACTTACACATAGTTTCATATGTCCGTGTTTCCTAAAATAGTAACAAGCATGCAGCTAGCTCGCAAATAAGCATTCATTATATTTGTAAAAATGCAGTATGCAAGCATAAATACAGCACGCTTTCTTGCATTCAGTATGCTTTTACATGTAAGCAATAGGTTAAAAAGCCTAGCATAACATCGCTTCGCCCACTTTGTTTGCTCCCCTACACGTGTTCACAAATTAAATATAACCTACCTAAGGTTGCCGTGTTCTCTAAGTTTATATTAGATTAATTAAATTATAATTATTAAATACACATCGAGGTCTCATAGATAATTGTGGGTCTCATAGATAATTAAACACGGATAATTGTGGGGTTAGTTACATTCCTAATAACAGCATTTGCACTGCAAGAAAAGCTCACAGAGACATACTTTGAATAGTTTGAATATCCTCGATAATCTATTTATGAAAAAGAAATCTATTTAAATCTGTAAGCAAATCGTTCAGCAATTAACCTTTCCACACCTTTCAAAGGAAAATTAATAGCCGTCAATATACAGTCTAATCTCTTCCGACTTGTTATAAGAGCGGCCATTTTGCGACGGAGTAATTTACCAAAATGGCTTCCGCGTTTTTGCCTTCCTCATGAATTGTTGTAATTAATCACTTTGACAGTCGGAAAGGCTGTATTTGCGGTAGAGTTGACGAACTTGTAACATGCTTTGGCGATTAAAATAACCTTGGTCACGGGTTGTTGCTTAGTGGGTTTTAAAGAAGGCTGTATATCGATACAGTAGATCGATACGATCTTCAAGACCATCGGATCTAGTAGTTAATGTATTAAGTGAAATATTATAAATGTCTTTATATTCATGTGTAACTAATAAGCTCATTAAGTATCACGTTTCAAATAAAATATATTTTTTTATTTTAAAGAAATTATTACAAGAAAAAAGTTAACTTGTCTCAGTTGTGATGCAGGGTTCGAACCCATAGCCCCTCGGTATTGGGGCGATTACTGTTCTAATTAAGCTAATGAGACCTTGACAAACCGAACTTCTTCAAGTGTCTAAAGCTGACACCAGCATCATCTTTCATGTTCTAGATACTACCTACAACGTCATGTAGGTAGCAATTTCTTTAGTTATAAATATGGAGCAGTTTATTGCTTTAATAACCAAAAGTGTAGTATTTGTTTAATTATGTATTTACTTTTAGGACGACCAACAAGACATTCACTTAAGATAAACCTCATTTCAACGGACAAATAAAGTGATGCTTTAATTTTAGGCTGCCACTGCATGCAATGTTGATAGTGAAGTTACTTGATTATAATTTTATTTTTGACGTGACAACGTCTTATAAATTGGTTTGCCGGGTGACACTTCAAGAAACTGCGTTACGCTCCGCTCACGTTTTGCGCTTACAATGAGAGCGAGTGAGAGGCACGCGTCCCTTCCACTCGGGCATGGTTAGCCCGCCTAAGAGCGAGAGAGACAGACATAAAAAGTGGAAGGGACGCGTGCCTATAAATTAATGTTTTAAATATAATTCTTTGTATAAATAAATGTTTTAAATTGTTACTATTATTTCATCCTTCTTCCTACTATACGAATGAATATTCACATTAAAATTATTTTACCACTCAAAGTCGTTGTCACGTAAAACTTTCGCCCGTATACCGACTTTACAGGCAACCAACCAGTTTTTTTATTTTATTTATATAAGGAAACAAACAGTATACGTCATTAATTAAAGAATTAAAATAGTACATTAGACTAATTAATTTCCAAATCTAGTTAAAAACATAATCTAGTTGGCTTAAAAAAAGTAACAGTATAACTGACGGTGATTAACAAAGTTCGAAATATGACTTAACCGATTCGCTGCTGCATACAATTACCAGAAAGAAGGCTACGAGCTTGATTTACGTGAAAAATGAAGATAGTTTTATTCCGGGTAGATTTCCCTCAAACATAATTTGAAGGAATTATCATCGATTTAAAATTGACACGGCTCCAGTGGCTAGCGCCACACGCAAAAGAAAGTGATGGCATGCCACATGTGCCACCGCAACGAATCGGTTAAATAAAGCTAAATAAAATGAAATCAGCAGTGATAACTGCATGGGTCCCCCACTAAACTTAGAAATCAACTTGGTACAATCCTATTTTATAATGTTAATCAGTGCGATACAGAGAGAAAAATATTTTACACTTTGCTCATTTGCCTTCTAGGAAAAAGATGTTATTTTAAATAAATTCACTATACTGCACACCGAACCCAAATAATACCTAATCTATAATCTAAGATCACAGTTGTTTGTGTGTTTGTCTGTCCGCTCTTTTTCCCGCTCTTTTTTCATTGTATCAATAACGTTACCATAGCAACGCGTTAACGGCAAGAAGTCTCGTTAACGTCTACCGTACGCTAGATGGCGCTGACGGAAAAATATTTAATAATAGAAAAAAATTAAAGAATTGTGTCCACCCGTACGAAGCCGTTACGGACCGCTAGTTTTGACGTGACAACGTCTTATAAATTGGTTTGCCGGGTGACACTTCAAGAAACTGCGTTACGCTCCGCTCACGTTATGCGCTTACAATGAGAGCGAGTGAGAGGCACGCGTCCCTTCCACTCGGGCATGGTTAGCTCGCCTAAGAGCGAGAGAGACAGACATAAAAAGTGGAAGGGACGCGTGCCTATAAATTAATGTTTTAAATATGATTCTTTGTATAAATAAATGTTTTAAATTGTTACTATTATTTCATCCTTCTTCCTACTATACGAATGAATATTCACATTAAAATTATTTTACCACTCAAAGTCGTTGTCACGTAAAACTTTCGCCCGTATACCGACTTTACAGGCAACCAACCAGTTTTTTAATAAAAATCAGAAAAAACTGCATCAATTACCACCAAGACTCGAAACAATAATGTACTTAAACTAACTAAATCCTCCATTCCAACACTGTTGACGGTTGCACTCGTTCACCAGTAACGTAGAGATATTTATAAGACCTATCTCAGCAATATAAGACTTTAACTAGTCTTACATAAAAATAACGTAAATGGTTATAGGGTTTTGGGATTATTAAAAATAAACTAAACAAAAAATAACTTTGATATTTTGAACAAAAGTTAGGGCCGTCTATTAAACTTCAAAGGTAAATGAAAATGAAGCGTAACATGTACCGAAATTTGAATTATCGTCTGCCCTTTCAATATAATAAGGTTCTGTTGAACTTTTTCTTCAATTAAGGTGTTTTGTCTCAAAGGCAAAAAGGTGACACAGGTTATTTCTAACGACTTATTGGTGTCCAGTATGAATAAATATGACTATAATAAAATATGAAAAGTATAGTGAGAGTTCTGCATCTATTCGTTTTTTTATCTGGTCGCTCGAAAATGGATTTAATTATAAAATTATGCCAATATTCACGATATTCAATTGAAGATTGACCTCATTTGTTTTATATGGAATTTGAGTGTTCGTATAAAAATCTAGCAGTTAAAATAAATAAAAAAAGAAAATTATTTAAATTGTTTTTTGTTTTGTATATTTTTTATTATTGTATAAAGTAGGTTTAGAGTACATAAGTGTATTAAACTAATTTACATGGCTGAATACTCGAATTCCTTATGATTCCGATGATTCCTGAACACAGCTACAGCATTTTTCTTTTTTTTTTGAAATATGCAATAAAGTGTGCACGGCTGAATGTCGCGCAGCATTTTAATATTCAATATCATATTGTCTCTGTACTTCGCAAAATTGTTTAAATTTCTCTAGACTTTGAATACAAATATTTTCGATGTTTCATATTCCCCTTTTCTATGGAACGAAATGAATTTTATAGCATCATACGTAAATAGTAAACGTCAATCAATTCATCTGGAAATTAAATTTCTTTAACTGAATTCAATTTAATATCCGAATGTATAAGTTTCAGTATCAGTTGCAAAATTTTACATATTACTACTATACACATATACTAGCTGACCCGGGCACGAGTTGCTGTGCTGACTGTTTTCATTCAATTCGGTCCAGCCGTTTAGGAGGAGTTTAGTGACATACAAACGTACAATAGAATTATATATATAAAGATAATGTTTTGTTGAGTTGTTGATTGTATATGTAAACAATTAGTATATAACTGAAAACAAACTAACTTTGTAAGAGCGCTTCGTCGTCGTTTTATTACTAAAACTTTTGATGTACGTTTCGTGTTTACGTACCGAAACGTACACAAGTACAGAGAACATCACCTAGATGATAGTTATTTAAGTTACACATATTTAGTGCAAACGATATAAGGTTGAATTTAGACGAAATTTAATAGCAAAACGTAGATGTGCCTTTTTTAAAATTTGCAGCAGATCAAAGATGAACGACTTAAGAAGTACCAGATTGTTTTTAAATTTACAGAAATTTTACTACTTGTATATAGCTTCTAAATCCTATTTCATTACAGCTTTATCTTTTAGCTATCTCAGTCGATTCAAATGGTTTGAAGTGATAAAACGAATTGCCGCGTGAACGTATAAGAATACAATCTCAAAATGTCGGAGTTTTAAAGTGAATTGTCTTGGTAAATTTCAATGAAACAGTAGGCATTGATTGATATAGGAATTAGTGATATAAACGATATAATTGACGGTGGTTTTACCCTTTTTTTCGTTATTATTTTTCGTATCTTCAGTGTTATGGTTTGTCTAGTCTATTATTAGAATTCATTCGATACATTGTAACTCTCAGTGTTTAAAGATATGTAGATAAATGTGTTTACTAGTCAAATATCACTAGTTTTTCTAGATAAAGCATTTACAAGTCTTAAGGAATGCACCAATTTTACAAGAGAGCATGTCAACTATTTCAAAAAAGAATATATATTTGATATTTATAATATTATTGCTATAGATATGTCAGATATACAGTATTTATTATTAGAATTTTGTTATTTATATTACAACAAAGTTCAATAAAAAATGTCCACAACAAATTACAAATTTGACTTCTTAATGAGGAGAGATTAAAGAAAATTTCATTGATTAACTCTTACCCAAGTGTTTTGAGACTCGATTTGACGGTGGGACTTAATTCCTTTCTAATACTTTAGTCATTTTCTAAACTTGAATTCTTTGTACGGTTCGCGCATTTTCGAAAGTTGTTTCTAAGACAAACTAAGAACTGAAACTTGCGCTTATCTCGACTTTGAGCTAGCAACTCTGCCCTCGATAGTCGAGTGAAATCTGCAAAAGATAAAGTACAATAGTTTAAGCCCAATGTGAAGTTAAAATTAGCCCGCTCGCATGTAGCGAATGAATGTATGATTTCTGGTTTAATACAACTTATTTTCAACGGCAACTTTAGACTAGAATAATTTTTGTGATGTTTCCTTTAAGTAAAAGACTTGTTAATTAACGCTGTACAAATTGGTTTAAAAAGTGCTTTAGAATTTTCTCTGATGCCCGAGGCAAACAAAGCGATTTTGATGTATTTTCTTTCCTTTGTAAAGATAATTTAATTTAACTTTGTAGTGTGAATCAAAGAGATAACAGCTGCGTGTGTTTTGTTAAGAAATTCTCGTAACACTTCGACAATTGGAGTTTGTATATTTTGAATCTTTCTGCTAGTTTTCGCCCGACGAAAGGCAACAAAATTACGCCCGGTTTTGAACAATTTTAGTTTGGAACAAATTGAGCCGGTTGGCAACTTTTAATGGGTAAGTTTACACTTTTCGTTTTTGTGGCGTGTCAAAGGCTGGCATGCTTTACTTACTCCAAGTTGTTGAAACATAATCGATTAAGGATTAATGGGAGTGAAAAATGGCCTGATGTACCTTCATATATTTTTTTAAATTCTTAAAATAATAATAGCTGTAAATAATAGCCCGGAGGGCTTAAAATGCCCTTTTTCGCTGACCAAATTTTGGTCGCATTTTTTAAATTTTTGCGAGATTCACGCACGGCAATTGTTTTTTATAATATGTAAATAAAGGTTTGCCCTCCGTGTTCCCAAAAACGTGTAGAAAATAAAAAATTTAAATAACTTATTAGTCACGAGCTAAACATAACTTTAACCGTGAAAACTGATTTAAAACAGACAGATTTGTTTTAATTAATAAAAAAAACTGGTTGGTTGCGTGTAAAGTCGGTATACGGGCGAAAGTTTTACGTGACAACGACTTTGAGTGGTAAAATAATTTTAATGTGAATATTCATTCGTATAGTAGGAAGAAGGATGAAATAATAGTAACAATTTAAAACATTTATTTATACAAAGAATTATATTTAAAACATTAATTTATAGGCACGCGTCCCTTCCACTTTTTATGTCTGTCTCTCTCGCTCTTAGGCGGGCTAACCATGCCCGAGTGGAAGGGACGCGTGCCTCTCACTCGCTCTCATTGTAAGCGCATAACGTGAGCGGAGCGTAACGCAGTTTCTTGAAGTGTCACCCGGCAAACCAATTTATAAGACGTTGTCACGTCAAAAAGATTTTTACGCCTTATAAAAAAAGTTCTTGGTCCATTTAAAAACGTGAGAACAGAGTTACAATAATTGTACTGTATCGTTGTCATTAAGTATGTGCAAATTGAGATTTTTGATTCCATCAAATTTTAAAAGCGAAAGGCTTTATTTAGTTATAAAGGAATTCCATTAAGTATGAAGCTTTAAAGACCGTTAAAAGACGGATCAAACTTGCATTGTTAGAACATCAACCGTCATCAAAGAATTGAGGGTCAAAATCCCTATCGCAAGCAAAAAATATTAGCCCTTCAGTAGGGGTTAAGCGGACTGCGGTCAAAAGAGTGCTTAATATAGATCTGAAACTCCGCTTTTATCGAGTCGACGAATCACAAGCCATTTTTAATTTAACCTCTGAAAAACTAAGACGCCGGAGATAAGGGTTTTGTAAAAGCGAAACGTGCGAATAAATGCCACCAAATATTTTCTTTACACAAAATCGTATTTTTTTAAATGACACCTTTTGTAATAACAATCAGTCTATGTCACAACAATGAAGAAAAAGAGACGCGTGTTAGGTATTCTCCGTTATTATCATTGTTTGGCTTCGAGTGTAATATTTCGGTCTACCAAACTGATTTCCTTTGATAAGAATGAAAATTAGTGTTGTTCGTATCAAAATGATGCGTTATAATATAAAAAATAAAAAAGCTTGCAAACCTTTTAAACCCTTTTTCTATTAGGAATACTCTGTTACCCTAGACTAGGCTTGAACTCCTTAGATTACACAATAATTGTTTGAAACAAATCTGTTGTAAACTTCATTGGCATGAGATGTCTGAGTGGTTGATACAGATCTTTACGTGGAGCGTTTTGGATTATCATGATTATGGTCACAGCCGAAAGACTGTGACTGAGGCCTTTGGCCTAAGGTTTTTGCCATAATGTCCACGCTTATCAGCTGACTTGGACATAGCAATTAGTGATTAGCTTACATTAACTTGTTCCTCACTTTCAAAATATATATACAAAACGTAAACATGTGCCAAACATCTTCTTCGTTCTGAGTTGTGCAACAATAATAATTTACTTTTGACCAGCTGACTATGCAAAAAAATAATTATATAACAAACTAAATACACCTGGATACATTTCGGATTTGACTAGCTTACATATAACTGTTAACGAGAACACGAGTTAAGAGTAAAACTCAATTTGCGCATCAAATGCGATATTACGTCGTTGAATTCCTCTTTTTGAACTTTAACAAATATTATTACGTCTAACTTGTAGGGAAAATAAATTTAACCTTATTGAATCGATGCTATTTTTATCATACAGATAACGGTCTTCATATAAATATTTCCATCGTTTTGCTTGTAATTTGACTGGCCAGAATGAAAAGGGCCAAACAACTCGTGAAATAAAAAATGGTTAGCCTCAACAAAGGCGAACGTAAATTCATACATAGTTATTAGAGATCAGTAAGATATGCCAGATAATAGAATACTGGCTCTGTGCTGGTTTGGGAATTCCTGCTCTGAGTTCACAGCTAACTTGGTTTGCTTATATGTAGTAGGCTTTCTAGCGAGCGGTTGGGAGATATCTCTTGCCAGGGCATAAATAGTTTCTGGAACCCATTGTGGGCTCGCTTTGGCGACCGTCCGCATATCTTGATTATGATGAAGGTTGCTAAATGCCCAAGACAAAGGCAGATATCGGCACGAGGCACATCGTGTGGTTCTTAGTGGGTGGGCTTGCTGGAGCAGCTGGAAAGAGAATCTTACATATCTTCCTCGTTTCCCAGCGTAATGCATTTACCACTTGTGAAAAAGATACCATACTATATAATTATGGGGGATAAGTGCTATAACGTGCATAGGATGAAATCGGTGAAAAAAAGATACATCTTAATGATTTTAAGTTCTGGATATCCCTCTGCCTGGCCCCCAAGTGCGCAAGCCCGCTGATTGCAAAAAGTCGTCTTCGTCAACCGTAAAAGTTTAACTCTCGGTTAAAAAAAATGATTTATCATAAAGTATTTATCAAGTCCAAGTATTTCTTATGATACTTATTAAAATTGTGTTTTTAAAAATCATCATTATTTTTAGCAATCTATTAATATACCTTAAAAGGACATAGACCTTTACTATGAATGAAAATACTGTAGGAAGAACGGACTATGATCACGCGAACTTAGTGCGGATTTGTGGGTGTTAGTGACTGCAATCTAAAGAAATGGTTTAACTATAAATTTATTTGATTTCACTTATACACACATAAATAAACATAATTAACGTTTATGCGTGAAATGATCGAGATGGTAAAATTTTGGGAGCTCATCCGATAAACAATCCTCGGAAAAGTTGCCTTACCTTCTTAAAAATAAAATGAGTTTTATTTAAACTTATTTAAAGTAATATTCTTAACCCTTTTTATAATGAAGACGGCCTTAGCAGTAGCACATTGGTTGAGATGTCAGCTTTGAATCATACGAAAGAAAATCGCCGATGTACTACGGATTGGACCATAACACACGCATCCGGATTACCACGAGGGTTTGACTCCAGTCAAATTAATAATGTGTTTAACGCATAACCATAATAAATCTACCGCTTGTAACACAATAAGTTGGCAACAAACTTGAATGTTGTAAGCAAAAATACGGAAATAAGGTATTTTTACCTTGTTTTTCTTTCCCCACGTGAACTATGGCAGGAGTTATAAGTATGACGTCATTGGCCACCTGCCCCCACCCTTAGGTGCCCCATTTTGCATGAAGCATACACGTGGATACGACTAATGACTATTAATACTTATTAATTTCCTATTAATTGGTTGTTAAATAAGGCTCTTTAGAATGAGAACGTAATTAACAAGAACAAAGCCGAGTATTTTAATATGCATTTGTTTCACGATACGATTGAAAAAAGTGTAATTATGTATATAATTAATAACTAGTATATTTATTACTCTATAATAAAGGGTTACTGGAATGACGTATTTCTTCTAGGATGTTATAGAACAGAGCATAAGCAATATATTTGGTTACTTAAGGTTATTTAATATTAAAATATTTACCTTAATGGTTGAGTTGAAGGGTTTTGGTCATATTCTTCCACGGTGACCAGCCGGGTTGGAAGACTTGGTTGTATGTTTCTTGTTTTTATTCGTTTGTTGTTAATCTCTATGTTGGAGGAGAAGTGGATGGATACTGCTCAGGAAACAGATAAATGGGCGTCTAAGGAGGAGGCCTTCACCCTCAGAGGGGTTCTTGTAGAATAGTTAGCACTAAAAAAAATCTTATAAGATAAATTATTATAATAGAAAAATACTAGAAAAAACCGACTCGGGTCACAAGTGAATCTCAGGCGGGAATCGAACCCGCAACCTTTGGAAATCCGGTCCAATGCTCTCCCAATTGAGCTACCGAGCCTTGCGAACACTCGTCGAAATTTTCTAGTACATTCCTGATTTTACGCCATGTTAGATTTATAATTTAGGAGGAGAGGATGTTCCTCTCATTGATGAAACAACGCTGGCCTACAGCGTAAAATCAGGAATGTACTAGAAAATTTCGACGAGTGTTCGCAAGGCTCGGTAGCTCAATTGGGAGAGCATTGGACCGGATTTCCAAAGGTTGCGGGTTCGATTCCCGCCTGAGATTCACTTGTGACCCGAGTCGATTTTTTCTAGTATTTTTCTATTATAATAATTTATCTTATAAGATCGCATTGAAAATGCATAAAATATATAAAAATTATAAATCTAACATGGCTGTTTCATCTTAATCGATTGACCAAACATTTGTGAAAATGTTTCTTTCGAATACGAGAGGATGTTCCTCTCATTGATGAAACAACGCTGGCCTACAGCGTAAAATCAGGAATGTACTAGAAAATTTCGACGAGTGTTCGCAAGGCTCGGTAGCTCAATTGGGAGAGCATTGGACCGGATTTCCAAAGGTTGCGGGTTCGATTCCCGCCTGACATTCACTTGTGACCCGAGTCGATATTTTCTAGTATTTTTCTATTATAATAATTTATCTTATAAGATCGCATTGAAAATGCATAAAATATATAAAAATTATAAATCTAACATGGCTGTTTCATCTTAATCGATTAACCAAACATTTGTAAAAATGTTTCTTTCGAATACGAGAGGATGTTCCTCTCATTGATGAAACAACGCTGGCCTACAGCGTAAAATCAGGAATGTACTAGAAAATTTCGACGAGTGTTCGCAAGGCTCGGTAGCTCAATTGGGAGAGCATTGGACCGGATTTCCAAAGGTTGCGGGTTCGATTCCCGCCTGAGATTCACTTGTGACCCGAGTCGATTTTTTCTAGTATTTTTCTATTATAATAATTTATCTTATAAGATCGCATTGAAAATGCATAAAATATATAAAAATTATAAAAAAAAAAAAAAAAAATCTCATATATACTTAAGTTAAATCACATACTTGTTTACATGCTTTACAAGAAATAATAAAAGGCTTTTTATTTTATTTATTTATAATGGTTGAGTCATTCCGACGTTTATTATCTTTAAGAAAATATTTGGTTTAGACTATCAAATTGAAGAAAAATTGTTAATATTTTGCTATTTTTACGGTTAATATTTTTTATACTTTTTCGCTTGTAAACAATCCGTTTAGCTAAAATAAATAATAAAATGTAAAAAACTATATGCGTTTTTACAACATTACGAATTAAAATGCATTTATTTTTTAATAAATCTTCATTTATACACTAAAACGTCTTCAAAAATTTCATGCACGTGTATAACGTTTCGAAAACAATATTATTTATTTATTTATGTTACATTCAGAAAAAGTCAAAAATTTAAAAATAGCTCAAGCAATTTATAAGAAATCTGAAATTATAAATATAAACTTTGATCAAAAAATAAAAAGCTATTTTGGTGTGTAAGGGTTTGGCGTGTTAGACCACGATTTTTGCGGATTATGACAGCGAAAAAGGATGATTTATCGCCTATTCGTTCAGCAGAGCAATCTATACACGATGATGTGTTGACTGTACATACATAGGTAAAAAAATAGATAAACTGTAAAAGTTTTCTCACGGGGAATCGTTCAGTCAGTCTCTCCAGTAGTAACACATCACATAAAACTTTGCAGGCTTTACTATTTCGCAGGAAGAAAAAAAGTAATGTCATTTAGTGTTACATAGCATTAAAAGGTTGAAGGTAGCATTCTCTAAAAGGAAATCTTGAGGGGCCTTGATCGTACCTTTGAATTTCGGACATTAAATGTGCCGATGGATCAAGTATTTTTTATCAATATATATTATATTCTTTATTGCACAGAAGAAATAAATAATATACATATAAGTAGGTAATATTGTTTGCAAGGGTGGGTTTATCTCTAAAAGAGATCTCTTCCAGTCAACTCAGAATAAGTGTGGTTGGTCGTATAAGTGGGTGTCACTAAGTGCAGACAGGCAGTCACGTGAAACAAAATGTTTAAATACTAAATGATATACAGAAATAAACATATAAATATACACAGATAATACATACATATATATGTACATACATACATACACACATATATATATATATATATATATATATCTACAAATAATATATACATATAGCTACTTATATAACAATAATAGACAACATCTAGAAATAATACTCATATGATTTGATTATTTTAATCAATTCAGAAATTTTTAATTTCCCTATTAAAAAAAGAAAAGTCTATTTAGATTGATTCAATAAAATGTTGGCGAAATACTCTCTGCTTTACATTAATCCTGACATTTAAATGTGATAAAAAGATGAAAATACATTTTTTTAAAGGCTTTTATTACGTGAAATAAACAATTAGTACGTTGTAATTCCGACGTCAACATGTTTAACACAATCGCGGTTATTCGCCTTACTCAATGTGAGTTATTCCAAATCACGTAGCGGAATGGCCGCCCACGTCTATTATAATAGGCGAAAAAGATTTTCTGTTGTGTGTATGGCATCCATATTTGGCAGAGCTTTTCTTTGGAGCATATATCATGCGTGCTTAATAGGATTCAAGTCTGGCGATTGAGCAGGCCATGATAGTAGTTATGGCAAGAGTGGTTGTAACGAAGCTAGCAAAGTGGGAATGTGCATTATTATGCATCAGCAAAAATCACCAAAATGATCCGCATAGGGATGACATTAATGAATCTATAATAATTCATAATTTGTTACCTTTTTTACACTGATTGTGCACCCACTTCTTACTTGTCTCCAAATCACTTTAAGGTTTACTGGTACAAAATACCTAAGGCATTAAGTCCGCCTGTGTACAATTTATGCAGAAGGCATGAAATTCACTTGTATACAATTAATGCATGATGTTTAAATAAATAAATCTGGCACAATCGTTTTAGCGTAAATCTGTGCATTGAGATTGAAATTTTCATTCAAATCAGTTCGGTTCTTCCGCCGATCCAAATATCCATATAGCAGTATGCACAGTAAACTATCCTTGCCACTTAAGCTACTTTTACAGTGTAATGTCCTACAAACAATTGTTATAGGGGTCAGGGGCTAATAAGATAATATTATTATCCTCCAAAATAGAGTAGTGCGCGCTATTTATAACTTACGGTGTAAAGATTCTCTTCAATTGTTGTTCGTGGATATTACTGCATATATTATGTAGGTATACAAAAAATGTTAAAATACTTTTTCTAAAAAGAGTAATAATCATTCGTTCATCACTAGAAATGATTGCTGTTCCAAGCTTTAGATTTAAAAAAAAATTGGAGGTTAATTTTTGGTTAATATGTTGCATTTTATAATAAGGTGCATCACTGAACTCCCTTCAGAGACATTTAGAACGTTAATATAATACATACGAACAAAGGCTATTACGGAATTAATATTTTTTAAAGATGAAAATATCTGAAGTTAATGGTTTCTATTTTATAACTATACTCCTATTAATACTTTGTAAAAAAAAATTGTTTTAGATGAGTGCATCATTAGAAGCGCTAAATAAGTTTTCTAAATCAAGAATTTCTGTAGGTAACACATTACCTTAAAACTACCCTTGCCAATTTTCTTGCTGCTTTTCTCGGTGCAAGGTCTCCCGCCGATGTAGAACTTACAAACCCATGGTATAATTATTGACTTTAATGAATTTTCATATTGAATGATAATAGTTTATTTTTATCTAAGTATGGGAAAACAAGTGAATGTGTTGTCTATGTGTGATAATTTACATATATAAATAAAATTGGAGTATCTGTTTGTAATATTGAAATAACATAATAACAATAGGGTACATACACCAAAATAACATTTTTTACAATTTTTGTCTCTCTGTCTGTCTGTTTGTTCCGGCTAATCTCTGAAATGGCTGGACCGATTTTGACGGGACTTTTATTGGCAGATAGCTGATGTTATAAGGAGTAGCTTGGGCTATTTTTATTATAGAAAAATTCTTTTATTTTAGAAAAATAAAGTAATGTTGCAATGTCCGAGTACTGTCCAATACCGCGCGCAGCTCACGCGCCTCCCACCACTTCTCCCACCAACGAATCAATATCACAAAGGGGGCGCAGCCGCGGGCGCGGGCTACTTTGCTGATTTAAAAAAAAAATATTGCAAATTATAATAACTGAGCCACGGCAGCGTGTTGCCACCGGGTCAGCTAGTTTAATATAAAATATTCTTTAGCTGTATTAGTTAAACAAATAACAAAACAATAATACGAAAACTTTAATATGAACATTCGGTAGTGTGGTAACGAACCAATGAAGCTGGCAGCATTTCATCTAATTTTTTAAGTATTTGAGCAAGGAATACTTCAGTTGGATATCTAGAAAAAGAGCTTGGGCGTAAACACTGTTAACTTTAAGCCATACGCATCTTTTTTATTCAATTGCGGTAAAGTCCAATTTATTTTTAGAACGTTGGCTTTGTGTAAATGTAAGAAATATTAATATTATTAAGGTTAAATGGAAAGTGTTCTAGCGCAGACCAAAAGCGTCAAATATTTTCCATTTACTGAGTCTTAAAGCTTATGCCATTAGGTCTGAAATCGCTGAACTATGTCTATGTAGCATAACATCCGTACGCTGTTAGGAACTTTTTAGTTCATTTTAGAAGTTAAGGTTAGAATATTTATGGTTTGAAATTTAAAGGTATTGTTCTGAGGAATAAACAAAATATTTTTGTTTTATTGGCGCATGCGTGTCGTGTGCTACGGATAAGTAGTGTTTTTAGATTATTATAGTATATGTTAGATTTTTTTATAACCCCGACCACTTCGAGAAACCCTCGCAATCAACCGCCTACTTCTGAACCCCTCGTAGCAAGTCGAATAACTTTGAACCCCAAATGACGCCACAATGCCAAAGCTTGTGAAGTATTTTAAACTCGGCTTCAAAATGTATTATTTTAGTAATTAATAATAATGTCCTTTGTTGTTACAGGTAATAATTCTTCACAATACGCTTCCAACCGTAAGTAAATACGTAATTTTACATATTTGTGGATTAACTTAATGTGACACGACATTGCGTCTTCTAAGAAATCGAGCTGGACGCCCTAACCTAATCGTGTTAGAGGTAGTAAAAAAGTATTACCTACTGACATCCCAATTATCCTTGTAACTATCCATTTTGCATATTTATTATTAACGCCAACTCGCATTTTTACCTTGATTGAGATATGGCCAATTTTCACAAATATAACACTGAAGAAAGCAATATCAATTTTACCCTGTTTTTCATTTTTTCCTTTCCTATAACTACAAGTCATAAACTGGATATGAGAATGTCATAAGCAAAAATTTAAATGTTTAACTATTAAAGCGCATCAGCGCTACAACAGAGGGCTGAGTGAAAATCTTTAAAGAATTATATTCAATACAGAATTTTCAATACAACTTATTTCCGTTGTATTAAGTATTAAGTCTATTATAAAAATGTTTATTCAAATGCAATAGTAACGGCTAAACTTATTTAGACCTCTGAACCAACTTATTTGTCTGAGAATCAAAAATTTTCTACTCCAGTCCAGATATTTCCAGCCGGATTTGACTCGGCATGTTGATAATAATATCCACTAGATGGCGTTAATGGGCTTTAAAATTATTCAAAGGCTTCACACATTAATATTCATGAAAAATATCAAAATGGAACACACACACATTTTTTTTTAATCCTGTTTTAATTCCTGATATTCTGATGATAGCTCGGCTTGCCGTTGTTATAAATATATTCTAAGTCGCTCAAAAATAGGGATATAAAAATTTCCAAATACTCTCTTAGCTACTTCTCAAGAATTTATTTCTGAAATACCTTCGCTGTGATATCTGAAGCTGAAAAGATTGCCGTCATTCATTTTTCCAGCTTGTATAACAGCTCTCAGAACTTATACTTTACTTAGTAACTTAGGTAAGAGGCTGTCATGTTTCAGCCGTTAAAAGAATTTTACCTAAGTATAATTTAATGCTAAAAATATGTCTTCACAAGTTCTTAAGAACTAAATAAGTTAGGCTTATGGCTTTACATAAAATGATTATGCAAAGCATCCACTATATAATTATAATAATGTCAAAAGAACAAAATAATGCGGTTTACTTTTTTCTAGGTATAAAAAAGACTACACCAAAATCCTAATAGAACACCATTTTGCAGTCGAAATAAAACGTGAGTTTATATTTTTAACGTATAACAAAACGGGTTATTCTCGTATGCATGCTCGCTACCGTTACGTTTCTCGAACCTCTTGCTATCCGAGTGATAAGATATCTCGAAATACCGGTTCGATCCTCTTCTCAAACCTTTGCGAAAGTAATATAGCCTCCAATATCATCACTCTCAGGCCTCTCAGCAAGAACTTAATTTACATGTTACATTTAAGAAGAAACCGTTTACATTTGTACGATCAAGAAATAGTACATTCTGCTATACACTTTTTTCAAAAATATAAATGGATATGATAATACGCCTGGTTGGCATTCAGTATAATATGATAGCAATTCTGCCTAACCTCGAATGCTGGTAGAAGTAAAGGTAAAGTATTCGTTCCCGATTCATGGTTGTCAAATAAATATTTATATATTACTAGCTGCCCCGGCCACGCGTTGCTGTGTTATAAATTGAAATCAAATCTATTCTATCTTTTAAGTTCGATCAAATAACAGATAGTTACGAAGTTTGATCAAAATTGGTTAAGTAACTTAGGAGTCCATTGCGGACAAACAACGTGACACATAATTTATATATATTAAGATAATCAGTTCCTTAATATACATAATTCTAACTTTGTTTAATTAAGGGTTATATAATTGGTGACTTGTCAAAAAAAGGACTTCAAAGCGATTGGAGTAATAGTTTTAACGAAGTTTAAATAGACATTTCTAATCCTCTCTTAATTTAATTAATATAGGTGAGCCGCTTAACTGGGTCACACTTAATGAACGCTCAGACAACGCACAGGAGGTAACCGCATTCTAATAGGTATAGCTTCGAATTCCATAAAAATCTGGGAGCGATTTAAACATTTATTGAAATTAACAAAAAAAAAAATCACAATAATTAGTTCGTTAGGAGTCACAGGATTTCGCATATATGAAAATAGCTTAGGAAGAATACACTCGTAACCTACCACGCGAGTGTAGTGGTAGGTGCTAACGACTACAGATGCAGTCCTCGTCATCTTCTTAATGTATGTAATTTATTTGTTTATTTTTTTAACTTTTATTTATTTTATTACGATTGGACATTAATGTAATTCAATGTAATTTGAATAAGCATTAGTTGATAAATACGTTTTGATAGTAAGTTGTTGAATATGAAATAATAATGAAATAATATAATGAGTAATTTTGGTTGATGGGTAAAAGTATCTGATAGTAAAAGATATATTTTGAAATTCAATTCTATGAGACAACAGGAAACTGCGACGTTACCTTAGTAATAAAAGTCTTACAATAATTCATTTATTCATCCACCCGTCAGTCCACGGCAGCAATCGCCACCAACAGCCAATATGTAGATATTATTTACTTTAATTTTTTAATTACGATTATTATTTACTTCCTAATTTTTATAATACTGTCAACACTTGTTATTGTTGTGTTTATTGGTATATAAATAATTATCAACTCTCTATAAATGTTTTTTTTCTCTTTATTAAGCACAGCAAACAACTACATACTATTATGTTTTACAAATCAATGTTGGCCTTAAGTAATAATAATAGTAAATATGCAGTCAAATACGCTATCCTCATATAAATAAATGTAAACTTAAATATAAACTAGCGGCCCGTCCCGGCTTCTCAAAACACAACAAAACTCTTTAAATTTTTCTATTGGACAAAATTCTTTAAATTTTTTCTATTATTAAATATTTTTCCGTTATCGCCATCTAGCGTCCGGTGGACGAACTACTTGCAGTTAACACGTTGCTATGGTAACGTTATTGATAAAACGGAAAAAGAGCGGGAAGAAGAGCGGACAGACAAACACACAAACCACTGTGATCTTAGATTATAGATTATCTAAAGCGAGTACATGCTAAGCAACAATAGCTAATCTCAAGAATGTAGTTATGTACAGCCGCAAGCAATAAGATGTAAGTAAACACCCATGTTTAACACTATCTTAGTATTTTATTAATAATTGTACTTAATTGAATGTGCATACCTGTTAATGCCAGCGACTTAAATTAATAATTATAAAAAAATAATGTAACCATAATAGGGAGTATCAATCTATATAACAATAATAAGAAACTAAAGAATAGTCACTTAAACGTGCTACTTAAATTAAGTGTTAACACAATGTTAATGTTTCTTTTTGAATAAATACATAAATAAATCTCATCGGCCGAAGATTGTCAACTACTGGACTGAAGCCTGTTCCAAAAATGAGGTGCTTTTGCAAAAACCTCCATTCTTAGCAGGCGGGTGAAGGTTGCAATAAAACACCATACATAACACTGTTGCTTATTTTGTGGTCTGCGGAAATGTATATTAATTATTTACCTTCAGCATGCCTTTTACGGCACCCTTTCAAGTGTAAAATGTTAGTGATATTCTACCAGACAGTCTAGAAATAGTCGAAACTTAATGAAACAGCTTTTGACCTTACGGCAGCAGCGTGGTGACGACGCGGTGTCGGTGAAACGACGTCGTATACACAAAGCCTCAAATAAGAACTAGTATAATAATACTGAATCTTTAACGCCCGCATTTCCTTCATCTAAACTCGGAGTTAACGTTCGAGTTATCTTAGTTTGAGTTCCCGACTATCCACTTGAACTTCTAACTTTGGACATACGTATTCGAACGTATATGTTTTACAAATAATATTTTACAGCAAACATCGGATAAATGTCTGAGTATATAGACTTTTTTATTTCTTCATTTATACGGAAACGTGGTATAGAAAACAATGTGGAGCCGCATGAGTCAAAACTATGCTGAAGCCGCAGAAAGAAGTGTAGCTGTATGATAGGCAGAAGTCTTTTATAATAAAATCTTAAAAAACCACCAACAAGTTCAATCTTTACTTTCCCTAGCCTTATAAATCGTGTGGTGTTCGGCAAAGCCAAAAAGTAATAACTATTCACTTAATCTAAAAAATTAATCTGAAGGTAACCACGATAAGCTGCCAGTAGACCATAAAACTCCGTTTGTTTTCAAAATTTACAGCGTTTTCAAAATTATGGTCTTTTTCTGCGATTTGCAACCGACCTGTCAAACGAGGAGATGATGGCAATAGTTCCCAGTTTTCTTACAACAGTGGAAGTCTTTTCTATGGTAATGAAAGTTTTTATTTTGCAATTTTTTAATTTTAATCTGCTTCGGTTTCTGCTTCCAAATGTAGCATATTTTTTAAGAGCCTATTCAATAATGTAAAATAAGTTTATTACTTTCGTTTACTTTGATATTTTTGATTCAGCCTGACTTTTGACTTCATTTCAAGGTCCCTATACATATTGTATTCAATTATGCTTAGTTATACTGAAATGAAAATTAGATATTCTCCATAAGGTATGAAATAAGCTGACTGGTCTCTCGGTAAATCTGTCTAACTATACGGCCAAAGTTTTGGACTTAATCAACAAATGAATGCAGAACTAGTCTGGTGAAACTATTCGGTAGTTTCAGTAGTATGTTTAATGAAGTAAGAATAATACGTGTTGTTTGACAATGCTTATATAGTATAGCTAGTAGATATTTAACCACAGGTTTAATCCAATATTAGGGACATCGCATAAAAAAGATTTTTTACAAAAATACTGATTTACATACTGACACAAATAACATTGCTACACAAAGCAATAAGATCGCCAACGTGCTAGCTTTAAAAAAGCCAATTTGCGAAATGCACGCCTGTAGTAAATAAAGAAAATGGAATGAAAAATTCAACCAAAAAATTATCGCGCAGTAATTAAATACTTTTTAATTTTAAAATAGAACTTATGCAAGCGAAATAAGAAACGAGAACTGAACTACGGAATAAATGCTTTCGTTTTATGTCAAAGACGAAAAAAGCAGCAGGCAATGCGAGTATAACTTTACCGCCCTTGTCAAAAGAGCATTAATGGATTTTCATACCTCTTTAACTATTCGCATATTTGTATGACAATAAAGTCGTATCTTCTGACCCATTCTTGCATAAGTAACGACGTATTTTCCAGCAGGTGTATTATAATAGCTTTTTTCTGATAAAGGTAATTTACTTATAAATAAGTATCGATATTCCACCTTCCTTTAATATACCTTTCAAACTTTAGGTTATTTTCCCCAATCGACAGAGAACCGTGAGAAACAACCATCTTTCAAAAAAGTTTCCCTATTTCTTCGATCATATATTTTTTCTTTTTTTTTCTATTATACTCAGTTCAGAATTATGTTTTAAACTATATATATATATAAATCTTCATGCATATTGTAGTGACGTTCTGAATTTATTTAATTTTCAACATACATTTTAAAAATTATATTCAACGGTATATTTGTTTTATAGACCTTCCCTTACAGATATCGAACCAGAAGTTATTGATTCATTTTCATGATCAGCCCATTAATATTTCTGGTTGGGCACGGGCCTTCACGAAAGATGAAAACACATTAGGGTGAACGGGTTAAAATCAGAACTTGGAGTAGGTAAATTGTTTTTCTTACTTCTTTTACGTAATACATAATGTGGACATGTTTTTTATTAATAGAATAAAATGTTTTTTCAAGGTATAGTGATTACGTGATTTCTTCTGACTTCGAATGTAGTAATGCAAAATCAGTAGGAAGCGATTGTAACTGGTCTAACATTGAGTCCATATAGTTTCTCAACTTCTTTTATAATGCGCAAAGCAAAGGAGTGGAACTCCCTCCCTGCGTTTGTATTTTCGAGTACGTATAACCCGTCTGTTTTAAAAGCCAGGGTGAATAGGCACTTTCTGGGTTAGCTCGTTCTATCGTAGATTCTGTCTTGGTCCCGGGCTTGATTGGGATCAAGAGCAAACCTAACTAAAAAGAATAAATAAGGGATATATCCATATTAATATATAGGTTTGACGTTTTTTGCCCTGAATAAATTTACCTTTATTTATGACCAGAGATCACAACCCACCACGCAGTCAAGTGTGGATTGGTGAATGCGACAATATTTAACCCCATTTCCCGTTAACTACACGTGGTAAAATAACTGCTTGTGTAGCGAGTGGGTCTACGTTCGCAGTGCATCGGCAAGGATTGAATGGTCCGCTTGCATTAAAGATGACATCACAACTGATTAGCTATGGTCACCTATATGCGTATACTTCACAATGACTGAGATGCAAAAAGTGGATTAGCAGCATCAATATCAGTTTTTTGTAAATTACAAATGCATGCTCAATGCATGTTCAATCTTTATACACTAATGATTTACCAAATTATACTCAATGTCATTTAAAAATGCTGCAAATTTAGAGTGAATGTTTTTTGACTTTACTCATTGTTCACAACCTTTTGTCTTATTTCTAAAGTTCCTCTATTTACTTAGTTATCACACCGAATAATGTTCCGGCTATATGTTAATGTTTAATGTTACTGTCTATCGTTATCCGTAAGTCTTTTGATGAAGAAATATAAGGCTATTTATAAAAGTTGTTCTAATACATCAAACACGGAAATGTCGAGTTCGCCCCCTGATATTTTTACTTCAATGAAACGATGCCAAATAAATATTCAAATTTTAGTTAAATATACTTACTTACAATATTTAAAAGGTCTATTTTGGGCAGCGTTGACACGGCTAAAAATAGAAGTAAAGATTATTGTCAAAATAAATGAAATATACATTTAGAGAGATTCAAAGAGATAGAAGTACTTAGACTGCCCTTGCTCCTTTTAAGGGGACGTTGTAATCCTAATTATATTATGACAATACTTTGTGTGTGTGTGGTTTTGTTACCATTCATAGTTACCATAAGCCTAAGAGGAATAGTTTTTATAATCAATTAACGTTACCATAGCAACGCGTGGCCGGGTCATCTAGTGATAATAAATTATTTAAATAATAAATTACGGTTTTTTGCACACACAGATAGGAAACAGTAAAGGGCAAGTACAACAAAGAAAAATATATAAACAGGCGACTTTAAGTAAGAAACAAGTTCGTAAATCATGCAACTCTAGAGTTGGTGCTGGCGGGTGGGTGGTGCATTTTGCGTGTTTTGTATTCCAAGTCCGTGCTACATCGTCGAATTTCAAAGTTGATCTAATTGGTTCAAAGCTTTTCTACATCTGTGTAATGAACAAAATAATGGATTGGGAAACTTGGATGCTATTGTTTAAAACACATAAAAGAGTTATTTTCGTTAAGTAATAAACTCAGCGACGTTCTGACCACATTTCAGTGAAAATTTCTAATGTTTTACATACCTGACATGTTTCATTTCGGAAGCTTACATAATGAAGCCACTAAACTCAAGAAGAAGCTTTGTATACTTTTTATGAAACAAAGTAACCAGCAAGGGAGAAGATCTCTCATTATTAAATGTATTTTAATCTTTATATGAATAGGTAAAAGCATAAAAATTCAGTGCACTTTTTAGCCATTCTTGCCCTTGTCTTGCCTTTTCAATCATTTTTGTTTTTTTTCTGATTTGTAAATATAAAAATTTATACTGTTAATAAAGAAATAATCTTTTTAACTTGTTAAACTAATTGCATTCGAAACGATATGTGGATGAACACTAGTAAAAATCAAGTAAGCACACTCATATCCTACTTAAACCCAGAACAACGATGCCTATAAACCTAAACAAAATAAAAGGCACTCCAATTTCCGTACTTTTTAAATTAGGTTGGTACTGAGCCGAGTAAAGAGTTCCAATTCAATTTAGCTGTGCAGAACTCCGAACTAAAAATTCACGACAAACGAAACCTCTGCTGAATTTAATCAGGTGTATATATTGTAGGTATAGAATATAATAGAATAGATATGAATGCTGTTGGACTGCTTGGTTCCGACTATACCTATTATTGTACGTACGTTTTAGGGAATGCAGCTATAATAGAACTGTAATTTAGCGACCTGAAAGATCTGTTATGACATGACTCACCTTCATATTCATTCTTATAAGATAGCATTGAAAAAACGCAATATATATATATATATCAATTATAAAACTAAAATGGCTGTTTTATCTCAATTGATTGCCCAAACATTAAAATATTTCTTTCGAATACGAGAGGATGTTCCTCTCATTGATGAGACATCGTTGGCCTAAAGCGTAAAATAAGAAAGGAACTAGAAAATTTTGACGGGTGCTCACAAGGCTCGGTAGCTCAATTGGGAGAGCATTGGACCGGACTTCCAAAAGTTGCGGGTTAGATTCCCGCCTGAGAATACACTTGAGAGCCGAGTAAATTTTTTCTTGTATTTTCTATTAAAATAATTTAAGATAGCATTGAAATTATGCAAAAAGAAATATAAATCTCTTAAAACTCACCTTCATTTTAGAGTAACTCGTTTAACCTGGAAGCCTCCAAGTAGTTTAGAATCTTCCTAACTTTGAGAGAAATAAAGTTCCCTCGGATAATATATCATAGTGGAAACTACGTTTATGGTTTAAGGAGCCAAAATCTCAAAAGAGACGTTGGCGCTTTGTCTTTACTCTCTTTATTATAATGTACGCTATGTAATTTCGTAGAGGTTTCACTTACCTTCAGAAATAAATATAGAAACGACGATTTAGCATAATTCAAATACTGTTATGACCTAAGTATACAAATTATAATTAAAGTTGCAATTATATAGCATGAAAGACGAAACATCTTAATGTTGTATCAGACCAAAGAGGCTTCGTATATTGTCATACTTACCTAGATATGTTTTTCCCAGTAACAATAATATATATTGTGAACGCACTATATCTTATTTATGTCAAAATATCTTAATGAAATACCTAGTGATGTTTACTATCATTATAACAAAAACTAAAGTCCAAGTATTTAAAAAAAATAAACTAATTTTAATTAAATTTTAAACTCTTATTTAAGATAAATTATTGAAAAATATTGGATAATATTAATGATACTTATAAAGTATCATAAATATATATTTAGTTTAAAATTTCATAATTATTAGTTTCTTTATTTTGAAGTATTTGGACTTGCAAGTTAGTATGAAATTGCTTAACCCTTATACTTTGACTGCGACCTTCTTGTAGCAACTACACTCGTAGCACGTAGCACTATGTAGCGAAAAACTTCGTAGACCAAATTACCCACTAGACGTTGTCAGCAAATAAATGATGTGGTTATGTTAAATCCATTTTTAGGGTTCCGCAGCCAAATGGTAAAAAACTGAACTCTTGTGGATTCGTCATGTCTCTCTGTCTGTCTGTCTGTCTGTCCGTCCGTCCGTATGACACAGCCACTTTTTTCCGAAACTATAAGAACTATACTGTTGAAACTTGATAAATAGAAGTATTTTGTGAACCACATTAAAATTATCACACAAAAATAGGAAAAAAAAACAATAAATCTTGGGGGTGCCCCATACTTAGAACTGAAACTCAAAAATTTTTTTTCATCAAACCCATACTATGGTTAGGTTTCCAAAATGATATTGAGGTATTTAATAGGATTTTTTCTAAACGGAATAGTTTGCGCGAGAGACACATCTAAAGTAGTAAAATGTGTGCGTGTGTGTGTGTGTCCCTTAACTTATAAAATAAGAGAATGATAAAACTAAAAAAATATATGATGTAAATTACCTTGCAAATTTACACTGAAAATTGGTATGAACTAATCTAGTTAGTAGTTTTTTTAATTTACTTAACTAGTTTGTACGGAACCCTTAGTGCGCAAGTCCGACTCGCACTTGGCCGGTTTTTTCATTTAACTGTTACGTGAAATGAAAACAACAAAACACATTTTTTGGTAATACAATACAGTAGGAAAACAATAAATTTAAATCGAAACTAATATGCCATCTGATGGGACTTCTGATTACATAAATGATTACTCATTTTGTACAGACATAAACATGTTTCACGAAAATGAAAAGACAGATACCCAATATCTTTGTTTGTACAACTAATTGCTTAGTAATAAGTGTGACAGATGTTTTTGCTTCATCTCCCCGATTAGCGCAGATAAGGAAGGAGGTTCGATATCACAGTCCTTTGGGATAATTTCTTGTGAAACTTGGGACTGCGGTCAAGTAAAATGTTATTTATTAAACCGGAGAGTTAGCGTCAGCGTTTGCTTACATGGAACGTGTCACCAAATATAAATAACGTAAAAATATTAGGCTCACTCTCTTTACAGTGTTTCTTATCTGTAGGAAAAACCAGGTCCCAGCTATGTTCTTATAGCGTATTGAAAAGGGTGATGACGGTGGTAAGTACGAAACAACTTTACACGATTTCAAGCAGTCATAAAAGTTTTTACTTTTCACTCAAGAACAATATTAGTATTTTGACTAAAATGAAACTAAAGTACAAAGACTGGTCATCAAGCTATGAAAGTTAAAGTTTTATTTATTATTTTATTTTACATACCTTATAATAATAAGAAGAATAATAATAAAACATTTATAAAAATGAATATTTATAAAGATACTAGCTGGCCTGGGCACGCGTTGCAATATTATAAATGAAATATGAATGAAATATGAAATGAGATATAAATATGAAACATGTCCTATATCCTAAATTGTAACAAATCCAGCAACATAAAAAAAACCGGCCAAATGCGACTGGACTCGCGCACCGAGGGTTCCGTACAAAACTGTAATTATTAAAAAAAAGTGATGTTACTAAAAATTTAAGGTTTTTGGATTTTTTCCTTTATTTGTGCATAAAACATTGCTTCATGCCAAATTTTAAGATTCTAGGTCGACTGGAAGTACCCTTTAGGTTTTGATTCCCTTGCGAGTAGTTCCGAGTTTGAAAATATGCCGCTTAAATTGCTGTTTATTTTGATTGCATCGACATGGAAGTTTGATTTTGTTACAGCTTAAAGGTATTATAGACCTCAGTATTCGATATGAATTTGAATTTAATACCTCTACGCGTTCATGGGGAAAGGGGTAGTTTAAAATTATTCAAATAATTTTTATTATATGATGTAACTAAAAATTTACGGTTGCCGCAATTTTTCCTTTACCAGTGCTATAAGTCGTTGCCTCGTACTATATTTCAAGATTCTGGGTTCACGGGAAGTACCTTGGAGGTTATGATTCCCTTGCGAGTGTCGAAAATTTGCAGAAATTTGCGGCATAAACGGCTGTATCTTTTGATTGCATTGGTTTAGAAGTTTGATTTTTTCACAGCTCCAAGAGACAGTAGACTTCAGTATTTGATATAAATTCCTACTTGATACCTCCATGCCTTCCTGAGAAAAAGGGTCTTGACAGACGGACGGACGAACAACAGAGTTTTTTCCTTTCGAGGTACGGAACCCTAAAAAACATCAAAATCGATCGAGTAATTTCGGAGTTCCTCGCGGTCAAACACTGTGACAGGAAATTTGTATATATATATAAATATAGATAAATAGAGTTTACTCGTCTTTAGAATTGATTTTCATATTGGCCGCCCTGTATGAAAAAAATATAAAGAGTAACATTTAGTGATTGTTACGTTTTTTGTGCGCAATCTATCATGCGCACCTTTCACCTTTGTTTTGAAGTTTTGTTTTATTATTTTCTGTTTCTGTTCAAAGACAATTTAGCTGTGTGTGCTATCAATCGTACGTATATTATAGTTTGCATCCTTTTTTAAAGGTATTGGTTGTTCAAGATTAGCTAGTATAAACTATGGTTGCCTGGTACCTATTGCACGATTAATGATCGAGTTTATATTGGAAGAATTTGTTTTGTAGGTTGGTAAATTGTGTTGAAACTAACACTCCCAACCTATGTGAGTGTGTGTGTGTGTGTATAACAAAATTAATCATTTGTGCGTTTGTATCTGAGGTCAATGACTAGATATCGTGAGACAAAATCTGAAATATCTTATTGAGCGCAGCTCTCTTTTAGGCAACTCACAAATTTCTCTTGTCTCCCTCCTGCTACTTAACGGTTCAACCGATTCGAACGAATTTTAGCATGAACATACATGATTATAACCTGACGGACATAGGTTATGTAAAAAAAATATAGACTTTACCATGGAGGAATAATCACCCTTCAAAAATCTAATTGCTGCGCTCAGTATTTGCAAACAGCAGCATGTATTGCAGACCTAGTAGATAAATATGTTTAAATTAATAACGCAAAAATAAACTAAAATAAGGAAAATGTTAAGTATCGCTTCTAATTGGTGGGAATATAACTCGCGCTTTCCATACGTGGGACTGCTGGGCAAACTACTATGCCACACAAACATTAGTTTAAATTATTTTCATTACTTACAATACTTACGTTTTAAACGTTTGTCATAAAAAGCGAGAGAACATAAACCTCTGGTGTCCTATATCCAAAGTTTTAAGTTATTTCATTTAGAACTGTCTAAATGTCACCCAACAGACAAAGGGTACCAACCATAACTCAAACCTCAATTATGCTTATACATACTATGGGCATTATTATATATTTTAAATCTGTCCTTTATTATATTTATTTATTTGAATAGCACATAAAAGACATACCCTCACTTAAAACTGTCATTGTATTACGGTATTAACCGATATTGAACTCTATATACTAGAATTTAAGTTACAAATTGAATAGAATTTGGAGAAATAGCTTAAACAATTATAATAAGCTGTCAATACAAAATCGATATCTTTACAGAAGAAATATCAGCAGGAAGAAAATATAACTGTGTCCCAATTGAACGTGGTTTGGCAATGCAGTTTATATCGAGTCATAAAAGGCCTGTTAGTGCAATGACAGCTACATTACCTATACGTTAAGGTTTCGGATTCTAATTCAGAAAGTGGCATGTATTTGTGTAAAAATTCAAGTATTTTTTTAAATTATCGTGGTAACTATACTTATATATGTATTATATCCGTTATTGAGTATTCGTAGTACACGCTCTAATTAGTCTAGTTTGAGAATTTTCCACAAGTAAAAAAAAAAATTAAGTGTTGTATATATCCATAGGCTATAGTAGCAACTGACGTTGAAATAAGCTGTGTGAGTATAACCTTAGAGGTACCATTATGAAGAAATCAAAATAATCTCTAGAAAATTTTAATGGTTATAGAAAGAATCCATAGATAAGGAAAAGTTTTTACACTGACCTGTCATTAGTTTAATCGCATCTGTTTGAAAAATATTATTGCCACATATATTGTCACGAACAATAAAATCTATACATTGAAAAGCCATGTCACACTAAATTGGCCAAAAGCAAAGAGACATAATTCAAATCTGCCGCGTTATTTGTTTGTATGTTTTTGTAATTTTCATTAGTTTGGTCAACATTCCTACCCTCACCTAAATTTATTCCATTTCCCTTTCGCACATATCTTGTCTTGCATATGGAAGAGCGAGACGACCGCGCCATCTATTGGTGGCAAATCATACCGCAATGTGGCCAACATGCGGGTATAAAAAAAAACTACTAATGGCCGCTCGCGCGCGTGCACCGAATTTCGCAATTATAAACCGAACTATTGACCCATCCGCAAAACCCTACAAGTTTTATGTGACTGTGTCTTCGTGTGCGTAACATTAAGGAAAAGTAAAGCCCAGGTACGTCCTTCAGCATTTCACACCACGTGGCGGTCAAGGAATCGTGCCCCTTTCATCTCCCTCTTATATTTGTTGTCGACCGTCTGCCCCGTTTGGTCTCTGATTGGTTAGCGCGCATCACGTGTTTGTTTCCGGCCCCGCACCACAGCGCACCTCGTAAAAAAATACCTATTAATCACATTGCCCGATCATCATGTAGCCATATTCATAATGCCCGGGCAATGTGATAAATAGGAGAGTTTAGATTGTAATTAATCATTTGGCCCGGGCATTATTCATACTGCCCTCATTTATCACTTGGCCCATAACATATATACATCTTATTGCTCGTGACTGTACACAGATGCGATGGTCTCCGTTTGTGCTAGGCCAACAATTAAGGCCGTATCCCATCACTGAAATGCCAGCTTTATACCAAGTAGATAGATATGGCTGATGTGCTACGAACGTAGACCCATTCTTAACACAATCAAATACCCCTACCACGAGGGATCAACAGGAATGTCAATAATATGAATTCCAGATTTTTAATATTCAACGATTCGTATTAAGTTTAGTTCCGTGAGTAGGGTGCGCAGTGTTTTATGGTCTTAACCATGAGTCTCAAAATATCAGATTTATCAAATAGGCTGACGTTAATAACTCTCTCCAGATAATATTAATGATAGATTTAGAGAGAAACCCCAAACTATGCTTGCCGCTGAATTAATAGCATTGCAAAATAATGGTATTCTAAATTGAGGAATAGTTTATTTAAATATTATTTGCATATGCATAAAGACTTTAATAGACATAAGAGTAAATATTTAACTTACGACTTTGTAAATCATATAAGTACTACTAAGCTATGAACCAAAAACACTTAAAATGATCACTAACAATATTCGTTACTATCTCTTGGTAGTAAATGAAAATATTTCTTAAATGTTGTATAACTATGTAATGTAACACATAATAAAAGGGAGTAAAAACAGTAGGGGAGACCGGGCAAAACGAGGTTCGGGGCAGAACGGGAAATGCGCTGTTGTGTGTCTCTTGTACACGCAACAGTGCCGGCAAACGTGTCATTCTAAAGAACTTCAGTCGACTCACATCAGTCAGCCGGAGACAAATTTGTCTCGACGTGTTTTGCTTCTTTACCAAATAAAAACTGAATTTGTTAATTGTGTTATAAAAAATTTTGTAACAAATAACAAAGTACTATTAGGTGAGTAATCAATTTATACCACTTTTTTAACCAAAAACCATTCCTGTAATATTGAATTTTAGTTATGAGTGTTTTGTACCGTTTCTTATATTTTTGTTTAGAAACGACTAACCTTATTTGAAAATATGTTAGTTGGGGCAAAACGATCGGGGCAAAATGGGATACTATCCCATGCCCTGTTTTTACTAAAAAAATAACCTTTTTGTTTTTATTATTTACTTTTTTATCAAGATGGTCCGCAATTATAAACGAAAATCAGATCGCACATAATATGAAGAGTCAATGCGGTTATTTCTGAGAAAATGCGATGCTTAGAGCCTCAAGCAATTATAATGTGCCTAAATCCACTCTAGAACGTATCGTGTCAAGAAAAAGGGTAAGATTATAATATTAATGGAAACTCAGTAACAGATACTGATTTCGGAAAATAAGTATGGATCGCTACAAAACAGTTTAAGAAAATTAAATTTGAAAAAAATCGAACATAAGACTGAAAAAAGAAACTTTGTAAGAAGACTAAAACTAAAACAAAGAAAAAATGCATCAAACATAATAAAACCAAAACTAGGTCCCGAGTCTCCCCTACTTGCCGAGTTACTAGTTACAAAGCCATGGTGTAACTTTGACATTCAATACACACATGTTAAATAAAAAATATTTTTTCTTTATTTATATTCGTAATTAATTATCATGAGAACACAAAGAGTCAACGAGGATTCAAATAGGATAAAGATTGACTTTTGCATTAAAGAAATCAGTGAAAACACGATCATAACCAATTTGCTTGCTCCAAAATAAAAAATAATCTTCTACGCTACTTTTACCTCGCCCAGCTATAAAGAAAAACCACAACCTCGAATTTGGCAACGCTGCTGTCAGCTTTCCTAATATTTCAACACAACAATAAATGATTTAAACTGAAATATTACTCATTTATTTTTTGGATCCAGGCATTTTGTTTATCATTTATTATGTAAAACAATCACAAAAAGTTTAGAAATATCAATATATATCGATATTTATGTATATAAAATTACTTACAGAACACCGAAACTTGTACATATTATTCAAACTAGGATCCAAATCAAGCAAGCTACGACAAGGCGAAGCTTATCATTTCAGCTGAAACGTCAGTCTTAATTATATTTCGACCTTTCTCAGCCAACCCAAGGCCGTCGTATAATAAAATAGTAACGATCTACGAAGCAAAGACCAAACCCTTGCTCATTAAAACTTCGGCAGTGTAATAAATCAGTAAAATTTATTACCAACCTGGAACAAACAATAGTGTCAGCGGTAAGGCAGTTTTATTTGTTTGATAACCATTACATGATAGTTAGTCTTATAATTATTGAGCTAAATGGAAACAACGAACAATCACGGGGAACAACAAGATTGAAAATATTCGAGTGGAAACTTATTTTAAAGAAAAAACTGTTGAGTAGTCCTCTTCAGTAACGCTTTAATGATCATATTAAAACATATTAACATACTGATACACAATGTATTTTATGAAGTCTGATTATTAACTCAATATCTGAAAAGTAGAAGAAATACGAGATATATGAAATTATTAAAAGACATTTTAGCTTAGTTCAACAAGTAGTATAAAAGTATGACTAAAATTGATATAAATAATTGACTGCTGATTTTGCCCTTATTTACCTTCACAGAGTTTTGATAATATACTTAAAAGTTGTGGCAATAATCCTAATCAACGTCCCAATTGTTTATGTCTAAAGAGATTATATGTTTTGGCTGTACATACACCTATATACTTGTATTTACGAATAATCACGCGAATATTCCAGACGATACATCAATTTCATTCTTTTCAAACTTCGTATTCCCATTTACCTCCTTAGGATTTATATTTAGCATTATCGTTTCTTATTTTTTATAAACATAAAGTCTAATATGAAATACAAAATTCATTTCTAACTTCAAGGATTGGGCTATGCCTTGACGAGTCATGAATGACTTATTGAATAATAACAAAATCATTAGTTTATAATTTTAACATAGTTATTCACCTATGATCAAAGAATCGATTTACTTATTCTGGAAAGGAAACAACTTTTGATGTGAAAATATCTTATTTTTACTGTCCATTCAATAAATAAATATATAAATGTAATATTATCATTTAATCAAATCTTTTTTACAAATAGCATTCACAATATTATATCCTGTTAGAAATCATATCGAGAAAAAAATAGAAATCATATCTCACGCTAGTATGTTCAAAGTAATTTCCCGTAGAAAGTCTGCTGAAAGGTCCGGATATTAGGCGTGGTAGCAACAATGCGGCTTGTAGAACGATCTGATAATTTTATGGGTAACGAATAGACTATGTATAAATGTGCTTTTATCTGACCAATGACAAATCAACTTTTGATATCTTTGCATAAATTATATTTTTAGTTATTAAAAAGCGAGCGTGACTCGCGCACCAGAGGGTTCATAACAACTTACGGAATTACAGGCATCAAGACCTTTTTTTCTCTTTCTAGTTTTTTCTTTGGAGGCTGAGGGTTATAACTAAAATTATTACTCTGAAAAGTTGGTAAATGCAGGTAGTCAGGGAATCTTGTAGTAAAATTTCATACTTGTTTTTTAGTGGTGAAAAGTTCCATATTCGTTTTTACAAAGACACAAATTTCAAATATTTATAAACACACTACAGTCAAAATACCAACAGATCGGAATATAGACCTGCATGTGGTCCATGAACTAGCATCAACAATTGCTCTAACACACTGCTTTTGTGGAATTAAAACTGTCCCTACTTTTACTGAGTTGCCCAACACGAGAATACCATACCATACTCATGTTTGATATTCCCTTTTTTTTTGTGAGTTGTATATATTTAGTTTTTTTATTATTAATTGTCAAATTGTTCATATTAATCCATTTAATAACGTTAGCTGTTTTATTATTTATAGAATCATTAAATAACTCATTTGGTTTTTCAGTTAATACCACTGATATATCATCTACGTAGAGTACACACGGAAAATCTGTTACTTTCGGGAGATCATTGATAAAGAGTAGAAATAACAGAGGTCCCAGGATACTCCCTTGCGGAACACCGCCTCTATTGTAATTCGTACTTGAACAGGTATGAAATAGAATAGAGCTGGTGTTCATATATAGTATGAGTCACTCTTTAGGAATTGAGTTTCAACATATTGTACATTGTTTTGCAGGTAACTTCTGATCCAATCAAGGCAAATACCGCGGACGCCATATTATTTCTCCAACGCTATCTTTTTCATTAGTAGATTTTGTATTTCTTTATCAGCTAATTCTAATTTCACGGATAATTCTATGTTTAAGCTTCTCAATTCCTCCATGTCTTCAGTTTCACGCGTAGACAGATCAGGTCTTCAGGTCAGGCTGCTATGAGGAGTCGAGGTAAATGAAACAAGTTATCACAAGTTTTTCGAACACTTGATCATGATTTATTAACTACACTCGAGAGCAATGAATCCGGGTCACTTAAAGAATGTTAAAAATCTCGGAAACTAAAAATGATAGGTTAATGCAATACATTGTATTTAATAGACAATGTAATACTCCTTAAATGAAAGTAAAAAAAATATGAGTCACCATACATTTTATTAACACAAAATTACATAAAGAAAAAAACTGCTGATCTCTCCTTAAAACAAAAATAGGAAACATGAAATGTTTGAACTTTATTACGATTTTCTTGAATTTTAATACTTCGTATTGCCTCCTCGTGCTTCCATTACTGCGTTTACGCGGTTTGGCATGCTGTACACCAAGTTCCTTATACGATTTTGGGGAATATTCTCCCATTCCTCTGTGAGAGCAATTTTGAGCTCACGAAGCGTGATTGGGGGAGGGTTTCGTTGTTTTACGCATCTGCCTAGCTCGTCCCAAGCATGCTCGATCGAGTTGATATCCGGGCTGCGCGCTGGCCACTCCATACGAGTAATGTTCATCTCTTGAAGGTAGTCATTCACAATCCTACCTGTATGAGGTCGGGCATTGTCATGCATAAATAAAGAATCCTCACCTAAATTGACCATAAATGGACCAACGTGATCATTGAGGATTTCTTCCACATATCTTACGCTAGTTAAAGAGCCGTTTTCTATGATCACCAGCTCTGTGCGACTTTCAGAAGAAATTCCGGCCCACACAAGTACAGACCCACCACCGTAGGCTACTTTTTCTTCGATGCATGCTTGCTTGAATCTTTCCCCTGGTCTTCGATACACTCTGTGTCTTCCATCGTGCTTGTAGAGCATAAATTTTGATTCGTCGGAGAACATAACTTTTGACCAATCTTCAATACTCCAATTTACGTGGCTCTGGGCATATCTTAGTCTTGAAATACGATGCCCACGCTCCAGTTTAGGGCCGTTTGCAGGTCTAAGGGGTTTTAAGTTAGATTCAGCAAGCCCACGTCTTACTGTCCATGCACTTGGGTTACTTCCTCCGAGGCGTCGAAACTGATTGGTGAGTTCAGTTCCTGTGAGAAAGCGATTTCGAAGCATGGTGATCACAAAGTATCGGTCTTCTCGTGCTGTGGTACACCTGGTTCTGCCCGTTCCTGGTCTGCGTAGGTTAGAACCAGTTTCTTCGTAACGTCGGAGAACTCTTTGTACTGTTGACAGCGACACACCGACAGTCCTGGCTGTATCGCGCTGACTCCGGCCGGTTTCCAGCATTGTAAGTATTCTGGTGCATTCTTCAGGCGTAAGCGACATAATTTCAGCTTGAATAATGAATATAGAGCACTATCAACATGGTTTATGTACCCACATAAATGACAGATTACAAACAAAAGCAAAACCAAATGCTGTAATTTCGTAGTTCCATCTTCGAAAGTGGCCCTTTTTCAAATTTGATTTTTTTATGATATAACTTTACAATAACTAAGAAGTTTTAATACCTTAATTTAAGGAGTATTACATTGTCTATTAAATACAATTTATTGCATTAACCTAGCATTTTTAGTTTCCGAGATTTTTAGGATTCTTTAAGTGACCCGGATTCATTGCTTTCGAGTGTATATCTGAATCATAGCATTTATTTTCTCTATTGCAAAATGTAACAAACTTGTTTTCATGGTAATTTGATTGACCTGGAGAACTTTGTACGGTAGCACAGTTTTTTGTTTAGAATCGAAGTGCTGGTCTTACTACTTTCAGGCATTTTGGTTGTTTTGTTGGTGCTGCAAGTAAGGCATTTCCATTTTAGCTTGCTTTGGTTTGCATTTTGAGACGAGCAAAAAAGCTTTTTTGATACCACTGCGCAATTGAGATCGTAGTTTTTGTCACAAATATATCATTTTAAGTCTCCCTTTATGGGATAAACCCCTTTTTTTAAACTTTGTGCATTGTAAATCTGTAAATGTATCAAATGCTATATCGTTATTTTAACGGTCGGGGAAGTTACTTTAACGCTCTTTTTGCTTGCACATTCAGGGCAAATTTAATTAAAATATAAAAACCAATATAAAATATAAATAAAAGCCAATTTCTTAGCTTAATTATGACCTATGTATTAACATCACATTTGACTTCACTTTTGTCTCAATTGCTATTTTAAACACGTAGGAAAGTCATGAGTTAATGACGCAATAATTATAATTTTCTTTTGTTACGAAAGTTCACTTAATTGGTGGTCTGATTAAATCGATAAAAATCTAAAATGTGAAGATAAACAAAATGAACGGTATAAAAGCAGAAGAAGAGAGTTCATAAAGAGGATCGAACCGTGACACTCGTGAGGCAGCAAAGTGAAAAGTCAGTTTTTACCATCACACACCAGCTGGTCAATGCGAAACGCAGCCAAATTAAGACATTATATTAGAGAAGACTTCATATTGAGTAGTTTATGTTAATACGTACTCTTTATTTTAAAATTCACTATCACTGCATATTTTTTTCTAGTTTACCCTTCGTTTAACTTCCCACCAAAATGGTTTTATGTGTTTTTAAGAATATCCTTGATTTACTACTTATTTAAGGCACGGTACTAATATTTTCCACAAGGCATTTCTGCACGATAGCCTGCATATAACTTCAGGTAAGAAGATGTAAATAAAGCAAACAGACACCATTTGTCCTTTTTGCAAGAAAGCGTTGTAAGTTTTCAAGCATATGTATAAATTCTTATTGACTTAAAGTGAGATCTGAAAAAGGTTTGAAACTTTATAACCTTAAAATATTATTTTATTGTTTAGAGTTCGTCTTCCTTTCTTGAAATGAAAATTTAACTCAAATAATTAAGAATTAAGCGAGTTATCTCTCGCTGATTGGTCGATAAATACTTCGAACAAACTTATCATGGAATATTAAGATTTAGCAAAGCCAATGGTGGAATATGCGAACTTTAAATTCAGAGACATTACTGCTATGAATATTTTTAAGAATTTCTGGAGTTCATCAAAGCAGCAGCAAAGGAAAATGAATAATAAATTAAATATTACAGAGTTATACATAAAAGCTCGGCAACAGGATTTCCAGAGTCTAATCAAGTGGAATGTTTGATAATTCCACTAACAAAAGCCGGGATATTTAATTTTATTTTTTTAATCAGATATTTCGAACCTCAATAATAAGCCAACAAAATAAGGAGCACTTCTGCTCCCCATTTTGTTGACTTTTGTGATTTATGTCAGCGAAAAGATGTTGAAATAATTAGTCTTTTGAGCTCATACAAAAACTATTTAGAGCTATATAGTATTTGATAAAAAATTAATACAAAAATAAAAGTTGTCAATGGAATGAATGAAATTCTATAGATGTTTCAGGAAAATAACATTAATCTTTGATATCAGTTTCAAATTGTAGATTCATTAATTTTAATACGTTATGTCTTTAATACGTAATTATCGAAAGTATACATCACTACTAAACCACAAAATTATCACACCAGTCTTACAATACTCACTATTTGGTAGTCTCCTTCAAATCCTAATCAAGTAAATAAAGGAAAATCATAGTCTTTAAAAATGTTCAAAAATAAAATAAATAGCTTAAATAAAAATAATCCCACATTAACTTTACTAAAATTAAATAATAACAATCACAAAATCAATCACTGTTTTTAAAATGCGAAAAGAGTACAGTCAACGTTTTGTTGTTGAGACGTACTTTAAGTATACAATTTCAATAAAAAATAATTTTAATTTTTGTGTATGTCGACTACTGTCGATTGTACATACATCTAATTTCGGCTCAAATGGAGCTTAGTATTTTGTAATCACTGTCTTATAGAGAAGCAAAGTTTCGCAATGGTTATCGCGTTGTACCTATGATCTTAAGGGATGGTTATCAGATATGGGACTGAAAAATTATAAACTCCAGTTCTTCCGTGTCTTGGTCCTTCACGAATCTGGGATCGTTAACCCTTCATGCATCTGGGATTCAACTAAATGATATTCCTCAATTTTCAGCGATAGTCATTACGTTCCAATGCTGGCACTTAGGATATTACCAGTATATTTTACTTATGTGCCAATAGTGGAACAGAGAACGTGCAAAGGCTTAAACCGTTAGTCCCGGAATTTGCATTAATTATCTCTCATTAATCATCATCGGACTCGCATGGTGATCCAGCGCGCGATTTGAAATATTAATAGTCTGAAAAATATTTTGTCTATTCTACTTATGACAATGGACGTGGCTTAGAATCTGTTTTTCATTTCAATGATTTGTTTCGATTTTATTAACCTAACATCTTGCTTTCCTATCTTTTTCATGATCATATTTTTACCGATTTAAATTGATTACTTCAGCCGATGGAGCATGTAACTCCACGGCTATCTTTTTACCCCATCTTATTGCGGTAGCTCCTCGTTGACTATGCAAACTCAATTACCGACGGCATACATTTCCCAGATTAAGCCCGAGCTACCGTTACAACTTTCTGAATCGTAAGTAACACTAAAAGTTTTTGTTCAATTATTATCGAACTTGGACTGTTTGTTATCGCATATAGTGAGAAATATAAATCTTTATAAAGTTTAAGTACAGAACTCTACCGGTGAGCGGACGCCACTCCTATAATTGGGCGTTTTGCTATATTTTACACAGTTAGAAACCATAGTAAAAGAAAAGAATTAGAAAACTTTAGGTGCATGGTGACTACCTTAAGTATCATTAGTCGGTCTACAACATTCTTAAGTGTGAAGGGGTGGTACTAGTCTACTGTGTCGGACACCACGTTGATAGGGGATATAAGTGTGTAATAGTAGTGGATTTTGGATTTTATTAAATACTAGCGGCCTGTCCCGGCTTCGCAAGGGTGGACAAAATTCTTTAAATTGTTTCTAGCATTAAAGCATTTTCTAGCATTCTTTAATTTTTTTCTAGCCGATGTTACTCAGCGTAAATGTAGCTTTCCAATGGTGAAAGAATTTTTGAAATCGGCTTAGTAGTTTTTGAGTTTATTCATTGCAAACATACAAAAATACAAATCTTTCCTCTTTATAATATTAGTGTAATTGATATGCTCGTGACACTTACGTTTATACTTACGTTTGTCATCATCAGCTTGTGAGATATGTAAGTTCAGTTGTAGGGGCATAGGCTTTTCCTATGGATGTACCAATGCAAACCAAATACCTCTTATATGGTTATGGATTCTTAATCCATAAACGCAGTATTCAACTGGGATGATATATTACCAGCCCGAAAGAACTCAGATTTCTCAAGGTTGAGAAAATTCTATAAGCTTCGCTTAATTTTCTATAAGTTACAAGCTAAAAGAGCGACGCTAACTTGGAGGAGTCACAATAGATGTTATTAGTCACAATGATTACACTGGTCCTGCAAAGCCTTAAAAGTCACATATAATAGATTTAAATACCATAAACAGATGCCATAATTGACCCTGCGAACTCTTGATTGTAGTGTTGGTAAAGACTGTGCAAGTCGTCGGGATTTAACGGCTTAACATGCGTTTGGCAGTGCAAAGGAGCATGGGATAACTTTATATTTTATTTTATTGAAGAAAACCAACACCTCTTATACCTTATGTAATAAAATCCAATGCATGTAATAAAAAAATTAATGCAAACAATAGTTTTTAGTTACCCATCCCATGACTGGCCCATTATAGACCTAACGCTCAAACTACTGAACAATAGATTTCCTCATTCTACTACAAACTTTCCCCAGAAAGCAGTTTAGATAAATATTTAAGAATTTCAACCTATTTAACGACTTTCGCGTCTCTTATAGGAACAGCTCACTTTACAGTAAAAAATGCTTGAAATATTGGATTAAAAAATTGTAAAATGCGCGATTTTATGAAAAATATTGAATTCCGTGTATCTGGGTGAAAATTAAAACTTAAAAACTCTTAACAGATCACCAAATTTTATCAAATATTTAGGTCATTTTATTAAATGTCCGTCAGTTAAAAATAATAACAATAATACGTTCATTCGGTACAAAAGCTAAAGCTAAAAGCATTACATTTTTTCACAATAATTTCTTTAAACTACACGAACATAATAATAAACTAAATAAATGTCACGAGCCAGAAATAAATATTGTTTAAAAGAGAAACATGTATAATGGCAGTTTATTTTAGATTGCACTCTACACAAAGGATGGGGCGAATGTTTGCTAAAAGACCAAAACGATCCTTGGCAAGTATGCAGGGCTGCAATTGGGCGTGCAATAATAATGACATTACGCCGGCAGGGTCACCAGATATCACAGCATAATAGAAAATCACAACAAAACCGATATATCCATATTTTTTTAGAATCATAATCATTTATTGCCAAAATATGGTACATCAAGATATAAATTTTTTGACAATATGGTACATCAAGAAATATAATTTTTGTATTTCCTCGCTTTTCTATTACATTTATTGTATACCTTAAAATTTAAATTATGTATTGAGTTGCTAGTTCCCTTAACTTTTTCCAAAGATTATTTGTATCAAAGGCCGTAGTCAAGATAAACTTAACATAGTTCATATGTAAGGCGGAAATGCTTCTCCAGTTCCGGTAGCACAAATTCTGGTGGAAAATCAGTTGTGCTCAATTTAATATGAAAAAATACCTAGATTTTTCTATTTTTATTAATTTCTGATACCTGCATTTTTGTTCAGAAGGTTTTCACTTTAGGATTAAGCAGGAGTGGAAATATCAAGAAGTAATAAAAGTGATTCTTTTTTATGATTATTTACAAACGACTACGACCTCCGTGATCGAGTGAGTCGAGTGGAAAACAATCTTAATTATGTTGTCTCGGGTCCTTTTGTGTTACCCTACTGGTGATACTTCCTTTCTTAAGGATGCCAAACCAAAACAAACAGCAAATCATTTCTGATCACTTGACATCAGCAACAGTTTGCTTTGAAGATGTCAGCTGTCAAAAACAAATACTACACGAAACTGTGTATTACTTTTAGTAAAAATTTCAAGTCTACAAGCTTTTCCGCACACGACCGACATTTAAACCGATTTTGATCAATTAACGCACACATCCGATTGTCTACTCAAGTTTAAAATTTCTCTTTTAAAATCAGTAAAAAACCAACGAAGAAAACTCGTTTAAAGTCTATAATGATCAAATTTTCCTAACGATTCTCTGAGTAAATAAGTCTAAAAAGTTTTAATTTAATATTAACCCTATTTATTAAAATAAACGTACATGTGCCAACCCTCGAATAAAAGCCTGCTACAATTAATGTGAACACTAGGTAAAATAACACGTCCAAACAAAAAAACATAATTAAAAGCTTAGACGACTTTTATCGTCACAAAAACAACCTCCGTGGAAAAGAAGGTAGAATACTTAAGTGAAAGAGGAGGCTTTTTCCAGAGACAAAGGTCAGTAAACTCATTTAATGGGCAAGCAAATTGTGTACAGTTAATTGAATAAAATAGTGAGAAGATGACGTCATATACCTGTTTTTTACGGAAATGAATTTCTTGAAATAAATTTCGGAGGTTGTATGTATATTTTTTTTTTAAAGATTGCTTTGAGTTGTGTTTGGTTTTTGTTCGAATTTCAAGCTCCTCTGTGTTTTGTAAGACATGTATAGCCAACATGCATAGTCGTTATCACCTACCCGTCCACAGTGGGCCTAACGAAGCTGGTTATACTGCATCATCGTTACTGTGTTTACATCTACAAGGAATACCTTTACCCCAGGAGTAGGAATATTAAGATTATGATATTTTATAGAAAACAGTTCATAATCACACGACTAAACTCCACGAGTTCCCAAATGCAAGCTAAACTATTCCAGACCTAACGTGACGGTCGCTTGGTGCAACAGTAGCGATCCTTTTTTTTTAACGTGAGGGCAAAATACGGTTATTAACCTGCGGAGGCAATGGCAGCTCCGCCGGTGAGTTCAAGCCTCCCCGTCGGAGTCGCCACTGTGTGACGAGTAGTGTGGCGCCAGCGATATACCTGCTAAAACCCCACGTGTGCCCTACACTGTCCTTCGGCCTCGTGGGTCCCTTTTTAGGAATCTCCACTCTGTCCGGTCAGCCGGCCCGCTACGGGCCCTTTCTCCGTCAGTCGATGCCTAGGCACAATTAGGTATCATCCGACTCCCTCCGGATAGCGCTGGACGGTGGATTTGCCCGTCTACACCGCAGCGCCTTCCGACATGAACGGTAGCGATCCTACCTTCTGTGCCATCGGTCACGGGTTCGAATCCTGGTAGGGACATGTTTGTGTGATGATCACAAACGTTTGTTTCCGAGTCATGGTCGTTTTTATACTTATTTATGTATCCTATACTTTTTCTATACGTTTTGGACTAAATCAATTGTTGTGGGTAGTCCGAAGTTTATAACATAATTTATAATAATGAACTATAATATTATTCATGCAAAAGTACGAAATTCGCTTCCTGTACTGTTTTATCATTCCTTTTCCATTTCAAGCTGAGAGTGAGAAAATAACCAATCTAATTTAACACGCCCATTTATAATATTTTTTATACTGCGCCTCAATTACCTCTTCTTCAATAATGATATGTGATTAATACTTTAAATTAAAAATGAAGTACACGTAATATTTGAAAAGAAATAATTTCAATAATGAAGGGACAGGCGTTTGCCAAACTATAAAAGATTTTATAGCACACAGTATTTTTTAACACAATTTATATGAGTAGCATGTAGCAATAAATTGAACGAAGCTCCCAATCCAAAGTAGTTATGTTTAGTAGTTTTATTGTGTCCAAACATGGCAACACTCATGCATGAAGATTTAATGTAACGAACTGTTGACATAAATATTTTGTGCTTTCAACCAGCACCCTTTATTTGGATTTTAAAATGTAAATCTCTTTGGAAATACAAGCGTTTTCATCGGGTTTTAAATTAAACAATTGGTTCACCAGTATTGTTTCAGTTTAATATTTTTACGTTGATAAACTGAATTCATGAAGAATCGGGTTTATCGATATGAAAATTTTTTAAATCAGACCAGTGATTGGAAATCCGTTCAGGCAAAAATCATTTTTATTGTCTTCAAGCGAAAGCTGATCATGTTTAGTTGTGATAAATGTTTTCTTTTTTTATTTTGGATGGATTCGTTCTCGATCCCAATCAAAGCCGGGGGTCAAGATAGGATCTACGTTGAAGCGAGCTAACCCGGAAGGTACCTATTTACCCATCATACAAGACGAGTAACATTTGGTGAATAAAATCCGACCGACAGAAAGGGTGGTTGCCCGCAGTGCGTCTAGATATCCAATGGAAGAAGGGAGATGGCGGTATAAGCACAGACTCCAAAGTATAGTCTATAAACGACAGACAGACGACAGACAGGCAACTTACAAATTTAAGTGAATCGACTTACGAGCAGTCAATTTTAGGCTAGCTTATTTTTTATATATAAATATAAAAGATAAATTGTTGTGTTTCATATTTCATCCTCTCGTGAAGTTAGAACTAGATATGGATCCAGTTCTAACTTTACGAGTATAATATATGAATTCAAAAATATTATGAAAAATACAGAAAAATAATAAAGAGGCAAGTAGGGAAAATACTAGGCGTTTGCCTAGCTTGAAATAAAAACGCACCAGAGGTTGCTAGAGCGTTAGAACTAGAAAAAAGTTATCCCATACATTTCCAAAAAAGTTAAACCATTTTCATTACAAACTTTTCTTTCACGCTGTTCGACGCTTCTTGCGGTGATTAACTACGCGATCAACCAACATAATAGTACTTGTACTATCCATTGTCGGATATATTTATCTCGAGTCATGATTGCTATGCGCTTATTTATCTATTGCAACCTTTATTTAGGATTTATACTATATGCTTGCTTGATATTTATTATTTCATTGTGGACTCAAAAAAACAACTTTCATTTTTATTCATGTCAAAATCCAAATAATATATCAAACGGTCGTCCAGTATTGATTGACCCAATTTTGGGTTGCCAACTCGAAAGAAAAATCAAATGAATAGGCATTGAATCCTTAATCATTATCCGAATAATGAACTCGTAAAATTTGTATTTTCAAAGATATCGTTTCAATTATTTGCTCTAATTAATTATTCGCACGCATCGTCTTCTCTGCAGGTGTTTAACTCTGAACTCTGTAGATTATATAAATTTTAATTTTCAGGTGAAAACAGCAAGCACTATGTATTAGTTTCCTGCACTCTGATTGCACTGACTCAACAATTTCTGTTAGCTACGTTGTTTCATCTAGCGCCAGGGTTATGGCTATAGCGATTAGCGGATTTATTATTTACAATAACAACGCAAATAAAAGTATAACCGTACGTGTTATATTAAGCTTGATATACTTAATAATACATGTCCATCAGATACAGCTGATGATAATATGGAATTAGTTTCTCAAAGTCTTATATTATTTTTTATTACATTTTGTCTATTTCTTAGACCGTGTATTTCTTGATCTACGTTTATTTTTACATATTTGTCCATTACCAATTACTTAAACCCTTATTGATATTTGCTTATGCCATTTGTCTTATTTTCGTACTGAGGAATTCTGACGGTAAGTACACTAAATTATCATTTTGCAACATATTGTAAAATAATAATATTCAGCCCTATTTGTTACCTGAACCTTGGTATAAATTGCACGACGACAATTTTTACCATAAGAGTCATTGCTCTATTAAGAACAAAACTGTCGTTATTTTGTTTCTACTGCTCCGCTTCCGTTTCTATATGACGTGCAAACTAAATCGCTATACTCATAACCATGACCTTACTGTACAGTGTTTGTAAAGTAAACGGGTGGCGCTGATTGTTGAATCCAACGTCATGTTTGGGCATGAATTGTTGTTGACGGCACATACATTTCTGCACAGGTGGCTTTGCTTTTCCAAAGCAACAACAAATTTGCGCTTTCGTTGCACACTAAGTTCAAAGTTCTTTATTGCACCCTCAGAGAAAGTTCGAGGGAGTAGTTCATCAGACACTTGAGCCAACTTTAATGTTTTTCTTTTCTGTCGTAGCAATGATAAAAGTTCCTGGTGTCACTAACTGGTGGCCTGATGGTTGGCCACATTCAAAATCATTGTGGAGAAAATAAAACGTTGTATTTTTTATTTTAGAAATAAATTGTTGAACAACCTCTTCATATGGCCAAAATACTTGTTTAATAAAATAACGTAGATATGGATCCGGTCATGAGTATGGACACTAATCGAAACGCAAGCACGCCCTCTAACCGGCGAACATGAGCAACTACGATTTCCCGCGCTTCGACAGAGTCGTGACGTTATCGAAGGGCTAGCCCCGATTCACTTTCAATCGAGTGAAGGTTTGAAGGCTCAAGGGTAGACCTAGTCACGGAACCGTCCTTCGTTTCGCTAAGTGCCTTATTATAACAAGTTTGCAACGTGATACGTGTTTTTTTATTATTGTGTTGAAAATTAAATCATTTTCTCAGTGCACGTTTTCTAGCTCGATCCCATATGATGGCGAAAGGTTCGGACCAACATTCTGACGTCTACCCGATATATATTAAAGTTTATACTCCATATTTATATGGAATATATCCATATATTTCGTATTCATATTAGTTTACTCATATTTCATTCTTGTCAGGGCTAGAGGTTTTAACTATTTTAAGTATACTTGCCTCAGTGAAAACGCGTCCACTGATGAACCGAAACATCCACAAAAATGGAGGATTTTTCAAAATCAAAGCTTGGTGGCCGGGTTGAAGATCGCAGTAAAAGTGTATAATTCAAAAATGGCTGCTGTCCATTTTGTTGCCTGCGGGAGGTGTATGGTGTCACCTCAAGTATCATTAATCACCTTTTACGACACCCTTAAGTGTGAAGGGACGGTGCTATTATACTTTGCCGGACATTAAGTACACAGAGTTGTAATCAATCTTGTACTCTAATGAATTTTATAAATCATTAGGGTTTCAGACCATTAAATTAATTATTTCAGGGCTTTATTTACTTAGCCTTAGTTTTGTAGTAAGTCTTTTCTGCCATCAATTCACTGAAAAGAAAAGTAGTACCGCCGAGTTACATGTATGTGCTTGGGAATGAAGCTCCCAATCCATGGTAGTTTTATTATATCGATGGCAACACTCATGTATGTGCTTAGGGTACCGCGCTCCAGCTATTCTGTGTTGAAACTTGTATTTATGTAAGCCAATGTAATAACTCCACAAGCACTGTCCTCACTGATCGTTCATTTCTTCGTTATTCATAACTATTTATGTATATAGCTATGAATCGGACGCTACAGTTTAGTAATGATCTAAATTGGATCTATAGAAATACAAAACCTCCTCAACGAATCCACTACGACGAAGATGCCGTATCTTGCACACACTCCATGTGTAGTTTGGAGCTAAATAATTACGTTGATAACAAGTAAGTTGTCAAAAATTAAGAGTCAATCATTATATTCTGAATACCATTTTTTCAGTCTGAACGATTGCTTGTGATGATTTATGTAAAGCATAATACATACTCTTATATCTAATTTAAAAAATACCTATATATAATTGAAATATAGGCTCCAAAAATATATTTGAAAAAATCTTTAAGAATTTGTTATATTTTATGAAAAAAATCTTTGTCGTTTACGGTAGCCATTTTGTAAGGCATGCAAGTTTTACGGAAACTATGCGTTGAAGCGTTCCTCACTTATTTTGAAAGGTTAAACTGAATCCGTGGCTTTTATCAACATTAAACGAATTTCTAACTTTTCATTAAATCATTTGACTGGCTCATTTCTGAGCTGAGCTTGGGAATCAAATATATAAATAAAGTTAATATCCGAAACATCACATACATTTTTCTAAACCCAAGTTAGCACTTGTGTAAAGCTAAATCACTTGTGTTATGGAACTACGACCGTACTATAACACCCAACTCGAGCCAATAAAGAAAAGTTCTTATTATATGTTGACCCAGGACCTTGAAAATCGGTCGAGCCACTCGACAGGGGGACCTCCGTTGTCAAAATACTTTAGGTATTTCATAACAACACCAGAAATTCTCTAATCTCTGTCCATATTTAGTAAAAGCAAATACTTTTTCTCTTTTTTTTAGAAAAAGAAAGAAATACAGTAGTAAATTTCAGATTATCGCTATAATAAGTGAGATTGATTTCAAGTTTTTCCACAATAGGTAAAACTGCTGCGTCTCAAGTTTGTTCTCGCTGCACGTACCGCTGACACAGGCGGCTCTCGACCGGAGGGCACTTTAGTCTGAGAATAACGAACCATGTAGCGTGTCGCCGAAACCAATTAAACTGACAATGTGTTACCACAGTACACTATGCTACATACAGTATGTACATGTCTCGCCTCTCAACGACCAGCGTTATGTAAATATTCTGAAAAAATAAAAGCTGACAATTGTAAAATTAAGTATCGAATTACTCAAGGCAGTTTAATCAAGGAGTTTGATAGTTCAACGGCCTATAAATAAGCGATTTTCGCAAAGGTTAGCGATCAGATTGGTAACCAAAACGGAATCCAACGAATTTTGAATATCGAATGACTGCGGTTCTCTTTTTTACTCCCTCTTAGTATATTAGCTTTCGTTGACTTTCTCGCATGTATTATTTTACGTCTTTGTTGTGACAATTTCAATTAATGTAACTAGCTGACCCGGTAACGCGTTGCTATGGTAACGCGTATACAATGGAAAAAGAGCGGGAAAAAGAGCGGACAGACAAACACACAAACAACAAATTTGTGTTCTTAGATTATAGATTTACTATCTCAAACTCCTCTAGGCACATTAAGACATTGTTCTTGCTACATCTGCAGGTATTAGTACCCATTCGTACTGGGCCAGCGAAGTGGTTCATGACCCATTCTAAGGAAGGCTTGTGTCCCGGCTGTGGAGACATTAACGGGCTGATGACGATGATAAAAATTTAAATTAAAAACTCAATAGAACCAAGAATATTTTGAAGGCATTAGTGAATAAAAAGAAGTAAAGTTAATTCCTACAAGTTACCTATATAAAAAATATAAAAGCGGGTGTTTTATAGTAAACTATCCAATCACTTTAATAGTGCGATTGCGGCTTGCTTGATGAGTTTAACCTTCACCTTACCTGATATTAAATGACGTCGACGCCGAAGGTTGTGAACACAATTCAACCGCCCTTAACAACCATGGATTGTTATTTATTGTCTGTGCAAAAAAGGGAATTTTTATGATAAATATATAAAGAACGAAGATCAATTAGCGCTTTGAGCTCGTGTAAAAGCACTTATCAGTGAAGAAGTAGTGCAAGTTGAAGAATATGTCTGCGTATGCTCTGATTATCCTCCAAGCTCCAATTGTTCCTTCTTAATAATGTGAACACTATGGATAAATGTACTGAATTATAAAAAGTGATAGTTGCTTACAATAAATATGCTTTATCTAGGACAAGCCGATCAACCAAACTGATTCCTATGATGAGAACCGAAACTGTGGCAAGGCAGGCTGGAAGTAATTTAAGACGGAGAGAGGAATTACGATGCCAATTGTCTAAGTGAATATCGTGAATGATCGAGAAATTTTCATATACAACATGAATACAACTGTATGATGAATCGCTAGCATTCATAGAGATAAAGATGATAATTAGTGAGAATGATATTTCCTTTCAATTTCAACTCTCGCTTCTATTTTTGCTTTAATAATTATCACAGTGTAATATAATCTTTACATGCTATAAAAGGGTTATTTTCGAGAACGTATTAATATAATAAATCTAATATAAGTTTACGCAAACTATTTTCCATATCAAAAACTATCGGAAATACTGCTGACAGGCAATGCAAGTGAAAAGGATAAAGGGATACTTTAATATATAAAAATTAATGCTTGTATATTCGTATTTTATATTAACTATGCCATATTATTATTGCTTCCACTTACGTTAAGATCATAACCACAATCGAGGAGATTTACAAGAGTAGTTTATATAGGAATTTTCTAGATTTCCGGTTTCTAATTAAAAAAACGAACTTAAAAACAAAGGTTTTAGTGAACGAAAGAAATCAATTCAAAGAGGCTAAAACATAAAGGTTGATGAGGAAAAAAACAAGTTACGGCAATCCACCCTTACAAACATTTATTTGAAATCGCTAGTTTTGAAGTCGACTATAAGTTCTATACTAGCATTTTTTTAGAAACTACAGACCTAATGGTAAGAAATTTTGTGCATATTATATATGGCCTAGGTACATTCACAAGCAATTTATATCATTAACAAACAGTCAATTTGCGAGTTAATGGATGATAAAAAAAATGTTTGTTTCAGTTCATTAATTATAATTTCATTACATATAAAAATGTATTTTTTTTAAATAATCTTAATTCCCATTAAATATAATAACCTTGAAAACTACATTAATTTAAATGCAAAATTGTAATATATTGTATATATAAATTATAAAGTTCATCCGTTAAATCTTTTTATTCTTAGAGAATAAAGAATCATAGCACTAGGATAATACTAACAGAACGTAAACAAAACAAAGAGAGCATAAGATCAGACTGAGAAGGTGTAAATTTCCCCAAATGTGCCATAAAGACCCCTAAATTGAAACTGCATATGAAATAGTGAAATTCAGAAGGAGCGTTCTATTTTTTGTATGAATATTATATTTACACATCCGAAATACCTATTTGCTTATACGAATACACATACATCTTTACATATCCACCTACACCATATACACCTGCATCCTTTTATACACTCTATGATCAAGGAATGGACAAAAGTTGAATGAAAAAGTTGCTATAATTGTTATTAGTCTAATTTCAAAATACATCGTCTGATGAAGGTGCTGCCTTAAGCAGAATTGTAATAAGTAATGTTTTCATAATCCTTTAATATTGTAAATGTGAAAATATGTTTCGTCGTTTAATCACGCAAAAGTTAACGGATATGGATGAAATCTGGAACACATAGTTTTATAACTTGAGAAGTAAAAATCATAGGCTTGATATTTCCCTGACATCCGAACACGACTTGGGTGAACGATAGGGTATAAATAGAAATGTCTATTCACTATTTGAAATTACAGTGTTTTCAAATCTTCTTCTTTTATGTTTCCCAGAAAAGCTGCGTTATGGACAATATCTTTATTGGTTATAAGAAAAAACTTTTATAAATAATATGAACTAGTAATATTTTAGAAATATTGGCTTTTTAAGGGTTATTGATATTATATTATATTTATTTATACTTAATTGGCATTATCTATTGTATTATGCTGTTATCATTATAAACTAGAAGTCCGAAGTTTGCACAGACTTCGTGATGACACGTTTGCACAGATGTTGCAATATTTTTATTTCACTTTACATAACGAACCAGGTATATTATAGCATAATATACTGTGTGAAAACATTCATTCTGTCCTTTCCTTTCGTATGTGCACTCGACACTTACGTAAAAGCAGACAAAACCGCATGAAACGAACGACAAAATCGTGCAAGTCAGTGCATTAAAAAGTATACACAACTAAAGTTTTAAATTATTGTTTTAAAAGTTATATATTTAATTTTTTTTTAATAGGATTCCTCTTGATCCATTCAAGCCCAGGGGCAAGACAGAATCCATGATGTAAATCATTATAAGCTTTTTACCTTTTGACTAATAATTATATACACAATATATGATAAAATAAATTATTATAATAGAAAAATACTAAAAAAATCGACTCGGGTCACAAGTGAATCTCAGGCGGGAATCGAATCACTTGTGACCCGAGTCGATTTTTTCTAGTATTTTTCTATTATAATAATTTATCTTATAAGATCGCATTGAAAATGCATAAAATATATAAAAATTATAAATATATGATAAAGTTGGCATTAATAAGTATAAGTCTACTGGAGCCCCCATAATGACGACTTTACGGGCGTGCCCCAAGGATCAATATTAGGGCCTTGACTTTTTTTATCAATATTAATGATCCTCATGGAGGTTGACCTACATATAAAAAGGTAGCTCAATAAGGAGAGCAGTGGATATTCAAAGACGTGGGTTCGAGTCCCACCTTAGAATAACTAACTTGTGAGTCGAGTCGACTTTTTCTAGAATTTTTCTTTAAAAATTTATCGCATAAGATGATGCAAAAAATATAAAAATCATAAATTGTTTTTCTTTTATTTTATATATGTCATAACAAAGTAAAAAAAAATCTTCCTGATTTTATTGTAATGTACGATGTAATTTAACCATAACACTGCTATTATTTTGATAATTGAATCATAGTTATTCTTGTAAATTATGTATGGTGGCAATGTATATCGTAAATTTTGTTTCTTATTGTTTGATGAGGCTCTTGCGTCCGTTCTTCTTGTCTTATAAAAAACGTCATGAATGGACGATTCTAATGAACTTATTTTAAGCGCATTTAAATAAAATTATTTTCAATTCATATCATAATAATAAATTAAGGATAATTACGTTTATTTATTTAACCAAGCAAAGATCAATAACCTAATATAACTGAGTATTATATAATATATAAAGAAGTATATAAATAAGTATGAATAGGAAACAAATCCCAAAAAAACATGTCTCAATAACAGGATATAGAACCGAGACCTTTATTACTACTTCCATTCATTACTGCTGCTTCAACCATTCAATTACGTTAATTAAGTCCTTTGAATACTTAAAAACCAGTTTGAACAAAGTGGACTGAATACAAAGATCGCAGTTTAACTAAAGACGTGGACCAACCCACTCTTTACTCTTTATTATCATTTATTATTATTAGGGAAAGAAAAATCTAGCCTTTAGAATACACCTCTATTTAAGTATTACTCTACATACCTCTAAAACATAGATAGAAATATTTATATGTTACTAATGATCCATATTACAAACTTCTATAACTACCAGATGTACATTCTAGGATTTGTAAGGCGTGGGTGTTGTATAATCAACGCCCAGTACTAGCACAGGCCTTTATTATTAGATATAGAAATATATCTGATTAATTCTCGTTAATCATCTATATAGAATGACATAATAATCTCGTGAGAGTTAGTAAATATAAGCTACTGCAGCTTATATTCACAAGAATCATCAATCAAATGGGAATCTCTAGTAGCTGTCAATTACACGAATGACATATATACGGTTAGACGTATGTCGTTTTATCTTCTACTTATAATAACAAGTAAAAAATCTCTAATAAAATAAAAAGATTGTTTATGTAAAGACTGATTTTAGTATTACCATTTATTTGTTTATTTTTTTTGGTACACAGTAAATGTTAACAGTGTACACATATATATGTCAGCGTAAAATTGTAAATACCTTTAGATTATAATCTATCTCGTGAAACTCGTAAACTGTCGAAATATTGTGAACCGTAACAAATTGAACGTACAACCGTTAGAAGTTGTTACAATTTGACGCATCATTATCAAGTAGATTACAATCAAACAAAGTGAAACCGCCAAATTTCAGTAACCTAACCTAACTCAATGGACACAGAAGGGCTTATTGCAAGACCGACCCTTAATGCGTTAAATTGTAAGCGCTATGTTACGGTTCAGAATCTTTCGACAATTTGCAATCACGCGAGATAGATTATAATCTAACGGTATTTACAATTTTACGGTGTCATATACACTGTACCTCCAAGTTATGTACAGACAATTATCAAGCACTATACTATAAAATGAGTAAAACAGCGATCACAAATATAAAAATACATATGATAGTTAAAATATTATTTATCTTTATATATAAATATCAATTTCTTTGTTCCCTATGCGTTCTGAGACCATTGCTTAGATTGTGATAAAATTTGGTTATGTTTTTATATATGCTAGAAAAGGTTAATATGCAGTTACCGAAGAAGATCAGAAAAAAGGGAACTCTTTTTTCTAACCGAACTTAGGAGTGACGGTTCTTAGAAAGCGCCTCTGCACAGTCTTAAGCAAATCAACGTAAGTGTTATATTGAGGAGACTATACCACAGATGCATATTCGTGATGTGATAGGACAAGCGATCGATAAATCAATTAAATGTTATGAGGCATTAATATTAAAAACTCATTTTAATAGCGTAGGCAAAATATTGTATGGCTGTATAAATATACTTCTTATCCATAAAGAAACAAGAGAAAAAAACATATATATATATATATATATATATATATATATATATATATATATATATTCACTATGTTTTTATTTATTTATAAAAAATAAAAACGACACAGTTTATTTGCTCGCCACTGTATGGCGGTAATAGTTTCTTCAGTGCATCACGTCCGCAGAGCACTTGAAGGAGCATTTAGCTGCGATTTACTGTATAGTGCAGAATATTAGCTCCATATAACTTCTGTTTTATGATATGGCGACCGACCAAATACTTTATATCTTGCAATTTTGGCGTTTTAGGATAAAAGTTTTAAGAAAAATATTAGTCAAGAAATATATTTGGAATGTTTTTAGTAAATAAAAATTAACGAAGAAAATTTATTATGGTTTTCACACCAAACTATATAGTACTAGTTTCTCAGAAGATGGTAGTTGAATTTTGTGATTATAAAGATACTTTATTCCTAGTTTCAGTGGAAACCTAATTAAAAGTTTTGAAAAATATAATATTGATTTTTCCTATTTTTTTCTCAATAAGGTAACAAAACTCGTGGAAATTTATTTTATTTTTTTATTTTTTTTATAAGGCTAACCAACATCTGTACACAATGATACCAGTTACAAAAAACATTCTTAACAAATTGACTAAATGTTACAGATACTTATAGGTTAACTCAACATGCACATCTGAAGTTTAGTTTTTTGACAAACTTACAAACTTAAATACAGCATACTTAAAAAGAAAAATAATTAAAATTAAGTAATCAATAACAGGAATTTAGACAATTTAAAATAATGTCATCGTCATTAGCCTATTTATGTGCCCACTGCTGGACTCTTATAGATGAAAACAAATTGAATAATAACTGTTAGTATATGTCATTCTGTTTTAATAAATTGCCTAATATGTTACACATCTGACATTTTTCAAGTTAAAGAAGTATTGTTTCACTTCTTATTAGATAAAGTGTATTACCAATGAATGACTATTTAAAATAAAAGTTTGGACATCATGTGTATTAGTAAAAACCGATGTTTTCTTAATTTTTATCTTGTTATATTATTGATCTAATTAGTAATAAAGTGTTCTTCATTGATAATGCTGGTTGCATTACATAGTATATTAATAATTTATTTCTGACTGCTATACCCGCATGTTGACTAAGTCAGCAAAATAAGTTGGCATATTCTTTGTTAAACAATTTTATTGCAACCATATTCTACTAAATAAAGTTTATTTAGTAGAACATGGTCATTGTCAATCATATTTCATTTCATTAGACCTCGAAAGAGTTTATTTACAATACAATACAATATACAGCAAAAAATTTACAGAAATACTTCAATAAAATTATACGCTATGTAAATTTAAAAAAACTGAAGGGAAGACTGTGCTTAAACTTGGTGACTAATGCCCAGTACAGGCTTAGCTACTACGCGCGCTTAGTACGAATCGGAAGATACTAACGACTACATATAAAACCAGGAAGAACAGACTATCAAGCCTTTTGAAGAGCGAAAGAAGCCGAAATAAATAAAAAATAGTTACCCATTCTATAAGCGACCCTTTTAAAACTTGCTTTACACACTTGTGCTACCCATATCCCTAACATATAAAAAAACTGTATCCAATCTTACAGTTTTTCGAGCGATTTCCGATCGCAAAAAAAGGATATTATTATACTCTTATGAATAATAAAAAACTAAATTGTCACGCCAATTATTTTCACATAAAAACTAAGGTCTCATTATTTCCACACATTATATTGATTGCCATAACAACCTCTGCAATATAATGGAATAATTCCACATATTATAATCCATAATAGGTCCTTGAATAAACCTGTAATAATGGCTCTTGATAAACAACCTACTGAACAACATTAGGTCCCATTCACATTTCTTTGGGTAATAATGTAATAAGTCAGATGTGAATAAGAAACTTTATTTTATAACCCACATTTTTTATACGTTCTAATACCTTAGAAATAGGGCAAATTTTCTATTTTTGTCTCTTTAAATGTTCGCTTTTCTCTTACTGCGTTTTTTATATTTTTAATATTTTTTCACTTATTTTCCCTTAATGCTTGCAATTTTCCGAATATTATATAAATTTAAACGACTTGATAGCATAACAAACTTAATAGTTAATTTAAAATATTCAACATGGCGTCGAAATCGTTGTTGTAGGTAATTATAACGATTTTTCAAAAGTAATTCAAACGAATGGATAGAAATATCGTTAAAGAAAATCTTAAAAAGATGTCTAACATTGTATTTCAGAATTGATTTTATATAAACTTTATCGAGGTTAAACTTTTACCAAAAGATCACTGCTTGATTGGAAAACGCAACTGCCGCTTTCCGGGTGGTTTAATTATTATCTTCTATAGCCTTCGAGTTCGGATCCTGCTAGGGGCATATATTTGTTTGACAAGCGAAGCGTAAGCATTTAATCCCGAGTAACGATTTTCTTTACTTACTTATGTATGTTTATCCATATTTTTTATATTGGCGATACTAATAGCTTAGTTTTGGACTAAATATTGGTATTGTTCATTATTTATTACTCGCTTTACTCGCGGGTACTCACGCGTTAAAAGTAATCTACCAATTAAAAGTAATATTCTATTTTTGGAGAACAATACTTTTTTCTGGATGAAAGGTACCCTATGTTTTTCTGTATATACCTAGTGCATACAAATTTCATGATGATCAGCTTTCATGTCTTAACTAATCAAATTAATGCGTGAAAGTATAACAAACAAATACACTAACCTTCGTATATATAAAATTAGGTTTTATTCTGGTATTGTCAATACTAACCATTAAGCGGTCAGGCATACCGATATTGCTGTAAAAATTTCAACATCACTAGTCGTTCAGACCCTCATATTTCAGCAATAAAAGTTCCAGTCTATTAACCTCTCACTCGTTTTATTGCCTACTGTAGTTTGGTTTTATTTTCGAAACATCGGATATCCACAAATTGCCTTACTTTTCTGTATGTAATTATGCAAATTTATTTGCTGTTGTAGTAGTAGAAAAATATTTTTTTCCCTGCAAGAATAAGAGCCTAACATAGCCATCAAACCCAACGTGTTTTATCATTATCGTCAATTCCCTAGTTTTAATAGTTTTTGTTGGTGATTATTTTTGTTATTATATCAGGATGTTCAACTATATATCGAACGCACGTTTATGCTACATTCAAATAAATTTCTATTAATCATAATTTCAATTTTCGATCACAACTACAAGATATTGTCTTTATGTTTGTTAATCTTAATCCTCACTAATATTATAAATATGAATGTAAGTTTGTTTGTTATGCTTTCACGCACAAACTACTAAACCGATCATCATGAAACTTCGTACATATATTCTTGGAGGTATTAGAAGTAACATAGGATACTTTTTATTGAAAAAACAAATTTGCGGGCGAAGTCGCGGGTAAAAACTAGTATCAAATAAAAACGTTTTTGAAAGCACAAGGTTTGTAGTAAAGCTAATGAAGAAATTATCTTCCCAGCTTCTTTGTATAATATGACAAAATCTAATAGACCTTTATTACTTGCGAACAAAATACCTATTTAGGGCGAGTGCTCTGACCCCTAAGCTACCGAGACGCGTCAAAACAAACGTATTTCAACTTCTACTAGTATCTTCGAATCCCACCTGAGGGCTCGGATGCGTGGTTGTTTTTTTACATGCGTATTTTTATAGAAATATGGCATTGTGGATGCAAAAATAAATTAAAATGAAAAATACCTATTTTATGAGATATATTATTAAAAATTTGAAATAGGTTCACTTTTTCAAAGTTTATCCCAAGCAAACAAACATATTGAAGAATTCTGTTATCCAGAAGGTAGCACGCCAGACTTAAAGTGTAGATGGTAATTTCTCTGATGACTCGATTTCGATTCCAGTGTGGTAAGAGTAGAAAATTATTTTCTATTATTTGCTCTCGAATGTAGGTAAGTTGTGATAAAATAATTCTTTCCGATTACCATGGCATATTCATGCATATACTCAATGGTGTATCTACGACAAAGCATATCCGTTAATATTTATTATGTACTTTTAACTTAGAGTCCCTATGTTATAATAAGTTTCCTCAACCGTATACAATATACTTTACTTAAACTTTAAACTTAATAGCTCATGCCACCCTTGCATTTTTTTAAATTCTTCATAGCTGACTTTTTTATTCATGTAAACCTCTTTTCAATAAAGTTGGGTCAGTTACTGTTATAAATCAAATCAAATCAAAATAACTTTATTTCATAGGCCCTTGCGGGCACTTAAAATCGTCAATTTTACATAGAAGAATCAAGATAATATTCTTTTATAATAAAGATAGCCCGTGCGCTAGCGGCAAGTACATCCGCGGAGTTGATGCCGCGCATGTAATCGCCACGAGCGACCCGATTCCGAACGTAGGGGCTAACATGAGAAGAATCGGGCAAGAAACTCATGTGCCAAAACTCTTATAAAATCGCCAAATGTCTTACAAATTGTGCATATTACAAAACGATTCAGAGAACGAGCAATTCATTTCTTTTAGGTCCACGCTGCCTTATCATTCAAAAAATCTTTAACACTATAATAAGCCTAATATAAATAAATAGCCTATAATAAATATTATTTAACGTTATTGATATTTAACATTGATTATCATTTACTATACTATATGTATTTGTAGCGAATATTAGCCACTGTATTGTACTCAAATAATAACTAGATAAAGTAGGGCAAGTTGAGTTTTATCGGTAAAGTGCGTAATTAACGCGAACACTAGTACAGTCTATTCATCCTAACTTGTCCTATTTGGTAAACAATCTTGGCACTCCTTTTTATTGAAAATGCAGCATTAAAATTCAACTGATAACTAGATTCAATAGGTTTCAGTCTATAATAATGATTTGTTGTAATAGATTATTGACTTTGTTATTATTTTATTTTTAAATGGGTGATTTTGTTAAAAAGTTGTGCCAAGATTGTTTACCAAATAGGACAAGTTTAAATGACCAGACTTTACTGTTCAACAGCTAATATCTTGAGATAAAAAGACATAAAAGAGAGATATATTTATATTAAAAAGAAATCGTTCTGACCGTTATATTCCCAATATTTAACCATTTTTTCTAGCAAAATGAAGTGAGTATTATGGAAAGTATTTACACTCTTCATTCATGGCAATGGCGCATGCAATATCGAAGTACACTACAGTAGTAGGAAACGTGGTAAAAATACTAATTTTCATGTTCGTTACCATAATAGTATTAAAAAATTAAAAAAAAGTGATTCTATGAATTACAAATCAATTGACTAAAGACGAAGTATGAATAGCAAAATACTAGCAATTTATTTTATATCTATCGAGTCTTCCCATTTCATTTCTCATATACGACATAGGTCTAAGTGTTTGTGAATAGCATTAAGGAGTCACTTGATACATTGACGCTTTTTCCATCGAGCCGGAGCATTCGCGTGTTTTCTTACCAGATGTTAAGTGAATGTAAACATGCTGAATATTTGTTATCTTCAGAACCTTCAGAACGTGTACAAGGAATAAATTTTCAGTGGCTGTTCACGTCATTCAATTTTATTCACTACTATATAGCTTCACAGAGTATTTAATGATACATGTGATGTGTCATAAAACCATTTTTAATTCATTTTACCCTCGACTGTGATCTGACTGACTAGTGATTCAAATCGACGACCTATTTTCTCAAACTGAAGTGACTCTACTTTTGAAGTCAAAGGGGATTCGAGTATGGGAAGGGGCAGATGTTTGTGTGATGAATACGAAAATTTATACCTGAGATTTTTTAAATATTTCTATAAATATTACTTATTATGTGTCATATTTGTATGTCTGTGTGACACATAAATATCGATTTCGCGTAAAGTACTTAAATGTGAAATGTGTTACATTTTATATGACTCGAAGTGGCACAATTTTATCTACGGTATGAAATTTTTCCTGGATGCTATCAAACAAGCAAACAATATTAACTTACTTGCAAGTTTGTCTTGAAGATATCAAGATAATGTCGTCTAAAGCAACGTAAGGAAAATCAAAAGTAAATCCTATTTTAAATAAAACTGACCACAGAAACTACAAAGAAAATATAAAATTCTAAACCTTTGTCCACGATTAAATTCCACGTATTTTAAACTCGTAATTCCTACAGTTTTCGACAAAGAAATTCCTCTGGGATTTTGTGAATATCACGCGGGATTTTACGTTTACGGTGAGAAAATTTAATGTGTTTAAAATTGCATTTGAACAATAGAATAGAATTTTTAGTGTTCCGGCGTAAATCGTGTGATTGTGCTTCAAATAGATTTAGTTCTTTACATAATGTGGATGGTAAGATTCTTTTTATATTATTTTTTATGTGAAAAAATAATATACCTTAAATTAGGACTCACTGATTGACTAGTGTTATGTTTCGAGATACATATAAAACTTAGTGACTTATCTCCAAAAGTCATTTTTCCTGAAACAGTTCATTGACATAACGTTTTGTTTATGCGATTTTTGTCATCAAAACCATTCAGCTATGAACGTTTTGCCAACAGAACTATACGTATATGAGTATTTTGTCTACAAGCTTGTTCCGTTATGCATTATTCGACAAATAGTTTGCAATTATTATAACTACAAATCTTTGTCATAATCAATTATAAAATTATGACTTATGATAAAACCTACATGCACGAATCGACCTGTTTACGAACGGCCTAACGGTGAAACGACTGTCATGGACAGATTATAGATTCCATCTTTTGGTATTAAGCATTTCCTTTATGGTGAAATATATAACAATAATATTATAATTTAAGTTACAAAAATAAAGTACTTGCCGAAAGTAAAAACGGTTTAATTAATTTGAAACATTGCCAGGGAAACACTCAAGAAGATTGAAAGCTAAAATGAAAACCTAGTATATTTTTGGCACAAATCTATAGCACTTTTTGGCAAATGCGTTATAGAAAGAACTCTTTGCTACATAATTAAAATTCTCAACTGGTTATAAATTTGTTTACATGAAATTTTGCATTTATCCATCCATTTCTTATAAGTCATGTAGCTGCATTTGATATTTTTTGGATGGAAACTTATTTTTTGTTTAGCATTAAATATGTTATCTTAATCTTTACTCAATATTTTTATATATATTTATCTATAGAGATTATACACACAGGAAAATTACGCTAATCATTTGCAAAACGAGACATAAAGTGGCGATCCTGCTTATACGCAAGTATACTTGGGTTCAAATTTAAATGTTTTTATGTTTATCTTGATCATAAGCATTTGATCGCGAGTCCTAGTGTGTACATACTTATGTATGTGTTGTATTTTTTATTTAGCACTAGCGGCCCGTCCCGGCTTCGCACAGGTGGACAAAATTCTTTAAATTTTTCTATTATTAAAAATTTTTCCGTTAGCGCCATCTAGCGTCCAGTAGACGAACTACTTGCGGTTAACGCGTTGCTATGATAACGTTATTGATACAATGGAAAAAGAGCGGAAAAAGAGCGGACAGAAAAACAACAAATTTGTGATCTTAGATTATAGATTCATGGAATTTACTTTGCTTACTTTTGAACGAAATAGTGTAAGTTGTGCCTAACATTATTATTATTGTTGTATAATCAATATGTCTACGAGAATAATATGAATAAAATATGTGTATTTAATTTTATATGAGCTGCAGAATAATCAATGCAGTCTAAAAGTGGTCACCGGCATTAAAAATGGCGGGTGTCCTATATTTCCGTGTGATGTAAAATGTAAATTTAGTGTTTGAAAGTTTAGCGTACCTTCCTTGCAAGTCTGCACTGCCTGTAATTAAGCAAAGTGGGTTAGCGATTACATAGCATTTTAGGTGAATTTCGAAATATCCTTTTACGGAAATTAGAACTCACGGAACATGGTGATTTATAATGTAGTTAGGAAAATTGACGTTAGATAAATTTCAAAACATTATTTTATTTCTGTTATAGTAGAGAGTATAGAGTTAATCTAGAAATCAACTGTTCTCGATTTTTATTGAGTTATTATTTAAATAATATTTATTATTTGGTTATTTTACGACTGGTCGAAAGACTCACACTGGTCATCATGGTAACGCCGCTCCAAGGTTAAATCCCCGGTCGGCTCAATGTGGAAAATGAACTTTTCTACGCTGGCTCGGGTCTATGTGATATTGCATAATATTTTTTATTAATTTAAATTAACCGTATGATAGTAAGTATACATTCATAGAATGTCAGCCTAGATCTTTTGACCATCTTTTATTTTCCATTATCTTGCTTGTAAACTTTAATCTATACTCTAAGATCACAAATGTGTTGTTTGTCTGTCCACTCTTTTTCCATTGTATACGCGTTACCATAGCAACGCGTTAACCGCAAGTAGTTCGTCTACCAGACGCTAGATGGCGCTAACGGAAAAATATTTAATAATAGAAAATAATAAAGAATTTTGTCCGCCCGTGCGAAGCCGGGACGGGTCGCAATTAATTATTAAGAACCGTTCCAAAAACAGTGGGACTGAAAAATATCACTGATTAATTTGTAGATTAATTTACGTATTTTCTTCGGTGTACATTTTTGTATATCTGTAAGTGACTTTTTTTCATAATTGTTTAGTTTCAAATTATAATTAAAACCTGGGTTTCCATGCTACAAAAATTACCTCAGTCAATATAACAGTAAAATGGCAGGTAGTTAAGTGAAACATTAAAAAAAATTACGACAGTACGTCAGAAATATATTTTGACTCTCGTGACTAAATTGAGATCTGTAAGATGATGAGACTTAGAACGATGAAGTTTAGTATGAAATAAAATCTCAATCATGTAATAAAATAATATTTTTCAATTACGAAATTGTACTTGCAGTTGGAGAGTTAACCGAGACGTACGTAAGTTTTCTATAAGAGCAAAGACCGGTTTTGTAGTTTATGAACTTAAGCGATGTTATTGGATAGATTATATAAATGAAAATAGAAATAACTTTATTCAAATTCACTTAAAATAACTTGTTTTGAATCGTCCAACATTTTTACCTACCACTCAATCCTAACATCATTTAACTAACCAAAAGAACTCGTCAGCTTTCACAGCTTTAACATTAACAATATTTTAAATCTTCTCAATACATAATCTGCAATAAACAATATTATTCTATTATCACAATAATAGAAGTAATGTAGTTATATTACATAATTAATTACAACAAAGGCATCAATTATCTGTTTTATATAAGTATTAAAACCTTTACCCACTTTGCTTTAAAGATACCAATGTTTACATTTCAGCAGCTGAATTTGGAGAGTAACTAAGATACTTGGGAAAAAGGAAAAAGGTGTTGATATTTAATACCTCCGATAAGGAAACTGTAAAATCTGACTTGAATGTATCCTAATTCTCTAACATAAAACGAAATTTACCTTTCAAACTGTAGTTGTACTAAAATTTTAGTGTTAAACCGCTAAGTCCCATACTTTTGTTATACTATAGAGTAGACTGCAATTTGGCATGACGTTGAGTATAAAATGAGATGTTTTACTCCTATAGTACGAGTAGATGTGGTTATTTCTACATTGATGTCATCAGCTTGGCGTTGATCTTTACTTGAAGATTTGTTATTATTTTGATAATTCTTCTTGAAAGAGTAGTAAATTGCTTGTGTTGCCAGTGGTTCCTTGACTATAATGAAATATTAAATAGCAAAATATTAGTCAGAACGTTGCCCAACTTGTAACATAATGTCATATGGTTTTTTTTATAATTATATTTATATTTCTATGGTAGACTTACTAAAAAAAAATAATGATTTAATGAAGCATGCAACCGCTATTACTACGACAATAGAATATTATTATTTCCTATAACATAAGTATAGTAATGATTGTATTATATTGTAAAAGACATTACTTCTGTTAAAGCTGAGGTTCAAATAATCACACACAAAATTCAGTTGCACACAATATTATCGAGTTATATACAATTAAACAAAGTCTGAAATGCAACAATTGTTATAAAGTTTTAGATAATGGTTGAATATTATGTCTAAATCTGAAATATTATTTTCCAGACAAGTGTACTGATTTGTACCTTTATTATAAATAACAGGAGTTTTATTTATTTTTCAGAAGAGAAGCAAAAGAGTACAGAGCAGAGCCAGCCCTCTGAGGAGCAGGCGGCGACGAAGATCCAAGCGGCTTTCCGCGGGCACAAGACCAGAAAGACGATGAGCATGAAGGCGGCCAAGCAGCAGCCCGAGCCTGAACCAACCAGGGCTGAGCTGGAGGCAGAATTCAGGGCTGATGATAAAGGTTTGTGATACTTTAATAATAATAAAAAAAAAATCATAACAGGGTTTTGATTTTGAAATTTAGTTACCTAAAACTTGGAGAGATGGCGCTGGTATTTGGATAAGGAACACTTGGAAAAATTTATCAAATCTGTCAAGCTTTCAGTAGGTCAATTGGAAGAGTACTCTCACCGATGGCGAGAGAACGTGGATTCGAATCCCGCCTGACTACTGAACAAATTAATTTTTCTCAAGTAACATTTTCTTTACGTTATTTTCTATAACAAAAAAATATATAAAGACGCTTGATGTCAGTGGTACTGAAACTATGATAGTAATTGCAATTTTAATTCATAAGTTTAGAGCTATGAGCGAGTCTTTTGACCCTGAACACATCAATAAAGTGTCCGGCATACAGTCCACATTAAAAAAACAACACACCAACAGGTCAAGGTGATTTATTTAGTAATAAAAAAAATATCTTTAATAAAATCATGACGTATTGCAATTATGGACTTATTAATTAGAAGATATTTAGAAAGACAGTATTTACTAAAATCGTTTCTCTCATAGTAAATATATTCAAATTAAAGAGTTCTTTTAGTTGTTATTTCATTGGATTATAATTGTTAAAATTCCTTTAATTCTTTGCTAGGAAGAAAATGGCTTTTTCCTTTTTTTTTGATAACACAAAATCTCCTCAGTAGTTACTGAACAAAAAAGTTGTCATTGTAATTTATTGATCTTGTACGTACTAAAAAAAGGAACAACAGTTAAAATTTGAGTATACAAGATGTTTTTTTTATTATTTTGTTTTTTTTATTTGCTAATCACGTTTTTATATTCTAATAATAACGGGTTTGTATAAGAACCATACATTTATATGAGCTGGGTTGTGTAACTTTTTGCATTTAAAATTAATATTATATTTTATTTTAAACCGTGCCGTAAAAGTCTCCATAAGCAGCTCCTGCATAACAAAGCTTTCTTTGATGTGGTGATATGATAGCCTTAATGTCCTACTATCATCAAAGGACTAATGGCTCCACTGCTGGTGCATCATGGCTGAAAATCGCCATTTAAAAAATTTGGCATAACCCACTTAGCGTACAAGTGAGGATTAGTTGGGGTAACGACTGTGAATGCAACCGGGGCCCACACCCTAAATGTCTTCTGAAACACGAGGTATTTCAATTCACCCATGCCAAATATATACATAAAAATGTCGCTTAACTTAAACTATCTTAAGCCGAATTTTAAAATCTTGTAAAAATATCTAACTTGATAAATATAGATACAATACGCGATGTACTTCTCTATGATAATACAAGTAATTATTAAAACGCTATTTTTGAAGTTAAAGCATTTCGAATTGTTCATTAATTAAAAATAAACCAGAACCTATTCGATACTCACTAAAGCACACAATCGTGCAACAAGCTCTAGTAACAATGCTTCAATATTTCTTGTTGTCTTTTAATTAATGACAAAAGATATTTGATATCATTGCTTTTCATTTAACTTTTCATTGAAACGTCAATTCTCTATAGGTAGATAGATACGAGTAATTGAAAGGTAAAACCTCCTGCTGTTTTTATTAGATTTAACAAGCGAGTATTTTTAATGATGTTTACTTAGAATGAATCGAGTTTTATACCAGTATTTTCTTAGTATCGACTAGCTGACCCAGTAACGCGTTGCTATAGTAACACGTATACTATGGAAAAAGAGCGAACAAGCAAACACACAAACAACAAATTTGTGTTCTTAGATTATAGATTAGCGGCCCGTCCCGGCTTCGCTCGGGTGGACAAAATTCTTTAATTTTTTTCACTATTAAATATTTTTCCGTTAGCGCCATCTAGCGTCCGGTAGACGAACTACTTGCGGTTAACGCGTTGCTATGGTATCGCATATACAATGGAAAAAGAGCGGACAGACAAACACACAAACCACTGTGATGTTAGATTATAGATTTGTACTCTGGCTGAATAGAAAAATAAGCATATTTATAAGGTTAACGTCAACGATAAAACAAAGTTTCTTTTAATTTCAGTCCTGAACTTTAACCATCTCTTTTCAATGAGACTTTATGACGCTTTATTCAAACCGAAAATAAACTGTTAGCCATAACTCTCTACCCCTAATTAAGTTAGTTTTTAGGGAACGGTTGTCAAAAAGGAAATTCAAAATTTAATTACAACTCAAACCATGAGTTGTATTCAAATTTTCAATTTAAATTAAACGAAAGCTGTTGTATGAAAGTGTTCGTTTAAGGTTGTTTTGTTTTTGATATTGATTAAGTTTGTACGGTTTTTCAAATTGCTCAAAATTGGAATGAAAAAAGCGAGTAGGATAAATGTTTTAACATATACGTCATACGTTATATGACGAGATGGTTTTACAATAAAACAGTAAAGCTCGGAAACACCTAAATCTTTGTAGTAAAATGTAAGCGAATATCACGTATTAAAGAAATCAATGTAATCATCGTTTTATTCCCACATGCATAGAGTCTGAATTGCTTCGTATTATTTTAACCGTGCTACGACGCTATACATTAGAAGAAGTACTGGTGAAGTGGGGTTATAAGTAATGGGGGTTCTCCTCAAAACCTTCCTTTTAGTACAAATTCATAAGTAACAACTTGGGACGGTGTTATAATGTAAAGAATTACAAAAAGTATGTATATTTAATGACATTACAATGCACTAGTTGAGCTAGCACCAATACGATAGCTTTATAATATCTTTCAAAAACATGGTTTATTAAAAGTGGGTACAGTGAAACCAGTAAATTAGGACTTCATCTATAAAAGCAACAGGTGAACTTGTATCTGCGTACTTTATACACACACACACACACCACACACACACACACACACACACACCACACACACACACACACCACACACACACACACACACACACACACACAAAATAACAAAATAACGAAGTTTCATAGTTTATTAGTAGAGAAACAGCGCTAGTTAATAATGTTACTAGCGCTGTTTATAAGACCTGTGTAAGAGTGGCTTTCTTCAAAAATTTTGCACTTTGCAATATTATGTCAATTGACTAAAGAATAACTAGATCAATCAAACAAGTTGTTAGTTTAAAAGTTTTGTCTGTGTGTATGTGTTCGTATGCGTTTATAATTCATATAATAATTGTTTTGTCTGTATAATTCTCTTAGTATATTCTCAGTCCCTTCGCATGTCAATTCTTTAACATTATAATTTTACATTTGATTAACTTTTTTAATAGGGAAATACTATAAAATATCGACTCAGCTTACAAGTTATTCTCAGAGAATAATAATAAATGGAAAATAAGTATTTTTCTATTTAAATAATTGATCATATAAGATAGCATAAAAATGCAGAAAATATATAACAATCATATTTTTTTACATTTATTATGATTAAATATATATTTATCTAGTTCTTCCTTGATTTGGTTATAAATAAAATCATGTTTTTGCGTTAAGAAAAACTGTATGACTTTTACGATAAAAGTTGCGTACGATAAAGTGTGCTACGATGTGTTTACGTCTACGGTTTAATTTATTAGGCTCAAATGGCGGATAGTTATTTATAGGAAATAACATTCAGTTAATATAATTTTATAATAATAAGTGTAGATAACTTCTTTCATAAAGATTCTCTGACGAATATTTTCATGACTTGTAGTACTTTCATAAGTGATCTTTGGACCTCTCTAGCTCGAGTTGCTTTGTGTTTGAGGCGCACCCCAAAGCAAAATACAATAGGTGGTTACTGATTGCATAAGAGCCTTATATATCAAAACTGTGTTGATATTACATGCCTTGGCGTCTTAGTTCCACTTTAATTTTGTTATTGTTAATAATAGGGTCTAATATATTAAATAACATTATTTAAGATTTTAAGTAAAATTTTAAAAAATCGAGTAATATTTATATACCTCATTGCAAATCTATAATCTAAGATCACAGTGGTTTGTGTGTTTGTCTGTCCGCTCTTTTTTCATTGTATCAATTAACGTTACCATAGCAACGCGTTAACCGCAAGTAGTTCGTCTACCGGACGCTAGATGGCGCTAAGGGGAAAATATTTAATAATAGAAAAAAAATATAAAATTTTGTCCACCCGTGCGAAGCCGGGACGGGCCGCTGGTATTAAATATAAAAATTTATGTGAACATAAAATTTTGTCTTATTTCTACATATAAACATCGTATTTAAGTTACTACATACAGATTCAATGCTCCTGACCGTTCACGTTATGTTAGGTTCACGTTAACTAAATTTACCTTGGTTAGTTAGTTTAGCTGGGCTTTTGTCCCATTTAGCTTCCTGATTGGGCCATTGTGCACATCTTGGGTTGTTTTTCTACTTCAACCATCCCAATGCATCCCAAAAGGTTAGCAGCCTTTTCACGCTGCTTTAAGCCTCCGGGAGTGATGTTGGGAATTGCAGAAGCTGTGCCCGTTGATCTTCCACCCTACTGCATTCTATAAGCACGTGCTGAGGAGTTTCTTATACCTCCATGCAGCGTCAGCAGAGGGCTGTCAGTCACACTTATTGTAAACAGATGCTTGTTGAAAGGGCAATATCCTATTATTAAACCAACAACTTTGCGAACTTAAGCCTTTTTTAGTTTGATGAGTTTGCATTTGTATTGTTTGCATATCAGCTTTTTGATTCCACCGGAACTGCATTCTTTGATTGCCTGCATCCTTCACTGGTATTCTATTCTTTCAGGTGTTTTTCTTCCGTGTCACGGCGTAGCCAAGTTTTGATTTGACCTTGGGGTATGGGCAGCAGTGATTCCTTTCCGTATACTGTTAGATTTGAGCCCCTTTTGGCCAGTTCATCCGCTGCGTCTGTGCCCTTTAATCCATTGCAGAGTCACTTTGTTTTCACTTGCAATGGATTATAGTGTGTTATGGCATTCTAATATAAAGGCTGAGGTTATAGTGTTTCTTTGTAGGGCTTGTAGAACGGATGCACTGTCTGAGATGATTTCGATAACATATTCTTTGACGTCTCTGGCAGCAACTGCCTGTACTTCTTTGGTAATACCTATGCATTCAACTTGAATAATATTGTTTAGTTCACCGAGGAATGATGATATTTTGATATTTAGGTCGTTAGAGAAGACTCTGGCTCCAGTACCGTGTGCGGTTTTAGAGCGGTATATATCCTGACTTCCTTGATGCCAGAGCTGTTAATTGATTCTGCAGTGAGTCAAATATTGTACCTTCGATCGAAGGCATGATGACACGGCGTTCTGTGGGTGCACACTATGGGTGCTTCGAGAAGAGGTATTTCTTTTAGAATTCCCAGCAGAAATGCCGAGTGTTTTCTTTCTATGTTTCGGTTCCATAAGTTATTTGCTTTTAGTCTCAGGGCAGCTGCTTTTGCCTCTTCCTGAATAACTATGTCCAAAGGTCTTAGGTTCAGGAGATAATCAAGTGCGGCTGATGTAGCAGTTCTCATGCATCCTGTTGCTGCTACGCTTGCTAAGCGCTGCAAATTTTATAATTTTGTTTTCACCGTGGACAGATGCGTTCTGGGCCACCATACAACCGATCTGTAGGTTAGAGAGAGTAATAATTGATGTGTATGTAATTTGTGTGTAATTTTTGGATTGAAACCCCATCTTTTACCAACAAGTATCTTGCATTGCCAAAACGCCATACATGTCCTCTTTGTTTTTTCTTTGATGTGACTCACCCAGTTTAATTTATTGTCAAAGATGATGCCCAGATTTTTACTTGTGTGGATAAGGAGAGATTGGTATATTCCACCTTAAGATGTGATTATTTTATTTTTCTTAATATATGTGTGTGTGTATATATAAAGTAGGAAATAAGGCTTTTATTTATCTGCCTCCTTTTACGTTATGAGGGCAAAAACTTGTCAGCATTTTAAATTTTCCCTTGCCAATATCAATCCGTACTGATATATTAAACAATGTAAAAGTATCTGTACCTGTCGGTCTATCAGCTTATAAAAAGCTGAAACGATTTTAATGAAATTTGTTATGAAGATTACTTGCAGCCTGTGTAAGACTGCTTTACCCGTGAGAAAAATATTCCTTTGGAAATTCAAATATATGCGATAAGACCTAATTTCATGCAAAAAAGTCTAATAATAAATAGCTACTTCGATAACAATTGGTTTTAAATTTTTATGTTCTACTTCAGTCAATGAAATTGATGATAAAGCTTAAAATCCTTTATTCATCTCGACACGTCCATCCGTCCAATGTTTCCCTTGGCTACATCCCTTCTCAAAGGTAACCTACATCATTCAGATCCCTTTAATACTGTGTCAAACAAAAAAGAACTCTATGATATAAAACATGGCAGACTATGAAGTTGATAAAGGAATTTATATCCCTCACTCGATACAGCTGTTGATGTGAATAAATATGAACGGATTTGTTATTCAGTTATTTTGTGATTGACGTTTATACCGATAGAAATTGAAATCATAAACACGAATCTACCTATGAATAATAAACTGCGAGAATTGAATTTCCTTTTGTAGATATCTTCTAGTACATTCCTGAGGACTTACCATCATGTTTTAGCGCGTTTCAAGTTCGATTGTGAAAGTGAGACACCGCTATACGCGGTCTATAGTGGCGTCTCTTTTTAACAGGTAAACTTGAATCGCTATAAGACGTGATGGTAGGGCCTCTGATTTGCAATATCTATGTATTTTATATAGTTTAATAAGTATGAATACAATCTATTAAAGTACATAATTGTACTTCGCTGGCAAATTATTTCTTCACTCTATACAATGTGTCCCGTCACCAGTGTCGGAGCCTTTAATGGTGTGAAATATGGCATTTTTTATCGACAAATTGCCCCTCAAATTTGGTTTTTCTCAAAAAGCCAATAATTAAAAAATACACAAAAAGAATGTATTTATTTAGTTCTTACACTTCCGCGCACATTACACATTAGAATAAAACACTTTTATACGGATTTTTGCGCATGTTTTATTTTATATTTATTTAATCCTGACGTTTCGACTCCTTTACAGGAGCCGTGATCACAGGATGACCTCATGTCACCGTAAAAAAATGTTTTATTCTAAAGAATCTATTTGTTTTTCTTTAATTATTTTTTCTTTTTTTTATTCCATGACAATTGAAACATAATGGCTGTATAACTTTGTCTACATATTTAGCTATCAAATGATACTTTTTTAATGTTGATAGGACATTTACATGAATAGTGGTGGTCGAATTAGTATGAGAGCCCAGGTCTTGGTTACCAAAAAAACAAAATGACGGCCGTAAGAGAAAAACAAAATTTGATGCGCAACTTGTCGAAAAAAAATGCCATATTTCACACCATTAAAGGCTCCGACACTGGTAGACAGGACACATTGTATAATTTTCATATACATAAAAGATTGTTCGGAAGGATTCCTTCCTAGCTATTAAGCTATAATAGCTATTGATAAATAAATAATTTTTTTTTGCGCAATAATAGCACAAAAATAATAATCTAGTAGCAATTAGAAGAATAAGCATTTGCCTGTAATTTTTGTGAATTGTTTTTTTACTCGGAAGTGGGTACTAAAAAGTATGTCTGTGTCTCTAGGCTAGAAAGATATCGTCTTCGATTTATTCTTACTGTAATAGAGAAGACAAGCATAGTTTTGATCAAATACTACAATCTACAATAGAATCAGGTAGGAGTCCATATTTATATGAGCAAATATTTGTGTGAGCATTATTTTGTTCCTGAGTCATGGGTATTTATATATATTTATATGACGATTACTTATATATATATAAAAGGTATGTATTTCTATCAGTTGCCATAGTATCCATAATAAAAGTCTCGCCTTGTGTACTCTGGGCTAGGCTTCTTATTGTGAATGTAAGGAAGGTTATTTTTTTATAATATTTTTAATATAATTTTCCTTTTTTGTTTATTCTAAATGTAACATTTGGTTCTCTTTGTTGAAAATATATTCCGGCTAACTCACAACAATTATTAAGTCCCAATTTATAGCAGAACTTGTACTATGGGTACTTAATATAACGTAGAAGTTATGTACCTCAAATACATTAAATACCTTACATGTAAATTAAATTAAACTGTGTATTTATATAAATTTTATCTAACATTGACTTCACCAATGCCAATATCACCGTTACTGAACGCACATGAATATTCAGTGACGCGAAAATATCCACTTTGCGTGAATAATGAGTCCCTCTATAATGTAAAACGTGTATTTTATTATAATTATTTTTGTTTATTTTAATAAATTGAATCGTGGTTGTGTGGTCATCTGAAATTTAAAATGTAATAGCTAAAGAAATGGACGGTTACCATTTCGCCAGTTACGTTCTTGTTTGATTTTGAGGGTTTGTTTTAATTTTCTATAACAATACGAGTGATATAAATTAAAGAGAAACCGTCCCAATTATCATTAGAAAATATTTTAAAACATTAAGATAATATTAAGCTGTTACACAGTTCACGTGTCAAAATAAAATCATTTTTGTTTCAACTTCCAATTTCCGTTTCAGTAGTTCTTGGTAAAACAAACATAATAAAATAAATAAATAAAATTTGTAAAATAAAACAAAACTATAATTGTTTAAAGAACTGTCACCTAAACATAACGTATAAGAAAGGTCGTTGGCAGCAATTTTAGAAGTTTTGCATATCAGTCTTTTGACATATTACTAGCTGACCCGGCAACGCGTTGCTATGATAACGCGTATACAATGGAAAAAGAGCGGACAGACAAACATACAAACAACAAATTTGTATTCTTAGATTATAGACTAGCTGACCCGGTAACGCGTTGCTATGGTAATGTTAATTGATACAATATAAAAAGAGCGGACAGACAAACACACAAACAACAAATTTGTGTTCTTAGATTATAGACTAGCTGACCCGGTAACGCGTTGCTATGGTAATGTTAATTGATACAATGGAAAAAGAGCGGACAGACAAACACACAAACAACAAATTTGTCTTCTTAGAGCATATATTATTAAAATAAAATCTCTTTTACCGGCCAAACGAATTATTCTTGTTTTTGAAATTTAATCTTGACGTTTCGGCGCCTGTAAAGGTGAGGATGACTGATCGTCCTGTGATCACGGCTCCTGTTAAATATGCGGTAGGCGCGAAAGGGTTAGAAATAAATATCATTATTATTATAGTTTAGTATATACATATATGTATAAGGGTCATCGTTAATGTTCGATTTATGTTCAAGGGCTTTAGTTTCTAAAGTAACTCTATGTACATTTACAATTGAAAATAAGAGAAGATTGTTTGTTAATCATTAAACCGCTAAATTTATATATCCAAAACAGATGCCAGACTGAACTGGATCACGTACCCAATCAATATCCGTTTAATAGCTCTTTTTTATATTAAATTGGCTTGCTCTGGAGCCCACAAAGTCAGAGATCAGTGATAGAATCTACGATGGCACTCACCCAGATGACGGCTAATCGCTCAAACTTAGAGGAGATTTTCAATTAAGGAAAGGAGACCTTGACTAGCCTCTAGAAAGTCAAGGTTATGATAGCTAAAGTAGGTGCTAATGCGATGGCATCTTTTCATGCTTTAAGTTAATTACCTCGGAAAACATAAAACTGTCTTAGATTAATTACTAAGTTCTAGGTTAATAACCTAGAACATGCAAAGAGAACGCTGTTACACAGTTTAAGAAACTCTTGAAAAATAGCCAATGTTTTGGTAGCTCAATTGGGGGAGTAATCAGCCGGTTTGAAACAGATCTGAAAACTAAAGCAAGTTGAATTTATCTTAATAAAAAATTGTAAATCACAGAGGCTATTTGAAAGACTGCATTCCTACCTAAAATTATAAAACTTATCAAGACACAAACAAACAAATACACGTTACTAGTAAGAAAAGCTAACACACTATCAAGCATCTTTTTATTGCAGGGAAAATTGTTGTTTTTGGTCTCACCATGTTTTTTTATTTACGAGTACATACAGAAACGTAACATCTTTCAAAGAAGCATGTGATCCCACTTCTCAAAGAATAAGAGGGTGATCTGTGAAGTATTTCTATTTGCAGAGCACTCCAATTTGAAACGTGATACGTCTGCAAGAGTCACTTCAGATTTCAACAACAGCGATTCAAGTGCCTGAATTCAGGACTAAGCTTATTTTTATATATCTCCTAATAAATTCCAAGTCAGAATGGCATAGTGTTTTCTGGTTTCCAGTTTTGAGAACTAATCTTATGTTGAAATATTTTATACACTTTCATATTACTAGCGGCCCGTCCCCGCTTCGCACGGGTGGACAAAATTCTTTAATTATTTTCTATTATTAAATATTTTTCCGTTAGCGCCATCTAGCGTCCGGTAGACGAACTACTTGCGGTTAACGCGTAACGTTATTGATACAATGGAAAAAGAGCGAACAGACAAACACACAAACCACTGTGATCTTAGATTATAGATTTTTTTATGACGTCAATTGCTCCGGTACAACACACTTTTGACGTTTTTTTCTTAAAAAACAAGCAATTAACGCGTGTATTGGGTATGAGGGCTTAAAATAATTCAGAAAGAAAAGGTTTTTAAAGTTTTTATCCTACACTAATTTTATGGCCCCGTCTCTTTACCATGGTTTCATCCGTAGACCTGTGATTAATTAGGGGGGACTTAAAAAAATAATGATGAAGTGTCAGTTCCCATAGAAATAAATTTTATCCAACGTCACCTCAGACAACTATCTCCAAATGTTGAATTAGATACACGCATTTACGTACACAACACTATTTCCTAAGTCCTGTCTGTCCTAATTTCGTGCCCGACGTCCCATGACACAAATCCTTGCCAATAGAAAAACTCATGAATCTTCCCCTCTTTTCCAATAAAACGGACGTTATACAGAAATTGGGCCCCTTTTCATTATGTATTAGGTTTGTATTTTCCATGCATAATATAACAAAACCGGATCAAAAAGCCGGGCCGTCCGAAGCCAGTAAATAATAAATATCCGGTTTCCACGATTTGGGACTTGAACTTGCCCAAATTTAATTAAACATGTATTTAACTCCTGCTAAAGTTAATTTCGTTTTTTAAACAACTATTAACTACACTTATTAACGATCAGACATTGAGATTCTTAATGAAAACCTCAATTAAAACTTACCTAAGTGTAGCACGAAACGGAAATACTTTGCTTTGATTTTGTAAACAAACCGACTTGAATAAACAGTCAAATTTATTTGATTTAAATTTAGTAAACAAGCCAGTAAACGTATTTTAACTAAATAGCAAAAAGGTTTTTAATCTCTTTTACGGCACTTAAGTAGGAAATAAGTAATTTTTATAATTCGTAGTTTTTTTGGTAACTAGCGGAAACTTTCGGAACTTTTCTTTGCAACTATAAACAAATACAGCATTGTAAATTCACACACGTTAAATTAACTTTCTTCTTACCAATACACGTATTCTTCAACAGAAAATTCAACAGTAATTTCAAATTAGGATAGAACAGCATTCAAAAATGTATTCAAAGAATTGTCCCACAGACGATGATGAATATTATGTACTTTGACAATTTCAACATAGTTTCAAGGTACTTTCATACTTTTCATGATATTGCTTAAAGACTCATTTTTAGCTATTCGATATTTTTTATTGAAAAACTTGCAAATGAAAATCACAAGAAAATATAAAATTTTCTTCCACTCGCTCATTTCTCAAGTACAAACTGCTACAAAAGTATTGCTTCGCTCCCATTTTCATTTAAATCCAGACCAAAAATTAATTGGATTCGAAGAGGGTTAATTAATGCGCTCAGTAGGAAAACAAAAATGCAATTCTTAATTTGCCTCGTGCTATCCTTTCTATACGGTTCAATAATTTTATTTTTAGACATTTTGCAAATAACAAAATTCTATATTCTGATTGGGCTGATATGATACCATATCCGATATGATACAACTATAGAACAATAACATAATTGGTTAGACGTAGGCTAGAGCTACGTCTTTGTCTTGAGAAGCACTAATAGCCCGTTATCTACTAGGAGCTCTACGAAGCCGAAACCAGCTAATGATCTCCCGTCCTTACCTCATTTGCATTCTTTGTCGTCTGGTACAACTGAGGATAGATTATTAGGAATGTCTGTAAGACTATCAAAACGTTGGATATGAATAGATTTAAAAAACAAATTTTCTATTCGGCATAATCTATCTTGGGTATAACTATCCGAAGCTTTTTACAGTTAATGTCTTTGTCTTGAGAAGCAATAATAGACAGGTATCTACTAGGCGCTCTAAGTGGCCAAAACCAGCTGATGATCACCCATCTTTAGCTCATTTGCATTCTTTGTCGTCTGGAACGACTAAGGATAGATTATTAGGAATGTCTTCAAGACTATCAATCCGATCGGTATACGAATAGATTTAAAAAACATTTTTTCTATTTGGCATAATCAATTTTACAGTTTACTTTCATTGTAAGTCTACTGGTTTCTTTTGTACTATGTTTAGCGGATTTACTTTTTGCGAAAAGTTTTCCTTGAGCCGTGCGACCTAATTAAAATGGGATTAAACTGTCGTTTAGAAATGTTAGAACTGCAGCAAACTCATAATTTTTTTGAAAAGTTTATAAACTGCTTTTGTATAGTATTCTTAATATATTTTATGCATAAACAAGTTTAAGAAATGATTTCAAAAAAGTTATATAACACATTTTTTATAACATAGAGCGTATAAAAAATTACGCTGGTTGTTATAAAAAATGTATCATAAATATTTCTAGGATAATTTTCTAGGTAATTTTAAAAAAAGGAGGCAACTTATAAGGAGTATTATATGATTAAATTCAACTAACTTCTAGGATTAGTTTAATTATAGCGCGATTATTGTCATGTTTTTTTTTTTTTTTTGAGGCTCAATATTTTGGCACAGTTGCGTCGTCGCTGTGTTAGAACTGAAGTTTTTGCGGGTATTATGGATGTCCGTCGTATCTTTTACACTCGATACAAGCATTTTTCTGGTCTTTTATTACAATATAACAGGGTATGAGTCAGCTTGTGAAGGTTATGCATTATTCACAAGGCCCTGTCGTCGAATAACTGACCAGAAGTTCGCCATGTTTTTAAAGGCACATTAAGCCTTTCTTCCCAACTGCAATAGCCGTTAGTAACCACCATCCTCTATTATTCTCACATGGTGGGTTATCCATATTTCATTATAACACTACTTTTATTGTAAAACAGATTTTTTTGTGGATTATGTATGGTGACGACTTATTATTCTGTAAATGTCGTTACTTCTGTTAAAGCTTGCAAGTTTCTTGCGCCCATTCCTCTTGTCAGTTAAAAGACGTCTTGAATGGGTGGTAGGTAAAAATGTTGGACGATTCAAAACAACTTGTTTTTAAGTGCATTTGAATAAAGTTATTTTCATTTATCCACAAGGAAAACGTGTGTCCCAAAATTGGGAACAATAATAGGCTAATTATGATAAAACTAATAAACTTGATGGTTATACAATACTTAATTTATTTTTATTGTAAGGCGATTCACAAACAAGTTGAAGAGCTTATGGAAGGTTAAACCACTTCACCCCATACTATTACCTGTAGAAACAAGGCCAAACACCCTATACAAGAAAATATGCATACACTGGTATTTTAAGTAGCTGTTTCCGTTGACAAACCAAACAACATTTTTGACTGAACATGTTTTACCATGTAGAATCTGTGCAACTTAACATCGGCCTATATAAATACATGTAAGACAACATTACATTGGCACATTCTTCTGTCAAGCCTAGTAGCTACAGCACTTGTCTTTTAGAAATCAGTAACAGTGGGTGCAACATTTAAAACTGAGCCGATCGCTTTCTGGGAGAAGGAAATCGAACCTCGGAGTGAAGTCACCGTGAAAACGGTGTATAAATCAATAGATCACGACGATCTTCAAAGTAATTATTCATACGGCGTCTGCCATATGACCGAGTGAGATTGCTCATGTGGCAGAGATGTTCATTGCGTTCGAAAGTTGAAATGTTGGACCCTACTGAGAAGGTACATTTCTGTAGCTTCGCTTATGTGCCAATTGTAGGAATGTAGGATGAAGATTAATTTTCTCACTTTTTTTGCTGCTGTGGGCGCAGAGTTTCCTATATGAAGACCATACAGAGATTAGGTTAAACCACACCACATTTAATATATTAATAATACACCAATTAGCCTAGAAAAGTAAGCACTGTAAGTCTTGTGTTATGGATACTAGGGTAACGAATAGAAATAGATACGAATATGCTATATAAATATCTAATATTTTTAGATTTTTATATAAATACCCATGACTCAGGAACAGATGCTCGTATGCTTTACACATACAACTGTCCGTTCCGGGACTCAAATCCAGGACCGTCAGTGCGAAAGACAGAATCACGACTACTACCGTTCAGTTTCAGGATTACTGTTGCACGAAACAATTGTCAATATGTGTTTGTACCTACTCAACTTGGCAAATGTTTTTAATATATATTATTTTGGCCATAAACAATATTTTTACGTACCAACTAATTTCAATGCCATATTGTAGACATGTTTCTGATCCATGTTAATAAATAAAAAAGTTCCCACGGTGTGCGAAAAGTGAAGAATAGCAATTTTGACGTTCAATCTCCTCATGAATTGGCGATTGCTCCCATTTCTTGGGCTGACCCAAACAGTCTACCCTTCAGCCACACCCTTATCGTCTCACAATTTATCATCCTACAATGATAGACAGTTTTTGCCCATAAGCTCCGTCGTGTTATCTATTCATAGCATGCGGTTTGATTACCAACAAGATTATGAAAATATTATCCTCCATATACTTACTTTGAAGTTTTTGATGCAATGAATTTATTTTAAGAGTAGGTACTGAACAGGATATGAATATAGTTTCAGAAAGGATCGGGATAGAATAGTACGGAGACATTGTTGAAATAACTTTACTCCTTCCGTAAAGTGCAGAATTCGGCTTGCAATGAAGTGGACTCATTTCACAATAATTTAGCGTATTATGTACTTTAACTATTAAATACTAAAATAACCATTTAATACTAAAATTTGGAAATGTTAAATGAGAACTTATCAAATGAGAGAGAAAACTAAGCTTTCTGGTACAGTCAAGAGCACATCATTAAAAAATATAGTGTTTATTATTAATTGTCAAAATTTCACGGTTAGGGTAATTTTATGTACTTGTCCGTCCAATACACAAGACTTAAATTTCTTTACTCATCTGATTATTGCTTACAAAAATATCATCCACTGACTCTGTATACATATTAACCAATACATCCAAGAGTCGAATGCAAAGGGAATGGATCCCCATTCATCGTTCCATAAGTTTCTATTTTACTAAACACATTCAGAGATTCCTTACTGCATTTATCAAAAAGTCTTAAATGGAATTGTTGAACTTTTCCGCTACATTAACTTAATATGAAAAGTTTATTCACCTAGGGCGATTCCTAAATACAGTGTCTTGTTTCGGATACGAACAACTGAGATATAAAAAAACTTTTTTAATTGCCGCTATTAAATCACCAATCACTTGTTTTGTTTAAATGTTTTTTTTATTTATTTATGAGAGGGATAACAAACAGTTGTACAATGTATTTTACACATTATAGGATTATAAAGTATCTTATTACTAATTATACAACCAGCAGCGTTAGCCGCAGATTACTATAAGAGAGTAATGCGTTATTATAGTAACATATTATAACAAGAAATAACAGGAATGGCTCATCGAGGCTCGCAAGTGTTGAAGTGTTGAATGGTATCAGCAAAATAAATTAAATTAATTTTAACAATAACAATAAAACTCGCATGTTCGCGTAGGGCAGTTCAAGAACTTAATGCGACAATAATTTGTAGATTTTTTCGTTTCTTTTGCTTTCTTTCAGCCCTATAAATCGAAAGGTAGTTTGACAGAGATCGCTTTAGGAGATAAGACCAACCATTGCCGGCGCCGTCTATTTTAAGTTTTCTTTTGTCCTGTCATTTCCTCGATGTGGTGATTTTTTGTCTTCTCACTTGCTGGTTTTGTATGAGTTACAATATGTGAAATCTTTCTTCTATTCTATTATCAGTATACTGTTTTGTGTTGTATTATAATTTAAAGTTCCCTGGCTCCATCTGTCTTTCTGGCTTTTTGTCTGAATGTTATAAACTCCAAACTAACGAACGGATTTCATACGGTTTTCACTAATGGATATGTTGATCCGGGAGGAAGGTTAAAGTGTATCATTTATTAGAATTTAATATAAATTATCTAAAATATAATGATGCCTGTAACCAAACCAAAGATATCAATATTTAGCCTTTTGTAAGAGTCATCATTTGGCTTGCGCTACAAAAATTATTGCTATACCCTGTCTCAAACCAATTTAATAAAAATGTAAACAAAGACGCCATTTTCGCGACCATAGACTACTGAGTGATGTGGTAAAAGTAAAACGATTTATGATTCGATTAATTAATTGATTGCTTCGATTAGATTAATTGAACACTATTATGTTGGAGCTTCGCGTTAGCGTAGTTTGTTTTTATTTCGAGTGTCGGATAATGGGCATTTGTTCTCAAGTCTCGAGAGGTGGTGCTGTTCATCGTGATTAATGTAATGCTTTGATTGAATTGAGTAAAAACGACTTACATTTTTTTAAATTTCACATAAGAAATCAATCTTTGAAGAAAAAAGATATCTAGCTAGATTTTTAAATAAATAAATATATTTAGTATCAAAGTAAGTCAAAGGAGATGTCCCACGCTACATACATTGTTTGCCCCACAAAAAAAAGTCTATGCGTCAGCTTCAAAACTAAATTACCGTTTTCGTATTTTATACTACTATTAGAAAATATAATACTTTTTGCTGTAAATAGTGGGGTTTTTAAGTTAAGTTAGGTTATGTGTCACACTATTTTATCATTTAAACACCATTTTTTCAGTATGATATGTTTTCTTTCTTATACTTATCGTTTTTCATAAAATACTACACAGCAGTTTATATTGATAGCAACAAAATTCACTAATGTGTGCTGTCAGGAATCTACTTTATATCAATTATATAAGTTATATATATTTATTTGTACGAAATACTTTAGAAAACATTAAATATACTTGGTAGCCGTTTCTAAATATAAATTGTTTGTTTTATCAAGTATTAAACATAAACCGAACTTCACCATCAATAGAAACAAAGTGTGGTATTCCACAGAGTAGCATAGCAATAACAAAAAATTGAAACAAGTAAAAGGCGACTAATGACTGGAGGCAATTGGATATACGTCCCCCGTAGACTATAAAATGGGCAGCAGCTTTTCCAAATTATGGTCTCTTACTGCAGTTACCCACCAATCCGTACTGGGTACGCATGGTGGGCTATGGCCCATTCTCCCTACGGTATTTACCACCAAGCACCAGGCACAGGCTTTAGTTGGGCCTATTACTTAGCAGCGGGGATATTTATAAGCTGATGATGAATAAAAAAACACATGTTTTATTTAGTTCTTACACTTCCGCGCACATTACATATTAGAATAAAACACTTTTTTACGGATTTTGCGCATATTTTATTTTATAATTAATCCTGACGTTTCGACTCCTTTACAGGAGCCGTGATCACAGGATGACTAAGATAATGGTTGTCATGTATTTTACCTTTACAATATTTTAATCGGGCACGTTCCTAATGTTAAAATTATTTTGTATAAATTAAACTGTTTTATTTTTACATTTTATTTAGTTATTAGATTCTCACTACGGTTACATTATATACTACTGAGTCTACTACCAGTTCGGAAATTGGGAGGCCCTTCCGAGAAGAACAGGCGAAAGAAACTCGGGCAGGGGGACCGACCTCCATCTTACTGTTATTATTTGCAAAAAGAGCTAACTACATCATCAGGTCTTGCAATGTGTGTTTTTGTAGGTATTCATTGATTAATTATACATTTATTATAATCCAAGCAGGTAACCAAGCTCCAACATTCGTATCTATTGAAATTAGGATGTTTCCTGATTTCAATAGCCGCGCGTAGCATCCTCATAACAAATCTTTGTTCTCTAGCGAGAATTTGTGGTTTATCGAAACGAATGTAGTGGTTTGGCCCCTCAAAAGCATGCTCACACACTGCAGATCTATTATCGCGCCTATGTTTTATGTCAGCTACGAGTTCTTTAATGCGCGTCCCTATACTTCTCTTTGTCTGCTCGATGTATGAGAGACCACAGTCACAATCGATTTTGTAGAATGGAGGGGTATATTGCACTTGACCGGTCGTAAGAATTGGTCAATCTTCCTGGATGGTTTAAAATAAGTATTAATGGAAACCCGCTTCAGAATATTCCCAATCTTGTCAGTGACCCCCTTCATGTAGGGAAGGACAGCAGGTTGACGCTCTACTGTGGCTAGTTTGTGGCGCGGCCTCTACGACGCAGTCTTGGTACTCGCAACTTGTTATCTTGTAGTACTCGCTTGACATGCTGAAGCTCAGCAGTCAGATGTTGTTGGTCACAGATGCCGCGAGCTCCCTGAAACAAAGATTTCTCTACGGTAGCCAACTGTATAGGATGGTGTTGAGAATCACCTTTCAAATATCTATCTGTATGAGTTGCCTTTCTATACACTGTATGACTAAGGGTTTGATTTGGATTCTTGCTGATTTGAATACCTAGGAAGGCTATTTTATTGTCTGTCTCTAGTTCATGTTTTGTAATATGAACGTTTATTATTCTTCTTCTATTAAAATATCGTCCAAAAATGCTGCTGGAGGATGTAAACTATCTGGGTTATACCTAGCCCAAGACAAAAACCATAAAATAACCATAACATGAGAACAGCAGCCCACAGTTCTACTACCTGCCTTACAACTGCAGTAATAGCCCGTTATGTTCTCTTCGGTGTGTTCTGAATATGAGCAGTATGTAATATAGGAATAATATACTTTGCTCGAATGGCGAGAACTTATACGACCACGAATTAAAGTTCCCCTTATATTTTCACCCTCGGGCACTTCCAACTGAGAATTTAACTCAATGTTAAACATCCCACCATCCCTGACATGCTCACCATAATATGAACGGGCCTGTTTAATTTGGTATGTTCCCAGAGCAATCATTTCTAATTGACTCATTGTTAAACGAGGAAAAGTAGAAAGATGTGGTAAATGGGCGCTAATACTACGGAAATTGGTTCTTTGACGATTCATATTATGGTGAATAACAAATTCTCCCAGATAATTAGGCTCATTTAACCTGCTCAAAGCTTTTGCAGCAATTTCTCTCGCATTGGTTCGGTCCTGCAAAAGTGGATGAAAATGATTTATAAAGGCACCAGCTATACAGAAGTCATCAAAAACATGTTGTGATGCCAGGTTAAAGAACTCTTGTCTTAATAATCTAAAATCCCTTTTGAAGCGCCCATTGACAATTTCTACCACCCACATTACTAATGTAATGAGCCTAGTTTTGTTAGCTTGTAAAGTAGTCAGTTGGAAGTTGCCTTCTTCAATGGATTCCGGCATGTGAACATTATAGCTATATGCTTGTAAGTCTTGCACAGCATCGCGAAATCCTCTGTCAACTATAAACACGTCTCCAGCTCTAAAAAAAGTTCGCATTGGGCCAGCACCATCAAGAAAAGCATTTTTCATAATTAAAGCATCAGATTCCTTAGCAGAATATGGCCCTAAGATATCTAAAATATAACCATCAGAACATACAAGTAGAAAAGGCTTCACAAGATTTCGGTACTTATGTAGACTGTAGGTATCTTTTTGGAACTTATAGTTACTACTTTTTTGTATATAAGCATAAGTTCCATCACAGATAACAATAAGAGGCTGTTCTCCTGTAGTGGTCAAATGTCTCCCAAATAACTCTCTAGGGATTGTAAGTTTATGCTCACTGGCTTCCTGAACTCCTATATGTCTTAAACCTAAATGAGTACCAACATAATCTTGGGTTAGGCATTCCCTTACAATTGTAATATTTCTATTAAATGTAGTTTTAGAAACACCAAAAATTGATGATAGTCTTCGATCACTATCACCAGATCATAATTTAGCTAAATACATAGCCAAAGCAGTTTTATATTTGACTATTCTGTTAGTAATGCTAGCAGTGTCATTTATAATATCATTAAATTGCTGCACTGTAACCCCTATCCAATAATGACGAATTTGATCATTCTTGTTTTCAATGTTCTCAAAATCGAATTGAGTGTCTTGATTTATTTGAGATAACTCCAACATATCCTCAATTTGCGCACTAGTAAAGTGATTTGTTAAATATTCACTTAATAAAATGTTCCAATTAGAATCAGCTAAGTGGTCTGAGCAAATTCGAGCACATCTAGGAATGTAAACTTTTAAATCAATTAGAATTCTATGCCTTATTATCCTTGGTATTAATCGAAATATACTATCAATGTTTAAACAATCACTGAATAAACATCGCCTTGATGTTGAAGAAACTCGTTTATAATTTGGAAGTACAACCGTCTGCCTTTGCTGTTGCACTTCCACTAGCTCCGGCACAGGCATGGGTAATGGTGGAGGAATTGGTGGTCTGTTTGAGTCCTCAACTTGAACACCGACATTTACCAGCAAGGGTTGCTCAGCATCTTCCTGTAAAATATAAGGTACTTGTAGAATTACAATTATTATACAATAACACATCATTCACTTTACAACAATGCAATGTTGCATGTATTGTAGTATGGTATGATATGTCATTAGATATTATTTACAAATGTCAACTTATTAAAATCGTTAACATTATAAAACGAAACTAAACAATTGACACTATGTAAAAAAAGATTAATTCCTATAAAATAAATAATTTAGTTGTTTCACTTGGGACAAGGTTATGTAAAATAAATTAATATCTTTAATAACCAATTAAATAATACACACCATTTGTATTCCAACAAGAGGATCAGGTGTGTTTTCATCTAGCTCTTGTTGTGGGCTTGTTACAATTTCTACTTGATGATCTAGGTCTGATTGTGGGCTTGCTACGCTAGTACTTGGGAGCCCTGGAAGCTTTTCTCCAGCAAGATCTACAAATCCTTGTAAATATAGGGAGATTTGCCTGAAAAAATGAATTATGAAATGATTTCAAGAATGTTCTTTTATTGTTGTATAGTTAGAAAAGTATTTTATGTTATTTAATAATACCTGAATCTCAGCCACCCATGCTTTAATTATGGTATACTCGTGGCGATTTTGATTAGCTGAAATGCTTCTTGCTCGTAGAACAGAAACACCACATCCCAAACATACTGATTTGTGACCATAACTTCGAGAAGGCTCACTCATCTGAGCTTGGAACCGAAGAATAACAAAACATTCTTCACAAACACGGTATTCAGATAAAACCTGTAACAGAATTGATGCATTATTAATCTTAGATATTTAATATGCCAGTAAATAGGTCCCTATGTATTAACACTTCAATATCTTTGCATGTAAATGTAATTCAAAAGGGTAGATTTTAATGCTTTTAAACTTAGCTGGCAGAGAAGTTTAGTTTCTATATACTTTTATACAATTATATTGTATAAATACATAAACGCATGTTTGGCATAAATCGCCTTATATACATGACGTTTACAATACAATACAAAACACTTTATTGATAACACCACATTGAAATAATAAGATAACAAGAGAAAACTTAAAATAGTGTTACAATGGGCGGTCTTATCGCTCAGAGCGATCTCTTCCAGACAACCTTTGGATGGATAGGACTGGAAGGAAGCGTAAGAGGCGGCGGTGTAAACGATAAATATATATTCACATATACATACATACGTATACATACATACATATACACACATACACATAAATACATAGCATACAAACACATATACCTAAATTAAAAATACATACATACGTATATAATACACATACATAACGTCTAGTTAGTAGGATACATCATCCATACGTTGCTCGCCTAAATTGACAGAAAATATTCCCTTACGAGATTCTTAAAGACGCCAATGGATTGTGCACGCCTTATAGAAACCGGGAGGGAGTTCCAAAGACGAGCTGCTTGAACAGTAAAGGAAGAGTCATAGAACGTGGAACTATGTGCGGGAATATAAAGGCCAAGATTATCTGATGACCTCAAGGAAAACGTGTTTGATGTATGAAGAAACTTAAAACGTTCTTTAAGATAGTGAGGGGCTGAAGGATTAAATAGTATGTTGTAGAGCAGAGTAAGTATGTGAGTATTCCGGCGAAGACGAATGGGAAGCCATTTGAGCTGAGAACGAAACTGAGATATGTGATCATATTTGCGTAGGCCAAATATGAATCGAACACAAAAATTTTGAAGACGCTCAAGCTTATTAAGCTGTTCCTCCGTGATGTCAAGATAGCAGACGTCGGCATAGTCTAGAATAGGGAGCAACAGAGATTGCGTTAGTGCAATTTTGGTGGAAGTGGGTAAAAAATTACGCAGTCTTCTCAGCGCAGCTGCTGAAGCATATAATTTACGACTGACGGCCTCTAACTGAGGTCGCCAACTCAAATTATTATCAAAAATTAATCCCAAGTTTTTCACTGACGAGCTAAAAGGAATATCGGTGCCAGCAAAGTTTATATTTGGCAGCAATTGCCAGTCCACTCTAGCAATCATCCTGGAACTTCCCACGATAATTGCGGTACTTTTGTTGGGATTAACATCGAGGCCATAGGATTTGCTCCACTCTGCAATTCGACAGAGATCATTGTTTATAGCACGGACTGCATTATGCAATTCAGTGACAGGAGCCTGACAGTAAATTTGAAGGTCGTCTGCATACAGGTGATAGGAAGAAGATAAATTATTTGAGATAGAGTTGATAAAAATAGCAAAGAGAAGTGGAGAAAGGACACCGCCCTGTGGAACACCAGCAGTCGTGGGACTCCAGGAAGAGATACTCTCCTCCAGACGAACCCGCTGCTTGCGTCCGCTAAGATAACTGTGGAACCATTCAGTTGCCGATGGAGATATGTTAAGAGAGCGCAGTAATGCCAAAAGAATATCAAAATTGACAGTATTAAAAGCATTACTAAAGTCCAATAGTGTTAAAACCGTGACATGACCAGCTTCCATTCCAGAACGAATGTCGTCTGTAATTTTAAGCAAAGTAGTCGTAGTGCTGTGTCCTGAACGGAAGCCGGATTGAAAAGGATTGAAAAGAGAATGACGGGCTAGGAAACAATTCAATTGATTGAGGACAAGACGTTCAAAAACTTTGGATAGAAAGGGAAGGATAGAAATGGGTCGAAAATCAGAGAATAACTGAGGAGTGGGTTTTTTAGGCAGTGGAATCACCTGAGCGTACTTCCAACCTTCTGGGAAGACAGCTTGTGATACAGAGCTATTAAAAATAAAGGTCAGAATAGGAAGGATGATATCAAGGATAGGAATCAACATGTTGCGACTAATGCCATCGTCACCGACCGCGTTGGAAGAGATTGATAGCATGCTCCTCTTAACATCACATTCCGAAAACTGAGTAAAAAGAAAAGGAGAATAGTCTGGAATTGGTAAAGAAGAAAGATAATTCAAAGTAAGATTCTTATCCGAATCAGTGAGGCTGGAAGAGGCACAGAAATGTGTATTAAGTGAATCGATGTTAAGGTTTTTAGGAATAGAGTGCAGATGTGATTTTCCAATTCCAATTGACCTAAGGAAACTCCAGACCTTTGTCGGGTCTTTGTCTGCGACAGAAACATGAATGTGGCGGCGTAAGGCATCCCTACACACCGTGTTGCAGCGATTACGAGCCTTGGTATACTTATTTTTATTAATATCGTTTGGACAACGTTTATATTTATTTTTTGCAACAGCTTTTTTGTGCATTAATGCCCTGATATCATTTGTAATCCAGAGAGCCGGGAGATGCTTCAACTTTATGGATCTATAAGGTGCATGCTTGTCATAAAGTTTAGTTATGAGAGTATTGAAAGCAGCAACCTGTTCATTGACAGTTTCAGCGTTTATCACCAACGACCAATCAATGCTCTGAGCATCAGTGATAAAGGCTTCCTGATTTATGCTACCAAAGCTGCGCTGAAGAATGACTTTTGGTTTAGCTTTAGGAGGACGAATTTTATAAGATAAAAATACAAGGTCATGATAAGAAAAGGAATCGGCCGGACATTGACCATATTTTATAACATGTTGAGGAGCCGAAACTATTAATAAATCTAGAAGTGAGGGGGTAGCATTTGGGAAATGATGGGTGGCATTGAGTGAAAGAATATGCAAATTACTAGATCCGACGATGGACTTAAAAGTCTGAGCTCGAGAATCATCCTTTAAAAGGCAGATATTGAAATCCCCCATAATTATAGAGTGAGCGTATGATGGTATTAGGTCATCTAGAAGTTTTTCAAAAGAATTAAAGAAATTTACTCGTAGGGAGGGGCTATAATAAACTCCAAGCAATACCTTGTTATGTGATAGCAGGACTTCAAGAAACAGATGTTCACCGGCAATAAGTGAAGAAGGTTGGGCCGAGGAGCTAATTATCGTGTAGGAAATATTAGATCGCAAATAAATAGCAACTCCACCTCCCCCAGAGCTAGTGCGGTCATTCCTTATGAGATTGAAGCCTGGTATCGCATAGGAAGAAGAGGGTAAACAGGGCTTAAGCCAGGATTCGGAGATTAAAACAGCATGGAGATTTTTGACATCAAAAGATACCAGCATATCTGAGTAGTGGGCCGGAATACTCTGTGCGTTGATGTGAACGACATTAAAATTTTGAGGCATATTCGAAAATTGGTTATGAAGAGAATCAGAAAGGGACGGTAAACTGTCAAAACTAGAGTCATTTTCTGACGATAATGATTGAGAGTATTCATCATCACTATAATGACTAGAACTAGACATAAAAATAAATAAAAAATAGATATATATATATACTTTATATAAACAAACAAAAAAAAAATGGTTAGTTTTATCAACAAATTAAATATCCCATCTGCCGGCTGAATGTTGGAGCTAAAAAATAAAAAAAAGAGAACTAATAGAAAAAAAAATTAAAAATGATAAGAAACAAAAACCATAAATTAAAGTTCAGCCAATCTGTGAATTCACCTTATACTAGGCTGTATGGGCTATGTATCGTTTGCCTTGCGTTACGGAATACTAAACTAAGACAAAAAAAAAATAAAGTACTGTGATGTCAATCTGTCAACAATAATATTACAATACAAGTAGCTACGAAATTAACTAAATAATAATATAAAAATACCCGTTATGACTAACATAAAAAAAAAGAAAATATAAAGTAAAGAATTGTATGAAAAGATCCACAGAAAGGCGTTAAATTTACAGGGCACTTCACAATCAGAAACCCAATCTATTTCTTGCCAGCTGTAGCCGCACGCCTGCCCTTTGCAGGCTTTGATGATAAAGGCTTCGAAGAATTAGGCTTCATAATTGGTGGATCCGAGATTTCACTGAGTTCGGCAATGGAACTTATACGCCGACGTTTCCCATCACCACCTATCACAAACACAAATCCCATACGTGTAAAACACTTATTTAAACCAAACCTCTCTCGTGCGGCTATAAAAGTGTCGTGTCTTGCTTTTGTCAAGAATTCTGACAAGGTCAGTCCTGTCCCTTTAAGAGTCGTTTTGGAGTACCAAATTTTGTTGCGGACATCAAGCTCTCGGAACTTTATTACAAGAGGACGTGGATGACTGTGACCAGACTGGCGGCCCATACGATGGCATCGACTAATATCCTTGTCAGAGAAATCGTCCAGCTTCAGTTTTCCAGTAATTGTCTTTACCACTTCTTCCGTAGGATCTTCTTCAGTAGCTTCTGGCACACCATGAAGAAGCAGTATCTTTCTCCGACTATGCATCTCTATGTTGTCCACCTGATGAGCAAGTAGATTTAACTGTTCCTGAAGACTGCGAATGGATGATAATACAAAGTTCCGGAATGAAGCAAAATCTGAAGTTAGGCTGGAAATGTTGGATGATGGAACAGCAGCCTGCAGCTCACTTTCGTAGGTGTCCATCCGCTCAGTGAATAACCGTTGCAGCTGTGTCAGTGATTCTTGTATGGCCTCCATTGGGTTCAATGAAATTGTAAATAAACAAAATAGTGCTATGGATGTGAAACTGTGAAGATAACACTTGCCGGCAGATATTGAGCAATAACTATTAATATTCCATTAAAATATGTTTATTATTAACTATTATTGACTTTTAATTAATTTATTTAATGAGGAGTTTTAATTCACTACTTTCTTTTACACCTACCCACCAGAGTTTTAAGAAACTAAGAAACGTCATATACATGACGTTTCTTAGGCCTTTTTCGAGTCTGCAAAAAGTGCGGCTCGGTCAACATCTTAGGGTTGAATGTATAGAGTAAAAGTATTTGCAAAACTTGAGACACGTACCTCCAAAGGTGAAATCCAAGATATCAAGAGATCACGTAGTGGTGTATCTAGGTCCAACACTCTTCGAGATACAATTCGTGGATTTGTGAAGGTAATAGTACAGTTCACACAACGATTAGAAAACGCCATTACTATACACCTATACACTAGAGTCTCTGTCTCAAAATATGTTTAACAGTACTACGGAGAATCTGCTGGTGATCTACTCAACGCAGCCTGAAAGAATAACACTAAACAAACGAGAAAATAACACTAAACAAACGAGAAAATACAAAAAGACCACGAAGGCGCAAACGCATGCAGCACAACGAAATGACTTGTTGTAACAACACAATACCAAAGGGTATATATTGATCAATGATTATGTTTTTTTAGGCTGTTCTTTCATTATGGGCAAGGCAAAGAATCTACCAAACAGCCAATTTTCTAGAATTTCCTTTTCATATATATTATAAAAACATCAACATAATAAATTGTTTGAGATCTTTGACAAAAATATATCATATCACTTTTTTCAAATACTCTTAAATATATTGTAATGCATCACATTCACATTATGAAAAGAATGAAAACACCGTTAACTGGCTGTATGCAGATGAGCATGTTTGCCTCCCATTAAAGGAGCACATTAAAAAACAAAACAAATACAACAGTTCATTGTTAGAACAATTCAGTCAGGTATCTTTTTTTTATTATTTCTAAACCCCGCTATGTAGAATAATTCTGTTTTTGTATGAAAAATATTAATTATTAGTGTATTAATTCGTGTGTAGTATTCAAAGACCAATTGTACTTTGCAGTTTACAAACATAAAACGACTCTGGGGCAATTATGGGACATCTCCTTTAATATTGACTTCTTAGGTTTTGACGCGTATGAAATGAAACACTTATGGATAAATAAACGCGTTATTTATTTTCACACAAAGAAACAAGTAGTCACCCCGCAACCACGGCAAAGGTGTTGAAACTTCGGGAAACTAAATAAACCAAAAAACCTAAAATTAAAGCACGGACTCTGAACTCAACTTTGTTGTGTAAATAAATAACGCGTTTATTATCCGTAAGTGTTTCATTTCAATAGACAAATTTAACTGATTTACATTGTGACTTGGATCGTGTTTTTTCTGGAGCAACGACATTTTGCTACGATAACTGGACTTTGAGATCAACTCCGATTTATATTTGTTGTTCAAGGTATGTAACTGTAATATTTAAATACCTTGTATCTTATATGTACGTAAACTTCATCTCAATTGAAAGTAATTCGACGGCCGCCACTTAAAGGTCCACTGGAGGTATTTTTTCCCTTACAAAATGTAGAATATGTGTAAAAGAAAGAAAATAATAGCAAAACTTAAAAGCCTATTCCGCAAATTTAAAAATATATTCAAATGAAAACAGATGTTTAAATGATTTATCTTTATTTTAAGCATTAAACACGGATAACACTGGTTCGTCATCCTCTTCTTCGTTTTTGTATTCGCCTATGAAAAAACGACCGAGACATAGTCGCTTGACAGCAAATAAAAAGCATAACACTGAATATTTACAAGTTCGTAGAAAAGTCGATGATAACTTATCCATATAAGTCTGATATAATAAAAAAACTGCGGAGACAATGGGAACTTCTCAAAGCACCATATCTAAAATATACATTACAACAATAAGTATTTTATTACAATAAATATTTAACTACAATACATAACAAACAGCAAAACACATAAAAATTACTATTTATTTGCATGCATTGATATCAAATGGCAGCTTGTCGATATCGATAACTTATTTTAAGACTAAACTGTTCTGATTATTTGTAATTTTATGGAGTTAAATTATTCTTATAAATTTCAAAGGAAGGTCAGGTTAAATTTACAGTGGTTTGATTCGATGGGCTGTTGTTTCAGTTTAACATATAATTATTGTAAGTGTGAGGAAGGATTGCATTACTGACAATAATTTGTCACAGTCACACTAAAATATATTTTTCCAAAGGTATGCTAGGTGCATTCCAATGTTTTATGAAAGCGATTCTTTAGTTTAGACTTCAATGATGTCAACGAAATCCGCAGGTACTTGATTAATCATCCGTACCGAATGTACAAAAAACGGTCTCACTACTTATGATTATGACAAACGTTATTATTATTTTAAATGAAATACCGGTAATTATCAATTTAAAAAAAAACCGTAAATTTTTAGGCCTACCTGTGATTTATAAAAATTGTGAGAACTATATAACTATTGCTTTAACTCTCACTAGAATAATTTTACTTAAGGTTACATAGTTAGCCAGCACTAACTTACCCGAGACTATATATTTTGAAATATTTGAGATTCTTGTGATATTTTTAGCAGTAAAACCAACAAATGATATTTTATCTCCAATAACATGACCAGAAGCTGTGAATTACGTCCTGACAGCTGTTTGCCAACACTAACGAATTCGTTGTTCGGATCGCGTTATTATCAGTTATCATCACTCACAGGTATAATTATCGCGTATTTATCTTTACCATACATCCATGACTAATTACCTATTTATTACATTACCTATACGTCTTCGATTCATAATCGATTCAATTGAAGTAATCAATTAATTGAGAGATACTCTTTTACGGTCAAACACTATGCGAACACAGATTAGACAATTTTTTTCATTGGATTAATAATGTCACTTTTCGTCTTAAGTTTTTCAAATAAATTTTAAATATGATAAACAAACTATGATCTTTGAAACAAAACTAGTGAGATACATGTTGAAACCTTCTTATTACTTATGAATGTGTTTTTATATCCATGTAGTGGCCGAAAGTGTGAGTATTTTAAATGAAACTGGTTTGTTTACATTTTTATCAAATTGGTTTGAGACAAGGTATAGTACATGTTGACAGTACTTATCATGATCAAGGCCGTGAAACTATACGCCTATTATACACAAGTCAACACAATAACAGCTTTTTATTCAAATTAATCAATCAAAACACGAGTAGAGTTTTAACCCTTTCCGTGCCAGCTACGAAAATACTATTAAAACACTTAACATGTATTTTTAATCCTAATGCCAAACTTTAAAAAACCGATCTTACTTGTAGTGCCAAGAAATATTTTTTTGTATAGGATGCCCAAAAAAATTCACGAGCACACTCGTAGTCGGCACCATGTTACAGTAACGCACTACGAGTATTCTCGTAGCTGGCACGGAAAGGGTTAAAACAATGCCGTTCGTGACACGAAATTAAACCTTATTGAACTCAATAACCTTAGGGGCTGTCCATTAATCACGTGAGGTTCGAATGGGGGGGGGAGGGGTCCATAAAAAATCACGAAATATCACAAGGGGGGCGGGGGGTTTAGTAATATATCACGTGTATTTATTTTTTACGCAAATGCGCGATACTGAACCGAAATGCGGCGTTACGTGTATTAATTTTTTCGTCAAACGCGTACAAAACGAAAGCTACGAAAACTACTTCTGTACAAAGAGAAAAGCAAAGGGCATGTGAATTCTTGTCACAAGCAACTAAATCCGAATAATAAAAGTCTAGAGATGCACAATGTTCGTCCTTCCCGCATCCTCACGGGACGATCGAACGGTAGATCGAGAGATATTCTCTGCGTAGTTCGCGAAAATTATTTTTTTTTATTCATAATGGGTTCGCTCTTGATCCCAATCAAGCCCGGGGGCAAAGACAGAATCCATGAAACGAGCTACCCCAAAAGGTGCCTATTCACCCTGGCTTTAAAACAGACGGGCTATAAGTACTCGGAAATACAGGCGCAGGGAGGGAGTTCCACTTCTTTGCTGTGCGCATTATAAAAGAAGTCGAGAAGCGCTTGGTGGAACAGGCAGGAATAGCGACCAAGAAAGGGTGGTAGCCCGCAATGCGTCTGGATGTCCGATGGAAGAAAGGTGATGGCGGTATGAGCATATGTAGCTCCTAAGCACACCCTCCAAAATAAAATCTGTAGAAGACCGACAGACAGGCAAATTTGCGGCGGTGAGCTAAGGTGTGAAGCTTGCTCTTCGTCAATTTGTTGTCACTAATGAGCCTCTCAGCTCTGCGCTGAATCGTGTCCAGTGTAGCAAGTTGGTATTTTGCTGAGCCATCCCAGAGGTGGCTGCAATATTCCATGCAAGATCGGACTTGAGCTTTATAGAGAGTTGAAAGCTGTCCCGGCATGAAATATCGCTTGACCTTATTTAGGACGCCCAGCTTTTTAGATGCAGTCTGAGTCTTGGACTCGATGTTGGCGCCGAAGTTGAGATCTGACGACAACTCCATGCCAAGAAGCTCGAGGCTGTCGGGCACAGGTACAGATGTACCTCGGAAAGTAGGAGTGAGGTTGAAGGAACTGTGCCAAACCGTGTCAAAAGCCTTCGAGATGTCTACTGACACAGCAAGTGCTTCGCCGTGCATCTCGAGGGCCTCGCCCCAGCAGTGCGTCACATCATCACATAAACTAGAAGATCCCCAGTTGAACGTCCACGGCGAAAGCCATATGACCATCACTGAGATGATTGTGGCGGAAGTATTACTACTCTGTGAGATGATTATTAATCTGTGGATGTTGGCTACAAACTCTGCTTAATCAAAATAAGACGTAATTGACTTTTTCGGACAGCAAAGATTTTTCTGATACGAAGAACTTTTAATGAATGGTATTGTAATATTTGCAAGTTTATTAAGACAAAAACCATACCAAAATCCTAGAAGCTTGCCAGTGTGCAGCCAGTACCCAAAAAGGGTAGTCGTACCGACCCATGCAATTACCGACCGATCGCCATCACTCCCAGTCCTCTCAATGAAAGTCCTGTATAGATCACTGAATTTGATCACTGAAGACAAATTCAGTGATCTATACAGGACTTTCATTTATCAATTTCGTCGCTTCTTCAACCAAACTGTAAATAGTGGATTAGATCTAATTCGCTATAGTGGAGATCCCGACTTGATTTGAACACCCAACATTCTGATTGTCTTCTAAGTACGAGAGCAACTTACTGTTCAGCACTTTTTCCATAACTTTTCATAGTATGGGAGTGATGGCGATCGGTCGGTAATTGCATGGGTCGGTACGACTACCCTTTTTGGGTACTGGCTGCACACTGGCAAGCTTCTAGGATTTTGGTATGGTTTTTGTTTTGAGAGAGAGGCTATACAGGCGTGTTAGCACAGGAGAGAACTCGGGCGCACAATACCTTAGTACTCTTGCTGGTATACCATTAGGACCACTGGCCTTATTCACGTCCAGACTAAGTAAGACTCTACGGACCTGCTTATTCTGAATTGTGATCGCCGACATTGAAGAATCACAGCGAAGTATGTTTGGTGGTTGTTGAGAGCTGGTGTCTAGACGGGAACTGCTTGCAAACAGAGAGGCTAATAAGCTTGCTTTTTAGTTACAAAATGAGCCAGTGACCTATCAGTAAAGGTGGTAACATAGGACGGCAGAAACTCGCTTCGACTGACGTCGAAAGGGACCAGAACTGTTTACTTCCATTCGGGTAGAATGACAGTTTCGTGCCTATTCGGTTGATGTGGTCGAATCTCGCCTTGAGAATGACCCTTTTGCATGACTTGGCGGCCGAATTATAGGCTCTCTTCTTCCCTGCCGAATTACGTCTGCAATCGCATCAGCGGTGCACGAAGGGTCTTTCGAAGAGAAGCAATTTTGTCGCCAGGAATAAGATGCAAACAACATACGCATCTCGTCCCAATTTGCTGACTCGTAACGCCATACCCACCATGCCCCTGGGGCTATCATCCGGAGGAGAGCAGATCGATACGGATTTCACCACACAATGGTCGGACGTTCCCAGTGGAGCTGAGCCTGAATGTTTGTGTGGATCAATTGTCAGCAGTAAGTCAAGACAATTGGGTGTATGACTAGCAATATCTCGAATTCGCGTCGCTTGGTCCACCAGCAGAGTAAGATTTAGCGCTAGGCAAATCGTCGCGCTTCTCACCCAGCATGGTCAGTTTTCTGGTATGGGAACAGCCACTCTTTATGGTGAGCGTTGAAGTCTCCCAGAAAAACAAGCTCCGCCGCTGGATATCGCTGAGTTGCCAAGTCTGCCGTCTCTGTGAGGTAATCTATGAGCCGAGTCGTCTCCCGGTCACCGCTGAGCGATCGGTAAACACAAATGTAGAGCTTCTCCTCTACCCCTGTGTCCACCAGTAGCCAAATAACGGAAAACCCGGTCTTTTCAAAGCATCGGAGACGACTAAAGCAAATGTCATTACGGATGAGCACACATCTTGAACTTATGATCGAGCGTTTAACCAGGCTAGTTGAGGTACGCCTCATCCGACGGGGTTGCTATCTCAGTCTCCGTCAAGAAGAGTAGGTGCGGCTTCTCAAGTCTTCAGATGGTGATGGACCGGATCGAGATTTGAGTGCAGTCCTCTGATGTTCGCAAGGTGCACTTTTAATGGGAGGAACTGCAGCCGTTGTTTAAGATTCTTCCTATTCCTTCTTTTCATGATGGTGAATGTTGGGGGGTAGTTGAGACGCTACTCAGTCGACCATCAAATTACTCTTAGGCTAAGCTTACCACAGAGGGGAACTCACCTGGAGACTGCGGGGACGCCCGAAAACCCCCGAAATGGCCACCGTGTCCTCCCAACCACAGTCGCCAACTGGCACGGTGGAGCAATTCGGGATTTTTCGCGAGTTGGCGGAGCAGCCTTTCACGTGTGGCTGGCGCGCTAGTGGGGCCCCCTACTAACTGCGGTCGGCCAATGGTTAAAACCGTGCTTCGGATCCCGTTGCCCTCCAGAATAAGTTACCTGGTACAGCATTGCCAAGATACCAAGACCGGTTCTAAGCTGCGCAACTGACTTATTACCAACCCCCATTGGCACTAGTACTCCCGCCCCCCGACCGAACGCAGCAGAGCTGCTTGACGACGGATTTTGGCAGGATGGTGGTCGCTAGCTAGGCGGCCCCTTACGGAGCCTACCACCGCTGCTGGGATCATCACCCATCATCACGGGCCGAGTTGGTCCGTGATGCCGTTGCCCGGGGTGGACCGCTAGGAGGTAGATCCCAACCACCCCAAATGATGATGATGACGCCGAGTGGCTTGATGAAACCGATGTTGATCTTCAACAAAGCACTGTGCCAACAGCTGACTCGCAAGATGCTTATCCAGTTATTGGTGTTGAAGAAAGTCTTGCTAATCCGTGGTCCGAGGATACTGTACATTAAATTATGTTCATGTATTAGTACAAAAAAGTTTTTCGCATTTCTTTCATTATTTTTATCAAGTCAAAAACATCCTGCAACCTTTCTGTCTACCTCTAAACGTTATTATTGTAGTCTTTAATTTTCTATAATAAAATTATATGATACTTATACCTGTATTAAAAAAAATGAAAAGTCTTTGTAGGTACTAAAAAATACACGTGATATAGGGAGGGGGGGGGGGGGTAGTCTTAAACCTCACCATGTATCACCAAGGGGGAAAAAATGCCAAAAAAAAACATCACGTGATTAATGGACGGCCCCTTATTACACTCGAGAGCAATGAATCCGGGTCACTTAAAGAATGTTAAAAATCTCGGAAACTAAAAATGATAGGTTATAGCAATAAATTGTATTTAATAGACAATGTAATACTCCTAAAATGAAAGTAAAAAAAATATGAGTCACCATACATTTTATTAACACAAAATTACATAAAGAAAAAAACTGCTGATCTCTCCTTAAAACAAAAATAGGAAACATGAAATGTTTGAACTTTATTACGATTTTCTTGAATTTTAATACTTCGTATTGCCTCCTCGTGCTTCCATTACTGCGTTTACGCGGTTTGGCATGCTGTACACCAAGTTCCTTATACGATTTTGGGGAATATTCTCCCATTCCTCTGTGAGAGCAATTTTGAGCCCGCGAAGCGTGATTGGGGGAGGGTTTCGTTGTTTTACGCATCTGCCTAGCTCGTCCCAAGCATGCTCGATCGGGTTGATATCCGGGCTGCGCGCTGGCCACTCCATACGAGTAATGTTCATCTCTTAAAGGTAGTCATTCACAATCCTACCTGTATGAGGTCGGGCATTGTCATGCATAAATATAGCATCCTCACCTAAATTGACCATAAATGGACCAACGTGATCATTGAGGATTTCTTCCACATATCTTACGCTAGTTAAAGAGCCGTTTTCTATGATCACCAGCTCTGTGCGACTTTCAGAAGAAATTCCGGCCCACACAAGTACAGACCCACCACCGTAGGCTACTTTTTCTTCGATGCATGCTTGCTTGAATCTTTCCCCTGGTCTTCGATACACTCTGTGTCTTCCATCGTGCTTGTAGAGCATAAATTTTGATTCGTCGGAGAACATAACTTTTGACCAATCTTCAATACTCCAATTTACGTGGCTCTGGGCATATCTTAGTCTTGAAATACGATGCCCACGCTCCAGTTTAGGGCCGTTTGCAGGTCTAAGGGGTTTTAAGTTAGATTCAGCAAGCCGACGTCTTACTGTCCATGCACTTGGGTTACTTCCTCCGAGGCGTCGAAACTGATTGGTGAGTTCAGTTCCTGTGAGAAAGCGATTTCGAAGCATGGTGTTCACCAAGTATCGGTCTTCTCGTGCTGTGGTACACCTGGTTCTGCCCGTTCCTGGTCTGCGTAGGTTAGAACCAGTTTCTTCGTAACGTCGGAGAACTCTTTGTACTGTTGACAGCGACACACCGACAGTCCTGGCTGTATCGCGCTGACTCCGGCCGGTTTCCAGCATTGTAAGTATTCTGGTGCATTCTTCAGGCGTAAGCGACATAATTTCAGCTTGAATAATGAATATAGAGCACTATCGACATGGTTTATGTACCCACATAAATGATAGATTACAAACAAAAGCAAAACCAAATGCTGTAATTTCGTAGTTCCATCTTCGAAAGTGGCCCTTTTTCAAATTTGATTTTTTTATGATATAACTTTACAATAACTAAGAAGTTTTAATACCTTCATTTAAGGAGTATTACATTGTCTATTAAATACAATTTATTGCATTAACCTAGCATTTTTAGTTTCCGAGATTTTTAGGATTCTTTAAGTGACCCGGATTCATTGCTCTCGAGTGTATAATCAAGGATTATTACGCATATATTAATTGCTGCTTAAATTATTCAAATCAGTCATTTTATTTAAAAGTTACGATGAGTACAAAAGTTGGTTGAGCAATTTTTAACTTTGAATAACAGTACACAATTTACAATTAAGTAAGACCATCTCTTTTCCATACTTAGGAAAAGAAGTATCCTATGTATCCTTTTTTTACATAGGATACTTCTTTTCCCAGAAATTCTATTCTGTCAGCAACAAAACAAAGCTTTTATTAAATAAGTAAATATTGTACGTTTAGATTAGATTTTTTCCTTAGCTTTGCTTAATATAAATTCAAAATGCTTTACGAACCTCATAATTTCATAAAACCAATAAAATGTTGTCGATTAAATACTTAACAATTTTCATATGAATACGAAAGTAACAAAAAAATATATTTCAAAGATAAAAAATCGATAAGACTCAGGACACGATTTATTAATCTCGAACGCGTTTAGTTAATTTCAGTGGACACACTTACTAAGTCCCTTCTAATAGCACCATCTCTGATGTTCTTTTCTTATTGTTGCGGTATTTTCATTGTTGCTTACTATAATTGATGATCGTTACATAAGGCTGGTTTTACAGATACACAATTGCAAATATATTCGGTTGGTTTTTTAGTTGGACAATGCTGTCAGACGGTTGAAATGTAATAGACCAGTGCTTGGTGCAACGCAACGCAACGTATATATCTACCTAATACTTGTCAATCGATGCATTTTTATATTATATTTTAATTACTGAATAGTTTTAATTATTAATCCTATTTTTGTTACGTTATGCATCAAACAAAAATCTAAATAAAAAATCTTTAATTCGTTTAAGTATAGTTAAGTTAATATTAGAGTTGGAACTACCTAGAATTTAACGTAATACTAATACTTCAGAAGACGAAGTAAGTACATTTGTAACGAGCACACCTTACAATTCTCGTATGCAACTATAAACACAATTAATAAATATGTAGGTATAATCTGATATAGAATTCTATCTTATTATATTGTTTCTTAATAATCAATTTAGCATTGGTTAAACTGTTGTAAAACTTTTTTTACTAAACTTACGGAAAGAAATGTATTAGCCGGCTTCCCAAAATATCCTTATAAACTTCAACATAATTAAGTTAACTATTTATGAACGTGTAGGTATAAATTGTTTCCTAATTCTATTTGAGCGTATACATACTGACCTAAATATCCGTGACCTCCATTAATCCAACATTATACCAGAATCTATTCAAATGAACTTCATAATATTTGGATCCTTATGACCACGCAAATAAGGTTCTTTTAACATAAAATTGTTTGTGACGGGTAGATCTTGACGTACAATCATGTTCCAAAAAGATTTATCTACTTTTCAAATCTGATACTTTATCTGGATCGCTGAGCGTAAAAAGATCTAAAATGTCATATGATGGTTTTTTTCATGCCTTTTTATATTCTTGTACAAGGCATTAGGAGCATAATCTATAATCTAAGATCACAGTGGTTTGTGTGTTTGTCTGCCCGCTCTCTTTCCCGCTCTTTTTCCATTGTATCAATAACGTTACCATAGCAACGCATTAACCGGAACCGCAAGTCTACCGGATGCTAGATGGCGCTAACGGAAAAATATTTCATAATAGAAAAAAATAAAGAATTTTGTCCACCCGTGCGAAGCCGGGACAGGCCGCTAGTATCTATTAATTTAGCAAACCGTTTTGTAAGAGAATATTATCTATGTTCTTCGTCTTTTAGTGTATTGTATAAAGATGTTGTAGCTATGTTATTTCTGGGCGATTAGAGTCACTAATATTTAAAATAGTGTAGAAGTTTATACCTTAATAAAGCTAAATATTAATGAAATAAAGAAGCTCAATAGCGGTTTGTGTGTTCGTTCTATGGTTGTGGAGATTAAATATCTGTGACGAGTGGTCTTCTGAATGGTTACCGTCGTTGGTCTCGTCTGCATCTGAAATCATTGGCACCAACCTTGACTAGGCTACAAGTTAGGTTCAGTCAGGGCCGTTCTCTCTATGATGTTTTCATCCATAGAAAATGTCCCAACAGAGAGTAAGTCAAATGTTGAAAAGCTAAATATTATTAGAAAAATTTTCAATCGTCTAAACAACACTACATATGCCGGATAAACGCGTTCGTTATTGTTTATTTTTATATCACATCCTTACGTTTCGACTCCTTTACAGAAACCTTTATCACATAATGACTAAGTCAGATCGGGATTAATATGAAAAACAAGAATAAACTGGTTTTTCGGTAGAAAAATGTTCTATTTGAATTTACGATATACGCGAAAGTGTAAAAACTGAGTTTCTATGTTTCTATACCGGTTCTGGGATCATCTATAAAAGTTTTTTTATGGAGCAAATTGTATGAAGTCTCATTAATTTGTACTGATTACTAGCGACACAAGTAATAACCGCACCGTACAAATTATTCATAGAACTAAGACCGTATAATTGTATTACAGCCGTCCATACTTATCTGTGCTATGGGGGATATTGTTTGCAAATTAATTTGCGTCATGTCAACTTGTATCTTAAGTTCTTGTGGTAAACATATAAACTTCTACACTGCCTTAACAGTAATAAAAACATGTACAAAGCATTAACGCAAAAGTTATGGTTATTTAGATTAGTTAATTATTTACATTAAGAATAGTGTTTTTATGGCAGGAGGTACTCATTGATAGTAGATTTTAAAAAAATACATATATATAAAAATATATATAGTATAAAATAAAAATACATATTAAAGAGATAATAATTAGTATTTCGTGCTACATGCATATACAGTTTAGCATAAAATACATTGCAAACTTCTTAACAACACTTAATTTCTGTGTGCAGTGCTAGAGATTCGCAGCTTAACGCATCGTTCATCCTAATCAAGAGCTAATCCCTGGATATCAGACTAAAAGTTTAGGGTTTACAATGAGACTATTCAAACTATTCATGCTGTCGTAAACTAGTGAAGAGCGACCATCATTAGTATAAATAAAGAGACGAACAAAACTAAACGCAAATAAAGAAAACTTGTGTTACTCCTGGTATGCGTCTGCTGAAAACTCATACAAGTACCACGATAACTAAATTAGATTCACAATTTACAGTACAATGGAAAATTCGTTTTTCTGCTTCCAGTAACAAATAAAGACATTAGAAATATAATGAAAAGTCTTAAAAGTCAAACATCTTTTGATATTGATAAAATATCTCTATTAATAAGAGAATTTCGCTTTCGTTTGCGTGGTATGGAACATGGTATTCACGAGTGTTTTCGATGTCCAACTAGAACTAGTAGTTCAGATTTTGTCCAACCTTATTGAGTCCTTGGCTCGCTGGCACCCTTTTTTTGTTTGTTATCGCAGTGTTAAAAATCTGTTGAGTATCGCCACCGCGCGTTGTCGGACAGGTGGATGCGGAAGTCTCCCACGCTATGGCGCATAGAGCATAGAAGTGGGCATACCACAAAGTGAACAAAATCTCCAAAAATTCAATATTTTGAAAAACTGCCGTTGAGGTAACCAATATAAAATTAATTAAAAAATATATAGGGGTAGGTATGATAAATCGTACCGGTCGTTATATCGTACAACCTAGAGAGTTACTACTAAAAGCATCATTTTTTATTCTGGCAACACCAACGTATTGACGTTTTAACATAGCCAATACTGTCAGTTTGCCGCGTCTCTCGGGTTGATACGGGGTTAGTGAATAATAATCTTTGTTTTTGGTGGGTTTTTTACTATTTTTTAAGTTGATAAAATAAGTTTAACACGTTCAAAATATGCTTGATTTTGCATATTTTTTAATAAAATCTTCTAAAGCCTAATCTTTTGAAGGTATACCAATTCATAGTGGTAATACAAATTTTGCATCTACTTTAGTTCCGATATCAAATAAAACTGAATTGGAAAACTTAACTAGACCCACAGGAGTGATAACAAAAAGGGAACATAATAGGTTGGTTGACATAACTGAGTCTTCTCACATATTCCAATGGCTACATATTGTAGTATTGTCATTTACTTTATAAAAGCTTAGCAACGGTATCGATTAAGGAGTATTCCTTATTGTGGCATAACGACTTCCTTTGATAGAAGAGTAAAAGGCCTTTCAGACTCTTTGTCTCTTGAAGGTCATTCCGAGAACTCCTAAGAAAAGGAAGCAATCTGATATAAGTATGATCGCCATTTGTGATAAACGTGTAGTGTATATCTACCTATCTATAGCAATAGGAAGGGATCTTTTTTTTTTACCACGTTTTTCTTAACTTGCTTTCTTGTATGCTTGTTTGTTTGGGTCAAATCTTGCGATCGACTTTTCGACCACTTTCAGACATTCAATTGAGCTGACATTTTTTATAAAGTCTTGCTTACGATGACAATACAATATTTTAAAGGTTTAAGACTAAAAAGTGTTAAATAAATTATTATAAAAAATATTTTTAAAAACCACGTTTTTCTCTTGTTACAAATGCACTAAAAAGGGTAAAATAAGTTTTTACCACGTTAAATTTGAAATCCTTATTTCGACCTCTTCCTCTTATCCGATTTGTCTGAAATTTTGTATACAGGCTTGTTTCACCTAACAATTTCATATTTAATCAGTTTTACATCCTAAAACCACTTAATTAGGCTTTAATTAAATTAACCTCCACGAGGTGTGTCTGGATATTTGATATATATTAGGGGTTAAAGTATGAAATTGCCGATTTGTACTGAAAATCTATATTGTTTATTTTTTAAATTTTTAACAAATTTATTTAATCAAAATAGTTGCCATTATTATCTATACATTGCTGCCATCTAATGGGAAGGTCATTAATGCCTTTGCGATAGAATTCCGACGATCTAGACTGCACAAACTGTGTGAAAGCATTTTGTACTGCCTCCTGGGAAGAAAACTTCTTGTCACGTAGATAATTGTCCAAATCACGAAAAAAATGGTAGTCCGTTGGAGCAAGGTCTGGTGAATACGGAGGATGACGAATGGTTTCTAACTGCAGTTCCTGAAGGGTCAAAATGGTTTCTCGTGCTGTGTGAGGTCTCGCGTTGTCGTGGAGCAATAATGGTGAAGATCGATTCATGAGTCGGGGCTGTTTTACTGCTAGTTTTGTCAACATGGTTCGGAGTTCGGCACAATAGACATCTGCCGTTATTGCTTGACCAGATCGGAGAAAACTATAGTGAATAACACCATGCTGAGACCACCAAACAGTTACCATTACCTTTTTATTGGTAAGTTTTGCTTTAGGACACTGTTGTGGCATTTGACCTGGGGTCAGCCATTGCATTTTTCTTTTCCGGTTATCATAAAGAATCCACTTTTCATCACATGTTACAATTCGATCCAATATTCCTTCATTTCTGTACCGGTTCAACAAGGCAACACAAGTTTCAACACGCGTTTCTTTCTGCAGATCAGTCAAATCATGAGGCACCCATTTTTCGTATTTTTTTATTTTATTGATTTGACGCAAGTGAGTCAATATTGTGGGTAAGGTAACGTTAAACCATGCCGCTAATTCCTGGGTACTTTGACTAGGATCGGCTTCCACTATCTCTCTTAATTCATCGTTATTTACCTGTGTGGGCGGTCTTCCTCGTGGCTCGTTCTTTAAGTCGAAATTTCCATCACGAAAGCGTTTAAACCAAAATCGCACGGTGCGTTCATTAGTAGACCCCTCTCCAAACGCAGCATTGATATTGCGGGCTGTTTCTGCCGCGTTAGTTCCGCGTCGGAACTCGTATTCAAAAATAACTCGAATTTTCGCAGTATCCATCTTTCTTGTCTAAATTGAATAACAAAAACAATTGAAAGTCGATATTCAAATGTTTTACATTTTTTAAAAAAAGAACATCATAGAAACCATTTAAAAAAAGTTTCATTCGAAAACCTCAAACCATGAAGATTCTATGTCAATTCAAAGAACCTATTGCAATAAAACGGCAATTTCATACTTTAACCCCTATTATTACATGTATATATTGAAGAACTAAGTAGGCACAATTCAGATAATTTAAAACTAAAAAGAGTTAAATAAATACTTTATAAAAAAAAAACTTTTAAAAAACCACGTTTTACTACGGGTTATAGATGTACTAAAAAGGAGAAAATAATTTTTTACAAATGTACTAAAAAGATAAAAATAAATTTTTGGTAATAATGAAAATTTCCGATACAAATATTCTAAAATTTGTTGAATATTATGTATTGTTCTGAACATTCATACGCAGAATTTTAAAATATTCCAAAAAATTAAAACGTGGTGCGCATTATACTTGAAAAACTATTCAATGCCATCCACAGCATTACTATTGCATTGGTTTAGTTAGGAAGGGATTTAGGAAAGATAATGAAAATATTAATATAATATCAATAACGCTGTTGATCTAAATTACGCACAACGTCTTAATTTTTTGGAAATTTTTAAAATTCTGCGTATGAATGTTCAGAACAATACATAATATTCAACAAATTTTAGAATATTTGTATCGTAAATTTTCATTATTACCAAAAATTTATTTTTATCTTTTTAGTCCATTTGTAAAAATTTATTTTCTCCTTTTTAGTACATCTATAACCCGTAGTAAAACGTGGTTTTTAAAAAGTTTTTTTTTTATAATGTATTTTTTTTCTCTAGGCTATGTGGATCCGTAAATATGTTTAGTTTAAACTAACTGTAAAATTAAACAATTAAAAACGTGGGGCGTATTTTAAAACGAACCATTCAACATGACTTAAAAGTTCTTCAAAAATTCCCAACTACACCATATCACGCCCCACGTTTTTAATTGTATAATTTTACAGTTAGTTTAAACTAAACACATTTACGGATCCACATAGCCTAGAGAGAAAAAACTTATTTTACCCTTTTTAGTGCATTTGTAACAAGAGAAAAACGTGGTTTTTAAAAATATTTTTTATGATAATTTATTATCGATTGAGATTTTTTCTCATTCTCTGTTTGAAAATAATTTTTATTCCAATTTCGTCTAACAAGGGCGTTTTGAATATTTGGAACCTGTACTTTAAGTGTCAGAATAGTCTCTGCAGGATGACTATACAATTAAGAAATATTCTTTTTTTAATCATTATTATTCCAAGAATTTTGAGCTCTGCGTAGTAAGGTAAGTATTAAAAGGATAAGAGTGGATATAAATTCCATAAAAATCCTTAAATGAACACAAGGAAAAATTTAGATTTTAGCATGATATAATAAACTTAATGGGCTAAAGTAATTTTAAATACAATTATATAGTAAATCCTTTTTTTGATTCTGATTAAACCGCTTTACAGTTATTTTCCGTTATGCTCGCAAGGAGGTTATTTATATTTTCCTATGCTGCCTTATCCTCTTCCTCACTTACGTATTCCTCAGTCCCAAGTCGCACGTAAAATAATAGGCGAATAGGCAAGCTACTTAAAAAATAAAGGTAAACAGAATTGTATTCCACAGATAACACTTAGAAAAGTATAAGAATAAAGGTTTATTGACCGAAATCAAAAGTTCTTCGGCTTCATAGAAACTGTTACTAAGCAACTACAAATATAACTTAGTCGTAACTTGTTTTTAGTACCTACCCGATCTATCCGTGCCACCTATTGTAACTTTCTTTTCCAAATGTGTTTGAGATTAGAGACTTTCCGTGAAGTTTCGTGAATCGGGTAGAATAAAATAATCTTTTCCTACGCTTGGTTGATTATTGATTGTTTGATGCCTTCTCTATAGTCCGTTTTTATTAGCATTAGAAAAAACAAAATTTGGGTACTTTATTGTACACATATAATGTAACAAGCAAAACGTAACATCTTGAAAAGTTTACACGAAAACGAAACGTTGGTCAGTTTGACACGACAAAATTAAAAAGTACATGCCGATGTTGTAATACGTACCATATTAGGTGATTTGTAAAATGGTCCCTTAACATGGCCGCCATTTGAAACAATAGCGGCAAATGTCAACGTCTGCATTTATCTGTTTTCACTATTTTCTTTGGTTCATTGTTAAGTTTCTGTTGTTTTTGTTGAAGTTTTTTGTTAAAAGTTTTTGTTGTTATTTGTTATTTAATCTGTTCAACAATGGACGAGCCTGAAGCCGGTCTAAGCGGACTCCAGCACAACGTTAGCCACCACAGCTTCTTTGTTTACATTATTTCTAATGCTAAAAAAATGGACTATAGGAAACATGAATAAAATATTTATACGATTATAACACTTTTTATGATTATAATTATAATGTTTTGAGAGGTTTTACTGTGCATTTATTTATTTACTTTTTTGCATTGTCACATGGTCACATTTACATTGCTACAGAGATGGTAGTTACATTTTATTGTACATGTGACACCGTGTAAGGGTGTGTTGTGTTGTGTTTGCAATTTGAGACCCACTATAACATATTATACAAAACTACAATATAATTGAGTTTAGCTTATAAATTAAATATAAATTATTTTATTGCAAGACAATGAGCATATATTTTTAATATAAATGAGTAATGTAGTATTTATTAATTAATTCATATAATTAAAATTTAATATGAGGACTATACCAATATAAGTTCTACATGTATTGATGTTAAACTAACGGTTTTAAAGGTAGAGATAGTTATTAAGTGTAATACATTTTATTGAAATAACGTTGTGTGTATGACTCGAGTCATATAAAATCGTAATCTAATAGATTCATCTCGACCGTTGAGAAATCAGTGAGGTCAATTTCTGAGTCTTAATAAGGACTCAAGGACTCGAGTCTTCATTCATGATTTCAAATAATAGATTTTTAGATACAAGTCTAATCGTATAGATCGTATAGTGACATACAATTTCGACTTTATTATTCTTGGAGGAGGGGGTTCTCAGAGATAATTTATTGTCTTGTTTAATGTTGTCTGTTTAAAAAAACTGAATGACTCATAAGACTATAATTCTAAAGGACTCACGATGTTTTTAAGACCCTCGAGCTGTTATGTACTCAGTATTGTTTTTTCCTAAAAAAAAGAAACTTATTTAAGTTATATTTCCATCTCAAAACTCTCTAAGCTCTAAAGTTATGAATTTTAGGTCTTGTAATATGACTAGCGGGCCCTATCAAAGAGATTCGAAAGCCTCGAGCCATCTCAACACTTGTGATATAAAGTATTAGTCTAAAAATTTGTCGACCGTTTGGTGCAACGGTAGCGATCCTGCCTTTCGCTCCAACGGTCCGGGGTTCGAATCCCGGAAGGGGCAGATGTTTGTATGATGAGTACGAGCATTTGTACCTGAGTCATGGGTGTTTATATATATTTTTATGAACATTTCACATTTATGTATGATATATGTATGTCTATCCGTTACCCTAGTATCCATAACACAATCCTTACCAGTGCTTACTCTGGACTAGGCTAATTGGTGTGAATGTAAGAAATATTTATTTATTTATTATTAAAATGTCCAATTTTGGTTGACTAAGGTGGCTCTCAATCAGCTATTTCTGGATTTTTCCTCGCACTCTGCTGACTTACCATGCACACTCGTATGGTGGAAAAGCAGCCTTATTTCGGCATAGAATGTTTGCGGCAAAAAAAATTATAGGTACTTCAATATTTTCAACTTAAGCTATAAGATTGTAAAAATGTTACAAAACCTTTGTCTCGTCTGACCTACAAACCGATCTTTTCATGAAACTGAATGGAGCGGAAATTTCCCGGCTGACAACTCAAAAATTTACAAACCGGTGTTCCGCTTAATTTGAACCACACCCGCTCTAATTCGAGAAATCCCTAGCTTACAAAAGACTAGAAACAAATATTTCTTTAATTAGTGTTGTGGTTCTCTAGTATAGTGTAATTTAAGGTATATAGTGTAATGGTCGGCAACTTTGGGCTCATAAGCAGGGACACACTCTCAGCATGCAATACCGTGGATCGTATGTTTTCTTGTCACTTTTAATATTTTACTGTATTTATTATTATATATACATGCTAGTAATAGAAGTGCGCTTCCAAAACACCAACAGGTCGTACACGGTTACAGTTTTCATAACAATTAAATTAATTTAATTACACTCATAAGTGATGATGTCATTATTGTTAAAATTGTAAAGTATAACTTGGCGATGCAGTCGCTAAGTATAAAGCTACGCTAGCACCATATATTGGAGCGGAGAGTAATACCTAAAAAATTCGATGGGAATTTTTGCGAATTTCAAAATTCGGGCTCCATCACAATCTGATCCTAAACCTGTTGATTCAATTCCACACAAAAATTATTAATATCGGCTAAGAATTTGGGAAGTTATGGCGTAACAGATATTGCGCCATTGAAGCTGAGCGATGGGAGCTTGGCTCCAATAATATTAAATTTTTTTCATAGAGAAGGAGTACAAATTCAATAACATAAAACTCTTAAAGAGATCTCTTCAGCTCTAGGGAAACTCTCGAAAAGATCTTTTCACCGTAAAACAAACATTTTTATATACTAAGAAATTAACAAAAAAAATATCTTATAAATTTTACCTATTTATGAATTGAATTTTCAAAAACCCTGAATCTATTTCTTTCATCGTTTGAAAAGCACTTATCCCAAGTGATATATTATGTGTACCGCATATTTAACTGGTAAAGTTGCAGAACACAATTAAAGACATTTAAGTTTAGTACTGAAAAAAATTCTAAATTTCACCCAAGGCAAATTATTGCACTCACGTTCCAGTTTCAACGTGATAAGAATGAAAACAGAAGGAAACATATATTTATATACCAATTTACATTGCGAGAGCAGAGAAACGAAGAAAATTTTAATACATATTTGGATTATATTGCTTCTTTGTAGTATTACATACGTACAGTAAACAACGTATATTTTTTTCTACAAGGTCGAATTTAACCCATGCGATTATAAACTTTAAATTCAAGACAATAATATATTTGGTCAAAATGCTGTCCAAAAATTACTTTCATGTAATAAAAAGAAGAACAAGTTTCCTATTTTTTAAATCGTAAATAAGTAATTGATAGAAGTAAAACATGAAACTTAAGCGCTGTTTCATCTTAATCGATTGACCAAACATTGACAACGCTGGCCTACAGCGCTAAAAGTAGAAAATTTCGCCGGGTGTTCACAAGGCTCGATAGCTCAATTGGAAGAGCATTGAACCCGGACATTGTAAGGTTGCGGGTTCGATTCCCGCCTGAGAATTTACTTGTGAGGCGAGTCGACTTTGCTCGTGTTTTTCTATTCAAATAATTTATTATATAAAATAGCACTGAATACGAGAGGATGTTCCTCTCATTGATGAGACAACGCTGACCTTAAACGTAAAAAGTATAAAAATACTACACGTATTCCTCCAATGGTTACGGGTTCGATTCCCGCCTGAAAATATATTTGTGAGCGTAGCCATTTTTGTCTACCAAATATTTTTTTTTTTTAATTGATAGGAATTATAAATCTTAACATTATTTTAACGGCAACCTATAGATGTGGGATACCTAATATTCATATTTTTGTATCAATCATATTGTATTATCGTTTTGTGTAAATACTTTTATTTATAGAACGGAATAGTAAATAGACGTGCTTATTAATATAAAAGATATTGAGAAATAATGTTCAAATAAGACGTGTGTATAGGATTGAACTAATAAGTATAAAATATATTTATAGAAATATTAAATGTCAATTCATAAATAAAATAATGACCATCAAAAATCAGAACGTCTTCTCTCTCTTGTTCTCCTATTACGGAATTCGTGAAAAATTTAATATCCACTTACATACAAAGACGTTTTGGACCGTATGGTGCCTTTTTAGTGTTGGAATAAATTCTTGATTGAAGATTAATTTTGGTAAAGATTGTGAAATGAGTCCTAAATTTCCAGATTTAAGACTCTTAACGAGAACTAAAGTGTGTAAGTTTACTCAAAGAAATAAATGCTCGTGATGTATTAACAATTTTTTATAGCAAATATACATCGTAAAGGATTTTAAATATTATATTTCAATAATAAGGTTACTCGTGATGGATTCTCTAAAATTTGTTATATAGAATAGTGTGTATTTTTCCCACATTTAGACAATATCGACTTAAACTCCAAAAGTCTTGAGATTAAACTTAGAATTCCAGTGTTATTAAATCATTAGAAATCATTGAAAAGATTAATAAGTCTTCTCAATCACAAGAAGACATGACCGGCTCATCCATCCCCTCGATTTTTATAAAAAAAAAACTAAAAAGAAAATGTTTATCATACAAATTATTTTACTATCTTAATGTATAATCTCTACTATATAAATGAAGGACTTTGTGGGTTTGTTACCATGTATAGTTACCATAAGCCTAAGAATAACAGTTTTTTGGAGCGGAGCGAGCGAAGCTCTCATGGATCAGCTTCAATGGCGCAATGTCTGTTACGCCATAACTTCCCAAGTTCTTAACCGATTTTAATATTTTTTTGTGTGGAATCGAATCAATAGGTTAAGGACCAGATTGTGACGGAGCCCGAATTTTGAAATACGCAAAAATTCCCATCGATTTTCTTTTTCCTTTTTTTAGGTATTACGCTCCGCTCCAATAAATGGTGCTAGCGTAGCTTTATGGTTAGCGACTGCATCGCCTAGTATAATCAATTAACGTTACCATAGCAACGCGTGGCCGGGTTATACCAACAACGCGTGGCCGGGTTATACCAACAACGCGTGGCCGGGTTATACCAGCAACGCGTGGCCGGGTTAGCTAGTATTTAAAAAACAAAAAGGCTATAAGTGATTGTAACTTTAAAATAGATCGAAACGTCGAAACATATAGCTTTATATTTAATCCTGTACCTAACATAAATTACCGACTGACATTTAATATTTTCGCTACCGAAATATTAAAAAGCACTGATTTCCCTTGGTGTGGTCAAACGTTTGCTAATATCAGCAAAAATATTTGTTCTTTTATTCATAAAATATAGCATAAAGAAAATAATTTACAGTAACTTAAGCTAAGTAACCGAAGTTTTGGAACAACATATCAAAATCCAAACTCAAGTTTCTGTCAACTGAAGTTACTGTACGTTGTTTTTCAGCCCCAGACAGAGAGTCGCCTCGCAAATAAAACGGGGAAATTATTTCCCCAGTTTTCCCGTTGGCAACAATTCAAGTTGCTTCCTGATATTGCCATCAGTGAGATTCTAAATTCCCTGCGAATTCCGCTTTTTACTGTCATTCAGTAGAGTTTTTTTGTTTGTTAAGTTAACTGTGGAAACGTAAAATATTATTGACATTAAAATTGGAAATGGGACTTCCTTCCGACATTTGATTTGCTAATGGAAATACAGAATAATATGTATTTTGTATTCACAGTTGATTAATATTCCTTGCAAATTATCAGGATTTATGATTTTTTTTTAATAATTCGGTTTTGGTTTGAAAAAGCTTTGGTACCTACATTTTTTGATACGGGATTCGCTGTTTTAATTTTAAATGCACAGAGCACTGACCATTTCTTGTTTGGATACTTTTTTCTGCTAGAGGAAGTAGAGATATAAAAATTACGTCTTCCATCGGAAGACCGGTTCTGCGAAAAGACTTAACTTCCGTAAACTTATTCCGTACGCACTAACCGCTGTGTTATCAAACTCCAGAAAATAACGGATTATCTACATTCTATTTCCATTAGTATGATATAGACTATACATAGAAATTACATTTCAAAGTGTAAATGGATATCGAATGCGCCTTACCTCTTGTGTCGACTCCCATTCATGGTCGACGTCAGTTCAAAATCCAAAGGGGATTAATTCGATTGTTGCCGTGTCTTCGTATCCTAAATTTGTATCCATTCATGGATTTCCAAAGGATATTCTCGTATATAAGGCTAAGAGAAGGCACGTGACATAGGTCTAAAAATGAAAATTTGACTCCGGCTGAGTTAGTTTTTTTGTATTGCATCATATTGTATCGTAGTTTAGTTTAATATTTTATCTTAATGAACGTTGCAAAATCAATTCATAAAATGTGATTCTGTTATTGGCTGTAAGCACCATTGTAAGTTTCTGATTTATGTTTAAAGCTGTGGATTTTGTTTATATATAAAATTTTGTAATAGTACAGAAGATACCACAAACTCACAGAAAAACTAAAGTTATCCACCATAGTTTCAAAATAAAAAATATTTTAGTCCTACCTGCCCTGTTCACTAATTATTCAACTATCAATAATATAATATAGGTAATTTAATGGCTATTTTCCTGTACTGATATAGGAAACTATAAGAAAGGCGTTTCAATAAAAAAATGGAAAAAATTATATTATTTTATTGATATAATTAAAATACAATAAAAATGAGACACCGTTTTTGTGTTTTACATTTTTACTCTTATTTCCCGAACTTTGTAAGGCAAACTAGTGATTTTCATATTGAGAAAATCAGACTTGTCAGTCTACAATATCATTATCATTTAGTCACAGCATTAGACACAACCATTACATTTCGTAAAGAATGCAAATGAGTCAGCTACAATAATACATTAGTAGATCGATAAAAGTCACCACACAAAATAAAACATATTTCGTTTTTATTTTATTTTAGTTTTAATTTTTATTATTTGATTTATTTTAACTTTAAATACCGTTTATTACCAGGTGTCTAAAGCAGATAGAATTTTAAAAACTTTAGCGATAATCATTTTTCTGCTAAAATTGTGTTAGTGTTAAATTCATAAAAAAAATCCCACAGAAAAAGGCACTATCAATTTTACCGAAACGAAATAAATACAAGGTATAAAGGGCCAATGAAAAGTAACGTATATATTTACCGTTTTCCTTCCTTTCAATTTTTAGAAACACGTAATACATTACATTATTATGAAACGAATACAAATTCTTGCTTACTTAAAATCCCCACGCCAATTTTATCAGCATTACTAGGCGAATTCCGTAAAAATAGGACCTTCGGTTACCCCGTCACGCTTGGTTAACTGCTGTCAACACCGGCAAAAATATGTCCCGATACCTACAAAAACAAGATCATATTTGTATAAGCTGTTTGTATAGATACAAGATATAGTTATATTTTTCTTACAATTCGCTATGAAACACCCTTATGGATGGGGAGTACGCGTTTAGACTTTTAATTCATTTTCATTGAAAGACATCCTGTGAACACGGCTCCTGAAATGGGGTCAAAACGTGAATTGAGATTTTATCACGCAATAACAATTCTGCTTTTTTAAATTAAGGAATACCATTATACCGTGTTAATTTTAGAATTACTAAAATTGGGGAGCCTTAATAGAGCCAACCCAAAAAAAAGTCACAGCTAAGGAATAGCTTTTAAGATAAATCCTATACTGTATATGTAAAAGTCGTTTCCCAAAGAGCTTCCATTAAAATAGACACAGCGGCAATCACTTAACTATACCGTATTGACGTATTTCCAAAAGCAAATTCTCAAACTTTACGTGATAAGCAAAGATGTCGATTTCCACCAAAAAAATATTCCCATAGTCCCATTTTGTGTAGCATGAGCTCAGGCAAACACGCGACGAGTACTCATATCTTGTTTTTTAGCTAATCTAATAAAATACTAGTTCAATCCAATCAATCTCGTTGACTGCATCGTTAACGTATTGTATCTGCTAAGTAATTGGTTATATACTAGGTATTTATCAGTCTTTTGTCGATAATTCTCCAATCTCGTCATGTGGCTGCCCTTGGGGCAACAAACCGCGTCGCACCCCGTCTACTGCTCGCACTTTAATTCGTTTTCACTTTGCTTTCTTATTTTTTTTAGTTTGCTCTTAACCGTCTTAGAGTGGTGATAAATAGCCTATAATATTTCTTAATAAGTGGGGTATCAAGTGCAAAAATTTTTTTTTCAAAGGTAACTGTAACTTTCAAAGATTAACGCAATCAAATAACAAACAAATAAAGCTCATTTCTTATATTAATATAGACTAGCGGCCCGTCCCGGCTTCGCACGGGTGGACAAAATTCTTAAATATTTTTCTATTGTTAAATATTTTTCCGTTAGTGCCATCTAACGTCCGGTAGACGAACTACTTGCGGTTAACGCATTGCTATGGTAATGCGTATACAATGGAAAAAGAGCGGGGGAAAGAGAGGACAGACAAACAACAAATTTGTGATTTTAGATTATAGACTAGCTGACCCGGTAACACGTTAATTGAATTTAAATTAATTAAATTAACGTTAATTGATACAATGGAAAAAGGAGCGGACAGACAAACACACAAACAACAAATTTGTTTTTATTTGTTTTCTTTGATTATAGATTTAGGAAAAGATCTGTCGTATTCTTATAGTACCTAGTTTTCTACATATTGCCGGCCGATTGGTGCATCGATTATGAACCTGTCTGCGAGCTAAAGGTCTTAGTTTCCACCTTTATTCCCTGGTAAGGGTGAAATTCTTTTATTGTATATGTAAGATAATCTAAAAGCTATTAATAACTTCTGATCAGAGGGAAGTAAAAGCAAAAAGCCATTAACAAGTTTACTTTGAAGCATAATCAATAGTGAATGAAACGCTAACACAAAAATTAGAGTAATAATAACAGTAAGAAGAAAAGGAAATCCGAAAAAGTGATTTATATTAATATACAAATTAAAAACCCTCACCGGACATCAGCTGCTTTAGAATTAAAGCTTCAAATGAAATAAATCGAGCAGGGAGTTTCTATTCATGAACTTATTAACTAACGCAATAGCTCTACAAAGGAAGATATTCTCCCGATTGTTAGTTCTGCACTTAATAACTTGCTAGAGTCCAGACTCAATTAAAACGTAAAATGAGGAAGACATTAATTTTTGTGCTCTGCAATTTATTATTAAATTTTAAATATTATTTACATTATTCATCCTAATTTATTTGAATTTAGTATGTACTAATATTGGAAAGTACCTGCAGTTGTTTTCTCCTCTCAATTTTACTATTTCACAACTTAACTAGTGAACACTGCACAACACTTTGATTTTCACACAATGGAAGGCATAAAAGGAACTATTGATGCGTTGACTCAGTCCTTTGCTGAGCGGATGGCAGCATTTGAAAGTGAACTGAAGAAATCAAGCACACCACAGCAACCAACATTGTCTTCACTGGCATCTGAGTTTGAGGCTTTCCGGGTGTTTGTTTTGGCAGCATTGAAGAGCTTGGAGCTACAAGTAGCTGTGCTGACATCGGAGTGTGACAATGTTGAGATGAGAAGTAGACGTGCTATGCTGCTGCTTCATGGAGTCCCCGAGGTCAATGATGAGACACCAACTGCAGCAGTACTCAAAGTAGCATCTCACCATCTGGCTGCGATAAAATTGAATGGGGCTGATATAATTCGGGCTAGCCGATTGGGCAAGGCACAACCAGACAAAAGATCCAGACCACTTTTAATAAAGCTACAGTCGGAGTCGCTTCGAGACAATCTGTGGCTGGCGAAGTCAAGCTTAAAGGGCACTGGCATAACTATGTCGGAGTTTTTGACTAAACTTCGCCACAAAGTGTTTCTTGCTGCGCGGGATCGGTTTGGTGTTAGTAAGTGCTGGACGAACGCTGGTCGGATAATGGCTGTTGGTGGCGATGGCAAGCGGCACCGCATCTCGTCGTTGGCTGACATCAGCCGTGTGGCTGCTTTAGGGATCGGCTCATCCTCGGCAACAGCGATGTCTGCGGCTACTATAAGTGATCCTCCATTCTCGGCCCCAGTCCAGAGGAATAGAAGAGCCACCTCTGCCAAGAGAAATAAGTGAGATGAACGAATTGCATAATGTGCAATTTCAAGTAATTGTTAATTTTATTGTTTTGTTTTTTCCTACTTACCCATTTATTGTTTGTTCTTACTTATGTTAATTTAGTAACTTTCTACATTAGGTATTGTTTTGTTTGATAGGCTTTTTTTAATTTACTTCTTGTGAAATGTAGGTGTTTTCATAATAATGTCCTTTTTTTTTATCTCTTGTACGCTATTTATTGTTTATGTCATGTCACTTTTCATATTTGCACGTCGCATGACATACCACAGACTAGTATACAATGTAATGTAGTAATTAACAGACTGGAACAGGTCTGTGGTCTGTCATGTGATATCATAACTGTGATTTCTTTTTTTGTATTTTTTTGTATTGTAATGCTTCATGTATTTGTTATTATTTTTTTTGTCATGTAAATGCTGTATACATTTCTATTTTTATATATTTTATTGTTCCTACGTGTGATTCTTTCAGCCAGCCTGCGGGTACTTTATTTTTATGTATTTTATTAACTGTTATTTTGTTTTTTTTTTTCTTTTTTTATATATTTTATTATTTTAGTTTATGAATTTGTCGGTCAATGGTGATGATATATTTCTATCCTGCTCCTCTTCTTCTAACTCTAGTCTCCAAAGTATAGATCGTCCTTTGTCTGATCTTCTGAGTGATACTTTCAGTGATGTTCCAAAAAACTTCAACGTTGTACATATCAATGCTCAAAGTATTCCGGCCCACTTTCCTGATATGCTTTCGTCATTTGATTGCGAAAACATTCATGCGATACTTGTCTCTGAGACCTTTCTTCATCCAAGTCTCTCATCTGCCTCCTATTCTTTACCAGGATTCAAATTAATCCGTAATGATCGTGTAAGTTCCTCTCATGGAGGTGTGGCTATATATCTTCGCTCACATATATCGTATTCTATTATTAGTCACTCTCCGCAGCCACCCTCTCCAAACAGTGCCGAGCATCTCTTTCTTGAGGTATCTTTATTACATTCCAAACTCTTACTAGGCGTTTTCTATAGTCCTTCGCTATGGGTCGACTATTTTCAGTCTTTTGAGCAGCTCCTCGAAAATTTTGTCCCTTTATACAGTCATATTATTATAATGGGCGATTTCAATACATGTCTCATAAAGGATAATGTCCGTGCAAATAAACTGTTATCCATAATTAACTCTTCCAATTTATATATTTTACCACTAAAGGAAACTCATCACTTTCCCAACTGCACCCCTTCTCTTCTTGACCTTATGATCGTCTCTTCCCCTACTTCTACTGTTAAGCTTGGTCAGCATTCTGCTGACGCATTTTCTTACCACGATTTGGTATACTTGTCGTATCGTATTCGAGCCCCCAAACAAAAACCAACTGTACGGCTTCAGCGTAGTTTCAATAACATTAATCAAGATCGACTACTTGAAGCTGCCGCTAATATCGACTGGTCACCAATTTTTTCCACCGATTGTGTTAATACGCAACTTGAGGTTCTTGATAGATCGTTAATGGAATTGTACGATGTTCATGCTCCTGTGCGTCCCGTTAAATTAAAACACCTTCCGGCTCCTTGGCTAACGGACGAGATACGGGTGTTTCAGGCGAAAAGAAATACTGCAAAAGCAAGATATAAACGCGATCCCTCGAAGCGTAATGAAATAAGATACAACCAAGCTAGAAACCGGTGCAATAGGGTGGTTAGGGACGCTATAAGACGCCACATTGATAATTCCGTAGAAAATGAAGATCCCGTCAATGTATGGAAATTCCTGAATAAAAATCTTGGTGTTGGCAAAGCTCGCTTAAATAGTATCCCCAACAATATTTATTTCAACCAATTAAATAAACATTTCACTTCGAATATACCTATTGACGGTAATCTGAAAGCCGATACGCTACAATATCTCTTAAATTTGCCAACTCAAGAATCTGCTCCTCTAGTATTTCATCAAGTTGCAAGCTGTGATGTAAAGAGAACGATTCTGTCAATAAAATCCGACGCTGTAGGTACTGATGCAATTAGCCGCAAAATGATCCTTTTAATCCTTGATGTCCCCGTTTCTGTTATCACCCACATCCTTAATACATCTATTAGAACGAGCACCTTTCCTAATTCCTGGAAAGACGCATATGTTATTCCACTTCCCAAAAAATCTAAACCCACGATGCTTACAGACTTCCGACCTATTTCCATCCTTCCTTTTCTCTCCAAAGTCCTGGAAAAGTTGATCCACCGCCAACTTACTGATCACATGGATTCAAATCAGCTCCTCAACCCCTATCAGTCTGGTTTTCGTAAAGGCCATAGTACTTCTACTGCATTAGTTAAGATTACGGATGACATTCGCCGGGGGATGGATAATCAACAGCTCACAGTACTAACATTATTAGATTTTAGTAACGCATTTAACTCTGTTGATTTTGACATTCTTCTTGGTGTTTTACGTTCTCTAAACATATCTCCAGTTGCAACTGATTGGTTTCGAAGTTACCTGCTAGGGCGACGGCAGCGAGTTCGCACTGGAGAATCCTTCTCTGAGTGGAGCGATATCAATGCCGGTGTTCCTCAGGGTGGCGTCTTATCTCCACTTCTTTTTTCGATTTTTATTAATTCTATCACACAATCGATTTCTAGTTCCTACCACCTCTACGCAGATGACTTACAAATATATATACAGGCGCCCCTTACAGAGCTACCACACGCAATAGCAGTCACCAATTCAGATTTAGCACAAATCAGCACCTGGAGTAAATCCTTTGGTCTGGCGGTTAATCCAGCTAAAACGCAGTGCATAATAATCGGTAGTCCTCATTACGTTTCGAGGATAGATTTTGGGCAACTTCCCGCAGTGTTTTTTGGCGGTGCTGTTATCCATTACTCGAAAACTGTCAAGAACCTCGGTATTATTTTTGACCAGCATTTGTCCTGGAGACCACAGGTGGATGAATTGCGGAAAAAGGTATTTGCTGCGTACGGCTCGCTTAATCGGCTCCGTAATTTTCTGCCTATTAGGACAAAAACTAATCTAGCACAATCTCTCCTTTTATCAATTATTGACTACGCTGATGTCTGTTAACCTGATCTGTCGGAAGAGTTACTCAATAAACTCGAGCGACTCCAGAATGTCTGTATCAGATTCATTTTCAACCTCCGTAAGTATGACCACGTGTCTCACTTCCGTTCTAAACTGAACTGGCTCCCTATTCGCCGGCGCAGGGACTTACATGTTCTTTCACTCCTTTATTCCATACTTTTTTTGCCATCCTCTCCACCCTACCTAAAAACTTGTTTCTCCTTTCGCTCCTCAACCTCGCAGTGTAGTTTGCGTTCGGCAACCAACCTTTCCCTGGAAGTTCCACGGCCCTCTACCGACTTCTTTTCCTATTCCTTTACTGTTTACGCTGTCCGTTTATGGAACTCACTACCAGAGGTTATCAGAAAGGCTCAAACTCTTGGATCCTTTCGCGACAGAGTTAAAAGTTACTTCCTTTCCTCCAATATTTATTGACTCTATTTTATCTTTATTTCTTTCTTATCTTATTATTATTATTATATGCACCATTACCTTTAAAAATATATATTTCCTTTCCTTTTTTTCCTCTCAATATGCGCACCCACTTCATCATTATCCTTTTATATTTATTTATTCTTTTCACCCAAGGTTGCCTGGAAGAGATTGCTGTTTAGCAATAAGGCCGCCTGTCTGTATACTTTTCTTTGTTATTTTTATTTCTCTTTATTCTATCTGTGTGTGCAATAAAGCGTAATTTATTATTATTATTATTTAATTATTTTACCGGCACATTGATGAAAAATTCACTCAGTAGTTAAAGTGAAGTTTATAAAATTAATTATATTTATAGTTTTTATAACAGAAAAAAATATCAGAAATGTCCAATAATTACGTTCGTGTGATGAACAGAGATAATTGTTGCCGAGTCATGATTGTAAACACATTTACGAATTTTATGTTATATTATATGTTATGAAATATATTATATGTCATACATATAATATATTCATATGTTAAATTATTATAATAGAAAAATACTAGAAAAAATCGACTCGGGTCACAAGTGAATCTCAGGCGGGAATCGAACCCGCAACCTTTGGAAATCCGGTCCAATGCTCTCCCAATTGAGCTACCGAGCCTTGCGAACACTCGTCGAAATTTTCTAGTACATTCCTGATTTTACGCTGTAGGCCAGCGTTGTTTCATCAATGAGAGGAACATCCTCTCGTATTCGAAAGAAACATTTTTACAAATGTTTGGTCAATCGATTAAGATGAAACAGCCATGTTAGATTTATAATTTTTTATATATTTTATGCATTTTCAATGCGATCTTATAAGATAAATTATTATAATAGAAAAATACTAGAAAAAATCGACTCGGGTCACAAGTGAATCTCAGGCGGGAATCGAACCCGCAACCTTTGGAAATCCGGTCCAATGCTCTCCCAATTGAGCTACCGAGCCTTGCGAACACTCGTCGAAATTTTCTAGTACATTCCTGATTTTACGCTGTAGGCCAGCGTTGTTTCATCAATGAGAGGAACATCCTCTCGTATTCGAAAGAAACATTTTTACAAATGTTTGGTCAATCGATTAAGATGAAACAGCCATGTTAGATTTATAATTTTTTATATATTTTATGCATTTTCAATGCGATCTTATAAGATAAATTATTATAATAGAAAAATACTAGAAAAAATCGACTCGGGTCACAAGTGAATCTCAGGCGGGAATCGAACCCGCAACCTTTGGAAATCCGGTCCAATGCTCTCCCAATTGAGCTACCGAGCCTTGCGAACACTCGTCGAAATTTTCTAGTACATTCCTGATTTTACGCTGTAGGCCAGCGTTGTTTCATCAATGAGAGGAACATCCTCTCGTATTCGAAAGAAACATTTTTACAAATGTTTGGTCAATCGATTAAGATGAAACAGCCATGTTAGATTTATAATTTTTTATATATTTTATGCATTTTCAATGCGATCTTATAAGATAAATTATTATAATAGAAAAATACTAGAAAACCGCCTGAGATTCACTTGTGACCCGAGTCGATTTTTTCTAGTATTTTTCTATTATAATAATTTATCTTATAAGATCGCATTGAAAATGCATAAAATATATAAAAAATTATAAATCTAACATGGCTGTTTCATCTTAATCGATTGACCAAACATTTGTAAAAATGTTTCTTTCGAATACGAGAGGATGTTCCTCTCATTGATGAAACAACGCTGGCCTACAGCGTAAAATCAGGAATGTACTAGAAAATTTCGACGAGTGTTCGCAAGGCTCGGTAGCTCAATTGGGAGAGCATTGGACCGGATTTCCAAAGGTTGCGGGTTCGATTCCCGCCTGAGATTCACTTGTGACCCGAGTCGATTTTTTCTAGTATTTTTCTATTATAATAATTTATCTTATAAGATCGCATTGAAAATGCATAAAATATATAAAAAAAATTATAAATCTAACATGGCTGTTTCATCTTAATCGATTGACCAAACATTTGTAAAAATGTTTCTTTCGAATACGAGAGGATGTTCCTCTCATTGATGAAACAACGCTGGCCTACAGCGTAAAATCAGGAATGTACTAGAAAATTTCGACGAGTGTTCGCAAGGCTCGGTAGCTCAATTGGGAGAGCATTGGACCGGATTTCCAAAGGTTGCGGGTTCGATTCCCGCCTGAGATTCACTTGTGACCCGAGTCGATTTTTTCTAGTATTTTTCTATTATAATAATTTATCTTATAAGATCGCATTGAAAATGCATAAAATATATAAAAAAATTATAAATATTCATATGTGTGTTGTGGAATCACCTTATGTATCTTTATTTATAATATTCTGGAAAATATAAGATTCCCTTTTCTCTACATCGTATATATATGTTTGGAGAAACAATATTTCTGTCATTTTTAGAATTTTGTCTGTCTGTTTGTCTGCAAAGATTTTGAAGTCTCATTAGATTTTGAACCCTTTAGTCAAACATGATTTCATTTTCAGGTTCATAATTGATTGAAGAAATTTGATAATCTGTGGCAAGCAGAGAGCCATATTGCTAATTCAAATGACAAGTCGAGTCGATATGATAACGTAACGCTTCGATTTGGTATACCTTAGTTAGCAAAAATGGAGACTATTTGCCGGTATTTAAGGAATGTCGTTGGTTAATATGGCCGAATTTTTTATTTCCAATTAAGTATTGGTCTAATCAAAATATTTTCTTGGTACTAATTGGGTACCCATATTTAACAGTTTCCTGTCAATCATTAAACTTTTAAGTAATAAAAGTTTCTGGTATGATAGCTGTCCAAACAATTTATTGTTTACAATAATTGTAAGGTTTTATTCGTAATGTTATCATTACTAAGTCAATAATTTAAATGATCCTATTAGTATCCTATTGTTAGTATCCTTTCTGAGTTAGATAAAACGAAGCAGTAAATAAAACAATCGAAAGTCGATTTAATGGAGTCTGAGTTTTGGATGACGGTTTCCTAATTATTATTAGTTTACTAGATATTAGAATTAGAGTTTTCAAAAGTCGAATTGTTTAATCTCCTAAAAAACATTCAATTATCTTAGTATACAGTTTAACTTTATTTAGTTTAATGTTGCAATAGTGGACCTCAGCAATGGTTGCATTTCCGATGGCCGGCTCTATGTAACTCTTTGGAAATAAATCCTTTCTGTATATACTCCAGATGATTCCACCACAAATATTGTTTACAAAAACAACTTATCTCTCGACATCCTCAAGCTGTGACCTACACAACATATTGTTATTTTCCGACATCCAATCGAACGAAATCGTGGGCACAGGAAGCAAAGGAAGTTCAAATATACGCCCCGAGAGATGCCAATCTACAATTTATTAGCCGTTATAAAACTAGTTAGGAAGGAAATAAAACAAAAAAACTCACTAGGGAATAGTCAGTATTCCTTGGAAATGTTATATCTGCTTGATTTAAATTTGAAAATCACTTGATTTACATGGATGGGTACTGTACTTTGGAACTGCTCGTCACCCAAAAGTTTAGCTTACAATGTGGGTGAATGAAAAAAATTAAAAAGTTTACGTCAAAATACTGATAATATAGAATTTCGAACTTGATGTTATGATTGTTCAGGTTGCGCATCCTTTGCAACGGCTAATAATCAGATGGGTCACCAAAAAAAATTTACCTTGCTCCTTTGTGCTTGAGAACTAGTCACCTACCAATTCGCACTTGGCCCACGTTGCACATTCCTGGTACCGTGTTTTCATCTATATATAAGATATATGCCCGAGTATAAGCCATATGGAGCCATAAAAAGACTGATATTGGTGACGATCAGCTATACAATGATTATTTTAATGCGCTAACGGTCCTAGGTTCGTATCTCGGTAGGGGCATAGTTTTTTATAATGAGCATAAGAATTTTATTAACTTTACGTATTGTATACGTTATTTAGAATCCAGAGTACAACCTCTGCTTACTCTGTAAATTTATAATGAATATGAGTAGCCAAAACTTTAAGTAATTCAGAAAAAAACAATCCGGACGTTTCATTTTCATACAAATTTGGAAACAATTTCAGTTCATTAAAAATAACTGCATCTGTTTAAAAAATTATAAAAGAAATATTCATGGTATTTTATTATTATTTCAATATATTTATTAATAAAAGGTTTAGACTTATCAGTGACAGCAAATTAGTGAAGAGCAAGCTTCACACCTTAGCTCATCGCCGCAAAATTGCCTGTCTCTCTATCTTCTACAGACTGTACTTTGGAGAGTGTGCTCAAGAGCTGCATTTGCTCATACCGCCATCGCCTTTTTTCCATCGGACATCCAGACGCACTGCGGGCTACCACCCTTTCTTAGTTGCTATTCCTACCTGTCGCACCAAGCGCTTCTCAACATCTTTCATAATGCGCACAGCAAAGGAGTAGAACTCCCTCCCTGCGTCTGTATTTCCGAGAACTTATAACCCAACTATTTTCAAAGCCAGGGTGAATAAGCACTTTCTGGGTTAGCTCGTTCCATCGAGGATTCTATCTTGGACTCCGGGCTTGATTGGGATCAAGAGCGAACCCATCCTAAATAAAAAATGACAAATTTTAGTTGAGTTAAGACAGCCTTGTTTTTAAATCCAAAAGATGGTTTAGCAGATTTCTTTACTTTCTATGAAAGTAGGTATATGCCTTCAATGCATTTAAGCAAAATTAGTTTCGATTAATTTATTTGATCGTAGTTTTGAGTTGAGCACGGAAGTTAAGTGTTCTTTGAAAAGGCTTTTACTTTTCCATCCGAACTTCAACTAATCTGTGAAATATTAATTATAAATTTTCATTTTGTTCCGCTGACCAACTTTTGTCACCGAAACAATGGGGGTAACGTTGCGCGTCAAATTAAAGCTGGATGGAACAAATAGATTGCCGCCGGTATGCAAGCAACTTTGGTTTTAATGTTAACCGACAGGGAAGTTCAATGTTTTTGGTTCAAAACTTTAAGCTTTTATACTTTACACTTAGATGGAGTTTTGTATCTATTTGTACGTACCATTAATAAAGAGGAGCTAAAAAAAGCCATTTTATATTATAAAACGTATATTTTTAGAACATTTAGCTGTTATCTCGCGAAACGGGGTGACTGTAGGACAGTCGACAATTCATCTTCTTATAACATCTGTACCCTTCGCACCTTCGAATTTGTTAAGCGATTGTCGTAGAGTCTAATTTTATTAAAAGAGTTATTGTTAATAATGTTTGAATGGCGAATGAATGTTTGTTATAAAAGATAACGGTCGTCTATGAAACAGCAGTCACAGATAAGAAATTTATGGACGCTTTAAGAAATAAAGCAATATTTATATATATATTTTTTATGCATAATAGAATGAGGTCGTGAGGTGTGAGAAAAAAAAAACACAACAAAACACTAAGTTCTAAGAATCTTTATTTTTGAATGGAGTTGTTGAAAGAAATAGTGACAGACACAATTCAATAACTTGAACCCCAAATTTTGTTATTCTCATTACATCTCTAACTCTTTTTTTTTTCTAATTCCCCTCTAACCCCAGATATTATAATTTCAAACTTAAACGGAACCAATAAAATGTTTTTGTTAAAAACGCAATCGACCATCAACGCAGTCGCAAAATCATTAATCTCCATTGCTTAAAATAACAAGTCGTCCATTGTCAATGGTTTTAAAAGATCCTGCATAGACCAGGTCATTAGTTTTATGTTTCTCAGGTGAATGCTTCTAGTTTACGATAGTGAAAGGTATTTTACTGTTGTTTTAAAAGGTGAACTTTTATTTCCTGTTGTAATTGCCGACCTGTTTATTACTTTTAATTCGTCATTGTTTAAGAAAAACACATAAATCATTATGAATAAGTGCCAAAGAGTGAACATACACCATTTAATTATGAAAAAAGCAAAGTATGAACTTTGTAATCACAAGATTTTTTTCAATGCAAACCATTTTTAAGTCAGCGATCTTCTTTTGTTTAACAAAAAGCTTTTATAACACAAAAGCATGAATTAATAGTAGCATAGCCTCAGCGAAATATAGCTATGCGTTGTCGATTCATTAGCTTGGCTCCAGTCCACAGCATTCAAAAGGAAAGTGCACATACATGAGTTGAGCGGAATTTTGCATAACAAAGCTGAAGTCGTACTAAAGTGAGTTCGGGCTAAACTCACGTAGAAATATGTTAAATATTGAAAACGAATAACTACGAGCTATTTTTTCTTAGTCGACTTTTAGATGATAATACGTACCTCAATCACAGCTGCTTGGTTAAATTGATATCTTAACCTGTGACGAGTGTTGCCAGGTGTCCGGGTTTGCGAGGAACGTCCCGATTTTCAGGGGTCTGGGGACGCGTCCCGATTCGTACCTGATCGGGTCGCTAAATGTCCCGATAAATCAAAAAATTTTCTCTCCAGGATGATTCATATACTAAAACGTCAATGGTTAACATTATTGAAAATCTAAAAATTGATACGTTTTTCGACTGAATAAACTTTATGAAGAAGTTTGTACAATCAAAGAATTAGTGAAGGCAGCAGTGCAAAACAAAGACTTAACGCCGCTACAAAAATGGCACAACATTTTTAAAGACAATCAAGACTTCAATTCTACTATTAAACGCAGCAACAGAAAGGGTATTTTTCCAGGCTAACTTAATTTTGTCTGAGAGGCGAAACCGTTTGACACGAGCATGTGAAAGCAGAAATTCAAATTAAAACCAAATTTAATATGACTTGCAATGAATTTTAAAAATATGTTTTAAAAAACAAGGCCATTCTTAAGGCGGCAAAGTCCTTTTAATAAAAAATAAATAATTTATATAAATACTTATTTTATTCTGCTGTGCGTCAATTACACTCAAAGTATGATTTTATTTTATAATTTCTACTAGTCCAGCAAGACTGATTACTTGTTATGTGAGATTAAATACATATTTAATTTAGGTAATGTAATATTATATTTGCACTATTAATTTAAAACGCAATAAATACCGTCCCGATCTGCAACCCTAAATCCCGATTTTTTTGACCTCGTGTACCGATTTAAAACTAATTGGACCTGGCAACACTATCTGTGACTGAACTAAGAATATAAGAATCATATACTTTATTCACCATATACCTCTGACGTGATTTGGTATTTCAAATACATACAAAAAGGTTGAAATCGAATAACAAAAATATTTTTTTCATTAACAACACTCCAAACTAAAAGGCTAGTAGTAGAGAGACTATTATTTAGATATAATAACACTGAAGAGTAGAATGAAACATTTTCGTAATATCAAAACATATATAATATTATAATAAAACTTTAAAAAAAAAACTTCATTTTTACCTTTTCTTTTAAAAAAATAAATCATATGCATGGATTACTCTCAAACAACACAGTGCCCATGTTATGAGTAAAAGACTATAAAAAACTGAAAGGAATAATTATATGACTGGATTTTTCTTATATTATGGTCAGCGGTCATATATTTTTGTTATGGTCATCCAGTGTCAGGCAGGGCCGCCTTACATCGAAGACAAGTTGATTTTCTTTCAATATAAAAAATATTATTATTAAACTAGCTAACCCCGCGACGCGTTGCTGGTATAACCTGGCCACGCGTTGCTATAGTAACGTTAATTGATTATAAAAACTGTTATTCTTAGGCTTATGGTAACTATTTATTGTAACAAACCCACAAAGTCCTTCTTTTATATAGTAGAGATAACTGTTTCTTCTTTATCAATTGTTCGTTGTTGTAAAAGTTACTTGTATAATAAAACATTCGTTCTTCTAATACCTAGAACATGAAGAGACGGGTCGATCAAGTTCTCAGTAGGGCAATTGGATGAGTACTTGCCCGAATAGCAAATAACAACTGAGGCAAGTTGATCGTTTTCTTGAAATGTTTTCTTTAACTTTTTTATGTTGAAACACCTTATAAATATGACAAATTCCTTTCAAGTTGTTTTTACCTTTCAGGAATTCTGTGTAGCATAATGTGTAAGAAATAATCAGAAATTTTATATAAAAGCACCTAATCTAAGTTTTTCTTAATTAAAATTAGAACAAAGTTTTAAACGTTACAACATTTTTAAATTATATGATGGGTAGATGGACAAATTTATTTATTTATTTATTTACAAAGATTTACCAACGTCTGTTTACATTGTTTATCTTAAAAAATATACACTTACAAACTATGATTAAATGCAACAAACACTTACAGGTAAATCAACATGCACAAAAAAGAAACAAACTAAAATTAATATAAAAACCTAGTTAAAATAAACATAAAAATCAAAATCAAAAATACCACTCATTCCGCCAAATGCCTCAACATTATGTTACGGAGCGTGTTGGGTGAATCAGCGAAGATATCAAATACGTCACTATATTTATTGACAATTTTAGATATTCTCGAAATTGGAGAGTTAGATCCAAATACTGTTCTACGTAGAGGATTCGCAAGGGGGGTTATCTTACTGCGAGGGTATCTATAGGGAATACGAAAATTAAACCTACGTAACAACTGAGGACAAATTTTTGAAGCAAAAAGTAGGTCCATAATAATTCTACGATCTTCCAAGGAAGTCATTTTGAAATGAGCTAAGCGATCCTTATAAGATAATAATTGATTTCTCTTTCGCTTACTCGTTGGAAAGATCAAATAATTAACAAATTTTTTTTGTATTCTCTAAAGTCTCAGTGAATGTGTAGCATAATGCGGTCTCCACACTACTGAACAGTACTCTAATATGCTTCGTACGAGATTATTATATAAAATAATTTTTGTTTTAATACCACGTAATACTTTTATATTTCGTAAAACAAATCCGAGCATTCTAGACGCACGCTTATTGATGTTCTCAATGTGAGGTACAAAAGTCAGTTTGCTGTCGAAAATTACACCCAAATCTCGTATTTGATCCAGCCTTTGAATATTGTTATTTTTGATGGTATAATTTTTTGTGAGTACATTTCTTTTCCTAGAATATTGTACATAAAAACATTTCTTAATATTCAATTCCATTCCGTTGAGTTCGCACCAATTGGAAATTTCAGCAAGATCACTTTGCATCTTACATGAGTCTCCAGTGTCATTAATTACTCTACAAATTTTCAAATCATCAGCGTATAGGAAGGCAACTGAAAATTTTAAGACGTTGGGTATGTCATTAGCAAATATGCCAAACAGAACAGGACCCAAATGTGAACCTTGTGGCACACCAGAAGATATAAATCTTATTCTTGATTGAAATCCGTTTACAACCACATAAAAGTTACGATTTTGGAGATAAGATTTTAGCCAGAGTAATAAACTGCCATTTATTCCATAAGCGTGTAACTTTTGAAGCAAAATATAATGGGGTACCCGATCAAAGGCCTTACTAAGATCTGTGTATATGACATCAACTTGTTTGTTTGCATCTAGTGCCTCTGTTAGTAATTCAGTTAAGTGTGCAAGGTTAGTGGTCGTGGATCTTGACCTGACAAAGCCATGCTGATCATTTGTTAAAAACTGTAGGAAATGTCTCTGAATGTGCGGACAAATCCAGGATTCGAACAACTTGGCCAAAACAGATAAAATAGAAATTGGTCTATAGTTTTTTACATCATCTTGTCTGCCAGACTTGTGAACGGGTACAATTTTAGTTATCTTCCACTCTGTTGGAAATTTCCCCATGCTAATGGAGGTATTGAATATAGTTAACAGCGACCAAACCAAGTATTTAGCACAATTCATCACAAATATAGGATGAATCCCGTCAGGTCCTGCACCTTTATTGCAATTAACAGTCCTTAACATATTTAGCAATATATCATGGCCAATTGGAGGCAATACCAAGTTATAACCATTATTAACCAATGACCTGAAGTAGTCGGAATCAATGCGTTTACTCTGCATCATCGCAGGATCTTCAGTATATACAGATGAAAAATGTGAGGAAAAAAGATCACAAATTTCAAAGCCATCTGAAGTAACTTTAGAACCATCCGTCATTGCAGCAGGATACATACTGGTACCACCACGTTTGGTTTTGACAAACGTCCAGAAAAGTTTAGGATTTACAGCCATTTTATTTTCGATTTCTTGTATATACTTATTGTAACATCTAGTAGCCATACGCTTGCATCTTGAACTCAACATACGTAGTTCCAATTCATCCATTGGATTTTTAATTTTTTTATAACGACACCTGACTTTATGTTTCTCTTTTAAGGTTCTTATTAAGCTTTGATCAAACCACGGGGGATATTGATTAATACGTAATTTTTTTTTTTGGAACATTTCTGTGTATAATACCTTGAACTATATTGTAAAACACCTGTAGTATATCATTTACATCAATAAATCCCGCAAACAGTTCATCCCACTTGCATTCTGCTTATTCTTTATGAATATTTGCATAATCAGCTCTGTTAAAATTAAGCCGAGTGTTATAAGTGTTATAAGGAAGCTTAGCCTCATTAACTAGAGATACTTTGATATCAAGTGGAGGGTGTAGTTCATCAACGTTTGATAAGGCGTTAAATGATTGGTCCACAATACAATTCGGCAGATTTGATATAACGAGATCCAGTATTCTATTAGACTTGTTTGCAATATAATTATGCTGCTTCAGACAATTTATATTTAAAAAGTCTATTAAAGGTTGACACAAATTTAAAACTGAATACTCAGTCATTTCATCATCCAACAAGCTCCAGTTAATACTTCCCAAATTGAAATCTCCTACTATACAGTGACAAGTAGATTGTTCTAATACAAAATTGCATTTCTCCAAAAATATATTTAAAGTTGCACTATTTACTGGAGGTGGTAAATAAACAGCACACAAGGCTATTCGTCGATCAACTTGAGACACTGGTACGTCAATGGTGACCCAGAGATCTTCCAGATCCGATTCCCAGTCGCACATTCGTCTAGATGTTATACTCCTAGACACTGCTATTAAAACTCCACCTCCATCTTTTTTAGTACAATAATTGGCATCACACCTATCCTTTCTATAAACTATGTACCTAGAGTCAAAAAGTTCGCTACTAGAAACGGAATTATTTAACCACGTTTCAGTAAGAATTACTACATCATAGTTATTGCAAAGTATTTGACGATAAAAAGTGTGAGTCTTAGATCTCAAACCGCGACTATTCTGGTAGTATATTTTTAAGGAAAAGAATTTTAAAAATATATGTCAACATAAAAGCAAATAAAGGATAATAAATTAAACTAATTTTTTTAGAGAGTCCATATTTTTCACCAAGATGTAGTCTCCATCTTCATTTTTCCGCATAAACACTCTGCCTTTCTTAGTCCAGACATAATCGTAGCCAATTTCTTTAGCCCTTGCCCTTGCAGCAGCATGAAGCGCCTTATTTGCAGGAGAGAGATGTTCGGTTACAAATACAGGTATGGCTTTCCCTGGAAGTCCTAGTAGTGCGCTGTTTATTTTCCTTTGAGGATGGGTTTTATTGTATTTAATGGATGAGGCTAGCAACTGGTCCCGAACTCTAGGGGAGATCAGTTGTACAACAACAGAACGAGGCCGCGACGACTCGCGATTTAATTTTGCAGTTCTTGTACAGTGCAGGATGTCACTATTGTTCATAATGCAACCAGTTACTTTTCCCAACTCACAGACAATGTTTTCTAAGTTTTCATTCTTGAATTCTGGCAAACATTGAATTTCTATATTACTTTGCCGTGAGTGTTGTTCAATCTGATTTACTCGTTGATTCAAGCCATTTACAGTAATTTTTAATTCTTCCTTTTCTTTTTCAAGACTTGCAATTTTTATTTTTGAAGTTTCATTTTCCTTTCTCATTTCTTCATACTTTTCATTAAGAAAGTGCATAGACTCCTTAATCCCCGATAAATCATCCCTTAAAGGTTTCAACTCCCTATCTAATAATTTTCCTATATTCTCGTGTAGTTTATTAAACATGTCGTTCATTTGCTGATTCATCACATCCTGCACTACTTCACGGACATCATCTCGAGATAAAGATCCTTTTGCACCATCCGATTGGGGAGAATTTAAGGCTTGTCTCTTGTTCCCCCTAGTAGTAGATACATTACGTACAGGAGTGTTGTCTTTTTTCTTAGGTCGTGGTGTGTGACGAATGCAATCGGGACAGGTCCATAGTGCCACCGCTTCAGTATTAAACTGGTCCTGATTAAGAGATATGCATTCATGATGAAACCTCTTACTACATTTATTGCATACTATATAGCTTTCCAGATTATTTTCTTCCGGTTTACAACAGCCCCAAACTATTTTTGGCATATCAGATAACAATAGAATAGCAGGTGTAAATAAACAAAAAATAAAATAAAAGAACAATATAAAAAAAACCGGATTCTATTGTGTCGTCCTCTCAGATGCAATTGCGTACCGCGCAGCGTCGATGTCTTGTCTGCGCTGCTTTATCAATGGCACACGGAGTAGTGTACGTCACGAAATAGCCGTGCACGCAACTGTGATGGTTCCGTGCACCGTACAGACGCGTGAATCGCTCAGCAACATTCACTGTACACTGCCGTTTACGATTATTCCACTACCTCACAACTTCACACTATTGTAGAATTTCTCTATTCTTATATTATTTCGTTCTTAATATTAGCACTTTTAGAATTGTTTAGAAGTATGTATCGTAATCACCAGTTTGTATTATAGCTCCGTGATAGTCGAACTATAGTGGTATTAATGTTTTCTGCACTATCAAACTATTTTTAAAACAAGTATTATTAATAGACTAAAACAAAAAGATGTTGTTTAACTGATGCCAAAGATGAATCTTTAAACTAATAATTAAAAATCAACTGTACTGTGCGTCATAATGCGAAAATGATTATTATTCTAATATTTGATTTAATAATAAATAAAGAAAGTTGTCGCTAAGTTAGTGAATTAAACCTGAGTGCAATGTAGGCGTAAGGTTAGTTACACCGAGTTTTTAAAGAGTAAATTCTAGTATAAAATTACAAAAAGAATAGTTGGTGAATCGAAATTAATAAAAATTGTTTGGATCGGAATGAAATACAAAAAAGAAAGAGCTCATTAGTGCAGTGACTTTGGCAACTTTATCAAAGGCTGGTTATCGGATAGATGACCTAAATTTATTATCTTAAGCTGTTGCCTATTTCGGAAGGCCTGTAAAGGCGTTGGTATCATAATATAGCTTGAAATATCACAAGAAATTGTATTAACAGTAAAGAAATCCCTTCGAACCAAATGTCAGCAGTAACTCAATTTGTATCAATAAGAACGTATTCATTTCAAGTATAAGATTCGTATCCGACGTAGGGACTTTCCTGAAAGCTTTAAATTCCGGGAATTCATATCGATCTTGATCTGAAAGGTTATCAGGGTACTTTCAATTTTGGACCCGATTCGGGTTGCAAATTGACGGCTTACCCTTCTAAATTGCGTCAGTAATTGAACAAGAATCACTTAAATTGGAATTAGGAAGAGAGAGATGGGTACGGTCAATTCGTTCTTTCAAAGTGGATAAAGTTATTGCTGGTTTTTACTTACGTATTTGTATTAGTATGTTTGAAGAAACTCTATATATGTATATATATAATGCTCTATAATATCGATATTAAAAATATACTTCCAGATGATCGTAGTTATGTTATCAGGAGGAACAAGTTTAATGTAAAAGTATCTCAATTGATATTCAACTCTACCTGTCTGAGTTTAAGTTTAAAATATTTTAAGTAAGAATATGGATAGGATACTATATTAGTACTGTAGTTAGAAAGTAGAACTGCTCGTTACCTAAGAGTTCAGCTTACAACAAGGGTAAATGAGAAAATTAAAAAGTTTATATCAAAATCATAAAATCGCAATAAGACTAAGTTATTAGTACTTTTTGGATATCGGTATTTTACTGATATCTATTCTCGGTATTAAATGAGTATTTCAAGAAACTTACAGATACTAAAATCTTATTAAATTAGGAGAAGTATATACAAATGAAAAGTTTTCTAATCGCTTGTACATTAAGTTATTACGAGTACATTGAATTTCAGAAACCTCTAATAAAAGTTTAGGTCTATTTCACTCAAAATTATAATTAACCTTTAAGTTGAGAATGGCAATAGCGAAAAATTAAAGCGAAGAAATAAATCAATAGATGAAACCTGGATAGTATTGAGCGGCCTTACGAATATTGTTGTTCATATCTTCGAAAGATATCAAAACGAAATATAGACATACATTTAAGTTACAATATCTATTGCAATCCATAAAATTTTCATTGAATTTCGTTGAGACATTTTAGAAGACTATTCGTAACAAACATTCAGACGTAGGTACAGACAAACATATATATCTATTCAGCATATAAAATGTGGATTAACAAAGTCGAGCAATCGCTTGTTAATTAAAATTATATCTATTAGACTTAATCAGCTGTACTGCTTTTGTTTGAAAAGCGTACCAGAAGATTAATTCAAGGCCATTATTGTTCAACTTTATAAGGGAAAAGGGTCGCAAAAATTTTCACGGAAGCAGCTTCTCAGTGTCGGCGGTAAATTGTATGAGTTACTGATTGAAAGTTCACCCTTTGAAAGTGAAGATAAAATATGGCATGTACAAGCAGGATTCAGAAGGGGGATGGAAATGTAACAAGTGGAATTCAGTGATCTCTGCCTACCGCTGCGGGAAAAAGGCAGGGTCGACAAAATTCTTTAAATTTTTGTCTTTTATTAAATATTTTTCCGTTAGCGACATCTAGCGTCCGGTAGACGAACTACTTGCGGTTAACGCGTTACTATGGTAACGTTAATTGATACAATGGAAAAAGAGCGGGGAAAAGAGCGGACAGACAAACACATAAACCACTGTGATCTTAGATTATAGACTAGCATTGCGTCTCGGCTTCGCACGGGTGGATAAAATACTTAAAAAAAATCTATTATTAAATATTTTTCCGTTAGCGCCATCCAGCATCCGGTAGACGAACTACTTGCGGTAAACGCGTTGCTATGGTAACGTTATTTATACAATAGAAAAAGAGCGGAAAAAAGAGCGGACATACAAAACACACAAACCACTGTGATCTTAGATTATAGCCTAGCATTCCGTCTCGGCTTCGCACGGGTGGACAAAATACTTTGAATTTTTTCTATTATTAAATATTTTTCTGTTAGCGCCATCTAGCGTCCGGTAGACGAACTACTTGCGGTTAACGCGTTACTATGGTAACGTTAATTGATACAATGGAAAAAGAGCGGGAAAAAAGAGCGGACAGACAAACACACAAACCCCTGTGATCTTAGATTATAGATTAGACATCAGTAATTGTATTCCACAAAATCAAAACCATCGAACTTATTTTTACTTGCTGTCTCTCTGCAGAAGAAATAGTCGACATACGCTCTTGACTGAACAATTTTTATGGTTTCACAAAACTTTTTTATTGGCGTCTAGAAAAAATACTTGAAATGAAAATTTAAAAAGTCCTCGATACTTTTCAGTTTTACTTTTTGATTTACAGCTCGCACCTGTTCATTTGAATAAGAAACTTTTAAATGGCGCGCGCATTTTACTATTATTTAAGTCAGAGGTTTAAGATTAATTTTTAAATTTTATTTAGAAAAAGAGCCGAAATTATTAGAAAAGTAATTTAAACTAAAATCAAAAGTTCTAGTATTAGGTGTATAAAGTTTACACGGGTTTTCTTTAACCAGTTCAGGTATCTCTTCCTGAGTCTTTTTTTTTAAACATCATAAGTAACGATGTTTTTACACATAGTATACTATACTATGTGTAAAATAATAATAATAAATAATAATAAAATAATAATAATAATTATGTAAGTAATATCTAATGGCAGTTAAACAAAATTAGCTCTCCTCGTGGCAAAAAGTTAAGGATAAAAGAAGCTAAAACCCTTCTATTTTCTTTTAACTTTGCAAGCAAAATTGTTGGACTAATTTGGTAATTCATAAAGCTTAAAATATGTGACTTTGCAGTACCGAAAAGACGCCTAATAGATTAAAAAAAAATTACAGAGATAAAGTAAAATAAAATTTATGGCAATTACGAGTAGACATACGATACAGGAAAAAATATATATTTTTTAGTTTTGGACAATTTTCCCATTTCCGCTTGCGCGTTTTAGAAAACAGTCTTTACATAATAGCGCCATCTGTACGATAGTTTATAGTATAGTATAGTAGGAAAAGTATCAATAAAAATAATATAGGTACATTACCTATACACCTTTTTTCGATGATAGGCAAATTTATATCGATAGAAATATGAATTTATAATTCAATTCCCACTTGATGGGTAAAAAATTATTTAAAAAAAAAAATTCAATATTATTTTATTAAATGTACTTTACTTGTACTTTAAAAGACAGATATGTTATAGCAAATAAATACACATCGCTTAATTATTGTTTCCTTGACTTTAGTTGTAAAATGAATTACCACGAAAAGCTATTTTTTTATTATGATGATGATTCTATTTTAAGTAGTAGGTCGCGCGGGTTCGGTATATTTAAGAAACGTACTACCATAAATTTGATATTTTCTTCATAGATAAAAGTAAGTGGTGGCAATGAGACAAATAATTTTCATATAGCTTTTTTTAATTCTAATTACAAACGGACCGCAATTGCCATTTATTTTTCAAACAATGATTTTTTTTTAACTTATGATAAGAATAATTTAGAGCATAAATTAATATCGATTTTAATGCAAGGTGCCCCTTGCAATTTTTTAGGTGCAAAATTTAGAGTTAAGAATACACCGAGTTTTCGCCTTCTTGCATTATATATATTGTCTTTGGTACTTCATATATTATATGTCATTCTATATATACATATTGGCGCGAATCGACCAGTCTAAATATTGGTGAAAGAATTGGGAGAAGAAATAAGTACAGTTGCAACTGTACTACTACAGTTTTATATCGCGTCGTTCAAAAAATAATACAAAAGAGGCAAAGACTTTATTGAGACCTTTATTCTTGTTTTTTATAAATTACCTTAGTTATCCTGTGATCACGGCAGCTGTAAAAGGCAAAACGTCAGGATTATAAATAAAACAATAGAGCAAACGCATCATGAAACCGGATACAAAGTGATTTATTTAAATAGGTACGTAAGTGTAAGAACTAAGTATAAGACATTTAAATTAAAAAAATATATGTGTTTCGTATTATGACCCACTAGAAAAGTAAATAAAGGGCATTACAAAATACTCACCAATGACGATAATTAAGGCTTTTCACACAACAGACTACAAATTACGGAACCCTCTTGGAAATACTCATATTAGCCTCCACTTATCCCACTACCTTGCCTCTCTTCAAGTTATCCTCTCACCTTACTGCCAGATGAACAGTCGGGTACCTCAAATAGATACACAACTTACAATTGGTATGAGATGATAAGTCAACATACAGTCCCTTCTTCCGCGTCGCGTCACATTACTTACAAAAATCATGTGGGACGTTTATCTACGTACATTCGACAACATATCAAGCGCGCAGGGGTTAGCATGTTGTCTATGATTACGAAAATTAAGCAACATTCGCAATGGCAAGTCATGGGATGGGTGACCAAAAAATTAACTAACTTTAGCTACCCGTGATGCATGCCTATTTTTCACATTTTTTTGACTTGAAGTACCTTCTGAAATCCTCATTGGTCCCGGCTTCATCTGCAGTCGTAACCATCCAACGATTCTCAAGGGGTGCGCGTGGTAATGGTTTCTTCCTACGATCATTTCGACCATATCGAATGAATGTTTGTGCCTCTACAGTGGGGACATTTCTAGACTTTTACGACAACATTAGCAATGGAAGAAATTACGACTACCTACTGCTTACTTTTTTATACGTTGATATTCCATTATAGCCCTTATAACTTAAATAAGCACCATCAAACAAGCCCAGTCGGATCAGCACAATATATAACGTCACATATTTACATACATCAATACGGTGATTTATTTGTTCTGGCATATCGACCATACAGCTGCGCACTTCACTAAAACTGCTATGCAAAACTCACCTCTATTACAATGGAAAACATTCGACGTCAAGGCAAAGCATTTGATATAACCTGTGGACTTTAAAAGCTGTAAAGAGGAAACGACCTTAGCATTCAGCGAAAAGGTTTAATTTAGCGTGCGTTTTATATTGTCGCTTTTATTTTCTCTTTTAGAAGCCATATTTTTAAATGCCAACAGACTTAGATATATACCCGTGATATGTCAATGATAGTGAGATTAGAAAGGCTATTTTGAACCTAAAGGTTTTTACGTATGACCTATGTAACATAAGTCAAGTGCTTACGAATCCACCACTCAAGATAAATTAAGAGCCTTCTATATATTTTAATCGAAATACGCCTACAATTTTCATTTTACGAATGGAATAAATCTAGTTAAATTAGATATTTTTTATCTGATCTTTCATTTGCTTTAGGCTTTTGACATAGGATAACTAAAATGTGAATGTTTAATAATATAAATGATAATGTATAATGAAGCTAATAAATACATAAAATAAAATAAAACATTCAGGAGAAAAAGAGATATCAGCAAAGTACCTCTAAATATCACCACTTATCGAGTGTTAATAGTTTAATTTGATATTTACATCTTAATATATTTAAAATCTTTTTGATTGATTAAACGTCGGCTTAAGATTTAACAACAATCCGAAAAGTACTATAGATGAATGGCATGAAGAAATGACATTGGTTGATCATAGCCTTTCAAAAGTTTTTCATCTGACAGCGGTAAAATATACCATATACGATAAGCTGACGAATACAAATTGTTCCTAAGTTAATATTTATTATCCAATTCTAAAAACTATCTATCTCTATCTATCTTTCTCTCTCTCTCTCTCTCTCTCTCTCTCCCTCCCTCTCTTTCTCTCCTTCTCTCTCTCTCTTTCATTCTTTTATAGAAAATGTATATGAATTGGTAACAATAATAAAATTGCTAAAATACACCCACCCATTCAGACTAAACAGAGTTTTGTGGAATGATTTGCGAATTACTACTCATTTTTGAAAGATAAAAGTTAAGGTAAAAATTCTAAAATATATCTTCTAAGCAAACCTGTACCGTCTGTTTGTTAGTGAGCAAAATTAATTTTTGACCCTTTATTCATCAATCAAACTGTATTGGTCTGTCGTCACCCGTTATCATTGTCGTACAGATACGGGGTTGACAATAGTTGGCACAAAATAAGTTTACAGGACAAAATATTTAACTATTGCTCTGTAAGCATGACACATACATAACCGTCATTGTTACGTTATTTTGCATTTATCTTCTAAGTTTTAATAGATCTTTCAATATAAACGCAGAATTGAGGTATATAAAAAGACAATCTAAAATATTACGCAGCATAAAATCTACAAAGCCAAACATGACAAATTCTACACATATTCTCTTAAATATATGCGCTAGCTTTGTTTTAAAACGTGTATATGATTTTGAAATGAGTTGTATGTCTTTTAGACTTTATTTTTTATTTTCTTTATTTATGGCTTGCACAATTTATGCATTTAGCCAGTGTCAAATAGGTATAATCTTTCTTCTAAGTTCTTGAATAATTTCCTAGGTTTCAGTAAAAAAGTGGGGTTCTACTGAAACCTCCTCGTGGCCTTCTTGAGAGAGCGCGATAAAACACTCAGTGGTTAATAGCCCACCATTATTACCCACTAATATCAACCACAACACAAAATTTAACAAGAAAACCAAAACCATTGAAGTGACGCATCGCGCTCCCGCTAAATGATCCCCTTTTAGACTTTGTAAACTAGTGATCGTGGAGGTAAACCATACGTGAACAATACGAATACGAAACCGTACATTATCCGAATTTTGTTCTTTTACTGCAATCTCCAACTCGCCTACGAAACATGGAGATTATGGCAAGGGGGGGGGAGGGGAGCTTCTGTCCAATATTGGATATCTTTCAACTAAGGTGATGGAAATGATTGTGTAGCTAGCAGTCAATATCATAGTAATTCTACTCTCAAACACATATCAGCTGTGTCAGTAGGAATCTAGCTTTAGTCTTTATTCCACTACTGATAGCTAACTATCGATTCAGAGAATTTCACCGTCTCACATCAAGAACGACATTTTTTTTATCGCAAGCAACTTTTTCCACTATCGAATGATACGCATACGTTTTTTCCTTTCTTTTCTGCCTCCTTGGTTACTTTTCCGCCTTACTAAAAGATTAGAACAGTAAACTGTTATCGTCTTTCAGAAAAATCTCTGGACTGCGAGAGATAATGAACTCTTGACTTCACTCAACCAATTTTCCGTGTTAAAATGTTTATGAAAAATTGTAGACAAATCAAAATTCTGCTGAAAATTTAAAATAATCGACAGTCATGACCAAAATCAACCCAACAACTCTCTCCAACTATTCACGATCAAGCTGCAAAGTAACACTGACGAAGTTATTTCTATCTCTTTCGCAAATAATACTTCAGAAAGGATTTGTCTTAAACATTTATCCATATCATTATTAATCAGCCTACTTACTTCCATCACGTATTATTTTGTTTTTATTTCATATGTTCTAAATAATGGACACGTATGTATATTTCCTTTTCTCATCTAGAAAATTTTATATTGTATATACTACTATTAATATTCTTTCTTATCGTTGGAGAATTACTTTACTGGCATTTAAGTATTGGTAGGAGTAGTAAGTAGTTTAAGTATACAGACAACTTAATTTTACTCAATTATATTAAACTAGCTGACCTGGCCACGCGCTGCTGTGCCGACTGCAGTGTCATCTGCCGGGCTGATTTGTGAATCTTAACAATCTAGGGCGCCACCCAAACGCATACAAAAAAAAAAACATTCAAATCGGTCCAGCCGTTTAGGAAGAGTTCAGTGACATACACACGTACAGTAGAATAAGATATATAAAGATTATCATAATTTATTAACAGATTTCAAAATTATATATCTCTACTATATAAAAGAAAGACTTTGTGAGTTTGTTACCATATATAGTTACCATAAGCCTAAGAATAACAGTTTTTATAATCAATTAACGTTACCATAGCAACACGTGGCCGGGTTATACCAGCAACGCGTGGCCAGGTTATACCAGCAACGCGTGGTTAGCTAGTGTCCGATAACAGGAAAATCTTGTAACTTGAATGTGCACCATCTTTATCTTAGAAGGAGCTATACTACCTCAATTGAAGTATGTACATATTTACATACATATTAAAATAAAAAACAATATTTCTTTTGTTGAGAATTGCGTCAAATGCATTATTTATAATCCTGTTAACCCCTTGTAGTAAGCTTAATGCTTGTGTTTTGAGTGTTTTGAGTGAGTCCGTATTATGTCGAAGTTGAGAAGCGCTTAGTACGACAAGTAGGAATAGCAACCAACAAAGGGTGGTAGCCCGCAGTGCGTCTGGATGTCCGATGGAAGAAAGGAAATTAAATTATTAACATTTCAACGAATGGTAGTCCTTTTCCTATAATATCGACAAACTTTTATATTAAACGCCGTTTTTTTTTTGTTTTCAAGTGGCTGATATATCTATAAAAATAATTGAGTTTTCAAAAATCAACAAAAGCTTCAGATTTTACATAACTCGAAAATAACACATTCCATACTCTTTGGTTATAACAAAGAGATAAATTAATGAATAATTTCAGTTTTCAGCCCTATTAATTACCAAACTCCTTTAAGTCAAAAGTAAAATTGGTAGCTAGAAGTTGTGCTCATCAATTAAATAACTGGTAACTTCTGAAGTAACTTAGGATTCTTAATTGAAAAACCACGTAACGTTTCACTTTTAATATATCTGACTTTGACACACAGATTTCACACAATCTAGTTAAATTTACATTAGGTATAATATAACTCATGTCTATCCGTCATAGAAGCTGTAAAAGTTAGTGTTACAAGTTAATAAGTATCTCAGTGTTTAATATTTTTTTATTTAATCAGCGGCCGTTTGGTGCAACGGTAGCAATCCTGCCTTTTGCACTGACGGTTCTGGGTTCGAATCCCGGAAGGAGCCGATGTTTGTGTGATGAATACTAGCATTTGTACCTGAGTCATGGTTATTGAGCGTAGTTCTCTTTTAGGCAACTCACAAATTTCGCTTGTCTCCCTCCTGCTACTTAACGGTCCAACCGATTCGAACGAATTTTGGCATGAACATACATGATTATAACCTGACGGACATAGGCTATATAAAAAACATATAGACTTTACCATGGAGGAATAATCACCGAAGGAAAAATTCAAAAGCTCGTTAGAGCCAAACCGCTGATACTACATTAATGAAATTTGGCGCCAAAACTCACATCGTGGTCGTGACTAATGTGCAAAAAAAGTTTTGAAATTGGACATACCATCGAGGAATAATCACCCTTCAAGGATCTAATTGCTTCGCTCAGTATTTGCAAACAGCAGCATGTATTGCAGACTTAGTTTATATATATATTTTTTACATATCTATGTTTCACATGTGTACCTATCCGTTACCCTAGTATCCATAACACAAGCTTTACAGTGCTTACTTGGGGCTAGGCTAATTGGTGTGACTGTAAATTCAATTCAATCTGTCTCAGGTATCAGGTGGGGCTTGAAACCATATCCTTCGTTATCCGGCCGCAAGTGCTCTTCCAATTTGAGTTTTACTTTTTTGTTGTAATAATCATCATAACAAACGTTTTAAATTTTAATAATTAATAAACTAAGCGATGCAGTCGCTAAGCATAAAGCTACGCTAGCACCATATATTAGAGCCGAGCGTAATACCTAAAAAGAGATTTTTTTTTTGTTTCGATGTGATTTTTTGCGAATTTCTGGTCCTAAACCTGTTGATTCGATTCCAAACAAAAAATATTAAAATCGGTTAAGAACTCGGGAAGTTATGGCGTAACAGACATTGCGCCATTGAAGCTGATCCATGGGAGCTTCGCTTCGCTCCGCTCCAATAAATAAAAATTTCCTACATTCACGCCAATTAACCTAGCCCAAAGTAAGCACTTTAAGGCTTGTGTTATGGATACTAGGGTAACGGATAGAGATACACATATCATACATAAATAAGTAATATTCATAGAAATATATACAAACATCCATGACTCAGGTACAAATGTTCGTATTTATCATACAAACATCTGCCCCTTTCGGGATTCGAACCCAGAACCGTCGGTGCGAAAGGCAGGATCCCTACAAATGATGTTTATGATAAAGAAACTACTGTTTTGGTCAAGTAATCATTGATGTTTTTTTTTTATTTTTCACCCGTAAAAAACTTCACATCATCCATTAAGATGACGCATGTAAGTTAGCCGTTGTGATTAATACCAACTTTAGTAACCACGAAAATTATAAACACTGTGTCATTAGAATTATTTCAACATAACCTTTAGACAGTTTTTTTTTTCACTCAAAAAATATTCTAAAGAAAACTGAAGTTATTGTGATTGTGCTATTACATTAAACTTTGTGGTCGCTAGTAAAGCTAAAGTTTAATGCGCAGTCTTTTACTGAAGGTTCTTAATGCTCTAGACAAACATGAAACAATTAAATATATTCAACCGATTCGATCTGACCTACATAGTTTGTAGATTCCATTACCACAATTTGAGGCATTCGATACAGCCCGAAATAGAAATTCTAGTTAAGTTTCGATTGTGATGTGCCAATATGAAACTATATCGTTTATTAATACGTTTTGTGCTTGGATATTACTGAAACACATAATTTAAACATTTACTTTCCAAAGTTATTTATTTTATAATATTTTTTTGTCGTTTTTTGATCCAAAAACATACTTCTTGATCGATAAGACAAACTAGATCTAATCGGCTGATAAGGAGCTGATCCTTTTGCTGCGTCATCAAATTATAGACCGCCACTCAAAAACCTTTTTTCCCCTATAGTTATCAGAACTGGGAACGGCGTGACCAGCCCATTGTCACTCCAGCTTAGGTACTCGAAGATCAAATGTCAATGACCTTGACAGGATATAAAATAGGATATTCTTGTTACAATCTATCATACAAAGAAATAATAAATAAATAATAAATAAATATTTCTAACATTCACACCAATCAGCCTAGCCCAAAGTAAGCTCTGTAAGGCTTGTGTTATGGATACTAGGGTAACGGATAGACATACATATATGATACATAGATATGTAATACTCATAGAAATATATATAAACATCCATGACTCAGGTACAAATGCTCGAATTCATCATAAAAACATCTGCTCCTTCCGGGATTCGAACCCAGGACCATCGTCGGTGCGAAAGGCAGGATCGCTACCGTTGCACCAAACGGTCGTCAGAAATGGCTATATCTTATGGTTTATTGCAATTCTATATACAGGAATTTGTAAAGTTCAAACCTATATTATATCTGATATTCAGACGATTTTGTTATACTGAAAATATGGACTTGCATGTGGTTCCGTACGGTCTAGGCCAAATTGTGCCTTATCGATTGTAGCTTACCGGAATGTCATCGATATTCCACCAATGCCGCAATATGAGACGGAGACAGGCTTCAATGGAACCAGAAATAGCAGCTGTCGGTAAGCTTTTCGATACATTTATTCGATTTCAACAGTCTACTCGAATGGAATTTAAATTGGTATCCTACAAATAGTTGAAAATTCTCAATGTTAAATGTTTACTAAAAATAGTTGACGGTTTAATTAAATGGTTAGGTATTATTGAAAATTAAATGTTTATCGTGTATTTTATAAGTTCTAGCGCCATCGTCACGAAAGCAACTATCAGTTCCTTGTTTATAAAAAGTTTAGTAACACAAAAGACAAAAAGTATGCTTATACATACTATAATATCTCTAAAAACCAAAAGATATAACCCACAATCACCCATTGCCTAAATGATAGACATTCTTTTGTTTATTTTTATGCCAAAAGATTTGATCGAGTAATATTGACTAACTTTGCCTATAGCTAATTTTGCGCAAAAGCATAAAAGAATTTCAAATAATATGGCATAAGGCGAATTTACTATGTAACATAACTGAAATCATACATGTAATTTACGTCCACAGCCATCTTGGCTAAGTCTCACGGTAATAATATCAAAAAAATCACGCGTCCCGTTTATAAATCCTTCATTATTTATCAACCCTCCTCAAATCAGAGGTGGCTCCGTCCCATAAATACTTTCTTATGCGGCTTGTACCGATATTAACCTGTTTGAGTTACAAATTCATTATAAAAAAAAAATACTTTGCTATTATTAATTCTGCCACGTATACCTTTTTTCTGTCGTGTTTACTTATACAATAAATTACACTATAAAGTGCTTACATTTTTTAGACATATTTTATTATTTAAAACTAGCGGCCCGTCCCGGCTTCGCACGGGTGGACAAAATTCTTTAAATTTTTTCTAGCATTCAACATAGCCTATGACACTCAGCAATAATGTGCCTTTCTATTGGTGAAAGAATTTTTAAAATCGGTTCAGTAGATCCCGAGGTTAACTCTTACAATTTAACAAATATACAAACACACAAACTTTACTTCTTTATAATATTAGTATAGATGTATAAAGCGCATTCTAAAGTAACGATCCTGCCTTTTGAACCGACGGTCCTGGGTTCGAGTTCCGTAAGGCATTGATTTTGTAATGAATACGAGCATTTGTACCTGAGTCATGGGTTTTTATATATATTACTTTGAAGCACTATAAGGCTTGTGTTATGGATACTAGGGTAACGGATATACACACATATATGATACATAGATGTTTAATCTATAAAATCTAAGATCACAGTGGTTTGTGTATTTGTCTGTCCGCTCTTTTTCCCGCTCTTTCTCCATTATATCAATAACGTTACCATAGTAACACGTTAACCGCAAGTAGTTCGTCTACCGGACGCTAGATGGCGCTAACGGATAAATATTTAATAATAGAAAAAAATTTAAGAATTTTGTCCACCCGTGCGAAGCCGGGATGGGCCGCTAGTTTTTTTTATAAGTACAGATGCTCGTAATCATCACTCAAACATCTGCCCTTTACGGTATTCGAACCCAGGACCATCGGTGCGCAAGTGAGAATCGCTACCTTTGCACCAAACGGTCGTCGACCGTACCTAATTTGAGGTTAGCTACCCTAAATAAAACACTATACAAAATATAACAATTACCTTACAAGTGTAGAATTACATTCTTTTTACAAGCAATGTATATGCTACTAACTTATTTAAGAGTCCAACTATTGGCACGCGAAGTCTGGATCCAAAATATGTAATTACGGTCAATATTGTACCAATGAAATGACTTGTTCTGAAGCAACAGCGGCAATTTAATGGTTTTCTTATTTATATTTGATAAATATGGCGTATCAAAGCATTAGGGAAGTGGTAATGATAGGTCAAGTTGCCTCATCTATTAAAAATTTAATTTAATTGATTACCTTTACAGCTTTCATTAGAAATAATTGTTCCAATTAATTTTCAGCAATAATGAATGTGATTTTGATCAGGAAGATAGTTTATAATGGATAAATGATTTAAGTATAAACTTTAAATCAATACACCAGTGTTACGTAACGAAAATCGATCTCTTTTATAAAAACCACAAGACAAGGCTTTTCCCCTATTCGAATCCATGTCAAGGTTAAATAAGGTGAATTTCAATGAAGGTTGCATGTAGGGTTGCCAACTTGTGCACAACGACAAAATGTGCCAATAATAGTAATGATATTTTTAAACTCACACCAAATAGTCTAGTCCAAAGTAAGCACTGTAAGGTTTGTGTTATAGATACTAGAAATATACATACATGTATGATATATAAATCAATGACTCAGGTATAAATTCTCGTATTCATAAACAATCAGTCATATAATGCAAACATAAAGAGTAACTTTTGATTTATGATATGCTTGTATTTACCGCACCATGGCAATAAATGGATTTGCTGTCTCTCGTTTGTTCGATTTGGTCAATTGAGCTTTGATATTATAGCAACACTATACGTCAACTACGTTCGTTAATGATTCATGAGTGTACCCAGCATAAATCCATAGAATCTATGATTCAAATCAGTCAAAAAAGGTTGATATAATGAATACTTGATCAAACGTTGACCATCACGAATTCGGTTATTTTAAATTCTTAAATACAGTTTAGATAATTTTGTTTGTGAAGTAACCAATAAAATGGGATTACTGTTATAAACGTGATATATATAAAAAAATCTGAATAAAATAAATTTTATTCCGTTTAATGGTGTGGTTGAATAGGGACCTGATTTGCACCTTAAAATCGGTCCGAGCGATTAAAATTTGTGTTTTAAGTTTACATTCGTATTTTGCGTCAAAACCAATAATACTTCTTTCAGTATAAATAAAGACTCTTAAAGTATATTGTTATGTCAAGAATTATTTAAAGATTATTTTTATAATAAATATCAGTGTATAGTTCTAGAGAAATTTGTTGTGTATATTTAATACACACGTCAAGTGGCAGGGATCAAGGTATTTTAAAGTATACCTTATTACCCTTTTGAAATTAAATTAAAATATCATTTGAAATTATTAAATAAAATTTATAATCAATATCTATTTAGGTTTTGTTTTTTTTTTTGTTAAATATCCATTCGTTACAATACAATGTAATTAAAAAACCATATTTTTAGTAACCAGCAAAAATATGCTTGATTTAAGACACACGATGTGTGTTTATTTTAATCCAAGAACTTTTCCTGAAACCATGTTCCTAAAAAGAAGCCTCAATGTTATATCGTTTCAATTATTCACTGTATTTAAGATCTAGTTTGAAGCTAATCTTGTATGCTCTTTAGAACAGTGATTGGGCATTTCGTTTTAAATTCGTAACGCTGAATTTATGTTTTTTGGATTAAATCATATCAATATGACTAGATAGGTAGAACACTCGATTTCTCCATTCGAATTGTTTTCGTTTGAGCTAAGGAGTCTTCCCTAGCTTGGACGAGCAACATAATGCGGTTCGTATCTGTAAACAGTTACATAACTATCAGCATATGGATAGTTATATATAACAAATTATTCATAAATGAATATATACAAACTACTTGAGTTCCGACTTAGTTTTTATAAATATGTACAGCTTGAAATATCTTTTATCTATTCCTATTTTTTTCTTATCCCAACAAGATATTAGGCGTTCTACCAAGGCATTGAGAAGTTAGGACGTCTTCAGATAAGGATATTGATTTTTAATCAAACTAAGTGCTTACAGTTCATCGATTCAAGCTCAACAACTTTGCCTTGTTAGTTCTAAGAACTTGGAATACGAAGAAGAAAATGCTAGGAACTCAGCAGGGTTGCTTTAATCTCACTTAAATTACGTTTTACCAACAGAATTTCTTAATTTAAGAAAACATGTGTAAGAAAAATTAACGATGACAGAAAAATATAATGCTGTATTTGTATTTAAGAGAATAAGGTGACCTTTATATGGAAAGAGAATTATTTATTATTTTCTCAAGGGCATACGCTTTCCTTTTCATCGCTCCGTTTGTCAAACTCTCCAGACCCCGACAGTTAAAATTAATTACTAGTGAACAAATGCTGCACACGGATGGGGAATATCACTGCCTTATATAAGTCATGAAATGTGAAAATTGTCAATTCTTACAAAATCCATAACATTGTCAGTACAAGCGCTAATGAAGGTTAAGAAGCTGTGACATCGATTCGTAAATCTAAAGCTTCGATGGGAGACCTTGTACTGATTAGAATCCACCGTGTAATTATAGTTTGTGTCGAAAAAACATCCTAATCATTCAACAAATTAAAAAGAATTTTGTATCATATAGAATTAAAAAAATAATAAATACAATTTTCACAAAAATAAGTAATTAAGTTCAATTAAATACCATTATCTATAGTAGTAGAGAGTATTATCATTTCCATAGGCAGCACTCGCATAAGCCAGCCATTAAAAATATCTCCTTGAAACATCAATCCCATTCATAAACTATCAACCAACGAAAAATTAAACCAAACACCCCTTTGTAAAATTGCTGTACTTGCAGCTAAATCTTTAATTCAGTGATAAACTTAACGGCAGTGATTTTGCTGTCTTCCCGTTTTAGATTCGTATCAATATGAAATCGCATTTTCGTATCATTATTCGTCCATAATTCAGATTTGAAAGAGTCATTCATTTCTGTTAGTAAAATTGGCTCCAAATGATTGGAATTCTGCCTTAGATGATTATTAACACGATTTCTAACGTTTAAAATGTTAAATAACCTTAATTTTAATTTTTACCTAAAAGTTTCACAAAAAGTGCTTTACGAATTTCGTTGCGTCATTCCAACGATCATTAACTGAAACTTTTTTCATCGAAATTCGTTTCTGAAGCCGGCCGTTTCAGCATCCCCTTTCTCATTGGACTTTTTTCACGAGATGTTGCTGAAACTTGTCTTTTCACTAAAGAAATTTGATGCAGAGGTACTCTCACATATTTTAACCAATACGAGCATTGGTTTTCTAAGAAAAATTGTTATTGTTTTACAAGTAAAATTTATTACTTTTTTAGCTGCGCCCGGTATGCTTTGTAACTCTTTTTTTGCTGACTATATTCAAACCTTCATAGGCAGCAGTAAAACATCATACCTTCTAAAGTTTTGTTTTAAGCTTTCGGCTACTTTTCTAGTTTTTAGGAGACTTAAACATCACAGCATTGATTTATATCTTTTATACATTTGATATTATACTGAATTGAAAAAATCATGAGTAGTGCCAACTCTTGACTATCACAATGGTCATATTTTCCTACACTATTTTGCGCATAACTACTGTAAGGCAAACCAGTAGCCTTGGTTTGTGTCATATTTTAAAGGTATACAAACAAAATCCGGTTATATAAAACTGATTGATATTAAAAATACAATTTCAAGCCTTATCTATCATATATGAGCAAATTTACTCATAAACAGTCAGGTGTCACAGTTTTAATAAATTAAATAGAAATATTGTATGAGTATTGCGATATGTAATAAACGCGAGTACGCGTACTGCCTGAAGCGATTTTTCGATAGGTTTTTTTTATTAAAATGAATGTAGCATTTTTAACCCTGAAACAACATTAAAACATTCTAATGAACCAATACTAGAAAAAAATCGACTTGGCTCACGATTCTTGTGGAGTCGATTTTTTCTAGTATTTTTCTATTAAATTTAACATATAAGAAAGCATTGAAAATGAGAAAATATAAAGATCATAAATATTAAAAAGATTTCTAAACTTTAACAATTATTATCTCACTTTGAAGTTTCTGATGACTTCTGACGAGAGGACTGTCAATACAACGTATAAAAAACTTATCATCATAATCAGCCTATTTATCTCCAATGCTATCATCTCTAAATAATGAAACTTCGAAGCGAGCGACTGGCGCTGCAGCCGGGACCTACGGCTTAACGAGTCTTCAGAAGCAATAAGAAGCTCGAAATATTTTAGGTCACCCATCCTAGGCTGGTCTTTGCCGGGTCGCGGCCGATTCCGGTAAGAGGCCACGCGACCCCCACCAATGTATTATGGGACGCTGCAGTTTTTAGTGGGTAGGCCTCCGAGCCTTTACCGGGCACTAGGCCGGGTAGGGGCATGGAGGGGAGTCCCACATATCCCTCGTGTTCTCCTGGCACAAGGGAATGCCTAATGCCATTCTGCGAAAACAACAAAAAGGCTGGTCTTTGCCACGCGTTGCTTCATATTTGCTATCATAAGGCAAATGCACATACTTCACCATTAAGCTCCTTTCCCAGTTAAAAGATTTGTCGGTAATCAAACCAGTTTGCTAGTTTATTTTCCCCTACGTGCCACTAATCTAAATCTCGTCAGTCCCCTCCACAGACAAATTGAGGAAATTCTACTTTGACCATGATCATTAATATCTATTGTGTGTAATTGTGATTTATTATTTCGTTAGAGTCTCACCTCCATTTTAATGTAATGTTAGGTATCTTATGTAACTAACTTATCTGTATAAGTAAAAATCCTATATGCGATTGATAAATCTATGCATACAGGTATATATATATGAAAATTAATTTCCGTTAATCTGGAAAAATCTCATAAATTGCGGCGGAACCTCGATAACGCTATCTGAGAAGGTTTGTGTATGGTCAGTGGTAGCGCCAGTATTAAATTTAAATGCGCCGCGTTATTTACTTGTATGTTGTTGTAATTTTGATTAGTTTGGTGGACAATCCTAGCCCCACCTCCATTTCCTTTTCGCGTAAACCTTGTCTCGCTTATAGAAGAGCAAGACGAGCGCGCCATCTAGTGGTGGCAAATCATACCGCAATGTGGCCAACTTGCTGGCAAAAAGAAAAAAAAGACGATTGATGACGGAGTTTATCAATATTAAATTGAACTAGTGGCAAACCCCTTCAACAAATTATAGTTTTATATGACGGTGTCTTGGTGTGAGTAACAATAAAGAACAGCAAAGTCCAGGGTCGACCCCGGCAGCCTCTAGCACCTAACACCACGTGGCGGTCAAGTTATCGTGCCCCATTCATCTTCCCCTCATATTTACTATCGACATTAATTTTCGCATACCGCAAAACAGTCCACTAATTTTGAACACAATCAGTCAGCAAATGTTGGGTAACGCAAAGCACCACGGTTCAGATAGTTTAAAATAATAAATACTTATTACCAAACAATAGAACAACAAGATGATCTGGTCAAGGTCGTTAGAAGCCATTGGATGCGGGCAGCGCAGAACCAATCATTATAGTGATCCTTGGAAGAGGTCTATGCCAAGCAATGGTCATCGTAAGACAGATGCTATGATGATGAAACAGAAAAAAGTTTTCCCTATTTGAATAGATCATGCTTCAGAAAATTGTCAGTTTTCTTTTAAAGTAAATCAAGTAAATCAACTAAAGCTTCAGCAAACTATAAGAAACAAGATCAACTTGCATCTGGTGTAACTGAAGGAACAGCCAGAATTAACGGCTAAATAATAAATTATTGATCACCCATCACAGGATGTGATCTTCTGCAAGATGCTAACCTTTCCCAAAAACACGCTAACCATACGCCATCGAGCTACAATTAAAATAACAGTGACACTGTTTTCTATTCTACAAATGTAACTACTATGTTGTTGTTAATATTTCTACTAACGTTTGCATGTCATATTACCTCTTGTTGTTGCTTTGGCAATTTAAAATATATTAACATTTTGTAATAAAAAGACTTGAATATATTAACATTATGATTGCTTTAAAAAGGTAGTTAGATAAACTTACTCCCATTTAGCATCATTTGGCCCCCATCCAGACACTAAGCTCTCTCCGCTCCTCGACTACCGTGATTGCAATCCTTATAGCCCATTAGGAATTAATATTACTGACAAACACACGTTAAAAGCAGATTAGTAGCTTTTAGTGAATCCTAACACGGGTTAAATAGGATTTGAGATCTTATATAACAATATGAAACAGTCGATATTATTATATTAATCAACATCAAATAATCAGAATCAGAATCATTTAATCCTTAGAAAATGGTTACAATGTTAGTGTCAAGTTAGGTTAGTACAAGCATCTTCTGCCAAAATTTGCGTAGGAATTAGGTGCTAAATTATATTACACTAGCGGCCCGACCCGGCTTCGCACGGGTGGACAAAATTCTTTAAATTTTTTCTAGCATTCAATATAGCCTATGACACTCAGCAATAATGTGCCTTTCTATTGGTGAAAGAATTTTTAAAATCGGTTCAGTAGATCCCGAGATTACCCCTTTCAATTTAACAAATATACAAACACACAAACTTTACTTCTTTATAATATTAGTATAGATTACATTACATTTTGATTCATAGTTATATGTTACATTTTTTGCAATTTACGATTTAATTTAATTAATTACTTTCTATAGTTTATATTACAGTTAAGTCATGGTTATAATTTCAGCCTACGAGTATTGCTATAATGAGTATATTTAATTAATCAGTTACAATATATATTTTATTTAAAACATTTGTCAATTATCTTAATTATATTTCTATACAGCATACCTTCATGTCACATTTGCAGAGGTATCAGGTTATATTGTCATTTGAGTAATCCTATACCTTGTAATAAAGTTTTTCTTGTAGCAGTGAAAATGACAATGACAACATTAATCTGAACTCAAGTTAAGTAGCTTACGCACACGTGTTATGAAATTCAGGAGCAACGACGGCACCACAATATCAAGACTCGAGCCAATATAGAAAAGTTCGTTTTCTATATTGGTTGCCAGGGATCGATCCTGAGACCTCAGAGTAGCGTTACCTTGATAACCGGTAAGCGACCCGCTTCTCCACGGAGATTATCAAATACTGAAGGTATCCTATAAATCATATGCTTCCTAATCTCAGCTTAATAAAACTCCCTATATTTTTTTTAAACTATGAATTTGGTTGTAATTCATATTATATTTGGCAGATCTGCATTCTCACATTAACTGAAATTAATAAAGTTTTTTTTTATAACATATAGTATTATATTTTCTAACATAAAATAATAAATTAACCGAACAGACCATCGTCCCTATTTATACAAATTATTAAACTCAAACTAATTTACATTTGAAATAAAATAGTCTCTTCAATTTCAGTTAACTTTAATGTGAGTGGAGCTGCAACAATTTCGAACTGCTTTGCATATTCTGTTTACTTGTTAGTAAAATTGCTTACATAAGAAGCTCTTGTTTATGAACCATATTATTAAAAGCAAGCAAACAATATTCTTACTCTACTGGTTGCAAGTGAATTGCAAACATTAATTATCTTCTATATATTTTCCTATTTCCAAGCAACAAGATTTTCATTGCTTTAGTGTAACGAAAAACAATTACGGTAATTGATTCTAGAGAGCTGAGATTATGAAATATATATTTTAACATTTTGTTAGTAATTTATTAAAATTCATCGTCATTTTTTTTTTTAATGGGTTCGCTCTTGAATACAATTAAGCCCGGGGGCCAAGACAGGATCCACGATGGAACGAGCTAACCCAGAATGTGGCTATTCACCCTTTTTTTTCGCTGTAAATGCGTTACGCATTCGCTCGTGCCGAGAGAGCACAAGTCGATATGTGGGACCCGGCCTAGTGCCCGGTAAAGGCTTGGAGGCCTACCCACTAAAACCCTGCGGCGTCCCGCACCACAGTGGTGGGGGTCGCGTGGCCCCTTACGGCTTCTTCCCGCGACCCAAACCAGTGTGTCCGCGCTCGTGGGCGGACCTCGCCTATGCTCCGTGAGGGACGGAGCAACGGGGTGAGCCGTGACGCCCTGAAAACCCCGCACGCTTGAGGGCCAAGTGCAATGCAGCTGCCGGTCGCCCGCTAAAGGTGGCTATTCACCCTGACTTTGAAAACGGATGGATTATAAGTACTCGGAAATACAGACGCAGGGAGGGAGATCCACTCCTTTGCTGTGCGTATTATAAAAGATGTTGAGAAACGCTTGGTGCGCCAGGCAGGAATAGCAACCAATAAAGGGTGATAGCCGCAGTGCGTCTAGATGTCCAATGGAAAAAGGGAGTTGGCGGTATGAGCACATGCAGTTCCTGTGCACACTCTCCAAAGTACATTCTGTAGAAGACCGACAGACAGGCTACTTTGCGGCGATGAGCTAAGGTGTGAAGCTTGCTCTTCTCCAATTTGCTGTCATTAAGAGTTACGAATCCACTACGAAACATAGGAATCATCTTTAGAGCCCCAAAAGGAGAAACTTTCATCGGTGCAACCAGAGTACTGCCACGCGGAAACCTTTCTTCCCCAACGGTGATCAGTTTTGCGAACGATATGGCCTGCTCATTGCCATTTCAGCTTATCGATTAAAAGATTTAACTTTATTTCTTTTGCTGATATCTTCATTGCGAAATTTACCACGCAAGGTAACACAGAACATAGCTCTGTCAATATCTCGTTGGGTGACTCGCTTGTTTACGAGTAAAATAGTTAAATTGTATAGTAATAATCCAAACAATTGCTTTATAAATATAAAGTACTAAGATTCAAATAATATTCATCCCGATTGAAAACATCACAATCATTTATTAATTCTTATTGATTATTAAAAAAATAAGGAGCTCAAAGACGCAGCGGTTAGCGAGTTGGACTATAAATACAAAATTAAAATTAACTGAAAACAAATGTACTTAAAATAAATTGTTTTGAATCGTCCTACAATTTTATATACCTCCCATTCAGAACGTCTTCTAACTAACAAAATCAACGGTCGCAAGAAACTAGTCAAATTTAACAGAAGTAACGACATTTACAATATTATACGTCGTCGCCATAAATAATTTACAAAAATCAACATTATTTTATTATCATAATAACAGTAGTGTTATGGTTTCATTACATCGTTGATTACAACAAAGTCAACAAGTATCTGTTTTAAATGAGTTTACGGTGTCTGGTCGAGTAATAGGTGACCAAAAGAAATCTCGAGCTCCTCTGTTCTTTGGAAGGCAAGTTAAGCATCTAATTGTATCTGTATTCATGGTTATACACTAATCCGAAGTGGTACCGCCTGGTTGGTTATGGTCCTGCCTCCTTTGAGGCCCAACTTAGTCATAGCAAACTTCTTCCATAAAGCCAGTGCCCAAACTGTAGATAATTCCATATATGCTGATGGTACTTCCTCATATACTGATGGTATTAAAAATTATAAATAATAACATGTCGTAAATATAAACCATAAAAAACCGACTTTAACAACAATTTCGTTCATTTCAATTTACACTGACTTCAAAAGTATCCACAAAAGAAATTCTTAGCAAAATTCTTTTAAGTCACAAGAAAAAAATGGCTCATTTCAAGTGCTTATGAAATTCAAGATGAAAGAGAAACTTACGAACTCGAAATAAATCTTGCGTACTTTAAATTATTACAGAAACAACTCGCGGAGTAAGAATAACCTCACAATAATTGAAAAAGTTCTGTGTAGTTGATGAAGTCCGATAGATGGAGGAATTGAATAGATGGATTTATATTTAATTCAAGAAAACTGCTGCTGCTGGGAGAAAGACAGTTCTTCCTAGAACTTGAACAGGGAAAAATACTCGTTAATGGGAAATAATATTTTTGTATTAAATTTTATCCAAGCCTTTTTGGCCTGATTTACCGATTCGTTGCGGATGATCACTTTTTTTGCGTGTGGCGTTAGGCACGGGAACCGTGTCATTTTAAATCGATGATAACTCCTACAAATTAAATTTTAGGGAAATCTCCTCAGAATAAAACTTTCCCTATCTTCATTTTTCACGTAAATCAAGCTCATAGCTTTCGTTTCTCGTAATTGCATGACGCAACGAATCGCTTAATAAACAATAAGTGTAGTCCCGTCCCACTAATAATATAAAAGCGCAAAATAATATTATATTCTTTTCTTATTTAAGTTATGGCTAATGGAAATGCTACTTAGCGCTGTGATCAATCCACGCTAAAATGACTGCATAGATTTCGATGAGATTTGACATACGATTAGAACATAATTATCCTGCATTAATGAAATGAGGTATTTTGTAACGGCACTATATTCTCTAGGTTGTTGTAACAGACAGACAGTTGTACCTAGTAATAGTATTAGTTTGCGCTGGCATCAACATGAGAAATACTTTGACTACTCGTTAGATTATTTAGGCTACCATTTAAAAGAGTTCTTTCTCAGATAACGAGATGTGAGTTAGAAACTCACCTTTTCCCTGAGAAAATATGTTTTTGTCTCGTAAAATTGTTTTAAGATATAAACCTAGCAATGAAATGCTTATTTAAGAAAAAAAATACAAGAAATATTGTTATGTGTAAATATTATTATTAACATAATGAATCATTGAAGCTCTAATAATTTTAAACGACTTTATTAATAAACATAAGATGATTATTGTATGTTTGTTGATTAATTCCTTACAACATACCTGCTTAAATATAACTCAGTTAATAAAAAAAACAGTAGTAAAAACCATGAAATACACTTCAAGAAATACTAAACAATAAAAACAAATATAAAACCCTAAAAACTTCTAATCTATGATAATTTTACGAGGGTCGTCCTATCTTGAATAACAAATGTAGTACTGACATGCCTCCATAAATCCCGGAATGTAAGCACCAATTATTTATCGTTCGAAGAATTATTTTCTTTCGAACGGGTTTTATTCAGATATATTAGTAAGAAAGCCGTTTAAAAATTATGGGTTCAGGTGGAACAATAATGATATATGAACCTTAATAAAATACTGGTAAATATAAATTATATCGAACCGTAGCCTATTGATTCCTTTCACCGAAAAATTGGAATACAATCAACAAATCAGTGATCAATGTTTGTTTACTGGAGGGAGACTCTGTACCAGGGTCGTCTGCTTAGGTACCTCCGTCTTACCTATTTCTGCCGCAAAGCAGCAGTGCTTGCATTGCTGTGTTCCGGTTTGAAGGGTAAGATATGGCAGTGAAATTACTGGGTACAGTGACTATACATCTTGTGTCACAAGTTGGCAACGTACACTGTGGTTCTGGGGGTTTTGGTTTTGCTGCGAATCTAACAAGAGCCACATGTATTATAGGTGACTGTTACCACTTACCATCAGGTGGGCAGTTTGCTTGTTTGCCAACTTTCAGCAATAAAAAAAAAAAAAAAAAAAAAAATGTAGATTATTTCACAAGATAAAAATTCAATAAACTCCAAACCCCAGCGCGTTAAAGAAAAGCTAACATTGATTTTGTGTTTTATAATGTTTATCATTGTAGGTACATAACAACCGTACATAGTTTGTAATCGTGTATAAAAGAGAAAGATCAGTTTATTTATACCCGTTATACGTCTAAACTCCCTACCGCAGCTAACAAAAGGGCTGATGACCTTGAAACGACTGAACCCTATTTGATAGAACAAATCTAAGATCCACTGCTCAGATATCTGCTTATAAAAACAAATCGGCTCACCTGTTAAGATTTACGGTGCCACAGATAGACACACTCGTACTATGTGTCTGCGCGAGTATGTCGGTCAAACTTATAAAACCTCTTTTACTTCGGGGGTCAAAAAGGGTTCTGTAGACAAAGCCTTACTTAAAAACATACCAAGCAACCTCTTGTTTTTTTTTTCTAAACGCCGAATTGAATGGTGTTTTTGTAGTGCTCCTAGGTTGCGTCTAAATCTATCCTATATCTAAGTCTACACCTACATTTTACGTAAGTTTTTTTCTATAAATGGGAGATTTCAATTCTTTCATTACATCTCAATATTTATTTTTCTTTATCCTAGAACGTCAGCTAACCTATTAACAGTTACGTATGTAGCTTTAAATTGCAGACTGCCCTGCCTCTCTTTTTTGTTTTTATTTTGAATTGAATTAAAAAAGACCATAGTTATCACAAACATTATTTTATTTGTTCGGTCATTTAACTTGTGCCAATTGTTAAAATTTTTACTAAGGCTTAACCGAAGTAATAACTTTAGTTTAATTTAATATAACACTCAAAAAACTAGTACTTAACCGACTTATTAGACTTACATATTTTTCAGTAAACAGTTTTATTATGATATTTTTACTTTAACTGTGATTTTTCGACCATAATTCACTTTTTGAAGGGACAGACGTCGGTCGCCGTATATTAATATATCATTGTACTGTGTTTTTGCTCAGTTTATAATATACTTAAATTGCTCATATCTGATGTTTCAAGAGTAAAGATTTATATTAATTGTTATAAACATGAATTGCAGTACGGTTATTTAAATCCACTTCCAATGTAAATCAAATGTCTTCAGGGATGTTTCTTCGTATTTTTTTCTTTCATTGGCACCAAACATTTCGTTTAATGTCGCCCGATTCCTCTGACACACCCCAGCTTTCTGATGACATGTGTAGCGGAACATTTGTCCCATAAAACGAATGGGATTACCAAAGTTATTCTGTAATGGTTCTGCTTACATTTTGATCAAAATGTTAAATGAACGTTAAAGTATCAAACAATGCTAGAAACTTTAACTAATAAATAAAATAAATTATAACTAGAAGAAATTTAACTTGTCTCAAATGTCCATTTTTGATTTTTGCCTTTCAATATTGACCATAGGGTCAATAACTTTGTAGCAAGTCTAGGAGTATAATAATAATATTTCATACAGTCACATAAATAAGCCTAGCCCAAAGTAATCAGTGATAAACTTGAGTAATGGATACCAGCGTAACAGAGAGATGTATATTATTATACATAAATGACTCAGGTACAACTGTTCGTATTCATCTCACAAACATCTGTACCTTCCAGGATACAAGGCTTAGTTTCAAGATAGGGTGACTCTTCTCTTGGCCATATTGGTTGTTGTAAAATAAATTATTGTAACGTTAATTCCATAATACAAATATTTTGTTATTATAATGTGTCTATTTATAATTATTATTAATAATAAGTAATTATGAACAAATGTAGAATCAATGACGGTACCAAAACACCCAGAACAGTTTTCTACATTGACCCGACCGGAAATCAAACCTGGGACCGGTATGTGAGCCGCTCGACCATGGAGTTTAAGTAATTTATTTCAATATCCTATATTAAAAAAGCCTTTGACACTGCCGTCAGTGAATAGATCATGAGTCATCATTAATGAAAAAACTTGATATAATTTATTACTATGATAAATGGGATTTTAGTTTACAAATAGTTCGACGGCACCCTTTTGTAATTCGACACATATTCCACCTTCGGCAGTTGAAAGCTATGATGTGTATGTGAGTGTAAGCAGTATGTGATCTAAAAAGTGGAAAACCTTCCATTGAATTCTCTCTAATGGAAAAACATTAATAACTTTGAGGAATAATAGTTTTCTAACATATTTACTACAATATTCTTTAATGTAGAAAAGTTTATTCAAACTTATGTATATAGAAAAATTTGGTTATATCACGCAGTAATTAAACTGTCTTATTAGTGAACAAACACTCCAGATATAATAATAAGAATATTTATTATAATATAAGTTAACCTCTCTCAGTAAACTAAACCTTTGTGATGCAACAAGAATAAAATAGTCATTTATTCGTTATAACAGATAAACAAAAGTTGATTACTATTATATTTTTTGTTATTAAGGTATTTACCTGCTAGATTTTTTAATCTGAAGAAGAAATTATTACTAGAATATTTTTAAGATACAACTTGGCAACATTCAATTAAGGCTTTCTTGACATGCTTTACGCCAAATGACATAACATCAACAAATCACGACACAAAATGTATAAATACTAACTATACATTACAATATTTTGTTAACAAACATTGTCAACAATCATTTAATTATTCTGTAAGCTGCTGTCCGTGGAATTAACACTGTTATTATATTTATCTACTCATAGTAACGTCAATACATTTTTAAATGTATATATATTTGTATTGAAATATATTATATTGTCAGACAACTCATTTAATTATTACGAGCTATTTTAACAATACTCTTTTATCTAAAAACTATTTTGCATCATTGGACATGTTCTTACATATCTGAGGTTTTAAGTAAACCTTCATGTATACGAGGAATCAGGTATCGAAAATGCTTGTATTGAATCCTTCTGTATATATTGAATGACAAACCCAAAATATTTTTCTGGTAGGTGACAATCACCTAAACGTTTATGAGTAACGATGTACTTCTTATCCTGAGCAATTAGCCTGATGGTTCGCATACTAAATGCTAATATGTGTATCTGCACTAGCATTATTCATAAGGAACAACTGATACTTTAAAAAAATGGAGTAGTTTATTTTACATTATTCTTCGTCCCCATCCCTTTCAAAAACAAAAAGATAAACCCACCAATCCGCAATAAGCTCACGTAGTGGATTATAGCCCTTTTTCCTACGGTATTTTTTATCTAAGGGAAAGGATTGTGATCTAGCATTGAGGACAATAATAAGCTCATAATGTTATGATAACAGATGAAAACTAGTAACAAAATAAAAAAAAATGCAACTAAATAATACACCTTATAAATATAGTTGCAGAAATATTATTAATATAAAACAGATTTCTAAATCAATAGGAAAGGGTGACTTTTGTATGTAATTCAATTCGTTGCTATATTTTAAAACCTCGGATATGTATGAACATGTACAAAGGTGCAAAATAGATTTTTTGAAAAAGAGTATTGTTAAAATAGCTCGAAATAGTTTAATGAGTTGTCTGGCAATATTATATACTTTAATACAAAATCTTCGAACGTAACCTCATCGTAAATTGTTATAAATCTTAATAGGTACACTTTTATAAGTATCTATCCAACTGTATCTAGTTAAATGACAAACAAGAAGTATAAACTACCAGTTCTTAGTTTCTCGAAAACTTTTACCAAAGGCGATGAAAGACATGCTTCAAACTTTTTCCCTTCCCAGCGATTTGTTAGGATGATAAACGAGGTTACTTGTGCTTTATGCCGAAGCATTATGATTATTATCTGTAGAACCTACAGATAATAATCATATGAACACAGTTGAAAGTTATATTTAATGTTCTAAGTGTATTAGTTGAGCTGCGATAATATTTTTTAAAACTTTTTACTATTCGTTGGATTCTAGTCTAGCTAGTCTAGCTGTTATTATCAGCTAGACCAGAGGGCCTACCATGATCTCTTAGCGCTATGCAAGTTCGATTGTCAAAGTGAGACACCGCTATACGCAGTCTATAGTGGCGTCTCTCTTTAACAGCTGAACTTGAATCGCAACAAGAGTAGTAGAACCTCAGGACAAAGCCAACTACGGCCTGCGAGCCATTTTCGGCCCGTAAAGCTTAGAAATTTGGTGACCGCGACCATAAAACAAAAATTTGTTGAAGCAATTTTTTCTTAACACCAGCATGTTATATTTTATAAGCCCTTGTCCAGGTCACAATACCCAAATATAAATTATCATCATCATCATCATATCAGCCGTACGACGCCCACTGCTGGACATAGGCCTCCCCCAAGGATCTCCACAACGATCGGTCCTGTGCCGCCCGCATCCAGCGTTTTCCCGCGACCTTAACCAGATCGTATATATATATATATTATATATGCACAAAAATAATGTCTATTTTTCGTAAAAGCTATTTGCGCTAACAAAGGTTTTCTTTAATGAAATCGGTCGGATTTGATCTGAGCTAGACATAGGCTTCTTCCCAAGGCGCGCCATCTAACCCGATTTCGACTCACCTGTTCCAGCCACCGAAAATCACTTTGCGTATATCGTAGCTCCATCTGCATCAAGAGCAACATAAGATACGTTTGTCGATTTGTGATTCCACTCTGGAACAAGTCTTAAATATACCTAGCCCACTGCTACTTCTATTTGCTATCCGTTGAGATATGTGGAAGCTTTTGATTTGTTCTCTAGGTCTACTCTCTACCGAATCTCTCTATCGAATTTGGTCCCTTATAAAAACACCAAGAAAATTCTCTTATTCGCTCGCCCAGCGACTTTGGATTAGTGAAACAACCAATCGTGCACTGGGTGTCCACGAGGTAGGACAATGACCGCGTCTCGACTTTATTGTATCTCTATTCCTTTTTTTTTTGTTCTTATTACTATTTCCAAATTATTTATTGAATTAATATTTAAAATAATTGCCGCAAAAGAAAAATATATTGCTTGATCTTTAATGATCAACTTTTGCAATCAAACCAAATCCTTTTAATCCAGTCGAAAGTTTAAAACCAATTTGATAGCTAAATTCACAATTGGACTCGATAATACGCCGACAGCTTTGAGAGTAGCACCGGAGTTTATCAGCTCAAAACTTTAATAATTATCTCGGCATTACTTCCTTTCAAATAACTCCGTACTCAATATTCAATAGAGATAAACTCTTTGCGGAAACACCTGCTTACTGTAAGTATATTAACTGAATTATCAACCATTAAAAATGTGCCAATTGCGGAAATGGGTATCGACCGAGTACAATGAATATACGCCACACCAAAATGGCCGTTAATTCTGTACCTCAACTGTGTGGGTTTGCACAGTTTAACAGACAAATGTTTAATTAATTATAAAAACTATACATATAGCGTGTCGCTTTTAAAATGACGATTCTACACATTTTTTGTGCTATAGTCATCAATGTAGTATTTTGTCTAAAGCAAATTACAAATGAGCTGGTTGCACTAAACTTCTGTGTAGTTACATGACATACAACTACATTAGAACCGATGTCATAGATGGCTTTAAGGTAGAATTGTTTATTGGCGAAATTCCTAAAATGGCCTCATCCGGGTACAGTATGTTACCGATATAATTTTGTAGATAAATAGCATCTTTTTCTAAGGAATCCCTAAACCGTCATAGTTACACTACCGTGACGCTTCGGCCATTGAGATCTCATACCACTAGGCGCTCCTAAAGATTCGTACCAGGTTTGGGTTTTTCTAGGGGACTATAAGAGGTCGGATATTAGAAAAACTCTCGTGCTTAATCATTCCTAGTAAAGTGCAAATTTTTTAGACAGGTTCTTCGTACATCTACAAGAATCCACAGAAATATACGTGGATTGAATAAGTGAATAAAAATAAATCAATTGTCATATTTTCAGCCCTATTATATATGGCCTGTATGGAAGGAAAATGAGGAACATTGTATTGTGAGATCAGGTCGTCGCGTATATAAAGGATGTGTCAGAGACGATGATGAGGAAAGTCTGCTTATAAATTGATCATTCAAAATCCCTGTAATGGTTTCCGTGACTCCTAAAGACTCACAGTATGCAGGTTTATGCAAGTATATACATAGAGTGGTACAAGAGTTCTGATATAAGGATTATGGGATTTAGCATAGCGTCAACACAGCTTTTCTCACTATATCTAAAGCAAATGTGAATTTAATTAACGAATATTCCAACATTCCCATAACAAACCCCTATACGTCGCTCCGGTCATATTGAACTAAATCCCGCAGAAATAATGCATGATAAATGACAGCTATAATTCCGAGTCCAGGAACAATGTGCTGGAATATGATTCGGAAATGCAGACGGAATGGGGGATTAAATCATGGCTGCCTCATAGCTGTATGGATCTCGTATTTCAAGGAATATAGTTCCTTACAGAATTAAAACTCGTATTGTTTCTATTATCTATTGTTTCTTCTTGTTGGTGAAGGAGTCGTGGCGCCACTGTCGCGTGAATACTAAGCTCCGTGTTAAAATTTTATTTAATAATATAAAAGTGCTATATTTTCTCAAAAGTATTGTTCTAAACTACAAGTGTTATTGCTATCAATCAGAAATAGTGAATACATAACAAAAATTCGTGAGAAAAATAAAACAAGTATTAAAGGTCAATAGCCGGTTTTTAAATAAACAAACCACATATTATTACAATTTAGTTAAATAAATAACTTTATCAAAGTACCAAAAAAAGAAAAGAATAAAAACAAGGGAAAAGTCATAGATGTGAAATTTGTAAAAAAAGTGCAAAAAAATCATTTCGGTGACTCATCATTAACGTCTTATGCTTATTTTGAAATTAGTATACAGCAAACTAATTGCAATTTTCGACGTTCCAGAGTGCAAATCTGCTGAAGATTAAAAGATTATGTTTTTGTTTTTATTTTTCTATTTGTGTCTTCAAATTTTTCAGCGCTATACATCTTGCAGTGAATTATTTGTTAACAGTGATTATTTATTTATTTATTAAATTACACACAAAAACCATTACATTAGACATATTTTTCAAACAGTGTCACAAAAACCAGTTCAGGTTTTACCGTACACTTTGAATTAAAATAAACAAAAATGTTAACTAAGATGAATACTACCAAAAATGAATGAGAGTTGGCGCTTATTTGTTATAAATGTAAGAAACATACTAAAATCAAAGATTATTTATTATGCACTGCGTGTGGCAAGAGATTGACGACCGTTTGGTGCAACGGTAGCGATCCTACCTTTCGCACCGATGGTCCTGGGTTCGAATCCCGGTAGGGGCAGATATTTGTATGATGAATACGAGCATTTGTACCTGAGTCATGGGTGTTTATATATATTTCTATAAATATAACATATCCATGTATCGTATATGTATGTCTACCCGTTACCCTAGTATCCATAACACAAGCCTTACTGTGCTTACTTTGGGCTAGGCTAATTGGTGTGAATGTAGGAAATATTTATTTATTTAAAAAACAAAAAAAAAAAAGTTCGACTGCGCTGGTCTTTCCGAGAAAACCTAACCACCTGATGAAACCCGAATCTAAACGCCATTGGAAGAGTAACAACTGCTCAGTAACACCCTCGATAAACAAAACACCGTCGCATGTTACGATCAGGAAAAAGAAACTCTAAATAAAAATGGTAATGATTTTATTCCAACTCCAAGCTCAAGGAGTCAAGCAGGCAACTAGTCTCTGTCCCCCAACGAAATTTACAAAAGCAAAAATAAATATCTGAACAGAAGAAAAAAACCTAAAACTAGTTCTGCAGTAACTTCTCTTGAAAATCTCTCCAAAACAAGTCTGGAGAACAGCTCCTCGTCTATAACATTAACACAATTAGGAGATATGAACCGAAGTTTTCCAGAGATAAAACTAAAATCTAGTTTATGTCGAAACCTTTGCATTGCGGAAAAAGAAATAGAAAACTTATTTCTGGCAAACACTAATTAAGAAAACTATTTAATAAGTACGAAGAATTAAACAATTAACTTAAATCTGCAAAGTAATTTCGAAAATAAGTTTGAAAAAAAACTTTTATCAAAAACTTTAAATACAAATATGGCTCATTCAGAAGTACGAGAAACTTTAAGTCCGCAAACTATCTCCATAGCGCCATCTATCCCTGCTACTGGAAACTGCTTATCTAAAGAAACTACTAAGATGGATTTGCAGGAAAAATCATTGCTCTGCGATCCGTCAGAGGTCGCTGCCATTCAAAAATTAAACGAACCACAAAGAAAATTAAACACCTCCTATCCAACATTTTCCATAAAACATTACACAAATGGCTACTAGAAAAAGCATTTTATTCTATTGATGAATTTTTGAAACACATATGACATATATTAATAAGATCATTTTATATAAAATTTCATGAAACTGATGCATTTATTAATTTTAGTTTCAACTGAATAATAGCAATTTGATTTAATAATATCATTACAATAAAATATAACATTATCTTAATAAATCTATCTTATTAGTACATTTTCTTCAGTTTGTAAAATTTATAATGTTTATCTTTATGACGATACCTATTATGGTTTTTGCATGCTGTTCTATATGGCTAAATAGGTTCAAAGCTACTATTTATTTCTAAACTAAACACAAACATTCATATGTACCTACCCTATTTAATAGCAAATAAAGTATTTGTATTTGTAGACGCCAGCTTTTTAAACCGATCACTGAAATTTACTTCTGGCTTTAATAATATATTTTCTGAAATGACACTATCAGAAGAAATAGGATAATGATCCTATTTATTCTGATAGTGTCATTTCGTTTATAAAAATTGCTAAAGGAAAATATAGCATTAAGATGTTGATACCTTTATTAACCTTATCAATGAAAATTATTCTAACATTATAGTAAAGTAATTACAATAGTGAATGGTATTTCAAACAATAGAATCACTAAAAATGTCTATTGTCTATTTTACTATGAGAAATCACAAAAAAGCTATTTCCAAATTCGATTGTAGCAAAGCACATTTTGATTGGATTTGCCATCAAAATTCTGATCAGGTTTACAACTGTATAATGTAAAAAGAAGTCTGAGAACTTGGAGACGATTTATCTCATTGTTCCAACAGATGCGTACAGACCTTACCAAAACTTTTTACCCTCTCTCAGTGGCAGTGTTACATTAGTGTTTCATTATGTAAAAAGTCATTGCGTCCATTGTAATCATATAAGAAAAAAATACGCAATAGGTAAGGATATATAATTATGGTCTAACATTCGAATCATTGAGCAGTTCGAATCAGTAAATACCTGTACTTACCGTTGTTTCGATAACACGCAGGAGAAGCAGTGAAATATTAAATTAGGTAAGAGGGTATAAATAAACCAATCCAGCTACTTAACATCAATAATTACGCGGAATCGATACATAGATTTTGTAATTCCATATTGAACTATGACGTCATTACTTCATCGCGTTAATTGGCTGAGTGTTGTCTATATTTAAGGCTTTAGGCAATACGGGGGTTGAATGTTGAAAAATGAGGCTTATTCCTTTATTAATAAAAAAGCAATTGCATTATCTAATCAGAATAATAAATTTTATACTTGTGTATGCTCATGAATTTTTCAAATAATATTTATTTATTATATTTGGATTATTTAAAGATTATTAAAGTAATGTAGAAATAAGTAATGTATAGTTATCTTTTCCTAATCGACTTTTAAAATAATTACATTCGATTATGACCTAGAACACAAAAAGATAATGCTGGTGTCAGCTTCAGAAATAATTGGAAAAAAACGACGGGTCAAGGTTTACGTAACTCAATTGGAGAAGTACTCGCCCGAATAGCGAGGGTAATATTTATTTGTTTATGTGTAAAATTGGATATAATATAACCGTATATATAAGCTGTATTACGTTGAGTGCTGTAGTAGCTTTGTTAGCTGATCATAACTTTTATACCTAAAACAAAATTGACTATAAACCTGTGTAAAGATATCTTCTTAACATAAAAGCAATCTTGTTGGTGCGTACGAAATTATATTATTCAGCAACTAGCGGCCCGTCCCGGCTTCACACGGGTTTTTTTTCTAGCATTAAATATAGCCTATGTTACTCAGCGTGAATGTAGCTTTCTAATGGTGAAAAAATTTTTGAAATCGGCTTAGTAGTTTTTGAGTTTATTCATTGCAAACATACAATGATACAAATCTTTCCTCTTTATAATATTAGTGTAGACAGACGCGATGGAAAAAATCAGGTCAATGTCTGACAAAAATCTATAAATCAATTTCGTTTTCACAGTTTAAGTAGCTGAATATAGCTACTTTCCTCATATAACACTTTTTCCACTTTTAGCGCTGTAATCGAGATTACAAAAACAGAAATAAGGACTTCAACTTGTAGTTTGTGGAGCACCTAACTTATCACTGGGTGCGATCTGTTTTCTCCCGAAGTAGCGACGAAGGATTTCCGTGACTAAATGCCACTTGAAATTTCTGTAAGATCTGCCTTTGGAAGTACAATTGAAATGTAGGATAACAAAGAAGCACGTCGATGAATATGATGATAAGATAATATGCTAAATCGTAGTCAGTGGTTTGTTCAATGGATATGAATTTCATTTATTATACATTTTTAACTTGTATCAATAGCTTCTAACTGAACAGTATAGAATGTTTATATGAATAAGTTTAAAAAAAATAGTAATTTTAATGACTCTGTTACATTAATAATGTCCTTACCATCTTATTTTAAGCAAAGCTCACATAAATACCACTGAGAAAGTTTGGCATAAAAAGAGGTTATATATAAGGCCCATGCAAATTAAAATTATTAAAAATATAAACATATTTACATAGACAATTATCATCGTTCGATTTTCGGATTTCCCTCGTGTCTCATTGAAAATAGATCTCTCTCGGGGAAATTAAAGTGGGAGGAGTTTTTATGATTTCAAGCATATTTCCTAAAATCGGACGAGTGGATGTAGGCCCTCCTAAAGCAACAATCTACCGTTTTCATAACCTTAGAAGACTAACTAAGAAATTAGTACTCGTCCTTCGACAGCTGTTACCAAAGAAAACGTGCTAACAGTGAAAAATATTGTTGAAGTAAACAAGCGAATTACTTACGAAGATATTCAGCATATATTGCATATTGGATCGAGAAGCGTTTACGAAATTATAAGAGTACCTTCGCGCCGCACAATCTCACCGAAGCTCAGAAGCAGGCAGTGACATGATTGATAAATTTTAAGCAAGCTCATATCAGCGCGTTTACGACATTGAGACAGGGGCGAATCCTGGATTTATCAATACAATATGAACAAAGCGTCAGTCAAATGTTTGGCTGTTTCAAAACGAAACAACTGTAAATTTGGAAGCAGGGAGACCACTATGGTTGGGCTTGATGAGTCGAAATAACACCAGCGTATTACGGCAATAATTACTGTTTATTGGCTCGAGCTTAAGAACAGTTTTACATAATATGATTTTAAAGATAATACAGAATTACTACACCGGAACATGAGAGAATGACAAAACAGTGACATTTGTTACAGGAATAGTGAAGATACTTTTTACTTTTTAAACTATACAATACCAAGACTATAACACTTATGTTATACAGCTTAGCATTAAACTAAAATTTTAATCTTAACAACAACGACTACTTAAGTGAAGCGACACAGAAAAGATTTTGATCGCTAGTTTGATAGAATATCTGGTGTAGATTTAATTATTAAAACAATATCTACATCAAATAGTAAATAACGAAATGCCTTAAAAGTTTTTACTGCAACAAGCGACCGAACATCAAAGTCCACAGGGTGACTGCTTCCTCACGAAAAACGCACCCACGCAATCAGAGCCGAAAACGAGATACTTCGTGTACACCACACTGGTCTTGAACTTCCTGGACACCGGTGTTGACCGGTATCTACACACATTTACTTGGCTCACCCTCCTTACTCTTTTTACTCTCTAAAAGAAAATAATCAACTGAAAGGGATGCAGTTTCTATCGCCGGAAGATGCGTTTACAATGTTTGAGAAAGCCGTAAGGCCATATGTTCTGAACATACGTTCAGAAGCATGAAACTTTGTAAAGATACCAGTGGAGACTTCTTTGAAGAAATTTTATCTATCTAAGATAATTCTTCAGTTTCTCAAAACTCTCAGAGTACCTCACAGATAATAACTGGATTAATATAATTATTAATATTTATTTGGAGCAACCATTATTAATATTAAAATAGTTAATTTGGGTTTGCCAGAAACGAATTCCATCAATCAATTGAAGTGGCTTAATTTTAATTGTTCCATTCAAATAACAACACAATTCCATCGGAGACTGCAATTAAGTTGGTTCACAGTACGGCGTCTATTGTTCGAAGTTAGGTGCTCATGTTTACATCGTCTGACAATCGCTTACACTAATTGTATAAAACAAAGTTCTATTCTTTTTTCAGACAGTGTAACATTTAGCTTAAAATCAGCTCAGTATGAGCACACTTAAGCAATACTATTTACTTAATTGACTTACAGCTAGCACAGGTATTCTGAAAATCTATCTGATCCGATTTTATCTAAAGCAAATTTGAATGTGATCTTATCTAGTGGAATGTAGCGTAATCTATTTTGGCTTGCGGTAAAACCATTTAGCGATTGAAAACGATTTCAACACTCTCAATGAACTTAGATATGGGAAAGGTGAAACTAAAGTAACTTCGTGTAGGCCTTTAAGTGATTAAAAAAGTTACTCACTTGAAAACCCTCGTCTAAAATTATACAAATATTTCGATATCGCTTTATTATTTAAAAGGCAATTCTTTGCACAAGCACAAATAGCAACCTTAAATATTACAGATATCCTTTCTCTGGCATTTCATTCAACTAGCGTGATCATTGTTTATCTAAATGAGTTCCAATTAGGATGACGCTGAAAAATTGTCCTTACCGGTATCCAACATACATAACGTATCACCAACGCCATGGTGAAATGGCATTTACAAATAATGACAGCTCGTGTCAACTCTTATTTTAGGAACCAATTGAAACTTTGCTTAACTGTAACCCACATCGCAGTCTCTGTTTAGGAGCGCTGCTGTAGTTCTTGAGAAAATATAATTAATTTCGGGATAGTGGGTGAGTTCACAAACGTGGTTGAATTTAATAATAATGGTGCCACTCACTTACGCGTGTACAAAAGTGTGCTCTGCTACTCCTTCTTACCTCAAGGAAAGATTCTAATATATATGTGTGACCACGATCATGCTTCTAAATCCGACAACGTTCTAAAAGCCCCTTTCACACGCTTGGATTATTACAAACGATCCTTTTCAGCCAAGTCGCTACCACTGTGGAACAAGTTGCCGTCTTAAATCCGTTAAAGTCACTTCCTATATTCAAAACAAAACTCTCTTATTTTCTAGCTTAATTTATTTATAATTGACGCCTTTTTTTTTAATTTGCTATGTGTGTATATTTGTGTATGTATTTGTATATGTATGTATATATGTGTACTGTATTTATTTCTATGTTATGGTTTTCTTTCTCTATTTTATTTTACTGGCATACCATGTCCTCTACTCTGTGTAGTTCTCCCATAAAACCAGGGTTGTTTTGAAGAGATCGTTTCTAGCAATTAGGCCGCCATTGCCCACATTAGTCTGAAGATGTTTTCTGTGTAGCTACTGTATGTCTCGTGTATGTAAATGAAGATTTTTTCTTTTTGACAAATTTACTCAACGTTGCGTGAGAAAGTTATTTATTGTTACACATAGTTTTTACTTCTATATATGAAAAACAATTTTTCAGAAGTTAAGAAATTATCGGTTGTATTTTTATGACAAATTAAATTACCACCTTATGAAAAAATAAATTTAGAGTTTTTTATGCGCTGCGCTGCTGTGTATATTTACCAAATGACGTGAGATTCCTGTAAACATAGCTTCTGAAAACAGTCGAATCGTCAGTATTTAATAAAACATGAAAAGTAAACATAAAAATCGGTACATCAAAAGTGTTTTATTCATTTTTCCATTTCAATAACTGACTATAAAATATTGAAGCAACAAAGTGAACTGAATCGATATCAATCAAAGCTCAAGTGTCTTGGAATTCAGAACCGCGCCCGTGTCCGTAATGTGTCAGCTCGTCACACGCAAAGAGAATATAATCACTAGACGCCAGTCATTTTCCTTTCATTATGCGGAAATTGCTTTCCAACTAACTACGTGAAGGTTTTCAAAGTTATATCGAAGGTATTTCGTATTCATTCAAACTGATTTAATGACTAAATTAACTCTCTTTCTAACGCAAATAATTTTGTGCTGTAATAATTATTTATTTTCTTGAAATGTATTAAAATATTCTTTTTTTTTCTTAAAAAAGGTTAATAACACTAAAATAGTTTAATAGAGAATTATTATAAGCAATCGACTATGCTCACAAGTCATTCTCAGGAAAGATATCCAGCTTAAAATATTTGTAATCTTTTGGCCTTTTGGTCTAACTTATTTGCAATCGCAAAAGCGTTTTATATTTTTTTACAGATAATACTGAAAATTGTACAAATTGTCGGCATTTTTCTGATGATTGCCGTTTATGAAATGCGTGACTATCAATACGCAATTAAAAATTTGTCGAAGTGTCGCAAATTCTTCACAGGGGCCTTGGTCTGTGTCTGGATCAGAACACAACTGTCTAGCAGAGATTTTCAGTTTTATTTTGTGGGATTAAATGGAACCGAACTTGCTGAATAGAATATCATAGTATTTGTAAATTAAGTTTGAGAACAACATCTTATTCTTGTCTGCTATGTTTGTGTCTGACTTAATATGACTGTAAATATCAAAGTTATTTTGATGGTAGTATTTGAAAGTAGTTGCTTAAAAACAAACATTAAATATGACCTTCGCTGACAATTATATACCAGGGGTATTTTTAGTAATGAACGTATCGAACCGACACTAATCACCGATAATTATTTGACGACTATATATGTGTTTAATTTCATGTAACGGAAATTGTTCAGACAATCCAACAATAGTAGTTATTTTTGACAAATTCTACGAAACGAGGCCCAGCCTTCAATAATACAAAAACTCAACGCAGACTGTGACGTTTCACTAAATAGATACCTATTGAACTTTGTAGGAATGATGGATAAAAATGTAATACTTTTGATTATTAATTTATGCATTGTCTGTACCTCCAGGATTATAGAATTATATCTTGGTATTTTATAAAATCAAAAGTATTTTTAAACTGTTAAAATAAAAATCCATTAGTATGTATATTATGCGGGTACTAAACTGGTACTACTTTATTGATAAAATGTGACGTAGCTATTCATTATTCTTTATTCTTGACATTTAGAATGGTTCAAATAGATACCGAATGTATATAGTTTTTAATTTAATTTCACCTAAAAAGTAGATTTATATTATTCTGACATCGTGGAACTCAACTGCAGCTTGCAGCATAAAAAATAAGCGAATTGAGAATTGCCTTTATTTTGAAATCCGTTACTTAATTAGTCTTATGTTATACTATTTATCATCAGTCATCATAGAATTTTAAACTTTACATCCCATTTTAACTACCAAAATCATCATCAGATGATCAGCCGTATAATTTAACAACTGTGGGGTAACGGTTTATTGAATGAATCAAAATACTTTAGGAAGAATATTTCCTTGATACAAATTGTTCGAAAAACCAAATTAGAAAATCCAAAAGGTGAAGTTTAGAAATCCTGTTCCACACGATAAAGAAGCGCTCTGTGGAAGAAAATGTTCGGGTAATAGGATACGTGATGGATATTGTTCAAATTGACGAATCCTTGTTAACCCCCATTATCAAATGGTTCGCTCGCCGGTTTCCATGGTAACACCATTCCGACGACCTGAGGGTCAATGTACAAAACAAATCTGGCTAGAGTCCGGATGTTGTGGTACCACCGTCGCTTCTAATTTCCATAACACAAGTGCTTAAGCTACTTGGGTTCAAAACAATGTATGTGATGTTGCCTGCCTTTGTTTTATTGTCTCCACTATGTTGCCACGAAATGCTGGAATAATATACCACCCCCAATAAAACTTTCAGTATCAGTTTGTTCTTTTAAACGTAAATTAAAAAAAATATTTACTTTGTTGCCAAATCTTAACATGACAGATGACTGTGTTCAACAATAGTTTTTATTAATATAATTTGCTATTTTTTAAATGAATAGTATATATTGACATCGTTGTGTGGTTTTCAAAGCAATAAATAGATAAAAAGTCTGTCATATCGGTAAAATGGGAACTGTTTTTATTTATATAGAGGTTAAATATTGTTTTCAATAGTTGTTTCTTTTGGTCTGCACACGCACGCATCTAGGTTGCCACGTAATTCCAGCGTTGCAGGTGATATCCATGCTGCTGCAAATGCTGAGTGGTTGCCTTTTTGGTTTTACCGTATATCTGTTTTTTTTTTATATGCTACTAGCTTCCGCCCGCGGATTCGCCCGCGTGGTGTTTTGATAAAAAGTAACTTATGTTCTTTTTCAGATTTCAGACTATCCATATCCAATTTTGTAACAAACGGCTCAGCAAATTAGCGGTGAAACAAATATTTACACAGTTACAGTAAATTCATTTGAATATTAATGATTATATTAAAAGAACGGTATAGATTTGGGTATAGCATTTGATTAAAAGAGAGTAGGTATGTTTAAAAAAATTAAAAAATATCTGTTTACAGTAGGTATAAGGTACCTATGTATTCCATTAAGTGGCAGGAAGTACCTAGGAAAATTTATTGGTCCCTTATGTCCAAGAGACACTTTACAGGGGCCAGCGTCACGTTGTGTACAAAAATATTTTAAAATGACCTAATTTAAAACATTTTTGTACACAACGTTTGCTGTTTTGTTATTATTTGTTAAAATATGGAGATTGTTTGGACTCGACTCTCGCGAGCAGGCCACGTACAGTTGGCCATGCGAAAAACAGTTTTTCTCTAAATGGACACCTGCTACTTTAAGTGTTTGATCCGTTCCGTTCCGTTCGAATTTCGGGAATTCCGTAAAAAATTCAAAATGCTAGAACAAACGATTTTTGTTTCTTATTTAGTGCCTAAATACAAAATGTAATGTTTTTGACGTGATAACGTCTTATAAATTGGTTGCGGCTGGGAGTCACTTATGAAAAAGTGTAACGCTCGGTAACGTTACGATGAGTCACCGAACGAGAGAGAGGCCCGCCGAATGCCTTGCGTCTCTCTCCCACTCAACTATGATCGGTCTGCCGCGCGCATTGTGCAATTTAATTATATTCATATCAATAAATATTCTACCGAGAAAAAGACGTTGTCACGTAAAATCTTCGCCCGTAAAACCGACTTTACAGGCAAAAAAAAAAAAAAAAAAAAAAAAAAAAAAAAAAAAAAAAAAAAAAAAAAAAAAAACCGACTTTTTTATCTTCAAAATAACGAACTTCATACAAACTTTCAACCCCTATTTCAACGTTTTCATCCCTTTTTTCGCAATAAAAGGTAGCCTATGTTCTTTCTCAGGGACTTAAGATTGTCTGTGCCAAATTTCATCAAAATCGGTTGAGAGGTTTAAGCGGGAAAGCGTAGCAGACAGACAGACAGACAGAGTTACTTTCGCATTTATAATATTAATAGTAGTGATAGTTATGAGACCAAATAAATATACTTTGAATTTGAATTTGAAATATAACTATGACAGACACACCGTAGCGCAGCAAAGTGCAGCTGAGTTTCTGATAGCCGGTGAGCTTTTTGTAGGGCTGGATGTTCAAGGGTCGCAAACGATGAAGAAGGCTTGATTTTCTAAAATTAATATATTATTGACTCACCGACACCATGTACAACGAAATTGCAAGGAAGGAAATGAACGAGTGAACAAAATTTTGCTACACTCAAAAATAAAAAACTAAACTTATAATGTTGCCTGCAACACACACAACGTAGATGTTGCTTAGGGTGGGGCTGAATGTGAATTAAACCGAATAAGAAATGCGATCGAACACTATGATTCGTTATGCTATTTTTGTTGGTATATTTTTTGTGATTTTGGTGCAATGTAGAACTTATTATTGGTTTTATTTGATACCTACATAACTCCACCGAATTACAACTGCAGCTGATTTCCAACTGAAAATCTCCCAGATTTTAATATTCTATCAACATTGGCGAATTTAAAATTCGAAAAACAAAAATTCAATTTATTTACTATGTATCAAATTGTTCTCAGACTTGTGCCATGCTGCCACCAAGATACAGGCCTCGTTCAGGGGTCACCAGGCCCGTAAGCAGACTCAGGCAGAGAAAGACAAGGAACTACAGGATCAACAGGACAAGGTTCGGTTCACCAAATTATTATATTACTTTTGTCAAAGTCTTTTATTTTCTAACACAGCTCATTTCGATACTGATTCCTTAAAAAAGTTTCACATGAGCACAAACAACTATGCGTTGCCTTTCCCTTATAAAAAAGAAAGCATGTTCAGTCGACATAGATAGCTTGATGTGCCTATATTGATGATATACCACACTGTCCGCAATCCTTGCATGTTTTTTTTTATTGTTTAAATCGTTTAATCAAGTCATTTCTAAAAGAAAAGATTTAAAAAAAAATTGGATTATTTTTTTGTAAAAATATATTTTTTCTTGGGTCAGTGCATTAATCGTAATTTAAACAGCCGCCATTTTCACGCGCTTTGAATGACGTCACATGACATGACTCGCCACGTTACTATGGGTGAATCTACATACATTTTAATGATGTATATTGCCGGCAAACGCATGGCTTCATGTCATGTGACGTCACAACCAATGGGAAGGTGCTCATTTTGTTTTGAAATTTACTTTCTTTTATTCATATTTTTTAACCTAAGAAAAAATCTTAAAAATAATAAAATAGAATAGATTTTACGAATGCCGTTAGTTTATTACATATTTGAAGAATATTTTTAAAAATATTAGATTTTTTTTCATTACATGCAAGGAACCTTTTGTGTTGTAATATACCGCCCGGAATATTACGATATTAACAGGATTATTATTGTAGTAATGTGTGGGAAATATTAATAATGTGTTTTATGTCTTATTAATGTTCTTTAAAAAAAGTCTTTATGTTTTGGTGATAGAAAGTGATTTATTTTAAGTATGAACTTGTCAACACTTTTTTTCGTTATTTCTTTAAACACCCTTAGTATCACAAAATTCCATTTGACAACCTTAACTTCTATTTTCACAGGCATATATATAATCGTCGTTCCAATTAACCGATTCGTTGCTAGATACAATTACATAAACGAAGGGTACGAGCTTGATTTACGTGAAAAATGAAGATAGTTTTATACTGGGTTGATTTCCCTAAAACTTGATTTTAGGTAATCATCGATTTCAAAATGACACGGTTTCGGTGGCTAACGCCACGCGCTAAAAAAAGTAATGACACGACAGGCGTGCCATCAGCAACGAATCGGTTAATTCTGCATCTACTCAATAAGAGTGTTTACCAAGTATAACAAGTAGCTTTTGACAAGCAATGTCTTTTACAGAATCCATCCACAAGAACAACATAATTTATTTGATATAATTAATGTGTATTAATATAATTTTTCTCGATTTTCAGGAGGATATAGAGAAGATCGACTTAACTGATCCTGATTTGAACAAGGCAGCCACTAAGATACAAGCCTCATTCCGTGGCCATAAAGTACGCAAAGACGTCCCCAATTAAAGTGTCAGCGTTATGCACAGGACAGGACAAAATCTGGCTTCGTATGTGCCACGTAATTATGAAACTTTGAAGGTTTCTCAAAGGCATCCCAAAAGAAAAAGAAGTTTCTGTAATAGTTTAGAGATATAATGTTCCTAATTACTTCTAGAAAATAGACACCTTTTCTTCGTTCCGAAATTATGATGCTAATAATACGAAGTTTTACTCAAACAATTAATGAAAGAGCTTTCTAAAGTTTACCTACTGCCTTTTTATGATGTAATTTAATAGAATTGTACTTTCGTGATTCATTGAAGCTGCACATACGAAGCCAAATTGCCCAGTATGTCAATTCTCTACCAAATACTTTCAGTCAATTTTTACTTTTACTTAAAAAAAGGGATTGACGTTTCACATGAATACCAAAGAGTAGCGAATATTGAGAATGAACTATTTATTATTATCTATGATAGTTATTTATCCCGTTTTTTTCTATTATAAATTACAGTCACCATACTTCGTACAGCAAATCATTGTCAGCTACATTTCTTATTAATTTTTTTTATTATTACATTCCGATGCATTTTTTTCTCTTCAATGTTTGTTGAATATGTAAGATTTTATTTAAGAATATAGTAGTAATTAAGATTGAATAAAATGATTATTGTAGTTTTAAAATGCCATTGAACAGCTTCTATTGTGTAATATTATTTTACATATTGTATAACACTAATGTTAAAAACAAATTCTTAAGTAATTCAATTTTTTATAAACATATAATTTTAGCATTTTACATATCTACAATTATTTTATTAAGAATAAACATGATTAATTTTTATGTATGTACCTCACTTGTCGCTGGATTTTCCTGTACATTTCTGATAAAATTTAGGATTAATATTAAATAAAATAATATTTAATATTCACCTATGCCAAAAAGTGTTTTATTACTGTGTGTGTGAAATCATTCTCATTTTTTGGATTTTAATCAAAATACATATTTACAAAATACTAGGCGATGCAGTCGCTAAGCATAAAGCTACGCTAGCACCATATATTGGAACGGAGCGCAATACCTAAAAAAAGAAAAAAAAATTTTCGATGGGAATTTTTGCTAATTTCGGAATTTGGGCTCCGTCACAATCTGGCCTGTTGATTCGATTTCACACAAAAAATATTTTAATCGGTTAAGCTCTCGGGATGTTATGGCGTAACAGACATTGCGCCATTGAAGCTGATCACTTCGTTCGCTCCGCTCCAATTATTTTGTGAAATACCTAACGCTTTTCTTCTTTGATATTTCTCAAATAATTGAAATACCATATACTATCTGAAAATGAATAATAACTGTAATTTATTTAAAATATCGATATATACCTGTAGTATCATAGAAGGCTTATCTCGTGCTTAAAATTTATTTTATTAAGCGTAGCTATTGATAATAGCCATTGGTTGCGCCATAACAAATGCTAGGGTAAACATAACATGGATAAGACGTGTACGCGGGTTTTGCATCACTATGAGCAATATTATTGTAATTTACATTTTTAACAGACAACTGATCGGCTGTCACTGGTTGTATTTCTATGTCATGAGGATGATTCATTGACGTTTTGATGATGACTTCGGTGTTAACCCAAGATCGCCATGTTTTCTTTAAAGCTTCCTCATTTGCTCGATATTGAAAGTTTTCGAAATGAGGTTTGCTTTTGTAATAACTATTTTGAAGATTAAATTTGTTTGAATACGGATACTCATATGAAGGTGGTACGTAAGTAACATCAGGCTGATAACTGTCTTGATATTCGTTTTTGGGGGTTTGCGTTTCATATCGTTGCCAGGATGTTGTTTGATAATACGGTTCGTTCGAGTCGTTTAATGTCGGCTGCTTTTCTACAAATTCCGTGAAATTACGTTGTTTGATTTCAATAAGTTCAATAGTTTCTGTAATGAAAACATAAACATCAGTTCAAAGTTATACATCAATTCTCATAAGCATTAACTTCAAATGTACAATTTACAAATTGAATATATAACAAAGTTAAATAACAACACTTGCATTATATTTAATGGACTATTGAAAAGATTGATATATCTTACTATTTTTAAGAGAATCCATTAACGGTTTTGTGAGATAAAATACGTCATCGTTGCCTTCATTTTTTAGTTCTTGAACTGCAGGTTGAGCCAGCGAGTTTTTTGTGGTGTCCACTGTTTGACCAGCCACAGAAGTTTTTAGCAAATTATCCGTGGAATGTGCATCTAATGGAACGATTATTTTATCTTTACTTTTTGATATTTTAAACTCGTTTGTTGTATTTTTGTCTAAAAAATTGGTTTCTTTTCCAGTTGTGCTATTGAGATTAGATTCTTTATTTAATTGGTTTACCTCTTTTGGCCTTTCAAGCTGATCAGGTATTTCAATTGTCTTCTCTGCAGACTGCATGCTATCTTTAGTTTCTTTACTACTTGCATCAGATTCGTGGAAGGTTTTATCAAGCTGTTCCTGATTTATCTCTTTAGATGGTTGTGATACTACGGCATTTTTTGAAATTTCGGGCAAATCATTTTCTAAATGCGTATATTTTCTTTTTCCAACACCATCGAGTAAAATATCGATTCTATCTTTAAATTTTGTTTTTGGTTTTTCTATTTGTGAATCTATTTGTGGAGTTTGAGTGGTCAACTGTGGTTTAATAGTTTCTTTGATGTCTTTATCTTCATTTTTTACCAAGTATGTTGGTTTTGCGGTAACTTGTTTTTGCAAGTTATTTATTTCCGCATTTGATATAAGTGGTTCATTATTAATAAATCCTTTTGATGTTACATTATTTTTTACATTTATATTGTTTAAAGTTGATTCTGGTTGAACGATGTTTTTCTCGGCTTCCTTCCTATTAGGTGGTATATTGTTCTTTCGAATATACGCTGTTGCATGTGGTTTAAAATGTTGAACTGGCTTCTGTTTAAGTTTTGGAGGTACAGTAATGGTTTCTTTTGATTTTTGTATCCATGGAACCCTATCTGAAGGTTTTGATTCCTTAAATTTCGTAAGTTTAGATTTTGAAAGCTGTACTTTATTGATATCTCTTATATTTTTGGGGATTTCATGTCTATATTTTTCAGGCTCCCTTTTAATGCGAATATTTGATTTTACGACCTTGAAAAGGAAATATACAATATTAATCGTCTATTCTTTTCAATATACTTTTGTTTAAATAAATAATTTTATCGCGTTCTTTCCAAAATAAAGTGTAATCTAATTAAAAAAATAAAACTATAAATTAAGTATCAGTCCGTAAAGAATTAAGCAATGAAGTGATAACATTAACATAAATTAATAATATAAATTGAAAAACTTACATCTAAATTTTGCAGATCTTGGCAGAAACAAAGAGGCGCTATGCAAGTAATTATGAGATTATAAAAGTACATTTCTTGTCATCTACATTTGCACGTTCCTACTAACTGTACTTCAATGCTAAATGAATCTTATTCTCACACTAATGTTTATAGATTAAATAGAATGCATTATAATTGATTGTATATGGTCCTTTTGTAATACTAGAAATTCAAAATATGTGTCTCACGTACAATATAAATTAATAACACGTTTTATGTAGTAATTATTATAGCATGATGTTAAAATACAACGGTATTATTCTACGATCAGCGTTTGTATATCATAAGATACATTCTAAAACAACTATTAAGAGCACATATAAAGCTAACGTGCTCATATAATACAGCCTTCAGGCCAATAAGATGTATCTATTTTTGGAAAAAGATAGCTGCAAGAATATTTATTATTTGCTCACTTTTTCGCAATATCATAGTGCTGGAGGGCAATTCTAATAAAAACCATTATCAATCTAAGAAGGCACCAACTGAACTTAGAGATGTTGTCATTTCAAGAGTCAAGTTCAGACATTTCAACAGCTAATATAAGTTGTTTCTTTATCATAACATTTCAGATACGTTTCAATAAATGTATTGTATATACTATATTTATAAAAATGATTCTTCGAAACCTTGTAAGTTTAAAGCCATATCAGCAGGCTCTATTTTATATGTAAGGGATGAACACTCCCGACTCAATTTAATACTGTAGAAATTTCCCCAAATATATGATCTAAAAACATTTTGTTTGATATTTATTTTGAATAGTTTAGATAGTATAGGCTTCAAGCCTGCTGATAAATTATTTGGATTTAGTACCAAAATTGTCAGACGTCTCAATCTGCACAATCTTTAAAGCAGATGCAATTACTTCTGAGAATAAAACACCTTTTTACGGATTTTTGCGCATGCTTTATTTTATTTTATATTTAATCCTGACGTTTCGACTCCTTTACAGGAGCCGTGATCACAGAATGACTAAGATGATGATCATCTTAGTCATCCCGTGATCACGGCTCCTGTATGCGCAATGTTTGCATGCGCAAAAATCCGTAAAAAAGTGTTTTATTCTGATGTGTAATGTGCGCGGAAGTGTAAGAAATAAATATGTTAAAAACATATTCATTATATTTATATGGAAAAAAATTATGAAAATAATTGACTAATATAAAATCAATCACATAATGAGGTAGTTCAACATTTTTTGCTTTAATAAAATCAATTTATTATTCCTTTGTTCCTTCTGTTAAGATACCTATAAAAGCACGTCAGTCTACCAATAACTGTCATTATTTTCAAATGGATTAAGCTGGAAATTGCCATTGATTGTACATACCTTAGATATTTGTACTCGTTAAAAAAACCTGTTGGACGATTTATAAAAGTATGAGTTAATGTTGCTTACAATTTTGCGTCTATCACACATTTAAATGAAACCCTTTCAACTGGATTTACAACGTTAATTCGTTTTTTTTTTATATTTAATCCTTATAAGGCAATTTCTTATCTCTACGTTACTGAAAACTTCTAAGTCTACAACCATTTCAGATATTGGGAAGCATTTCCGAGATGAAAAGGTGAAAGAAACTAGCACAAGAAGTTTGACCTCCTTACAACTAGAGTTCACCATATCACTAGGTCTCTCAGTTTTTTTGGTTAACATATTATTTTATTAATTATGAGATCCCAATCAGGTAGAACGCACCAACCTTCATCTCTTTTTTGAAATTAGGACGTTCCCTGATCTCCGTTTTCTAACAAAAATTTGAGGATTTTTAGCGCAAGCAAATTGGTTGAAAAATGATGCACTGTCAACTTGTTTGTTAAAATATATATTTACATTATTTTTTTTTATATTTGGATGACATCGACTTAGATGCTAGTGCCAAGTTACTACACTGTTAATCTTTATCTTAAAAATCAAATTTCGATATAAATTTTAACCCTTCTTGAACAGAATTAGTTGGAATTTTTGTTAAAGGGCAAATTTTTAAACCCCAGATAAAACTTATCCTTATGACACCATTTTATATCGATAAATTCAAACACAAGTTGTCAATTGTTATCGTTCTTCAGGGACGAGTGGTAATTTCCTTTTGACGAGATAATGATTTATCCATGTCATAACTTATATACCTATGAGGATCACTTGCATCAATTTTCTTCATTTACTTAAGGAATTATTTGCTCATTTCTTAAAACAAACATTTTATTGCTTTTTGTCTAAGACAAAAATGCAATATGGTTTCAATGAAATGAAAAAAATATATATAAGACAAAGTTTAATATTTGTGGAAGTAAATCTCTAACAAGACTTACAACAGAAAAATCCATAAAAAATATTTTATACTAGCCGCACCTGGCATGCTTTACAAAGCTCTTATTTGTTGATTCTTTGCTGTCTATGTATAAGTTTCATCACAATCTGATCAACAATGGTTTCGGAATGCATAGGGAACAAACATTCAGACATTGATTTTATTTATATAGAAGAAGATTCATAGTAAAGTTGAAATCTAATAAAAACTATATAATTTCTTATACTACTTGTTTTTTTTCTTGCAATCACATTCAGCTAAGTAGGTAGGATTGATTTACATTCGATTTTTCATTCAACAGTAAATATTACACACAAAATTGTTTCGGGTGAAATATCCCTACTAATATTATAAATGTGAATGTAAGTTTGTTTGTTATGCTTTCACGCAAAAACTGCTGAACCGATCATCATGAAACTTCGTACATATATTCTCGGAGGTATTACATATTTATACAATAATATAATACCTAAATAAATCAAATGTAATACATCCAATAATCAATAACGTAATTATAACATAGGATACTTTTTATTGAAAAAAAAAATTGCGGGTGAAGCCGGGGGTAAAAGCTAGTACTATATAAATAAGAATACAAATATACCAATAAAACACAAAATAAAAAAAAATAACTTTATTATCTTATCACACTAAAATAGAGTTCTGAATTGAATAATAAAGATGCTGCAACATAGGATAGAACTCTACGACTCCAGATAAGAGGAGGATGAATAGAGTGATAAATCTACTAATACTTCGCACTAAATCCAACTTGTTGGTTAATGGTAGCGACTTCCTTAGGGACTGGCCTTCGAACCAGACGCCATCTTTAGGAGGAACTACCTGAAACAAAACAGAGGTAACAGTATTGCTAACAGACTAAGAGATTTTGCTTCTTTCCAATGGGATGCAAATGTGGAATGGAGTGCAGTCAAAGCATAGGACAACTTATTGTTCTGATAAAGATGTACCATAGTTTGAGAGGAGGCAGTCAGGAAGATGAGGAGCACGCAGATTCTGCTCTCTACAGTTGTGTTCTCGTATAACGACAACATTAACGCAATACGCGTGGGACTATATTGGCCCGAAAAAATTTGAAAGTTTTTAGCCAATCCGTCGACATACTAAGATATATAGCCGATTTCTAGAAAAGTTGGTACAAGGAAGTACCACACTGTTTCGCATTTCATACATCAATTAAAAATTAGAGGAACTATTTATTTCATTATTCTTGTTTCTACTAAAGGTGGTGAGATATGGAGTTCAAACAATATTTCTGGTGCATACTTGCACGTTTCTTATCTTCTTTACTAAGATGTATACAGTGATTACGGGGACGAATCTAATTTTATTAATAAATTATTAAGGAGGACCCTGACGAACTAGCCATTTTACTTTAAACTGGCGTAACAAAACAATGATTTAAATTAGCCTGGTGGTTATGATAGATGGGGTATCTAGGCTATATTACTAGATCTTCAAACAGTCTTCAAAAGTGAGGGGTTTTGCCAAAATCTCCGTGCTTGATTTTGGCAAAACCCTTCACTTTTGGACTCCTTTTCCATCCAGCAGTGGAGGTCTATCGGCTGAGATCAGACTTTAATTAAGATTCTAGTTAACTCGTGAACTGTCCGACACTAAAAATATTGTTCAATAATGAATATCTACTGCATATGGATGGGCCTGACAACCTTATTTTTCTATTGCTGCAAGGCACCAGATCCTTACAAATTTAGAAAATATACATTATAAATTACTGGCAAACGTTAACTTTGTGATGGGTGAAATATTTTTTTGTTAATAATCATTGATTCCGTTTCTTACAGAAATTCTGTAGCGAAAAACCAATTTTAACACGTTGTGAAATTTTCTCAAATACTTAGACAGATTTTTCCGCGGGCAACACTATGTTGCTATTATTTTAAAAATGTTATCATAATAAAGAATTTAATTAACTTCAAGAAACGATTTCTAATGCCATTGTTCAACAACTTTCTCTAAACGTTAACAGATTTTTAATTAAAATCGCGAAGAACAAGAAACAACAAAATTTCATCACAGAATTACCTATATATTACCTGAAAAATAGAGCCCATTTCAATGTAGGAAGGTTTAATTTTCTCTGGGCACGGCTGTAAGTTGATTTATTAATGAATATTTTTATACATATTGATATTTTCAAAAATAATTAAACAATGACTTAAGCACAAATTCGTTCATTAACCATATAAACAATTGATACCATTAATATTTCAAAATATTTCAAAGACAGGACAGTGATTGACGAATATACACTTCACGTTGTATAGTCGGATGTCAAAGAAATTTTTCGTTGAGACAGTAAAGACTTGTTTGAAGAAGAAAAATAGAAAATTCACTACGTCCCAGACATTTCAGACATTAACACACGTTGTTATGCACATTCTGGACATAAGATAGACACAGTATATTAATTTAACAATTTATTATAGCTTAGTTTAAATGCAACAGTTATAAACGACAAGATAGTTTATTCATTAAGGCGATGCGCAAATAAAGCAACTAGAATGGATGCAACTGACAACTCTTTAAAATGTTTATTAGCGGACGTTCCCCTAAGTACTTTAGTGGCATAACGTCACCATCAGCATCAACATGTTGTCCGCACTGCAGTGAAACAGACTCGCCCTATGGACAAAATCACTGTAGGGAGAGTGCCGTTGACGGCCGTTGGGTCGAGAGTAGAGATCCAACCTTCTACGATAAAGGTCGTGGGTTCAAATCCTGATAGAAATCGTATATTTCTGTCCATAGGCTTTTGTCCCCGAGTCATAGTTATCTATATACCTATTTATATATCTATACGTTATTAAGTACCCTTAGATAAGCTCTGCTTAGTTTAGTACTAAATGATTGTTGTGAATTGTCCGGAACTTATTTTTTATAAAAAATAAGCATGCGCTTGACCACTATATCGCCTGATGGTGTCAATGCGATCTAGGATGTGACGCGCTTGTCTAGAAGATACCTATTCACTCGTGACTTGAAGACCCTTTAATTGTATTTGTCAGGAAAAACAGACTCAGGCAAAGACCTTAGCGGTACGTATCATAAAATTGGAACCAAAACGCTTAGTGCGACTCTTTGGTATGTCCACCTTGTAACGGTGTCGCCAATTTGTAAGTCTGATTGTCCGATGAAAAAATGGGGACGGCGGAACAAGGTTGTGCTATTCTGCTGCACACTCTCCGAAATGTATCCTATAAAATACGGATAGGCTTGCTACCTTCCGTCTATGCTCAAGGCTTTTGAGCTTTTTATAGAAAAGTATTTAACAAATTTGAGTTATTAAAAGCCTTTTCTTCTTCTAATATAAGCTGTTACCCAAAAGGCAAGTCTAATGCGGATTGGTGGATGCTCATGACTACAAGAGAAACCGGTTTTTTAAGTTTCAATATTTGATTTATGAAATTTGCATTATCATAATGATGTGGGTTGCCAGTTCCCGTAATTTTATCTCACTTTGGCCCAGTCTACAAAGCGTCTTTTGCAGACTGTGTTAAGTCAATTCATTTACCTTTTCAGTACTGTTACGACATTTCACTGTGTTCGAAAGCTCTTTGATGGATTTTAATCTGGATTCCACGTGCATGTAGCCTTTTGCTTGATGAAAATGGAAAACGGATTGGTAGTTTTAAAATCACACTACATTTCGTTGGTTACATATTTATGTGACTAAAAGGAGTTCTGAATTTAAGATGTTTCAGAAACTTAAGTAGTATTTTATATTTACTTAAAATGCTCGTGTAGAGAGGGTTTACTTACTAATCGATGCATTTTGATCACTAACTTTGCAATGGTGATCTTTTGTTTAGCAATATAGAACGTCATACCTATGGTCTCGTAATGGCTATGGTAATTTTATTTACATCAATGTTTTCAAATTCATATCCATCTCTACTTCTTGCATCAATATCATCATTTTGCGACGCTTAGTCTGTAAAGACAGTACTCTTACTCTTATAGTAACTCAAAGAAACTGAGTTATAGGCAAAAATATTTAAATTCGACAGCACATCAACCTATTGTTCTTTTCTTTGGATTTTTAACGAAAATTTCAATAATTCAACGATATTAAATAATAATTTTTATCTGATAACTTGCGCATGATTTATATTTAATGCTGAGATTTCAACTTCTTTACTGGAGCCATGATCGCAGGATGTCTAACTTTACACTGCTATAAAGAACATGTCGGAGACCATAGATTTTATCATTGACCCAATAATTTACTTATTAATGTAAATGTAAATGGAACTCAAACGTTCCTTATGGATGAAAAAGGCAGAGTGGGTCGTAATGCATCACGATTTGCAGAATTCCGATCATCATCATCTCAGTCAAAAGACGGACGGTAGCCTCCCCCTAAAAATGGGGTAATTTTGGCATAATCTCTACACTTAGCCGGGGAATTCCAGATCGCAGTATAAGGATAATTCGGAAAAAGGGCTGCAGCATCATCAGCATGTTCTTCGGGAGGTATATGGTGTTTACCTCCGGTCATCACGACCTTAATTATTAAGGGTCGGTGCTATTTTACCCTGCCGGACACCATAGCAAACGTGCACACGGCTATAAGTGCCGATAGTTAACGACCGCAGATACAGCAAAAACAGACGGTTTTAAGTGTCTTCCGAAGCACAAAGCTAACATCTAATGTCCACTTAATAACACTTAATAATCTGGTAACATCTAGAATTAACGAAAAACAAATTTCTATAAAACTTCTATTATCATAACCAACCGGTAGCAGTCCACTACAGGACATAGCCCCATAGGGCGCAGGATATAGGTCCTGTCAATCTCTACAGAAATCTCTGAGCCTGCAATATTACAAAAAAGCTTAGTGTATAGTAAATCTAAATTTCTTAGTAATTTAAATTATAACTTTTCAGGTTTTATAAAAAAATCTTTCAAAGAAAAACGACTGCAACATTTTCTAATTAACCGAATTCTCTGATTCGTTACGAAGATAACGTTATATCGAAAATCTCTTTTACAATCAACCAAGAAAAATTTTAAATTGCATCCACCAAGCTACGATTAATCTTTTTCATTGAGAAAATCCTTTAGAAGCCGATGAAAGGGAACTTAATACTAAAGCAGATGAATTGCAATTTCTTGATACGAAGAAATAAATTAAGACCACATTTTTTTTATTTCAGTAGCTCGATAATAGTTTGCGATTTCAACTTTAATTGGGGAAACTAAGTTATTTTCAATAAGGTCGATTATTGGATGGGTAATCAAAATTCAATGTGACAAAAATTCAATAGTCGTTATAACCTACTATTCCGCATTGGTCCTGCATGATGCGTTATAGCTTATACTCCCTCCGTTGCGATTTTTATGCGTTAAGACCAATGAGGACACAATAGGCTGATGTCGATGACAATTTCACTAAGGAAGACAAGGTATATTTATCCCTTTGCACTCCGTTGTCGCCATATTTGCGACATTAAAATGCTAACAATAAATCCACGGTCGCGGCTACGGTTACTTAAGATAAGTGAAGTCGTCTGTGTTTATCTAATAGTGTTTATGATATTCTTTTTTTGCACTCCAGCCTAGTAACTCATAGAGGATACTCCAGCACTATATTAGTTACAAGTACATACCTGTTATGTAAAAGAAAAACGGAGTTGTGGCATGACAAAACAATTATTTCTTAGCTATTTTATAAAGAAACATAATCTTATTAATATTATAAAAGAAAAACATACATTTTAGGGCTTCAAATTTCTTAAAGTGTGGAAGTGTGTTTCTTAAAGTAAGATATCTTTGGAAAGTTTTAACGTTATAGTGTAAACATAATAAACATATCATAAACACTATAAGATAAACACAGACGATTTCACTTATCTAAGTGTTAGGCGCTGAGTCAGTAAAATAACCGTGTCGCCGTAGCCGCGACAGTGGATTTAATGTTAACATTTTAATGTCGCAAATACGGCGACAACGGAGTGCAAAGGGTCAAAATAGACTTTTAAGGTCAAATCCTTTCAATAATGAAACTGATTTATATAAATTATAAAATGTGGCTAATTTAGTCTGCGTCTCCTACCTCGCTTTTGAACATATACTCGTATATAAATACGTACAGCTGTTGAAAATTAGTTTTGTATCAAGTAATACTGACTGCTGCATTAGTGCTGTCTTATCTTCCATTTTGCTAATAAAAGTCATAATATCAGTTTAATCTTTAGTCCATGATTTTTAATAAGCAGGTTACCCCGTACAGACAAAACACAATTTTAACAGGTAAAAGAAAACTGTGTACGTGACACTCATTTCCGGCCAAAAGTCCTCTATATCCGTTTAAATTGTCGCCGCCGTCTCAGAAAAGTCGACGCATCTTTTTTTTCTGTAGCAGTGTTACCATTTATCATAAAACTTTTTTCATTTCATTGCATCAGTTCGTCGAAGGTGTGACCAGGTTTACAAATACTACAGAGTCAACAGTTGAGTTAGAAAATTATTTTTACATTTACTAGCTGAACAGGGATATTCCCCAATGATTATTAAGTTCAACTTAAGTAAGTGTGATTTTCCTAGGGATTCAACCAACCTGCGTATCGGATTGCAAGTAAGTTCCTTTTAGGTATATCTTTATCGTCGTACATATCAAAAGAAAATGAGATGACAATTTGAAACAAAATTAGGTGGATATAATCGAGAACTAATGTTGACTCAACATATCAAATCTACCTTAGGTACTAGTATTTGCATTGCAATAACGCGTTATCGCGTTTATATAATCCGTGAAAGTCATATTATCTATATCGACTTATCCATAGAACAGAGTTCGATGTGATCATGACGCAAAAACTAGTTTTTTAGCTAAATGAGATGTGTCTCATCGATCGAACTCTGTTCTATGGATAAGTCGATATATAAGTCGAGAAAACCATCTCAAACACGATAAATGCTATTTATATATTTAGATTCGCCAGGTTTTGTTTATATTAATTCTGAATTTAATATAACAGTCTTTTTTAGCTTTTTCTATAAAGACTTATTATTGGATCCTCCTCAAGAATAAGTCAACTACAGGTGGTGTTTAGTAATTACGAGTATGAAATAGCCGGACAGCTAGCTCCGAGGCCTTTCGGTGGATGCCAAAGTTGTTCCAGGCATAAAGAAAACCACCAGATCTTAGGTCAGTCATATTCTGTTCGCTAATCTGCTTAAAGCACCCATCTAATGCAGTTTACTAATGTTATATTTTTTACTTAGCTAAAATATGCTAAAGTACGTAGTAGTCTTAGCATAAAAAAAGCAATCTGCGAAGACAATAGGTGGATGTAAATTCTTTGCTATAAAATAAAACTTTAATGTTAGTTTACACACCGAGTTCCAAATGGCGCGCATTTGAGGTAAGAGTTTATTTCAGAGCTTTGAATAAGTTTACTGTCGCAATATTAATTTCTATCCTACAATTATTTACTCATATGTAATAGTAACGTTTGGACATTTAAAACTTACACACAGGACTATGAACTCTAGCCGATAAAACAACTTTTTATACCTTTTCAGTAGTAGTTTCTCCATCAGGCTTTACATCTTCGTGAATAGGCTGAGCGTGGTTGTTGACAATACGGAGGGCACCTACAGCATCTCTTTTACTTCTAAAATGAGTCGTTGAACTTGATGGCTGAAAATAATACATTTTAAACTGGTAATATCTATTTATTTTGCTTGTTTGAATTCGAACCCAGGACCGTCGCTGGGAAAGGTTGAATCTTTACCGAAATAAGAAAAAGAAAGTTTTTTCTTTATTTATTGGATTCTTTTATTATAGCCGTATACAAAAAAGAACTTCTAGCCACATTTTATAAACTTATGAAATCCCAAGAAGGAATCTATTAGTAAAACAGTATCAAAATACCCATAGTTTCTGAGATTTATCTATTAATACAAAACAACAAACGCGGCAGGGGAATTTTATTTACGACTTGAATGATTATTCTAGTTTGGTTAATGAAATTAACAATTCAAGTGAATTAAAAAGGAAAGGAAGATCCAAATTAAATAGAATTGTAGATTATACGTTTCCGGTTTTGTTATGATTTTTTAATTCATAAGTGGAAAAGGATCTACTGAAAAACATTTTATCGAAATGAGATATATGGTACGAGAGAAGGTTATTTTGATAAGAGAGAGAATCGTTAAATACCTATATTCAATTTTTGGAAATATTATTAATTACTCACTATTTTAAGGCTTCCGACAAATAAGAAATAATGTAGAAAAAACAACAATATACAAAACCTCATTCTGTTGTAATACATTTCAACATAAAACTTCAGGGAATAAGAATTTATAAAATGTGCAGAACATAAAATTGTAATAAATTCTGACTTTTACGAACCTCATAATGCAGTGTTTTATTTTGTTCACGATTGTCGTAATACTTCGAAGATGTTGAAAGTAATAAGTATTTGCTTATTTATTTTCACAGTTCAAGGTCACAGTAATGTAAGTAAATAAAGTTGATAGATATTAATTCTGTGTGATAATGATTTATTTATTATGAAAATTATAATAACTTGATTGAAACAACTCTTTTTTACGGATTTTGCGCATATTTTATTTTATATTTAATCCTGACGTTTCGACTCCTTTACAGGAGCAGTGATCACGGCAAAAAAAAATTGTTTTATTCAAATCTGTAATATTTTTTATATATTTAAGATATATAAAAAAGACTTCAGACCCAATTGTCTACAGAAAGTTAAAGTGTTAACATGTTCGAATAAAATTAATTATTATACCACGAAAGAAAATCTTTCGTTTCCCATATTAATTAAAAGTATTACTAAAAATGTTTTAATTTTCCATATTTTTTAGTTTACAGGGCACAAAATATGCTTAAATAAGTGGAAATGAAACGTACCGTGAATTTTTGTTTTAATGTGATCGTTAATAGGCACCTTCTGGGTTAACTCGTTCCATTGTGGCTCCAGTCTTGGCCCCCAGGCTTGATTGGGATCAAAAGCGAACCCTTTAAAATTTTTAAAAAATAGTCTTATTTTTATTTAAAAAACTAAAGTTTTAAAAAATATATTCAGATCTTTAGAACTGAAATATTTTACAATATGACGAGGAACTGTTGTTACTATAAAAAACCTACTTCACTCTTATCTCGGTGGCTTAGTGGTCCACAGCCTCCCGGATGATGGAGGTGTGGTATCGTTTCGCGCTTTTGACTATTTTCATCGTTTCATTTTCACTTATTTTACTAATAAATAATTAATAATAACTTATTTAATTCAACATAAAATTCGACAAAATCAACAAATAATTCCTTCTAGGCTATGCAGTCGCTAAGCATAAAGCTACGCTAGCATTATGATGCTAGCTAGATATTGGAGCGGAGCGTAATACCTGAAAAATGATTTTTTTTTTGTTTCGATGGGAATTTTTGCGAATTTCAAAATTCGGGCTATATTACAATCTGGTCCTAAACCTGTTGATTCGATTCCACACAAAAAACATTAAAATCGGTTAAGAACTCGGGGAGTTATGGCGTAACAGACAATGCGCCATTGGAGCTTCGCTCGCTCCGCTCCAATAATATAGAATACTTCCAGAAGACAGATCACGTTGACTGTATTTCATGCTAAGAAGGCTTTAATATCAAACCACAATGTGATGTTATAGCAGTAAATTCTACCCAAAATTTATCAATTTTCATTAAACTTGTGAATATTACAATACATTATATATCTGTAAAATGAAGGGGAAATAACTAATGACAAATCATCACCTTATAGAAATTGCAAGATGATGCAGATTTACAAACAGCGCTCATGCCTCAAGAGTTGAATCCTGATTTCATTTCAGAAAAGGTAATAGACATATAGAATAGAAAAGGGAAAAGGTAATAAAATCATGATTACTAAATAAATTGTATTAAATTTCACACATATTTAAATAATATACGAGTACATAAATAAAAAATCTACAACCGAGATTAAAGTACAGAGATTAAAATTACTTTATTTAATTTATTTTCCTTCTTAGTATTTGTGACAATAAAATAAAACGAACATGTTTATAATCTAAATTGGCAAACAAATCGACTTGTGCTCATGGTCAACCCCAACGATTTAATTTCATATTTTACTAAAATGGCTTATTCCGAATGCTTTTAATGATTATGAAATGTAATTAAACTTTTTTGTCTATGTTTCCGGAGCATTCGAAAGCCAGAAAGTCGGCAGATCTGCCCTCGCCCTGTGTGGCGCCCTTTCCTTTCGCGACGGGTGATATAAACGAGTCACTGCATATCTATTTTATTCCTGTCGTTACGGGATAATGTCGCCAACCTGTATAAAGGCAGTGATTGTTAATTTTCGTTTCACTAGCACTATTGCGCGGAATTGAAAAAAGGGTTGTAGAAGTTGATCTCACTCTCACGTATATGTAAAGTGCAAATCATGTCGATAGCAAAACAGATGAGGTGGTAGTATAGTGTGGATTTTAATAATAATATTTGAGGTTTAATAGAGATGACAAAATATGTCAAACAGGTTTGCTACAAAAAAGATAAACTATATTTAATCATCTGAAATAGTATCGTATTAATAGAATCGGAAGTTAAGATTATTTAGTCAGCTTTGCATTGCAAATGATGAAGATTTGAACCGATTGCTGCTACTAACATGGATCCGCTTGCTGTCACAAGGTACCTAATTGCTTTACTCGATTTAACAATTAGTTTGGATCTGTGATAGAGTTCCTAGAAAACAGAGACCCAGAACTGCGTGACAATCCTCATTTCATCTCATCAAAGAGCGATATTATGCACTAAATTGACCGGTATAAATTATTTAATGATGTCAGTCTCCAACTTCAATACCTTAAACTTGATTAAGAAAAAAAAATCGTATTCGTTTTCAAATAACTATAATATAAAAGAAATATCGGTAGACGGAAATTCAATAACTTTTACTCTCATTTATAAGTTCAATAACGACGACTTGCTTGTCAACACTTGGTAAACCTCCACAAAGATGTCAAGTAATTCCAGGACATTATAAACATGGACAAACTAGACAGGGTTGTGGATCCTCTTATAAATCTGAACACAAATTGACGACAAATGATGAATTTATAATAAAATTCTACGGTGGCTTCCGAGAACTTTGGCTGCAGAAGCCAAGAAGAGAAATCGGGGTCATGTTACTGAAGGCGGCAAGTTAAGGTTGATTTTAAATAAAATCGAGCCTAATATTACCAACTCCTTAAAATGCATCTAATTAAATCTTCTTATTACTTATGTTATAAATTCATATCTTTTTAAAGTCAATACAAGTATGCGTTCGAACTGCTCTAATTGAAAACTTCTTCTTTTATTCTTAATACTAAATCTAGAAATAGGATTGGTATCATGCAGAAATATATGATCGAAGGTATCATGACCTAAATTGAACATTCTGTTTGTTCCTCTCTAATCTCAAATCTAGAAATACTGTAGGAACATATTCACTATATTTGTCATATTTTCGGTATAAGTACACTTGAATTATATTTTCGACATACCATTCACCTTATTAGCAGATGGGTCGTTCTACTTTTCTACCGACAATAGCCTGTCCTTCGTCTTATTATGACATCTCGTTAGAATATTGATATTAACGGTTTTTTTAATTCGGTTCGAATAAACGTCCATATTTTTCTTATCTATTAATATTATGTAATTTTTCATTTTCTCCAATCAACATATTTTTTCGTTTGTTTTCCGTAGAATGCCGTGACTGAGTGGTAAACCGAAATGTGGTCACCACAGAAAAAGGCCACTCTGTCACATATTTTTTTTAAAAACCAACATTAAAAAGGAATTAATATTTGCCGCAAAAGAAATTTAATTAGTCCTAATGACAACACAGATGCAATTTCTTTTAAATTCCATACAGAAACCACAATTATGGATAGTTCAAAAACTAAAAAAACAGAAAAACGTCGTTTCACTGTCAGTAAAAAAGAAGAACCAGATACCTAACGATATGAATTAATATTATTCTCTTCTGATTAGTCCTGCATATAACTAAATTTAAATATGCTGACTTCTCCTATATTTATAATGTTTTTTTTATAAGGAAAGGACCTCCTTTCCTTTTCAATGTGTATCGTACCTACGAAACACATAAGAATCATATGATTCATGAATAACTTATGCGTTTATCATTGCATACATCTACTCGTATAATTTTAGCTTTAACCATAAGCCAACCGTCACAATTGATTTAACCAAAGATGGTTTAATCATTACTTTGTGAATCATGGCATAATTGAATGCGATAGGAATAACTGAAATAAATGCTATAAAAATACATTTTTAAAACCAAGAGATTAATTAATTAACAGAACAGATTCTTAATATATTACAATTGTTAAATATGTAAAGTAACTCAGACCGTTCACGGAAAAGGAATTACGTTGTTGCATTTATTAAAGAAAATAGATTCACCTATGGACGAGAGGTTGAAATTTTATTAAATGTTAAAATAGTCTATTGCAGAAAAAAAACACTTAAAACCTTCGTATTTATAATCTTTCTAAATAGAGAGATAGCTGAATACATGCTGCTTCTTATTTATCTAACACCAACACTTTCCTACAAACAATTGTCACTCCGTTGCATCAGGCCTGGAGGCTCCGAAACATTTCCATAACAAAAAGTAAGCCCTCAATCTTCATATTTATTAACAATTTAGATAGCTCTCATAGTATGCACTTCCACTATACCTCACACAGTCATATCTCTGTTCAAGAGTTTAAAATGTAATAATTAACAAAAAAATAACTTTAATGGAGAACCAAACACGATGGGCGTGCTCCAGTGATTAAAATAGGCCCCATTTTTACTTTTCGTTTATATTAATGATCTCCCTCATTTTACAAAAAACTTGTGTGCGTGGTACTGTCTGCAGTGCATAACTCTTTAGTTTTTTTAAGGTGGCAGAAGCAGTTTATGCTTGGACTGTGTAAAAAGTGCTCTTCCTAAAGTAGTTCACTGGTTCATTAACTCGAATTTAACTGTGTAAAAGTTACTGTAAAGCAGATCATTACGCCAATAAATACGAACGGTAAAGCCATCGAACTTGTAACTCCCACTATAAACTCGAGGCTGCAATGGGATTCTCATATCGATGCCTTATCGGGCATAACCCGCGGAACTAACCGCAGCATATGCTGTTAAAGGCTTATGACAAATATTGGAACGGCATGAATATTTTATTTCAGTCATCTTAATAATATGAAATATTTCATTATGACTAATGGGTTGTTTTTGTGGGGCTCAGCTGCCAATATTTATAATATATATTTATTTTTTAAAAAGCCATGTACAACATATGATCCAGAGATTCCCTTCGACAACTTTAAAGAAATAAGATTAATAACAAACTTTAAAATCGTATGTTTACAAGGAAATACTGTAGCACTTTTATAAAATAGAATGATATTCATGCAATAGATACAAAGAAAATGGGGAGTTCCAAGTTTCAAACGTCGAAAGCAAGTGGCTGCTTATTTTCAGTTAGCATTATTGACAAAGTTCCACTAATATCAATGAATTATTTCTTAAAAAGTTTAAAAATATTATATTAAAAATATATAATAATACATTCTACATACATCAGTGATTATACTGAGACTAAAATAAACAAAATGTGTAAATAGTCTCATTCAACAAAGAAGTTTATATCATAAATAAAATATTGCTAAAAATTTGTACAATGTAAAAAGTTTACAATTATTTTAATGAATAATTTTTATGATTGGATGAATCTGTCGACCTGAAGATGACTCATTTGGCAGTTTTAGAAAAATAAAAATACTATGTATTTTGTTAAGAGAATGGAATGAAAAAAAAAATGGAATCCATCTATAAACTCTTCTTTTCGGAACGCTTCCATTTATAAATTTATTTTTTATATTTAATACAAAAAAATCTAATTGGAAATGTTGCGCTTACGCAACGATGGTTTAAGATGGGTAATAGACAATGATGCACGTAGCATATATGTAGTTACTAGACTTGTTTCTATTTATTTTGTATGTTTTTTTGTCATGACAGTACCTACTATATAAGTTTACTTTTATAACAAGGTTCCACGCAATATTACTGAACCACTTTTTGAAAAGTTTAAATAGTTGTTAAAAATGTAATATAGGTGATTATTTAAAGAATGCGTGAAGTTAATAGCATCATTTCTATTTATTTCACATATTTTTTGCATTTATATTTCTTACTAGCTGACCCAGCCACGCGTTGCTGTGGCACAGTAATTTTAAAGATTTTTTTTAATAAAAGTATTCTAAGTTACTCCTTATTACGTCAGCTACCTGCCAATAAAAGTCCCGTCAAAATCGGTCCAGCCATTTCCGAGATTAGCCGGAACAAACAGACAGACAGACAAAAATTGTAAAAAATGTTATTTTGGTGTATGTATCGTATATATATTCATATGCATGTAGTAAAAAACGATTGTTTCAATATTACAAACAGACACTCCAATTTTATTCATAAGTATAGATGAGTCTTAGTAGTACTATTAAAGTTTTCATAAATGTTTAATTACTATGTATAAAACACATCATTAAAGGGATAAAAAGCAATAGCCGAGTTTCTAGCGGGTTCTTCTTGGTACAAAGTCTCTCGACATTGTATTTATGAAGGCATGACGTGGCTGTTAATGTTCAAGCATACGACACACGCTTTGCAAATGCCCACATTGAATAAAAAGTATTTCCTCTATTTTATATTTATAGTCCAACATTTTTTTTAATATTTATAGCCCGTCTTGCGTCTCTCTCCCTGATCCTCCTTCCTGATATTACCACTATCAAGTTAGAAAGAAAGAAACTTTATTATACGATGATCTTTGACATTGACATCGGATCGTTGTCTTAGGTGATATGTTATTTAGTAGTCGTGTATGATGTATCACATAAAAAATTATTGCCATCTCATCAATTTGCCTAAACTTGGCAATTCTCCAGAAATGTTCGAGAGCTATAAATGCAAGCGAAGTTCGATATCCATTTGTTTATTAAAAGAAATAGTGTTTGATAAAATATGTTGTATTAAAATGAAAACGGGCACATGTATTTCATAAAACCAGAAATAATAAATAAATAATATGATGCAGAAAAATAAGGTTTTTAGTTTTATTTGTTCAGTAATTTACATTACTGGAGAGTCATTCACTGAGAGTGTAGTTAAATATTCCTCAAATATTTTTCTTTTTACTCATATATTTGTAATCTATAGTATTTATAGATCTTTGGATCCATAAAAGCATTTCAAATATATTCCAAATTTACAGTTTTTCAAGTTTTCCTTGCGCTAAAAAAATCAACAAAATCAGGAAACAAAGCATCCGTCGTCAACTTGTCTATTTCGAAACGTACGAACGCCTACTAAAGTAAAGCGATTGAGAAGCGCAGGGAATATTTTGATTACTAGTTTCTTCACTTTCATGGAGTATCTGGTGTTGATACCATTACAAAATCAAAGCAGCATTAATTAACAAGCAACCGAACAGCAGGCTCCGCGCACTCAGCATTCAAAACTTGGGTCACACACCTTGATCTGGCACCGTGTGATATATTTTTATTTCGTGAAATAAAGAAATAACAAACATGGATACAGTTTTCATCGTCGAAATATGCACTAAAAGCGTTTGAGAAAGCCGTAGAAGAGGTGTGTGCGGCGGACTAGAAAAAGTGTTTTGGTACTGTAGTGGCTGATAGAGAATTCTTCGAAAAGATTTAATAAAAATTATTATTAATTATAAGTTCATTTTTCAGTTTCTGTATATGGCGACCCTGGCTAAAACAATCCGAGCATGAGTGCATTTTTTGTGACATCCGTCTAAACATCTGTCAGGCACAACGTTAAATTCTTTTATTTTAAATTTTTACTTTGGGTAAATCAATCACTTCGTGCATTTCGTTCACCGCACTAAGAGCTAAAAAAAAAACAAAAATGAATCGCCAATAATCGAATAATCGAAGTAAGAGATAATAATGCCACACGTGACTATCGTAGAAGAAAAGGTATTTTACTTCGGCCAACCTCGCCAACACGCTGGAGCAACAAAATTATATTTTGATGTTAATCTACACTCTGAACTATTCTGGCGGTTGCGCTATTGATATGGATAGCCCGCATATAAAAGAAGTATTATAAAAGATTGATGGAGCTGGCACATCAACGGTTTTATATAAAGAAGATTTACCAGTATATTGCGTCGTTAAAGGGAACAGAACCCAGCTATTCCGATGCCACGCGATGCTGTCGTAAAATGTGTGCGTGTGTTTGTGGAACCTGACTAAAAGCGACGTTGCTGTGATCTGGCCTTTCTTAACTGAAGCACGGGCATGAAAATTTTGAAATATTTATTATTAGTCGCACTATCAGTATGTTATGTCCATATTTTTATCATATCTTTTTAATCAGTGTCGATAATATACCATTCTTACACTCTTATTATGCGGTGTGATGTCATGATATTTGTTTTTTCCTATAGCTGAGCAATTAGAAAGTTTCCAAGGAGTCACCTTTTATTAAGATCCCTCGAGACGATTCATTAAATATAGACTGGAATCGGAAAGGTAGAACTTCAGTATCGATTATCAATAAGATACTTATTTATTAAAGCAATCTTAATTAATTCAACTAAGCAAACATGTGCAGAGCAGTGACAATGATTCGGCGATTAATATTCCCAACTAACTCAAGGTTTGATCAATCAAATATCCAAAAAATGCACTTAAGTTTCCTTGAAAGAGTGAATAAAGATTTGCAAAAATAAATATAATTGTGAAATATTATAATTATTTTATTTATATATCGATAAAGACTATTTTGTATTGAAAGTTGCCGTCACGCAAGTCGGGTTGATAAGAGATTTATTTCAGTAATATAATAAATTCATTATATACGCATTTAATGAAATATGCATAATTAAAAATTCAAGTATACCGGTTATATTGAATGCTTTTTACAAGAAGTAAAAAGTGATTATAGTGGGTTTTTCTACCGACTTGTACACTGAGATCGATTCAGAAAAATTACACACTGCCCACTGGCCACAACTTAAAAAAATCAATATAATTTCTGGAAATATGGAAAATATATTACATACTAATATGGAAGTTTTTTAAACAACATGCGAACTATATCAAAACCAAAAATATTTTGTAAAAACAAAAAGAAAACATGTCATCTTTATAGCATTTCGAAAATTTATTTTTAGAGTAAGATTTTAAATCCCACCTGAGCTCAGTTGAGCTCGGTTGTCGATATATATATATATCGGCGGGAGCTGCACCTCATCATCTCCAGGTTCTTGCTGATGATGTTCAGACATCGAGAAAGTCGCAAAATAATACCACTACAGTCTTCTGTTTACTAAGGTTTATTGATTACCAAACTTTGGCTACAAAATAATTACGGATGATAATGATTGCTAAAGATTTAATTTAACAACTCAAGAAAACACGTGGAATGTAGTGAGGTTAGCTGTGTCGCGATCACGCACCACCGTTCGTTACTGCCGCTGTCCACAGACTGCCTTCCAAATCAACCGCCCTCTAACGTCAACTGTCACGTTGCCTCAGATCGCGTCACAACTAAACACACTCAAGCAAAGGAATTAAAACAATCATTCCAAATGAATGTGACAAATCAAAATTAATAATAATTACGAAAGTTGCTTGACATTCCACTACGTATATCTAGTATCTCTGACATTCACACGTCCTCGTGGGAGATTGTATCTGAAAGTAGAGATATTTCACGCGAGTAACAAGTCCACTCGGCCGTCCTGACTAATACTAATTTAAGAAGACAGTATCACAGAGATTTCAACAGTCGATTTAATCAAAATATCACATTGTCGAAAGTCACATATTACAATACGTCAGCCAACTCTATTGTTTTCAATTTCACATAGCATTAACTTCTGCTAGCTAGCCAGTGCTCTGTATCACCACTCAACCAGCAGTGAAAGCCGATCCGTACAACGCAATGCTTAACCAGCAAAGCAAAATCGTAGCGCTTAACCAGCACTACCCTAACACCGAGTACTTAACCAGCACTCCCGCACGCTTAACCAGCAATGCGAATCGTAGCACTTAACCAGCACTACCCTTACATCGAGCACTTAACCAGCACTCCCGCATGCTTAACCAGCAATGCGAATCGTAGCGCCTAACCAGCGCTACATACACTACCACTAAATCAGTGATTACAGAACACTAGCGTTGAACCGTATAGTCTTTTACCAGCACTATACACACCATGCTATTGTACAACTACATTGTAAAATGTACTTTCAGCATTTGTAAAAACGAACTATAAACTCCTACTCTTGGGGACTAATCGTTTCATCCCCTGACTCTACATCGTCATAAAACTCAGAGGGAAAGTTAGGATCAGGCATTTTCCTGAGTCGATCGTGAGCATATTTATACTGACGGTTACCACTTAACGATTTTAGAGTGTATCGATCGCCATCCAGCACTTCGATTACCTTAAAAGGTCCTTTAAATTTTGGGTCAAGTTTCGTTTGGTTTCTTTCTTCATTTTTGAGTAACACAAAATCGCCTACAACAAACCGATTAACTTTACACTTATTTGCATCGAATCTCGCTTTCTCGTACTGTGCGCTCTTGTCCATATTACTAACAGCTTCAGATCTTACTTCATCTATGTTAATTTCAGGCTCATCAGAAAACATTAAATCAATGGGACGTGCTACTCTACCTATAAGAAGTTCTAAGGGACTATGATTAGTAACTCTATTTACAGTACTATTAAGGGCTATTTGTACATCCGGAAGTGAATCTTGCCATGAGCGATCCTTGCTGGTCTCTACGCACGTGAGCATATTTTTTAGAGTGCTCATGACTCTTTCCACTTGACCATTGGCGCGCGAACTTCCTGTTGCTATTAAGTGTAAACTAATATTGTGAGAAGAACAAAATTCAAGAAATTCAACGCTGGCAAAACAACGTCCTTGATCCGCGATAACTCGTCTTGGAGCACCAAACAAACTGACACAACTTTTTAAAGCACGCACGCTACTAGCAGTATCAATATTAAGAGTGTGGTGTAGTAAGACAAACTTGGTGAAAGCATCAATCAAGACGAAAACGTATTCTTTTCGGTCATTTTTACCGCTTAACTTACCCGTAGCGTCGATATGTAAAGTATGCCACGGAATGGCAACTTTAGGGATAGGATGTAGTTCAGCAGCAATTTTACCAGAATTCGACTTGGCCATCTTGCAAGTGGCACAATTCTCTACAAATTTTCTAACGAATTTGGACATTTGTTCAAACCAGTAAAGGTCATACATTTTCTCAAGGGTCTTTGCCCATCCGAGATGAAGAAGAGACTCATGCGTAGTACTAACTACTGACCATCTTAAGGCTCTAGGCACTATAGGAAGACTTCGAGATCTACGATTGCGTTGGATTTTGCGATGTAAGACACCAGACCTAATTTCATAAGTCTGTGCTACATCATTATTTAGGTCACCGTTATTCAGCTTAGTTACTAGTTCTGAAATCTCTACATCTCGTTGTTGCTCAGCTAACAACCAATTAGCAGAAAGGTTTGCGATATTAACATGCTTTTGCTCTACCTTGGTAACAGAAACCTTTTCAGGGATAGGGTTTCTCGAGAAGAAATCGGCGTGTTGCATACGCTTTCCATCTACATGGACTATGTTGAAGTCAAAAGACTGCAAAAACGCCCACCATCTGTGTACCCTAGGTGTAAGATCTAACTTTTTACGAGTAGACTCAAGGGCACGACAGTCTGTTAGGACGGTAAACTTTTGTCCATATAGATAGTGCCTAAAATGTCTAATAGCGTTAACGACTGCTAGAGTCTCCAACTCATAAGAGTGGTACTTAGCTTCCGCAGTCGTAGTTCGCTTACTGTAATAGGCAATTACACACCGTTTTCCCTCTTTCTTTTGAATTAGAATTGCACCATAGCCGACTGAGCTAGCATCTGTGTGCACTTCGATGGGGTGATTCGGGTCGAAAATGGTTAAAACGGGGTCCTTAGTCAATGCTGATATAATTGTCTGTCGGATATTCTCGTGAGAATCATCCCATTTAATGTTACCCTTCGAGGCACTTGTCAATGCATAAAGGGGTGCCATTATTTGGGAAAATTTTGATATGAACTGCCGAAAGTACGAAGCCAAGCCTATAAATTGACGTAACTGAGTTACTGTACTTGGAGGAGGAAGATTCACTAGAGCCTCTATCTTTTTAGGATTGGGTTTGATTTTGCCACAACTAACCTCATATCCTAAGTACTCAACTGTCTGTTTAAGGAAGGAGCACTTCTTCAAATTGAAAGAAAATCCGGATTTGGTCAATACGTCTAAAACAATCTGTAATCTTTGTAGTCCTTCATCGATACTAGAAGCTATAACCATAATGTCATCCATATAGACTATTACAAATGAATTAGCCAGTTCTCCCAACACCTTTGTAACTGCTCGTTGGAAGATAGAGGGGGCATTTCGCAAACCAAAGGGCATAGAGAGGTATTCGTACTGCCCGTCGGGCGTCACAAACGCGGTATGCTCTATAGAGTCTGGATGAACAGGAATTTGATGGAAACCGCTAGCCATATCTAGAGTCGTAAAATATAGAGCACCATGAAGTCTGTTTATTTGATCAGAAATCACTGGCAATGGAAATCTGTCCGGTATTGTATTATAATTCAGCTCGCGATAGTCTACGCACATCCGGTCAGTATTATCCTTTTTCTTTACGAGAAGAATTGGGCTGGCGAATGGAGAAGAACTGGGACGGATCACATTAGAGTAAAGTAACTCTTTAATTTTATTTCGCACTATCTCTCGTTCTTCGGGACTTAACTGGTATGGGCGACGACTAACAGTTTTATTTGGATCCTTTAGCCTTATTTGCATAGGCTCAGTATTGGCGGAAGAATAAGGGGTACACAAAATAAATTTATCTGAAAACTGAGTTAAAACTGAAAGAAGCTTAGGTCTGAGTTTCGAAGGAATATCAGTATCAATGTCGTTAAATTTCGTTATATCTGACTCTGTAACATGTAAAATTTTATGCGTATGAGTAGATTCTGAATGAGGAATTGCATGAGAATCAGCAGTCGATAGCACATTTAGCTCTACATTGGACTCTACATTGGACTCTACATTGGACTCTACATTGGACTCTACATTGGACTCTACATTGGACTCTACATTGGACTCTACATTGGACTCTACATTGGACTCTACATTGGACTCTACATTGGACTCTACATTGGAGTCTATATTTGACTCTACATGAGATAAAGCATTAAAACTCAAACGGGTCACAGTTTTTTTAAAAATTAATGAATTAGAGGTCATGTTAACAGAAATTCCGTCACATAAAATTTCTCGACCGATCACTATATCGTGCTGAAGGTATTCATCTGGTAAAACGTGAAAAACAATTTTTATAATAATATTATCAATCGTGACAGACGCTAATATTTTAAAATTACTATTTACAGAAGATCGACCAATACCCGTCATAGTAACGACAGAATACATACGCTCACCTTGAAGCTTACATGAAACACTATTTTTAATTAGGGAACACTCTGCTCCAGTGTCAAAACAGAAGTCAAGCGACTCACCGGCTTGTCTTAAAACTCCTGTAGGTGCGCTGACTGCGCACAGATCCACGCGACGTTGTTCTGGAGCTGCACTTCTACCACTCGTGCCAGTACCATCACCACTAGTCCTTCCGTTGTTTACTTCAGAACATCGGCTCGCATAATGGCCTTGACGCTTGCATTTGTAGCAGGTGATGAAACTGGTATCCCTAGTAGTCTTCATCACAGGTAAACTGCCAGACTTGTTGCCATCTATCGAGCTTCTACTGAAGTTACACATAGAAGCTTTGTGGCCAGATTTTCCACAACGGTAACACTTGAAAGCAATAGTTGTACTAGTAGGTTTCAACCGTTTGTTTTCCGGCTCATCATTGCTGGTGTTCACATGCTTCCTCTTTAAAAACGACAGTGCTAGAAGTTCTTTCTGGAGTTTGCTTCTACTATCAACCTCAGTTGTAAACGCCAATCGCTGCACTCTATCATCAAGGGGTGACAAATGTGCAAGCACAGTTGATATCGCGATTTGCTCCACTGTTAAAGTTTTCCAGCGTAACATTAAGGAAGTGAGCACCCGCGACGAATATGTTGCAAGGTTTTCACCTTCCTGGGGCTAACTGCTACTCAAATTAATGAGAGTAGCGGCAGATGTCTCAGGACAGTCATATCTAGCAACGAAGTTCTCCTTGAAATCACTCCATGTCATTCCTGGGAATGAAATCTGTGACAACCACGTGGACGCTTGTCCTTTCAAAGCCTTGCTCAAAGTTATCATGAGCGATGCACCTTTAAGCTCACACTCTGCTATGCACATCTCAGCGGTAGCTACCCAGGCGCGTGCATCCACATCTGGTTTTTCGGGATCGAATTCGGGAAGTCGGATTTCCTTACTTGTACTGGGCGATTTCATTGCTTGCAACAATGCAAGGAAATTCCGGTTCTGTTGTTCCAACAGCAGACGCCATTTTTCTTCTCCATCGGCCGCATGGCGAGGTTGATGATCAGATGGGCATTGAGCTGCTAATCCCACTTCTGATATCGGCGGGAGCTGCACCTCATCATCTCCAGGTTCTTGCTGATGATGTTCAGACATCGAGAAAGTCGCAAAATAATACCACTACAGTCTTCTGTTTACTAAGGTTTATTGATTACCAAACTTTGGCTACAAAATAATTACGGATGATAATGATTGCTAAAGATTTAATTTAACAACTCAAGAAAACACGTGGAATGTAGTGAGGTTAGCTGTGTCGCGATCACGCACCACCGTTCGTTACTGCCGCTGTCCACAGACTGCCTTCCAAATCAACCGCCCTCTAACGTCAACTGTCACATTTCCTCAGATCGCGTCACAACTAAACACACTCAAGCAAAGGAATTAAAACAATCATTCCAAATGAATGTGACAAATCAAAATTAATAATAATTACGAAAGTTGCTTGACATTCCACTACGTATATCTAGTATCGACTCTAAGATACTCCGCTCTGCGACATATATATATCATAATAATAAATAATATATATCAGACGCCCACTGCTTGTATTGCATAAAACCAGCAATTATTAATAAATAAAATAATAAAGAAAAATGAGGTTTTTAATTTAAATTATTCAGTAATTTACATTTCTGAAGAGATATTCAGTGAGAGTGTAGTCATATTTGCCTCGAATACTTATCTTTTTACTCATATATTTATAATCCATAGTAGTTATGGATCGTAGGATCCATGAAAGCATTTCAAATATATTCCAAATTTGTAGATTTTCCAATTTTCCTTGCCCTAAAAAAATCAATAACATCAGGAAACAAAGCGTTAGTCGACAATTTGTCTATTTCGAAAGGTACCATCGCCTGCTAAAGTAAAATGATTGAGAAGCGCAGGGAAAATTTTGATGACTAGTTTTTTCACTTTCACGGAGTATCTGATAACTTTCACGGAGTAACTATTCATTATTTAATTTTTCTTCACTTTCACGGAGTGGAGATTTATCATAACAATAAATAATATGTATCATCATCATGTCAACCGAAAGACGTCCACTACTAGACAGTAGCTTGATAGAAGATTTTAGTCATAATTTCCACGAAATTCAGGCAGGCTGGAGAACGCAGCAAAGGCCATATTTCGGAAAACGCTGCTGCCCATTTTTAAAATGTATATAATAAATATTCAAAATCTTAAAATTGTAACATTACCGTGCTTAAACATTTTAGAAATGTGTCAGTTTGTAAGAAAAAACCCGAATTTTTATACTAAAATCATTATAGCGCCCCGGCGCAACATAAATAATCTTTTGTTAACAAAATCTAAACTAACTTTACACAGCTTAGTTCCTTACCCGATTTATATTTTTTTATATTTTATGCATTTTCAATGCGATCTTATAAGATAAATTATTATAATAGAAAAATACTAGAAAAAATCGACTCGGGTAACAAGTGAATTCTCAGGCGGGAATCGAACCCGCAACCTTTGGAAATCCGGTCCAATGCTCTCCCAATTGAGCTACCGAGCCTTGCGAACACTCGTCGAAATTTTCTAGTACCTTCCTGATTTTACGCTGTTGGCCAGCGTTGTTTCATCAATGAGAGGAACATCCTCTCGTATTCGAAAGAAACATTTTTACAAATGTTTGGTCAATCGATTAAGATGAAACAGCCATGTTAGATTTATATTTTTTATATTTTATGCATTTTCAATGCGATCTTATAAGATAAATTATTATAATAGAAAAATACTAGAAAAAATCGACTCGGGTCGCAAGTGAATTCTCAGGCGGGAATCGAACCCGCAACCTTTGGAAATCCTTTGGATTACCCGATGTTAATTAAAATCTAAAATAAACTACCAGAATACCTAAAAGCAGAAACAAATACTAATAAATTCATAAGTTGTTTGAAAAAGTTATTAATAACAAAAAGTTATTATTCTATAAATGAATACTTTGAGGAAAAAAATTCTGAATGTCTGCCCCTCTACCCTTCATTGCTACGCCTTCCGAGGTGCATGTGATAATTAGTGCTTGCATGTTCTGTTTAGTCACTCAGTCGCATGTAACGCAATTTGTGAATAAATAAATAAACAATTACCTCCACTATAATTAGTTGCTTTTTACGACTTCCTTAAGATTGAAGGTTTTTATCTCTGCGGAACACTACGCGGCTAAACAATATTACAGTGCAATTTGTCAAGATTCGTAGAGGCTTATCGGCTACGGATTATTGACTGTAGCAAGGTCGTTCGTAGATATCTTCATTCTTTGCTACGACATACATCAAGTTATCACTACAGTTAGGGCACGCAATTTATCTCAACTACAATAAAACAGATATGGGAACTGTTAAACGTTAATCAAATTATATCCCCTGCTTACCACCAAGAGAATTAAGAAGCATTACTGAACTCCCATAAACACCTAGATGCCTATTTTGGGATTAGTTAGAAATCACACTGGTAGGTAAGTTGTGTAACATACTGAGTAGGTAATTTGCATGTTGGTTCCGTAGTTATATTATACTATTTTTCTAGTTACCCTTTGGACTCTAGTGTGCTATGTGTCATTTTTTTATTTAGAATGGGTTTGCTTTTGATCTCAATCAAGCCTGGTGGCCGAGACAGTCGGGAGTATCAAAATAAACAGATTTCACGGCCGTATTCCTTGATAGTGTCGATTTAGCGCGGCGCGTAAATCATTCGGTGCTCGCTTGCATTTGTCTTAACTGGGGATAAAAGAATATTAGGGCAGGCATACACACACACCTACACACACATTCACACTTTGCTTAATTGTTAAATTTTGTTAAGATTATTGTTGATGTACCCAGTATTTTGTTCATATTGATAGTAAACATAATGAGTTTCTGGAATTGGCCGCTAAACTGAATTACACTTTTAGTTAATTTATAACTATACGAAAACTGTAGAAACTTTGTTTATTAATAAATAAAAAAATAAACTTATAAATTTGTTTTTTTCAATGAGATTGCAGACCCTATATATTTGATATGAATTTTAACTTGATAATGCGTTCCCTAAGGATTCCTATTCTAAAATAATGGCCTTGACCGACAAACAGATAATGAAGTAATCTTATAAGAATTCTGTTTTTCTTTTTGTAGTTCGGAACCCTAAAAATGCATAAGAGAAAATTGTACATAAAAACCGCACTAAGCATTTTGTACTTTAGATTATATCTGGAAAAACATCAAAGATTTTGTATAGCTTTAAAATTGTGTTAAGTGTACGTTAACTTTATGTCGCGGAGAACTACTGCTACAGCTGTTTCCTATTATGTATACGTATAACAGCTAATACCTACTGGTATTAACATATTTTTTATTGTAAGAATGTAATTCTTTGCAACGTACTGTCGACCGTTCTTTTCAAATTTATGGCAATTTGGCAATAATTTAACTTAAGACATTTTACTTTTGCAAGATAAAATATGGAAACTGATAATTTCTATGATAATATTGTATGTGTGTGGGTGTGAACCTACGCATGATTTCTTTTGTATTTATATGAATAAATATCTTAAAAATTACAGGACCAACCATGGAAAGCGATAATGCCAATATTGCGATCGCGACGCGATATATCGCATGATTCTGCTCCTTCTAGCTCCATTAGCAGCATCCTGAAGAGATATAGTCGCATAATAGCGTGTGTTGTGCTGGCTTTGTCGGCGATAGTCGAAATAGTGCTCTACGTTCTCGACTTCTATATGGGTTAGCGTGAAATATATTTTTAGATGATTTTTTTGAATAAAGTGATAAGCAGAATAGTTATATTTCTTTTTCATTTAATAGTTGTTTTCATTAAGACCCTTGCATCTGTATCATTGGTCAGATTAGTAACATTAAGTATATAATATTTTATGTATATGTATATATCACCGACTACAATATATCAAAACTTATCGATTGATATCGAACTCTATCTGTTGAAATTAAGGTTACAAACCTATTAAATAATTTGAGTGTTACCAATTGTTGACTATACAAATAATCAATGTTTTGAATTCGTTATTATGTATCGGTATTTAAAGATATGCATAGTTAGTTACTAAAAAATAAAGTTGCTGTTAATTTTTCTTTCGCGGGCAAAATATCACATCTCAGTTCAAAGGCACCATTCTCAAGTGTAGTATTATATTGTGGTGTGTGGTATTTACATATATATATAGTAAAGTGTTGATGCTATTCTTCTCTAAATAAATGTATTTAATCTTTATAGGTAAAAATATAAATTAATTGGATTAATTAACTTTTTTATTTTGAGTATAAATTGATAAAATTCACCATGTTAATAAAAACCTCTTCATATTATTTAGTAAAATTAAAATATACTTTATTTATTTTCAATAGTCGTAAGTAATAACTTTGATTCAATATGATGCATGTTAAAACTTACTAGCAACTTGCCCACATAAACGGAATTTTTGCTTTGCTTTCACTGTTTTTTTCATTAAAAAAACCCTAATCAAACTCGGTACCAAGAAAAGCAGAATCTATCACATTGGCATACTTTGGTTCAATTATTAGAAGATCCTTGTTTTCCTACTGTAACAGAAATATTAAGACAACAAAACCATAGTAACTGCTTGTTACTAAGGATAAAAGACCAATTTCGGTTACTGGGCGTCATCGTCGCTCTGACTACGGATTATGAGTGGATTTTATATAATCAATTACAAAAGAAAGACATATTTACAGATGAGATTCAAAGGTATCTATGACATTGTTAAGCATTAAACCTTTTTTAGCCGGATAGCGAAGGAATATGGATTTTAGTCACGCCTGACATTTTAGGAAAACTTATTTTTATCTTGTAATAATTTATTGGATATAAAAACTTGAAACAAGAATATGATAATTACATAACTGTTTCTTTATTAAAGATTATTTTGAACTTGTAAAACTATTACATTCGCCTTTGTAGGCAGTATACCAGGTATTATAGCGTCAGCTTAAAATATGTACGTGGAAAAATTTTTATGACTCTGTTAAGGTCTTCGTAACTCAATTGGAAGAGTACTCGCCCGGATAACGAGGGTTTGAGTCCCGGTAGACTCCTGAAACAAGTTTAATTTTTTCTTGTAATAATTTCATTAGGTATTTATGACATTGGAAATTGTATTTACAATAAAACGGACATCTATAATATATTCTTTTATTAATTGCAAGTTGCATAATTAATAGGAGAGTAACATAATTTAAGAGAGGTAAGACATAGCGAACTATTCGGTTCAATTGGAGCAGCTCAACTAGTAAAATATCTCCACCTTACAGACCACAGCCAAACAACAATCACCTTTGTGTTGTTGCGTTCCTGTGAGTGAGTAAGGTTTCCACAGCTCCTGGGGGTAGCTACGTTAGTAGCAGAGGTCAGGCCTTTAAAGTTAGGGTGACAAACCCATTTTCTAGGCAAGTGCGTCACATCTTAGTTCCAATCGTCATTTACCATAAGGCGAGATGGCGGTCAAGTGCCTGTCTATTTAATATAGAAAATAAAAATAGGAAGATCAGATTGTTTTAATTATACAAATATATTTCGCTTAGCTTCGAATTCTTCATTAAAGAAATCAGAAATCTTTAAAGAATTACTGTCGCATACTGTTCGTAATTCTACTTTCCTACTTTATTACTACTTTTTTATTATTAAAATACCGGAAATCTTTTTTTATAGAAAAAAAAAAGTTTTCACAAAATTTTTACCTCATATGGCACCGCAGCAATTTCCCTCTGAACCGATTAGCTACAAAGGCGTAGGTTCGTTTCCTATGTTAGGATTTTTATCAAGACTTTTTTATATTTATCTTTATTAATTTCAAAATCATTTACTTTTTTGTGTGAATTTTACTAATTTTAAATCCTCAATCATTTTTAATTCAATAATATGTCCGTAACTTAGTTGCCAAGTACAGTAACACAGCAATTGTAACAAGTAAGTAAAACTTAGTATAAGCAATAAAAAGTCTCTATCGAGACAACATTTAAAACTTAATTTTCACTTCGATCTCTTTCTTTCCTTTCCTTCCATCACTCTATCTGTCTACCCTCTTTCTCTACCCGTTTTCGCTCTTGGGCGAGAAGTATCTATAGCTTCAACCGCCAGTTATGACTATGACCAATACTAACAACTCTTATGGACCAAATGTACCAAACTTATAACCCATGTGAATCAGTTATACCCACGAAACTTGATAAACAAGACTTAAAAAAACATAGAACAAGGTCCACAACTTGAATCTGTCATACAAATTTATGTGATAACCGAAATTTGTTTTCAATCGAACTCTACTATAATACGAATACGACTTCTCAAAAGAAATCTAGCCATACGCCAGCCTTTCATAAAATAGCATAACAAATCGACATACTTTTATGATCCCTACATTTTATTTTAATAAGACCATATACGAGTCAAATCAATTCAAAATTGAGGGCTGATTAATGTGATTACTTTTTCATGGCTATCAACTGCTGACCATATAAAATGAGCAGCAAATAAATTAAAGGTAGACGCAGTTTGGAGTCATTGTGGTCGTTGCAATGAAGGGATTCGTGGTGCTATTTGTGCTGCTTGCGCTGCTCAGTATGGCGCTGGTAAGATATCTTTTTGGTTTAACTTTTTATAGAGCTTATTAATTTCCTATGGATGAGAACGCTGAAAGTAGAATAGGTTATAAAGTTAGTTATAATTTTATAACCTATTCTACTTTCAGCGTTCTCATTCAGCTGTATTGGCGTGCCTCTTCGATCACGGAAGAGCTGGAGATAACAATTTTTTAGTCACATATCCGCATAATTTCTGCAATCGATTGTGTCGAACCACCGAACAACTACGCATTGAGTTTTTTACTTTATAAATAAATATTTTTTATGTAATAAGGCGTAACGTAGCGTATGCCATACAAGAGAGTCTAATCTACTAATGAAACTATAAAAATAAAATTATATTTTATTTCACATTGTCAATGTGAAATATAATATAATTTTATGATTTTGATATATTTACATTTTCAATGCTATCTCATATAATAAATTTCTCAGGCTAGTACTCCAAGTACAAAGCATTAATTGAATTATTAAAAAATGTTTGAATACTTTTTTTTTTTACTATTTCGTAACGAGGTTACGAATATAGTTTGCTATATTCGTAACCTCGTTACATTTTATGTGCTATTCTTACAATGAATACGCAGAATAAATTAAAGGAACTCCGGGCACGTGCCCGGATAGTGAGGGAGGTGACTTTGAATCCTGCCTGACACCGGAGCAGTTAAATGTTTTAATAACAAAAAAATATGATATTATCATATCTGTTTCTTCTTTATCGATTTTTCGATGTTTGTAAAAGTATTACACTCGATGTTGTAGGTAGGTATACCTTGAACTTGAAGAGACGATGCTGGCGTCAGCTTAAGAAAATCCACGGTTCTACCAAGGCCACAGTAGCTTAATTGGAAGAGCACTCGCCCCAATAGCGAGAGTTTGAATCCCGAATACCTGGGACAAGTAGAATATTTTCTCATAATAAATTCTTTACATTTCTAGCAGTTAGATGCTTAAATTACCTATATATTATATAGGTTAAGTTTATGTTGCTACGCCCTCACATGGTGTCACATGCAACTCTAGAGCTAAGTACCTTTATACAAAGGTACTTGGGTCGTTCTTCTTTTTTACCGACAGTGAAACGACGTTTTTCTGTTTTTTTGGTTTTTGAACTATCCATAATTGTGGTTTCTGCGAGGAATTTAAAAGAAATTGCATCTGTGTTGTCATTAGGACTAATTAAAGTTACCTTTGCGGCAAATATTAATTCTTTTTCAATGCTGGTTTAAAAAAAAAATGTGACAGAGTGGCCTTTTTCTGTGGAGACCACATTTCGGGTTACCATTCTGTCACGGCATTCTACGGAAAACAAACAAAAAAATGAAAAATTACATAATATTAATAGATAAGAAAAATATGGTCGTTTATTTGAACCGAATTAAGAAAACCGTAAATATCAATACTCCAACGAGATGCCATAATAAGACGAAGGACAGACTATTGTCGGTAAAAAAGTAGAACGACCCACTTACAGGTATACACCTGTACTAAAACATGTCGCTTGTAATAAACAATATGGATATAAGTAAATAAAATATAAAATTATCATTTTTGTAATAATAATAATTTAGAATGATATTCAGAAACTGGTTAAAAACTTATAATTAATATCAGCGTACTTAGAATTCAGACTATTTTCTTTGATTTGTTTTCTCCAAAGTTTGATTGATCAAGCAAAATAAGCTATATTAATCCTAAATAACGTAGAATATAAAAAAGTATCTAACAATAGTGATTCGGAAACAAAAACTTATGCACATTACACAATATATACACACACATTACATAACTCCAGACCTAGCCGAAGCTGTTGTGATCAAAGTATTAGGGTTTATTAAGCCACGTAATTTTCATCCTGATGTGTGATTGGTAATATCAAAAGCATAGTACATATAAGTACTATCGAAGCCTCTGGCGCCTTATCAGTCCTAAGTAGAAAGTCGCTAGCACACTGCATGATGCCTATCGCGTCAGGTCACGCCTCGCTCCATTCATTCAACAATGGCGCGCGTGCGCAAACAAACACTGAGCACAACAAGCAACAGAGCAGATTGACAATTGACAGTTGACAGTACTGACATCAAGGGCGATTTTAAAACTAGTTGTTTATGATTAGCTGTAGTATAAATCGTAGTAAAATACGAAGCCAATTAGGGGTCGTGTGGGTGTGTCCGATGCGATCAGTTCAAACGAATATTTCTACAAAGTGGTAAGGCGCGAGAGACCTCGATAGTACCTATTACATGAGTTAGGGAGTTAGCTGACGAAGAACAAAGTCCTTCTGCGATATAACAATTAATAGTATTCCTACTAACACTTAGAGATAATTGAATGTTGTATTATTTATTTTATTTGTATTGATATGCATGCTTGTTTGTTTGAACTTATCTCCAAAACGCCTAAACTAATTTATACATCGATTCCATAATAATTATCTTACCTATGTTATTGTCAATACCACACTGATACAGTGTACTCATACTTAAAATTCTTTCATTCTTCTAGGGCGATGAAGATGCGTCATATAGAACCGTACCAGATTTCACCTCAAAGTACGCGGAGATGGCAGCACCGGTTCCTTCACACGTTGATGTCCACGGTCTGGTCCAATCTCTACTTCGATATGGCGGCGGAAATTAACCACGATATTTAAATTAAAAAGGACATAGGTTTTTAAATTATCTTGTCTATTACTATATAGATACAACAAAAAGAAGGAAATTATATATTTTATCAGAATAAAACATATTAGACCTCTGTCCTTATTCGTAAATTTGGTTTGTATCTTTAGAAAATACTATCCCACTGTCATAATAATGTTCTTTTAGGTAAATGAGCAAATTGTCTTTCTTTAATTTTCATTATTAAAAATTTAAATAATGCTAGTTATATTTAAAGTGTATATTTTATAAATAAAGTGTAAAGTGAGCTTGCTGTTAATTCTTGTTTTTTTTTTCAATTTTAGTTATATTTATTTTAGTTAATTTTAATTTAATTTAACTCAATTTCTTTTTTAAAACTGCGATGCTTTAACTTTTTATAAATCCAGCCTACCAAATCGACTGCTGTTATGTGGGTCAACGGAAAACTGAAATAATTAAGTACCAACTACAAATGTGTGCTGTCCGGTAGTACAAAATAGTACCAACCCCCCACAATTTAAAGGTGACTAACTATAACCATCATACAAATCTCGTAGACCACCAAATGGGCAGCAGTGTTTTCCAAACTATGTTTTTTTCTCCTACCCTCCATTAAACTCTAACTCGTAAAGGTTATGGCAACCCACATTTTTAGGGAATTTCTGTCCAATCTACATTATATTATGACAATACTTTGTGTGTTTGTTACCATACCAGCAACGCTTGGCCGGGTTATACCAGCATCGCGTGGCCGGGTTATACCAGCAACGCGTGGCAGGGTTAGCTAGTAGTTAATAATTGTAGAAAAATTCTCTTTGAAAAGGCAAAGAAAATAGTGTAGACTGAATTATTTACAGCTGATAAGCTACATTTGCCCCGTTATGACATCTGGTCTAAGATGACAGTCCTAATTATCCGATATGAACAAGTTTTGTATGCAAAAGAGTAACAAAAGTATAGAAAAAAGAAATGTCTCAAGGGACAAGTATAATTGATTGTACTAGTGTTCGCAAAGAGTTTACTATACCTAGTGAGACTTAGGCCATTCATTTAATTTAAAGAAAGGAAAACAACACTTCTATTTTTTCATAACCGTAGTATTGAAAACTCCATCCTTCCACTCCAGCTTCAGTGCTATCAATGAAAAAAAAAACATTTTATTTCCTTATTTTATTTAGCCTGATTTAGTACAAGGACATAACGATTAACAAACTTAAAAATAAAAAGCTTCATTATTATGTTTATTTATTACTTTAAATTGCCTTTATGTAAGCCTCCGTTATTTAGTAAAATTATACTTTACGCGAACCATGGATATAAAATAAGACGCCATTTTTAAATTTATCTTCTTTAATTTAACAATTAAAAGGCATCTATCAATATCAGTGCTTCAAACGACTGGAGAGTCAATCCATTTTCTTCTCGAAGGAAAGAGTTTCTCGTAGGTAAGACTTATATCGGATGGGTGGGGTCCAGGAACGTCTCGCCTTGCTTCTCGTCCGATTGGTATGTAATCATAGGGAACCTGAAGAAAACAAAGGTTTTTACAAGTTTTTATTTAATTTACTGTCCTGTATGTTTTTATAACGTTCTTTGTTTTTATCATCATTAAAATCACCAAGGAAATCATAAGTCATAATCAGCCGTTCAATGATCCACTGATTAGATACAGGCCTCTCCTACGAATTAAAACATCGTGAATTAATGGGCTACAATCCATCACCTGAGTGATGCTAATTGGCAGACGCTAATTACTTCATATGCAGCCTGCACTAATATCGTGCCTATCGTAGCATGTAGGAGCTTGAAAGAATTTTTTTATTTGGTTACCCATCCAATGACTCTCCCTTGTAAAAGTTGCTTAACCTCCGCAATCGTAGGTCAACACAAGAACCGCTGCGCCATCGTCCGTTTCAAGATTAGTGTTTGCATTTTTTTATATACGAAATGCAATAAAAAGTAAGGTGTTTCTAACATTTTAAACCTTAGAGATACATCTGTATAAGATCTCATTTTTCAAAAGTTAAATTGTGAGCATTCTAGCTGAGAATGGAGACCTAAATAAAATGATCGTTTGGTTTGTCTGTCTGCAAAAACAGCGGTTTTTATCGTCGCTAAAGACAGCAATATAGATGGCATGAAAGCTCTTCAGCTTAAGCTAAAGCTAGCCCCCATCAATTCGGAACGAATAATGATGTTAATTATCACTGTATTTAGTAGGTTCCCAACGCTCACTTTGGTAGTGCAAGCTTTGATAATATCTTTGGACTTTGATAACCATAGAAATTTCTCGTTTTATATTGGACATCATTATGATCCATATCCCAATTAATTTAAGAGTGGAGTGAATGGACTGAAAATTCATTGTTTGTATTCGTAACGCTAACGCTAGCAAGCAGTAAACTATGAAACTACTTATTCTCAGTAAATTTGTCTTCATGAATGAGCCACCAATTTAATAATATATTGTTTACTTTTTAATTTTGAGATTAACCTTTAAAGTCTGCTACATATCTAAGAGGATTGCATTCCCTTTATTATTACTATCTATACGAAAAACCTGTCATGGGAATTTCGAACAAGTAGTTCAAAAAACCTAAGCTGCGCTTTCTGAAATATTGTCTGTGACTATTATCTCCCAACCGTTTGTCAAAGATAGAGATCTTGGGGTTTCCGTCAGCTGAAAATTGACCACTGCAAGAAAGATATCTTTCCGCTGAAATAGTGTATTGGATAGCTTAAGTGTTTAAAAATGCCACTGTTAATGGCCGAAATACTAATATTCTTAACAGATTTTTATATTAAAAAAACAACTTGTGTATACAAAATACCAATCGTAGTTAAAAAATAACAACTATTATACCTGAGGCGCAGCAGCTACCGCCGCAATCAGAAATATGCAAATAAAGAATATTTTCATTTCCGCAGTCAGCGCAGTCACCGCACGTTCGATTCCGTTATCGCGACATAGAAATCATAAATTCTTTTAATTGAAAAAAGAAATCTTCGGCTACACAGAATTACGTAGATTTGCGATTTCGATTCGTTTTATCTGAAAACTGAAATTATGTCAATTAAACGGTTATGGCCTTTCGATTGTTAACTTCCGCGTAACATTGTTTTGATTTACTTGATTGTTTTGCGTAATATTACACTTTCACGCGTGCTTTTCAGGAATCGCAATCCAAATATAATCATTTCGTTAAGTTTATGCGAACGTGTCAGGTCAAAACGTTATTAATTTTGCTATTTATTATTATACCATGATAAAAATACTAAGTAACAATACCTATAATAAGCCAGTAAGATCAAAATACCCATAAACCCCATATATCTAAAATTTAACACATTTTTTCAGTATTAGTTCTAGTTTTATTTTATACTAGTTTTTACCCGCGGCTTCGCCCGCAATTTTTTTTTTCAATAAAAATTATGCTATATTACTTCTAATACCTCCAAGAATATATGTACGAAGTTTCATGATGATCGGTTTCGTAGTTTTTGCGTGAAAGCATAACAAACAAACTTACATTTACATTTATAATATTAGTAGGGATGTACTAGCTGACCCGGCTGACATGAAAAATAAAAACATCAAAATCGGTTGAGTAGTTTCGGAATTTATCGCGGTCAAGCATTGTGATATGTACAAACAGCAACAATCTTAACTGCCCCTGTCACGTGACTACCAACTTTTTGAAAGAAAGTGAGAATAGATGTATGACGTCTTCATAAATGTCATTTTTATTGTAGATGTGTGTGTAACGTTACATAGTTTTGAAATGAACCATAATAACTGAAACTAATACTTTTTTCTAAGACCCTAATGAGTTTCGCATCAAAAAGGTGGGATTGTTTCAATTCAATAATAAGAGTAATGTCAGAACAATCATTGTCAAATTTTTCCGGTCGCTCGTTTGGATTTATTGGTTTTATCTTTTTGTTTTAGTTCTTTCCTTTCTTTTAATTTAATTTCTTTGAAAAAATGCCGGCCCGACTATCTTACTTTGAGCGGGTCAGAATTGTAACTTTAAGACTAACTGGTATGGGAGTTGTGGAGATCTCGCGGCAGTTAGGTATTCATGTAAATAAATTTTACATCACCTAAAACACTTTTCCGTACACAGAAATAACGTTTGTAGACACCAGCTGTTTCTATTTGTAGAGAAGGTCGGTAAGCCAGTGGATCCAGCGGTTCGAAGGTGGTGACGAGGCTCTTCGAGACCGTCCTCGCGGGGCAAGAGCCCGGGTGACTACGGAGGCGGAGGATGCAACCATTATAGCCACCCACTCTCAAGATCCCTTCCACCGCACTCGTGATTCAGCGGTTCAGTACCGTGTATGTTTGACACGGTCAAAATGTGATGTATTTTAAATTTTAGTATGAAATACGACGGATTCAGCACTAAAGTATTATTTTATCTTTAATTGCAGATATTAATGCAGACGGTGCGGCGTAGGCTAAATGAAGGTGGCCTACACCGTCACATATGAGGGCTGCACTAAAAGTATCAGGCATCAAATATTTCCACTGTTTCTGTCATTTTAAAATCTTATTAATTGAAAACTCCTTGGTTTATTGAATACCATTTATTTATTTAAAAGAAAAGATTCTCGGTCTAGTCTAGTTATTGTTCTGAGGTCTAGTCACAAGGTCTTGTCAAACTTGTTTAGTCGTTGAGAAAATGGAATTAACTCGAGAAAAATCAAGAGCGATGATTTATTATGACTTTCGAAGTAGTTTAACACAAAAACAGTGTGTTGATCGGATGCTTTCTGCATTTGGTGATGAAGCCCCAAAACCACAATTTGTCGTTGGTTTGCTGAATTTTAACGTGGACGTGTCAAGCTCAGTGATGTTCCCCGTTAAGGTCTGCTGCAGTCACCCAAGAAAACGTGATGCTGTGCGTAAGCTGATTGTGGACATACCGCGAAATTCAGGCAACTTTAGACATTGGCTCATGCCAATGTCTAAAGTTAAGTTGTACAAATAATTTTGCATGAACAATTAGGTGTAAAAAAGTTGTTTTCCCGAAGGATACCGCATTCGCTCTGTGAAGAGTAAAAAGCGGCTCGCGTTACTTGGTGCGTCAGAACTCTCGAAAGATTCCACGCAGGATCCTCAAATGCTGTATACAAAATCGTATCAGGTGACGAATCCTGGATATACGCGTACGAACCAGAAACAAAAAACCAGTCACGAGTTTGGGTGTTCGAAAATGAGTTAAAGCCAACAAAAATGGTTCGTTCACGGAGTGTTGCAAAAAAATGGTGGCCACGTTTGTCTCCAAAACCGGCCATGTTGTGACTATTCCTCTTGAGGGACAAAGAACGGTAAATGCAGAATGGTATGCTAGCATTTGTTTGCCACAGGTCTTTTCTGAACTCCGTAAAGAGAACTGCAACCGCCGGATCATCCTCCATCACGACAATGCGAGTTTTCACACCGCGCACAGAACAAAAGAGTTTTTGTTCATATGAAGAAGCTGTGGACGCCTACAAAACGGCCGTTGTGGAGACCCCAACTTCCGAATGGAATGGTTGCTTCAATTATTGGTTCCATCGTATGGAAAAATGTGTAAAATTTCGCGGAGAATACTTCGAAAAGAAATAAATACATTTTTAAATAGAAAAGTTGTGTCTTTTCCTTGTTTCCTAAAATTTTCAGTGCCGCCCTCGTGCCAGCCCGTAAATTGCCACTTACACAACATCAATTTTTTATTACTGTTGGTCCAAGTTATCTTCGTATGATAGCGATTTTTAAAAGGCAGAAGGCACAAACGGTTGGTTTTTATTGCTACCACTATAAATATATTATTACCACTTCATAACAATGTTCAAACAATGTTATGAAGTGGAAATAATATATTTTTACTGAAAAGCGTATTGGTTTTTAAATTTACCAGGACTACGATATTATCCGTCCAATCAAAATTATAATATTGAAGACAAAAGGCGATTCTATCTTCTTTGTGCTTTTGTGTAAGTAAGGTTTTTAAAGTTAATAATTATATACTGCTTCAAAAAAAGTGTTGGTTTTTTAATTTTACTTTTAGTCAGACTGGCGAACAAATTATTTACGCGCTTTGCGCTCTAACATTATAGCAAAAGAATAGGTATATTTAATAAAATATTATTTCATATTGCACTACAAAAATTGCTATTTTTACTTTCTTCACTTTCGTTAACCTGAAATTTAAAAGCAAGACACATTTTGAACCTTAAAATCATTCTCATCTTTGCATTTCGAACACCGAGGTTTTTGAACAGAAAAAGACACGCTGTCACAGATATAAAATTCGAGTAGAATTGAATAGATTACCGCATGTCTGAAAAATTACTACTTCATATTTTAAATAACAGAATAAGTTTTGGGAACGGGGGCAACCATATACATGGTGGAATAAGAGCTCAGGACAAACTACATAATGAGGTCGAGTTTGGCAATGATCCTACTAACATAATCAGAAAAGATTTTGAGTTAGAGTCCCGGTAAAGACAAATGTTTGTGAAATAAAAAAATCACAATATTTATGCGCTATTTCGATTTGTTTATTTGTTAAGTTAGTAGGTATATGTTTTATTTGAGTAATATAATGTTAATAATAATTTTATATAATGCAAGTGTAAGAAATCTTTATTATTATTTGCTTGCTGCATCTATACCTTTCTAAGTCTATGGACAGGATAAGTAAAATTAAATTTTATCATTATTTCATCCAAAAGCATGCGACGTTGCCGTTGCTCTTTGTTTTGGAAGAGCGGCAACAACTGAAAGCACGTCATCAGGCATGTCAAGACTCTGCGTCAAGCAGTGACAGTTCTCTGGCGCCAAGAGACACACACCACACACACAAAGATATTATGTCATGAAAACTTAAGTTTTTGTGATGAAGTTGTCATGAGAAAAATAATTTCATCTCTTTCTACCTTTCCGTCTGTTGGGTCTTGAAGGGGCAGTTAAGGGTGTTGCTGTTTGTACATATATACTGACAGACAATACACAGCCTAAACCACTTACCGCCGGTTCCTATATTCAACTGATAGTTATGGTATAAAAGTTACTATCCGTTTTTCTATTACCGACTACGAGTCGTAGATACCGTTTCACAATTCACTTTCTATGCCTGCTGTCAACGAGCGTCCGTAGATCGTTCAAATACCGAGCCCTCACATATGTGCGTTTAGTTATACGCAAAATTTAATTTCAAAATTGCACAAAATTTAAAACATAATAAATTAGATTCACATAATTTAGATTAATTGTGTTAATAATTACAATGGTAAAAATATTATTATAATTTTGCAATCCGCGTGTTATTTAACCTTTTTCTTACCAAATAGACGTTTGTTTGTGGTTTTATTAGATTGACATCCATCATTTTTTCCAAAATAAAAACCCAGGTTCTTCATCTATAACTGTTATTCTCTAATAATTATTACAAATTTTATAGTGGAAAGTATAATACCGTTTCCAATAGTGTTTTACTTATATCTTTTGCAAAAAAGAAATTACGCCGGTGAGTATCAGATATTACCTATTTGATCTACTCGTATATCTAACAAACTTTACCAACGTGTCTACCGCTTAAAATATTGCAATAATTTTGAATTGGCAAATCTTCATTCAGGTATATTTTTGTTACAGAAAACAAAGAAGGCTATATCAAAGAAGCAAGGATGAAGTTGCCCTGCATTTGGATCTCAAACAAAACAATCCATTGATTACAACAAAATTGATCCACATTGCAACAAAACAACAAAAAAATAACCCATTTTAGTGTGAGCTTCTTACAGTTATTGTAAAATAAAACAGTTTTAAAAGTAATTGAATTTTTTATTTTTCCACTTTTTAATTCGGTTTTGATGCAGGCAATTTTTTCTCCGACTCTTGATATAAAAGGCACAAACTGCGACAAACAAACTGGATCTAGGTGGGTCCATAGGTAGATGTAAACTGAAAAAAATATATATTTGCTTTAACCAAATGATCCCATTGGCCCCGTCCAGCACTATCCCCCGGAGTGAAATAATGCTTCCCACATAGTACACGTTTAAAGGCAACGGATGGGACGAATGGTCATCCCTGACATGACAACGAGAATATTTCCCCTCGAGCACCTGTAGACTAGAAGTAAATGGTCTCATGAGGACAGGACTCAGGATAGTACATGTATGCTCGTACATAATTGGATTATGATTCATTATTCAATGATTACGAGTATAAGCAATACTCACTTATTAAAATATTCTGAGATCAATCCCACAAAGTCTGCTACTGATATGAGCATTGTTCTTAAAGCATAAAACCTTAATGTCAATAATAGCGGATGTAGTGGATATACCCCATGATTCCTGCAAGTACATCAATAAATTCATGATCATAGGGTTTTGGCAGTTATGTTATGAAGGTTATGTCTTAAGGTTATATTGAGAGTATACAAAGGCCTCCAAAATACTAACCTAGCTCCTGTTACTCCTAAGTGTGAACAAATTTCAAGAAGTTACTGTTCAACAATTTCTTTCACTTGAAATTTGTACGAATCCGGTGTCGCTATATAATTCGCTCTTTCTTTAGACACTTTATCTTCTTCTAAATCTGTTTCACTGTTTTCCGATATAATATCGAACACTTCTGTATCACTATCTCAACTCGTCATTTCTTCATATTTCTTGCAGGCAGAGCGCAAACAGTGAAATATACATTTTAACCGACTGAAATTGGCCGGTAACCGAATGACATTACGAATAGTAATATTGACAGTCTACTGACGGTTAAAATATTTATAGGAACGGCATAAACTGTCATCTCCGTACAATATGCTTACCACCTCTTACTAGTAGCCCTCCCATCCGTTAGTAGCAAGCCAACGGTAAGTTGCGCTACGAGACGTTTTTTATAGGAACGGTTTTAGCTTACGCTTCGTATAATATACTACTATGCGTAGCAAGAACGGATAGTTTTTTGAATATAGAAACCGGCGGTTAATGAAAGCTTTTAAAGTTTAGGGTATTTTTATAAGAATGTGACAGTGCTCGCTAAGAAATAATTTTGGCAAATTCAATCACTATGGGGAAAAATGTGGGAAATCTGTTCCCTAAGCTAGATAAAAGGAGGTTGAAAGTTTGTATGCGAAATCACCATTTTTTTAAAAAGAAAGTTTTAAATGAAAACTTAACATAAATAGAGAATGACATCATTTTTGTAAGCCCCATTTTAAGCATGAAGTTCCAAACATACCCGATTCTCCTGAATGGTTGTAAATAACAAATGGATACTCCTTTCAGCATTTTAGAAAATTGAAACCCTTAACGAAATTGAAAATTTTATGAAAAATTCAACGATGTTAAGTAAAATGGTTATAACTCACCACTAGTTGATGGCGGCGTAAAATATTTATTACTATAGCGTTCAATCAAAACGCCATGAAAATTTATACCGAAGGTAAATTAAGAGTAGCAGTAAAGAGTAAATTAAGTTTAAATGAGAGCAGAGAGTATTTCAAGCAATAAATTTTATTGAGTTTCGCCACCAGATGGCATTAGTTGTAGCTGCACCTTTTAATCGACCGCCATGAAAATCTACGTAAATAGGTATAGAACTATGGAAAATATTTTTGTTATAAATGACAGGATAACGTACGCAGGGTTTTGCTAGTTTAAGACAAAACTAAGTAACTTACCACAAACAGTTAAATTTTCTCAATTGATATTGATCTCAAATGTTTTGGATTTTAAACTGAAAATCGAATGGAATATTTTGTTAGTTTTGTATAGGTTGCTATGATAGTAACTACATAATCTAGTTAATACATGTCTACTAATACATATTTGAGTCGTATATTACTATCTTTCTACATGAGAGCATATAAACTTTTACAATTGTGTTGTTTTCACTTGTCAAAACTACTCGCATTTTCATATTGAAGTATAGCCACACAATATAATATATACTTACTGTTAAGGCTAAATGTTTCAAACAATTGCAGTTAAGAGTGCATTTTACATAGAATAAAAACATGAACTTCTTACGAGATGAAGAAAGACTTAAAGTTAAGTACAGTCAATCATAAAATTGTAACATTGCACTTGCTTCAATGAAATCGAATAAAACTAGATTTTAACACAAGAGGTTCTTATGACTTAAATCAATATTTATTTATAGGCAACATTACTTGTTTGTTTGTTTTGAATGAACAATTAATAACGCAAGTTTATGTATGCCGTTATTTGTTGCATATCAGAAATGTTTTTCTAGATTAAGTATTAACTTTATTGTTTGAATATGTACCATGTGGCCTGTACTTATATAGATAAATAAACAATTATTTTATTTTGCTAAAATATGCAAATATATGCAAATTATTTAATAATCTTTGTGTGTGTTGTTTCTTTGTTATTGAGTTTGTTTGTTTTGTAATGGGTCAAAACATGAAGAATCAGTAAAAAGTGTAAATAAAAACCTATGAAACACGTTAACAATTTTTTCAAAGACGTTTTCCAGAGTGATCCGTTAGATTCTGTTCTTTCACTGATGCCACTATTTCCACCCGAGTTCTCCATTTCCAGCCCTGATTTTTATTCATCTTTGCATTCAGTCTGCGGAGGCGTTTTTTAATTCGTCATTTGAAGCGCATTTCATTCTTTTGTGATAAACAAAGGACCAAAATGAAAAGTATATTTTATTCATTGTAAATATCACAGCGTGCGACTGTATTACACTGTTTATTTAAATATTTTATTACTCACCTTTAGAATCAGAACATTTTATTACAAACTCGATAAAACCATGGTCTAGATATTTCAATTCTATGAAATATAAAATGGTTTGAATGCGTAATGAATTTCTTAACGAATGTAAAGATATTTCAAGGATTTTACCTCACATTATTGACATTTATCTGCATTTTCTACATTGTGAGTTCTACCGTAAGTATGTAACTGTTAATATCTGTCACTTCTGAATGGAAAGAAATCATTTAATTATTTGCAATTTTTTCTTTCGCAATACCTATTTTTAATATAACGTTTAACAAAAAGCAGGACATTCCCATGTTAACATTTTTAAGTACTCAATACGTTGGATACACCTACACTAATATTATAAAGAGGAAAGATTTGTATTTTTAAATTTTTGTATGTTTGCAATGAATAAACTCAAAAACTACTAAGCCGATTTCAAAAATTCTTTCACCATTGGAAAACTACTTTCACGCTGAGTAACATAGGCTAGAATTTATAAAAAGAATTTTGTCCACCTGTGCGAAGCCGGGACGGGCCGCTAGTTATTAATATTCTCTGTAACCGATACCGTAAGCTAAATGGATGCATTATGAGTAGGTCCACGTACGAGAGTATGAAGATCGTACTCAGCCCGCTAGGTTCAAAGCTGACATCACAACCGACAGGTTGCGGCTACTTTTTGAATTAAATCCCAAGATATTTCCAACACTAATGCTGTAATAGTGGGGTATAAGTAAATATATTTTTCAAAACTTACCCCTTTAACCATTGGAAATGTGTTTCCGGTCAGGATGACCGATGCAGGTCGTCACTCATTCTATCCGGTAAGGGCTCTTGGCAACCGTTGAATGCCAATAGCTCAGACCCCGTGTTTGTAATATGCTATGGGTAAGGCCTATTTCCAATTATGTCCTATTTTTTGCTTGTTGATGATGACTAGATATGAAGTCAAAAATAAATAAAAATAGACAATACAAAGAAGCTTAAATTTATCAGACATATCTGAAATTAAAAGTAAAAGAAAATGAACACAAACCGACATTCGATTTACTAATCAAATTAATATACAAAATTGTAGCCTCAACAGCCGGAAATAAACGATCAATATGAAAACTCGACAAATATAGAAGAAATTGTAATCTCAAATGGAACAATATTACCTACAAATGTTACTATTGAGGACAATGAAGTGCTACCACTAATAAATGTAACAGAAAGCAGACGAACCGACGTAATGCATCCAATAGAAGAATCATTTATCACGAAAATTCGGAACGCAATCAATAGACCTATACTTAGAATAATGGCGATACCGAAAGTCAATTCAGTTCTTCGGAATATTGGCACATGTATGGTGAACGGCGCAATGGATTTGATCACTTATTATTTTCCTCCTCCTTTAATACCATTGATAGCTACTGCAGCCGGTATGATAATACCATTTGAACCAGTTGTTATGTTAAGAGAAAAAATGCCTGTGACGAGCTACAGAAGAGCCTTCAAAAGTGCTTTAAATGGCTTTCTCAGTACTTTTGACAGATATAAGCTAGAAGACGAAGACAGTGACCCGTATATGACTAGAAGATTCAATAGAAGATTAATGAACGACTCAGGAGAAAAAAAATGAGATTGAAAAATGATAGGTTTGGTAAGATTTTAATAAATAAAACGCGTGTAAGAAACGTTATTTTATTTGTAAGTTTATTAGGGTAGGTAAATAAAAGTAATTTTACAAAGTTGTTTTTTTTTTATTTATTTTACCATACTTGATTTACGTACAGATTTTCATGTATCTTTTTAAAACTGAGACTAAATTAGGCAATGTGGGTGCAATAAATAACAAGTGGTTTTTTGTTTCTTTACTTTCTTAAAATTCATTGAAGTGATATAGTTGAATATTTAATCTAAACGCGATGTCATTGTCAGAACACCTATAAAAGGGCAGAAAAATGTTGTTCTAGCTATGGTCATTGAATTACCCGATTTAGGAGGAGATTCCGATTGACTTTTGTCTCTTAGTAGTAAAGTGGCAGGCGTAATAGCTTCCAATGGAACATCTTGCAACCTTTTCGGTCGTTTTCCTTTGTATTTACTTACGACGGTTTTATTTGATTTTTGATCAATCATAGTATTAAAATCGTCTTTTACTACTGGTGCAGCAGTTTTGTTATCTTTGATATCCGGATTGAGCAAACCTGACTTTCGCAGAACTTCGCCTTCTTCGAATCCACTCCAATAATGTCTAAAACCGTTTTTGTCAATAAAAACTCTTTTTGTTGGAATCTTCTGAGTATCTCTTCGAAGCATGCTATCTTTGAAATGGTCTGTGATAATATGAATAGTAGGTTTCAACACATTATACTTCTCATTATTAAAAGTCACTTCTCCCATTTTTTGTAAGTCTAAATGCTCCGGGAATGGTAATGGAGTGGTTATCTGAAAAAAAATTATATTACAAAATTATTTGCATCTCTATTGCGTTCAGTGTATCCTATGACAGGAATGAGTTTAGGGACGTTCCACACGTTTATTACCATTACATGACTTATTTATAAGATATTGAAAATTAAGAAATTATTGCTATAAAGATATGCTTTAGACTATGTTAAAACTGGAAAAATATCAGTATGCTTCTAAAATTTGTTAAACCTTTTTTGTTTTTTCATTTGTTTAACGGCGGACACGTTATGTGGGACTCTCCCCTGCGGATCTACCTGACGATAAAAGCTCGTCAGGTTGGTGCGCAGGGGCCTACCCACTAAACCACCGCGGTGTCCAAGTAACACCTTGGTGAGGATCATGTGGTATCATGTTCGGATGCTTTCCACAATCCCCACCAAAAAAACTGGTTAACCCTGCTTAGGATCGATCTGCGGGCCCGTTGCCGCCGGTGACTTTCAAGTCTAAGCGGTGTACCTACTAAAAACTAGGTGGTACCTATCTATGTGACTGTTAAAAGATTTTTACGCCCATTTCTAATAACGTGTACCCAATCAAAGAAAAACAATTCCTAAGAAAATAGACTGTTTGGTGCAACGGTAGCGATTCTGCCTTTCGCAGCGACAGTCCTGGGTTCGAGTTCCAGAATGGGGCAGATGTTTGTGTGATGAAAACGAACATTTGTACCGAAGTCATGGGTATTTATATATCTTTTTTCATTAATATTACTTATTTATTTATGATATATGTATGTCTTTCCGTTACCTTTGTATCCATAACACCAGCCTTAACCGATTCGTGGCCAATGACGCACCTGTTGCGTCGTGAAGAAACCTTTAGGAAGGCCAATGACGCACAAACGCGTCATTTGAAAATTTTTGTAAACACACAATCACTTAGGAATTTCCTCGAATGGACACAGTCAACAAGAAAATAAACAAAACATTGTCAGGGGCCCTTGACGCGAAAGCGCGTCAACTTTCAGCTAGGCCAATGACGCGATAGCGCGTCATTCTTTTAGATTAATCATAGGGCCTGAGTAAAAAAGTTATGAAAATGAGGGTGGCAATGAATCGGTTAAAGTGGTTACTTTGGGCTAGACAAATTGGTGTCATTATAAGAAATATTATTATGATACAGATATTTTCAACTTTATAAGAATTTCTCTTCGTCTTGTTGTCAAATATTATTCGTTTATGATATGACTTTTGTGTGTTTTCTTACGCGACCAAAGTTCGATATATTGTATAACTCTTATTTATCTTATGACCGGTCTTATGACCAGAATGACGAGTTCCGTCTACGCGTCGAGCTCTAATAAATAATAAACATCTAATAAATATAATTCGACTTTGTTCCTACATATGAAAAACTGAAGTAGTCGCACCGGGTTTAAAATAATGTTACTTTACGGTTACATAAGTCTATCAAATTTAGATTATAAATAAATTGAACATTAAAATTCTTACCTGAATATATAAAAACAGAAACACAACAAACATTTTTACAATTACATTATGAGCTCACGAGACTGGATAATCGCATTTGCAGTTTCCAATCAAAACTTTATTGACGTTTTAAATTCTAAGATAATTGAATGTGAGAGGCGGCAACGTTTTTCTATTGCGATATTCAGTATTTTTCTCATACAACTGGGAGTTTATATTTTCAAGATTTTTATATTAAACTAGCTGATCTAGCCACGCGTTGCTGTGGCAGTAATATTATTTTTCTAAAATAAAATATTTTTTCTAAAATAAAAGTAGCCTAAGTTACTCCTTATTACATCAGCTACCTGCCAATAAAAGTCCTGTCAAAATCGGTCCAGCCATTTCAGAGATTAGCTGGAACAAACAGACAGACAAATTGTAAAACATGTTATTTTGGTGTATGTACCGAATATATATTCATATACATGTAGTAAATAACGGTTATTTCAATATTACAAACAGACATTCCAATTTTATTTATATGTATACATATAAACTCCCTTTCAATAGTGAGTAATGATCATATAATTTAATAACCATTAATGGTCTAAAAGCCTCTTACTCTTCAATATTGACAAAACATATTCCTAGTATTATAATTGTATTGACACAGCATTACAATCCACATAATAGTTAATATAATATAACTTAATATTTCAGTCGCGTTCTGAGCGTTTTGATAGCTAGACGTGTTGCGTTGTCTCATGGAAACAATGGCAACTGATGTGATAAAGTGTTCGACTTGCAATATAGTGATAAATGAGGTGCTTGCATTTATATGCAACAAACTGGATGTGATGGACGAGATTAGCCTCGGACAAATATGTATCAGTGCATTTTCTACTCAAGAAATCAAAACGGCAAAAACTTTGCTGTTTACATCAGTGTCAACAACAATGATGAAGAAGATAAGAAAGGGAGAAGGTAAAAACAGGAGAGACATTGACGACATAATTGGACTGATAAAAGAAATTGATCCAGAACATATTCCAATTTTTGTCGCAAAAGATTTGCACAAACTACCCCCGGTTTTGTTCGATCATGTTGATGTAACGAGACTCTTAAAGGATATTGTAAAGTTGCAAAGTGATGTTAATAAAATAAAGACCGACTATATCACTTCGGAACAGCTTCAAGAAGTGAAATTTGAGTTAAATTCTGTAAAGTATTCATCTATTGTGAATGATAACATGCAATGCATAAATGTGAATACGCGCCGAGGCGGGGGTGGTTGCATGCTTGATGACTCGGTCTGTATGAGCGGGCCTGTTGGGTTGCCGCCTATTTTACCATCGCAGAGGTCACTACTTATGGACGCAGCCGCAACATCACCTTCTGATAATGGCCTTAATAACACAACATCGCCACAAAACATAATATTTAAAGACCTGCCAGACAACAGTACTATGAAGAATAATTACTCTCCACAATATCGAAACATTAATGTGAATCATAGTAGTGAACCGGTTGAAAACAACTGCACTCTGTTATCGCAACAAACGCACAATATACAGCCGGCCGCTCATCATAAACAAATGAGTCATTCGCAACCGTTGCAGCGACACAGTACCGTAGCACACACGGACGATCTGCCCACACAACAGCCGATCGATAAGACGTTTGCCGAGATTACTCGTGAAGGTGTATGGAAGAAATCCGAACAGGACGGAGAATGGATAAAAGTACAAAGGAAAAGATTGAGAAATCGTTTTGTGGGAAACAAAGGCAAAGCAGTGTTGAACTCCGATGCGAAATTCAAATCATCGGAAATAAAAATTCCGCTGTTTATTTACCATGTAGCGAAGGAGGTGTCAGTGTGTGACATATTAAAATACATTGCAGATAAAACGAACTTAAATGTGTCGGTAGAAAAAGTCGTTATGAAGCAAATAAAAGATTACAATGCTTTTAAAATCTATGTTCCTAAATATAAACTAGATACCTTTATGGAGGAAAGTTTTTGGCCTGAAGGAATAGCATTTCGTCGTTTCATTGAGTTTAGGCACAAAAATACTACGGGAAGCAAAATTACTGGTGATCGAATTATTACTACGTAATAAGTGATTTTATAAATAAATAAATACATATTATTATTTAATTCAAGTATGGATAAAATGCCTATTAATATGATAAGTTTCAACTGTAAGGGACTTATTAGATCAATGGATTGTATAAGGAGAATATGTAGTGAAGCGGATGTAATCGCACTACAGGAGACTTGGTTGATGACACACGATATACCTAAACTCGGAGAAATCAATTCAAGCTACGCATACACGGGCAAGTCTTCGATGGATAGTAGTGCCGGAATAATAAGAGGTCGGCCTTATGGTGGGGTAGCGTTACTCTGGAAGAAGAATCTGTTCCCGCTAGTGACAGTCGTCGACTGTATAAGTGATCGTATAACAGCAATTAAAGTGCAAATAAAAGAAAGTGAGTTGTTGATATTTTCTGTGTATATGCCAACTAATAGCAATGAAAATTTAGTGGAGTTTACTCAGTGTCTTAGCGAAATTAGTGCGGTTATAGAATCCACAGGTATAGAATCTGTTTATATCCTTGGGGACTTTAACGCTCATCCGGGTGAGTTATTTTATACTGAACTTTTCTCTTTTTGTGAGGAACAATCATGGTTCTGTGTTGACACTGACTGTTTACCAGCGGATAGCTACACATTTGTTAGCGATGTATACGGATGTAAACGCTGGCTAGACCATTGTCTAATGACTAAAGCCGCACAGATATCACTTAGTTGTGTTAAAATATTGTACGATACTTATTGGTCTGATCACATGCCATTAAAAGTTGTATCTAACATTAACATGATTAAATATAATTTTGCTAAGGATAATATTAATATAAATGAGGTTTCTTGGGGCGAAAGAGATCAAAATCAAATAGATCAATATTACAGTGAATGTGACAGTAGGTTACGAAATATCATGTTTCCTATTGAGTTAAGCGAATGTGGCGATTACATGTGTACAAATAAAAACCACAGAGTTATATTGGATGAAATGTATAATAATGTTGTTAATATACTACGCGATGCTGCAATAAATAGTAATAAATTAACCATTAAAAAAAGGAAATGTAGTTACGTCTGTGGATGGAATAAATATGTCCAGGAGGCTCACAGGTTGGCCAGGCAGCATTTTGAGTTATGGACTGCGCACGGTAGACCAACTTCTGGTTATTCTTACGAGCTTATGAGGGATTCTAAAAAGACTTTTAAAACAAAGCTAAAATGGTGTCAAAGTAATCAGAACAAAATCAAAATGGATATTTTAGCCCAAAGTCACAGTAAAAAGGATTTTAAAAATTTCTGGAAAAATACTAATAAGTTACAGTGTAAGCATGGCCTTCCTGTGAGTGTGGGGGGAGTGCGAGATGGGGAGGGTATAGCTAATCTCTTTAAAAATCAATTTAAAGTACAGGCAACACAAAATGTAAGAACTACGATGTCCTATACTGGGGTCGGAGCGTCTGGACGGAGTATAAGCTTTACCCCTAAAGAAATTAAAATGGTTATTGAGGGTATGGTGAAAGGCAAATCTCCCGGGCACGACGGCCTCAGTGTGGAGCATCTACAAAATGCAGGGAAACACCTCCCTAGGGTCTTGGCGACGTTTTTCACGCTGTGCCTTCGTCACTCCCACCTGCCTGCGAATCTTATGCGGACCATAGTAGCTCCAATAATAAAAAATAAGACTGGTGATGCATCTGATGTCGCGAACTACAGGCCTATATCACTGGCGACAATTATTGCCAAGGTGCTGGATAGACTGCTTGATAGACATCTAGAGACTCATATTCACCTGCACGATGCCCAGTTCGGTTTTAGAGCTGGGCTATCTACTGAAAGCGCTATTCTCTCTCTCAAGCAGACTGTCCAGTACTATGTAGATCGTAGAACACCTGTATTGGCATGCTACCTTGATTTATCTAAAGCTTTCGATCTTGTTAATTATGAGACCTTGTGGCAAAAGATGAGAGTCGACACAAATGTTCCGCGTGAGATCGTGGGACTCCTTGAACATTGGTACAGACACCAGATTAATGTTGTGAGATGGGCGGGAGCACTTTCAGAAGAGTATGGGCTGGAATGCGGCGTTAGACAAGGGGGAATCACCTCCCCGCGCCTTTTTAACCTATACATTAATAAACTGATTGTTGAGCTCAGCGGTGCCAATGTCGGATGTCACATAGATGGAGTATGTATTAACAACATTAGTTATGCAGATGACATGGTGCTGCTGTGTCCAACGGTCGGTGGACTTAGAAAGTTGCTCAATATATGTGAGAGGTATGCTGCGGCCCATGGACTCAGATATAATGCCAGTAAGAGTGAGCTAATGATATTCAAAGCAGGTACCAATCGTTATTTTAACGTTCCTCCAGTAACGTTGTCTGGTTCTCCTCTTAAAGCTGTGGAAAAGGTCAAGTATCTGGGTCACTGGGTCACATCAGACCTCAAGGACAATGCCGATATCGAGAGGGAACGAAGGGCGCTGTCTGTTCGCTGTAATATGCTTGCCCACAGATTTGCACGATGTACAAACGAAGTGAAAGCAACGCTTTTTAGAGCATACTGCCAAACTTTCTACACGTGCAGTCTGTGGTCTAGATACACGCAGGGAACGTACAGCGCACTTCGTGTCCAGTACAATAATGGATTCAGGGTGCTGTTCGGTTTATCACGGTCATGCAGTGCCTCCGGTATGTTTGCATCGGCGCGAATAAACAATTTTTACGCAATAATGCGAACACGCTGCGCCTCTATGCTCTCGAGACTGAGGTCTAGCTCGAACAGCATCCTGTCTACCATAGCTGCCAGATGGGACAGCTTGATACTGCGCCGCTGCACAAGTTTGCATGTGGCCTTATAATAGTTTTTATTGTAGTTCCTTGTATTTTTTTTTTTTTTTTTTTTTACTAACACTAGCATTTAAGTTTATAATTGTAACTAACAAATGATATGGACCAGTTCCGAAATAAAATAAAATTATTATTATTATTATTAATATAATATAACTTTATTTGTACTAAAAATACATTGCACTTAACAATAAATAACAATAGAAATATACTATATTAAATAAATTTAAAGAAGAAGAACGTGCATAGTTACATTTTCAAAGCTTCTAAACAATGACACATTTTAGACATTTTGTGGCTCGGAGTTTGTTATAAACTTTATCTTCTATTAAGCTACTTACATGAACTTAGTACTTATAATGTCCGAAGTTGACCCTAATAGGTTATTCGTAATAACCTGTGTTTAGGGGTTTAGCCCCAGACTTATAGGTATTATTATAGTGCGGTGAATATCACATTATAGCGAGTAGTCTCAAAGTTGCTGTTTGATAATGTTGAAGTCACGATTCATTATTCTATACCTTATCAAGACAGGAACTATGTCTATGTGCATTTGTGTGCGTGAGTGTGATTGTATAGGTGTTTGTGTATATGTGTAGGAGTGAATGCGGTCATGTTTGTCTATTTGAATAAGTATTTGATTGTATGCTGAATGAATTAATTAATGAACTGTACAAGAAATGTTGTTATAGAAGTAGTTATGGAGGCGAATTGGAAGTGAAAATACCAGATTTCATAATGGGTATCTCATGACAAGACTCGTAACAGATCTTCGGTTTGATCATAGGTTTTATGGAGAAGCCATTCGGTGATTATTTTTTTACACATTTGATATGGATATTGGTAATGGTTGATAACTTTATTGGTTTTATTATACAGGTAGGGTCCAAGAAAAGTAATTAATCTTTTAGTAAAGGTGAAATTAGGTTTTGGGACGGAACAGACGTGATATCTCCTTCTCTTATTGGTGACAATGTAAGGTGTTCGAACATGAATAAAAAGAAGTGTGTACAATATAAATAACTGTCGGACTGTTAGGACTCTCCATGATGCGTAAAGTTCATCGGTAGGGAAGGTAAGAGGTCTGAATGTACTTACTTTTAATACAGCTCTTTGGGCTCTTTCTAATTGCAACATATTGATTTTAGAAGAGCCACCCCACGCAGCAATGCAGTAAGTGATAATGGACTGGCATAACGCGAAGTATGTCATCCTTATGATGGCAGAGGAGGCAACATAGCGCAATTTTCTAAATATGTAAATTAGTTTTCTGACCCGGGAAGATAAGGATTATATATGTTTATGAAAGTTTAGATTTTGGTCAATTTCAATGCCGAGGTATTTGACACGAGATACACAACCAATTTCCGAGCAGGTACAGCAATCAAAATTCGGACGCAAACAAGTGTGAGCAATAAGTGTAGGTGGTGGCAGTGGATGGGTTTCGTTTCTGATGGAAAACGTCATGAAGTTGGTTTTGGAAGCATTAAGGGTTAGTGTGTTCAGTGCCAACCATGAATTAATCGCATTAAACCCATTTTGAGCGATATCTATGACTTTATACCATGTGGGCGCCGTAAAGGTAACAACCGTATCGTCCGCGAAGGATATGTCTCTGCTGTTGGGGATATGCATATTACAGAGGTCGTTAATAAATACAAGGAACAATGTTGGGCCTAATATGCTACCCTGTGGAATACCGTAGGATACTGGAAGGTAGTCACTATAAGTATCGCCGATCTTAATCCTTTGATACCTACCCGTTAGGTAGCTACTGAAGAGCTTATGTTGGACACCTCGAACACCAAGCCTCATCAGTTTGTTCAAAAGGGTGGGGATAGGAATAGTATCAAAGGCCTTTTTAAGGTCTAGGAAGATGGCGAGTACCTTTTGCCGGTTGTTAAGGTCGTTAGCTACATTGTTTGTAAGTTCCAGAACAGCATCAGATGTTGACATTTTACGCCTAAATCCAAACTGATTGTCAGGAATGATGTTGTTAGTCTCTAAATAATGGATAAAACGCTTGTTTATAATGCGCTCAAGGACTTTGGAGAGGGATGTCAGGACAGCGATGGGTCTATAGTTACTCGGTAAACTTTTATCTCCACCCTTATGGATGGGGTGAATGTTGGCTTTTTTAAATGCATTTGGGAAAATTCCATACTTAAAGCAGGTGTTGAATATATGTGTCAGCGGGACTGATAGAATTGCAGCGTACCGTTTCAGAATGGTCGAAGTGATATTGTCCCAGCCGACAGCAGTATCAGACTTCAAGGAATTGATTGTGGTGAATACTTCATCTTGGTCGGTTTCTAATACTTAGGACAAATGACTTTGAACATGATGGAAAAGAAGACGGCGTCTGCTGAGGTGGAATTCCACTATCTGTAATTTTTTTCGCCAGGTTTTCTCCGATGGAAGCGAAGTAGAGGTTCACATTATTAGCAGAGGTAGGTGACGTATTTTGTTGGAGGAGGTGTATTGGAGGATGTTTTGTAAGGGATATATTTGCGATTCGTTTTACAGACTTCCAAACCATTTTCGAGTTCTTTACAGCTTTTAATAACTCATTTTTATCAAACTGCCTTTTTAATTTTTTTAGTAATTTTGAACAAAAGTTGCGGTACCTAGTGTAAGTGATTTTTAGCGAGTTGTTGTCTTGATTTAGTTTATATTTACGATGAAGGGCATCTCTGTTCCTAATACATCTCAATACTCCTGGTGTAATCCAGGGTTTGATAAATTGTTTTTGACGGGTTATATGTTTAATACTGGTGTTATCGGTTATAGCAGTACCTATCATCTCAATGAGTAGTTCAGCGGCATGGTTTGGGTCAGCTGTTTTTTGAACAATAGATAAGTCTGTGTTATTAAAGAAGTGATCCAAACCAGCTAAGTTGATTTTGCTAAATGATGTTTCGCATGAAACGCGGGGTAATCTCTCGTCCAGGCAGGTTAAAACAGCAGAATGGTCTGTAATGGAGGAATCAATTACAAGTGTAGTTGAAGGTCGGTTAGTTTTTAAAAAGATGTGGTCCAAACAATTTGGCCCCCGCGTCGGAAGTGTATGACTAGGCAGGAAACTATGATATGCAAGAGTGTTTAAGTATTCGGCGGCTCGGTTATCTGTGGTAGAGGGGATGATATTTATGTTGATATCCCCTACTATAATTATGTTATTATATGACGTTAGTGTTCTTAGAACTTCACATAATGATTGGAGAAAAATATCAACCGAATCGTTTGCGGGTGAACGATAAATGCAGAGGACAGCTGTTTTATTATTCAGCTTGATTAGCAGACACGATGCCACATGTAAATTAGGTTCTTCAACTGTATAGTTTAAGTTCGTTTTAATATAAGCAACCACGCCATCGGATTGGTTCAGGTTATGTTTTGTAGAGTGTGAATGGTAGTTACTAAGTAGAGGGATGGTTTGATTGGTTAAACAGGAAAGCCATGATCCGGTTAGAACTATTATATCGGTTTCAAGGGGTAATTCATGTAAAAGTGCGTGCAAGCTTAAGATATTTGTGTTTATAGAACGTATGTTCTGAGTAAGTACATTTAATTTAGTTTTACTATTAGAGATATAAGTTGAAATGTTTGCTAGGGAGCATGCGTATGCACTAGAAACCGAGAAGTCATCGATACCGTTAATTACTGTCTCAATCGGAGTGAATGTAAAGCTTTTTAGAAAGAGTGCAGTTCGAAGGAAATATTTGTATTAGAAATTGGTGGTTAATGATTGTTATAAAATATATGTTCATATATTTCACATAATACGGAGATAAACTATTCATTATTTTAATTTTAATTTGCACAGGGGTTAAGGTGTTTTTTTGTGTGGGTGTTTTGTGTGAGTTTTTATTGTGAATTTGGTGCGTTGATTGAGTTTTAATTAAACTAAAGTTTATATACATAATTTCCAACACATCTCGGATAAGCATTATGGTCGATTTATCAATTATTACAATATATGCAAATAAGAAAACTATGTAATTAGTAGTAAACTTCACATAAATGTTATTCATATTAAAATTTGTATAATAGTTGGCTCACAAGGAGTTATTTCAGTAATTGAAAAATATCCAGTGTATTTAATTTCGAGCTCTGTGCCTATAGAAACCAAGTATATCATAATAGCTAGTACAAATTTTGCAATATATAATTGAATTTCCAATATTGGGAATTTCAAATAGTCCATCTGACGTGTATATAAAAAGTATAGAAGAAGAAAACTGTTTCATAATGTATTTTTGTGTTACAGACATGAAATTGCAAGGCTTATGTGCAGGATATAAAAAATAATAAGCTGTAGTAAATAGATTTAGCAAAAAAAGCAGATATAAAATTAATTGTTTAGGGCAGGTACAGATTACGGATGAGTCAGACATTACAATCTTTCGAAGGTAAATTAGAACCGACGCGTTTAGTCAGATCGCTTTAGAGCGAATTTTTTGTATGCTCTCTTCTGACTCAACTCGTATTGGAATGGAGTTTTCACATAGTTTAACATAAACATTACCGTAGTTAGTCCAGCAGCTGTGCGCGATCCGTTCGATAACCAACTGTCGTGCGTGGTAGTGGAGCCTCATCGCCTTATGTGTTAAAAATTCACCTATATAAATTTGGCGGTCCCGGTATATCTAAGTGGTTTGAACTCAGCTTATTAGAGCTATTTTTGTTAAATAGCTTACATTTTTTTATGAAGTTTTCTTTCAGAATGTTAGTAGTCATTTCCACAATAATAGGGCCATTCTTCACTTCTGTGGTAGGCTTAAACCTGGTGACTTCTCGAATTTCAGATTCTTCCAGATGTAAATCAAGGACTTTTCCGATTTTCAAAGTGATCTTGCGTAAACTATCTTTATTCTCCTGTGATTGTCTAGGCACATTTCTTATTTCGATCATAGAAGTGCGTGAGTTTTTTTCTAATTGATCGAGTTTTGACTCTAGAGAAAGGATACGTTTTTTATATTCGGCATTTTCGTGTTCTAAACAGGACACACGCTCAAGGCAGTCGTCGTATTTAGAGGCAAGAAATTCTATAGATTTTTGAATTTCTGAATTTTGCGCAGAAATATTCGTCACCGAATTTATTAATTTTTCCATTTTTGCATTCTGCTTTGATTCGAACTTATCAAATAGTTCGTTCGACTCTCCATCATGTTTACGCTTAATTCTTCTTGAGATGCATGGTCCCGCAACAGAAGATTCGCCAGTCTGAATTGTTAGGTTTAATTGGGAATCAGAACCATAGCTCGTTAGGTCATTAAGACTACTTTCTTTATCTTTGGTAGGGGTCCTTTGAGTTCTGGGCATTGTGCGTAATAGTTGCGCAGCGTGTTGCGTAGTATAGGCCTAAATGATTTGTCGACCGTAATTCGCAGTAACGGCGGGAGGGGCCAAGCGACGTGCGTGTGCGCAACAGGTGGTAGGCGCGGTCAGAGGCGTTGCTGACTTGTATGGGTGGAGTGAAAGACGTACGTGTGACGTATGTGATGTTGTTGTCACTGTTTATTACTAGGCTTCTTACTCACTCAATGAGACAATCCTCTTCATGATATCAGCGCCTGGTAACAGCTGCGCGGATTGCTTAAGCAAGTTAGTTAATTAATCACCGTCCACAGCTCACATTGAACTCCACCGAGTATTAACACTACAATGAAATAGTGACACTTCCCTTATCACATGCACTCCTAATATTGTGGTGAATAAAAATTTCGAAAGAAAGACAATTTATAAAGGAATAACGTAACTTCAACACGTCTACTCGCTGTCGCGGTCCGAGGGGAAGGATGTCATTGTTTTCGGGTCACAGTGGCGCATCCATTTAAATGCTTATACTCTCACACACAGACAATAAAAGCGATATTGAAACAACCATTGTACCATTAATGATCTGACAATTTCATACATAAGCAGTTATTGTCACTGGTTTATGGTAAACGAGACCAATATTCCTACATTGTACATTAATGAACATGACATAAAATGTATCTTCTGATAATTGTAAAAAAACACGCTTTTATAGTAAACCGAATTAAAAAGTAAAAATAAATTTCAATATAAAATCAGTAATTAACGAGAAAATTAATGTCATTTTAAGAAAAGCTTGTTAGTGTTTGATTTCTGTTGTTCTATTTTTTTTAATTTATATACCTTACTCTTTTTTATTTCGAAATGCAGAATTAGTGTAAGAAGACTGAATGTCTTACAAAGCACCCCACACTTTTCTTACAATGATATTAATTTTCTTGTTAATTATTTATTTGTTATATTAATAATAATATTATTTATTTTTACTTTTTAGTTCGGTTTACCATAAACGCGTGTTTTTTAGTTTTTTAAAAACTATAATTTATATTTAGTTCTTACAATTCCGCTTACATTACGCATTAGAAAAAAACACTTTTTTACGGATTTTTGCGCATATTTTATTTTATATTTAATCCTGACGTTTCGACTCCTTTACAGCCATGATCACAGGATGACTAAGATAATGGTTGTTATGTATTTTCTACTACCTTCACAAAATAAAATATGCGCAAAAATCCGTAAAAAAGTGTTTTATTCTAACTATAATTTATATTTCATATTTTAACTTGATCTACTAATAGCGTGATTTTTTTCATGATTCATGTTATTTGTATAATGTTTCAGTTCTTTGTATTTTGATATCGATATCTCCGGTGAAATTAAAAAAAATGTATTGTCGTCGGTCTCTGATAAGGGTGTAAAATTTCTAATTGATCTGAGGTTTTGAAGCGGGTAAACATCGCGTTAGAAGATTCCGTTTCAAACAAAAATACAGTTGAAGTTAATAAAAGCGTGTTAAAAAAGATAAACATGATGCCTAGATGGTCTACGCGCCAAAGGAATCATGCCACACGCTCGCAAAACTTCTACGCTTACTGAGTATAAACACACGCTTCACCATGAATAAGTAAATCTTTACCGACACCGCGATCAATAGATGTAATGTAACCGCATTACATTCCTACAATATTCAATACTATATTTTTTCATCAGTGGCGAATGAAGACTTACTTGGTGTTATTAAGATTCCAAAATAAGACTTGCAAATATTAAACTTCAACATTTGACATTCATTTCTTAGTGATTTTTTTAACAATAAAACGTTACAATTTTTGAGAATATCAAAAAAACAACTGTTATGAATAAAATATTTTTATTAATTCTTTTCTAAAACCTCTCTACCATCCTCAATAAAAGTTTCATGCGTCTGAACCAATTTTAAAAACCATTAAGCGTTTCGAAAATAAGGGAGTTCCAGTACACAACACCGGTCAAAGTCTTGGGTCACTCTCCTAACAGTCTTGATCTGGTACTGCCTGACTTCTTTCTATTATTCCTAAAATATAGAACTTAATGGAATACAGTTGTGCTATAAGTGTTCGAGAGAGAAGAGTCTGCGGCAGGCTACTCTTCTGCTGCTCTTCTACGGAAGTGTTCAGGATCCAGGATTTGTCACATACCACAATGTTGTAGACACAGCAAGGCGAAACTGCTTTAAATTTATTAATGATGTCACGGTACCATTTAACACGGGCCTGTTACTGAGCTTCGGTGAGGTGAACCCAGGGCGAAACTATCTTTCTCACGCGAAGGTAATCATGTAGTGCCTCGTAAACAGTTAACGATCCAATCTGCATTATAGGTATGCTGAATGTCTTCGTACGTACTTCGTCTGTTTTCTTGTATTATTTTTTTTTTTACTGCGAGCACGTTGTTTCCGTAACAGCCGTCGATGGACGACAATTCCTTTCTTCACTTTCCAAAATTAGACGACCGCGCTTGAATTCGTTATGCCAAGGATAATGTCCGTTTCAACCGCGCGGCCACCTCATAATATTTGATAAAGCTCTGCCAGGAATTAGTGCTAATTTGTTACTTTACACACCTCTTTTCGTGAATTTGTTCCAAAAAATACTAAGACGCTATGACAAAAAATAGTTGGCCGCTAGAACCGCCACTTGCCGTAGTCATCGTCCGTGATTACACAGAAACTATAAAATGCAGATTGACGAATGATGCATCAAAAGAAAGGTCTTAATTTGTTCAATTTGTTACAAAAATAAAAAAACGTGAAAACGTAAATAAACAAAAAGTTATGCAATATTTAGTTTTCAGGTTAAGAGTAGGTAGGTATGTCACCATAAATATCAAATTAATAGAGGCTAATGTATATGGATAATTAGTTACTAATTTGTTACAGCGAATAAACGTAAAAAAATACTAGAAAGTGGGTTCATTAATTTGTTACAGTCGATTTTAGTTGGCCGCTCGGACGGCAATATGCCTAAAATAGGTACAATGGCATTTATCTCGTTATTAAAAGTAGGTTTAAGCTTAGTTAGAGTACTAGTCGACGGGTAACGTAACCTAGTTTAGATAAATATGGCGAATATAACTGCAGCATTCATATTTTAGAAAATATTTGCAAAAAACCGTAATATGAAACCGTATGAGAGTAGGGTGACTATGAATACATTAGTACAAAGACATGTTTTTAATGTTGTACTCTGTTTGAAGGAATATGCAGTTCGTTTTGCAGCCATATTGATGTCTTTTGTTCTTAATTCTTTAAAGTATTTACTGATAAGATTTTCGTTTCCTTGACATTCCGCAGGTGTTTTATGATGGGCACGATTCCCGAAAAAGGATCTCTTTTGTTTCCAAATTATTGTTAAAAATATTTGTCGGAAGGGGTTTAAAAAGCGATTATTGTCCGTTGTGAATATTGTCATTATTGTGCTGGATTTTGAAGTTTGTGCTCGTACGTATTTAATTCCCGTGATTTTCATACTACTAAGTTAATGAGACAATTATCAGTAAATCCAGAAGTGTCTAAAAGTGCTTAGCTATGAGTTGTGCCCACTTATATGATTTGTTAATATAGAAGTCACCACCAAAAAGTGTATTGCAGAGGGATCCAAATTGACTGCGGTAAGTTTAATTTTTACAATTTTATGATGACTTGAATAAAGTTATTACTTTATTGCTACAGCTGTTTTCGTGACGTGTAAGTATATGACATTAAGGCCATTTCGTCATACTTACGTCAATTTAAGTGAAGTTGTGGATTGGATCTTTACCTTACATGGTACGTCCAATTATATGTTCTTGTTAACATATTGGTGCCTTAATAAAAGAGAATTTTAAATTAATGCGGCAGTAGCCGTGCGATCCAAGCCGACGCCGTTGCGCCGCGACTGGCCCGTGCCCCCACGCGCTCACTGTGATTGTGTGTGGATTTCTATTCCTTTGGATGCAACTAATCGTAATATTTCTCCTTCAATACCAGCCGGCCGTAAACGCCCGCGTCATTTAAATGTTGCTTGCATATACATATTTGTTTTTCTTTCATTATTTTTTTCTATTTTTTATTCCATGACAATTGAAACATGATGGCTGTGTAACTGTTGTCTACATGTTGAGCCAAATGACACCTTTTTAATGTTGATAGGACATTTACATGGGTAGTGGTGGTCGAATTATTTTGAGAGCCCAGGTCTTGGTTATCAAGAAAACAAAATGGAGGCCGTAAGAGTCAAAAATGCCATATTTCACACCATTAAAGACTCCGACACTGGTGACGGGACACATTGTATACATAGGATGGATAGATAATAGCTTAATTTCTTACTCCACTCACACTAACATTATTAACAGAAATACTATAAGCATATTTTAAAGCAAATATCAAAAATGGTAATATAAAGTATGCCTAAACTTAAAATGTATTTATATAAGCACTCTCCCTAAAAAAATAAGATATGAATATCGAACATTCCAATAATCATAGTCACCCTACTCTCATACGGTTTCATATTACGGTTTTTTGCAAATATTTTCTAAAATATGAATGCTGCAGTTATATTCGCCATATTTATCTAAACTAGGTTACGTTACCCGTCGACTAGTACTCTAACTAAGCTTAAACCTACTTTTAATAACGAGATAAATGCCATTGTACCTATTTTAGGCATATTGCCGTCCGAGCGGCCAACTAAAATCGACTGTAACAAATTATTGAACCCACTTTCTAGTATTTTTTTATGTTTATTCGCTGTAACAAATTAGTAACTAATTATCCATACACATTAGCCTCTATTAATTTGATATTTATGGTGACATACCTACCTACTCTTAACCTGAAAACTAAATATTGCATAACTTTTTGTTTATTTACGTTTTCACGTTTTTTATTTTTGTAACAAATTGAACAAATTAAGACCTTTCTTTTGATGCATCATTCGTCTATCTGCATTTTATAGTTTCTGTGTAATCACGGACGATGACTACGGCAAGTGGCGGTTCTAGCGGCCAACTATTTTTTGTCATAGCGTCTTAGTTTTTTTTTGTAACAAATTCACGAAAAGAGGTGTGTAAAGTAACAAATTAGCACTAATTCCTGGCAAAGTTTTATCAAATATTATGAGGTGGCCGCGCGGTTGAAACGGACATCAAGGATAGATGGTTGCTTAAAAATCTTCACCAATAAATGCCTTTTGAAGTCAATCAAAAGACTCGCCCGATTTCAGCCTTTATTTGAAATCATTATAAATCATCAAAAGATAATGTTCCCGACCCAGATCGATTTTTCCATGAGACGATAATTTAATTTGACTCTCAGAAACTATGAAGAGAGATGCAAACGATGGCACATTTACTTAGAATGTATGAGTAAATGAGGTGTTTACGTATAAATTACATTGAAAATGTATAGATTGTCTATAATATAGTTGTAATCGATCACGAAGATAATGGGACTATAATGGGGGATATCATGGGAATAATATCGGATAATGCAATATTACCGTCTATTTATCTTCTTGCTATAAAACTGAACTATGTTGCCAGTGGCTGACGGTTAAAATAAACATGAGACAACACTAAAAGTAAAATTTTCACGAGAAAAATAACGTGTTATTTTGTAGAGAAAACGACTCTATTACTGTAAATCTCGCTTAATTTAATTTATTAAAGTTTTAAGTCATTAAAGTTAAATTAAGCGAGATTTACAGTAATAGAGTCGTTTTCTCTATAAATTTATTATATTAAAATTATATTAAAATTATTTTCTCTATAAAAATATAGTTGATGCAATCATCAAGAACGCAAACAAAATCTAGGGCTGCGCTGGTTTGTATTTAACTAGGACTTTTTATTGAATTCTTGATTCCCTAAATGCTAACTCAATATATTTACTTAGGTCCTAATTATTGTTAGCATACGCAAGTCTCTAATAATCAAACTAATTATTTAAAAATAAAGAAAAATATGAAATACGTAAATTTTTTTTTTTTTATTTATTTTCAATAGTTAATACAAGTAATATTTAGAGTCGTGTAACGCGGTGATAACATAATAAACTCAAGTAACATTCTGGCAACGCAGTATGTTACTATTATTCACACTTAACAACGAGGTGATAAGGCAAAGAATATTTCTATAGATATTCAATATTGTTTAATAACTTGTGTTTTTCTTCACCCATAATCCAACACATCATTTAAACTTTTATAAGGATTCTATTATCAAAAATTGCAAATAAAACAACAGCATAAATTTCACTTAAATTTATTAGCAACATATCTTAATAAAGCGTAAAACAAGACCAACCCGAAACATTCCGTCTCATACAATTTAGCAAATAATATTCGATGGCTATAACAGCTTTTAAGATTTAATGTATTTAAACTCTTGTCCACACCAAAATTGAGATGGTTGACTACATATTTATTCTCGAAAACAGTAGCGAACAAAAAGCTCTTTCAAATTGACTCCTACATAACAATCTGAACAAAAAAATATCGTAGCGTTCTTTTTGAAATACTACGCCTATAGAAAAATAAATTATTACATGGATGAAAATGGGAGCGGGAAACGCCTATACATTCTGCAGTGCAAACCCATACACATAATCCTATATATTTATATGACCAAGTGCATATGACTTAATTTGTTTCGCAAAAGCGGTGAATATATACTCTAATAACATAAATTGTTTGTTGTGTTTGTCTGTCCACTCTTTTTCCCGCTTTTTTCCATTGTATACGCGTTACCATAACAACGTGTTACTGTGTTACTATATCAACGAGTTACCATAGCAACGCGTTACCATAACAACGCGTTACCGGGTCAGCTAGCATATAACTATAACATCAATTTTTGTATGGACAAAAGCTTATAAACCGAGTGATGACATTAATCGTAGGCCACAATATATTCTCGAAAATGTAACTTCCAACCTTTGTTCACAAAAAAACATAAATTGCTCACCGAACGGTTTTCTTAAACTGATTCCCAAGTCATACAAATCCACCATAACAAAAAATCAACATACTTAAAACATAATATTTAAAAAATGTTTTTGCCATTAACAAAAAAATGTCCTAGAACAAACTATCATGGCGGATACAGCTTTTAAAACAATCCAAATTTCCATTTAAAATAATTGTTTTGACAAAGAAAAAGTAAATAGGTCTTATTAATATGGTCTTTTCTGATATTCCACAAAATCCTTCAAGTTAAGTTTCGTTCCTTTCAATTCTTTGATCGCATCACCATAAATTTAATCAAACGTGCATTTTTGTGTAGCTGATTATTTCAAAAACAAGAGACCTCAAAATCCTTTAACAAATTTCACTGAAATTCTGCAAAGTAGTAATAAGACAGTCAATTATTTAATAACTTTTTTTTAAAAGGGATACGTGTGTGTGTACGAACTGTCTCTGGCGGCTGACGCGCTTTTGCGTCAGGTTAGGATTTATAACCAATACACCATGATACCCAAAGAATTATTATCTTGATTTAAGATATCTACCGAATTCAATTAAATTCATTTCAATTAAAGTTTTCAAAGAGAAATTTTAAAGTAATTTTCAAAGGCACTGTTTATGAAATGAACACTTCTACACATAAAACTAATTTATAATAAATAATTACCAAGTAAATAAGTTAGTTTCCAGGATAACCGAAAATATTGTTTCACTTTTAAACATTTTTTATTGAAATGGTCTATATTGTCACTAAGATAAGAGTTATTAGTAAACTACGTAAGATGTATTTTATGCACTCTCGATTAAAAGCTTTCATTAGTCATTACACTGGACTGTTCTTATCAATTTTTTATGTAAGAATTCAAATTTGATTCACCCTATTGAAACGTTATTTTTGATTTACAGTTTTAAAGGACAGACGTTTAAATTTTAGCCGTTGTTATGTAAGGTTGCACGTGATTAGTGTGCGAACTTAAGCGAAATAGCTATGTATTATTTTAAATTATTAACAAAAAGAATTTGTCTCCCACTTACTAGGAACTATCAGGCGACCACGACAGTGAGATTGTATCTTTAAATCGTAATCTTGTTGCCCACTTCAAATGTCGCTTATTAAAATTTAATTTTATCGAACACCTTAGGAAATTAGTAATTTGCCTTACAGTTCTTCTGTCTTAAAATTCTTTAAAAGAGTTTATATAAATAAGTAATCACATTTTTATAAGTGACAACACAAAACCCAAAAACCAATATGGCAACACTTTGTACATTAAAAGGGAATTGTGCAAGACTCAACTGAAAGATAATCGTTGTTACCGATACTTTGAGATGACATAAAATCGCGGAGATTGTAATGCTATTTCAAGATGCTTTTAATTTCTTGCTTAAAGTCACATTTATAATGTTTCAAAAGTATTTTTAGTATGACAACTTGGTAACTAAGTTGTAAGTGGTAATACATCGAGAACCTCAATAGCTTTGACAATCGTAAATCAATTTTTAAATTTACTAAACTTCAAAGTCACAAAGAATTTGTATGCAGTATGTATTACTGGCACAGAGACACTTCTATACGCACAACATACGCAAGTATGATTTAGCCAATTAATAGTTAAAGTATTTTAAATATACGGCTGATTTAATTTATTCCGTTATATAATGTTATTACTAAAAGAGTAATACCGTAGTGTAGATCCAATTTAAAATCAGTATGTAGAATTTTGACTGATTGAACAACAAGATTACGACGTTTATGAGAATATTAATAGTACTATTATCTTATTATTTTAGAAAATATTTCACTAAACATAAATAATAATTATGCAAATTTTATTAATTACTTACTTTACAAGCAATACTTGTGTGACGAAATAATTGGAACTATTAAATATTACAATAAAAAGAAATGATCTTAAAATTATTACAAGTTTTACAATAATCATAATTGGTTACAAAGTGAATGTTACGACCAGGGCACACTCACGATTAACATGATTTCTAAATTTATTACAATATTGGAATTTTTGGCATATTACCATGTTTTAGTTATTTCATAATTTACAATCTAAATATTATACAAGTTTTATATAGGTCCGTTTAGTGTGCCCTAAGCCTAAGATTATCTACTGAAGCTTCTTTTCTCATAAAAAATCAGATCAACCTACATTAAAAAAAAAAGATAATTTATCAACCGATTTTCAACTCAGTACTCAACATATTGGGTTCAATATCAATTGAAAATAAAATCATTTTGTGATGACCATTTTTATGAGCAAAGCCAAACCTTTGACTAGCAATCTGGTGGATATGTATTTTCATAAATATAAGGTAGGTATGTATCTAAAGTTTCGTGGGTATAGTCTAATATCTATTATATCATAAATTGTATTATTAAAATTACAGTTATTGGCTCCTTTGTAATATACAAAAAAATGTTAGCGAAAAAATATTTAGACTAGATATATTATAACCTAAAATTCAGTCAAGTTACTCAAGCACATTCAACATAATATATGCAATAATAAGGGTGTAAACAAAAATGAAAACGCCATAAAAATTCCCATTTTAAATTTAGTAACAAGTTTTTTTTTACAAAAATATCATAGAGACAAAGATCTTATTCCAAAACTTTTAATTTGTATCGACACAAGCTCACCGAACGAATTAACTATTTTTTTATTTTAAAATCTACAATTTTTTTAATTATATATCTTAAAAAGGAAGATCATTTCGCAAAATGCATAATACCAAAAAAATAGAAACGTTATTAATAATATGTACAACAATGTTAATTTAAAAAGGTAGAATTTTAACACTATCTTTTTTTTAAATATTGCAAACGTCATAAGTTGAAGTGTCAAAAATTTTTCCGTACTATACATACACGTAAATTTGAAAAAATATATTCTATGTGAATTGCTATTTTAAGTAGATTGAGACAGCAATTAATTATGAAAATATAAGTTATATTTTACAATAATTATAGTATTTACAATGCAAGTTCGACTTATATAACTGTATATGAGTAAAAGTGAATACTGATAAAAACAAAAACACTGGAATAAAGTTGACTAATGATAGAGTGGCAGCGAAATAAATATTAGACGAAATTGTGCCTTATAGCTAATGTATCAAAGTTTAATTTAAAACCTATAATACTATCACACTTTTTCAGAAACCAAGCTGTTTGCAAATGATAGGTACCTATTACATTTTTATCCTGTATTATTATTAAATTAGTGTTTTATAGAACACATGGGTATGATTAAATGTATCTCTATATTGTACAGTCAAGAACAAAAAATATCTACATATCGCAGTCAAATAGTTAATAATCCAATTATTCAATTTACAATCAGGCACATTTAATTCCGCCTATTATAAAATGACTATTAAAGTAGGGTCTTGTATTTTTATGTTTGTGAAATAAATATCTATGTTCCTGACTGTACAATAAAACTAAGTCCATTTTGATTCCTAATTATTTACATGTTCATTCAAATTCCATTTCAACACAGGCATGTGTTAGATGAAACATTTCCGAATCGTGAAAATATCTCCAATATTGTTTAAAATTCATTCGTATAAAAACGCAATGACATTATTTTTTACGTTGGACATAACTTTAAAGATTATTCGTGTATCACGTAACATCTTTTTTATCCCCCATTTTATAAAACAAAATGTATACAATAAAAACTCCATTGTATCAAAGATTTGGAATATGTTTATATCTCAAATTAATTATAACAATATCTATATAACAAAGTAGCTAGACAGATTATGAACTAAAAATTATGATTGAAATATAATACATTTCAAATTTCAATCATAAAAGTAACTTAGCTCCTTTTTTCGCATAGTTAACAATCTTTCTAGTTATTTCACGGTATGACTGTTATGCGATTTGACTTCAACAGTAAAAGGCACATTGAAATCTCTATTGCTTGTTGTGTTTAAATGGCAGATTTGTACGTTGCATCAGGTAGCTGTTATTCTGAACTTTATTCCCATAAGCGAAACGTTTAGAATGTATTAGAAAGTCACGAACATCTAAGAATTGTAAAAAACGTGCATAACGACGCACAATGATTCAAGCGAAGTTTTTAGAAATAGACAAAAATTCTTTGATATCTTTTAACACCCCAACATCCAATATCAGACTTATATATTCATTCATAAGGTACAAATTGTCTTCCAATTGGATGTTAATAAGTTCTATGTGCATAATAATGAAAGTTTGAACAAAAAGCATTTGATTGTTTTAGCATCTTTTAGAAATAAATTATATTTTTATCACAGCTATGTTGACGAACCTAGCGGATTGTGTTTCATCAATAATTTTAGGAACGATTTTCATTTGTGCCTAGTAGAAAATGTTAATAATCGCAATATAGGTGCTGAAATATTAAATTTATAAAATCGAAAAAATTTTAATACACAAATCTCATACGACATACTTAAGGATCAAATTCGTGAAAAGTATCGCAGTCCTGGACATATTTTCTATGTCATTACTATAAATATATCTTCAAAGAATACGACTCTGATGAAACGTTAAGAGACGACGATGTTTTAAACTTTCAGTTGTCAATGCTATGCAAAAACATGCTAGTCGAGATAATTTTGATTTGAATTCAAAGAAAATTGTTACCTCTCATTATTTTCTTGAAATTAATTGAAATCATCTCAAGAATACTTCGCGAGGTGTAATATAGATATTAAATGTTTGCAATAAATATATGGCACTCACCAAATTGCATTCCCAAATTAAACAGCTTTAGTTTCATTGAAACTAACACTTATTCGGTACTTTAGACCCAAACTCATGTAAAATATCACATGCCATCTCTAAATCGTTGCGCGTGATGCCCAATGCTCTTACTACTATGTCTTTCGGATAACCTTCCCCTACTAATCGTGCAATATAATCTAAATTTATGTTTTCGTAGGATACGTTTTCCGCGTACTTTCTTCCGTGCTTGTCGTGCGTCAACGGGTTGAATTTCTTTGCTGTAAAATGAAATAATTGTTTATACAAGGGAATAAAAATCATGGCATGATCTAGATCGAGAGATAACTATGTGTCTAAAGAAAATAATAACAGAATTTTTTCCGGTTATCGTATACAGCATACGATACAGCCTTTTAAGTATACAAGTTAAAACTGCCTAATTTAATGTAGGAATCGAACCACTATCCACTAGCCTTCTACTATCCAGGATACGCAAACAATTACGTTATAAAAACACTAGCTGTATCGACGGTATTCGTCAACGCTTATATCTCCTTTGCAAATGTCTGTATTCGACTTATCAAATCGTTTAAAGCAGGTGGCTAGATAGCGGACGAAAATCTTTTCCATTTCATTCAATATATATATTTTTAAGGCATTAATCTACTAGATTTTTATACCTATAAAAACAAAAAAAAATAACTTCAATTAATTTGAGTTCTTTTTATCTATACTAATATTATAAAGAAGTAAAGTTTATGTGTTTGTATATTTGTTAAATTGTAAGGGATAATCTCGGGATCTACTGAACCGATTTTAAAAATTCTTTCACCAATAGAAAGGCACATTATTGCTGAGTGTCATAGGCTATATTGAATGCTAGAAAAAATTTAAAGAATTTTGTCTACCCGTGCGAAGCCGGGACGGGCCGCTAGTTTGTTATAAATCCAAAAAAAAATGAATGTAATACCACTATTAAACTTAAAATACTTACGACCAACAGCCAATTCATTCTTCTCAACGCTCACATTCTCGTAAGGCGGTTCCTTTGCATCTTCAGAAGGGAATTTAGGCATTGTCGTTGACTTTGTGGGCTGATGATCAACACTGCCACTTGTTGTAGAAGGCAAAGATCTTTGTCTAGGGGGCGCTCTTTCTCCCCTCTCCCAATCAAAATTAGTCCTATCCGGTTTATCCGGAGGTCTCTCCGGTGGATGTCGGAATTCTATATGCCTTTCCGTATGGCGTTCAGGAATTTTATCCGCATGGCCTAAATGTCGACTAGAATCAGAGGATTGTCTCATCTCTGAATTTGGATCTCTATTATCTGATATATGTCTCGTATCTGGTAAAGGCGGCTGCCTTTCTTGTCTGCATTCCAGATTAGGTAATAGTCTATCTGTTCTGTTTTCCGGGGGAATGTGCCTTTCTGGTCTTTCTATGTGTGTTCTATTTTCAATATGTGTTGGCCTATCGACATTTGTTCGGAATTGCTCGTTTCTTTCTGGTGGAACTGGATGTCTTTCCACTTGCCTAGTTTCTGAGATATGTCTTTCTGTTCTTTCGGGTCTGTCAAGTATTGAACGGGGCTCTGTGGGCGTCGGTCGATCTTCTGTAAAGTTTCTTTCGGGCGGCGGAGCCGGCAAGGGCCGACTGTTTGATTGAGGTGTGCACGCTCGTCGGGGCTTCTCGAAGGCTCTAGGATCGGGAGGTACCTGTAATCAATATAGCTCTTAAGAAAATTGACTTTATGTACGGAAATGAATAAAAAGGATTCCCTATTAAAAGATAATGTGTTTATTTGGGCTCGGATAGACGACCAAAAAAATCATTATCTCGATCTTTTTCGTGGAGGTATCAGCAGTCGTAATCATCCACCAAAATCCACATTGGATGAGCTTCCTGACCGAAAACTCAAGTGCTACCAGTAAAAACATTGATAGGCTGAAATTATAATATAAAATTATACCTCATGTCTCGTGTCGATAATGCCCGTAATAGTCTCTGTAGATCCAGTAATGACAGACGTCAAACGATGCCTCGAATCGGGCTCCGGTTCTAAGGAGGACCTTCTTCTGGGCTCTGTAATACAAATTATGCTTTTAACAAATAAACTTGCAGAGAAATGACAAATAATTAAATTTCTAAGAGTGAGCTTTGAAAATTGGAGTTGGCATGTTTTGCAAAAGTCATTCACTCACTAGAACTTATAAGTAATAACGTTTATATATCCTCGTAAATATTTTTTTTTAAATAACCTACTTACTTATGACATCACTGCTAAGCAAGAAAAGAAAACAAAAAATAGAGAACTTTTTTAACGCGTATTTTGATTAAACTCTATTATCTCAGACTAACAAAGCAAGCCAACATTTAATATTCTTGCAAACTCATCTATATTAAAGTTTGTTACTCTTTGTTAGATTTAGATTAAGTCATAAATTCAATGTATATAATGTAGCAAATGTACCTAATATAGTTAATGCACATAAAGTTCTATATATAGAACTCTAGAGGAGTAGAGACTTTTTATAAGTAAGTAAGTAAGTTTGGTAAGCTCAGCAGACACGTTGTGCGATTATCGTCATAGGTAAAGTGCACGCTTCGGAGGCTCATATTCACATGTTGTTTTGTTCTAATTTCCTAAGCTTAAGAAAAACAGAAGAAGATGGGTAATTTTTTTTTCTATCGTATTTTTCTGTTTTATTTATTTATTATTATTTTCTCTGTAATTATAATTCACAATTAATTAACATACCCACGCGCGCCTTTTACTTTCGAAGACTCCTGTACATTTATGCGGTTCCGAGGTGCTTCATTTTTTATGGGTACTTTTAGTGAGCGATATTTTTTTAACGGACAAAAAAGTTTCGAGGACTTTTTCTCGTCTGCACAGTCCTTTAGTATAAACAATAAGTAAATAAAAACCTTGAGCCGTCGCTGTGGCGATGTCCTGCACACTCGATGCAGCCCCTATAGTTGGCTCCGCGGGCGACAAGCTCTTCCTAGGCGGAAGGGGCGGAGCCCTAAGCTCCCCGTACGCGTTCTCCGCAGGAGCGGGTGCTCTGCGGGACGCACGGGGAGAGTGCCGGGGAGAAGCCGCCGGCGAACGGACTGAGGGTCGGAGCCCGTCAATCGTGGACGTGGCCGCGTTGAACTCAGCCCAGTCCTAAACAAGGAACCGTTTAAAAAGTTGATTTAGCGACAAAAACAATTGCTTATCTCCGAGATGCTGAAACTTTATAAACGAAAGTATTCACGACGTCAGAAAATTAAGTAATAATAAATCTTATTTTCGTATCTAACGTAAACACTTTCTGACTGTTGTTCGTACGAATATGTGGACTGATAGAGTAGTGAATAGTTTTTATGAATGGATTCGTGTTTTCGGAGGGATGCGTTTCAAAATCAACATCTTTCTTTCTTTCCGAGAGAAATCTTTGCGTCACACAAACTTATAATTTGGCCTAATAAATCTCTTTAGTTAACTAATGTGCAAACAATAAAGAAGCCACATAAAATACCAAATGAAAATGAACAAATAAAATGAACTCTTACCTTCACATGCAAATAAATTCCACAAAAGCATTTTGGTGCACTATTCGAGGCAATATAGAAAAAGCACACTTTAAGTTCAACAGAAAAAAAAAACTATGTAACGCGAATAAACTATTTCATGCAAATTCAAAAAACTTTAGCTCTAGTTTAATTGTACTAAAATACTATTTCGGTGCAACATTCATACATTTGTTCTTCTCGCTATCCCTTACACACCAAAAAAAAATGAAAAATAAAACAAAACCATCATGTAATAAGGGTAACTTATTACATTATGGTTTTGTTTTATTTTTCACCTGGCTTTCTTTTTGTTAGATATTTGAAATAAAAAAAAAATTGAAGTCTTATCACCGACAATTATGTCTGATCCAACTTAAAGGAGTTTCTAATAAAAATATAAAACTATTGTATCGTCTACACCATTTAAAGCCAGCCATGTCAACACTGAGCAGAAATGGGTGTTATAACATATTGCGCATTTTTTTCCAAAACAAAACAACTCCATAATAATGAATAAAGCATAAACACAAAACAAACACAAAAACACATTTCACCAAGCATATATTGTCAACATTCAAAAACTTACAAAATAAATAATTAAGTCAGCAAGAATAATATAAAAATATGGGACAAAGAAATATGCAAATAATCTAAGCGTAAACAAATACTTACATCCACTATAACACGAATGGACTCAAATACAAGTGTTATTTAATACTATTGCATTACAAACTTTAATACTATCATTATAAGGTCTATATTTCCAATGTAACATGTCTTAATATGACCTAATATTTTTATTTAAAACTTAAATTTCATCAGTCATATATTCAAAAATTATTCACATATCAACGTTAACTATGGCTTTAGGGATAATATGAATTCATATTATTAAGTATCAAATTGATAAACCTTATAAACAGTTTGAATTAAACTAAACTCATAAAAAATAATGCATTCCCACGGTCGCGTCATTTTTCATTGAATAATAACGAAATAAATAATATTTACAATGTCTTAATAAATTAATGACAAAATATATAATTCTTGTCTGATTAATACTAGAATAACTTGAAAATTCATATCTCGTGCCTAATTCATTTGTTACTTCAGGCATTGTAATGTCACATAAAAATATAAAAAAATAATTTGAGCATTACAATTATATACAGTCAACATAATGTCTGCTTACCTAAAAAAACTCATTTTATAACCGATAAAAAATTAAATCCTTTGAAAAGTTTGATATCAATTGGTATAATTTACAAATAATTCATTTATAACCAATCATTAAAGATAATAAAAAAATTAAAACATAAATCAGGACAAAAAGTGATAACGAAAAAATATAGGTCACTTTTTTATCATATTTTTAAATGAATTAACAGCAACAGGATGTTAAAACAAGAAATATTGAGATGACTAATTAATTGACTGTACAAAAACTATGCATATTTATTTTGAATTGTACGTGATGTTTTTTGAGCGTTCTTCATTTCTCGAAAGATCTTCATAATAACAAATTAGTGTTATATCAAAGAACTTACATTTTATTATAACTTTGTCTGTATAGCAAACTTCGACAGTAATTTCATGTCCACAAAACGTAGAAAAATACTAATTAAGTTAATAATTCACAAGTATCAATAATAATGTAGCTACCTGGGCAATATGCATAACGATTATCTTATAGAAAGATATCGTATATTCACGTTTTAGACGTTGTTTGTTATCACAAATCAAAGTGAATTGTAACCATTAACTACTATTTTACACTGTATGGCTGTATACTTTTGGTTGACTATCCTATGACGGTTATTTCAATGAGCTTGAGTCAAAAAAGCCAATGTAAATTAAAACAACTACGAAACCAAAAGGCAAGTAACGCATAATTCTTCACGTCAAACAACCACACCTAAAAATGTTTATAACTTGTCTTCAGTGAATTTAACATAATTAAACTCTATTGCTTGGTGTTTAGAGCGCCTACACCAGATTGAAACAAGATAACAAGTAATGATCATTTCTAAAGATCTTTATGGAATGGGTTTTATAACAGCTCTTTATTTTTTCGTAGCCAAGTAACAAACAAGTGAATTTAAATAGAGATTCAAAATAAAAAAAAAATACTCGTGAACTATTTCATTTTTGCATAAAATCTTACTTTTCATAATTCTTATTAAATGAAATAATTTCAAACCTAAGCATGGTTAACAGCACATCAGGCTTATGTAAAGACCGATTTCTTTTAAGAGCGTTAAGCGTTGTACTTTCGACTTTCATTACAAGGTCTATTTTCGATTACGGTATTATTATTTAACATGAAAAAACCCCTTTCACTTCGTTCGTATAGACTCACACAAGAAGCGATAACAAAACAAGTATTCAAACAAAACGCAACAACGTCCCATATAGTGTGACCTAGACTCGGCAGCAGTCGACACAAATGCAATGGCGATCGTGCAAACACTAAGCATGCGGTGATTTTCTCTCGCGCCTCTGCGAACAAACACAACTTTATGTATGGAAGCATGCAGTTCGCTTAGGACTTTATTGCGCTTTTATATGACTATCCAAATAAATCTATTGAAATGTTTAGCAGTCAACCCCTTTGGCTCCGGTTTGGCAACGTCAAGAGCGCACTTACACACAGCACGCTTTAGCATGCGAAAAATAGGCTAAATTCAACCTTGTTTCCATTATTTTGAACACATAGTTCTTTAACGACTCATGACATTAAAATCCTGTACTACTCCATAGTAATCTATGTGACTCTCAATATGCAGCGGCGTGTGACAGCATGCGCTCACTTAAGATGTTATGTTCTATTTGCGTTGAAATAAAGAAATGTCTCTGCTTATTTTATAGAATTACGGTCTAAAATAATTTGACAACAAATAAATACTTTCCCACACCGAGCCATGCCGCATATTTGTCGTTTCTGTGCGAATATCGGAACAGTATTCATCCTAATGATCCATTTTAAGTATCGGTGAAGAAATTACATAGGAACTGAAATTCAGGAGTTATCTCTTGCATCAAGTTTTTTCTTTCTCTTAGTACAGCTTACAATTATTCGCAATGAAATTTTAGTTACAAATTAACCAGACTAATTGTGCTTATGACGTTTTTAATAACAATCATTTCAAATGAGGCAAAGATATACGCTTAATATGTATATAACTATCCCACTTTTACACACTGTCTTGCTGATAAACTGCGTAGTCTGACAATGCTGCAATTAACGGATCATTATTCAAATGTATGTAGTCATCGTAAACTATATAAATTTACAAAAATAATCATATAAAAGCGCCAATAAATTCCAAGTTAAAAACAAAATGAAAAAAACATAAATAAGAAAAATCAGGTGATATGTAAAAAGCTTTGTAGATAAAACAACCGAAACAATGGCACTGAACATGCCGCAATGCTAACACCATGCTTATAAAAAAATCTGATTATAAAATAATAAAAAAACTTGACTTAATGTATTGATATGACATAGTTTATCTTATGACGTCTTGTAAAATCCAAAAATGTCGTGTATAATGTATTTATTTACGAACAAACTTATTATTGTTTTCCGGAAACAAATTGCATTATTTTTCTTATTTTATTAAAAAAATATATTATGAAGTATGCCAAAAGCACGCCTTTTAAGATAACTCATTTATGGTTAGTATGATACAAAATAAATATGAAATTTTATTGGAATCTTAATCATTTGTTCCACTGGTAACATTGTTAAGTACAGTCGGTATTAAAAGATAATAACAACCCATTACACTAATTATTATACTTTAGTCAAATAAGTTGAATAAAATCACAATGCTTTACAAGATAACGTGCGAATTTTAGTTAAAAAAAACAGTCTAAAACCCTACTACTATACACAAAAAACTGACCCCACATATTAAATCGTGTAACTATAAAATATATTTTATTACAAGAGGTCACATGAATAAACGCTTTATCACCAAAGCACAAGTGTCAATTTACCTCAGCGTCATCAATGTCATCTGTCAGCCCATTAAATGTTGTGTTTCTTGAAGACCAACCATTCGAGTTGCTCGATATTGTGACGTCTACACCTAAGAACAAAAGAAATGTATTTATATATTATTCATTTCAGTATATTATGATAATTTGTAAGGTGTAAATAAATTACATAGAATCATTTCGAGAAAACTAATAAATCTTTTTAAAGGATTCTTTAGTGGCTTAATTTTACATTTACAGTATTAATATAATAAATAAATATCCATATCTTCATATCCTCAAACTGAATAAGTACTGCAAATTGTCTAAATAAGACATATGAAAATTTACATTAGCATTTGTTTTAATGCAATAAAATAAGGATGATTGAAGTAAACATAAACAATGAATTATAGGCAGAAAAGCAGACTTAATTTTTTTTAAATCAGTATTTTTAATTATATATAAAAAAAAAAAGAACCATGTCTTCGCGAAAGATAGCCAATTTTGTAATACGGAAAATTGGTAAAAGGAGGAGGGTCAATATGGCGGGTTTTCGGCCCCTTTCATTTTTACCTAAAAATTCAAAAAAAAAAAATTATTTACTATATGGACTAACATATAGATTCCACCCCAAACAGAACCACCTGCAACCCCCCTCCCAAAGAAGCAGAATAATCATTTTTGAGCTCAAAAATAATATAACCTTGCAAAACTCTGTACTCTAAGTAGCTCCACAAAAAAAATATTTTTTATGTATGATTATTCTGCTTCTTGGGGGTGGGAGGGGCAGGGTTGGGGTGGTTTCGTTTGGGGTGGAATCGATTTGTTAGTCAATATAGTAGATAATTTTTGTTTTTAATTTTTAGTTCAAAAATGAAAGGGGCCGAAAACCCGCCTTATTGATCCTACTCCTTTGCCTATTTCTTGTGATTGTAATGATTAGATTTAGATTCTTACATACTGAGCAGGACAGCGTCTGCCGGCCCGCAATTTTATTATGAATGAATCAATTTCATTAATTAAAGTTAGCACCAATATAAAATGATCTATGTTACCAATAAATAATTAATAAACTTATCACAATTATTGTTACATATAGAATTAATTAATACAAGTACAAGCCGCTGAAACAGATATTTTAAACTTATTTATTTTTCCTATGAAAACTTACTGGATCCATTACAGCCTGATGAGCCTGAAGATCCGGATGAATTTGAAGATACCGGTTTAACTGCAGTCTTTGTGTTAGCGTTTCTGTAACACAAAATAATTATTATTATTATTAGCATTCACATAAATAATCCAAACAATAATGTTTTTACGCAATTATTTGTTAATTTTTATTTTGTTTTGTAATGGAAACAATCCAGTATTTTGTACTGTATTGTATTATAAAACTTTTGAGGACAGTAATTTTAGGCTGGAAGAGATGATCCCCTAGCTCACATTGGCGGACCTGTATAATATTGCTGCCGTTCGTCAGCGAAAATGTTATTAAGCCACAAAATCATTTTTTGATTTATAAGCAAAAAACGCGGAAGAAAAAAATGTTTTTGCTAGAACTGTTTCAAACTAGAAATATCAAAAATATAATTTCTAGACATTTGTCTAGGAAGGACATTTTGTGGTTATGTGTTTTTTTCATGAAATTAAAAACATTTTCAAATTACACAGAAACCAGTCGGGTTTTTTAATTTTTGAAATTACTTTTTTTACTTTTATTATTGAATGCAGCAGAGCATGCCAGACATTCGTTTTTGGCGCCATAAGTCCACCATTTTGATTTTTTTATTTTGATATACCCAATGTCACTTTCACAGTAAATACGAATTTAACGACACCTCACAAGCTAAAATCCATCGAACCGTTCAGGCCGCAGAGCGTGCCAAACAATTGTACATACATATATACATACTCTCGAAAAACATACCGCTTTTGGCACAGTCGGGTAAAAATGTTTAAAAGTACTAACTTGGCATCTGTTTGTGCTTGCGGTGGTCGAGGTGGTACGAAAGCGTCTACCACCACTTGCTCCGTGCCCTTGATCTCCGCACGGCAGAACGGGCAACCCTGTCCTTCGGAGTCCTGCGACCAAAAGAAAATATCAACCTACAATCTATATAGATTCACTTCCAATGGTAAAAGTTATAAAGCAATCGTCCTTCACAACAAATAATAATAATAAATTTCCGAAAATTAACACCTTATTATTCAGTCCCAAACTAAGCGAAGCTTGTATTGTGGATAGTAAATAACAGTCAGAATTCGTAAATGAATATATAAACAATCACAACTTGGGAACAAACGTTTATATTCATCACATTATAAACTACGCTCATTACCTGCCCCTACTAGGATTTGAATAGAGTTTTGTTGTTCCAGTAGGGAGGAACGATATCATTGCACGTTTGACAGTTTTTGATTCCCATCCTAATTATATTATGACAATACTTTGTGTGTGTGTGTTTGTTACCATATTGTCAGTAAAAGCCTAAGAATAAAAAATTCAAAATAATAAAAAGGAAAAGAAAATGTAGTATGTAACAGTATTTAGGGCTAGGCTAGTAATTAATTAAATCCAAACCTAATGAAATACTTATATTTTTGTCCCAAACTTTACAGCATGACAATCATTACATACATACTTTTTTAAAGCATATTTCAAAATGGCATAGTATTATTATAAGGCAGAATACATATATTTTGTCTCTCACGAAAGACATACGTAATTAATATTCTATGTCTACATACGATTTGCCAGGCGGTGAGACAAGGCGTACAGAGTAAATGGCCGCACGGTTCTATTCTGATGTCTTTGTCGTTTTCCGCGCAAATCTTGCATAGTTGAAACGTGCTCCCTGTAAAGAAAAAATATATCTAATGACAACCCAAACTAAAAAAAATCTTAAGTAAAAGCAAGATTTTAAAAAACAATTGACTTCAGAAAATTATGCTGGTGGGATGTAAAAGAAACTTAAGAGTTTTAATGGGGCTTAGTCGAAATTCGATAAGCGAGAATTTTAATGTGAAACTTACCCATTTCACAATACAATTCATACTGTTCTTGCGTAACCGTAATATGGTCCTCTGTAGGTGAAATGATAGCACTGCTTAAGTCTGGGTTCACGTCCCGACCATCCGGATATAAGTAGCTGCAAATAAATAAAAATATAGAAATATCAAAGACATTATTTGACTTCTTTTCGAAACTACGTCAACATCCCGACGTAAACTCGTGTATCCATGGCGAGGCTATAAACTTTCAATAAACATAATAAAACACATTTTTATTTTATGTTTAGGAGCATAGCAGTGGACGTCTTTCTACTAAGATGATGATCGAACAAGAGATATAGATAAAATATAAAATGCTTTCTATTTGATACAATAAAGAAGTTCGAAAGTGACGTCGTTGGCAAGTTCGCCCTTTGATTACGAAAGTTAATCGGCATTCGCTTTAACCCTGCCTTTTGATGGGCGAAAATCAATTTACTATTTATGTAGCACTCACAAATATATATTAGGCTCGTATTTTAGTTTAAACCCCATACTCTTTCCCAAACACCTAAGGGCAAACCCGTGCTCCTAAAATCCTTGAAACGTACTATAGTATTGTTAGATTTAAGATGTGAGGAAGTATGCACATCCAAATTTATCGGGGTAACGTTACACTTTTAAAGTACATAAACTAAGACGTTATTTGATTATTTTTAGGCGGTAATTAGATATAGAAAGTACCATTATGTTAACTTAGAAGCTAAATTCTTTAAAGTGTCAATCACCGTTTTATATTAATTTCAATTTGATTAAGGGTTCGTAATAGAAACACACAAGACAGGCAGACAAAACAGATAACGCAATCCTTTAAGGGTACCACTTTCTACTATCGAGGTGTAGAATTTAAAAAATGGTCAATGATAAATAATAGATGTTTGATAACTCACAATCCTTCTCTATAACCGTCGAGTAGCGCTTGTACTAAACTCTTGTTCTGCGGGATCGTCTGTAAAATTTCTCCGTCCACTGTTACGTAACCTATCGCCCACTGCCCTAGACGCGTACATGACAACCTGTAAACATCAATCGAAATTTAAAGGTCATACAAAATATTTAATGTTGGATTTATTAATCAGTGTTCATAAATAAACAAAAATTTGGTGGAAAGTGAAAAAAACACCGGAACGTGTCTAGTCCCTAGAAGCCTATGGAGCTTTAACCGATTAGCTGCTGATGACACGCCTGTCGTGCCATAACTTTTTTTTGCGTGTGGCGTTAGCCACTGAAACCGGGTCATTTTTAAATCGATGATAACTCCTTCAAATCAAGTTTATGGGAAATTAACCCAGAATAAAACTATCTTCATTTTCCCGTAAATCGTGCTTAGCCTTCGTTTTTGTAATTGTATGTAGCAACGAATCGGTTAACTAAATTCTCAACATGTGAAGAACCAGAAAAATCCGGGTGATCATTAGAAATGGAAATACAAAATCATTCGTTACATGGTGACATAGCTTTATTAGCGTTGTTGCCTAAAACAATTCTGTTTACAATAAAAGGAGAAATCTCAATGTTTAATGGAGAAAACATAAAATCTTTAACAAGGCGACATTATTGCTTAAATGTTGCTATTTGAAACAATGTCGTTTGCCATAAAAAATAAACGAATAAGGGAGAAAGTGCAAAATATTTTGTAACCAGATGAAATGTCATCTGTTTAAAGCAATGGCTCTTATAATGTTCTTGCTTAGAATGGTATTGTTTGCAATTAAAAAGTGAAATTAACGTCGTGTCGTTAATAATAATAAATTCATTAGTCAAATTTCTAGTCTAAAGCTTTATCGTAGTCAAATCCAAATTAATAGGTAATACAGCAGAGCTATAATTAGTAGATAAATACTTAAATCGTGAAATAATTGCTATATTTATTTCTAAAGCAGAAATATTAACAATATTAAATCGGTTTAAGCCTTAACTTCGGGATAGATAAAAAACTTGATTGATTTCTTTAAACATTGTTTTGATAAATCGCATTTCATAAAATACTGCTTTAAAAAACAACCACGGCTCTGAGCCCACGTGTAGGATTACAGGCTTAATTTAAATCTTATAGAAATATAGCATGGGGAAAAATATAATAAATACCAAAAAAAAATCCTTCTCAAGTCTTCCTCGCTCAAGATTTTGAATACATACCTAAACACATAACTGCCAGCCTTATGTATGTACTTCTGGAGACGGGCCTTGACCTCGTCGTACGTGAGGAATGCCACGTAGCCAGGATGGGTGACAGCTAACAATTGCCAATTTCTAAGTAACGTACTCCACGGCTGGAATAACCTGGAAAGCAAACAGTTTCAAACATTAGTCACCTTCTTGTCATAGATAAAATCAACAGCTCATCAATCTTACTTCTATTAATAATAAACTTAAACACGTCGACCTTTGTTTTAAATGAATAATAAAGTGATCTGACAAGGGGTTATAATAGTTTATCTAGAAATTGGTCTAAGGATATTTAATTGACCAAAAGTCACTGTTTGCTTTTGCGGTGACGTTATTAGGTAATTTGTTCAGTTGACAGGACTTTAAGCAACACACTACGATGTTTAGACTTATTTGTCTCATTTTAATAATCTTTTAGTTTTTAGTGTATAGCTGTAATTAATTGTACATAGGAATCATTTCAAAAATAGTAATCCACCGTAACTGTTTTAGCTCATTTCAATCTGAACCGATCACAATAATATTCTTCAAATGAGTCATTCACATTTTCAACAGCTGTATTAATTCGAAACGATAACTGAAGAATTTTTATAAATTATATAGTATCAGAATTAGCGTAGGCATCTGTTATTAAAATCTGTATGTAATTTTCTCTCAGCATATTCCGGTTATATTTTATATCGATTAAATATTTAGTCGTAAACTAATCAGAACTCGTACGACGCTAGGCGATGCAGTCGCTAAACATAAAGCTTCGCTAGCACCATATATTGTGGCGCGGAGCGTAATAATAAAAAACAAAAGAAATAAAGTTCAATATTGTTTAGTAAATTTTAAAATTCCATAAGAATGGAAACTTTCAAACAGCGCGCGCTTTTTGTTTCAATGGGAAATCCCACAGAGCCAATGTTTTTGGTAATAACTTTTTATTTTAGTGAATTCTAAAATTCGGGCTCCGTCACAACCTTGTCCTAAATGTGATTTGATCCCACACAAAAATTATTAAAATCGGTTAAGAACTGGGGAAGTTATGGCGTAACAGACATTGCGTCATTGAAGCTGACCCATGGGAGCTCCGCTTCAATTAAACACAATCATAAAAATGCTTATGTTCATCAAATATACAGGGTCCGCCACATAACTTTTTTTTTTGAAAATGCTTTAAAAAAAAACTACTGAATATTTTCTCAAATTTCTTTTTTTATTTGAAAGTACAATCCTTCCGGTTAATAATGGAAAATAATTTCATTCAAATGGCTGCCTCGGCTGGCCATGCAGTAGCCTACACGATCGGTCCAATTTTTAAGCACATTATCGATTGTGTGCAGCTGTATTTCACCAATGACTTCACGAATATTGTCCTTTAAAGCGTCAATTGTCTCTGGCTTGTCGGCGTAACACTTATCTTTGAGGGCACCCCACAAATAATAGTCCAACGGTGTCAAATCGCAGCTCCGAGGTGGCCAAACGACATCAGCTCTGCGGCTGATAATGCGATCTTCAAAAACAGGGCGCAAAACATCGAGTGTGGCTTCGGCTGTGTGGCACGTAGCGCCGTCCTGTTGAAACCAAATGTTGCCAATATCCTCCTCTTCAATTTTTGTGAACAAAAATTCGTTCAACATGGCCCGATAACGATCGCAATTGACTGTAACGGCCACTCCTTGCTCATTTTCGAAGAAAAATGGCCCAATTATGCCTCTGGACCAAAATCCGCACCAAACAGTGACTCGTTTTGGGTGTACCGGCTTTTCAATGTATGCGTGCGGGTTTTCTGTGCCCCAAATGCGACAATTTTGCTTGTTTACATACCCGCCAAGATCAAAATGAGCTTCATCCGAAAAGATGATTTTTTTGGCAAAATCGGCATCTTCTGTAAGTCGATCGCAGACCCACTCAGCGAAGCGAAAACGCATTGGATGATCAGTTGGCTTCAACTCCTGAACCAATTGGACTTTGTATGGCGTCATACCAAGGTATTTATGCAAAATTCGTCTCAATGATGTCTCCGAAATGTTCAATTGTTGAGAACGACGGTGAATTGATGTTGATGGCGCTTCACGCACACTTTCTGCCACAGCATCAATATTCTCGGGTGTACGCACTGTTTTTGGCTTTTCACGCTTTGGTTTATCGATGAGGATGCCAGTTTTTTTCACTTTTTTCACAAGATAACGAACATACGGAGCTGACGGTGCTTCTCTTCTTCCAAAAACTGTACGCAATTTTTGCACACATTCTGCAACATTACCATGATTTTCAAAGTAATGTCGCAATATTTCCCAGCGTTGTTCAAGCGTATACACAACCATATTCGTTCAGCAGAGGGATAAAACTAATTATCTGTCAAATCAGACATGAGCTAAGTGTTACCATTCACGAAATAAGCACTAGTTGAAAAAAAAAAAGTTATTTGGCGGACCCTTTATAAGCGTATATGTGATACGCCTACCATATAACGAAACCTAAGATCTTTGCTGCTAAGGCATAGATATATGTATGTATAGCGGACCGTTTTAACAGTGTTTTTTTTTTTAATTCTATTGAAATAGTAGTAATAGTATGAAGTAATAATAAGGTACTCACCGTGTAAATACGTCAAACTCAAAATTGGATATGAAGTCGTTGCACGTGAGATCAATGGTGGTCTTCAAAGCCATCGTCTCCAGCCCTGAAGATATTGGATGCACATTGTTCAGTTCTTCACGGAAGATCTTCCACGGAACCAGCGTACTGAAAAAAAAAACAAAATAACGTTAAAAAATAAATAAAACAGCATCTATCAAATATTTTTCCTATTGCCATAGATTATGCTTGTCCATTATTATAATCAAGATTAGAGGAGCACGAATGCGAAGTAGTGATTTCAGAATTTAAGCTACTTATTCAAGCTCTGATCATTGAATTGGTTGACTTTTATCTTACAAGCTAATAAAAATTAACAATAAACATATTTGTTAACGATACTCATTCGCACCATCAACCGGCCACCCACGAGCGAAAACCACCACCAGGAGAAACAGGCCTGCATCTCAAGGTAAGAAATGGTATACAGTAATTTCCAAATTGGAATTTACTGTTACTTTGGGAATTCATGGTACTTCTTGTACTTGGTACAGTCCTTTAAGCGGTTAGTACCGCCTGCATCTACAGTGGTTTGCACATACGGGTTATCGAATAGATATGTTATATTCATAGAATATTCATACTTGACCTGAAACCTGAACTATACTCAGGTATAAGTGTTCGTATTCATCACACAAACATCTGCTCCTTCCGGGACGGGATCCGAAACCAGGTCAATCGATTTGAAGGGCAGGAGATCGCTAGCGTTGCACCAAACGGTCGACAAATTAGATATATAATATAAAAATAACGATTCGACTATTAACTTATTACTTACCACTAACTAATTTCGAATCAGACCTTCAGAAATTAGTTGAACGATTAAATGAGTAGCGTAAAGGCGGGACTCAGAATAAATGCTAAAAGGACAAAAGTTATGGTCATTTCCAAGCACTTAAATTTGAGTCTGACAATAAGTGTGTCCGGTGTAAAGTTAGATGTGGTGCGAAATACCTGGGCACTTGGTTAAATGAAGACTGGGAAAGTGATATGGAGATATAGACTCGCATGGAAATGTCCACAGTATCACTGTGGTGCCTTCCATAACATGAGATCGATACTTTCCAGTCGCAACATCAGTATTCCTTTGCGCACACCACCATTTCAATGCTACATTTGGCCCACAATCCTGTATGGTTGTGAATCTTGGATCATTAAGGAAGATCTTCGAAAACGGATAGAGGCTTTTGAAATGTGGACTTATCGACGCATGCTCTCTATAAGCTGTACTCAAAAAATATCCAATAACGAAGTTTTGAGACGGGTCGGCCAGAACCGAAAATTAAAGCACAAACCATTAAAACACAAAAAGTTGCATTTCTCAGTCACGTCTTTAGACACGAGAGATACGATTTGTTGCAAATCATAATGATAGGAAAAATCGCGGGAAAAATGGGAGTTCGCCGCCATAAAAAAATCTTGGTTGCGGAACATTCGGGAATGGACTGGAGTCACGAGCGCAGCTGAACTGATTCACCTCGCACGGGACAAGGAGGAGTTTTCCAAGCTGATTTCCAACCTTCAGTGATAAGAGAGGAACATAGAAAAGAAGAAGAATACTATTCGCATCAAACAATAAATGTCTTAAGATAGAAATGCACATATTGAGTTCCTTATTTAATTGGAATAATCTAATCCAATACCGTTGGGCGTATATTACCATGCAATTGTATACACGCGCTAATAAATCACCACCTATATTTATGTTCACGATGAATGGAAAAAACGTGTGTTATATTTTCGTTTACTGATGTACCTTTAGACCCACTAAGATAGCATTCCAACAAGATTAATAACGGAAGCTCAAAAAGCGAATCAGCTTCCAGTTTCTGCAATTCATGCGAGAACAAAAGCTACCCAATCACATATACAACATACCTACCAGTTAAATAAATAGGGTTCGTTTATTTCTGCAAACACATCTCAGAAGATGTATAAAGTGTCGTTACTTTGCAAAATGTTTGACTCGCTGAGTCATTCATTTGAGGGTCAACGTCGCAGTCTCACGTCCATAACAAGGGAAATGTTATTTTTAAAACGGAAATAAGTACAGAAACCTTTTTTATTTCCAATATTTTATTTATCTTTTCATCACCATCGACATAAATCGAGCTGAGATAAATACTTTCTTTACTGATACTAAAGCTGACACATGGCTAAGGGAATTCAACAAGAAAAACTTAGTTCAGAACGAGACATGCAGGTGTAAAAAGCGAGTATTACAGGACAAAATTTTCTCTATATATTTTTTTAATAACAAAAAAAACAACTTATTGATTTTTAGTTAATGTCCTTAAGTCTATGAAACAGTGTGCACAAACTCAAAACAAAAACCATTTCTAATAAATCGGCCCTACATAACCTTTGTGAGTTTTCTACATTTTCATATGAAGTTAAAGTTAAATTAAATGAATACATAATAACGGCGCCTAAGTCTTATTTTCCTTTAAATGCATACTTACAATATTATAAAATACTCATCATAATATTATTAAAGGACTCTTATGCTTGATTGTCAGATGTTCATTTTAATTTTGACCAATAAGCTCAGTATAGTCATTTCAACTTATATTAAGAATACCAAAAGTTTTCAACAACTCCCTGGATTTGTCACATCTAATCGTTTCTTGATGGAAACCCTTTCGCTCACCTCTTTTATGTTAAGGATTCTGATATATTATTGACAATAATAAGCAAAACCCGCCCACACTTTATATAATGATTTATCCTTACGTTCCGACGTTTCAGACTAATTGAAATGACGAATCGACAGTCTAATACTATTATGATTAATGACTTACTTGATCAAATATGAGATGGAGTGCAATTGATTTAGTTTGAAGCTTTCAATATATGATATGATATTTTGTATAACCACTGTAACCTTGTAAGAAAATAGAAGCACTGTGGAAATCAAGTGGCTTGGGGGGGAAATCAATAGGGAATGAAAATATAGAAAACTCAATAACTTTTTAACACGTGACCACATCTATATAGTGATGGATAGGTACCTCGATGAAGAAGGTAATGGCAAATAATATTGTAAGCCACTTAAGAAATTTTAAATAATCAATGATACTAGGCGATGCAGTCACTAAGCATAAAGCTACGCTAAGCACCATATATTGGAGCGGAGCGTATACCTAAAAAAAGAAAAAAAATTGATTTTCGATGGCAATTTTTGCGAATTTCAAAATTCGGGCTCCGTCACTATATGGACCTAAACCTAAACCTGTTGATTTGATTCCACACAAAGAATATTAAATCGGTTAAGAACTCGGGGAGTTATGGCGTAACAGACATTGCGCCATTGAAGCTGATCCATGGAAGCTTCGCTTCGCTCCGCTCCAATTAAGTCCTTAAGACTAAAAGACAATAGTAATTTTATTTTAGAAATTAATTTGGAATCCAAACCATATGTATAAAGGTCGTTCTATAAACAGAATCCAGTTGTTTAAAATTGATCGATATCGAAAAACACATTTACACGGCTCCTATTTGGTTTCGCAGAATTGAGTTTTTATATTTCGTAACTTTTTAAATAAACAGTTTCCCCCGTTATTTCCTTTTACTGTATATAAGTGGGCAAATAACGACGAAATACATAATATTCCGTAACAAAGGATCATGTACCTAGTTACTGAGAAAGAAAATAAAGCTCGGAATAAGAGAAACAGATTTCCGAAAATATCCACATTAACCAGCAGTTTTTATAGGTGAGCACCTTTATTGAGGAAGCCAAAGCTTATTTTCCAAGTATGCTTACTTAAAACGAAAAACTACATTTTTATCAATGGGAGAATTCATAAACATCTACGATACCTCAAATAGCAATCTCGTAAAAAATTCAATGTTTGTAATTGACATAAGCTTGAAAGTCGTCCTTTTTTTATTACTGATTCTAAGGAGGGTAAGAAATAAGTTTTATTTTAGTTAAAGTATCAGTCATACAATTTTAGGAAATTACTTTCGACAGTATTTTACCACGTTTTTCTTATCTCACTTTTCTTATTTGTTTGTCTGTCCGGGCAAAATCTTGCAACTTAAATTTGAGGCACTTTCCGATAAGCTAGAAAGCTGAAACTTTCAGGATAGTTCAGAACCCGATGACAATGCACTCTAAAGCAACTTTCAACTTTCCAGATGCACTTTCAGGTCCACTTTCGGCAACTTTCACTTTTGTATGGGGCTTATCCGATTGTTGCGTAACACATGGTTACTTCGTTGAGTTAATAATTAAAAAGAATAAAATAATTATACTAGATTTAAAAAATCTAAAAATCCCACGTTTTTCAATGTCCTAAAAAGAATAAAATAACCCTGCGGGGCAAAGCGAGGGGCCACTCAAAACGTGGGGGCGCATCTTTACAATAATCGGCATCAATGCATGTCATTCATCTCTTTAAAATCTCCTCTTAGTAATATGCGCCCCCACGTTTTGAGTGGCCCCTCGCTTTGCCCCGCAGGGTTATTTTATTCTTTTTAGGACATTGAAAAACGTGGGATTTTTAGATTTTTTAAATCTAGTATAATTTGAGCTTGTCTTCATGGGATTTTTGCGATGACCATCTAAAATTGGTCACTGGCTGCTCTTCCTCTATAAAGGTACTTGGTTAAATATTATTTGATGAGGAGCTCCATAGCGCGAGAAGAGCGCTGACGCAGTGGTAAACGCGTAAGGAGTAAGATAGCTAAAGTTAAGCAACGTTCGCAAGCGCCAGACATCGAAGGGATGATCAGATATGTATTATATCTTGTGTTTAGCAAAGCATGTTAAGCTTTTCATCGCGTCTTCATCTGCAGTCATTGGCATTGAACCCGCGCTTATGATGTAGCACTTAATTTTACTCTTCAGTGTAAAGAAGGACGACATGCTTTTCTTCCTCAGTTCAAAAGACTCTATCTTGAAGCGTGTCCGTATATTTCTGTATTTAAATTATCATACATTATATTATGACAATACTTTGTGTGTTTGTTACCATACCAGCAACGCGTGGCCGGGTTATACCAACAACGCGTGGCCGGGTTAGCTATTTAACATAAAATATTTTTATACATATTATTTTATGTAATTATAATTGATACTAGGTGATGCAGTCGCTAAGCATAAAGCTACGCTAGCACATATATTGGAGCGGAGCGTAATGCCTAAAAAAGAAAAAAAAATTGTTTCGACAGTAATTTTTGCGAAGTTCAAAATTCGGGCTCCGTCACAATCTGCATTCAAATTGTGTAACTCGATTGACATCTTTAAATGTTAATCACCGAATCAGATGACTAACTCCAATGTGTCAAACTTGAGTATTCGTAATTTCTAACTATGGTGAACAACTATGAAATGTCAATTTAAGTGTTCTACACTATGACCTCATTTTGACAGTTGATCTTGTCTTAATAAAATTCTAATCTGTACCTCAATATTTGCCATAAGTTTGTGTAATCTGTACTTAATACTTTCTAAATGATAGCGTAACTATGAAAACACAGCTAAACAGTATAAACATCAACGTAAGAACCAGTATAACCCTTATCTATATAAGCGACCTGTATTAAACTAAATGAGTTTTAAAACGCCCGAGGCACCCACCATTACCGACTTCATGCCTCGTGCTTCCAAGTAAAACATCAAAGTGCGCGTGAACATGAATGTCGTCATTTAAAAGCGATTAAAATTAATTTGCAGTATTGGAACGTGTGCGGCGAAACAATTAACTATATGAGTCGTATGCAAATGTATCCGTATACACGTGGAAAATAAAACGGATGCTTTTAGTTCATACCCCAATATTATAGCTGTTACTATAAATCAGATATCAAAAAATATTAAGTCAAAATTTATAATGGAGCTAAATATCTGCTTTTATTTACTACCCGGAAGGTCCTGCCCGACCTACCGGGTTTTATTTTAAGTATAAACCATTCAAGACCTACCGGGTTTTATTTTAAGTATAAACCATTCAAGAACACATACACACAAGATATTTCATCAAAATTCAACCAACGTTTAAGGGCCCTCGCCCACGGCGACTTTTTGTAGTGATGCTGTCGCGCATTTCATAAACGAGCGACAGCATCGCTGCTAACGCGCGTTAGCCACATTTGCAACGCGCCACAGAAGTGATGCCAACGCGCTACTAACGCGCTACAGCATCGCATCTGAATTTATGCTCATACTTTTTTAGTGTTTTAAACGTTGTTACATAATGTCCACCAAGTAATCTCTCTTTATTAAATGGGTGCATCCAATATTGACGCTGCTTTCGTTGCCCACGCTTCGGCTGTCCACGCTTCGGCTGCCTTAATAAAAGCAGCTCCAAAGACGTGACTTATATTGCCTCAACCGAGTCCATCTTGCAACTGTAGCGATCGCAGGTAATTTTGTGCCGTTACTGAATCGCGTTTGCATCGCGACAGAAGCACGACGGTATCGCGTTTTATTCACGACTGAATCGTGTTTACGTGGACGAAGGTACACAGCTAGCGACAGTATGGCGACTGTGTCGATACGTACGCGCGACTGAATCGCTACTGCATGACTACAAAAAGTCGCCGTGGGCGAGGGGCCTAAGGAGTTCTGTTTCAAACACGTGCGTAAGAATCATAGATATAAAGATTATCGAGTTAAAAACGTGACCTTATTCCATGCTATAATCCTTTGGGAGAACATGCACATTAAGTTCATTCCGTTATTAACATCCAATATCCGTTGATCACCCATACTTCACGATAAAGGGTGACGATAGATTTTCTATACCTATAATAATAATTGATATAACAGAGTATTTAAATGCTATGCTATCTTATAAGATAAATTATTTCAATAGAAAAATACTAGAAAAACTGACTACTGACTGACGGATCACAAGTGAATTCTGAGGCGGGAAAACATTTTTTTTTTACGCGATTAATGAGGTTGTATTCATCTTATAACAAAACAACTCATAAAGTCTTTAATAGCAAATATATGCGACTCAATCCAGTCATCCCTCCACAAGAGTCTATTACAACAAATACATAAGGAAACATCTTATTTCTAATACAAGAATAGAAATAATAGATCGAAATTGAACTTTTTCCGTTGTATTCGATTCTTGCTTTTGTTTCAAAAGTATAGGGTTGAAAATTTACACTGACGTCGATTAAATATACGTCACATGGTGAAATTCGACAACCTCACTATTAATTCATTCTAATCACGCGCCAGGTGCTGTAATTGTTCTGCGGCTTCAATTGTCTTCCTTTAAACGTTCTAAGAATTAGTGAAGAGCTTTGTCAACTTACGTAGTCTTTTCTAGCCATCTAATCTGTAACTACTTAGAGTCTGAGAGCCAGAATAGGATTTTTAACCAAGACCTTTTTCAAACCATTTACAAATTTTTAAAAATTCAACTAATTCTTTAATAATTATTTTGTTAAAGGTTCCATGTGTGTCAGTAATCTGACAACATCAATAAAATGTCATAGAAAGTTTAATTTTAATCAATTCTACATCAAAATAAGGCTTAGCCGATTCATATCTATGTCATTCTGTATGCAAAAGGAAGTGTATGTATTAAGAATTCATACAATTGCTTGTTGCCATAAAGATCGATAGTGGGCCGACTCATGGGCGCCTACTCTTAGGCAACTTGAACAATGCTCGTGTGAATTAGGAGTAGGGAATTCGAAATGATAATGCAGGGACCTTGAATCCGTAAGATGTAGGATTAAATAATGTATACATATAAAATGTGAAAATGAATATATTTTATGAGAAGTTAAACAAATTAGACCAAGAAATCTCTCCTGAACATCCAAACCTTCTCTAATACTTAATATCTAATAGACAAATAAAACGTTGGATTGACAAAGATAGCAAATGAAAAAAGCCAAGCAAATTGGTGTGAATTGAATATTGTTATTAATATTACATTCACACCAAATTGTTTAGCCCAAAGGAAGCACTGTCAAGTTTGTGTTATGGATATTATCCAAACGGATTGATAAATTTATATTTATAGAAATAAATATAAACATCCATGACTCAGTTATAAGCACTCGCATTCACGAATAAACATTTGCCACTACCGGGTCTCAGATCCGGGACAGTTTGAAATGGTGACAAGTTTTTCTTTTGTCAAATAAAACTATACATATACATTCCGTATACATTGGTAAGCCATTTCTGTGTACCTTTGATCCAGCTCGAAGGATCAATATGTGTAATTTTACTTAGACAATGAAGTACTATCGCGTATGTGCAATAATAATTTTCACATAAATAAACACAGTACAGAAAATGTGTCTCTAATAATAACACATCTGACTAAAATGTATATAAGTACCCTTGTATTATCTGTTCGAATCAAACCAGAACCTCCCATCATAGAGTTAGCTCATCTATTATTAACAACTTAATTACACGCAAATTGCCAGAAATGGTACATTTTCAACAGCAATATTGTGGTTAAGTTGAGACTTTGCTGGAATAACAAATTTCCGCTTGACACGACTTTGCAGAGATTGAAAATGGAAACCACTATGACAGAAACCCTGCGGTGTCTTAATGAAAATTCTGAACTAACGGAATGCTATCCCAACGTGATCTTAGGTGAAGTAGCGAGAATTGTATCTTTATATTATTTAAAACTTGAAATAATGAAATTGAACTATCTAATCGTTACAGTAATAAACTAGCTACCTGAAAGAGTAACATATTGTATAATTTTTAGACATTAAAAAACATCAATAATATAGATCCCAGACCAACCCTTATTGGGCTTTTCACAGTAAAAATTTGGCACAAAAGCCTTGGCCTTGTGGTGGGGACATTGGTAGGCTTCTGGCGATATTTACAATTGGTATGAAAAACAGCTACAATATTCACTTGCCTATTTACAAAACATGAATTATTTTATTAAAAAAATAATGTTTGAAAGTTGTTATAAGAATAGAATAAAATTCTCTTTAATCCTTAAAATGTGGTAGATGTAAGATTTTAGTGATAAAAAATTAATGACAAAAGCTCATTCAACTACTACAAATCATAACTATAATGGTTATCTAGATTGGTGACCTATGTTGATTTGAATTACACACCACATTGTGTAAGTCACAAAAACACAAAAAAATGTGAATAATTAAGTATTTCTACATATAATAAAAAACGTCTAGATTTGATCATTAAATTCAAATAATTCAATACGATTAATGAAATTAATTCATTACTCAAAGAGCATTCATCTATATTCTTGACTTTTGGATACAATACAATTGATTCACCATTACAGCTAATCTAGATTATTCTAAACTATTACTCGTTAATATCGTTGCGTATTGATCGAAGTTTTAATGGTTTGTTATTCGGAAAACAACGGATGTAAACATGGAGTGAAATAATTCGTAGAACAATAACGATGACGCAAAGCACTGGTAATCAATGTAGTATGGCCGGATAGTACGTAATGTCAGATAACCTGGCCATTGTAAACAACGTATGATTTTGTAACCCCGCATTTTATTTTTTGCAAGATGGGGGATCATATAGTTGAAGAAATGGAGGCTAAAATTTGAGCTTATAATTGGGGCTGTCATATTGTATAACCCTAAGTTTAGTTAGAATTTAGTTTTGGTCTAAAAAGTGCTTTTATTTATCTAATAACAAATGGCACTTGTTTTATAAGTTCAATAGTATTCTCTTTTTTGTGTGCTAGGCATTTTCGCGACGACAGAATCATAACACGTAAAGTTTTTGCATATGTAATACAATCCGTCGCTGGATTTGAAACAGAAGAGATAGGGCGATGTAGAATTACACATCTTCCGGCGAGAACAATTAATTTTGATAAGTTCCTCTTTTGATACTGGACAACATGAAAAATAAAATAAAGGATTATTTTTTATCCAATTATTACTTGCTCCATGGTTAAACATCAATGACATCATTACAATCCTTTTGTGATGAAACAGCACAAAGTTTCCGAACTCTAGACATGAATACTGAGCATCAAAACCTAACTCGGGGGTTGAAATACAGTCCGAAATTAAAGTTCTAATAAACAGAATCCTCAAAAGAAAAAATCTCAAAAGTAACCTGCTTTTGAGATTTTTTCTTCCCAAGCCTGATCATCAGTAATTTCTGAAGAATTTGATAAAGTAAATCGAACAATGAGCGGCCGATTCTACAGTTGCTCCTATTGCAAAAAAGAACGAACAATACATTTAGGTCTTGCAGTGTATTTTCGTAAATTAGAAAAAAAAGTAACATGAAATATTATTATTACTAGCTTTTACCCGCGGCTTCGCCCGCATATTCTTTTTATTTATTTTTTTCAATAAAAAGTATCCTATGTTACTTCTAATACCTCCAAGAATATATGTGCGAAGTTTCATGATGATCGGTTTAGTAGTTTTTGCGTGAAAGCATAACAAACAAACTTACATTCACATTTAAAATATTAGTAGGGATTAAGTACCCTTAACCGACGAGCTAATATGAATAGGCTGATGAGAGTTGAAGAAGCTAGAGATGTATGTCGGGATCGTAGTAAGTGAAAATCTGTGATCTCTGCCTACCCCTGCTGGAAGGTGTGATTTTTTATAAAATATTTACGAGAAACTCCATGAGCTGTCTGAATAGACTGAATGAAACTGATAGTGGTGTTTGCTGAGTGGAACAAATTGAACTTAACCACTTGATGACAATATAAAGCGAAGTTATACATGATATTGGAGAGACTATTCTACAATATTTTTATTTTGTGGCAGTAGGTGTAGAAAAAGACAACATCACAACCTTACTCACCACTAAAACAAAACTCTACAGAACAGTCTTCATTAGCTGTCATCTTTGGCACAGTGAAAATCAATGCAACAGGCTACAGATTTTATCCGAAGAGTATTAAAAATTTATTAATCGATGGTGTGATTTTAATTTCTAGTTACCTCCTGAATTTAAGAAGAAAATATTTTTTTCATATACAACCACATGTGTTCACTTGAAGAATCAACAACTCATTAAATAATCAATAGGCTAATGTTAAAATCAAATAAAACGTGTTAATAGTATATTCATTCTATACTTTTCAGTATACATTAAACATAAATTGTGCAACTCTTGTAGGAGATGAATGAAGTGCAGTAATGTTTACGATACTATTAAATCCCTCAATGAGTGGATCGTAAAACGACGTTTTCATAATTATCGAGTAGGAGACATATAACCACAATACAGTAAGGGTTGACAAATAGTAACAACAAACTCTTTCTGCTTTTTTGGATTTTGTAGAGTAACAAAAAATATTGGTGTATGTTATCCGAAGTATTGCACCTACTTATCTAATAAGCTATACAATACACCAGCTGCATCAAACACACAAGGCACAAACAGAGGTAATATATTCTACCCGACCATTTATATGCATATTACGCGAAGTGCTCTAAGAATATACATTGGCAGTATTATTCTATAATGAAAGATGCTTTAGAATAATGACAAAGTACTATAGGAGGAGAAATAAATAGTCTCAAAGGCAATAAAATAAAGATGAGATTTATAATAGTAATATAGAATGTTTGGGAAAACGGCACATAAAGTTGTGTACAAATATATCTAAAGAACGCGAAAAACAAGTCACAAATTTCGACGAACGTCTGAAAACTATTGTGGAATAATAATAAGCATCAAATGAATTGAAAGCACAATTTACACTGTATTGGCATTTCATGACTTTGTACAAAAATAATGTCTCATTGATCAAATTCAATAGAGATACGAGAAAATTAAATCAGCATAATAAGGGCACTGACCCAGTTCCAAACGACCTAGACTCCTCCGCTTTTGAATTTGTCTAGCGCATTGCAAACTTTGCCCGGAGGTTCCGAAGAATCCAGCGCATATTGAATGCTTGAAGTCTTTTCATAGCACCAACTATGTTAAGTTGGACATTTAAAGAATTCAATTCTGTAGTTCCCGTTGAAGTAAGAATAGTAAGCGAATCAAATAATATGTCGAGAATATAAATTGTAATTTTGTAAGCAACGCTAAATTCATATTAAGATGTTGTTTAACATATTAAATTAGCCTAAAGTCAATCTAGTATGGATAAAACACTTATTTGTTAGTCTATCTACCCTACAACTAAATTTGAACAAATAATTTGTGTATTCGCTGAAGCTATAAATAGCCGGGATAACAAATTACACCCGAGGGAGTGTAATTCGAAATAAACGTTTCCAATTTTCTGGATTTAAATGTAAAGGTAGATAATATATAAATGTTCTGTAACATCATATCATTGACGTTTTTAATAAGGAAAACTTTTCATTTCGTACTCTATATATTGCTTTTCCTTCTTTGAAAAATTCATTCATGCCTACAGAATCGTATCGAAATTCTTGCTATCACAGATATCGTTTAACAGTTTACGCAATTGTCAATGAAAACTGACGCCATTGACACAAAAATGATAACATATTTCATTCAATGATTTTTTTTTATCAGATTAACACGGCAGAAGTCAAAAATCTTATCGCTTAATTGACTTCGTCATTCCGGTCAAAAAGAACAATATAATTTTTACAAGTTTAGCTTTCCTGTTTACACAAATTAAGTCCTATCACCATAAATTTTATTTTTTAGGTTCTCTAACACTAAATACAATAATTGCCTTTTCAGCTTATGTATTCAGTATTAATTGTACAAATTTTCCTCAATTTTAGAACACAACTTTCTATGATTATTTAAATGTTGTTAAATTCAATTGTATGAAAAAGGGGCTAAAAGTAGTGTATTGTTTAAATTGGGTAAAATATTTTCTTCCCACAACCTAAGCTAAAGTTGAGACTAGAGTCTCGTGTAACGTAGAATGTAGGTCAGAAGATCTATAACACCACTTTTATTAGTTGAGAGGCTGGAAGTTAGCGGGCGTTGAGATGAGTAAGTAAATGAAAACTAAACCAGTTTCTCCCACGTAAAGTAAATTAAAAAAGATAAACTGTTTTGAATTGATTTATACATTTTTTGAGATTTATGTGGTGTTGCATTTCAACGTTCTAATATATTTGCTTGCCAGTTTTATTTCTTTCTGTCAAGGAAATATAATTTCTGTCAGTTTCAGATGAGAATAAAACACTTTTTTACGGATTTTTGCGCATGTTTACTGTTACAGGAGCCGTGATCACGGCTCTTGTAAAGGAGTCGAAACGTCAGCATTAAATATTAAAATAAAACATGCGCAACATGTTATTTTGGTATATGTACCGTATATATATTCATATGCATGTAGTAAAAAACGGTTATTTCAATATTACAAACAGACACTCCATTTTATTTATATGTATAGATTTTTCCGTAGCGCCATCTAGCGTTCGGTAGACGAACTACTTGCGGTTAACGCGTTGCTATGGTAACGCATATACAATGGAAAAAGAGCGGGAAAAAGAGCGACAGACAAACTTAGTGTGATTATAGATTAAAGCGTTATAAAACGGATTGCAAAAATACATAACTGGATATAAGTCCACTAGATTTTATTAAGTAAAACTGTCAATATTGTCAAAACTTATCTCTTACAACATTAATATGTACGTATAACCAGGTGTCTGTTTATGTTTATACAGCTTACATCTACATACATCATATTATCATCGTATTTCCAGTGTGAAACATTTTTACAACTAGGTCGCAAGTGACATCAAAGTTACACTCAAAACGTCATGGCGACTTTCATTAATACAGAGTGCAGCTTGCCCAGAAGTCTGCGTTCCATATTCATTGACAACTATTGTTGCACGTCAATTCAGACCTTGATAATGTATCTGTGTTTCCAGATTACAATAGTGTCGTACCTTTTCGTTTGGACGTCTTTTTTCCTCGTTTGTTAGACATGCGAATAATTGTGGATGATAGGGGTGATATAACGTTGGAAAACTTTAATGTCCTTTATCTGACCCCAATGTCCCATGCGCCAGTTACTATGCGCAATATGCGTGTAAACAGTGTACGTAACCGTGAAATTAAAATGGCATTTCTCCGGAGAACTGTATTTCGAAGTTAAATTTTTCGTACTTGAGATATCGCTTTGAAGCATAGTAATTGTCGGAAGATTTCAACTTTTATTACGAACGTTCGCATGTAACTCAGTAAGTTACTGGTGGGATTGTAAGTTGAAGACTAGCAAGCTGTCTGTTTATAGCCTCACTTAAGAGTATAACGTCACTGTTCCACCTTTGATCATCATTAATGTGCCTAAACCTTACTTTCTGCAGTTTTCCCACCAATTAACGCTTGATCAGTAGGATTACTTTCTTAAGTTGTTAACCAAAACCTATAGGATAGCCATTGACACGCAGTAGTGCAGTCAAATGACAGCTATTTGAGGTAAAATTCTTTGATTACTATTATAGGTACATGATGGTAATAATAATCCTTTCATTCACACCAATTAGCCTAGCCCAAAGTAAGCGCTATAAGGCTTGTGTTATGGAAACTAGGGTAACGGATAAACATACTTACATGATACATAGATATGTAATACTTATATACATATATATAAAATACCCATGACTCAGGTACAAATGCTCGTATTCATTACAAACATCTGCCCCTTCCGGGATTCGAACTCAGGACCGTCTGTGTGACAGGCAGGATCGCTTATGATATGATGTCATCATGAAATGATATCTAGTTATATTATTTATTATATTAAGAATAGAACTGCTGACCGAGATCTGACAGACATCGGTTCCATTTGCAATTCACATATAAAATATGTAATTTTCGTGTAGACGAGCTATAAATTATATTAAAATAAAACATATATTAACATCATGATCAGCATATTAGCCTTACATTTAGTTAAAAAAAATCTTATGGAACACCACACGGTCCCAATACGGATCAGTATATTAACGACTGCAGATACCAACAACGAGACCATTAAGTTAACATACATTGTTAAGCTTGGAAGAAATCGATCAATTTTTTTTTTAATAAATTTTTGGTCAGACTTCCGATGACCAGCTCCTTAATCGCTAATAGTCTTAAGCTAAACAAGTGCTAGTAGCTACTCCACCGAGTTCCTTGGTTTATATTAGGTTACGTGTAACAGCGAAGCTCGCAGTTTTTGTTAGCTTCTAGAAGAATATACCTACTCACATAACTTGCAGTAATATCTTTAATTTTTGGTATATTCCGCTACTTAACTAACTTTGCAAGTAAGAACATATGAGGTAAAGTCTAAAAATAAGATCGTCTTTATTATGTTACTCTACCTTCCCTAGAGCACACACATGGCTCTTAATAAAACTGAGTGCTCCAGATTAGTCGATGTGACCTACTTTTCCACATTACACGGAACATCAAGTTACGTCGATGTTATATTAAAAATGTATTTATTACCAAATATACAATTCTTCTCCTTCTAATGATAATTCAGGTATTAATAATGTATTAAATAATCTACTTACACAAACAACATAATAATATAACAACTTCAAACAACTAAAACAATAACTTCGAGGACACCACAAGATTTCCTATCTCTTTCTAATATAGTTGTAGAATCAACAGCACATCAACGTATACATAACTTTCAAAGTTCGCCATTCGATTTACTGGTTAATTTCCAACACATAGAGATCAATGTCAATTAAGTAAATTTATGGTTTTAAAAGATAGATGTGCTGTCTATAAAAAAGGGTCCGAAAGCAGTAACCCAGTACAATAAAGGTTGGTTGGTGTAGTCAACTACACTGGTCTCGCTAGGTAGCACATCTGCAAGCAAAAAAATATCAGTTTCTTTCAATCCTCAGGCACTTCACAATTCACTCATATATTTCACTCTTCTGGCATTTATACCATTCACTCGTGTGTATTCATTGATGTAGTATAATAATCGTTTTTACAATAGGATGTAGGGCAGCATTGCTTTTGTTTATTTTTTACTTATCTAGGTCACTACTAGACTAACACAAAAAGCAATCATATTGTAAGGTTTTGTTCGTGTATCACGTAACGTTCGTTTATTGCCCGTTGCGCGGTCCTTTCGTTGTGCCGTTCTTCTATTAAGAAACTATTTTCGCTACAATTCGGAATTTTCCTGTACTCAATGTCGTAGAACTCCCGCCAGCAAGAGTTGACGCGGATGAGTCACCAAGTTATGTTTTCATCTAACATGTACGCAATAGTAAACAAGACAGAACATAGTAGACATGAGCTCTTGAAATTCACGGCTAGTTTTTCATTACAAGTTTTCATATGAATTTAACTAAAGGACTATCATTCATTCGACGTTCTTAATGTTTAGGAAATTCATTATCAGCTCAGCAGAAAAAGTCCACTGCTGGATGCAAGCCTTCTCTAAAAATAACATGTGCAATAACGTTAGCTGGTTTAAAATGAGTAAACTCTGCTCGAAATTATAGGTCCTTACTTAAGAAATGGCTGTATGTTGTTTTTCCATACTAAGAGAAAGAGAGAGAGATTTCCAGACTAACTACTTAACTCAATTTGGTAATTCAATGTTAATTTGGTATGTGTTATAAAAGAAATTTTAGTCAAAGGGTTGATGCCGCCAATTTCTTCTTAAAATCATATTCAACCAGTTTTTTTTTTAAATGAGGAATAAAAACTAACTAGTAAGGACTAGATTAGTTTAAAGAGAAGGACAAAAGACATTATATTTGTCGTCTCATGTAGTTTGCCGCTAACTTACGAGCTCCACGATTCCGTTGGTTTTAGCGTCACGCAGGCTCACGCAGCGACACTATAATCATGTTTGGCAATATTTCTACTTGTTTAGGAATGTTTGAACTGAAGATAAAGATATCAAAACCAACTGGGATAAAGCATTTATTGAATTTAATCCATAACTTTCGATTATGACAATTGTTGTAACGATGACTCTGCAATTTTGTTTAACTTTACTTAAGAATTTAATTTTGTTATGTCATTTACTCACCTTTAAAAACAATTTCCTAAAATGCACGTTTGAATACCAGGCATAAATTTGAGTTAGAGTTATTTCTGAAAACTTAATAAAATATTAGTTTCAAGAAATAAAGCAAAAAAAAAAAAAAGGTAACTTTCTGGTAGACAGGAATACGTTAGGATATGAAATAACAACTGAATCCTGGAATTGTTTTTGCTGTATGCTAATTTTTAACTGACCATTTAAATTTTGTTTACACTCTTAATATTATTAATCACACGAGACCCGTTTTATGTAGATGTATATAAGCTTTAAGGTTAAGTATTGAAATAAAACAGATAATTAGATTGGAGATAAGGACTACCTTTCATATTTTTCAAAAAAAAACTGTCTATATCTTTACGGGCATCAAGAAAAGATTCTACAGGCAACACTCACCAGGGAATCATGTCAGGAGTGACGTGTTAAATATAAAAACTTTTAATATTAGCAGTAATTGCACTGATGATTGATTAAGCATTATGTGATACACGATATAAGAAAAATAATATTTACAGTTTTAATAAACTGTAAATATACAAAACTACCAATGAAACAAAATTGCTTAAGCAATCTTGATTTTGCAAAATGCGCCAATAGTCAGAACGTGCATTTATTATAAACCACACCAAGAACCCAAGCTGTACAGGAGCTTTAATATTAACTACACGCCCAACTATCGTGAAATTAATCTTTGTTACCACTTCTTCTTTAAAATAAAAAAAAAAACTAGGCAGCTGAGGTTCAAAGGATAGAAGCAGAAGTAAAACAAATGAAATGTTTAATGGGAGAAATAAAAGCTAGGATTTCTATAAAAATAAAAGATACAAAGAACATATGTGACAAGCGCGTGCAGTCAAGTTAAATTTCACGAAACCTTATGAGACTTGGTAATATTACTACGAATAACACCTGGAGGACGGCAGTATTATACTTTCAAAATATATCTTTAACTAGACTGTTTTCACATTACAACTAAACTGATAAATATTTAGGATGACAAAAGAGAATTTAGCACGGAACTTTTAACCGATTCGTTGCTTCATATAATTACCAGAAACGAAAGCTACGAGCTTGATTTACGTGAAAAATGAGGATAGTTTTATTCTGGGTAGATTTCCCTAACTTAATTTGAAGGAGTTATTATTGATTTAAAAATGCCACGGCTCCAGTGGCTAACGCCACACGCAATGGAAAGTGATGGCACGACAGACGTGCCATCGGCAACGAATAGGTAAACAACACAGTTACAAGTAGAAACAACAACGAAGAATTGTGATAAAAACATAATTATCATATTCTATTGGATGAAGTACAATTAAAACAATTAAAAGATAATAATCAAATTATTTCTTCATAATCCGAGTCTAACTAACAAAATCATTTATGTGGGCGATGAACCAAACCTAAATTATGAAAAATGTTATGTAACTGACGTTTTCATAAGGGCGAAGTTAATTTGACACAAAGTTCCTTTCATCTCGACTTCTCTGACGTGGTAAAATTCAGTCTCTACACATCGGTATTATCACATATTATTTGTTAAGCGTACATTTCTTCGGATATGGAAAAAATATTTTTTTTCTTTAACGTTCAAATATGTGGATATAAAGTTATTTGAAAGAACACCACAGTTAATTGCGAGCAAATTGGGTATAATTTCGTAAGTCCTCGTTTTTTTTTAATAAATGTAGAAGATCGAAATAAACAAAGTATGCTCAATTATGGCATTATAAGGTAACCCACGTTCCGCGGTTTTTAAAACGAGAATGTGGTCTCGTAATGCACTCGTTAAGAGTGTTGATAACGCCGATATGCCTTGTACCGGTTTGGCTGCAAGCCAATATGGGAAATCTATACACATTTAGCTAACAACTTCGCGGTGTGGGAGACAAAACAAATTATTCAAAGTAAATTTTTGTGCGTAAATTACAGCCAATATTATTAAGTGACAGAAAAAGACAATACCTTAATCTAAGACCTTCACACGCATCCCAAACATAGTATCTCATGGTACTATTAAATCAGAACACGAATGAAGGCTCTCATAATAGCGGAGTCCACTGCTTTTGGCTACTCTGAATTCTATTGAGGATTGATACATTACGCTTTCGCATTATTGCATGGAAACCATTAACTTCTATGAGGCACTACAAAAGCGGAAAAACCCCCAACAGCATACTAAACCATTATTATTCTGGACAGGCAGTGTTAATCGATCTTTCACTTCGAGTTCACTTTATTTTCATTCCCATGAACCATGGATCACTCATTAGTCAAATTATAACTTTTGTAACAATTTGAAAATCAATCAATCGGAGCTAAAGTTGCGTGAATTAAAAATGTGAAGGTATCGACAACTTTTACATAGTACTAGTATAACTATATTATATCTTTCGGCCTCTTATAATAATTATAGATACACCAAATTAGGGAGAGTGTATGATAAGAAAATAATAATAAGAATACTGTGGGTTAATAACCCTTAGCCAAGCCGCGATTTATTGGCAGTAAAATAATTAATAGGAAAACTTTTTTTATTTAAAGACAGTATGACATGCAACAAACTGCCTGTGCATTGTAGAGTACCTACCCAAGAGTGTTTACTAATGGGAAAATGCAATTTTCAATTGTGATATTGTAAAAACAAAAGTAACAGTAGCGGCCCGTCCCGGCTTCGCAAGGGTGGACAAAATTCTTTAAATTTTTCTAGCATTAAATATAGCCTATGTTACTCAGCGTGAATGTAGCTTTCCAATGGTGAAAGAATTTTTAAAATCGGCTTAATAGTTTTTGAGTTTATTTCAAACATACAAAAATACAAATCTTTCCTCCTTATAATATTAGTGTAGATAACAATGAGATCCCGACACTTTTGCATGCGTCTTGTCTTGTTTGCATCAAGCGCGCGTGGATTTCCTTAGCAGAGTTATTTTAGAAATGTATTTATTATACTCTTCAAAGATCTTATACTTACAATAATGAACAAATATATTTCGAAAAAGATTATTACAGGATTTTATGTTGATAAAAAACTCTATGGCCCATAACTCATTAATAGGTACCAACTCTTAACATCTTACACACGTGATAACTTTTAAACGAAATATCCGATTGAGATGAAACAAAAAGTATTTTACTTCTACATAGATACTCTTGATAACATAATGCTTAATTTCGATAAAGATGAATATTACGATACATATTTAACGTAGTTTTTTTTCTTCAGACGATTTAATAATTATTTTGAACACTAAATCGGTTATTGTGATTAAACCATGATAGTTAGATATATGTTCTCGCAGACTTTTTTGTAGGTCTTAATGGGATCTACAAACACGTAGTACATCATTTTGTTCTGTTGTCAATAGTTTTTGCAGCGCACGCAAAAATAGGTTTTCGATTTTACACCTTGTGTTACAAAATAGCAATTTCATTACGGATTCCTAATTTTGAAAAAAATAGCCTTAATCGATAAATGAACTACCCAACACTGAAAGAATCATTCTAATCGGACCAGTAGTTCCAGAAATTAGCGCGTTCAAATAAACAAACAAACAAACAAACTCTGCAGCTTTATAATATTAGTATAGATAACTATCTCGAATTTCAACAAGAGGCATTCCCGGCTTTGATTGTCGTAAAATGTCTATTTACGCTTAATATATAGTCAACTAGCTGACCCAGCCACGCGTTGCTGTGTTATAAATTAAAACCTATCCTATCTTTCAAGTTGGATGAAACCGCACACTGTGTACATATTTGATTAAAATCGGTTAAGTAGTTGAGGAGTCCATCGCGGACAAACAACGTGACACGTAATTTATATATATTAAGATAATAAACTATGTTTTGTCTGTTTCACTGGATTTTTGTTTATGTAGATGCATCGGTTTTACGGTACCTACATGAATAATTTAAAATAATATTTAGGTAGAAGATCAAGGCATATCTAATAAAGTTTAAACTTACCGTACTTGTAAATTTAAAAGTGAAGTATGTTACTCAATAACGCCCCCTACTGTCATACATAGCTAAAAGAAAAAAATTAAAACAACATTCCCACGTAAGTAAAAGTAAATAAAATTGAAGTTCGTGATTCACAGCTCGTTACTAACTTTTCTGCAGCACCGTAAACAAACGTAACAGCGTAGAACGCGTAGGTAGCTACTCAAAATTTCGCTTCTGTCACGAAGGTTACACTAGATTAAACCTACGCTTGCTGAGCCCACGCGTCTACAGGCTGCCAATTTCCATCTTCCTGTATAAAAAATTGGTTTTTTTACTACAGTGCATATAAAAAATACTCATATTAATAGCCTTCAGTCATATATATTGACGAATTTGGAGCAGCGAAAATTCAATTAAAACTGATCATTTCGTCTTATAGCCATGGTTTTGAGTTTGCAGTCAAAACTCTAGTTGAAACCAAGCGTCTGCAATATGTTTTACAACGTCAGAATTCAATATCATTCGAAAGTATCGATAAAGGTTTCGTAAAGTCTAATTTTAAATGAAAAACCTATAAGATTACGAAGTAGATAAATTCAATAAAAATAATAATTTCATATTTGAATCTAATAAATAAAATCAAATTTCAAGTATTCATTTGGATACGAACAGCATACCAAAGGCACATAAGGTCATCGCAGTGACAACCCTGATCGCGTATCGTATTGAAATGAGGAGTGAATTAGTGGAAATGCCCTTCCCACCCCAGTGTGCTCATACGGATACTAATAGTATGTGGCACTTAAATTCTGTCGTGGTAATTAGCATCACATTGCTGTAAAAAAAAAGCCTTTGTTGTCTATAATATTGATTGTAGAATTAGTTAAATGTTTTGTACCATTAACTGAAACAAAACATACCTAATATGATTTTCGAATTTTAACCGAAATTTGTGCTTCACCGTAATTAAGTAACAAATAAAGATCCATGCATCGCATTATAATATTATTAGAATGCCCTCAAGGGTATGACTGTCAATTATTGTACAATAAGACGATACACGTAAATTAGGATAACATGTATCAAATGCTTAAAATTAAAAAATACACCTAACTGAATTTCATTTTACAAGCTTCTTATTTACTTTCACCTGTCCCGGTGTCTATAATGAAATCTTGCAAGTAAAATTTGACCCACTTCCCAGTTTCCGATTCAGCTGAAAATTCGTTTTATTAACAAGTAATATCTACTAAAAGATTGTTTCTAAAAAAGTTTTTTTAATGAAATCTTGATTTCTACAAACAATTTGTGAAACAAAAAAACAATTTTTACTTTTTCATAATGCTCGTTTTTTTTTGCGCTAACACAACTAACATACATATTTTTGTGAATATGAAAACCGCGGTGGAGATAATTGTCCTGAATATGTATCACTGAATATTTTAAAGGGAGTGTGCATGATATAGCCTCTTATTAACTAATGTAAATAAAGGTGCCTTGTCTACTACTAAATTTGATATTTCTTAACATATTAAAAAGTGAAAATGAAATGCTGAAAAAAGTCCTTAATAGGAATTGAACCCGGAAGGTGTCTACGCAGAAGCGGAAGCAAGGGTGGGTTGATTCCCGCCTGAATTCTTTATTTTATTCATCTTTCATATTCATTTATTTTACCCTTAAAGAAGTCAATGTCGCAGTTACTGAAGTAAATTTACGGAGGGGAAACAATATTTGAAAAATGGTTATCGGATGTTTAACCAAAAGAATATTATCTTTCCTCTTTCTCCTCACTCACTTCTCAATGCTTCACAAAGGACGTTAAGGCGTTGGTCACCTACCAGTCTATACTAGTGGATGATGGTCCGCTGTCCCTACGATGTTTCGATCCCTAAGGAAGATCTCTGCCCCACCTTTGAGGACATTAATAGGCTGAAAATTGTGAACCCTTCTGCATATTTCAAGGGTTGTGAACGAGAAGATATATAAAAAAAACACTGTAAACATACTTGAATATAATCAGTAATGTGATTCTTTTTTCTGAAAGTATTTGAAATACATATTAAACAAGTTACAGAAAACGTATGTTATATTTGTTTTAAGATATATTCCTTTAGTATCTTAGTTTTTTTAAATACTAAGTTTGCCAAAATACTATTACTACGCACCTTTTTTCACGTCGAAGAAAAATGAGTGATAAAATGTTTGAGGAACTGGTTTTACTTAAGTCTCAAAATAAAATTACCTTCTTAACATACAATATTTTCCCATAGTTACGTAATTAACGCGATCAGTGTGTGATGTTTGTAGTAAATGTAAAAACTATTAAATTAAACCTTAAGTTACGATTAATAAAAGTATGTTTTACTTCAAAAAGTATTTTATTATAAAAGGTATATTGAAAATAGATTTGTTTCTCATGTTTCCAATACCACTTTCAAAAACTACGTAATAAACATAAATTATATTCCAAAGTAAAAGAAACTAACGTGTAACTTGAATTCCAGATACTTTTTATAAGGTATCTTGAACATTTTGCATAACGAAGTTTCAAAGTTGCTTAGACCACACGAATTGCAATAGCCTATTTCAAAAGGATCTCTGGTGCATTCTCGAAGCTGTTCCGCGAACCAATCGGCTCGTCGGCAGGTCATTCCTTTACAAATTGCCTGCATCAGCCCAGCCAATGTCCGTTGCGTGTCAAAAAGTTTCGTAGTTGAAATATATCAGGTTGTAGAAAGCATTCCTTCTCTTACGAAGAAATTTTCACTTACACTAACAAGTAACTATTTTTTTTACGACCCGACCCGAGGGTCCGAGTGTTGTGGTGCAGCCGTTTTCCGAATTCAATAACGTGCTTTAGCTAATTAACTTGGGTTTAATATATGTGTTGTTGTGTGATCAGTAACCAGAGGGATAATGATCAGTAAACAACCATGCAGGCGGATTGGTGCGGATTAAGCATGTCATTCGTAACATAGAGCAGCTCCAATTGATATTTAGCTCCATTCTTAGTCTAACCTCCGTCATATTGTGAATACTAATCATGGATTATTTGTCTAGACTCTAAGAATATATTATATGACATTACTCATGTAATGATTTTCATTTACCTATGTACCGAATACATAATTGATTAAATTATTTGGTCACCCATGCCATCAAGCTTCTCCAAATACACATAAACATACATATAATATACATATCTATCACATATTCACAGATTTGGATAATATTATAATTTGAAGGATTAGCACAAAATTCTGCATTACAATCGGATACCGGTAATATTAATATTTCACGCCACGCAGATTTCGAAATGGGCACGCGGCATATTTTATTCAGTGTAACAATTATTCCGACGAAAGTGCCTCCAAAACTTTCATCGCGGACGGCACTGGCAAACTAATTTATTATTCTCAAAGTCTTTTGAGTGATATAAACGCGGTTAATAAGAACACAATGCCGCCTCTTAACGTCCATTGTGTTCATCTATATTATTTAAAGAATTTGCTTTGTTACTTCACACAGCTTTTCGTTTGATACAATGTGAAACAGATACAGACCTATTATATATTTCAGACCTATTTTATAAAGAGTAAAAAGTTAAAAAAATCATACAATAAAAAAAACAAAAGCTAGGATCAATAATTACATTCTCCTAATCAATACTCTTATCAAAAGATTGGAGTATGTAAGAAACCTTAGTTTTCTTAAGATTCTAAACGTGAGAATGGACGATAAATCCACCATGCGTGCCAAAAGCGGATTGGTGGGTGCTAACAACTGTAGATGCAGTCGGGACCACGTCGCTTAACGTCCATTCCGAAGCACAGATGAGACCAAGCGCTCTATTCCTACTACACCAGCGAGTACTTCTAAACTTTATCAAAACCTATCTAATCTCGTTGAAGTGATAAAGAGTTTACAAATCGGATTTAATCCGTTTACAGTATCAGCCGGATCTGATCACTTTGCAGCGCTTTTTAACTAGCATTTGTTGGCATTTAATGTCAGTGGGTCGGTCAGCTGGAATCTTGTTTGCAATGTCTAGCATTGAGGAGATTGATGATGTAGTGGTTACAACTTTCGCAAAGACGGGTCACCAACTAAAATTATTATCTATAGTTAAACCAAATTGTGGAAAGAAAGAAGTGTAAACAAAACATCACACATGTTTTTATAATGGTGATTAAAATATACAAATTTTAAAAAGTATGACACATTTCATACGTAGATTGTTTGTTTGTAACGGAGTAAAATAATTACAAATAGCATTTACTATACAAGCATAAAGAAAAAAGTGGTTTTTGTTTTAGGCGATTTGTTTATAAACATTCTTTTTGTGATTTTGGCACAAGTATAGAATTCCTCTGTGCCGTTAAGCCGTTTGCTCACAGCTACAGCCAATAATGACTTTAACCAACGACTTACCTACTTATGATCTACGTATTTCAAAATTCATATGTCAATATTAAAAATGATGGATATTCAGATAACTTAAAGCGCCTGTTGGGAAACATTTGTTTTGTGAATGTCGTTTTCGATGGCGTCGTTAAACAACAACTAATTTAAATGGAAATTTATGCTCTACTGAAACTAATCTTGAGTGCATAGCGACTAGATGAGGATGTGCGGGCGAAGAATTTCTCTATTTTTGAATTTTCATCACTTTTCTTTGTTACTAGTCATTTATAATAAATTTATTCATTCAGCGCATTGAATTAACATTTTATATTATTAATAAGAAGCACTGAGAGTTTACTTAATATGCCCCGTATTGACGTAAGCGCTTTCTGTATCTTGTCTCTCGAATTCGGCGTAAAACCACGAACCTTCAGAGTTAAGTGATGGAATTTTGAATAAGATGCTGTATGATGTAAAACTCAATAAGACGTAGTTTAAAAAGCATCTATCCCACACCGATATGTTATTAAGAAAAAATGGGTTTCAATAAAGACGACTCGTGACAGTGCAGAAGGTATCCAAACATTTTCCATTTTTTTAATGTAATGTTCCTTTTATAGATTTTAAGGTCTATATTAATTAAACCTACGGTAAAAACTCAATAGAGACCAGATTGTAGACTGAACCCCATTTGAATATTTACGTCAAATTAGAAACAGTGCAGAGCCTTATCAGTTAGACGGCGTAGTTTAAAAGCACTGCCTGAAAGTACAAGAAGCTGGCTTATGCTATACAGCGTAAGTTAGCTTCTTGTCCTATAAATGGAACCTTTTTTGCCACTCTAAGACTAAGCGGCTTAAATGATTTTTTTTAGCTAAAACTTCTTATAAATTAATATAAATCAACTAACTTAATTTAATTTCAAGTTGCGCCTCAAATTTAGACCTAAATTTGCGAACTAGTGACAAAGTTATCTCTTGGCCCAGCACCGGAAAGCACGAACCAATTAGAGTTGATAATTCTTTGTCGTTCCGACCTGAATTTTAAACGTGTCGATGAGCAATTAACTGAGAACACAAACCGTCAAGTGTATACGGAAGCACGCAATCGATCGCGTTATAGAGAAAACAAAGAGAGTAACGGGTTTTATATCTCACAAAGCACGTGTAAGTATTATAATCAAAAAGTCTACCTAAAAACTATTTTGTTATTAAACTTTTCCGCATTTTTATTTAATAAAATTAATTTATTTTAGTAATTATTTATGCCACATTATAAACAATACACATTACAATACACAAAACACAAACAATACACATTATAAACAATAAACAATATTTAGAGTTTTTGTGTGACATACTATGTCAGACATAGTAATAATTGAAACAATCATACTTCTACTATTGATTATTTATTTGTTATGTGCCGTGCTTTCCTGTAATTAAAAAAGCGTGTAAAATTTTAATGATATACCATATTGCATAGGTATTTGGCTGCACAGTGTATTCGTCGTTGTAGAATTATTGAATTGCACCATTATGGAAAAGTGATTTCAAAGAACATAAAAATAACACTAAACTAGGCTTACTTAAGCTGTTCGATGTCCAGCGGAATAGAATAATACCACCCCTTGGGTATCGTGAACGTCGACTAATAATACTGGATATAATCATCATATATCTCATTACTATTTCAGCATAGTAAAGATTATAACAACCGTCTTTTCAGATTACTTACGTTCCTATTCCAGTAACAAACCAGAGAACACTTCAATCGTTCAACTTGAAGACAAAGACTAAAACGTACCTGAAACAAAAACCAGTATCTTTATTATAATTCTTTAATAAATTAATCACAATTATTTTGTAATTAGTTTTCTATATCACAAAAGTGGTTCCCTAAACACAATGACGGTCTGAAAAGATACAAACGTGACATAGAGAGAGAATAAAGAATTGTACAAAATAAAAATATTAGCCTCCAGCGATACCTTACCTGTATTCTTTATATGGCTTAACACAGGAGCATGGGAATGAAGACACATTTATATGTCTTTAACAGGAAAATAATCCTGGGGATAGAGTAAATGTACATCAGCGAAATGACGTCAATATGGCGTCTTGTATTGTATGAATTCTTTCTTCCAAAGGAAGAAAATGTTTTACAGGAAAAAAAACCTATTAAGTTTAATTACAATTTGATAGAAATTTATTTTCATGTTTAATCAATAATCCTTTAAAATGTCAATAGCAAATTATATTGCTTTATACTGAAACAAATTTCCTTCTTATTTCACAAAAAATATAAGTATAAAACAGAATGAAATCTTTTGAGTTTTAGCATCTACCTAGTTTATCCAGTCTTAATTTTTTTGTTATACTATAATCTAAGATCACAGTGGTTTGTGTTTTTGTCTGTCCGCTCTTTTTCCATTTTATCAAAAACGTTACCATAGCAAGGCGTCAACCGCAAGTAGTTCGTCTACCGGACGCTAGATGGCGGAAAATATTTAATAATAGAAAAAAATTAAGGAATTGTGGACAAAAGCGAAGCCGGGATGGGCCGCTAGTATATATATATATATAATGACATTTAAACAATGAACCACGACTTTAATAATCATGAACATTGAGCATTGCAAAGGCATCAACATGCATACATACTAACATACACGTATTCATTTATGCGCCTACTATCTGTCAGTAGTCAGATAAAAAACTTAAAGGATGCAAGAAAGCCAAGAATATCTAATACAGACCAATACAATGTCTTCCACGAAAATAATCTTAAATTTATTCAATTTTACATCGTTATTAAACAAATAAATCTCTAATGAGGTAAAGCTACGAACGTTTACCTCTAGCCTCTAACATAACCTAGTCTGCCATATTTTAGTATACCACGAGCATCATAACAGACTATTGACCAATTAGCGACCGTAACATAAACAGGTTGACTTAATTTATTTTTCTACGTAAACACAATTATGCAAAACATGGAATTGTATATGAACTTAAACTAAAAAGATAGATGTTAGACTAATGCATTTTATAAATATTTATCTTTTATTTTTCCATTTATGGTGGTTTACAATACAGTTTACAATTACACAAATTAAGTAAAAACAAGTTTTACCTAATTTACGCTTTATATTTAATCCGCTGATGACGGTACCTGCAAAGGTCGAACCATGAATATTAAATATAAAAAATAAGAATAGACACGTCCTTTTTCTGGTTGAAGTGGTTTTATTTTAATGTGCCGATGTTTTACTTAAAACTATTGACGAGATTAGATAGGAGCAGATATAAAATATTACCAGTGCCATTATAAAATATTTCAATTTGTTCAACTATTCCCTTTTTCTATAAAATGGTGTATACAATTATTTTAATTACTTTATTTTTGAAAGATACAAATATATTTGACGACTCTTTGGTGCAACGGTAGCGATCCTGCCTTTAGCACCAAAGGTCCTGGGTTCGAGTCCCGGAAGAGGCAGATGTTTGTGTGATGAATACGAGCATTTGTACCTGAGTCATGGGTATTTATACGTTTTTCTATTAATATTACTTATTTAGGTATCATATAATATGTATGTATATCCGTTACCCTAGTATACATAACACAAGCCTTACATGCTTACTTTGAGTTAGGCTAATTGGTGTTAATGTAAGAATTATTATTATTATTACTGCAACACTCCGTCGCCGATATTTTATAGAGTAAAAAATAAATAAAGTGTCACACAAATTATAAAAGAACAAACGACACCGTAATCCGAAGTGGCAACGGGCGCCTTTTCGCAGAACTCACATGGAAGCAGACATGGGTCATGTCTGAAAATTGGACCAACGATTTCATGAGATTAAAATGTTTTATATTCGTTATGTGATGATCCCGTTGTTTTGTAGGATCTACTTTATTTCTGATCAAAATGTATCGTGTTTTTCCTATTCACGGTTCTGTTAAACCTGGCGCGACAACGAACAAACAAAACAACAATAATTTCGTTTATATACGAAATGCCTATAGAAACAGACTAATTTACAAAATATTGAATTAATAAAATGCTTAACCCAGATGTAGAATTATTAATCAAAGGAAAAAAATCTATTGAGAATTCTCAACTATGTATATTTGCATACTATTGTTACTTTGACGATACGATTTTGTTACATGGTAAGTCCTGGAGTAAAAAAATAACAGAAACGATATTTTCTTTTTGATGCAAAATTGTTATTAATGAATATGTTACACTAGGTGATTCTTCTTTTAGTTTTCAAGTGAAAGTATTTCTTTTGTTCGTATTCATTATATTTATTACTAGCGGCCCGTCCCGGCTTCACACGGGTGGACAAAATTCTTTATTTTTTCTAGCATTCAATATAGCCTATGACACTCAGCAATAATGTGCCTTTCTATTGGTGAAAGAATTTTTAAAATCGGTTCAGTAGATTCCGAGATTACCCTTTACAATTTAACAAATATACAAACACACAAACTTTACTTCTTTATAATATTAGTATAGATAGTATAGATGAGGATCATGATGCATTTTTTTCTAAACAACTATATCTTTAGTTATAGCCAAGACTGAGCAGCATTTCGATTGTTATCGTAATACTCATTAAAAAAAATATGAAGTTGCTTATATATTTCAATTGTATACCTCTTAAATGTAATTTGTAATGAATATTTCAAATATATAGAGCTTCGAAATACATTTGTGGATCTAAATGATAATAAAAAACAAGCTGGTTAATACGTTATAATAATTTGTATCTACATATATATACAATATAAAAAAGTGTTCATAAAATAACGAGAACTATATTCATAATATATTTACAATATTTAATATGTTTAAAAATTTTGTGTTGAGGAACCAAAAATATACTTTTACTGATCGATGGGCTGAGCTGGATTATTTATACATAATATATTATAGACATCATAAACATTTGATTTAAAACGCCAGATCAAGAGGTGGTTTATAACCTCTTGATTTTGGGTTAGGGAAATAAGTAAAGGAGAATGGCAAATTGGGAACCAAGTCTTCTAATTAAAAAATACTTATCTTTTAAAAAAATTGATTTAAAAAAATGTATAGGTCATAATTTGCTTAGTAATATTCCAGTAATATTCCAAATATTCTTATAGAATTAAAAAAAAAATATTTGTATATCCAATTTTTGCTGGAACGAAACACTCATCTGCCAGGCCAATTTGCAAAACCAAAACACTCTTTGCTTTAACACTGTGTCTGTGGTGTGAGCATAGAATAATCGTTTCGTGACAATTATGATTATTTTATCAAAATAAATCGAGTACTTTGACTTTAACACTTTAACAAATCAAGCAAGCGAAATAATTTAAAAAGTGATTAACCCACTACCTAAAGTGCCTAACTATCGCATTTACGTTAAGTTAAGGTTAGTTTACAATAAACTTTTGTACGCTGCCAATCTTTTGGCCACCTTTTACAACAGCAGCGAAGAGGACCATTTTTGTTTTTTTTTTGTACAAAATATCTTTGTCTGACTTATGTTTCAGTTTAGGTTCATAGTTTTTCTTTTATGTAGTACATCTTATTATTAAATATTTTATTAAGCTACTCTAATTAAGGATTAAAATCCTAATGTTCACTTGATGAAACGCTAAGCCTTTGTGTGGTTCTGAAATATATAGGCTTTTACCATTCTCCTTTGCTGAAAAAACAATAATAATTGTAGCACAAGCTATGGAACTGAAAGTCCTTATAAGTGTTCTTCTACTATACAAACATACTCGAATGTGTTTTGAATTTGAATATAAATTTGTAAAACACTGTTTTATACTTTCAATACTCCACATAAAAATATTTTGTAATTTGTATTTCAATAAGGCGTAGATGTATTATGCTTAGCCCTGGTTAAAGCGCGATTCAGTAAAGTGAAAAGACGAGGCTTTTTCTAAATGTCGAAAATTAGTGAAAATTTTATAATTACATTAAGGTAGCTATAGGATTGTCGATTCGTAAGGATATTTTATATAAGGCTTTATTTTTTTTCTAACAATTAAACATTTTTCTTTATAAATACCAGATCTCTTTGCGTTAACGTATTACGATATCGACACTTGCCTACTAGGAAGAGTAGAATAACACCAACCACTCAACGATATCGTAAAAGACTACGAATGATATTTGAGGTAATAACCATACACGTCCTGTAGACAACAAAATGGGCAGCAGCATTTTCTAAATTATGCTATAATACTGCGATCTCCAGTATTTTCTAAATTATACTATTTTACTGCGATTTTACCCGCCTGTCAAGCGTGAAGATTTGCAAAATTTCCCCATTTTCGGGTAGGGGGTAGGCTTTCGTCCAACAGTAGACGCCTTTCGGTTAGCGGTGGTCGTTCCGAAGACGAACTGCTTTTAAAAACAGTTTTGTGTTCCGCGACGATAGAACCGTTTTACGTTTCGTTTCAAAGCAGTCCTCGTCGCACAACCAGTCCTCGAAATATTTGACGCGAATTCGTACTTACCTGTAATGTAAATACAAGCTAGAATGCAATGAGACCATTGCAACGTCGTCGCTCGTTCCGTTCGTTTTGATCTTTGATATAGCAAAATAACCTTTTTACTGATCACTTACGGTCGATTATCGTATAAGACTACTATTTATTTTAATGTTTCGTCTCGTTCGTAACGCGGTGGTCATTGTTGTGTATCGTGTATGTATTAATATAGAGTGCAAAGTCGCTTAGCAATAAAACTGAAATTAAGAAAATTATTAACTTCCTAAGCCTGGGAAAGTATGAAGGCAAATTCATTTAATTTATTATTTAATAAATTAAATGTTAGTTAATTTAATAATTATTAAAGAAAAAGCAATAACAAAAAAAGGAACATGTACACCAAACAACAACATAAGAAAATAGTTAATTTTAAATTGTAATTTAAAATTTATAATACCTTACTACAATAACCGCAAGTCCGCAATCGTCGCCGAGACGAACGAACGTTCGCGACAACGAGATTTCGATTAAGAGCCGTTTTAGATTTGTTAAGTTCGTTCGACCGTTCGCCGCGTCGTCGTCCGTCGTCGTCTGCCCTCCGTCTCCAACCATCAAACCGTTGCGAACGAGAACCGTTTCTCGGACTAGTTTTCATTCTTGAAAAAACGGTTGCGTCTCGTCGTCGAAAAAACCGAGAACGACACACCGCTACTTTCGGTGAAGATGATAATTGGTCGTTATAAATTTTCTTTTTGCATACGATTTGATATATATTAAATCGACTCATCCGATAATATGGGCTCTAACTTGAAGCGAAAACTTAAAATCCAACAAACATTGACGAAATTGCTATTTTGGAAGGTTGACAAGGTGTATCCCAAATCTACCTTACCGGATAGAGGGTGTGAGTTGTAGTGAGCAGTTCTTTCTTCTAGTACCCTAGCAGCTTTTAACAATATCAAATACAATCGTTACCATAGTCACGAGCAATAAAATGGAATCATTAAAGAATCATGCCACATTACACCCTCAACCCCCACGTCTATTCTCCTGGTCTTCTATTTTATTTCAAATCGGCTTAATCATGGCTATTGTAATTAAATTGTTCATAAATTAAATTGTAGTTGTAACTTACTCTTAATAATAAATGTTTAATAGTTACGGTGGACTGTTTTAATTTCGTATCATCAATTAATCTATTAATTTAATGAACAAGTTATATGCGTTTTATATCAACCGATCATGCCGTTACTTGTCGGCATCTCCACTATTTTGTCGGATCAATTAATGGCAGACACCGTTATACAATCGATGGCGCATCTCTGTGAGATCGATGATTCTTTGTAACCGCTTTCTAGTGAAGCTTTGCGATTAGGAATTGTAATTCCGTATTATAATATAGGGAATAACAAATCTGTTTTTTAAAGCATCAACGATATATCATAAAAAATATAAAAAAATAATAAACTGATAAAATAAAAAAAGAAAATCTATAATCTAAGATCACAGTGGTTTGTGTGTTTGTCTGTCCGCTCTTTTTCCATTGTATATGCGTTACCATAGCAACGCGTTAACCGCAAGTAGTTCGTCTACCGGACGCTAGATGGCGCTAACGGAGAAATATTTAATAATAGAAAAAAATTAAAGAATTTTGTCCACCCGAACGAAGCCGGGACGGGCCGCTAGTATAAATTTAATATAAATATTACGTAATTAATATTCTATGTGCGGTGTCCGGTAAAATAGAATAGCACCATCTCCTCACATACATAAAATTACGCCTTTTTCCCGTAGGGGTAGGCAGAGATCACATACACTCGGCGTCAAAAAAATCGCACCTCTAAGAAAATCACGTTCAAATGGCATTAACTCTGGATATGCACATGCAGTCGTATTAATTATAATTTTATTTAAAAGGTTACTTAATTAACTTAATAAAAAAACATTATTTTTCATTATCAAATAAAACCTAAAGCAACAAATAAAGGGTCACAAAAATTCTAAGGAAATTTTGCTGCTCGGGAGAGTCGCGAGTTGCGCTAACTTTGTGGGTATAAAGAGGTCAACACGGGTTCAATGTGGGTCATTCGCTATTAAACCGTTGAAGGGGACACACGCACTGATTTTACTGAAGAAAGAACATCTGGAAAATGGACACTACAGCTGATGAGGCCGCTCAAGTGGTTGCACTACTGCAAGCAGGGGTGCGGCAGTGTGATGTCGCCCGGCAACTGAATCTGAGCCGTTTTTCGGTTCGTAGAGTCTACCAGCGCTTTTTAGAGACCGGTGGCTATATCCGGCGACATGGGTCCGGTAGACGTCGCTGCACTTCGGAAAGAGACGACCGGTTCGTTGTGTCGTACTCTTTGAGAAATCGCTTCTCAAACGCTGTTCAGCTGCAACAGGAGCTCCAGGCAGTTCGCAGACGCACCGTGAGTGTATCCACGGTTAGAAGAAGACTGAAGGAGAAGAACATAGCAGCCCGCAGAGCTGCTACAGGTCCAAAATTGACTGCAGCGCACCGACGAGCCCGCTTGCAGTTTGCTCGCGACCACGTCGATTGGACCATTGAGCAGTGGGGAGCTGTTCTCTTCTCAGACGAGACACGAGTGTGTCTTTTCTGCAACGACCGACGAAGAAGAGTATACCGGAGGCAGGGTGAACGTTTCGCTCAAGCCTGCATCCAGGAGACGGTGGAATATGGAGGCGGATCCTGCATGTTCTGGGGCGGTATGTCGGCTGCCGGCAAAACCGACCTGGTCTGCGTCTCCCGGACCGGAGGTGCTCGCGGACAAGGGTCGCTGACTGCGCGCCGCTATATCACAGAGATCCTGGATGTGCATGTGGTCCCTTTTGCCGAATCTTTTGGCGAGGGGTTCACATTAATGCACGACAACGCTCGCGCACACACTGCAGCCATCGTGAACGACTTCCTGCGGAGGTCCCAAATTCCTGTGATGCAGTGGCCAGCGAGAAGTCCTGATCTGAATCCGATAGAGCACCTCTGGGACCATCTTAAACGTAAGGTTCGATCTCGGGATCCGGCTCCTTCGACTCTAGAGGAACTCCAAACCGCGGTGATTGAAGAATGGGGTCTTATCCCTCAAGAAGAGCTCCTGAAGTTGGTGAGGTCTATGAGGGACCGTATGGAAGCCGTCATCAGGGCAAGGGGGGGTAACACTAGATTTTGAGTTAATTTTAAGACACTTTTTGTACATTTTTTTTGTAAATTATCGATTATTAATTAGGACTTAATTAAGATTTTTTATTATTTTTCAAATTTTAATGCTTTTTGTATAATTTTAATTAAAAAAAAGATTGCACTTAATTGTTGTTTGATGCTCCTTTTTGTTACCTTTCTAATGATACCTAACACTATCCTCTATATAAGGTTTAGGAATTTTTGAATAAGATTTTTATAAGGTGCGATTTTTTTGACGCCGAGTTTATATACACTTACTACACTCCTGACATATATCTCTTGCTTCTTCAACTCACATCAGGCCTTGCCTTTTTTAGGTCTTTCCTATTAGGTCCCTGAAAGTTTAAGGACAGTTACACTTGAACATTTTGTAAAGGACCGACGACTTTCTGTGAATGAATTATTATCTTTTACTGCAAAGCATGGAGCTGCCTGCCAAGCCTGGAGATTATAGCAAAACCCTATTTTTGGGTGAATCTTCTGCCCAGCAGTGGCCACCACTGAGATGATTAGTTAATATTGTTACAGCTAAAACATCCAATTTGAGTAATAACTGTTTTCAAAAGACACAATCATTATTTTAATCCAACGCAAGATTATGGCTGGTTGCATAATTCCCATGGAATTGAAAACGCTTCGTGATAACAAACTATTTATAACACATAATTTTAAATCAATAATAAAATCCTCGAACGTGTAAATGTTGAAACTCTAGATAGATTCGTATGTGAACGCGGAGAAAAATGTAATTACTCGAGGAAAAGGGGACTTTCTCTATCCATTTTATTTCACACAGGATCATTTTATTACAGTCCCTTACATAAAAAGGAGAAGCACACGATAAAATTTGGATACGTACTAAAACATTCATGTCTATAAAATTTTGTTTTTAGTAATGAAGAAATTCACCGTATAACATAAAAACGAAATTTGTTACTCTTTCACACTTGACAACGGTTTATTTGGCATGAAAAAACAAATTTTATGTATGCTATACGTAGCATCTAAACATCTTTTGCTGTATAGTTTAATATAATATCCTAATTTGCAAACCATGATTGTTAAACGTGGTAATTGAAAATATAGGTCTTAATGTTATTTTGTCAGTGCACCCTAAAGAATAACTAGTCAAAAAATAAACTAACATCAGCAGCCTTTTATTGTGTCCACTACTGGGGGACGAGCCTTTCCTCCGGATAGATACCGTAAATGGCCCTTAGGCCACTGTATATAAAGAAAAACATTTATCAACTCGCAGTTAAAAGAAACTTTAGAGACGAATGACAATAAATTTCCACAACGCGACGACTGTCATGTATAATTACTGTCATCAAGTTAATAAAATAAATAAACTTATTTAAATCATCAGTTAGGTGCAAAGAAACGATCCCATCACTAGAGCACCGTTGGATATGGTACATGGAAACCTGCGGTTCGAAAGCTATATTGATGTGGTTATCTCAACTTGTAATTTTATGGAGCTTTTAGTAGTGTTACTATATAAGAGGTTCTATGGAGTAGTTAAAGTGCATACTACTTGATATAGCTGTATGCACGTTAGGGCTGCGTTAGCGGAGGTTAAAAACGGATGGGCTAGCAAAACATTATTATCTCGAACTTATCATACTTCAGAAGGTACGTTAGCTGTAGCACGTTAACATCCAAACTGCATTATCGAATCCATTCTTTCTCAATTGTTTTTATACATAATGCTTGTGCCCAATATATTAATAAGCCGATGATGATGGTAACAAATATCTTTGGAATATCCTATCTTATAACTATTATTGTAAAACCAATTTTAATACAGTAATTACTGTCACAAACTCTAGTACCGGTTTTCATAAAACTCATCATCACAAAAGCCTATTTTTTAACAAAGCGACCAACTGAGGTATTATTTTCTAGGGAAACATACATAATCCTTTGACAATACCTCAACAAGACATCATTTCACAACTTAAAAGGACGCGCTTAAATTCCACAACTTAATTTTGAAAGACTGATTTTAGAACAACAGATACATGATTCCAAATAAATTCTAGACTAAATGCTATCACGCAATCTTAAACGTGGACTTAATCTCTCAATCAAATTTAAAAAATAAATAAAGAACGCAATTAAGACAAGTAAAAGCAATTAATACAGCAGTACACACAAAGGCGATTTAACAGTTACGCATGTAAAAACGACAATTAAATCGTACGTTTAACTGTACAAGACTCTTAGTGCGTACACGACTGTTAGTGAAAAGTTCCTCGTAAAAGTGCCATTAACTTTGAGTATTAAACCGCTAAGGAGTGGACATAGCCGCGCGCGTCTAAGCAAAAAAGTCTGCCAATAGATGCGGGGGATGAGGTACCGCATACACGAACAATCACTAATTACAAACGCATTTCCTAATCACGTCGCTACACACGCCCACACTTGCAATCAACAACATTTACGCACATTAATTTACACTTTATGCACACAATGACAATCGCACACATAGACGTAAGTAAAAACATAAACAACAGTCCAGTATAAATTGAATCTTAAGTCTAACTGAAGTGTATAAGAAAAAAGGCCACGTTATTCTGGTTTTATTTAGATGGCTTAGTGCTTGCCACTGTCGATATTGATACTATCGATAACTACGTCACTCCATTACTACGTTCGTGTAGGAGCCTTAAAATATAAAACTTGCAGGTAAAGGATGAAATAAAATGTAATTGTACATAGTATAACAGTTTATTGTAAAGCTATTTAACGTAATATCAAACTATATACCAACGCGCAATTTTAAATTAAAATGTAGACACTAAAAAGATAAGATGTGAAAAGGAAAATAGTATTATTGATTTTTAAAGTGTATTAGTTTTGTATATATGTGTCTGATGCATTTCTTGGGATCACTCTTTTTAGATAAATACCTTAATCTAACATTGCTGTACTTTTCTATTACTGCTTTTGCCAGTTCTATATTGTGTACAATAAAATCGTTATCAAAATAATGCCCCCCAATATTCGGAAAAACTTGATTACCCAAGAAATGTTTTAACACTTTATTTGTCACCGTTTGGGTTGTACACGAGCGATCCACTCTTTTATCAACTGTTAAGTATTTACGGATTTCTATTTCACAGAGACGGCATATGTCGATGACTGGTTTTGTTGCATACTTCAACCCCCCCCTACTTTTTTGGTATGTTAAGCTACCTTCATTTGGTTGATCACATAAACCCTTTATACAAGTACTACATTTTATTTTATTTATGATAGAAAACACCACATAGCCTGCTATATATTCCACTACCTTCTCTCCAAAAGGCGACAAGTATGTTTGAGCCTCTATATCTGACAAAATATCACCGTCTTCTGCAGAAATATCTGTTAGAATAGATTCTGTGTCTTTTGTTCGGGAGGTAATATTAATTTTTTCTATTGCTGATGTACAGTTGAGAATAGAAATTCTTTCCAATGGGATACAGTTCGTGCCTCTTTCATTACGTACTAGTTCTGTGTGTATTAAAAGTTTTTTATAAATGGCTTCAAACTGACGAGCAGATGGATTGTCAGAATACCCGCCATGGCTTCTCATTACTGAAAAAAATATTTCAATATGGTCCTGACTGATTTTATGCAAAGGTAAATATGTCAGTAGTGCATTTGGAGCCAGAACCAAATTTTCAAATAAACGTTTTGCACTTTCAATACAGAGAAGAAATCCAAGGAAACCTGTGTAACGAGGGGATTTGATAATATTTTTTCTATTGCTGACATTTTGCCGGTTTTTAACGTCTGTTTCCAAGTTCATAAGGACTGTTTTGGCCTCATCTAATTTAGCGAAAGCAGTTTCGTAGTTTTTTCTATTTAAAGCTCGTTTAAATCCTTCACCCCAGGTTTTAGAGTCAAGAATGTCAAAAATGTCGTTAATCAATTTTAAAAAATTTGCTGTTGCGCCAACATCTCGAAACGAGGGTAGTGCCATTACATCGTTGCAAAATATTAAAGCATCAGCTACACTTGTGCTGAAGAGCTGGGCTGCTAGACGAACATTCATTATTTTACTTTTAAAGAATATGTGATTAGCTTTTAATTTATTTGCCATGTAAAACAGTTCTTTTTCCTGTAACTCATGCAATTTTTGAATGTATGACCATTGAATTTTATTTCCTGAGGGTTGACTAAAAAACTTATAATGCTCAAATGAATTGCGTATCAATTTAAGCATATGGCATGGATCTAAAAAGAAAAAGCACTGTTGTCCTGTTAGTGGGTCTAGAATAGTGGTTTGCAATTTGTCTACATCCAAACAGCAGCCTAGTTCTTCAGCCATTGCTAGATTAGCTTTAGTACCATCACATGTTAATGCTTTAATTTCCACACCAGTATCATGAACTAAATGAAAAGCCTGTGTCACAAGTCGCGCTTTTAGTTCAGATTTTATGCCTTTAACTAAAAAGTAAGCAATAGGTAGTTTCCAGGTAGTATTTATCCCTACTAGCAAAAATACCAGCGCATCCGTTGCTTCATCTGAATTGTCAGCAGTATAATCAAATCCATGATCTACATAACCGTAATGTCTTTGAGTGCTTGGTACAAATTCAGTTAAATTTTTTATTTTCATTTCATCTATAACTAAAGCGCAGTAAATTTTCTTGTCAGGGTTACATTCAGCTCTTAATTTTAAAGCAGCTAAAGCTTCTTTTGTAAATCCGGGTTTTCCATCGATGGAACTGTACCATTTCGTCAGAGTTCTTGGCGCAGGCAAACACGTACCAAAGGTTTTACGTACATATTTATATCCTTTTGGTGAATAGAAATTTAAAGTCAAGGCGAAACACCTAAGTTCTGCAGAATATTTAGTTCTAGGGATTTTGCCTGTCTTGCTTTTTAGAAGTTGTCTCTTTAGAAGTTCATTTTCTTCCACACCAATCTTATCTAAAACTTGTCGTTCTTCTTTGTTTATTAAAGACTTTTTCGTAAGCGATTCTAATATTTCTTGCAGACCAGCAATTTTCTTTTTCAAATATCTTTTTTGCGATTGAAGTCTTTTAATCTGTTTGTTTTTTATTTGTATACGCTTCCTCAACTTTATTTTCCTGGGCGTGTCTTCTAACTGTGGATCGGAAGTTGAATTAGATGAGATATTAACTGCTTTCGATAAATTGTCCTGAATGTTTTCCATATTACATATTTGAGAACATTGCGATCCCGATGTACTGGGTAGAACATAGCCAATCTTGCTCTCTTGAATTTGAAGTTCAGTTCCGCAACCTTGAGGGTCAACCATCGGAGGATTGTCAAATGTTTGTATTTTTGTGCGTTTGTGTTTAGGTGCATCTGTTTCACTGTCAACTGCACAAGCGCTTAGCTGAAAAACAAAAAAGTAAAATTCAACTATAACTACGTCACTACGTCACTAATTCACTACGTCACTCGTCACACATTCACCACTCACCTTAGGTAATTTTAATGTGGGCACTGCATTCTGATTTAATTTTCTTTTATTACTAGGCTGTTCTTTTAATATAAAACAGGAAATTTCAAAGTGATCAGAACAAATCGTACTAGTACGTTTTGGCTCCCATGTATTATGATTTCCACAGGCTTCGATCCACGCAGCCCGAACACTTGGTTCTTTTGGGAATCTGTAAAATTGTACAGCTATTAATATACGTAAAAGTACCGAAATATCGATATCGATTCTGTAGTTGAACTACCCCATCACTAATTTCGTACGGTGTTGCCAACAATATGAAACTAAAACAGCAGAATACTTGGTTCAGAATAATTAGGTAAATAATTATATTTTAAATAAAATGGCATACGAAACGAATATTGTACACATACATATTTTTATAAGCATTTTAAAACGTTTGGTAGGTTCACACATTGATGCTTGGTAGTTCTGATAGATATGGGATGGTAGGTACTAACAAGTAATAAGATAAGTAAGTTTATGTAGTAAACAAATGTTGAAATAGGACTAATTTTATAGCTGATTATTATTGGTAGCTTATTACGTTGTCATACGTGACTATTAAATGTTTGGACATTATGACGACGGTTTCTTCAATGAGGTCTTTTCAAGGTCACGAATATTGTTTTAAAAGCTCCGACAGATGGTGTTTAGTGTCCGTGGTCTGTCAAATTTGGGTCAGGGTGAGTGCCAATATTCTTACAAAACTGCATACAACACGGATGGGCCATGTTAAAATTGGTTTGTTTCGTATTTTATATCAACTTTGTTTTGTTATAACTTGTTTTTTTTTTCACCGAATGTCAATTTATGACTTTGACAGATCATGCTTTGCCAAGCCCTCTATCGGAAGTACAGAGAAAGTCTTTTTTTTCTCTACTTATGTCATTCTGAAAAGACCTCATTACCATAATATAAAATGGGTAGGTAAGTTTAAGTGTACACGAACTATAAAAACACTGTGATGTATTGTTATACCTACCTAAATAGCTAAATAAAATATCATATCATTAAAATGATAAAATATTAAATTTTAATGTAAGGGCCCTTACACCTTCAATATCATCCAAATATGAACTTATTCAGTTAAGTGGCAACACTTATTTATTGGAAATATTTTATAAGTTTTAGTAAATTTGCACGTTTATTTGTAAAGATTAGGGAAAAAAAATACTCACAAATGGTAAGAGGTACCATCCTTCTGTAGACTTGATGTCTCTGACCTTTTTTTGCACCGAAAAACACTACAACTAGGCATTTTTGTCGGAGCTCGTACCACGCGTATTACTACTCAACGACTGGCACGAAACGCGCGGCAACTAGTTTTATATAACGATTACGACCGGCGATCGCGTGTCCTTGAAAGCGTTGGCAGAGGGGTACGCGCGTAATATCCACTCCTTAGCGGTTTAATACTCAAAGGCCATTAACGAAGTTGAGATTTTAGTTCATATATATTTTGTGTTTCGTTAAAATAAGAAAAAGAATTGCTTATTCATTTGTTTTGTTATTCTACGATTATAAGTTTGTCAATCTGTAACAAAAACTGCGACAAAAGTCGATACAATCTATAATCTAAGATAAGTTGTTTGTCTGTCCGCCCTTTTTTCCGCTCTTTTTTCATTGTATATGCGTTACCAAAGCAACGCGTTAATCGCAAGTAGTTCGTCTACCGGACGCTAGATGGCGCTAACGGAAAAAAATTGGTTGCCTGTAAAGTCGGTATACGGGCGAAAGTTTTACGTGACAACGACTTTGAGTGGTAAAATAATTTAAATGTGAATATTCATTCGTATAGTAGGAAGAAGGATGAAATAATAGTAACAATTTAAAACATTTATTTATACAAAGAATTATATTTAAAACATTAATTTATAGGCACGCGTACCTTCCACTTTTTATGTCTGTCTCTCTCGCTCTTAGGCGGGCTAACCATGCCCGAGTGGAAGGGACGCGTGCCTCTCACTCGCTCTCATTGTGAGCGCATAACGTGAGCGGAGCGTAACGCAGTTTCTTGAAGTGTCACCCGGCAAACCAATTTATAAGACGTTGTCACGTCAAAATATTTAAAGATAGAAAAAAATTAAAGAATTTTGTCCACCCGTGCGAAGCCGGGACGGGCCGCTAGCTAAAAACAATTGAGACATGATCATTACGTTAATATAACAAAATGGAGCCCAAGAGCTGTGTTCTTGTTAATAAGGTGTCTACAGAAAGCACTAGCAGCGTTAGGATTAAAATGTTGACATGAAAATAAACACGTTTAGTGATTAATTAAAAAATCTTATAATTTCAGCTATCGAACAAAATATATTCCATCAAATTATTCACACACGCGATGCGAACCTTATGTTATGACTCACAATTTAGTTGCAAAAGCTATTGTATGTAATTTTACAATACTAACCACTATGGTAACGAATGAGTCAAAACTTTAGAACGTCACAGTGCAGGTGTGCAACTTCTGATTAAACTTCTAAGAGCTATTTGGATATTATGTCCTTAATATATGGCTCGAATCGCCATATTAACTGTTATAAATGGCAATAAATAAACTGTTCATACCAATATGGTTAGTTACTTTCTTATTCTCTGGGGATTATAAGAGCAAAATTAACTAAAGCCACTAGAGACATAAGACTTGATATAATATTAATTTCATTTAGTTCAAAAAACAATGGCAGATTAATTAATATCGCTTATTGTAAGGTCAACATAAAAAAAAACATTCTGTAGGCGAATTTACGTTTACGCCTACAGGCCTTACACTGACGTAGTTATTGTTTTTCTCAGCTATATAATATTATCTAGACATTTAATAACAACATCAATTTATTTACTTTTGGACAACGTATACTTAATATAAAGAACTGCAACTTTATTAAACCTTAGATTTTTAACGCGTAGAAGACCGCATTGAAAAATCTTACATCTCACATAGGGACCGGCATTTTTGTATTATTAATTAAATATGTTTTTAGTGTACAGTAATTTAAGGTAGACATTATTTAACCCCTAGATTTATTTCAACTAAAGTGCGAATGGACTACTGTACATAAATTGAATTTAAATCATACCCACCGGTGTACAAGCGGTCCCCAGGTAAAACATGTCGTGTGCCCACCCGTGAGCACGCGGGCCGGTAATATTGTTGCGGAGTGGCCCACCGGTGGGCATGCGCTCTTCAAAGTGTTAAATAGATTCGCATGGCCAGTCATTTTCAATTTTCGAATCAAAACTTGTAACTAAAATGTATGTATTTCCTTTGAACCGTGATAGACCAATTTCACAATTAATGCATTATAAAATGTATTATAAAATAGTAAGGTATAAGTTATATTCAGCTGTGTCTACATTGTAGAAGAACAAGTAAAAAATGCCCTATCAAAGTTATTTACCTCCGCAATCTGCAATCATCAAACGCGCTAACCATTGTACCAACGAGCCTGTCTTCTTTCAAAACAAAAATCAAGTATTTAATAGGTAATTAATATTAATCAGTAATTGCTCTTTTTAGAGGAATTACAGTCGTAAAATGGTTCAATGAAAAGCGCTATATTATTGTTGTGCCGTAACGGTATCTTTGATGGCACAGTTAAGCTCGCCCTCCAACTAGTATTGGCGGCAATCAACTTGAAGACTCTGAGACGTGATTCTGTCGAGAAAGGTGACATTTTAATGGTGCATTCAGACCTAATAACATCGAAGTTAGTCGTATTCAAGCGAAAACATTATTGAACCATTAAATTCGACACAATTACTGTAGTCTTACAAACCGAAGAATTGGCAGGGCATTGAATAATTTTACAAATTGGAGCAACATCGTTTCAAGTAATATTTTAAGTATTTGCGTCTAGACTTTTTCAATTAATCAGTAAAGATTGTTTATCCCATATTATTTAGAAAAGACGCTGTAACTAATCACTTATTTAATAGTCTGTCGCAAAAATAAATAACATCAATATTTTCCCAAGAATCGTAAACAGAAATTTTCAGACATTTTAAAGCGAAAACAGTCGATGTGAAAAGATCAGAGAGAACAGATTCAAATGACGCCAATGCAGCAAAATCCAGCGTTAAGTATGAAGTAAGGGCTCTTGATGTCGATAAAAGTAAAGGTCAGAAATTTCAATTATAAACTGTACACTGAACTGAGAACTATCACAATATCAAAAATATAAACATATTTAAAATAAAAAAATGTCTTTATGTTGCAATCAATTTAAAATATTCATCTAATACAAAAGCACTTTGCAGATTTGAGATAGGAATGAAGATAATAAAAAAAAGATTTAACATTTTTGTTAAAAATAGCGGCCCGTCCCGGCTTCGACAAAATTCATTAATTTTTTCTATTATTAAATATTTTTCCGTTAGCGCCATCTAGCGGCCGGTAGACGAACTACTTGCGGTTAACGCGTTGCTATGGTAACGTTATTGATACAATGGATAAAGAGCGGGGAAAAGAGCGGACAGACAAACACACAAACAACTGTGATCTTAGATTATAGATTAATGGTTATTATAACAATCAACTACAGATTATTAAAATCACTGCATAAGAAATAATGTGTATGTTTGATTCGTGTAATCATAACAACGTCCATAATTAAAATTGCTATTTGTAATCCCGATGATAAACCGTAATATTCGTCCACAGAAAAAGGTAACATATATAAATCTTAATAATGCCTATTAGATTTACAACCTTCAAGTTTAAGAATGGAGATGAGCTCATTTTCGGGATCGCGTGATGCAAATAATCTTCCTTAAGCTCCAATTTCTTAGATGGAATAAAATTCTGCCACGCGATCATCTGCCAAACAAAGCCCGTAATGCCACAAACTTAACTGATACTAATAGTGCCGCTATCATCGATAATTTACCTAGAAATTTAACTTTCTACTGTCTGACAACGATAGTCTGTGTGGCTAGCGGTGTCCGTTTCAGATATTCATTTATTAGTACCGAAACAAAGACTAGATTGGTAACGTTCAAAATCTTAAAAGATAGTTAGCCCCATAGTTGAACCACCAGCTCTAGATCTTTAAATGCCTAATTTTATAATTTTCACGTAATAAAAACTAATTATTAAATGTCACAAGTCACAATCGTTATTCTAGTAATTTCGACAAATATGAACGAAATTTTTAAACCTAATATGTAGACAGACTTAGTTTCGCAGCGTATGACGTAGTTTAGCTACTTTCGCAGTGTAATCTCCTATAGACTATTGCTGTGATGGTCTGAGGTCAATATATAATATACTAGCGGTCCGTCCCGGCTTCGCACGGGTTATTTAATTTTTTTTCTAGCCTTAAATATAGCCTATATTACTCAGCGTGAATGTAGCTTTCCAATGGTGAAAGAATTTTTGAAAGCGGCTTTGTATATTTTTTGAGTTTATTCATTGCAATAATAAATAATAAATATAAAGTTGTAGGAATATTCTTAGACCTGAGTACAGCTTTCGACTTGGTTGATCATAGTATTCTATTACATAAACTTTTTCATTATGGAATTAGAGGCAACACACTAAAACTCTTTAAGTCATATTTAGAGAACAGGTATCAATTTTTTGAACTCAAAAACACTGAATTGGGGTGGGAGAAGCCGTGTAAATCAAAATTGACCAAAATTAAAAAGGGCGTTCCTCAAGGATCAATCTTGGGACCAATTTTGTTTATATTATACATAAATGACCTTGCTGATTATATGAATAAAAATGTGTAGGATATTAAATTAACGGTTTTTGCAGATGATACGAACGCAATTATTACGGCTGATAACACAAATACTTTGTCAATAAAAACCAGTAGCGCACTTACAGCCTTCCAAAAATGGTTTGACGCTAACAATCTAATCCTGAATACTAGTAAGACAAAATTAATGCTATTTAGACTTACAGCAAGAGCAAAGGAATCTCTGGAAATAAATTTAAGTAATTCAAAACTCGCCACAGTGGAATCCACAAAATTCTTAGGAATTCATATTGACTCCTATTTAAATTGGAAAGAAGAATTACAGAAAATTAATAGCAGAATTAGTTCAGCCTGTTATGCCCTACGAAGCTTGCGTGAGGAAATTACTCTAAATCAACTTAAGACTGTATATTTTGCACTGGTCGAGTCGCACCTTCGGTATAGTATAATGTTTTGGGGGAATAGTTATGCTTATAATATCAGACAAGCCTTTGTTTTGCAGAAAAGGGCCATACGGACTATGGTCCGCATTCCTCAATGGGAATCGTGCAAAGAACACTTCAGTAAGCTGGGTATATTAACAGTCCCGAGTTTATATATTTATGTAGTGCTTGTTCACCTTGTAAAATGGCCAGATCAGTATGAAACTCCAGAGCAAAGAGTAAGAAGACTGGAAACTCGGCGAAAGGACATTCAGTCAACTATCATTCCTAAATTTAAAGTCGTTGAGCACAGTGTGAGACATCAGGCTGTGAGAATGTTTAATTGTCTTCCCAACCGACTGAAATCTATAAATAATGTTAATCTCTTTAAAAAGCAACTAAAGTGCTTCTTGTTAGAAAAATGCTTCTATGATATTAAAGAATTTATTGGCTATATTTAAATAATGAATAATTACTATATAAATGATATTTTAGGTATTTTATAGACTTAATTTTAAGATAATTTGACATTAATTTATTCAATTTTTTTGACATTACATTGTTTATAATTTTATTACTATTGCCAAGGTTATTATATCACTATTAAATTTAAATTAATTTTAAGTAATGTATATCAGTTTCCAATACAATTGTAATTGTTTAAGGAACAAACAAAATAAATAAATAAATAAAATCCAATCATACAAAAATACAAACATACAAAACTACAAATCTTTCCTCTTTATAATATAAGTGTAGATTTATCCTCCAAAAAAGAACAGTGTGCGCTATTTATAACTAACGCTCTAGAGATTCCCCTTGAGAATTATTCATGGAAATTGATGTATTTATATATTATTATATTTTTTCTTAGAAGAGTGATAGATAACCATTCGTTCAACAGTAGAATTCAAGCATCAGATTGCAAAAACCAGGAGGCTCATTGACCGACATTGGAATAAAAAAAACTGTGAAAATATAAGACTATTAGTATTACACTATTGATGTTGATTTAAAATACAAAAATGCGTGGAGATAATGGGCTTTATTTAAATACCAGACTGCTAGTATAAATATTTAAAAATTTTTTTCTGATGCATCTTTCGTAACGGTAAAATAGTACGCTTAATTTAAAAAATCTGTAACACATATTGAAGGAAGAAATAACCTTGTCAACTGTCTGCAGCCTTTTCTTGATACAAGATCTCGAGAGAGCTTATCGGCGCATAGGACTTACGAAGACACGGCGACGTGGAATCACGTTAAAATTACAAATGCATAGTAAATACTCATATTGAATAAAAAGCATATTATCTTTAACCTATTAAGAATTTTCCCTTTAATTTTAAAGTGTTAGATTTTATTAATTTTGCAAGATTCTGGATACAATATATCGACAATAACCATCTCAAGATTGCTTGGAAGTAATTTCTGGACTTGGTCTATGATTATATCAATTTTAGACGAACGCATTTCGGCGATTAAATTTTGTTAAATATAAAAATCACTAAAAAACAAGATGCTAACGGGCCCACGCTTCTAGCCAATTTTCAGGTCAAAGAGTGCAGCAGGATAAGTATTGTGAATCGGCCCCCAATGACAAACACAGGTGCGTCGAATTTTTTTTTTTTCGAATTGTTACACCAACTTTTTTTCAATATAATTTTAATGAGTACGTAGGGCTTGTCAAGTACTATAGCATATATTTTTTCGGTGATTGCAGGTCATCAAGAACACTAAAAAAATTAAATATGAAATATTTATTTATTAATTATCGACTCTCGTGAGTATTTAAATAATCTAAAAAAATACTGTATATACTCTTTTACGTTTCCTACAACCTCATTTTGGATTTATCTCTCTAGCTGAATTATTTTTTAAGATATGGCTGTTTGACGGATAATCATACATTTACAACCATATCTCTAAATTAAAGTGGAATACGGCAGAAAAAATCATAGTAATTGCATACGCACATCAAGTTGATACTATAACATAAATTTCAATAGAAATATTCATTGGGGGCCGATTCACAATACTTATCCTGCTACAACACTCTTTGGGTATTAATACTTAGAAATTAAGGTAAAAGTTTCAGTAGTAAAAACTTTTTGAACGCTTTTTAAAATAACATTTCCATAAATTTCAATTATAATGATAAAAGAAGAAATTCTTTTGGTAACGAAACACCAGTAGGCAAAACAACTTTATAATTTCATTAATCAAATGAAAAGACAGCTGTCAAAACTTCTGTTTGTTCTAAAACGGTGTCGGCTGGTTAACGAAACGAAACATAGAGACGACGCGGATTGATATAATAATAGATTGAAATTATGATAGATAGATAATGAAAATTCTTATAAATATATTTCTAAGTTACCTAAAGTGAAATTGATGTTTAAGGGGTAACCCAGTGTAACCCATAAAAAATTAGGCGATTTTCGGAAATTTCTTTAAAAGAAAATACTCGATATAATGTTTCGAAGTTTTTAGATGTAATAAGGTATATTTTTAGCTATATCTTAATTTTTTTATAAAAATATTGAAAAATAACGTTGACAGTATTTCCTATACAATGACCTATGATTTTTGAAAAATTTCAATTATTAACAAAATGGCGTAGTTCTGAAAAAAGTGTCTTTTTTTTTTGATAAAAAAAATTGATTCAATAATCTTTTTGAATTTTTTGTATCAGCTACTCATTCGGCCAGAATCATGTCAGGGGAATGTCAAGGGGAATCATGTGTCATGTTGGGGAACTTTGTCCAAAAATATTCAAAACATTCTATCGAATACTTTCTTTTAAAACATTCCCGAAAATCGCACTAATTTTTCACGGGTTACACTGTTATAGCCCCTTAATTATAATTATCTTTAGATGACATAGTACTGGACAGGTACCACATCCCATCCGCCTATTGATGCCCCCCAGTGTTAGGGTACAAGCTTTTCCTATGGATGAAAACATCGTACGCGAGATGCGCTATAACCCATTCATCTGGCCCAGTGCAGAATAGTGGATGCTGACGATAATGGATGCGACCAACCGTTAGGGCTTAACGAGACTGCCGAAGCACGGAGAAGCAGCACGTTTGGTCCCCTAACCGACCGACGACGACGACTAAATCATAACTTCTTATAAGACCTAGATGTTTGTTAAGAACTCTTTGTTTCGAAAAAAAGTACTTTGTTAGAACAGTGAAATTCTATAAGAATGGTACAAAAACAACAAAGTTAGTTTTACTTTCTAATTCATGCTCAGTTGCAAGACGAAAGACAGAGCATATCTATTATTTAAGTGAATAATCTTAACACCAAACTTATAAACTAAAACACCGTAAATTTACTTAAACAGGGGTAGTTGTAGCTATTTACAAAAAAAACTGCTAAATCAAAGGAAATAAGTAGATGAAAAGCAATTGAATAACATTTATCATTTAAATATTTGGTAACTCTCAACGTGTTGCTTTTGTTTCGTTTTTTTTATTCATCGATGATTATTCTTGATTATTAAAGGTGGCAACGCTTAGAAGCTTTATGGCATGCATTCTGTCATATTTAGAACTATGAATCCACATGGTTTTGAAAGACCATACAAAAACAGTATAATTTAATAACCAGCTACTCAACTTAATGAACCCAATCTTTTATTTATTAAACTCAAATTACAAGGAAAATTTTATTCGCTACATAAAAAACCTTAAAATCCGCGCTCCAAACGTTTAAATTACTCAATGGCGTCTCCTAATTCTGTCCCTTAATCTGGAGCGATCTTAATGACTGTTTCGATACAAATTGTTGTGATTAGTGGAGACTCGTTTCAGGACAGTAGTTTACCTTTGCAAACGAATTTAGAGAAATGGCCCAGGTTAATTGCTTTCAAGATTTAATAAAGATATGTTTTTGCCAAAGCCTTACATTAAGGTTTTGTTGCAGAGTTGTATTCCACCTTCATTAACTATCACAGTTGTTTAAATAAGTACAAGAATAGAAGTCGTTTTTTTAAATATCATTTCAGCTACCCCCTTTCGTGTTAATGTAATACTAGTACTCAACACGCTTTGCAATGCTCTTTAATCTGTAACTTAAGTAAATCCTACTGCCAATGAAAGTCCCGTCTAAATCGGTCTAGTTGTTTCGGAGATTGATCATCGCAGCGAAAGACATCTACTGCTGCATGGAAGACTCCTTCATAAAGAGTTCCCGTTATTATCCTGTTATTAACACGCTTATAAATTGGAGATGTCTCGTAAATAAATTTTGTTTTTTTTTGGAAATAATAATATTATTACTATGCTATAAATGTTACCACTGCTAAGGCACAGGATTTCCCTATAAATAAAAATACCATAAGAAGAATGGGCCACGTAGACCTAGTGCGGATTGAGGGGCGCTAACGATTGCTGATATAGCTGGCCTATGTCTCTTACGAGCAAGGAGCTCGAAATAGCCACTTTTTTCACCACCCAATGACCGACTGTAGCTAAAGATGCTTAGGCTTCGCAATCGTAGGCCGAACTCGTTTACTACTAAAGCATAGAGCTCAACATGAGGATAAACCACAGAAAGGAGAAGAAGGGATAAACAATAAAGAATTTATTCTATAACAAATTTCAATACTGAACTTATTTCAATGGTAAACCATAGCATACGAGCAATCTAATACACTGTGTTCGTGAGACAGAGATTTGATTGGCTGCGTAATACCAACGACAGCTAAATGTATTGTAAAATCACGCCTTAGTATTTTATCATTTAAATAGACGTCACTCAAAACAAATTAAATGTTCGTCTATGGCAACGTTTAATAATTTTTATGATACCCAATAAAGATAATTTATTACCATTCCATTTCAAATCTGCGAAACAATACGGTTCTGGAGCCCCGCAAAATATTCGAAATGATTTCTATTGAGACAAGATGTTGGATACTAAATAGTCGATTTGCTCAAATATTTTATTTTACGCAATAAATTGTGGGATATCCCTTTATAAATATAGGGAAAAAATGTTATGAAAATTATCCTCAGTGTTGTAAAGTTAACAATTTTTTGGTCAGATTAAAGGAACTATGGTCAAGCATTAACAGGAGAAAATACATCTCGACGGAGATACAACAGAGTTGATGACAAAAATAGGTTTATCTAGTCTTAATTCTTGTATAATGTAAACGTTGTTGTTGGCTAAATATATATATTAAGCCTTCGACTTCTACAGCTCCCATGACGACTACAACAACATGAGGTACTGAAAGTGAAAATAAAGATAAGATTTTAATACATAAAATTCACTCAATTTTTAACACCATTTTTCAGCCCATTAATGTCCTCACTGAAGCGTAGGCCTTTCTGAATGAAAATAGTGTCGGGACAATGGGCCTTAAACAACCACGCAGTCCTAGTGTGATTGGGGGTGATAATTAACTGCAGATAGAGCCAGGATCAACGGCTCAACATATCTGCCTGCTGCTACAATACGAGATAATATTTTTTCACAATCACAGATCGAACGCGCTAACCTCTAAGCCCATCAAGCTCCTCTTTACATGCTTTCTATTGTAACCTTTGTAGCTGTATTAAAACTCTATCTGTCTATGTAATATTTAACTGAGCTGTTACTGAAAATTGACATAACCTTGGAGAGTTAGAGAAATGAGAGGGAGGATAGGTATAAATTTGCGCCAAATATATTCATTTCCGAATGTAAATTGTCGGGCATAATCCTGGGTGGTCAATTTATTTCTAAAAACCTTAATAATGAATTTATCTTATAACTTGGGTCATAAAAAAGTTTTGAGCTACTGTGCCTCATAAACTTTTAAACCACTAAGTAATTTCATAGCTTGATTGACATCAACTTGTGCTTCAGAAAGGTTGCAAACTTCAAAAGCTCACTTGTCTTACAACATATCTACAAAATGATCATCAACCTTCAAACAAAAATGTAAAATCACTTATCCCAATGCATATGTTGTAAGGGATATTATTTTGCATTCAAACATCGTTCGCTCTAGAACCAACAGCAGAAGAAATCCAATTTAGCGATTACTAAATTACAAGTCTATAATTTTATTTTTAACAGTTTTTCACATCTCAACAAATTTTATATCTAATATAAGCAACGTTATTTCTTTACAAAGGACTATTTGCAGTGTTTTTAAGATCTAGGTATATGCAAGTCCCATTTCTGTATCACGGTATTATAAATTGGATTTAAAGATTGTTGCAAGTTGACCTAAGATGTTTTATTAGAATGTTGCAAAGTAATATTTAATTCACCAAGTATTAACCGCTTCTGCTGATAATAATAACCTTAACATGTGTAACTTTAAGATTATTGATTAATTTAACTCAGAAACAATTTGATTGGTTAAAACTTTAACGCTACCGTAACCAAGATTTTGTGAAAATTAGACTTACCGTACAATAGCGACAACTATTTTGTAATATCAATCCCCAATTCATATTGAGCCACACGAACAATAAGGTGATTGATTATATTTAAACGGTGTATGTCATATTCACAAGGCTGAATTCATTTTGTTTCTTCTAAAATATGCCTTACTTGGGATTTGGAACAAATTGGATTAGCCGCCATCCCCCGAAGCGAGCTTCCACGAGAAGATCGGCAGATTATTTTCTTTAAGCTCTAGAAAAATAATTCTCATTTTTGACAGTATTTTCCTTTTTTTAGCAACTTAATATGAGACGCAGAACAACTCTTACAATTTTTAATAAAACAATGTTGCAACGTTGGATCTTGGAATCACTGTATAAGTATCAACACGTTCAAATAAGTGATACTATACTTATTCATTAAGTGCACTCGCAAGCATGAAATCACATCTTCACTTAATAGCTTACAACATGCTAACCAACAATGCAAAAGATCATAAAACGTTAACATATATGTTAACCTTTAATAATATGATATATATAAAAACAAATGAAAATTCTTACAAGCCAAACATAGCCATATGTTTTGATGTCAGTGACGAGAACTCATAACATATCTTATAGTTATGCAATAAGCAAAACGAATACATTTAAATGCAAAGTTTTATTCTCATGTAACAAATTGCCTTTAGAATGAAATGAAAATTTGTTTGTCGCTAGAACATAGCGACGGTTTCGAAGTGTGCTGCATATCCAGCGAATCCTATGTGTTTGAACAAACCGAGTCTGACATAAGATTGCTAAAGTCTGTGCAAGAAAACCGACGAATAAATAATACTATTCACAGCAATCCAACAGAACACACGTTTACGCATAATGCTTACTCTAAACATGTGCAGAAAGAAAACGAATTCATAAAAGTTAACAATAATCCAACAGTACATAATGATTGCACATAACGTGAAGATACTAAGCATGCAATAGCTTCACGCATCGTGTGACGCTTATGACACCAAACAATTGTTTCCAAGTTTGTTAGAATGCGCAGTTACTTTATATCTCAACCGTATCAATCGTAAATTATAAGTTTAGCTCCGACGATACAATTAGAATCCAACCTTGAAGTCTATGTATAAACTTTTTGCACAACATGCAGTTGTTAAAAACAACTATTGGGCTACCAGAAGCTTACAGCTGGACACAAGTAGAAGCTTTTCCATAAAACGCTACAGCGAACGGCCTTGAATCTTTTTGCAATTTGTTCATTCATCCATATCTTTTTCAAAAATTGTGATAAGTAATCTATCCACTTCACCGTAATTTCCTGTTCGAATCACACACTGAGACAAACAGTACAAATATTAAATGTTAAAAATGAGAATTGAATATAATATTTTTTCATTGGCAAATTCCGGTAAGTACCTAAAAATCATGATTTGCAGACACCAACCGTAAATTGGGGTGAGTATTTCCGAGCTTAATTAGTAACTGAGCCAAATTTATATTTACAGATGTCAAACCTTAATTAATGCTTATAAAATGGTCAAAAATTATTTTTAAAACAACCAAACACTCACCGGATCTTAATCTTATTTGAATGTAAGACTCGAAATGAATGGTAGTTTCAGCTAATATCGTCCAAAGCTTAATTGTGGAGCAACTTCATACAAAACATACCTATTAAAACATACATTCAATTATTATGATGACGGTCTGAAACAAACGACGCGCAAACACAAAGAGATTCCTCAAATTTTAAGGCCCAAAGGTTTCAGTTGTTGTCACAATATGACAGCAGACCTATTAAATGTATTTTATATTTTAGCATTATTATCTGAGCATTAGTTAAAATTCTACAACAACTACATAACATTCCTTCTCATTAGGTACCGCCTTAACTACATTGTTTATTCGAAGCGTAGGTATCTCGAATTTCCAAATTCATTTCAGGTTTAAATCAATATATACACACAATATCTTTTTCTATGTCTAGAACCTATTACTTTTCATATCAAATCAATACTTTAATTTATTGCCATGATTTACTGACAATCAAAACCAGTTCATGATATATTCTGAAATCAATGTATTAAATTATGCAGGTTTGACATTCAATGTTAAAGATGACACTCTTTTCAGTGTTCGTTTAAGTTTAACAGCAATATATAAGTCTTTCATAGATAATAAAAGTTACAAGGATACTTATAAATTTTTAAGCACTCGAATTTTCGATCACCACTATCCATACCTGCAACAAAAGCAAAAAAATATTAGAATTTGCAATATTTACAAAAGCAAAACAATCTCCTTTCCAATAAACATTCTCAGAACAAGATGTCGGCACGGCATCGTTAATTAGTACACCCAATAATAATTTCATATCGGAGAACTGCATGTCTCAAAGATATTACCAACACGCGATTCGGTTCCCATGGAATATGTGAAATATACAGACAAATCGCCAGGGAAAACGAAAGATTGAAACATACATGATTTAGAAAGTATTATAGACAGGTTACATGGATAAAATTGGAACATGACGTATCTTTTTACAAAGTTTTGCGGAGTTTTGCGGAAGTAAGCTACATATTTTTATTTTACTAATGGATATGGACTTCCGCCAAGTAACGCCTGATTCTATCAAATGGGTTTCTTATTTCTTAATATTAGGGGTTAAAGTATGAAATTGCCGATTTGTACTGAAAATCTATATTGTTTATTTTTTAAATTTTTAACAAATTTATTTAATCAAAATAGTTGCCATTATTATCTATACATTGCTGCCATCTAATGGGAAGGTCATTAATGCCTTTGCGATAGAATTCCGACGATCTAGACTGCACAAACTGTGTGAAAGCATTTTGTACTGCCTCCTGGGAAGAAAACTTCTTGTCACGTAGATAATTGTCCAAATCACGAAAAAAATGGTAGTCCGTTGGAGCAAGGTCTGGTGAATACGGAGGATGACGAATGGTTTCTAACTGCAGTTCCTGAAGGGTCAAAATGGTTTCTCGTGCTGTGTGAGGTCTCGCGTTGTCGTGGAGCAATAATGGTGAAGATCGATTCATGAGTCGGGGCTGTTTTACTGCTAGTTTTGTCAACATGGTTCGGAGTTCGGCACAATAGACATCTGCCGTTATTGCTTGACCAGATCGGAGAAAACTATAGTGAATAACACCATGCTGAGACCACCAAACAGTTACCATTACCTTTTTATTGGTAAGTTTTGCTTTAGGACACTGTTGTGGCATTTGACCTGGGGTCAGCCATTGCATTTTTCTTTTCCGGTTATCATAAAGAATCCACTTTTCATCACATGTTACAATTCGATCCAATATTCCTTCATTTCTGTACCGGTTCAACAAGGCAACACAAGTTTCAACACGCGTTTCTTTCTGCAGATCAGTCAAATCATGAGGCACCCATTTTTCGTATTTTTTTATTTTATTGATTTGACGCAAGTGAGTCAATATTGTGGGTAAGGTAACGTTAAACCATGCCGCTAATTCCTGGGTACTTTGACTAGGATCGGCTTCCACTATCTCTCTTAATTCATCGTTATTTACCTGTGTGGGCGGTCTTCCTCGTGGCTCGTTCTTTAAGTCGAAATTTCCATCACGAAAGCGTTTAAACCAAAATCGCACGGTGCGTTCATTAGTAGACCCCTCTCCAAACGCAGCATTGATATTGCGGGCTGTTTCTGCCGCGTTAGTTCCGCGTCGGAACTCGTATTCAAAAATAACTCGAATTTTCGCAGTATCCATCTTTCTTGTCTAAATTGAATAACAAAAACAATTGAAAGTCGATATTCAAATGTTTTACATTTTTTAAAAAAAGAACATCATAGAAACCATTTAAAAAAAGTTTCATTCGAAAACCTCAAACCATGAAGATTCTATGTCAATTCAAAGAACCTATTGCAATAAAACGGCAATTTCATACTTTAACCCCTATTACTATATTGGAATCATTTAGTCTTTCTAATAAATATTCTATAACAATGTGGCAGGAAAGGTTTTACTAAAAAATCTTAATATAGGACTTACAATTCAATTAAGATACCGTATTTAAAAAAAGTTAATGATAAGAAAAAAAATGAAAGATGCTATAGCACCGCTTCTCGCATTAATCGAATACAACAAAATGATATTCTCAAGCTCATCGAGGATTATTTATAGATTAACAGAGTATGAAAAGGCACTCAACCGGTTATAAGGGCTGGAAAAAGTAAACATCGGTTACGAGTACTCCGTAAGCCTCCTGGTGATATTGAACTATTAATGGACACTAAAACTGCACTTGCAACTTCTGCTTAAGCATTCAATAGAGTTCTGCTATTTAATGTTTTATATTTATATTACATTGTATGTAACGCATTAATATCTACATAGGCAAAATAAGTGAAATACTTAATTATGAGCTAGATTGAACATATGTTTAACCTAGCTTAAAAAAATACAAACCCACCGAGCAGAGTTCTAAAAATAAGAGTAAGAAAAAAGATTTATCATAAATGAGAATAATGTGAAAAGATTTCTTAAGAAGCTAGCCTCTAAGCACTCATACCCCTTATTAGCAGCAATAAATCTGGTCCAAAAATTAATCGCCTTGCAAAAGTGTTTTAGTAGTACTGATATCCGTCTCTATTCCAAAATAACGTTTCTTAATAGTTTTTGAAGCGAATAATACTGTGGTATGTTTACCCTTTGTAAAGCAGAAGTTGTTACAAGCAACCATATTTACTGTTAGGAAGTGAGCGTTCATCGCACTGCTTCCCGCCAAAAGAGCAAAAAGGCGACCGGTAACGATCACGATAGCGTCATCTGTTCGCCGCGCGCGCATCCGCTTGCAAACATGATGTATTTGCAGCGCGTCATTTGTCAATGTTGCAGGCTGCAAGTGTACGTAACTGGAAACCTTTGCATGCCTCGGTGAGCACAGCAAGGCTTTTAAGAACCTAGAAAATTACTAAGCGGTAAAAGTAAAACGTACTATTGTTTTGAAAAATGCTTTGACTTGGAATTCTTCAGTTTTAACTTCATTGCCACCACATTTCTCATACCACGTCGGTTCGTTCAAATAAATAAGTTTATAACAATAAATAAAATTCCCTTAATCGACGGACATTTGATCGAATGCCCATAATTTGATAGGTTTGAAACGGAACCATTTATTACACAATTCTAACTATTTACGTATTTGGATTAAAACTATAACTGTGATTCTATAAAAAATACAAAGTTATGTTCGTATTCATTATTCCTGGAAGATATGTATGAGAATAAGAAATGAATCAAACAGTTCCAACAGGTAGACAAAAATTAAACGATAATTGTTAATAAATAAACTTAATATTTTTATTATATTTCTCTAACACCTCTTTAGCATTTTTGGAAATAGTTGAGTTGACAAGTATTTACGAATTGCTTAAGTATCAACAGTTTTATCAAGGTTATTCACACTCAATGATTTGAAGTTCCACGTATTATTCCTAAAATATATAACACTGGGAACAGAATGAGGGCCAGTAACGATTTAGGACACGGATACGGTGTAACAGGGTTCCCAATACAGAATGTGAAATTGACTTTCATGAATGGTTAAATAAAATTAATTTATGAATGTGTAGACAGACTGTTTTTTTTCGAAGAAACAACCGTTTGTCAAATTAAGTCTTATTATATCATAAAAGCGAAAACCCGAATCAAAGGAAAATAACAACAGGTCAAATACTTAACCCACTTTTACAAAATTTCCTCAAATGTGATGTTTTACAAATGTGATGAGGGGGACATTGTCTTATATGGGTGATTCTCAGTTAAGAGGTATTTTCGACGGCCAAGCCAAAAAAATCATTATATTTGGAAATTATGGTCTAAAATCTTAATAATTTCAATTAACTAAATGTGTTCTAAATTGTCACTTAAAATTATATTCTTAATGTGCATAATTTACTTACAATAACAGCACAAAGAGGAAAAACATCTCTCCCTTGGTCTGTCCCCTAACCATTTTTTTTTTGTAAATCAGTAATTTTGAGTCCATTGAAATTTAATTATTACTTTTCTATCGGTAATAACATGAACCCCGATAACTTAGTTACAGTATGTAACCATTAAATTCATTTATATTTGCACTTTTTATAAAAAATATTAATCGCAAACTTTGTCCTCTAAGTTTCGTGTCTCGCCCCCTGGCCTTAGGTTTAGTTTGAAAATCGTATTTGTTTACCATAGTCTGTGGTAGTTTTGACCTTGAAGACACCAAGTGTCACGAGAAGTTACCAGCAAGCTCTGCACAAGCCATCCGCGCGACTATTTTTTTGGCCATTTGCGCAACGGTGCTCAATGAGTGCAGCCGTGTTGAGTGATCGAAGTATTTACCCTGGTAAGTTTTATTTCGTATTTATGTGTTTAAATACTACAATATCTATATACATTTATGTTAAATAGTGCTGCAAACTTTTTATTTATTTGTAATCTTTGTAAAATTAGTAGTTTTACGGCAATTTTAGATTTTTAACGAAAATGTCTCTCCCCTGCCATATTTCCCCTGGCTGTTATGGTGCCAGAGGAGATACCATATGTCCAGGGGAGATACGTATGCGTACAATTTGAGTAACAAAATGCTTAAAAGCACATTACAGATTAAACCACGCGACTTGATTATGGACTTGGAGTCGAAGATGCAAAAGTTCTTCCACCACGAACTAAATAAAGTGCATCAATACAACGCTATGCAAACAAAACAACAATGCCTTACTGAATATGACGCCATTATACACGATCATTTTAGTGAAAATTATCAGACAAAATATGCTGAGGAAATTCAATTCTGCCATTTTGGAGGATCCAGACGACAAATAAGTCTACACACCGTTGTAGTCTACACTAACGCTGGGGAAGAGCCAAAAACTGAATGTTACTGCTCTTTATCAAAAAATTTGTCGCACTCGCCTCCTGCAATTTGGGCCTATTTGCAGCCCATTCTTGACAGTTTACCAACTACTGTCACACCAGCTTGCACTTTCTGAGCGATGGCCCCGTTTTGGCAACAATGCTCGTAGAATTTTACCCGAACCTACAAAACTTTACATGGAACTATCACGAAGCAGGTCACGGAAAGGGGGCTGTCGATGGAGTAGGTGCGAGCGGCTGAGAGACAAGTCGCATGAGGCTCTGATATTGCATCATTAGAAGACTTAGCCACAGCCATTGAGAAGACCTGTCCTCATATTAAAGTTTTTACTATAGACGACGCCGACAAATGAAGAAAAACTTGGATCCATTGGTGAGATCAAAACGTTTTCAGGCACACTAAAAGTTCATCAAGTTACCGGTTGCGTATTTAAACCCAAATACTTGATATTGAAAAGTTTGAGCTGCTTTTGTGACTCTGAGGTAAGCAGTCATTTTAGATTGGGTACCATGGACTTTCCACAAGCTATTCTAGAATCTCGTCTCCATGTTGATGAAGTATATAGCACTAGTGATTCAGATCACGAACCACTAATTATATTAGTATCAAAGAAACGAATGCAGAAATCACAAGAATCGGTACACCATCCAGGGTTAGCGGCTAAAAAGACGAGAGGTTTGAAAGATAACCCAAAGCCCTCAACATCAGGCAAAAAAACATTATGCAATGGGGATTTTGTTTTAGTTAAACTTCAAAACAGAAACACAGAATATCGTTATGTTGCAATGTGCACTGGAGTTGAAGAAGATGATGAAGTTCAGGTTGTCTTTTGTGAAATCTGTGACGATACTGGAAAGAACTTTAAAATTAATGACAAAGATATCTCCTTCATCGCCTGGAATCAAATTATAAAAGAATTACCTGCGCCTAATTTGAAAATGAAAGGTCAACGCATATCATATGCTTTTAAAGAACCAATTGATGTCTTTGAACGCGGCTTTTAGAGTTAGTTTTTTTAACTTGTTACACGCCAATATGTTTAAGTATAGATTTCAAAACAAACACACTATTGTACATAGTTCCTAAAAGTATGAGAGGTTTTTGTTTCTTTTTATTTGATTGTTGCCTATTGATGGTTGAATTTTATGTTTTTTTACTGTGATTTACTATTGTGATATTTAACTGAAGTATTCAAAAGAGACCTCACAGCTCATAAAAGTCTGATTACCCTAAATAATAAATAAATTAATAATATTAACTATGTGTTTTTATTCCTTAAAGTCTCTTCCCTGCTCACAAAAGTATCTTCCCTGTTCATCTTGTCTCTACCCTGTACTCAGTATCTCCCCTGGTGTCTCGTAACACGAGAATAAATTAAAAAAATGACTGATTATCTCAAAGTGGGTGATGTTGATGTATGATTCTATGCGTTGTGTAAAGGAGATAGATAGATATCGTTTATTGCGTTATGTGGTACATCTTAAAAACTAGTTACATGAAACAAAACACAAAGTACATTAACTGTAGAAGGTTCTGTGTCACTTTTAATATTTCACACGTGTAAAAAATGTTTGCAACGTATTATTTGGTATGACATGGTTCTAAAGACTATTGATTCTAAAACTGACCGTACCAGGCCTATAGAGATAGAGTTTTTCTGTGACTGTTAAAACCATGCAAAAGAGTTAAATTTTGTTACGTAAATTGAAGTACTAAAGATTTTATCTGGCTGGGGAATTAGGAGTGACCGCTTGCCATAAAAGAAATTCCAATAATTTAAAAATAAAAGATTCATATAAAAAAAACAACAATTTCCCAGACAAACAGACAATCATTTCAAATTCAAAAATCTAAAAATTTAATATAACACGATACAATGAAAACGATTTGCGCGACAATTTTTCAATATGATTCAGACTTATTTAGAAAAACGATTCATCTAACGTGATTCGAAAATATTGAAAAAAATCACACAATTACGAAGCGCTCTCTGAGTATAGCCGAGGGCGTCATTAACTGCGGAAAAATTAAGTCTCGTGAGAGAATTCGTCATTTTCTCGTAGGTGTTACATTTTGTGTCGTGAACGAGCTCAGTAAAATATTGAATTTATTTTTCGTGATATTTATGTAATCTTATAACATTAATGATTTTAGTAGTCTATAACAAAATGGAGACGGGAGATGGAAATAAAATGTCTTCCTACACGAGTTATTGGATTTTTTTTCGATCAGTTACAAAGATATTATATATCAATTTTTATTTAAAAGAGTGGTCCCAAATCGGCACCAAAGTTTATGTTTAAATAATACAAAGTACTAAGAGAAATGCCTATATTGTTGTAATAAAATTACTTTAAAACTATAATGTTCACGGGTAGAATCAAATTTGACGTTGATGAATTTGAGTAAAAAAGAAAAATTAACATCATTTTGATACTACTATATGTCTTATAAGAACTATGTTTTCAAGCCATAAACAGTGACAAAAAGCAAATAGAATACTAAATCTGTAATTACATTAAAAAAGTCAAAACACTATCTCTTAATAAAAAAAATTACCTTTGAAGATCAATTTGCATCCGAACATTACTTTATGAATAACAAATACTCTCAAAATCTCTTATCAAATTGAAGACAAATGTTATGTTTTACTCGTAATAAAGTATTGAAAGGTAACAATTACAAATTTGAGAAGCCAAAACAATAACAAACAAATAACAATTTATAAAATATAGAAAACCCATGGATTATAGGTATATGGGATGTAAGACATCCCCATTGAAAGCGTTTTTTTTTTTAAAAAAGCAACTTAATTATTATCAGAAAATCACACTGTGTTCGTTTTAGTTTTTAAGTATATACAGACCCCTCTTTCCCACTGGGCACTCTGGGCTCAGGGCCCCACGATCGATAGGGGCCCCCCTAGTTCCTGCCAGATCACTAAACCAATACCGACATTTTTTACAGAAACTTATTTAATTAGAGTAAATCGAATCTCAATTAGGGACTACATTATAAACTTGCTTATTAGCTTTTGCATGCGCGAAGTTACTCTACACTCGCCCAAAATAGGGCTATCGAATTTCAGTATGCTTAGATAATTTTAAATATTTGAGAATCGCCCCATTTAAATTAAAGATTATCTATTCATCTATTGACTGTCAATAAAAAAAAATTAAACCTCGTTTATCTACTTTTATTGTCCATTCTAGTAATAAAAAAGAGTTCTGTCAAAGTCATAGGCGCGCCATTATTCGTATACGCCCAGGGCCTCCAATAGGTTAAAGACGGCCCTGGGTATATAAACTTAACTCAAAAAACCTTTTTGTATTTTATTGGATGAATAGAGCGACGAGTGCATCACAACTGATTTAACGGTAGAACTTGTCTAGCGACTCGCGATTAACAGGTGTACACAAAATAGCGACACATTACAACTGGGATGATGACTGAATTTTAATTTTCACGTCTCGTCATAAAATATTAAAATACCGTAAAAAAAGATACAATCCTGTGAAATCAGAATTAATATCGGCTTAGAAATACATTAGATACAAGCATTTTAAGTTGTTCATTTGGAAGCGATTAGACAGAGAGATCCGACATCTACAGTGACGTCACTGTTTAGTGCGGCCATATAAACTCCATGTAAATTTCCGTTTTGTTATCTTGCTTGTTTTTTAAGTTATTCGAAAATCGTTTTTTTTCTGTCTATTTATTACAGAAATGAGCTTCTATTAAAGCAAAAATATTTTTTTTGTCATCTAGCCATGGCCACCTCTGAACATGCAACTAGAGCCAGTAAGTGATAAGAAAAGTTAGATAGATTACAAATCCCAATGATTAAAAAGAAAGTATATTTATAAAACACGAAAAAACAAAAAAGAATGACGTAGAAGTACGTTTGGTGCAACGGTAGCGATCCTGGCTATCGCACCGACGCGACGGTCCTGGGTTTGAATCCCGGAAGGGGCAGATGTTTGTGTGATGTATACGAACATTTGTACCTGATTCATGGTTATATATATTTTTATATGTGAATATATGTATTATATATGTATGTCTATTCGTTACCCTAGTATCCATAACACAAGTCCTACAGTGCTTACTTTGGGCTCGATTAATTAATGTGAATGTTAGATTTTTTTTATTATAGGTGTAAATTATTTATTAGGACTGGGCAGCCATTGCACAAGAAAGAAATACATTTACAAAACATAAATTCTTGGGTTAACGATATTACGAATGTGTACATTATACGTAAATTGTATTGAATCAGAAATAATAGAAAAACTATGACACTGGATATCCGTGTTTACTTCATCATAAATTAAAACTATTAAAAATCATATTTAGTTCTTACACTTCCGCGCACATTACACATCAGAATAAAACACTTTTTTCACACTTTGGCTTCTGTAAACGTCAGGATTAAATATAAAATAAAATAAAACATGCGCAAAAATCCGTAAAAAAGTGTTTTATTAAAAATCATTTTAATCAATTACTTCTCTAATCGATCCTATAAATTCAACATGGCAGATGACATACAGAGTAAGTATGACAGAGTATGACAGAATTGTATGTAATCAAATCATATATTATTAAAGTGCGTAACATGATAAACGCATAACTGCCGTATTCGCAACGACGCAAAGCGACGACCGACTTAGCCTCATACATTTGTAACTACATTTTCTTGAACTAAATAATAATGTTTGCATCGTGTTTTGTAAGATCAATGTAAAAGAAGACAAAGTATAAAAATCGAAAAATGTACATAGTATTTTTGGATGTGTAAAGAAAAAAAAGCCGGCCATGTGCGAGTCGGACTCGCGCACGAAGGGTTCCGTACAAACTTTTAGTTAAGTAAAAAATCGCGTTTATTGTATGGGAGCCCCCCTTAAATATTTATTTTATTATATTTTTAGTATATGTTGTTATAATGGCAACAGAAATACATAATTTGTGAAAATTTTTAACTGTCTAGCTATCGCGGTTCGTAAGATACAGCCGGGTGACAGACAGACGGACGGACGGACAGCGAAGTCATAGTAATAGGATCCCGTTTTTACCCTTTAGGTACGGAACCCTAAAAATACCTATAATTTCTCATAATATAACATAAAACTGATGTAGATCCCCCATTTTTTATGGTATGTAAAGTTAGATAAAATAGTATTTTAAAACTTTTGAGTTGTTTAGTGTCAACTTTGAGGCCCAAGTCTTTTTTCATAACTAACAACTATTAATTATACGAGTTAGAAGTCCTTTAGACAGATCCAGTCTGCAGTTTGGTGAAAAATTTGCTGATAAGTCATATTTACATTTTATTTCTATTTCCCTTTATGTTTGAACGAATATTTATACCACTAGTTGGAATGAAACTGCTATGGTTCTAAATCCCTCTGATTTCAGTTCTCTTCAAAAGATAGTTCTTTTTAATAAACTTAATCATGATTTCTGTTTTGGACGACAGAGCCCTTTTTAAACTTAGTTAGTCTCGAGTTTTGTTAGCTAAGAACTGCTTATGCTCCTGGAATTTTTCCTTTAGACTCAAGGGTTACATAAGCATTTGAGGATCATTTTTGGAGAGCTTAGGACTCAAGTCTTTCTAAAAAATCTACATAATTAAGGTAGGTTACAAAAGGGTAGTTCCTTACATCTTTGTTATTCTTCGCTATTCTATATAAATTACAGACGATATTTTCAAAACATAGCTTTTATTTAGTAAAATTCAGCTCAAAATTATGAAGCGCTAAATATTTTAAATATTCTATAGAAACCGCAATCGAATCGATTGAAAAAAAATATGTCTTCTGTAAGATCGATTTACATCGTGCATCCGCATAATATCAGGCTGGTACGAATCGAATGATCGTTTGTTGTCTTTGATGTACAAACACTGTACATGTGCACATATAAAAGTACAAACTCCTTATGCAAACAGTGAAAAACAATTGCCACATCTATTTAGTAGAAAGTTTTGTACTTAATAAATGTGACATTCTACTTAGTAAATGTGAATTATATGGATTATATGGATCATAGTTAATATATGGCTTCAATTAAACTGACAGAATAAAATACGAGGAAATAACAAATATAAACGATAATATGGACATTAAGCAAATCAAATAAATGCCGAAATAAAAAAATGTAGGTTTACCACAGGGAAGCATACTGGGTCCATAATTATTCCTACTGTATATAAAAGATCTCTCAGATGCCACAAATTACCACTGTACACTTTTTGCCGATGATTTCTCTCTTGTAATGACACTATGACACCAAAAAATATTACAACGATGTAAATGATTCAATATCTGACATAATAAACTTATAAATTTAAGTAAAACGACATTTATCCAATTTATCAATAAAAACGGTAAAAAGCATAATTTAAAATGACATTTAAAAATAAAATCATTAAAGAATCATCACAATCACAATTTTTAGGTTTATTACTTGATGACAAATATGGTCCTGGAAAAAGCATATAAATAAACTGTGTAACAAAATAAATTCGTTCGCATGTGCGTTATAGAGATTGACGAGGATCAGTAGCAGGCTTGTAGCTATACAGGTAGTCAAGTATATCACGCATATGTAGGTAGTTTGCCAAGATATCATATTCTCCTTTAGGGATAACATGAATTATCATGTCACTCTAACCAAGCATTCATTGCACAAAAACAATACATTCGAGCTATTTGCAATATTAATATCTTAATATGCTCTATATATCTTATGTAATTTAATGTAATACTTTATAATATAAACAATTATTTGATTGTAGTTACATACCAGTATCTGGCGAAAAGTGTGTGACTTCAAAAATATTGTAACATCATTTATACTTACCACTTTAGCACTTACCACTTAGCAAATGAGGAAATATTATATTCTATTCTAATGATACATTCAAAAGCTAATGATAAAATTACATTAAATTAATATAATCCATTAATACAACTTTCACAATGGATTTTTTATAGCTTTAGAAGTTTTCTGTTATATTAAACTTGGTATTTCAAAGCGAATTGAAATGTGAGAAAGATAATAAAATTTACATACGGCGACACAATATTTAGAAAGAAAACATCTTCAAGTTCTCTTGGGCCAAATGGCTCCGATTATAACTCGGCGGCGTGTTCCGTTTAATGACCTACTAAACTAAAATAGTAACATCCGATTGGCAGAGTTTGGCTAGCAAGGTTATGTGCGGGCAATACCACGTATGTTAGCGTAGGACCATTCATTGGCCCATTGAAGCAAGACTGGGGAATGTTATTCATGTTTTGTTCAATGTTACGTAACTTCATTTCCCTAGCTTTGTATATTTTGAGATAACCAATTTCACAATCTACATCTATTGTGTCACACCGAACTTTTGTTAAGCCATAATATTGTAAATATGTCAGTGTTTTGTTTTTTAAGCTTTGATATTTTGATGACTTATTATTTTTATCTACTCTAATACTATAATACAAAGATTCTAAAACTGAAAACAAAATGCTTATGACAAACATTACGTACAGGCCAAAAATAATAAAAAAAAAGTTTCATTACGATACAGGTCTTGTATGGACACCTGTAACATAATATAACTTTTTTATCATAACGATACACCTATACAACCTCCAGCTGGACCAAGGAGGTTGAACCTCTACTTTAAAAAGGTTTCAATGAACGAGTCCTCGACGACCGACGCAACACGCATGCGCAATTGATGTTTGCACCTTGGCGCCAACATTTGACATTTAAATAAATTTGTTGTTATATTCAGCGTTTTATTTGCAATATTGTTTTACATATTATAGTATGAGAGTAGATAAAGTAGTGTATGACACTGTACATAACTTGGTCTTATAACACTCGTGTGATGCTATAAAAAAACTCGCCTACGGCTCGTTTTTTTAAAACACACTCATGTTATAAGAACCCTTATTATGCAACAGTATCATAAACTACTATAACTATCACATCCAAGCCTTCTATTAAACTGTCTCCATTTACCAGCTTACAAAGAAAATCTATTCTATTATGAACTTTGAAATGAATATCATCGTTTCTGTTTGCAAAACGGTCTTGACGTACAAAATCTATAAACATTGTATGGAAAGGTTTTTTATACGAAGATGTATTTTTAGCGTGGAATGAAACGTTTTCTGCAAATCGGCAACAAGCAATCCATCTACGTGTTTTACACCATGTCGCGTTGGAGTCAGCACATTTTCAATCTGTCTAAGTGCCTATTAATCTTGAGAGTCATTACCGTACCTAACACTCTCCCTGTGACCGCTTTCCAACTAATTGCTTGCTATATCGCTATCTACATGCGTGAACGTATTTATTAATTTACCATACATTGCTTCTATGTGCAGAAAACAGCAATGAAAAGTCTTGGTATAAGACATTACTATAAAATCAAGAGACCTTCCACAAAATGAAAGTTAAGGATGTATTGTATTTTACCAGAAAACACTAAGAAAATTTGCTTCGCTCAACCAAGAATAATAGAACAGGACCTTTTTATAATTTTAGCGTTCATATATTGATCTCACACAGAGTTATGTAATCGGACCTATCGGACCTCATACCCTAGAAATTATAATGTAACGAAAATAGTACATACACGTGCCACCTATCAAAGGATTAACCTATTGAAATCATATGATATGTAAATCAATAAGAAAACTATACCCTGAATTACATTTCATATCAGATAACGCGTCAAAAACATAAAAACGGTTATAAATGATTTCTTAGTATGAAAAATTTATACAAATGAAGTGTTAATGTAAACAATTTTGTAATGCGTAAGACGCAATTCTCGAATAGAACCTATTGGTATTCACTTTATATTGATTGCAACTTCACACTTAGCAACTTTTCCTTTAGCAGTCCTCACGCTATGCATTTAAACAAGAAGATAACCTTGAAACAGATAGAACATCAGGCTACATACAATATAGGAGAAACCAAAATACTGCATGCTATTTTTACCTCACTAAATGCTTATATTGAGAAAGGAATTTAGGGTATTCTTTGCAATACTATTTGCGTACCTTTAATACAACTCATGTTAGGGGTGCCATTCAACATAACGAAGGTTCCAAAGTAATTATAAAGTTGCGTTTAACTAAAGGACAAAATCAGCTCACTTGAGGTGCCTGAGATTTTCAGCGAGATTGAAAGCTACATACAATTATGCACATCATATAAGCCCATCGGTCGAGTTGCAGAGGACACCTGATCCGAGTCGAGGTGAGGACGAAATAGCAACAGAACTTCTGAGATCGAATGGCACACTATTTAATGCCGTAATCTTTAACGGTACTCCGCTTAAAGCGTAGAAAAAGAACAGTCGTCTCGTGCTATATCCCCCAGTTTAAAGACTAAGGTCTTGGAGCAGTTTGTGTTGCCAGTGACCGCTTTTCAACTAAGGAGACTGAGTCGTGGTATTTAACTGTTGGAATCTTAAATAAGCTCATAATAACTCATCATTCTATAGAGAGTATACTCGATTCCTGGTGTGACTATGAAATAAACGACGCACCGTGAAGAAACCCCCTCTAGAGGGATTACCTAGATGGACCTGGTGAAGGTTGCGGAAAGCCATTGGATGCAAAAAGCTAACAGCCGCTCTTATGGCTATGGCTATTTTTATGGCCCTAATGAAAAGGCTTATTTCCAGCAGTAGACTAGTGAAGGCTGATAACGATGATTTTAAAAATGATGAGTAATTCTTTTACGACTTCGCACAATTTTACTTAAGCACAACAAGTTTTCAAAGAGCGATCCTTTATTGTAATGTGTATAATACCCTGTTGGTGGTAAGCCTTTCATTTTATATAATGGGAAAAAAATATTTTCAAAAAGAATAACTTCCAATTCTTTAATCAGTTTATATATTTTAGCTGTATTATATGCGGTTTATATGTTTTAACCCACATCTCACGAGTAAAGTTCGCCACATTCAAATTTAAGTACAATCTAAAAACAGTTTATCATGCGCAATGGGCCCACGAAATAACTAAAAATGATCACGCAAAAATAATTTGAATAAGAAATTCCTGTGAATGGTAAACATGCAAAAAATGTTTACGACTTCCATCAATGCAGTGGATGGGATTTTGTAAGTTACTTGAATTTTTTATATTATCCATTTAAGTACTAGACAAATTTTATAATAAGTCGGTAGCTACTACAATAAAACAACGATAGCACTTTTTCCAGGTGTTGCAGAAATACATTGGAATTTTTAGATTGTCAAAACAAAAATAAAAAATAATCATCTTATTTATCACAAAACTGTGACCGATTTGCTATTCATATTTGTTATTGGCATATCTCAGTCAACTATTCATATTTGTGTGGCATAATAACATCATTTAGGTTTATCAACTTCTTAGTTCGGTTTCAATAAATGTTAAAGAATTGAAATGGAGAAATTATTATGTATTTATACTGTTGACAGTGAATTTGTGTTTTCATTAGTCTCTCCGCACATACTGAAACGTTAATACGTAACCTCAGGTAGTTGAACTTATCCAACGAGCATGCTAATTTAATTGGTTCTCTTGCTACTCTTGAGGAGAATACTGTACCCTTAAGATTTTTACTAAAATAACGTCAACAACGTTAGTAATAATAAAAAGGAAATAACACCACGTCAATAATGTGTAATTTATTTAATGGAAACACGAACTGGTATGAGAATCCTTAGCTTAACATCGTAAATATTACTTTTGAACACCTAAGTACTAATTGCATAAAAACAGATACACGATATGACACTATATGAAATAAAAAAATTGTACCTATATACATTGGTAATCTAGACACGCCCATTCACAGTATCAATGAAACTGCGTAACATCGTTCATGCACCGAGTGCGCGTTCAAACTAGCGAATGCCATCTCAAGGGCGAAGATATACGTAGTGACGTTTCATTTCCTTCGTATCTATAAATACAGTTATACCAATAGTCCGGTACGATATTAATGTTTTCGGGAAGGCGAGATGTTTATATATTAATGAAAAAGCTTCAAATGAAACCAAAATTATGAAACGTAAATATTTTCACAATCGCTAAAATTACCGTTGATTATACAGAGATTATCTATTTTAAAATGCGTCTGTATGTATATAAATAAAAATTATAAAAACAAAAGAAAGATTAACAATCAAGCTCTGATATTTAATTATAAACACTTAAATGATTTATAATAATAAACACTAAAATAGATATAAATACAAAAATAGATTTCAATAATATAAGACAGCCCCGGTATATCATTTCGAATTGCCAAAACAAAGACGTAAAACGATAAATGCGAATACAGTAAATCAAGTAAATAAACTAAGAGAGCGTAAAAGGGAGAATCGCGGGCATTCGATAACCAAAATCCCTTGGCTCGTATCCAGAATCGGGCATGTGAAAGTACCTACACTGGGCACGAAAATAATCCATTGAAGAAAAGTAAGGTGGAAAAAACAAGAATCAATTGTAGCAAACATTGTAATAGCAGACGATATTCAACCTTTTAAGAATACAAAAAAGGTCGCAAGTAACTGAAATACGGAGGAAGCTCGGTTAATATGGTGACTCAACCTGAATTGAAGCTTCAATTGTGAGAATTAAAGTCGATATTGGACCAGAATCAGTTTTGGTTAAGGAGCGCGAATGAATCGTGTCGTTACAGTTTTACGAGAGGTCAAGTTCGCGAAGACTGGAGCAATTGGTTTATTACAAATCGCGATGATCTGGTGATACTTTTAATTATATGTACTATTTTCATTCTGAAATCTCGAGTTGACTAAGATTGTTACTAAGACCGACGTGACGAAATTTGTCTTAATTATATACTTAATTTATTCAACACCATAGGGTATTTGACAAATTTTCGTAAAGTACTTTAAAATGTTCTAAAGTTGCTAAAGATATTATATTTAGTGCCATTTTAATAACAAAAAGATAGTTTTAATAATTACATTTTGTATTTCCCTCTGAAACGCTAGGTCACGTGACAAATCAAAGGCGTGACGTCACGATGTAATAGTCTTCATGTAAACAATAAGTGAGAGATTAGTTTTTCGTTCATGATTCTTTAAAAAATGGCTTCAAAGTCCTATAGAATATGTGCTGTTCCTTTGTGTGAAAATACAAATATCAAAAGCCCTTCAAAATTTTTTATCCACGTGCCACAATCGCAAAATCTTCGTGTAAAGTGGCTGCAGTTAGCACGGCGTGATCCGACCAGTGTATCACCCAAATCTTCAATTTATTTTTGCGAGGATCATTTTGATGTAAGTAGTATTACTTGAATATATCTATAAATATTGATAATTTACGTTTGATAAAACTGTAGCTACTTAAAGGTACCTACGGTACTCTAGTAAAATTTTGAGGTTAAAGCAAAGTTGTTTATTTATCAATATTATTATTTTGTGTTTAAACGCACTCATTTCCTGTTTAACACTGATTTGTCTCTATAACAGCTGCCCAAAGACATGGAAAACTACATGGAGTACAATATTATGGGTTCGGAATGACAATGACATGACAAGACATTTTATTTATTACATCGTGACGTCACGTGCTCTGATTGGTCGTTGAGACGTTTCGTCTAAATGATGCACAGATTCAAAAACTCTATTTTTTATTTAGGAAAATAAAATATTTAATCATTTTTATTTGTAATTTAAGTCAAATATTATTAATTAGGACCTTAAATTCTATAGTGTTCAATACAATATTTATTTATTTGTTAACTATGTCAAATACCCTATTGCTAATAGATTTCTTTTTTATCTGGTACAAGTATAAATTTGTAAGACCGAGATTACATTACAGCTTTTATGAGTACACACGATCCCAAATACCAAATCTGAGGTATATTTAAAACGTTTGAAACGTAAGCCTGCGTATTAAATATTCAATAAGAGCGATAATTAAGCCTTCTGCTGTGTCCAATGCTAATAATGTGTATATGTAATCTAACCTTTTTTGCCGACAAATGAAATATAGTGGGTATGGGAGAGGCAACGTTTTATTTTTTGACGACATCCGTGTTGTCTGAGAAGTATTACAAAGTGAATATTTATGTTAGTTTTAAACTACCTCAACTACTTAAATTCAGGAACTCAGACGTGAGCAGGTAACAAGAACGTGATAAATTAGAAATACTGTATATTTGAGGTAGAGATTCATTAATCCTTCAAGTGGCAGACGAGAGCAGTTATTAAGGTTTAAATGTATAATCGTACAATATAAATAACACAATTTTACTTTAAGATACTCATAAATTACCAGAAAACAATAACTATACTTAGCGAAATTCGACAGTTGCTAAATTCTCAAGACTATGAAACCAGTGATTTATCAAGTAGATGACCGTTACATCATTAGTTTATTTAATGCACTGCTAACTTCCGAATATTTAAGATTTCTTAATCGAAACCTTAATGTAGGTATGAACTTCAAGAAACATTTATTCAGTATTTAGCCGTAAAATATTTTGGTGACAAGGAAACATCTAATAGTTCGGGTAAAAAAATATTTTGTCTCAGAAAAAGTAAAAGGGATTAATTTTTCACCTGAAATTCCAATTTGTTAATGAGCAGATTTCATGTTAATTTTTAATATTATTTGTAATTTTGCAATGAAAAAATCTATTTTTTTTTAATATTTAGGGCTAGGGCCCCTGTCTGCTGTTTCATCCCTGTCAGCTGGCTAACTGGTGGCTGCTAGTTTTAGTTTCATTATTATCGCAATGAAGACTTTCCTTTGTAGGGTAAGACGTAACGTAATAGATATAAATAAATATTAACAGAATTATAACAATTTAAACCTATATGTCTGTTAACGTCTTTCGTTTTAATAAATTTAACACACGCGACAAATATATAGTATTAGTATGTAACAATATCAAAACTGTTTTTCAAGACCTCCTGCGTATCCGGGATGATCGGGCATATCTATAAGAAGTCTAGACTATTAAAGCTTTGTTATCTCAAATGCCAAACCATGCACACCGTGACATTTGGTTGATCACGAATTTTAGCCAGCATTTTAGTGCGTTACAAACTGGTTTAATGACCGAGAGGTAAATGTTTCAACAGGATTTGAGGAAATTGAGAAATGTTTTTGCGTGTTTCATTTTGTTAGACTGTGTGAACTTTGCGGCAGCCAATAGAAACAATAGATAAACAGTTTGCGAAACCAACAATCAATCGACCTGCCAGTTGTGATGTAGCTTTGATAGAATCAATAGTTACAAAACAACAGAGAGACGAGTAAAACGTTACTATTTTCTATCCAAAATGTAGCTGTAAAAGTTCCGTATTCACGGTTTCCTTATTTACATTTTTATTATTCGCAATTGAAAAAATTGCACCCCAGTTCATGGCTAAAAATTTCATTTTTAGCGGATGCAATCAGTAAACAGAAAGAGATTCGTTGTCATTTATTAATGTAACGACATCATTTGAGTGCTGGTACGGTCGGCCAAGAAAGTGGTGTACCACTTTTGATTTAGTTTGCTAGTCATCGCAAATTACAACAAGGTTCATATTTAGACTTAGCTGAAAGAGATGCATAGTAATTACGTAAACCTAATTGATAAATATTTATACGTCATAGGACACATAAAAGTGCATGACATTTTAACCTTTATTATTTATGGAATACGACATTAATTACTGCAAAGAAAATTTCTATGTTTCTAACCAAAAATAATACAAACTATTTAAATAGTCAACCAAATTCTTTTTATTAAGAAATCTGACATTTTGTCAAATATATTTTAGTAATTTCTGTTATTTTCGTCAGAAAAACGATATATTTTCCGTGTTAGTTTTTATTTAAATGCATAATAAATATCATAAGAGCAATGTTGTCAGATGAAGGTGCAAGCAAAACAAATCTATTGTTCTCTAAACTGCAAGCGACATTTAGCCTTAGGGTGGTACACCACTTTCTTGGCCGACTGTACATGCCGAAGCGGTTTTTATTAAAGATTTAAACAAGTTGACTAATGTCAAGCTAAAACAAACCTAACCGTCACTATATAAAAGCATGTTTAAAAAATATTTACAATGCGTTACATTACTAATATTATTCCTGTTATCCTCTCGTGGTAATAGAGTACTTACAACGTCCGTAGTACATCGGCGAGGATCGAACTAGGTCCGCTTGGAAAAGATGACATTTAACTTGAAAAATCTAAGTGAAAGTTTACGTATCGCAAATGAACTTTGTGATTACTTCATGAAAGTCGATCGATCAATGAAGAGTAACCTTATTTTTAAAAGGAAAATTATTAATGCTACAGCTCAATGTCAATCTAAATTAAAAGACATTTTAAAAGCGGCAAAGCACCCCTTGCTTGCTTTAAATGGCGATCGATTTCAATTTCGAGTTTCTAAACAAATTGATTTTATTTTGATATATATTTGTTTTATTTTGGAACTTGTAACGCTTCTCCTATGATTCCATACTAATTACTAGTGTTGCCCAAATGCAAGAACAAGACGAGACTTAGCCAGTCTTGGTCTTGGTCTTGCGCCAATACACCTGGTCTTGGTCTTGGTCTTGGTCTTGCGCTTGCAGTCTTGGTCTTGGTCTTGGTCTTGCAGCAAGAGTCTTGCAAGTCTTGCAATTACCTATTAGTCTATTGCTATTTATTAAAGTTTACTTTAAATCTTAGAAAAACGTATTAGAATTGGAACATTGTGAGCTTGAATTAACATAGCCATAGTAAAGATCAATCAGATTAATAAATAACTGAAGATTTGATAAGAAAGTCGAAAAATCAACTGACCTATATGTCGTTTTCCATGGAAGTAACTGTTTCTTAATAAACATTTATGATTTATAAGCTTACATTTGCTAAAACATGTAAAAAAACAAATTAATTACAATAACTTGACTGTATTTTAAATAACAATGTCTGTCTAGAAAGAGATTGAACCCTCAACTTGCATGAAATTTAATAAAAGAGTTTTATGATTTATCATTTATTTCAATCAAAAATAAAATACAACACAAATCAAACATAACAGTACACAACAGCTTTATCATTAGGTTATGTTACTTTATATCAATTCTTTTGACCAAGAATTAATACAAAGTAACCATCTGGCTGACTCATCACTTAACCTATTTCTATGTTTTCTAATTACTAATGATGCTTTAGAAAATAATCTCTCAGCAGGTACTGAAGTTGCAGGTATTGAGAGAAAATCACGGGCCATCTTCGATAAAGTCAGATACTCTGTCTCATGCGTCCTCCACCAATCTAAAATGTCTTCCGAGCTGGCAGTTCTTGGTTTTCTCAGGTACTCCTCCAACTCGTCTATCACTAAGCCTTGAAGACAAGATCCAGATGACGTCGAGGGACATTCATAGAGTTTATCAAAGTCTATAATGTCTTCATCTTCATCACATACTTTATTTTCTTTTCTTGGCAATTCCAGAGATTTGTTCAGTGAGTGTAGACTTTTATATTCTTCATAAAGTTCATTGAACTTGCGCAGACTTTCTGTTTTAAGTTGCTTCCCCCACATTGTCAGGTCAAAAGTCTGAGCCTTATGCCTTGGGTCTAAAATTAAAGAAGTACAATAAATCCAGTTGCTCTTCTTATAATGTTTAAGCATTTTGTCTCGAGCTGCTTGGAAAGCTAGAATGAGCCTTTCATCCACTTCAGATCGATTAGGTTTCTCATCTAACTGTTTTACCATGGATTCAATTTTATCTAGCAAGAGATTGAATGATACAATGACTAGCGGTAATGTAACATATTTGTCTCCACCAAGTTTTGTACTTAAAAGTTTAAAGTTTATTAGAAATTTATGTAATTTTTCGAGTACCTGCCATTCACTAGCTGTGATTTGAAAATCATTCAATTCGGTGACAGAACTGCACAATATGTTAATGCCCGCTCTCACTTTTAAACCAAATCCAATCATATCATGTGTGGAATTCCATCTTGTTGGACAGTCAAGAATGGCATTTAGATTTGATGGCACGCCAGCTGCTTCACAAGCAGACTGAAACTTCTTCTTCACTATCTCACTTCTTTTTATTTTACTGGAAATACTGCGTAACTTTGTTACAGATGTACGCGAGTCAGCAATATTTGGTGCATATTCTTCATCTTCCTCAGTTTCGTCTGCATAGTCTTCATACTGCTGATCTTGCGCGTTAGTGTCAGACTCACAGTGTAATGCTAAGGTCTCTAATAAATCTTGTACACCAAGGTTTAAAATGTGAGCAAAGCACCGGAAATGTTGATTGTCTGAATCAAAGTGTGGCAACTGTTTGCCCAGTTCATACATAAATTTGGTATTTGCAGTTGCGTTGTCGACCGTGATACCTTGTATTTTATCAATTATGCCATATTCCAATAAACATTCATGGAAAATCGTTGCAATATCTTCCCCAGTATGTCGACCGCGTGATGGTATAAAATCAAGAACTACAGATCGATACTTCCATTCGTTGTCTATATAATGCATAGTAACCCCGTAGTAACTCCTACCAGCAATTGACGTCCACCCATCAATGGTAAATGACATTTTAGATGATAATTGTTGAAGTCGTTCCTTGAGATTAAATTGGAGCTCTTCAAATCGCTCTTTGACTTTCCTTCTAAGTGTAGACCTTTTAGGAAACTCCATATTAGGGCAAATACGTCGAAAATATACTTGTGTAGCTTCGTCATCGAAAAATGAGAAGGGAAGATATTTTTTCACTACCCAATCAACTGTAGCTGTCGTGATGTTGTCACTGCTGTTTTCCGACTGAAATAAAACAATAAATCTTGTGTTATTATTTAAAACATACTAGGTTTGAGCGTTTAGGAGGAGGAGGTTTGTTGTTGTTAAATCGAGAAAATCGTTAAATTGACATTTGTTATATTAAGGTTGCACTGTACTGTAATTTACCAAAATAAAGTACTTAGTTGTTACTGGCCGATTATGAAAACAAATGAAAATATAGGTGTTTATAAAAATATTTAAGACGATAATTACATACTTAATATGTCGCACCCCTAGATGAAAACACCACTAACTCAAAAATACTTACGTAAGTTAATGGCGTTTTTGAAAGTATCGCATGAACAGCTACGCGGAGTTAAAATTCCCGTAGCGACAATTTCGACCATTGTTAAAAATGACGCGAAATATGTACCTATGTATTACTATTTTATCAATATCTATAAAATATTCCGAAGTCAGTTTAAAGTCATTTGTTCAAAAAAGACTTTTTTGAGTTCCTGGAGTTTTCATATAAAAAAAATATATTCTTACCTGTCCACTTCTTCCAGCGGTTACTAAAAAGCTTGTGATATCTCCACTTAATTTTGGTTTAACAGGAAGAAATATTTGTGATTCCTTTTTGTGGAAAGATATTAGATGTTTCCTTAAGCCTGAAGTGTTTCTGTTTTTCATTTTTATTTCAGTCTTTTTATGTTGGCACAATTTACACAAGGCAGTTTGGGATGCATGAATTATTTCGAAAAACTCCTCAAATTTGCTTTTGGGTCTTTTAGATCTGTGACTCAAACTCTCGTTACTCGGACTAGAATAATTTGAATCTTCGTCACTCATATTAAATTGTACACGTGATACGTTTTTAGAAAACAACAAGAATTAGTAAAAACAATTATTAAGTTAGACTCGAAGCACAGCTCAATTGGAAATGACTGGAATTAAAATAATTCCTTTGTTTATAGTACGTTTCCTTGCTTTCTACCGCGCCGCCTCGCCACGTGCCGGCTCTATTAAAAGGATGCCGCCGCAAATCAAACGATGCCGCGTGCGGCGTACAAACACAGATTATTACCTACTTGTACAGACGCGACGCGTGAATAAAATATATGTAAAGAATTAGTGCCAATCACTATTCTTTACATATAAGTGAATGTTTTGGCGTACATCTATACTAATCTATACTAATATTATAAAGCTGAAGAGTTTGTTTGTATGTTTGATGACAGAAGTTTTAAAATAAATAAATAAATCCTGAACGTCACTATACCTCCAAAGTTACTATTCTTCGTGGGCGAAGTCGCGGGCACTGCTTGTAAATACTTTTTTTTTTTTTTTATTTATTTTTTTTTATTTATTTATTTCATATACAAGAAAAAAAAATACAAAGATACAATTTAGTCCCACAAAACCGACTTGTCGGTTTGACTGAGGGATCTTTAGTCTCTTAGCTTATAATTATAATTATGTAGGTATATAATACAACTATAACTGTATCAGGTAAAGTTAAGTGCACAATAATTGGATTTAGACTGAATTACAACAAACTGAAGGAAAATTTAGCGGTGATAATAATAAGATACAATTGTTGTAAGATATAAAATACGTGTGTAAAAAACAACCACGCCTCCGAGCCCTCAGATGGGCTCGGAGGCGTGGTTGTTTTTTACACACGTATTTTATATCTTATAGAAATATTGCATTGTGAATGCAAAAAAATAAATAAAAACATACAATTGTTGTGTTAAATAGTAGTCATCAGATAATCTTTTAATATTTTTTTAAATTTATTTTTATCCGTTTCACATCTAATAGTTTCGGGCAACGAATTAAGAAGATATGGTATACGCTTCTGTAAAGTTCTGTCACCAAAATAATTTTGAACCCTAGGAATTACAAATTTCTTTTTTGAAGTGGCTCTAGTGATCTGGTTATGATTTATGTATTCAAAAGTGGAGACACACTCTCGGCTGCCGTGATTATTTACTAATAATAAATCGCAGGCTTTTTATTTTATTAGTAGGTAAGTACCTACGCTTTTTATATTATTTTATTAATTATGTAGAATTTTTTTACACGTTTCAAGTATATTTAAAAGTGGCTACAATATTTATCAAACGGGTGATATTTGAACACTTTTTTGCTATTTTTTCTTGTAAAAACTTAAGAAATATAATGACTAAATGTACAATAATAGTACCTAAGTAATTAGTTTAAAACCATATAATCAATATTATAATATATACTTACTAGAATAAATTATTATGACATCTACTACCTATCCTTACCATTTTATTCTAATCATAATACTACTTGCGTGATCAGTATAATGTATTCATTTTCATTATAAGCACTCTGAAACTTATTTATTCTTTGGAACACCTGTAGGTACTCTTAAAATTCGAAATTATTTTGCATGAGTATACCTACGCCTACGCCCTGTGGCGGCAATCAAATAGTGTCAAATGTTGTGATTTCGGCGCGGCGGCAACGATTGTTGTATATGATTTCAAAAGAAGCCGCCGGCGCGTGTATTATAACCATGTGCTTCCGAAAAGCAGCAAATTTCTTTGAGAAGTAAGTACAAAACCTTTGATGCCGCATTATCAAAGTGCCGATGGTTAAAACATAACTATGCATGCACTCAGTTTGATTTTAATGGATATTTTTTTATTCGCTATGTAGGTATGTTTATGGTATTAGTCGTAATGCGCATAGATCCAGTTTTTCATATTCTTTGATACAGTTTTTTGCGTCTCATAGAATTCCTAAGCGTACCTATACACCGAACTGTTACACCTAACTACTCCGTGAAATAGCGCTAAGTCCTAGCTGCAAGACGCAAGAGTCTTGCAGGCTTAGTCTTGTTCTTGCTCAAGTCTTGCACGGTCAGTCTTGGTCTTGGTCTTGCTAAAAATACGCGGTCTTGTTCTTGGTCTTGGTCTTGCAAAAACGCAAGAACAAGACCAAGACTGCAAGACCAAGACTGAATTTGGGCAACACTACTAATTACCATTCCATATCCACGGGTTTCTGTATTCGCGGCATATTTTCGGAATATGACCATGGTATGACCACGCAAATAGAGAGATTTTACAAATTCGATTAAATTTTGGGTTGAGTACAGACTCAATACAAAATTTGATCGAATTTGTAGTATATTTATTTTTAGCAATGATAAGGCAGTACCTGTAACGAAATTACCCCGTTATTGTATGTATGTTTTTTTTTAATTAATGAGATGACCCACAACACAAACTATACATAAACAACTATGGTTTGCCAAAACACGCCATTCTCATCTGACCTAAATTTCCAAGAGCGTGTTTAGAGCGGCAAGTTATTCCGAAGTGTCAAAGTTTGATAACTCAGGCAAACCAAGAGGCAGCTTGCCGACAATCCTTGGTTGTATATTTTTGAAAATTGAAATTCAGAATTCTACAGCTCCACAATATTCATTTGTCTTCCTCAAAATGATCGGCCTTTGTCAACATGAATGGATAACACTGAAAAGTATGACTTACTCCAATGAAAAAAAAAATTCTTAAAATATCATCTCATATGCAATCTTTGTTTCGGCACTTTTTATCTTCCAACGTAATTTTTTTTGCTACGTTGTGTGCGTGGATGTGACGACTGCGTGTATGCGTGCTTGCGATGATGGGTGTGTGCCTTCGTGTATTTATGCTTGTGCCTGTGCCCGTGTGTGTGTTGTATGTCTATGCGCATGTGCCTGAGTGCATCTTTGTGTGTGGTACAATGAAACACCGAAATAATACCTTTTACACCTGTTCATATTGAAACACTAAAGCTACAAAGTACTCTCACTAAGTTATCGTTATCTTTATGTATTTACTTTACACATTCCATGTCTTAACTTAATGCTAACAACTTCACAAAAACACGCGGCAGCAAACTGTATATTTAATGAATAGAAACAAATTTTATGCATATGTAGCATAAGTAATCGTAAACCAATGGTTATTATTTTTAAATGAATGTACTTAATAATCAAACACAAAGTGTTAGTTTAAAAATAAACAACAGTCTATTATTGAAAAAAAAATTAACGATAAAAATTTAGCACAATATTTGATTGCACAACAAAAAGTAGTCTCAATCAGATGGACTGATAAAACATGATTATAAAGAAGAATATGTAAATGAAATAGATTATAATTCATAACATAAATCACTTTTTATGGTTGACAATTTAACGAATGTAACCCACAGAAAGTTCCGTTTAATATAAAATTGTTGCTTGGAGTCATAACTTTAACCGTTTCATTTCCGTTCCTGGTGAATGTCATTACAGTTGCTGGCACAGTTAAATCCACGTTCCCAGTTGGACTTGCTTTCGTACAAACTATTTTGAACACATGATGCAAATATTTAAAATGAACAATCGTATTTAAAGACTTGTTTAGTAGCACATCTATCCGATAGCATCTTAGAATTTTAACGCAAAAATTACATTGAAAAGACTAAATTATTACGGTTTGAATTCTAAAATAAAATAAGATTATTCTCATGAAAAGAAACATTAAATTCTATTTCGTTTATTTTAAAACTACAAAAAAATACAAATTGGGACTGTTGTACTCGTTTGTGCAGGAGAACTATAGACACGGTACCCAACTGTTTGTAGGTATCAACGACTACAAAATTAAACGTAACAAAAAAGAATACATATTTCTTATTTTTATATTATAAAACGTGTTACAAAAAACCCCGTAAAAAATGTAATAAATTATCAAAGCGAAAAATATTGTCAACCCTGGTAAGCTGTCACTGCATAGAACTGAGGTAATCATAGAATATTTGAAAGAGTGTATTTTTTAACGGATTTTAAATTTTTCATACAAAAAGGTTTGCAAACTCAATAAGGGGAATTAATGGCTTCGAAAAACGTCGCGGACGCTTTCCGCGAGGATGGATCAGTCGTGGCGGATCGGTGGCGAGGCCTGCTCGTTCTCCGGACCTCACACCCTTGAATTTCTTCTTATGTGAAGGACAAAGTCTATTTCTCCGATTGCTTGACTCTTTTAGAAATGGAGTAGCCGGTAAGATCTGTTTACGTATCAATAACACCGAAATTGCCTTGTGTGCGAAATGCCACACAAACCATATCCCGGCGAGCGAAGTTGTGCATTGAGCAAGGCGGAGTACACTTTGAGCAGTTTTTGTAAATTTGTTGTTTGTTATGAAAAAGTGTTAGTTTAAGTTGAAAGAGACCTAACATAAAGTACTTATGCCAAGTCTTTTAACATTTTCTTTGACTTGTAATATCGATCTGAGCGGCTCCTGTACATTTTATTATTGACTCTGTCGTTCCGCGGATATTAGGTAAAAATGTACTTAAACATTCTGTGTTACTTACTCTTTACTTATATGGATATAGGGTTCGCGCATTTTTTTTATTAATTTAGGCGGCAAGTCATACTGCGATACTACGATTTTCATATATTGTAAATTGACTCTTTATAGGGGACCATTTAACCCCGTTTCCGCTTTACGGGTATTTTTGTAACACTTTATATACAATAATAACAATATTACATAAACATAGAACATTGAATGACAGAAAAAAACAGTTCATTCAATCATTAATTTTGCCTTTGCAAAACATTTTAAAGAAAAGGGTGTTCGGTAATGTTTATTTACGTTGTAAATACATATTTTGAAGCAAAAGTTTTGTGCTTTTCGTTTCGTGCGTTCATTTATTAATAACATTGTAAAGAACAATCTGTATCTCATGATGAGATTTCTATCTTGAGCTTGAGGACTCATATTTTATTATATTCAAGAGCTTTTGTATTCGCCACGATATTAATTGATAAAATGAATTGTATTGATGTAGAAGCTTAAGAATATGAATCTATCTATAAATCCGTTATTATATTAGGGACATATTTTTATTAATATATTTTCAAGTTAATTTGAATTTTGTTTTATTGCAACACTAGCGTGCTAATACACCCTTTCCGGTTGGCCTGTAGAGAATGCCGCAAGGTACTAAGACCGCCTCAGTTATAACGAATAAATAATAAATCCACAGATAGAGTAGTAGTGACGTCACTGCGATGCTGAATGGGGTCGTTAAGACTGCCGGATGTTATGAGCGGATGACGCTCTTTCGTCAACTTCCAGTGGGATTCCGATTTTAGACTTTAGCTGGACATATTCAGATTTGTAGTTTTGCTTGGGAAAAAATATGTATCTACTAAACATGTTTATTTGAAGCAAATTCTCGCTTATAGACAAAAAAGGAACCCTCCCTGTATTAAGGCGGTATTATTACGATTGTCCACTAGATGATATACATTCTGATTCTGAGTAATAAGATTTCTTTTTAATTCCAATTTATACATTTAAAAATTATAAACATGATGCCAGCATTCTCTCTTTGTTATTACTATCAAAATTATTAATACATTATCAATAAAAGAATGTAAAAGTGAAATATAATAATAAATTCGGTTGCATTTTTTAAGCAAACCAGTTCGACGAAACACAATATTAAATCGTTTTTGCATTAAATAATTTAAAACAGTATCGCCGAAATGTTTATAGGAAGAAATTGATCGACTCTACGTTTTAAATTATTAAATTAAAAAAAAATGATCTTCACAATAAATGTATCAGAAAAAGAAACGAGTATACCATAACAGGTATGTCAGATTATCTACAACTGAGGTGTTAATAAGGTCAATAACAACGTGCCCTCTCTAAATATAACCCAGACTGATTGTGTACGGTACCAAGGTCTACCTCACCTAATATTGTTTAATGGACTACGCAAATTCACAGGGCTTTTAGGACGACATTAAAGCGGTTATATCATATATGAAGAGATGTTAAGTGGTTTGTGAAAAGATTACGTAAAATGCCAATGACTCATTTTATTATAGAATGGAATTAAATTAATCGAAATTTGAAGCAAGATTTTATGGTTGGACTTATGAATTTTATCTGACTGAAAAAGAAACTTCGCGTGACTCAAAAGTAGAGTTGTATTAAATGTGAAGATGTTATGTAAAATACAATGTCAACTCCAAACTTAAAACATAATGACGACAAAGAGGTTTTTAGACAGATTGTAATTTAGAGAATATTTAAGTACTAAAGTTGGGTAAATTTTTTGTAATGATGAGTAGAGCTAACGCAAGCACTAAGTTAGCGTTAATGGAAAATATATATCGCTTGCCCGGAAGAATACAGTATTAAGTCATAATTTGGCACTAACTGACTTAATACGACGACTTGACGAATAAAAAAAAGTACGTTCTACCTTTTAAATAAGGTCGATTATGCCCCCTTGTTCGTTTGCGCCCTGAATAAGCCAATTACGAAAGTTACCTTACTCGAAAGGTATAACGTACTTTTTTTATTCGAACTGTATCATTAAGTCAGTTAGTGCCAAATTTTGACTTAATACTGTATTCTTCCGGGCAAGCGAGTTGTATTAAACGTGAAGAGGTTTCTGTTATTTTGAGTTATGTAAAAATATAATGGCAACTCCAAACTTAAAACACATAATGTCGACAAAAAGGTATTGTAACTGCAAAGTCAGTTTTTAGACAGATGGTAATTTAGAGAATATTTAAGTACTGAAGTTGGGTAATTTTTTGTAATGTTGAGTAGAGCTAACGCACGCACTAAGTTAGCGTTAATAGAAAATATATATGTTTTGTGGGTTAACAGATTATACTTACATATCATATTTATTTAAAAAACGTTGTACGAAATATAAAAAATTGAAACGTACACAACCGCCCTTGCGCGAAATCAATTGTGTGGATTTGTTCCGTCACCAAAAAATATGTAGTTAATTTAATTTACTGGTTGCATCGATACAACGTGTCCCGTCACCAGTGTCGGAGCCTTTAATGGTGTGAAATATGGCATTTTTATCTACAAATTGCCCCTCAAATTTGGTTTTTGTCAAAAAGTCAATAATTAAAAAATACACATAAAAGAATCTATTTGTTTTTCTTTAATTATTTTTTTATATTTTTTATTAAATGACAATTGAAACATGATGGTTGTATAACTGTTGTCTTCATGTGAAGCTATGAAATGACACCTTTTTAACGTTGATAGGACATTTACATGAGTAGTGGTGGTCGAATTAGTATGAGAGCCCAGGTCTTGATTACCAAGAAAACAAAATAGCAGCCGTAAGAGAAAAACAAAATTTGAGGGGCAATTTGTCGATAAAAAATGCCATATTTCACACCATTAAAGGCTCCCACACTGGTGATGGGACACATTGTATAATTGTGATTATTTTAACGTGAAGTATAAAATATATAACTATGGTAACATTGATTAAAAGTTTTTTCCAATGATAAAAATCGTCGATTTCTTTGCTATTCTGCTTGGCTTTAATTTTAGGTACGATTAACCATTGACATGTATTTTCTTTTAAAATAGGCTCTTAAGACTTGAAGATTTAAAACAAATCTTTGGAGATTAGAATGGTCTTATCATTCAAACACGTACAAATAGTTCAATAACGGTTGCTATAAATTTAAAACTTGCACAATTCTCGAGAACATGCAAGTATCGTTATATCTTACATGTTTAGTTAATTTCGTAGTTAATTTAAACTTCATTTATTGCCATAATTGCTGGCATATAAAGAATAATAATTTCTTAATATTATATATTGATTGCTACTTATACTTAATATTATAAAATATTTAAATTTATTCACTTCACAAGAATATTCTTTAATTACTCAATTTCTAAAGGGTTATTAAGTTTCCCTGTTATGGATACCATAATGAAGGTCACTTGCAAAAGTTCTTGTTTTTTTACAAAGGTGTGCAAAATGCCAGGTGTCACCTGCCGTTAGTGGCTCCTTTAAAAAGAAATACCCTTTCTAATGAAATATTATTACCATAGAATGTCAATGTTTTTTTATTGATATTGAACTTTAAATGTTAGAGTTAAGTTAAAAATAGAACGGTAATTTTAAATTTTAGGGTAGGTTCGTGAAGGCACTGTTAACTGCACGTTGTAACAAGGCTTATATCTATAGTATACTATAAGCAATTGCATGTTGTTTAATAATTGCGTAATTTAAACATTTCTAGGGGCTCGAACTCTATATTAAATATTACTATTCTAGACTAAATCTATACATATAAATAAAATTGGAGTGTCTGTTTGTAATGTTAAAAAAAAACCGTTTTTTACTACATGCATATGAATATATATACGGTACATACACCAAAATAACATTTTTTTAAATTTTTGTCTGTCTATCTGTCTGTTTGTTCCGGCTAATCTCCGAAACAGCTGGACCGATTTTGACGGGATTTTCACTGTTAGGTATGTAATTTTATAGGCAGTAACATAGGCTATTTTTTATCCCGATATTCCCACGGGAACGGGAACCAGGCGGGTGAAACTGCGGGCGGCCGCTAGTTAATAATATAACCTTACATATTTACGATTATTCCCGGCGACATTTATTTTATGCAGTTTTCATTTTAATAGTTCCTTTCTATCATTTGCGTATAACAAATAATAACGGAAAACTAAAACAAAGAAGCTATCAGCTTGTTTGAATAGTAAGGATTCGATGGAAACATCCAAATCGCTTATTTGAAACTCAATCATGTAAGAACGGATACAGTAAATTAAAAAGATATTTTAAATTATGGTTAATTTTATAGAGAGAGCAGAAATTAAAAAATATAAGCCAATTATTTGTAGTCATAAGTACATATTGTAAATTGTTACACATATGAAATAAAATATAGTAAAACATTCGGCACGTGTGTAGAAAGCGGATCTTCGAACGTTTGACACAAGGATTTAGTTTATATAAAAGATAAAATTATTATTTAATAAATATTAATGTCTAAGTCTATCAAAACCAAACAGGTGTTTAAAAACAAGCACGAGACGTAAATTATACTTTCACATTCTCGCAAAAAAAAAATAGCTATTTACGTAGAGCCACATGTTCGAATTCTGCCTACTACATATATATTTTTTTGCTACAGAAGTGTTTTTGATTTTGTAGTAATTTTAGTTAGCCTAACCTTATATAGCGCTCATAAGATGTAATATATAGCTTATGAGCGCGGACACCCGATTAATATATACCTATATATGAACAAAAAGATCTCGCGCAGCTCGATATTCACACGTGTACAGACTGCGTTTATAGAACCCTGAACGCCTTATGAGAGCGTGAATAGCTGGAGTGCATCTCGACTAGCAATTGATTTAGAAATGAAAGGAGGAATTAAGAGTGGCCATTTTGTACGTTCGTATAGTATGTATGAAATGCCTTCGTACAACAAGAATAATCCAATTTTTGCTAGTAGATACGATACGCTTTTGACACTAGTTATGGCTATAGTGACGAAAAGCTTAAACGAAGTAACTTTCGCAAGGTAAAATTAACGGATGGATGACCAAATAAATTTTATCTAGAACACTTCCTTGCTTAGGAAGGCGTATTAAACCACTTATCCATTACATCTGCAGTTGTTAGCACCTACAGCAATTCGTACTGTAGAACCTGCGTAATTTACGACTCATTATCCATGCGGTATTTATAAGGAAATCATGTCCTGGTGATAACAATGGTGACCATTTATAATGTACAGTACTGAATACAATTTATTAATCCTGTTTTTTGGAAAAAAACTCGAGGTAACTATATTTTCCAATAAGTAGTTTACCAAATAATCGAAATAAAAAAAGGTTCGTTATCCTATCACATACATTAGTTATATATCTACTTGCCTCAATTTCAATGCAGAAGAAATTCGTTTCAAAAACGGAAATACGATCGACTAGACTAGCAGACTTCAAATAACTATTAGGGAGTAATAGGGACCTGTTACCTGTTTCCTCTCTGAAATTGTCTGAATCAGGTAGATGCTTTTTTAATGTCAAATTAGCATATAGTATTTCTAATTGTGTATTTAGGACTGAATAGCGTAAATTATTAACGTACAGACGAATAGTTTCTGATTGCATAGAAATAACCGCGATTTATCTGGTTGAATTCCTTTTATTTCTGTGTAAGCCGCGCGAATGTGTACGGACTGATTAATAAATTAAATTAATATTATGGATTGTAATTTAAGTTCAAAGGGCGCGATCACATTACCTAGATAGTACATATCTCGCGTTGATTAGCATTTTTTGAAATAAGTCACTAAAAATTTTAACATCTAAATTTATTAATACAGCTTTCGGTTACATTTCCTCAGCAATAAATTTTCATTAAAAATGAATACTGAATACATAAAAGCTATCAAAGAATCATTAACGCTATCTTTTGTGACACCTTAATGAAGCATTATATCCGATATTGTAAAAACTAAGCCTTGATAGGATAAGATACCACTCGTTTATCGAAATAGATAACCGCTATTGTTAATGTATTCGATAACTGCTTTTATTTCATTCATGAATTTCCAAATCACCTTGAAAATAAAAAGATAGACTCGTAGAATACATAGCATGAATGAAAGCAATATGATTATTTACAAGCTTCTGGCGACGAATTTGTTTTTAGAAAATTTCATATGGACAGGACCTGTTGGTCGTTTATGATGAACCCACAAAATCACAAAATTATTCTTATATAAAAATATTCTATGTATTAATCAGGGTAATAAACTATTTATGTGCGACAATTCATTCAAATCCGTTATACTTTGTCCAATGTAGGACGATGCTTTTGACAGTTGACACCTATAAAGAGGGTATAAAGTTGCTATTGCAATGTCAAGCCAAAAATAAGGAAACAAACGCAACCTTAGTACGTAGCAATAAGGAAGTGACACCTGTCAAAAGTATCATCCTACATTGGACAAAGTATAAGCCGTTTTAGCGCGATCGAGTAACAAACATTCAAACACCTAAACATACGAAATTACGTATTTATAATACTAGTAGGATTCTTTAACTGTACCAGTTACACTCAAAATCCTACCTTCTTCGCTAAAGGTTTGTGAATCCTGTGACATATAACCATGTGATAAACATTTTTTCCAGATTAAAGGTTCTTTATATACTCATTTGCGTATTTTATACATTATTCAGTACCTATAGTACAAACCCAAACAAAGTATAGTTTAAATCTTATTTTCAAAAATTCCAAATGTTTTAATCACACGAGTTCTAAAGCAAATGCATATCAAATCCTAAGATAGAAAATCCAAAGAAATATGATCGTGTTTTCTTAACATAGCTCGGGTAAAAGCAAGTCTACATTGCTAATGGTTTATAGGTTCATCCGATATTAAGAAAGTAAGGTAAAGTGATCTAGACAATCAGTATAATATAATACTTCTATGATTACCACGTACCGTAATAAATATTGATGCTTTGCGTACCATGTTAAGGTACGTTTACACCGTCAAAAGACCACGTAATTGAGTTTGATATAATTAAATTTACCCGCTTTCGCGAAATAGATTGTAATATTAAATTTCACCTTAAATGAAATTAGTATTCTTTCTCGGTTTAAAAAAGAAAAAAATCAATTTTTATAGAAATTGCAACATTAATTTAAGGGGACATTATATCTTTTTGAAAATATTATTATGGTTTTTAGAGCGTTGTTCCTATAATTGTTGTATTAGATTTTCATCTTAAAGTCATAGAATTAAAGTTGTAAGTTGAGAAAATTTGAGTCTGTGGTAAGTTGACGTGCTTACCGACGTGCGGACGTTATCCGTACTTTTTAATTATAATGTATTAAACTACTTAGGTAGTAATCTCATAATCTCTAAATACGTAACTCAGAAAGTACAGACAACCGTGACGATGAAAAATATCACAATATCTTAAAAACGTCCTCCTACGTTTTCGATTTGTTCTAATATACCTTTACTAATTATGTTTGTGTAAAGCTTAATAAATTTTCTTACGCATTCTACATTGTTATTAAAATAGACAATCGATTTGCGGTAATGTCTTCATATCGTGGTTAAGTTGCATCAATATTAAGGTACGGCATCCTTTTCTGGGGAAACTCTTCCAACAAAGAAGGAGTCTTCATAGCGCAAAAAAGTGTGTTCGAGCAATAAGCAGACTTCGGCCCTCTTGTCGTCCCTACTTCAAAGAATTGAAAATTATGACAGTAACCTTTATTTATTTATATGAAGTGTGTATCTTTGTAAAGTCTAACTTACATTTATTTAAAAATTTGTTATCGTCAAGGTGTAAATATAAGCTGTGTCAGATTCCTCACAAAACTGCTTTATTTGGAAATAATTTGTATGGTATATAAATCTTAGGCTCCGAATATTTACAACAAGCTACCGAAAGGCATCAAAGAAATTAATAATATCATGAGATATAAATTGACTCTCAAGGTTTTTCAAAAAATAAAGCATATTATACCGTGAAAGAATACTTAAATGATGAATACTTTAATACTTAAGTGTATTAGTAATGAGATATTGATTTTTATATTAATACTATTGTTGTGACTTTTAGTTAATTTTTTAAATATTTTTATTACTCAAATATTTGCATGCTATGTAATGTAACTAAATAGGTAAAGTAAGACCCTTTAATTTATAACACCAAACTGTAACTGTACCCTATTTTTGCATATAAACATATTGTATTGTATTACAAACACTCAACTAATATAAAAAAAATAACAGGACAGCAAGTCTCATTTAGTCTTAAATGTATGATCATTTCGTACTCACAAAATTTTAATCGTTTGTTGCTTTTTGCCATAATCTCCACGCTTAGCAGGCGGAGATGGAGATGGAGAGGATGATAGCAGATGGAGTGCAGTAAGAGAGTCAGTAGAAGAGTAATTCAGAAATCGCTGCTACTTATTTTGTGATCTACGAAGTATGTTATCTCTACAATATTTTGTCTTTTACGACAATCTTAAGTGTGAAGGATTAGTGCTACCATAATATCATAGTAGATAAAAAGTTGACAGCTTGAATATAGCCATTAATAGCACACACAACTTCTATCGCGATAATAGCAAATTATAAGGCTGTAGAAAATAAAATACAGTTGTTATTTTTTTTCAGATTCGCGTGGGAGAAATGTGAGACTGACGGCAACACTATGCTGCAATAAATACCTCAATCACAACAACTGCAAAAAAGCAATATAAAGTCGTTCTAATAGTTCCACAGTCGTGAAAACAAACCAACATTTTCACCGTAAACATTCTCACGAGAAAAGCTGGTATCAATAAGGAAGTGGCGAGAATAGGAAATGTGACAATGTCACATTGTTTTATTTTTGCTATCAGCGAAACGCGAGTGTATTGTGTTTTTGCTGAAGAAAAGTTTCATTTTTCTAGTCCTAATCAAAACCGGAATATTGTCAGTTATGTCAATTAGGACTTATGTCAATAGATTTTGACATAAAAATCATAACATAATAGGTTTAATAATAAAAGCTTTAATTAATATTTTTTTAGTGCATTAATAATTTATAAAAACAACCTTCATAATAAACAGCAACAATCAGTATAACCGCTGTACTCAAGTTGTCTACAGGCATGTCCTACAGTTACAGTTTAGTGAAAGATTGGATAGACTTTATAAAACACTTTTTACGGATTTTGCGAATATTTAATTTTATATTTAATCCTGACGTTTCGACTCCTTTACAGGAGCCATGGTCACAGGATGATGTCACCTATATAAAATAAAATATGCGCAAAATTCGTAAAAAAGTATTTATTCAAATATGTAATGAGTTCGGAAATGTAAGAACTAAATAGATTGGATAGTCATTTTTAGTTGTAAGAACCAACAAAAAAAGTTGAGTGTTTGTCCCCCTGACGACCTCCACAGTTGTGTCAAGTCCCAGGTTATTCCCGGGCCACATCAATGTTGAAAACTAACTTTTCTATATTGATTTAGATATGGGTGTGTTGTTGTTTATTATATTATTTTACTGTTTATATTTAAACCAAAATCTTAATCATATAGACTATGTTATATCATACCCTCCTAAGACCCAGACTTGAAATAAAAAAGTAGTTGGAAAAACGCACCGTACAAAATTATGCATGAATTAATTTATTACTGTTAGATCCATAGAATTAAAACTAGAAAAGCTTATAGAATATGTACTGGGGGCATTCAGTTTTACAAAGCTGGGTGTGATCAAGGTATTTTAATTTGTCATTTATTTTGTATGTAGTGTCTTAGGAGGATACAAGGAGGATACTCTGGTTATGCAATTTTATTACTTTATACTAGCATAGTTAAGAAAACAGAGCTAGTTATTTATTTTATTTAAATTTGAAACAACCTACACTAAAGGACAAAATGAAAAACCTGAAGCCTCTGATTCCTGTCGGATCAGAACTGTGATTTCTGTAAGTCATTAATTAAAGGTCTTGAGAAAATATCACATTCTGTTAATCATTAAAAAAAACTTCTTTATTTGTATGAATATTCCATATATCTTGACTTATTTTCTTTTACTAGTTGACTAGCTCTAGTTACAAACCTAGTAAACTGTAAGTGTAAATTATGTAGTGTTGTTTTATTTACTTGACATATTTAGTAAACAATCAATGCATGTCTATATATTAAAATAATAAAGTATTAAAACAACATATCACTAGTATAAAATTATTACTTAATAATGACTTATTATAGTCATTTTTTAATTAATTTTAAAATTAATAAATTAGTTTCAGCACAATTTTTTACTCATGGCTTTGGATTATCATGAGGTTTGAGAACTTATCACAATCTTACTGAATCTTTTTTTGTCATTCAATTTCACCAAACAATTTCTTGTTCACCATAAACAACAAATTGTTTGGTAAGTTTCATGTTTTAATACAAATATTTCTAGGTTTATATGTTGCACATATAACATATACAATTTCAACTTCATTTATTTATTAAATGTATTGTTATAAATAGAATTTGAATTGTAAGAAGCATTTGTAAATTTCTTTTATTATTTGTATAAATACTTAGTAATAAACTGTGAAAAGAATTAACAAAAAAATTTTTACCTTTCTAAAATGGTTATCAATCTGTTCTAATATACATTATTTCTGAGAAATAGGGAACATGGGCTACTCATTGATTCACATTCACAAATCCTGGTTTACTATTTTTTTATCAACGAATCAAGTAGACTTTGGAATATATATGGTTTATATTAAGCATCTAAACCAAAAGTGGTACTGCGATGACAGATATTTGTTTGTACTTTGTAGAAAGAGGAGAGCCTATTAAAATGAATATGTTCACAAATAAATTAGAATTAGAAATATATAGCTTGCATATGTGATATATAAACTAAAAGAAAAAATAAATTTTAATGACAAACAATAATAAGCCATAAAGACTTACCTGTTGCCAAAGTTATTTCTCCAGAACTCAGCGGCATCACTTTTTGTTATGCGAAACTGGTCACCAGCAAATGTCCCATTTGGAAACATGGCTTTTAATTCACTAAGCATGTGACTGAAAACCAAACTCAACTTCGTCAAATTACGCCTGTAATGCGAATTTTCATCAAACATTTTTTCCTTTCCTTCCTTGAACAACTTTATGGCCTGCTTGCACTTTCTTATCAAATTATTAATAAATATATTAAAATGTTCATTATTATTCAAAGCCTGCATATTATCTTCATATTTAGAGTATATAACGCGCAACCGCTGATATGTATCCGGCAAAATATCGAGGATAAAAGGTGGGCTGTTTTTTAGGTTCATTTTGTGATGTTGACATAATTTCACCACTTTGTCCATTAGTTTCCAAGTTTTGTCTAATGTTCTCTTATCGGTGGCTAACTTTGTAGGGCATACCGCATCTGAGAAAGCACCGTGTAACTTTGAAAATATCGAAGATATATTTTTCTGTTGTGATTTGTGTCGAGGGGCCGCCATATTGTCGGGCCGATGACATACAAAAAACAAATTTACAACTGGACACTGAAGTTAGAACACATTCATCACTTAATAATTATAAAGTCTAGTGTGTGTTTTCTCATTATCACATAAATGCACCACATTTACAAAACAAATAGTTACAACAGGCAACGATCGTTCTCATAGACATTACCGACGCGTATGACAATTTGACAAACGAAATAAATGACACAATAGCAATGTGACAGACGGGCAGCCAATGAACAGGCAAGAATGGAGCGGTATTGCTAGCTATTATTCCAAACATTGAACTAAACCAATTTTATTTTTGCTTTAAAGGTACTGTTTTTTTTTCTCTTCTAATCTAGCTCATTTTTATATTTACGCAGATATACAAAAGCGTATACAGAAAAAAATAATATGTGTGCAATTCATACGTAGTAGAAGTGAGACCTTCAAAAATAATACGTACACGTATACAAAATACCACGGCTGTTGTGATGCCTTCTCTCAAGCTTTGTACTACGCAAGCGCCACAAACACGTATTAACACACGTACATAATGCTACTTATCTGATTTTATCTTACGAATTTATGGGTCTGTCTCCTTTTACTGTCGCTATTTCGTTTCATCGACTTTGGAATCACAAAGATGCTAAAGAAGTTATCATTTCAAAAACAGCACCTTTACCTAATACTTTCTGACACATTCCATTTCTCTGTTTATCAAGTCATATATAATATGACAACATTGAATTTGATCAGTATTTTTGAGATTACGGCTAGACATGACAGCCTAAGTTGGGCTCACTATGTTAACGTATCGATGGTAAATAAAACTGACTTTGCAGACTATTGATAACGTTGACAGAGACCCGAACTGACTGTGTCAATACAGCACCACCGGTCAATTCATAATTGTGTAACCAATTAATACTTATGTCCTACCGAAACTGGTTTTTATGACCAAAACCGAAACCGCATTTCGGCAACGGTCTCAGTTTCGGCCGAAACCGAAATCGAAACTTTTTATAAGGATCATGTTTTGAGCGAAAAATAAAGAAAACATTATTATAATCGGTCAATTTTTTTTTTTTCTTTAAATCACATACCTTAAATGCGTATAATAGTAATTTAGATACTTATTCAAGTTGTTAGCTAATATCACAATAGTTATAGGTAGGTACTTAATATTTAATGAGATGAAAATGAAAATGAAAGTAACTTTATTCAAATGCACTTAAAAATAAGTAGTTTTGAATCGTCCGACATTTTTACCTACCACCCATTCAGGACGTCTTTTAACTGACAAGAAGAATGGGCGCAAGAAACTCGTCAACTTTAACAGAAGTAACGACATTTACAATATAATAAGCTATATCGTCACCATACACAATCCACAAAAAAAAAATATTTTGTTATGACAATACTAATAGTGTTATGATATCATTATTTCGTTTATATTGCAAAATGCTGTTTTTTAACGAAATTGTCCTTTTATAATCGATGATTGAAAACTTCAACGAAAGAAAGATTGTCTATTAGGTTTAATCAGTACTAAATGCATTTAAATTATTGTTCATATTATTTTATATTTATTTATATTCGTGGACTATTATGAATAAGGTTATAAATCGAAAAACAGAAATGAAATAATAATTTTATTATATGGATACCTAGGTAGGTAGTAGTACCTATGTGCTCATTTAATTGTAAGTGTGTTAATTTGCCAAGCAAAACAATTATCTAACTGTTCTTGCTACTTGGTTATATTAGTAAAAATTATTCAATTGAACGATGAAACGTTGAATCTTTAATATTATCACCATTAATGCACTATAGTAAGTATCAAGTACCTAAACTAATGTTTGTTTACGTAAAGTATTAGCGAATGAGTTTAATTCACCACAAAATATTTAGATAGTTATGTTACTTGATTCTACTATAATCTATGTATTTGTTTGTTATATTAAATGACGTTGCGATGTTTACTACCTACTTTTATACTATCGATCACACGATAAAACTTACCGAATTCAAAACAAATCACATGAAAACTCACAAAAAACAAAACGCACTGCAAACACAAACAAGTCACGACATGATTAGGCACTTGCCACTCCGAACATGATCGAGCACCGAACAGTTTCGGTTTCGGTCGAAGTTTCGGCAGGTTTGCCGCCGAAACCGAAACTAAACCGAAACTCATTTTTTTGCCGAAACTCAACCGAAACCGAACTTTCGGTCGGACACTAATACACTCTGCCCCGAAGGGCTATAATAGCCACAAGGTGAGCTTAGAGGTAAGTGTGTAAAATATATTTTATTACACAAACAGCGCTTGTCTTCGACTAAGACTACTAAGACTAATTTAGCTTGTAAAATTATGATGTACCTGTTTATGATCACTAGAATAAATTGAACATAATAAAGATCCTGTATTCCTTCAAGGAATTGTAAAATATACAGAAATAGTTCTAAAGTTGGCAGCGTTGGCAATACCATTCTACTTTTTTATATTTCTTAACTGTTTCGGATATTTGTGTGGCAAATTTAGGAAAATGAAAAAGCGCCTCCGTACTACCTATATCGGTGTCTCACTTCAACGGTCGAACTTGCATCGATCTATAAGTGATCATACTAAGTATTGAGGGTAGAGGTTAAGGAGAACCTATAAGTGTGTGTATCTAAGTGTCCGTTGAAAGTGGTTAAATTATAATGGTGCTAGTGTAGCACGTGGGTGAATATTAAAAAAAGTGTCGAAAAATACCAGATTTAGTAGAGAAGTAAACGAAGACAGAATCATTGCTTTGGCGGTAGTGACTTTAAATATTTACTTACTTTATTTCTAGCTTTGGGAACTTACTGAACAGTATAAAGTACTAATGCCTCTAATTAGAAATTCAAGGTAGAGTACTAAGTAGGCATTTATTGATTAAAATGTATCGTAAGTCAGAGTAGTTAGCTAGTTTTCTGCGTAGAGTACTTTATAAAATATGAAACTTCAGTATATATGTTCAATATACCTAAATACTACTCAAAAAGCTTATTTTTAAACTTATCAATTAGTGAAATCTAGGTTTCATTGTAGGGTTCGAAGTATCGACCTTGTGTATCAATACCGAGTACTCATATGGTATCGATACCTAAAAATAATAAATCCCAAAGTATCGATACTACTTGGTTTCGAGTTTTTGCAGAGAACCTTTAATTCAAGCTTCAACAACATGAACCTCTGATTTTCCTACAGAATGGAATTAAAATAAAATATTTGCTTCTGGGAGGTTAAAAATAGTTTTTTTAAAACACAGTAGCATATATTTTTAATTTCTCTTCTGTGCTTTCAGCTAAAAGTAATTCGTGTAAGCCCTTTTAGTTAGTTTTAAACGATTTGGCCATAATGGCGCATGATTTCAAAAATACTCTTTCGACTGGAACAGAATTAGGTACAGCTATAGCCAGTCGCCTTAATTATTCGTAAAGGCTTTTAAACTTTTTACTCTCGCCCAATTTTTACTCAAATAATTATAAGTCTGTTGCATTTTACAAGAAATATAGCAACCAGTAACCAAATAATAATAATTCTTACATTTATACCAATTAGCCTAGCCCAAAGTAAGCGCTATCAGGCTTGTGTTATGGATAGTATGATAACGGATAGACATACAAATATTATACAAAAGTAATATTTACATCTGCCCCTTCCGTAACAAACCCAGGACCGTCGGTGCTAATAGCAGGATCGCTACCGTTGCACCAAAAAGTCATCATGTGAATATAGATAATTGGATCAGCTTCAATGGCGCAATGTCTGTTACGCCATAACTTCCCGATTTCTTAACCAATTTTAATATTTTTTGTGTGGAATCGAATCAACATGTTTAGGACCAGATGGTGACGGAGAGTTTTGATTTTGTTCAGAAGTTCAGAATTTTGTATTGGCAAAAATTTACATCGATTTTTTTTTCTTTTTTTTAGGTATTACGCTCCGCTCCAATATATGGCGCTAGCGTAGCTTTATGCTTAGCGACTGCATCGCCTAGTTGATTGTTTGAATCTTATTTAGTATTACGCTCCGCTCCAATATATGTTGCTAGCGAAGCTTTATGCTTTAGCAACTGCATCGCCTAGTAAAGAGTAGGCAGGTTTTTGCTGGGTACTCAATACTTGCGATTAGTATAAGTACTTGTTAGCAAATATCAGGCTCTAGTATCGAGTATACAGATTACAGTATCGAGTGTCGCCTTGCCATCAATAATCTGTCATCAAAAGTTATAATTGTATTATTCCTGAAATCTATTTTTTGTCATTTATGATTCCATTTAACTGAAGTGTACATAATTCTCTTTAGTCAAACAAATAGTTATTTAATTCCATAAATAGCATATCAGTATGATGTAATACCAATATTCAAAGCTTGGACTGCTATGATGATGAATGTGGAGCACTTGGAATCATCAGGAGGAGAGTTATTAAAACCTGTATTTCTCGATAGATTTGAAATCATCAAATTTAAATTGAAAACCATTTTATTAAAAAGTAGATATTGTAGCCTTTGCATGGAATATTATGATGATATGTCAACATTAGACGTGGAGTTTGACCTAAGCGCTCTTCATCAGAAGGTTACCATAAAAACTATTCTTGAGACCATTTTCAATGATGTAAGTCATCTCAATTACGAAACAATAGAACTTTATATAAATGTAATTACTTGTTTACAATAATTTTACTTGAAATATTCCTATATTTCTCCTTTTTTATTACAGGACTCCATTCCCACTAGTGATTACATCTGTAATAATTGCATTGATCAATTAATACGTTCATATATCTTTATTGTTAACACCAAATTTACTGCAGAAGTTCTTGGTATTTACTTAACTGGTCTTGTGGAAAAAGTTAAAGCCTGCAACATAGAAACAGTTGAACATCTAGAGAGCTCCAATATTGCGATGATACTAGATGGCTCAGAAGTAGAAAATTATTTCCCTGAAAGGATTAAGGTATTAAAAAGTCAACATGTTGGGACAAAAGAGCAGAAATCATATAAATGTCCTCAATGCAGAGAAATTATTTTCAATTATAAAGAATATCTAAAGCACAAGAAAACTCATTTAAAATCAGAATATGCGTGTATAATTTGTAGCAAAGTTTTTAAAAATGATGATTCTTTATCAGTTCATTACACAACCCATAAGGTTGTAAAATGTAAACTATGTCATGAAATTGTGACTGAAACAGATTTGAGTAACCATCTTATAACTGAACACAGGGATTCTGCTTTAGAATGTGATTATTGTCATGTTGCATTTTATAATAAACGAGCTTTGGAAACTCATGTCAATGTCAGTCACAAAAAAAATCTGAAAGAGCAGTGCCCAATGTGCTTGAAGCATTTAGAGGGTAACAATATAGATTCTCATCATTGTAGATTTACTTGTCCGCAGTGTAAAATAGTCCAATGTAGACATTTTAAATATCTAATGTCTTACAGAGACCAAAGGTTAAAAGGTAGACGGGTAAAATGTCTTGACTGCGATTATGTTACAAGTAAACGAGAAACATTCCTTGGACATGTAAATAGAGTTCACCTTAAATATTACCCATTTGCCTGTAAACAATGCCCCATGAAATTCAATTCTAAAATTCATTTACACACACATATACTGCGTGTTCATAGAGAAAATTACATTTGTGGTTATTGTGATGAAGACTTTGATGAAAAAAAGGAGCTAGAATGTCATATTAAATATTGCCAATTGATAAAACGTGATTATGCTTGCAAAAAATGTCTTGCATCGTTTAGTAGCCATGAGGAAATTGTTAGCCACAATAAATTTAGACACCGTAGTTTGTATCAATGTCAAGAATGCAACAAAGAGTTTCTATTTAAATCGAGATTGCAATATCATATTAATAAAGCACATTCTGATGTCGCTTTCCATTCCAATAAAAGAATTGATGAAGATTGTACAATTTCCCAATTTACAAAGAGGAAAACGGAACAACCATCTGTATGTGATGCCTGTGGAAAATCCTTTTCCAATGCAGATGCGTTAAAGTCTCACCTTAAAATACATGAAGCAAAAGTGCCTTGTCCAGAGTGTCAAAAGATGTTTTATCCAAGAAAAATAAATACTCATCAGAAACAACATTTAGCTGAAAAAGATCCAGTACTAAAAGAGAAATTAAAGAAACGAGCTAAAGTAAAGTGTTCTGAATGTGATTATGTTACATATGGCAATATATCGTTGGAAGGGCACATTAATCGGTACCACAAGAAAATCAAACCATATACTTGTTCTGTTTGTCATAAAGAGTTTATGGGGCAATTGCATCTCAAAAGGCATATGCAGTGCCATACTGGAGAAAAAAGTAGGAAATGTGAATTATGCCCCAAGGTTCTGGCAAATAAAGATTGTTTTAGAATGCATATGCGTCTTCATACTGGTGAGAAACCATATACATGTGATGTATGTGGGGACAGATTCCGGTCCTCAAGCATCATGAATGTCCACAAGAATCGTATGCATGCTGAAAAAAGTTCTGAGTGCCCACTTTGTGGCAGTATGTTTTACAGTGTGGGGGAACTCAGGAGTCATTGTAGAAAAGTGCACTGGAAGCAAAAAGACAAAAAGTTTGACTATAAAGAGTTGGAAGGATTGAAAGAGGAGCATTATTATTTATTTTATGATGGAAGAACACCAATGATGAAAGATGAATCCAAAACAACATTTTGAATAATATCTAATGTGATGAATAATATCAAGAAATATTCAAGAAAATATTGTATAATTTGTCTAAATATAATAATAAGCCTATGTTGAAGTGACATCAATTTCTTTTATTGGGGTTGACTGATTCCCACAGGGTTAGTTGTTAAATGTAATTGATTTCCTTTGTAGACCATGCTTTGAATAACATACAGATCCAAAGTATTTGCGGCCCCACAGAGGGCGCTTATATCAGATTTATACATTTTTTTTGTTATTGTTAATTATTGCACAATAAGGCTTAATTGAGTCTTGCTTTAGAATCTTGATATTATCATTATCACCCGTTTGGCAATGGTAATATCAAGGTTTATGAGGATCAATTCCCACAACAGACAACTTTTTATAGAAACAGAAACAATGCGATAATGAGAGTTTGATTTTAAGGAATTTAACAATTAGTGAAACACTGAAACAGATTATTAATATTTCTTTTAGCCACTTATAATTTACAAATAGGGCATATTTACATATCAGCAAGGTACGCATTCTTTCTGTTTTGTTCATAGCGGACGTTTCAACTGATGGGTACAGCCCCATTACATAAATAATCAATCATACATTTTCTTTTTAAGCAAAATGCACCCTCTGGACACGGGGGAGGGAGGTGGTGAATCCTCCATGGATACTTCGGGCCGGCCCGAGTTATGTCGGACTCGTACTGACTAAACACCACCTGAGGTTGGCTTGCACCCGGAGAAGGTCATAAGCCGTCGTCTGAGGCGACCGCCTCTCAAGTGAGGGACGGCGCAAATCAATCATACATAATACTTGTGACATTTATACCAGCCTCGCCCAAAGTAAGCTCTGTGAGGGTAATAAAAAAAATTACAGGAATATTTTATAGGCTAACGAAAACAATAAATAAATTTTGGACAACTCACTAAAACGATTTAGCCCCATTTACTCGAAAAGTTCAATGGTGTCCGCTTAAAAAATCCCTGAAAAATTCGACGAGTCTGTCAAGGTCTCGGTAGATCAGTTGGTATAGTATCGTCGTGATGGTGCGGGGGTGTGGATTTAAGTTCTGCCCGCCCAAGTTTTTTTTTTACCGTGAATAGACTTGACCGCTATATCGCCTGATGGCACTTAAGCGACGATGCGATTTAGGATGTGACGCGCCTTGACGATGTTAATTTAATCTAGTACAGCAATATTTTTTTAAATATAAAAATCCAGCAGTTTAATGCATAACAAAAAATATATTTATATTGCCTTTTCTTTATCGACAGTGGGAAACATGTAAAAGTCTTATATTCGATGTTGTAGTTAGTAGTACCTAAAACATAGAGATGGCGCTGGCATAAGCTTGTAATTAAGCTAAAAGTTTGATAAAACGTCACCCAAAGTTTCGGGAATAATTATGAAGAGATCGATTTCGCATTGGTTAGCGCGTTGCAATTGCGAGTTGCGTTGTTAGCAGATTTATATACTATATTATATATTTCATCAGATTGCCGACAATAATCTCGAGCTTCGTTAGGAAAGCATGTTAGACCATTTCAGTCCCGATTGCAGTTGTTAGTATTCCACTGGGTTCTACTGGTGGCTTTTGGTCCATTCTCTACTTGGTATTTTCATCCATAATGAAGTACTATTCTGTAGAAATATGGATACGTTGTTGTGATAACTGAAACTAACTAGAAATGATAGTAGATTGATATGACGCAATGCAGTCTTGGGGCAACTTACAACAAACCCTGATAATGTGAAAATATTCTCCATACTTAAATACGAGTACCTACGTATACTTTTCACGGTTATCGGTTCAGTAGTATAGAATGATGTACTGTGCTATCTGAGGTGGCTGTATACTATTTATTTATGTCGGGAACCATAATAATGTACTATATATAGAATCTCACTAGGGACGAATTAATATCGGTGTAAAGAAAATTAATTTCTCATAAAAACTTACAGTTTGCTTAAAGTGAGGTAATATTTAAAATAAAATACAGAAATAAACAGTAGCGGTGGTTTGAAATAACCAATTGACAAACTATAGGTAAGGCTTAAAATTACCAAAATCAAGGTATACATTAGTAACGCCAATGATAAATAAAGAAAATAACATTTCTGTCTTTATTCGATACATCTTGAATTATAATTAAATAAGTACCTGTGAAAATTCTACATAGTATACAAGTAGGTAAAAACACTCTATTGGTGAAACAAAGTTATTATTTCAATAATTTTATTTTTAAACAGTTTTTATTAGTACCTACATGCTTTTATATCATCTGGCAGCTTGTTGAACAGATGCGGTCCTTCAAATAATATCGATTTTTTTCCATAATTAGTTTGACTTTGGAAGTTTAATTTTTAATACTAGACGTAACAGAATCCGTAAAAATGATTTTAATTACAATGCAAGTGTAATAAATATAAAGCTGTTGTAGGTTAAATAAATTTTCTTTTTAATATAATTCTTTTGTAAGAGGCCAAAAAATGATATTGAAACAATACTTTGATGATTTTATTTTGAGTCCTTTGTAATGCATTTATGTTCATTTTGGCGGCCAAGGCCCATACTTATATCAGATACTCTAGGTGAGATTTGACTGACGAATTATATTTTATTTTGTGAATATTATATGGAACTCAGTGTACAGATTTACGTATTATTATTATAAGCCTTCAATCAGACACCATTGATCTTCTTTGCTATTCATATAACCTTCTTTTGTTCCATTTTTGTGTGTCCGTTTGCCAGGTGGCAAAGGCCTCCTCCAATCTTCTCCATTCTGACCTTTCTTTGGTCACTCTACCCCATGTTGTTCCCGCGACTCATCTTAATTTCGTCATCCCACCTTCTTTATGGTCTACCTCTCTGTCTTTTTCCATCTCTTGGGTACCATTGCGTGACTATTTTACTCCATTTATCCTTTCCTCTGATCAAGAGGCTTGCCCATTTCCACTTTTGTCTCCTAATTTTCAAAGTTATGTCCTGGACCGTAGTCTTGCTTCTGATGCTGCTATTTCTTACTTTGTCTTTTCTTTCCATGGCATATTGGCATATGGAGAGTTTGTTTGCAACGTTTTTTGTTAAAGCCCATGTTTCGCTCCCATATGTCGATACAGATTTACATATAGCACCAAGTAATTGTAATAATTTCGTTCAAACATGTTTAATATATTTTTTCGCGTTGATTTATTGTCTATCCAAAGGCCCAAGTAAGTATTTCTCTGTAAGTGTTTGTTTTATTAAATCACTAGCTGACCCGGCAGACTTCGTACTGGCTCAATCGATAAATAAAAGACATTTTCATATTTATTCACCTTTGAAACCTTCTCTGGTTGTCCACAAATAATTCAAGACCAAAATTAGACAAATCGGTCCAGCCGTTCTCGAGTTTTAGCGAGACTAACGAACAGCAATTCATTTTTATATATATAGATTATTAATTCTAAGTGGTAAAAAATCAGGAATAAGTTTGTTTTTGAAGCGTAGCTTCCATATTACGGACGTTTGGGCCGGTCGCCGCTCTATCTGTGCTAAGCGTCACATTTTACTGTTACACGAGAGTGTCAGATTTAGTACCGTTACACGATATATATAGGAGCCAGCTTCTCCCCACCTCAGAGTGCGTGGCCTTCTGTCTCGCTTTCACTCATGTCAGTATGCGCGAGTGGCGTGGCTTTCTGTCTTTTTTCTACATTATGCATCCACGCCAATCACTTGAATTTCCGTTGCGGTCAGCTGTTTCGTTTATCCTTTCTGTCGATTATAAATAAACCGTGTAAATCATAGTTGTATAAGACTAGAATTGTTTTTTAACGCTTTGTTCCTACGCTTCTACTATAAAGCTTGGCTTCTTCCGGGCGTCCCTAGATGGCACTTTTATTATTTTTTTAATTAAATATAAATTATGTTTTGGAGGTGTTAATTGTAAGCAGATTTACATTGCAGCCATTCATTAAATATAGTTAGATCTCTTTGAACTTCCTTAATTGGGCTATTGATGTAATTGCCAAAGTAAAATATGCAAGTATCAACAGCATATGAGATTAGATGTCCGGCAAGTCCTATTTTATTAATATAAATCAAAAATAGCAATGGACCAACGATAGAACCTTGTGGGATTCCATGTGTTACCCACTGGGCAGAACTAGTGTCTTTATGGTACATACATTGTTGGTAGTAGTTTCGTAAAATTGGTGCCAGATTACCTCCAAAGTAGTTTCTTATTTTAGCCACAGGCGAAGAAAGATTAAGTTACAGGTGTCACATACTCCGGTGAGGTTTAGCGAAGTCTTATTCTCAGGATTATTTAATGAAGTTTTGATTTTCATTTTAACTACTTCTAAACTTATGGCTTAACTAGATATACAATACATAAGAGTATTTATCTGAAACTGCAGTAAAGAATTGTTAGCTGAATTTTTCATTTATTTTCGATGATATGTACAAATCTTCACCTTCTACCTTGGGCAATCTGCCATCTTCAAACAAATGGTAAAATGCAGGACTCAATTCTTTTACATCTCTTGGATCAAATTTTTTGTCTTTTTGCTTCCAATGAACTTTTTTGAAATGGCTTCTCATCTCCCTCGTCAGAAAGAACATAGAATTACATAGGGGACAAGCAACTGTTCTCTCCGAGTGCTTCTTCACTTTATGAGTGTTCATTATGCTGGATGTTCTAAATCTCTCGCCACAAAACTCACAAGCGTATGGCTTTTCTCCAGTATGCCTACGCATATGCAGTTTTAAACATACATTATTCTCGAACTTTTTGTTACACACAGGGCAATAGCAGGTTTTTAACGTCGTATGAGTGACTAAGTGACCCTTTAATCTTTCCTTACCGAAAAAAGATTTTTTGCAATAATTACATTGATAAGGCTTTATTTTCAAATGGAATCTGTTTACATGCGTTTCAAGTTCTCCATGTCTTGATACTCTGTGCGGGCACAACTCACATTTTATATAGTATTTACTTTGAGCTTTTGGATCTTTCTTTGGCTTCTTCGGTTTACTGTGCATATATTTAATATGATTTTTCATGTATACTGGTTTTGTTGGCTTTTGACATAGTGGGCATGGAATTTTTTCCATGTGCGTTTTACGATGTAGTTTTAACTGAATTCCGGAATTATAATTTTTCCCACATGTTTCACAAGTGTAAATAATGTCTTTACTTTCTTCTTTACCAGGTTTGCAGTACACCATGTGATGTGGGAAAAAAGTGGAGGTTAGAACTTTTTTACAGTCAACACATTGTATAACGTCATCATAATGAATACGCACATGCGCGTGCAGTTTCTTTAAACTATCGAAGTCTGCATTACAGTCTTTACACGGAAATCTTGAATCTGGACTGTGAATTTTTGTATGCTCCAAAAGTTCTTTCTTAGTTGCATATTTTACATCACAAATTGGACAGTCTAAGATACTTCGTTTTCTTTTCATTTGTAAGCCACTATGAACTCTAAAAATGTGTTCTTGCAATTTGGTATTTAATAAAAACTGTTTTTTGCATAAGCTACAATTAAAGCATTCATTGTCATGTCTCAATTTTACATGATTAGCTAATTCTTCTAATGTCACAAAAGAACTATTGCACTGATCACACTTATTATGCCTTTTGATATTTTGGCAAGTCTCCTTATGGTTATTTAAAGTAAACACTGTATTAAATTCCTCATCACAGAACTCGCATCTGTGTTGTTCTTTATGAAATTGATTTAAATGGTGTCTTAAAGTTGTTCTAGAATAAAACTGTTGTGAACAGTGAGCGCAAGTGAAGGGATGGTGATCCAAATGTTCTCTATTAGCATGACTGAGCAAAGCCTCTCTTCTTGGGCATATGTAATCACAGTCTAGACATTTAATTTCTTTTATATTATTCAAAATTTGATCCCTATATGAGACTAAATATTTGTAATGTATACAAATATTTTCTGAACATTCCAAACAGTTGAATCGGCATTTATGCAACTTTAAATCTTTTTCACACACTTTTTTGTGACACAAAGCACATTTAGAACCACTATGATTCTTTTTTACATGTAATTTTAATACATCAACATTGAAAGAGAAGAATTTGCATAATTTGCATGAGTATATATTATCCTCATGATTTATTTTCATGTGCTCACTCAAGTCTTCTGCAGGGATAATAAATTGGCAAACCTGACATTTGACTTTTGAATGAGTTTTATAATGTGTATTTAAAGTTCTTTGTGATATAAAGATTTCATTACATATTTTACATTTAAATATATGTTTACTTGTTAGATCTTTTTGTTTCCTGCATATGTTTTCATGTTCTTTCCATCCTTTGTAGGATGGTAAAACTTCCCTACACCTCTTACACTTATATGTTAAAGAAGGTAGTACCATGTTTTTCCTTTTCCTCATTGGCAACACTTTAACATCTTTATTGTCGTCTGGTGTATTAAGAATTTCTTGTGCCGAAAAATCATCAATAAGTGTGATCTCTATATCATTAACCATTTCAATAGCATCTAAAATTTTAGTACTAGACAACTTTGTATTAGATGTTTCTATATCTTCATTTTGAAAGTTGGTTTTCTCAGTATTCATATCTGCACTTTTTATATATTCAATTTTGTTTGCTTTCGTTTGTTTTGATTGCTCTTGCTCATGTACAATATGAGGTATGATTTCAGTAAAAGTGGGTTGAATAGACTCAATAGTTACTTCTTCTTCCTTTATTTGTTCAAAACTTGTTAAATTTTCATCCTCACTAACTTTAGTATCTTCAACTTGATTGAAAGTCTCCTTTAGGATACCTGTAAATTCATGTACAACTGCTTTTGGAGTTTCTTTTGCTATAATTTCAGTCATTTTACCTATGTCTGTGTATTGGTACATATCGGAATCTTGTTCTAATGCAATAACAATATTTGAATTCTCAAAATCTATATTATATTGCGTTAGTTGATCATGTACATCAACAGTTTTTGAGTAAAGTTCATCAACACATCTACATATAATTTGGGATAATTGTTTGACATTAAAGATGAAGAGATATGATTGTATAGATTTCTCAGTGCACTGACTGCATAGGTGTGTGCTGGCCAGAATTTGATAGCCCTGGAAATAACAATAATATGGAATTAAAAATAAGAAGTGAGATCTCAATCTCTGGATTATTGAAATACTGTCACTTCACAAGTTTCTTCCGTTAATTAAATCTATAAGTAATAATATTACGACAAGAGAATATGACTTAATACGCACCATTGCTTGTTTATTTTCATATTTAAATGAAAGTAGTAGTAAAAAGGCCATTTCTAAGAATTGTTCGAAAGAAATGTGTAATAAATGCAAGTAGCGTAAGAAAGAAAGAGATAGAAAAGGGTGCGTGAGCGATACCGAGGGTAGCATTTGGACTTCCCGCGGCGAGTCGTGATGTTATTGGTTTACTTACATTTATAAACCAGGTATGACTATGTAAACTCACAGTTTTATTTTTTTTATTTTAATGATGACAGCGATAAAGCAATTTAAAAGTAATTTATGGACAGAATGAGGAGTAATGTAATCAGTGAGTTATTAGTCTATTTTGACCCTAATTTACTCATAGGATTGGGGTATCCTGAGAAGGTTTAAGAGTTATTTCTAACAATTACAGCGAGTATATTGGACAACTGAGTAAAAAAGTAAAAAAATCAATAATATAAGTAACCAAAATCTATGAAAAGCCAAAAATGGATTTTGAAAAGGCATGAAATGACTTGGAGAAGATGATATCTAGAAGAAAAAGCAAGTTTTTGCTTATCATCACCAAAACATAAGATCTACGGATTATAATCACGGTAGTCACAATGTTATGAGAAATAAACAGGATGTTTAATATCTGATATACTATCTTTAATATTAAAAAGTTATTACAATTTAAATGTAATGTTTATTAAGTAATAATTAAGTAAAAATTATCTTTAGATGCAACCTGATGGTAATTAAAATGATTTCATAGATAGATTTAATGATAAAAATTACATCTATATAAAAAGTATATTACGGAAGTCTACATTTCATTTTTTTGCAGTTTCCAGATATCTGTTACAAACCCAAAAGAAGTTTTAATTCAATCTTGCTTAAAGGACAAACTCGCACACATGTGTTTTTTTAATAAAGTTGTTCACGCATAATTATTATTTAATTACATATTGAAAGATTTGGAAATATGTGAATGTAAGAATTATTTTTATATTTATTTGGTCTCTTATTTGAACTATATATGAGCTCGCTAAACATTTTAGTGCATGTCGAGGCAGCACTTGACAAGGTGTCACTTTGAAATGTGTCTTATAAACATACATGATGGTCTTGTTGGTTGTCCAATAAATAAATTATTAGATAAATACCTAATAAGTGCTGCCAGGTTAATTTGAAACTTACCACATCATTAAAAATATAGTCAATAATATCTTTCAAAAGTTTTTTGTGTGCCTGTTGGTCAACAGCAATATCAAATTCAGTATCAAGAGCCCACAGCTTTTCATTGCTATCCAAACATATTCCACAAAATTTGGAAGCTTTACAAATATTGGTGAGTTTTTGCTTCAAACATTGGATATTACTGGATACTCTCATAACGGATATTTACTGAAAGAAACTGTAGAAAAAAAGCGCACTCAAAACGACATACCATAATAACAAGAAATGGAAAGTAGACACAACTCTTATAAATAATTTCAAATATTTTTGGGAAGTACTCCTCATACTTAAAAACAAGAGAAATATTCGTGTACAATTAATTATAGTTTTATAAAGAATTACAATACCGATTGCTTTACATTTCAGTATCCTAGATGACTTTTATAATTATGTTACAATTACTAATTTTACAAAAATGTTCACAACTGACTGAGAGGAAAATATATACCTAAAAGGGTTCTTTTCTTTACTTCTGTACTTGTCATTTGGTAACAAAATTTGTCATAAAGGCATAGAGTACATAGCCCATACAGCCTACTCTTCAGTAAGTTCTTTTTTAAGTTAGATCATGATGAATAATAATCAGTAGATGATGAATGAATAATTAAATCAACTCTTTCCTTACATTTCAGTAGAGGTAGGATTTTAGTGGAACCTCCTCATGGACTTCTTTAGAGAGCGAGTTGTTTTTTCACAAAACGACTTCAAACAACGATGTAAGGTGGCAACACTGTTACTACTGAAGTGAAGTTAACTGACTGAAGTAATTTACATCAAACAACTTTAACTTTACGCGTATTATTTTAACTTTTATTAAGTATATTTGGAATGGTGTGTATGCAGTGCACAAATAGCATAATAATAACAACAATATATTATGGATCTGTTGAAAACCATTCTGGATCCTATTAAACTAAAGACATCGTGTTTTCTGTGTTTTAAAAATTGTGAAAACATGTCTAATTTATTACGGAAGTTTACAATATTCATCGATTATAGAAATTTTGATATGAGGCTAAAAGACATAATAAGTTATTTATTTCCATCTCATGTAAGAAACATGGTTTTGTTTCAAATTATTTGATATATTTCGAATTTTGAATTAACCATAGGACTTTTTGTTTTGTTTTTTTTTTCAGGATATAATGAGTGATCAAGCGTGTGTGGATTGCGTGGACTCATTAGTCAAAATGTTTATATTATTGCAAAGAAATTTCATGATGAAAATTATTCTTGAGGAAATTACAAACAGATTAACAGATGAAGTAAATAATGTAAATACAAATTTGCTTCATGATAAATTGCAAATAAATTTAAAACTACCCATATATAAAGAAGTAGAAAGGCACAAACAGGGCAAATTTTTCAGTTGTGTCACTAAGAAATCTGTCATTTCAAATGATACTGTAACACCAGAAACATTACTACCAACATCATTAAATTGTAAGAAATGTGTAATGGTATTTTCTACCCACAATATGCTCAAGGAACATATGAAAGGGGCACACAACAATACAAATAAAGCTGCCATTTGTGAATTTTGTGGGAAAGACTGTAAAAAAACAAGTACATTGAAAGCTCACCTCAATTCACATTACAAGAGTACATGTCCATATTGTTTTAAAGAACTTAAATCACATTCCCACTTTAAATTACATGTCAAGAGTCACGAGACTAAGTCTAAAGTGACAAAAGCACGAACAAAGATATATTATAATTGTAAGATATGTTCTTTTAAAAGTTTAAATAAACCAAGTCTGGAGGGACACATTAATAAGGTGCATTTACAAATCAGACCGCATGTTTGTGAAGTGTGCAATAAAGGATTTTATAGAAAAAGTAATTTAATAGAACATATTTCTACTCATGGAGAAAGTGTTGGCATGACTTGTGAACAATGCGGTTGTAAGTTTCTGTATAAAAAAACATTGATAGAACATTTAAGATTGCATACAGGAGAAAAGCCATTCCAATGCGAGATTTGTAAGGAATGCTTTGTGACCTCTGGACGTAGAGCTAATCATTTCAAGAGGAAACATATGGAAAAGAATATTTTCTGTTCTATATGTGACAAAAAATTTAGTTTGAACAGTGAATTGAATACTCATTTTAAAAAATATCATTGCTCGGTTACAAATAAATTGCCAAATATTACTAAAGAATGTGGGTCGAAAAACTAGTATGTCTATCATTACCTCATTAGGATCATTAGAACAATTAAATTCAATATTAGGTTCAGGATGCTGAAAGAAGGACCTAGGCGATAAAGATATGCAGGTAAAATTGAGTATAATAAAAAATCTTTTGCATTATGAATCATATATTGTTAACACTCAGTATTGAAAAGACTTATCTCAAACCTTATTATTAAAAATTTATTAAGAATTTATATTTCCTTTTCAATTTATTATAAATGCCTTATTTGATGTTAACTGAAATTGTGTGATGTCCTTAAAATAGAGAAATAATTGATTTTTAGATTGTTATAGTTTATTGTAAAAAACATCATCTATACATATAAATAAAATTGGAGTGTCTGTTTGTAATATAACCGACAAAACCGTTTTTTATTACATGCATATGAATATATATACGGTAGGTACATACACCAAAATGGCATTTTTTACAATTTTTGTCTGTCTGTTTGTTCCGGCTAATCTCTGAAATGGCTGGACGCATTTTGACGGGACTTTTTTTGGTAGGTAACTGATGTAATAAGGAGTAACTTAGGCTACTTTTATTTTAGAAAAATAATGTTGCAATTTTTCACGCGGACGAAGTCGCGGGCAGCCGCTAGTAAATAATAAAAATACCAAATGACTACTAATATTAGTCTATTACAGTAATTTACTATTTTTACCTGAAAAGTTAGCAAAAGAATATTGGTGATTTTAGATTTCGATGTCCTCTTTCCGAATTTTCTACTTAGCTGCTTGCGTCGCCATATTAGGAAAAGGGGGCATAAGAACATTTTTTTGGAAATACAAATAGTGCATTAACACGACATTTTTGCAGCCACGGGCACTGACATTTCCTATTTGCATTTGCAAGAAATTAACTAGGCGATGCAGTTGCTAAGCATAAAGCTACGCTAGCACCATAATATTGGAGCGGAGCGTAATTAATACCTACAAAAATATTTTTTTTTTCGATGGGAATTTTTGCGAATTTCAAAATTCGGATCACCGTCACAATATGGGCCTAAATGTGTTGATTCGATTCCACACAAAAATTATTAAAATCGGTTAAGAACTCGGGAAGTTATGGCGTAACAGACATTTCGTCATTGAAGCTGATCCATGGGAGCTATGCTCGCTTCGCTCACTCCGCTCCAATTAAAACAAGATTTCTCGATCTGAGGGATTGACTGCGGTGACAGGAATTATTTAGCTCATTTCTTTTCTATCCCCATTCGTTTCCATTTTGTTCATTAACATACCATTGCTAAACCTGGTGATAAGTTCCGGATATCGTGCTGTTGTTAATGTCGGTGGCAGCGACACAACACAATAGAAAATTTATGTTTCTAATAAAAAATTATTATGTAAACACCTAAATAATAAAAGAAACAATTATCTACAGTAAAGTAAACTATACAAACAGGCATCCTTGGATGAAAAAAAATAAATTAGGGGAAAATATAAAAGTTAGGGGAGTGGGTGCGCTCATTAAAAGTACGAGTTTGAATATCGCTTAATTGGATATCGCTTGAAGTGGATACAAAATAATTAGGTAGATAAGAGAGAAATAAAGATACAGTGACAGCAAATAAGGATTGGAGGAAAGAAAATAACTACTTAGCGACAAAGTTAGTCTATAGCGAAAGGAAACATCGATTTCCGTACAGTAGCCAACTGTGTAGGATGGTGATGAACTGAACACTGATGAGTCACCATTTAGGTATATGGATGTGTTGCTTTTCTATATCCTAATTATATTATGACAATACTTTGTGCGTGTTTTTGTTACCATATTATCTCGCTATCCTAACATTGCTAAATTAAACTGCCCTTATTTACTTCCGCAAAAACAAAACGATAGCGTGTTTCTACGCGCTACAGCGCCATCTAGTACTGTATAAACTGCGGACCGGGTATTACCAGTAAAGTAGTATTATTCAAATATGCGATAGGCGCGGAAGTCCAAGAACTAAATACCTGAAAAAGCTCATTTAAAATTTTTTGGACTAATTTGATACATTTTTTTTCTTGATAAAATAACACTGATGTTATATCAGCTTCTCCAAGCATGCAAGAATAACTTCAATAACTTGACTCTCTTGCAGTCGAATATTTACAAATAAATCAGTTAACGTACTTTAAGAGAAGTCATGTCTCTAAAATGCTAACGACATTAAAATTATAGAGGTACACTGATGACTTAGAAAACTTCTGCTGGCAGTTGTTTCGACACCAAGGTGACGCATTCCCTAATACCTGTGAAAGACTACAGGCCGTAGTAAGCCGTTTTCAACCGTAGTAAAATATTTTTTTATTAACATATACTTAAAGAATAAGTGTTGGTGTAGATTTATGTTAAGGGTTTGTGGTACTCGTATGCTAAACTCTTTATTACGCGTAAACTATTTATATTAACAAAAACAGGTTATTTTATGAATTACAGGATATTTTCTATAGTTAAATTTAACATAAGTATAGCTGTTTTATCAGGATTCTGAAAGCAGATTTATTTTTTCGGAAAGAGCAAATCGCAGTTTACAAAGTCGTCAACTCTCGAAAAACTTTCTTAATCTAGATCTTTTCAAATATTGCTGTTCAAATTTTTCTTGTTTCCACATTTATCTAAAAGACACAAATATCCCTTTTTGACTATAATACCACGCCTGTACACGCTTTCGTAATTACGGAAATATTTTTTTTTCATTATCTTTTATATAACTTCCCTTATTAATTAATTAACGCTGGAAATACAACTAGGCGATGCAGTTGCTAAGCATAAAGTTACGCTAGCACCATATATAGGAGCGGAGCGTAATACCTAAAAAAAGAAAAAAGATTTTTTTTTGTTTCGATGGGAATTTTTGCGAATTTCAAAATTTGGGCTCCGTCACAATCTGGTACTAAACCTGTTGATTCGATTCCACACAACAAATATTAAAATCAGTTAAGAACTCGGGAAGTTATGGCGTAACAGACATTGCGCCATTGAAGCTGATTCATGGGAGCTTCGCTCGCTCTGCTCCAATTAAACAAGTCAGAGATTTTAAATAAAAGACAAACTATTTATAGTTTATTTATTTTTATACAAAATAAGGTACAAAAGGACATTAAATAACAACTTTCAATTTAATTCTTTATGCTATAGGTATAAAACAAATATACAAGGTCCAGTTGTAAAATTGAGTATTATTAATTGTGAAGATATTACGTTTTTGACTCCTATAATGTCACAATTCTTTATTGGTTACATCACATTTCACTGCTTTTACCCTAAACGAATATAAAATATTATACATTAAAATTAAAGACACATAGTGCACTTACTAGTGAATATATAAATTTCAAACTTAAAATGATTTAGTTTGAAACATTATTATGATATATAACATAACTATAAAATGTATAATTATATACAAAAATATCGATGTTACGTTTTGCAATCATTATATTCAAATCACTTATTAAAAAAAAAAAATGGATATAACAGAACATATCGTGGCACAATCTATATGGTTATTTATTTTTTTCAAGTAGGTAGTTTGGATTACAGAATGTGCTTTGCACTTAACTTTTCTTAAGTAATAATACCTTATTATTTATATAATAATGAGCTAACGATGGTAACTATAAATGGTAACATTTTTTTAAATTTTAGGTATAATACTGTGTTATCAATCAGCATTATACAAAGCAATATAACTTATTTTTATGATTTTGTAAACCTTAATACAACTGAAATAAGAATCGATATTTTGTCACAGCTGTACCACAATCCATAATATACTGGCCTGGATTCACCTCATTTTTCTTCTATTTATTCTTATGGAATTAAATATGTAAAGATTTTACACGTATTTCGACATCTAATTTTAAAGCGCCTAAAAATTTGCGAGAGCAAAGTTTGCTCTTGTTATGTTTGTGGTGGTAAATAGTGGTAACTTTAATATCGGTAACCGCCTCCTTGGCTTGGGGGAACGTATGCTTGGCCTCCAGTAGCGGGACCACTGCCATAACCTGGTTGCTGGTCGGGGTACCGCGCTTCGCCTTCGTAGGTCACCTGTGATAGAGGGAGGCAGGTATTAAATCATTGTTAATGTCAAGTAAGATTTTAATACAACTCCAGAAGATGAAAATTTGCTGCGATGTTGGTTATGACGTAAACTAACGGTATGCCCCGATGTCATCCCGGTTAAACACAATGTATATGTACGAAACAAATAGCCAGTGCCGGATTTACCATAGAAGCTGAAAAAGCTGAAGCTTAGGGCGTCAAAATTGGCCCAGAAAATTGGTAGGTACAGAAAAAAGTAAGTAATAGTGCAGTAAAAACAAAGCTTTGCTTTTCTTAGCTTAAAATTATACCTAAAAAATTGTAAAAATAATCTTGAAACTAGATTATTCCCTAAAAAAGGAATTAACGTTATTGTGAACAGTGAATCTAATTTTAGAGGTCGTAGGGGCGGCAAAAATTTTAAAGCTTTGGGGCGGCAAATGTGTAAATTCAGCACTGCAAATAGCCCATATCCATCATTCTTTTTATAATTTGAAAACGTTTCCAAAGATTTAGGCCCTTTGCACATTGCTGTTTTTTGATGCTCTTTTTTCTTCTTTGTCAAGCTGAAATTCTTAGTCAAGCTGAGTTTGAAACGCGTGATATAAGCAACATTACAAAATCCGCTCTTTTCATTTTAAATATTATCTACTAGCTGTACCAGGTCACCAGGTGTATTTGCAACGCTATTTTTGGTGACCTTAATTTTCTCTGGCATGTGTACAACAACTTAGCAGTTTAGTCGCTTTTGAAGAGAGTCTAAGTAAGAGTATAGTGTTGGTTGGTCTTAGTTGAGAGTGAAGGCAAACATTTATACATATAACAAAGCAATACAGGTACCTCTGCGTTGAAGCCCTTCTTCCAATCAGCTGTGTACTTCACGATTTGGGTGCGACCATCAGGGAGCGCTACTCGGTACTCGCCGCGTGTGACATCTCCATCAGATATGGCATTGTGACTGTAATCATTGCCGTCTTCGTTTACTGCGTAGGAAAAGTCGAACGGCATGCCAGGTTCGTGGTGATGGTGTTCATCATGATGCTCGTGGTCGTGGTGCTGGAAGGAGATAGAAATACATTACCTATTGGGGTATTCCGATTAAAGCAGCACAGCAAACATATCTATAAGAAGATGTAACTAATTTTGTTCATACTCTAATCTTTTGAACATGGGTCTTCGTATTCCTAAAGAAATTAAGAGTACTAGCCCCTGAAAGCGAGGGGACGTGGAGTCCCGCATGACATATAAAACAAGACTGGATAAGTTAAATGCTTAAATAAATATATGTAATATATTTTATAGGCTAAGTTATTTTTCATTCATTCGCTAACAGGCGAATGACACGCCCTCCCGCGGCAGTAGCTTCTGAACCCTGATCACGAATGCAGCTTTCTGATTGCTTTCGATTAAAGTCGTGGTCTATTTTTTTATCTTTTATAACTTCAATATTGTTATTTATATATTTCATTTAGGACACAATACAACTTAAAATCTAATAACAAATAGTAATTCTCACACTGAGCTAGTTAAAAGCCAAAACTTTGTAGTCTCATCATAATTCTAAGTTTAAAAGTTATTAATTGTCAATCTTTAAAATAGTTTACAAAAGTAGCTTAGCAATGACGTCCGCTACTAGACAGAAGCTTTCCCCAAAAATGAGGAATTTAAACATGATCTACACGCTTGGCAGGTGTGTTAGAGGCTGCAGTAAAATACTGTAATTTAGGACACGTTGCTGTTGATTTTGTGGTCTTTAGGAGATGTATGGTATGCCTCCAGTATCATTAGTCGCATTTTACGACACTCTTAAATTTGGACAATTGTAATTATACTACAATCTTCTATTCTTCTGTAATTGACGTCACATAACACACATTTTAGTTTTGGAGATTAGCTATCATTCATAATATCTACACAATTATGTATTGCCGATTCCTTTTTTGATTATTCTCAAAATTTAATAAATGGAAAAGCTTGTTTCTTCCTTTAAGGGGAGCTACGACTACTGGCAACATTCACTTGGGTCAGACGAAAGAGAGTGAGCGCGTTTTCCTTTTTTGGATATCAAATGTGTTAATTTCATTAACAAAAGTCCTATGTAAGTTTGGATCAGCCTATTTTAAAATCGTTTACTTTTTTTTTGCTACGTTAGTTACTAAACTTAACAAGTAGCCTATACTAATGGAAAAATTAGATCAACCCTTAACACATTAATATGATCAGAACGAATTTCTGTTTATTTCAGCACTCGATAGATTTTACAATTTCTCCTATTTCCATCAGTCTTAAGCGATAAGGATTTTCCACGTAGTCTGAGTATTATAATATAGGTTATTGCTAAGGCAACTTGCATGGTTGGCATACGCAAAACGTGTTACCATTAAATAAAATTCTTTAGGATTCATTGTTTGTCTGATAAATGTGTAACGCAGGAGGACACGGCCGGAAAAAAAAATTTCTTCTGGACTAGAGTGACAACAGACATCTATCAATACTAAAAAGACAGATGAAGAGGCCCTTGTCTGTAAACATACAAAAACCAAAGATAAAGTCGTAAATAAGGATATATATAATGGCTTCAGATTCTGTATTAAAAATAAATATTTACCTGTTATAAAATATTTTTTAGATTAGAATACACATATAATATACCTTAAATGGTATTGATTAATTTTTAAGAGTAGCAAAGGGCTCAAATTGTTCCATATTTCTGTTATTATTAAGTCATCAAGGCAACTCGTGATTTTAATTATTTAAAAAAATTCATGCCTCCCTAGATGTAAATCCAGTTATATGCATGTTCAATATTTTTAATAATCTGTGTTTAGTTGTGTGAATCTGTAATTGGTGTTCTGTTGAGACTGTTGCCATACTTTGTCCAATGTAGGATGATGCTTTTGACAGGTGTCACTTCCTTATTGCTACGTACTAAGGTTGCGTTTGTTTCCTTATGTTTGGCTTGACCTTGCAATAGCAACTTTATACCCTCTATATAGGTGTTAACTGTCAAAGGTATCATCCTACATTGGACAAAGTATAGTTTAAAAGTTATCCATATTTTGTTAACAGTTGATTCGCCTGCAAAAAATAATAATAATGCCAGTTATTTTCTAGATATAAGACTCCCCGTAACCAATATGGAGCAATAAATATTATGACTATGGGTAACGGTTCGTGCATTATGAATTACGAGTATATAATTCCATTGAAAAGTTTTTCCCAGCAGTAAGACATTATGAATGATGATGGATTTAAGTACTTAAACAAAATAAGTTCCGATCATACTTAAACACAGCATAGCAATAAATAACCGTACTGTTTTTCGCAGTTTGGTATTAAATATCAACCAAACAAGGTATTTGACCTTTCTGTCCTATTGTTTATATTTTATTATGGTGTCTCTACATCAGCAAGGTACTCGAAATAATGTAAATGCCATAAAAATGCTATAGAGGTTTTTTTACGATGTAGTGAGCATTGTGAAATGTAGAGTGAAATATTTTGGATTAACGTCACGATGAAAAGTTTTCATATTTGGATATTCATTCTTTACATATGGGTATATTTTATAATAACTTTTAGATTACCTACTACTGTCAGCAGATACCTATAGCTGTTGATTATTCAATAGGACATCTACGTATACAAAACATTTTTATATTTTATCATTAGCTGAAATCTAATAATAGAGACATAGAGTTCAGTATTAATGAAATTTGATAGTTTACGGAAGGTTGACGTGCAGTGGTCCTTACGTGTGATTCTCGTTGTTTGATTAAGGATACATAAGCTGTTATTATAATGTTTATCACTTATGATGTGCTTTTATTAGTTTTATAAGATTTTATGATTTGGAAGCGTGTACTTTAAGCTACATCTTGATATTCAGTAATTTCTTTTCTGAATATGATGAAGATGAAAGATGATGAAAATAACCTATGAATGATATATAATCAATGGATGATGAATGTATAATTAATTTATCCCTTTCCCTATGTTTCAGTGAAGGTGTAGAGATTTACTGAAAATTTCCCGTGGAATTTTTGAGAGAGCTTGGAAAGCCAACTTCCGTTATTAGACTTCTCTTGCCTACATTCGTGCATGTTCACAAACACTAAGTGGTCAATAAACTACCATTATTAAATACATACTAATATTCACCACAACAGAATTTTTAACAGGAAAATCAAAACCACTGCAGTGACGCTTCACGCTCTCCCCAAAAATCCCCCTTTTATTTGAAACTGTATAAATCTTATGTAAAGCCTGACCAGAAATATAAAAAACCTGTCAGGAGGTCGCTTTCGTGTTTTAACTGTCAATCTTCTATCAAATTGTATGACGAAAATTAGTTCTTAAAAATTCCGCAATATGGAAAGGTGTTTTATTTTTCTGGTCAGGCTTTAGTTACTAAGTAACTCCTTAGTTTAACAGTATTTATTTACTCTATGGTTTATGTATTCTGTGGTAGAAGTAAAAATCTATTTACAGATTGGTGTTCTGGCATCGGTATACGGGCAAAATGTCGATCAAAAACATGGTATGTATAAGGATTTTTTTCTCATGAGAGATAAGAGATAGATATACCTCAGTCTGCTTTTAAAAATAAAATATTTGTGTTTTAATTATTATTATCTTAGATTTATCAATGTCCCCACCACAGGGAGCCCCGGTCTTCACAGTGGTTAAAAATAAAGTAAAAAAAGATTAGAGCTCTTTTACATTTTTGGTAGGTTGACTGTTGATTGCTATTGACTGTACCTAAAATAGTTTAAAACGAACTAGCAGAACTAATTAGCAGTTTTAATTATTTTTTAGTCTTGGGTAAGTATCTTTTCTGGAATAATAAATATATTGATTTATCGATATATCTACTTACTGGTGTGGTGATATGTGATATAAGAAGATATGGTGACAAAGATAGTAAAACTAGATTGGTAAGACAAGTATGTGAGACAGAGTATGGGCAAGTCGGTAAAGGCGATTTTCTATATTTTGCGCCGGACTATAGCCTGATGTTAAATTAACATTTAGCCTTCTATAAAGAAGTGAGTTACAAAATACTGATATTTTTTTAAATCTGAAGTGTAATTCCAGAGATGATTATGTTCAAATAATTTGTTTGTTTGTTTGTTTTTTTTGTTAACATACAGTAGAATATTTTATTACCTACAGGGGTGAAATGTTGTATATGTTGCACTGCAAAAGTATTTCAAGCAAGATATGTTTTAATAACACTTGGCTATTGTGTAGAAATTATTTTGAATTTGGTCCTATGGCTAAAAAAAAATAAGAATACTGAAATACGCATTCTTCTATGACTTTTGCGTATTAGACATAGATACTGGAATGGATTTTTAATATTCCGTTTAGTTACACGTATTAAGACAAAAAATCGGAAAAAATCGCTTTCAGATATTGAAGACGATAAAGAATATGATTCTGGCAGAATTGGGCGATGTGAGTTATATTTTCAACTTACTCATTTCTTATATCTAATAAGGGGGATAAAACTGTAGGAACTAATAGAAACGCCAGTTTTCCTCCGTTTTATATGCATATGTTTGTGATGCATTATTTTATATGCATATATATATTTTGAGAATATGAATTTTCATATATAAAAACAATTAAAAATACAGGACAATAATACATAAACTACACACAAGGATATATCAATAAATGGGAATATAATAGAAGAGAAAGGAGAAGAAGTAACGCTCTAATACCTACTGATCAAACAAATAATGATATTTAATCAAGTGATAGTCTATTAATTCGTATATTAATAATTGTACAGTAAAAGAAATTGTGATTAATGACTATTATTACCTTTCGGCCAATCCCAATAACGTGAACTTAATGAAAAATAGGTTCACTTGATTCGGTTTGGTTACTAAGCAGATTTTATTATTATTTAAATGACACAGAAAAATATGTAGAAAAAAAAACTGTTGTGTGTACTTTTGTACGCATGTAAGAAGTTATACTTCTTTATCGTTACTAAACAAAGAAAACTAATATTATAATTTTATATAAATTATTGTTAACTACCATAAATAATTTAAAATCACACACACACACACATTCATAATTAGCGGCCAACTTCATCCTGCTGGTTCATTTATGTCGCTTTTGCGGCCAACTTCAACATGATAATTTTGTGTCACAACTTCAACATGATAATTTTGTGTCACAGTAATGTGCACGCATCTTAAAATTTCACTGTCATCATTTTTTCATAACGCGCTTAAAGAAGTATAACTTCAATAACTTCAAAAAGGTTGGCTCCAGACGCCAGCACTCGTACTGGGGATAGGTTATTAAATTCGGTCGTTAGTTACTCTGGGAATAATTCTCCTTTGGCTTCTTCTTCTGGCTTGAGTGTAAGTTTTTAAATGTGCTGACGTTACTAATGTGTTTGAGTTTATTATATTTATATGATAGGACTGCTAAGGAAATGAGGTCTGAGTTATTAAGTTCGATAGTGACGTTTGCTTAGTTGACAACTTTCACTTAGCCCTCTGTAAAGTTGTTGAAACCTTTGAATTAAATAAGCTATTAAACAATAATAGAAAATAAACGTGCTTCTTAAGCATTTATGTTTCCACTTAGCAGACACGCATTTCACTAATAAAAATAAAACGGATCACTTGGCGAATTTATTATATAATTATACCAGACGTTTCGACTCCTTTTACTGATATCTTCAAGTCACGAGTGAATAGGTATCTTCTAGACAAGCGCGTCACATCCTAGATCGCATCGACGCTTACCATCAGGCGAGATAGTGGTCAAGCGCATGCCTATTTTCTATATTAAAAAAAATATATTAAAACTCTTTTTGCAAATAATACAAGTAAGATAACGGTCAGTCCCCCTGCCCGAGTTTCTTTCGCCAATTCTTCTCGGAATGGCCTCATAATTTCCGATTTGCAAAATAAAACAATTTTGATTTAGGTATATAAATTTTATCAGTTAGGAACGTACCCGATTAAAATATTTTGAAGGTAGTAGAAAAAAATATGATGACCATTGCGTTAGTCATCCTGTGAAGTATTAAATATAAATTATGCGCAAAAAACGGTAAAAAGTTGTTATAATGAAATATACTTATAGAGATTGGAGACAGTGCACTTTGTGCTCATTGGCCTTTTCTTTATAACGAAAATTAGGGAATATATAATTGCAGCGAGTTTATTTTTTTTCCGGTGGCAGACTACGGCGAAGCATTATCAAGTAAGTTAAGAAAAAGTTAATAAAAAGTAGAACTAGATACGTTATAATAAGTGTTGTGAAGGAGTAGAATCTTTCAAGTTCTTTTTGAAATTACTTCTGAGACTCATTTTGTAAGGGATTGACTCCAAAATGAGAGCTCCAGTCATTTTATAATTGATAAGACTTATGAGTCACCTAAATATGACTTTCCCAGTAGTCTTTCGAATGAAAAATAAAGACTAATCAAGTAAACTGTAGTCTTTTGAATGTCATAAAGTTTTAGTAACTCTTTGTTAACTGGAGATTACCGATATTTCGCCATAAATGGAATAGTGAGTTCAAGCGATGCGGTCACTACTAAATCTCCAACGCTGCTGATAAAAAAATGTTAATAAATATATATATATCATTTTGACAGGTATTGAATCTGGTAAGTATTTATTTATTTATTCACTTTTTTTTAAATAGAATGGTTAACGAACAAAACTTAAGTAATTTCATTAAAGATCGATATAAGAGAGTTATTAATTCTTTGGAATTGTTGGTGTTATTTCTGCCAGTATTAGGTTTTCAGTAGAATTACATATTGATAATAAACATTTGATCATGACGAATGACGATAGCTAATTTATAATGGATGATCAATGGATAGACCTTTCAGTATAGTAATGAGGATTGATTGTAATCTATTGTCGTATTTTCTTGCTCGGCCTTTGAATATCCCCACTATTGGTACACAGGCCTTTCATATGGATGAAAACACCTTAGGGAGAAAGGTAACCAAATACACAGGCCTGAGCAGATTAGCGTTTCTTAACATCTACAGACGCAGCCTGCAGTTGCAGTCGACGTTTTAACGTGTCTTCCGAAGTACAAAGGAATTGAAAATTATAAATTTCCGTCAACAAAGGTTAAGCCAAAGATGATTAATTTTTCGCAATTAGAAGCCAAAGGCGTTTACTTGAGCTGCTAATTGGTAACTGGTTTTTGAGGCAAAAAAATCGGACACGTGCCTTCAGAAAAAGCATAAATACTTATTTACATATTGTTGTATCCGGTGTTGGTACTTTAAAAATGTTCATTCGGCCTGATGCGTGATGTATGACCAATTTTTTTTGGGAAATTCTTAAAAAGTAATTGACGCGCGAAGTACACAGGTACATACATTTTAATATTGGACAACATCACATAGGGGTTCTGATCATTCTGATCTGATTCCATTAAAAGTAGAAGAAGTATCCTTAAGAAGCTGAGTTACAAATCCTAAAAACGACGATGTTACTCCCGCTACTCCGATATGAAATATAGGTTAAAGGTCGATTTCGTTTTTCTTATGTCTCCTAACAATTAAATAAATTTGTATTTTTTTAGATACCCCAAGACAAAAGTTAAAGTTTGGCAAGGAAAGACCAATAACTACAGAAGATGTTGCTGAAAATCTTAATCATGCATCCCCATCAGATGACGCAGAAAATGAAGTCATTGCAACAGAAAAAAATGAGACAGTAACTTTAGAAACAACAATGTTCACTACTAGGTGTACCACTAACCAGGACATCGTATGTAAGAAATAATTAATCTTTAATCAAAGAACACAAATCTGTTGTTCGTGTGTTTGTCTGTCCGCTCTTTTCCCCGCTGTTTTTCCATTGTAAAGGCATTACCATAGCAACGAGTTACCATAGCAACGCTTTACCGGGTCAGCTAGTATTGTATACTAAGAACACAAATTTGTTGTTTGTGTGTTTGTCTGTCCGCTCTTTTTTCATTGTATACGCGTTTCCATAGCAACGCGTTACCGAGTCGGCTAGTTAGTAACTCTTTAAGTAAATAAATTCTTCTAGTTATTACGAGCTTAAAAACTTATAAAGTAAGAATATAAATATTTATGTACCCATGTTACCTCCATGTCAAATTTCAAATGCATCAAATTTAATAAATTTAATTTAATTCCAATTAATTTCAGTGGGATCTGGAGATTTACCAGGTAACTATATTTTTAGCTTATTATATATTTACGTTTTTATTACTGACATTTTCAATAATTGTATTTATATTTACAGACAGTAATGGTAACTATTACTTTCAAAATGTATTTTAAGTTACCCTTCTTTTATTCTTTTCATACAATTTTTTTTCTAATAATTCTTATGAATATCTGACAAACAACAAACACTATTTCAGAACTTACTGTTGATGAAAAAAGTGACGGTGAATTTTCGCCAAAGGGTAAGAAAGATAAGTAATGTTACTATCCCAAAGACTTGTTTTGAAACAACGGAAAGTTGTTATTTCGTGAGCGTAATCTATTACAAAATTGAAAACTATCGATATTCTATTTTTGTCTTTATATAATGACAGTACTAAATAAATGTTCTTATATGTCTTAGTAGTACAAGAAAAAAAAATTAAATTATATAAACGCATCTACATTATATTATGACAATACAATGCGTGTGTGTGTGTGTGTGTGTGTGTGTGTGTTTGTAACCATACCAGCAACGTGTGGCCGGGTTATACCAGCAACGCGTGGCCGGGTTAGCTAGTTATTATAAAGAGAAAAAACTAGAGCTGTAACAAACCGTATGTATTCGTTACTGAGTAACGGGTGCGCCATCTAGTACCGAGTAACGAAATGTTACACACGAATGCATTTCGTTACTCGCATGTTTCGTATTATGAGTACCTACACTATTTCAGTTTACACAAGTACCGTTGATGCGTATAGTTAAACTTTGCTGATCGTATGTTTTACGTATGCGCGCGCTTATTCAATGAAATTATAAACGTACGTTACAAAGAACGATGTTTGTTTATCAAGTAAAGTATAATTTGGAAATTCGTATTCCAAGTTTTTTACTGTTTATTAAAGGTATTGTGTGTGTATACAGAGTTTGAGATTGTAACAGAAACAAGGTAGGAAAGTATTTTTTACAAATAAGAACTATGTGTTTTTTATTATCGCGTACTTTCACGTTTTTTTTATTCTTATCTTAAAAGAGATGTGTGTAAATGAGCTCTAATGAGATCTAATTGTTTCTTGGTTAACAAAAGCTGTTAATTACCAAAAGTCTGGTTCAAAATACAGAAAAGTGAAAAAGAATATCTGATGCAGCTTGGTATGTAATGTATAAGTATGTTTCCTACAAATCACGAATGTTGCGATGTCGCGACGTCATACTGTACGGGTACGCAGTACGTTTTCTAATATACATAACATAGCATGTTATAAGGTAACTGAAGTAATGAGTAACGATACGAAAGTAACGAGTACTAATTGTCATAGTAACGAATACATACGGGTACGCTTTTTTTTTCGATACTTTTACAGCTCTAGAAAAAACAGTGTGGTGTGTGTTCTTATGGTGCAAGGTCTCCCGTAGTAAGATTTACATTTCAAAAGCGTTGCTGTTAACACTTAATACAATTATAGTTAATACTCATATTAAACCATACGCCTTTTGTCTTTACCTTTAATGGAAACAAGAAATACAACTGATGTAAAACCTAAATAACTTTTGTTATTGAAATCAGTTAACGATATCCGCACAATATTACCAAAGTTGCTAAGGAAAATAGTAATTTTGCTATGTTTATTTGAGTGGTGTTTAATTAAATTTCAGAAATAGAAACCCTTAATTCCGATTTTAGTGGAGCAAATGGACCGAAGAAGAACTACAAGCAGCCACCTCCGAGAGGTGATCCGGATCATTATGTGGACGATGTCTGAATAAATATGTCAGTCTTTTGTGTATACATTCAATCGATTTTTTATTATTCCCTAATATGCAACTAGTTTTGTATTTAGTGTCTCACTATATGCAGATACGAACATATGTACTTCTGTTGTTCGGGAACTAGGCATCTCCCCTACGGTTGCACTCCACCACCTAGATTCCATTCCTTTTTTACTCCTTAAGGTTTTCAGGCAGAAGCTGTACTGAGTGCAATATCGATGGAAAGCTATGTAGGGTGTATAAAATACTTATTTAATATAAAAACTAAAATAGCCACAAATAATTGATAAGTAATAATATTAATTTAAGTCAAAAACTTAATTACAATTATTTTTGACTCGCTACATGATGGAGATTTTGTGGCTTTACTTTTCAGCTTGAAAATTTTAATGATAAAAATTAAAAGAAGACACGTATATCTCCAATTTATCATTCTCACTTTAAGATCTTAAAGGTACTTACTTCGTGATGAGGTCCTGAAGTTGGTGGTGGAGGCACATAGGTATTAGGTCTTGTAGGTCTTGGGGCAGGCGGGGCAGGCCGCTGAGTTACTGGAGGTCTGTAAGGCCCGGGCGTCGGCGGCGGTGGTCTGAAGGGACCAGGTTGCTGTAGAAGACGAAATATTCAATCAGTTATCATAAGTCACACAAAAAAGCGAGAACTATATCTGTCTTTAGTAAGAAGGTGTATTTATACGAATAACTATTAATATTTAACTCTGTATGGTGGAATTTCCTAAGCTAATTAGTTAAAGGAAAATAGACACTCAGTCTCAAGAGAATATGAAAAATTAAATAGATCTATATCGAATCAGTCAGAAATTGAATCCGCAATCAGTGAGATGGTTACAACATGAAACAGGTGCAGGCCTTTTCATTATCATCCTGTTAAACATTTAATATTTCAAGAATTTTCCGAATTAATTAAGTGTTTCAAGAGATAATCTATATAAAAACATACTTGTTGCATATATAGATTATAATTTATGCCTGTGGTCTTGTAGAAATAAATATATAAATAAATAAATCTACTAATCTCATCTAACTGACTAATAACTTATCTACATAAATTATCAGTAAGAGATTTACACATTTTCACAATTTCTTACAATGTGATCTAAAAATAAATATAAAAATTAGAAAATATCATTCATAATTGTCATGAAAATAGATTGGAGGACATTGGATGGGTGACCGCAATGTATTTGTCACGAGTATCAGAAATACATGTTGACTTAACATGTATTTCCGAAGAAAGCTTCGGTAAACTATTCATAGCTCATGATGAATGATTATAGAAGGAGATTTGTTTACAAGTTTTGTTTAAAGCATGTCCAAAATCTGTTAGGAAACATTTTTTTTTCGTTGCAGTGGTTATTATTAAAAAAAAGTGCAATAAAAAAAGATAAAAATAACACAAATATAGTTCTACATAGTTTTATTGAAGGTTATTTTTAAACATGTAGGCGTGTAACCCAAGCATAACATTTAACAAAGAGCTTTGAAGTTGTAAGTAAACGTTAAAATTTCACGGTCATCATAATCGCAGTAATAATTTAAGTTAATCAATTATTTTTGACATTTGAATAGAGGATTTTCTATCTCAATAGTGCTTTGTTATTTAAAACAAAAGTTTATATTTAATACAAAATCTGAAGTATTTAAAAACATATTGGTTCATTCAAAAAGAAAACTTGTAGGAGACAATCACAATTTTGATTTACGGTAGAATTTTAACAGTCGTTTTTTAGATATTTCTGTAGTATTTTTAGGGTATTATACTTATTGATACTAGCTTAATAAACTTATCAGATATGCGTATATCTGATAAGTTTATTAAATAATTGCGTAATTATGCCACATAATAACACTTGTGTATATCCACCAAAATTAAAAACACTGAAAGCATATACTAACAAGCTAATTTTAAAATATTATTTACTACTAAGTAAAGGCTGATTATAAACTGCTGATATCTTAGCAAGTATAAAAAGTTTATATACTCGCTAGAGTTTTTTTATGCTAAAGATATTCTTATTAAACTTCAAACCATTGAAATTTCTGCACGCATTTCTATTAACAGTTTTAAAACTCTGTAAATATTATAACAAAATTACTCTGTAATAATACTATCACTACTCATGATTTTTACAAAAGTTACCATAAACCTAAGTTATTTTAGTTAAGTTTAGTTAGTTATTAAGTAACATAGGACAATATCGTGAGGACAGATACCGAAATGTAGTTTTTCCCTAATTAACTGCAGTCCTAATCAAGTAATATTATAGAGTAACGTTCTGTACTACTAATATTATCCCTGTCGCATATACTGTTGGGAAATTTATCCTTCTATTCATGAGAATTAAGAATAAAAATGATCAAATTAAATATATTATTACTAGTTGTCCCGGCTACGCGTTTCTGTGGCTCAGTTATTATAATTTGCAATATTTATTTTATATTATAAATTAAAATAAAACCTATCCTAAATAATGAGTCGGATCCAGGCAAAATATAAAAACAATCATTAAAATCGATTGAGTACTTTCGGAGTTCATCGCGGTCTAACATTGTGACAGAGATTTTTGGAGCGGAGCGGGCGAAGCGGGCGAAGCGAGCGAAGCTCCCATGGATTAGCTTCAATGGCGCAATGTCTGTTACGCCATAACTTCCCGTGTTCTTAACCAATTTCAATATTTTTTGTGTGGAATCGAATCAAAATTTAGGACCAGATTGTGACGGAGCCCGAATTTTGAAATTCGCAAAAATTCCCATCGAAGCAGATTTTTTTTTCTTTTTTAGGTAGTACGCTCCACTCCAATATATGGTGCTAGCGTAGCTTTATGCTTAGTTACTGCATCGCCTAGTTTATTTATATAGATATATTCAAAAGCAATTTAATTACGAACAAAGCCGACCTCACTGACGATTTAGGAAAATGCATCTTATTGAAGCGGAGCTCCCATGGATCTTTAGTGACTGTTACGCCATAACTTCCCGAGTTCTTATAAGATTTTAATAATTTTTGTGTGCAATCGAATAAACACATTTAGGACCAGATTGCGACACAGAGTCCGAATTTTGAAATTCGCAACAATAAAAAAGTTATGACCAAGAAACATTAGCTCTATGGGATTTCACATTGAAACAATAAGTGCGCGCTTTTTTAAAGTTTTCATTCTTATGGAATTTTAAAATTTACTAAACATTTTTAATTTTTTTATGTATTACTAGTGGACCCGACAGACGTTGTCCTGCCTGTTATTTTTGCAGTATAGATAAATAACCTAGATACCGTCTGCAGCGCCATCTGCCGGGCTGATTTGTGAATCTAAACCATTCTCAGATCCCCTTGAACACACACAAAAAACTTCATTCAAATCGGTCCAGCCGTTTAGGAGGAGTTCAGTGACATACACACTCACAGAAGAATTATATATATAAAGATTTTCCGTCCTAATATATGGTTCTAGCAAAGCTTTTTGCTTAGCGACTGCATGGACCTAGTATTTTGGTGATAAAAGGTGCATTATATGAAAATTATAAATTACTAGCTATCCGCCCGCGGCTTCGCCCGCGTGGAATTCGGTTATATTGCGGTATAAAGCACAACTATAAGAAAACTTCTCATTCCCACGGAAAAATCTAAGAAGCGCGATGTAACGCTGGATACAATTAGTTGTTAAATCAAAACTGAATGGTACACTATATTATATGTTTCACCTTGTGGAACAAAAACATGCAGATTTTGGGCACTGGAAACCCGGGAACACGTTACATAGAGCTGACCATGCGAAAAACAACGTTTTTCCAAGTGTACTCCAGCAACCCTTAGAGTTTGGCCTTGGGCTTTTTAATGGTCATTGCAAATTAAACCCTTATAGGAAATTGTAGTCTTTTAAATTGAAATGCGAGGTCTGTTGGAATAATCGGAATCCGAGGAATGAGTCATTTAGTGAATAATTTAGCTTCAAAATTTACATGCTCATATTCGTTTGCAACATTTAATTAGATGTAAAAAAAAAACAGTTTAGACGATAAAACAAATTGTACGTCATCCCTCGGGAATTCCTAATTTTCGGGGATTCATTATCGTATCATTTAGCTTCTAAATTTACATGTTTATATTCGTTTGCAATATTTTACGTTGTTTTAAACGACACACAGCGCCATCTACAATCCATCCATCAAGCAAACAATATTTTTGTTTTTCCTCGGGAACATCAATTTTGTTCCAGGATAAAAAGAATCCTATTATTTAATCCGGACTTTTATCTTTACGTCTGCGAAATTTCAAAGCAATCGGTTCAGTAGTTACGGCGTGAAAGCGGAACAAACAAACAAACAAACAAACAAACAAACAAACTCACTTTCCGATTTATAATATTAGTAAGGAAGTAAGGATAACACATATAGATCAAGAAAGTAAAGTTCCCGTAATTACATTGCATCACGAAGTTATGTAAAAGTTAAAATAATGAAGTCTAAACCTAAAAACTAAAAACCTTAAAAAATATAATAAAATAACTAAAATATATTACTAATGTTGCATGTAATTTTTTTTTTGATCCAACCAACCTTAACCCCATTGCCAGTGTTTGGGAATGGTACTGAAGGTGTGTCGTAAGTGTAGCCTTTGCTGGGAGGGAGGTATTCGTTGCCTTGTGCCGTTGCCATGACAACGATGGTGCATGCTACCGCGCAAGATAACCACATCTGAAATAATAAAATACAGTCATTATCGATGCTCATAAAAACATAGCCCATGGGACTAAGTACTGGGACACAACTGTGACACAATTATCCAATTTGTTGCATTGTTCTTAGACAGTGAGACTAGTGGGATTTACTAGAGGCATACTCGACAGTGAGACTAGGGGGATACACAGGATATGCTTCTAACACTTTTTAATACGATACGTTAGATATAGGTAAACATAAAATAGAAATATGTTTTTTTTTATCCAGAATCAGAAGTCCGAAGGATAGCGAATGGGTGGGATTCCTGCCGGTGATCGATTTTTTTAAGGTTTTATTACAATTTATTCAAACTTATATCGATTATCTATTTAGAAAAATTTAATACGGCCATGCCTTCAAATTACGAATTTATTAAACCGAAATATATCGTATATGTATAAAAAATATCTCAAACACATAAAAAAAATGAAGAGCTAATTAGATTCTATTCATGTGACGATTCTCTATATTGTTACTAACTGCCATTCGGTATTATTTGCTAGTGACGGGCCGGTGCGAACACAGGCCAATCTTTGCATACAATGCACTTTATGGTTATACTAGCAGGTACGGTTAGCAGCACAATTTAATTAAATTCGTTTTCACGTTAATTTTGTTGGAATTCAGTTTTGTTGTTGTGAACAAAATACACAAAAAAACATTGCTCACAAAAAAATATTTTATTGGACCTATTATTTTATTCCTATTAGTTCCGTAGCCAATGGCAAAAAATGGAACCCTTATGGATTCGTCATATCTGTCTGCCTGTCCGTCCGTATGTCACAGCCACTTTTTTCCGAAACTATAAGAACTATACTGTTGAAACTTGGTAAGTGGATGTATTCTATGAACCGCATTAAGATTTTCATACAAAAATAGAAAAAACAATAAATTTTGGGGGTTACCCATACTTAGAACTGATTTTTTTTTCATCAAACCCATATTGAAATCCATATTTGGGGTTTCTAATATATTTGTTTCTTAAGCTGAATAGTTTGCGCGAGAGACACTTCCAAAGTGGTAAAATGTGTCCCCCCCCTGTAACTTCTAAAATCAATTAATGATAAAACTAAAAAAAATATATGATGTAAATTACCATGCAAACACTTCCACTGAAATTTGGTTCGAACAAGATCTAGTAAATAGTTTTTTTTTTAATTTACTTAACTAGTACGGAACCCTTCGTGCGCGAGTTCGACTCACACTTGGCCGGTTTTTTTAAGTAATAATGGTGTAAGTATTCTAAGATTTTGATGTTATTTACCGTATTTAACAGGTTTACTACTTAAAGGGAACTTAATTATAGTCAGATTAGTTTTTTATGTTAAGTAAAATGATAAGTACTAGGAAATTAGAAGTGACGAGGAGATACATTTTGCTATCGGTAAATGCAAGAATGCGTTGGCTGGCGAACAATGCACTCCGATAGTGCAAGGCCGACGCCTCTCTAGCAGTTGATCGAGACATCAGCTAACCGATTTTGTATTTGTCACCACTCATGCGGGAATCTTTCGGGAAAGTTAATTGACAGAAATAATACAAAATAAACTGTATAATTAATATAAAAATGATTGATAAAAAGAAAATATGATTTGTAGATCGCTAATTTTCTAATAACTTCGGGAAAAGTAACATATAAAAAAGTTATTGCCCCTTATAACTATAATAATACAATTTCATTTGTGTATTCTACTAAATTGTTTATAGAAAAATGTGTAAAAATTATTACTGTTGAGATTTCCACCTTTAAGCTAACCGGGCCAGACGCAGTATCAGCAAGGCTACTGAGACTCTTACCCAGCTCAGTAAATTATTTTATTCATCAACATTACATTATTTGTGTTCGATAAGTACCTTATATACTACTAATAAACTGATTCGAACATCTTAAAATCATTTTTTTTTATTTACACCTTCAAATTCAAATAACCGTATTTAAATAAAGTTAAATAAAGCTACTCTTACCGGATAAATAACGCGTTTATTTTTTATTATTACTAGCTGACCCGGCCACGCGTTGCTATGGTAACGTTTATTGATTATAAAAACTGTTATTCTTAGGCTTATGGTAACTATGGTAACTATATATGGTAACAAACACACAAAGTATTATCATAATATAATGTACTGATTAAATCCTGACATTTTGAACCCTTTGCAGAAGCTTTGATAGGATATGATATGTTTCTATGAGTGTTATTTTATATTTTCTTAGCAATTATTAATTAAGGAGAAAGGTTTTAAAGAATTATTTAAAAATTATTGCATGAACAAAGTCAACTCCGATGCATAATTGAAAAACCATCTCTTACGCAAAGATATAGATATCCATTTCAAACCATTCCTTGCAAAAGATGATTCGGACATTGTTTCGATTGAATGACTAGTGTCCTAATAAAGCATCGGGGGCGATATTGCAAAACTGCCTATAAGTCAAAAGAAAACAATAGTTGCGTAAATGTACGCGTCGCTGAAGATCTGACAATGCGCTTCTGGTATGGTATTAGTGAGAGCGATTGTAGAGGACTAGAATAGTAAGAAACTTTTCATTAAGGTAACACAAAACATATGTGAGAACATATATTCAGCAGCTAGTTACATAATCGGGAACTAGTTACATAATCTACGAAATCGCTGGTTATGAAGGAAGGAAGGCTAGGAAGCAAAAGCTTAAGTTACGTCAACTTTTCAAATTGATAGCGGTGTCTTTTGTTGAATATAATTCAATTTACAGAATAATTTTGTTTCATGGTGTGAAACTGATGATACCAAACTAAGTTTGATATTGCGGGAAAATCGAGACCTTTAATTATTGGAGCGCATAATAACCTTAGTCTATTTTAATTAGTTGATTTAGTAATATATTTTTTAAACAATAAACAGTTACAACACAGAAAGTATATCAGTTGGCAAACTATTTAATTAAATTTCGGCTTATTTTAACAGTTAGGTCTAGATTTATATTTCGGAGCAATCGACTTATACCAATCATTTAGTTCCAAACTAATCAGCGCATCTTATGAATACAGAATAATCTATTAAAATCATGATCCGGTAACAAATGCTCATCACACAAAGTCTTTGATGCAGTAGTCATCGAAACTACGGTCTAATAATAAATACAAATATTTTTTAAGCAACTTAATGAGGCGCATTCGTAACTTATGAAGTTTGTAATTATCTAAAAGTATAACAAATTTAAAAATTTTATATCAGGTATTTATTTTACTTTTGCATTCACAGTGGCATATTTTATGAAATTTAAAATACACCTATTAATTAGAATAAAACACTTTTTTACGGATTTTGCGCATGTTTTATTTTATATTTAATCCTGACGTTTCGACTCCTTTACAGGAGCCGTGATCACAGGATGTCATCCTGTAAATGCGTAAAAAAGTGTTTTATTCTAATGTGTAATGTGCGCGGAAGTATAAGAACTAAATACACCTATTAAAACAATCTTATTATTATATCAAATAAAGTATTCTGTTAGTCGCTCGCAGTGAAGCCGCGTCTCATAACAAAGTCTATCTTCATTAGGAGCGTTACTTACATATAACGAATAGCGTAGCAAACTGCGAATAACCTAGTTGTTAAGATAGAAATCTTACTCTTAATGAGTTTTATCTATCATCTATATGATGCGGTACCACGATAAGTACCAGTCAGTATCAATATCTTCAACGGGTCTGCCAAGGACTCGGTAGCTCAATTTGAAAAGCACTCACCTGGATAGCGAGACGTTGACAGTTTTCAAATATTTTTTTAAGTACATTTACATGTAGTAACGCATATCATCACAGACTAGTCTGAATACAGTGAAATGTAACAATAACAAAAGTGTAATATTTTAATTTTTTTTTATATATTTCATTATTAAAATCTCATTAAGATAAGCTATGTCGGAATAACGAATAAGTACATGATTCATATATAAATTAGGAATAATTATTTGTTAAAATTGGAATTCTGATATAATAAATATTTGAAGGAATGTTTGTTACTTGCTTTCCCTATTCAGAAGAACTGTCTAAACCTGAATTTCTTGGAGTCGCTAGGATTAAGTAGACACTTTATTTGCTCGACATCTTCATAACACACATAATAGTATCGTTCTTGTGGACTTAACACAGACTAAATTTTAAATCGATTATTTGTTGTTTAAACTGAAAGTGAATAAATTACTAGCTCTTCTAACCTTTTACAAATATTTAATTTCGTATTGGTTTTATTTTAAAATCATAACAGTTGGCACGTTTCTCGTGTTTGACCTTTATAGCAGAGCATGAACATCTGACAATTGTGATTTAAAATTATTATTACATTTTAATGATGTTATGTTCGATACTAAATGACAACGCAAATGCCTGTCCTGCCCGAGCAACGACATACCTGATTTATTAATTTTTGTCAATAAAAAAAGCTTGGAACACGATTGCAGTGACGGGTCTAAGTAGCATTCCGAGAAACGCTTTGATTATCAAGACTTAATTTTATGCTTTTTATTTTTAACTGGTGGTTTTCAATACCCTTATCCACCCGTAAAGGTTACTATTTTTTAAATACGCTTAAACGCATGTGCGCATATGTACCTATATAATATTTAGTGTATATCAAACTTTTAAATGACGGACTTACTAAAATAAATCTCCTCTCGTATTTTACCCACTTGAGAGATTTGTAAGATTTCTAGAAATTTCTAGAAATGTTAGTTTTTAAAAATGGTGGAGTTTTCATAGAGTTTTCAAACCGTTTTTAACCACCTTAAAAATGTTTTTTTTTAATTATTTTTACCAGGAACCTGTTTATTGAATTTTAGACTTCTTACTTTGATAAGTCTTTAGTAATTTAGGTGTGTTATCTGTGAATCAGTCAGGCTGTAACTCAGGAGAAAGCCTTTTATATGTTAACATGAAAATAAGTACACTTTTGAAATATATTTAAATAAAAAGTATGTGACTTCAAATTTGAGAATGCATGGTGCAAATAGACCCTTTCGAAAACGAAAGCCATGAATTCTCTCCATTATTAAAATTATTTTTTTTTGTACAAGACCTTGCTTGGTAAATAAATAGTTGTGGAGTTATTGAACACCAAATCTATACCTTTTTAATAGTCTTTCAATAAAATAATTTTCTGAATGTAAGTAATGTACATTTGAACCACTTCGAATCCGAACTCAACAAAACCACCATTTGACAGCGCATTGCTTTTATGACAATGTTTAGCGTTATCGCTTTCTTATTGTTCATGCGATCAGATATTTATATGTACTTAAAACTTTGACAGTTACATTACTGAGATGCTGTTAAAAAACTAACAACAAAGGGATACGGTGTATACCTATATTATTATCAGTGATCAAATCGGTCCTTGTTTTATTCGAATTTTTTAGTAACATTTTTAGATAGCTTAGTAAAATATGATAATCCCTTTGCAATTACTATCTGAAATCACGCAAGAGAGAAATGTTGTTCCCCAACTTTAAATGACTAATTATTGAATTTATATTTTGGGCACATAAATATTTTATCTTTATTGCAAAGCTAAGATGTTGCATAATAGAAATCTTACCTATGAGTTTAGGTGCCCAGAAAGTTAATAGCGTTACTTCATCGTTTTGAAAAACTCTCTGGACAATGTACAAACAAACCGATCACATAACTTCTCGATGAGTTAAAATAATTAAAATGGAATAATAATTAAAATATAGATTTCCGAATCACCTCATTTTCATTCTGTATGAGTGCGATCATATTTTTTGCAATATGAATAATATTTTTAGTTTCCTTTCTTATTTAAGTAGAATTTTCGGGGTGCCATCAAGACTATACGTTCGGGCCATGGCACTCTAGGCCAAGAAGACTCACTAAATGTGATAATACTGACGCGCTGCTAAGTACAGCTTTCTGTCTAAACCGTGTAAGTTATTAAATTCATTAAATTTTTTTCCATATGTTACAATCACTTTTGAGTAAATATTTATAATGGATCTAATTACTTTGAAAAATGGTTTTGGATTTCAAATGTTTTAATATTTGAAAGTATACAGCTCAGCTCTGATCTCATTATTACCAACAGGTAGCTCATATATAAAATAGGGACACCTATAGTAATACAAAGATATTTTACAGAAATGTTACGATATATTTTATTATATAATGTAACTGCGTTCGTATTTCGTAAAATTATATATAGTAAGAGTTTCCCATCCTAGATGGACTAGGAACTAAAAACAATTGTACAATCTCTGAAACCGAACAACTTAATTAGATCACGTAAGAATGTTACGTAACAGTGAGCCTGTCACGGAAACCCTCGGTCAACTAGGTCATTTTCAATATATGCCTGTTTATTACGACCACCTTAGGTAGTTTAGTCAATGAAAAAAAAAACTTATTCCATTTTTTTAATGACAAACTCAGCATTAAGTTTAAATAGTTTGAACGCGATCACTTCGAACAATGAATGAGTAATCTTGGTTAAGTATTCTATAAATCTGTATGCGACCTTTTAGTGAGCTTGGTGGTTTGTATAAAAAGTTTGAAAAACAATAAGGCATTTTAGAAGCAAATAAAGGACTCGACATTCGAAAGAAAATACATTCTAGTGATAAAACTTTCATTCCTTTGGCTGAAGATTGGTCTCAATGTTATCCTTTCCATTAGGTCAAGGGTTCTTGGATATAATGAGGCAGGTAGATGCGTTGTTATATTAACATTTGATCATGTACTATCTGTGTTAATAACATCCTAAACCAATCTATGTTGATTGACGCCATCTTCCTGGCGTAAGGCCCGTGCTATTTATTCACTAAAGATCCACTTCGATACTTTCCTTCCTCTTCATTTTGAAGTAGCTTTTCACAAGCAGTTGTCTTTATTATATAGTGTTCTCTAACAAACTCCTTGTTCACGGTTTGTACACAAAGCGGATTAGTAAGCATATCCAGTTTTTAGGCGGGGAACGACATACTTTTTTCTCTTCTTTTTGATCTTTTTATTAATTCCTTTACTATTTCTATCCGTTTACGCAGACTGTAGTCACTGCAAGCAGACATTTTGTATGCAGACGAGTTGCAACCGTAATTACAGGAGGTCTGTCTAATTAAGATAAATTTTTAGCACTGCTCAACGAAGACAATTATAAAATTAGTGAATGGTTCTCCAATACAAGAAATTGGTAAATGTGAATAAATGTCAGGCAATTACTGTCGGCAGCTCTCCTCAATTGCTGTGTCTTGACACTGTCGCTTCTTAAACCTACAACGGCGTGGTTTCACCATTTCAACCTTGAAATTGTCTATTATCAGACTTTAGCCTGATGATAGGGAAGATTTCTTAAATTTATCGTATCGCACGTTTGGTTGCAAATGCTGCAAGACATTTAGCCGAATTGTTTTTCAAGAAAGAATAAATATATCGAATAAAAATAAAAATGTATTTTAGCGTTATTTATTTATACTGGTTGTGTTACAAAAATAGAAAATAAACTAACGTAATCGTTCTGGGATTTTAATACTTATCTGCACAAAATGACGAAATCCAAAGAAACTTAACACCAAGGTCTTTCGCGTCCATTTCTCCTGCTTTCAACCGTCCAGGATTGTTTTTAAAAGAAAAAAAGGGTTTGTTGTTATGTCATTTAGGAGCTAACGAGCCAATTATAAAATTAGAAACTCTTCGATGACCGACAGTGAATCCACGTAGCTGAGGTCGTGATAATTTTTTTTCCTCAGTGCACAAGCAAAATTTTAATATTTATATAAAAAAAAAAACTCACCAAGATTGAGCTCTTAATTCCAATTTTAAGTACTTACAATTTAAATATGAAGTTTTCCCATTTAAAATGCAGGTACAAATTTTTTTTTTCATATTTTTTAATGCTTAGACACCTATAATCATATTGGGAGTCGGTTTGATGGACTTTACGGGGAATTTCACGCTCTTTGGTGTAACTCGTTCTGGCTGGCCAGTAGGAGTCATCAAAGTTCAATATTTGGAATAAATTGTTTTTTTTTCAATTTTTTTGAGCAAACCGCAAAAAATATGGAGAAAAAAGTGCTGATTCGTAAAAACTTTTTTTTTCCAATATTTAATGAATTTACAGCATTTTTAGACCTTAAAACGTAAGAAATGGATAAATACTAACTAATGCTATTTCTCTACAATAATAACTTTTTCTAAAGTTATTATCTTTTTTATTAAATTGGTGTGTTGTTTTTATATTTAATAGGGGTCAAAAAACTAATATAGATATTTTACTAATTTATTTATTTTTAATTTCACAAAAGCAGTCTACCGAACTGTAAGATTTTATATTTAACTCTACATAATAATCTGAAAATTTAAAATAAGTTGTTGAAATTATACATTTTGGTTAATTTCATGTCATACATTATGCATAAGTCGTAGCTTCGTTAAACATATTTTTCATTAAATAAAAATTTACCATAAAGACACAACAACAGAAAACCCATTTTGATTATACGGAAGATACAGTCAGAATACTAAAATGCAAAATCCCGAAGCCACCATGACTCATTTTTATATTGTATAACCAAACTTGAATGCTGCAATCAGATACAATGTCGCCCCTTGACCCTGCCTTATTTGATACCGCAGGGCATGAGTACCATCCAAATACAGCTACTCAAAATTTAATATGCTACTACACCTCCAGCGTAATTTGATCTATCAGTTCATATGATTCATATCATTTTTCCTATAGTGCGAAGACCAAGTTATAACGGTTTATACCGTGTTGATGCAAACCTAAGTATGACATATTATGTTTTGAGCAGATTAGTTCTCCAAAAATATACATAGATCGTTCTTATTAGGAGAGCGGGGACAACACGTAATTATGTCATATATTAAATTAGGAAAATCGAACAAAGAAAAGCTAAATTAATCGATTTTATAGTTTGTCATTGTTAAAAATAAAAAAATGACCTGTGATATGTAACTATCATGATAACCATTAGAAACAAAATTGGCTACTTGTGACGTTACATAGTTCATTTTATTAAAGAAAAAAGAAGGTTGAAGCAGAAAGTATGATGCTTTGTTAGTGTACGTTTAACATATGATTGCGGGGGTCAAGCAACTTTCTTAAAGTCCGGGCATTGGATAGGTGACCAAATTTACTATCTGCATTGAATGGTACGTTAAGAAATTATTCTATACCAATGCAGCTCTCTGCAGCAGTCCTCAGCAAGATGGCCTATTTCCCACTGTTTCCAATTTTTCTACGCTGTTTTTTATTTCATAGGGTTGTGCCCTTGATGTGGATAATCCACATGATAATAATAATACTTATATCACACCAATAGCCTAAAGTAAGGCTTGTGATACTAGTGTAATGGAAAAAGTTTCATAACTGAAACATAAATTTGACTCAGGTACAAATATCTGCCTCTTTTGGGATTTGAACCCAGGGTCATCGGCGCGAAAGGCTCGCTATCGTTGCATCAAAGGGTCTTCAAATATAATAACGACTTGGATTGGAACGCTACTGGGTTAAAATGCCCAATCAAAATGACTAGAAGTGATTCACCCGGCTTATCAGTAAGCATATGTAGGAATCATACCAGGTAACCAATAACTGACATATTTTGTGGTATTTGTTAATACAGAGTTTTTTAAACTATTTACCATTCTATTATTACTAAACTCATTTGCAATAAAAACGGGCACCTAAGCAATGAACCATTTTAAATGTTAATATTGCTTTGTTTGATAATTATAAGTAGTTTTATCCTCACAATTTGGTAAATTAATAAGAAAATAATCGTTTTCATCGGTATTTTATAAAATTTTGATACAATTTATGGGAAATAATGCTAAACCTCACTAGTAGTGTATGTTCGCTAGTAGTGCATATGCTCATGAAGTAAAAATAAAAAAGTTTTTTTTGTTTGTTTTTCTTTAATAAAGTAAAAGCAGATAAATGTTCAGTATCGAGTGTGACCCCCTCTAGCTAAAATCACAGCTTGAATTCGTCTGGACATGCTAGCGAGTATATCCCGGATACTTGCTTGCGGAATACGTTCCTACTCCGCAGTAATCACATTCTTAAGCTCTCTGATGGTCTGCGGAGCCGGTTGTACTGATCTCACACGCCGTTTCAGAACGTCCCAGACATGCTCTATGGGATTGAGGTCGGGACTTCGAGCTGGCCAATCCAAACGACGAATGCCGACCTCTTGCACATACACTTTAACATCGCGAGATCGGTGGGCGCGAGCATTGTTGTCCATAAAAATCGAGTCTTCACCTAGAGCGGATAATGCGGGTTGTGCATGAGGAATTAGAACTTCCGTTATGTATCGATGCCCAGTCAGTGAGCCGTTTTCAATGAAGACTAACTCTGTACGATCCATTGAATTTATTCCTGCCCAAAACATAACAGAGCCCCCACCATAAGGTTTGATTTCTTCGAAACATGCCTCTGCAAAGCGTTCTCCTTGTCTTCTTAGCACTCGCCGACGTCGATCTTCACCGAACAGAGATATCCTGACTTCATCAGAGAACAAAACCCTATTTCAATCTTCTTGAGTCCATGATTCACATTTTCTAGCGAACCTAAGCCTGCGAACTCGGTGCTCACGGAGTAATTTTGGGCCGTGGGCCGGGCGGTGACTGCGTATATTGGCAGCGAGAAGCCTCTTCCTGACCGTCCATAGACTAATATGCACAGTTCTTACTTCTTGGAAGTTGTTCTTAAGATCCACATTTGAGGATCCGCGATTTCTCAATGCGCGACTCACAAGAAAACGATCATCCAGTGGTTGGGTACATGGTTTTCCTCCAGAACCAGGCCTTCTCTCAGCGGAACCAGTCTCCTGATATCGCTGCCAGGTCCTTTGGACCGTCGAGCGACTAACATTTAGCCTCCTAGCCACGAAGCATTGGCTGAAACCCTCTTCAAGCAGCGCGATAATTTTGGTAGCTTTTACCACTTTATCTACCATTTTTGATACAGCCAAACAGCAATAAATAAAGCTTTGACAGTCAAGGATATGAAATTAATCGATGAAAATTGAATAAAAGTTATAAAAGTCGATGTTAACTTCTGGAACTTCGCGCCAAAAATGTAGGATAAAAAGGGGTTTTCTGTAAAAATGAGCATCAAATGAAAATTTGAATTTAGAACGTACTTTTTTAAACACCACGGCATTTTTAAAACCGGCCAGTAACGTGTACAAACGTTTGAAACCTTTTTTGTATTGTATCTTTTTAAAGATGAATGAAAATCAAAACCGCCCGTTTTTTTTGCAAATGAGTGTATATAAAGGTTAGTAGGCGAAAACAATTACCGTTAAAAATGATTACATCGAAGCAAGTATTAATGAAATTATAATTACACGTTGTCAACAATGTCTTACCGCTTATGGACGGACAATATTAAATATTAATTAAGGGTTGTGACCAAAAATATATCTATCTTTCACTTTATTTAATACTAACAAAAAAAAAATAGTTAAAGACATCTTTATAAAATTAGTGATTGACTTTAAGTTACATCTCAACCGAGAGGCGAACACTGTTGGAGGGAAACCTCTCTCTAAAAAATTAAGAGTTTTGCCATAATTTCCATGCTTGGCAGGAGGGTTTGAGATCGCAGCAAAATACCATAATTTAGAAAATGCTGCTGCTCATTTTATGGCCAACGGAGGTGTGTGGTGATTAGCTCTAGTATCATTGGTTGACTTTTACGTGACACTTAAGTGTAAAGTGTTAGTGCTATTCTACTCAGCAAGGTTAATAGATAAATAATAGTTAAAAAGAAAGATAATATGCAATTTGATATTGACTATTTTGACTATGCAATTTGATATTGACTATATTGACTATTTTGACTACTTAAACATGTTAATGTGATTTAATAACATCTATACCATTTCACTCTTGCGAAGATATAGATATTTAATTTTATATGCTTAAAATATTTGGGAAATAGAGTTGACAACCCTATTGTATTGCATATTTCATAGCGCATCATCACATACATTGTTAGGTTAAAATTATGGGAAAACCATGTCATAACATAAATATTAATATGCCCTTAACGATTCTATATAGTCATACTAAATTTTAGACAAAAACGAATAAATTGCTCCTATGTCAAGCCATTTCTGTTATGCTAATCACAAAAGTCGGCACAAACACCCAGACACAAAATATTTACTTTATAAAAAATATTTTATCTTACATTGACTTGTTTGAAGATTAATCACTTACTTCCGGTGATAGTCATATCGACATAAGCAATAGTACGCTATTATTAAAAAAAAACAGGTCTTGTGAGCATATAATTGGGAATCTAGTTTAGATAAGTTTTTGTTAGATTTAATTAGAATAAAATTGTTTGCACAATCATGAATAATAAAGGTAAAATTTTTAAACATAAACCATGAGATTATGATGAACAACGAACTGTTTTAATTTACACCTAGTCCTTATGTCGTTAATATCTGATTATGGATAAAAATTTCAATTTCTATCCGTATTCATCTGCTAGTCTTAAATTAGTAGAAACGGATAATATGTCTGTAGAATGTATTATATTAAATCTTCCGCTTTTGACACCCCTTAAGATTAGTTAAATTGCAAATTGCTATGGGAATTTGTTGGCTAAGCGTTAATACGACAATTTTCATGTCTGAACACTGTGATTTTATCGATCACAGTGATTTACGATCGATGATTTGAAAATATCATGTACTCACTTTAAGATGAGGGTTTTTTTATAATTCAATGATTGTGTAATGGTTAAGAAGTTATGTAGTGTCTTGTTTAGAAATTTAGCTTTGGGCGACAGATCGAGAGCAGAGGATAAATTACATTCTTTAATGGACACTCTAATTTTATTAAGTGGAAATTTTAGTTAACAAAAGTTTTTTTATAGATAGGATTATAATTTGTAGTATGAAACAGGATTAGGTTTAAGTGAAGGCGTTGGGATTTGTTGAAACATCCGCGGATTTCTTATGAGATTTACAAATACAGTTTCTGTAGTATATTTTTTTTCATTAGACGACATTCACGCCCTTTAAGAGTAATGGCTAAACTGCTATTATTAATGATACATTTATAACTCAAAAAAATAACAAGAAAACCAAAACTACTGATTATTCTTACCCCCGCCAAAAATCCTCCAGAGAATAATAAGCAGGGATTCAAATCACCTTTATAAGGATACACTTTCATAAGGGTTACACATTGAATCTGTTACAGAATTATTCCTGTATCACTTATTTGGGTGTTTTGAATCTGTTTTGCGTCGAACACTTATAAAAGTGTAACAGATATAATGTTTTCTGTTAGAAACTGTTTTACGTTTAACTATCTATGTGTACACACAGTACACCAACATAAGCATTTCAAAGTACGCAAATCATTAGTGAGATGATGCATAGTTATGCCAATGTGAACCTTATTGACTATAACAGATATTAACACTTATGAACCGGTATTTTCCAAAACAGATTCAAAGTGTTACAGTTTCTTTCTGTTTAACTTTTAAAACAGATATGAGAAACAGTGTTCAGAACACTCTATTCGGATACCGCTAAAATCTCTGATAATGAGAGAAGCACTAAAATGTTACGTTTTCTAACCATCGTGTCGTGACACACCCACCGTTGCATTTGTTTCGTCTTCGTGACTGACTGACTCTGCAATTAGTGCAACTTAGACGGTTGAAACGCTGCGGTTGGGATTCGACTCCTGTAATTTGGCAGTGTAATTACTGACACTTCTTGTCGCGATCTTCCTTGTCCAAGAATACTGCTTATTAGTGTTTTAGGTCTTATAACTCTTAAGTAACGTTGTCGTAGCAACATGATACATAATGACTTTGATCTATTGCATGTTTAATATGCAATTGCGGAGGTTAAGCAATATTCTTAAGAGCGGGTCATTAGATGGGTGGCCAAATTTTGTTATCTCGAGCTCATTTGTGCTTTGAAAGACACTTTATGCCGTTAGCCTGGCTTGTACCTCTAGTCTTTAGCAGAAACCGATATGCATTGAGTCTGTATAGTGAGTTATGATTCTGACCTATTGTTCCTACGTTGTTTTAATCCCTAGGGAAGAGATGGAGAGAGAGTGGTGTCCTCATTTACTGACTGACACACAGGCTGATGATGATGATTTTATTTTTTTATTAAGGATGGGTAAGCTCTTGATCCCAATCCATCCCTGGGGCCAAGACGGAATCCACGATGGAACGAGCTAACCCAGAAGGTGCCTATTCGCCCTGGCTTTGAAAATGGACGGGATGACATTTAGTATTTAATCCCATTATCCCAATGGTACAATCTGTGCTTAATTTGGAACTAAATCATTGGTCTGAGTTGTCCGAAATCTATTATTTACTAGCATTTTCCCGCGGCTATGCTCACATTAATGTAGACTACCGATTAAAAGTTATTTCAATTCCTAGGGAACAATACTTGTTCTAGATGACATGTATCCTTTGTCCTTTTCTGTACCCCTGACAAAATGTATGCGATATTTCATCATTATTAGTTGTTGATTTATTGGTAGTTAAGGCGTGAAAATGTCACAAACAAACTCACTTTCGTATTTATAATATTAGTTAAGAATATAGAAGCGGTTAGATATTATAAAAATAACTTGATTATAATTAGACTATACGTGTAGAAAAACAAAGCACTGATTAAAAAGTCCTTTTCTCATGGAAAAGAATTTATCCGATTATCATCTAAATATGCCATCGGAATATCTGTACATCTATATCAAATCGTGATAGCAAAGGAAAATGTATTCAAAACATTTGTTATAATAGCTTTTTTAGTTTGTATAGCATTGTGTTATGACTTCTCACAAAAACAATAGACCAGTATAATTAGGTCAAAATTATTGCTGAACTCAAAGTGATGCAAGTTCGGTCAAGTGTGTGCGTGTGAAAATTTGTCATACTGTAAATCATAAGGCTGTTTTATTTTGTTGTGTAGTAGTTATTATTTATTTATATAAAATGCAACGTAACATAAAAATTGGTTGCTTGAACCGGAGGATAGAATTACCCACACATTGGATTGTAAATTATATATAACAGAAATATTTATGCATCGTACGTTCGTTTAATAGCTCATATAATATTTAATTAAGATTATGTAGATGTTTGATGTTTTTGTAGAATCAATATTGTTGTGATATGGATAATACTAACAACTCGTCAAACAAATAATATCTCCGTTAATCTGTAAGTGCTTGCGTTATCAACTTAAACGACCAGTAGCTAATCGTTTTAAGTTAAATTATGATGATATTTTATTATTTTCTCAACTCTCAACTATTTTTCATTGTATGCGAGCATTTGTAGCTAAGTCTAGTCTTGTACTAGTAAAGCTAGTATTTATAAATATTTCTATAGATATTATATATTGGGCTAAGCTAATTGGTGTGAATGTAAAAAATATTATTATTATTATAATCTCCTTATAATGTCGATTCCATAAAAATAATCGAAATTATATTTAACACTTTTTTTAATAACGAATGCTTGATACGACATGACACATGCAAATAGTAGGCTCCAAGATGGCGGAATCAACTTTCCTTTGATTTGTTAATCTATTAGAAACGGCTGTCACGTTTGACAATTGACACTGATTTGTTATTTAAGCCCTCATAGGTACTTTTAGGTTAATAAATCTTAATACAGATATGTATGCTATTCACATGTTCAATGTATTGATTTGACATGGCTAAGGTTTGTCATATAATGTATGATGATATCAGATGTCATTGTCATGAAATGTCACTTTGAGCTTTCAAATAGTTTGGAAGTGAAATCTTATTCGTGACTTGTTCGATAAGTAGTAAATATGGATAGCGAACTATTAGAAATACTTCCTTTTTATTGTTTTTTTTAATACTATTAGTCAACAATTATACTTTGCGATCTGATTATTTGGTGATGTTCATAAGGTTATTCGATCAATCAAATAAAGTATATGTGATTGACCGTGTACAGCAGAGAAGAATAAAAGCAATCTTTCACAATCGAGAGGATTGTAAATGGTAATTAATGACTAGGCGATGCAGTCGCTAAGCTTAAAGCTACGCTAGCACCATATATTGGAGCGGAGCGTAATACCTAAAAAAAAGAAAAAAAAATTCGATGGGCATTTTTGCGAATTTCAAAATTCGGGCTCCGTCACAATCTGGTCCTAAACCTGTTGATTCGATTCCACAAAAAATATTAAAATCGGTTAAAACTTGGAAAGTTATGGCGTAACAGACATTGCGCCATTGAAGCTGATCCAATAATGGAGGTAATCACCATATACTCCCATAGATCACAAAATGGAAAAACGCGCCTACCAAGCTTCGAGATTATGGCAAAGCCCCCCATTTTTGCAGAAATCTTCCGTCCAGCAATGGATGTCTTCAAAGACTTTCTTTCTTTTGATTGCTTTATAAGATGGATTTGTAAGAATGCTAAGAATTGTGAGGATAATTGAAAATTTCCAAACCATTGTATTGGTCAACTACAACATTAAGAGTACCTATATTTCCCAATGCGCGGTATTGACAAAGACTTTCATGCAAAAAGCTTTTTTTTGTCCACAAAATTACTTATTGTTCTGTTCGTTTGAACATAATGGTATGTGGGAAACGAATCGATTGGTTTCTCATTCGGTAATGTCACTTAAACATATGTAATTATAAGAATGCCTGTCAAAGTCGTGGGAGTGTCGTGGGAGTGTAGTGAAAATAATCGTTTGACCTTGACATTGTCTAAAATTGCTACCTTCTTATTAGTTTTTTTATATTAATATATCAGACGTCACCTCAGTCCTCCTATGAATACGGTTTCTTAGAAATAGTCGTAACGGCAGAATTAAATATATCGACGGCGAAGTCCGACTCCTAACTGCTAAATTTGAAATGATACACAAGCTGAAAAAAAAACGTTTAATATCTTGACAAGTTAAAATATAGTAAAAAAATTTGTTTATTTTTCTTTTAACTTGATTGCTTGCAACTGAAAATACGCTAAGGAAATTTCATTTAAACATCCAAATAATGAATTTAATTGGAAATGACATAAAGGTGAATTTCTCAACGAATTTCAGGAGGTATTGGCACTTCGTCGTCGATATATAGAAAAACATGAAAATTGACGCAATTAGTGATCTGTTTAAAATTGTTTAAATTCAATGAGTGGTTGAAGAATGCGAAAGTATAAGACATAAATATTTGTTGACAAACACACAAACCACTGTGATCTTAGATTATAGATTAGTACCTTACAAAATAACCAGCATAAGAGTAATTGATCAATATATGGGTATCTTCCGATCTAGCTATGAGTGTTTGCTTAACAACTTTACTTATATATGGTGAGATGCAACTATTTTCTGTCGGATGCAAACTATTACAAACTATTTTAGTTCAGAAACAACTTTTTGAGATGTACTACGGCTATTCATTGCAAATTTAGTATTGGCAATAGGCTTGATTAACCTTTTTTCATATACTATAATTTAAGATAAATTAAATAAGAATTTCCGTTTGCAAATGTCAAAAGTTAAGTTAAAAGAACGAATGAATATATGCTTTTAATGCTATTCTACAAATTTTTGAGTATAGTTTCTGCTAATTATGTCCACGTCGTATAGGATTTTTTTGTCAAGGGAAATAAACTGTACAGGCTCTAAATTTTGACCTCCAGGATACATAAAAGTATAAAAATATATAAAAGATTTTTCAAAAATAAGTTTTTTTTTAATTGTAAATAGGCAAGCGCTTGACCGCTATCTCGCCTGATGGTAAGCAATAACGCGATCTAGGATGATCTGATCTATGTATCATATGTGCATATGATACATAGATATGAAATATACATATATACCATATGAGTTTGGCACAAATGCCTGTTTTCATCACACAAACACCTGCCCCATCGTGGATTCGAATCCAGGACCGCAGGTGCGAAAGGCAGCATCGCTACTATTGCAACAAACGGTAAAAAATTGTTAGATAATAATAATGAGCTTCGAAAGGTACATTAAAACTAGTTGCTCTTGTAGCAACACCGACCAATCCACATAGAGCCTATATCTATATAAGTTATTGCCCTTTCCATTAGTTCATCCACAAATATTTATTTAAAACACATAAAACTTGTTATACAATTAACAGTATTAGAGCGAGGCCCCACAATGCGTTAACCGCACCGCATCGTAATGAATTCGAGGTATAGGGTGCCACACACGTGGTGCGGCGCCGTACCGCACCGCGGACAACGGCGTTGCGCTTCGGGCGCATTACCCCTCCCCGCTTCGTCTCTCAGGCCGCAAGTCCGGCGCGCTTGCGGTGCGACGCCGCACGGCGACGTTTGTAGTTCAGTATGCATCGGGAGAAGTAGTGTGGAACAGGCTTTTCTTAGTTATTATATAAATAACTTCAGTTAAGGTAAATAGTAGTTAATAATGATAACGTAGAAAATAAAGGAATCATTGTTTGAAATCGTCGCTATCACCACTGTTAATAAGAGTTATGTTAATCTTTTTGAAATAGTATACTTTTACAGTTCTTTCTTGTATTCCTTTTATTATTGTACTATTTCATGTCTTTGTGTCAATTTTATGTTAATGTAACAAACCCTATCTTTGTTAATAAAAGCAGAGGTAGGAATGTTTTAGATAAAAACACCATAAGACCCCATCACTTGCTTTTTAATGAGAATTGATAGATGTTAATTACTATTAGTGCCATCGAGACCAACCGTTTGGTGTATTAAGTGAACAATCAATGTTTCTTAAAAAATAATGGATTAATGGATGGAAAGGAGCAGAGCAACTAACAAGAGATTTTACAGTTGATATTGAGTCCTGTAAGTTGGCCTTAAAGTTGAAAATCGAATAATGTAATTTCATATACCTGCACGGGTAAAAGTAGAACTAGAGCCAGGTAGTTTAATAGTAATATTTTTACATTTTTTAAGGCACCTACTTAGTCGACAGTTCTTACTGGAAAGTTACATAAAAATGATTAAGGCAATAAAAAAAAAAATTGTCCTCGGTTATTGCAATTGAGATTATAGGCCACTTAGAAAAACGGTGAAAAATAAAATGAATATTTTTATAGTGCTTTCCATACAAAGTCGAGAGATTCACCGTGATTTGGAAGCAAGTGAGATAATCTCGACATTACACGACGCACAGACAGACAAAATTACTGTTGCCTACGTAACAGCAATCAACCGTTATGATGCGTAGTGAAGCGATGCGATATAGAGACAATGTCGATATAGTCACTGAGTAATCAAATACTAACAACACTGAGTTGCATCTAAGAATTTAATTACTTAAACTTCGTTAAGAACTGACACATATTAAAGTAATCGTGGATATATCATTCCAGGTACAAAATGTAATTTACTTTGCATCTAGTCAATTATAATTATTATTATATTATCAAATGTTTATTTAAATAATTTAAGGTAATTTTTTACTTTATTATAACAAATAAGAAATTTTAATTTATGTTAATAAAAAGTATCGTGAACTATTATTGTAATATTTAAGCTCTCAAAGCCCGAATCTCAAACTTTTATAATTTGCTCTTTTATCCGGCGACATTATACGCAAAGTGTCTTGTGAACTTATTTATAATTATTGTACTAGCATTTTAATGATAAAACATAGTACAAATTTTCTCTTGTAATGCTACATAAAGCTTCCGTTACAATTGTATATTATGTAATGATATAAAGCAAATAAACAATAGGAGATCTTTAAATTAATGAGGAATATGAAGAATGAATATAAATAAATTATTGTGTATAAAATAAAGCATCTTATAATTAATATTTCATTGATATATTTAACATATTTTTACCATTATCGACACGAAAACACATGTTTGTTACAGCGTAGATACAACACTAAGTTGTCGAGACAAATTTTATTGTGATATACGGACGTCCATTATCTCGATATTTGTATGTGATTTATTGTTTTTACAAATATGCTTCTATTCGCAACCACTTCGGTAGTGTTGTAACACGTAACATACAATACAATGCACAAAGCAATTTTGATTCCATAATGCAAAAATAATAAATATATTGTGTGTTTTGGTTAAGCCATTATGTTGGCAACAATCTATGTAGTAAAATTATCTATACACTAGCTGACTCGGCCACGCGTTGCTGTGTTATAAATTAAAATAAAGACTATCCTATTTCTTCAGTTGGACCAAATTACACATAAATACCAACTTTCATCAATATCGGTTGAGTTGGTGGAGAGTTCACTGGGAACATACATTGTGACACTGGATTTTTATATATTAAGATATCATAAAGCAGTAGACACTTTGTACCTGAACATTGAATAATGTTATCAAAAAATAATGGTGGGTTATAAAATCAAATTACATATATAACAAACTATATATCTAAATTGATATATTATATATAATAGTTTGCATTTTATGGAAGTTTAAGGATATTTATATCTGTTGCATACAGGTTATTTTAAGTCATATTTATGATCGATTAAGCTTTTTAAATAAATAAAAATAAAAAGAGCAGCAAAACACAAAAGAGATATTTTTTATTTCTGTCTGTCGTTAATATTCGTCATTAGTGAACGGATTTCTAGCTGTTTTCACTGAACTTGATAGACCAAGTTTAACTTGAAGCAACATTTAAACATTGTTTCATAAATTTGAGATAAAAGAAATAAAAATCTATACTAATATTATAAAGCTGCAGAGTTTGTTTGTTTGTTCGTTTATTTGAACGCGCTAATCTCTGGAACTACTGTTCCGATTTGAATGATTCTTTCAGTGTTGGGTAGTCCATTTATCGAGGAAGGATATAGGCTATATTTTTTTATTCAAAATTAGGGATCCGTAATAAAATTGCTATTTTGTAACACAGGGTGTAAAATCGAAAACCTATTTTTGCGTGCGCTGCAAAAACTAGTGACAATAGAACAAAATGATGTGCTACGGATTTCTAGATCCCATTAAGACCTACAAAAAAGTCCGCGAGAACATATATCTAGCTATCATGGTTTAATGACAATAACCGATTTTGTGTTCAAAATAATTTATTAAATCTTCTGAAGAAAAAAAACTACGTTAAATATGTATCGTAATATTAATCTTTATCGAAATAAAGCATTATGTTATCAAGAGTATTTATGTAGAAGTAAAATACTTTCATCTCAATCGGATATTTCGTTTAAAAGTTATCACGTGTGTAAGATGTTAAGAGTTGGTACCTATTAATGAGTTATGGGCCATAGAGTTTTTTTATCAACATAAAATCCTGTAATAATCTTTTTCGAAATATATTTTTTGATGATTGTAAGTATAAGATCTTTGAAGAGTATAATAAATACATTTCTAAAATAACTCTGCTAAGGAAATCCACGCGCGCTTGATGCAAGCAAGACAAGACGCATGCAAAAGTGTCGGGATCTCATTGTTATCTACACTAATATTATAAGACGGAAAGATTTGTATTTTTGTATGTTTGAAATAAACTCAAAAACTACTAAGCCGATTTTAAAAATTCTTTCACCTTTGGAAAGCTACATTCACGCTGAGTAACATAGGCTATATTTAATGCTAGAAAAATTTAAAGAATTTTGTCCACCCGTGCAAAGCCGGGATGGGCCGCTAGTCTAGGATATTTTGGACATACGTATTTATATATGCAAAAAATCCTTCCACCTTCCGTTTAAACTCGGAGTTCCGCTGTTTCTTAAAAATCTTTGCTTAATCTGTACAATGGAACTTAACTCAAATTTGCTTTGCGTAGATAGAAATATCATTATCAATTTATTTTTTAAAAATTTTATATATTTGATGCATTTTCAATGCGATCTTATAAGATAAATTATTAGAATAGAAAAATACTAGAAAAAATCGACTCGGATCACAAGTCAATTCACTTGTTTACAAAATTATAAAACTAAATAGCTGTTTCATCTTAATCGATTCCCCAAACATTTGTAAAAATGTTTCTTTCGAATACAAGAGGATATTCTTCTCATTGATGAAACAACGCTGGCCTACAGCGTAGAACAAGAAAGGTACTACAAAATTTCGACGAGTGTTCACAAGGCTCGGTAGCTCAATTGGGAGAGCATTGGACCGGATTTCCAAAGGTTGCCGGTTGGTTTTCCGTCTGAGAATTATAATAATTTATCATTATCGAAGTCGCGATTCTCACCAAATATGATTCAGGCAAAAGAGTGTACATTAATCTGTGTCCGCGAATAGGCAGTGATCCCCAACAATCTCCAATCCTAGTTCTAGAGTACACACTTCCGCGTAGCTTCTTGCTTCGCGACCACAAATAAGTCGGGGAAATGCAATAAAAACTGCTGATGTCGACATAAACTCTAAACGTTAAGAAATAAATTTAAGGTTAAACTAGGCAGGCAGGTGTATACAAAACTTAAATCGTCATGTCTTTATAATAAATATGGCTGTTAATATAAATTTTATATTCTATCCGTTATTGATCTCTAATATATAAAAGAAGGACTTTGTGTGTTTGTTACCATACCAGCAACGCGTGGCCGGGTTATAGCAGCAATTAACGTTACCATAGCAACGCTTGGCCGAGTTATACCAGCAATTACATTACCATAGCAACGCGTACTGATACCTCTCAGTGTAGTTTTGAAGACTTTTTATAAAGGTTCTATCTTACAGGTATCAATGTAAAGTAACGTATATTTTAATTTATAATAAACCAGAAACGCGTGGCCGAGTCATCTAGTATCGAATAACTTTTAATATTCGGTGAGAGTTTGGAAGTTATTCATACTTTCCTTTATATTATTTAACTTTGGTGAAATATCTTTGAAAGATACCTTGAAGAGATACGGATGTAAACTTGTAATTTAAACAAAAAAATCCACTTAATTTAGTAAAGTATTACAATATAAAAAGCATATTTTACCTAATGATTACTTTAACAAGCTTATTTCAACACAAATGGCAATTAATAATGAAATATTCTTCCTAGATGAAATAGGAAGTGTTTGCAATTCAATTGCCTTCAGAATATTTCGTATCGATTATTAGTTTTTCTTATATCGATTGTAATTTGACGAATTGTTTGGGCTCGTCAGCAAACAATGGACCGTTACAATGATAAACTTTTTGCATCTCAATACCTTTTTGTTGAATAATTGATCTTTGCTTCTAATGCGTTCCATACAATGTTGTTTTAACAAATACATTAATTATAAAATCAATATTTATTTTGGGGTTTTTATGTTTACGGTTTATATATGACGTAATTTTAATTAGTACATTATATTATGATAAAATCTTGTGTGTTTATTACCATATATAGTTACCATAGTTACCATAAACCTAAGAATAACAGTTTTTTATAATCAATTAACGTTACCATATTGAATCTAACCCACAATATTCATTTTCAATTAAGATTTTTTTAGTTTATGCTAGGCTGATTTGATATCCGCTCCGCTAGTGACTTGATGCATCGGGCTCATTAGCCTTCTTGAGCAAAGGGTATTTACACAGGTTTTTAGTGGGTATGCCCTCTTTACCAAGTATTACGCCAGGTAGGATGAGGTGGAAGAGAGAGATATTGAAGTTATCTCTACCGTTTTCCCACCGTAAAGTATGCGTAACGCACTTTTCCTTGTGTAAAAAAAAAGTTTATGTGCCGATTATGTTGTATACAAAATGTATGATGCTAAGTTACCTTTGAATAGTTCATTTCACTAAAATTACCAGCGAACGTAGTATTTTTGTGTTAACTATAATTACGCTCAGAATTACATTTATTCTTGTGTTAACTATAATTACGCTCAGAATTACATTTATTCTTGTGTTAACTATAATTACGCTCAGAATTACATTTATTCTTGTGTTAACTATAATTAAACTCAATATTAGCATTTGGTTTGTACATATAATAAGTAAATTAGTAATGTAAAAGTGTTTTTCTTACCTTTCTGCTTGCCGTCATGCTGAATTCCTTTTTCTGAAAGGGAAACGTAACTTTTTAAATTTTTGCCTTTTAAAAAATTTAATGAAAGGTATTTGTATATTTTTTAACATTTGACAAAGTGGATACGTTGGTTTTGATGAAATATTCTTTACAGGTTCAGCTTTGAGCAGTGCAAGATTATCATAAGATTGAGATTTTATAAAAAAGCAATGTAATTTGACACCTATTACTCTGAGAGGAATATATTTCTAAAGCATCTCGTTTAGGATAAATTAAAGTCCAGTGATTATTATTATTATTGATTTAGGATATGGATTAAACAACGATTACGCATGTTTGTATTTGATATTGAATGCTTGCTCGAAAGCACAGTTTAAACTTGTGTTGCTTGATGTTTTGCCGACTGTATATTTCCAGAATATTAATTAACTTAAGATTACATTAGACTATGATGGGTGTATTAAATTCATCCAAAGTGTTTATATAGCTTTAAGGTACAAGACAACTCTTAATTACCTAAATTATTGATTGAGCTTATGTCTTAAAGATATCTCATATAGCCTATCACGGGTATGTAAATGACATAAAAAAGGAAGCTTGAGGGTTTAAAGTGCAGTGCAGTTAAAAATCCATATTTAAAACGTCCATTATTACTATAACTATCGTGCAAAACTGTCATACTTTTTTCGTTTAAATTAAAAAAACTTTATCTACTTTTGGAAAATTTACTATTTATTTAGTTGTGTAAGACTTTAAAGGGAGCACTTCTTTTGAACTATACGGCCTTATTCTTCCCTTCATAAGTATCTGCTAACAAACAGGACTACCAAATGTCATTTGTTTATTGTTGGACATACGTATTCCGTGCACAGTTTTGCAACGCTCTTTTACTGTCTTTTTTGTTGGAAATAAGTAAACTTTCTCGACAATAACCTTTGCGCAAGTACAAGCAATAAGTTGGCAAAGTTTTACCCCAGTTAGAAGATCTGTATAGCTGCGCATAAAATACAAACAAACATTTAATTTTATAGATTTATATACGATAATAAAGAAGAAAGATAAGATCAGAAACATAGTTAAAAGTAGTCTTTGCCGTTTAAAATGTATCAGACTAATTGTGGTTGAGATACACCATTTTATTATACGAGTGGTTACACTCTACACTCACTTCACTCTATAATGTTATACACTCTACATATTAAGTTGTTATACCTATATTTTCAATCCCCATCGGAGGTACTACGCTGTTATGAATTGCGAGGATCCAGAAAGCGTATTTCTTCAATGTTTCAAAGACGAATGACTTTTTATTAAATAAGAAAAAACTTAAGAGTATTTTATGATAGCATGGTAGTATTCATTCACAGCACCGTGCCTACTGCATTTTTGTAATTATAGTGTCAGATTTAGATTTATGAACTTCGTTCACTAACTTCCCCAAATAAACAAATAAAATACCTTAACATGTAAATTAGACAATAAAAACAATATTTTGCGGAAGAACTCTGATGCTGCCTGTACGCTATACCAATGATATATTAGTAATATTAATTTCTATGTTTAGAATTTTCCTAATTTATGTAAATGGTAGTCATAAGCAATTTATTGACTAGTCTCTTAGTTCGTATTATCTATGAGACAAGAAAATGAAACGCTAGGGTAAGTCAACGACTTCATAAGATACAAAACTAGTACTATAAACTATGATTAATATATTTTGAAATAAATTTCAAGCCTTCTAAATGAAGCATCTAATATATGTGTGTAAAAATTCCATATCATAATGTTTGAAAGCGATGAACTCCGAAACTACTCAAGCTATTTTAAAGATTGTTTTTTCAGTTTGCTGGATTAGTTCCGACTTCTGATTTAGCATAGGTTTAATTTTAATTTATTATAAGAAAAATATTGTATATTATAAGAAATGAACCACAGCAACGAGTGGCCGAGTAAGCTAGTTGTTTAATAAAACATGATAATTATATATAGTAACGATGACAAACTGAAGGAACATTTGTGATATTAATGTCGTAAATGACGAACTCTACTTTTTTTCTCATACATGGCAAACTACTATGTCAGTAGCAATGCATTGTTTGTTAACCTCGTCATCGCCGTATTCGCTATTGACAGCCTAAGTCTTACTAAAAGAAATTTCTACTCGAGTTCGTCTTGCTCAATTCTTTTTACTTGGATGCAATTTTAATTTTGGATTGATAAAAAGGAAAAAACATTGTTTGTCGTAAAGTCAGTTTACGGACGATAATTTTACGTGATAGCGTCATAAGAAAACATTGATGAAAAATTGCATACTTTTTACTGAATTATCATTATTTGTATAATATAAAGACAGAGCTAATTGAATATTTTTTTTGATTATTTTTTTCTTCGACAAATTAACATTAAGTTGTTATATTAAACAATGGAATCACATTAACTCTCATTAACGCTCTCGCTTGCACGCTTGGCTCAGGCAGAACGTTATACTTTTTCGTGCGTGCGCATCGTGCGTATCGATTTATAAGACGTTATCACGTCAAAAACACTACCAAAAAGTTTTTAGTTGATTGCAGTTTTCTTGTGGCTGTCATTAGAAAAACAATTATAAAATGACTTTAAAATATAAATGTGACGTACCAATATTAGAACCTATGAAAGTTCTTGCGACTAAGTGATTTATGTTTTATATATTTTTTTATAAAATTTGCATAAGTCTTCTTAGATACTTAGTTTGAATTATAGAGGTATTATTTGAATAAAGTTTTATGGCTTAGAATGTCAAACTAAATGCAAAAGCTCACCGTTAAAGATGTTGAGCTTAATTCGTGAATGGGAAATACTTATTACCATCAAGCCATATGAATTTGTATAAAATATTATTTTTGACGTGATAACGTCTTATAAATCAATGAACGCAGGCTGCACGCACGAAAAAGTGTGACGTTCAGCCTGAGTCGAGCGTGCAAGCGAGAGCGCGGAACAAGCGATAGAGAGGCACGATCGGCCTTAGAGTTTGACTTGTGGTGCATCTATCTCTCTTCCACTTCATGAAGTGAAAAGTAAATGTGGTTTCCATTGTTTATTACAACAACTTAATGTTAATTTATCGAAACAATTTTTTTTTCAATTAACTCCTTCTCTTTATTATAGAAAATAATGATAATTCAGTGACAATAATTCCATTCAATTCCTAATAGTATGCAATTTTTCATCGAGGTTTTCTTGTGACGCAATCACAGAAAATTATCGTCTGTAAACTGACTTTACAGACAACCAATTTTTTTCATATTATTTTCTCTTGAGAAAATTATTATAATTTTACTAAAGACTCCGATGAAGAAAAACGGTAAATACCAAATGACCTTATCATTCATAAAATAATTACTTTTGACTGTACGGCATAATTTCTGTTCAACGGATTGCTAAGTTATCTTCTAATTTTTCGGTTATTATACCAAGATCATGACTATTCAAATTGTAATAATGTAATCATGAATGTATATAATGTACATAAATATTAGTTTCATTTCATATTTAATGATGTTGGTAAATTTATTGTTATTACATTTTATTTTTATAAATATGACATGAGTAAACGACTTTTTCAGTACTTTGACAAGAGTGCTCCTACTGCAAGGCACGCCACATGCTTTGATATTAACTTTTCTAATTCTTAACTGAAAGAAAGCTTCACAATATATGTAATATATGGTTATAACCATAGATATGTTATTTTTGTTTTGTTTTTTGTTATTATATATCGAAATCACGCCAAATGCTCATAATTATCATCATTACAATGACCATTTAGTTCGATTCTGAGACATATCTGACGTTTGTTTGTTTATTTTTGTATTTTTTATGTATTCTTTTTCTAGTTGCTGACTGCTGGATTTTAAAATTTTGTATTTGTGGTGTACCTGATGATATGTTTAACCTGTTACCTATTATTATATATTCTTGTAAGCTCTGTACTGATGGATGTTATAATTAAATTGTTTTAGTGAAAACTATCAAAACATAAAGTTTAAGTGTAAAGGAAATGAATATTAGTCTCATATAATAAAATATTCTAATAATAAGCTCATTAATTGAATTTTGCTCTAGTCCTTTTTTGAGTAAAACTATATTTAAAACTTTTATCTAAATTAAAAATAGGATTTATTAGAATTCAATTTAAAAAAATCATTCAATTATTCCGTTTATGTTTTTTTTCAGAATTAATGATTTAACAGTTAGTCATATTAAATTTTTACACCATAACTATTTATACATACTTATTTTTACTTATTTACTTATTTTTTATTTTTAAGAAAACTTTAAAATATTTTAACATTCTTTATATATTCGTACTTATTAATCATTCATTAATATTCGCAGTATGTAGCTTCGAGTGGTTTGGCAGTAGCGGTTTTCGCTATATAAATATTGAATTTTACGAGAGTTAAAGCATTTTCCTTCTGCTTTAATACCGAATTCCATAACGAATCTTAGTTTTCTGGTTGGTAATTTTTTTTATTAGCGATGAATTTGGGAATTGTCATTCTTCTTTACTTTTGTATAGATATTATTTTACCCTAATCTTCATAAGAGTTTTGTGACGCTTTTAAGCGAGTTATCTTATAATTGAACAAGTGCGAAAGATCCTAGATAAGCAGAAATGACTTAGCAATTATAAAAAACCATGTCAGGTTGTTACAGTTTACGATACATCATATCAAACTAGAATTTGTGCTTTTAGTCGTCATGTTGCTTTTCAAACATGCGTGATATGTTTGCAAATTTTTGGTCACCCATCCTATGAACTTACTTAACCTACAATCATGAGATAAAGTGCAAGCTTATAACCGCATTTTCGTAAAGACTACTGATTAAAAATTATATTTATATCCATTGAGAAAAGTACTTTTTTCTAGAAGAAAAATATCCTATTTCCTTTTTTGAACCACTGATTTTAATGCAAAATTCATGATGATCGTTTGACTAGTTTTATTTTATTTAGGCTAACTAACCCATGTTAGCTCTTGATCCCAATCAATCCCGGGGGTCAAGATGGAATCCACGATAGAAAGAGCTAACCCAGAAGGTGCCTATTCGCCCTGACTTTGAAAGTGGACGGGTTATAAGTTCTCAGAAATACAGACGCAGGGAGGGAGTTCCCCGCCTTAGCTGTGCGTAGTTAAGGCGTGAAAGTGTAACAAACAAACACTTTCGTGTTTATTATATTATGTAGGATGCGCATTTACAATGAATGTAATGTATTTCCCACGTCGGGAGACCTTGTACTGGGAAGAAGCCACATAGGCCAAATGCGCCGATACGCCATCCAGCTCCTCAATGCTCAGTATATGCGTTTTTAATTATGTATGAACCATTTTATCTACAGATGGTGTTAATTTACCGGAACAAATGTGCAGTTTAGCACTGCCATTTTTTAAAGATCTATTTATCTGTTAGTTCACAGACATTAAGAACTTAGGTAAGGTACCTTCAACTTAGTTTGGTTGAGAAATCGTCCCACGAGATATGATTGTCTACAAGCCATTCTATTTAACATTGTTCTCTGTTGTACGATGTGTTTATTTTTAATTTTACTTAATAAGTACTTTAACGAGATATTATTTTCAAATATTATCATGCCAGTAGTTACGTTTTTGTTATAATTAAACTGGTTGTGTAAACAAAAGAAATGTCTGCTATTTTTGTGAATCTATAATCTAAGATCACAATGGTTTGTGTGTTTGTCTGTCCGCTCTTTTTCCCGCTCTTTTTCCATTGTATCAATAACGTTACCATAGAAAAGCGTTAACCGCAAGTAGTTCGTCTACCGGACGCTAGATGGCGCTAACGGAAAAGTATTTAATAATAGAAAAAAATAAAGAATTTTGTCCGGGACGGGCCGCTAGTTTATTTTGAAGAAAGTATTATGAGGGCGAAACCGAAGATAACAGAAGTTTGAAGATTTCTTTTTAAATGTATTACGACGAAATATACATCTCCATGTTATCATCAGATGTTTATTGTTCCCGGTGCTGGAGTGAAAGGTTCCCTAAGGATAAAAATTAATATACACATGGTCAAAATTTAAGGGACGTAAGAAAAAGAAATTATAAGTATCAAGTATTTACAAAATTGAAGTTCCATGGCGCAATCGGTAACACACTCAACTTCGATTCAAGTAATTAAGTAACTTTCCCAAAAATATTAACCAAAATTGACTTTGAGGTCAAAAATTTATTCTCCATTTATAAATGTTTTATTTTATAATATTAATGTCAAACATGCAGCGAAAACTTGAAAAAGAGTATATTTATTTTGGCTTACCTATATTAAGTAAAAAAAATATATTTAGAAAGTAATGTATTAACTACAATAATCATATTTTAGCCGTTATATTAGTTATGATTTTATTAGCTGCTTATCAATAACCAAATTAAGGATTATCATGCAGTTTGGAGTGTAAACGTTTATCAGTAGTAGACAAAATTATGAAATTAGGTTTCATACTCAAATAAAATATTTTTGGTCATTTAAATAAAACTTACTTTAATTAATCTATCTATACTGGATCTACGACGCATTTCTTCTTGTTTTTCATACTTAAACCTGACATATCGACTCCTTCATAGGAGGCGTGGATGAAGGAGGATGACTAAGGAAATGGTTGTTATACTTGTGCTATTTATTACTCATGTAAATAGCACTTATTATTTTTTTGTTCAGTTCTAAACTAACCAGGTTATGGATACTAAATATCACTTGCCTCTTGCGGGATTAGATCCCAAGGCGATGCGGTCTCGGGTTGTAAATGATACGGTTATCATATAAAGAACAGTTCTTAACAAAAGTATACTTTTTTCGTCGCTATAATTTATTAACCCAAAGCCTTAAACATGTCATATTCTGGGCATTATATCAAGATCGTTATTACAACAGGTATAAAGATTATTTTGGGTTATCTATTTCCTAATAGAAAAACCAAATCTTAACATTTTTGTAAAAATGCGTAACATAAATGCTTAAGTACGAGTGGTGTAAAGAAAACCAAATATAATCCTAAATGTTTTAATCAATTGCATTAGAGATCATGTGTTTGGTGTAAAAGACATCAACGTCATCAATAAATTTCTAAACAATATATTTAATATCACTAACTCACGAAGTGTTATAAACTAAACTACAGTCTGTTCAGTTCGTGTGTTCTCGATATTATCTATGTTACTTTATCTAATAAGGGAGAAAAAATTTATAAAGCCTGCAAGATAATTCTATTATCTTACTAAATTGATCGATATATAAAGATCTAATAACATCTTGAGATATACATATACGTTCAAACAGTACTAGCCTTTGAGTTAATGATAGGATACTATAGTCAACTTGCCGTCCTTTCCCCTATAGTTAACAAATTTAATTTCTTTGCTTATAGCCTTAACTATTGCTTTAATTAGTAGTGAATAAAAAATTATGAAATATTGATTTTTATATTGGATGAGATTATTGATTGACATTTCTTTTTTTCAGAAGCAATTGATTTATTTTGACAAGTAATTCTTTTTTAATTTCTAAAGCATTTAATATATCTTTACGTAAAAATATTTCATTATGTCTCTCCGAGTCAAAGTTGCTAAAAGACAATAAACTATATAAATCCTTAAATTTTTCCTTCTGATAAACGTTTTTCTCTTGATTGGGTTAATACTTTGTCTCATAAAGTAAACACATGTTAATAAACATGTGGAGATTGGAGTTCATATTTATACCATAGAAAAATATTAAAAACAAAGACTTAATAGCACAACAAATCTAAATATGTATAGTGAAACTACAATATTTTTGTGATTTTATATCAGGAAGTTTTTTTTAATATATTGAATTTATTAACTCTGTATATTGCAAAAACGTATAAATAAAGGCGCACGTATTAAAACTTTTTTTACAAATGAATCAGACTAATAACACGGTTCACAAAAATAACATTTAAATTTTTTTACGGCTCACGTCATCTTGTCATTGGAATCCTTAGATCATGGCCGAATCAAACATAGGATACTTCAATGAAGAGCTTTTAAAAAAATGTGATTTGAATACTAGATATCAAAAAGACTAAGAAACGAGACAACAGTTAAAACTTTTAGTTATTTTTTAATTATTAAGTTATAGTAATACGTTGAAAAGTTCACAATTCGATTATTTACTTTTTTCCAGATTAAATTCTTTGGAAGTTATTTAATAATAAATGACAAAAATAAAAATTACTGAATAATAATAGTGCAGCGTTTTAAACAGAGAAAATACTATATTTTGATATAATTTGGAGAATTGCCTACTCTAGTCTTTATTAGAAATATTACAGTCGCTGGAAATATACACTTGAGTCAGATCCAACTTCCCAAAAATATTTGCATTTCAACCGATTTATAATGTAAAATCTAAGGTTATAGGTTCAAAATTAATTCAGATAACTGGTGATATCGTGACGAACTGTGTACTTGCTTATTGGAAGATTTATATGTATATCTTAATATATATAAATTACGTGTCACGTTGTTTGTCCGCGATGGACTCTTAAACTACTTAACCAATTTTGATCAAACTTTGTAACTATCTGTTATTTGATTTAACTTAAAAGATAGTATAGATTTGATTTTAATTTATAAAACAGCAACGCGTGGCCGTGGCAGCTAGTATATGTATATATATATATATATATATATATATATTGTATATTAATTTTGTAACGTAATAAGTAAACGATTTTTAGAGTTAAAAAAGAAGTTTCCAGCTACTGAAAAAACAATTAAAACGCGTCTACTATCACCATAACAGGCACTAGTGAAATATCAAGTAACTGATTTAAACATAATTAAATAAATAAAAACAAGTATTTTATAAAAATTGTCACTACGACGTTACTATTTCACTTTAACGATGCGATCTTCGTTTCTTACTTATTACAAGTTCAATGTCATTAGGGTCGCAAGCTTTCAGAGACAATGTAGGTATATACAAAAATGCTTTGCCCTAATTTAATACCTTTATTTCACTTGTTTTAAAATTTAATCAAATAAATTACTATTTTTTATAATTTAGTTTATTTAGTTTAAGTTTTACATGATCTTTTTATTATTTCTAAATATATCATGTAAATATAAATTGATCATGTCATTTAAGTTGACTAGAAAATATTTTTTCTAGTTTTTTTACTAGTAATTTTCTTCTTCTCCATTCATTTGATGGTATAAAGTACTATTACTTCTATGCTTTTATCGTTTTTTGAGGATTTTAATCTAAGCCAGCAACACATATTAAATTGTTTAAATAAAAACCCTAAATGTATACAAAACATTAGTTTTATATCCGAGCTGAAATATATTCCTCTTTATTTTACATGTTTGCGATTAAAAGGACCGATCCACATTTATAAATCATCCAAACCATGAACGCGACCACTAAATAAGAAGCACACACACGTAACTTCACAACACTTACTTTTAGTTAATAATAACTGTGAACTTAACCGCGTAGTTCAAGTCAGACTGGCGGCGGTGCAGAGACGCTCACTTTATATACTTGAACTTAATTCTAAGCTGAGTTAAGCAAGGATGCGTAGGGGGGATCATTTCCGGGTTAAGTTGAGCGAAATCCGTTTTACGTTAGGATCTGAAGGTTAGAGTGGATGGGTTTCCCACCTGCGTGCGTGCGACCTTACCCTTTCAGGCGAGAAAAAAATGAATAAATGGAAATGAATCGTTGAAAAAGTCGTGTGTCTGAGGCGGGAAATGAATCCACACCGTCCGCTTAATCACCGCGACATTGGTTAAACTTACGACATTTGTCAAAGCTTTGTTACTTATATTTTATAAGAATATAGATTCATCAAATCGTTAGGAGTTTGTATTTTTAAAGATCCAATTAAAATATTTTTCAAATATTATAAACCCAGTTACGATGAAATTTCTTTTGAAAATTATTGAATTTTAGTTATTTTTGCGTTAACAGCGTATTAAATAATATAATCGACATAAAATCGACAAACTCGACACGTCATGCCACCATGTCCTAGCATTTTTTAATTTTATTTATTATTTAAAAGTAGATGTAATAATTCTTAGTTTTAACCATTGTCTTGGTAGTGTCTAGGTAGTCTTTCTGAGAGCGGGAAGTGTAGGTATGATTTCTAGATTAGAAAGATAGCGTTTTTATTTTCATTTTATATATATTTTGAGTATATTTTGGGATTTGTAAATGCAAGAGTAGCCAAAAAAAGCCCACACATACATTTATAATTTTACACAAATTTCACATATATTTTTACTAATATTTCAATATAGAAGTCGACTCAAACCAACCTCTCACTATCCGGGGGCGAGTGCTCTTCCAACTGAGTTACTAGAGGTTTCGAGTCCTGTCTGATACTCAAAACTCAAAACTAGATACCTCTATTTTTGGGTTTTATTATAGCTCAAATATTTATTAGGAAATAGAGGCTTCGATGCTATTTATCACGAACAGATCTTCAATCAAATTTTGTCCCAAAAATAAAAATTCTGCCTGAATTGTTATTATCATGTTAAAGTGATCATTTCTCTGACTGAAAGAAAAGAAAAAAAAAGTAATGTTGCCTAAAGGTTTTCAAAGAATAAAAAAATAAAAACTCTGTTTCTCTTACTGTACGCAACTCTCCGGTTCACTGGTAGAGAATGCCTAATGGCATTTAGTACGCTATTTGTACCATTTTGTGTGCAGTTAAGTAAATATAGAACCAACATTAAAACTTTATACATTTTTAGACGAATCTCTGAAGACAGGTCCAAAACAGAATGATATAAAATTCGTTGTCAACTATAATCCCAAGGCCCGACCGCTATCAGTTCGCTCCGATGTAAACAGAGCATCAACCTCTTTTCGAGTCTACGTAAAAACTTTGTGCATTCGTCCCGCGCCGCCCTGTATATATTTATATTGCTGAGTTTTGAACTTTAAATTGGTGTAGTAAAATTCAATATAAGTTGATAAAATAAGTTAGTTTTTCGTAGTTGTATGACGCTTGGACTAGAATATAAAGCTTGAAGAGCTGGCGAGCTTTCTGTTTCATTTATTTCATACAGTCCAGATATGAAGCCAATATTGTCACAATTTTTAACATAAATATCAGTCTCTATACATAAATAAATATAGTGTTACTAAATATAGAGTTTAGGATAGTTATTGATGGAATTTTCTGTTTTTGTATTAACATTTATTTTTGTGTCAAGAAGGATTGTGGTACACCATATAATGGAAAAATATAAAATGCGTGTGTAGCATAAAATATTGTGCAACAATAAATATATATATATATATATATATATATATATATATTTAAAAGGTATATGTATTTATTCCTATAGTTATTGTACTGTTTTTAAGTTTTTATTACCTCTATCAGAAGTTTCCATTCCTCCCTATTTTTCATTACGTAATAATTATAATAATTATGATGAGTTCTATGTGATTATCACTATCTGACTTCACCGGACACCGTGATTGTGTTGACTTTGTGCTTTTTGTTGCGTATGTGTTTATATGTTTTTTTGTGGATAAGTATTTGTTTTACTTCTGACGTCTGACATTATGTTATTCCTTTTTTTTTTGTTTAAAAAAATTATATCCGTTCCGTCACTTGGTGTTTTTTTTATTACCTATATATTTTTGAATAATATAAGTTTAAAATCAAAATACTCGGTTGAAGAGTCTGTGCTTTGTATGGAATATTTTGTTTTTGAGATTTTTTTTAAACATATTTATTGTATTTGTTTATGGTCGACGACCGTTTGACAGTGAACTGTCTGTTTAATTGCACAAAATATACTAGGTTACAGTAAACGGAGGACGGTGTTCGCTTTCGGATGGTGCTGGGAGGCGGCAAAGATACCCAGGCTAAAGTCTTCCAGGGAGAAAATCAGAGCGCAAGCGTGCGTAGCTCTCTTCACCTGGCCAGGCTAGCCGACGCCGGATGGGTGATCCTAGGAAATCACTCACTAAGGAGGCGTCTTCGGGCCGACTGCCGCGGATCGTAAACCGTAAACGACCCCACAGAGCATCAGCAGTCAGGTGGTACTTCCTAGTGGTTTTTTGTTCTTGGGTATGCCCAGCCTAGCAGCGCCTCCGTGCGCTAAGGTGTGGGAGATTTCTACATATCCCCACTAACAACCCTAATGTTCAATTTTCTAATGTCTCAAAAAAAGAGAAAATATACTAAAGAAATTTTAACACATTAGTAAATTCCTTACGTTTTTTGTTTCCGCAACACTTACAAGAATCGGTTTGGTTTTGGGTGAAAATTCTGTTTCGGTCGGACAATTTGTTGCGAAAGAATACAGAAATAAATACATTAAATATAAACGAAGTAACACAATTTAACTTGTTAGATTTAGCCTTAAGGTGGCCTTAGCCCAACAGTTGAGATCAGGGTTTAACACAGGTGAATCGAGTTCGATCCTCGTTGCAGTACTCATACTATCGACGTAGACCCAATGGTAACACATATCTTTCTATTTATCTTTTTCTTTCCACCATGTTGCTCCAGGGCGAGGAGTATCTCTGGCTTCAACGCCTGGACGCAATAATATAACGCTAAAACAAGGAACTTTGAAATTAACAAAAATATTACCGATTGCTTAAAATTTACCCTATAACTTAACAAATAAGATACTAAAAAAATGGTAACACATGCATTTAGTTTACCTCGAGGGGATACTAGAATAATAATAATGTTTTTATAGCATTGTTAATTATCTTTGAAAAAATCATACACACAAATCTAAAGTTGAAAGCAATAAATCCAAACAGTCTCAATTTAAAAATTTTAAAACGTGCATTATCAGTATAATACCCCCATGCATATCAGAAAGAAAAGATTAAAAATTATTTTGCCACAAAATAAAGTTATGGTAAATAGTAAAATAAAAAATTAAAACATATAAAAGATACATATCTATAGTTATAACTTGGAATAGGTAGCAATAGAGTTTAGGCAAGAGTTGTAAGTACCTATATTTCATTGTTGTGTTGTTACAATCTATTGGAGGTTGTAAAATTTCAACTGTTTGCTTTATGTTTAACTTAATGGTTAAATTTTAATTAACTTAGTAGATAATCAATAGGTATTGCCATGCCCTTTGCAGGATGTATTGTAATTATAAATTGTATGTACGCTAAATATATGCATTGAATAATTAAACAAATAAAAAATTTACACACTTATATATATTTGCTTATATAGGTTATAGTTTAAATAAATAGCTTCATTCTACTTGTAATAAAATAACTATGGAACTGATTTATTTTAATTTGTTAATGAAATAAGCAGAATAAAAGAACTTTGAAGAATAAATTTAGAATACAATAATAAAATAAAAAATAGTAAGGCGATTTCATGTCTTAGGTGAGGATTTTTGAAGTGAAAACTTCTTTAGTGACGTTGTGCACTTTTTGGGATGGGTAAAAGATGTTAAACTCGCGTCAGGACACGTGACTTGATCGAAAATTCGTAAGATGGAGGGAGAGTAGACCGTCGGCGCGGCGTAGGAGAGGAAGTAATATCCCCCTCTCTTTATACCGCGCGGCGAAAATGTATGCCTGCTCCTGCTGTTTCGTTTAAGCGGCTCAGGGCGCTTGTTTGTGTGTTTGTTGTCATGTTTGTGTACGATAACGCAATAAATGAATATTGTATTTTACCACATAAATGATAGTACTTTTATATTGATACTTAAAGAAATTCATACGAAATTATTCCCTAAGCATTCCAAAATATCAAAAATGCCGGCACTCCCGGAGTGCAACCCGTCTTTTTTATATAAATAAATATCCAATAATTATTTTTTTAATTTTATAGCATAAAAAGGACATTAAAGAGAAAATAATAAGAAACCAGCAGTGGTAGTGTATCAGTGAAAGCCAAACTACTGCCTTTTTTTCAAAACGGGTGAGACCTTTCCACTCCGACTATGCTCGTCTAGTTCAATTCAACTTAATTCAAATTGTTTTTTGCTTTGTATAAGTTTCTTTATTTAGTTTCTTTTCTTTGTCAAAGACCACGTCTTCATTTGCTAGTAAACTGGATTCGAACCTGGTATCATTGACCAGGTTATTTATACTAGCAGGCTAATGATTCCAAAGGTTACCATCGTACACCTCCCCTAGATTGGAAAATGGTTGGTGGTGGTTTTTTAATAATGGTCGTTTACTGCGACCTTCACTCGCCTTCCAACGTGTGTGGTCCAGCAGTGGGACCTGTTTTAGCTGAGATGATAATGGAGATGATGATGAGAGATGACCCTTAAATAAAAATTACTAATAGCTACATATGGTGAATGACACCATAAGGTAAACGTTTTGTTTAAATTACAAGTAATACAAATGTCATCATTATTTTAATCTAAGTGGTCATTTAAGTTCAAAAGGAAATTTGTCATTATTTAGTAAATGGATGTGCAGCTGACTGTACTTAAAGTATGTGATACAATTTAATCGGTTATTTCCTTTATTTAACTACATATTGCACAGATCTTTTTCAGTTGATTTTACGAAACCAGACAGTTACGTTAGAATTTAATTTCATAATTTCAAGAGTCTTCTTTATTCAGACTGCACTAGTTCACAAACATAAAGGACTGTGTCAAAAACTTTAGTTGGCAACCGCTGTAACTTATTACAATAAAATTACAGTAATTGCACACTAAACTAATCAAGATGGAGAACTTCTTATCTTTCAGCTGGGATTGTTATTATTAAAATTTCATATGCCTTTTTCGATAATTTTAACTCACAATATAAAGATTGTATGTAACCAAAATAAAAATATAATTTAAATATTATTTGTAATTATAATTTTGTTACATAGAAAAGGCGTTATTTTCTAGAATAATTTCAATTAATCATTACTCAAATCCGTTACGTCTCTCTATCATGGCGTGTGTTCTTCTCAAATAGCTATTGGAAAAGAAATTGCTTTAGACATAAAAATTAGAACTTAAATGTTTCATTTAAAAAATATATATGAATAAAACCGTGGCGAAAAAAAATTCTCGGGTAGAATGCATACTTTAAGTTCGTCCGTCTATTACATCAATTGTCGTGCTACTAAATCAGGTAAAGGCCTACGCTCACATAAATGTTTGCCTTTTATAGAAACTATGGTTAACTAATTACTATGCTTTGTAAATTATGTCAACTATATTCTTCCGTACGGGAAACCGAAGATGAAATGGTGAATATCAAAGTTTTAGTAGGTATGCCGAGAACGTGAATTACCCGTAAATGTAAATTTGAAGAGGAGGGTAGTCTAGCATAGCCCTATCCATCTATGACAGGTGTATGAGCGATTTGTTTTTCCTAAGCATCCGTATTCCATGTTTCATATTTCACAGTAGTCAGTAGTATGTCAATTACACAATATCCACGGTTACTATTATGGTCTTACATTTGTCCGTCATCTTCAAATCTACGCGCTGACAGCGTTGTTTATCTTATCTATAGAAATGCGGTCTGTTGATTTCATCGCTGATATGAACTCGTGTTCAAAATATTGTTTTGTCGTACCGATTTTAAGTTCAAGCCGGAGATCAGTTAAGATTGATAGTTTGTATAAGAAAAAAGAGGCGGAGGTTGATTTTAAAACATTCTTATTATTTTAAGCGTTACGGTTACATACATTTAAGTCGTTGCTAGGTATGCAATCCCATTATTTTAGGATCAAATTCATGGACGATATTTTTTATTTGTTGGTAAATTTGAACGATTTCTATAGAAAATAACATTTTGAAAAATTGTTTGGACACTAAACATAAAATAATTACGAATTCTTATGTAACCGCAAATTAGTCTAAAAAGTTCTATTTGATTCAAAAGGAATTTAATTTTTTCATTAATATCGTGTGGAAAAAATAATTTCAGGTTGGAAGGACACTCTTTCCAGTGTTTTTTACATTAATATATGTATATATAACTAATGAAGCAAAAAAGTTTTTTATTTTTACAATTAAACAGACATACCATATTTTATTTTATTTTAGAAACCTCATAAATCAGAGTTTGCCTTAACTTTATCCCCTTTCTGAGCAAATTTAGACCGTTAGCTTAAACGATTTATACATTAAGTCATATTTAGAGGACATTCAGTAAAATGAAATCTATTCCGAAGGTGTTTAAACATACGTATCATGGCCGTATTAAGTATACATTTATACTTACTTTAGTAAACAAATAGCAATCAAACACAAATTCGATTATTCTTTATATTATTGTTACGTAGTATTTTAATACAATAGTGGAACCCTTTCTTTCCTCACTTCTTTCCCGCTTGTTAGGCCGTGTGTAGGTCACTCTCGTACGAGTCCATTTTATCACGATCAGCCACAATGCCGCATTGTTGGGCACCAGCAATAACTCAATTATAATATGACTTAAGGTACTGTCACACGATGGCGCGTTACGATGTTAGGCGCTGCAGTGCAAATAATTCTGCTCATTGGTGGACACATGGAAGCAGTGCGACAGCACTGTAAATTACTGCAATATTCCGCAGAGTCCTTCCCCTTCTTTAAAAAGCATTAAGTTTTAAAATAATGTTGATATTAACCTTATATTAATATTATAAAAAAATTACATATTTATGTTCATTGTATAAAATTAGCAAGAATTAAGTATTTTAGCACATTTTCATTTAAAATGTGATTAATTATTATCTGACGTCATACGAAATCCTGTAATTTGCATTTCTTAAATATTATTTTTATAATGCATAAAAGTTGCTTAAAAACCTACAAGTTTAGGTACTCAATTCTTGTCTTGAGTTATTTGGAAATTTGAGTCAATACCTTAAAGAGCAAATAAAATTAATAAATTATATTAGTATTAAATATAAATAATAGTAGAAGTTCGCAGAATCGTGAAACTGAATAAAGATAGATTGAAACGGATGTGATTCGATGCTATTCGATGACTCGATGCGTGCACCTCTTCTCGTCGAATCTCGTTTGTCTTTAACACGGGTTTTAAGGACAGTATCGTGTATCCTCATAGCACATAATATTTTTTTGAATCGGTTTAATTCTTCAAAGCGTAGTTTGCAGCGCCATAGCTCAAATACATGATTCGTACTGCAGTTAAGATCGTGTGGACATACTCTTACTAACTCACTGACAACTGTTATGTGCTAATTGCCGGTTCGTTATAAAACAATATTATATTTATTGAGTTGAAGATGTGGGGCACAGATTGTTTTATAAAAGAAAAAAGAAAATAATTAGTGGAGAAACAAAAACAATGGATCTGGTGTAATATTTGAGACGGATTATTTACAAAAATATTACTTTTCTGCGATAGTAATGATTGCACTTTAAAGGCTGCCATTAAAGGCATAAAATAAATGATCTATTTGTTTTGCGACTCGTAAAAGATTTTTTTTTTTTTTTAATAAATTTGACAATAATTTTGAATTATGAGGCTTTCTGTTCGGACTGTGTGAAGTCCTATGAGATTCCTTAAGCAGTTGGTTCGTGCTGCATTACTAACGTATTTATTTAAAGATCTACTACAATTCCACTGGTCAACAAAAATTTTACACAGAGACGTGAGTATACTTTTCCGAAGGATTTTGGTGTGCTGAACCCAAATCCGGTAGCAGAATTGCTCTATCACGTCAGGTTTTTGAGATATTCTAACCTAAAAGTGCAAAAAACGCCGTTTTTGCCCATTTTTGAGGTTATATGATCCTTCAGTTTTTAGTATACCTAAAAAACTACAGGAGTCTTCTTAAAGTACAAGTCTTGAACTTTCAAATGGCGTTGAGTTTGTTTACAAATTCTTCTTTTTTTTTTTGCTGAGATATCGTATTTTGAAGTTCATTTTTCTCAATTTTGCTTCATGCTACCTATACTGTCATCAGTTTAGTTTAGATCAGTTTCAGTGACGTGATAGAGCAATTCTGGGACCGGATTTGGATTCAGCACACCAAAATCCTTCGGGAAAATATACTCAGGTGTCTGGGTAAGAAACTTTGTCAAATTTTGTTGGCTTGTGTTCTTATGCGATAACTCAAATTATTAACATTCTCTTAAAAGATACAAGCACTATAAAAGTATTAGTAGCACTATAAAGGTATGTTAAAGTACTACTTAGGCATAGTTAATATTCTAGGCGACTAAAATTACAATCTTTAGTGTGTAAATGCTTGCTTTCAGAATTATATAAAAACAATGATATCCAAGTTTACGTAATATTCATCGGCTTAAATATATATTGACTTATGCGTCTGGCGTCTAGCAGTTAAATATAAAAATAAAAAATATAATCACAACATTAACAGTTAAATAAAATAAAAATTAAATAGGTATAATAGAGCTCCTATGAATGCCGTCGCATGTGTCAAAAGCATAGTTTCTAATAAATTCGTTTCGGTAACAATTATTATTAACCATTCAAACTCTACCTCAGATCACGAATTATACATCAAAATATGTTGTGAATCTCTGCCGTATGTTAATTTTGCAACAAAACAGTAGTAATTTCAATGGCTTGTTTTTTTTTATGATGACAATGCGAACTTTTTTAAACTTTAGTAAAATATTAGATTTTATGTTGACTATTAATGATGTATTATTCAATCATAGTGTTCACGTGTAACCTTTTTTCATAAAAACCTATTTCTGGTGTTTAATAAAAAAAGTATTTGTAGTCTTTTAATTGGCGTTATTTTTTATAGGAAGTAGATTTCAATTATCTCGTAACTTTGAATATGCCGTCAATTATACACTTTTTACTATTTTACAAAGGATTTTTTTCTGTCGAAAACAAGAATTTGATGATTTAATTTCAAATTATTGATATTCCAAAGTCGTATTTAACACATTCAGAATACATTTCAATTTCAGTTGACAAGCCTTATTAAATAAATACAGAAACATCGCGTCAGAATAAGTCGTATTAAATTAATGTATAAAGGTACAGGTTTCAGAATAGTAGTTTTATATTACTATTAACTTCATTATTAATTGTGTGAAACAAACTACTAAAACAGAAATTATGAATCTTTACAGGGTAAAGATAATATACTATAATATACTCATCACCTAATAATTGACTACAATTGAAAGTTGGGAAATCAATTAGTAGTTTCGTAAATCATAGTCTAATTTTTTATCGAAACAAATATTATTACCAAATTTTAAGTGTTATATTAAAAACTTATGTCCTGGCACTGGTGGATTATTGCTTTTAAATTTTCATTATAGAAAAAATAAGAATATATTATTATAGAAACTATAGAATACAATGTAGATTCCTTAAAATTCTAAAATGAACACGCGTCTCATTTCAATTGGTGCTTTGAGAGTCAAATCCTTACTAATTTATAAATGCGAAAGTAACTTTGTCTGTATGCTACGCAATCACGCCTAAACTACTACACCAATTTCAATGAAATCTGGTACAGAGATAGTCTTGAATTTGAGAAAGGAGATAGGCTACTTTTTAATGCGAAAAAAGGTCTGCCCTTATAGCTTTAAAACAGGGGATGAAGCTTTCTATGGAAATTATAGGTTAATATTAATTTTGTAGGTTTTTGATTAGATATATCTGAATACAACTATCAAAGTTAGTAAAAGAAAAGCTTACGGCCCAGAAAACAAAAATATAGAAGAAATACAGAGAATCACGGAATCATTACAAAATATGAAATTGAAATTAACGCAAGTAACAAAGTTGCCAAGCGCCGCGCGCCATATACAATGAGCGCTGTGTGTCTGTGTTACGCGTAATGCATAAAATTTATAAAACGTATGCGAATATTAAATTTTGGTTTTGCAAACTTTTTACAATTTAAGTTGTTTACACGATTTTTTGTCTTACTTAATGTCGTGGCTGAAAAAAAAATCGATTAGGTTATTTAATACTTTTTCTTTAAGTATTGTTCAGAATTAGATTACATTAGAATTACTTAAAAATTCAAGAATAAAAAAAAATTATTCAGAATACGTAAAATACCATTGTATTCGACAAATTTGTAGTTGGTTTGTTTTCATAATCTTTGCGTTATTTATGTTCTTAAAAAACGAATAAGTTTTTTCGAAGTAATTTTAATATTTTTCTTTTCTTGCTTTCAGAAGTTAAATTAAGTGTAAATAGTTATAGAGGTTTTGTTTATTTGGGTCAAGAAAAGTAGTTGAGTACTAATTTATTTAGGTTCCTAAATAACTTGGGTTCTTATAAAATAGTGTAAATACAAATTAAGTTATTTAGGTAGTAGGAAGGTCGTTATTTTTTATTATTTTTACGGTAAAAAATAAAACAAAGTTATAGTTGTTTTGTTAATTTGTTTTAATAAAAATACCTTTTAAATCAAGAGGTTAATGTTTTGATTCGTGTACGTTAGGTATAAGATTATTTGTTCAATTAAGTTGCTTTTATTCTAATAAATATGTGCAGTTAATAGTTTATTTTAATGTATGTATGTATTTTATTTGCAAAATAATTAGCCTAAAAAATAAAAATGCTGGCGAGAGTCACTATTCCACGCGGACGAAGTCGCGGGCACAGCAAGTATCTACATATATATTTTGCAATCGAGACGTCACTAAAGTAAGCATAAAAAATAACAATAGAGTTGACATTTCAAGATTTAATTTTATAATTTTAAACCTCGTAAAATTGTTAAAAGTGTTAATTTTAAATGTTTATAAAACCAAATGAGTGTCTGATATTTGCTTTCTTGAACGTGCCGAGGTAATAGTGTCAATTCTATTTCACAAAATACTATAAAAAGAATTATGTTCGAACGATTTATATCCATAACTCTCTACAAGATCCACACTTGAATTTAACAACCGTGATAAATCCTTAATACACTCGTAGATTTGATAGTGCAGCGTAAATGCTCAAGCATTATTAACTTATTGCATTGAAGTAAGAGTTAAATTGCAAAGACAGCTGTTTTAATAGTTATTTTATGGATTCTACCTCCGAAAATGGAAGTTAAGCATTACTCATGTTTGTGCAGTGCCGAACTCTGGTGACTTGCACTTGAGGAAATATTTTTCAGCAAAATTCTCAAGAAAAAGAAATAAAATTAAGATTTAAAGATTATTCTACATAAAAAGTTACTTAATGACTGTTAAAAGTACCTATCTTTATATAACTTTGTTTATTAGCTGTCCTGTTCTGTAACACTTTTTTTGCTCCAGTCTTTGCTACAATCGCCGCTCAGTTTATTGATATTGTTAAAGCACTTTCACAAAGAATGTTCCAGAATGATAAAAATTAACGCACATGTGCTGATTAATAAACTTAGAGTAAAAAAACTTCTTAGATTGTATTCCTGTTTCAAAAGTTTTAAAATAATTTATTTCTACTAAGATACTGAAATAAATATTTTGGATTTTTAGATTTTTGGACATAAAACTATAAAACACTATTAATATTTTATGTATCCTGTAAAACTTTAAAGCTACTCTGCAACATGTTCACTATCCAAACATACAAAATTTTTAAAATCACTTAATTACCGTTTTAATTATAATATTAAATTGTATGAGTCCTCCCTGAAACAGTATAATTTACAATCCCTTCAAAATAGGCGTCAAATGTTTGACATTATATTTCTTTATAAAATATTAAATGGTTTAATAGATTCCTCTGAGCTTCTAAGCAAAATTAAATTCGTAAGCCGTATGCGTATACTTATGCGATCCTCTCGCAAGCGATCATTATTTGTCCCGCCATCACTGACTAAATTGTACACACGGAACTCCTTTATTTACCGTTCCACCAACATATACAATAACGACTTCAACGATATCGATTTGTTCAATTCTTCTCTTTGCAAATTAAAGAAAACTTTAATACATAAATTAGACAATGATAATTAATTAGTACATCTACTTATATTTGCCTCACAATTCACAATTAACAATTAGCTTAAACATTTTTATCCTTATTGTTTTATCACCATCCATGCGACGATGTATAAATGTGTTGAATTGTATTTTATTTTTTAGTTTAATTTTGTCTAAAATTTATATAGAACGCTCATTTGTTTTAATTATTGTAATAGATACTCACATTATTGGCACTATAGGTCTATAGCTACCTAACTTTGTTATTACTTAATTATTATTACCATATACGACTGTTTGTTGCCATAAATAAAGAGAAAAAAAAAAAAAAAAAAAAACGGATCGGTGTATTAATAACTGACTTTGTTAGAATGTCACTAACGTTTTAAGCAAGGTGCTAATATGAATGTCGTTACAGGTGCCAACATATATCTTAATTCAATTATACAGTATGACCCTGGTTACAACTCTGTAATCATTCGTTTTGTTACAATAATTGTTGTTTTTGTTAATTATAGTCTTGTCCATGGCTTTGTTTCTAAACAAGGCTGCTTTGAGTAGGATTACTGATGAGTTATTAATTTACTAAGTGGGTAGCAATTACCTTTTTATTGGAAGAAAATTTAAAAAATAGGTAATTTATGACAGAAACATCAAACTTTATTACAGAGCGGAAGTATATCGATATTTTTTTTAATTATGTCTATAATTTCAAATAGTGCCTTAAAATATTGGTACTAATTTCATTTAGCACACTAATTACTGAGCCTAATTTGATATACAGTACAGGTTAGATAAGATATTGTGCCAAAAGTTTGTGTACCAAATGACAAATAAACGAGAAACAATTCGGCAACTACTATATCCCTATCGAGTACCTACATTCGTAGTGCGTAACTACGTCTTTACTTTTTAACTTTTATATGTTATTTGCATTTTTTCAATGTTCTCTTATAAGATGTTTCATCTTAATCGATTGTCCAAACATTGTAAAAATGTTTCTTTCGAATTCGAGAGGATGTTGCTTTCATTGATAAGACAACCCTGGCCTACAGAGTAAAATCGGAATGGTACTAGAAAATTTCGACGTGTGTTCACAAGGCTCGGTAGACAAATGGGAGCGGAGCGTTGCGGGTTCGAATCCCGTCTAAAAATTCACTTATGAGCAGAATCTATTTTTTCTAGTATTTTTCTATTAAAATAAGATAATATATCCCAGAAGGGGCAGATGTTTATGTGATGAATACGAGCATTTACCTGAGTCATGGTATAAATATTTTCCATAACACAAGCCTAACATAACCGGGATTTCTATGGTGACTGACGATGACAATGAAAGAAAACTCTTGTTTAAAAAAAAATTGACAACGCAAGATTTTAGATATTTCTGTTAATGCCTCTGTACAGCTGAACAGTAAAATCGGATGTTTTATTATTGATAATAAAATTTCTACAATCTCACCAATAATTTTTGACTTATCCCAAAGTAAGCACCGTGAAGCTATGTTATGTATACTAGGGTAATGGATGAGTGTCTAGATAGATTTGTAAATCATAGAAATACTCATGAAGAGGTTTAACCCTCAACCACTGACGTGCGTATGTGGTACGTCACCCAAACAGTTTTACTTTCAAAACTTCAATTTACGCGGGAATTTCTGCGCGTCCTTTTTGGTAGTTTCCTAGTTGCCAGTGACGCGTGTGTGGCAGTGGGGAGCGGACGCCTGCCATTTTCCTAAGCAGGTGAGTTTGACTACTCGACGTATGTGGTACGTAGCGTCAGTGTTAGTGTGACTTTTTTAAAATATTTATTTCTGTTTATCGGCAGATAAAATGAACGGTAAGCAGTTAAATTCGTCTTCATTGCCATCTACCTATAAAATATTAAGTGTTCAATTGAATAGTACCAATAACGAAGAAATAAATTGGAAAAAGTTTAGTAACGCCACACCTACATCGAAGATACACGACGCCGCAACTTCCACATGAGCTCTCATATCTCACTGGCCGTATCTTAGGCAAGGACAAGGATAGTGAAATAGGTCTAACAAGCAGCGAATTTCTCAGATTTGACACTATTAAGATTTGTTAGGTACATATGTTTCAAACTGAAATGTCGCAAAACGCGGTACGGCTGACAAGTTTGTCAAAAACCGACCTGTAACAATTGTTGTTAAAAAGTGCTTAATATTATGATTTATGGCAATTGTGATTATTTCCTAATTAAATCCGTCCTTAGTAATTAATAAAACCAATAAAAGAAGTTCCTATTTTCAGAAAATATTTTTGTGTAAATTTTAAAAAAATGTCTTTGTAATTTTGATTACCGGTATGGTTATTGATTAATAAATATTTTTCTTTGATTATTATTACTGTTTTTTTTATTATTCCTATTTCATTTGAATGTGTCTAAATAAATAAATTGCACTAATCATTAAAGTTACACTTTATTGATACATCAGAAGGTCTTTAAAGTAACGTACGTATACTGTACGTACGTCAGTGGTAGTGCAACAAAATGACACGTCAGTGGTTGAGGGTTAACTATCTGCCCCTATTAGAACTCGAATCCGGGAACGTTTGGCTTCTCAGTTAGGCTCGGCCAAGCCGGTCAAGAAAATATAATGTTTAGCAAGACTGACAGATGTGTATAGGGATAAGACATAAATCACTTTGTTACCTCGCGTGCGCACTATGCGTGATACCAACCTCCTCCTAATGATTTCTTATGACATAATCTAATATGGGAACTATGACAAATTGTTATTTAATTTAATATTATGACACCAGCGCACTATAGAGCGCGCTGATCACCGTAGGCTCTATGCGAGATGCACGCAAGAATAATAATAAATAAAAAAAATATTTTATTGTGAAGTATGTAAAAGTATAGGCAGAATATAAAAATGTGGATTTCATCTTCATTTATAATGTATATATATATACATATATACACAGACACACTTATATATGTATACATATGTATATCTATGTATGCATGTGTGTGTATAAATATAAATGTAAAGCTATCATAATTTATGAGTCTATCTTTCCGGTATATATATATACTTTTAATTAACTTGTCCGAGAAATATTAAGGGTAAACGAGTGTTGAAATAGCGTCTCTTTTTTTAGCTCCCATAATGCAGTTGTAGGTGATTAGTAGGTTAGGATGTTTGATATAAATCCAAAGGTAAGGTCAATATTTTTGGATTTATTAAAAATTTGTTTACTATAAGAAATACGCTACTGACTTTTTAAAATAAATAAATAGTCTTTTCCATTTTTTCTTTGTAGACAGGAACTAATCTGCTTTATTTCACTAACGGCTACTACGGCTTCTTTTTTGTGCTACTGTCATTTACCGATACAATGTTCAGTAATTAATAAATCACTAATTATGCGTGTAATCTTTACGCTCGATTGAAGTAAAACTTCTTTGAATTTTATGACACATATTTTTAAATTCGGTTCAATCGTTTCAGTGATATGTGTCATACACGTCAAAGATTTTAAATAGCGGCAACTAACTAAACAGCCTGTACACCATAGAGCAATACTTCCGTCATAAAAAAATTAGTTACTTAAGTCATGCCCAAATGAAGTTTTTCTGCAATATTTATAGAATTAAAAGAGTTACCTACTATTTTGATTCTGAAAACCATATAATTTAACTCATCCCTGGTAAACTGCGGGAATATGCGGAGGGAGACTCTGTACCAGGGTCGTCTGCTTAGGTACCTCCGTCTTGCCTATTTCTGCCGCAAAGCAGCAGTGCTTGCATTGCTGTGTTCCGGTTTGAAGGGTAAGATATGGCAGTGAAATTACTGGGTACAGTGACTTTACATCTTGTGTCACAAGTTGGCAACGTACACTGTGGTTCTTGTGGGGGTTGCAGTTTTGCTGCGAATCTCACAAGAGCCACATGTATTATAGGTGACTGTTACCACTTACCATCAGGTGGGCAGTTTGCTTGTTTGCCAACTTTCTGCAATAAAAAAGAAAAAAAAAATATGCGCGGCTCACATCTTCAATCGTGCGTGAAGCATAGACAGGGTATACTCGAACTAAAACTTTAGGACCCTCCTCCTCTACTTCTGTGCCAGTGTAATTGTTGCAGCATGCAACATGCATGTCTACAGGAATAAGACCAAGTCAATTTACCTTATTTAAATAAAATATTTTTTGATAAATCCAATTTCAATTTGAAGTATGTACAAGCCATAAGTTTGTGACATTAATTTTAAAAGTATTTTACATAACATACATAACATATTTACATAATCGGATAAGATGCATAACAAACACAGAATTTTTATTTTCGACATGAAATTATTGCTGCTGATAGATAAAATATTAGCTGGTACTTGGTGCAACGGTAGTCATCCAGAAGGGAATAGGGAAGAATGTTTGTGTGATGAATGCGAGCATTCGTACCTAAGTCATGGGAATTTCTATTCGTATTACTTATTTATGTTTGATTTATGTATGTATATCCGTTACCCTAGTGTAAGGAATTAATATTTAAATGATTTATTTTAGCACATTAATTATATATTAAAGTAACTACTACTAAGTTTCGTAGTTATCGTTGGTTTAATAATCGATTGTTCAATCGATTATTGACGTTAGTAGTAACTATTAAAGTGGCTAGTCTGTGGCTGTCAATTAATAGTCTGACTTTTCATACCTTTTTGGTCGCTGGCGGCATTCACTCGGGCAACGCGGTATTGTACGGTTGTCTGGCCATTTACTTAACGGTTACAATCTTCGAAAAGCTAATGGAATACCAAACTGCTGAAGTAAGTAGCATTGGCTGATTATTTTATTACTCTGAGTAAGTGTAGAGCTTGAAAAGGGTTAGGACTAGTAACTATTCTTATAAAACATGAAAACGATGTAAAATAAACGTTGTCAAGAAGTTAATTTTTGTATTATTTCACGGTCTCTAATAATTCAGAAGTGGGATAGGCAGGTATTCTTCCGAATCACTTGCTTATCCTGCCCACGTGATTTTACAGACCAAGCAAATGTTCGTTCCTTTTTACTTTAAATCTAGCAATAGGTATCGTGGTCGCCATTGGTTTTCATGTTTTATACTTCAGTTTAACAGAACGTATCAAAGTTTTTTTTTTACCCCTGTATCAGTTTTGTTACGCATTTACTAAGATAATGTTAAAGTAAAAAAAAAAAAGTGTAAGATTTATATTTTTGTAATATATGTGATGTGAGGGTCCAACTCAGACTTGACCGTTTTTGGACCTATATTATATATCTTTAGTGTACCTCTAGGGTTTCTAAGGGGGTCAAAATTTCATTATTTTTACGCTACGATGCTTACTTTTTGAGATATTAGCCATTTTAGTTAGAAATATAATAATGTTATGCTCTATGAAATCAAATTATTTTGCGTTTTTTCTCCTTTTCATTCACCCGTATAGTTTTAATGTCAAATGTTTGAGACAAATATACAGAATTTATCGAAATAGAATTTGATCTCATGGTTACCCTTACGGTTGCGAGTTCTAGATATGGAGTATGGTGCTAAAGAAATATAAACTATCGATCATGATGGCGAAGGTGTGCATACCAACACGGAGACGGAGAACGCCACTGCTAGGTGCAGTACCCGTGGACGTTCTCGGCTGCGGTCGACTGGCTTGATAAGTGAGGGAGCGGAAGGGAGCCTGAAAGGTAGGCAAAGCCGCAAGCACTTATACAATAGATTAATATACTTATATAATGATAAATCTAGTCCCGTAATCCCGTTAAGCGGGAGGCCATCGCTTTTATGAGGGCGTCAGTTGAGAGACCCAAGCAGTATGGGCGTTTTTTGAAAACCGTTACGTAAAGGTTTTGAAGTTTCCATAACGTTATTGAAAGCCGTTTTCAGTTTTGGTTATCACTACCGCGGTTGACGAGGATTTGGCTACTTCAAAACGAATGAAAACTAAATCGCTGTTAGCTAACGTAACGCAAGTTTTTGTTTTAGTATTACGTAATTATGGTTATGACGTTATCTCTTCGTGCTTTTACTAGGTTAAGGACTAGTTTGTTAAAATTAAAATGTATGAACTATTAATTTTTAATGTAATGTGAATAGACGAGAAAATTAAAGTTTTTTTTTTGGCGCATTTAAAAATAGTCCTATTTACAATAATTTTTATTTCGAATTTTTTGATAACATTTCTGATAAAATTACAAAATTATTTGTTTTATTATTGCGTTTATAACTATTTTTGCGCATTTAACCGATCATGGCAGCGCGGTTTTCAATTTTGGTTGTATTGCGTTGGTTATGAGAAAAACGGTTTTATGTTTTGCGGTAAGGTTACGTTTTGGTATGAAATTCAAAACGGTTTTTAGTTATGTTTTGGTGAAACTTTCTCATGCGTACCGAGCAGGGAGTCATCGAGGCAACGTCTTAATGGCGGGGAGTCTCGATGGCAATGCTCTAGAGTTGATCTATATCTATTGAGTGTATATCGCAATGTAGTCGAGTTGATGATGTAAAAGGACGAACGTATCGTAGATTACGTAGAGGATCAAAGCATAAGTCATTCACGTAGCAGTTCTGAGGAATGCTCACAGAATAAATTTCGTAGCAGTCCGTATGGACGCCAACGTAACAAGAAACGCCATCCTAGTAGCAGTTCAAGTAATGATCGTTATTCAGATAATAAATGAAAAAAAAATGAATTCTCGTTACCCTGACGTTAGTACGATTAGACAAGAGCTTGAAAGAAATAATAACATAGATATACCAAATAATATTTTAGATAACTTTTTAGACATCTAAAAGAGTATGAAGGGTCATACTTCCCCAAAGTTGCCCTTGAATAACGTTCTATTAGAATTTGACCCAATGTCTCAGGGTCAAACTGTGTTAATGTGGCTGACAAAAGTGGAGGAGTGTGCTGACATTATGGTTGGAGTGAAAAATAAATTATTTACTTTACTCTTCCAAAGCTAACTGGCGTAGCAAAATCCTGGTACCAGGGGCTCAGCACAGTCCTCTACTCTTGGTCTGAGTGGAAGAGAAAATTAGTAGAGTCCTTTCCTTGTCGCGATGGTTATGCAGAGTTGTTGACGGTTACGCTGGCAAAAAAGGCACGCTATGGGGAGTCGCTCGAACAGTATTTTTATGCTAAGATGAATTTATTGAATCGATGTAGTATTAAAGGTAGAAAAGCGGGCGATTGTATTTTAAATGGAATAGAGGATAGTGCTGTTCGCGTTGGCGCGCAGGCTGCTCAATTTTGTGAACCCGAACAATTGCTAATGCATTTAAAAACGGTTAAAATAGGTATTCTTAGGGATGCGGGGATAGGCAAAGACAGGATAAAAGAATCAGGGGTACAATCCTGCCCTCAGTTCTTCGAACGTTTCAACCAAGAAATTTATATGTTACAAGTGTAGTGATCATAAGAGTTATCAATGTGCCAAACCATCATCTAAATGCAACAACTGTAAAAAAGTAGGCCACATGAGTAAGTATTGTAGATGAGGGCGTAGCAATGACATTGTAAACAAGCAGGATGAAAAAACAAGTTTTTGAACTAGGGTCATCAGGGGAGTTTAATTCTAAATATATTTTTGACATTTTAGTCAATGATATACAAATATTGTATCATATTGATTTAGGTAGCCAATGCACGCTAATAAGAGTATATGAAACAAAAAAAAATTGAATCCGTTAATAGATACCATAGATTTACCTTTAATGAGAGCTATTGGAGGTTATCATGTGAAACCGTAAGGTAGGTCTAGGGCTAAGATATCCGTACAGGGAAAACGGGAAAACGTTGAAATACTTGTTGTTGTTGAAATAGTTGAAGATCATGTTTTAAAATATCCTGATTTGTTGGGACATACATACGTTTACTGAGTTACCTAATATCTTGATCATTAAAACACTTGAACAACTGATTTTCAAAAGCACAATCCTAATAAATTAATTTTACGTGTCTGGGAGACAGTGACATTGACTTCGCGTGAAATAAGTTTAATAAAAGTCGACTCACATGATGGATATGAAGGTGGTGTGTATGTTAGTGGTCCTTTGAGAGGATGTAATAACCAAGAATATTACCTTTTCCCAGGGAATATTCATTTAAGTCTGGATTAGGTGTTGTTATCGTTTAGAACGCGTGCGATCAAGATTTAATTTTTGCTAAAGATACGTTAGTTATGCGAGCCAATCAGGTGACTGGTAACTGTAAAGTATATGCTGTGACTTTAGATAACGCTTACTCAGAAGACACTTTAGTTTTCGGGCACAACATTACTAGTGCAGAACGGGCCTTATTACGGTCGCTAGTGTTAAAATATAACTGTTGCTATTAATCAGGACTTAAAGATCTAGGTTTAACGAACGCGGGGGAGATGGTGATAGAGGTAGAGAATAGTGAGCCAGTTGTATACAGACCATATAGAATGTCCATTGCCGAGCGCAATGTTTCTAACGATATAGTTAGTGAAATGATAGTTGCTGGTATTATTCGAGAATCTTCCTCACCATACGAGCCCTATTGCGCTCGTTAAAAAGTTACCGCGCCTTGAACAGACGGACAAAGAAAGATCATTATCCTCCACCCCGGGTTAAAGACCAGCCGGATAGGCACGCCGGTAACATATTGTTTACTTGTTTACATTTGGCATCAGGATATTACGAAATCGCTATCTTTTCCGTGTCTCAAGAGAAGACTGCGTTCATTACGCCGGATGGAGTGTATGAGTTTCCTCGAATGCCATTCGGTTTAGTGAACGCACCTTCCGTATTTCAAAAAACTATGAATCCAATATTAGCATAATCAAAAATAAATTATGCGCTTATATATATGAATGACATATTGATTCCATCTCGTACGTTTGAAGAAGGTCTTAGTAGGCTCGAAGAAGACCTAATTCTTCTACAAAATGGGGGTCTCACTTTGATTCTAGTGGTAATAGGCCCGGCGCCCGAAAAACTGAGGCAGTATCTATGTTCCCAACCCCACGGAATCAGCACGAAGTAAGGCAATTTATCGGCCTGGCCGATATTTTTTCAGAAGGTTTGTTCGTGATTTTACTGTTATCTGCAAACTATTGACGGACCTTTTAAAGAAAGATGGCACGTGGAAATGGCTGGAAGATCAAGAGCAAGCATTCAAATCATTAAAAGATGCTCTTGTTACCAGACCGATTTCAGTCCTTTATGACCCTAAACGCGAATCGCAACTTCATACAGACGCGTGTAAATATGGGTAGCAGTAATCTTATTGCAAAAAGGCGATGAGGGTCTGTACAAAGCGGTCTCGTATTTTGGCCGTAAGACTACATCCGATGAACAACGGTTACATTCGTTCGAACTAGAAACTCTTGCTGCGGTAGATTCTTTCGATAGATTTCGCGCGTATTTAATAGGTATACCATTTAAAATATTAACTGATTGTAACGCGTTACGGACTACCTTAACGAAACGTGATTTAATTCCTCGTATCGCCCGTTGGTGGATACAATTTACTGAGTTTGATTGCGACATAGAGTATCGGCCCGGAACCGGCATGACCCATGTTGATGCTCTTAAGTCGAAATCCAGTAAGTAAAGCAAATATAGACAATCGTATTCTAGACGTACTTACCACTGAGATTGAAGATTGGATTGCGACCGTGCAATCCAGTGGCGATGTATTATCCCGTATTAAGCGAATATTATGCTGATCAGAGTCAGAGAAGGTTGTCGAAATTGTAAAAAAAAAATTATAAATAACGGTAAGGTATATCGTATAACTGGTCTTAGTGGGGATGATGGTTTACGATAGGTTGTGCCGAAGGTAGCCCGATGGCAAGTAGCAGAGGTAAACCACTTTGGGTAGGATCCAACAGTCCTTCTGGTTTCCTAAAATGAGACGTTTTGTAAAGATGTATATGCGGGCGTGTTTTGAGTGCGAACAGCCAGGCGAATTGTAATTCGTCTATCCTATCCCAAAAGTCGAGATTCCTTTTCACACGATCCACGCTGATCATCTAGGCCCCTCCATACGTAGTAAGCGGGGCAACGTATATCTTCTCGTTATAATTTGTGGATTTACCAAACTCATTAATATTACGGCCTTTAAAAATACTAAATCGGCCACGTCAATAAGAGTTCTCAAGGAACACCTGAGTTATTTTGGTACACTGGTTAGGCTCATCACTGATCAAGGCATTTCATTCACAAGTAATGATTTCCGTTCGTTCTTGAAACCTTAAGGTGTCAAACACATTTTTAACGCAGTATCCACTCCGCGGGCCAATAGCCATGTAGGAAGATTCAAATGGACGCTTTGTCTACTGAGAGTCATGGTTAAGATGACAAAGGCTGGGATGAGCATATACCAGACATACAGATCGGGTTAAATACAACGAAACACGAAACCACAGGTTGTAGAAACAACATTAGTTGTAGGATTAAAAGTAGTTCCGAGAATATTCTCAATGAAGTTATTGATGAAACAGTAAACTGGGGAGCTTGATAATATTAGACATGAAGCGGGGGATCGAATCCGTATTGAACAAGCTAAAGATAAAACTAATTTCTATGCGAAACGTCTAATTAACTAACCCCTACGAAAAGACGTAGCTTTTTCAGTAGGAGACTTAGTAAGCGTTAAACGAAAAACGCCAAGTGACGCTAGGTCTAAGAAATTGGTAGTAAAATTCCAGGGACCCTACAGAATTAGGAAAGTCCTGCCAAATGACCGGTATTTAGTTGTAGATACAACTCTTACACAAAAAAGGGTAAACGTCATTATGAAAACGTGATAACGGTAGATAAACTAAAACCATGGCTTAGTTTTGATAATAATTACGGTAGTTCACAATCAGATAGCGACGAAAGTACTCATGAAGTCTTTGGTTCTTTATAGCTAGTACGACCGTTACTTTACCCTATGCTATTAATCTGTTTATTTTTACTGTCAAAGTTATTGTAACAAAATAAGTAACACTTGTTTATTTTTATAATTTGTTATCTATCTCCATTGAGATTGCATGATAATGTTCTATGACGTAAGTAGAATCATTTCATATTTTTATTTTATATCTTATATAGAATCATTTCGTTTAGTGAAATTCTTTGAGTGTGTAGTTATTTGATAACTACATATTTGATTTATCATTAAATTTTTTCATTAATTAAAATAAAATCCAGAATTTAACTGTTCATTCAAAAAATAATAATGTGATTGATTATAATAGAAAATTTGGAAATAAGTTATTTATTTATAGTTTACTAAACCAACCTTAGACATTGGGACGTCATTTAGAATTGATCTCTTGGTCATCCTAGGTACCATTAATTAATAATGTTTAGGTTTTATAATTTAAAAGCAAAGGGACTTGCTTCAGCAGGATGGCCGAGCTGTAAGGAATTAATATTTAAATGATTTATTTTAGCACATTAATTATATATTAAAGTAACTACTACTAAGTTTCGTAGTTATCGTTGGTTTAATAATCGATTGTTCAATCGATTATTGACGTTAGTAGTAACTATTAAAGTGGCTAGTCTGTGGCTGTCAATTAATAGTCTGACTTTTCATACCTTTTTGGTCGCTGGCGGCATTCACTCGGGCAACGCGGTATTGTACGGTTGTCTGGCCATTTACTTAACGGTTACAATCTTCGAAAAGCTAATGGAATACCAAACTGCTGAAGTAAGTAGCATTGGCTGATTATTTTATTACTCTGAGTAAGTGTAGAGCTTGAAAAGGGTTAGGACTAGTAACTATTCTTATAAAACATGAAAACGATGTAAAATAAACGTTGTCAAGAAGTTAATTTTTGTATTATTTCACGGTCTCTAATACTAGTATCCACAACACAAGCCTTAAAGTGCTTACTTTAAGCTAGGCTAATTGGAATGTAAGAAATATTATTATCATTATTGAACAAAGCGTCGAAGTTATCGGAGAATGTACTGCAAAATACGCAATTTTTTAAAAGTAAAATGCACATTAACGCTCCATTTCATATCAACCAAATCGAAGGAACCCAAGGAATAAAAATAATTTAATTAGAAATTTTATTATTTTTCTTTAATTTTGACATTTGGTGTTTCGAAACTTCGTTAAATTGATTTACTGATTCATTACTCTTGAATGCGGTCCAATAACAGTTGCCCAGTGACCGTCGCGACCTGACGCAAAAACCGATGTTTTGTTCTTACTAACCAGCATAAAGGCGGAAACACATTATTAAAACGCGACGCGACGCAACGTGTCGACACCCGATATACACCGTGCACATTACCAACACGCGACGCCACGACATACTAGCAATTTCTGAATACAGTTAGCTAACAGCAGTGGAAGTGTATGGTCATGTACTATGGATTAACATAATTTATTATCTCTTGAAAACCGTAGGATGATGTGCGATCTAGTTTTTCTCTTTAAATTATTAAATAATAAGATAGATTGTCCAGTTCTTCTATCACAGATCAACCTTATAGTCAAGGCACGAGTACCCGCACGCTCCTCACGCCCCATAAAAATATTCGTACCACCACAATATCGCAAGAATTAGACTCGCAATAGCTATTTTGCTCGCTGTATGAAAACATATAACGAACAATTCTACAAATTACACCTGTTTTGTAACACATTGACTGGTATCAAGTCAGACATTTTCAATATATTTAAGTAAAATGCTAATAATGTTCGTTTTAATAATTTTTAAGTAAATTAATACTTATTTTGTTGTGTTGTTGCCTTAATCATAGATATTTAATAATAAGCTAATTCGTATTTTAATGTACTTTTATATTTTGATTTAAACTAGTTTCTGTTCCTACATTTATGTACCTAATTAATATTGGGCACTCATTATTCTACAATTGATGTCAAAATCTTGTGTACTTTATTATTTCTAATGACTGTTTCGTGCCAGAATAAATAAAGAAAAAATTAATACAATAAATGCAAAATATAATAATAAATTGACATAAATTCTGTTTGATAGTTTGAAGAATAGGGATGGGTCAACGAATTCGTATTCGCTCTGTGACAGTTATCAAACGACTGACGCGTGGCATCGGGTGTTGTCTAGAAACATACTACGCGCGCCGCGTCGGATGGCGTGTTTACCCCCACCATGGACAACACACCGACCTGGCCCGTCTGGATCGGGTGGCGTGTGAGCGCATGGCGTCGCGTCGGATGTTCATAGTATGATTCTGGTCCATAGAAAACAATACATTTGATTCGACTCAACACGCATCGCGTTTCATCGGGTCGCGTCGCGTGTTAATAATGTGTTTCCGCCTTTAAGACTGCGTCGAACATAAATGACAAGCGCCAATTAGGTATTTCGCCGTGCGAGCGTTGCTGTGTGCGTGAATTGCAGGCTTCACGCACACAAAGAACGCTCTTATGTGTGGCCGTTGAAAAACAAAACTTGGCAACTTACATTTGATTTGATTGATAGTTAATAGATTCCTTGTACGTTATTTTTACTTCAGCTCCATGCTTTTTTCTAATTTGGTTTGAATTGAAAACATGTTATGTAAAAATTTCAATGAAAAATCTATTTAAGAATTAAAACAATGGTATGTCAAAAACTATTATTTTAATCTTGTATATTTGGATAAATTTATTTTAAATCTATCAATGTATTTTACATTTCAAAATTGTCTTTGTACATTTTGAAAAATAATAATAAATAATTTAGTGCAGACTTTTATATTATAGATTTATTCAAACAGTAGGTAGTGTAATAATTAAAATATATAAAAATATTTTATTATTTTAAGTCATACTAAACAAACATTAGTATTGTTAACTTTAAGCCGCGGCGTCGCTCGCGTTAATGTGGGCTACCGATTAAAAAGTTATAATTCTATCCCTTGGGTAAAGTACTTATTTTTAGATACTTATTTTTACCCCGGACGAGGTTTACGCAAATTTTCATGATAATCGACTGAGTAGATAAGGCGTGAAAGTGTAACAAACAAACTCACTTTCGTAGTTATAATATAAGTTAGGACTATAAGGTTTTTACAGGTGTAATATATAGCCTATTTTGCACAATACCAGTTCTTACCATATACTAACTTTCATCGAAATCCGTAAACCTGTTCCTGACTTATAGAAGAATACACAGATAGACAGACAGACGAACATTTAAAAATATTAAAATTGGTATCAGTGAGTCATAACATACAACAAATATTGATCCTAAAATTTGTCCGAAAAAATAAATGTAGACTTTACCTACATATTCATATAGTAGTAGATATAGATAACAAATCTATTCATCATTAGATAATCTTCTTCGTTTCACATTTTTTGCATTTTTTGCTTCTTTACGTTTATTTTTCTTAGCAATTAATGTACGGGCATTGATTAATTTTAAAATATATTGGGGCTCCTTGATTTCCATTTGTCTGTCCAATCTTGAGTCGATAATTTCCGGCAGTAAGCAGTCAAAGTAGAACATTTTTAGTTTATTTTCCATCATAGTCCAAAATGCTTTGTCTTCCTCTATTATTTCTGTAATCATATCTACATCAGTCCAAACAGCAAATATACATATTTTTCTTTGCGTTATATGAATTTGGCCTTGTGCTTGAAAATACCAGTCGTGATTTTTATTTATATGTAAATTACCTCCTTCATCTATATTCCAGAAAGTATTTTTTTTTTCTTTAACAGCATCAACTATACTTTTGCCCTTTGCGGAATATGGACATTTTATTTCGACAACTTTGGTATCCTCCACCAGCCCATCTGGGCTTGCTCCTAAAAACGGAAAGTCTTTGTCGATAAATAAACCGCAACTTTTAATAGAGACTTTCAAATGCAATTCCAGTTGCTCACGTGCAAGATGTTCGTGGTTTTGACCGTGTTGAATTGACTTAACATGATCTAAATTTTTTTCCGTCACCAAATTTTTCACTAATGGACCACATTTGATCAACCTACGCTTGCATACTTTGCCAAACACTGATGCTGTAAGTCGAAGTTTCCGTTCCTGACGCCATTCAATGGATTCCGCTTGTAAAATGGTTCGTCTCTCTAGTGCATGCCGATCTTCGGCAGACAATGATAACCGTTTCATATGCTCATTTACAGCAAAATCATAGTCTTTTGTACTCAGGTCGGGCTTTTGGCAAAATTCACCGTAGTTTTCATCGGCCTTTTTGGATGCATTCCTACTACGCTCTGTGTTGGTAAAAGTTGGTGGTTGTTGTAGTTTACGTGTAGCGGATGCTAATCGTTTAGCATTTCTTTTTTTTTCGAGAAGCTTTATCATCTTGCTTGGGCTTCTCAATAAATCCTTTTACTGAGGTACGTACAAGGTTGTTTAGTGTTAAAACTGACTACTGATGCAGCACAACGTCCCGAATAAGATTGCCGGCCTGAATAATTTATGCGTTTACCGCCAATAAATTTTGCAATCACGCTATTAAAAATCTCAGCTATGTTACTATTTACATTGTATATCAAACTTTTTGCGTTATTTACTAATCTTGAAAGAAATTTCATTATTGCGAAAAAAATTAAACCACCCTCTTTACTTTTCATTGCCGGCACAAAATTTTCTTTACAAGCATTTTCACTGAAATTTTAACAATAGTAGTTTTTACAAAAATCATGATTGCCAAACACGTGATTTGGAGAATTCAACAAATCTTCTTTCAGTTCTAAGACTCTTGATCGAAAGTTATATTTTCTTGAGAATTAATATGTTTTACAGCCCCAGTAACAGCACGCCTCAATCTCATTATGTTACTTTCAACAGTTTTCCTATATTTTAATGGGTAGCTAGTAGTCCTAGTTAGCTCATCTAACTTCGTGCAATAGTTTCGCAATAAGTGATTGGTGCACTCAATTTTCTCAACTAATAAATTTCCATACGGTTTTGCTCTTTCTATATTTCGATGTGTGCTTGAATCACCGTCGGCTATCAGTCTAGAATAAATTAGGCCGTGAGTTTGCACTGAAGATTTAAATCCTTCAACGAGTGCTGCAGCTTCCATACCACTAGAGGAACCTTCATAGTTTTTGAAACAAATGTGCTCAGGTATCGTCTTTTTTTTGTTTTTTGCTCTAGTACAAACCATGCAGTACTTATTTTTCACCGCCATATATAAAACTTTTTTCGTCCTGTAGCCAATAATAACCGCCGCACCCGATAAAGCATTGTAATTTTTTCTATATGACCTCTTTGACCAGCACGCGTCCGTTACCACAGTTATCATGGGAACTCCATGTGAATCAACGTCACCATTGCGCACAGCTATGTCATATTCCTCTTTAGCTGCGTCTGTCATGCTTTGCTCTTTGGCCAATTCCCAAAGCTTACAAACCTTAGTATGGCACTTTGTAAACAATTTATCACTCATACAAGGTATATCAAGAGAAGCCGCAACATGTTCCAGACCAGAAAACCCCGCACCTATAGACATAAAGCTACTTACTGCGTTATCATTGAGATTGAGGTCTGCGGAATTTTCTGGAACTTTACAACTTTTGATTTCCAGCTTTATATTGCACATTTGGCAAGTAAAATGAAATTTTGAAAGAAGCCCTTTTCGTGTCTCTTTGATCATTTTCAAACAATTCAGGTTGCAACCAAAGGCAGTGTTATGATTTGCAATATTTTGAAATTGCTTATAAATATACGCAAAATCGACTACTCTGTTGCCACCTGCCACAAAATCTTCTTCTTGTTTATCGATTTCGTTCTCTATGATTATTTCAAAATTATCTTCATCTTCGTTTAGTGTATTCTGAAATTAATTTAATATGGTTGGTCAAAAACATACAACAAAAGAACTTAATCAAATCACCGCAACAATCAAATATTTTTACTCATTATTAACTGAGTGTTTCTCAATCAAGGTACATAGTACACAGTTTCATATTTTGATGGAAGTATGTACTGTCAACACAGCTAAAAAACTATGCGCCCATTATTACTTGTACTATTAAAAAATCTCTATCTCTAAATAGTACCTAATTAAAAACACATCTGACAGATTCCAGAAAAATCATATTTAGATCATAAACTAACATTGGAAAGTTTTTCGCGTTGCTGTTCTTGTACTTTTACATCTGATTGTTCTTCATGTCCATAGTGTCTGACTTTTTTGGAGTTGGGTGTAAAATTCTCCTTATCTTCTTGTACATTATTCGTTACTACTGACCTAGGGTAAACAATAAAATATTGACAACAAATAATGAACCTGCAATGATATTAATAAATGGAATTTTATTTAAAATTTCATATAATATCCTTTAATATTAGAATCAATCTAAAACTAGGAGATGCTACGTTGTACGCACATACCGATTTTGAAGAACAGTTTTTTTCTTGAATTGGTTTATTTTCTTAGTGTAATACCTCTTCTTTCGCTTTCCCATTTTGCTTAATGCTATAGATATATCCTAAAATAATAGATGATGCTATAAAACTTATGTAAATACCTAAAATTGAAACTCATTCAATTAACGAAATGGGTTACAAGATAGAATTCATTAATTGATATAGGTAGTGAAATTAAATTTAAAATATTGTGAATGTCACTTACCTTGTTTTTCTATACAGTAGAGTGTGCTAAAACAATAATTCGCGATCGATGCACTCGCTCTCAAAAGTGACGTGTGGACGCTCTGAGCTCTCGTGGAGGACTAAATTGTTGTTGGTTTGTGCGCATGTATTTATAAGCCACAAGGCGTTCATAGAAATTGTATGAAGAATTCGGAGCGTATTTTTAATAAAATTTTATTAAATATTTGAGGCATTTTAATAAAAATATGAGCCGCAAAATTTCAAGGTTACATATTAGAGATTAAGTTTAATCAATATTTACAAAATATTTCTATGAAAAAATATTCAATATCCACTGAAACCCAGCACACGTTTTGTAGATATTTGTGCAACTTTAGATGAGTCTATTATAACAATTATACCATATTTTATGTGTTTGCCTCGCAAACATTAAAGACACATTATCCATGGTAATAATCATGTAAATTTTTACTGTTTAAATAGAATATTTTCGTTAATATCAACCTAACCGTAACTGTCCTTTTTTCGCTTTTTGCTCGGAGCAGTCTTAAGGTTATATACCAGACACGATATAGTCACGTTATTATATTATATTACAATAAATCGGTATTATTGTAGTCGCCTGAACGAGATATGGATCTTTAGATTTAAGAAAACATTTGAATGAGACGAAAAGGCAATAGATTTATGTCATTATTTAAAAAAATATGCTTCGTATTATACTGAAAAGATAATGAAGATGAAAAACGACATTTATTAAAAGATAAAGTGTATCTAGAATTTGCAAGCTACGATCATTTATCACATTCTTAGACTAATATAGTGTATAACCTTCTAAATAGACGCTTGAGAACAACCTTAAATATAACATGAATTACTCATCTTCGAAATAATGATCATTATGTCTTTTAGTCCAAGTTATTTGTCAAAATCATCATTAAGTAGCTAACTATACAATAGATGCATACGGCGATGCAGTAACTGAACTATGGTAGGGTCGGATTTAAATTCAAATCAAGGTTTTTAGGATAATCGCTTTCTCCAGTCGAGAGTATAGATAATTAGTACTTTGTCAATTACTAAATGCTATTGACAAGTTTCAGGAATAGTGACTTCAGCGGGATCGCCATTACTGGTCAACTTATACTAAGTCCTAGGGTAATATTTTATTGTTTTTAATGATGTATTTTTTCTATTTTCTTTAAAGGAAAAAAGATGTATGTTTTTATTTTACGTATGTTATTAACGACCCTGTGTAAAACAGTCCCTTGTTTTATTTTATACCGATTTTAGTTTTTATGAGAGGTCCTTGTTTATGAAATTGCCGAATTTTACGCTCGCATTTTCGAATCGAAAATAGAAAACATGAATCTTGAACTTTGTACACTCAGATGTGCTGAGCCGGAAAAATCTCAACGATTGTGATTATTAGCATTGTAAGTCTATGACTATCGTTAAATAAAATAATTGAAAAAAATAAAGAGACGGCAGTGTAGGTCTGATAATAATAATAAGGGAACTAATTTTTTGAGCTGTTGTTTAAATATTCAAGATGTTACTATGATCAGTTGGAAAACATATTGAGCAGTTATTTAATTTAATAGCGGTTAATTAATCATTGCGACAGTAAAATATGGACAGTAATAAAAAAAACAATTAACCGTTATTTTATCATACAATGTCAATTCTATAAATAATTGAGCAGTCCAATAACTGAATGAGCGGTAAAAAGGATGGAATGAGCGGTTCGATAAATAGTTCGGCAGATCATAGCGAGCGGTGACACCAGAACTCAAATTCATTGAGAAGAGAAGTGGCGGAAGCGACCAATCACAGGGTTGGTTAGGTTAGGTTAGATTATAGAATTGCTCGTTCAATAATTTTTACCGCCCATTTAATTATTATCCTGCTCAATTATATATTCACTGATCCATTTTTTTTTCTCATTTTTGTTTACTTTACTGCTTAATTTTAACTGCTGAACTAGTAATTATTAAACGTGCCATTTATAATTTTTAACTTACCAAAACTACTATTTACAACTGCCTCTTTAAATCAGTGCCTTATAATAATAACTTCAGCGCCAACATCGAGTTCAGTCCGATAATGCATGGAATATTACGGCCACCTTTGACGGTGGGACGGCTCAGCAAAATATCGACTTGCTGCACAGGACACGATTCAGCGCAGAGCTGAGAGGCTCATAAGTGACAGCAAATTGGTGAAGAACTAGCTTCACATCTCAAATCATCGCCGCAAAGTTGCCTGTCTGTCGGTCTTCTACAGACTATACTTTGAAGAGTGTGCTCAGGAGTTGCATTTGCTCATACCGTCATATCCATTCTTTTATCGGACATCCAGAGGCACTGCCGGCTACCACCCTTTCTTGGTCGCTATACCTACCTGCCGCACCAAGCGCTTCACAACATAATGTGCACAATAATGCGCACAGCAAAGGAGTGGAACTCCTTCCCTGCGTCTGTGTTTCCAAAAACTTATAATCCGTCCATTTTCAAAGCCAGGGAGAATAGGCACCTTCTGGCTTAGCTTATTCCATCGTGGATCCTGTCTTGGCCACTGAGCTTGATTGGAATGAAGAGCGAATCCATTCTAAATAAAAAACAATAATGATTCGTCATCATTAAATTCCCATTGATTGTTCATCATTAGTTTATAATATTTTTTTTTGATATTAGTAATATTTTTAATTGTAACAACTTATTATTAGTTGATTATAATATATTTTTATATCGATATGGACTACGGACAATAAAAATATATATCGTGACTACTTTTAAGTATGGCAGCACATAGATTTGTTATTTATTTGAATATCTTGCCTTTGTGTCTGGTTCGTTTTCTTGGTTGTCCTATTAAATTAATAAAATAAAAAATAGTCTTAGCTGGAACATAATCGTTCCCGGTGGATAAAATTGTTTATTGAAATTTTCTTCGCTAAACGATCGTTACGTCGAATAAATGTTTACATCTATGTAATGTTACCTATTAACCTGAGACCTACAACGTTTTTATTACAACTAAATCTATTGGGAATGACGAAAAAAATGCAAAATACGATAACATAATTTGACGAAAAATGCTTTCTTAAATTAGTGTTCCTGTAAACAACTTTACTTCAGGTTTAACGTGGCTTCTGAAGCGCGAAGGAACTTATTATTATTATAAAGGCAGGCAGTTGAAGCAACTGATAATTGGCTGTATCCAATGATGTATTTGTTGTTTCCCGGATATATTAAAATTGTCAAGAATTAAGCCACTTTTAAAAAAAGGCAGCAGAGAAGAGATTGACAATTATCGGCCAATCACTCTTTTATCGATTCTGTCCAAGATATTTGAGCAATGTATGCTTGATAGGCTTTTGAATTTTTGCCGTAAATTTAATATTATAACAAAAGCCCAATTTGGATTCCAAAAACAGAAATCGACTACACTCGCTATTATCAATCTGCTCAGTCACATTCTAACAAATCTTAATAATAATTTTCATACGACTGGTCTATTCTTTGATCTGACTAAAGCGTTCGACTTCGTTCCGCACGACCTACTGATTATTAAATTAGAACGTATTGGGATTAGAGGAACAGTGATAAACTGGATCACATCATACTTAACTGGTCGTAAGCATGTTACGCTCAACGCAATGAAAAAAATTCACTTCATCTGACTTCATATAATTCCAGTTGTAGAGAAAACATAGTCGGCATTCCCCAAGGTAGTGTATTAGGACCGCTCCTATTTACACTATATTTAAATGACATTCCAAAAGTGACTAGACATAAATGCACTTTGTTTGCTGATGACATCTCTATTATTGTGACATCGAACAAAACTGATGAAACAATTTTAAATCATGAAAAAGAAATCAATAATACAGTTGACAACATTATACAATGGCTCGAACAAAATAATCTAAAAATCAATCTTAAAAAATCTAAATACATACAATTTCATAAATCAAAATTCACTCAATACAACTCTGAATTAAATATCGCTAAACTTAATGAAGTTCCCCAAGTTAAGTTTCTTGGTGTTATCATTGATGAAAACCTAGATTGGAAACAACATGTGAATGAATTAAGCAATAGAATAAATAAATACGTTTATGCTCTAAATCACATGAGACGCATAAAAAATAAAAGAACAGCGATAATGTGTTACCATGCATATATAGAATCAGTACTACGGTACGGGATTATAACATGGGGAAATAGCACGAACGTAAACAGGGTATTTGTTTCGCAGAAAAAATGCATCCGTGCTATTACTGGTGTCGCCCCTGACGTATCCTGCCAACCGTTATTTAAAGAACTCAATTTGCTACCACTACCATCATTGTACATCTATGAAATATGTTGTTTTGTTTATAAACATAAATCATTATTTAAAACGCCGAGTGAATCAAACTCTCGTTTGAAAAGAAACCCTCACAAGCTTGTTTTGAAGGTAACGCCAAAGTCAGCGAAATATAATAACAGTTGTTTGGCTATGTGTATACGAATCTTTAACAAGATACCGTTCAGTATTAAAATTTTACGTGAAAATTTATTTAAGAAAAAATTGTACAAATGGCTAAATGAAAATAATTTTTACAGCATTAATGAATTTTTTGACAAAACTTGACATGACATTTTTTTTCTCTATTTTGTATTATTATATCGCATATAATTAATTATAAAATAAAGCAGGATTTTAATAATAAATTAATTTTGTATTATTGTATAAAATATGTTTAGCTTTAAAATTTGCATGCTACCACTAAGTTAGCTTAACATGTTGAGCTCATAAATGTATGTAAGACCTTTTATACCATGTTAAAAGCAAATAAATTATTATGATTATGATTATGATTATGAAATATTATGTCTAATGTTTAAAAAGCATATAGTTTATCATTGAATTGTTTTTTTTTTTATTTGAGATAATATTTTTTTGTTTCGGTCACATTCGATAACCGGCCCTTATTAAAGTTGTTTAACACCCACAGCGTAGCCCGAATGCGCTTATCTCATGTTGGTATACAAAATTCTAATATTTGAGATAAAATTAAACTTAATTCGTCTTGGTTTAGGTTACAAAAGGTTCTGTATCATCTATGGGGCAAAGTATCTTATGTTGAAATGTAGTTGTGTGTGATTAGGCAATAAACCATTTATCTATCTACTACAATAAAATTTTATATACTTTAAGAATTACAAAACACGTAACGAGATTCTTTTCTAGTTTAAACACTATAATTGAATTATTATCACTCCTATACAATAATGATGTAAAAAATGCTATAATTATGCTTATATAGTTTTAATAAATAGTAGTAATTAAAGTCAATCTAACTTGTCCTATTAGGTAAACAATCTTGGCACAACTTTTTAACGAAATCGCCCATTTAAAAATAAAATAATAACAAAGTCAATAATCTATTACAATAAATCATTACTAAAGACTGAAACCCATTAAATCTAGTTATGAGTTGATTTTAATGATGCATTTTTAATAAAAAGGAGTGCCAAGATTGTTCACCAAATAGGATAAGTTAGGATTATGTAAAAATGCTATAATTATGCATTTATGCAATAAATAGTATTACCCCGACAAGCTGGGTAATACTATTTATTGTGTTGTCATCTACATCAACAAGGACTGGACATATTTCAGCTTCTTGTGTTTTTTGAATAATAATAACAATGCACTGAACACATTATTTGTATTAGCGTTAATTCCTCGTGGTCAAGTCTATTAAAGTCCCACTGCTGTGCTAATGTTTTCTCTATTGATGAGAACATTGTAAGATTGATTACGCATTTACAGTCTGTTCATCCTAACTTATCCTATTTGGTGAACAATCTTGGCACTCCTTTTTATTAAAAATGCATCATTAAAATCAACTGATAACTAGATTCAATAGGTTTCAGTCTATTATAACGATTTATTGTAATAGATTATTGACTTTGTTATTATTTTATTTTTAAATGGGCGATTTCGTTAAAAAGTTGTGGCAAGATTGTTTACCAAATAGGACAAGTTAGAATGACTTTAATTACTATTATTTATTAAAAGTATATAAGCATATATAGTATTTATTATAGACTGAAACCTAAAAACAAGAAAGTGACTTATAATTAAGGTGGTAAGCACCAAATCCCTCCAGTAGACCTCAAAATGGGCAGCAGCGTTTTCCAAATAGGTTCTGATCTTTTATTACGATTTCCAACTCCAACCCGCTTGTCAAGCGCGGAGAATATGCCAAACCCTAAATTTTATAAGGGAGATTCTCGTTCAGCAGTAGTCATCTTTCGGCTGAGCTGATGAACTGATTAGAAATATTATAATATCCATAATACTTATACTCAAGTACATGCAAATGCTTGTAGTCATCACAGAAACATGTGCCTCTTTTGGGGCTCGTACCCACCGTTTGACTTCGTATGTAAGGTCTTTCCAACTATACAGTGGGCAGGGCCCGATCTAAGGGGGGGCAAGCCGGGCATTTGCCCAGGGCGGCAAAAATGCAGGGCGGCAAAATTGACTTATTCCTATCTTCCAACTTAGCCATTAGCCATTTACCACCCAAGTTTGAGAATTTTATTCGCCACCTTCCAACCTACTTCAGGTTGGATAATGGAAATATTTAAGTATTTTACTTAACTGAATTATTTTAGTTCGAAAGAAAGAAAGAAAGAGTAGGGATCCGCAAAAAGTACCGAAACCTGAGTAGTATTGCTGGAATAAACACAACCTCTTTTGTGTTTTGATAGATTTTATTTATAAAAAGTATTGTATGATTTCGTCATCTGTCTGTCTTAAATTTACATTCTAATAAACCGAGTTCAATATAAACAATCTACTTAAATCCGGGTAATTCTACAGATTATGGATCTACAACCTCTTTTCTACAAGTATCGACGACCTTCGGGGTCGAGTAGTGTGTACACCGGTTTTCATGGGTATGCCACCCCGAGGCCCCGGGTTTGATTCCCGGCCAAGTCGATGTAGAAAGAGTTCATTAGTTTACTATGTTGTCTTGGGTCTGGGTGTTTGTGATACCGTCATTACTTCTGATTTTCCATAACACAAGTGCTTTAGCTACTTACATTGGGATCAAAGTAATGTATGTGATGTTGTCCAATATTTATTATATATTTATTTATTTATCGATACTTTCATATCGATACTAAGTATATTTGGATACGATACTTTGTTCCGATATTTTTGAGGTATAGATACTTTAATAAGTACTTGATTTTATTAACAAAATTTAAGTCACATCATTAGATTTGGGTCGTAGCGGATTACCCTTCTATAGACAATGGTTTATGTTTAGAGCTTGTGTTGCCAGTTTCTCGTGATTGGTACCTATTCTCCTATTAAGTAGATTTATTTTGATCAACTAACTAAAAACTGATTTAATACAGTTAAATCCTAAATTTACTTTTTATTGTTGCTCTTGCTTTTGCTAATATAGCACAAGGGAAAAAATGCCCATACGCAGCAGTGAATTGCAATAGGTTTATGATGATGATAAAGTTGAAAGGTACATAACTATGTCGATAAAAAATATATCACTTCATCCACTCAATAGTTCCTGTAAATTTTTTCAAAAGACATACATCGTATAGTTTTAGTAACATACAAACACTTGTCAACTTTCGTATAGGTTACTTCTTCAGAAGGCCCAAAATACTGACGTGAATATTGTAGGTATAATCCTAACAATATAACGTATTTTATGTAGGTACTTGTATACTTAGCATCCCCCAACAAAACTAGCTCATGACTTATATGGTTTTCTGTATGTAAAGGGCGGCGAAAATGATCTTTGCCCTGAGCGGCAAAATAGCTAGATCGGGCCCTGACAGTGGGTAATGCAAAATTATCCTAGCATTATAATGTACTAGCGGCCCGTCCCGGCTTCGCACGGCTGGACAAAATTCTTCAAATTTTTTCTAGCATTAAATATAGCCTATGTTACTCAGCGTGAATGTAGCTTTCCAATGGTGAAAGAATTTTTGATATCGGCTTAGTAGTTTTTGAGTTTATTCATTGCAAACATACAAAAATTCAAATCTTTCCTCTTTATAATATTAGTGTAGATTGATACAAGGGGATGTAATTAGAATTAGATTTGATAGAAACACAATGTTCCTGAAGAATCACTAAGAAAGAAGAATAAAAGTAAATAAATAAATAGTCTTTTCCATTTTTTCTTTGTAGACAGGAACTAATCTGCTTTATTTCACTAACGGCTACTACGGCTTCTTTTTTGTGCTACTGTCATTTACCAATACAATGTTCAGTAATTAATAAATCACTAATTATGCGTGTAATCTTTACGCGCGATTGAAGTAAAACTTCTTTGAATTTTATGACACATATTTTTAAATTCGGTTCAATCGTTTCAGTGATATGTGTCATACACGTCAAAGATTTTAAATAGCGGCAACTAATTAAACAGCCTGTACACCATAGAGCAATACTTCCGTCATAAAAAAATTAGTTACTTAAGTCATGCCCAAATGAAGTTTTTCTGCAATATTTATAGAATTAAAAGAGTTACCTACTATTTTGATTCTGAAAACCATATAATTTAACTCATCCCTGGTAAACTGCGGGAATATGCGGAGGGAGACTCTGTACCAGGGTCGTCTGCTTAGGTACCTCCGTCTTGCCTATTTCTGCCGCAAAGCAGCAGTGCTTGCATTGCTGTGTTCCGGTTTGAAGGGTAAGATATGGCAGTGAAATTACTGGGTACAGTGACTTTACATCTTGTGTCACAAGTTGGCAACGTACACTGTGGTTCTTGTGGGGGTTGCAGTTTTGCTGCGAATCTCACAAGAGCCACATGTATTATAGGTGACTGTTACCACTTACCATCAGGTGGGCAGTTTGCTTGTTTGCCAACTTTCTGCAATAAAAAAGAAAAAAAAAATATGCGCGGCTCACATCTTCAATCGTGCGTGAAGCATAGACAGGGTATACTCGAACTAAAACTTTAGGACCCTCCTCCTCTACTTCTGTGCCAGTGTAATTGTTGCAGCATGCAACATGCATGTCTACAGGAATAAGACCAAGTCAATTTACCTTATTTAAATAAAATATTTTTTGATAAATCCAATTTCAATTTGAAGTATGTACAAGCCATAAGTTTGTGACATTAATTTTAAAAGTATTTTACATAACATACATAACATATTTACATAATCGGATAAGATGCATAACAAACACAGAATTTTTATTTTCGACATGAAATTATTGCTGCTGATAGATAAAATATTAGCTGGTACTTGGTGCAACGGTAGTCATCCAGAAGGGAATAGGGAAGAATGTTTGTGTGATGAATGCGAGCATTCGTACCTAAGTCATGGGAATTTCTATTCGTATTACTTATTTATGTTTGATTTATGTATGTATATCCGTTACCCTAGTATCCACAACACAAGCCTTAAAGTGCTTACTTTAAGCTAGGCTAATTGGAATGTAAGAAATATTATTATCATTATTGAACAAAGCGTCGAAGTTATCGGAGAATGTACTGCAAAATACGCAATTTTTTAAAAGTAAAATGCACATTAACGCTCCATTTCATATCAACCAAATCGAAGGAACCCAAGGAATAAAAATAATTTAATTAGAAATTTTATTATTTTTCTTTAATTTTGACATTTGGTGTTTCGAAACTTCGTTAAATTGATTTACTGATTCATTACTCTTGAATGCGGTCCAATAACAGTTGCCCAGTGACCGTCGCGACCTGACGCAAAAACCGATGTTTTGTTCTTACTAACCAGCATAAAGGCGGAAACACATTATTAAAACGCGACGCGACGCAACGTGTCGACACCCGATATACACCGTGCACATTACCAACACGCGACGCCACGACATACTAGCAATTTCTGAATACAGTTAGCTAACAGCAGTGGAAGTGTATGGTCATGTACTATGGATTAACATAATTTATTATCTCTTGAAAACCGTAGGATGATGTGCGATCTAGTTTTTCTCTTTAAATTATTAAATAATAAGATAGATTGTCCAGTTCTTCTATCACAGATCAACCTTATAGTCAAGGCACGAGTACCCGCACGCTCCTCACGCCCCATAAAAATATTCGTACCACCACAATATCGCAAGAATTAGACTCGCAATAGCTATTTTGCTCGCTGTATGAAAACATATAACGAACAATTCTACAAATTACACCTGTTTTGTAACACATTGACTGGTATCAAGTCAGACATTTTCAATATATTTAAGTAAAATGCTAATAATGTTCGTTTTAATAATTTTTAAGTAAATTAATACTTATTTTGTTGTGTTGTTGCCTTAATCATAGATATTTAATAATAAGCTAATTCGTATTTTAATGTACTTTTATATTTTGATTTAAACTAGTTTCTGTTCCTACATTTATGTACCTAATTAATATTGGGCACTCATTATTCTACAATTGATGTCAAAATCTTGTGTACTTTATTATTTCTAATGACTGTTTCGTGCCAGAATAAATAAAGAAAAAATTAATACAATAAATGCAAAATATAATAATAAATTGACATAAATTCTGTTTGATAGTTTGAAGAATAGGGATGGGTCAACGAATTCGTATTCGCTCTGTGACAGTTATCAAACGACTGACGCGTGGCATCGGGTGTTGTCTAGAAACATACTACGCGCGCCGCGTCGGATGGCGTGTTTACCCCCACCATGGACAACACACCGACCTGGCCCGTCTGGATCGGGTGGCGTGTGAGCGCATGGCGTCGCGTCGGATGTTCATAGTATGATTCTGGTCCATAGAAAACAATACATTTGATTCGACTCAACACGCATCGCGTTTCATCGGGTCGCGTCGCGTGTTAATAATGTGTTTCCGCCTTTAAGACTGCGTCGAACATAAATGACAAGCGCCAATTAGGTATTTCGCCGTGCGAGCGTTGCTGTGTGCGTGAATTGCAGGCTTCACGCACACAAAGAACGCTCTTATGTGTGGCCGTTGAAAAACAAAACTTGGCAACTTACATTTGATTTGATTGATAGTTAATAGATTCCTTGTACGTTATTTTTACTTCAGCTCCATGCTTTTTTCTAATTTGGTTTGAATTGAAAACATGTTATGTAAAAATTTCAATGAAAAATCTATTTAAGAATTAAAACAATGGTATGTCAAAAACTATTATTTTAATCTTGTATATTTGGATAAATTTATTTTAAATCTATCAATGTATTTTACATTTCAAAATTGTCTTTGTACATTTTGAAAAATAATAATAAATAATTTAGTGCAGACTTTTATATTATAGATTTATTCAAACAGTAGGTAGTGTAATAATTAAAATATATAAAAATATTTTATTATTTTAAGTCATACTAAACAAACATTAGTATTGTTAACTTTAAGCCGCGGCGTCGCTCGCGTTAATGTGGGCTACCGATTAAAAAGTTATAATTCTATCCCTTGGGTAAAGTACTTATTTTTAGATACTTATTTTTACCCCGGACGAGGTTTACGCAAATTTTCATGATAATCGACTGAGTAGATAAGGCGTGAAAGTGTAACAAACAAACTCACTTTCGTAGTTATAATATAAGTTAGGACTATAAGGTTTTTACAGGTGTAATATATAGCCTATTTTGCACAATACCAGTTCTTACCATATACTAACTTTCATCGAAATCCGTAAACCTGTTCCTGACTTATAGAAGAATACACAGATAGACAGACAGACGAACATTTAAAAATATTAAAATTGGTATCAGTGAGTCATAACATACAACAAATATTGATCCTAAAATTTGTCCGAAAAAATAAATGTAGACTTTACCTACATATTCATATAGTAGTAGATATAGATAACAAATCTATTCATCATTAGATAATCTTCTTCGTTTCACATTTTTTGCATTTTTTGCTTCTTTACGTTTATTTTTCTTAGCAATTAATGTACGGGCATTGATTAATTTTAAAATATATTGGGGCTCCTTGATTTCCATTTGTCTGTCCAATCTTGAGTCGATAATTTCCGGCAGTAAGCAGTCAAAGTAGAACATTTTTAGTTTATTTTCCATCATAGTCCAAAATGCTTTGTCTTCCTCTATTATTTCTGTAATCATATCTACATCAGTCCAAACAGCAAATATACATATTTTTCTTTGCGTTATATGAATTTGGCCTTGTGCTTGAAAATACCAGTCGTGATTTTTATTTATATGTAAATTACCTCCTTCATCTATATTCCAGAAAGTATTTTTTTTTTCTTTAACAGCATCAACTATACTTTTGCCCTTTGCGGAATATGGACATTTTATTTCGACAACTTTGGTATCCTCCACCAGCCCATCTGGGCTTGCTCCTAAAAACGGAAAGTCTTTGTCGATAAATAAACCGCAACTTTTAATAGAGACTTTCAAATGCAATTCCAGTTGCTCACGTGCAAGATGTTCGTGGTTTTGACCGTGTTGAATTGACTTAACATGATCTAAATTTTTTTCCGTCACCAAATTTTTCACTAATGGACCACATTTGATCAACCTACGCTTGCATACTTTGCCAAACACTGATGCTGTAAGTCGAAGTTTCCGTTCCTGACGCCATTCAATGGATTCCGCTTGTAAAATGGTTCGTCTCTCTAGTGCATGCCGATCTTCGGCAGACAATGATAACCGTTTCATATGCTCATTTACAGCAAAATCATAGTCTTTTGTACTCAGGTCGGGCTTTTGGCAAAATTCACCGTAGTTTTCATCGGCCTTTTTGGATGCATTCCTACTACGCTCTGTGTTGGTAAAAGTTGGTGGTTGTTGTAGTTTACGTGTAGCGGATGCTAATCGTTTAGCATTTCTTTTTTTTTCGAGAAGCTTTATCATCTTGCTTGGGCTTCTCAATAAATCCTTTTACTGAGGTACGTACAAGGTTGTTTAGTGTTAAAACTGACTACTGATGCAGCACAACGTCCCGAATAAGATTGCCGGCCTGAATAATTTATGCGTTTACCGCCAATAAATTTTGCAATCACGCTATTAAAAATCTCAGCTATGTTACTATTTACATTGTATATCAAACTTTTTGCGTTATTTACTAATCTTGAAAGAAATTTCATTATTGCGAAAAAAATTAAACCACCCTCTTTACTTTTCATTGCCGGCACAAAATTTTCTTTACAAGCATTTTCACTGAAATTTTAACAATAGTAGTTTTTACAAAAATCATGATTGCCAAACACGTGATTTGGAGAATTCAACAAATCTTCTTTCAGTTCTAAGACTCTTGATCGAAAGTTATATTTTCTTGAGAATTAATATGTTTTACAGCCCCAGTAACAGCACGCCTCAATCTCATTATGTTACTTTCAACAGTTTTCCTATATTTTAATGGGTAGCTAGTAGTCCTAGTTAGCTCATCTAACTTCGTGCAATAGTTTCGCAATAAGTGATTGGTGCACTCAATTTTCTCAACTAATAAATTTCCATACGGTTTTGCTCTTTCTATATTTCGATGTGTGCTTGAATCACCGTCGGCTATCAGTCTAGAATAAATTAGGCCGTGAGTTTGCACTGAAGATTTAAATCCTTCAACGAGTGCTGCAGCTTCCATACCACTAGAGGAACCTTCATAGTTTTTGAAACAAATGTGCTCAGGTATCGTCTTTTTTTTGTTTTTTGCTCTAGTACAAACCATGCAGTACTTATTTTTCACCGCCATATATAAAACTTTTTTCGTCCTGTAGCCAATAATAACCGCCGCACCCGATAAAGCATTGTAATTTTTTCTATATGACCTCTTTGACCAGCACGCGTCCGTTACCACAGTTATCATGGGAACTCCATGTGAATCAACGTCACCATTGCGCACAGCTATGTCATATTCCTCTTTAGCTGCGTCTGTCATGCTTTGCTCTTTGGCCAATTCCCAAAGCTTACAAACCTTAGTATGGCACTTTGTAAACAATTTATCACTCATACAAGGTATATCAAGAGAAGCCGCAACATGTTCCAGACCAGAAAACCCCGCACCTATAGACATAAAGCTACTTACTGCGTTATCATTGAGATTGAGGTCTGCGGAATTTTCTGGAACTTTACAACTTTTGATTTCCAGCTTTATATTGCACATTTGGCAAGTAAAATGAAATTTTGAAAGAAGCCCTTTTCGTGTCTCTTTGATCATTTTCAAACAATTCAGGTTGCAACCAAAGGCAGTGTTATGATTTGCAATATTTTGAAATTGCTTATAAATATACGCAAAATCGACTACTCTGTTGCCACCTGCCACAAAATCTTCTTCTTGTTTATCGATTTCGTTCTCTATGATTATTTCAAAATTATCTTCATCTTCGTTTAGTGTATTCTGAAATTAATTTAATATGGTTGGTCAAAAACATACAACAAAAGAACTTAATCAAATCACCGCAACAATCAAATATTTTTACTCATTATTAACTGAGTGTTTCTCAATCAAGGTACATAGTACACAGTTTCATATTTTGATGGAAGTATGTACTGTCAACACAGCTAAAAAACTATGCGCCCATTATTACTTGTACTATTAAAAAATCTCTATCTCTAAATAGTACCTAATTAAAAACACATCTGACAGATTCCAGAAAAATCATATTTAGATCATAAACTAACATTGGAAAGTTTTTCGCGTTGCTGTTCTTGTACTTTTACATCTGATTGTTCTTCATGTCCATAGTGTCTGACTTTTTTGGAGTTGGGTGTAAAATTCTCCTTATCTTCTTGTACATTATTCGTTACTACTGACCTAGGGTAAACAATAAAATATTGACAACAAATAATGAACCTGCAATGATATTAATAAATGGAATTTTATTTAAAATTTCATATAATATCCTTTAATATTAGAATCAATCTAAAACTAGGAGATGCTACGTTGTACGCACATACCGATTTTGAAGAACAGTTTTTTTCTTGAATTGGTTTATTTTCTTAGTGTAATACCTCTTCTTTCGCTTTCCCATTTTGCTTAATGCTATAGATATATCCTAAAATAATAGATGATGCTATAAAACTTATGTAAATACCTAAAATTGAAACTCATTCAATTAACGAAATGGGTTACAAGATAGAATTCATTAATTGATATAGGTAGTGAAATTAAATTTAAAATATTGTGAATGTCACTTACCTTGTTTTTCTATACAGTAGAGTGTGCTAAAACAATAATTCGCAATCGATGCACTCGCTCTCAAAAGTGACGTGTGGACGCTCTGAGCTCTCGTGGAGGACTAAATTGTTGTTGGTTTGTGCGCATGTATTTATAAGCCACAAGGCGTTCATAGAAATTGTATGAAGAATTCGGAGCGTATTTTTAATAAAATTTTATTAAATATTTGAGGCATTTTAATAAAAATATGAGCCGCAAAATTTCAAGGTTACATATTAGAGATTAAGTTTAATCAATATTTACAAAATATTTCTATGAAAAAATATTCAATATCCACTGAAACCCAGCACACGTTTTGTAGATATTTGTGCAACTTTAGATGAGTCTATTATAACAATTATACCATATTTTATGTGTTTGCCTCGCAAACATTAAAGACACATTATCCATGGTAATAATCATGTAAATTTTTACTGTTTAAATAGAATATTTTCGTTAATATCAACCTAACCGTAACTGTCCTTTTTTCGCTTTTTGCTCGGAGCAGTCTTAAGGTTATATACCAGACACGATATAGTCACGTTATTATATTATATTACAATAAATCGGTATTATTGTAGTCGCCTGAACGAGATATGGATCTTTAGATTTAAGAAAACATTTGAATGAGACGAAAAGGCAATAGATTTATGTCATTATTTAAAAAAATATGCTTCGTATTATACTGAAAAGATAATGAAGATGAAAAACGACATTTATTAAAAGATAAAGTGTATCTAGAATTTGCAAGCTACGATCATTTATCACATTCTTAGACTAATATAGTGTATAACCTTCTAAATAGACGCTTGAGAACAACCTTAAATATAACATGAATTACTCATCTTCGAAATAATGATCATTATGTCTTTTAGTCCAAGTTATTTGTCAAAATCATCATTAAGTAGCTAACTATACAATAGATGCATACGGCGATGCAGTAACTGAACTATGGTAGTGTCGGATTTAAATTCAAATCAAGGTTTTTAGGATGATCGCTTTCTCCAGTCGAGAGTATAGATAATTAGTACTTTGTCAATTACTAAATGCTATTGACAAGTTTCAGGAATAGTGACTTCAGCGGGATCGCCATTACTGGTCAACTTATACTAAGTCCTAGGGTAATATTTTATTGTTTTTAATGATGTATTTTTTCTATTTTCTTTAAAGGAAAAAAGATGTATGTTTTTATTTTACGTATGTTATTAACGACCCTGTGTAAAACAGTCCCTTGTTTTATTTTATACCGATTTTAGTTTTTATGAGAGGTCCTTGTTTATGAAATTGCCGAATTTTACGCTCGCATTTTCGAATCGAAAATAGAAAACATGAATCTTGAACTTTGTACACTCAGATGTGCTGAGCCGGAAAAATCTCAACGATTGTGATTATTAGCATTGTAAGTCTATGACTATCGTTAAATAAAATAATTGAAAAAAATAAAGAGACGGCAGTGTAGGTCTGATAATAATAATAAGGGAACTAATTTTTTGAGCTGTTGTTTAAATATTCAAGATGTTACTATGATCAGTTGGAAAACATATTGAGCAGTTATTTAATTTAATAGCGGTTAATTAATCATTGCGACAGTAAAATATGGACAGTAATAAAAAAAACAATTAACCGTTATTTTATCATACAATGTCAATTCTATAAATAATTGAGCAGTCCAATAACTGAATGAGCGGTAAAAAGGATGGAATGAGCGGTTCGATAAATAGTTCGGCAGATCATAGCGAGCGGTGACACCAGAACTCAAATTCATTGAGAAGAGAAGTGGCGGAAGCGACCAATCACAGGGTTGGTTAGGTTAGGTTAGATTATAGAATTGCTCGTTCAATAATTTTTACCGCCCATTTAATTATTATCCTGCTCAATTATATATTCACTGATCCATTTTTTTTTCTCATTTTTGTTTACTTTACTGCTTAATTTTAACTGCTGAACTAGTAATTATTAAACGTGCCATTTATAATTTTTAACTTACCAAAACTACTATTTACAACTGCCTCTTTAAATCAGTGCCTTATAATAATAACTTCAGCGCCAACATCGAGTTCAGTCCGATAATGCATGGAATATTACGGCCACCTTTGACGGTGGGACGGCTCAGCAAAATATCGACTTGCTGCACAGGACACGATTCAGCGCAGAGCTGAGAGGCTCATAAGTGACAGCAAATTGGTGAAGAACTAGCTTCACATCTCAAATCATCGCCGCAAAGTTGCCTGTCTGTCGGTCTTCTACAGACTATACTTTGAAGAGTGTGCTCAGGAGTTGCATTTGCTCATACCGTCATATCCATTCTTTTATCGGACATCCAGAGGCACTGCCGGCTACCACCCTTTCTTGGTCGCTATACCTACCTGCCGCACCAAGCGCTTCACAACATAATGTGCACAATAATGCGCACAGCAAAGGAGTGGAACTCCTTCCCTGCGTCTGTGTTTCCAAGAACTTATAATCCGTCCATTTTCAAAGCCAGGGAGAATAGGCACCTTCTGGCTTAGCTTATTCCATCGTGGATCCTGTCTTGGCCACTGAGCTTGATTGGAATGAAGAGCGAATCCATTCTAAATAAAAAATAATAATGATTCGTCATCATTAAATTCCCATTGATTGTTCATCATTAGTTTATAATATTTTTTTTTGATATTAGTAATATTTTTAATTGTAACAACTTATTATTAGTTGATTATAATATATTTTTATATCGATATGGACTACGGACAATAAAAATATATATCGTGACTACTTTTAAGTATGGCAGCACATAGATTTGTTATTTATTTGAATATCTTGCCTTTGTGTCTGGTTCGTTTTCTTGGTTGTCCTATTAAATTAATAAAATAAAAAATAGTCTTAGCTGGAACATAATCGTTCCCGGTGGATAAAATTGTTTATTGAAATTTTCTTCGCTAAACGATCGTTACGTCGAATAAATGTTTACATCTATGTAATGTTACCTATTAACCTGAGACCTACAACGTTTTTATTACAACTAAATCTATTGGGAATGACGAAAAAAATGCAAAATACGATAACATAATTTGACGAAAAATGCTTTCTTAAATTAGTGTTCCTGTAAACAACTTTACTTCAGGTTTAACGTGGCTTCTGAAGCGCGAAGGAACTTATTATTATTATAAAGGCAGGCAGTTGAAGCAACTGATAATTGGCTGTATCCAATGATGTATTTGTTGTTTCCCGGATATATTAAAATTGTCAAGAATTAAGCCACTTTTAAAAAAAGGCAGCAGAGAAGAGATTGACAATTATCGGCCAATCACTCTTTTATCGATTCTGTCCAAGATATTTGAGCAATGTATGCTTGATAGGCTTTTGAATTTTTGCCGTAAATTTAATATTATAACAAAAGCCCAATTTGGATTCCAAAAACAGAAATCGACTACACTCGCTATTATCAATCTGCTCAGTCACATTCTAACAAATCTTAATAATAATTTTCATACGACTGGTCTATTCTTTGATCTGACTAAAGCGTTCGACTTCGTTCCGCACGACCTACTGATTATTAAATTAGAACGTATTGGGATTAGAGGAACAGTGATAAACTGGATCACATCATACTTAACTGGTCGTAAGCATGTTACGCTCAACGCAATGAAAAAAATTCACTTCATCTGACTTCATATAATTCCAGTTGTAGAGAAAACATAGTCGGCATTCCCCAAGGTAGTGTATTAGGACCGCTCCTATTTACACTATATTTAAATGACATTCCAAAAGTGACTAGACATAAATGCACTTTGTTTGCTGATGACATCTCTATTATTGTGACATCGAACAAAACTGATGAAACAATTTTAAATCATGAAAAAGAAATCAATAATACAGTTGACAACATTATACAATGGCTCGAACAAAATAATCTAAAAATCAATCTTAAAAAATCTAAATACATACAATTTCATAAATCAAAATTCACTCAATACAACTCTGAATTAAATATCGCTAAACTTAATGAAGTTCCCCAAGTTAAGTTTCTTGGTGTTATCATTGATGAAAACCTAGATTGGAAACAACATGTGAATGAATTAAGCAATAGAATAAATAAATACGTTTATGCTCTAAATCACATGAGACGCATAAAAAATAAAAGAACAGCGATAATGTGTTACCATGCATATATAGAATCAGTACTACGGTACGGGATTATAACATGGGGAAATAGCACGAACGTAAACAGGGTATTTGTTTCGCAGAAAAAATGCATCCGTGCTATTACTGGTGTCGCCCCTGACGTATCCTGCCAACCGTTATTTAAAGAACTCAATTTGCTACCACTACCATCATTGTACATCTATGAAATATGTTGTTTTGTTTATAAACATAAATCATTATTTAAAACGCCGAGTGAATCAAACTCTCGTTTGAAAAGAAACCCTCACAAGCTTGTTTTGAAGGTAACGCCAAAGTCAGCGAAATATAATAACAGTTGTTTGGCTATGTGTATACGAATCTTTAACAAGATACCGTTCAGTATTAAAATTTTACGTGAAAATTTATTTAAGAAAAAATTGTACAAATGGCTAAATGAAAATAATTTTTACAGCATTAATGAATTTTTTGACAAAACTTGACATGACATTTTTTTTCTCTATTTTGTATTATTATATCGCATATAATTAATTATAATATAAAGCAGGATTTTAATAATAAATTAATTTTGTATTATTGTATAAAATATGTTTAGCTTTAAAATTTGCATGCTACCACTAAGTTAGCTTAACATGTTGAGCTCATAAATGTATGTAAGACCTTTTATACCATGTTAAAAGCAAATAAATTATTATGATTATGATTATGATTATGAAATATTATGTCTAATGTTTAAAAAGCATATAGTTTATCATTGAATTGTTTTTTTTTTTTATTTGAGATAATATTTTTTTGTTTCGGTCACATTCGATAACCGGCCCTTATTAAAGTTGTTTAACACCCACAGCGTAGCCCGAATGCGCTTATCTCATGTTGGTATACAAAATTCTAATATTTGAGATAAAATTAAACTTAATTCGTCTTGGTTTAGGTTACAAAAGGTTCTGTATCATCTATGGGGCAAAGTATCTTATGTTGAAATGTAGTTGTGTGTGATTAGGCAATAAACCATTTATCTATCTACTACAATAAAATTTTATATACTTTAAGAATTACAAAACACGTAACGAGATTCTTTTCTAGTTTAAACACTATAATTGAATTATTATCACTCCTATACAATAATGATGTAAAAAATGCTATAATTATGCTTATATAGTTTTAATAAATAGTAGTAATTAAAGTCAATCTAACTTGTCCTATTAGGTAAACAATCTTGGCACAACTTTTTAACGAAATCGCCCATTTAAAAATAAAATAATAACAAAGTCAATAATCTATTACAATAAATCATTACTAAAGACTGAAACCCATTAAATCTAGTTATGAGTTGATTTTAATGATGCATTTTTAATAAAAAGGAGTGCCAAGATTGTTCACCAAATAGGATAAGTTAGGATTATGTAAAAATGCTATAATTATGCATTTATGCAATAAATAGTATTACCCCGACAAGCTGGGTAATACTATTTATTGTGTTGTCATCTACATCAACAAGGACTGGACATATTTCAGCTTCTTGTGTTTTTTGAATAATAATAACAATGCACTGAACACATTATTTGTATTAGCGTTAATTCCTCGTGGTCAAGTCTATTAAAGTCCCACTGCTGTGCTAATGTTTTCTCTATTGATGAGAACATTGTAAGATTGATTACGCATTTACAGTCTGTTCATCCTAACTTATCCTATTTGGTGAACAATCTTGGCACTCCTTTTTATTAAAAATGCATCATTAAAATCAACTGATAACTAGATTCAATAGGTTTCAGTCTATTATAACGATTTATTGTAATAGATTATTGACTTTGTTATTATTTTATTTTTAAATGGGCGATTTCGTTAAAAAGTTGTGGCAAGATTGTTTACCAAATAGGACAAGTTAGAATGACTTTAATTACTATTATTTATTAAAAGTATATAAGCATATATAGTATTTATTATAGACTGAAACCTAAAAACAAGAAAGTGACTTATAATTAAGGTGGTAAGCACCAAATCCCTCCAGTAGACCTCAAAATGGGCAGCAGCGTTTTCCAAATAGGTTCTGATCTTTTATTACGATTTCCAACTCCAACCCGCTTGTCAAGCGCGGAGAATATGCCAAACCCTAAATTTTATAAGGGAGATTCTCGTTCAGCAGTAGTCATCTTTCGGCTGAGCTGATGAACTGATTAGAAATATTATAATATCCATAATACTTATACTCAAGTACATGCAAATGCTTGTAGTCATCACAGAAACATGTGCCTCTTTTGGGGCTCGTACCCACCGTTTGACTTCGTATGTAAGGTCTTTCCAACTATACAGTGGGCAGGGCCCGATCTAAGGGGGGGCAAGCCGGGCATTTGCCCAGGGCGGCAAAAATGCAGGGCGGCAAAATTGACTTATTCCTATCTTCCAACTTAGCCATTAGCCATTTACCACCCAAGTTTGAGAATTTTATTCGCCACCTTCCAACCTACTTCAGGTTGGATAATGGAAATATTTAAGTATTTTACTTAACTGAATTATTTTAGTTCGAAAGAAAGAAAGAAAGAGTAGGGATCCGCAAAAAGTACCGAAACCTGAGTAGTATTGCTGGAATAAACACAACCTCTTTTGTGTTTTGATAGATTTTATTTATAAAAAGTATTGTATGATTTCGTCATCTGTCTGTCTTAAATTTACATTCTAATAAACCGAGTTCAATATAAACAATCTACTTAAATCCGGGTAATTCTACAGATTATGGATCTACAACCTCTTTTCTACAAGTATCGACGACCTTCGGGGTCGAGTAGTGTGTACACCGGTTTTCATGGGTATGCCACCCCGAGGCCCCGGGTTTGATTCCCGGCCAAGTCGATGTAGAAAGAGTTCATTAGTTTACTATGTTGTCTTGGGTCTGGGTGTTTGTGATACCGTCATTACTTCTGATTTTCCATAACACAAGTGCTTTAGCTACTTACATTGGGATCAAAGTAATGTATGTGATGTTGTCCAATATTTATTATATATTTATTTATTTATCGATACTTTCATATCGATACTAAGTATATTTGGATACGATACTTTGTTCCGATATTTTTGAGGTATAGATACTTTAATAAGTACTTGATTTTATTAACAAAATTTAAGTCACATCATTAGATTTGGGTCGTAGCGGATTACCCTTCTATAGACAATGGTTTATGTTTAGAGCTTGTGTTGCCAGTTTCTCGTGATTGGTACCTATTCTCCTATTAAGTAGATTTATTTTGATTAACTAACTAAAAACTGATTTAATACAGTTAAATCCTAAATTTACTTTTTATTGTTGCTCTTGCTTTTGCTAATATAGCACAAGGGAAAAAATGCCCATACGCAGCAGTGAATTGCAATAGGTTTATGATGATGATAAAGTTGAAAGGTACATAACTATGTCGATAAAAAATATATCACTTCATCCACTCAATAGTTCCTGTAAATTTTTTCAAAAGACATACATCGTATAGTTTTAGTAACATACAAACACTTGTCAACTTTCGTATAGGTTACTTCTTCAGAAGGCCCAAAATACTGACGTGAATATTGTAGGTATAATCCTAACAATATAACGTATTTTATGTAGGTACTTGTATACTTAGCATCCCCCAACAAAACTAGCTCATGACTTATATGGTTTTCTGTATGTAAAGGGCGGCGAAAATGATCTTTGCCCTGAGCGGCAAAATAGCTAGATCGGGCCCTGACAGTGGGTAATGCAAAATTATCCTAGCATTATAATGTACTAGCGGCCCGTCCCGGCTTCGCACGGCTGGACAAAATTCTTCAAATTTTTTCTAGCATTAAATATAGCCTATGTTACTCAGCGTGAATGTAGCTTTCCAATGGTGAAAGAATTTTTGATATCGGCTTAGTAGTTTTTGAGTTTATTCATTGCAAACATACAAAAATTCAAATCTTTCCTCTTTATAATATTAGTGTAGATTGATACAAGGGGATGTAATTAGAATTAGATTTGATAGAAACACAATGTTCCTGAAGAATCACTAAGAAAGAAGAATAAAAGTAAATAAATAAATAGTCTTTTCCATTTTTTCTTTGTAGACAGGAACTAATCTGCTTTATTTCACTAACGGCTACTACGGCTTCTTTTTTGTGCTACTGTCATTTACCAATACAATGTTCAGTAATTAATAAATCACTAATTATGCGTGTAATCTTTACGCGCGATTGAAGTAAAACTTCTTTGAATTTTATGACACATATTTTTAAATTCGGTTCAATCGTTTCAGTGATATGTGTCATACACGTCAAAGATTTTAAATAGCGGCAACTAACTAAACAGCCTGTACACCATAGAGCAATACTTCCGTCATAAAAAAATTAGTTACTTAAGTCATGCCCAAATGAAGTTTTTCTGCAATATTTATAGAATTAAAAGAGTTACCTACTATTTTGATTCTGAAAACCATATAATTTAACTCATCCCTGGTAAACTGCGGGAATATGCGGAGGGAGACTCTGTACCAGGGTCGTCTGCTTAGGTACCTCCGTCTTGCCTATTTCTGCCGCAAAGCAGCAGTGCTTGCATTGCTGTGTTCCGGTTTGAAGGGTAAGATATGGCAGTGAAATTACTGGGTACAGTGACTTTACATCTTGTGTCACAAGTTGGCAACGTACACTGTGGTTCTTGTGGGGGTTGCAGTTTTGCTGCGAATCTCACAAGAGCCACATGTATTATAGGTGACTGTTACCACTTACCATCAGGTGGGCAGTTTGCTTGTTTGCCAACTTTCTGCAATAAAAAAGAAAAAAAAAATATGCGCGGCTCACATCTTCAATCGTGCGTGAAGCATAGACAGGGTATACTCGAACTAAAACTTTAGGACCCTCCTCCTCTACTTCTGTGCCAGTGTAATTGTTGCAGCATGCAACATGCATGTTGCATGCTGCATTAGAATTAGATTTGATAGAAACACAATGTTCCTGAAGAATCACTAAGAAAGAAGAATAAAAGTACAGCACATGTACTTGCACTTTGATATTCGGACGTTCTTAATTCCGGTGTAATAAGGATAATTTTATTTAAAAGTGTGCTCACATGCCAAACTATTTCGAAGTTGTTCTACTGCTTCATTGAAACATCTACTGTGGCTTCAAATATTGTGAGAGTCGAATATTTGATACAACATCTTCTTAATTAGGATTCCGCAACTATGATTCGAATCTCCCGTATTTTGCACGAGAATTCTTTTTATGTAATTTCATCTCAATTGAAGGCTGATTACATTGTTCGTAAATTCTATAAATTGGAAGTGAATTAATTTAATTTGGACAATTTTATTGCCTAAAGAACACGATTACCATAATTATCAAATTATAAATAAATAGAATCTATTTTCTAAATAAGCATTAAATTTAATGTTTTCTTTATAAAACACGCATTGCACGTGGTAGTTAGTAACGCAAGCCGTAGTTAAGTTTTTATATACAAAAAAAAAAAAATTTGTCTTTGTTATCACAAAGTGTACATAACGAATGCCGATAGGTGCAATGCAAATGGTGCTGGATTCTAATTCTTTTTAAGGCTGACTTTCAATATCTATGGTTCTTGTCAGATTCTTGTCGGCTAACAATTTTTTTTATTTTTTATTTATTTATTTTTGTCTTATTTATTAAAAAAATAAAGAAATTGTTCGGTGAACTGAGAGTACATAATTGCATGACACATACTTATCATACCACCTCTTTTATAACAGTCCTTCTTGCAATCTGTTTTCAATTTTGCCCATGCGGTGAGACGGTGGACAGCTTAGGTTATCATTGGCTATCATGCAGCAAAAGTGCGAGTCGTATATTCCCGACATAGCAGTCTGAATGAAATTATTCGTAAAGCTCTTGTTACCGCGTTTGCTCTAGCCTTTCTGGAACTGGATGGTTTAATGCAAGACGATGGTAAGAGACCTGATTGTGTGAATTTAATTCGGTGGAAAATGGGATGGCCATTAATGTGGGACGCAATTTTCATGAATACTCTAGGTCCGTTTCATCGTTTACAAAACTCTTTGGGGGCTAACGATAGAAGTGTGCAAGTGTAACTATGAACTACATATCGCAGGACCTCCAATATACAAGCACTTTAAAATATATATATGGAGTGATCGGAAGGCTGGTTTGCCTAGATAATAACTTTGGCAATTCAACGTGGCATCGAGACATCTTACTTACGCTTAAATATTAAGGGAATTTAAGTAACTAGGTCGATGCAGTCGCTAAGCATAAAGCACTTTCGCACTTTCGCAAGCACCATATATTGGAACGGAGCGCAATAATAAAAAAAAATAAAAAAATTAGCAAATTTTAAAATTCCATAAGAATGAAAACTTTAAAAAGCATGTGCTTTTTGTTTCATTGAAAAATCCCATAGAGTTAGTGTTTTTTGGTCATAACTTTTTGATTTTTGTGAATTTCAAAATTTGGGCTCCATTACAATCTCGTCCTAAATGTGTTGATACGATTTCACATGAAAAAATATAAAAATCGGTTAAAAACTATGGAAATTATGGCCTAACACACATTGCATCATTGAAGCTGATCCATGAGAGCTCCGCTCCAATCAATTTAAGTAAACCTAAATTATTATATTTCAGTTTATTATGTACCTAATTAATTATATTATACTTCATTGCGGAAATCGTCATTATATCATAAAAAAAAATTGTTTTCGAACAAGACATGCTTTTTGCTAATAAGACACTTATATATAAAAGAAGGACTTTGTGGGTTTGTTACCATATAAAGTTGCCATAACCCTAAGAATAACAGTTTTTATAATCAATTAACGTTAACATAGCAACGCGTGGCCGGGTTAGCTAGTAATTATATAATCATAATTAAACTTTTCAAAATTATTTACTTATCTCTTCCGTGCGGCAATGTATACAAAAAGAAATTAAGCAAAAGGTGCGGTCTATTTGTTCACTAAAGGAATGAAGCAGGAAATCAAAAAGTATAAAAACGAAAGAGTATATTTGAAGATTCTGGGTATATGTAGATAAATTATCTATGAAGTTTCGTACGCTGAGTTGTAGGATTCCAATTTATTACGATTACAAATAGAGTATTTGTATCGTGTTATTAAATACAAAAAACGAATTTCGCAATTGCGAATTGTAACTGAAACAAAATTAAAAGTCTTCATGGACGATAAAGCAGAGTAGTTAATACATAAACGGATATGAAGTTTGCAAAGATTCGGTTGTTATCTGAACAAATACAGTGCATATTAAATCAGTAAATAACGATCGTAGTGAATTAATTAGTTTGGGTGCTGGATTCATAGAGAAAGAGGGTCAATGGCATAATGGTGTCGTAATCTACATACGCTATAGTGTAGAATATACTTGTGGTACGCTGTTTTGCCTCCCTTAGGGTCTATAAATACAAGAATAATCAAAATGTTGCATGATGTGTATAAAATGCACTTTTCAGTATTTTTGTGAATTTTGAATATCTATGTCGTCATTATATTGTTTGAATTAATATTTCGTTCTGAAAAGTTCCCTTAAAATTTAAATTTAACTTTATTTTGAGAAATCGTAAACTCGTTCTTTTCTTTTATCAAAATAATGATGCTAATCTATACATATAAATTAAAATCAAAGTTTGTATGTTTGTTCTATTGATCAGATTGTGATGAAACTTTGTTGAGTTGCTGTATAAACAGGGGAGGTTGATATGTATAGTCTATAAAATATCAGCAAACAAAAGCATTGAAAAGCATGCAGGGTGCGCTAAATTATAATATAAATACCTAATAAAAATTAAGCGCCTAATAAAAATTTGTCTGCAATACATCAACTTTAGTTAAAAACCTATTTAAATTATTGCAAAAAATATTGCTTCTTTTTAGTCTGGTTTAACAGCAGTACACTATGCTCCAGAACGAGTGTTCAATAGAGGTTGCAACAACGCGAGTTGTACGAGCTCCACTGAGAGCGTGTCCCGTTCGGAACGGTCCGTGTCGCTGTGAAACCATGTTTAGTGTTTTTACGTAAGGACCTAAGTCTCCGTTCTAGCAGGCTGTATGTGAGAGAGACTCGTGCGGATCTCCCGTACAGTTGTGAAACTGCTTATATTTGCAGTAGCTTTTGGAAAGAAAGTTTGATAATACCTTAAAATAATTGTCGATCGTTTGGTGCAACGGTTGTAATCTTGCTTTTCGCATCAACGGATTCGAGTCCCGGAAGGAGCAGATACGAGCATTTGTAAATGAGTATATATAATACAAGCTTTACAGCACTTACTTTGGGTTAATTGTGAATGTAAGAAATATGTAGGAAATGTAATATGTACTATTTTGTCCAAAATTTTATCGAAAAGAATTATTACATTAGATATGTAAAAAATATATATTTATATTTTTTAGATACAGTATTTTGATGCAAACGGCTTAGTTTGAAATGATTATCAGATGGCGTTCGAATTGTCTTTTCACAGTTTTGTTTCAAGTGGGAACCAAAATACAGTTAAATAAAAATCAATTTGTTATTCTATCGAGGAAACGCCAATGAATCAAGTTTCTTAAATATACAGACATAGTATTAAGTTACTAGTTGTTTAATTTATATTTTAAGGTACAATTTCAGCCAACAGAAATTTATTTATTAAAGGGCAGCCAATAAAGCACACACCATACTTGATTACTTTACATTAACAATAAATAACATAACATGACAATACATTTCACAGTATCGCCTTAATTAAAGGCTGTCACGACATGCAAATATATATAAAGAAAAGACCTCAAAAGTTGAAAAAAAATGCTACACAATCAAACTTATTTTGGATGCTGCAATTCTTATAATAGTGAGTCTAATATTACTAAGAGGAGATTTTAAAGAGATGAATGACATGCATTGATGCCGATTATTGTAAAGATGCGCCCCCACGTTTTGAGTGGCCCCTCGCTTTGCCCCGCAGGGTTATTTTATTCTTTTTAGGACATTGAAAAACGTGGGATTTTTAGATTTTTTAAATCTAGTATAATTATTTTATTCTTTTTAATTATTAACTCAACGAAGTAACCATGTGTTACGCAACAATCGGATAAGCCCCATACAAAAGTGAAAGTTGCCGAAAGTGGACCTGAAAGTGCATCTGGAAAGTTGAAAGTTGCTTTAGAGTGCATTGTCATCGGGTTCTGAACTATCCTGAAAGTTTCAGCTTTCTAGCTTATCGGAAAGTGCCTCAAATTTAAGTTGCAAGATTTTGCCCGGACAGACAAACAAACAAATAAGAAAAGTGAGATAAGAAAAACGTGGTAAACTTGCGTAATGAATCTGACATACCAAGTTCAGTATTGCTGTTTGATACCTTAGTGTAAGCGGCTTAAATTAACAAAAAATAAACTTTGAACTACAAAAGATTGCATATCTGCGTCCAATAACAAATAATTACAATTGCCCACATAATTAAAAAAAATATACATCAATATTAGACAAAAAAATAACAAGGTAACAATGACATATACATGGGAAATTCCTTTTTTTATACACACTGTTGCGTATAACTCTTGTAAGGAAATATTAATTACGGTTTGTTTAATAAATTTGAAATCTAGATCATATATTTCAAATCGAAATTAACAATTAGAAGGCTATTTCTAGTTTTGCAGAATATATTCCTTTAGTATTTGTTCCATGTGATTACTAAAAAAATATTAGTAACAAAAGCAAATTTTTTTAGTAAATATCTACGTACACTTATCGGTATTTTATTAGGTAGATATAACTTACCCTAATATAAGTTTGTAATTTTGAACAGTAACGGTCAATCATTGACCTAATAATTTGAACGAAATAAATATAAGACAAATCATCTTGCTATTTCATACTCTGCTTGTCTGAACGTGAATTGATTCATGGAATAGTTATTTAATGCAGTGGTTATATCATTACGCACTTATAAAACATTATAATGCTTTTTTGTATAGTAATAATTTAATTATATAAACTTGGGTAATAAACATATTCAATTCTTTGTATCTGTTAGTTGCTTTGTGTAGCTGGGTTAATTTTATAGTATGAAGATCTCTAAAACTGGGTATGCAAGGGTAATTTATCAAGACAAAATATAAAATGTTTCTTCTTATGAAAGTCGACAGTAACATTACATTAGACAGTACATTAGAGCTCAATAAAAATATTTTTATATTTTTTAGATACAGTATTTTGATATATATGAGCCCAAAACGTGCCGGAAAACTACATTCAGATAATTCAGGACATGTACCACGGTACCAGCACAATAGTCCGAAGTTTAGCAGGGTTAAGCAAAGCTTTTGAGGTTAAAGTAGGTGTTCACCAGGGTACTGCGCTGAGCCCCTTGCTTTTTTATCTATATAAAATTATATATATTTTTATTTTGGACAAAATATTTATGTTTCATCTTATGAAAGTCGACAGCAACTTCACGGCTTCTTAGGTCCCACATCTGGAATACGCCTGGTACTAAGAAGAAGTCGGAAAAGTCTCTGCAAGAGCTATTTTTACAGAGATTCTTTATTGAAGTGAAAACTTCTTATGGCGCGTTGGGCACTTTTGTGGGTGAGCATTTTCAGCCGTTCTCGCGACAGATGAGATTTTACACAGATATACTCCGCGTGTATTCTTATAATATATGTATACTGTACGCGCTCTTTGCATGGGCATTCGTTCGTGCTCTCGCGACAGACGAGATTACATACCTATATGTATACTCAGAGTGTATAGGCATGCGAGAGGGCTGCATGCTATACGCAGTCTTTGCATGGGCATTCGTTCGTGCCCTCGCGACAGACGAGATTGAGAGTTTTTTTACATTTATTTAATAAATGAATATTAAACGGAAAATTTATTTATTTAAATATTTCATTTGACTTGTGCTGCTGCTATGGTATTGTGTTAAAAAAACAAATCTAAAGTGTTGATAGAATTAATAAAAACATTGTTGTAGTGCTTTTGTATACTATAGTGTTACTATATTTTGTATACATTATTACAACTGCTGCTCGTCATCACGTAAGTAAATTATTATTTTATTTGGTAAATTTTGTTACGTACATGATACGTACATAAACAAATGCAACACGTTATTAAATAAAATTATCTAAAAAATGAGAAACACGTGGGGTACATATATGTTTACAATAGTGTACAATACTATAAGTATACGCATAGGTATATATCAGCTGTCTCTGTCTTCGGCTAGGGAGACAACTTCCTGTTTTACCAACAGTTACATTACAAGAATACAAGTTTGGCGCTAGCGTTTAAAAAGGCGCTGCATTTAAAGTTTGAAGTTGATAAATTTTTACAAAATTACAGAAAATCGCGAAATTTTGGGAAATTAGGAAAATTAACTCTATGCTCATTTCAGCTAAGAATTAAAAATTATCGGAAAGCCGGAAAAGTAGGAAAACCTGAAAAATCGAAAACATACTCATTTTATTAGAGAATTTCACTAGGGACGTGATTCGATGGTCGGAAAATCGCTAAAAATTATGGGAAAGCCGGAAAATTAGGAAAACCCGAAAAATCGAAAATATACTCAATTTAGTAGAGAATTTCACTAGGGACGTGAATCGACGGTCGGAAAATCGCTAAAAATTATGGGAAAGCCGGAAAAGTAGGAAAACCCGAAAAAATATATATGCTACGATTATAGCTTTAAAAAATGTACATTTTTATTTTTGTTATATAAGTTTATTTTTTGTTATATTTTGTTATATAAGTTCAAGTTTTCACTTCTGCCTGCACTCCCGGAGTGCAACCCCCATTTTTTTATGAAAACTTTTACTAAACTGCTAGATATGCATAGGAGCTTCTTTTAAAACAAAATTTTAATGAAGTTAAAACAAAGCTTTCTTTATTCTGTAATCTGAATTTTAGTTAAACGAATGCATATTAATTTGTTTTAAAAGAAGTGTCTAAATATTTTTTCCCATGCTTATGTATGGATTTATGTACGAGATTTTATTAATTAACGTGTAATTTATCAGTTACAGTGTCTAGAGCAACTTATTTTACGTAATGAATTTATTAAGAGTGAAAACTTGCTTTCGGCTTACAGATTTAAATCGAAGCTAACAGAGATAGTGAACGGGTTCGATTTGGTTAATGTGTACCCTAACTTGTTTGATGTGCTGCCACGCACGTTCTTTACTTATGAAGACCAAATACTTTCTTCGTAATTATTTTTGTAAACAAAAATAAACTGCTCCTTGGTGTTTTTCTACCAGTGTGAAATATAATATCTGGATGATGATGAGTGTGGATTTATGAATAATCAACCACATCATATACCATATAGTTGCCCACGCCTTTAAAATAATACCTACGTTTGGTACAAGTTATTTTTACGAAGAAACGCAAAATAAGAAAAAATACCTTATTAATATTAAATGACGAACTTCATAAACAATATTTCACTTCACAGGGAAAGTATTTCTAGAAACGATGCAATGCGTGTATGTTTGTGTTTATTCAAAAGCCTCTTTGTTTTTTGCATCTAGCTTGAAAAATAGTGGAGTTTTCGTACATAAACATATGTACGAAAACTCCATCCCTTTAAGAGTAGAGTTTTTCATAACTCTGATACCACTGTATATTTATTATTTATCAGGAGCATGTATATTGAATATCATGCCTCTTACTTTGCAAATAAAATATGTCCATACAACCGTTTTATTTTAATTCATCCCCTTAGGGATAGAATTTGTAAAATGCTGCGTGCGTTTTTATCCCTTTATAAAAAAATAAATATTCTTTAAATTTCAAATTTTAAAGTGAAAATAAATTAATTTTAAAGTTTGTCGCTTGTCGTATCGCCTCACGAACGGCTCTGTATCTAGTGGTTGTTGTTTCTGATTTCCATAGCGGTTTTATGTGATTAATATTTTCCATTTATTTTAGATTCAGCGGTTTAGGCCTTGTGTTGTTTGTCAGTAATTCCGTCAATTACTTAGAAGATAATCTTTTAATAAGAAAATATTGTGCTAACAAGTTTGTTACTTTTTAATTTTTGAACGCAATCTCTGGAACTGCAAGTTGGATATCTCTTTTTCGTATTTGGTAGCTTAACCCTTAAATAAAGTCCTTTGAATAGTAACCTTTGCTACCAAGCTTTCACTTTTTCTTAGTTTTAGACCAATTTTTTATATAAAAGATAACATTTGGTAATTTTTAGACTGTTCATAGTTAAAATGGTGACAATTACAAGAGAAAATAAATATTCGACAAATAATTGATAATTTAACTTACTAATTTAGTTAATACCATTGTTTCAGTAATAAATAAGCAAAATATAAAATCACGAATCGATTGGTTTAAATTCGTAGTCTTGAAATTCATCATACATACGTAATGCCTTCTAATGAGTTTCGTGGGTAAACTAAATCAGATACGTAATCGGTGCAGTAAGGATTGACGTAATCGAAATTAGATAAGTAATTAAAAATAACTTATTATCTAACATTACAATATCATCTTAGTATTGGTAAATGCATTACAACAATCAAAAATAGATGCTATACCTATACCTAATTCTGTAAAGCCCATTTTTTAATTATTTTAGTTACTTGGTTAGGACTTATAAATTTTAGCCCATATCGATCAATATATCCATTTTGATTTTAATTATTTTTTCTTGTAATCTATGCTAACGTAATAAAGTGCCTGATAAACTGAAACGATCTTAAATGGTTGACCAATAGCAGTAATTTTCATGTAATTTTTATTTAATTCTAACTTTTCGGCTCTTCCGATTGTGACGTATTAATAAAGTGCAAGCGACACACGCCCGTACGCACGGCCTACAGCGGCAGAGGGGCATTGCTCGCTCGACCGTCGGCCGGTGCGGACGTGCGTGTGCTGCTTGGTGAAACTACTGACTGCTTTCATTTAATGGATACCCTGACAGTAATCGAGGACACCACACGTGGCGACGAGCCTTCAAGTAAGTGGTATATAGAAAAATATGTCTCCTGAAAATCAAATTAAGGGAAGGAGATAACGAACCCATCTGCAAAGAAGGCTGTCTCATAGTATTGAGGAAAAAAATGTAAAATAGTTTATCCACTTGATTCTAAGAAGAGTTGAAAAATCATTGACTATAGCAATGCGAATATCAACTTGAATAACTGCAGTGTTAATTGCAATTCTAAAAAACTTGTGTAATCATTGATAACTATAAAAGAAAATATATGAATTGATCCTATTTTGCTATAAAGAAAATCTTTATAACCTTGTAATAAGCACTCGATTGAATAATGTATGTGTTGACATCATTATTACCTTCACGGTTATTTCTGCCATGTTAATCTAGTAATGAATGTCTTGTTCTTGCTTTTAATAATTCTGGTTTGTGCTACCTACTCACACCAAACTTAATCTTACTTACGATTTAAATCGATCGAGATTTTAATTCAGTTTAAAGCAACCCTGTACGGGTTAAATATTACATTGCATTACACGGGTTAAATAAAACATACTATGACACTAAAAAAAAATTAGATTTTTAAGTAGTTTCTTATACTCCTAAAACAACGATTTGAATTTCAATGGTTATTACGTCAAAACTTATATAAAGGTTATACAGACAAGTGGATATACTACAATACATTAATTTGAAAAGACATGTACCAAGGGGTACAATAATATATTGCCAAGGTGCAACAATAGTGCCAAGGTGCACGAAGTTGTGATTTTGCCAAAGGTGCAACAATGGTAACAAGGTGCACAAAGGTGTGACTTTGCCAAGGGGCATCGATTTAGAATTAAATCGTTGTAAAGACATTCAGATATATAATAACCTACGATAACTATCTCATCTTTTATAGTGATATTAAAAGACATACAAAAAGACTTATGACTGAAATAAACAAATAATATTTTCGGAATTATACGTAATGTTATTTCTGAATTTGATATTCATTGGATAATAGGTTAGGTTAGTAATATTATATATGTTGAAGCATTCGTTTATTTCAATTAAATTGAATTAAACTCTAGAGGTTAAGCTTAAAAAAATGTTTGTCAGTAAAGATTTATTTACTAGGTACGATTTTATCAATGGAAAACGTCAGGTTAGTACATGGGTGAAATCCTAGATGGCGTGACCTTAAAGAGGCGTTGCAAGTTGACAACACTCAACGTTTCTGAGATGACTTGAGAAGCACAGACTGTCAGCGTGCTATAAGTGTAGACGTTTAGTTAGCATGCAATAAGCGTGAAACGGTTAGTTTATAGTGACCGTTAGCACGCTATAACGGTATAACTTTTACTTACATAGCTTATACCGAGCGGGAACGTTACTTTTCGTTGGACCGCCACCCAGGGAGGTTGTCACACCGTCTCAGGGATCACCACGTTTTTCATCCATTGAAATCTCGTGCATCATTTGCGATTTTAGACTGCAAGTGGTTTTAAATAATAAAGAAGTCCATCCTACATCCATACGCGTTATTATTTTGAAGATCGCTGCAACTCTTTTTGGATAATAAAGAGCATTCTGATGACCAGCGTGAGGCCTCGCCGTCATATATGAAAAAAAAATCTTGTATACAAGTTAAAAGTTATCGAACTACAGATGTTATCGGCAAAGTATGTAATTTGGAAATGGTATAAAATGAATATTCGCTGGTTAATTTATTTCTGAATACCTACACTCTTAACCGTACGGGGTAAGGGACTGGACATGCGTAAGGTGACTCCGGAAAAAGATCGGAGTTATCCTATATTCTTCCTAAAAAAGATATAGATCCAGTTAGTATATCCATATCCACCAAATATATCCGGACTAGTAGTTTAATTCTTTCAAACCATATCAAATCATACCATATATCCAACTAACGTTTAAATATTTATCAATATCCGCATCTGTTTATTAAATCCGGACTAATAAGATTTCGCAAAATAAGAGCATATGGAGCGGTTCAAATTTGCTACCGTTTTATAGAAACAAAACTTTATGCAGCGCTTGTTTCGCTAATAATGACGCTTGCTACCTCAGTCAGAGCGAACGCAGTATCAGCAGTATTGCGTTTTTAAGAATTTTACCGTTCATCGGAAAACACAGAAAACACAAAAAGCGTTTTCGGCGCTCTAAGTCTTTCGATCGACGCTTTCGCTGTCGATATCTGTTATGTAGTTAGCCAGACGGTATTTGACCAAATGATTTGAAATTGATCCATGTGATTGGATTGGATATACTAGATATGCTAAGAATTTTGAACGGAATGATTAAATACATATCCGGAGTGGCATATAGCTCCAGGATATAACTGACTTACACAAATCTATAAGAGACAATAAATCAACAAAAATACCAATACATTTTATTTATTAGCATCAGACATCATTATTAATAAAATAATTTCCAGTAGGAAAACACATAAAAAAAAGAGGCAACTTTTACCAAATATTGTTTGTGGCTCCAAAAATATGTTAATTTATTGAAAAAATTACATACAAGGTGTATTTATACACGATACAAATTTTGGAATTTATAAGAAGTAGGTACAAGAAGGAAAAAGAGTTAATGGTGTTAGATGACATTTATTATAGTAAAATAGGTCTCTTGTTGTGAAACACAAAACCAAACAATAAATAATACAATACCAATATGCATAGAAGTCAAGTTACAAGTACAGGCTGCTGATAACACGTTAAAAAGAAACTTGGGCGTGTTGCCGTTAAATTTGTTATAATGCATAGGTATAAATGTGACACACCATATTCAATGGCGCCAAGGGCGCAAAATAAAGGCGTACAGACATTGTTCTGGGTAGCCTAAAATGTTCAGCCTGCCATCGTAGAACCATTGCAATGCGATGACGATTCGATGTCACTGGGGTTACGCTGAGACAAATGGATGTCAACCCTGGGAATATATCTTTTGACAACGGGGGTAGATACAACAGTCAAGAAAAGAGCTACTCATCTCTTTATGGGATGATACTTTTGATGTTTATAAAATAGTAAACAATAAGCTTGACGAGTTTCTGATATCGAAACAAAGTAAGGCACCATACCTACCATTTTGTTAGTGAGATACAACACCTACATTTCACTGATGATGAAACTATGGTTAGCTTCGATGTTCAATCTCTATTCACAAGCTTACCTGTACAAGATTGCATTGATGTCACTATGGAATTAATGACAGACAATAAAATAGCCTTCCTAAATGTTCAAATCAGCAGCAATCTAAATCAAACCCTTAGTCATACAGTGTATAGAAAGGCAACTCATACAGATTGATATTTAAATGGTGACTCTCACCACCATCCTATACAGTTGGCTACCGTAGAGAAATCTTTGTTTCAGAGAACTCGCGGCATCTGTGCCTAACAATACCTGACTGCTGAGCTTCAGCATGACAAGCGAGTACTACAAGATAAAAAGTTGCGAGTACCAACCAACTAAAAACCAACGACACAGAAGCCGTACCAACCAGCCACAGTAGAACGTCAACCTGCTGTCCTTCCCTACATGAAGGGGGTCACTGATAAGATTGGGAACATTCTGAACCGGGTTTCCATTAATACTTACTTTGAACCAGCCAGGAAGATTAACCAATTCTTACGACCGGTCAAATGCAATATCCCCTCCAGGCAGCAGGTGTCTACAAAATCGATTGTGACTGTGTTCTCCCAGACTTCGGACAAACAAAGAGAAGTATAGGGACGCGCATTATAGAACACGTAGCTGACATAAAACATAGGCGCGATAATAGGTCTGCAGTGTGTGAGTGTGAGCATGCTTTTGAGGGGCCAAACGACTATATTCGTATAAGATAAATTACTAGAATAGAAAAATACTAGAAAAAATCGACTCGGGTCACAAGTGAATCTCAGGCGGGAATCGAACCCGCAACCTTTGGAAATCCGGTCCAATGCTCTCCCAATTGAGCTACCGAGCCTTGCGAACACTCGACGAAATTTTTTTCTAGTACCTTCCTAATTTTACGCTGTAGGCCAGCGTTGTTTCATCAATGAGAGGAACATCCTCTCGTATTCGAAAGAATAAAAAATATAAAAAATATGCATAAAATATATAAAAAATTATAAATCTAACATGGCTGTTTCATCTTAATCGATTGACCAAACATTTGTAAAAATGTTTCTTTCGAATACGAGAGGATGTTCCTCTCATTGATGAAACAACGCTGGCCTACAGCGTAAAATTAGGAAGGTACTAGAAAATTTCGTCGAGTGTTCGCAAGGCTCGGTAGCTCAATTGGGAGAGCATTGGACCGGATTTCCAAAGGTTGCGGGTTCGATTCCCGCCTGAGATTCACTTGTGACCCGAGTCGATTTTTTCTAGTATTTTTCTATTCTAGTAATTTATCTTATAAGATCGCATTGAAAATGCATAAAATATATAAAAAATTATAAATCTAACATGGCTGTTTCATCTTAATCGATTGACCAAACATTTGTTAAAATGTTTCTTTCGAATACGAGAGGATGTTCCTCTCATTGATGAAACAACGCTGGCCTACAGCGTAAAATTAGGAAGGTACTAGAAAATTTCGTCGAGTGTTCGCAAGGCTCGGTAGCTCAATTGGGAGAGCATTGGACCGGATTTCCAAAGGTTGCGGGTTCGATTCCCGCCTGAGATTCACTTGTGACCCGAGTCGATTTTTTCTAGTATTTTTCTATTCTAGTAATTTATCTTATAAGATCGCATTGAAAATGCATAAAATATATAAAAAATTATAAATCTAACATGGCTGTTTCATCTTAATCGATTGACCAAACATTTGTAAAAATGTTTCTTTCGAATACGAGAGGATGTTCCTCTCATTGATGAAACAACGCTGGCCTACAGCGTAAAATTAGGAAGGTACTAGAAAAAAATTTCGTCGAGTGTTCGCAAGGCTCGGTAGCTCAATTGGGAGAGCATTGGACCGGATTTCCAAAGGTTGCGGGTTCGATTCCCGCCTGAGATTCACTTGTGACCCGAGTCGATTTTTTCTAGTATTTTTCTATTCTAGTAATTTATCTTATAAGATCGCATTGAAAATGCATAAAATATATAAAAAAATTATAAGACTATATTCGTATCGATAAACCTTAAATTCTCGCTAGAGAACAAAGACTAGTTCCTAGGACACTACGCGAGGCTTTTGAAATCAGGAAACATCCAAATTTCAATAGAGACGAAGGTTGGAGCGTTCCACCTGCTTGGGATCCAATAATTAATAATTAATACCTACAAAAACACACATTGCAAGACCTGATGATGTAGTTAGCTCTCTTTGCAAATAATAACAGTAAGATGGAGGTCGGTCCCCCTGCCCGAGTTTCTTCCGCCAGTTCTTCTCGGAAGGGCCTCCCAATTTCCGAACTGGTAGTAGACTCAGTAGTGTACAATGTAATCGTAGTGAGAATTTAATAACTAAATAAAAATATAGAAGTGACGGTTTTGATGAACTACGCTCACATTTGATTGTGAATGTGCGGTCGAACTTACCTTCTCTTTCACTGTCAATCAATCTTTGCAAGTAGAAGTTTATCCTGACTCATTAAAAAACAAGAGTGATTACCATTACATGAGAATAACCAAAAGAGCTACCTAAATAATTAAAGTCAGTCAACCTTATTAGCTTTTCTCAAATACATTCAAAAGATAATAAGTAATTGGACATTAAAAATATGCTATTCGAATATTGCTACATATGTATGTCCAAGGCCTATGACCATGTGCAACATAAAATATTAATAAACTGGTTGTATCCCAAATATAGCTCACAAATGGTTTATCTCTTATTTAAAAGATAGACAGCAATAAGTCCAAATCGAATATTATAATCATATGAGTAGAAAAGTTTATAGAGTCCTATTTGATATTAAAACTTATAATGCCTTAACACCACAAGGGAGTGCCTAAGACTCTCTTTGTTTTTAGTTTACATAATAGACCTGCCGAAGGTTATGAATGAACCGTGTATTTTGTTCGTTGATGACGTAACAATATATTGAATAAGACCCTTCATTGGTTAATTGAACATAACTTAGAGAGAAACTTAAATAAAACAAAATTGTCATCTCCTGCATATGCACTGCATGAGGCTATAAATATATAATTATATATATTCGTTTTATTAATTTGTGACTCCCTAATTAGGAGATAGCCGAATAAAACGACATTTTAGCATTCACAATCATTTATCTTAATAGGGTAGTTGGCATTCAGATACAACAATAGGGGTTCGTGGGTTCACACACTGAGTGAGCTCATTTTAGTAATACCTAGACTAATTTTTCTGTGTGAATCCTTTATTAGCTTTTTAAGTTCTATAGCTTGTAATTAAACAATATTGTAAGCTGATGTTTCGTCGAAAACTAAATAAATTAATATAAAAAAAAACTGATACACCTAAAAAAAGGTAAAAGGAGAGTGGCGTATTCAAAGAAAAATAGAGGACACGTAAGATTAGAGTATTTGGTTGCAAGTATTTAAACATAATTTCAAAATAATACTTTATAGTTAAATAACAATTCAAGATATACTATTTAAAAATATTAATAACATGAATGTATTTTAATTATTTTTCATTGTCTCAAATTATTCGAATCAGTTAAAAAGGAAGAGGTGTGACGTATTAATAAAGTGCAAGCGACACACGCCCGTACGCACGGCCTACAGCGGCAGAGGGGCATTCAGGGGGGGTCAACTTCCTTAGGAGCCAATGCAAACATATGGAACGATTTGCAAATAGAGATGGGTTTATGTGAAAGAAAGAGATAGAGCAATGTATCTGACAATAAGAATAATGACAAGACCACGGCCTCCATACAGCCAAATCCTTAGTTATAGTTTCTTCATAACGTTAGTCAAATGCTGCAGAATTAAGTCTGCCCGATAGGTGTTCAATATATGAGGCCCCATTGTAATCCACTTGCAATCCAAAGGCTCTTTTTAGTATGCCCTATTCGGAAAAAAATGTTACTTTTAACTTTTTGGCTGTATATGATCACCTCTTTGCTTTCCCTAAAATTAAAGGAATAAAAAAAAAGAAATAAAATGGCTACCTGTTTTTACGCAATTGTTATCATCATTGTTTTTCTTTAAATCCCTGACTGTGTATTGGTCTCTTACGCGAGATTGGCAGATTTGTGCGAAAAGCGCAACAGAGCTATTAATCCAAAAGAAGAAGTAGAACTTTTTTGCAATGGTTGCGAAAAAAAATGCTGTAAGTGCGGCATAACTTCTAAAGAAGATACTCCCTAAAACTTTCATAGATTTCCTCGCCCGTCAATGCATGGGTCACTCAAGTAAGTACCTATCTATACTACATAATTTTATGATACTGCCAAATCAACTCACCCCACCTCTCATTGAACAACAATGGGCTGTCGCTGGTGTGTTTGTGCGTGTAGTTTCAAACCCTATAGTTAGTGTTAATTTAACTATAATTTGGCATAAAATTGAGATTCCCAGGTAAACAGGTATTTTTGACATTACTGGCAATCACGAAAATTGGGTTGAATAAAAATATGATGCATAATACTTGTTTTGTTTTAGGGCTAAAGTATGGGCCACATCCTGTTTTCTTAATCAAGATTGGTCCACTGAAGAATCATTGTCAAGGCTATATGCACAGCATGAGGTGCTCTGCAGCAAGCATTTCGATGCAACATCATATACATATAACATATAACATAAAATAAAAAAGTGTTTATGTTTATGTTTATGTTTATATACCAGCGGCAATATGAAAAGTTTGCATAAATTTGCTATACCAACTGGAGCTGAAAATATACTGTCCCAGTTACCAGAGGAACAATTAAAAGCAAACCACCAAGTAGAAGTAACACGGGTAAGATTTTGAATCATTCCTTAAATCCCTAATAAAGGATAGCACAATCATTTTTGTACTGGAGTTGTTATTAGTTAGTTTATTTAATTCATAAGTTTGGATTTTTTTCAGAGTCCTTACCTCAAGAAGCTATTGGCACAGGAATTATAGCTTCCAACATGGACAAGCTCTTTGGTGCTGTCAATGGAAATACAGCAGATAGAAAAAGAGGCAACCATTTCTTACAAATTTATCCGAAAATAGTTTGCATTTGAAGATTTTCAAAAAAATGAAATTGTTTTTTAATGAAATGTAATGTATGCCTAAAACGTTTCTGCAGATTAAAGAACTTAGAGTTTGTTGAGGAAGCCTCCAAAAAAACTCTCATGAACAAAATTAATTTATTAAAACACATGTAAATTTTAAAATCTTGTTTTATTTCTTTTTTCAATATTGCAGTTTTTGTTTTGCAGCTAATTTTGACTGTACCTATCTTGGTATGTACCCCTATATGTAGTTTTTATTTCGCAACCAATTTTACTTAAAATTGGTTGCGAAATAAAAACTACATATAGGGGTACATACCAAGATAGGTACATAAATATACCTAGATAAGATAGGTACAGAAACTACATTAATTTTTGTACCTAACCAAGAAATTAAATAGTATTTAAAATTCGCGCCCTATTTTAGTTCTGGTGGAACAAACTGGAGCGCTAGTGAGTTTCCATGTTTGCAATTCTTTTGTATGAAGTTGACGTTCTTGGACCTAGATGTATTCTATGGGGGCATTGCTCGCTCGACCGTCGGCCGGTGCGGACGTGCGTGTGCTGCTTGGTGAAACTACTGACTGCTTTCATTTAATGGATACCCTGACAGTAATCGAGGACACCACACCGATGATCCGTTTAAAATTGTTTTGTTTCAATGGGTTAATAAGGCGAAAGTGTAGGGTAACGATGCGGAATATGTATGGGATAAACGCCAAATATGAAATGGTTAGGTTTTAGCTAAACTAATCGCCGCAACCATTTGGCGCCACTGTCGCCACATGACAACAAATCGGAAAGTGAATTAGTGCAGTGTTGCAGAAAAATCGACTAACAAACAATCGATAGTTCCCACCCGAAATCACTTATCAATCGACTGCGCTATCTATAGTGTCAACTTATTCACACGCCACGATATATCGATACCTTCGATAGTATAAATAAATTAATATCATAAAATGTTTACAACTTTGTAATTACACCAAATGATTTCAATTTACAGTCATTGTATTAATTATATGAGTGGTTTAACGGTGTATTTGCATTTTATTTGCATGTTTTTGCCAAGAAATAGTAGCCAGCTAGTTTCTTGAAGAACAGTTATTTTGGTCAAGAAGTTTACCAATGCAGAAGTACTTTACAGGGTTAATTTTGTCATACATGCTTTGCCTATTTTGGAAATCAGATACGAATATGATGAATATGACGTAGGTTATACTTGTATAGGTTCTATATGTACTTGTATATTACTTAAAGGCACTTATATGTTACTAGACCTTTTTATTTTAAAGAATGATGTAAAATTCATCTATTGTTCATTCCTAATTTATAAATAAATGATCATAACCTATAATTAAGATAAGAAATAATTGAAGGCAAGGCTGTATAGATTTTGTATCCTTTGTCTACCCTTAAGGGAAAGCAAAACCAAAGAAGAGCTTTTTAGTGGGAGCGGGTAGCATCACTTTAGTGAATTTGGTTTTCTTGTCGAAACTTGTGTTGTGATTGATATTAGAGTATAATAAATTAAGTGTTGGCAATTGAAATAAAACAGCGACAGTTGTCGTTTTACGCTCTCTCAAAAAGTCCTTAGGGAGGTTTTAATAAAACCTTTAGGGAAACCTATTGAAAGGTATTATTTCGTTAAACATTCTTCATCTCTTGATCATATATTTTTCCGAAATAAGCTCTCATCATCGTTCATTATCATCTTATTCAGAAAAAAAATTGCTGAATATATGAAGGCTTAAAAGACACGCAACCTAGCCATAAAATCGTATTAAAATAATTAAACATAAAAGTAATAATTACTTGTGATTAACCTCTTTGATTGACAAACACTTATCTTTAGGTAACTTCAATATAACTCCATGCTTTTTCTAAGACATTATTACGTTTTTGGGTCTGATATGTGCGTGAGTAACATATCTGCGTCTAACTTCTTCATAACATCATTGCGCTAGAAGTAATCGATCAAAACACATGCGGTCGTTAGCCTAATGATTGAGTAGCTATTTGTTAATTGTTCCAACTTTAACATAAAGGTTAAATAACGCCCATGAAGATGTACAGAATTTCCTTTGTTACATAAACTGAGCTGCAGGCTATAAGTAGTGCTTAATTAACGCAAAATTTGTTTAAAAGGATTATTACACTATGGGCAGTTTTTTGGATAGTATTTTTTACGCTCTATAAAATTAGAGTAAAAGGGTCTCTACAGTTTCAGGGAATTAAACTGGGGCTTATTTCATTATAAAATCATATTAGATAACTTTGAGAGTATTTTTTTTGTGATAAAATTAATTGGTTCATTAATTTCCCGCACATTCATATTTTTTTTTGTAGATTTGTAACTTTAATTGATTTTAATATTAATAATAATATTTGTAACATTCACACTAATTTACTTAGCCCAACGCAACAACAGTAAGGCATGAGATTTCATGAAATAAATGATTGGTGATAATAGATTCAATCTCTTATAAATAAAGAGATGATTAATAATTTCCCAGGTAAGATCAAATAAAAATCATCATAATGGGAGAATTCGTGGCTTTAGTTTTAATAAGGGTTTTGTTGTTTTCTTACACGTATATCTTTGATATTATTACAAAGCCATCTTGGTGACTGGTGTCTATTGCATTCAATCAATAAAATAATAATATTTATTGTAGATATACATGTCTACTAAATTTGGTTACTCTTTAAGCCGTGAGTCCAAACAGAATGCTTGAAAGTAAAGCAGGTTAATATTTAACAAGCTACAAAAAGTACGAGTTTATGAGGCAGCAGTAGCGACGTATGAGACGACGCGTTTTAAAAACGCACGATGTGTGGGTGCACCTTAGCAAATTATTTTGTGATTGTAATTTGTTTGTTCCTCTAATAGTACAATTGGATTGTAATCATATAAAGGTGAACTGGTACGAGTCAATTTTGTAATAATGAATGACTTTTGTTGCAGTTCACACGTTCAACATTTGACCACACATTAATATTGTCAGTTTCAATGCGAAAACCCACGCTATTGGGATGGAATAAGATCAATCTGAGGTTTCACTGATGTTTTAGCTTGTGAATTTATTGGTGGTTAAGTTACTAAGTAAAGTTCGATAAAATAAGCCTGTTTCGATGATTATTTACTTACGAAATCTCTTTCAATATGTTTTCTTGCGCCAGTATAATAATATAGGCAGTTAAAATATTTAAGTACTAGCTTTGCCCGCGCCTTTCTCTGCGTGCAATCCGTTCTATCACGCGTCTTTAACGATTCAAACATTTTTTTCCTTCGCAACTATTTGCGAAACTATTGCAGAAATTCAACTAGTTACGTAGTTTTTTTTAAGACACAATAAAACGCCTATATCTATAGGATAACTGCCTATATCCTTGCTGTCACAATCATGTAATTTTAACAGCTGGGCGGTGAAATACGGGATTTTTTCCCTGGCAAATTTTTCCCGAAATCCGAATTTTAACATAGGCTATATGTTTCTCTAAATTTTAATTTAGGTACACAACTTTAGGTTTTTTTTTTTTTTTTGTTTTCGCAGAAAATGGCATTAGGCATTCCACCGTGTCGGGAGAACACGATGGATATGTGGGACTCTCCTCCTTGCCCCGGCCGAGTGCCCGGTAAAGGCTTGGAGGCCTACCCACTAAAAACTGCGGCGTCCCAATACACAGTGGTGCGAGTCGCGTGGTCCCTTGCCGTGGTCCTATGCTCCGTGAGGGACGGAGCAACGGGGTGAACCGTGACGCCCTGAACACCCCGCACGCCTGAGGGCCAAGTGCAATGCAGCTGCCGGTCTCCCGCCCCGACAACCGCTGGCCCCCTTTTGGTGAGGAAAGGAATAAACCACACCCCTCGACCGACACCGACCCACAAGGGACGAGACTCCCGCACCCGTGATGATCACCCAGGAACAAGTTCCCGGGCGCCATCACAGGCGGCGCGGTTGCCCCGCCCAATGCAGGCCGGAGGCGGCCGAACGGCCTTCCCCCCCCACCTCATCGGGATGTGCGTCCGCGGAAGTCCCCCGGAAACAAAAGTTCCCGGAGGGCTTCCGCGGTCGCCATCCCATCGGACCCCCTCTCGGCCACGCCGGGTGATAACGGAGAAAACTCCGGTATCACCCGTAGTTTCCCAATGAGGGTCCTACCCTCGGGAGATGGTACCGAGGATCCTCCTCAAGCGCTCCACGTGCGACCCCCGCACGCGCCCACGCTTCCGGCGTCTTCACGCCCCTCCCGCGAGGGAGAGGTGGAAGAGGCTCTGTCCCCCCCGAGCGTTTTTACGGGGGGGGTTGGGCACCCGACGGGCTGGGTGCCCCTACCTCCATGGGGTCCACCGGTGGTGGAGGGGGCCTCCCCTTCACCACCGGTGGGTCGCACCTGCGACTGCCCATCACATGGTCGGCCGGTCGCCCGAAGGCGGCGCACACCGAGCATGCTGGCTCCCTCTTACAGGAGGCGGCCATGTGACCAGGCGCCCCGCACCTGAAACAAAGGCCACTCCTGTCCGTCACCTCCGGACATCTAGGGCGCGCATGCCCAAGCCCCATACACTTAAAGCAGCGCATGGGGCGGGGCCCGAGCAGCCTGACCTCCACGGCACTCCATCCAACGTGAAGTCGTGCCCCGTCCGCTAATACTGCCTTCGCAGCGGCCACCGGCATTCTGGCGAACGTGTATCGGAGCCCTTCACGCCCCTCTCTCAGATCCTGCACCTTGACTGATGCCCTAGGGCATCCTGCTTTGGCAACAATGGCCGTCGTCACCTCTTCAAGCTCAACGGAGTCGTCGATACCGTTTAACCGCAGGTCTGCGGTTCTTTCCGGCCTTCCTATCTGCGCCATGTCACCGATAATGTCCCGAAGACGTCGCGCTAGCTCGTCAGCCTTTTCCCCGCTCGTGTCAGGTACGTGGAGAACACGGGCGCCCGCCTGGGTTTCCCTTACTCTGATGCCTGCCTCCAGGCCCAGATCAGGGAGGGAGAGTGCCGATTTAGCCCTCTTTAATATGTGGGCGTATGTTGCCCCACTCTCTGCCGCCTCTCGCTTCAGCACGATGCTGACCGCCGTGGTCCGTGGAGGGACCAGCTTATCACTCCTCTTTTGCCCTCTTTTTTGTGACGCGGATGTCGTCACCGACGCCGCGGTCGTCTTCTCAGCAGCTTTCCTGGTTGCTCTTCTCTTTTTCTTGCCCAGCGCCTCTGTCCAGGTTTCATCCCGTTCGGGCGGTGGGGGGTCTGCCTTTCGCTCTGTGCGAGTTAAGCCCATCGTTCTGGCCTCCGCCGCTGGTGGCCCGCTCCCTGACTTCGGCGGGAAAACAGCTTGCTTTTCCCACGCTGTTAGCCGTTCCTCGACTACCTGCTTTACGGCTTGGAGCAGCTTTCCGTCGCTGGTCGCCAGCCGCTCGTCGACAGCCTGCCGTACTGCCTGCAATATCGCCTCTTGACATGGGAGCCTCTCCTCGGCGGGCTTCAGGGGTTTCGCTGCCTCAGCCTTCAACTTCTCCACCTCTTGACTCAGCGACTGCACCGTAGCAATGAGCTTACGGTTGACCTTGAGCAGGTCCGACATCCTCTTCCCCTCGCGGGTGAGTGCCACTCTGCACAAGTCCGACATGCCTTGCATGGCCCTTATCATGCCTTGCATTCGGGAGACAAGGTGTTAACGGATTTCTGGCTCCAACCCGTTCTCCTCGTCTTTAAATGCGTCCACTATGTCCTGCGAATTCCATTCGGCGTCTTCACGGAGCCACTTCCAGTTCTTGCGGTCTTCTTCGTCAACGGACCTAAGTCCGAGGAACTTCTCCTCCGCCTCTTCGTTCTCCGTCTCCGACTCCGACTCCTCGTCCAAGCAACCGTCAGACGATTCTGTCGACATAGCCTCCTGAGAGGACTGCTCCTTCCGGGGTGGTGGAAACTTCAATGTCACCTTCTTCGCGCCCTTCGGAGCGGATGCAATGGGAGAGCGCTCCCTGTCCGCTTCGCCCTCTTTTGGGGGTGTGATCTTCTTCTGTGCACTGTTTTGCCCCGGACCCTGTGCTCTGTCCTTCCGTTCTCCACCAGAAACCGGCTTCGAACCTCGTCCTTTGGTTTGTTTTTTATTCCTATTTGCTTCCATCTTGATCCCACGAATATGGGAGAAATATAACGTCCACCCGGGCAGAGATCCCGATGCCCGTGTAACCCTACTTACGCCTGGGGGGTCGGGAGGTACCCCAGGGCGACCGCTAATGGGCCGACTGCGCTCCGCCGGCCACCTCCAAGAGGCGCCCCGACACCACGTATCTCAGTGCCGGGACTTTGACGATTTTTATAGTGGTTTTCTCCACGCGGCCCCCACCGAAGTAACGGCCCCCGCTCCCGCACCACGTACGAGGTTACGGTTGGGCCGGAACCGATCCTCGGATCGGAACACGCCCCGACTTGCCCGCTGACGCGAGCTGAGCCCGTAGGCCCCCTCGGGTGATTTTTTAAAGGGGTTGTCTTCCCCGCGGCCCCCACCAGAAGGTAGCGGCCCTCGGCCCTGCACTACGTACAGGGTTACGAGCTCCTTCGACGACACCAGACAGAACTGGCATCGCCTAAACTCCCCTAGCTCGACTACCGCTACCCGGGATACCCAGGACGCCAGCCGAGCTCCCCCCCTGCTGGTTTTGGTCCGCGCCGGCTAAGCCGGTGGCCCCCATATCTGGAGGCCCCCCAATCCGCCACCCGGGGGACGCGCCCGATGGCAGTTCCAGCAACTGCACACGGGACACAACGTTTGACCTGGGATCACGGTCCTCGGACACAGATCAACTAGCCCGGCGGAAGACCTTCCCATACGCCTTCCATAACTTGATCTCCACCAATTTCGTATATTTTATGGAGAGGAGTCAAGATATTCTCACACACAGATCTATACTTTATAGTAAGTTTACACCTCCCAATTTATACTTAGAGATTAAGCCATCTATAATTTTCCACGCTCCTTCAAAGCATCTATGCACCGTGAAATTAATCGTTTTATGAAAAGCATGATTCAGATTGAGTGGGTATTGTACGATTACCTTAAAGAGTGGAGGTTGTGTGATCACTTACACTAATGCATGATTCCGGTGTTAATAGCCATCGCCTGCGGCTTTGAATAAAATAACATTTCGTTACGATGAGAATGAAACAACTAAGCAAATGCTATTGATTATATTTTTAACAACGATTTGAAATTTATAAATTACCGCAACTATCACAATATGACCTGTGACTTTTCTGTCCTATGACTGCGATCATCCAATGATTACGGCTCCTGTATTTATACAGGTGTCGAAACGTCAGAATGTTTATATATAATATAGAAATCTTTATATATATAATTCTTCTGTGAGTGTATATGTCACTGAACTCCTCCTAAACGGCTGGACCGATTTGAATGAATTTTTTTGTGTGTGTTCAAGGGGATCTGAGAATGGTTTAGATTCACAAATCAGCCCGGCAGATGGCGCTGCAGTCGGCACAGCAACGCGTGGCCGGTTCAGCTAGTAATAGAATAAAATAAAAGGCACCATGAATGAGGTAATACATAGTGGTTTTGATTTATATTATTTAAGATATATTTAATTGTGTTCCGGCAGCTGGAGTTGAGATAGCCAGCTGTAAGCTAGTTGAGGCTCTCGAGTTAAAAGAGTTGTCATCTTTCTTCTATTCATCGTTAAGCACTTCTCTGTTATTCATTAAAAATGGTTTGTTTCTTCTTCTATTGATGTAATTAGTTATGACAGAAAGAAGTATCACAATCACAAAATGGTTTGTTTGAATTTAGAAAGATAAATCGTTTGTCCTATTGCACCACTGGTACATTTTTACAAATAACCAGAAATACTTTTTTTTCTATAGTTAATCGAATTTGATGATTGAACCAAATATCACTGAAATATGAATCATGTTTTAGATAATTACGTAAGATTAAGAATCAAGCTAATAAGCTGATGTCAAACCTAGATTATTATATTAAGCTCAATTATAAAGACATTAAAAAGTTGTTTTTTCATCGGTACATAATATTATCTTTCCTCGCTTAAAAGTAATCTTCAAAGAAATCTCTTAGTTTTTAAAACTAGAAAATATTACATTCTAAATGATTTGTGTTCTAATATTTAACACCATACTTCTTTTAAAAAATAGGAAATAAAGCAACAGATTTTAATTAAGAGCTCTTCTTTTTTGATCTTTTGTTTTTTTTTAAGATTCTACTCGTCTTTTATTTTACTGTAACCTAGTTAGGTACATGTTTCGCGTGACGTAGTTTTTAATGAATAATTATCAGGTTACGACTTCTTTGAAAAAAATAAGAAATTAAGCAACAGATTTTTGTTTGGAGTGCTTTAATTTTGTTCTTTTTTTTAAGATTCTACGCGTCTTTTATTTTACTGCAACCTAGTTAGGTACATGTTTCGCGTGACGTAGTTTTTAATGAATAATTATCAGGTTGCGACTTCTTTGAAAAAAATAAGAAATTAAGCAACAGATTTTTGTTAGGAGTGCTTTAATTTTGATCTTTTTTTTTAAGATTCTAGGCGTCTTTTATTTTACTGTAACCTAGTTAGGTACATGTATCGCGTGACGTAGTTTTTAATGAATAATTATCAGGTTGCGACTTCTTTGAAAAAAATAAGAACTTGAGCAACAGATTTTTGTTTGGAGTGCTTGAATTTTGATCTTTTTTTTTAAGATTCTACGCGTCTTATATTTTACTGTAACCTAGTTAGGTGCATGTTTCGCGTGCCTTAGTTTTTAATAATAATAATTATCAGCTTACTAATTTATTATCATCCCATCATCATCATCATCATCATACTGAATTAAGTCCATTGTATTGTTAATAAAGTTGCATAAACTGGATATCAAGTGAAATGATCCAACACTCATATAGATCATAATGATTAGAATTGACCTGCTTTTTATTGTGGTCTACTGAACTCTACAATAGCTAATGATAATTCCACCATACATAATAAACATAGTTTCAAAATATCATCAAATCGTGATATGTTACAATCGCAATAAATTTACGAGGCGGTATCGAAATCCATATTGTACATTCATACTTTTATGAAATGCATGTACCCTAAATAGAAAGTCGATCTGATCGATTTTATATTTATAACAATAAGGTTGATTTTAGTTTAGACTTGTCATTTGATATAAATGTATAGTGGATTATTAAGTCCTAATTCCACATGAAAGCTGGTAAGTTCACGTAGACAATTGGTACTGTGTGGGTGGGATATAACACGAATATTATTTAGTGTCCTATTGAAACGTAAACTTACTCTCGAATTTTGCTTCGTTTAAATATAACTATGGTTTTAATTCGAAGAAAAAATTATATGAAAACAAAATTTTTTGCAAAAAAAATATTGAGACGATCGTTTGGTGCAACGGTGCGATCCTGCCTATCGCTCCGACGGTCCTGGGTTCGAATCCCGGAAGGGGCAGATGTTTGTATGATGAATACAAGCATTTGTACCTGAGTCATGGATGTTTGTATATATTTCTATGAATATTACTTATTTATGTATGATATATGTATGTCTATTCGTTACCCTAGTATCCATAACACAAGCCTTAAAGTGCTTACTTTGGGCTAGGTTAATTGGTGTGAATGTAGGAAATATTAATTTATATATTTATTTTTAGTATAGTTAAACATTATATAATTATCAGTTTATTAATGGCCCTTGTTTAGGGGAACACGATTTTTCTGCAGATAAAAATACGGAAGCGAGAATGTTCCGGGCCCAGAGAAAATTGTTGGTTGTTAATGACTGTAGATACAACTGGGATCAGCAGTGTATCTGAGTTCTAGATAAAAAAACTTGTAACTTATACAATAATCATCCCTTAATTAATAATAATTTAAGATACGCAATAATAAAAAGGTGCTAACTGTTACGCTATCAAACTCCTCAGTATAGTAAAAGTTGAGTTTGGTTCAGTAATAAATTCCTTGCGATATACAGAACAAAAAAATATGGAAATAAAGAAAAAGGAAGAGAAACACATTTATCAACCTCGCAACATATATATAAAAAATACCAACAATTATAAAAATAGACAGTAATATAAGACAAAGAGTACACTAACATAGAATCACACCCTGCCTCAGAGTAAGCGTCTGCGTCATTCCAAATGTAAATATAGAATAAGACAAAAGCACAGATTTTCTGACAGAGTCTCAGGAGTGGACGTCACAATACAGTATACACAAATATACATATTTATACAGTTACTAGCTGATCCGGCAAACGTTATTTTGCCATGTATATTATTTCTATGAAAAGATTTTAATTAATAAATAAAAAATAGGGTTGATCGTAGAGGGGTGAAAATTTAAGGTAGTATGTATTTTTGTATGATGTATCATAAATAAATAAAAACAAAAAAAAATGTCCAAATAGGTAAAAAAAAATTTAAGGGTAGACCACTCTTAACATTTAGTGGGATGAAAAATAGATGTTGTCCGATTCTCCACCCTAGCCGATATGCACGCTAAGATTCACGAAAAGCGGCTGAGCCGTTTCAAAGTAGTTCAATTACGCACACTGTAACACGAGAATTTTATATATTAGATTGATGTAAATCCACTGACTTCACTGACAGCATAGACTCTACATATAGTTCAGAAAGCTGAAAGTAACGAATCAAATATGCAAACGTTACTAACGCGTTAGACATTTTAAATTCAGACCTTATTTCCTTAGTGTAAGTCACATGTGAGAATTGATACTCAGTCCTCCGTAAAAACAAATAACTTTTAAAAAATAAAGCAAAGTAAGTATACAGTGAATGATTGAATTTACCAATGTTGGTACTGCAGAAGCCCAGCGATTAAGACAGCGTCTGAACCGCCTTACTGTTACAGTTAACTTTATGTTATACTGTTCAGCCTGCACAACAAATATTTATTATTTTTATTTTTTGCGAATCACAAAAGTTATTATTACTATACAAAAATCTAAAACTTTAAATAGCGTCAGTGTTGTAACAGATTAATTTAAATCCTACCTTAGGAGAATTTTGGTGTTAACAGTTTTAAAATTTTATTTATTTGCTTTGAAAAATATATTAAAATGGATCTCTTTATTGGTAAAAAAGTTTTATTTTTTACCAATAAAGAGATCCATCCTTTTTTAGACGACCGTTTGGTGCAACGGTAGCGATCCTGCCTATCACACCGACGGTCCTGGGTTCAAATCCCGGAAGGGGCAGATGTTTGTATGATGAATATGAGCATTTGTACCTGAGTCATGGGTGTTTATATATATTTCTATGATATTATATATTTATGTATCATATATGTATGTCTATCCGTTACCCTAGTATCCATAACACAAGCCTTTACAGTGCTTACTTTGGGCTACGCTAATTGGTGTAAATGTAAGAAATATTTATTTATTTTTATTTATTTTCTGATTTTTTTAGTTGGTAAAACCTTTTTTCCACCCAGTGAAAAATCAACAAACAAATTTTATTGCAAGTGCAACATTTTGCCACGGAAATTATTGTTGTTTATCAATGCGAAAGATACTAAATCCTTCCAAACCCAAAACAAATCGCCTCATCAATCTTCTCCAATACCATTCCAAATCGAGCAGAAATATGCGTGGTTTATTTATTCTTTAATTGCATATATCTTTTTCTAAGCTTAACTCATCAAAGGTTACATACCTTTATAACGAATCGTGTAATAACAGAAGTGGATAATGTATTGGTAATTTCAATGTATCAATATTAATATAAATAGAGCCATAAAAGCCTTGGACAAACATTCACGTGGTAATTAAGTTAATTACGAGAATACCATTCCATTTCAAGAACAACCTGTACCATCTATAAGAAGATACTCGCATCTTCGAAGCGAGTGTCGGTGTGATTAATACAAAGCATTAAATTACATTTAGTATTTTTAGGTGTGTGTAATAATTACACAGCTTATAAAAAGATTTTCATTAATAAGTTTAATGTTATATGAAAATATTAAAATAGTCCAAAGTAAGGCATGGTGTTAAACTACATTTTGGGTTTTGTAATCCTCTGTATCTTTATAGAGAAATACAAAAAAGACAAAATTGTACATGATAGTTAGTTTTAGCTCCTGTGCAGGAGCTGGCACTGGCACCTGTGCTGGAGTGCCCTAGGAGTACGTGATGTGGCGTTTTTTCCGCCTCCATTCAGCCCCTGCACAGTGGGCTGTCTGTCGCACCTATAGTAAATAGATGTTAGTTCAGAGGACAGTGTCCGATTATAGTACCTAGTACTTTACGGACTGTGTCCCTGTTTAGTCTAGTGACGTTGCGGGCAAGCTTTTTCGAAGCCACAGGAATGGCATTCTTCGTTTGTATGCAGCCTATACTATTGTTCCATTCTTTTTGGTGATTTTCTTCTGTTGTTGTTGAATTGTACATGTTATTCTTATTTCTAAAATACTTTTGTAATTAAGTCTGTATTCCTTAGTAATTTATAAACTGATTTTACATTGTTTGAAAATATAAGAAGGGCAATACATTGTTCACAGATAACTATTTACTCTTAAAATAAAATGATCTCTAAAAATAGAGTAAAGAAATACTACGCGCATAAAATTGTTAACCGAAATTTTCTTCGCCAAAAAGATTGCTTTGCCGAATAATCGTTTTGTTTAATTACCATAAATATAAAATCTCAAGATCCTTAATGTGTATAACTATGTTCTAACCTAATCTAAACGTATTTAATAGATCTTAGAGCTAGTTCATCTCTATTTAAAGCTAAATCTATTTGAAATGTAAAAAATATTAAATACAAATTTACTTTATTCGGCGAAACGAGCTTACGGCGCACAGTATTTCGGTTAACAATTCGGTGTAGTAATTTTAATTTACTTTGTGGTAAGGGCATTGTATAGTTACAAATACAGCTTAAGAAGAAAATTGTTAATAAAATCCAATAACATCAACGGTATGATTTTATATTTTAATGAATCTAGAGAGTGAATCTTATGTTGATACTCCACAGATTACATTAAGGTATAGACATGACAAAATATATTATATAAATGATTTGACCGCCAATCCAATAACAGCATTTATGTTGTTATGTGATAAAGCATACGCCCCGCTTGACGGCAAGAGGTTACTTACCGGAAATAAATACTTGAAACAATAACACGTGCTTGTTGTTCTAAGATCCATTGAATTTTAGAACAAGTCATTCTCTAATTTTTTATTATTTTTTTTTTCACAATTTAGAAAATAAATGGCTGTTTCATATTAATCGATTACCCACACATTTGTAAAAATGTTTCTTTCGAACACGAGAGGATGTTTCTCTCATTTATGAAACAACGATAGCCTACAGCGTAAAATTAGAAAGATACTAGACAATTTCGACGGGTGTTCACAAGGCTCGATACTGCCAAAGGTTGTGAGTTCGATTCTGGGAATTCATTTGTGATTATTCTAGTATTTTTCCATTAAAATAATTTCTCTTATAAGATACCAATGAAAAAACACAAAAAATATATAAAATATAAAATTTAGACTTGATAAAAAAACATTTAATTTAATTATGTTAAGAATTCTTACTAAAGGGTTAAGGCTGAAAAAAATCTCTTAAGTTATTTATTTTATAATGGCATTATAAGTATAAAGAATAAAGTTTACGAGTAATTAATGGAAACAAAAGCTTAAAACAGCAAAGACCATAAAAAAAAAAGAAATATAAGTAACGGGTCTGCTGACCAGCCATTATCCAACAGTAATAATAATATTTTGTTTTACAATTCATTTGAAATATGTACTTCCAAACTTAACAGAGGGTTCTATGAATACTGAATAGTAATATCTATATAAGTAGGTATATAAACAAGTATGAATCGGGAGCAAATGCTACCAGTTATCCTCTGGAACCTAGATTCTTAGCGCATAGGTAATATCACTACCGTTACACCAACTGTGCGTCTCAATATTGATCTCATATCCTTTTTATATTAAATTTGTTTCTAGCATTAAATATAGCCTATGTTACTCAGCGTGAATGTAGCTTTCCAATGGTGAAAGAATTTTTGAAATCGGCTTAGTAGTTTTTGAGTTTATTCATTGCAAACATACAAAAATTCAAAAATACAAATCTTTTCTCTTTATAATACTAGTGTAGATAACGCAGCAAAAAGTGTTATCGGTATTGTTATTTTTTTTGATTGTTCTCTTTAGTACGTTTTATATGTCTATGGTCTAATCGATCAACCATATCCGTCTGCCATTTTAGAAAATGGCGTGAAGATTATGGTGTGAATGTGATGTAGCCTAGAGCTGAATTACGTCCACACATGACATTAGACTAAAGGTAGAGGAATTTAATTACATAATTAGGCACTTAAGCTCGACCTCCATAGCGGGACATCTCATCTGTTCTTGTTTTATATGACCTTACAGATATTTTTTTATATACAATATACAGGATGGAATTAATAATAATAAATTAAGCTTTATTGCACAGATAGGATACAGAGAGAAAAATACAAAAAAATAACAAAGAAAAGTATACAGACAGGCGGTCTTGTTGCTAAACAGCCACCTCTTCCAGGCAACCTTGGGTGAAAATAATAAATAAAGGATAAAAATGAAGGGGGTGTGCATATTGAGAGGAAAAAAGGAAATATATAATTTTTAAAGGTGATGGTGGATATAAAATAAATAAGATTAGAAAGAAATAAATATAAAATAGCGTCAATAAATATTGGTGGAAAGGAAATTACTTTTTGACAGCATCCGAATTTACGTACTCTTAATGCTAAAAACACTTTTAAAAGCCTACTGGGAAAGGTTTCGCGGAAAAAATGTATGTGAACCAGTCTAAATCAAATTAAAATTTTAAATTATTTTGAGTATTTGATAGAATCAGGCGTCGCTTGGAACGGTCAATATCCATTAATAAAACAAAAATGTGTTGTTCATATTTATTGGAGCGGAGCGAGCGAAACGAGCGAAGCTCCCATGGATCAGCTTCAATGGCGCAATGTCTGTTACGCCATAACTTCCCTAGTTCTTAACCGATTTTAATATTTTTTGTGTGGAATCGAATCAACAGGTTTAGGACCAGATTGTGACGGAGTTTTTGAAATGTTGAAATTTTGAAATTCGCAAAAATACCCATCGAAATTTTTTTTTTCATTTTTTAGGTATTACGCTCCGCTCCAACATATGATGCTAACGTAGCTTTATGCTTAGCGATTGCATCGCCTAGTTAATTAATAAATGATTTTGAGTTTACTCAACTACCATTTCTTCTTGTACTGTACCACACGCCAGTATATTGTATTAATAAAGGTTAAAAGAGTTTAAAAAGGTTATATTTTTTTATAAATATTCCAAATTTCCAAAAAAACATAAAAATGTCAATCAAACTTATTAGGCCCTAATCAAATTTTCAGGATCAGAATAGGATCAGATGTCCTGTCAAGAAATTGTAAAGAGTGCAAACTATAAGATCATTTAAGTAGCAGATAGTTTGTAAAATATTATTTTTATTACTTTTTACTGGCAAAAAAAAAACCTGTAAATAATACAAGATTTGTTATTCACATATTATATCAGATACTATGCAGTCGTTGTTATATAGTTCACTGCTAAACCTTTTCTTAAGTGAAAATTGTGGTTTAAATTGTAACGCATACTAAAAAGGGATTTTGTTTTTAAATAGTCATCAAGCAACAGGTTAAGTCAAATTTTGAGCTAAAATTGTTGCAGTATAATCAAATATAGGTATCAGAAACTTATTGGTAATGACGATATACCTTAATATTGTATTAATACGGATTATACATTGTCCTCGACATCGAATGCGTTGATTTCATTACATTTTAAGTAGATTTGTCACATAGGTTTTTTTAAAGCCTCACAAGAACCGAACATTTATGCGAAATAAAAAGTATCGTATCTGTAAAGTAAGTAAATAAACTATTAGTATGGTTAAATTGTGCGTGGGTACGAGCGCGTTAAAGGTAAGTCTTTCATCCAGAATCACACCAATATATTTTAGGGAGTCTGACCGAGTGATTTGGTAGCATACGTTAGCCAAGCAGTTAGCGAATATTGCCTCATTACTTATATTTACTGAGTATTTTTATACTCTGCTCTAAACGAAATAAAATGTGGACTGTAGTATCCTCAAGTATATTTGTTTATTTAATTGTACTAATCTAATAATAACACAAATTGAGTTAGTTGCTTAACCAATATATTATGAAGAGGAGCAAAGGCATATAACCTTTGTACGAGTAGTACAAAATAGAGCAAATTTAATATTGTATGCAATATTAAAAAAAACTGTTGCTTTTTTCATTTAAATCACGACTTGCACTCATCCGACCACAACCGTAGTGTATATACTCTCAGTAGTACAATTGTAATATTCACAATACGTTTAACTATCACAAAAATCACGAAAATCACACACATATGTTAAGTTTTATATATTATAATAAAAAAAAAACACTTTTTCTATGTACTGAAAATGTTTTTATTTTTGTTTCAATATTTTAATTTAGTATAAAGAAGTAGTAATCCTAACTAATACTGTAAATATGAAAGTAAGTTTCTTTCTTTGTTACACTTTCAAGATTTAACTTCTCAACCAATCATCATAAAAAATTTCATACACTTTTTAGGGATACAGAAAAAGACATAGGGTACCTTTCACCCATAAAAACACTGTTCATCGGTTAAAGCTAGTTTGGCAGTATACCTAACAGACTATTTTCAAAAGCCATCTATTTGCTATTCGAAAAAAAAAGTTGTGTTTCAATAAGTGAAAAGAATGAAGTGAAAATGAATACGAATATTTCCCAACTTCAATAAAAATATAATTTTGATTTTGTGGAACAAATGCGTCCAGTATCCCTAAAATAAATTGATTTTATAGCTGTAAATTTAAATATCCGATTTTGTATTAATTTAAATGGGATTACTCCGTGATGATGGTGCATATAACCACGTTGAAATATCGAAAAACTCAAAAAAATCCGTTACAACATATGGTTTTAAACTGTTTTGTTAACATACTGTATCAAAATTGACTGTTGTTTGAACTGTGGTGTGGTAACATTAATCAACGAAAGTCATTAGAGATGTAATTTGTTACCCATTTATATCTCATTTGCTCACCAGCATCCATTTCAACTTTGTTGCCATTACATTTCTCAGTGATTTCTATGACAGGATGATAAGGTGAAAAATAAAGAATTTAAACACCAAATGCATATAAAAAATTATAAAAAATAACCAATCCACCACCAAGCAACCGTTCTATACAGTTGGCTACCGTAGGGAAATCTTTGTTTCAAAGAGCTCTCGGCATCTGTGACCAGCAACATCTGACTGCTGAGCTTCAGCATGTCAAGTGAATACTACAAGTTGCGAGTACCAAGACTACGTCACAGATTTATAAATATTGGAAATCATCACATATATTGTTTTAAGTAGCTAGAGTATTTGTATTATGAAATTTAGAAACAACGACGGAATCAATAAAGAAAAGTTCGTTTTCTACATTGAACCGGCCGGGAATTGAACCCGGGACATCGGAGTAATGTTACCATGAAAACGATAAGTATACGGCTACTCAACCAAGGAGGTAGTCGAGATATAATTTTCTGTTAGTGGTGATATCGAAATAAGTGTTACAAGAAAACTACATTTAATTTGTGTCAAATCTGTTGCTAAAATTCTAAAATATCTTAATAATATTTTTTATTAGAAACACATTCGACTGCTTAAGGTATGAATTTTTGACGTGATAATGTCTTATAAATCAATGAACGCCGGCTGCACGAACGAAAAATTGTGACGTTCCGCCAGAGCCGAGCATGCAAGCGAGAGCGCATAACAAGCGATAGAGAGGCACGATCGGCCTAAGCGTTCGACTTGTGGTGCATCTATCTCTCTTCCACTTCATCAAGTGAAAAGTTAATGTGGTTTCCATTGTTTATTACAACAACTTAATGTTAATTTAACGAAAAAATATTAATTTTCAATTAACTCCTTTAATAATTCAATTCGTTTCATAAAAGAATGCACTTTTCATCAATGTTTTCTTATGACGCTATCACGTAAAATTATCGACCGTAAACTGACTTTACAGACAGTCAATTTTTTTATATTCATTTATTGCAGAGAAATTTGTATCTTGTACCTCCTTCATGTTTCAAAAAGCACATTAATATGGTCACCAATCCACCACTTTTTATAGTGGGTGGGAACCTCATTCTTTATACAGAGTTTTCATAGGGGAGACCTGCTCTCCAGTAGCCGGGACATAAAAAGGCTGATGGCGATGATGAATGATGATTGTGTTATGTTAAAAATTAAAATAAGTTTCAAAATCCAATTGCTACGTAATTATTTACCAGCAGAATTAGAGACCCAATTTACATTTATGACAAATTTGTTTCAAAATTGATTTTCTTATTGTTAAACTAGTCAATGGTTGTAATGTAACTTGAAACTAAGCGTCAGACAATATAATAAATTGCTGATGACTGTTACAATCAGATAGCAATTATTAGTAAAGCTTTTGTGTTCGAAGAAACGGTTTATGCAAGGTCATGTCAAGAAAATAGAAAAATTAAGTTTGCTTAAATCTTTAGTTTAGTTGTTGAGACTGGGGCTGAAAATATTGTCGTAATAAATTATTATTAAATATGATAATTTTGTAATTTTATATAATACTCCTATATTGCTAGTCCCTGTAAGTAGCAGCGTTGTCGAGCAGAAGAGGCAGTCGTTAATACTTGACGAGTTATGCGCATGCGTTGCGACAGCAGTGGGGAAGCCCTCGTCTCTCAAACATGTATATGATATCTCTCGGATATGAGCACAGCGTTCAAAGTTTAAATGGGGGAGACAGACATATATTTTTCCAGATCCCTTCTAGCAATATAGGAGTACTAAGTATATGGGTTACAGCAATTGGCAAAATACATATGTCATAAATAGATTCAAGGCAAATGAATAGATAGGTAAACTTTTTACTGCATTAGCACACGAACTTATTAATAAAACATAACAACATATCAAACTAATCTAGGACATCCAAACATTTAAAGAAGTAGTCAAATATAAAAAGTTTTTATTCATTGTATGTGTAAGAATCATATTTTGAAATGGTTAAGCTAAAATATTTGCGCAAATACATTCGTGACGGTGAAATTTACAACGAAAGTTCTTTTCGAGGAAGCTTTTACTGACATAAAGGGACATGGGCTTTCAGAATATGATCGGCATATGTACAGTTGACAGCATATCAAGCTTTACGAATCGACTTTTTGACCTTCTTTATACCATAGTAATATAAATAATTTTGACCACTAAAATAGTGACCGTTACTAGGTTTAGGATTGTTCCCTTCGGCATAGCATCGTCAGACCATTCATTTCTTCTTTGATTGGTACTTATAACACTCATCATGACATATAAGTAGATGAATGCCTTTGTTGGTGGTACACCATTATGCGATAGATTTCAATGAATATTAGAATGTTGTAATAAAATTAAACTAGACACAATACAAAAGAAACAAGCCTTAAATGAAAAATATATAACATGTTTTAGTGTTAGGGTTCCATTCTCTATGTAACTTATAATAGTAATAAAATAATAAAATAAATATTTCTTACATTCACACCAATTAGCCTAGCCCAAAGTAAGCACAGTAAGGCTTGTGTTATGGATACTAGGGTAACGGATAGACATACATATATGATACATAGATAAGTAATATTCATAGAAATATATAAAAACACCCATGACTCAGGTACAAATGTTCGTATTCATCATACAAACATCTGCCCCTTCCGGGATTTGAACCCAGGACCGTTGGTGCGAAAGGCAGGATCACTACCGTTGCACCAAACGGTCGTCAAATAATATTCATGGAATTCTTGTATACAGAATGTGGTGATGAAATAGTTTTTTTCTTTACCGATTCTAATGGCTACTAAGTGTGCCCATAAATCAGATAATGGGTGATCGATTCCAAGTCGGCGTTAGCGGCGTCAGCGACAGTAGGACAGCCGGCAGCACTACTAGGGATGGACGTTGTGTTAATAATGCTTATCGATAAGTTTTATGCATATTATATGAGAATAAGTAAAAAAAGGGGATCTTTAATATTTAATTACGGAATAAAATTATAAAAATATAAATTTATTTATAATCTAATCTACACTTATATTATAAAAAGGAAAGATTTGTATTTTTGTTTTAGCAATGAATAAACTCAAAAACTACTAAGCCGATTTCAAAAACTCTTTCACCAATGGAAAGCTACATTCACGCTGAGTAACATAGTAATTTTGTCCGCTCGTGCGAAGCCGGATCGGGCTGCTAGTTATATATAAACATGACGACTGATTGGTGTAAAGGTATCAAACCTGCCTTTCGCACCTAGTTCTGGGTTTGACTCCCGAAAGAGGCAGATGTTAGTGCGATGAACACTCATTTAAATAATACGTATCGTACGTTTAAATAATATGTATCATATATGTCTGTGTATCCGTTACCCTAGTATCCATAACACAAGCCTTGCCGTGCATACTTTGGGCTAGGCTAATTGGCGTGATTGTGAGAAATATTTATTTATTTATTTTTTATATCATATGTTCTACACTGAAAAAATTTGGGGGAGGCCTATTCCAATCAGCGGTGTCCTATGCCTGATTTAATGCTAATGGTAATGATGTATATGAATTTACGTCTATAATGAGGATCGTACACCTTTAGTTCATAATCCGTGACCATAGTACCATAGAGTAAATAAATATTTGACGGCCGCTTGGTGTAACGTTAACGATCGCGTTAACGTTCCCTGGTTTGAATTCTGGTAAGGGCATATGTTTGTGTGATGAACATAAGCATTTTTTTTTGTGTCGTTGTCGTTTATATTGTTACTAGCTAACCCGTTTCTGGTTGCTGTGGTTTAGTTACTATAATTTGCATTTTTTTTTTATAAATGAAACCTATCATATTATGTCCTAAGTTAGAACGAATCTCGGAAAATAAAATAAAACTCATCAAAACCGGTTGAGTAGTTTTGGAGTTCATCGAAGTTGAACACTGACAGGGATTTTTTATAAATCTATACTAATATTATAAAGCTGAAGAGTTTGTTTGTTTGAACGCGCTAATCTCTAGAACTATTGGTTAGAATTGAAAAATTCTTTTTGTGTTAAATAGTCCATTTATCGAGGAAGTCTTTAGGCTATATAAACATCACACAAAGTTATAAAAAGTATATAAATGAAATTGACGCGGACGAAGTCGCGGGATACAGCTAGTATTTATATGTACTTATGTAATTATTTATTTTACTTCTACGTATTCTATACGTTACATAGTAGGTACTCATAGGACAAGCTTTGCTTAATTTGGGACAAAAACATTGTTTTGAAATATATTTGTAATACGTAATTAGTAGTAAACGGTAGTCAGGTGCTGTCAAGCCGCTTGCTCGTCTATTTTTTCGTACGATTTATCAGAAGCAATAAGATAATTTATTATTTTATTTTTATATAAAAACATATATATAAAAACGTATGCGGATATCACAACAAATTAGTAATAATTTACGTATTCCTCAATTTGAGTCGAACGTTAATGCAGATTAAAACTATATTCCTTGCGTTACATTTTTTTTTCCAGTTACTTTTCAAGGCAAAGTTATGTATGAACTATTTAAATTCAATTTAATAGCCTACATTTATTATTTTACTACGATATAATTATCGGAACGTCAAGACAACTTTGAATATTTTAAATAGAAAAAAATCTGGAATTAATTTTATAAATAATTAGTATTCGTTTCATAGAAAGACAGATTAAATATAAGTAGACTTAATCTGTGATACAACGTTCTTTTTATAATTATTTGTATGTGTTATTGTTCAATTGACTTTCTTTAGAAAACAGAGATGCAGGAAAAAGGTCATCCATCTATAAAAATAACTGTGGTAGCTCACCTTGGGGAGTAAGGGGAGAACGAAAATAACACCTTAATCCGGCCCAACAGTCAACCTCACCTGCACGCGTCGGTGGTTCGTTACGAATAGCTGATGGCGGCGACCTCAGGGCGCCGCGGTGCTCCCTGCTAGACAACGGACGAGGCTCTGGCGACCGAGCAATGGCGGGATAACCATACCACCAATCGGACAACCGATTGAAGAGGCAACAGCGGCCTTGGAGTCTAAATAGCTTCTAAAATGCCTGGGGCAGAAGGCAACGGGAAACCACTGCTTCTATTTTCCCAAGAGAGTCAGCATGGAAGGTCTAAGAATAGTAGCTAGTATGTCTGGCGATCCGGCTGACGCCCGGCGCCATCTTTCCGAGGGAGATGGTGTGAAATGTGCTACCGGCCATGTGCTCGTGAATCATCAGGCGCCGCATGGAAATTCTGTTACTGATGAATCTATTACCCGCAAGTCGTTTCGCCATCCCCATCGCATCGGAACGTGGAATGTGCGCGGCCTCAACCAGCCTGGCAAACTACGAATTGTGGAGAATGAAATGAATAGGAAGAACGTTCACCTGCTAGGGCTAAGCGAAACACACTGGAAAGGCCAGGGTCACTTCACATCTGACCTCGGAAGTACAGTGTATTTCTCAGGCCCAGAAGACAGCAGCAGCAAAGGCGTGGCTTTCATTGTGCCTAGATCATTGGACAAGTACGTTGTGGGATATAAACCAGTTAGCAATCGTATAGTGACGCTCAAAATTAACACCAAACCGTGCAAGCTGAACGTCGTGCAGGTATATGCCCCTACAGCACAGTCAACCGAAAAAGAAGTAGAGGGCTTTTATGACACGCTGGTTTCGACACTTAAGGAGATCCCAAAACGAGAAGTTACCGTCATCTTAGGAGATTTCAATGCCAAAGTTGGAGATACCACAGAGGATGGCCACCTTCGTCGCGTTGTGGGCAAACATGGAATCGGAGAACGTAATGATAGGGGCGAGCGTCTGTTACAGTTCTGCTGTGAAGGAAATTTCACTATCACTAACACCTGCTTCAAACATCATATCCGTAGACTATACACCTGGATATCTCCTGGTGACAGATGTAGGAATCAAATCGACTACATACTAATAGGAACGCGATGGAGAAGCTCAGTAACGAACGCCACAACTTTCCCGGTGCTGATTGCGGCTCCGATCACCAACTTCTTGTAGCAACAGTTCAATTGCGGCTAAAGAGAATACAAAAACCTGAAGTAGTTCCGAAGATGCAAAAATTGAACATCGATGGCTTCAGATACGATTTTGAGCAGAGAATGACAGACTTTCCAAATGATATTACAGAGAGCGATAGTAAATGGGAACATCTCAAGAAGATGATAGAGAGAACAGCAAGGGATCATAAACTGGCGAAACCAGTTATGAAAGACTTCATCACACTTGAAACGGCCCAAATCATCCTTGAAAGACGTGAACTAAAAGAGAACGGTATATGTTCAACTGAAGATCAACAGCGGTATGCAGAACTGAGCCGCCAAGTTCAACTACGCTGTCGGAAAGATTACGATAACCATATAAACAACATCTGTTTCGAAATTGAACAGCACTCACTGAAAAATGAATCCAGATATATTTTTCAAAAAGTAAGAGAACTGACTGGAATGTGTAAGCCAAGAACCTGTGCCATTGAAGATTAAGACGGGCGTCTACTTACAGATGTAGCTCAAGTGTTGGAGCGCTGGAAAAACTATTGCACGGAGTTATACAATACTAGTGAGTCTACTAACACTAATGTTACATGGGCGACAGAAGAACCTAATATCCTCCCAGCAGAAATTGAGAATGCCATCAAAAGTCTTAAATGCAAGAAATCACCGGGTAAGGATGGTATTACAGCCGAAATCTTAAAAAACTTAGGTCAGAGAGGGACAAAGGCTATGACTGATATTTGTAATACCATCTGGAGTACTGGGAGATGGCCAAAAGACTGGACAGAATCGGTGTTTATACCTCTACATAAAAAAGGCTCTTCAAAAGACTGTGGCAACTACAGGACTATATCATTAATATCTCATGCGAGTAAGATCCTCCTCCATGTAATTAATAGACGTCTTAACTACTTCCTAAGCCAACAGATACCCGAAGAGCAGGCAGGCTTCGTTAAGGGCAGAGGAACGCGGGAGCAAATACTTAACGTTCGCCAAATCATCGAAAAGAGCAGAGAATTTAATAGCCCCGTGGTCTTATGCTTCATAGACTACACTAAAGCCTTTGACTGCGTGCAATGGGACAAACTGTGGAACGTGCTACTCGATATGGGAGTTCCTGATCACCTCATTGCTTTAATCGAGAGTCTCTACACTGGGAACCGTTCTTTCATCAAAATAGGCACTGAATACTCCAATATGTTTCAAACTAAGAAAGGAGTGAGACAAGGTTGCATTTTGTCCCCTGCACTGTTTAACATATATGGAGAGTACATTATTCGGCAGACCATTGAAAATTGGGAGAAAGGCTTCCCAATAGGTGGAAAAAGACTATCAAATCTCCGATATGCCGACGACACCATTCTTCTGGCAACATCCATGGAAGACATGAACGAGCTGTTCCGGAGACTCGAGGTAGAAAGTGGCAACATTGGTCTCGCGGTGAACAGAGCTAAAACCAAAGTTATGATAGTGGATCGAGCTGGAAAGCTAACTAATGCCACTTGCAACATTCCTGGCATCAGCATCGTCGACCACTATATCTACCTGGACTCCCAAATCTGCAACGACGGCAGCTGTGTCACCGAGATAAAAAGCGAATCGGGATGGCAAAGGATGCTATGACCCGTTTAAATAACATCTGGAAGAAAAGAGGAATTGGTATCAAAACCAAGATCCGATTGATACGAGCTCTAGTATTCCCTATCTTCCTGTATGGAGTGGAAACGTGGACAATACTGGCCCGAGAAAGGCAAAGGATTGATGCATTCGAAATGTGGTGCTGGAGACGTATGCTGGGAATACCATGGACTGCGAAACGCACCAATGCATCGATCCTGAACCAGCTCCAAATAAAAACTCGCTTGTCCACCACGTGCCAACAACGCATTCTTTCGTATTTCGGCCACACAATGCGCAGAGGCGACGAAAACCTAGAAAAACTGATCGTGGTTGGGAACACCGAAGGCAAAAGATCGCGCGGTCGTTCACCAACTAGATGGACCGATCAAGTAAAAGACTCGTCGACCTCTAAATTCTACTCTGTTGTAAGAGACGCGCTGGACAGAAACCGGTGGAGGAAGATCATCCACTCCAGATGCAACCCTGAAGCTGACCACGATCCTCAGACATGAGGGACCGACTCCAGAGAGGGTAGCTCACCTAATTATTTTCAAAGTGGTAAAGTACGATAAAAGTAAGAAATATTGGCATAATGCATAAGATTTAACAAAATGTGTAAATGGAAATTTATTATTTACTAGTTTTTTTTATAGAAAATAGGCATGCGCTTGACCACTATCTCGCCTGATGGTAAGCGTCGATGCGATCTAGGATGTGACGCGCTTGCCTAGAAGATACCTATTCACTCGTGACTTGAAAACCCCTACATTGTATTTGTCAGGAAACACAGACTCAGGCAAAGAGTTCCACTCCTTAGCGGTACGTATAATAAAATTGAAACCAGAACGCTTAGTGCGACTCTTTGGTATATCCAAAGTTTAGTTTAGTTTAGTTTTAAGTTGCTATAAAAATATTATTAAAATAAGTAATAAAGAACTTTGCTCCCAGACTGATTGTAAGACTGCTGATGTTTTAAAATTCTTAAGACATTTTCTAGTTATTATAAGTATTAAGTTAAAATATTAAAAAGTGTTTTATGGTTAAGAACTGACTGCGTCAATTTATTATAATTAATTAAACTTGCACAATTTTTTTCTCAGCCAATTTATATCTTTGTTACTAATCACTAATTATTTTTTAGGTCAACGTATTCCCAGTATTAAGTCAACCATGACTAGGCATAGAGTATACTGACTAATAATATAATAATATTTTTTTTTTTTATTTTTCGTCTCCACACAATCTCTTTACAAATAAAAGTAATTGCTACCATGTTAACAAATATAATCTTGTGGAAAGACTGGTATCTGAAATAGGTCGCAGCCCGTACCTCAGAAAAATCAGTACTCTCCCCTCCTGAATGTTCTTAAATACCTATAACTAGTGATTAGTGTGTGTAATATGTGTGAGTGTGTGTCTATGTGTGATTGTGTGTGTTTATGTATGATAATGTGTATGCGCGGGTACCTGTTTGAGTGTGTGTGTGTGTTTGTCTGTGCGAACCGTTTTATCTTAAATACGAGATTTTTTTTAAATACTGCTACGCAGAAGATTTTTTGTCTCGTTAGTTAATAGTTTCCGTTTTAAAAAATGAAGCTTCTAAACTATATCTGAAATATTTTCGAGCTTTTTGTTTTTTTTTCCAAATCTTAATAGTTTATTTATCAAATGTATTAGTCCATACTTTAGTATTTGCTAAAACAAAACAAAACACGCATCTAAACTGAAATTTAGCAACTCATTTGTGGTGCTGCCACCTCTAATAATAAAAACAAAGTATAGTCTATGGTATGGACATTACTTTGACTCAACAATTAAATAACAATCATCACATATAAAAATATAATCATCATAAAGAAGAAAAACTGGTATCATTAAAGTGACTTTAATTGAGATAAATATTTTGCACTTGCCTAATGTATTTACAATCAACATACATAGCAATTTGATGTGACACTTCATTGCTTCTTAAGCGTCAGAGTTAACCAATTTAGGTAAATACAACTTACTTTTATAGATAAAATTAGATCTTAATAGACGCTTATTGGTTTAAAACACGGTAACTAAATGCAGGCATTAATGCTATGATTAGAAGAATTCTCGCTAAATTAAGAGATATACATACTTAAAAAGAAAATTGCAAAAATTCGTTTTGATTTAATATGTATAATTAAATCTACATTTTTTCTTTCGATAACACGTTCATTGGATCCAAAAGCTAAGTTCATTTCCAAAGAAATTACTGACTGTTTTATTGGGTGCTTTTTCAACTGCACTATAAATATTGGAGCTGCCGGAGAGGTACTTTGTGTAATTATTTATAGTTATTCAACTAGGAAACGCTAATAGCTATTTGGGTACCTTTATCAACAGCAGTATTGAGACTCATTTTATTTCATTTCATCAATATAAATTTTGACAGGTGAAACTTCACGAAGATGTGCAACGGCTATGTCGAAGAAGAGGGAGAGAGCGATCGAGACCGATTGAGAGAGTAAGAAAGGGCGAACGTAGCATGAAACAACTGTACATGGAGTGAGAGAGATAGAGCGAACGTCGCATTACGCATAGTGCCATGGAGCGAGAGGTGGGAGAGAGCTATAGTGACAAAGCTTGAAAGAGAGAGAGAGTAAGGGAGATCGAGAAAAAATACACGCTATTGGCTTGTGTATTCGTTTAGTAGTTAAATATTAGAACTTAAGATGGCAATTCTGTCGCATAACGTCTTTTGCAGTAAACGCAGAGTTTTCATTTTTTATGCTATGTTTTAGATAAAAATAATCGTGTTTCTTTTTAGTTATTTTTATCTGTAAAAAAATTGAGTTATTATTTCATTAAGAGAAAAAACAATCAAAGAAACTCTTTTTTAAACCGAGAGGCATTGTTGACAATTTAAAATTTTAGGCTGGTTAATATTTAATTTGTATATTAATTTGACGACCATTTCGTACAATGGTGGTGACCATGCCTTTCGCACCGACGGTCCTTGATGGTCAAGTCATACACACATCTGTCATGTTTGTATAATGCATATGAGTATTTTTATCTGAGGTATGATGGATTATGAGCAAATAAAACCAGGCTTGAATTGAGAACTGTCGATTTAATAATCTTCAGAAGCGGACAAGACGCGCAAGCAGACATTACAGTTTGAGTATTACACGACTAAAGTTGCAGGAGAGGCGCCATCTGGTGGCCAACTTATACAACGTTGTATGACAATTTAAATTGTTTGGTTTATACTTAACAAGGTATGGGTATTTATATAAATATTAATGTATCAAATATGTAAATGTCTATCCGTTACTCTGGTATCAATAAAACATGCTTTACAGTTCTACCGTTAAGCTAGGCAAATTGATGTGAATAAAATATTATATTTATAATTATACTGTGTTCTTGACTGTACCTGGTAAAATATACAGAACTATTTTCTTATAAATCTTGCGCAATTGCCCTTAATATTTCGGAAGTAATTAAAAGGTCGATATTGCAGTAGCATTTTCAAATTAATAGCGATCTGTGAATCATGGCCAAGCAATCATAGCACATTTATTACATTATATAATTATGAAGCTACCGCATGTTCAAGTGAATTCTCGTTAAGTATGATTGTCTTTGTGTGATTAATTATAGCTTACAACAAGCGTTAAACTTTACAATAGTAATAGCAAAGTGTCATAAATACTCTATGGATCTCATAGCAATTTTATTACTAGAAAAGCAGTTGCCTGCATAGCGAGGAGATGTGTTTTTTGAGTTCCACCTGACTACGACTAAAACGTATTGAATTTTTTCTAGCAAAAATATCTTTAAATATGAAATTGTACGCGTTAAATCCTAATTATATAATGACACAATACTTTGTGTGTGTGTTCGTTACCATATTGTCAGTAAAAGCCTAAGAATAACATTCAAGAAGGCTTTTTTTTATGTGTTATTAATGTTGGTCGCAGATGATCTTAACAACGATACCGGGTTTTGGGACGGCGGAATCCTTTAATGGACCTCAAGCCGAGAGTAGCGAATCACCATAGTGGTTTTCTAGCTGGACGGCATCTCCCATGAGGGAGTTTTCGAACCAGCATAGAGTCACTACGGTACTCAAGCCGGAAAGGGAGTCATTGGGTGCAACTGAACCACAACCATTTATGTCAGGGTCTGACGGGACCGTGTTATCACACACCTGCGGTAAAACGTTTCTGCGAATTGTGGAGATTATGGCAAAACTCCCCTTTTTTCAGAGGAGGCTTACATGCAGTAGACGCCTTTTGACTGAGATGATGAAGATAGGCCTTTGTGGCTTCAGACGGGTGTTTAAGTGACATTCCTCTGTTGACTCTTTGACTGACTTTGACTATTAAGTTGGTCATAAACTATGTCAAACTATTGGGTTTCAGTAAGTTTGGAGTTCAGTATAGGAATCAAAAACTTTTCAGATCTATAGAATTCTGAGTTGGTAGGTACTTAAAATCCTTGATTTTTACAAATGATCTGGTTAAATCCGTAACCTGGTTTTAAAAGCTTTGGAAATAAAAGCTTTTTGATGCGTCTATACCTAGTCATCTGATAATTCTGTAGTCAAGTAAGTCAAATGATTACAGTTACAGATGTAATTAAATCTTTTGTTCTACAGTGTAAAAAATAACCGAATTGATGTTATATTAATTTTTACTCTAGTTGTAAGTATATAATAAAGAGTTTATCTATGTTAGATTTGTAAATTGATGCCATTAACTATATCTATCTACATTTAGGTTAATTAATCGACATACTTCCTTATCATTCACCTTATTATAATACAGTAATAATTGATTACCCTAGCTTATAGTAAGCACTGCAAGGCTTGTGTTATGGATATTAGTAAACCGGATAGACAAACATTACTTTTGGTATTACTTTAAGCCGTCACGTTGTTAATTCTAGTTTCGTAAATCAAAAGCGCAGGTCGAGATGTCCTCAGCAACTGCTGCAAACCTCATAAATTGCCATTGGTTGTCAACGAACGGACAAATATATAAATATTCATGTTTGTACGCAAGCAGGTCGGTGTCATCTGACTCTCGTTAATATTGCATCGGATGCGTCTAGTCATGAAGGTTTAAAATGGCGTCTGCAATAAATACACGAGAAAAATTACATACATTGAGGTTAAATTGACAACCTACGTGTTCGAGGTGCACCAACATCGGTTTTCATGGTGACTCCTCTCCGAGGTCCCCGACCGTTCCGGAAAACATATTTTTTATATTGGGTCGAGTCTTGGTGTTGTGGTACCGTGGTTGTTTATGAATTCCGATTCACAAGTGCCTCAGTTACTTTATAGTCTTATATATTTTTAATATCAACACTTTCATTTTATTAAAATATTTAAAAAGGGTTCGGTAGCTTAATTACAAGAGTACTTGTAATAAATATATATTATTACAAGTACCGGGATAACGAGCCTGTCATTTAAGACAAGTTGATTTTTTATTGTAATTCTTTAGATGAAAAAAACAGTAATTAAATGCTAAAATAATAATAAAAAAGATTTAAAACAGGTGATTCAAAATTATCGTTATTAAATGTGAGTTTTGCAACTATGCAGTGCTAGTTAAAGTATTTACTAAAACATGATGGATTTGTTGTCTCTCCTGCAAGTTAGAGTAGGCTTGGAGGCTCTATGCTGCTACCTCCCCTGGATATTGTTTACCTATATATTTACCAATGTTGGAGATGGTGTCACCGTACTGGAATTTTACAAAATAAAATATAAGTTGGAAAGTTTCAAAAGACGTTAGATTAGGGTTTAAAGAATCATAAACATACTCGTTGTGTTCCACATTCAGGATATCCATGAGCTCCGCTAATACGAAGTACGTTGACTGTACCACCATTTCCACGGAAGAAACAACGATCGTAAAACTTACATAATTCGCCCATAGAACCCTTCCATTTTCATTCCATTCCATCTTCATTGCAAACTTGAGATACTGTAGCTAAATACTGAGTAATAGATTAGTGATATAATTTGTAAATAAAAAATATCAAGAGAAATCTATCTATACCGTTACCATCCAAACAGTCGTCAGCAATACGTCCAAGTGCTCTGACGATATAAGAGTTAATTTAGAGACACCTTATGACCCCCCCCCCCCCCCCCCCCTGTGTCAAAAGCTTGGTAAGCAGATGGATATTTGGATTACTGCCTCTGTAGTGGCCAAATAATGATTATGAGAATGAAAAAACCTTTTTATTATTTATAACCACCGCCTCGTGAGTAATAGCCGAAGCTTATAAAGATTCTAGATTAGATTTCTAAATATTTCGATATAAATCGGTTAACAAGAAAAACGCCGTAATCGCCCCTACGATTTTTGAAAGTTCCCCTTGATTTATCTGATCTGCCATCATCAAACCCTGATTTCCTCATCATGGCAAACCTTTGAAATATCTTCTTTCCAACAAAAAAAGAATCATTAAATCGGTTCATAAACGACGAAGTTATACGCGAACAAACAAAAAAAAAAAACATATATAAACGGTCGAATTGAGAAACCTCCTTTTTGAAATCGGTTAATAAAACCTTTTTTGATGAAAGAGAGACCTTTTTTAGTCCTTAAACGAAAATTGAGCGATGTATTCTCCCATTTCTGATCATTTTATCTATACGAGAACATGTGAAGACAAGACACGAATAATTATATAAATTGATGACCAAATTGACCGTTTTTTACATTGTTTTGTACATTAAAATATTATTGAACATACATGATGATGTTTTTTAATGAACATAGATATAGGTTAATAATTTATAAAGTTTCTAGGTACTTGATTGTTTTAGTAAGTTGTATTTACTTGTGAATTATTTGTGAAATGTTTTATAACTATGTATTGTAACCCATTAAAAAAAAACATAAAAGTTCTTTCTGTTCTTCTCAGAACAAGGTCTTATGACGTAGGACTTACGTAGGATTATCTTAATCGGTTTTTAATAACTCCCGGTAGTAAACGGGATTAAAATACTTGTGTCCCTTCAATATAGGAGTAAAATCTTTTGGATGTAAATACTGTATCATTCGTAATAAAAAAGTTCTGTCGGAAGTAACGTAAAATAGTTACTTTTGACTATTTTAAATTTCATTTAAAAGATGTACCAATTCGCAACAGGTTTTGTATAGTGCGACCTCGACTGTAGAGCATCCAAGTAAATAAAGTACAGTCACGATCATCTAACATTTGACTCATGAATCTTTAGTTATTTACTGATATTTTCAATCGGAGCTCGGGTTTATGAGTTTTCTCGTAAATTTTGCTATATTTTAAGTGTTGGCACTTTGATATTTTTGAAGATTACTATTTACAGTTTAATTCTATCTTGCGCCTAGGCCGACCGAGAATTTGATGTCAATGTTTATGTTTTTTATATTTAATACATTACGAAATGTCATTAGTATTAGATATTACGTTGAATGAAATTATTTCATCATAAGAAATGTATGAAAATATAAGTTCTGATTGTAATCAAGAGATGGCGTTGCACTTTTTCTTGTTGAAGTTATTTTATATATATTATGAATAGGAATAAAATTAAAATTTAAAAAAATCAACAAAGAGTAATTAATTAATATAGTTTTACTTACTTAAGTGCCTTATTTAGGGATTGTTTTTAATTTACATTTTTAAAGACCAAATATAAGTTAGCTAAAAATGTGGCAGGTAATAAACTAATGGTCAAATTATATCTTTGTAATACTTGTCTTGGCAGAATCATAAAAACTGTTTACTATTTTTATAGAGCAATTAAAACACAAACTTCCATTGATTTTTAACCTAAGGTTATGACGTTTCTGAAAGTTTCTTTTTCGCATCACATAAAAAAGGGACACGTGTCTCATTAGCGAGTAATTCTGGACAGGAACAGTTTATATGTTTCTATTAAAACAGTTATACTTAATAAAAATATTCATAGCAGGCTGGTCACGACAATGACATGAAACATTTACGGCTCTAAAACAAAATTGAATTCATAAATGACCTAGACCCAGATTTCATAAGTTCCTTAACAGAAAAAAAGAACATTAGCTACAATTTAGAGATGTAGGTACTGTATATCATTTGATTACGTTATATTTCATTACAACATAATACAATAAAAAATATTAAGGCAGCCATATCCCGTCGAATAAAGCTTTCAACTAACCGAGTTCGAACTTCATTGATGGACTACGGACGTGGATGACCCCACTAATAACTCAAGCATTTTGATTTTTAAGAAGGATTAATATTTATATTATTAACGTGCATATATGACACATTTTAAATATTCTAAATCAAAAAATAATTCAAAGCAGTTTTTGAGGTGACTGTATCGCTTGGGCTCTCTTGAGTCGCATTCTCGTACGGATGATGGCGTGGGATCATTTCTATTAACGGATTGATTTGTTTTGCTCGTAACTACCTACCTATTTACTGAGTTATGTTACTTGCCTTCCAATCATACAAATTTAAGGTGGGCCGTATTGTTAAGAAAGAGGACTTTAGTGGGAGTGCTATAAGATGGATTTAGATAATTTTGCTGTTGCTTCTATTATTGTTTATTAGTTGGCTGAAGTATTACGTGTGCTTTTCTAATTGAATGAATGTCATCAATGAATTGTTTGTATATGGAAAATGTCTGTTAAAAACACAATTCGATAAATGACCACTGAAGCAAATTGGAAGTTACATGAAGTACATTATCCTTTCTAGATCCAAAAAACTTCAGCGGTCAGAAACGCTTTTCTAAAAATTCCTGTAACAAAACATATCATGGCAAGTGCTTTATCGAATCACTAATTTTAATTTACCATTGCTTGCGAGTTTCCTTTTGTCCCATTCGGTGATGACCCTTGGTCCGTGGGGTCCTAGCGCAATAACGCTTTTTAAGGAAATTTCAAAAAGGTTAGTCGACATCACAGGAGACCGAAGAGCTGGCAGCTACCTCGGACAAAGAATTAGTTTAAATATTCAAAGGGGGAACGCTGCCAGTATCTTTGGAACCTTGCCTAAGGGGACTCCTTTTAGTAATATATTTTAAATATGATATTATATTTTTAAAGGTTTTTAGTTTTTAGGTTTAGACTTAATAATTTTTAACTTAATTATTTCTTTATTATAGTTGTTACATAGTTATTATTTAGTCGTAAGTAAATTTTATTAAATAAAAATAAATATGCTCATTATCTAGTTAATTAATTGTTATTTTAATTTATAATGTGCTCAATTGTTTTAAATATAATATTGATATTAACTCCAAACATATATGACTACACACACACAAACACACACACAAACACACACATAAAATTAAGCACATACGTGTCCAATAGGGTATACACCCTCGGGTATTATGAGGTAAAAGTGTTGTGTATATGGATAATGGAGGCATATATCTCCTAGAATACAAGTCTTCTTAACCAACAGGTAGAGTAAAAACGTTTAACGTTAATTATGATATATTACTAAGATTATTGTTTCTGTGTTTTATTGTACAATTAATCAATTCAGTGTTATTATAACTTCAATGAATTATATCGGTACGAAAATTGCCTATACCGACTGTTGCATTTTGTAAGTTTGACAATTGATACGTCTCGTTAAAGAATAAAGAAGTCCAGATATTGTGCATTTGTAATGGACACTGGATGTCTGTCACACAAATGATCCTCCATCGATCAAAGTCGCGACGTCACGTGTCATCTCTTTTATCTAGTTCTCTATGCACTTACCTAGGGTTGTCACTTTCTTTTTACGTCAGTATTTTTACGTATTATTGATATAAATAGAGAAAGAAAATAAAAATATATATTGTATTATTATCCTGCTGCAGCCGTTGGTGTAAAGGATAGATTTAAAATAGCCTGGTAAACAATTTTTACACTCATGGCTAGTAGCTTTGGTAATGTTTTCTTTTTAAATGCGTAGCTTAAGCCAGCGGGATATTAAAACAAGTACATTTTTTTTGTACAAATACTAATAGTAATAGGTAGTAATAATTCAAGAATTTTATCATTGATATCTAAATATAAAATTGTTAATTGTTATTGTAGAAAACGAAAAGTCATTGTCACCAGCCCATTAATCAATAGTGTGAATGTAAGCTGGGTTAATTAGTGTGAATGTAAGACATATTATTATGATAGTCCTTTGCGAAAATTATTTAATAACCACATTAGTAGACCGAACTCTCTAACCGCTGCAACTGAAATCTTAGATGATATAAATATTTTTATAGAATTTGCAAAAAAGTTAAATATAAAAGGTGATTGACTATAATTTTTGTCTGTAACAGTTTTTATCAGTAAAAATAAAATGGATTTTATATTATATTAGCTGCACCCGGCATGCTTTTGAAATGCTCTTTTTTATGATCTTTTGTGCATGCATAAAACACTAAACAAAGTTTCATACAAAACATAATTTTTTATCTATATATATGTATATTTATTTAACAACGTCTAGAAGGTTCGTAGCTCAATCTGAAGAGCACTCGTTAGCAATTATACTAAAGGTTCGGGATCCGTTTGATTCCTGAAACAATTTGAATTATTTCTAGTAAAAAATTCCAATAAAAATATATTTCATTAAAATCCTATATCTGCCAACCCTATGTACTCGATTTGAATGATCGATGACTTTTTAAGATCTTTTCAACATTTTGATCCTAATATGCTCAACTTTAATAATAATAAAATTATAATAATGCGGCTCTTATGTATACACCATACCACTGGTGAAAGTGTCGATTATATTGCCGGTTTCATGGTGTCATCGCTTTCTGTGAGGGTTCAATTCACGGTCAGGTCACATCTTTTACTGGTTAGCCTGTTTGGTATAATATATCTGCTAAGGTAAGATTTACTATTACATATCTTTCGTGAAATTGAATTAATTTATGATAAAAAATCATTAGCTCAACCCTAATTCTATGAGTCATCTTACTAGTCTTTACAAGCACATTATTTCAAGCAAAAAAGGACATTCAATAAATAGAATTAAAGTTGTTTTTATATTGAAACAGCTTAGTGTGATAGATCTTAGTGAATTTCAAATTAATTAAAGATGTAACGAGCTTTATGTAAAGTAGGTTAAACCTAGTCCTTATTCACTTGATCGGTTGACTTTGAAACATTATGATACTTAAAGTAAAGGACTTAAGATTGTTTTTGAATGCATAATTATTTGTAGCCAAGGATTTATTTAATAGTTAAAGTGCGTTATACATTGATTCATTTAAATAAGATAAATGTCGAGTTAAAATTATGTGATATTAACCTTCTCTGTCTTAATATTATGATTATTTGTATAAGGTGTTATTTACTATGTTGGTCTTGTTCTATGTATGTTCTATGTCATTGATTCGTGATGTCAGGAGATGTATAAGCAATTAATGTACTTTTATTATTTAAATAGAATGAAGCCTAGAGTCTAGAAATGGCGTTTCAATAATCGTATCAATTTACTCCATTAAAAAGGTAGTTTATTATGATAATGATTAATAAAAGTATGTCAACCAGAAACAAAGAAGTAATTTGTTCTTCGACCGTTACGAATTCTAACATGCTTAGCGAGGATACGCTACGAAAAGGGTAATTTCGCCAAGGTTTATTAAAGCAAAGGTGCAATTAGTCTTTAGGTAAATTTATTTTTGCAATTGAGGCAACGCCAGTAATTGCAGCCTCTTAAGACTCTGAAGAAAGTCTTCGAAAAGCTACTATTCCCACAAATATCTGTAACTACCACTCATCGACAATGGCAGCTCGGTAATCTTCAAAGGCAGTTTGACCGATATATGACGTTTAGCAAATGAACTTTCTAAAATATACGTTTGAAATGAGGCACTTTTTAATCACGCCGGAAAATGCAGCATGTGGTAGACACCACATGCAGCATTTTTCGGCTTAGACTGGAATAGCACCAACTCCTCACACTTAAGGGTATTGAATAAGGTGACTGATGATACCGAAGGTTATCACCATCCTGTAGGCACAAAATGTGCAGTAATGTTTTCCGAGAAACCTGCCCGCCAAGATTAGTGCATTTTCGGGCTTCAGTCCAGCAAGAGACGTTTTTCGGCCCAGATAGATAATTTTCATAAATTTCGCAAAGTTGCCCGTCTGTCGGTCTTCTACAGACTATACTTTGGAGAGTGTGCTCAAAAGCTGCATTTGCTCATACCGCCATCTCCTTTTTCCATCGGACATCCAGACGCACTGCAGGCTACCACCCTTTCTTGGTTGCTATTCCTATCTGTCGTACCAAGCGCTTTTCAACATCCTTCATAATGCGCACAGCAAAGGAGTGGAACCCCCTCCCTGCGTCTGTATTTCCGAGAACTTATAACCCGTCCATTTTCAAAGTCAGGGTGAATAGGCACCTTCTGGGTTAGCTCGTTCCATCGTGGATTCTGTCTTGGCCCCCGGGCTTGATTAGGATCAAGAGCTAACCCATCCTAAATTAGAAACAAATTCAGTGAATGATGATTATTTAACTATTTTAATAATTATAATATAAATTAAAGGCCACTGATTAAAATTTTTGGATTACATAAATAATGATCCAACTGCACCCGTAAAACTATATAAAATCCAATGTTATGTTGTCCGTAATTAATAAATTACCTAATGTTTTGGCATATTTTATTTATTTTAATAAATGTTTTAAGACACTTTAAAATTAAATGAAGGTGGTCGGATGTAGGCGTGTTATTGAAATTTATTAGTTGGCTTTTAAATTAATTGATTGATTAGCAATTACTGTTAACGTGGTCGTGGTCAAGGTCGAAAGCTTATTAAGTATTTTTGCAAGAAGATTTTTTTCTGAAGTAGATTTTGAATATCCCACTACCCCTCATTTTGCTTGGAGCTATCCATAATGATTATGGTCAATATTTTTTTATGGACGGTAAGGTTTTAACTGATAATGGTATTGTTGGAAGAATGTAGACAATATAAGCTTGCCAATTACCAAAAAAAAAGTTTTTTTAATTCTCCTGTCCTCCGTTTGGTGGCGCCGTTGTTGCGCGCTCTCGTAGTTTTCTGTCGCGTCATGTTAACTTGCTTTTTTATACTTTTCTTTTAATAAAACCGTGTTGTAATACCTTAATAGTTATCATTTGTACAGGTATGTTGACTAAATTAAGGTTAATATCTATTTTATTTTTCTATTTATTTTTCCAAGTTTAGCAGCTTAAGCACTTGTGATATGGAATTAAGAAACAATAAGGGTGCTACAACACACAGGCCCAATCCAATAGAGAAAAGTTCGTTTTCAACAATGATCCGACCGGGGATCGAACCCAGGACCTCGGAGTGACATAACCATGAAAACCAGTATGCGATCCACCCCATTACGGAGATCGTAAAGGTGAATTAAGGCGAATGTTATACAAATACAAATATTTAATAAGTTTTACAAGCTAAAGAAAATGTACTATAAATACCAATTTTAATAACGATTAAATTATTATTCTTATTATTACATTGTTATTAAATTAAATTGCTTTTATTCAGATGAAACTAAATCTAATAAATGCATCAGTCTCATGAAAATTTTATATAGTACGATTTTTTAATATATGTCATTTGTATTTTAAAAATTCGTCAATAGAATAAAATGCTTTTTCTAGTAACCATTTGCGTGATGTTTTATGGAACATGTTAGATGGGAGCTACACTTAACACTGTTTACACTTAACTGACAGATAGCTGCTGATTGTAAACTTGTGTTAAAGCGAATGAGGCTTGAATTCAACTTTAGTGCTATAAATTGTTTCTAACTGCATTCGTTAGCACCCACCAATCCGCATGTGGCCCGAATGGTAAGTTATGATCCATTTTCTATACGGTGTTTTAAGCTGTAAGCAAGGCATATGCGCGTGTTATGTTTGCCAGCGGTGGCGACATGAACACATAGATAAAATAAATCGTTAGGCCGTTTAATTATTGTTTTACCAGTTTGTTTTAACACGCTTTTATTAGTTTCACCTGTATGTTTGTATGTATGTAACTGACTCGTATGGGCTCGATTTTGCCCAACTTTAAGCGATCAGATTCACTTTGAACGTTGTAGATTTATCAACGATCGACGACAATACAATATTTTGATAAGCTTAACTCATTATCCTAATTAGGATCGCCAGGATTATTGATTTTAATACAAGTCCTCTGCGTGAGAGCAAAAGAGAGCAAGAGCGCGGTCTGCGCAAAAGAAATCCTTGAATATGTTTTCTATCGAGATGAAACTGTTAACACGTCTGTACATATTAAAAACGGTTTTATAGCAAATCGAACTAAAAATCAAAAAATAACTTTTAATTTTTATTTTATTCGACTGTTATAAAAAGTATACTAACTCAATATGTTTAAATAATTTTCAAAAATTCTAAAATAAAAAAAAGTTATGAAAAGAAAATTAATTTAATTGAAAAAAGCGTGGGGTGCTCGATAATGATTGTTGTAAATATATAATTAGTAGTTATTTGTAAACATAAAGTTAGTATAGAAATCTAATATAAAAAGCACCCCACGCTTTTTTACAATGAAATTAATTTTCTTAACAACTATATTTTTTTAAGTGCTAATATGGAAAGTAAAAAGATATTTTATGCTTATCTGGAAGTAAAAAAAATGAATAAAATAGCAGAATAATCGCTCTTTAATACGTAGACGTGTCTTTATTACTTTTATCGACCTTTCGAACCCGCGACCCTGACCCGTGATGTTCGAAGCTCCACTTACAACATAAAACAATGCGAGCGAAAAACTAAACTAATGTCTCACTCCTATTGTTTCAATTGAATTTCGAAAAAAGAAACACAATACAACACGCCTTTCTACAGTGAAACCTTGAAGTTCGGTTAATTATTAATTGCTATCAAGATATATGTGAAAGAGGATGCTTCAATTGACCGAGGATAAATACTGAAGGTATCTAGTCTATTTAGTGCATCTCAACAACCGGTGAGATGTACTAGATAGATAAAAGTATATGATGGTGACTGCATATAAACTAATTTATTCGACTTAAAAGCCTTTTTAGGTACCTATTTGTAAACAGACAGAGCGATGTTTATACAATTAATACTAAAATTAAAAAATAAACTTGCTATTCTAAGTTTCAGGCTCAAAAAAACAAAAGATTTAGTTTTGGGTAGAGGTTTATTTTTATAACAAAGTTTCGCACAAGCTCACTACCCTTTGAAAAGTTTATAAAATGTTTTATCTACTCTAATACTATAATACAAAGATTCTAAAACTGAAAACAAAATGCTTATGACAAACATTACGTACAGGCCAAAAATAATAAAAAAAAAGTTTCATTACGATACAGGTCTTGTATGGACACCTGTAACATAATATAACTTTTTTATCATAACGATACACCTATACAACCTCCAGCTGGACCAAGGAGGTTGAACCTCTACTTTAAAAAGGTTTCAATGAACGAGTCCTCGACGACCGACGCAACACGCATGCGCAATTGATGTTTGCACCTTGGCGCCAACATTTGACATTTAAATAAATTTGTTTTTATATTCAGCGTTTTATTTGCAATATTGTTTTACATATTATAGTATGAGAGTAGATAAAGTAGTGTATGACACTGTACATAACTTGGTCTTATAACACTCGTGTGATGCTATAAAAAAACTCGCCTACGGCTCGTTTTTTTAAAACACACTCATGTTATAAGAACCCTTATTATGCAACAGTATCATAAACTACTATTATCTACTCTGATACTATAATACAAAGATTCTAAAACTGAAAACAAAATGCTTATGACAAACATTACGTACAGGCCAAAAATAATAAAAAAAAAAGTTTAATTACGATACAGGTCTTGTATGGACACCTGTATCATAATATAACTTTTTAATCATAACGATACACCTATACAACCTCCAGCTGGACCAAGGAGGTTGAACCTCTACTTTAAAAAGGTTTTAATGAACGAGTCCGCGACGACGCAACACGCATTCACAATCGATGTTTGCACCTTGGCGCCAACATTTGACATTTAAAAAATCTTTTCAATATTTAAACAAAGTTTGGTTTTGTTTGCAACATTGTTTTACGTAATATAGTATGAGAGTAGATAAAGTAGTGTATGACACTGTACATAACTTGGTCTTATAACACTCGTGTGATACTATAAAAAAACTCGCCTACGGCTCGTTTTTTTAAAACACACTCATGTTATAAGAACCCTTATTATGCAACAGTATCATAAACTACTATTATAATTTTTATTTATTTTATGCATTTTTCAATGCAAAAACCTCACCCACCTGAGAATTCACTTGTGATATAATGATTTATTTTATAAGATCGCGTTGAAAGTGCATAAAATATGTAAAAATTATAAAATATTGTTAAAAATGCACTCATGAACAGAGGATTGATTATTTAAAGGACAAGAATGCATGGATATAATAGCCTTGTTTCTATTTTTTTATATGTACTGTATAAAATGCGTTCATTGTAAAAGTAACGATTTTTAAAAAAGTTTTATAGCTATATAATAATAATATTTCCCACAATCACACCAATTAGCCTAGCCCAAAGTAAGCACCTTAAGGCTAGTGTTATGGATACTAGGGTAACGGATAGACATACTTATACGATACATAGATATGTAATATTCATAGAAATATATATATAAATATCCATGACTGGTACAAATGCTCGTATTCATCATACAAACATCTGCCTCTTCCGGGAAACGAACACGGTCGTCGTATAATGTATATAATGTAACACATAATAAAAGGGAGAAAAAAAAACAGTCGAGTTTCATTCAAAAACACTGGACCATTGATTCTCGTACTTACCACATCCGCAGCAAAAACAATTAAACACCTATATTTTTAACAGTTATTTGTTGTCTAACATTGTGCTGAAACAATTTCTTAGAGCTAATGAAAATATCTATGTCGTGTAGGAGGGCACTCTGGTAAATACCGAGTTATGTGCGTAGTTAGTGCGGCGTTGCGGGACGTATATCAAACGGGTATACCTTAAAAATAAGTAGTTGTTGAAAACCCATAAAAAACAATAAAAGACTTTTCAATAGCATAAGATTTTTATCACTTTGGATACCCCCTTCTTTTGCAACGGTCAACTTTGTTTTGTATATTCAGACATAAAAAAAGAAATTGAAGTAGCGTAAGAGTGTTCAGAAGGGTCCGCCTAGGGCAGACATCCGGCGGAGCCGTGGAAGTGTCCGCAAGGGTGCCCGTGACTCCGGCTGGTGATGGCATTGCTTCGTCGAACGACCTATCATCTAATGATGATGGGTGTTTCAATGAACCGATGGCACTAAGGTGAATGAGGAGACGTCGGGTCATGGAGTTTTTAGTGGGTAGGCCCCTGCGCACCGACCTGACGAGTTTTTATCGTCGGGTAGGTCCGCAGAGGAGAGTCCCTTATAATCCCACCGTCCACCCAACGATGGGATATGCTTAACGCATTTCCTCTACGTAAAAAAAGAAAAAACTTAAGTGTTAATACGACCTATGAATAAATTCTCGGCTAATTTCAAAAGCCGCAGTAGCTTAGTGGTTTTGCCTCCTGGGACATATTGCCAGAAGGAAGCGGGTTCTAATTTATTTTACAAAAATAAATAAATATTAGATTACATAAATTGTTCTGAACCTAAGAAACGTAGCTCTTATCTTATGGAAATCAGAAACCACGAAGGTATAGCAACACCCAGACCCGCGCCAATATGACACATACAATATCTATTATCATTATTTTATTTTATTAGTCTTTAGTATAAAATAAATTATGCGCAAAATCCGTAAAAAAATGTTTTATTCAAATGTGTAATTGGGAAGTGTAAGAACTAAATATTTATATGTGTTTAATAAACTATTTATGCATCTATTTATTTTAAAACAGTTTTGAGATTAATACCTTTTTTCATTGTCAACCGATTTTCTTTATTTCATTTGGTTAGTGTCAATAATAAAAATGATGCTTCCCTCCGGTCTGTCAAACAATGTTTTCCTTCTTTTAACCGTTTTAGAAAACAGGATGATAATAATCTTTCTTAAAATTGTTTGGTGCGATTTCATGGATCGTTAATCGATTAATATTTTGAAAGTTCTTTGAAAGTTCCACAATCGAAAATCTACAAAGAGCAAACAAGTCAACAGCTCCCAGAGATTAAATAGATTGAGATGATTCTCACATGATTACGAAATATTTAAATCGATTCTTAACACCTTTTCCTACAAATAGACTAGTATTGAACCAAATTGAGTAGGCGCATTAAATCTCGCAACCCATTCTAACCCTTATTCCACATAGAATACAGTTTCAATATCACGATTCTGTAAATGGAATGTTTTAGCGTTCCTAAGTCACGACGGTTTAGGTATGAGGTTTTGCAATAGATTAACTGGTGTGCTTCACGTCGGTTGGAACTCAAAAGTAGATTATAGTCCGCAATGAACATTTGCAAGTAATTACGTGATCTTGGTGGTGTATGCTATGAGATTGTGGTAACTAAGCCACTTTTATAAAACCTTGTTTGGAATGGGTGACTTTGGTAAATGTTTAATTTCCATCTACTTCATGTTTGTCTTAGACGTAAGATGGGACACCTCTCTATCCAAGCGATTTTTCCAATTAAGTTAGAAATGTGCCCAATTATACTTTGTCCAATGTAGCATGATACTTTTGACAGTTGTCACTTCCTTATAACTACGTACTAAGGTTGCGTTTGTTTCCTTATGTTTGGCTTGACATTGCAATAGCAACTTTATACCCTCTATATAGGTGTCAACTGTCAAAAGTATAATCCTACATTGGACAAAGTATAAAATGTTGAAATGTCAAGCACACTTTTGACGTCCATTACCTGAGTCGTCCTGTGAACAAGGCTCCTGTAAAGAGGAGCGCAAAACGTCAGGATTAAATAAAAATATTAATAATAAACGCCTACTTGTTCCGGTTAAAATGATTTTATTTAAATGTGTGAGAAGCGCGGAAGAGTAAAGGAGACCTTTCTTTTCGGGCCAAAAATGTACCTTGGTACAAGTTATTTGGAAATATTCATAATAATCATTTATGTTTTTATTTAATTTTTTGCATTCACAATGCAATATTTCTATAAGATATAAAATACGTGTGTAAAAAACAACCACGCCTCCGAGCCACGTATTTTATATCTTATAGAAATATTGCATTGTGAATGCAAAAAATTAAATAAAAACATAATTATAGCTGGTTCCATCTTAATTGATTGTTTAATATTTGTAAAAATATTACTTTCAATGTTGAAGGTAGTTAGCGTTCAACATTGGTGGAACGATACTAGCTCATAGTAGAAGTTGGAATACGTTTGTAAAATTCGACACGTTTGCCAGCGTCTCGGTAGCTCAGCGGTCAGAGCAGTCGCCCGGATTGCGAAAGGTCGTGGGTTCGTATCCCATCTGAGGGCTCGGAGGCGTGGTTGTTTTTTACACACGTATTTTATATCTTATAATCATTTATTTCATATATAATATACCCATAAAATAGATTTTTATAAAGAGAATGAAACACAATAAATTATACACTAAATCACAACTGCGTAGAACGCAAGGGCGGATCCAGGGGGAGGGTCATGGGGGTCATGACCCCCCCCTGGGCTGGGTCCAGGACCTACGTAGACCACTAATTAAAATTGTAAAACAATGTTTTTATATATTTTTTGTCACAAAAAATATTTAAATAATTTAATATAATACTTTATATGATAGCGAATGCTTTATTCGGGAACAAACGATTTATTTTTATTTCTTATTTTTATTTAGGATGGGTTTGCTCTATAACCCAATCAAGCCCGGGGGCCAAAACAGAATCCACGATGGAACGAGCTAACCCAGAAGGTGCCTATTCACCCTGGCTTTGAAAATGGACAGGTTATAAGTTCTCGGAAATACAGACGCAGGGAGGGTTCTGCTCCTTTGCTGTGCGCATTATGAAGGATGTTCTGGAGCTCTTGGTTCGACAGGTAGGAATATCAACCAAGAAAGGGTGGTAGCCTGCAGTGCGTTTGGATGTCCGACGGAAGAAAGGAGCTGGCGGTATGAGAATATGCAGCTCTTGAGCACACTCTCCAAAGTACAGTCTGTAGAAGACCGCCAGACAGGCAACTTTGCGGCGATGAGCTAGGGTGTAAAGCTTGCTCTTCATCAATTTGCTGTCACCGATGAGCCTGTCAGCTCTGCGCTGAATCGTGTCCAGTGCAGCAAGTTGGTATTTTGCTGAGCTATCCCAAAGGTGGCTGCAATATTCCATGCAAGATCGGACTTGAGCTTTATAGTGTTTAAAGCTGTCCTGGCGTGAAATATCGCTTGACCTTATTTAGGACGCCCAGCATTTTGGCTGCAATTTAAGCTTTGGATTTGATGTTGGCGCCAAAGTTGAGATCTGAAGACAACTCAACGCCAAGAAGCTCGAGGCTGTCGGTCACAGGTACAGATGTACCTCGGAAAATAGGAGTGAGTTGGAAGGAACTCCTTGTTGCCGTGAAAAGACACGCTTGTGTTTTGGAGGCGTTAAAATTAACGAGGTTTCTTGCGCTAGACAGGTATCTCTCTACAACAGCACTGTCGTCTGCATACCCAACAATTCCTGATATTAACAGTTCATTGATGTGCAGCAGGAAAACCGTCGCAGAAAGAACAGACTCCTGAGGAACTCCGGCATCAATACCCACTGAGTCAGAGGAGCAGCCATCGACATCTACTCTGATCGATCGTTCAGTCAGGAAGTCGGCTATCCAACTGCAAAAGTCAGCGGGGATACCGTACGCAGGAAGCTTGCGCAGCAGACTTGCGTGCCAGACCCTGTCAGAAACCTTCGAGATGTCAAGTGACACGGCAAGTGCTTCGCCATGCATCTCGAGGGGTTCGCCCCAGCAATGCGTCACATAAACTAGAAGATCCCCAGTTTAGCGTCTTCGGCGAAAGCCATATTGACGGTCACTGAGGAGATCGTTGTCTTCTAGGTATGAGAGCAACTTGCTGTTCAGCATCCTTTCCATAACGTTACAGAGTAGGGAAGTGATGGCGATCGGTCGGTAATTGCATGGGTCGGCACGACTACCCTTTTTGAGTATTGGTTGCACATTAATAATAATAATGTATTTATTTATTCAAGTAACAAGACTCATTTTGTTAGTTATAATTTTACTTATCCTATGTTAGTATCAGTGACAAAGATGAGAAAAAATAAAATAAAATAAAATAAAAAAATAAAAATAAAAATCTGCCCGCATCCAGTTCATTTCCGCACAACGCCGGCAGACGTTGTGCATCCATGAGCCATATACCGGCAGTCTAGTCTGCTAGCGATCATTCTCAAGATGTTGTTGGTGCTGCCCCGCACCCTGCGCACCAGAGAGGCGCAGTGTTTTCGCATAGTCGCGTAGAAGCAGTCTACCCGCGCCTCTGCAAACATTCCCGAAGCGCTACAGTATCGGGACAACCCCAACAGCACCCTGAACGCGTTATTAAATTGTACTCGAAGAGCGCTGCGAGCCGCGCGATTACATTTGGCCCATAGACTACACGTGTAAAAATTTGTACAGTATGCTCTAAAGAGAGTAATTTTTACATTATTGGTGCAACGTGCAAATCTGCGAGCCAACATGTTCGCCCTCACTGACAACGCCCTCCGCTCCCTCTCAACGTCCATGTCGTCCTTGAGGTCGGGAGTTAATATATGACCCAAATATTGGAACTTATGCACCCTTAGTAGCGCGCAATCGTTCAAGATGATTGCAGGCAGTCTAACTGTATGCTTGCTCCTCGCCTCGAAGACCATGACTTGGCTCTTTTTTACATTGTAAGCAAGTCCATGAGCCTTGGCGTACCTCTCACATATAGCCACCAAATTTCTCAAGCCACACACCGATGCACTAAGCAGCACCATGTCATCCGCGTAACTAATATTATTGACGCTGACTCGGTCTATATAACAGCCTGATCTGGCGCTGCTTAGCTCACCTATGAGGTCATTTACATACAGGTTGAAGAGCGTTGGCGAGCTTAATCCTCCCTGCCTTACCCCGCACTCCAACCTGTATGGTTGAGAGAAAGACCCGTCCCATCGTATGTTATTGACCTGGTTTCTGTACCAGTATTTAAAGATGTTCGAAAGTTCTTTAGGTACTTGGGCTTTTTCGAGCTTCTGCCACAATATATCATATGAAACCAGGTCAAACGCTTTAGAGAGGTCGAGAAAGCACGCAATGACTGGTGTTTTCCGCTCCGTATAGTAAGTGACAGTGTGCTTAACAGACAGAATAGCCATTTCCGTCGACAGCCCCGGTTTAAACCCAAACTGGTTATCGTGGTGTGTTATATATTTATTTAGCTGTGTATTCAGCACACTATCAAATACTTTTGCTACAACAGTTGCCAATGAGATAGGCCGATAGTTATTTTTATCCGCTATATCCCCCGTTTTGTTTTTCACTATTGGTACCACTATAGTATGGATCATATCACTGGGCGTATAACTATGCCCCAAACAAAAGTTGTACAACATATATAGGACTCTAGGTAAATGAGGGCCAGCATACCTAAGATGTTCTATACTGAGTCCGTCGTGACCAGGAGATTTCCCTCTAGACATACATGTTATAATATTAGCTATATCCTTAACAGTAAATTTAATTTTCCTTTCCACTTCGAACTCAGCATCCAACAAAGATTGCGAGGGCCCTAAGGGGGACTTAACATAAAAGTGATCCCTGAACAAATCAGCAATTTTTTCAGGTTCACCTTCTCCATTAACGCAAACGGGAAGGCCCGGCTTAGATTGCAACTTGTTCGTGTTCTTCCAAAACGAGCGAAAGTCATTTTTCGAATGATATGAGGCCAGTATATCTAATTTTAATTGTTGCTCGTGGTCTTGGCACCATTTTAATCTTGATTTAAATTTTCGTCTGGCTTCACACATTTCGTTATAAATTCTATTCGATGTTGGCTTACCATGCCATACCCACAAACTATACTTTAATCTGGCCTCCCTATGTGTTACAGCTACGTGTTTATTCCAACCAATTATTACTTTTTTTCGCCCGCGACTTATTTTCCGACCTATCATTGCCGATTCGCACATAATATTTACAATTTCATGATACAACTTATCAATAACAGCTTTATGTTTAGGATTACTACACATATAATCACCACAATTACGAAGTTCGTCCGGAAAATCAATTAAGCTTAATCTATTGTGACATTCGTTAAAATAAGTTTCTATTTCTTGCTGGTTTCGTTCGCCCCATAGGACAGAGCTTTTTCTTAAAATAGGTTTTTGTAATTTCTTAGGTATAATGACATTTAAATTACATTCCATAACTACTGGAAAATGGTCCGACCATAAAACATCATATAAAACATAGACCGTATGTACAGAGTATGCTGCAGCTTTAGTAGTTAAGCAGTGATCTAGCCAACGCTTCGATCCGTTTGCTTCACTAATAAAGGTATATGTCTCTGAAGACAAGCCCAATATCTCAATATCCATACATCGCCATTCTTGCTCGAAACAAAAGTCTGTCAACTCGTTATAGAAAAGCTTTCTCGGGTGCGCATTAAAATCCCCCAAAATATATGCACTGTCTACACTACAGCTGTCTATTATGGCACTAACCGAGCTCAGAACATCCGTAAACTCCGCCAAGTTAACCACTGAATCCGTAGGCATGTATACACTCATCACTAACAAGGATTTATCTTTTAAAACTATTTTTACGGCACATATACGAGGGTTATTACATTGAATAACCACCACATCATAAAAAACACTACGCCTCCATAACAATGCTACTCCTCCGTATGGTCTTCCGCGAAGTATGCCTGCCGTAGTGTCCACTGCTGATATGCCAGTGCAGCTGAACTCGTCACTTATACTACTGAGAAATGGTAGCTCATCCGGTAACAACCAAGTTTCCTGTAAAGCTATTACATCTGAGCTTTTACATAGATCGCGAATGGATTCTATAGATCGCTTGACATTTTTGCAATTGAATGTGACAAATTTAAAAATGTTTTCTTCCATTATAAATTGTTTTCAAAGCCGTCACCCTTAAAGGCGGAATCAGAACTACGTTTCTTCTTGAAATTAATGAAACGCCGAAAAATTATGCCTTTAGGCCATATTTTTTCATCCAAAAACAAATGCATTTTACACTGTGACACGAAGAACTTAAATGCATTGTACTCACACTGGCGTTTTATTGATATTTTTTCAAGATTTACTTTTTCATCTGTTTTCCTTTCTATATAGTTGACTATGTCCACCTCTAATGTATTTTTGTCAACATTCGTAATAAACATAGGTATTTTTCTATCCGCCGCTCTAAACTTTTCATCAATACCAACTACAACAACTCCCGTTTTCCCTTCAAGGTGGGTTTTTGATTTACGTACTTTCTTTTGCACAAGCATCCATCCGTCTTTCGACTTTAAGGCCTGCGCATAAGTTCCTTTATTAAATGCGCATAAATCACTCGGTAGGTCCCTCTGTTTGACAGCGGCTACATCGGCGGCAAGTACATTGTGCTCGGGCAATAACGGTGATTCATCGCACTCAGCTGTTCGGATATTATCGCCACCGCACGTTTTATCGCAACACTCAGCAGCGGCCGTTTGAAATTGCACATTACCCGCTTCAATACTACCCTCCCAGTGATTAATGTTAATTTTTCTCTGTATCGAATCATCACTGTTTAACATTGACTCGTTCATTAGCGATAATCCAACCGGGCCACTATCGCGATAAGCGCCTCTTTTCATATTGATTTTGGCCGCCGAAAATGGAGGTGATATCGATGATCTCTGCTTGGCACTGAGCCACTCATTCTTGATTTTATCGAGTTGATCAGTAGTAACGTAGGATGATTTTATTGTCTTTACTTCATCTTGTAAAATCACTAGATCTTTCAACAACTTTGAGACATCCAGGTGATCGAATGTTATCGGTGGCAGTTTATCTAAATCTCGGGCCACAAACACCGGTATCACGTCAGGACGTTACGTTAACATTGGCAAGCTTCCAGGATTTTGGGACGGTTTTGTTGAGAGAGAGAGGCGATACAAGCGTGTAAGCACAGGAGACAACTCAGGCGCACAGTACCTTAGTAATCTTGCTGGTATGTCATCAGGACAACTGGCCTTATTCACGTCCAGACTAAGTAAGACTCTACGGACCTGCTTATTGTGAATTGTGATCTAGGAGATCGAAGAATCACAGCGAGGTATGTTTGGTGGTTGTTGAGAGCTTAACTTGATTAACTTACTTTCTCAGCTGCAGAATGGGCCAGTGACCCGTCAGATTTCAGCAATGGCGGTAGCATAAGGCGGCAGAAATTCGCTTCGACTGACTTCGAGAGGGACCAGAACTGTTTACTTCCATTCGGATAGGAAGACAGTTTCGTACCTATTCGGCTGATGTGGTCGAATCTCGTCTTTAGTAACACCCTTTTGCATGAAATGGCGGCCGAATTATAGGCTCTCTTCTTCGCTCGGATTCTCCGTGCACGGCCCCGCGATCGCGGATATGCACCCATGCTTGGTAAGCAGATTGTTTTTGGGCCTCAACACGAGCGCAGGCCGCATTATACCAAGGTCGGGACTTGTAACCGAGCGAGATGTCGGAGAATGGAATAAAATACTCCACTCCCTGCCGAATTGCATCCACTATCGCATCAGCGGTGCATGAAGGGTCGCTCGAAGAGAAGCAAGTTTGCCGCCAGGGATAAGAAGCAAAGAATATATGCATCTCGTGCCAATCTGCTGACTCGTAACGCCATACCCACCTCATTCCCTTAGGGCTATCATCTGGAGGAGAGCAGATTGATAGGGATTTCACCACACAATGATCGGACGATCCCAGTGGAGCTGAGACCGATACCGAATGTTTGTGTGGATCAGTTGTCAGCAGTAGATCAAGACAATTGGGTGTGTGGCCAGCAATATCTGGAATTCGCGTCGCTCGATCCACCAGCTAGGTAACATTTAGCACTAGGGCAAATCGTCGCGCTTCTCTCCCAGCATGGTCAGTTTTCTGGTATGGGATTAGCCACTCTTAGTGGTGAGCGTTGAAGTCCGTCAGAAAAACAAGCTCCGCCGCTGGATATCGCTGAGTTGCCAAGTCTGCCGCCTCTGTGAGGTAATCTATGAGCCGAGTCGTCTTCCGGTAACCGCTGTGCGATCGGTAGACACAGATGTAGAGCATCTTCTCTACCCTTGTGTCCACTAGAAGCCAGATAACAGAAAACCCGGATTTTTCAAAGCATTGGAGACGCCTATAGCATATGTCATTGCGGACGAACACATAGACCCCTGCACACATCTTAAACTTATGCTCAAGTGTGTAGGCAGGGTAGTTGAGTTACGCCCCATCCAACGGGGTTGCTATCTGAGTCTCCGTTAAGAAGAATAGGTGCGGCTTCTCGGTCTCCAGATGGTGATGGACCGGATGGAGATTTGAGTGCAGTCGTCTAATGTTCGCAAGGTGCACTTTAAATGGGAGGAAGTGCAACCGTTGTTTAAGATTCTTCCTGTTCCTTCTTTTCATGATGGTGAATGTTGTTGGGTAGGATTTTTAGTCGAGACGCTACTTAGTCGACCAAAGGAAGTTTTCTTGGACTGAGCTGACCAAAAAAGGGACCTCACCAGGAGGTAGCCCGAACCCTCCCGAAATGGCCACCGGGTCCTCCCGTCCTGTCGCCAACTGGCACGGTGGAGCATTTCGGGATTTTTCGCAAGTTGGCGGGGCAGCTTTTCACGCGTAGCTAGCGCGCTAGTTGGGCCCCCTGCTAACTGCGGTCGGCTAGCAGCTTAAACAGAAAAAGTTACTAGGTACAGCATAGCCAAGATACCAAGACCGGTCCTAAGCTGCGCAACTGACTTATTACCAACCCCCATGGGCACTGGTACTCCCGCCCTCGGACGGAACGCAGCAAAGCTGCTTGGCGGCGAACTTCGGCAGGATGGTGGTCGCGAGGCAGGCATCCCTTGCGGAGCCTACTACCGCAGCTGGGATCATCAGCCGTCACCAAGGGCCGAGTTGGTCCATGATGCCGTTGCCCGCTAGGAGGTAGATCCCAACCACGCCAAAAAATTTAATTTAAAATTTTAATTTTACCGTCCCACCTTTCATATTCGTGTGACATTTGCACGCGCTGTGTTTCAACCTTAGACTATGGATAGCAAAGGACATGAAATACTGCGAAAAATTTGTGTTGGTGTTCTAAGATAGCGGAAAAACTAGGGACACCGCATCCAAGATTCCACACTTAATATGTTTTTTTATACAATTCATTAAAAAATCAATGAAAAACAGAACTGCAAAATGTATTCACAAATAATGCTCACTGACTGATATTTAAACGCGATTACACGGTGCTTTGTAATGGCAGACTGGACGCAATTTATTTGTGCCATAGTTAATACATTGCGAGTCCATTGGTATACTTAGTCTGAGGTTTCGACTTACTTCTAGCAAGACCTACCTAACCTCAATCGGAACGACTAAACTTACTTCAATGAACTATTAAATTTAATAAAGTATTAAGTTAAAAAGCTTTAAAATTCCAATATAAGGAATAGAGTTCTTAAAAATGTAGGTAGGTAGATACAGTACTTATATACATTAATAAAATACCTACTTTTAACCTGTATCAATTATTATCAAAAATTAATTATTACTTCTCGTGACTTGACCACGCACGACTATTTGACCCCCCCCTGGCGCCAAAGCTGGATCCGCCCTTGGTAGAACGAAACGCTAATGTGGCACTTGTGTGTGTCAGTCGGTTAGATTTTAACAAGTTTTTCGCGGCTCTGGAACCACGGTATTTTAGTAAAGTCCGTAGGCTCATAAAATAACTAAACGCTTAGAATGATTCGCAATAGCAATAAATATTTATTTTTGCTCTTGATCCTACTGTATATATTATAAACAGAAGAATTCATAAAAGTATGTTGCTAACAAACTTGTATATATTTTATGTTTAAGACTGAATATCGAAAATGTTTATATAACTTTAAGCTACAAAACGCTTCAAAGTCAAAACAATTGTGCTTGCCAGCTAAAAAAACATTTGTTGCAAATTTGTTGTATATTTTTGAATGATTTTTTTAGTGGTACAAATGTATTTATAAATAAATAAGTATTTTTCTCGGATTATACAATTTTTTTGCTATTTTTTGGTATCTTTGAATCTTAGGTACATGTTTAGCCTTAGATATATGGAAGAAAGAAAGGCTCCTTTAGAGAGAATAATTAATCAGACCAAGCTTTTAGGAGCTTATGTATGAAAATGCATATTTTGCAAAATATTTATTTTTCTTACCATTTCTTTTCTCAGTATGGATCGCGATGTAGATTGGGTGCGCATCGCAAAGAAAACAAAAAGAAAATATATCCGAGTTACAAAGTATCAAAGCATCAATTTTATGGAACTTTATAATATTTAATATCGATCAATTACAAAAAGTGAATTTTGTTTGTAATTTACCAAAGCTACATGGTGAGAATTAAAAATTAACTGCACAATCAGAAGTTATTATTATATATTTTGTTATTTAAACATTCAATTGCTAAATATACCAAGGAAATTCTATCTAGGAATAAATTCATCGCCTGGCTGTCCTCAGAATGACTCACCTGGATAACAATTTAAAGACGAACAAACATCCATTCGTGTCCCGTTAATTAATAAGTATAGTTTAATTTTCTTTTTTAGAAATTTCCTTCAATATGCAATTAGTATTACACTAGCGGCCCGTCCCGGCTTCGCACGGGTGGACGAAATTCTTTATTTTTTTCTATTATTAAATATTTTTCCGTTAGCGCCATCTAGCGTCCGGTAGACGAACTACTTGCGGTTAACGCGTTGCTATGGTAACACGTAATCAATGGAAAAAGAGCGGACAGACAAACAATAAATTTGTGATCTTAGATTATAGATTATAGAAGCATAAAAGTATGTAAAAAAAGAACATCAATTTCATAAATAAGGACCTTTACCATACTGTTATTAATTATTATACTGATAAAATATTAATTTATTATTAATTTATTAAAAAAATCATTAAAACCTTATCATATTGATATATTTGATATTTAAGCCTTTTAAAGTAGAGTTGATTATACAACACAAATATAATTGACCACACAACGAAATCACAGGAACCACGTCTATAAATATTGCAAACTGCTTGTAGAAATATGCAAATCAAAACATCTTTAATTATAAGGCACATATCTGTAATTACAGCTTGTAAGACAAATTTATTATTTAGCTAATTATTTTTACACAAGCTAATTGATTGAATATATATGGCATATTGCAGTTAGAATATATATGTGCAGTTATTGAAGAATATTCAATTGTTTTAAGTGTAAATTTTTTATGAGGTAGGTATGTCTCAAATACCAAATGCCGAACAAATAAGTTTGGGTAATTTTACTACCGCATTAGAGATTTTTAATTCTGAATATTTATTTCTTATTTCTTTAGGAGAACTGATGGCCTTTGGGGCGGAAAGGTTCTCGAATGGCGACCGCGTGCCGGACGACGCTCAGTGGGTAGGCCCGCTACGAGGTGGACCGACGATCTGGTTAAGGTCACGGGAAAACGCTGGATGCGGGCACCGCAGGACCGATCGTTGTGGAGATCCTTGGGGGAGGCCTATGTCCAGCAGTGGGCGTCGTACGGCTGATATGATGATGATAATGATGATTTCTTATTTCTTTAGAGTTACCGTCTATCAATACCAAATTAAATCAAAGACGATAGTAATGTTCGTAATAGAGAACTTACATTTGACTTACAGTTATAAGTTTCGGCGATACAAGTAAAGCTTAATCGGTTGAGGAGTTAAGGCGTGAATGCGTAACAAACAAACTCACTCTTGCATTTTAACATTGGTTAGGATATCGTGGACCTGCCTTTTGCAATGGTCTATCATTGAATGGGTGACCAAAATATATAACTTGTGCTGCATACAACGGAATGTAAGTTAAATATACAGGTTCAGTTATGTTATCAATTTTTAACTCAAATCAATCCGTATTGGATAAGTCTTATGTGACGTTTTATGCTGGAAGCTAGTTCAGTAATGACAACAAAAAGAGCATAATAATTATGAATTATGGTGTGGAAATGATTCTAAAGATATAATATATAATGATTCTATATTTCGATAAAATCAAATCAAACTGTTTTCTGCAAAAACATGTAGTCTTAATAAGTTAAAAAACGTACCCCGTAACATGCCTACCATAAGCAAATTGCGTGTAAATATTTAAATAAAAAATGATGGTGTTTTTCAAAAGAATTATTTCTTTTTAAACACCCGTCCCTTCCATACCCGGATTGAACAGTAATGTATAGTTTAGAAGCAATATGAATTTAGAATAATATACTTTACAAATGGTGAAATAACTTCTCAAATAAATTCAGTTCGGTCTTAGCGATAAGACCGCCTATTGTATTGTTCTATATTTTATTTCGGCTTACTCTGTCTGTGTCAATAAAGAATTACTATTCATTCATTCAGTGGTTGCGGAGATTATCCTCTACTCAATATTTTTCACATTCACATCAACTAGCCTAGCTCAAAGTAAGCACTGCAAGGCTTGTGTTCTGGGGTATGAGGGTTACGGATATATATAGTATACTATAAGTGAGATCGGATGGATGTCAAAAATACAGCCGACGATTTTCTTTATTATTTTTAAAGTATAAAAATTGAGATATATAAATTTCATAAGGTATAAAATAAATTTATTTTTCAAATTTTAAATAAGGTTTATGCACGTGACTGACATTGAACCCCCCTCGTCAATACAGCTGACGATAATTTTTTGAAAAAATATGATTAAAACAATAATTTAATACAGTTTTGCTTGGTATAAAATTCATCGGAGCAAATTTTTTCCAATGACTTTTGCATGCTGTCTCCTTTAGCTCCATCGCTATCGGAGCAGCTGACGTTCAGAGCTGTTATGTGTTAGGGGAAAACTATTATTGTTATGATTTTCAGCCGGTATAAAATGACTTGCTCAACTATAGCGCTACCTCCCGGACTATTACTTAACCTGCAATGCAATGTTTACCTGTTGATTTTATGCTAAAGTAAATAAGAACAAAAACATTATGCGGAAGAAAGGGATAATCTTGTAAGAGACAGAGTGATTACAACGTTCAAATTAACAAGTTGCTGACTGAATATTGCCCAATTAGTGCTTGATGATTGATTTATACTTATCATAAAAAAAATATGTCTAGCATGTCTTTAGGTACAGAGCATACATTTGCAATAGAAATTATTTAGGGAACTGAGAATAAGACATACAAGAAATGTCCATCATTTTTTAAATTTGTGTGCATACGTTTCTTTTAATAGTTTTTATTTGATTAAAATTGATCTTCTCTATTAAAAGTTTCAATAATTAAAATTCAGATGAAGTTACCTCTCAAACATTGTATTATGAGATCTTTTGTGGTAGCTAGACTATTTCAAATTGCTTATGATATAGTTAACATGAAAGTGTCAAAAATATAAGACATTTAATTTTTAGGTAATTAATTTAATTCAAATAATGTCATTGTTTTTATTCGTGTATGCGAAGCGGAGAGTTTATGTTCACTACTGTGCTTGATAGATGGCGTTGTACAATTGACGTTATCTTCTGAATCGAGTTGTTATTGTTATTTCGCAGAGGAATGATCTAATCCATACATTTGATTGAATATTCCGACCATGGAACACATGTATTGACTGACGAACACGTTGGTCGGTTCTTAAATATTGATGGTTGTGTCATGTATGTGCTAAGATTTACTACAAATTGCCCTTCGTCATAATAAAATTACTTTATTTGGTGATTGATTGCTTGCAATTGATTTTAAACCTTAAAGTTTAATACGATTTCATTTTCAAGTTCAAATTCGATTGAGGAATTCTGACATTTTGTGGTAACCTATTGCTAAATTTGGTAACTAAAATGACAAGAGCATATGATTAAAACTGTCAGATATGAAAAAAAACATTACTATTTCATAACAAAAAAAAAACGCGTAGTGTTCTATTCCATAAAACAACAAGCGAATGGAGGAGGCTGTCGTTAACTGTATTATAACATTTCTAATATTTCTTACATCTACACTAATTAGCCTAGCCCATAGTAAGCACTGCAAGGCTTGTGTTATGGATACTAAGGTAACGGATAGATATACATATGTGACACATATGTAATCTATAATATAAGATCACAGTGGTTTGTGCGTTTGTCTGTCCGCTCTTTTTCCATTGTATCAATAACGTTACCATAGCAACGCGTTAACCGCAAGTAGTTCATCTACCAGACGCTAGATGGCGCTAACGGAAAAATATTTAATAATAGAAAGAAATTAAAGAATTTTGTCCACCCGTGGAAGCCGGGACGGGCCGCTAGTACTAAAATAACCCATGCCTCGGGTACATATGCTCGTATTCATGACACATATATCTGCCCCTTCAGGGATTCGAATACAGGATCGTCGGTGCGAAAAATAGGATCGCTACCGATGCATCAAACGGTAATTAATAAAAGAAATATGTGTGAATTTGTATTTGTAAAGCAGCATTGATCCAATTAAATTATTTTGTTGGTACTTCAACACTTATTGGGAAGCTAAATACTTTTTGGGTACCTAAATTATACAGTTTCCAAAGATTTCTTATGTAAACTAGAAGTTAATTATAGTTTATAAAAAAAGTAAGTTTGTAAACAGTTTCAACTGTTTGCGTCCAAATGATTTATTTATTTTTTACAGTAAGGTAGTGTTCATAATGATGATGTTTCTAATAAAAAATATTAAACGTTTACTTTTTAAGTTCTGGTTTGAACAGTATATAACTCAATCGAAAGTTAATTTAGGGTGTCTGTAATCGAATCATTTGATCTATCCATTTTTCAAGATTGATTAAAAAATCCAATTTATAATCTACTTAATAAGTGTCGATCGAATAGTTGATAAGTTTTTCGGTTCGGATTCCTTATTGCTTGTGAGATTTCAATCGAATAAATATGTTTCTTCGATTTCTGATTTGAACGCAAAACTTTTTCGATATGCCGATCTGACGGTCACCTGATTGTTTTGTGTTTATCATAAGTTACGCTTCATTTGAAAATACGACTTTTAGTTAGCTTTTGAAAATATAGTTGATATAATATAATAAAATAGCAGTCACATATTTATATATTAGAGCCTAAATTAAACTTATTGTAGGTAAAGGTTTGTATAAATCGTACATGCATCATACGTAGATGATAAAATCCTTTTGATGTTATTTAAAATGACACTGGAAACCGAAGAGCAATTTCCGTTTTAAAGGTAAAAAATTAATAACTACTTCCGGAACGCCATCGGCCATCTCTATAAGTTATCTTCTTGTAAAAAATATATTTTACATTAATACAATCCATTTATAAATATTTCATGTGCTATTTATTTACAAACCCAAGAACAAGAACCTGCACAAGGTTATCTAAGTTGATGTTGTAAATAATCACATGCAAGGGTGGTTTTCAGTATTGGTTCTTTTCCCATAGCTCTATGTAGCTCTTCCTAAAGAAAAGCTAGTTATATGAAAAAAATTAAAGCTGAGTTTTTCACTAGGAAAATTACCAGGGCTGCTCCACATATTGTTATATTCCGACGTCCAAGCGAGTGGACTCACGAGCTTTTCAGATAATTTAATCTATTTACCTATTTCTGCCGCAAAGCAGCAGTGCTTGCATTGCTGTGTTCCGGTTTGAAAGGTAAGATATGGCAGTGAAATTACTGGGTACAGTGACTTTACATCTTGTGTCGCAAGTTGGCAACGTACACTGTGGTTCTTGTGAGGGTTGCAGTTTTGCTGCGAATCTCACAAGAGCCACATGTATTTTAGGTGACTGTTACCACTTTCCATCAGGTGGGCAGTTTGCTTGCTTGCCAACTTTCTGCAATAAAAAAAAAAAAAAAAAAAAAAAAAATCTATCATTTGAAAATGTAACTTGTGTTTAATAAAAAATCTTAACACCGTAATGCACGAACCCAAAAAAATAAATACAGCGTAATCTGTTGATAAGTCAATTAATTATGAAATGTATAAAACCAACGGGGTTCTTAACGAGGTACAAAATAAAAATTTATTATGATATAATTCTAGTAGCCTAGTGATCAAATGATATACTTGCTTGCACTTTCTACTTTAAAAATTCCCACACTACATCTACACTAAATGCGGCCCATGACCTATCAAAGTAAAAAACACTTGATAATTCATGTGACCTCAGAGCAAAATTACATGGTAGCCCAGCGATTATTGGATGGTTCAAGGTTCGCTTCTTTGAGTAACCATTAGACATATGTTAAGGAAAATAATATGTTATGTAGCGGCAAAGAGGATTATTATGTCGATATAAAAGCTTCCGTTATCTTCACGATTTATTTATCTAGTTCGTTAATTTAACACAGTGTTCCAAATAAATCACTACATAGTATAAAACAAAGTCGCTTTCTCTGTCCCTATATCCCTATGTATGCTTAAATCTTTAAAACTACGCAACGGATTTTGATGAGGTTTGTTTTAATAGATAGAGTAACTCAAGAGGAAGGTTTATGTGTATAATACATGCATAATATAGTAGATCATTGCATCCGTGCGAAGCCGTGGCGGGTCGCTAGTAAATAATAATTGATACTTGATCATCAAGTGGAAAACGATTGCTAGATAATTGAGTATCTATTTCATAACAGTATGTTGTACATCAAGCTGTGACGTTTGGACCTACGTCCATAATGTTAAATCTATTATTGTTCCAACTGCTGCGGAATAGGACCTGCCTTTGTAGGGAGATCGTGGCAATAACTGGATCAGTGTGCTTGTGGGTACTAAAGACTTCAAATGCTATCTGGCTGCTGCAACTCACAACGGGATATTGCCAAAATTACATCAACGTTGTTAATTTTATAAACTCACGTCAGCCTATTGTAATTACCATTGCAGGGAAGTAAGTTGTCCCTATGGATGCAAACATCGCAGGGAGAATGAGCCATAATGACAATACGCGAGCCAATCGCGGATTAGCTGCTAATGACTGCAAATACGACCGGATCTAGCGGCTTAATATGCCACCCGAATCCATTTGGAGTTTGAGACAGTAATTTTTTGGTCATCTATTCGCTGATTTGAACCTTGCTAGAGGCACTTAACTTCCGCAATTATAGACTGAAAGCGCTAACACTGTACCGTCGACCTCCTTCCGTTTACTAAGCAAAAACTTATTTAATGATCATTTTTTAAATAACATCATCAAACCTTCGGCATGTGGACCGACAGATTAGAATAGCACTAACCCTTACACTTAAGGGTGTCGTACAAGCTGACTTATAATACTGGAGTTAATTACTATATGTTCACCCTCAGTAGAAAATATGGCCAGCATCGTCTTCCACATTATCATCTTTTGCTGCGATCTCCAACGCTTACCAAGCGTGTAGATTGTGGCAAAATCCCTCCCATTTTTAGGGGAGACTTCCGTCCAGTAATGGATTACTTTCGGCCGAGATGATGATGACTATGACGATAAAATTTCGACAAATTTAAGCATTTTTACGGATTTCCATAAGTTAACATTAAAGCCGATACTTTTATAGTTTTTTTATGAACTTAATGTTCTCAATATCTGATGCTGTTATTTCGAGTTCCTTTTAGGAGAAATGATAACAGATGGTGATCTATAACGGTTGTCTTAAATGTGTGTGTACGGCAGAGTATAACTAGTGAATGATAAAATTCATATTTTTAATGTCAAATTCGCGGCGACTTTTTTTAATATCTACATGTTCATGGCTTTTTTCAATGTTTATCGAAGTGGTTAAATGCATTTTCAAATAAGTTCCAGTAGAAATCAAGTTTTTAACATGTCATTGTCATTAACTCCGGGCTAACCAATAATTAAGTCAAAATATAAGCAGAGATTTTACCATAAATATATAAAATAAACAAACAAATAAAAAACTTCAGCCCGAGAACAAATTGTTATGCTTATCAGATAATACGATACTAATACTTAAGTAGAATGAAGTAGTAGAAGGAAATTTTGACGGTTCAAAAAGAAATTTTTAAACATCCATTTCTTTATCATCAGTTAAAGTAGTGTCTACACTGTTGGAACAAAGAATTTCTCTATTATATGGATTATAATACCGTAGGAAAAATTATTCATAATAAATACACAATCTTGCCCAACCCACAACCATTCGTAATGTTTATTTTTAATTTTTGAGCTTAAAAAACACAAGCTAAAATTTAACTCATCTGTTTAGGTCTTGGTAGCTTAATAGGATTCTTGCGTGTTATAAAAAAAAACTAATTTCTAATATTTTTTAAATATTGTTCAAATATATAATAAACTGACGTCATTCGTTAAAATCGATTATTTGTTTTATTTTGTAAGATTTTTTTTCGGTTAAAAATTATGCATAAACAAAAGTAAATTTCAAAACATACTAAGCGCCCTTCCATTGGTTGTGACGTCATGTGACATGAAGCCATGCGTTTGCCGGCGTCGATTGCAGTGCTCACACCATTGTTTATTATAAAAAAAATACAAATATATAATTAACAATCACAAAACTATTAATATAATAACATACATCATTACAATGTATGTAGATTCACCCATAGTAACGTGGCGAGTCATGTCATGTGACGTCATTTAAAGCGCGTGAAAATGGCGGCTGTTTAAATTACAATTAATGCACTGACCCAAGAAAATAATGTTTTTAACAAAAATTAATTCTAAAATTTTATTAAAAGTATTTTTCTATTAACAATTACTTGATTTAACGATTTATACGATAAATAAAAATCATGCAAGAAACCTATTGGAAGAGCACTGTTGCCGATAGCGTGATGTAGTGTTCAAACCTCGCCCGGAACCTGAAATAAGTTGTTTTTTTCTAGTAAAATTTGCCTTAGACCAAGGGTTAGTTATTCAAAAAACTGTATTAATTTATTATAATAGATTGCGGGTTCGATTCCCGCCTGAGATTCACTTGTGACCCGAGTCGATTTTTTCTAGTATTTTTCTATTATAATAATTTATCTTATAAGATCGCATTGAAAATGCATAAAATATATAAAAAATTATAAATCTAACATGGCTGTTTCATCTTAATCGATTGACCAAACATTTGTAAAAATGTTTCTTTCGAATACGAGAGGATGTTCCTCTCATTGATGAAACAACGCTGGCCTACAGCGTAAAATCGGGAATGTACTAGAAAATTTCGACGAGTGTTCGCAAGGCTCGGTAGCTCAATTGGGAGAGCATTGGACCGGATTTCCAAAGGTTGCGGGTTCGATTCCCGCCTGAGATTCACTTGTGACCCGAGTCGATTTTTTCTAGTATTTTTCCATTATAATAATTTATCTTATAAGATCGCATTGAAATGCATAAAATATATAAAAAATTATAAATCTAACATGGCTGTTTCATCTTATTCGATTGACCAAACATTTGTAAAAATGTTTCTTTCGAATACGAGAGGATGTTCCTCTCATTGATGAAACAACGCTGGCCTACAGCGTAAAATCGGGAATGTACTAGAAAATTTCGACGAGTGTTCGCAAGGCTCGGTAGCTCAATTGGGAGAGCATTGGACCGGATTTCCAAAGGTTGCGGGTTCGATTCCCGCCTGAGATTCACTTGTGACCCGAGTCGATTTTTTCTAGTATTTTTCTATTATAATAATTTATCTTATAAGATCGCATTGAAAATGCATAAAATATATAAAAAATTATAAATCTGTATTAATTTATTAATATAGCACGATAAGGCCGCATTACTTTTAATGATGACTATAAGATTACACATAAATTATAACGTCTGACATTTAAATATAATTGTATCGGAGGTATAAAAATCCGTTGACTTTGATCTATATCCAAAACTATTTAAGACTTGACCCAAATAAGTCAAGTGTGATTCTCTCACAAAGGAATGCTAGTTATGTTGCGTCATGCGGAATCTTCCGACAAATCGCAATAAGCCATTGTACAGGATTCATTGTTAATTTCGACTGGAGTTACAAATGCGTTGTACTTGAACTATACGCTTTGAACTGTGTTAAAAATGAATCAGAGCATTATTGTGCATACGCTAAAATGTGAAGCGTCGACGTAAGTGTATTTGTTTAAATGTATGGTACCTGTTCAAATCTTGAAAAATAATGTCAGAGTTTGTATTATTACTCTAAGCTTAAATTAAATAAATATTAAAGTAAAAACCAGGGAAAAGATAGGAATTGAAATATAGTAGGTATAAAAATAAATTTATATTTAAATTCTTATTTAATCACTTTACCACTACCTTTTTACATTTCCTGTAGCTCATTTATTTATTTATTTATTTATAAGGCACAGAAACAAAATACAATTCTAACCAATATTCAGTAGTTCCTTAAGGCTATATATAACATTAAAACTGTATTTCTGAAACAACTGCGCACAGCATTCATTAAAGTAAGATTTATAATATTTTACTTCAATGAATGCTTTAATGAATTAATATAATAAATTTAAAACAACGAACTATAAAACTAATTATAGTTTTAATTGAAATTAAATGAGCATAAGACCATCATAGAAATAATCAGTGTTTGAAATTTACAATTACGTTAGAAAGTTAAAAAAATATTAAAAAAGCTGCACCATTCTTCAACGTGCGTCCTATACTGACATACCATACGATGATTTGATATTGATGTTCCGAATTTGACAAGTCAACAAGGCCTGGTATATCACGACTGGCACCGTGTATAAGTTTTTTTTTGTGCTTATATTAAAAGCAAGTCTTAGGTCAGGTCACAAGCTAAAGTAATTGACGGTAGCACTTATTGTTTGGACTAGATTACGCATGAGCTAACGACGTGTCTGAAAAAGTTTAGCATGTATAAAATGACTCGTATAATTGAATTAGAAACGTACATTGCTATTCGGACAGTTAATTAAAAAAAAAATACAACAATAAACTTGAAACATTCGTAATTTATTACTTGTCATTTTTTGAGTGGTTTTATAATTATTGCTTCTATTGATATAATACAAATTATGCATATTTTTTGTTAAAGAAAACTATCTGAAATATTATTCATTTAAATCGAAATATGAATGAAAGAGATAAAGAGATAGTTTAATATATCAAAACAAAGTAAGGTATGGATAAATTCAAACTGGAACCCCTAGTTTTTTTTTGTAATACAAAGAGAAAAAATGCAAACATTCTGTTATTTATTGTATCTTAATAAAAAATGTATTGGAAAGATCTTAAGCAATTTAAAACGGATGTATATTTTCTTAATGCCAATTTACTCCAACTCATCTCAATAGATCTTTAGAAGTCAGGTACCTTACTAATGAACACACAACTATCGAAAGTAGTAATCATACACAATTATTGTTAACTACACGTAGTTAATAATAATTGTTTGTGATTACATGGTTTTGGTATGGAACTGGCGCAAGAAGAGTGCTGGCGCAATGATGAACACGGCCAGGGTGCCTCCATCAACTATTATTGCGATTCAATTTAGGACTCAAACTTAACTGTTTCGCTTATTCACACTATGACGTCTTATAGACGATCAGTTTTCTTCTTAATGTCAACAATTTGCGGTTCAACGCCAGTTTATGATCTCAGAGCTTAAGTTTCTAGAGCTTTTGAGATAGTCAGCAGATGGATAACCAAGAAATATTAATCGGGCTGCATCATATTTGGCTTGAATATGCAGTTATTAAACCTCACCAATCCATTCTAAACCTGCGTGGTGGAAACTCTAGAAGGAATCGCATATCTTGAAGAGAGACTATCAGGTTGGTGCGTTGAGTCGCTGATAAAAGTCAGCGAAGCTATTTCTATTGTGTGCGGAAATGCTTAATCTATAATCTAAGATCACAGTGGCTTGTGTGTTTGTCTGTTCGCTCTTTTTCGCGCTCTTTTTCCATTGCATCAATAACGTTACCATAGCAACGCGTTAGTAGTTCATCTACCGGACGCTAGATGGCGCTAACGGAAAAATATTTAATAATAGAAAAAAAATTAAAGAATTTTGTCCACCCGTGCGAAGCCCGGACGGGCCGCTAGTCATATAGTAAAGAATTCTCGCTGATAGGTGACTCTACCTCTTAGCTATTTTAAACACATCCATCACCTCCCACTTTTGACATCCCATCAAGTTCCTTCAAGGACCCCCGTGTGTTTCAACATCGCATGTTGCTGTACTTTTATGTGCTCAAAAGCGTAATTACATATTAACGCAACATTTTTTTTGCAATGGATAATAGTTAATTAGCAATTTAAAACATATGCATATTAAAATATGCGATGTGTTAAATAAATGACGTAATCAAAAGCTAAATTGGAATTTAAAAACTTATCAAGACTCCATGAGTGAGTTAATAGGATGGCCTTTTCAATTTCATGGGTAAAAGTCTTCACTATGGATGGAATACCGTAGGGGGAATGACATAATGATATATACACCATATAATCGCACGGATTCTCTCCGCTTCAGAGTGGCCACTGATGCTGCCAGTTCCAGAGGTGTGTGCAGTATCATTCGTCGTCTTCACTACCGTGTACCGTAGACAATAAACGGGCAGCAGTGTTTTCGTAATTATGGTCACTGGTTCGAATCTCGGTAGTTTTATGATATTCTGTGATGTACATAAGCATGGTCGTGTATTATTATACTATATGTTAAATTAGTACAATCTCTGTTTAATCTGGGATGAAATAATTGTAGTGAGTCGTCTGCAATCTTTTATTTAATTGTTATAAATAGATAGTCAGATAGATAATCAGATACTGTATCATCTTGTTCACTCACAAATATAAAACAATTTTTATACGATACTAGCTAACCCCGTTGCGTTGCTATTGCTATGCTCATATTGTAAATTGATTATAAAAACTGTTATTTTTTAGTTTTATGGTAAATATGGTAACTATATATGGTAACAAACACACAAAGTCCTTGTTTTATGTAGTAGAGATCTGACCGCATTTATTTCCAAGTTTTATATTTAATCCTGATTTCGACTCCTTTTCAAAAATCATTCCAAAAGCCTCTTCACTTACTCTCTTTTGTATTTATCACTATCAAGTTTTAAAGTTTTAAGTACTGCGGTTTAAAATAAAAAAAAACCCCTAATCACTTCTACAATTGCTAGTTTTTGTTAGCTGAATACATTCGCAGAGATCGTTTCCGTGATAAGGGGGCGATATTAACACGGCATATCACGGCGGGTCGTGACAATGGCAGATTGAACCACGCCTTAGTTCTACGGGCCCTTTTAGTATTCATATTCGGTAGTCGTGGTACGAACGTCTTAAAATGATAAGACAAATCTTCTTACAAACTTATTTTAGAACTACAAGAAATATATATTCTGATTAGATTAGATTGACAAATGACAATCGTCTTATGTTTTAACAAAAAAAAAATAGGTAACTATAGCGCTATTTTTTTTTAACTTGATAAAACGTTGCAAATGCCATATTCCTTAATCTACAAGTCATATGTCATTTAACACTAAACATACCATGACGGGTCAAATGACCCATTTTAAACTTAATTAAAACCTAATTTTTTTCTTGTTGTATTTTTATGTTTTTTGAATTTAATATATAAACTATTTTGAATCGTTATTTGAAAAATAATTCTTTTGTTCATGTACCAAATTGCTAAACTGATATATTTTTCGCTAGACATAGTAATAGGTATATGTAACATTTTAAAGACGGGTCTAAATGAAGTATCGGTAGGTTTAGTGTTAATAAAACAATAAAATGAGTGCATTATTTAAATATAAATACTTATATATGATTTTATATTTTGAATTTTCAGTGCTATCTTATCTGCTTTAAAAGAAAAATACTAGAAAAAATCAACTAGATATAGGACTTAAACCGACAACCTTTGAATGTCCGGTCCACTGCTCTGTTATTGATATTCATTTATTCGTTGTAACATGTTGTATTTTCAGTGAATGTACACGAAATAACCATAACTATGACGTGAACCTGCATGGGCACCGCGGCTTAAAGTTACAGAAGTTATAAAAAAAGCTGTACAAAATAAAAATTACCATTAATTAATATTACAAGAAAAAGTATTACCCAAATTTAAAAATTAATTAAATATAAATAATTTTCATATCTTTATTCAATTCTAGTATTTTTTATCAAAGAAATATCAAATAAGATAGTGATGAAAATGCAAAATATAAAATCACAAATTAAATGGCTGTTTAATTTTAATCGTTTTCAAACATTTGTACAAATGTTTTATTCATATGCGAGGATATTCCTCTCATTGATGATAGCCCTATAACTATTAGAAAATTTCCACGGGTGCTCACAAGTGCAGTGCATCAGAAATCCAAAGGTTGCGGGTTCAAATCCTCCGTGAAAATAACTCGTCGATATTTTCTAGTGTATTTTTTATTAAAATTTATCATGTGCATTAAGTTTATTTAATAGCAAAACATCTTATTACATACATGTCATTAAAATTTATTTTATTTTATATTTGTATATATCTTCTTAAAACAATAAGTATATGTTAAGTTTGCAATTATATACTTAAGTCTTAGTATAGTTATGTTATTTACATCAAATCAAATTTATTAATTCGAGAAACAAAGTCTTAGAATCTGTTAGTATCAAAGAAACTGAAAAGCTATGTTAGCGCATTTTATATCTTATCCAAATAAAAAAAAAATATGTAAAAAATACACCAATTAAAATCAAATTACTAAAATTAAATCCAAAGTCATTAAAATTAAAGCATGTTTAAACTAAATGGTCCAGAAAAATGTTAGTTACCTTACCTTACAAATTCAATGTTAGCAGGTTTTCGGATTAGTTGCCCCACCCAATATTTAAGGATGGACGTTGTTAGAGCTGGCTCGAAGCCGGTTTAACAAAGACACACATGTACATTGAATATACATATATCGTGTTCAACTAAGAATCTCAAACAATGTAAGTATCTTTATAGTAAATATATTAAATTACACAAGACAACATTTTAAGTAAGTTTTTAACATTTCTATTTTTTTTATAATTTTTATATATTTTATGCATTTTTAATGCGATCTTATAAGATAAATTTTTATAATAGAAAAATACTAGAAAAAATCGACTCGGGTCACAAGTGAATTCTCAGGCGGGAATCGAACCCGCAACCTTTGGAAATCCGGTCCAATGCTCTTCCAATTGAGCTACCGAGCCTTGTGAACACTCGTCGAAACCTTCTAGTATATTCCTGATTTTACGCTGTAGGCCAGCGTTGTTTCATCAATGAGAGGAACATCCTCTCGTATTCGAAGGAAACATTTTTACAAATGTTTGGTCAATCGATTAAGATGAAACAGCCATTCTAGTTTTATAATTTTTATATATTTTATGCATTTTTAATGCGATCTTATAAGATAAATTTTTATAATAGAAAAATACTAGAAAAAATCGACTCGGGTCACAAGTGAATTCTCAGGCGGGAATCGAACCCGCAACCTTTGGAAATCCGGTCCAATGCTCTTCCAATTGAGCTACCGAGCCTTGTGAACACTCGTCGAAACCTTCTAGTATATTCCTGATTTTACGCTGTAGGCCAGCGTTGTTTCATCAATGAGAGGAACATCCTCTCGTATTCGAAGGAAACATTTTTACAAATGTTTGGTCAATCGATTAAGATGAAACAGCCATTCTAGTTTTATAATTTTTATATATTTTATGCATTTTTAATGCGATCTTATAAGATAAATTTTTATAATAGAAAAATACTAGAAAAAATCGACTCGGGTCACAAGTGAATTCTCAGGCGGGAATCGAACCCGCAACCTTTGGAAATCCGGTCCAATGCTCTTCCAATTGAGCTACCGAGCCTTGTGAACACTCGTCGAAACCTTCTAGTATATTCCTGATTTTACGCTGTAGGCCAGCGTTGTTTCATCAATGAGAGGAACATCCTCTCGTATTCGAAGGAAACATTTTTACAAATGTTTGGTCAATCGATTAAGATGAAACAGCCATTCTAGTTTTATAATTTTTATATATTTTATGCATTTTTAATGCGATCTTATAAGATAAATTTTTATAATAGAAAAATACTAGAAAAAATCGACTCGGGTCACAAGTGAATTCTCAGGCGGGAATCGAACCCGCAACCTTTGGAAATCCGGTCCAATGCTCTTCCAATTGAGCTACCGAGCCTTGTGAACACTCGTCGAAACCTTCTAGTATATTCCTGATTTTACGCTGTAGGCCAGCGTTGTTTCATCAATGAGAGGAACATCCTCTCGTATTCGAAGGAAACTCAGGCGGGTCACAAGTGAGAATTCACTTGTGACCCGAGTCGATTTTTTCTAGTATTTTTCTATTATAAAAATTTATCTTATAAGATCGCATTAAAAATGCATAAAATATATAAAAATTATAAAACTAGAATGGCTGTTTCATCTTAATCGATTGACCAAACATTTGTAAAAATGTTTCCTTCGAATACGAGAGGATGTTCCTCTCATTGATGAAACAACGCTGGCCTACAGCGTAAAATCAGGAATATACTAGAAGGTTTCGACGAGTGTTCACAAGGCTCGGTAGCTCAATTGGAAGAGCATTGGACCGGATTTCCAAAGGTTGCGGGTTCGATTCCCGCCTGAGAATTCACTTGTGACCCGAGTCGATTTTTTCTAGTATTTTTCTATTATAAAAAAAAAAAAAAATTTATTTCTATTTTTACGTCGTCATAAAATGGCTACAGGCTATTGTCATTTTCTCGCTCAAAAACGATCGAAATACGCCAGCGTCATCTGTTCATGTTCTGGGTACAACATCAAATCTAATACTTTTAATGTAGTCGATAAAGAAGAAACACCTATGTTGTTATTATATAGTACATAGGTGTTTCTTCTTCACGTATTGGTTTGAGTCGCGCCTGACACCTGCGGTAAGATAATTTTTTTTTAGTAATAATTTCTTAAGATATCAGAATCTGGGTGTTAAATTTTATTATTTTTTTATATTTTTTGCATTTCTCAATTCTGTTTATTTAGTTTAGTGTATGGATATTTATGTACTTTATTATGTTATACTAAGGAAATAATTAGGAGTTAAAGTCAAAATTAAAATTAATAAGGTTAGTTATTAGTTATTATTTTTTATCTTTGAAACCTTGCCTAAAGGGACTCCGTTTAATAATATATTTTAGATATTATATTATTTTTTCTAAGGTTTTTAGTTTAAATTATTTTAAAATGGGATTTTCCAGTGGGATCCGAACACACAACCTTTGGATGGCCGGTCCAATGTTCTCCCAGTTGAGCCACCAAGCCTTGTCAACACCTGTCGATTTTTTCTAGTGCTCTTCTACTTTTAATGCTGTGTGTAATGGCCAGCGTTGTCACAAATGAACATCCTCTCGTATTCGAAAGAAGATTTTTTACAAATGTTTGGACAATCTATTAAGATCAATCTGTTTTACAGTCATTTGATTTTATGATTAATGCATTTTTCAATATTATTTCATGTTATAAATTCTTTTAATAGAAAATATCGACTTGGGTCACAAGTTATTCTCAGGCTAGTCGAGTTTCTTACTAGTATTTTTACATTAAAATTATTTATCACTAGACGCTAAATTTTATTACAAAGAAATATAACATTTTTCTTTGTCAACATGGATTTGGAACCATCATATCATATACAAAATGGCTCTATTACGTTTTATATTATCGTGGATTAGAATTATTCCACAATAATGTTTAAACTAAATTTGTTCTTATATCAAATCGAAATACAAGTAATATGTAACTCGATTTGCTATCCTTATAGTCTCAAAAGAAAATTAGTTATAATATTACTATATTAAGGCACTATATTGTTAGTAGGTATATGAACAACATTAGGACATTGGTAGTGATGGTACTCTAATTGAAAATTACCCAATGGTGCAAAACCAATGATAAGATTTGTCGTCACGTTTGTAGTAACTAGTCCGGGGTTCGTGACAGTCCTTTCTAAAGCAGCCGACATCGCAACCACAGTGGATCGTACAGTAATACTTTTATAAAAATATCTGTACTAATATAATGTGTTTGCATATGGAATTATAGATTTCTATGAATATCTCCTGTATGTTTTGTTTTTCTCACATTTTTTATTTTCTTAGAAACTAAATTAGCTTTCTTTATGAAATTTGTATCTTTGATTTAATTAGACACGTATAAGAAATTAAACTTAAGAGAAAAAGTTTTTACAGCATCAATTCTGTGAAATCAAAAAGATGCAATGTAATTTTTAATATTAATCAATTTTGATCAATTTTATAGGTACCTTGAAAATATGATATTTCCAAATTAGTTAAACAAACTAAAGTTATTATGCATAGAAAGAATTATACGAAATTTTATTGTTTTTATTTATTATTTGCAAGAATATGGATAATAGTATGTGTTACACAATAATAACCGACATATTTTGCTGATAATACAGCGCGCAATGTTAAATTGGACAGTACATTCAGTTACAGACTGTCTCTGTTGAGTAGTACATTATAAACTGTCAAATGGTAATAGTATTAATAATTCATGGCAATTAATTACACGACAACATTAAAATTAAACAAATGAAATATAATAAAAAGATAGCCATTGATCTAAACAATAAGTTAAAAAAAGAAAATAAGAAATAGTACCATGGAAGTCAATAAGATAAAAAACAAAGGACGCGATATTAAAAAAAGTGTTGAGTTTGTTTATATGTGGAGTATAATCATCTTATCATTTTAAAAGTTTATTATTCCAGTAGGAAATGGACGCATTAAAGTGGGACTATAGTACATCATAATATATAAATAAAAATATAAAAACTCATGTACATAAATACATTAAGACGACTCAAATAATATAGCACCAGAACATCTGTAGAAATAGAGAACAAAACTTTAATAATTCGATGATTCCGAATTAATTTTTATTTTCATCTGATTAATTTTAGCTATATCCTCATTAATAGTTTATTAATTTGTAAGGTTATATAATTATTGTTGTACTATACTTTGAATTGATATTTTATTTTTGTCTATATTTTCATATGCTCACTAGGCGCAAACTTGTAAGACTATACAGTCGACTCTCGTTAATTCGAAACCCGAGGGACTCTTAAAATATTACGAATTATCGAGTGTTTGAAATATGAAATGGTTCGAAATTTGTGAGAGAAAATAAATAAAAGTTCGAATTATTAAGTGTTGATCAATTATTATTTATTAACTGCTATTCTATAACAATGTCAAAAGTTAAGAGGTACATTCGTGTACATACATGTATTCATAATGTGAATTAATTAATCTTTTGAAAGAACTCTGTTATAATGGTTTGCTTCAAAGCACATTGCTGCTGCTCAGACTGCTCAATATCTTTTTTTAAGAGAAAAAGTGCCTGAAATGCTTTTTCATCAAAAACAAAGGCTCGTGTACGTTGATACAAGTTTGAACTTGTCGCAGAATGTACTTACAATCTTTCTGCCTCTTTCTCTCTGCCACTTTGAATTGTCGAGTGTTGGAGGCCTATGAGTTCGAATTAACGCGTCGTTTTGTTATATAGCAATGATTTTTTCGTTCGAATTACCAAGTGCATAAAAATGTATTGATTTAGTTCGAAATATAAAGAGAGCCTGTAGGGAACTCGTGATAACTTTGAATTATAGAGTGGTTCGAATTATCGCAGGTTTGAATTAACGAGAGTCGACTGTATATATTTTTAAGTTAATTTGATTTATGTTTTATTACATAACTCGCTTACTGATTACTGATAAAGAATGCAACAAAGCAGTAAGTCCGTTTTTTGCTATATTTTTTATATCAATTATTGAAGAATAAATAAATGAAATGTTCACACTGTCAGAGTGGTCCTTATGGATAAAAACTCCGTAAGAAGTGGGTTATGATTTACCAAAATTTTCCGATTCCGATTGGTGTATTTTTCTCTTGTTCGACTCCAAACTACGGAATAACACTGAGATTTTAGTTCAGACGTTTCTCTCAACTTATATAATATGTCTCAGCATATATTTGTCTTATTTATGTTTTTCTTACGCCTTGAAATATTATACACTCCTTTTTGATTAATTATAAGGTGACATGAAAGTCAGTCAAAGCAAAATTTACTGGTATAACAACGTTCAAAGCCAACGTCTCAGTTTGATACCCCAATAGATATAGACAAAGACATTTATTCCTTAAACAATTAATATTGTATTGGAAAACACAAATCATTCATAAAAATAATTAAAAGAAAATTACAAAATCCAAACGTAAAAAAGAGATGATAAAATAACTTATGAGAGTCACACCATGCCGAACGAGCGGGACTGTTTATACTAACAGATACATTGACATAATACTATATAATACATAATACTATAAATACTACGACTACTATAGGACTACTATATATACTAGGACGTAAAACACATATATACGTATTATAAAAAATACACATATCGAGAAAATTGCAATCTAAATCATATCGTGTTACTACATTCAACGGTTCTTGACAACAGGTAAAAAACTGTAGTTAAAAAGTCAGGACTAGATATAAAAACAATAAAAAATAGGCAGGTAATCTTTAAAAAAACTGGTTTTATTTAAATAGTATTACTGATCTTACTTGCATTATGGTAATAGTTTTAGAATTGATCATATAACAAATTACAACCACGACTCAAATGCAACCTTTTTGCATTCTTCAGTACATAATAATAACTTTAAAATGAGAAACTAGTTCATCTGTGTTATATTTTATTTATGTTATATGGTATTTTCCTGAGATACGAAATGCCTTATCTATTTATTTATATATATAAAATCCCTGTTACAGTGTTGGACGACGACGAACTCCGAAACTATTCAACCGATTTTGATATTTTTTTCGTTTTGCTGGATTTGTTTCCACTTAGGACATAAGATATATTTTAATTTGAATTTATAATACAGCAACGCGTGGGTTGAGTCAGCTAGTTATTCTTAAAAATGTGTCGAAAAAACCGTCACAGGTATGATTCAAAGCCGCGTCTTCTTGATTTATTGTTAGATTTTATTATATTGCATTTTAATGCCAAATTCTAAAATCATAATGATATAAGCATTAAGAGCTCATATCTGGTAAATAACCTCCCTCTCTCCTTCCTGCGTTGCCCGCATACAACTACTTACCGCGAACTTTTCCAGATAATCTGTCCACCTAGTGACCAAAAATATTATAGTAACAGACAGAAGGATTTTGGAAGGAAGGAAACTTGGAAAAATTTAACTGGTATGTCAAGGTCTCGGCAGGTCAATTGGATGAGTACTCGCTCGGAAAGTGAGCGGATATGGTCAAGCCCCTCTTTTCCACTGGGCACTCTGGGCAAATGTCTAGGGCCCCGCGATCGATACGGGCCCCTAGTTAATGCCAGTTCACTAAAACAATACCGATATTTATTACTGAAAAACTTATTTAATTAGAGTAAATCGCACCTCAATTGGGGACTATATTTTCGACTTGCTTATTAACTTTTGCATGTGCGAACTCTACTTTCGTCCAAAATAAGGCCATCGAATTTCAGCAAGCTAAGATAATTTCAAATATGTGAGAATCGCCCCATTTAAATTAAGGATTATCTATTTGTCTATTGACTATCAATAAAGAAATCTGAAACCTCGTTTATCTACTTTCATTGTCTATTCTAGTAATAAAAAAGTGTTCTAAGTCATAGGGGCCCTATTATTCTTATTTGCCCAGGGCCTCCAATAGGTTAAAGACGGCCCTGGATATGGTTTTGAGTCCCACCTGACATATAAGACAAGTAAACTCTTTTCTTGTAATTATTCCTTTAGATATAAACTCTAGCACTTAAATGCATAACTAAATAAAAAATAATAACACCGAAAAAGTCAAATAGGCGAAGTTTACGCTACGCTAGTCATAAGTAAGTCATATTTTTAATTAAGTTCTTTATGAGATGTATTGTTAATGTTAGGCTCGCTTTTATTTGCATTTGGTTAACACTTTTATTGCGTTCGACTTCTATTATGCAATGAACAAATTCGGTGTGGTAACTTGGCAGGGAAGGCCCTCCTGATTGACAGCTGACAGAAGCTGTCAAGATGTGTAATCATCCATAGCGATGCAAGAGAGAAGGTGATTAAGCAATTTAAAAACCATAGTTTTTCGAATTATGGTCCGTTCTGCTTTAATACAAGCATGAAGTTTAATTATTGCCAACAAAATTTTCAGGGAGGGTTTCATTCAGCTGTGGACGTATTTCAATTGAGATAATGATATAAGGATTACTAGTATATAGTGCTTATAAAATTTCAGTTCACTAAAATAAAACTAGGCGATGCAGTTGCTAAGCATAAAGCTACGCTAGCACCATATGTTGGAGCGGAGCGTAATACCTAAAAAAAGAAAAAAAAATGTTTCGATGGGAATTTTTGCGAATTTCAAAATTCGGCTCTCCGCCACAATCTGGTCCTAAACCTGTTAATTCGATTCCTCACAAAAAAAAAATCGGGTGAAAACTCGGGAAGTTATGGCGTAACATGGCGTCATTGAAGCTGATCCATGGGAGCTGTCATTAATTTTAAAGTTTTGTAAAAATTTAATATAACTTTTAACGTGACAATTCATAAATGAATTGTCAACTGCTTATTTTGTAACTCTCTAACTACCAAAAGCTTGCTTGTTTTACAATTTCTAGTAATTTTTGGGCTTTGTTTATCTACCAATATGATGTGAGGTAAATGAAATGGTTTTGTGCTAGAATAAAAAAAATACATCTTTCTTTGGAATATGAATTTGTGGAAGAGGACAACGATTTCTTAAATACAGCGAAATCAAAGACTTTAAAAGGAAAGATAAAAGTAAAATGACGTTAATACAAATATATCATTTATGGCTTATACTATTCAAATGATCTAGTTACTTTCGTTAGCAGAAAAACCTTCATCACTAACCATATATATTTGAAATATAGAAATTAATGATACAGTGAGTTCTCTGATCTGATTATATCGTTACCTTCTTTTGAGAGTAAAGCACTGTCGTCAAGGTCCCTGTAGTAATGTGAGTAATATAATATAATAATTCTAGAAATAAACATGTTTGGTTATTCGTGTCGACTGCATCTAACTGTAGTATGATCGGTTAAACTTAACCTTTGTCAAATGTTACCCGGTCAGGTGCGGCGGCGTGCTTTAATCACAAGGAATGATGGGAGCTGCTCATGCTATAATTTTTGATGAGCTTCAAAGACTTTTTAGGTGTTGTAAAAATAAAATAAAATTATGATTAAAATATATAGGTAGGATAGATAGGGCTCAAAATATGAAAGCGGCTTAGATTTTTTTATCTCAAACTTTATTTTTTATATAAAAAAAATATTTCTTAAATATCATAGGGTAAAATAGTTTTCAAGTAATATGACATTACAGTGCTTAATTAAAAAAAAACCGGCCAAGTGCGAGTCCGACTCGCGCACCGAGGGTTCCGTAAAATATTTTTATTATATAATGTAACTAAAAATTTACGGTTTTCGCAATTTTTCCTTTATCTGTGCTATAAGACGTAGCTTTGTACTAAATTTCAAGATTCTGAGTTCACGGGAAGTACCCTGTAGGCTTTGATTCCCTTGAGAGTGTCGAAAATTTGCGGAATTTTGTGGCATAAACGGCTGTATCTTTTGATTGCGTTGGCTTAGAAGTTTGGGTTTTTCACAGCTCCAAGGGACAGTAGACCTGAGTATTTGATATAAATTTCAGCTTGATACGTCCACTTGTTCCTGAGAAAAAGGGTCTTGACAAACGGACTGACGGACAACAAAGTGATCCTATAAGGGTTCCGTTTTTTCCTTTCGAGGAACGGAACCCTAACTAGCAATTCGTATTTTTATAAATATGAATAACACTTGTTTGGTCATTCATGTCCATCCTTAATTTGATACATTTTTCAGTGTTCACAGGTTTTCATCCTATAAAGGAACACGACTTCGGAAAATGAGTATAAACGTCAGATTAATAAAAATACGTAAATCCACCACCGGACTTTTTGGCGGGAGCGAGAAGCGTCACGATGGTGGTTTTGTTTCTCTTGTTAAAAATTGTGTTGTGGTGGATATTATTGCGTAATAATGGTGGATTATTAACCACTAAGTGTTTGCGAACATACAAAAGATTTGGCAAGTGTAACAAAGCAACGGAAGTTGTCTTTTCCTGCTCTCTCATGAAGTCCACATGGAGGTTTCAGTTAAATCCCACACATTTACTGAAACTTAGGGAAAGAGATATTCCAGCTGTTTATTCATCATCATCTTATATAGAAAAGAAATTACGCAATAACTGGCATTTATACTTACTTGACACTGGCTATATGCACAAATCGTGCAAGCCATAAAGAAAGAGAAAATATCCACCCCCTTTTTTCCCCTTAAATATATCATTATTAATTTAAATTTATTTTATTATATATTTTTCATGCTAAGCATAAATTTCAAAATATTTTAAACATTTGATACTCCCCTCTCGTCTGTAATCGTTCGGTAGAGTAAATACTTAGAATGTTAACGTTGCCTTGGCGCGAGTTCTGTCGCCACACCTTTCTTCCGATAGGGAACTTACTTCCACTAGCTTCATTTCTTTAATTGCAAAATTTTGCTATTTGTTTGACGTAGGTGAAAAGAAAAATAACAATCTATAGGTATTTTTATTAGTATTTTTTTGTTATACAATGCAGAGAAAACAAGATTTAAGTTAAAAACACTCTTTTAGAAACAAGTTTTTATTATTACTTGTTAATAAAATTAACTAAAATGTCAAAAAGTCCAAACTCGATGGGGTTGTGTCTTTTTTTGCGTAGTTCCTATGGGCACCTTCCAGCTTCAGCGTCAAACCCTGGTTACCATATAGGATCAAAGTACTCATCAATACGATTCAAACGAAGCCAAACCGATGAGGTTGTGTCATTTTATTGCGGAGTTCCTATGGGCACCTTTCAGGTTCAGCATCAGATCAGCTTCATGTCATCATAATATTGATTTCCCACACGATATACTCGTACATCTGCATGTAAAATTTCCGCTTAAACGGAAACCAGAAAATGGTTCGAATTCAACTTGAAAGATAATGAAACAAACACGGGGATAGGTGAAAGTATTTAAAATGTAAAAAGTCACCCCCTTGCTCATTGCTCACAAATTCAACCTCGTTGTGAGTTATGGTACAGCCCATGGTGTTGACGCTGTTTTCTTTCTAGGGAATTCTACAGATAACACCGTGGATGAAAAGGTCTAAAACTGCATTCTGGAGTACGCACGAGCTCGGAGTAATTTATTGGTCACCTACCCAATAAGTGGCCTTTCCGAAAGTTACTTGTCCGAATGCGCTAGCAAATACGCTATCTAGCTCCAAATGTGGCAAATCAAACCAAATGGCATTTTATTACTGAAAATATAAGAATCAATATATCAAGAGTTTAGTTTGTGGTGCCATTACCATATTGAGAATATAAATAGAACTTATTTGGATATGGAAGGATACAGACATCACCTGGTCCCAGTCAATTGGTTCCGAATGACTCTTCGTGCCTTCTAAAGTTTGCTGGAGTTTAAGATGATCGTTCAGATCATATATCCAATGAAGGCCAATTCAACTTCGTTATAGTATTACTGACCGAAATACCTGATCACGACATTTTTGATCTTGTCAAAAGTCAATGTTACTTATTTCCTAACAGATTTAAGAAACACTTTACGAAGTACAAGAAAGTTATTAATGTACACAAAACCAATACTTTGAAGTTCTTACGATAAATGTGCAAGCGACCTCAATACTACGAAAATAAGATCTAAATTTAAAATCTTAACTCAAGTGCGATAGTAACATTTGTGTATTTGACAACTTACACTTAGGCCTCCGGTGAGGGCATATGTTTGTGAGCTGAACACAAGCATTTGTTCCCGAGTCATGGTCGTTTACATACTTATCTATGTATTATATAACTTATTTAATGCATATAGTACAAGCTCTGCTTATTTTGAAACTAAATAACCGGTAGTTGTTCTTAAAAAAAAAGATTTGGGAAATATTTATATCTCTCCTTTGTGGATAATAGTATTAAATTTGTGAAAATGAAGTAACTTAATTCAAATTTACATAATTATTTTAAGTTCTTTGTATCATTCAACATTTTTACCTACCGATTGAGGATTGACTTACAAAGCGATCAACAGAAGTAACGACATTTAGAATTTTATACTTACATCGACATTATACATATTTCACAAAATCCATGTTTTTTTTATCACAATAATTACAATGTCATGATTTTGGTTAAGAATATTTATACACTTAATAAGCGAGGAAAACCAAGGGGAAACTTCCGATAATACACCGAAGACCAGCGAAAATTACTTCTACTCCGCATTCATTAATAATATTATTATTTCTAAAATTCACACCAATCAGCCAATCAGCAAAGTGAGCAGTGTAAAGCCTGTGTTATGGATACTAGGGTAACGGATAGACATATATTTTATATGATATATAGATATTTAATATTTACTCTCAGGTAGAAATGCTCGTAGTTATCACACAAACATCAGTCCCTTTCGAGACCCAAACCCAGGATCCTCGGCAAAGGCCGGTGCATCTAATGGTCCTCGATTTCTAGCCTTATGCTCGTGCAACTTGACGCTTAATCCAAGGACTAGCGTCGTACGTTTTGGGGACCTTTCATAGTGAATGCAAATATAGCCTCCCCGTAAGTACTACAAGAGTTTTCAAGAGGCAAAAGGTTCCCACGTCTGCTGACAATGTTCCGAAACAAGAGAGGAAGCGATAACGGATGGAAAACTTGTGAACAAGCGATATTGTTCTAAATAAATAATAAGAGTATCATAATAAATCTTGAAGTCGATGTAATAAGTAAGGTTCTATAATTTTAATTAAATATTTTTTAATATACCAAACTAATTCATTTGTAATTAATTAATGGAAGCTTTATTGATTAGTACTAATATGCGGAAAACAGCGTTACAGATGCGTTCCCGCTATCCACCCCATAGGCTCGGCGTCTGTTCTTCAAGCTGGAGTGCGGCATTCAGTTGCTGACTTCGATACAGTGCACACGTGTAGCTGAATTATAAACCAATCTTTGTTGGGCGCAAATTATTGCAAATCCTAATCTAATAAAATGTGTGAACCAAGAGTTATTATTTTCTGGATTTCTGCTTCAATCTGGACCGGTCACACGCACGGTATTAATATTGTGAGTATCTTGTACCTGAAGAAACTTATCGCAGTGTTTAAAAACAGCAAATACCTTGTATATATAACAGCGGTAGTGCAAATAACTTTTAAAGTAAGGGAAGAGCTGTAGCTCTACATAAATTAAAATAACTACAATTTTATTTCTTGACATAGTGGAGAGGTTTTACCACCTACGTAATAGAAAATATTTGTAGTTTAAAGGACTTTTCAATTTACCATTTTGTGAATAAGAAACAAGACGTATCTTGCGACAGTGATTACCTTTTGGTTATCTCAAGCAAAGATTTTTTTAAGGGATCACAAAATATGTAATCGCAATTCTTTGCAGGCACCAATAACCATGCCAAATCACTGTTGTTTAGTATTTAAAATAATTATTTATTAATTTGTAGAGTATAATTATTTTTATAATAGGGGTTAAAGTATGAAATTGCCGTTTTATTGCAATAGGTTCTTTGAATTGACATAGAATCTTCATGGTTTGAGGTTTTCGAATGAAACTTTTTTTAAATGGTTTCTATGATGTTCTTTTTTTAAAAAATGTAAAACATTTGAATATCGACTTTCAATTGTTTTTGTTATTCAATTTAGACAAGAAAGATGGATACTGCGAAAATTCGAGTTATTTTTGAATACGAGTTCCGACGCGGAACTAACGCGGCAGAAACAGCCCGCAATATCAATGCTGCGTTTGGAGAGGGGTCTACTAATGAACGCACCGTGCGATTTTGGTTTAAACGCTTTCGTGATGGAAATTTCGACTTAAAGAACGAGCCACGAGGAAGACCGCCCACACAGGTAAATAACGATGAATTAAGAGAGATAGTGGAAGCCGATCCTAGTCAAAGTACCCAGGAATTAGCGGCATGGTTTAACGTTACCTTACCCACAATATTGACTCACTTGCGTCAAATCAATAAAATAAAAAAATACGAAAAATGGGTGCCTCATGATTTGACTGATCTGCAGAAAGAAACGCGTGTTGAAACTTGTGTTGCCTTGTTGAACCGGTACAGAAATGAAGGAATATTGGATCGAATTGTAACATGTGATGAAAAGTGGATTCTTTATGATAACCGGAAAAGAAAAATGCAATGGCTGACCCCAGGTCAAATGCCACAACAGTGTCCTAAAGCAAAACTTACCAATAAAAAGGTAATGGTAACTGTTTGGTGGTCTCAGCATGGTGTTATTCACTATAGTTTTCTCCGATCTGGTCAAGCAATAACGGCAGATGTCTATTGTGCCGAACTCCGAACCATGTTGACAAAACTAGCAGTAAAACAGCCCCGACTCATGAATCGATCTTCACCATTATTGCTCCACGACAACGCGAGACCTCACACAGCACGAGAAACCATTTTGACCCTTCAGGAACTGCAGTTAGAAACCATTCGTCATCCTCCGTATTCACCAGACCTTGCTCCAACGGACTACCATTTTTTTCGTGATTTGGACAATTATCTACGTGACAAGAAGTTTTCTTCCCAGGAGGCAGTACAAAATGCTTTCACACAGTTTGTGCAGTCTAGATCGTCGGAATTCTATCGCAAAGGCATTAATGACCTTCCCATTAGATGGCAGCAATGTATAGATAATAATGGCAACTATTTTGATTAAATAAATTTGTTAAAAATTTAAAAAATAAACAATATAGATTTTCAGTACAAATCGGCAATTTCATACTTTAACCCCTAATATTTACCAATTAGTTTAGCCTAAATTGTGATCTTTGTGTTTTAAATACTAGGATAACGGCTACACCTAAATAAGAAATATTTTTTAATTGGCAATACTAAACATATAACATCTATCTCAGAACTGTCTGTCAAACAGATATATACATATACTCCGGGGAATGCTCTTCGTAAACGCCACGCTACCTCTTATATTTTGAACATAACATTCACTTTATTAACATTCGGCGTCGACGCGACATTTTAGTTATCTAAAGCGGCCGTTCATTGCTAAAGTATACATTGTGTCTAAAATACATCTATTATATGAATCATTTAATATTACAATGTAGTGGCAGTGTGTTTAATATTACTGTGATATTCATCGGTTCTTTAATGATTATTGGCAAGCATAACCTTGCTGGTAAACGTAGCTATCAATATTAACATATTACTTTAGTATTTTTGACTCTTATCTATCTTTGAGAATTTATTCAACGCTCTTTTAAATAAAGTTGCGAAAGCACTTCTGTTATGAAATTCAGAAAGAATGGCGGTACCACAACATCCAGACTTGACCCGATATATAAAACTCAGTTTCCTACATTGACCTGGCCGGGTAAAACTTGCGCCCTTTCGGATGCGGCCGCGACCCTGACCAATGTGGGTCCTCCACCTTGGGCGAACGTCTCCTATGCTTTGTGGGGGACGGAGCAACGGGGTAAGCCGTGCAGCTTTGAACACCCCGCACGCCTGAGGGTCAAGTGCAATGCGGATGTCAGTCTTCCGGCCCTACAACCGCTGGCCCCCTTTGTACCCCTCACCTCAATCGGGATGTGCATCTGCGGAATTCCTTCGGAAACAATAGATCCTGAGGGGCTTCCGCGGCTGCCGCACCAACGAGCACCCCTCTCGATCCCTCAACGCGGCCTCAAAGTAAAGCTTCGCTGCCACCTGGGGGCAATGAGAGGGAGGCTCTACCCTCGGGAGATGGCACCGAGACCAAGCTCTCCGCTCGCGCCCGCTCTCCTGCTATCCTCACGCCCATCCCGCGAGGGAGGGGTGGAGAAGGCTCTCTACACCCCGAGCCTTTGGGGGAAGGGGGGGGGGGGGGTAGGACACCCGACCGGGTGTGTGCCACTACCTCCATACGGGCCACCGGTTCAGGGGACTTCCCCTTCATGACCTCCCATTACGTGCACGCTTTCGTGTGCCCGATCCCCATGCACCTGCAGCATCGCATCTGCGAGGCGGTGATGGCCAAAACAGGCTGCGCGATGAGGGGCCATCAAGGCTCAGCCAATAAGGGCACAGCCAGACAGGATGAGGCACATTATGCTCCACTTGCCAGTTGCGGCCGCAAAAGAGGCTTCAGAGGACGGGGTGCTTGCCCCCCGACCTATGCGGAGCTTCGCAGACTCTTAAGACTCGACTCGACTTAAGAAAGACTCTTAAGTCTTAACATGAGAATTCCTAACATGAGTGTGTGTATATACATGTATTTGTGGGCAAGTGTATTTTAATTCACAACCAGTAATAAGTCTTATATCTGTAGTAAGTTACGGGATGCCAGAAATATGGGTATAAATCAATAAATTATAAGGTGTAAGATAACAGATTTCTATATATAAATAAGTCAATTTATAGTATTACACAAAGTATCACGAAATCAGTGGAGCCTGCGGTGCTGGATTCTTCTGCTTCTGAGACAATTATGCAGCAACTGAATGCTGATGCAGCTTTAGGTTGCAGGATCATTCAGTACCTATTTTTTTCATATGTCTCCACTTGTTGTTGACATAAAACCACTTCCCAACAAAACCTGTACTCCTTCCCCAATCCCCATTGATAGCCTTCGCCAGCCTCAGCAGCTGCCGCAGTAGCAAGATGGTACACCGAGGCGTAAACGTGACGACGTGACAGTCGTGACGAGATCCACCAATGTGTTTCACCAGATACTTTTGATTTTTTTTACTTTTGAAAATAAATTTAATAAAGCATCTAAGTAACCCACTAGCTTTTGGAGAAAGAAAAACCTATGTATGTAAGATTTGTGTAATGGAGGAGCTCGATGACACGGTGGTAAACGTCGGCCTATGAGTGTGGATGTTCTGCAACTTTCATGGGTGTATATTTTTGGTGGGTGGCCAAAATTTTACAAGCTCCTCCGTGTTCCGGAAGGCATTCTAAACCATTGGTCCTAGATACATTTACATCTGTAAGAAGACACAAATCCGCATTACGAACCGGACAACGTTCCATAGTGAAGGCCTGGTGCTCCTGCAATGGGGCCGTTAATATGATCATGATGGTGATGATGAGGACAGTGATGTGTGGTGTTGTTTTGTTAACCATTTTGCCGCTCTTTATTGTTGTAGTGATATAACTTTAAATAAAATATAACTTAAACTTTAAATAAATAAAGTGCGTATAACTCACACTTATCTATTCTATAGTTAAGTAACCAGATATGCTTCTACCAGGATATGAATCCAAGACTATTGTCACGTAAGGTAAGATCGATGCCATTGCAACATTCATCCATAACAATTAAAGTTCTAAGATTTCTGAATCTGAAGAATAGATAATACTTGAGATACTATATAATATGTTATGTTCTTCAAATGAAAACTACATCAATCAAAGTTTCAATTCAACAAGAGTTGAGTACTCGACAATTAGATTTCCAGATCTTGACACGAAGAGTTATCATTAATAACAAGTAATATTGTCAATTATAAATTATAAAAGGTTTTTTAGAAAATGTTAAGAAATTAAAGAAAATAAAAATCGAAAATTCTATTATAAAACATTTATTATATCAAATCACAGGAAACCGTGTATTGTAGTTACACAACATTCACACACATATAATAATCATAATTTAAAAAAATCTCCCTAAACTCTATAATACTTAATAATTTAAAATAAAACTTCTAAATTATATAATTAAGTACAACAGTTCAAAAATTATAACAAAATTAATCTTAACTAAATGCTTTGAGATACTGGTATTTAAAAATTGTACAGAACTTCTCAATCTTTTGGTAATAGTTCATAATGTAATTTATATTTGTTGGACATGCATCTACCTACCTATTGACATCAATTTTTTTCAATGAATTTTATTCCAAAGATTTCAACATTATAGTTTATTTAGACGCCCTGCGTGAAGAGAGTAAATTCACACCATTGTTTTTTTTTATATTGCTATAAAAATCTATTTGGTTATAAAAACTTAAAGTTTTTTTGGTTCAAGATATCTCATCCTTAATTCATCTGGTTTATTATGTTTTCAATTCTGTATTTAGTTATAAATAAACCAATCATGTAAGACATGACTTTAAATATAGAATATAAATAAAATAAAAAATGACTGATTTCAAATAGAAACAAAAGCTTTTCTTTCAAAAAGCAAAAATACTAAAAATATCTTGATACAGAAAACAAACATTAATTGAAATATATATTTGACTACGTTGAATCTTTGAGAATGCCCAGCTGCCCATATTACTAAGTCTAAAAATAAAATGTACATCTTAAGTACTAAATAAAATAAATATTTAGTATTCCAGTCGTCTGAAGTAAGCCTAAGTTTATAATAAGTTAAGTATTATTTAAAGGTACATAACACCTAAGTTTAGGAACATCGAATTATGTCATGTTGCAGTTCGGCGGGTAACTTCGTTAATCAGTAGTGGCGATTATGCTTACTGAAACAAAAGGAAAATAACATTGTAATTTTGATGAATGTTAGTTAAAATGGTGTCCGCTCTCTTAAATATTGTTAATTCAGTAGGCAGTTCAAACAAATGATAATTGCCTGTATCCAATTATGCATTTGTTCAAAATATTATATCTGATGTTCAATTTAAGCACCTAGTCTATTCTTGGTTTGTATTTTTGACTGTAATTATTTCCTCTGGCAAGTTATTCCACGTTTTCACTACATTGTTGCTGAAAAATATGCTTGTACGGGTTGTTGTTTGATCTGACTCTTGTAAGCTTAAAGCTGTGCCCCCGTAGTTGAAAATATAGTGTGTTTTAATCATCATAGGGCGTAGACAGTTATTAGCCGGTTTTAATAACCTATCCTTAGTAACAGGTTTACTATAGTGTTATTTATAAGATCAGTGATCTGTTAAATAATCATCACAGTCGAAGGAAGCCTCTCCGAAAATATGGGATGGTTTTGCCATGTGGCAAGTTGGAGATTGTAGTGAAAGACCATAATTTAGAAAACGCCCATTTTGTCTTATAAGTCGCTTTTTACGACATTTTCGTACATGAAAAGAGAAGACACGAAGGAAGTTGTAACTTAAATTGAAATATTGTTAGGTACGTTTTTCTTTGTTTCTTAAACACGAGTGTTACGCTCAAAATACACACAAATATTTGAAAATGAATTGTAGAAAAATAGTCTATCTTTAGAGACCTATATATAGTATACTTAATAACAACTGGTAACACCAATGATAATTAATAAAAGATTATCAATAGTTTTAAGTATGAGTTATATACCTGTTTCTTAGTCGGATAGACGAAAGTGTCAACGGATTCCTTTCCGTAGACATTCTTCACAGTGCAGGTGTAGTTACCCATGTCTTCCCAGCGGAGGTTGGTAATAAGAAGATCGCCAGAGGGCAGCACCTTTAATATACAAAATAAACACAGTTTTAAAAAGTAATAATAACAGAGAATGATCTTACTATTAGCGCTAAGGTTAAGGCGATATATACGAATTATGCAATGAAATACAAAAAAAATGGAATTCGAATTTCTTACTTCTATCATAGACAAATAAAATTTACTTATTTTTGTCTTGCTATTTTCGTAACGGTGCTAATTTTATCAGTATATAAATAAGAGACATGAGGGAAACCTCATAAGTAGAACGGACTTAGCCAAAATACATGCCAATTTATATGCTAAAGTCAGTAACAAGTCTTGGAACAATAATCGTTAAGTTCTCATATTCAGAACATAATGTAATATTGTTGCTAATAATTCTAAAATATTTAAAAACCGGCCAAGTGTGAGTAAGACTCGCGCACGAAGGGTTACGTACCATTGACTAGGTAAACAACAGTAGGTATACAAATTTCATATCATTTATTATTAAAATAAAAATACAACTGAGTATTTTGTGAATATTTCAAGTGCCTACCTGTTGCCATTATTGATATCGAGCAAAAAAGGGCAAAAAAAAATCGCGTTTCTTGTATGGGAGCCCCCCTTAAATATTTATTTTATTTTTAGTATTTGTTGTTATAGCGGAAACAGATATACATAATTTGTGAAAATTTCAACTATCTAGCTGTCGCGGTTCTTGAGATACAGCCTGGTGACAGACAGACGGACGGACAGACAGCGAAGTCTTAGTAAATAGGGTACCGTTTTTACCCTTTGGGTATGGAACCCTAAAAAGTATTTAATATTCTGCTTACCTTCATCCTAGGATTGCCAAAAATAGGTTTGTCATCATTATCAATCCAGAACACCTGGGTAGCCGTGTTGCTGTAATGCTTGCAAGGCAGCACCACGCTTGTGCCAACATCCTGGAACAGCTCGTTGTAATACTGTGTGATGACAGGCTTTGTAGGTTTACGGAATAAGGCTTCAAGTGTGAATAAGCTTTCTTCATCAGCACCTGTAAACAAAGAATCATGATTTTAAATTGTAGGTTACATTTAGTTGCGTTTAGTTACATTGAAATAAGGTTACATAAAATATTTTAAAAGAAAAATACTAGAAAAAATCGACTCGGCTAACAAGTAAATACAAGCGGGTATCGAACCCGCAACACTTCACTTGTGAGACGAGTCGATTTTTTCTAGTAATTTTCTTTAAATAATTTATCTTATAAGATAGGATTAAGAAAATGCAATAAATATATAAAAGTTAAAGATTCTATTATAAATTAATATATGAATAGGTATAGAGCATTTCCTTCTCTGTTTGTAAACCGATTTGACAGGCTGATTTCTTCAGCAGCTAATAACAAATTCTGGTGTTATTAATAGAGAAAAACAGCTTTTTCTTACTTTCAAAATAAACTCATTGTACATAATGTAAATAATTTACGGGCAATTACATTCCCAGTGTTAGTTTTAGTTATACAACGAATATAATAACCCATGCATTTTGAAGCCACTTGCTTTTTAAGTAGTTTAAAGAAAATACCGAAAAATCGAAAGTTGTTATTGAAGTACCGATTAATAATGGTTTATTACTTTTTTATATTTTAGAATATAATCACTGACCAATCCATCCAATCCAATCCATACTATACGATACACTGGTAGTTTGGTGTTAACGAGAGTTGCATGCATTTCAAAAATATGATGGCGGCAAATTAATGAACAAGATGGCAACAGATTTTTAATTGACAAAAATAAAAGTAGTTTTTCAGTTTTATTAATTATTTTTATGTAACTATGTGGCTCCCGGTCTTTGCACTTCACATATTAATGTGACAATTATCATTACAGATGTTTTAATTACGCATAATAAGCAACTAAAACTAACTTAGTTCCAAACTAAGCAAAGTGGGCGCTGTTATCTATGATATGTTATAGAATTCATAAATAATTATATAGACGACCATACCTCCGAAACAATTGTGCATATCATACAAACATATACCTCTACAAGGAGTCAAATTACAACTTGCTATTGGTAGCATAAAACTAGAGGATAATAACCGTAGATTTTTTAATCAATTTACCTTCAACTGTATAGATGGTGGTGGAAGCGACGAGCTGCTTCAGTTTTGAAGTGGCGACGCATGTGAAGACATCTCCGTTCGCAGCGGCGGTGACCACCGCTTTGGAGGTCAGCCTTCCAAGGCTGTTGCCTTGCATGTTAATGATCTCGTTCACTTCGTCATACTATAAAAAAACGACAGTGGTTAACCCTTTTAGTGCCAAGGAGCGCTATCGCGCTGCTGGCGTCGCGATAGCGCTCCTTTTGACAGTAAACTTTAGGCGCGCGCAGGTGACGGCTGTGTTACCGTGTTATTCATTATATTGCAATCTAACTATCTCCGATCGCATATTTTTATATAAACATCGTATATATAACTTTTGTTCATATAAACTATCTATAAAAATGCACTTTTTACTGGCATTTTTAGTATATATTGGTAAAATATGTATTGCACTAAAAGGGTTAATGCTGATGTTTTTGATGCAGGCACATGCAGGCGGGTTAGTAATTAAAGAGAACACAAATTTAGAATGAGACAACAACATATTGACGGGAATATGGTAAAAACTATATTTAAGTAAATTGACGGTAACAATAACTTTTTCAGTATAAGTAGTTTGACAAACTACGTGTTAAATTTTGGCCAGTGAATCAGGAACAAAACTAGCCAACAAAAATTTTACTTTGAAGGTACGCAATCAATATTAACTCCAGGGAATTGTAATATACTAAGTAAGAAGTAACCAATTTTACTCCTATGAATAACCGCATGGTCAATAAAATTATCTTGGTCAATAATCTGTATTGCTATTGCATTTAAGTAGGCGCTTTCAAAAGTACAGTATAAAACAATAATTGACAATATATATTTTTAATTGTACACGTATGATTTGAAAACTATTACTTAGTCTCCAATCAACTGATAGGAAACTCACAAAATTATAACATTTTTACGTAAATTATATCTAAAGTTTGAAAATATTAAAATAATTTAAAAAGCTTTAAAAACACTAACTCTACAGCGCAGCTGTTAGTGCAAATCGGAAATGGGTTATTACCCTTACTCCTTATGATTTTGCCATCCATAGGTAAGGTATGTGTCCCAGTTATGGGGACGTTATTAAACGGATGATGATTGAATTATTGCACATAAAAGGATAGCAAAGTGCATTTTAGCGTATAACCCTTTAAAGAAGTAACAAATACAATCTATGATAAATCAATGCCCTGCTGTCAATGTCAAAGAGCAGAGGCAAACTGCATGCCGTCTAAAAAAATCATTAAACTAAACATTATATTTTAATAAATATAAGTAACTAGCATTTTGTAGATAATTTTTTTGCTCACCATACATTAACCTTTTCTGGTATGGGTACACAGACAAAAGTTTCGCGACAATCCATTGATTGCTATTGAATTTTTGCAATAATAAAGGTCAGCAATTGCATTCAATAGTAAATAGAAAAATTATTATATGAATTTATAAAGAGATAATAAAGAAATTTAAAGCAAAAAAATATATAGATCACCAAATCATCATTTTATAAAAAATAATCAAAGCTGCTTACGTCAACTATAGGTTCTCCATTCTTTAGCCACTGTGCAGATGGCGCGGGGAATCCCAAAACTTCGCAGGTCAACTCGATCCTAGTACCGGGGACGAGGCGCGCGGATTCGGGCGGAGGGTTAGATATATTTATGAACGGCTTAAGCGTCCGCTTCTTGGGGGTTGACACTACTGAAAGGAAAAAAGCAAAATATAAATATAACAACAGAATAATAATAAACCCTAAAATTGTGCCGGTGTCTCTTAAGAGAAAGTGGTTGCCTAAGTTAGCGTATCTCATAGAAGACTTAATTAAGCGCTAATCATTATTCATCATTTTTGTTATTAGTTGTAATTATGTGTCTTAATAAATTATTTATCTTTTCTATACAGGTGGGCAGAAAAATGAACAGTTGTTACCTCGCGCTCGCAAGATGTAAAAACCATGAAAACTGTCCGTCTATTGAGGTAACATCTTTTTATAGGTCCCCATGTAGCACATATAAAATTTTGCTTTTATACTATAACGAAAGTATAATTATATTCTTTTTTAATTTAGGGTTGTCTGGCAGGGGTAGCAACTGTCATAAATGTGTGTGCAATGGATGACGAGATTTCTAAAGTTATCCCGAAGAAAATATAAAAAAATTGAGCTTAATACACTAACTAATTTTAGGTACTGTTTTATACACCTTTACTACCTGCTACCTGCCAAGTACTTGCTACAACCCAAACTCTATAGTCGCTGGTCGTTCTCACCTGTATAGGGGACATGTACAGAGAAACTTTCAGCTTTTATAAAATAATGAAGATCTGGCCGTCGTGCGCTCTTGCTTTATTTGATTAATAACTTATTTGCAATTCATTGGTAAATGAAACTTTTTGTATGTATATAGGTACAAGATAAGCAGAAATTCTTTTTCTTCTCTATTTATCATCTGACACGTGTCGATTTTCCAGATATTTCAATTTGAATTTTAGTAGACACTATTTGAATTTTAAATGGCCATCTCCAGTCTGCGCCTTTGTAAATCAATGAAGTATTATAGACATCTGGCTGTTACCTACGTGAGCTAAAGAATACATTTGAATGTCTAAAATTTTGAAATATTAAAATAATAAATGGTCTTTCTAAACCTGTAAAAATATATTTTATGCGGAAAGTCATTGTGAATAGATATCGATGTAAAATTAACTTAATTTCAGATAGATCTTAAATAACGTAAAAGTACTATAAAAATAAATAAAATGAAATAATATAAATGAAAATAAATAAAGATACATATTTAGAGATGAAGAAGAAAATAAATAAATATTTCTTACATTCACACCAATTAGCCTAGTCCAAAGTAAGCACTGTAAGGCTTGTGTTATGGATACTAGGGTAACGGATAGACAAACTTATATGGTACATAAATATGTAATATTCATAGAAATATAAATAAACACTCATGACTCAGGTACAAATACTCGTATTCACCATACAAATATCTGCCCCTATCGGGATTCGAACCCAGGACCGTCGGTGCGAAAGGCAGGATCGCTACCGTTGCACCAAACGGTCGTGAGCGAGCAAAAGTAGTGAGCATTTTTTTAAACTCGGCTGATTAAAGACAGTTTTATTATGCAACAATAGTGTCTTTATAAAAGAAGATTAATTCCAGATTTTTGCTCTATTAAGTCTACATGTTCCATATTTTTATTACTTAATTATATTTACGGTCGTAAAATGGAATAATTTAAGCTACCAGTAAACCAAAAACCGTTTTATTTTTATATTTAGTGGAGAAACAAAACTACTATAAATTGTAAAGTAGTAACTATTGTCCAGTTTGTAATATAAAGAGAATATGAGTCATAAAGCTACGACAATTCTATAGAAGGGGAAAGGAGAGCAAAAATATACATATATAATGCATAAAACGTATCAGTGTATAACCTTTTCCTAATATAACAATAGGCCACTGATGCAATCACCTAAATTACTATCTCGAGGTCTTTGTAGATCTATACTAATATTATAAAGAGGTAAAGTTTGTGTGTTTGTATATTTGTTAAATTGTAAGGGGTAATCTCGTGATCTACTGAACCGATTTTTAAAATTCTTTCACTAATAGAAAGGCACATTATTGCTGAGTGTCATAGGCTATATTGAATGCTAGCAAAAATTCAAAGAAATTTAACCACCCGTGCGAAGCCGGGACGGGCCGCTAGTATATTATATATATAATGTACATTTTAAAAAACTACGTGTACAGGATAAACGACGCGTTTTTCTTGTTTTTTTTTTATTTTAGTTTTAAACTCGAAGTTTCGACTCCTTTACAGGAGCCTCAGGATCATTCCGTGATCAGTCACGGAATTACTAAATCGTAATACATGTTAATAGCAGTTATAATTTATTTTTATTCAGTTCTAAACTAACCAGACTGTGGATGATAAATGTCACTTGCCTCTTGCTTTAGATCCTATAGCGATGCGATCACGAGTAGCAAAAGATACAGTTATCATGTAAATCACAATTCGTATCAAAAGTATTCCCTTTTTCTTCGCCATAATTTATTAAGCCAAAGTCGTAAACATGTCGTTATATTCTGGGCACGTATGTGAGGAACGATAGGCACGGAAGTGTAAGAATTCAATATATAAATATAAACACATTGTAAATATTGCCGTTAACACCTCGTGGTAAGTTAAAGCTAGTGTTACGAGTGATGAATCTGTAGTACATCGGCGAGGATTGAACTCTAAAAGTTGAAGCTAACATCTCAACTTACTTCCCCTACCAATAGTTGTTTGCTTGTATGAAATAAAGGTTTTAATATAATAGTTTTTATTATAAAAAAATTATAAAAAAAAACCTCAATTTTCATTTGATATGATATAATTAACTATATTGAAATGACAAAAAACAAGCTTTAAAATGTAACGAGATCTGGATATCCACATAACGAAATGTAGGTTTGAGTCCCGCATGAGACAAGGTGATTTTTTTCCTAGTATTTTTATAGATATAACAAAATTTAGCATTAAAATTCTTAAACAATAAAAATACAATGAACTATAAAATATTCTCAAATCTACTATCAATAACCACACCGCTCATAAAGCATGTATAAGATTCTTGGAAAAAAAATCACTGTGCATAATTTCCATGAACTCATATAAAGTTACCGCTGTATGTTTTAATAAGGTCAAAACAGGTCAAACATAAAAGCAAACTTTTAGCATATACTCCATGCTAATGCATCGATTTCAATAATTCTCAATCGATTAGTAATCGGTTTTGTATCCATATGGATACAATATCGATTTAGTCATAGTTATTTTTAGAATACAGCTCAGAAAATATTCAGAATTATTCAGCCGATCGCAGAAAGCTATTGAATTTCATGATTTCCGTATCGCTTTGAGAATCGTGTAAGTAATGTTACGTACATTGAACAGCTCGCCAAGCTACTCAAAAAATGTTAATTTTCTCAAGCTATTGTAAAACCTAAAATCCAATGAATAAACTTCAATATAAGCTAATAATCGAGCTAACACATTTTATCTATATACCCTTTAATTATATGACCTTTAACCCATTTTATCTCAAATTTAAGAATAAAAGTAACCATACTAATATAAGACTGGCTGTGGTCTTTAATATCTCCCGTTGTTTAGGCGATGTCTTCATTTTGATCCGCTTTTAAAGATTAAAAAAAAGAAAATATTTAATAAAATATTAGTTTTGTATATATATAAACATCTAATATAAACAATTTTTGCTGGTATTTCTAACATGAAAAATAAAACGAGAATGAATTCTCTAAATATTCATAAGATCTGTTTCTGTTGACACGTGTAGCCATCCCCAAAAGTCTATTTTTAGAGCGGGTAAAGTATTTTTTATACGGCGATATACGTGCGAAAATAATTTTTTATTTTCTTCCCCAATTTCACACGTTGATGATCTGAATAATTTTATGGTGTCTTAAAACTCACCATTTGGTTGAAGGTTGTTATCTAAGTCGTTCTTGCCGTCTAGCTGTGCGTGTGCTTCGAACCCGCACTGAAGTGATACTAGCGCCGCAGCGACGAGTAGCGAAACTAGATTGATCATTGTTGCTTTTTCTAGATAGATGCCACTAGCGAAATTACTGTTGGTCCTGAAAAACAAAAGTTCCTTCTTTAAGAAATGTTATCTATGGAATAAGAAACAGTGCTAACCTAATTTATCAAATCAAATGTAAATATGAAATGAAAATATCTCCATGCACACATATTAAAGGCAAATTTTGAACGGTAGCGTATTACACGATTACTAATTTTACTTCTTTGTAAATTTTTTGAATATCTCTATTTTTAAACAATTTTTTTTTGTTAAGTGTGAAGTAATTCCATTTTTCATATTTTTATTTTTTTTGTGATTAATAAAAATAAGAATCCCTGACAAGCCATACAAATGCTTAAATTAGGTTTAACCAACAATCACTTATTATGGTCCTGGGTTCGAGTCCCGGAAGAGGCAGATGTTTGTGTTATGAATGCGAGCATTTGTACCTGAGTCATGAGTATTTATATATGTTTATACAATTTGTCCTTTTCTATGTATCATATATGGTCTAACCATTATCCTAGTAGCGACCTAGTTTTAACGATCGTTTGGTGCAACGGTAGCGATCCTGCCTTTCGTACCGACGGCCCTAGGTTCGAGTTCAGGAAGCAGCAGATATTTGTGTGATGAATACGAGCACTTGTGCCTGTGTCAGGGGTCTGTGTCATATTTCTATAAATATTACACATTTATATCATCACTACATTGTATAAAACAAAGTTCTTTTCTAAGAAATGCTTCCTGCTGTCTGTCTGTCCGTATGTATGCTTAGATCTTTAAAACTACGCAACGGATTTAGATGCAGTTTTTTTAATAGATAGAGTGATTCAAGAGCAAGGTTTATATGTGTAACACATGCGTAATATAGTAGAGAAGCACTGATAATTTTAGAAGGTTCTAATGTGTTGCAACTAAACAACATTTTTTAAGCTTACTTTGTAAACGCTCGATGAAACCTCCGAGATAGATCAAAATAATGTAGTACAGTATCGTACACCTCAAAAAGGTCTACAAAAAAGTCCGCCATAGTATATAATATAATAATAATATTTCCCACAATCACACCAATTAGTCTAGCCCAAAGTAAGCACCTTAAGGCTTGTGTTATGGATACTAGGGTAACGGATAGACATACTTATACGATACATAGATATGAAATATATACATATAAATATCCATGACTCAAGTACAAATGCTCGTATTCGTCACACAAACATCTGCCCCTTCCGGGATTCGAACCCAAGACCGTCGGCGCAAAAGGTAGGATCGGTACCGTTGCACCAAACGGTCGTCAAATATGTTTATGTCTTAGGGATAACCCACAATAACCATTTTTATCTGTTGTATATTAAGTATCATCATTGCTCCCGTGTATCATATATGTACGTCTACCCGTTAGGTATCCTAGTATCCATAACACAGGCCTTATAGTGCTCACTTTGAGTTAGGCTAATTATTACTTCGAGCTAGGTTAGGAGATTACATTTCTGCCAATTATTTATTTGCAATTGAAATGTGCAAAACGATGTTTCAAATACGTTCAGCAGTAACCGTATTAAGTGACTGTTGGTGAAAGTCACTTATGTTTCTAAACAAGTTTTTAAGTAATTATTTATGAAGATTACAGAAACGGAAGAATGATGGTAGAAAACATCAAGGTAGTTGGAACATTTTGTTCCTTTTTCTTGATATAATTAATTATGACTCATAATATCTTTATCCATAAATTATAAAATACTATCTTAACTCTTGTGTCTCAATCCAATTAAACGCCTAAATTTAATCGAATTAAATTTCAAGTAAATTGAATGTTTAGTAAAGTGACCGATAAGACGTTAGGATGCGCTACATTTATGAAAACCATTACATAAGTTATTCTGTACAAAAAATATATTATCTTTGAATAATTGAATGAAGTGAAGATAAAAAAAATCATAATCTGGGAAAAGTATTTTTAGTTTTAACACCCGAAGGTGTATGAATTTAATATAATTCCAGTTATTTCTTCTGCGTAGCTTCGTTTTATTATTCAAAAAGTGTCATAATCCTTTCAAGCTATTATCCTTTTAAAGTAAGAAATATTGTTTCCTTGCCAAGCAGTTGTCATAAATAAACTCGTTTTGTAATTGGTTGCTGTTTTAGTAAAGAGGTATGTTTGAAATGTGTGAACAATAGCAGCAATGTAACCCAAATCATTCTCAATTGCGACGAATTCGTTTTAGTATGCACAAGGTTAGCGAATATCGTTCCAGCGCTCGACACTTTTGTCTGATCGTCAGATTCAAATACGTTTTCAAATAAAATCATCATGAGTCACCAAAACAAACATTATTAACAACTCCGAAATGTTGTTATGTCAGTAAAAAAAATAATATCATAATTTGTTTCGCATGAAACTGATTGACAATTAACATTTTGTTCACGTCTAATATTCAATTGTTCAAAGTACTAAGTGGGAGTAAGCACTTATAAAGTTATTTTAGACTTTGTTATCATGTACAATGAAAAATTATTTGTAGATAAGCAGTCCACCTTACGTTAATTTGATATTAAGTGAATAGGTACTGACTACCAGCTGAGAACATTGATTTTGAACCTTAAAACCCAATTGAATAAAAACTCTTTCTTCTAGGATCCTTAATCGTTGAAGTTATGGTTGTTTTATTGGAATAAAACAATTATGATAACGGATTTAGATAAGCAGGTAGTAACCAGTTATCTCGGATCAGTTAACCCTTCTAATGATGAACCCGGGTCAGATGCAGGTAGCCAAACCTGAATGGTGCATCAAGTGCATGGTTGACTGATAAGATAAAATTTATAGTGCCGCTATGAAATATTACAAAATCACCAACCACAAAGAGTAATGTATTCTAAACAATTACATTCTTTAAGTTCATTATTGCCTGGATTTTTTTTTCATATTTTGGTTGGTTGGTAAATTGTTTATCAGAAATTATTCAGATACTAAGTTGAGCAACTATATTATTTGTATAATAACTCCGTTTTTAGGGTTCCGTACCTCAAACGGAAAAAGTGGAACCCTTATAGGATCATTTTGTTGATCGTCAATCTGTCTGTCTGTCAAGACCTTTTATTTTTGGAACACGTGGAGGTATCGAGCTGAAATTACAATATATACCCAGGTCTACAGTCCCTTGAAGCAGTGAATAACTAAATTAACGTGAAAAAAAGACACGGCCGTTTATGCCGCAAAAAAAAGTATAATTCGACAGTCTCAAGGGAATCAAAACTTATTGTATTTCATGCTATAAAATTATGCATGAAGCTACGTCATGTAGCACAAGTAAAGGAAGAAATCCGAAAACAGCAAATTCGTTGTTGCACTACAAAAAAATTGCGAAATTACACTTACTTGCAGTTGGTAAACTAACCGCGACCTATGTCGATCTATGGGCACAACAGTTTTCCAACGGCAAAGTTATGTTTGCCCTTCAATCCGTTTATCTTGATTCTTGTGATGAACGAACTATTTACTTAACTAAAAGACTCGCACTTGGCCGGTTTTATTATTTTATTGTCGTATTTTATAATTATTGAAATTAACTTAATTAATACTCACTTTATAAATAGCAACTCTCACTCTAGAGTGAGAGCGCTAGCGCTCTTATAACTAATAAAATATTTACACAGCTATGTGTAAATATTTTATTAGTTATAAAGTTAGTAATATTATACAATATTGTAAAGCTGATGATTCACCGAAAATTAAATAATTAATAGAAGTTTTTAAAAGAAACGGAACAACAGTTTTCTATTTAAAAGATAGCTGCACTTATCGCTTGGGTATTTAACAAAAATGTCAAAAATTATAAATTTTAACATACACACACACAAACACTGGGTCGGTGATAGTGGTGGCTACAATTAAATTGTCCTTCAGTTCCTCAATAAGCATTGACCTTGTCCCATTGCACATGCTCGAAGGGCTTAAATTTCTCAAGAGAGTGATTGGAATTCCGATTTTTGACGTCAGTTCGTGTGGTGGCAGCTTAGAAGGGTTAAGTGAATTTAAAAATTCCTGTGGATAATGAACTGCGCATTCGATATTAGACACGGTGTCGATCGATCTTTAATTTTTTAATTGGCTGGGTACCTTTTGAATAATCAGATTCTTTATTTCGTTGACAGTATCATTCCTAGGTGACACTATTGCCCTAGAACACAACAAATCAAACCCTGACATCAAAAATCCTTTTTGATGTCAGGGTATATTGTATCTATAATTGTTTTAATGTAATATTTGACCTAGAAACTCATCCAGAACGATGTCACAATTCCTGCTTAAATTTGAAGTGGCAATAATTCTTCCCCAAATTTTAGCAGTTGTTGTGGGAAATCTCTATTTGTGATTCCATGAAGATGAACTCTTATATTCGTATACATAAGAAGGACATGACTAAAAAGTTTAAATTTGTAATATAATAAATCACATTTAAATAAATTATTAAATATTAATAATTTAATCATGTATAAACTACAAGCAATATAAATCCAATTAATTAAATCAGGTATTTTAATGTTTTTTATTTTTATTTTCAACAAAAAAGCATTTTAACATGTTAAAAAGTTTAAAATAATAATAGATAAAACAGAAATTTACAAAAAAAAAGCTTTACCAACTACAGTATCTAAAAATTGGTAAAAACTCGCTTTTGTTTCGGTTGATGTGTTGCCCATAGTACCTACCATAATCAATGTTTCATCAGTGGTAGGAATGTCTTAAAAGATTAAATTCGGCACCTGTGATTTGTCACGTAGTTATGAAACCACAAGAATCTACATATTATTTTAACTAATAATAAAACACTAGTGCTTTATTAGTTATTACACATTATTCTTGTGAAATTAGGTTACATCACGATACTTAAATTTCCGAGGAAACGTATGATGCTTTCCATGTGAAATCGATGTTCTTTTCCTGAGGTCAAGCAACCTAATACCAAATTTCATAGAAATCGGTTTAGTTACTATGGCTCTCCGTTATGTCTTAAAGGGCCAATTCCAGTAGACCCACAAAAAATTAGGCGATTTTCGTAATTTTTTTTAAAAGAAAGTACCTACTCGATAGAATATTTTGATGTTTTTTGGATATAATAAGGTATATTTTCAGCTATATTTTAAGATTTTTTTCAGAAAAATTTTGAAAAATAACGGAGTTATGTGCTGTCTTCGGAGGTGCCAAAAAAAGTTCCCCAGTTGTTGATATGATTCCGGCCGAATGAGTAGCTGAAATAAAAATAGTCAAAAAGGTTATTAAAATTGAAGGTATTTCCTATACAATGGCCTACGATCTATTTGATTGGTTGAAAATTGTCAATTTGGCATTAAAAAAACGACACTTTTTTTTAGAACAACGCCATTTTGTTAATTTTTGTCATTTTTCATAAATCATGTCATTGTATAAGAAATACCTTCAACTTTAATAACCTTTTTGAATTATTTTATTTCAGTTACTCATTCGGCCGGAATCATGTCAGCAGTTGGGGAACTTTTTTTTGGCACCTCCGAAGACAGCACATAACTCCGTTATTTTTCAATATTTTTGTAGAAAAAAATCTTAAAATATAACTGAAAATATACCTTATTATGTTCAAAAAACTTCAAAACAGTCTTTCGAGTATTTTTTTTTTATAAAAAATTCCCGAATAACGCCTAATTTTTCATGGGATACACTGGTATAGCCCCTTAACGTGTTTCGGCGTTCGGCCATAGTTACTATCGCATTTATGTTTAGTTATATACTCGTATGATTTCTATATTGCACTTCTTAAACTTAAGTGCAAAGTACAAAATACCACTGTAATCCAGTGGTATTTTATTTATTTAAACACATTACGCTTGCGTTTCGGAGTAACTTTCGATCTGCTCCACTTTGTCGATTAATTTGATGGTTAAATAATTTTAAAGATTAATTCAAAAGACACAGTCAATCTCAAGTAATTGCGTTTTATTTTAAAACTAAGCGCTATCGCTACATTAATATAATAAAGCATTTATTACACTTTCGGCTCTAATTATGTATTTTTCTATCATCAGCATTAATAGTTTGATGAAGATGGTGAAGGAGATAGATATAAATATCTTTCCTAAAGATGAAAACATTTTAGAAGAATGGTCCTTAACTCACTTTACGGGTAGCTACCGTTCGCTGCAACGGGTGCGATCCTGCCTTTCGCACTGAAGGTCTTGGGTACGAATCCGGAAGTGGCAGATGTTTGTGTGTTGAAAACGAGCATTTGTTACTGATTCTACTTTATATATTTTTATAATTTTTTAATAGCTAAGTCGACTTATCCATAGAACAGAGTTTGATGTGGTCATGTGATCATGACTCGTTTTTGAGCAAAATGAGACCTTATCTCATTTAGTTAAAAAAAACTAGTTTTTGCGTCATGACCACATCGAACTCTGTTCTATGAATAAATTGATTGTTTTATTTAATTTAATGAAATAAGGTCTCATTTAGCTAAAAAACTAGTCCTGATCACATGATCACATCGAACTCTGTTCTATGGATGAGTCGAAGTATCGTATAATATCGTTTATGGCGTAACCGTGTATCCATAGCACAAGCTTTACAGTGCTTGCTTTTGGTATGGCTAATTGGTGTAAATGTGAGAAATATTTATATTATTGTAACGAGTGCACACATGGCCGGAAATAATGGCTAAACGTGCATTTTGAAATACGGAGGAGCTTGAGATAAGACATGTTGTACACCAAATGTGTCTAGCCTATGCGAAAGTTGCAAAATCTCTTACATATTTTTTGCTATATAATAATTTTACTTTTATATCTTTATACAATGTGTCCCGTGTGTCGGAGCCTTTAATGGTGTGAAATATGGCATTTGTTATCGACAAATTGCCTCTCAAATTTTGTTTTTCTCTTACGGTTATAAAATGACCGCCATTTTGTTTTCTAAGTAACCAAGACCTGGGCTCTCATACTCATTCGACTAGCACTACTCATGTAAATGTCCTATCAACATTAAAAAGGTGTCATTTGATAGCTAAACATGTAGACAACAATTACATAGCCATCATGTTTCAATTGTCACGAAATTAAAAAATAGAAAAAAATAATTAAAGAAAAACCAATAGATTCTTTTTTGTGTATTTTTTAATTATTGGCTTTTTGAGAAAAACCAAATTTGAGGTCGTCGTGAGGCAATTTGTCAATAAAAAATGCCATATTTTACACCATTAGAGGCTCCGACACTGATGACGGGACACATTGTATATATATATACAAATTATTACTAGAAAAAATTCAATAATGTCTCTAATGTCAGGCAGGGCTCGAAAACTTGGAACTTGGAAGAACTCGACGGGCATATCAAAATATAGGTAGCTTAATTGGGAAAGCATTCGCCCGGACAGAAAGGATTCTGGGTTCGAGTCCCAAATGACATCTGAGACACGTTGATTTTTTTCTTGTAATAATTTGTTATTCCCATGTATAATGTGTTACCGCTACGCCATTATCGAGATACATATGATAACATAGTACAATCCGTATAATTTGAATATAAATACAACAAATTGATTTTAATTGAATCGCAAAAAAGAATGGTCACAAAAAATATGATATTTCTTTTTGTAAACTTTTATTAGAGAAAATTCCGGAAAAAATCACTTGGCTTACAAGTTGTTCTCAAGCGGGCCTCGAACCCGCAACCTAGTTTCTAGTATTTTTATATAAATAAATTATTAATATTTTTTTATTTATTGTTATGAAAATACAAAAATATGAATTAAAGAAAATAATATTTTCTGTCTGCCTGTCTATTTTATATCTATCATAATGATAAGCATTTGGTGCAAAGGTAGCGATCCTGCCTTTCGCATTCATTTCTATGAAAATAACATATCACTGTATCATATACGTCATGTCTATCCGTCATCTAGGTATCCATAACACAAGCCTTGCAGTGCTGACTTTGGGCTAGGTTAATTTGGCGTCAATGTGAGGAATATTATTATTATTATTATTAATAACTTAATCCATATATGTATAGGCTTTGTTTTATTAAAATACGATGGTGGGAAAATGGTTTTTGCTTCATAATTACAATTTTATAAGTCGCCTAGAAAGCTAATATCGGTAATAAATAAATTTAAATATTCGTGTACAAATTATAAAAACTAGACAAATAAATTTGTTATAATTTGAAGATTTTTTTATTATTTTCTTATGATAAAACCTTACACAGCGCGCATGAAGATGAAGGCAACAGCTAGTATTAATGTAACTGTCATGAATGCGTTATACGGAATATAATTTATCTAATGACAGCTTAAAAGTATGTGTATTTTTTGTCTCAAGGAATTAAGAATTAATAAGTGTTTTAGTTCAAAGGTTCTTCAAAGTAAGTTTCATTTATACAAAGTTTATCAAGAGTTCTTTTCTTAAAATATGTTTCTGTTATAATATTTTTTTAGTGATAGATTAAAAATGGATGATTTTACCATAGCTTAGTGGTAATGATGATGAATACAGTACATTATTTTTAATGGAAAAATACTAGAAAAATCGATTTGGATCACATGGTATTCTCAAACGGGGAATTTCCGCTTATCATATAAGACAAATATAGAAAATCACAAATTATATACACAAAAGCATTAGATATTCAATATATAATTAAGTTATGAGCATTTTGGATCATAAATTGTGAATGTTATGAAAACCTAACAGGTTTTTTATCACTTCGAATTTACTTTTTTACTTATTGAAAATATTTAGAAAATTCAGACATGTTTTAAAGCTAACAATGAAATCGTTTTACTTACCAAATTAATCCACAGTTTATTACAAAATTTGAGATATTGCTATAGTTCTTACAATTTTTTTAAAACCACTTTTACCGGATTTACCACCAGTGACCTACTTGTATGAAGGTATCAAAAGTAAGTATTAAATATAAAAAAACTAACCTGTCATAAATCCGGATATTATGATTTTAGTTTAATTTAAAACTATATTACGTTACATGCATACATGAAGGTAACTTATCTAGTACACTAATTAAACAAAATATATAAACATATATGTATATATATATATATATATATATATATATATGTATATATGTATGTATATAAGAAATAGTTAAATAAAACAACGTGATAAAAATGTCAGTTAGAAAAGTAAGTCACATTAAAAAAAAAACTAGCAACGTTAAGGAATTAACATTTAAATGACAACTCTCTTCTTTGGAGAGCAATATCTTTATAAAAGAATATGTAAGTAAATTAAAGATTTTCTCGATTTCATAATGATTATTTTCTTTACTTAAAATGTAAGTAATGCTACGATTGTATTTTATATACAAGTATCTTCATAAGCAATAATTGGTAATCATGACGTAAATATAAGCACACGTTATTAACCTACTTTTAAAATATATTTAAAATCTTTAAATGTAACAAAACTATCATATAACTCCTATAATATAATATGAAAAATAGCTTTTCTCACATGAAACTCAGAAATAAATAAGTAACAAACTAAAAAAAAATTGTCTCTTTAAAAGAACTTTGAAATATTTTTAACTTTGAGAACTTTGTGAAAGTCATTTTTCGCTAGCATTTCACTTTCAAAAGAAATAAGAATCCGCCTTACCTTAAAGTCTACAGAACTCGTAAAAACTATATATAAAATGTTCACTTCACTTCAATAAACTACTTCACTCTTTGTCGTCTTAACGTTGAATGATAATCTGGCCGTCTTTTGCCGGTATATATACGGAGAGGAACATACTATACAACTGGTTATAGGCGTAGATTAAAGTACTGCCAAGCCCACATTATATACGTCACAACTCGAACGAAAATGACTTCTACGGTGAACACGTGAAGAATAATCAATTTAAAAAAGGAAAAAAGAGAAAAAAAATGAGTTTCATTTGATTTTTATTCTGATATCGGTGTAAGGAAAATATTGTTTTGATCCTTCGTTCTTGTAGAATTTTTTGAACTCTACGGAGAAACGGTTCTATTTTTGAAAAAATAGTTCTTTTTTATTTATGTTATTAATAATTAAGATATGTAGTAGCTAGTGAAAAATGTTCTTGTTTTATTTGAAATTTATAAGCAAATATTTCTAGTAGGTTTTTCATTCGTAATAAGGTTAATTATTTGTTGTTATAAAATACCATAGATAATCAATTAACCAGAAACAGAGAAGGTACCAAAACCCCCAGATACGAGATAATATACAGAAAATTGGTTTGTACTAAAATCTAACCGTAAATCTAATTCAGATCGTCAGATTTGGATATGATAAAAATGACATAACTACCACTTGATCACGAATCATTAAATACTTAAATAATTATACAAAAAATATATACTTTAGGTTTGACCTTTTATTAATTTGATATTATTATTTGTTGCACCGTGAAACTGCCCAACTTAGGGAAGATTTTTGCCTGTAGGTAAAGCATTTTTTTATTTGTGAATAAAAATATACTTTAGTGATGTGACATAAGTGGAGTTCGTCTATTTTGTATCTGACTGTTTAGTACGAATGTCTCTAAACAATATTGTTATTGTTAATATAATGAAAAAAAACGGATTTATTATTTTCATTTATTACAAGACACGTAATAGTTTAAATGTTAGTTTAATGGCCACTCGTATTAGTATTACAGATATCAGAGTCTCAAAAAACATGGTAACGATCACGTTTATTGAGAAAGCTCTAATGTTACAAATACAACAAAAAGGGCAAACGCGTAAAGTTATCTTTCCCAGGCAACGTGAAACAGTTTCAAAGCAATTTATTTGTGATGGAAAAAATTTTCAATTATATATTTTTTTATTCTAAAGCTTAACAGAAGAACAACACATTTTTTTATCATTTGATTGTATTAATTATTTAAGTTTATTTGAATAATCTAATTAAATGTTACTTATAACCGAATAAGAATATTTAAGAGCTCGTACTCAATTTAGGATGCACTTCAGGTCGTCGGTGTCGTTTACATTTGCAGTGTTTAGCACCCACAATCCGAACTCGGTCCACATGGTGTAGCCTATTCTTCCTATGGTTTTCATCAATTGTGAAGGCCTGTGGAAACACTTATTAGCTGATGGTGATGGCCATGTTAATATCAATTATTTATCTTATTATATACAACAATTATTTGATGAACATTTTTAGTCGGTCGTAGCTCATAGGTTAAACTGTCAGCTTTAACCGAAGCGTACCTAGTTTGATCCTCATCAATGTACTATGAAGACGAGTTAGGGGAAATATTTAAAAAAAATGGTCACCACATTGTTAATAATTAAAAAATCTCCAAGCCTAGTATCTTATTCAGACGTATAAATTACATTTCATATCAAATTATCATAGTTCCAAGGCAGATTAATTTTAGGTTATTACAATTACAAATTTTGGTCCATCTATGGATTCTAAGAACATTTTTATTCGGGTTATGCTATCTAGAAGCTAAATAGTAATCTCTAAAAAAACCTAAATATTTCCAAGTCATTATTGATTTCTTGAAAGTAATACCTAGACTTAGATAATTTATACTGAAGAACAAGAAACTAGTGAATTATAATTTCCATTAACTGGTCTTTCGTTCTAATCAAGATTTTGAATACAAAATTTTGTTTAACCCTTAATTCGACGTCGTGCAGTATACTTCCCGTTGAATGAAAAAAAATCTCCGTCGAAAACTAGTCCATATATCTACAGTTCTGGATGCTGTAATTGTAACAGGAAATTGAAATAGGTAGATTTTTTAATATATTTTTTCTGGGATCCCCTACAAGTTAGGAACCAAAATTAGTAACAATTTTACAAATTTAAAAAAATATAATCCGTAGAGTTAAGGGTTAACATTAAAAATTTAACTCCATCAGTATCGGTGTTCGCATGTTCTGCAATAAACTAATCGAATCGGGTCCGGTTTCCGGTACATTCAAGTAATTTGTTAATAAAAGTACTAGTGTGGTTGGCAGCAATGGGACCAGATGATGATTTTCTTACATTAGTTTAATTCAAATATGTTCAAATCTCAAACAGTTTTATTGGTACTAGATAAAGATTCTACCGTAAAACACATCATAATCATAGTATTTGATTGCTCAAAATATAGTCTGCACAAAATAACTTTTTAGTGGAACTTTTTTGGCAGATTAGTGTTAGTGTTAAAAAAGTTCTATGTGAAACTATCAAGAATAAAGAACCAAACTCTATTTAAACGAACCTCTGCGTTCCGTTCCTCATTACAATGGCAAGGCTTAGCCTCTGAAATGACAGCCTCATTTTCGTTCGCTAGCTTTTGTTTCTGAAATGATACATGACTTACATTATAACATATAAAATATGCGTGTAAAAAACAACTACGCCTCCGAGCCCTCAGGTGGGATTCGAACCCTCGACCTTTCGCTATCCGGGCGAGTGTTCTGACCGCTGAGCTACCGAGACGCTGGCAAATGAGTTTTGATTTGGATTAGACATGTTTCTAGGAACAACTTAAAGGCGATTTTACCGATCACAGTTGGTAATGCGCTGGGAAAAACATATATTTTTATTTTCGAAACATTTTCATCGTGTTAAAACTAACCTTATTCTCTGTAATTTATTTGCTTTAGATTGTATATCTTATATTGGAATTGTATGATACTATTCTATTTATTATGTTACCGCAGTTGTAATATAAGCTCTGTCGTCAAGTTATTTCGCCAAAAATAGGACAGTTTTGGTTATTGCCGTGTAGTTTCATGTATATTCCGCTTACTTTTAAAATCTAAGTTTGATCTCAAAGATAATTATTTTTTCTCATATCGTTTTAGATGCTTTTCGATTACGATAAAACATCTCTGTTAGTCTACCGATACCCCTCGTCAGACCGCCACCATATTCAAATTTGCGCGTGACCTGCTGTTTTTTAATTACGATTAATTTTTGAGTTGCAGCGATTCAAATACCCTGTGTTGGATTCTTTATTTAATCAGTTTTAAGGTAGTATTTTTTGTTTGGTCCTAGCGTCGTTATTTAGCGAGAAAATGGCATTTTTATCTAAGAGTCCGACATTTTTTTTTACAATTCGCGCAGCATTGGGACCATTGAGAGGGGTGAAGCGCGCGGTCCGAAGTGGTTATAAAGTAATAAGTCTCGTATACTTTATAAATTTATTTCGTATTCTACACGTAAAATGTCTTTTCTTATTGTGACTTAAAAAAAATCCAATAGCGTTCATATGCACGCCACTAGATAAATCATAAACTTCTTTATAAAAATACAATTGTTTAGCCAGGCAAAGTTCTATCTAGGTTTTCTTCCTTTTTTTTCAATTTTTCACTACAAAATGAAGCTTTTTTATCATAATTCTAGTTTCTCCTATGACACTTTTACCCTGCCTACGTGATCGAAGACATGGGATAAACCAATTAAGATATTGGAAGCCTATTGTGAAAGAGTCACGATAATTGATGTGGGCGTATAGTTCATCAATTATCAAGTGGTGAGTGATAACATATATTTTGTGGTAGTTTAGTTTGGGCAGGAAATTTTGTTTATAATGTTTGATAGGTTTTTGGAGCAATTGTAAAAGTAAGTTCGAAGTAGTCATTCTTATTTTCCTTGTTGATAAAAATACTGTAGGGAGAATGGGGCATCGCAATGGAGATCGGCATTGGGCCTATCACTTAGGCCCAATGCCGATCTATGAGGGCTACCTATTAAATAATGTTGCCTGTAGAAAAAGGGAAAGGCACAATCTATAAAAACTTTGTTCACCCCAGCGATTACTGGCCTTTGTAAAAGTTACTTAACTTATACAATGTTGAGCCGCAAGAGCTAACCAATGCGTATCAAGCCTCTTAAACAGTATAGATTACTTAAGCTATGCTTGTATTGATTTCGCCAATCGAACTCGGCCAAAATTTTAAAATAATTTTGAGATATAGCTGTTTTAAACTAATCTTATCAATTAAGTTTATTTATTTAGCAATCCATTATTATAAGGACTAAAAAAAACTCGGAAAGGTTGAGTTAGAAGTGTAACCAGCAAAAATAAATCTTAATTTGAGCGATTACGATTTGGGCGATATTAACCGACTATGCTTTGTCCAATGTAGGCTGCTAATTTTGACAGTTGACACCTATATAGAAGGTATAAAGTTGCTATTGCAATGTCAAGCCAAACATAAGGAAACAAACGCAACCTTAGTACGTAGCAATAAGGAAGTGACACCTGTCAAAAGTATCATCCTACATTGGACAAAGTATAATAATGTAAGAATGTATGTCACGGAAGAACTGAAGTTTTGTGGGAGTGGATATTATTGTCTACCCTCCGTTGCAGTTTTTCAGTTATTTGATACCGGTACTAATAACTGTAAACTCACTGTAAACTGTTTACGACATACGGCTATCATGGTATCAGATCGCGAAACAGCACTTTTTTGTGTAGTGTTGTATTAAAACAAACGGATCATCCAAAAGTTGGCTACCACCGGAGCTACATGCCTGCCCGTAGCTACCCCATCTAATTAAATATAGTACTGACCATTGTAAATAGCACTGTAGCAAATATTTGAAAATATTATCGTCTAAAACGTGAGAACACTTCATTATCAGTAAACGTTTGGCCTGATCCTTTTTCGCTGTTACATTGTAATTTACTCATTACTAAATTAATTTAAGATCTTGGTATTATAGTTAGAGGTGTTAATTACTACAGTCACATTCCCTTTGGCCGTTTTCAACACTATTATGCTTTGATCACTTCGTACCTCGTTTAGTATAGCCAACTCCGAAATAGTAATGTGCGATGGCTTTGCATGACATAATGTCTCGCCAACATCTAGTCTTAAAATATTCGCATCCATTGCTTATATATTGTTAAGTATGGTACCTTCACCAAAAGATTCAATTACATCCTCGTAATACGCCAAATATCCTGGCAAAATTCATTCCTCAATCGAGAACAAATAGTGCAGTATCAGACAAGTTAATCTTAGAAATATTCATCACCGTAGGAGTTTGATGTAAGTTCTCGTAGTAGGTGGTACCTGACTTTTGTTTTTTGTAGAAGTACCTCTAGTCTTTTGTTTCAAAGTATTAGTTCTCTTGTATGATGAGCATATAAGTAGGTAACACGATCGCAAATGTCAGAGTCCCTAGTTAAAACACTGAGATTATGTCTGCATCACGGCTCATCACTAGAAAAATTGTGCATCGTTTTGAATATTTACAATTTTCCGTGCACGTTCAAGGTCTTTTATTAGTTTTGCTTTATTTGGCCCATACCGGTTAACAATAAATTGTTTTAAATTGTCATGGTCACTTGCATTAGAATTAATAAAATCGGAATTATTATCACGTCTTTTATTTTTCCGACATTTCTGATAGTAAACAAATAACTATGTAATATTCAAAACAATTTAAATAATACATTTTCGATTCAAACAATTCTTTCTCCAGCGCTTAAAGTGGAACTCTACGATGTACACTTTTTAGTTCACGGCAACTAAAATACACGAGTAGAATTACAGCTAATATTTAATATAATAATCGAAGAACGAGTTTGATGGCGCAATGGTCAGCTTATCATTGAGGAGGTGAAGTTAAGTTTTGACATCATAGATTATTGTAATTTAAGTTTGACATTACTTATAGTTAATTGATTACTTTTATAATGTTTGCATGCCATACTTTGGCAGAACATATGGATTAATTTATTGTCCCTTAAACATCTACACGTGAATGTATTTACCATGTTGCATGCAAATAAAGGATATTCTAAGTAACTCTTACAAGAGCTGGATGGGTGACCAAAAAATATTATTTATTCCGCGATTTGGAAGACACTTTAAGTCGCTAGACCCGGCTAGATATGCAGTCATTATCATCTACAAATTTACGTCAGACCCGAGTGTTGATGACAATGAACTCAAGAATCTCTCTTCCAAATTAAATAATTCTTCACCAATACTTAAAGTGCAACCTCTTTCCACAAGAACGGGATATGGGTCGTTCTTCTTTTTCTGTCCTTCGTCTTATTATGGCATCTCGTTGGAGTATTGATATTTACGGTTCTTAAGTCGGTTCGAATAAACGTCCATATTTTTCTTATCTATTAATATTATGTATTTTTTCATTTTCTCTAACCAACATATTTTTTCGTTTGTTTTCCGTAGAATGCCGTGACAGAATGGTAAACCGAAATGTGGTCTCCACAGAAAAAGGCCACTCTGTCACATATTTTTTTTAAAACCAACATTAAAAAAGAATTAATATTTGCCGCAAAGGAAACTTTAATTAGTCCTAATGACAACACAGATGCAATTTCTTTTAAATTCCACACAGAAAGCACAATTATGGATAGTTCAAAAACAAAAAGAAAAACAGAAAAACGTCGTTTCACTGTCGGTTAAAAAGAAGAACGACCCATATACGTGAACTAAACCGCATAGTACGGCTTGTATATAATAAAAATAAAATAAAATTCACATTAATTTTGGTATCATACTAAACAGAACTTGAATTATAGACAGTAAATAACAGTCACATCTTTAACTAAGGAATCGTAATCTCTTTCTCTAATTAAAGAGACATATTTAGATATTGTTTGATGTTATCTAAACATAATTAGAGTGAGCATCAATAATTATGTTGTCTCTGGAAAAGCTTATACCAAACCTGTATACAGAGTGGAGATTGTAATCTGTGGCTTTACCTTGAATTTTGTTACTATTAATATCACTAAAATGTATTTCTATACCTTCAAAACAGGTTTTCTTAAACATATCTAGAGATATCAACCAATTACTATTACCACTGCCTAGGATTTTCCTAATAATACGGCACAGAAAGAAAAGGCAATTATTATTACATAGGTCCAAGGTGGATTATTGGGTGAAAACAAATGCAGACAGGACGATTAAAATAGGATTACGTGCCTTTGGAAGCACCTATTCGATGACATGACTCTTGCGATAATGACTTGAAATCCGTACCATTAAAAAGTTAACAAGCAAAAAGATTTTTTAAATATTAATAAATATAAAATATTTCACATGTATTTTTTAAAATTTCCTTTCTTTATTTTTAAAAGAGATAAAAACAGATTGATATATTTCCAAAATCTTTTATTAAAGAAATTTTTAAGTAGTAAGGATTATGAATGTTTTAGAACTATTATTTCCAGGGATTTTTCAAAGCGGCTTCAGTGGTTTCTTACTGGTTGAAATATCCGATCTGAACCAACTGCACCGAATTCAATCCACGTCATAATCAATAAAGCTAATAGTTCGGGTTACTACGAGGCGGGTTATCGGAAATATTCTCGATTACATAAGCTATTCTCAAAGAAAATAAAAGCAGCCGACGGCAATTAATCGAAAATAACGACGTAAATATTGCGAGTTTACGCGTTATAATATCATAAGGTCTGCATTTATTTATTAATTTATTCAGTTCAACATTTTTTTTAAATCTATCTTATCCAACTTATGATATACTAACTGCTAAGTTTCAAAACATTTAATGAGGCTAAAAGAAAATTGGGAAGTAGCAACAAAAACCACAATATTCGGGTTAGTTCGAGTTGCTTGTTATTTTAAAATGATCTAAATTTAATTTAAAATTAGTTTATTTTTTATTTAAATGAATTATTATGACTGGCATGAGTGTGTCTTGCAATAAATAAATAAATATTTCTTACATTCACACCAATTAGCCTAGCCCAAAGTAAGCACTGTGAGGCTTGTGTTATGGATATTAGGGTAACGGATAGACATACATAATAGGATACATACGTATATAATATTCATAGAAATATATATAAATGCCCATGACTCAGGTACAAATGCTCGAATTCATCATAAAAACATCTGCCCCTTCTGGGATTCGAACCCAGGACCGTCGGTGCGAGAGGCAGGATTGCACCAAACGGTCGTCAAAGTCAACGGTGACCAATAATTATCAGAAAATACGAATCTTCATAGAAATCTATAGCGCATTCGATAACGAGAATCGTACTAAAATCTCTTTTGTATGTATTTAAAAATTCGTAATAAGATGACGCAGTTCGAGGGCTATCCGGCTGTACCGGATAGTCTGTTTATAGGAATCTCTTACTGAAACCCCACGACTAATCACTGGCAAGTTGGCCCATACATATGGCTTTTAGCAGGCAGTCTTCTGCGAATCTACTTGATTGCCCCGGGGACAAGTTACTCCCCGGCTACAAGGTACAAGGCCGAACTATTTTTATCCGCTAGTTATAATTATACTTTATTTATAATGTAGAAAATATAAAAGTACAAAACATCATTATATTTAGAATTAAATATGCACCATTCTCAATAATATAGTGTTACAATATTTAATTAGAAGCCATTTATTATAATAGACTTAGATAATTTTGGCATCTCCTTTTAGCCCTTTCGAGCCTGAGTTACACGATCGTGACGTGCGACTTTGAAATATTCAAACGTCGCGCATAATTCGTTTCTACGCGCTAAACCGACGACACATGGATCGTACGTTTGTCAAGTAGCTAGTGAGAAATCGTTCACTTACGATTACGGTTTAGCGCGTAGAAACGACTTACGCGTGACGTTTGAATTTTTCAAAGTCGCACGTCACGATCGTGTAATTCAGGTTCGAAAGGGCTAGACTAACTCATATCGTAATTATTGTTCTGAAAGGAAATAAAAATACGATTTTCAATACTGTATCGAATGCATTTATTAGACTCTATTAATGAAAATTTAAAAAGAAATTTCACAGTGTAGTTAAATAAAGAAAAAGATATTTATCGTTAGGTAAATAGGCAGGGGTGCGTCTCAAATATTTTAGAACAAGCTGTTATTACTTTCTTTTGTCACCAAAAGGCAGCAGAGTATGGGTAACAAATTTTCCTGTGTATTAAAAATATGTCGTTGTTCACTAAAAGCACTTAAACATTTTCATACATAATATGTATACTTCCCAGAATAATCCCAATTGTAATTCCCAGTATTCATAATTTCTAACAGTTCGGTAAAAATGCGCTGTCCTATCAGATATTAGAAATTTAAATGTCACTTAAAAAGTAATATAAATATTTAAGCTTTTTGGCAATAACAATGCGTTGAAAATCCTGAATAAAATGAAAAGGAAAAAACTTTCTTAATAACAAGCTCTTATTATTACCGCATATAGCATTGGGTCTTCTAGATGGATAGCAGAATCCACATTTATACCAAATGGAACGAACTTACTTTCCCAAATTTGATGGGGTTGCATACGGATATAATATAGGACCAAAGTACTCATCAAGATGAATCAACCAAGCCCAAACTCAAAGGCGTTATGTCGTTTTATAGCGGTGTTCCTATGGCCACCTTCCAGCTCCAGGATCAGATCAGCTCCATATAATCATAATATTGCATTGTCAAGCGATATACCTATGCAAGCAAATTTCAGCTTTCAGTGGTTCATATTTAACTTGCAAGATTGCATTACAGACACCGGGACAGGAGAAAGTAAATAAGAGCTTGTTATGAGTAAAAACCTCCATCCAGCTAAGCGAGCCTTTACGTTAATACGATGTTGCAATATAAGAATATTAAAGTAAATAGTAATCGAATGTCAGTAATCGATCATGGATACAATTTAATCCAAGACGACAAGAATCATGTCAAGACTAAGTTATTCACTGTTATAACAGCTTCAGTGACCGCTTCAAAATTAACAAAAGTAAAATTAAGTGGAATAAACCTTCATAAAAAAAGCTAGTGAAGTAGAGTTTGAGAGTGTGTCCAATTACTGGGGGAGAGGAAATGTATTGGTTTAATACGTTAAGGTCTATGTAACTATAGAAAGCTTCTGTGGTTTTACCCACTCTTAAAGACAATAAGATGCTCCAGATTTGTTTATTGGTGATGATCTGGTAATGCTTTTGATTTAGGAGTGAATGTATTTGCTTTTGACATCCCTACACATCTGGTTACTACTTTAATGTCGTCGCTTTATCCGGAGGTCTCATATCCAAAATAATAAAAAATCATGGACATACATATTTTTATATTTCTTTACTAATCATTTATTTATGCTATACACGGGTGTTACTTAAAAATGTGTTATAGTGCACTGTAAGGTGTATTCCATTTTCATAATTCCTTCTTGATCTAAATTATTTTTGCCTTCACCAAATAAATACTTTTTGAGCATTGTAATAGCGCATAATGCATCTCTAATTGTTGGAATCTCATTTACATTGTAATCCTCTTCCTTATCCTCCTTTTCTTGTGTTTGAAGCACAGACTCAATAATTTCATTATCAGTCATGTTATCAGTAATGAATATGCCTTTCTTATCACCGGATTCAACCAAGGAGCAGGGGTATGGGTCATACGCCAAAAACTAATTGGAGCATGAACATCATATATCCCAGTAAGCTCATTCATGAAATACTTCAACATTATTACATTGTAAGATTGGTGACCAATAAATTACTCTACCATGAGCTGGTGAAATACCCTAAGCTTACTTTTCGGCGAAGTCAATACAAGATATCCGTCAAGTCATGATGCAGCAGTCAGCTGCCATGGAAAGTTATGAAATCAGCATTCAGACAAATTAGTCAGAGAGGGTTCACTGTTGGGAAAGAAGATATTTGAAGTACCCGAAGTTTTAACGTAAGAGCATGTGTTAGTGCTCTACTTTCTTCTTTCTTTACATCTTTCAACAAAGATGTTATAATTATTCACTAGAATTAAATGGTCGAAAAGGGACATATTTTCTTGAATGTTTTCCGGATTTTTTTATTTTAAAAGAAAGTAATATTGATTTACCTGAGTCTAGTTAAGATAAAAAATCCTTTTCTTCTTTACGAACCCAGGATGAGACGAGAATGTAGAATATTTTCATATATTGTTGTTATGTTATTAACAATGCACAGTAAAAAAATACCTACACAAAATAACTAGTACAATCTATATCGTGTAAGATGTAGAGAAATCTTTATTCTGCCTTAAAATATTCAGAACATTACCTTTTTTTATTCAATAACATAAAAAATGTGACAAATAGGAACAAATTTTTATAAAATAAAAACATTGTCATTGTCAACTTATCAAAAATAAGAAAAGAATATTGTTTTACTTCGAATCTTCCACTAGAATCATTATAACAAAATATAACAGTCCATAACGTCACTGTTATCAGAATTGACCATGCATCATTCTTAATAATACAATATCGTAATATTTAACTAGAAGTCATTAATTAAAGTTGACTTAAGACAATTTTGTCGCCAAGCATCTCCTACGATGACGCATATCGCGTTATTCGTAATTAGGATGTTGACACACTCAGAGCAGAAATAAGAATTAGAATTACAATACTATATTTTTTTTATCCTATTATCTATTACCAGACTTGTTTAATTTATAGATTTAAACTAGGCGATGCAGTCGCTAAGCATAAAGCTACGCTAGCACCATATTTTGGAGCGGAGCGTAATACTAAAAAAACATAAAAAACATTCAATAATGTTAAGTAAATTTTAAAAATCACATTCAAATTAACTCTCTTTGAATGGAAAACCCCAAAGAGCCAATGTTTTTTGGTTATAACTTTTTTATTTTTGTGAATTTCAAAATTCGGGCTCCGTCACAATCTGGTCTTAAATATGTCAAAAATTATTAAAATCAGTTAAGAACTCGGGAAATTATGGCGTCACAGACATTGCGTCATTGAAGCTAATCCATGGGAGCTCCGCTCCAAAAATAGTGTAAAACATAACTATCAAATAGGTGCGCTATCAAGCCAATCGATAAACTATATGTATTGCAATTAATTTCAATTATTGGAGCGGAGCGAGCGAAGCTCCCATGGATCAGCTTCAATGGCGCTATGTCTGTTACGCCATAACTTCCAGAGTTAGTTCCCAGATCTACACATTTAGGACTAGATCGTGACGGAGCCCCAATTTTGAAATTCGCAAAACTTATGACGAAAAAATATTGGCTTCATGGGATTTCCTATTGAAATATTTTTGAAAGTTTTCATTCTTGTGGAATTTTAAAATTAACAAAACATTATTGAATTTGTTTATTTTTTTTAGCATTACGCTCCGTTCCCATACGAGTATATGATGCTAGCGAAGCTTTATGCTTAGCGGCTGTATCGACCTAGTTAATGGTCATATTATAGTTCCCGGCATTTAAGTTGAACATGATTTTGAAATCACGTGACATGCGCAGTAGTGAATAATGTACCTAAACTTGCTAATGCGCATGTCACGTGATTTCAAAATCATGGTCAACTTAAATACCGGGGATTATACCCGTAATCTAGACAATAAATTGTTGTTGAGAGTCTGTTTTTGTTTTCGTTTATTTCTTCATTAATTAAATTATCAAACATTTAAAGGCTGTCCAATATTTCTTTGAATTATTTATACGTGACTTGTAATTGGAATCATTCATGTGTCAAAAAACTACAAATAATATCAAATAATACATGAGAAAAAGATAAATGATATTAAGCAGGAAAGATGTGAAATTCTTTTTATCCTGAAACTAAATCATTTTTTTAACTACAAAACGGTAATAATGAGTTTCAAATAAACTAATTGGAGCGGAGCGAGCGAAGCTCCTATGCATCAGCTTCAATGGCGCAATGTTTGTTTCGCCATAACTTCCCGAGTTCTTAATCGATTTTAATATTTTTTGTGTGGAATCGAATCAACAGGTTTAGGACCAAATTGTGACGAAGTTTGATAATTGGTAATCGCATAAATTCCCATCGAAACAAAAAACAACATCTTTTTTTAGATATTACGCTCCGCTCCAATATATAGTGCCAGCGTAGCTTTATGCTTAGCGACTGCATCGCCAAGTATTATAAATTACTTGATTTAGCAACAAGACTTTCAGCTTTACTTCGTGTATCTTCAGCTTAAATGAAGCTGACAAAAATACAATGACGGTTTTGTAAATTGGCAATGACAGACGTCAGATTACACTCGATGTCATCAGACGTTTAATAATAATCGATAACTTGGAACCGTTTAATTGAATAAATTGTGTGTATATACCTCCTTGGATTTATACATCGGACAACACTTTTAGAAAATTTATTAAAGAGTGTATAGCTTGGTGAAATGGCGATCGTACCTTTGTTAGGTTTGAAATTTATATGACATAAATGTACTAGGTCTGCAATACATGCTGCTGTTTGCAAATACTGAGCGAAGCAATCAGTTTTTTGAAGGGTGATTATTCCTCGATGGTAGGTCCGATTTAAAAAAATTTTTTTGCACATTAGTCATGACCACGATGTGAGTTTTCGCGCCAAATTTCATCAATGTAGTCTCAGCGGTTTGGCTGTGATCAGCTTTTGAATTTTTCTTTCGATGATTAATCCTCCATGGTAAAGCCTATATTTTTTTTACATAGACTATGTCCGTCAGGTTATAATCATGCATGTTCATGCCAATGCTCTATAAACATATTTTTTATTATATTGTAGAATTAAAATGCCTAAAACAAAAAATTTAAACGATTTAAATGGGTTTATACTTACTGCATTGTTTTTAATTTCAAGGGATATTTTTTTCTTATTTATTTATTATGATGTAAAATTACATAAAACAATAACAAAAGAACCAGTATTATTCAAAATACTTTAATGTAATTGTCACATTGTTTATTTATAATTAAAAGTAATCCACATTGTGTTTGGCGGCCGTTTGGTGCAACGGTAGCGATCCTGCCTTTCGTACTGACGTCCTTGGGTTCTAATACCGGAAGGGGCAGATGTTTGTGTGATGAATACGAGCATTTGTACATTTATATAAATATCCATGTATAATATATGTATGTTTATCCGTATCCATTATACAAGCTGTGTAGTGCTTACTTCAAGCTAAGCTCAAGTGTGAGTGTAAAAAATATTATATTATTGTTGTGAAGGCAACCATCGTAGTCATTAGAGTGACCCGTTAAGAAAGGGTTAAATTAAATTAATAAATCTGCCCAGTTAAAACCAATTCTTACTTGTTACGAGTTCAAAGTTACATCGTCTTTATTTGATACAATGTAAGAAAGTTAAACGCTGTATTCAATAGAGTCAATTTTCCACTGATAACTCCTGGCGACGGCTCGTTAGCTAATCAAGAGTGCGTACGTGCATCAATGCACATAGGTAGTGCACTTTCCTCCTACATATCGATGCCAGTCATAAGGTAAGTACAGTTGCTATTCCGAAATCTGCAGTTAAAACTACTTTAAAATAAGATGAGGATGTCTGTATACTTATAATAATATTTTTTATTTACTGATTCGACAAAAATATCTCTTTTATGATTTTTATATATTTTGTCATTATATAAAAGTCTCGCCTAAGAATAGCTTGTGAGCAGAGTCAATTTTTTCTAGTATTTTTCTATTAAAGTAATTTATTATATAAGATAGCATCAACTTGTAAGATTTCATTACAGACACTGCAACAGGTAAAACTAAATAAAATCTTGTAAAATAAGGATCACCATTGTCATGTCAAAGCGACGATTCTTTAACTAAGACTAAATGTGATTCTGCCTGAAGATCTACGAATATAAAAATTAACCTCATAAAAATTTAAACTTTATCTAAACAATATTTAATTTTTCATTATTTTTAAATGATTCAATGAAACAATAGTATTTATTTACTTTTTGCAAGGGGTTAGATACATGGAATATCAATTGCGCATACCAATCGTTTGAATCATAAAATCAAAGAGATGGAGGAGGTCCAGTTTTTCTTGAAATTGAAAATTTCGCCTCAAACTAGGGAAAATGGCCTATAATCCACTACATAGAGCCATTGGTACTCACCAATCTCACTGGTTCACCGACGACTGCTGACAATTGCAAATGACCCATGGTTTAAGTTTTTAAATCATATTAAGCGCGAAGGCTCAGTGCATTCGATTTGGGATTGCATGGACAAAGTAAGTTTTGCAAGTGTCATGGAATGAATATTGAAGATCTCGATCTCGGTACCTGCTGTATTTACAGCACCCACCAAATCGCACTGAGCCAGCGTAATGGGTTAGGGGACTTTCCTTACGGTGTTTTCATCCTGTGAAAGCCTGTTCCCTGTAGTAAAAAGTAAAGCCACTCAAGGGTTCTAGCTTCGGCCGGGTATAGAAAGTGAAGTTTTTCAAATTGGCTTGGGTTATGGCGTTGTTTCTGAATTGCTTTAACACAAGTGCTTTAACTCCTTAATTTGGGTTAAGATTGTAAAAAAGAACATTATAATAATGAACCTTACCATTCATGGTGCGTGCAATAAATACGATTTGAATAATAATATTATGTGAAATATAGTATACACGTTATCATCAAATTTCATTTATTTTATTCGCAAACTTTTCTCTTGACCTAATGAAACCATTTCTTTAAATAGTCCATTCAAAGAAATCTTGAATGGGGAAGTTTGTAACTAACAGGAAAACGTAGAGAATTACCAGTAAATCGCGATAAAATCTTTTATAATTGTTAGTACTTAAGCAAGCGCCTCCCACAATAGGGAATGAAGATATTCCTTTGTAACTGATCAATTGTGGCGGGATTTTTAGAATGAGAAACCCGTTATTTTCCTTGACACATTAATATCCCGGTTATATTTAGGAGTAAAAAGGCAAAATAAGTCATTTATAATTATAAAATCAGGGAAGAAAATAAGGGTTGAACCATATCTGTCAACTGTAGTCGTCTTCTTATGTTTTTAAATTCTATTCTTAGGAACCTTATTTGCTGGTTACTACCAACCGAAATAACGGGGCTGCCACGTGCGATAGCACTCAGCTATCTCTTTCTCTTTACCAAATGACATTCCTGTGCAACAAGGATGGAATATGCTGACAGATTTGGGTCAAATCAACTCATAAAATTATTTAATTGCAATTATCCGCCTCCGTGGCCACCGGTTTCAAGCTCGGAGGTCCCCAAGTCGAGATAGTAAAAGCTATAACCTTTTGCCGTGATGACAAGTTTTAAACATTGTTATGTGTCAGGTGAAATAATAATATTTCTCATATTCACACCAATTAACCCAAAGTAAGCACTGTTAGGCTTGTGATATGGAAACCAGGGTAACGGATGGACATATACATACCACATAGATATGTAGTCAGGTACAAAAGTTAGTATGCATAACCCAAACATATGCACCTTTTGGGATTCGACCATATCTGTACGAAAGGCAGAATAGCGAGTTCCTCCGCTATTAAGGATTGGGGTGTATCGCTCAGCCATCTTAATTTGAAGTTTTGAAATTAGATAAAACCAAACACTTTCCCGTTACGAATAATAAACACGTGAGCCTAGTGGAAATATCATAAGAATGATTCATCAAGCCAGCACGTGCCGTCTCTTCAAGTGTTCCGAGAAACTGGTTGATATGATACCAGCGGCCAAATTTTACCATTTTACCGTTTGCCATTGACAATGAGTTCAAACCCATACTATTAATTTGGAATCAGCCGCATTCTGTTACGTCATGTTTATTAGGTACGAGTGATTTTAAAAGGCACGAGTTACTTACATAACATAAAGTACGTGACAAAAATGAAATGAATGCCATTGTTAGCAAATTTAACGGGTTATTCCGATGCCTAATGAGACGATTGTTTGTGTTCTCACTTGTATACTCAGCATGGCATCTAATGAGATTCGTCCACACTACATTAAGATGACACTTTTCCTAAAATGAATAATTATGACGTGAGTTAAAAGTGCCAAGTACTTAATTTTTTTTAATAAAAAATATTACTGATGTGCTTATTCTTAGATCTAATAAATATTCGGTTAGTTCGCTATAGATTTTAGACCCAAGGCAATTTAGTAGATCTATTCAAGGAGTACTCTTCCTATCATTACATTGATTTATAGTATGATATCATACCTAGGTAATGATGTTATTGACGATCAAGTCGACTCTTTATATTTTATGTTCAATTTTAAAATGTCTTAAGTGATCATTACTCTTAAGAAATATGTATGGTTTATGATATTCACAGCGTCATATATAAAACTGTTTTTAGTACATACAATAAATTTGCCATATTTTTTGTTCATCTTATTTGGTTCCATATATTCCAAACGAGGTGCCAGAACGAGGTATGCTACAGTATATCTAGAAATTAAATGATTTTTAACGTCGCCGTAAGGTAGGTCAAAATCGTCAAATACATGTATGTGTCTGTAATAATAATTAAAGTATTTCCGAGAATTTATAACCCGTCAATTTTTAAGGCCAGGGTGAATAGACACCTTCTGGGTTAGCTCGTTTCATCGTGGATTCAGTCTTGGCCCCCGGGCTTGATTGGGATCAAAAGCTAACCCACTCTAAATAAAAAAAATCACACAGCAATTATAAGGTAACGGATAGTCATACACATATGATACATACATATGTAATATTCAAGGAAATATATTTAAAGGCCCATGACTCAGATACAAACGCTATTCATCACACAAACATCTCTCCCTTCCGGGATTCGAATCCAGGACTGTCTGTGCGAAAAGCAGGATGGCTACCGTTACACCAAACGTTCGCTATACATTTTGAGATATTGATATGGGTCTTTTCAAACCCAGCATAACTGAAATTATGATTCAGAGGAAGTTCCGCGCGTTATACCATAACTTCCGTGTTATCTAATGATAACATGACACTATAACTGATAAGGCTAATAGTGGCTGGGCGAATTTAAACTGTAGTCGGATGCCATTACGTATTACATCTACAGATGAATAATGATTGCCAATTTATTGCACAATATTGTGATATTAAAAATATTATACTTTATCCAATGTAGGATGATACTTTTGACAGTTGGCACCTATATAGAGGGTATAAAGTTGCTATTGCAATGTCAAGCCAAACATAAGGAAACAAATACAACCTTAGTACGTAGCAATAAGGAAGTGACACCTTTCAAAAGTATCATCCTACATTGGGCAAAGTATAATACCGTGTTATAACCGCCTCTGGAGTTTTGGTCACCAATATCTCATCTGTCTGGCTAACCACCAATCATCACCAGACGACCGTTTGGTGCAACGGTAACGATCGTGCCTTTCGCACCGACGGCCCTGGGTTCGAATCCCGGAAGGGGCAGATGTTTGTATGATGAATACGAGCATTTGTTCCTGAGTCATGGATGTTTGTATATATTTCTATGAATATTACTTATTTATGTATGATATATGTATGTCTATTCGTTACCCTAGTATCCATAACACAAGCTTAAAGTGCTAACTTTGGGCTAGGTTAATTGGTGTGAATGTAGGAAATATTTATTTATTATTTATTTATCTTATCTCAATTTGATGCAATAACAGATATTTATAATTTTGGCTAGAATAATATTATCTCATTTATTAACAAGAATTATAAAGATTTATTTGTCATCATTATAAGTACTAAACTCTATATTACTTAAAAAATGAGATACTGAAATAGAGTTTTGTATGTACGTATTACGTATTACATCTACAGATGAATAATGATTGCCAATTTATTGCACAATATTGTGATATTAAAAATATTATACTTTATCCAATGTAGGATGATACTTTTGACAGTTGACACCTATATAGAGGGTAAAAAGTTGTTATTGCAATGTCAAGCCAAACATAAGGAAACAAACGCAACCTTAGTACGTAGCAATAAGGAAGTGACACCTGTCAAAAGTATCATCCTACGTTGGACAAAGTATAAATATTTTTATTACAACTGAAGAGTTACTAGAATATCACTTTTATCTAAACTAGCTAACCCAGCCACGCGTTGCTGGTATAACCCGGCCACGCGTTGCTATGGTAACTTTAATTGATTATAAAAACTGTTATTCTTAGGCTTATGGTAACTATAAATGGTAACAAACCCACACAGTCCTTCTTTTATATAGCAGAGATACAAGTTGAAGTGATCGAACACTTTTCAACAGAATACTCACTTTTTATACTACATTAGTTCTATATTCCCTTGATTCTATCTTATTGTCTATCATCGATAGTAATATCGAAGCTCAAAATGCGAAGGCACGTTACAGAATCGACATGCTCAGTAATTATTTCGTTACTTATGCAAGAACGGGTCGGAACGTCATAAATTATTGTCATACAAATATGCGGACGGTAAAGCTCTATGAAAATCCTGCAATTCTTTTTCCTAACAATGTTAAGAGGAAAAATAAATACTGTCATACAAAAAGCAAAAAATCTATTCCAAATTTAAAATTGCACAATAATTAGTTGGTTGACTTTATTAATTCTATTTTGTCAAAATAACTGCAGTATATACTTAAAAAAATAGCCCATATGAAATCTAGTTATGATTGTAACGATTTTATAAAAATCGCCAGAGTTATAGAGAAAAGATGCTGCCTAAGCAGTCATTCATAACCTACTTCCAGGATTCTAGAACTAGTAGTAAATAAATGCGATCAAGTACCTATTTCATGTCAGGGAATAGTAATAGTAACTTTATATAAATATATTTTTAATTAAAGAAATTATGTCTTTTATTTTCCTCGTAGATGTAATATAAAATATAGGCCATTTCGGTAAATATGTCGAAAATGGGAAGAATCTTTAATTATTATATTTTTTGTTATTAAAACATTTAACTTCTACATTCTATTTTTCTCTTTTCGAGCGGGACTCGAACGTACATCCCACGCTTTACGGGCGAGTGGGTTCAAGTCCCGATTAGCACCTGAGATAATCCCTCAACAGTGCCTTTGAAATTTTACATTAAAACGACTACCTAAAATTGTTACATTTAAATCATTTTTATCACAATAGAATTACTAGACTGTGTCGAAAATAAACGGCAAGCGCTAATTAGGAATTTCGCTGTGCGAGCGTTGCTGTGTGCGTGAATTGCAGGCTTCAAGTACATACACACAAGTACGTACACATACGTGTGTGATCGTTGAAAAACAAAACTTGGTAACATACATTTGATTTGATTGATAGTAAAAAGATTCCTTGTACATTATTTTTACTTGAGCCCTATACTTTTTTCGAACTGGGCTGAATCGAGAACATGTTATTTGAAAATTTCAATAAAAAAATTATTGTAGAATTAAAACAATGGTATGTCATAATATTCTAATCTTATATATTTGGATAAATTCATTTTAAAGCTGTCAATGCATTTTACGTTTCAAAATTGTCTATGTACATAATGAAGAATAATAATAAATAGTTTAGTACAGTTTTATTTATATTATGGATTAATTACAACAGTAGGTAGTAGAATGATAAAATATATCAAAATATTTATATATTTTCTTTATTATTTTATAATATAATACAGCTTTTAACCGCAGCTTCGCTCACGATACTGTACACTACCGATTAAAAGTTATATTTCTATCCCTCGGAATAAATACTTTTTTCTGGATGAAAGGTACCCTATGTACTTTACTGTACCCCTGACAAAGTGTACGCAAAATTTCTTGATAATCGATTGAGTAGATAAGGCCCCGGTAATAATATAGCAATAGCACGGCTCAATCTCATTAGGTTACTTTCAACAGTTTTCCTATATTTTAATGGATAGCTAGTAGTCTCCAGTTAGTTCATCTAACATTGTCCAATTTTAAGTGATTGGTGCACTCAATTTTCTCTACTAGTAAATTTAAATACGGTTTGCTTTTTCATGTTTAGATGAGTGCTTGAATCACCGTCGGCTATCAGTCTAGAATAAATTAGGCTGTGAGTTTGCACTAAAGATTTAAATCCTTCAACGAGTGCTACAGCTTTCATACAATTAGAGGTACCTTCATATAGCCTATAATACACGCCGCGCCCGATAAATCATTGTATTTTCTTTTTATATGACCTTTTTGACCAGCCTGCGCTCGCTACCACATTTATAATGGGAACTCCATGTGAATCGACGTCACCATTGTGCACAGCCATGTCATATTGCTCTTTAGCTGCATCCGCCATGCTTTGCTGTTTGACCAATTCCCAAAGCTTACAAACCTTAGTATGGCACTTTGCAAACAATTTATCACATATATGGTATGTCAAGAGAAGCTGCAACTTGTTCCAGACCTGAAAACCTCGCACATAAAACTACTCATTGCGTGATGATCAAGATTGAGGTCTGCGGGATTTTCTGGAATTTTAGAATTCTTGATTTCAAGTATTATATTGCATATTTGGCAAGTAAAATGAAATGTTGAAAGAATGCCTTTTCATGTGTCTTTGATCATTTTTAAACAATTCAGGGTACAATCAAAGGCTGAGTTATGATTAGCAATATTTTGAAATTGCTCATGAATATATGTAAAATCGACTACTCTATTGCCATTTGTCACAAAAACTTCTTGTTTATCGTTTTCGTTCTCTATGAGTATTTCAAAATCATTATCATATTCTTTTCGTGTATTTTGAAATAATTTAAATAATTTATTTAAAACATACAATAAAAGAACTTTATCAAATTGTCCCCAATTACCAAATTAACTACTACACATTTTCAACTTACTTACCCATTGTTAACTGGGTACATAGTACACAATCTCATAAAATACTTTATATTTTGATGGGAGTATGTACACTCAAAATAGCTAAAAAACTATGTGCCAGAAAAATCGCTGTCTCTAAATAGTACCTAATTAGAAATGCATCTGAATGATTCCAGAAATATCATACTTAGATCATAAACTAACATTAAAAGGTTTATCGCGTACTTTTACGTCTGATTTTTCTTCATGTTCGTAGTGTCTGATATTTTTGGAGTTACCTAAAATAATAGATGATGCTGTAAAACTTATGTAAATACATAAAATTGAAACTCATTCAATTAGCGAATACGGGTACAAGATAGAATTCATAAATTGATGTTGGTAGTGAAATTATATTCAAAATATTGAAACAGTCACATACATTGTTTTTCTATACAGTAGAGTGTGCTAACACAATAATTCGCGATCGATGCACATGTATTTATAAGCCACGGGGGCGTTTATATAAATGAAGAATTCGAAGCGTATTTTTGATAAAATTATATTAAATATTTTAGGCCATTTAATAAAAATATGAGACGCAAAATTTCAAGATTACATATTAGAGATTAAGTTAAATCAATTTTTACAAAATATTGCTATGATAAGATATTCAATATCCTCTAAATCCTAGCACACGTTTTTGTAGATATTTGTGCAACTTTAGATAAGTCTATCATCACAATTATATCATATTTCATGTGTAAACTTGTGTGTTCTCGCAAACATTAGAGACACATTATCCATGGTAATAATCATGTACATTTTTACGGTTTTAATAAACAATTTTCGTTAATAATAGGGGTTAAAGTATGAAATTGCCGTTTTATTGCAATAGGTTCTTTGAATTGACATAGAATCTTCATGGTTTGAGGTTTTCGAATGAAACTTTTTTTAAATGGTTTCTATGATGTTCTTTTTTTAAAAAATGTAAAACATTTGAATATCGACTTTCAATTGTTTTTGTTATTCAATTTAGACAAGAAAGATGGATACTGCGAAAATTCGAGTTATTTTTGAATACGAGTTCCGACGCGGAACTAACGCGGCAGAAACAGCCCGCAATATCAATGCTGCGTTTGGAGAGGGGTCTACTAATGAACGCACCGTGCGATTTTGGTTTAAACGCTTTCGTGATGGAAATTTCGACTTAAAGAACGAGCCACGAGGAAGACCGCCCACACAGGTAAATAACGATGAATTAAGAGAGATAGTGGAAGCCGATCCTAGTCAAAGTACCCAGGAATTAGCGGCATGGTTTAACGTTACCTTACCCACAATATTGACTCACTTGCGTCAAATCAATAAAATAAAAAAATACGAAAAATGGGTGCCTCATGATTTGACTGATCTGCAGAAAGAAACGCGTGTTGAAACTTGTGTTGCCTTGTTGAACCGGTACAGAAATGAAGGAATATTGGATCGAATTGTAACATGTGATGAAAAGTGGATTCTTTATGATAACCGGAAAAGAAAAATGCAATGGCTGACCCCAGGTCAAATGCCACAACAGTGTCCTAAAGCAAAACTTACCAATAAAAAGGTAATGGTAACTGTTTGGTGGTCTCAGCATGGTGTTATTCACTATAGTTTTCTCCGATCTGGTCAAGCAATAACGGCAGATGTCTATTGTGCCGAACTCCGAACCATGTTGACAAAACTAGCAGTAAAACAGCCCCGACTCATGAATCGATCTTCACCATTATTGCTCCACGACAACGCGAGACCTCACACAGCACGAGAAACCATTTTGACCCTTCAGGAACTGCAGTTAGAAACCATTCGTCATCCTCCGTATTCACCAGACCTTGCTCCAACGGACTACCATTTTTTTCGTGATTTGGACAATTATCTACGTGACAAGAAGTTTTCTTCCCAGGAGGCAGTACAAAATGCTTTCACACAGTTTGTGCAGTCTAGATCGTCGGAATTCTATCGCAAAGGCATTAATGACCTTCCCATTAGATGGCAGCAATGTATAGATAATAATGGCAACTATTTTGATTAAATAAATTTGTTAAAAATTTAAAAAATAAACAATATAGATTTTCAGTACAAATCGGCAATTTCATACTTTAACCCCTAATATCAACTTAACCGTAACTGTCATTTTTTCGCTTTTTGCTCTCCGATTTGAAAGGTATGAATTCAACCTACGCAACAGATGCACGCCATTCGAGTCAAGCCTGACTATCAAAATCCTATGGCTGACTTTGTCAAAAGCTTTTTGGAAGTCCGTGTAAATACAGTCGACCTGTACATGGTCACCTAGTGTTTTACTGATAAAGTTGGTATACTCTTACAGATTACTGACAGTTGATTTTCCTAGGACGAAACCGTGCTGTTGTTGGCAGTGTGGCTATAAATGGTGGAATAGAATATTGAACTCAAAGATCTTACCAAAGCAGGACAGTATACTGATAGGTCTGTAGTTGGCGCAATCGCTAGGATCTCCCGCCTTGTGTATAGGCACTACGTGTGCTTTTTTTCCATTCATTAGGGAATATACCCGATCTCTGAGACTGAGATTAGAAAGATAAATTATATTGTGGATACTAGGGTGGGTGCCTAGAGCGACACACATCAGCGGGATTTTTAAACAATGTTACTATCCATGTGTTAGGACCATACTACGGGCTTAGTCATCCAGCGAACTGTGTCGTGGGAATCAAACAGGTTCGGTCTTGACGCAAGGCGTAAATTCCTCTTTAAATTTTTGTTCTAAAGTCTATATTTTGTCTGGTGAATTGAGTTATTTTTTTCTCAGATTGTAATGATATGAACATTCGAGCGTAGTCAAAGAATTTTCAATGGTACAAACTTAATTATTCTTCTTAAAAAGGAAAAATGAAAATCACTATTTGTTTCATTGTTTTAATTTATTTCATGCACTCCTGTGTTTAAAATTCCCCATTTCAGAATTGGACTATCTAGTAAAAATACTAAATCCTCGCCTTTGGTTTGCAACACCTGAAATACGACTAGCGATATAACTAGAAATTGACACTTACAAGGTATATTCCAAATATGAGTAAATAAACATTGCTAAATACACAGATGCTTTAACAGTTAGGATGACTACATACATTCCGATAAAACGAATCACCTCAACCACAAATATTCAATTCAATTCTTTATTGCTGCTAAATTGGCTTTTTTAGGTTAAAATAGGGCACTACGCTACAAGTGCTCACAAAAGAATATCATACAACTGTCAAATTTTCTCAATTGATATTGAGAAGTCCAACGCTTCTTTAACCGATTGATCGTTGCTACATACAATTACCAAAAACGATAGCTACGAGCTAGATTTACGTGAAAAATGAAGATAGTTTTATTCTGAAGGTGTCATCATCGATTTAATAATGACACGGCTCCAGTGGCTAGCACCACACGCAAAAGAAAGTGATGGCACGCCAGACGTGCCGCAACGAATCGTTTAAGCTTACAACCTAATAAAGTCATATCAACAGTTTTGTCTTTTATGATGCTCTGTTGACTGTGCAAACGAGCAAACCAAAGTGAACAATATGACTAAAACGCGTCGTCTGAAATAGCAAGTACTGATGTTCAATCGAGAGAATCAGGTTATCTATCGGAAAGGACAAAATCATTACAAAAGCAAACTTTGGCCTCGAAATCTCCAAGATTATAATTTGGATTTTTTTGACTGTAACAGTTAAAATATTTGAAGAGAAATTGACCTTGAGTCTACATATTAATTAAATAAAGACTTACTTAATTTAACTGATGAAATCGTTTTGTTTTCCAGCTTAGAAATACTTGACATAACCGGTAATTATAATGATCACCTGTTAAATTTTACCGAGTAGGTTAAATTTGACCATCTCCAGCTATAACAGCTCACAATTGACGGTGGTCACAACCAACCCCCACATCGTCAAACCCTTAACGCCAATCGGCCTTACTCGATGAACAAAAGTTCGTGTGTGCGTTTTTTCTCAAATACAATACACACACTGCTGTTATGGATACTAACATAAAAAACAAGTTTAATATTAAACTCATCCAACTATAATATACACTACTCGTCCTAAGCTTTTTCACTCAATTTCTTTTACAACTTTTATCTTCGAATTAAGCATTTGAATGACTGAACACCCCCATGTTGGGAATATTAAGCTCTGTGAAACTGTAATTTTCTTTTCTTATAATTGAAAGAAGATTTTGCTAGGATTTTCCCACATTTTCACTATATCATAAATCATTCTAATGAAGAAATCTATTGTGCCATTAGAATTTAACGCCGCGTCGTATTTATTCCGATCTATTGGTTTTTATTTCTCTGTTGCTAAATGAAAATAAAAATTCCAGATATGTTACGCGTTCTCACACTTATACATATAGCTATACTATTTATTTTATTATTTATTTATTTATTGTATCAGATTCGCCAGCGACATACAATTATACAATGAAAAGCTTATTTTGGGTGACACATGTAAAAAGCATGTCTTTACAGGCAAATACAACATTTCTAATTCACTAGTCAACAAAATTTGACAAAGTTTCTTACCCAGACACCTGAGTATATATTCCCGAAGGATTTTGGTGTGCTGAATCCAAATCCGGTCGCAGAATTGCTCTATCACGTCAGGTTTATGAGATCTGAATCTGATCTAAATTTAACTAATGACAGTATAGGTAGTATGAAGAAAAATTGAGAAAAATGAACTTCGTAATACGATATCTCAGCAAAAAAAAAAAGAATTTGTAAACAAACTCAACGCCATTTGAAAGTTCAAGATTTGTACTTTAAGGTTACCCCTGTAGTTTCTTAGGTATACTAAAAACTAAAGGATCACATAACCACAAAAATGGGCGAAAACGGCGGTTTTTGCACTTTTAGGTTAAAATATCTCAGAAACCTGACGTGATAGAGCAATTCTTCCGGATTTGGGTTCAGCACACCAAAATCCTTCGGAAAAGTATACTCACGTTTCTGGGAAAAAAAATTGTTGACCTGTGTTATTTGTCGATTAGAAAAGGAGGTACCTACCTAACATTTTAAAAACAATAATTTAATATTTAAAATTTAACAAATTTTACATTTAAATAAATTTAAGTTGGAAATTTTCTTGAATTTAAACAATACGATACATAATTCAACTATTAGAATTGAAATTTGACAAACACTTTCTTGTGTTTGTCAACATGTTTTGAACAACAAAAGCGTGATCGAAATCTTGAAAGATGTCGATATCAGTATCTTTTAAATTATTGTAAATAAATTTTTAGTATCAGAAAACAAATTCAAGAAATATTATTCTAGAAGGGATAAAGTCATCCAAATATTTGGGGAATCAGGATAAATACAAAAGTTAAGATTTAATAATACATTACTAAGTACAGGTTACCACAACCTACTCAAAACTATCATATTTCGTCAACCGTTCGGCTTTATTTTGACAGTCTTTTGGTGAAACGGTAATGCCTTTATAAGGCAGGATCGTTACCGTTTCACCAATATGTGTTTGTGTCGTGTTGAATATGAGAATTTGTACTAGAATCATAGATATTTATTTTCATATTATGTCTTTAAATATAATACTGTATGTATTATATATGTATGTCTATCCGTTACACTAGTATTCATTAAAACATACCTTACAGAGCTTTCTTTGGGTAAGGCAAATTGGTGTTAATGTAAGAACTATTATATTTTTATATAATATTATATTATATATTAATATTGTAGTGGCGGCACTGGACACGATTCAGTGCAGAGTTGAGACAGCTCATTAGTGACAGCAAATTGGTGAAGAGCAAGCTTCAAACCTTAGCTCACCGTCGCAAAGTTACCTGTCTGTCGGTCTTCTACAGATTGTATTTTGGAGAGTGTGGTCAGGAGCTACATATGCTCATACCGCTATCACCTTTCTTCCATCGGACATCCAGACGCGCTGCGGGCTATCGCCATTTCTTGGTTGCTATTCCTACCTGTCGTACCAAGCGCTTCTCAACTTCTTTTATAATGTGCACAGCAAAGGCATGGAACTCCCTCTCTGCGTCTGTTTTTCCGAGTACTTATAACCCGTCTGTTTTTAAAGCCAGGGTGAATAGGCACCTTCTGGGTTAGCTCGTTCCATCGTGGATTCTGTCTTTGCCCGCAGGCTTGATTGGGATCAAGAGCGAACCCATTCTTAAATAATAAAAAAAGTATTAAGAAACAAAGTCAAGAAGTATTATTCTGATAGGATTCATTTCATTGAAATATTAAGGGAGCTGAAATAAATACTAGAGTAAACATTTAACAGTACAATTAGTAACGTACTGTTAAATGTTTAGATTTTACTTAGGTACAATATAAACCTTCACAAACATATTTCGCCTTCTAATATTTCTAAACTTTAGGTCCAACGTATAGAGTTCAATATCATTTGTGGATATTTGACGTTTTGTGATGATAGGGCGATGTGTCAGTATTAACTAACAAAAGTGAAAATGTCAGTTGTATGTGTATCAGTTCTCTAAGTGGCCACTTCACGTAAGGGAACGTCGGTCAACGCATGTAATAATTAAAAACAGAACTACTTTTAGTATTTGTACGTGTAGGATAAAAAAAGAATAGTACTAAGCAATAATCCACGTGCTAACAAAAAAGAGCTTACCTTGAACTTTTGGTTTCATTTTAAAACATTTATTCTAAATAATAGTGGACAGCACAGTTTTTTTTCTCGTAATATTATCATTTTGGCATACGTTACTGTCAAAGGAAAAAACTAAAGTAATTTCCAATTTATAATCTAAAACTCACCTTAATATATTTGAGAACATTAAGTGTTGTATTTAGAATTTGTAGTTTATTGGTAAGTGGTATTTTTTTTCATTATAACAAGGTATCTTCTTCAATTGTCCTTTTTCAAAACCAAGTATCATATTAAAAATATGATTACTAGAAAAAAGGCGACTTGTGTCAGGACTCAGGTGGGATTTTTATATTTTAGTTATTTAACAATAAAAAATATTTTGCTTAGAAGTTTTTTTTATCAACTGTTTGATACTTGTCAAAGTATTACATTCGATGTTAAAGATATCTAGTTATGTAGAACATGAAGGGATTCGGTTAAGAAACAGTCAGAAAGATTCAACGGGCCTATCAAGGTATTGGAAGCTGAATTGGAAGAGATCTCGTCTGGATAGCAAAAGGATCTGGGTTAGGGTTCTCACCATTCCATTCCCACCCTGTAAAGAAAAAGCTATAGAATAATTCGATATTAAAATTTTACTACAAAATAAAGGGCCGTCTTTAACCTATTGAAGGCCCTGGGATAATGGAGCACCTATGACTTTGACAGGACACTTTTTTATTATTAGAATACGCAATGAAAATAGATAAACAAGGTTTCAGATTTTTTTATTGACAGTCAATAGATGAAATGAAAATGAAACTTTAATTTAAATGGGGCGATTCTCACATATTTTTAAAATTATCTAAGCATGCTGAAATTCGATAGCTTTATTTTGGACGAGAGAAAAGTAGCTTTGCCAATGCAAAATCAAATAAACAAGTCGATCATATAATTGAGGTTCGATTTACTCTAATTAAATAAGTTTTTTAGTAATAAATGTCGGTATTGGTTTAGTGATCTGGCAGGAACTAGGGGGCCCCTATCGATCGCAGGGCCCTGGGCATTTGCACAGTGCCCAGTGGGAAAGAGGGGTCTGACTACAAAAAAATCGACTTATATCTTTCAATTCGGCTACCGAGCTAGTTGTTCTATTGGATGATTTCGTAGTAACATAATTTTTAATATAAAATCTAGAAACTATCACTTAAATATCAAAAAATATAAATGCTAATACAGTTGCTGAATTAGAAAAACAAAAACATGTTTGGTCTAAGCCCTTCATAAACTATTTACGACCAGTTGAAAAATTTATTTTTCCAGTTTAAATATTAAAAAAAAAGAGCTGCTTGAAAGAATTCACCATGTACTTGTTAGTCGTTGTTTTATTTATATTTTAATAATAACCAATTTAACCCCATTTACTGAGCGTTTAATAAAATTATATCTCAACACTGCGAAACCCATAGGTCGACCGCTTATATGAGTCTTAGCCCGCGGGGTGCAGGGAAGCGGGGGGCGGCAGGCGCGCATTAAGTACCCCCCTTTTTCCATTGTCCCCCTTTTTCCCTTTTATCGTCGTAACCCCGCGCCCCTGTATCTTGAAGCGGTTGACCTGTACTGATGTATCAACCACTTTTTGTAAATAAAAAATGTAAGATGGTGGTCGGTCCTCCTGTTCTAGTTTCTTACGCTTGTTCTTTTGGGAAGGACCCTCCAATTTTCGAACTGGTAGTAGACTCATTAATTTTTTTATATTCATGTAATGAAAAACAACTAATTAAAACAAACTATTTTATTTGCATAAATTGGCTAGTTAGGGTCATGCCCAATCTCAATATCGGAAGGTCATAGTAACACATGAATGACGACCTACTTACTACCTTAGACATCTTGTGATCTCGGCTAGTGTAAATAGTCTTTCTATGTTTAAAAACATTTCATGGATATAATATCCAATCTTCGTCCATAACTTCTTCTTTGTTCTTCTTCTTCTTGGCACTAGTTGCTTCTTGCGCCACCTGAGTCTCTTCTTCCATAGCCTCCTTCATAACTTCGATGTTCTTTTTAGGAATATCACCGGTCTCATAGAATTTGAGTCGGTCTTCCACTTGCTGACGTAACTTCTCACCGAACACCGTTGTAAGACTCTCTGAGAAGTAGTCGATCCTTGAAGCAATAGAGCACTTGTTCTTGTAAAGAAGTCGAAACTTCAGTATTAAATAAAAACGTAGCATATCCGATTAAAGATTTTTGAAATGGATCAATATCTTTTATCCGTGTCGTTTTGATTTAATCGATCTATCAAGCGAAGATGATAAAGATATATAGACGCTAGTAAACACTAAATAATTCTACTCTTAATCTTCTTATTTACATTATTGAAGAATACAAGGTCAGGAGTGTGTGAAGTGTTTTCCTTTTTTTATTCATTTTGTATTTAATGTCATTTGTATTGATATCGTAAACAAATATTGCGCAGTTATAAGCTTGAGATTACGGTTGTTAAACAACTTTCCTAAGGATCGGTCATGGGATGGGTGACTAAGAATCTTACTAAATCAAAATTGCATAAAAAATGGTACACTTAGATTTGTTATTTATACATGGTAAAATAAAATTTGACTGTCAGACAGCGTGCAATACTTGAATTATTTCTGAATACAACTATTATTTTAAACTCATTTAAAATACAATTCATAATAATACGTAGATGTACGGTATGCCGTCACAGAGTGACGTCTGTGACGGCATACCGTACATCTACCGTGCTCGTTTTTTCGACCAATAATTACCAAAAAGTCATTGTGTAGTGTGAGAATCCAATTCAATCAATAGTGGAAGTGTTAGTGCAGCTGCACAAGTGTTGGTGATTTTTAAATCGACTGTTTTGTCTTGAAAATTGTCTTTATATGATCAGCTGATCATTTCTATTTTTCACAAGTAGGGTAATTTGTGATAAAGTTATTAACAAGTGCCCACATTGAATTCTTTTATTTTGTGAAGAACAATATTTACATATTTCGTATTTGAGATTGGAGCCATCTGGTGGTGACCCTCAGAACAAGTTTGGTGTAACCATAAGAATGCTTAACTGCGGTGCAATCTATACAACTGTTTGGCATAATACCTCATTGAGTCATACTGTGGATACTGTTTATACCTACATTAAAAATTTACAAAACTTATTATCTATTTACAGGGACACATTTTTAATTATATATTATTTAATCCACAAAATTATATTCTATATTATTCCTAAAATTAGTTGTAAACATATTCACTGCACATTATTTCATAGTTATAAAAACAAGGGGGCACTTTTGATGGAATACCGCTTCCTCATACTATTGAATGCTTCATCTACTTACAATGTTATGTTTTATAGCATAGCAAATTGGAATGGTTTTTCTAATGAACTCTAGACACCTTAAAGTTGGTATTTTTAATGCAGGTTCCTTGGGTACAAGGCAAGAGGAATTCATTGTGGCCATGCAGGACTTGGCCCCAGATATTATGGCAGTAAACGAAACTTGGTTGAGACCAGGTCTGGATGAAAAAGCGCCTAGGGTGCCAGGCTATCGTTTGCTGCATACCCCTAGATCCGACGGTCGTGGCGGCGGAGTGGGTTTTTATATATGTAGAGGCTTGAGCGTTCGTAAGTGTCAGCACCCAATCACAGCAATGGTGGAGCAGATGTGGTTGAGTGTGCGTGTGAACAATAGAAACATAGCTATTGGAACTGCTTACAGGCCACCCAGGCAGGATATAAATGTTTTCCTAGATGCCATTACCATATCCGTTGTGTCATTATCAAACTATGACAATGTGATTCTGCTTGGCGACTTCAACATTAATCTCCTCGATCTAAACTGCAATCAATCTAGATTGTTTACAGAATTTTTGCATACTGTCAATTTAAACCAGTTAGTTCAAGAGCCGACCCATTTTACAGACCATAGTGAAACTCTAATAGATGTGATATGTACTAACGCAAAAGCCTTTCATATCAGAGTCAAATATTCACCAGACTTGGGAGGACATGCTATGGTAGTAGCGGAATTCAAAATTAGGAAAGAAAAACCAAGCCCCCGCTGGTTAACCTATAGGCCAATGAAAGATATCATTCTAGACCAATTCAACGCAGATCTCAACTCCATACAATGGTGCAGTTCTGACGAGTCGGAGGATATTAACACCATGGTTTTAGCATTTACCCGATGTGTGACTGTGTTGTTTGATCTCCATGACCCCATCAGAAAACGGAAGTTTAAGCATCCCCCCCATCCCTGGATAACGGATACTATTAAAGATATGATGCAAATTAGAGACAGATACCACAAAAGACTTAAAATGCATAATACACCAGCCCTAAAGCAAAGTTACAAGGAAATGAAGCAGTTAGTAATTACCGCTATAGAAGTAGAAAAAAAATGTTTCTTTTATAGTCACATAAATAAAAATATTAACAACTCAAGGAAATTATGGAAAAATTTGAGGAAGACAGTTATACCGGACACCAAATGTGCATTGGATTTACCTACTTTTCTAAATGACCCGAATCACATAAATACATACTTTCTAGATGTACCTGGGGATAATAAGGTGTCGATATCTCAACTGACTTACCTGGAACATCATAGGTATGGGAATGCAAGTTTCTGCTTACAACCAGTAAGTGAAGATTTGATTCTAAAAGTCATAAGAGGTTTCAAATCTAATGCTCAGGGGGACGATGGCATATCATTAGAAATGCTGCAACTTACTCTGCCTCAATCACTGCATGCAATTACTTCCTTGATCAACAAATCAATTCGGGAGTGTACGTTTCCCAGTAGCTGGAAAGTTGCAGTTGTCAAGCCTCTCCCAAAAACTGCTCAGCCCGAATCTGCGCAGGATCTTCGGCCCATCAGTTTGTTGTCATGTGTCTCAAAGATTTTGGAAAAGGTGGTCTGTGATCAGCTTACTGATTACCTGGAACAACACAATATACTTCCTCAATCACAGTCTGGGTTTCGAAGGGGCTATGGTACCGCTACTGCCCTGGCGGATGTGGTGGACAACCTCCTCTCTGGTCAGGACAGAGGCATGGTCAGTGCCATGCTTTTATTGGACTTCTCGCGAGCATTCGACTCAATAAATACAACTCTTCTCTTGTCCAAGTTGTCCTACTATGGATTCGACGCTAGGACAGTAAAATGGTTTGCTAGTTACTTGTCGCACAGACTGCAGTATGTAGAGTTGACAAAATTAAATGGACTCAAATTACAATCAACCCCTCTACCTGTGACGCGCGGCGTGCCCCAAGGTTCTATTTTGGGCCCCATCCTTTACATTCTATATAGCGCAGACATCACAAAAAGTATAACACACTGCCAGCATCATCTATATGCTGATGATCTACAATTATATCTTTCTTTCACTCCATCAGATTACGCAGCTGCTGCAGGAAAAATAAGTGATGACTTGGCACATGTGGCCGCCTGGTGTAACTTAAACAGTCAGACCCTAAACCCAAAAAAGTCTAAACTTATTATATTTGGTACCAAAAATAACCTACAACAAATAAAAAATTCATCTTTTGAAATTGTTCTAGGCGGAGTTACCATTGAACATGTTGAGGTAGCCCGAAATCTGGGGTTGGTCCTGGATGGCCGTTTAAGCTTTGAGACGCATATTGCTGAATGTGCTAGGAACTGCTTTTATCGCCTTAAACTATTATACAAAATTAGAGCATATTTGAGCGAAGAACTCAGAATAAGGCTATGTGAGTCACTGATTTTATCAAAATTCAACTATTGTGATACTGTTTATGGGCCATGCCTTCTGGCCAGGACCAACTGTTTGATTCAGCGTGTTCAGAATGCTTGTGCCCGGTTTTGCTTCCACGTGCCGCCGCGATCCCATATCACTCCATTTCTAAATGTTGCTAATATACTCAAAATGGAGGCTCGCAGACAACTGCATCTTGCGTCGTTGTTGTTTGATATTGTTAACACAGGAAAACCGCAGTATCTTTACGACAAGCTTGTATGGGCGCAGGAACACAGTAAATATCCAATGAGAGTCTGTACTCACATTTTTTCTACTCCTAAGCATCGTACTATGGCTTTCCGCGGATCCTTCAGATATGCTGCCTCGCGGTGCTGGAACGATTTACCGCCGCCTGTGCGTGACCTGAAAAATAAAACTACTTTTAAAAAACACTTCAAAATCTATCTGATGTCGCTCCAAAAAAACAAAGACATATGAGTAACTTACTTTTTGGTTTTTCACGACATGTCATGTACGGGTAGGTTTTCACGCCCAGCCACTGTATGGCAAGCAATTTGTCCACTTTTATAAATTCCTGCGTCCATATATATTTAAACGGCAAACTAAACCACGCGGTAGTACGTGGCACTACGTGGCAAAATTTTAACTTTGACTCTCGAGTCCAACAATGGCGCCGACTTGTGTCACCGAGTAGGGAATCTTTGTAAGTGTTGCCAATGGTAATTTTGAAATTCCGCTGACTTTCATTACGAATTTCCGTTAGCAATCTGTTTACCCTCGCAGCTTTCTCGTCAATAAAATTCGTCAATTAATTAGGTGTAAAATTTTGGTAAATAAAAAGTTTAATAAAATAATGATTCAAATTAAATAAAGAATAAGAGCATAATTCCATCAAATCACTTTTTAACAAAAAACGTAAGCTGGGAAATTGGTAACGTTGGCAGCTCTGAACATATACAATGTTTAGAGTTGCGTCTATTCTCCCGTCATTACTCAGAGTGGGTCAACTATTTACACGTTTGTTCCAGTTTGTAAATGCTGTTTGTTGTATTTTTTAATTACTTTTTTTTTTATCTTTATTTTTTATTGTATGTTGTGTGGTAGTTTGTGTTTATTATAGTGATTGTTTTTTGTATCTGTAATTAGTTTTTTGTTTGTTAAAGTTATTTTTTGTTTTTTTTTTTTTCTTTCTTGTAAATTTTTAACAGGACGTCTACTCAAGCGCCCTGTCAGAATAACAGCGCCTCTGTGTTCGTTCTTTCCATCTCCGAACGACGCAGAGGCTTTTATGCTGAGACAGGGTCCTTTTTTGGCCTCAGGCACACCATATTTGTATTTTATTTTTTATTTTTTTTTTTTAATTTTATTTTATTATTATTATTTTTTTTTATTTATCTTTTTACTATTTTACATGTATCCTTTTCTTTTAAGTTGTTACTCATTTTTGATTATATAAATTTTGTTGTTGTTTTGTTATTGTGTTTGAGTCCAAAATAAATGTTTTTTCTTTTCTTTCTTTCTAATAATAAGTCAATCGATTTCGTTATATAGGTAATTATAATTTTTATTTTATATAAATTATAATTGTCTATGCAAACGTTATGTATTATTTTTAGCTATTAAAATATTAATTACCGGATCGAAATTGTAAGAATGGCTGCATGACAAATATTGCTCACTCAAATTTGTCATGCAGTCATTCTTTTGACCTACATTTGAATCACTTTACTGGCAATAAGTTAAAGCTGCGAATTGAAGATCAGTTTTTCGCTCGATCAATTGAACTGACGTCCACCCAAAATTTGATCGTGAGTGACGAATCATCACTCGAGACTTTTAACTGACGACGTGCCATGTATTCCCGAGATTAACATAAATCCAACTAAGCGCGTCGCGCCAAACGGATTCACGATCAGTCGTGACATGATCGTCAACCCAACACAAACAGGTAATACACTTCCTAACAGCCTGGCCAATTGAAAACTGAAGAGCTGGCGTGACGCCAGAGAATGCAGAAATCGAGTTGGCCCAAAACCATCTGGAGTGACGCCACAGTTTTACGTCTGGACTGAATCGAAAAACTGATCGTCAATGCTCACTTTAAGTTTATTCGGTACATTATTGTTAATTTTTATAGATACTACATATAAGTTTTTTATGTAAATTTCAATTTGCATACATAAAAAACGTATCTAGTTAGGATATCTTGTATTAAATGCTTTTTTTTGTTGTATAAAGTAAAACTATCTCAGACACTCATGCTATGAAAGGCGCGTTAACACTTTGATCCCGGATGCATCTGTTATTGTTAGCACCCACCAATCATTAGGCCTTCGTTGAGGGTTGTGACCCATTTTCTCAAATAAGTTGACTTTCTTAAAGAAGACCTGCAGCAGTGAGAACATAATAGGATGATTTTGATGAAAGACATCAAATTACTGTGATTGAATCGTTTTATAATGTGAAAATTTCGATTTCGTTATTTTTTTAACACGTTTTCTTCGTAAGTTTTATTTCTATAAACTTTTATTAATGGTTATATATATTATGATCATTATCAAACAGGGCAACTATTTTGCTTCATATATTATTTTATCAAATTATTGTTTATTATATACGAGCCTTTAAAATAAACATGGTAAAAACCCCGTTATGATTATTAGTAACTTGTACCTTTTTTTTTTAATTTACGATAAGGAAAAAAGGTAAAATTTCGCTTATGTACGACGTATCTTTTGCTTCAGGTTGTAATCACCATATTATTTCCAATATTATTAAAACTATTTTTAATGCTACAAATTCGACTACGGCTGCTACGGCCTATATGAAATTACTTGATTTTTTAATTGAATTCATACCTTAAGAGTTTAATATAGTTTTTGGTGTTTTCACTTTTCGCGGTGGTCTAGTGTGCTGCTTTTTGTACATATCGTTTACGTAGTATATATTTTTAGTTTTTATTAGTGATCCAATGTACTCAATAATCTTCATTAAGTAATTTGTAGTTTATTCGCACTTTTGTCACTCAACATAACTTTTAGCTGTACCAACTAAAGGTGGAAACTATTACGTTAATGTGCCAATATATTACCTTGATTTATTTTATAAGTTTTTTGTATAAAGCTGTTCTTTCCTGAATAAATAAATAAATGATGTATCCGAATACGATCAAACTACTCCGTATCAAGATACAAGGTAACCAGCCATGTCATCATCCATTTACAGTTGTCACAGTTGAATGTGGCGTCATATCATAGTCAATTGACAATCGTCAGCACTGACGTGATCTTTACAATCGGTTGCCATCATGAGCCATTGTGATTACGCTTTTGGATCAATTGAAAAGTATGTATGCTAGGCCTGTCACTAAACAAAATACTACATCGATATTGACGCACGAGTTAAGTACAACTGTTTAAATATATAATCTAAGAACACAAATTTGTTGTTTGTCTGTCCGCTCTTTTTTTCCGCTCTTTTTCCACTGTATACGCGTTACCATAGCAACGCGTTACCGGGTCAGCTAGTCTTTAATCTAAGAACACAAATTTGTTGTTTATGTGTTTGTCTGTCCGCTCTTTTTCCCGCTCTTTTTCTATTGTATCAATAATGTTACCATAGCAACGCGTTACCGGGTCAGCTAGTAGAATCAAAATACGGTTTAAAAACTTGGATGGAATGTAAGCTTAAATTCTAGTTAAAATACATCGAAGTATATTTTACAATAATTTTGAAGCTCTATTGGGAATAAGAAATTTATTGGCGACAGATTTGTGAAACACTGACCACTTTCGCACTGACGGTCCTGGGTTCGAGTCACGGAAGGGGTAGATATTTGTGTGATGAATATTAGCATGTACCTGAGTCATTGTTATTTTTATGAATTTCTATAAATATTAAATATGTTTGAATTATATATGTATGTATATTAGTTACCTTAGTACTATAGTAATATAATACAACCCTTACAATGATTACGTTGGACTAGGCGTATTAGTGTGAATGTAAGAAATATTAATACAATGTCCAATATTTGTAATACTACCAAGAAATGAAAATCAAAATAAAACATATATATTCAAATTAAAACAAAAATACTAGAAACATTTTAACTTTCGTCAAGTGTCAGGTGGGACTAATCCCATTGAGCTACCGAGATCTTGGTTAACCCGTTGAATTTTTCCAAGTAGATTTCCCAAGCTGACGCTAGCGCCATAACTTCATGTTCTAGGACTCAATCGGAAGAGTACTCGCCTCAATAGCGGTTATAATAATATGTATAATAATATAATATAATATGTATAATAATATATGTATAATAATATATATATAATAATAATATAATATAATCAAGGTTCGAATTTCGCCAGGCACTTAAGACAAGTTGATTTTTTATAGTAATTATTTCGTAAGGTATTAAAATCTAGCAGTTATGCTTCAAGAAAAAAATATCATATGGTCAAAAATTGGAAAATTGTCAAATAAATTAAAGTTCACATCAACAGTTGTTGTTAAAAACTTGGCAATTAAATTATCGAAAAATATTTATGCGATTTTTCATGTCATTAGGCAATATTTTTAATTAAGTTTTGCGCTCCTAATCTTTCCCTGCGTAATTTCTGCTTAGTAAATTTATCCGTGTTTTTATACAAATATCGACTAAATATATGAATAACAAGGGCAAGGTAATTATTTCTAACTTATGGCTATGATAAGAGACCTCTTGAACACGAAACAGCGGTATTTTAAATGAGAGTATGTAGCTACATTTTAGTAAGAAGTAGAAAGAAAAGGAATCGAATTTATTATAATGATAATTATTTTACCTATATTAGCATGCAGGTCTTATGTCCAATAATGTTAGTTCTTGGCTATTATCTGCTTATGTTCTGTACGCAGTGGAAGTGAGAGTCCTACATATCCTTGCTGTCACTCGCGACGGGTATTTCCGCTGTGTCAACATACAAAAATTCCGTGTCCCCCCACTAACACAAACACCCGTACAGTTCTAAAGCGATTATCTTAAAATCTTAGGATTTTAGTAGATGTTAACGCTTCCCTTGTATTGGCATTTTTGGTGGAATACTGAAAGGCTTTTATGCCTTTTAAAGTTATTTAAAAGGTAACAAGTAAAGTAAATTTGGAATAAAAACATTATAGGATAGAAAGGAATCCCGATTTTTACGTAACAGGTATTATTCGTTGTACCCACTATATTCATATTGACATTTTCCCAGGTTTAATTGTTATGTTAATTTTTTTAAATGACACAGTTCTCAAGGAAATTTGTTTGACGTATTAAGGAATTCGAAATGTTCTTTAAGAAAGAAAGAAGTCGAAAGATAAAGCAGACTAAGTATGTAAATATTCCTTCGATGACGAATAGGAAGCCACTTGAGCGGAAGACGAAATTGAGATATGTGATCATTGCACACGCTAAATATAATTCGAACAGAAAAGTTTCAAAGTCGCTCATGTTTATTAAGCTATTCTTGTTTCTAATGTCATGATAGTAGATCGTTTAGATGTTAAGTGTTTCTGATTATGATATATATGTTGGAAGTGGAACAAAACCGCGTTATCTTTAGAAGCGGAGATTCGAAAATGGGAGAAAAGAGGCAGATGATTTTTTATTATTCATTAAAATATGCGACTCATTCTCTAAGACTTGAGCGACTACATAAAAAAATCAACACCTTAGATGAATAATTTTGCATATTTTTAAATTAGTTTGTCGTAAGATCGCGGAATTGCAATGAACTTACTTTTCATATCAATACTGTACAAAATCTTACTTGATTGTCCTGAATTGTTACGCAAGTTTAATTTTCGTATTCCCTACAGATACATCTCGCAATAAGATAACCCCCACTAGAAAACCCTCTAACTAAGCAGAACAGAATTTAGCTCTAATTCCTTATTTTATTGTAGAAAGTGCAATAGTCGATATCTTTACTTGATATCACCCAAAAAACTCCGTCGCATACTTTTATTGGACCTTATGAAAAAGTGAGTTATTTTTTCTCTCTTTATATTTAACTTTAGTCAAGGTTTGCTAATTTTGAATCAATTTACAATGCTTGTTAAATTATTGCATATGATCATACTTTGTACTTTCATTATCTTTCTCTTGATGTATATAATGTAAACAAATGCTGGAAAAATCTTTATAAAACAGTTACTTTTAAACATATTAAAAGATTATATATTTAATTTAATAACAGAGTCACCTTAACTAATGTTATATTTAATTAAAACTAAATTCAATAACTGAAATGTTAACAAAAATAAAAATAATACTCTAGGCACTAAACTTAAACTTTATTAACCTCAATAAAAATATCCCCTAAGTTATTCCACGTAGGTAATGTGCCCAGAAGACTGATAGCGCTACCTAGTAGTATCGCCAAACTTATACTCTATCTTTATAAATAAATTAATGAAATGACAATCCATCCATTAACTCTTATTAAAACATTGAAGACGTAGTTGTGTGGGTTCTGTTCTCTTAGCAAAGAAACATAAAATGAAGCATAAGATTTGTCATTATAATTAAAAAGGAAGAAATAAAATCTTTTTATGAATTACAAATCACATTTTAAATCAAGCCCAGCCAAAAAAACATGAACATGAACTGCATGAACTAACTTGCACCACGATTGCATTATCTAAATAAGACATCACGTGACAATCGTACGATGTCGCCTACACTGACATCAAACGATTACCTAATAATTCAATTGTACAACATCCATTGATCACTGACAAACTACAATTTCGAAACACGAAGTGTAGAAGGCTCTATGTACTCGAACCCAATTTGAACTGGTAAGCACACGTTGTAATTTTACGGATTCATTTCGTCATGATTATTTATGTGTAAACATATAAAAATTTAGGTCAAACTCGCATCGTAAGTTGATACTTATTTTATAATATAATGAGTGACTGAAGGGATTTTTATATATGGAATTTTATATTTAAACAGTTGACTTATTCAATCGTTAGGTAAGTCAAAACAATTACATAACTCCACTATAAATAATAAATAAATATTTCTAACATTCACACCAATTAGCCTAGCCCAAAGTAAGCTCTGTAAGGCTTGTGTTATGGATATTAGGGTAACGGATAGACATACATATATGATACAAAGATATGTAATACTCATAGAAATATATATAAACATCCATGACTCAGGTACAAATGCTCGAATTCATCAAAAAAACATCTGCCCCTTCCGGGATTCGAACCCAGGACCGTCGGTGCGAAAGGCAGGATCGCTACCGTTGCACCAAACGGTCGTCAACTATATATCCAGACTAATTATGCGAGTAACCGTTTCACTGTGAGCGCTATGAATTTATATCTTAAAATATAGTTCAGTCTCAAGCCTTCGGAATTAAAAATGATATTAATAACATCAATTGTTAATATTTTCAAGGCCGTTCTTCAAAATAATCGTTATGTAATTATTTCAATCAATAATAAATTGTAATTGGTTTTTATCTTTTCGAGGAGAAATAAATATTAACTTATTATTTTAAGGTGGAATAATAAACATCTTAAAACATCAAATAAGGCAAAATATTTGTCACTGCGGGAATTAATTAACTTGACACATAGATATCATAGTCCTAGTAAAAAAATCATTAAATACTCGACACTGTTATTTCTTATATTAATGGGTCGTTCTTCTTTTTTACCGACAGTGAAGCGACGTTTTTCTGCTTTTTTGGTTTTTGAACTATCCATAATTGTGGTTTCTGCGTGGAATTTTAAAGAAATTGCATCTGTGTTGTCATTGGTACTAATTAAAGTTTCCTTTGCGGCAAATATTAATTCTTTTTTAATGTTGGTTGTTAAAAAAAATATGTGACAGAGTGGCGTTTTTCTGAGGAGACCACATTTCGGTTTACCACTCTGTCACGGCATTCTACGGAAAACAAACGAAAAAATATGTTGGTTGGAGAAAATGAATAATTATATAATAAGGTCGTTTATTCGAACCGAATTAAAAAACCGTAAATATCAATACTCCAACGAGATGCTATAATAAGACTAAGGACAGACCATTGTCGGTAAAAAAATAGAACGACCCTAATATATTTTAATTAAGTAATAAATAATGCTGTTTGTTTCTCAAACGTTTAATAAATTACTGCATGAAGTCTGTGACGTCTTAAATAAGAAATGCAATGAATCTGTCACCTAATATCTAAACCATCCAACTAGTATTTGCTTATTAGTCTAATTGGAGTCACGGTATCTGAGTCGATAACCGGTTGGTGCAAAGGTTCGAATCCCGGATGGAGTACATGTTTGTGTGCTGAGCATAACCATTTGTTCTTGGGTGGGTCACGGTTGTTTATAAACTTATCTTTTATATCCGTTTTTAGTATCTACAGTAAAAGTAGTGCTTAGTTTGGGTCTTAAGAATTGCAGTGAGTTGGAGAAAACTGTTTATTATTATTACATTACTGCCCGTGGGTAAGTTATTGCCAGTGGGTAAGTGGATAATTTAACGTTTTATTAACCGTCAAAATAGAAAGGATATCCATATTTCCTTACATATGAATTATTAATAATGTCATTGTGCCATTAAACTATTATTTTGAATATATTAACTAGGTTTTCGGAATCGACAAAGAGGTCTTTTTTATAGAAATAAAGTTTTTTTATGTTGTTAAACGATAATTGTTGAATGTAATTCTATATTCGAATAGATTGCAGTCATAATTCCTCAAAATTAATTTATTCTTTTATTCGTCCAGTATACAAACGTTGAATACTAATCAAGTTGTCGTGATGATGTATAGGGGAAACTGGGTACACTTGATTCCCCCTTTTTATTTAGCTCTGTAAAATCAGTTTTATATCCTAGATTGGGGATGTGTTATAACCAAAATGTTAAGACATAAACTGTCCACGTTTCCTAAGAAGTAAAAGGGCGTAAGTCAATATTTCTAAATAACAAAAGACATAAACAAAGAATAGGGATTTGCACCAAGTGTCCTCGTATATGGGAGATTTGATCCCGCCTAAAAGGAGACTTGATCCGGGGACAAGTCTCCCATATTGGGGGACATTTGATACTTTTCGTGAGATCAAGTCCCCCATATTTCAGAGACACTTGATACTTTCTAACTAAGCAAGTCTACTCGAGCTTACTTTTAAACTTGATTTATAAAAAAAATAAAATGACATATTATATTTATATAATGTAATTCTTTAATAAAAAAAATCTATTAGGAACTTACTCTTTCAATAATCACAATAACATGCTATGGTAACGCGTATACAATGGAAAAAGAGCGGGGGGAAAAGCGGACAGACAAACACAAACAACAAATTTGTGTTTTTAGATTATAGATTCGAGATTGTCTATAGTTAGGCTCGTATTCAGGAGAGGCGCTCCCAGCAGCGACAGCATCCTTTCTTTCTGGCATATCCTTTCAATGTCATTGGAGATAAATTATAAGTTTTTGCAATGCCTCTTATTGACTTTCCAGCATAAACATCGTAGACAGCGTTTTTTATTTCTTGAATGTAAATTATTTCTCTCTTTTTAGCACTTTGTTTCGTCTTATAAATTCGTGGCATTTTTAGACCTGAAAATAATTTAGTCTATTAATTTATTAAATTGGCTGCATCCTGGGATTCCATCATATTCTACCTTCCCGCCATATTGATTAAAAATGATCTAAACTTTGAAATTTCGAGAAATTATAATCCTTATTTATAAGTTTTTAATATAATCTTGTTTTTCTGATTTAACGTTACTCGTTCCCTCGATCTAGAAATGACGCCAACAAAAAGAAATCATTATTCAAGAAATAAAGGACTTGCTAGCTACAGTTTTGTATAAAATTCATTCAAACAAATTATTCGCAGCCACGAAAAAATTAAAAGTAGAAATTATTAAAAGTAGTATTTCTTCGACCATTAACTTTACCGCTAAAATATATTTCCTAAAACTTATAACCCGTCCATTTTCAAAGCCAGGGTGAATAGGCGCCTCCTGGATTAGCTCGTTTCATCGTGGATTCTGTCTTGGCCCCCCGGGCTTGATTGGGATCAAAAGCTTACCTGCCTTTCGCACCGACGGTCCTGGTTTCAAATCCCTCAAGGGGCAGATGTTTGTATGATGAATACGAGCATTTGTACCTGAGTCATTTATATATATTTCTATATATTTCTGTTGGTGTTTATACATATGTTTATACATATGTATATTACATATGTATGTATCATATATGTATGTCTATCCGTTACCCTAGTATCCATAACACAAGCCTTACGGTGCTTACGTTGGGCTAGGCTAATTGGTGTGAATGAAAGAAATATTTATTTATTTATTATTATTTAAAGTAGTAGGTACTAACAAACATTGACAAATTGTGTAGCTTTTATTTGTTTTCGCGAAAGCGTAATTTGAGCGGATTCCGAAAAGTATGGGATCTCAAGGCATTTTTTTTCAACTGTTTGATTTTTAGTCAAATGACCGAGTTCATCCGCATTTGATTTGCATCACAACTATAAAAACAACATCAACTTTCGCCTCCTTATGCAAAAGACGCCACTCCACTGTCTCAATTGTTGATTGTAACGATTTAACATCGCGTGCTAAAATATGTCCTCTCGTAAAAGATTATATAAATCATTGTGGATGTACGTATGTATAATATGCTCCCATTTGTCTGTCTGAACATCTGCTTTTGATTAAATCGGTTAAGACATAGTCGTGCTAGTGAATTGAGAATTCTACGAATTATTTTGAATCCAAGTAGTAGAAGTAATATTATAGAAATCAGAAACAATGACTACTTCAATATTCAGACCCATGCCAATGTCGGTATTGAACTCGGGAACTTGGAGAGGCGTCACCGTGAAAACCTGTATGCATGCTACTCGGCCATGAAATTCGATTTTTTTTCCTTTTCTTTGTTTCAGTATATTTTGGTTTTTAACAAAATATAAAATAACATGCAGCTGTAATATTGTTCACGTTTATTTCCCTTTAATCAAAAAAAATTACATGAGACACTCATAAAAAATAAGAATAAGAATATTTATTTGCTAATACCATGTGTTACAATGACGGAATGTTATAGTTTTAAAAAGCTGAAAAATCAACCTAAATAAACAAAACATTTTCATCAAATTTTTTCAAAGAACTCTTCACCAGTCTATATGTATCTGAACCAATTTTCCAAACACTTTTCCCAGTTTGCAGCAGACACATCTGCTAAGGTTTTTTTGTTCGGCGCTTCGCTCGACGATAAAAGACTGGAGATATACGTTTTGTTAATATTTTATTTAAAAAAAAAAATACTTAATGCCAGATCAGGACTCCAAGGAAGATGACCCACAATGTGGTGTGTGGTGTTCAGGAAGTCCCTCGCTTCAAGATAAAGCGATTACCCTCGGAACTCGCTGTTCGGTCGCGCTTTATTGCTCATTGCAGTGAAAACTTCTAGCAGGCATTTCGAACTATACTATTTAAAATATAATATAATTTTAATAAACTTAGAGCCAAAGCCTAAACTCAAATTTCAGACAAAGTGCCCAAATTATGTCTAGGAATTAAGCAGGTTAAAGACATGTCCATTATGTGGTTAATAAAAAATAAACTAAATGAACCTATTATTTACTTTTGATACCAATCAACTCTTTCATAATTAATTGAATCGCTATTTCATGGGGTGAAGTTGATTCGATATACACTCCGGATGAGCTCAAAACAGTAATAGATTGGCCCATACAAACATAATTTATCTCGGGACGGGTCTGTCAAATGTTTTCCGACACACATATATTATATCTCTTAAATGTCCAACTAATTGAACAAAATCGTAAAATAAATTAGAATACCGAGAATCGACTAGCAATGTTAAGATATATTATGTATAATTCTATAGATAAATAAATATTCTTTAATCCGAAAATGCGTATGCTCGTACCCGAACCGCTTCTTTATCTCAAAGTGTTACGACGTTAATTAAGGCGAGTAACAGGTAAAAGAGTTTAACTTCTAAACTATCTCAAGTTACACAAAACGTACAACGTTTTGTGTAACTGGAGATAGTTTATTACTTAAGAAATAATTTTGAAGATTTGTATAAATACTGTTTTATTCTACACATTTTTATCCTTTCTTGTGTTAAAATAAGAGAGCTTTTTTATTGAAGTTATACCTTATTAGGCGCGTTATGAAAAAATGATGAGAGGGAAATTTTAAGATGCGCGAGCATCACTGTGACACAAAATTATCATGTTGAAGTTGGCCGCAAAAGCGACACAGAATAAACCAGCAGGATGAAGTTGGCCGTTAATTATGAATGTGTGTATGTGATTTTGAATTATATATGGTAGTTAACAATAATTTATGTAAAATTATAATAACAATTTTATTTTATAAACTTTTTTAAGTGCGTTTATTGATTTAAGGTTAACTGTCGGTATGTATTCTTTTTATTTGTTTGTAATAAAAATTATTATTATTTTTACACTACTATTGGTTAAACAGTTTATTTTAATGGTTTTGATATATTACTTGATTCTGTATACAGATATATAGAAAATCTGTTTATCTTTTGATCATTTTACATCACTATATAATTTATAAATATACCTTTCTTTCACATACAAAGAATACGAGCACACGTGAGGAAATTATTAGTTATCTTTGTTTAGTAACAATAAAGAAGTATAAGTTCTTACGTGCGTACATAAGTGCACACAACGGTTTTTTTTAAATTTTCAATATTTTTTATAACTATTTTAGATATTATTTAATTCATTTTCAATCAGTTTTTTTAATTTTCATAACTAGTTCGCATAATCAATATTGCATTTGAAGTATTGCCTTTCGGTTCCATTCCATTACGATCAGTTATTCTCATGGTATAATAGAATATCATAAAGGATCTTAAATACGTCACTTTTAAGAACGGAACTCCAAAGAAGATTCGCTTACATTTTGAAGTTCAATTCTTCTCTTTAAAGCGAACAAGAATCCGATTGACTTATAGTCTAGACATTGTATACATTAAATAATTACAATTTACAATGTGCTGGATTTTCATCTTTATGTAGTTATTTCGCGAACAGATTTTACTCACAATTTACGTTTTATTTTTGAATAATTTGTTAAAGATATTACGTGGAAAACACTTACGGCGTCGTTAGTATTTTGTATTTGCCTCTACAGACTTCCAGCTTGTAAATATATTAGAATAAAACACTTTTTTACGGATTTTTGCTCATGTTTTATTATATATTTAATCCTGACTTTTCGACTCCTTTACAGGAGCCGTGATCACAGGATGACATCCTTAATCCGTTTTATTCTAATGTGTAATGTGCGCGGAAGTTTAAGAACTTTGTAAATATATGCTATGTTTTTCACAATTTTGTATAATTTAATATTAAAATAAATTATAATAATTACATAATTAGTTAGCTTCAAACTAAGTAGACATTAATGGATAGATAGGTGAAGGTGAAAATTCAAATAATTATTTTTATAAACATCTATGACATATAATAGGTAAATATGTCTACGTTCATTATCATTACACAAAAATTTGTAGTTTTACGGGGATTCAAACGTGCGTTCGTACCTTACCAATCAATTGTGTGAATATTTTCTGAAAAATGTAGTTTGAATATATTTTCATACTTCTTTAGGCGCGTTATGAAAAAATGATGAGAGTGAAATTTTAAGATGCGCGCGCATCGCTGTGACACAAAATTATCATATTGAAGTTGGCCGCAAAAGTGACAAGAAGTTGGCCGCTAGTTATGTATGTGTGTGTGATTTTAAATTATATATGGTAGTGAACAATAGTTTATATAACAATTTTATTTAAAAGTGGTTTTTATTTTATAAACTTTTTTAATTGTCGGTAGGTATTCTTTTTATTTGTTCATAAAATAAATTGTTTAATTTAATGATGCCAAAGAAGTCTAACTTCTCACGCACGTACATAAGTACATACACCCATATTTGTGCATTTTTTTGAGTTTTATTTGTTATTATCTAAAAAGATTTAAAAACAGTTACAATGTGTTAAAGCATCTATTCTGCGAAATGAAATTAGGCAATTTGAACATATAAAACTTTACACGCAGTCTTGACTTAGGGTGTAAGCTGGTAATTGCATGACGAGTATTATACTTGTATATTACTGTAGGGGCAAGAGAGAAAGGAAAGAATAGCCAGTTACGTTTTGTATATCTAATATATATGGAGCTAAAGAAGTTTTACTTCAATCAAAGCACACTCGATTTTTATGAATAATGTGACATCCGTTTTATTCAGTTACAGAAGTTTAAAAAATATTACAAACCTATTCCAGTTAGGGAGTGTTTTTCATTTTTCTTTCAAAGTTAAATCAAAATTCGAATGTATTTAACAAAACAGTTTCTAACTGAAATAGATTTATTAAACGTTAAGGTTTCTCCTGAGTACAACGGTTAATCTGTATTTTAAATTAACTAGTTAACCCGGCCACGCGTTGCTGGTATAACCCGGCCACGTGTTGCTATGGTAACGTTAATCTATACTTATAATAAAACTGTAGAGGTCGAATTTCTGTACATAGAAAAAAAATGCTTAAAACCAAGTCAGGGGGATGTAAAAAGAGGGAAAATACCAAAAAATGTTTTTTTTTATTTTTTTGTTTCTCTGTCTGTTTGTCTGTTTATCTGTTTGTACGGGCTAATCTCCGAAATGGCTAAACCGATTTCAATGAAATTTTGCATGGTGATATCTTATATCCCTGGTCAACATCTTAGATACTTTTTATCCCGGAAAATTAAAGGGTTCCCTTGGGATAGTAAAAAACCTTGGACATCTTAATACACACAACCTATGTACTAACCTTATGCTGATACTTTATATTACCGCTTGAATTAAGTATAAATGCTATAAAAGTGACGGGTTTCAGCGCCTTAGCCGATGAATGCGTCAGTGATAGTCCACACCGCTTTCGTCATTTATTTGCTTTTTTATTGGTATTATGTGGTCTTTCGAATGCTGAGCAATATTGGCTAAAATATTAAGAAAGATCAGCGGAATTTTCTTTATAGGAATATAAGACAAAATATTAACGGTGACTTTAACCATAGATTACGAGATATTGCTTTCAATCAATGCTTAGTAGCTTTACAAGATTTAGTTACATCTAGGGTTGGTGATTTTCTCCCTCAGTATGGTTTGCCAGCGCCAACCATAGAAGGGGAACGTAATAATAGAAAATGAAACTGAGCTGAAACTTTACGAACCGGAGTCCACATTCTTACTGTAGAACAGCGCACTGTCGACCGTGTATGTCACAGTATTTACAATGCTATAGGAGAAATTATATGTCTCGATGCACCTGGTGGGACGGGAAAAACCTTTCTCACTAAAATAATCTTGGCACAATTACGAGCTTAAGCCAAAATAGCTCTTTCTGTGGCGTCATCTGGAATATCAGCCACTTTGTTACCTGGCGGTAAAATTGCTCATACGATGTTTAAAATCCCCATACACTTGGACATAAGTGAATATCCTGTATGTGGTTTCTCTAGAAGCAGTGATAAAGCGAAGGTTTTACGCGGTTGCTGTTTAATTATCTAGGACGAGTGCACTATGGCACACCGTAAAGTAGTAGAAGCATTTAATAGAACTCTCAGAGGTATCCGTCAAAATGACGTCAGAACCGGCGTAGAACAGTGGCGTTACGATGCTGTTTTATAGGGATTTTAGACAAACTTTTCCAGTAGTACCACGGGGAACAAAAACCGACGAGATAAGAGCATGCTTAAAGTGCTCAAGCCTTTGGCGACACGTCACAATAATGCACTTAACAGTGAACATGAGTGCGCAAACACGAGGCAACACAAATGCGCAGGAATTTTCTGATTTATTGCTAAAAATTGGCGAAGGGACATATCATCACAAGGGAAGAAGAAGAAGGGCAAATTGTTTTATCTGAAAATCTCTGCCACACTGTTGATTCAATTGAAGAACTTATCTCTTCCGTGTATGGTGAACAAAAGCAAATAACAAATAATGAGAACTCATGGCTTACGAAAGAGCAATTTTGACTCCGCGAAATGACCAAGCTGCAAGAATCGACTTGGATATACTCATAATGTTGAAGAAGAAGTAGTTGAGTATACTTCTATTAACGAAGTAATGGAGCAAGATGGCGCTACAAATTATCCCGTTGAATTTCTTAATGCTCGTCCCAATTACTTTGTTGAGAAATTTAAGTCCCCTAAAATTATGCAACGGGACCAGACTGAAAGTTACTTCTCTGCAGCGTAACATAATAGAAGCGGAGATTTTGGCGGGATGTGGCGTCGGTGAAAGAGTTTTTATACCACGAATTCCATTGATTCCCAATAATTACCCATTCCATTTCAAACGTGTACAGTTCCCGGTGAGTATGTGTTATGCAATGACTATAAACAAAACCCAAGGGCAGACGCTACGTGTTGCCGGCGTGGACCTCAGCGTCGGCTGTTTCTCACACGGTCAGCTCTATGTCGCTTTCTCCAGCGTAAGTCAATCAAACAAACTGTTTGTTTATGTTCCAGACCAAACCACATCGAACGTTGTCTATAAAGAAGCATTATAAGGTTCTAGCTACATATGGTACGGAACCCTTCGTGCGCCAGTCCGACTCGCACTTGGCCGCTTTTAGTTTTGCTGATCGTGTCGATCAAACGACCTCCGTGGCACAGTGGTCATTTATGGTACCGCAAGTACCTTTGACCTGCAGGGATCCGGGTTCAAACACCGGCCAGGTTAAGTTGGAAAATAATCTGTGCCTAATTGTTCACATTTTCTTTTTATCTTCAATTTACGCATAAATCCAAACTTTGTATTTTTGTTTTATTTATTTTTTGCTGTATATCAGTTAACCGCGTGATAAAATGAAATACACGCGGACGAAGTCGCGGGCAACAGCTAGTTTATTATAAAAATCCACAAAGTCCTTCTTTTATATAGTAGAGATTATAAAGTTACTATAGCCTCACAGGATTTGTACGCATAATATTGTGTAGCAAACAATCGTCAACTTCCTAATCGGCAAATCGGTTGACTATGATGAAAGTAATGATAATAAAGCAAAGAATGATATCGCTTTTTTAATGAATAAGAAAGAGAATTTATTAAGGAGAGTCAAATATAACTTTTACATAAATTAAACATTATCTATTTATTTGTAATATAAATTTGTGGTATCTGATTAATATTTCTCATCTTAGAGTGTAACTCCTTAAGAATCGTTTAAAAGAAAATATAGCGCATGGTATGACAAAATAGATGAGAAGTAAAATTAAACGTTAACAAAAAGTGAAGAGTTACATTTCCTCTACGTAAGATACTCGCACATCTTATAGCGCTCCCCGCTCCTCAGTCCCAAGTACACATTTACTCCTCTCTCTTTCTTTCTCACTATAGCATTCAGTATACGTGTAAAATATCATAAATATTGATAAAAAAATATGTAAATAATAATACCATAATTGAAGTTATATGTTTTATCTAATTAATATGAATAAATATATGAATTCATTTACTTCCTTTGCCTATTATATATATTTTAAGATAATCGTTTTTAAGGAGTAAAATCCAGTCACGCGTCGGGGCTGATAAGAGCAATTTTTTTTCTATATAATACTTTGCAGCTTTTTTTATGTGAAATTGATGTTGGCCAAATCCTTAAATGGAGCTCAAGCTGAGAGTAGCGAGCCACCATAGCGGATTTCTACCTGGATGGCATCTCCCATAAAAATCCTAACCATCAAAGAGTCACTAAGGCGCTCTAGCCGAAAAGGGAGCACAGGGTGCCATAGGGCGCTTCTAAGGGCTCGGACTTCGGCTATGGTACGCCGTGTCGTGGGAGAGAGAAGCGTCCGGGTACGTGCCTGTACCCGATTAAGCGGGTGTGGTGTACAGACGCTACATGAGTGTGTGTGTGTGGTGAATAACTGGATTGTGCCTTTGCAGCTACGCTAGCCTGGACTTCGATCTTAGTGGTTAAGGCATCCTTTAGTTATCAGTTCACCCTAGGTTAAAACTGATAACAGCTTTTCTATAAATATTGCTGTAAGAGTTTTTGTAAATAACTATTCAGTGGTATATTGTTTGCAGCTGAATCTAATAAAATAGTTAGACCGTGAAAGTGCTAGTTATTTCACGGTCTAACAGCTCCTTATGATGCTCCGTGTGGGGGCAAAACGTGTAGAATAGTTGGTGAAGGTGCCGCTGTCTGCGGTTTCTGCATTTATTTGCGGGCGGGCGGGCGGTGCACACTACTTGAGTTTTTGCGGAAATAAGCTACATATTTTTATTTTGCTAATGGATATGGACTTCCGCCAAGTAACACCTGATTCTATCAAATACTTAAATAAACTTAATTCAAATCGTCTAATAACTGACAAGATGAACGGCGCAAGCAATTCGTCAGCTTTAACAGACGTAAAATAATATAAGGTAACTAGAAGTTTATCATATTGAACTTAATAGGAATCCCACTGTGTGCTGATCCTCCAGTTAATTTACTTAATCTAATCTCTGTGGGTGTCTCAATTGATAATTGATCCAATCGAAATGGACCTGCTTCAATTTGGAATTTTCCTCTTTTTGGAAGAAAACTGGACAGTGTCAATAAGCTTTCATGAAGAACATTATTTTTAAAACCAATAGTTTCTTTATATGAGGTGATTTTAATTATCATTTTGGATAAGTTGGAAATCAAATAATATAAAACGAAAACCATTTTTGACACAATTTTGACGCCGGGCGAAATAAGTGCCTCATTTTTGATAGGTGTTTGTTACTGAACAGCCTTTAAAGAAGTTTAAAGATGTTTTAAGATACACTTATGATTACGACTATTATAAAGTTGATATTTGGCTATTTATTTTGAAGTTTATAAGTCTATGTAACAATTTTTTTGTTATGCATCCTTAGGAGTACGAAAAAGTTCCTGAAACTTTGAAACTTATAAACACAGAATAAAAGCTAAATGATAATTTTTGCCGACTTTTACGGGGCATGGAAGATCTCCCGACGTGGGAATTATATAGTGCAAATGAAATAAAAAAGCATTTTAATGTATCAATTATTTCAGAAATTATAGCCGTTCAAAAAGAATGTTTCTTGAGTGCATGAAACCAGCACCTGAAGCATATAACTCTTAATGTGCAGTCAATTATTTTGTTTCTATCAACAAATAGGGTGCTTTCATTATTATGTGATTGTGTATGTTTTATAAGTAGTGAATTAAACACTTAAATAGAAAGAAAATAAAGACAACGATCAGAATTTTTAAAAGTTAAAAAGCTTTAAGTCATTATTCGCAAAATTATCATTCTGCGAAACCAATAGCAATTCCTTGTAAAAATATTATTCAACATCAATATCAATTATACATAATTGTTTTTTTTAAGGAAATAACTTAAAAATATGACCTGGATTTCAAATTAGTAACACAAACTGGACTAACATGCGCATAATAGTGTGTATAAAAATGGTAATTTTATAGATAAAGGCGGTTTGGATTAATATGGACATCTATTTTTAGCAGTAAAACTAAATAAGTTTGGAAGTTTACTTACACTATCAAGAAATCACTTAACATATTTGTTTTCTGTCAATGTTCCTAAAAAAGTTTTATTCAATACGTTTAGCATAGGGACATTTCAAACAACTTCCTGACAAGATGTTTTCTTGAAGATGTATAGGTACAAAGTATACTTTACGACTTATATGCCTATTTTGAATTTTCGCATCAATAGAATACAATTGGGGGCGGAAGGGAAACCTTCCAGTAAGTTGTTTGCCGATTGCTCCCTGCAGACTTCGATTGTCGTGCAAACCTTGGTTAATCGGTGATAAATTAGTGTTTTTGACATTATAACATTGCCTTTAAATTCAATTTTTTTGAAGTATTACTTAGTAAAAGTTCATGAATTTGTCTACCATTTCTGAACTTATGATTACATTTATGATCTACCATATTAATTAATAAATATTTTTATTGACGCATGAAAAACTAGGTAATTCAATAAATACAGGTTAATATGTGATATGCACTTGGTTATTTTGTAATATAGTCAGGTTAACCCTTTCCGTGCCAGCTACGAAAATACTATTTAAACACTTAATATGTATTTTTATTCCTAATGCCAAACACTAAATAACCGATCTTATTTGTAGTGCCAAGAATTTTTTTTGTATAGGATGCTCAAAAAAATCCACGAGCATACTCGCAGTCGGCACCATGTTACAGTAACGCACTACGAGTATTCTCGTAGATGGCATGGAAACGGTTAAGCTTAAAAGACATCTTAATAATCAACATTAGTAACATTTTTATATTTATTAAAAGTTTAACATCTGTATTGGCACAAACATCTTTGGGTAACTTATTTATTACTTTAGGAACTTAATCACATGAATTACTAAAGAATCCAAATTTGTTTAATTTTTTAACGGACAGATGACATTTAGAACAAAAAAAAATGCTGGATCTAGGATAGTTTGGCACTTCATATGATACCAGGTCTTGCAGACATTCATAAACTTTGCCATTGGTGATTTTTTGTTTGATTTGTTTTCTTTTTGGTAGTGTTTGCTTCATTGTGTGTAACTTCAGGATATCTTGCGCTGTAGAGCATCCTTCTAGTGGTTCTTCAGGTTCTTGTGGATTTTCAGATGCCAAAATTGGTTGAGAAGACTCTTCATGAGTTTAGATCTGTTGGAAATAGTTTAAATATTATTTGCATTGTAATTAAGTACTCCACTTTGTTATATTATGATATAAAATAATACACGACATCGGAAAAAGTTAATAAATTTACCGCCGAAACTAAAGATAAAAAATATAAAATGGTTACTGTTACAATTCCAAAAATCATTGATATGTTCTAAAACTCTTACGCTAACGTGTTTTCCAAGCCGTCTTGGATAATGTCATTTGATATCAGAAGCACGTAGTCGTAGTATCCTCTTTATAATATTATAGATACTTTGATTCGATAGATACTTACTAGTTATTTTCTACTATTTATGACGAAAAATAGAGACATGACTTAAAACTCGACCATATCTTAAATGGAGATCTTTACAAGATCAAAAGGAAGAATAAAGAGCTGAAGTGCATTTCATCTTGAATCTTCAACTGTTCAGAAAATACTGTTGGCATATAAAATTGTTATAATATATTAACAAGACGGCTAATTGAACAGGCATAATATTAACCCTGTCAAGAAATTAACTTTACCAAAAAGTAATAAAAATATTTCTTACATTCACATTAATTTGCCTAGCCTTAAGTAAGCATTATAAAGCTTGTGTTATGGACACTAAGGTAAAAAATAATATATGATACATAGATAAGCAGTATTTATAAATTATAATACAGTTAAACCTCGTTAAGTGGGACCTGGATAAGTGAGAAACCTCTATTATTGAGAATTCCAATGAGGTCCCGGCAGTTTTCATCAAATTACCTCTGTTAATGGGACTTTTCGAACCGAGTTATATGAGATTTGATTTCTAGGGTTTTATCGATGTTTACCTTTATAATTGGGACTTTGTAGCTCAATGCCCTGTATAAGTGAGACATTTTATCAGGTTTGGACAGGTTTCAACACGTTTGTTTGCAAACATTTGAATTTCTTTCGCACCTGTTTTGTTTTTCTGTACTATCTCAGGTTTTGACTTATAATCAAGGGAATACAAGTGTACAAATTGTAAAAACTTAAATATTAAAAACTTAACCATTATCAGCATCTGTAAAATTAAAGCTGATGATTGTGAAAAGTCAGTATAATTCGTAACAATAATAATATGCATATTTATTAACTTTTCCATCTCTATAAATGGAATAACGGTACATTTCGACTTCTATAAGCGTTGCCTCTGTAAATGAGACAAGTATAATTTTCAACCTGTCTAATTGAAAAACTGGATAAATGAGAACCTCTTTAAATGGTACAAAATCCTTGTTCCCTTGAGATCCCAATTAACCAGGTTTGACTGTATATAATATTTGTTAATAATATAATAGTATATAATTTACAAATGCTCGTATTACACAAAATCTGCCCCTTCCGGGATTCAAATCCCGGACCGTGGTTGCGAAAGGTAGGACCGCTAGCGTTGTACCAAACGGTCGTCAATAAGATCCAGAACTTCTGTGATGAACTGGTGGATTCTAAAAGGTCTTTTCCTGTGTCCTGTCTTACAACAGTAGCGAAGCTAATTCGGGATTCAATCTTTATGCATTTGGACACGTCCACTATGATGTGTACCTGCAACACATATATCATCAACCCGTATAAAACTGTAAATACTTCTCCATTTGAATATCAACTTAAAGTCCAACTTATAGAATTCAATATTAAGAAAAATTTACAGTTTCCGGTAGGTTGCTGTTATCTCTACGTCTGACCAAAAACCCAACAAGCTGAAGCTATTTCGCTACTTCTATTGACTTCACTACTACTTAAACTCCTTCAAGATCTATTTATGGATTATGCGGTCAAAACATCAGTAGTATTATAGTGCTCATCTGAGAGGTAATAACATACATAAAAGCAATACTTTTACAAATAAATAAACGCTAAATATATTGTCGCTGCGTCGATCTTCCGATAAAAGTATCAGTCGCTGTTATGGACATATCCACATGTTCAGTGTGGAGACGATGATAAACCTAGTACGTGGCACGGCCCTAACATGCTCTTGCGCATCCATCCAAAATTTCCACTTGCTAACATTGAGTTCAACGTCTTGTTTACATATTAATTGGGGTCAAGCATTTTACAAATAATGTTAAGAATTAAACTTAAAGACAATATTTTATGGGATCAATTATGTCAATGACATTTTAATGAGTAATTTTTGTTTATTTATTATAGATTTTATATTTAACCAACAATTTTGAATTACATTGTTATCAAAAATGAATGAAATTGTAAAACCTAAAACGAAAATATTGACAAACAATGACGAATATAAATGCCTACACAGGATTTCACATAAGACTCTACATCCATTGGTATAAACCACAATCAACCACAATAACTCAATAACATTTGGCACTTTGAATGTAATTTTTAACTCTGCAATGTGAACGTTCACAGCTGACGATATCTTCACTACATAGTATAAAACAAAGTCGCTTTCTCTGTCCCTATGTCCCTATGTATGCTTAAATCTTTAAAACTACGCAACGGATTTTGATGCGATTTGTTTTAATAGATAGAGTAATTAAAGAGGAAGGTTTATATGTATAATACATGCATAATATAGTAGAGCATTGCATCCGTGCGAAGCCGGGGCGGGTCGCTAGTTCTTATATACAATACAAAACGAAGGGGATATTATACAAAATAAGGAGTAACTGCTTAAAAATGAAAATCTTAACAATGGACCATATTGCTGAGAGCGATCTCTCGGCCACACAACCCTTAGATGCGGAGGATTATAAGGGAGTAATGTCGTCCGTACTTCGTTAAAATCCTCCCCATCTTAAGGTTGTGTGGCAGAAATCGCTCTGAGCAATAAGATTGCCCATTGTTGATTTTTATATTTATTTCCTACCTTTCGACTGCGATTTTTTAGTATGTGAGTGTTGTACACGCCTGTTATTGGTGTTCTAATCAGATATTATTATATGTTTATTTTGCCCTTTGATGTCTTAATATGTTCACTGATGATGCGTCTTAATTAAACAAATCGAAATGTTTTCTACTAATTTTTGAGACATGTATCCTTTTTCAAGTGTATAAAGGAGAATGCCCATTCATGGTATCGTCCTTGCTCTTCCTTGTACTTAAACCAAATTTATATCAAAAACTAACTTTAATTTTTGAGTAAAATATTTTTTTTACAGATTTTGAGCATATTTTTTTTATATTTAATATTGACGTTTCGACTCCTTTACAGGAGCCGGGATCACAGGACGACTAAGGCAATGGTTATCTATATTTTCTACTAACTTCACAATATTTTAATCGGGCACATTCCTAATTGTTAATTTTTTATATAAAGCAAATTGTTTTATTTTGAATTTTATTTAGTTATTAAACTCTCACTACAATGACATTGTTCACTACTGACTCTACCACCAGTTTGGAAAGACGACCGTTTGGTGCAACGGTAGCGATCTTGTCTCTCGCACTGACGATCCTGGATTCGAGTCCTGGTAGGGGCCGATGTTTGTGTGATGAATACGAGCATTTGTACCGAAGTCATGGGTATTTATATATTTTCTATGATTATAACATATTGTTGTATCATACATGTATATCTATTCGTTACCCTACTATCCATTCCACAAGCCTCAGTAGTTAGTGCAAGAAATATTATTATTTAATTTAAAAAAGTAGTGTGATATAAACCTTATATCTTAAGTAATAATTAAAGCATTAAAATACTCGCATCCAGCTCACATCCAACCATTGTTTTAATAGATAAAACTTCAAATATAAATAAAAACACATAAATGAAGAATGGGAAAAATGTAAATACGAACGAACAACGTAAAAACTGTTTGTAATAACTGAATCTACACTAAGCAACCTAAAAATATGGTAATTATCATCATGGTAAAAAAACATTCAAAGCGATACCACAGTCCATACAACGATAAGAGTTCTCCTTTCATAAAGATAAATCGCAGGATTTGAAATTTTGTACGATACGTCATCTTAAACCTTTTGTGAACACGCTATAGAATAAGAAAGGATATTCGCAATAACTTTTTACGGCAATTGATAATTTTACGTATAAACAGTAAGTTTGATCTGTTAGTTATAGCAAATTGGTGTCTAGCTGTGAAGTTGCATTTGACGTCAAAGAATACCGCCTTTATTGAAATAAAGCATTTCATTCAATTTGCTTGCTATTATTAAATATGTGAATCGAATGGGTAAGTCCAGTGCTAATATAATAAAATGATATACATTATTGAAATATTTTTGCTACCATTTGGTCCTAATCTATGAAATTCAGGAATTTTTCTTTACAATTTTATGTATAACTACTGTAAGTTTATTATTTCTGTTGTTTTAAATTAATTTGTACACCGTGCGCGTTACTATTTTTTCAAACGAGTAGTCTTCAATTTTCCGTTGTGAATAAAGAAAAATATTCCAATGGTATTTTAGCAAACAATTATATAAAATTGATTGTTGTTAAAAATTTAAATTTTATGACTCCTTTTTGGTTTCGCAGTATTTCTATTTGATACTTCATAACTTTTAAATAAATAGTTTTTGTCTTTACTTTCTTTAGCCATTTTCCTTTGCATATTATCCCTGACGGCAAACTTGCTTCTCTTCGAAAGACCCTTCTTGCACCGCTGATGTGATTGCGGATGTAATTCGGCAGGGAATGGAATATTTTATTCCATTCTTTGACATCCCGCTCGTTTACAAGTCCGGACCTTGGTATAATGCGGCCTGTGCTCGTGCTGAGGTCAGATAACAGTCTGCTTACCAAGCTTGGGTGCAAGGTCCGTGCACGGAGACCGAACGAAGAAGTGGACGCCAAGGATGTTCAACTGAGGATCTTCTATTTTATGTGACGCACTACTGGGGCCCTCAAGATGCACGACGAAGCACTTGCCGTGTCATTTGACATCTCGAAGGCTTTTGACAAGGTCTGGCAAGCTAACCTGGCGCGGAAACTTCCTGAGTATGTTATCCCCGCTGACTTTTGTAATTGGATAGCCAATTTCCTGACAGAACGGTCGATCAGAGTAGTTACCGATGGCTGCTCCTCTGACTCAGTGGCTATTGATGCCGGAGTTCCTCAGGGCTCTCTCTGCGACACTTTTCCTGTTGCACATCAATGATCTATTGGTAACAGGAAGTTTTGGGTATGCAGACAACAGTACTGTCGTAGAGAGATACCTGTCTAACGAGAGAATGAGTAAAACCTTGGTTGAGCGAACGAACCAGAGGTTAAGAGGTTTCGAGCTTCTTGGCATGGAATTGTCTTCAGATCTCAACTTCGGCGCCAACATCGAATCCAAGGCTCAAACTGCAGCTAAAAACAGCTTTTAAATCTCTATAAAACTCAAGTCCGATCTTGCATGGAATATTGCAGCCACCTCTGGGACGACTCAGCAAAATACCAACTTGTTGCACTGGTCACAATTCAGCGCAGAGCTGAGAGGGTCATTGGTGAAGAGCAAGCTTTACGCCTTAGCTCACCGCCGCAAAGTTGTCTGTCTGTCTATCTTTTATAGACTGTATTTAGGAGAGTGTGGTCAGGAGCTGCATATGCTTATACCGCCATCTCCTTTTTTCCATCGGACATCCAGACGGGCTACCAACCTTTCCTGGTTGCTATTTCTACTTGTCGCATCAAGCGCTTCTATGCGCAGAGCAATGGAGTGGAACTCCCTCCCTGCGTCTGTATTTCCAAGTACTTATAACCCTTCCGTTTTTAAATCCAGGGTGAATAAGCACCTTTTCGGTTAGCTCGTTCCATCGTGGAACCTGTCTTGGTCCCCGGGCTTGATTGGGATCAAGATAGAAACCATTCAAAATAAAAATTAAAAAATAAACATACGAGTATATTGCAGCGGTCTGTCATTGCATTGTGTCAGTTTTTATGGTAAAACCAAATGAAATCCACCGATAAATGGCGAGCAAACTAGTCATCTTTACACTAAAGAAAAAAATATTATGCCATTAAATAAGAAAATTGTAATGTGACATGATTTCAAAAAATCCTCGATACTGACCATCTTGAAAGTAATTGTGATCGGTACAAGAGAACGGAAGTCAGTATGCTTATATTGGTCACGCAAATACGACTGTTTACTTTTCCGGCACACCCACAAAACTAACATGCAAATTTTACATAGTGATGTGCACACGTACATCGATATTTTACATGGCAAGAGTCTTATCATTCTCTATTAATATGGGTATTATGAGAATTCTCGCGCACGACATTTATACCAACTTCCAAATAAGGAACCATTTAATGCAACGGTAGCGAACCTGTCGTTCGCACCAACGGTCCTGGATTCGAGTCCCGGAAGGGGCAGACGTTTGCGTGATGAATACGAGCATTTTTACCTTATTCACTGGTATTTATATACATTTCTATTAATATAAATTATCTATGTATCCTACATGTACCTATGTCCATCCGTTACCCTAATATCCATAATACAAGCCATACGTTGCTAACTTTGAGCTAAGCTAATTGGTGTGTAAGAAACATTATTACTTTAATTGTGATATGAAGGTACATAAGTCAATAAAGTTAGTAGAATACGTTATAGTATTGTTAAATATAAAAATTGATAAAATTGATTTTCTGGTAATGTGGAAATTTCTTATGAAAAATGTTATCAAAAACGCACATAATAGGCTGATGAGGAACCGATTATCGCCAATTTTAATTCTTTTTAATTATTGTTAATACTTGTGAATGGCATAACATATTTATCTTCGTTATCCCATTTCCCACAGTGTAACAATAGTTAAAGTTGCGGCGAGAGACCTATATATTTTGAAACAAATATGTATAAATTTCATTGTGACCTCCTGTAGCCTAAACGACTTGACAGATTTTGAAAAATGGTGTCATTACTTTTGTATACTTCTGCTGAGTATAGCTCATATGACGTCAGCACGAAACCCATATAATGGACATTCTGAACTGTTCAATTATTTTCCACAGTCAAAGGGTATTTTTTTCAATTAATTTTTCTTATTTTATTAAGCAAAAGTTAGTCGTCATTTATTTTTATCCAACGCAATAGAGAACCAACTAAAATTACAGAGCAGAGAATAAAACGTCATGACACTCGGCGGAAAGATTTAGCTAACATAATACAGCCATCATTACAAATAGTCAAACATAGTGTTAAATATCAAGCAGTTAGACTTTTCAATAATTTGCCGACTAATTTAAAAAATGTATCAAATGTTATAATGCTTTTAAATCTAGACTTAAATCTTATTTACTGGAGCAAAATTTTTATAGTATAGAAGATTATATTAAATCTGATATTTGATTTTTATTATTTAAAATGAATTCATATATTTATTATGGAAGTATTAGTTCTAAATTTATATAATTTTAATTGTTCTTTTATTAATAATAATGTTTAATATAATGTATGTGCTTAAATTAATTTTCAATGTAATTTAAATATGAATTTTGTAATTTAATATTAATTTATAATTTCCGACACAATGTAATATTGTTTAATGGAATAAATAACTGAAACTGAAACTGAAAATATTTTAGATTAACCATTTTTTTCCATAAACACTAAATTGAAACGCTAATTGTTTATTAAACAAATATGACTCTACGATTCCCCGCAATCTGCTGCTAGAAATTTGTTATAATATTGTTTAAATATAAAAAAAAAATTATGAAATGTATAATATTTTCATTAACTCGCCCGTTCGGGGTAAGGGTAGCCAAAAGACTAGTTACTATTAGACCTTTGATGACCGGGCTTATACTGAGCGAAAAAAATGGCTTCCGTTACTCGTTGCCTCAAAAAGATCTAAGAGATGAAAGGAAAAGTCTTTTAGAATTAATTTGACAATAATAAGGAAATGAGGAACCGTAACCTAGCCATCGGATGGGTGATCATAAAACATATAAATTTATATATAAATAAACAGTATAAAGCTTATAATGGCGGATAAAAATACAAATGCCAATATTATTGAATCATAATTTTAACGACTGTATTTCGCACTGACTGTCCTGGATGCGAATCCCGGAGGGGGCAGATGTTTGTGTGATAAATACAAACATATATTTATATGTATTTCCTTGAATATTACATCTACACTACCCTAGTATGTATCACACAGGCCTTGCAGTGCTAATTTTGGGTAGACCAAATGGACTGAATGTATGAACTTAATTAAAATAATAAACTAATATATAATTTCGAAACTAACGCCGTCTGTCTGTGACGTCTTCAAGGCGGAACTAATGAAACTTTACCTCAGAAATTTAAGCGCTATACAACTAAATCATATGTGCAATCACAAGTAACAATTTATATTAAATCTTCACCTCGAATCTAAGTCTGCTGCTATTGATAAGAATCATTATGTAACTTGAAGATCATGGCTAGCATATCTTATCAAAAGTGTTATGTTATTTTCATAATGTAATCTTGGCTATTATAGTATATTAAAAGTCAAGATTAGTTCATGAAACTGTTTTAGTAATAATAGTTATTGAGAGACCTTGTCAATTTATTTGTCGGACGTGCTTCGCAACGCTTTTTTTGTAACATAAACCTTGTCTGGCAGGTCGTCGTCTTGTCAAATTTTAATTAGATTTTGTTCATAATTTCATAGTTTTTGTAAATTTCATTATATTTATAATAAAAGTTTAAAGTTAAAGTTCTTTTTATAATATCAACTATCTGCTAGAGAGATAAAAAAATCTGTAGGTACTGAAAAAGGGGATGGCATATGAAAGGAAAATATTTTCATAAAAGCCATATAAATAAAATTAACTTCTTAAAGAAGGACGCTTAATGATAATAATATAGTCATCGAAAATTTGTATTTTAGTTTGACATCGACGGTGGTGCGAAATGTCACGCAAGTCATATCCCGGCGAGCGAGGTTCCGTATTGAGTAAAGCGGAGCACACTCTGAGCCGTTTCTGTTTTATTGTTCGTTACGAAAAAGTAAGTGTTTGTTTAAATCAAAAGAGACCTAACATAAAGTACCTTTGTCAGCTATTTGAACATAAACTTTGATTTGTAATATCGATCTGAGCGGTTTCTGTACATTTTGTTATTGACTCTATGTCGTTCCGCGGATATTAGTTAAAAATGTACATAAACATTCTATGTTATTTATTCTTTAATTACATGGAAATAGAGTTGGCAAATAAATGTTTTTTTTTTTATTTATTTTGGCGGGAAGTCATACTGCGATACTACGGTTTTCAAATATTCCCCGTTTCCGCTTTACGGGTATTTTTGTAACATCTTGTATATGTATTTATACTTTTATATGAAATAATTTGTGGTACCCATTATTATTATAATTCATAATTTATTTCCAGTGAACTTTTTACACTAGTTGTGCACCTTCAACTCTTCGAACGAGTCTTCTTAATCGTCTCCATATCACCCTAAAGTTGAATGATAGAAAAAGCCTAAATCATTAAGTCCGCTTTTGTACAGCTTCTATACAAAGTAGGTATGCATAAATAAATAAAGTTCAATATAAATAGCGAAAATATTAAATATTGTCGTAACTTGATACGCTAATGTTTTTGGAATAGTCGATATTTTTATAAAAAAGATCGCTTAATGAAAACTGTTCACTTAAGTTTAACAAAAAACTGAAAACGAATTTCAAATGCGTACGCAGTATATAGAGTCGACAACACACCTTTTGTCATTACAACACAGATCGTTTTAGAGCGAATAGCTTGATGTGATGTTGATATTACTTAGAAGAATTTCTGAAGCCTCTGTAATAGTTTATACTAAGCATTTAAAGAAAAAGAAATAAAATATAATTCGTAATTTAATTTTTACTGGAAAAAGATCAACAATTCTCAGACGTAAGGCGGAATCCACGAACGGACCCAAAACTCGGTATTCGTGCTAATGATCTTCCAATAGAGTTACCGAACAATTCATAAGGGATATCTCTTAATCTCATAAGATTTTCTAGTAAAATTGTCTTCAGATTTAAAAATGTACCAGTTAAATGTATTAATAACAAAAATTATCATATATGATTTGTAGTAATTTATAAAGCATACTAGGAAATTCAACAAAAAAAGTGACAAATATCAAACGCAATCTAAATTTTGAAAATTTGAAATTTTGTTACACATATCTAGAAATATTTTAATTAAATCATATTCTCTTACAGTGGCTGAGTCATAGTATACATATAAGGGTCTTAATGTTGTAAGAATTATATTTTTTCATAATATACTAGGTCTGCAATGCATGCTGCTGTTTGCAAATACTGAGCGAAGTAATAAGATTTTTGAAAGGTGGTAAAGATGGTATGTCCAATTTCCAAACTTTTTTTTGCACATTAGTCACGACCACAATGTGAGTTTTGGCGCCACATTTCATCAATGTAGTCTCAAAGGTTTGGCTGTGATCAGCTTTTCAACTTTTCTTTCGGTGATTATTCCTCCATGGTAAAGACTATATTTTTTTTATGTAGCCTGTGTCCGTCAGGTTATATAGCAGGAGGGACACAAGCGAAATTTGTGAGTTGCCTAAAAGAGAGCTTCGCTCAATAAAGCTATATTGAGCGAAAATACATTTTTTTTTTACTTGTAAATTATACAAATGTCTCCACTTATCTACAATAATAATGTTTAAACCCATCAAAGAATACAATCAACGTATCACAGGCGATGTAGAGATACAAATCTTAACTCATTAAAGTCATATCAGTGCTATAACAGTAACATTTACAAGATAATCTTAAGGGAAATCATCATTAAAATCATTAGTAGTGATGCACTAACTTCCAATGGCTACTGTAAATTTCTTCCTAGTACTTACGTTATGCAAATAAACAGACAGTACTGGGTTCTGAACGAGCGTGGGTTAAAAATATGATTACACGACATTTAGTTGATTAGTGTTGCGCGTGCTGCACTGGTGACCTTTTTATTACCCCTTCTTATAAACAAATTCTCTATACACTAAGAATGATGTTACATTTTTTTTATAAAAATAGGTAAGTGCTTTACAGTTGTCGATGTGACTCGCTTGCCTAGAAGATAACTATTCGTGAAGTCGCGACTTGAAGACTCTTAAATTGTATGTGTTATACAGACAATCAGATAGGTTTAAATTTAAAATTTAACCCTTTATCTTACTGTCCATAAATCGAAACTTCTAAAGAAAATAACTGAATTTTATGCAATCTTTTTCTTAAGGTTTTCTTTGAATTTAATTTGATATTATACGTGAGTTTTTTAAATTTAACATAACTTTTGGAAGTTTACAAAGTTCAAGAACGCGCGTATTCTTTCTTTTATTATTTCAATGATTTGAATACTTATGAACTTGTCGAACTTGAATTATGAAATCAAAAATAATTTGTTAATGCCTTTTTATATTGAAAATTTATCTTTGATTCATTTGTTACCTTTTAGTTGCATATGGTTATTTCCTAACGATTATTGATTAGTGATTAATTATAAACTGCTAAAATATTTCTTTTACTAGATTTTACATAAATTATATACCAACTATACGAAATTTGATAATTTTGCATGACATATTCATATTCTAAAAAATTTGTGACGAAAAAAATATAAAAATTTACAACCATAAAAACAAAACAAAAAGACCTAAAATATTTAATTAAAATTATTGCGTAAAAAGCTGTGAACTACTATATTATGGTTAAAATACTAGATGGCATTTTAACGCAAACAATGCCACTTCGGATAGATCAAGTAACACCATATTAATTATAAACAGAAAGTTCAATGAACGCGTTTAAAATTTTTCCCACGTATCCAATAAAATTCTTGTAACGCAAATTCATCGAAAATCGATACGGTACAGAGAACAACACTACTTAATGTTGATACTCGGTTAAGCCGCTAACTGATAAGTAGTTACCTTCACCGCACAAACCGCCGCATTCAACAGTTAGCAGTCGCGATTCAAAGACGTGTAGATCAGTTTTTTGAAAAAAATTATCGATAAATCTTGAATACTCACGACATCCCTAGTGACTGTTTATGTTTTTGTGTTTGAATCTCCACATCTCTATGAGTCAGTGAAGTGGTGGAGAAAACTTTACTCATTTTTAAAAACAAAATGATAAATGTCTTTTTCAGTATACAACACTATATGTACTTCGCTATAAAGTAACGCTGTCAAGTGGAATTAAGGTAAGAATTCATTTACTTTTCCAAAGAACGTGGGATTTAGCGCTACGATATTGCAATTCGACCGTTTCGTCACTCAAATATCAATGTCAGCTGTTACGCGATATCGAACTTTATTATTTAGATGATAAAGACTAAGATTATTGGTATATTTTAATGGGGATCTGACCACGTGGAGCGAATATGCGTACGAGTAAGAAATGGAGAAACATTAATTTCTACTACTCGCGTATTTCAAATGCCGATTGTATGACACACCGCGTTGAATGTGTTTTGTTCATACGGATATTTATTTTTTTTAATAATAAGTATAATATCATGTGTTTTCAAATAGTGTTTCTTTTTGATAATGAAACTTTTCCACTACTGATTTCACGTTGTGTTGATAGTAGTTGGATTACCTTTAGGTTATCCAGTGTAATATTTTTGCTTATAGTTACCTATTTAAATGAGATCGCACTTCTGTTTATAATAACCTCATTGATACTTTGATAATTAATAATTGAACTAGAGGTCAATTGTCAAAATTATTTTTTATGAGTACATATTTTAATTAGTGGAATTAACTTTATGTAAGACACTTTATTTGCTAATTAATTAATTAATCTTTATATTACAATACAATGATCTATTTGAGTACAAATTGAGGATGTGCATCATCTTTTGATGGAATGTGAATTGAACCAATCTTAAAGAAAACTATTTATAAGTTTATTTAGAATTTATAGGCTGGATGTGAGGATTGTTCAGAGTATTCTGAGTAACCCCCAATCTGCGGCGGCTCCAGGTTTATTTAATTTATTGGTAGATGTATAAGATATGCAATAATTTAAATATAGTTCGATGGAGCTGGCATGTTAGAAGACAAGCTCCTAAATAAATAAAGATTAAAAAAAAATCCCAATAAATTTATAATTTTTTTTTCTGGTTACAAGTCCAACCTTATGACTAATATTTATTTTTGACTCTGCAGTCGAGTGGCTCTTATACCGGTTTTCATGGTCACGCCACTTCGAGGTTCCTGGTTTGAACCCCGGCCGGGTCAATGATGAAAACTAAAAGTTCTATATTGTCTTGAGTCTGTGTGGGTGTTATTGTGTTGTAGTAGTCTCTGAATGTTGTATAATATACTATAGAAATAAACGTCATTGTTGAGGTACGGTTAAAACAGTAATCTGCAAAAATCAATAAATATTTTGGGCGAGTTTAATATAGATCCATTTTCCAAACTATTCGAGAATACATAACGATTTTCTTACGTAACACCCGAGAAGAGTTTTAAAATAGGTCGAATAATTTGCCAGACTTATTGGCGAGAACGTGTAGCGTCTCCTAAGCAGTTTATTTTTTATATGAATATTAAGTTACGTGTGTGTGTGTGTGTGTGTGTGTGTAGTGGTGGATTATGAAAATCATGTAATATTCTTGAACATATAAGCCCGATTGCATATAAAAAAGTGTGCGTTTCATTATGTACGCGCAGCAGAAGGCATACTTTTTCATAAATTTTTTAATGAGATTAATCTTGAAGCATGCTTATTCATTTTAACAGCTAACTTCATGGTGTCGCTTTTTCGTTGCATGCTGCCTACGCGTATGAAAAGCTTGTAGTTGGGGATCCTGCTCTTCCCGTGATATACAGTAGAGGCATACAAAGGAGCAGAATCAGAAGAAAAATAAACTATTTTGTCTCTATCTAAAACTATTAAAATATTATGTGTGCACTGTGTGTGTATACATAAAGGTATATTAATTTATTTCCTACATATACTTTGAACTTCTTAAATAAATACTGTAACCATGTCCAACAAAAGTCTGATGAAATAATGATAATAAATTTCGTTACGAGACTAACGGCCGTCACGTTATCACAGATAACGTTCGTTACTTTTTTATTCAAACTCAAAGTGACATGTCTTATTCGTAATATTATGTATGTCATGTATTTTAATAACTTTTGCGTTGAATTATCTCAAAATGGGTTTTGTCTTGAAAGTTTTTTTTAAATAGTTATTTTTTTTCTTGTTACGTATTATCATAACTGACACCATCTTCTTTATCAATTTTACTTTGGGTCACTTATCCGAGTACGAAATGAAAAAGGTAGAGAAGAAAAGGAGAGAGAGAAGAAAGAGGTAATAACTATTTTCCCAACCACGGCTCATTAATGTCTATTCTATATATAAAAACACTGGAGAAAATCACACGGACTCAATGCGGATAAGCGGTTGCTTACAAATTCATATATAGTCGGGACAAACGGTTTAAATTGTTCTCTAAAACACGGAGAGTGTCAAGATAATTAAGTTTTTGGTCACTCTTCCTATGAAATTTGCTAAAATTCTGTAGCCTTATACCAAGCACGTTTACCACTGTATCATTGGTTTATTAGTTAGGCATGAGCATTTGCTCATGCCAAGGGGAATAGACTAATTCAAAGACACCAGTGGTTCCATTTTTGGATTACTCAAGCTTGATGAATAAAAAAGACGACAAGCAAATTCCGAGCGAGCCCGACACGAACGAAATAGGCCCCTAGAACACTACACAATTAAAATATCGGCCAAAATTATTATTTTACTTTAGAAATTTACAGTTGTAACCTAACTTCATCAAGTTATTTTTAGTAATTATAGTAAAAAATACTTAAAAATAAACATAATTGGTGAGGGTAGTTTAAACAGTGATCTGCAAAAATTATTAAAATTTAGGGCGAGCTTTATTATTTCGATATCGATCTAGCAGCATTTTTTGTTTAAAGTGCATTAAAAAAATTCATATGATTGCCATTTGACCTGTCGATCGATTCATCTATTATTAATGTATTATTCGAATAATATTTACAAGTCAAATCGATATGATTTCCTTAGTTGATATGTAAATGCACGAAGATCCTAACGAATGTAACTTTAACTTGTAAAACTGTTACTTGATAGTCTATTAACGTTACTACTCGAGTTGTGGTTTAGATAAGAAAATGAATTCTCTATATCTTCATGGATTTATAAAATACCACATTTTCAAGACTTAATATTGGAAAGCTTTCCGAATTACTTTGTATAAACCATCCGTTCTTTGGACTTTATGTCTGTTGTTGTTGTATGCTTTAGTTATCCTTTAAAGGTAATTGAAAGAATCTTCTGAGGCTTAACTCAATATCTACACAGATTTATAAAATACTAGCTGCCCGTCCCGGCTTCGCACGGGTGGAAAAAATTCTTTATATCTTTTCTAGCATTAAGTATAGCCTATGTTACTCAGCGTTAATGTACCTTTCTAATAGTGAAAGAATTTTTAAAATCTGCTTAGTAGTTTTTGAGTTTATTCATTGCAAACATACAAAAATACAAATCTTTCCTCTTTATAATATTATTGTAGACTACATTTTTAAAACTTAGTATTGGAAAAACTTTCCGAATTACTTTGTACGAAACATCCGTTCTTTGGACTTTATGTCTGTTATAGTTGTTGCTATGTATGTATGTTAGTTATCTTTTAACGGCAATTGTAAGAGACTGCCAAGGCTTGGGTGTAATTTTTTTAATTAGTAACGCGCTTGTCATAGTAAATTTATCGTTATCCAATCGATGACTAGTAGTTGCGAAAGTGGATTAAATTCCACAATCATTGCGCCATCAAGCTTGTCTAATACATACGACAAATGAAATGAAAAATATAATTTATAATATCCCTACTTATAATATAAATGTGAATGTAAGTTTGTTTGTATGCTTTACGCAAAACGCACCGCAAACACGTACTTTTCATATTTCTTTTTATCCAGACATTTGTAACGGTACCTTGGTGCAACAGTAGCGATCCTACTTTCCGCGCCAAAGGTCACGGGTTTGAATCCCAGTCGAGGCATATGTAAGTTCTGCGGAGTTCACTAATTTAGTATTGGATGACCGTTTGGTACAATGGTAACGATCCTACCTTGCGCACCAACGATCCTAGGTTCGAATCCTGGAAGAGGCAAATAGAAGGCAAAGAGGTTTGTGTAATGACTACGAGCATTTTGTACCTGAGTCTATATATATACAGACAGACTCATCGCCCAAGGCAGTACCCGTTCACGAGCATGACGCATGATGCATACATATGAAAAAAATATTAATATTAATATATATATATATATATATATATATATATATATATATATATATATATATATATATATATATATATCTTATCTTCTTAATATATGTTCCCAGTGAACTCTTCACCAACTCAACCGATATTGATGAAAGTTGGTATTTATGTGTAATTCGGTCCAACTGAAGAGATAAGATAGGTTTTATTTTAATTTATAACACAGCAACGCGTGTCTGGGTCAGCTAGTATATATATATATATATGACCCATATATATTAATATTAATATTTTTTTCATATGTATGCATCATGCGTCATGCTCGTGAACGGGTGCTGCCTTGGGAGATGAGTCTGTTTTAACCTTCAATATTATTACCATATACTTCAAATACATCTTTGTTCCTTACTTAAATTCGTCGTTTATTCTCTGCATAATGTTGCAATATTTAAGGATACTTACTTTAAATACATACTTGTTGTAATCAACGATGAAATGAAAATAAAAGCACTAATATTATTGTGATAACAGATTAATAACAGTTTTTTTGTGGATTATGTATGGTGACGACGTATAATATTGTAAATGTCGTTACTTCTGTTAAAGCTGACAAGTTTCTTGCTCCCATTCTTATGGTCAGTTAAGAGTCGTCCTGAATGGATGGTAGGTAAAAATGTTGGACAATTCAAAACAACTTATTTTAAGTGCATTAAAACAAAGTTATTTTCATTTTATTCCATTGAATGTAGTATTAAAGGGTCAACTTTTGTGGCTGACTGTACTAGTATTAAGGTGATCAATCATAAGTGGGCATACTAAGACGTTCTAGGCCTCATTTTGCTACGTAACAGTTCATTGACATTTGCTTCAAGGCTACTAAACAACCTTCACGGTACAATGCGTTCAGTGGTGAGATGATTAGTCTCGGAAGCTGATTAACTTGGAATTAAGACTTATTTCTGTTTTACTTTAGCGGCAGCAGACTATCACAGTAACAACAATTGAGTTTTTATTGAATATGCTAGCTTATGCCTCAATTACATATTGCTGTAATTTTTTTTTTAATTTATTCTACACATAATTATGGAACCACTTTGATATTATTGTTATAAAAGAAAAAATATAAAAAAATACTTTCATAAATTAAGGCTAAATCGATTATTTTAATTCAAAGGATATGATGGAGTGAATTTATTATGTTTCTATTTATTGTAATGTATTTTTATGTCTTAGTATGACATGAAAAAATTCTTTAGTTCTTGGAACTTTGTAAAGTTACACATAGATAAAAAAAACAAAGGCAGAGTTCGAGAAGTTTCTTGCATCTTCTTCTCAATACAGCTATGGCTTAACTGTTGACGTTCAATACAAGCATTGGAAACATTCATATTGTTCGAAAATAATTATTTTATTTTTAAAGGTTCATTATTTTATAAACATTTTTGGATTAATTAAGAGTTAATTGGTAAATGTCAAAGTTGTATTTAGGTTATAAAAAGAAAAAGATAACCTATATCAGACGGGACTTTTTCTTGTTATAATTTCTTTAGATATAAAACCCTACAGTTAAATGCTAAATAAAAAATATAAAAGATTTTAGGTCTTATTTTTAATGAGACGCAAATGATAGTTATGTATAACCTTAAGAAATTATACTAAACAGTAGATAAACGAATAAGTATCTTAAATTTAAATATAACTTGCAAAAATTACCAATAAACTGTGTCATCATTATCATTTACTTAAAATATCACATGATGTGCGTGACCAGAATATCAAACGTAACAGTTACACCGTAAAACCGCTCTTATTACCACAGCCTAAGGTGGATCACTAAATCGAGGTTTATGATTCATGTCCTGACTATTGTGCTTCGGGGAACTCGACTCGAAATATTAAGATTTTATGAATGAGCAATTTTCAATATTTAGTAACGTAGTAAATCAGAATTCGATTGTCAGCGAATCATATCGATTTATCGATTTGAATGATAATTCATATGAATTTGGTGACTCTGCATGATGAATTCAGGTCGAGACGATTGTTTTAGCAAATTCAACGTGTGTTCTTTAGGCATCAAAGAAATTAAAACAAAAGCATTTTTTTTTCTTTTTTTTTCAAAATCAGTGCATGTTTTTGCTAGTAATAATAATTCATAGAAATATAGGTATACGCCCATGACTCAGGTACAAATGCTAGTATTCACCACACAAACTTTACCCCTTCCGGAATTTTCACCCAGGGCTGGCGAGAAAGGTAGTATCAAATGGAATATTTCCGAATATAAACGTAGACACATCTACAAGAGAAACAGAAAAACTAACTCAACAATCACAATTCATAGAATGAATTTTTACATAACAAATTTAAGTCATTTTATTTTTTTAATTTATATTGATTTGTTACGTGCTGAAGGCACGTTTATCCGCAATTGCATCCGGTACCAACACCGGATGCAATTGCGGTGCTTAGCACCAACTTTTGCTTTACTTTACGAAGCGAATGAAATTAAGCACAACGAGATAAATTTAGAAGTAGACAATATAGAAGGAGAATTATAGATTACAACCAAAGCAGATAATAGTTTTGTAAGTACCTATTCTTCTTTTTTTAAGCAATCCTGCTTTTTGCACTGACGGTCCTGGCTTCAAGTCCCGTAAAGGGCAGATGTTTGTGTGATAAATACGAGTATTTATAGCATCCTGAGGGCTGTGGCAGGGGGGTGCAAGTGTCCTTTCAGGCAGCACTGGACCAAAGTGCTTGTTGGGTGAGGCCAAGTGTAATTTAAGTGTGTGTCGATTTTAATTTGTTATTTTTTTATAATTATTTTTGACATGACCTATTTAATTAATAATTGTCATCATTTTTAATATATGTTCTAACCTAGTTTTAACTTTCCATTGTTACTAACCATTATGAGACTTTGATTCTTGCAATAAATTGAATTATTATTATTATTATTTGTATCTGAGTCGTGGGCATATATTTCTGTTAATATTACATATGTATATGTGAAAGCTTGTAATTAGCCCTAAAATAATAATTATTCATCTAAATTGTGAATAATGTTAGTGTCTCTACCCATTCTTCTCAAGTTAATTTCATTACTATGGAAATCCTTGACCCCAGCAGAACATTAATAACCTAATGTCATGATGATGTGTTACAACTCAGAAACTATATCTTCAGATTCAATATGTCGTTGACAGTACATTCGTGAGTCAGGGTTGTTCAGATAGCTGTACCGATGAGATCGCATCACGCCACGTACTTCCTGCGTCGGCCCTTTTAAAATTGCGATTAAGGGGAAGCCACACATTAAAGGGCCTGCCGCCATCTTTAATAGAACAGTTTTTTTAACCTTTTATTTATTTACAACATACTTGTTATAAAAATTCTATTTGTAATAAAATCTGAGGATTTTATTTATTTATTTTTGTAAGACAAGCATTTTGATGAGTTTTCATCCTGTGACATCTTACAGGTTTACGTTCTGTAAGAAGGCCTCTACATTTTCCACGGAAGAGATCTTTCTACACTTCATCTTAATTGGAGCGGAGCGAACGAAGTGAGCGAAGCTCCCATAGATCAGCTTCAATGGCGCAATGTCTGTTACGCCATAACTTCCAGAGTTCTTAACCGATTTTAATATTTTTGTGTGCAATCGAATCAACAGGTTTAGGACCAGATTGTGACGGTGCCCGAATTTAGAAATTCGCTAAAATTCCCATCGAAAAAAAACAATTTTTTTCTTTTTTTAGGTATTACGCTCCGCTCCAATATATGATGCTAGCGTAGCTTTATGCTTAGCGACTACATCGCCTAGTATAATTAACAACGTTCCGGCTTACTCTTAAACTTTCCTACTTCGTACAGTGAAAAAACAGTCAAAAGCAAAGTGGTTTTTGGCGTCTTTTTAAAAAAATAAAGAAAATAAAAACCAAAAAGAATGTGGTGAGGTATATCATAAAATTTCATATTCGAAAAAGTAAAAGTTTTAATTATACTGCCAGCACGTTTCAATATCTAAATTTATTTTTTAGTTATGATAAAAACTTATGAACTACTAATAAAGGGGTGTGTGCCTTTATTAGTCGTATAAAACACATACTAATATTAGGTACATTTGGTTTAATTAAAAAAATATATTTGATTTTGTATAGGCTACAATGAAGTCAGTGAATAATTATAAAGTTCAGCCTGTTTAGCCACTATCAAATAGATCAAAATATAGAACCAATTATTCATAACTTATAATAAAAATTATAAATACTTGGTCAAATAAATTATTTATTTTCACCACCAGCTTGGCCGAGAGCTAAATGGGCCCGGGTTGGTGTGATAAATTCGAAAATTTGTAAAAATCATCTATACTCTAATTTAGAGTATGATCTAATCTAATAGTCTTATCAGAAATGTTTTAAATAACTTTTTAAACTTATATTTTCCTAATACGTATAAAATTTTATAACAATCAGTATACGTAGTAAATTATTTGGTCTTGACAGTTTATATGGAACGTGATGCGGCATTAACGCTCTTTACTCATTAAGATAACCACGGTCCACTTATAAGGAAGATTGGCACTCATGCGTGTAAATAATAATTGGCGCCTGATTAAGAGCTCAATCAATTTTATGTTTGTATATAAACGTATTAGTTTCTGCCACTGGTATGATAAAAAAATGACGTAATTTTTCTGATATGTAAGCACTTCACTGCTAGAATTTTAATATCTATAGTAATTTTTGTTTTTGTTTTTTTAAATAAATTCCACTACTTATAAATTTAAGTGTTCATTGTCTTGTTTTACTTATTAAATCCAGGGATTTCGACTTCTTTTCAACAGAAAAGACAAATGATCTTAAATTATCCTGAATAAGATTAATTTACAATTAAATATAAATCGCTGTTTCGGCTAATTTTCTTTTATCTTTTTAGATAAAAAAAGTGATGACAAGTACTTATTACGATTTCAAAAGAAGTAACAAGTATTTTTTCTTTTCTATTTTTAGACTCGACTTTACCTCTCGTGTCTTGCTCCTTCCAATGATTTTAATGCGTAGAAGTATTTAGGATTTCCATACCTTTTTTCTTGAGTATTTTTTTTATTATTTTAATATTGTTTTAATTTAAGTATGATAAAAAAATAAGTATTTCACACACTTATTTTTTTATCATACTTAAACCTAAAACTTAAAACCCCCGGCTATAAATGTCACATCCCGACTTGACTTAACAACACATGTAAGTGGTTAATAATAACCCACTAACCCAAACCAGACAAAGCGCAAAAATTTTAACAAAAAATAAAATAAGCAATAAAATATTTCTATTGTATAAATTAACTGTAACATTCAGGAGTCAATTTGATTTGCATTATGTAACGAATTAAATTAAGTATAACAAGATATAACCATTTAGATATAAACTAACATATTATAACCAAAACAAACAATAGCTATTGTTTGTACTACTGATAATGTAATAATAATATTTTTTATTTATTTTATTAGAACAACCAACAGAACATACACCTTACATGCTAATGTTACATCTTTGCGGTAGCATCAATACGGTGCTGCCTTACTTAAAGGCTGCCACGGAAAGCATAAAAAAAATTGTTGATAGCAGAAGACACTATCTAAAAAAATACAAAACAAATCGTCTTATCCTATCGAAAATAAAAAGTTACAAAGTCAATCATAAAAGAGCATTGAAAAGAAGCTAGCTCAGCAATTTTTTAATTCAGGGAATATAACCACTTAGGCAGAATATTAACAGTGCCCTTACGACAAAATAAAAATTACAAACATAAGCAATAGCCTTTCGTACCAATGATTTAGCGTTGGAGGTCAATTAATTTTCTCTTAAATTGAGATAAGTTTAACATGTCAATATCTTCGCTCTCACTCAATGCATTGTAAAGAGATTGTAACCTATTCAGAGGAGAGTTAAGACCAAGGTTACTTTTAGATGACTTAGCTGAAAACAGGGAATATTTAGACAGTGTTCAAGTTTCAGTGTAATCCTAAACTAAAGTTTTCTTAACAATTGTGGACAATTCAAATTTCCATTAACCAACCTCTGAAGGAAGGCCAGATCCAAAACTTTACGTCGTAAAACAAACTTAATACACTTGTGTATGAATGTAGATTTAGCCGTTTTACCTTTATAGGACAAATTATATAAATATTTCTTTTGTACTCGCTCAATTTCATTAGAGTGAACTTCATAGTGTGGGTTATATACGGGATTGTCACCATGTACCTTGTTTTTATTGAGTGTCCGATATTTCGGCATTGTTGCAAGTGCCATGATCACGGAGCGACTAACTTATATTACTATAATGTTAGCGACCATGAAAGTTTAAAACAATATATTCATAGTGTGGGTTCCATACTGATCGCCGTCAAGAATAGGTCGTACCAAACTGTAATACAAGCGGTTTATAGTTGTTACGTTTTTAAATTCTTTACTATTTCTAATTATACCTAGACATTTCAACGCTTTCGATACCATTTTATTATAATGATTGTTTCTTGAATCGGCTTATTTTTTAATGTGTAGGTACAAGGTAAAGAAGAGTGGTTTCGAGTGAATCTAATAAAGCATAGCTAATGCATTGTTTAAACGTCTCCATATTTGCTAAAGAATTTCACGAGTGGCATTAAAATATTCCTGTTGCCATGCTCACTCAACAGCTTCAGAATTAGAACATTAGGTACTAACCTATTAAATCCTCTAATGAGTTCATTGTTCTTGTAGAGGTCTAATTTGTATTTATGAAATAGATATTTCTATTGCTTGAAAACGATTTTACAGTTATTCATGCCTATAATAGTGTATCTTGTGACTTTAATTCTATAAATATAATATTTATTATAAGTGTAAGCTTCTTATTTTCAGCTGATTTATGAATAGTGTTTGTCCTAAAAACAAAATAATGACAGCAAAGATTGCTTTTTTTTTTCTTTTTTACTTTGCTTGCGTTTTTGTTATTGAATGTTATGTCAGATAAACGTTTAGCCAATGTATCATTTGGCTTAACGTTTGTCTGACACATAGATACATGCTATAGGTGTAAAGCATTTTTACAAGAAAAAGTCATCTGATCTAAAGAGTCAGGCGGAACTTGAATCCACATCCTCTCGTTATCTGGAGAATTTCGCCAACGAAACATTGTTAACCCGAATCCTTTTGTTTTTCTTTAGCTTCGTTAGCTTAATTGGAAGAACAGACGTCTGGATAGCGAGAGCATGTAGGTTCGAATCCCGTTGACAAAGTTCCTAATAGTCTTACATATTTTTACCTTCGTTATGATTATGAAATCATTAACTTTCCTGGAGCTAAACGCTTTGTTACTAGTGAGTTCACGTAACCACGATTTGAACTCTGTCTTTTGAAAGTGGCATCTAAAAATCAATGGGTTTAGCTTATCATCCGATCAAACCAACAAGTTATCTTTAAAAATAAGTTTTTATAAAGTCAAATATTGAGTTTTTTAATTCATGAAAATGAACAACCATATGTAAGATTTATATTTCTGCGTTAACATGACATTAAATCTTATTTATATTATGACAATACTTTGTGTATGTGTGTGCTTGTTACCACGTTGTCTAGCTGTCCTAACAAACTAAACTTGCCTTTACGTACTCCCGCAAAAACAATACGATAGCGTGTTTCTACGCGCTACAGCGCCATCTAGTTAATTTACAAATTTAAAGTTCATATTGTGAATAATGTGAGCTACGGCAATGTCCAACAGTGGAGAAACAGGCGGACATCCGATAGTCTCACGGCAATGGTGATGTCCTAGATAAATAGCCAATCTAGGGTCTACCAATAATCTAGTGAAGACTTCCGCTTCCTCGCGACTCATTCACTATTACGTCCCATATATAGACACTATTAATTCTAGAACTGTTTCAACCTATTTTTTTTACAACAAAGATATTATCGATTTTATATCATACTAGCTTTTAGCCGCGGCTTCGCCCGCAAATTTTTTTTTTCAATAAAAGTATCCTATGTTTCTTCTAATACCTCCAAGAATATATGTACATAGTTTCATGATGATCGGTTTAGTAGTTTTTGCGTGAAAGCATAACAAACAAACTTACATTCACATTTATAATATTAATAGGGATAGTGACCGGCGTGAAACACTCTTTTTTTGCTGACCATCCGTAAACCTTCTTGACTATGCCTGAAACCTTCGCGCAAGTGCAAATAATAAATTTGCAAACTTTTATTAAATCGGATGAACGGTCAGGCCGCGCAATAATACGAATAAACAAACATTAATGTTCACGTATCCGATAGAGGCAAATGCAATAAAATAATTTAATTTAACTCTGAAATAAATTTGAGAAAATCAAATAAAATACTCTGTAGAATTGTGAATTGTGCCATTATAACATTAGCTAAAGAGATATGGTATTGCCTTCGACCGAAAATTAATTTGCTTATGAAATTCCTCTCATTAGAACGGAGGTTCAAAAATTTTGGAAGTGAATGATCGTTGGGCGGGTTACCATAAATATATTATATCGAAAATTACGTTCATCCGTTGGTCAAGGCTGTGTTTTAGATCTATGGTCATTTTAGGTGTAGCCCTCAGGAAACCTTAGTGTTGTGTGTAACCAGGAATTCCAAACGGATGATGATGCTTGTTATTATACCTAAAAGTTATGTAACCTTTGTATGTATATTATAGTCGTATTAAATCTCTATTTAATTTTTATAATTTATTATGCACATTAAATTTTTTCGTATCGGAAATTTAATACAGCTTCTTTTTACCTCTTTCTTACTTTTATACATTATCACTCAGTCAAAGATTCTTGATCATTAACACAAGATTTGATGATTCACAACCGCCTAAAACACAATCAGTACATCAGTACATTACATTATGATAATTCTTTGTGTGTTTGTTACCACACTATTGATTTCAGAAAAAATACTATATAGTACCATAAGCCTAAGAATAACAGTTTTTATAATCAATTAACGTTACCATAACAACGCGTGGCCGGGTCAGCTAGTATCAATAAAAAATAATTTCTGAAATCAGTAGCAGTTAACGTTTTACACTAATTACTAAAAGTAATTTTAAAATATTGTTTTAACATGTCATGGTCACTCACATTTGTATATTTGGAAATGGGATTTTTGCCATTTTCCAAGTTTTGACATGACGATGGCGCATTCGACAGTGCCGAAACACCGGAAGCTCTATAATAATAAATAATCCTTCAAAATCCCAGTTTTACATAATAGTAAAGTAATTTTAATTACGAGGAATAGTATAATTGATCAAAGTTTTTATTCTTCGTATTCTTCAAACTTCTTTAAGTCTTTAAAGCAAGTATTAAATTATGACGACTTATTGTGATTAGGCAACTGTAATGATTTCAGTAAGGGATTACTAAAAGATTCGGACAAAATTTTCCTTTTCTTTAAAAAATCTTTTAACTGACGCCTCTATGTCTCCGATCGTTACCCTATTTATTTGTCAGCTATTTGTACAATTGAACCTACGTCAATGTACTGCGTAGAAATCTGACTGACTTCCCTGTCAAAACAGTCGTAAATACATTAGTTAGGATCGTCCTGTTAGCACAATGGACAGTGGCCTCTTGAAAGGTATTCATTGATAATTGACCTTTATTTTATAAGTGCTACGAATAAAATTCATTTTTTTTATTACTAATGATAATTTGTTTACTTTCCTTAGTAATGCAGTAGTAAGTTGTTAGAATATTTACCGCGTTAAATTCATTACGCGGGCATTTGAACGCACAGCCTTCTGTCAAATCGAGACACAAATAATCTTCTATAAATAAATATTAAAAAGAAATGTAAATAAAGTAAACATCTGAAAAATTTTGCTCTGATATTCATGTAAAAAAAAATATATTCTTCTCATACATACATAATGAAATACAGACAATTAACAAAATTATAGGTAGTATGAGAACTGGTGCCCGAAGTAGAATAACCTGTGTTACGGGTCACCAGGTCTCACCCCCTGGGTTATTCACATATCTTTGTCTCAAAAGTACTAAAATAAAAACAGTGTATACATATATAAGAAAGTCGAAACAAAAATTTTATATAGTTTGAAAAAGTATAATACTTTTTTTTTTTAATTTTTATAAATTTAAATTTTAAGCAAAAAAATATAAAGCTGTATTTTTTTAAAAGGACGATGTTACTGCATTTAGATAAAAAACTTTATAGAAAAGATGTGATATGATTCTTCTGCATGGCCTTAATAGCAATTTTGTTATCAATTTAGCAATCTTTTCGCATTGTAATTTGTGACCTATTTCTTTTTATTGTGTGTTCAAATAAACTTCGGACCGAATCATAATCTAATCTAAACTAATATGATACTTATTTAAAAAGCGTTATAATATCAGCGTGATGATTCTGTATCGTACAATATCTCTACGGGCTTCGATGGCTTGAATTTTTGTCTTTGTCAAAATTCATTGCTATGTTGTAGAGCAAATTGTCACAATGACTTTAAAAAAAGAAAGTAATGTATATTTCAATATTGTCAGAAATTCAAACTAAGTAAGTTGACAGTAAGATTGTACGTTACAGAATCGAGGAGCTGGATTGTAATTGATTTATTTTATTTTGTTTGTTCCTTAAACAATTACAATTGTATTGGAAACTGATATACATTACTTAAAATTAATTTTTATTTGATAGCGATATAAAAAACTTGGCAATAGTATATCGCTATCAAATAAAATTGTTAAATAATTATAAATAAATTAATATTCATTTATAATTATTTAACAATTTTATTAATATAGTATATTGGTTTATTTTTTAATTAATTTTTAATACACACGCTTTGGTGTCCTCATTTAGAAAAACACATTTTACGGATGTCGAAAAGTCATTAATTTTTCATATTTTTATTTATTTTGACCTTTTTTTATGAAATGTGTTTTCTTTTTTTTATTGTAAATAGGTATGCGCTTGACCGCTATTTCGCCTGATGGTAAGCGATAATGCGAACTAGGATGTGACGCGTTTGCCTAGAAGATACCTATTGACTAGCGTCTTGAAGAACCCTAAATTGTATTTATCAGGAAACACAGACTCAGGCAAAGAGTTCCACTCTTTAGCGGTATTTAAAAACATTCAATGAAAAGATAATAGCTTAGCGAGAGAGTGTGGTTTCTAGTCCCACGTGAAATGCTTTCTACTAATATAGAAAAGATTTCAGATATAATATTAAGCAGTTCAATATAACCTATAATCTAAGATCACAGTGATTTCTGTGTTTGTCTGTCCGCTCTTTTTCCATTGTATACGCGTTACCATAGTGCCTAAGAATAACATTCAAGAAGGCTAAGAACGGTTAGCTATAGGTGTAGTCGTAGAACCGAAACGTTAGCGCGATTCATTTCGGTACAGCGACATCTATAACTGAGACAAAAAACGCGTGGCCGGGTCAGCTAGTCATTATTTATAAATTCAAAATGTATAAAAAAAAACAATCTAACAAACTAAAGCACAGATAGAAGCTGAGTTCACATATTTTGAAAAACAACTAAAAATACCAAATCATTATAAAATGTGAAAGAATCTATTTATATACTGGCTTCGGGAGAAAGCTGTTATTGCTGAAACTGATATTTATAGATTTTTTTCTAATTCCCTAGTAAACACTATGTGTTTTATCACCATTAATCAATCATGGACAGTGCCGTTTCCAATAGTAATATTTATTTATCGGGTTACTTTAATATTATATTTATTGAGCTAATAATTATTCACATAACAAAGAAAAAAAATATATTAAGACTTCTTTATATTAATATATACTCTTAGAACACAAATTTATAGTTTGTGTGTTTGTCTGTCTGCTCTTTTCCCACTCTTTTTCCATTGTATACGCGTTACCATAGCAACGCGTTACCGGCTCAGCTAGTCTTTAATCTAAGAACACAAATTTGTTGTTTGTGTGTTTGTTTGTCCGCTCTTTTTCCAGCTCCTCTTCCATTGTATACGCGTTACCATAGCAACGCGTTACCGGGTCAGCTAGTTATACTAATAATTATATTCGGTGTAACGGTCACGTGCAAGCAAACTTAGGAATATATGCAAATGATTATCTAAAAATATTATATTGTTTGGTATTTAAACATTTAACTGCTGGAATTTTCTTTGAGAAGAAATTATTACTAGCCAAAAATTCGACTTATCTCAGTTCTCAGGTTGAACTCGATTCCACATCTTCGCTATCTGGGCGAGTGCCCGCCAATTCAGCTAACCAGACTTCAACTGACTTGAGTTTTTCCAAATATTTTTTAAGCTAAGATTCGACTTATCTGTTAAGGTCTGTTCTAGAAGAGCGCTCAATTTTTTTCCTGTCTTTGTTTATTTAGATATAAATATCTATCCAATTTATATTTTAATTGCAATTTGTTGTCGTCTGTGATACTATTCTGACAAAAAATTTGGCTTATTCAGCCAACGTGTGTAAGAAAGGGTTCCCATACGGAGATAGACTAGAATATTTTAACTATAGTTCGCTAGAAAAACGAAGGATAATAAATGATCTCACATTTTTAAACAAATTATTTAACAATAAGATAGAATGTCCTAGCTTACTGAATAAATTTAGTTTCAAAGTGCCTCGTAAATTGCCTAGAACTCAAATATCACCATTAGTTCCACCATTGCACTCAACAATATTGGGCTCAAGTTCATTTCTCCCCAGAGCGAGCAGACTTATGAACTGCTATGGAAATGCTATTGACATAAATGCTGTAACTTTCAATACATTTCGTAAGCATTTGCAAGAAACTACCGTTGATTTATAGGATTTTAATTATTGTTTATGTTTTATTGTAGTTAAGAATTATTTCTATCCTCAAGTGCAATTGTAATTTCGTTTTTATGTTACTCGTAACAATATACTGAGCATGTTGTGTTTACCTTTAATTAATTGTGCATTTAGCTATAGAACTGAGCTACTCACTGTTATGTAATAAATGTATAATTATAACAATTGTTGGTAAACCAAATAAAGAAAATAAAATAAAATAAAATCCAACGTCGATCTTGGACCTCGCGCTTAACAACTAAAACTTGTCCTATCGCCGACTTTGAATGAGTATCGAATAGAGCTAGAAAAAGAAACCAGATACCTTAGTTCGAGTTTACGCAATCGAGACTTGGTATCAAATGCGTTACACATTTCTAGGAATATTCGAAGTTCCTGATAGTTACCGCTAGGGGTGCTCATATTCATATTAAAATTTCGTATCGACAAGTAAACTGACACTACAGACGACCGTGTGGTGCAACGGTAGATACAACACTATTCGAGTCCAAGAATCGGGGTAGATGTTGATTTGTATCAGAGTCAGATATTTATGTTTTTACTAATGGTTTCTTGGCGGTGGATTTCAGTTACATCACACTTACATGAATTTTCGAGGACACTATGTCATTTTCTAGGATTCAGACAATCTTCTGCGGGGGCCAAGCTTGGATGGCTCGATCACTGCTTTGCACAAGGCTTCGCTGACGCCGAGCGTCCCAAATGTCCCGGGACTCTCCATCATTTTCCGATCCCCTGGACAATACAGAATGGTGCACCTAGGACAGACATCCACTGGCGGGGTCACCGAAGCGTCTGCAAGGGTTCCCGTGACTCCGCCTGGTGTCATTGCTTCGTCGAACGACCTATCGTCTGATGATGGTGGGTGGTTCGACGAACTAATGGCACTAAAGTTAATAAGGGGATGTCGTGGAGTTTTAGTTGGTAGGCCCTGAGCACCGAACTAACAAGCTTTTGTCGTCAGGTAGGTCCGCAGGGGAGAGTCCCACATAATCCCACCGTCCACCCAACGATGGAGTATGCGTAACGCATTTTCTCCACGTAAAAAAAGGATTCAGACAATCTTCAACTAAATTTTAGTACGTAATAACCAGATTGAACAGTTTAGACATGAAAAGATTACAGACAAAACGACATACTGAGTTACTTTAATTACTAATTACTAATATATATATTATATGTATAGCCTTAGTATCTTTGTCTTCAGTCTCACAAGTCCATACTTTAAGCTAAGCTAATCTGTGTGACAGAAAGATTTTGATAGAAAAAATCGCTCGGTTCACAAGTGGTTCTGAGGTGGGAATGCTTTTCTAGTATTTTCCTATAAAAAAAATTCAAATAAGATGGCATGGAAAATGCAAAATATATTGATTGTAAGCTTATAATATAGTAAAACCATATCTTAACGATGAATAGGTAATAAGAATTAGTGGACACTTCTTAGTATTATTGAATGCAAATGAACTTTATGCAAATGCACATAATATAAGTTCTTTTGAACCGTCCATTCACTACCACTACACTACATTTGTTTACTACCACTCATTCAGGACTTATTAACTGACAAAAAAATTCAAGAAATTCAAGAGATTTAATAGAAGTAACAACATTTAGAATATTAATACATCGTCACCATACATAATCAACACAGAATATTGTTTATACATGGTCACTATTAATCAACACAAAACAATATTAGTCTATTAACACAACAATATAAGTGTTATGATTCCATTTCATCGTCGATTACAACAAAGTCAACAAATATCAGTTATAAACAATTTATATAAACATCGTATAATATACAAATGACGAAAATAAGTATTACCTAAGTCTAAAATAACTTACTAAACAATCCTAATACTGACCTTAATGTATGTATGCATATTTACTTATTTTATTAACGTATTATTGGAGCGGAGCGAACGAAGTGAGCGAAGCTCCCATGGATCAGCTTCAATGACGAAATGTCTGTTACGCCATAACTTCCAGAGTTCTCAACCGATTTTAATATTTTTTGTGTGGAATCGAATCAACAGGTTTAGGACCAGACGGACGGACCGAATTTTGAAATTAGCAAAAACTCCGATCGAAACAAAAAAAAAAATATTTTTTTAGGTACTACGCTCTGCTCCAATATATGGTGCTAGCGTAGCTTTATGCTTAGCGACTGCATCGCCTAGTTTATAACTAATACGCTTAGTAAACCCATTTAGTCAGAAGAGTCTTTTATTTTTTTCTTTTAAACTCAAATCATAATTCGAATGAAATTGACCAAATACTTTTAACTAAAATAGGTTTATTACGAGTTTTTTTTTAATAATACTGTTATTCTTTATACTTACAATATCGGCTCACGTTACATTTTAACTATTCTGGTTCTTTTTTGGTATATGTGTTATGTGTTGTATTATTTACTTAACTTGTAACTAAATACATATATAAGCCAATACTTTGCGCGATGCATATTGTACGATTTAATTCTATCCGTTTTCTACCTTAATAACATTGATATAGATCATATCATATCATCATATCATTAAGATTATAAAAATGTCTTTAATAGCCTTAACATCTACGTCTCAATGCTGGACGGAAACCTCCCGCTAAGATGGGAGGGTTTTAACATAACTTCGCGCTTGGCAAGCGCGTTGGAGATCGCGGTATAGACCATAATTCGAATAAGCTATTGCCGATTTTGGGGTAATTCGGATGGTGTATGGTATAAACATTAATTCAAGTATCCAAGCATATAACTGATTTCATGCAAATTTATAACACAATTTTCATAACATTATCTTTCCTTATTGTAACTGATAAGATTTTTATAGCACCAGTTAAAGTTCAGACATAGATAATTCAATTGAGATAAAAATCTATTGCGCGTAGTTTAAATGTTAGGAATTCAGATAAGTATCTAAGTAAATAGGTAGAGTGAAACGTTGCTACTGATTTTTTTTTATTTTTTTTTATTTATTATAGTCTAATAGTCTAATTTGACGACCCGTTTGGTACAACGGTAGCGAACTTGCTTTTCGCACCGACGGTCCTGGGTTCGAATCCCGGAAGGGGCAGATGTTTGTATGATGAATACGAGCATTTGTATCTGAGTCATGGGTGTTTATATATATTTCTATGAATATTACATATTTATGAATCATATATGTAGTATCGATTACACAAGCCTTACAGTGCTTACTTTGGACTAGGCTAATTGGTGTGAATGTAAGAAAAACTTATTTATTTATTATTTAATACTTATTCTCTAGGTTTTTTACGCACGCTCTGTTGCATGAAATCTCGTGTGACCTCTGGGTAGGAGCTGAAAATCAGTGTTTTGGTCTGAGCAAACGAATCGCTTTGCTTTGTCCCTTTGTGTGGTTGCCGCACGCAAGTTTAAATATAAAATTGAATGTATCTTAAGATTAATTTGTTGTAATCATGTGTGTGTAATATGATGCAAATTAACTTATTATTTATCTACCTAATTAAATGAATATCCTTCTAGATTCATTATAAATGTTTGATTGCTAACTTTTTTTATCGTAATCGGCCTATCAGTGTTCTCTGCTGGGCACAGTTCTTCTTTATGGATGAAAACACCTTAGGCAATCCACCACGCAGGCCCAGTGTAAACGAACGAAATCAATGACATAAAATGCCTTTTAAAGCTGAAACTCGATTGGCGTTATTTTACCTTATTTCTACACACAAAAGAGTTATTTTTTAATTTATGTTCAATGTGGTAAATATAAAACAACATAGAAACAAAATTTTATTTCTAATATCAATATTTAAAAGGCTTTTAAGTATATTCAATAAGTGATTAAAAATATACACAAGTGCTAACAGGTAATATAAAAATGTATCATCACTACATAGTACAAAAAGTCGTCCTGCTGTCTGTCTGTCCCTATGTATGTTTAGATCTTCAAAACTAAGCATCGGATTTTGATGCGGTTTTTTAATAGATAGAGTGATTCAACAGTAAGGTTTATATGTATAATACATGCATAATATAGTAGACAAACACTGATAATTTTAGAGGTTTGTAATGTGATGTTGTAAATAAACACTTTTTTGCGCTTACATTGCAAACTCGGCTGAACCCTACGAGATGGATCAAAATAATGTACTACAGTATTGTACACCTTAAAAAGGTCTACAAAAAATCCGCAATATTATATTCCTATCTCTTGAGAATAACCCACAATAACTATTTTTTATTCGCTGTGAACGTTGTATGTAAAGACATTCTGTAGTATATTTAGTATCAGCATTGTACCCGTGCGAAGCCGGGGCGGGTCGCCAGTAAAATTTAATTATGTCTTCGCATGAACTAATTAAATGTTACACATCATTATATTATTACAATAATCATGTAATTAGAAGCAACAACTACGCATTTACACTAACGCAATATCAGCACTGAATAATGTGCAATTTGACCTCAAACGTAACTCATTCAGAATCTTCATTCATAAATATAAACTATACGCAATATGAGTAATTACTACTATTGATTATTTGTAGGTATAACTTATTAAAAATAACATTAATTATTAAAGTTTACTCCTTAAAAACTTATTTCATATAAGGCACCAGGTATAAAAAATATTTGGAGTAAAATTTTGCGATCGAATGACAGCGATAGGTTTTTTCTTGACTTTTATTTTGCAAGATTTGTTTTATCATTTTCTGTGATTGATAAAAGACAATCTTCCTTAATACCTTGAGTGCGATACCAGGTCTAAACATCTTGTATATGTCTCGCATACAGTGCGGCTAAGAAAAGTCTAGCATTCCTTGTCGTGCGGACGGCATAATTTCAATTTCGTTCGGTGTAGGAAAAAGATGAATATATATCTTGTATATATTCACCTTTTTCCTACATCTAGACTTCTAAATCTAGATTAAATTCTAGATATTATCATATCTAGACGAATATATATGTATTATTAAAATAGAATCCAATGGTGTATACCTACATAAAACCTACCTTAATACCAGGTTTAGACACCTGGCACGGAAGCCAAAAAAAGATTTAAGTTTCTTAAATGATACAGGGTCTGCCTGTTAAACCTGTTAAGAAGGAAACTCCAGTTACACGACAGAGCAGACACGCTTTTTTATTTATTTATTGTTAAACTATTACAATACAATAAATACAGTCTCAGAAAATCTATAAATACCTTTAAAAGCGAGCACGAAGTCAAGCTCAGAAAACTTAGCGAATAAATATCATATACAAAATAGAATATTAAAATACAAGTTGATAAGCAATGAGTACGGGTGGAGATAATATTATTAGATTTATTAGAAACTATAATAATTAAAAGGCTAATTATTACAAAATATTGGTTAAGATACATATAATTTTATTAAAAGGCGAAAGAATAATTTTACAATTTAAATTCACAATATCAGGGGGTATAATCACTTGGCAATTCTTCTGCCAACATAAGTATAGGACATACTTTTTCGAGTATTTATAAACTCATTTGCAAAAAAAACGGGCACCTAAGCAATGAACCACTTCAAATGTTAATATTGCTTTGTTTGATAATTATAGGTGGTTTTATCCTCACAATTTGGTAAATTAATAAGAAAATAATCGTTTTCATCAGTATTTGATAAAATTTTGATACAATTTTTGGGAAATAATGCTAAACCTCACTAGTAGTGTATGTTTGCTAGTAGTGCATATGCTCATGAAGTAAAAATAAAAAAGTTTTTTTTGTTTGTTTTTCTTTAATAAAGTAAAAGCAGATAAATGGTTATTATCGAGTGTGACCCCCTCTAGCTAAAACCACAGCTTGAATTCGTCTGGGCATGCTAGCGAGTATATCCCGGATACTTGTTTGCGGAATACGTTCCCACTCCGCAGTAATCACATTCTTCAGCTCTTTGATGGTCTGCGGAGCCGGTTGTACTGATCTCACACGTCGTTTCAGAACGTCCCAGACATGCTCTATGGGATTGAGGTCGGGACTTCGAGCTGGCCAATCCAAACGACGAATGCCGACCTCTTGCACATACGCTTTAACATCGCGAGATGGGGTGGGCGCGAGCATTGTCGTCCATAAAAACCGAAACTTCACCTAGAGCGGCAAATGCAGGTTGTGCATGAGGAATTAGAACTTCCGTTATGTATCGATGCCCAGTCATTGAGCCGTTTTCAATGAAGACTAACTCTGTACGATCCATTGAATTTATTCCTGCCCAAAATATAACAGAGCCCCCACCATAAGGTGTGATTTCTTCGAAACATGCCTCTGCAAAGCGTTCTTCTTGTCTTCTTAGCACTCGCCGACGTCGATCTTCGACGAACAGAGATATCCTGGCTTCATCAGAGAACAAAACCCTATTCCAATCTTCTTGAGTCCATGAATCACAATTTCTAGCGAACCTAAGCCTGTGAACTCGGTGCTCACGGAGTAATTTGGGGCCGCAGGCCGGGCGGTGACTGCGTATATTGGCAGCGAGAAGCCTCCTCCTGACCGTCCATAGACTAATATGTACATTTCTTACTTCTTGGAGGTTGTTCTTAAGATCCACATACGAAGATTTGCGATTTCTCAATGCGCGACTAACAAGAAAACGATCATCACGTGGTTGGGTACATGGTTTTCTTCCAGAACCAGGCCTTCTCTCGACGGAACCAGTCTCCTGATATCGCTGCCAGGTCCTTTGAACCGTCGAGCGACTAACATTTAGCCTCCTAGCCACGAAGCATTGGCTCCAACCCTCTTCAAGTAGCGCGATAATTTTGGTAGCTTTTACCACGTTATCTACCATTGTTGATACAGCCAAACAGCAATAAATAAAGCTTTGACAGTCAAGGATATGAAATTAATCGATAAATATTGAATAAAAGTTCTGAAAGTCGATGTTAACTTCTGGAACTTCACGCCAAAAATGTAGGATAAAAAGGGGTTTTCTGTAAAAATGAGCATCAAATGAAAATTTTAATTTAGAACGTACTTTTTAAAATACCACGGCATTTTTAAAACCGGCCAGTAACGTGTTCAAACGATTGAAACCTTTTTTGTATTGTATCTTTTTAAAGATAAATGAAAATCAAAACCGCCCGTTTTTTTTGCAAATGAGTGTATATAATGCTAGGCGATGCAGTCGCTAAGCAGAAAGCTACGCTGGCACCAGTTATTGGAGCGGAGCGTAATAGCTAAAAAAAGAAAAAAAAATTTTTTTGTTTCGATGGGAATTTAACATAAAAGGAATAGCTTTGTATTTTAACGCATCAATTCTGCAAAAAGTAAGAGATTACAAATTTTTCTTACAAATTGAGATAATGTGTAGAAAATTAATGAGAAAAAACAAGACAACCATCACAAATTTGATAGCGTTATGGCATATTAGAATATTTCTAGTATATTTCAGATTGAAATTTTATACATTCCTTCCGTCTGATGCAATAAGTATTGTATGATTGCATGAGTTGTGCACTTATTCTTGTACTGACATCGTAATCTACTAGCTTTTACCCGCGGCTTCGCTCATATTAATGTAGACTACTGATTAAAAGTTATATTTAAAATTATATCTCCTTGTAGGTCAACGCGGAATTGTTTATCGGAGCACAGTTCGCAGAAAGTACGCTGAATAATTTTGTTTTTAATATTCCTGTTAGATTTAGCTTAAAGTTTAGGTGTAGGTCTACGTTTAATTTAATAGGGTAAGGTAACATTAATATAAAAATAAATACGTTAGTAGGTACGTCGAGTTTGGCAAAAATTTCGGAAAATTAGTTTAAGAAAGGGATATAACCAACTTAAGTGTGGATTGGTTGTTACAGATAGGTTTCCCTTGGCATATTTTTTTTGCTAGAATATCTTTACTTATTTATTGCTTTTCAAGCGAATCACGTGAAACATATTTTATTGTTTTACCTTGTTTTAATTTACATTAAAACGTCAATGTTTTATTACGAAGGAATAATCATATCTCATAATTCTTATATCTCCAAAATTATGTAATGTTGATAAATACCTTGTCGTTTGAGTGCAAGCAACCTCATTAGTCATGCCAAGCCTTTCGTTGTAACTAATATAATTATTGTAAGTGAACAATTCTTGTACACAAATTTATTTCGCATATCCCCTTAACAACTCGACGGCCAAATGAACAAAGAAATAATGTTAAAAGTACTACTTTACAGGGCATCAAAAAAACTGTAACATGTATGTCATGTCTACAATATCAAGTCAATATTTATGCACTGCACGTGGATCGATAGGGAAAAAAATCAGTCTTTAATGGGTCTACAAATCAACGTCTAACAATACCTTAGTTCTAAGAAGATGATTAAAAACTTCTTTACTTTTTTAATCTTCAAACACTACTAAAGTCTTTTTTGTATAATTTTTTCGTCTACAATCACCAACATCGCGTTGTAAACTTTTTTGTATATATAATTCTTCCGTCATATTGAAATCTTCCAAAGTTCGGAGCGTTTTCGAGATTTTCCAAATAAATTATCATATCAGCGGAAAACATCCAAATTGTTATTATTTTTCTTAACCTAAGCTAAGCAACGATTCAGTGTTTTCGCTTTTGTTTATGCACTTTTATCTGTTTTCAATTTAAAAGTAAATATGTTGTTTAATGTTTATTGTAACTGTCGTTTATTAATTTATTTGGTCTATTTATAAAGTTCTCATTATAGAACTTATTTAAATTGTAAATTAAGCAATACTTTGGTCTATCTCTAAATCATGTCTTCTCATAATAAATAATTAAATAAAGTTGCCTGAGAAAAATATAATGTAATGTAATGCACCTACACACACACACACATTGTGCTGTTCACTGTTCTATGTACGGTCGTCAGCTTTACACTAAAAAACATCTTTATGCTGTAAAAAATAAAATTATTTTATTCAATACTAGCTTAAGCCCCAGTTTCACCTTGGTGGTGTTTGGTTTGTCACAAATAGTTTCCATGGCGCTTCTGCGGGGTACACTTTAATTTTCCAGGGTAAAAATTTTGTATGATTGAGTAGAAAATATCCGAACAAACAAACTTCAAACATGCAAAAATCAATATTTTTAGTACCTTGAATTTACCATGCGTGTATTAAACGTCAACCGAGAAGAAGTTGCATAAAACTCGGCAATGATCGTCTTTTTCCCCTTTTGATTAATTTAACATATATAGTAAAAATCATTGAGAACAACTAAGTAGCCTAAGATTTATACGAAATAAAATATTACAATAAAAGGATATTATACAGTATTTGTTATTACAAAAAATTAAGACATAGAAACAAGACCATTGACTCCACGCGTTTTTGTGTGATAAAAAAATCGCCGATTTTGTAATAACCTTTGTACAGGAATGTGTTCAACATTTATAAAACAACCTTAAACGTGGTTATACACAAACAAATGGAGCCAAATATGATTATGAACGCGTAAAAACCCGTGTCCGTATAGTGTTGTATTAACACTGAACGCAAGAGTTTGAAAAGAAAACATTTTCAAATTTTTTTGAGGTAATTCAATCACATTGCGTGGTAGTTTGTTATTAAAAAAAAACCTATCTTTAGTAATAAAACGTGCCTTTTATTTATAGTATTAGTGACTCAAAACGTTAATATTGCTTGAAGTCCTGTCAACTGTACGTCCATTTCTTACGAAACAAAGTTAATGAGAAACATAATAATAGGTAATTACAGTTCGTAGCTTTTTCTACTGCCATTAAGTGCAATAGTAGTTGGCTAGTTCATTTTCTATATAAAAACGACATTTGTATGCTCTCTCCCTTTGACATAAAGTCGATTTTCGAACATTAAATTACTATTGCAAACAAAAGTTTTAGGCAACAACACTAATACAGCAATGCCATTTTGTACACAGACAGCCGAACGAGCAAAGAAATTTTAAAATAAAATCCTGTTATACAAATTGAAGTTTGGACCAACCTTACACCGTTGTGATAAAGATCATTTTATTTTTAAGTGTATATCTTGATGAGCTGTCGATAGTACTACTCAAAAAACTTGATAAAATTTCTCTTTCGTTTTTAAATAGGTATTTCCCCTTGTGCGCTTATCTCAAATATTATGTCCTATAATATTCTTAACATTAGCAGAATTTAGCATAACCCGTCAAGCGGGCAAAATCCGGAACTGTGGGTGTTAATGACATCAATGTTATACTGGCTAATGACATTACGTGCTTTTTTAAATATAGAGGCCCGAATAATAATACATTTTCGGTATCCTCCCGCAATAATTATTTAGTTCCAAATTTCGCAGATTTTGTACTATGGGTCACAAATGATAAAGCGGCCGTGAAATCAAATCGTCAAAATAGTAATATGCTAATCTGCCGTCTGTAGCTTAAACATCGCTTAATCACAAAATCACTTTTAAGATATTAGCGAAAAGCGCGGAAAATTGATACTTTTGCTAGAACTTTTTCAAAAACACAAGTAATACAAATATGATTACAGATATAATGTGACTTTTTCCACTTTATTCTGGAATTTTAAACTCATAAGGTCGCCGTAAGGCTTTTAGTTAACGGTTGGCAGTTATAGATTTACCCATTTAACCTGATTATAGAACATAAAAATAATCAAATATCTGATATTTTATCTTAAATCTTTCTTTTAGCTAATCTCAGAATGGTTTTCAAACTTTGTGTTTTTAAAAAATTAAATGTTAAATTATTATAATAGAAAAATACTAGAAAAAATCCACACGGGTCACAAGTGAATCTCAGGCGGGAAACGAACCCGCAACCTTTGGAAATCCGGTCCAATGCTCTCCCAATTGAGATTCACTTGTGACCCGTGTCGATTTTTTCTAGTATTTTTCTATTATAATAATTTATCTTATAAGATCGCATTGAAAATGCAAAAAATATATAAAAATTATAAAAAAAAAAAAAAAATTAAATGTTGCTAGCCATATGCCTTTAAAGCCACCCGAGCAATAGTAGTCGTTTGGTGCGAGACACACGATTGTTGACGAAACAAATGTGTCTTTTAGAAGAGCACTATTCAGTATTCAGTGTCGATAGAGTAGAATAGTACCACTCCTATACACTTATGGTTGTAGTAAGAGGCGACTTATGTCCCTGGAAGTAATCACCATACACAACACGCACCAGAATTTTACTAATTATGATCGTTTACTGCAATCTACAACCCGCCTGCCCAGCATGGAGACATGGTAAAACCTCACCAATTTTTTGCAGAAGCTTGATGGTGGAAAACTATGTGCTATGGTTAGTATTTCAATTAAGTTATCCCTTCTGGGATGTAATGCAGTGCATGTCACGATTTTTCTTAGCTCGTTGATTACCATTTCTAGCAGTATTAAATCAGAGAATTGGAGGAAATCGAAAAAAATGAGTTTTAAAATGAGTATTCCTCTATTTCTATGAAATATGGACTCAACATCTCAATATCTAATCTTATCGATTTTTACGCTAAGTACCTAACAAGCAAAATTGTCTCATTAGCTTACTAATAAAAGTAATGAAATATTCTTATAAAAATATAACTTTACGAAAATCTTCATACCATACGGCAATTTCATAGGTAGGAATCAGATTTTGGTTTGACTACGACGACAAGTGTAATAATAAAAATTATACTCGTAATTAAATCAAAATGCATAAAATAAAATTGAACATAAAAAATATTAGTAAAAAGCATCTAACAATAAAAGCAAAAAATTATGTGCATAATGCACATAATATTCAAACTGTCATTCCTTTTTGCCCATGTCGTCCAGGATATGCAGAAGATGGCATTATAACTTCCTCAACCCTGTCCCAAATAAAGACTGTTCTTGATCGATGGATGTTATCAGCAACATTTGCTTCAATAAATATCTGCTTTGAGCTGCAATATAGTGGCAATCCAACTAGGATACGGAAGATTTCATTATACTGTACTCTCAGGACTTGAAATTTTTCATATATCCATGGATAAAGCGTCTGGCAATACTCCTTAAATGACATGACTTTGACATTTCTTATACACCCCACAAAGCGCATTGTGATCATATTACACCTTTTAGGAGCGTTCCTACCCTCAGAAGTAATTAGACCTAATCAAAGAAATTACTAGTCTTCAGGTTTTTCTACATAAAATGAAAGATTTAACTATTTACACTAATTTATCTGAAGTTTATATCAAAGAGTATTCTGTGTTATTAAAATTCTTAATTACGAATTTTAAGTACAAAAATAATTTACTTTCCAAATAATTACTCATTTTCTTTTTTATCTCTCAAATCGCATTTTTAGATAGGCCATTTTAATTTTACGGGCGCGATCTGTGTTATATGAATATATCCGCCAATTGGTCCAAGAAAAGTTACATCACTAATTTGACAGAGTGGGCGACTATTAAATGCTTCCCCAGAGAGACACCTTCGCTCTCCTTGGTTCCAACTTGACAGGGCGCCGTTGCTAAGCGCTCGGTAGGGCTTTCGAGAACTTGCTACTTTTATCTCACTTTCACTAGGGTTTTTGAATAAGAAAGCTATAAAAATGTACTCAAAAATTTTAAAAAAGATATTTGAGCAATCAACGACTCTTTTACTGAGTTTTTAGTTTACCATTTCAAATCTCGACCTTAATTATGTCAATCGAACAGATTTTTTGAAGATTTTGAGAGGATCAGTGGTTTTATAATTTTTTAACATTATTTAGTTTTTACATTACACAAACAGGAGCTCGATAAGCAGTGGATAATGGGTTCGGCCAATTATTAAGATGGTCCAGCAAATATTTTTATTGTAATGGCTGGTCACACGATTGGTGATGATTTAATAACTCGATTGCCGTGTAGGTAGCACCCAAAAATTTGCATTTGGACCACGTCACGTGAGTTATGGCTTATATTCCTAATGATTTTTTTTTATTTATGGGTAAGGCCTATGCCCCAGTGGTGGAAACTATAAATAGGCTGATGATATTATTCTATGAATAACTAATTTATGAAAATATTTTAGTTTTCCTTATCATTTATATTTCAAAAACCTTTTAATAGGTTTTTACACACATGTACTTGAAATTTGTAGAAGTATCGGTACAAAAAAAGTTTTTTTTTTGTTATTTAGGTTTTTAAGTGCGCCATTTTAATATATAAAAAATTTGTTACTGTGTCAGTGATGAGTTTTGTTTTTTGAAAAACACTTCAACGGTTCTGTCAAGATTTGATAGATTAATTGGAGGAGCACTCATCTGAATAGTCAAAGAACGTAGGTCCAAATCCTGCCTATATCTAAGAAAATTTTTTTCTAGTAATTATCTTAAACCTAGATTTGAACCTGGATCTTTTGTCACTAGGCTACCGAGGCTACTTTGTCGAAGCAAGCGTGATACCGCTAGTATATTCAGATTCACTTAAAAATCACAATTGAATTCAACAAATAATGCATTTTTTAAATACCGAAAAGCAATAAGCCATATATAGAACTTAAAGTTTAAGTAAAATAATAATAACTGCAAGGGACAAACGACTCTACCTGGATCTAAATTTAGAAATGACACAAGAACTGATTATATTAAAATGGAATATTAATATTTCCTTTAAATAGTTCCAATATTGTGGCGACAGAGTTGAAGTCAATGATCAAAAGCACAAGTTACTGAGAAAATAGGATGAACGCTTGGCGTGCGTAATAGGATAACGGTGATTTCTGAGTAAATTATAATCGGGCACTTTGTTTTCGCTCCGTTTTAATTGGTTACTTCATCAATAACAGCCATAAATACCTTACTCGATATTGACAGTTGTTTAATAATATTATTATTATTTAACTCCTTATTTATAGGCAGAGTGACAGTAATACAAATAACAGTATATTGTCCGTGAAATAATAGAAGTAGATTTATTAAAATATTGAGATATATTATTTTAAACATCAATGGTCTCTTACAATAGTATTGAAAAAGGGATGTTATGTTTTTATCGTTTTGAAGCGGCTGTCACATAATTATTGGTCTTTCAATATGTAGAAGAACTCTTTACGTTCACGCCATTTCGCCCAGTCCATAATGAGCAATATGAAGCTTATGTGATGAATACTTATTATCAAAATAAGTTATATTCACAGAAATATCGTCAAATTTTTAAGGCTTATCTTCACCACTTCAAACGCATATGTATTTAATTAAAATCAAGAGATACTAAAAATTAAATAGAGTGGGAAGTCGTATATGTTTTACAAAGTATACGTAAGTTAAGTAATAAGTTCCACCGTGAGTCCTGTCTTGGCCCTCGGGCTCGATTGAGAAAAAGAGCGAATCCATTCAAGAAAATATACTAAGCGCGTATTAAATCTTAATATCGACGATCGTCGTAAGATTTAATTTTACATATAGTACGAAACAAAACTGGATGGTGACAATAATTTTTTAGACTTGAGACCTGAATGTAAGTTTAAGATTTTAAAAGAGACGAAATAAACACCCGTTAATAAATAATAGCGTTAGAAAACGAATCTATATTTAGTACGAAAAAAAATTCACGCCCGATTTAAAAAAAAACCTTGGAGTGTTATTATTAATAAATAGACAATGGCATTGAACGGTTTTTCTTTTCCCTTTCAATATTCATGGAAATAATAATTAATCTAAAATTAATCTATTATATTTATACTACGTTTGCTCTACGGCTTGTGTTTAAAAAATAAGGAAAAAATACAATTTTCAGAAAACCAATTTGAAAGATTTGCTGTGCTTAGTTTTTTCTTTTAAATTATATAAGTCCTGCATTTTATATTGTTCAAATTGGTGTTAATATTTGACAAACTGCATTTTAATGAAATATAGGCCGACCCTTTTTGACCTTAACAAATATTAACTGTAAGGCGATAGTAAAGTGTGCAAACACAAACACTTACTCTCAGGCCTGTAAGTCCTTAATACAATGAAAATAAGATCGAAATTTAAAATCTGAAATGCGATAGCTATATGCGTTAGGTAGGCAGCTTTTGTTTAACCTAAATTTATTTTTTATTTTAAGTATTTCATTTGTCTTTATAATGTGGAAAGGTAGTCATGTTTAGTGGCACGTGTGTCGCCAGCTTACAAGCAAAGTCCATCAACTGATTGCGTCCGCACTGCAGTCGCCGTGCAGTCTGAACTGGATCCAGGGGTGGCACAAAACAAAAAAATTAAATTATTCTAATTATCTCAACCGAAATAAAATTCTTTTAAATTTTGTTTGAGTCAACAAGATTCTAACACCTATGAGTTCAGAGGGAGGAAATAAAATACCAAATAAATTAAGTTATCAAGGTGGTAATTTCTATTATCATAATTTAATAACACGAAAAATTAAATGATAATAAAGATGTCCTAATAGTGCCTTTGTATTTTGTGTACTCAACACAGCTAATTTTAAATATATATAATAATAAAAAAATTACAGAGTGTTTGCGGTAGACTTAAGCGAACACAAGCGCACTTAGGTTATGCTATAGTTATGAAATTTTCAATAAGCAATATGTAAAGTTCATATAAAAATAATAAAAAAAACATTGTATGCACTTATGTACGCACGTAAGAAGTTATACTTCTTTAGCGTGACTAAACAAAGATAACTAAAAATTTCCTCGCGTGTTCCAGTGCTCTTTGTTTGTGAAAAGAAAGATAAATTTATAAATTATATAGAGATCAGTAAGAAGCATCAAAAAATTAATTTTCTATATATCCTTATACAGAATCAAGTAATATATCAAAAACCATTAAAATAAACCGTTTAACCAATAATAATGTGAAATAATAATAATTTATATTATAAAAAAATAAAAAGAATATATACCGACACTTAACCTCAAATCAATAAACGCCCTTTAAAAAGTTTATAAAGTAATAACCACTTTTAAATAAATTTGTTATAATGTTATGATTTATATCATATAAAATTGTTATTATAATGTTATATAAATTATTGTTAATCACCATATATAATTTAAAATCACACACACACACATTCATAAATATTTGAGTTACCTTGAGGAACTACCTTGAAAATAGTTATCAGTTCTCACGAAAACTTGAGCTAATGAGTGGCCAACTTAATCCTGCTGGTTTATTTCATGTCGCTTTTGCGGGCAACTTCAACCTGTTACTTTTGTGTTACAGTGATGAGAGCGCATTTTAAAATTTCACTCTCATCATTTTTTCATAACGCGCCTAAAGAAGAATAACTTCAAAAAATTTTCCTTGTTTTTCTTACTTTATAATTATAAATGGTAAGGTATCCGGATAAAGAGGAGCTAGTAACAATTACCTGAATTGAGAAAATACTTTCACTTTATAAAATGCTGTAGTTAACACAGCGCAATTTTTTGTTGCTCATTCTGAACTCGGTTTACTAAATTGTAAGGAGCTTGTAACTGTTTTTAAGTTAAGGCAACTACTTAAAATAAGGATGGAGGCATGGCATATAGAACAAGTGAAGACAGTCCGTTAGGATATAATATACTCGTATTTTACTATTATGTTCAACCCTATTGACAGTCGAGTTGATCCCTTGACACTGGAGATTGGCAACAAGTGCATCTTGTTAGAAGCTGTGTGCGGTCTGTTGCTATCCGGCTGATTGGTTGCCGTCGTCGTTGTCGTTAAGCTAATCTGTCACGTCAATTACACGTCAGTTGGGACAATACCTAATGAAATGCAGTCTCTACAAGATTATTTTTTTATTCCCCACGAAAGATAATTTAGAATTTCATAAGGCGCATTGGTCGTATTTTAGGAGAATGTTCCATCATCACTTACGTTGGCATAAATGTCTTTCGAGGATATTCGAATTCCCTATTATCTGCAGGGGTTGTGGAATTCACTTATGTTGACAAATAAATGTCTTTCGAGGATCTCCCTAGTATCTGCAGGGGTTGTGATAAATCTGATGCATATAAATATTCCATCTGTTACAAGGCTACCACCAGGCTAAGCGTGTACTTTCGCTTCGCCCCGAGACCCTTCATGAGGCATGACACTTGAAGGATGTTATTTTTGTAAATACAGCAAGAGTTTTCGTTATTCTCAGTTTAAGGTGCAGTAAAGAAATTCCTTTTTTTATGATAAAAACTAGTTTTTTATTTGATTACATCTCAACTCTCAACTGTCTTATACCTTAAACCAATTAATTTATTTCTGGTAATATTTTTTTACAATTAGCAGTTATATTTATAAATAATGGAAAAATATAATAATCACTGCCCAAGTGCTACAAAAAGTTAAATTACCCGAACGATGTCATTCTCAACTGATTGAAGCAGCTGCTCGATTATCTTTATCATCAGTCTATTTCTACCCCCCGGATAAAGCAAAGGCCTTTCCTTTAAGTGAAAGCACTGTAGGACGAATGAGTCACCGAGTCACGAGTTACCAGGCCCAATGCACCATAAGAATAGTAACTATTTTATAGACCGCTTTAAATGATTTATAGAAAACAAATCTCAAGTAGAAGGTACTTCTGCCGGGAATCAAGACCGGTAGACGTACCACTAGTAGGTACACAAGAAATAGTTCAAATCGTAAAAGTGACCTCATTTACTATGTGTAGAACATGTATCGCGATTATAATATATTTATTTGAGTATAAATCAGGTGGTCACCATTTCAAAAACTGACAGTTCATATATTTGCCCTTTTGTTCACAGGTATGTTCAACTATGATCAAATTGACATGAAAGCATCACACAAATAATTCGGTATGTTGTGTCTTCCGCTATTTAGTATGTTTAGACCCTCATGTTTGACGACCGTTTGGTGCAACGGTAGCAATCCTGCCTTTCGCACCGACGGTTCTGGGTTCGAATCCCGGGAGGGACAGATGTTTGTATGATGAATACGAGCATTTGTACCTGAGTCATGGATGTTTGTATATATTTCTATGCATATTACTTATTTATATATAACATATGTATGTCTATCCGTTACCCTAGTATCCATAACACGAGCCTTAAAGTGCTTACTTTGGGCTAGGTTAATTGGTGTGAATGTAGAAAATATTTATTTTTATTTATTATTTGTATTATTTATTTATTTATGTATGAAGAATTGAAAGAAGATATTCTATAGGATTGGCTATAAATTGTGACCTAAAGTTTGCCCCGACTATTAGATAAGTATCGAAGGCTGTACTATCACCGGCACAAGTAAAAAGTACAACCGGAGTAAAAAGTAAAACCACATAGAAACAACGAATAAATAATTTATTATCCCGATAAATCTCTCTAAAAGTATTTTCATACTAACGTTGACACGAGCAAAAGGATTAACTGTTTCAGATTTCGTAATGTATACTCTATATAGATCATATATTATATTTCGCGAATAGCAATGAATGGGAAAGCAACCCAGTGTGGTACTATCTTATTTTAGCTCTTTGTAACAATATCAAATATTCTGTAAAGATACGACATAATTTCAATAACGATCCAGATACTTCAAAGATAAACCCGGTCCTATAAATGATTTTCATTAATTTCATAGATGAGGTGATTACCGACATACAAGTAAAGAATCTTATAGAATCTTTACTAAACAACCATTCCTGAACTGGCATATGTTATGGTCTGTGTTAAATCTTAGTTTTATATTTGTACTAAAAATTTAACAACATCGCTGAATTAAAATTCGTGGATGATGTAGTTGGTTACACATTTATAATTGGACTAGTATTAATAACTATATGTTTCTTTAAGTACATAATGTATAACTGTTTTTCGTCCTCAATAAATAAAATAAAATAAAAAATACAAATTAATTAATTAGAAAGTGATAATTAATTTTACAAATTATTCACTAGAATAAATTTTATTGTCCCTACGACTACATGCCAAATGGTCCCGGGTTCGAATCCCGAAGGTGGCATATGTTGGTGTGATGAATACGCATTGGTATCAATGTCATGGGTATTAGATATGTATCTATACATATAATTTATTAATGTGTCATATAATATGTCTGTCCGTTACCTCGGTGTCCATAACACAGGGCTTAAAGTGATTACTTTCGGCTAGGCTATTCAGTTATCTGTGAGAAATATTATTTTGATAAAATATATAATATTACATTATTTTGGTTATTACAGAGAATTATATCATAGTTTAATACGATCTCCTTTTTTATTTGGCTTTATAAACCAGCTTTTTTAGTACAAATATTATCTCTCGAAACTTTGAAATGACTGTGTAACCGAGACAATAGCTGTAAATCTTAATTAGCAAATGAAATGAGATCGTTAGAACTGAAAACGCTAACCAAAGATGTTATACAGCGTAGTAAATTTTTACAATATTGCCCGTGAAGTGCAAACGTAAGACACGAGCGTTTTTTAAATTTTATTGATTTGATATATTGTTTCATACACTTCAAGCGATCTTTTGTAGCAAATTAATTGCTATATCACCTGTTAATTCTATACTCCCAGTGTATATATAGTATTTTGTCTTCGACACAAATGTATTCACTTCATGTTGTCTGTCATAAGTCAATGATCAAAAATTTCTTTTTCATTGTGAACATTATAATATTGACCTATTTCAAATATATCTTTAAAAAGAAAATAAGTCACAAGATTATTTTTAGAAAAAAAATTCAATGCAGTTTCAAATAAAGCTATAATATACCTATATATTTTCTTTAAATAAGATATGTAAATTAACCAAGTAGCCTAAATTAAAGAAGTCATTTACAAATAAAATCTTAAAAAAAATAATGAATCACGGTCGAAATTCCATCATTGGCGACCACTATTTTCTGTAAATACCTACTTCAATTTCCGGAAATTCCAATCTATATCCAGGTTGTCTGATTTTGTTCCTCTCACGCGGTGACGCCATATAAGATAGACGCCACTTATAGCGTTAAGCATGCGCATGACCAACCTTAAGACTTAGCGACCTCAGTGCTTCCCCCTGTGTCACCCATTCTTAGTACCTACGAGTGCGGTCTGAGGGAAAGTTTTGTAGCCCAGTAGTAAGTAGTTCCTTCAACGACTTTTAAATTGGGATTGCTAAAGTAATCTTCTTGCTATTCTGTTATTACCCGATCCTGTGATTTACAATGTATGTTCAATAATGTGTAGGTATAGTGTTTTTTTATAAACTACTAGTTTTTCGTGTTTAGTTTCGCGTGTTGTTAAAGCTTAACATCATAATACAAAAAAAAACCAGGCATTAAACTTAACTTTTTAATTTTCTTTTCTATAAATCAGTAAGTAACATATTATTAGTCCAATAGTTATTTAATTTATAATATATATAAATAAGCGTGGTTTTAACGTAACCTTGGTATTATTAGGTAACTTATCAACTATTTTAATCATAGAAATAATATTAATAATATTCCCACATTCAATTCAATTCGCCTAGCCCAAATACCAAATGATTAATTACTAGTTAATAACTTTTATCTGATAGTCTTCATCTGCGTCGTTGGTTGATAAGTCGCTATCGTTCCTGATATATTTTTTGCATATAATTAAAACTGTTATAAAAATCAAAGACTAGTATCTATTGCACCTGATTATTACAGTTACATAAATATATAAACTAAAAAATATTTTGGCCCACCACGTCTGTAAAAAACTATATAAGCGTGGTGGGCTGACCCCATATCTCATTTAGCCAACGAAATATTAAAAACAGCCCTAGCTTACTTCCTTGCGGCATCCCCGCCGTTCAAGGTCATACGACATAGGATTTACAATTCTATGACGTAGCTTTTGATGTGCCATTTCATGCATACGTCAATTAACGGTTTGGTTTTTAGCCGTTTCTAATTCTATGACGTAGCTTTTTATGTGCCATTTTATTCATACGTCAATTAGCGGTTTGGTTTTTATGGTTTCCCATTTGATTGATTTTTGGGGTTCCCTTTAAAAAGTTCCATATGAAACCGGGGGAACGATAAAAGATTGTTATTCATCATTCATTAATTATCCTTCATTAATAAATCAAATCTCATCATCATTCAGCACCATTAAATCTAGAAATGTAAGCCTAACAGAGATTCAATATGACATAAAACATAATTTTACGTTTATTTTCCTTTGTTAAAACAAAAGGTATTGAATATAAGCGTTGAAGTGAAACAAATCAGGAAGAAGAGCTTGATTTTTTTAATAACATATTAATTGACAAGTGTGTTACTTCGATTTTAACTTACACCACATACCACTCAGGTGTAGTGTTACAAAGTTGTTCAACAGATACATTGAAGGCATCGCTTCATATGTTATTGAAAGGGCATTGACCTTAACTTCTGAGAAACTTAATAATACTTAATTTAGAACAAACTTAATTTTCTTTTGATAGTTAAAAAGGCTGTTGTCATGAACAATAGTCCTTCCAGAATTAAGAACAGTATTTCCTTTGACTTCAATTTCAACTGAAATTATAATAAAGTGTTTGAGTAAGAAGATTTACCTTTTTTAAGTTATATTATTTAATTAAACAAATAATCTTAAAATACTTACTAGTGTCCCACTCTTATTGTCCTAATATTGGTATTTATATTGTGTTTTATTACTTCTTAATCTTAATTGGTATTTATATAGTGTTTTAAATTCTTCTTATGAGTTCAGAAAACAATATTTTATAGTTCACATATACCTATTCCATATTCCGTTATATTGCAATTTTGGTACAACTAGCTGACCCGGTAACGAGTTGCTATGGTATCGCGTTGCTATGGTAACGTTAAAAGAGCGGGGAAAAGAACGGACAGACAAACACACAAACAACAAATTTGTGTTCTTAGAGTATATACTAGCTTACCCGGTAATGCGTTGCTATGGTAACGCGTTGCTATGGTAAAAGAAAAAAAGATTTTTTAATTCCGTCGCTACCATAATAGCAATAGTATTTTATTGCTGTGATGGTAGCAAAACAAGGTAAGTTTCTTCAGTGCCTGACTTCGGTTAAAGTGCGTCTTCCACAAGCTGTAATTTCTGTCAGATTAGATGATATTCAAGAGTTGAAGAATGAAAAACTTAGACTGGGATATTGGTTATATGAAAAATTGTAAATCATACAACCAAACTTAATATTCAACAGTAGAAAGTAAATGAGGCTAACGGTTTAGGCATACAAACCAGAGCAACCTGCCACATTGATGCTAATGAAAACAATGGGCAAACCTTTTCACATTCTGATTGATTGTTTAAACTGAGAACTTCAACAGTTTTTGTTATTTTCTTATCTTAATCAGTACATTATATTATGATAATACTTTGTGTTTGTTACCATAGTTACCATAAGCCTAAGAATAACAGTCTTTATAATCAATTAACGTTACCATAGCAACGCGGGGCCGGGTTATATCAGCAACGCGTGGCCGGGTCATACCAGCAACGCGTGGCCGGGTCATACCAGCAACGCGTGGCCGGGTCATACCAGCAACGCGTGGCCGGGTTATACCAGCAACGCGCGGCTAGGTTAGCTAGTCAGTGCATTATATTATGACAATACTTTGTGTGTTTGTTAGCATACATAGTTACCATAAGCCTTAGAATAACAGTTTTGACGTGATAACGTCTTATAAATTGGTTGCGGCTGGGAGTCACTTATGAAAAAGTGTAACGCTCGGTAACGTTACGATGAGTCACCGAACGAGAGAGAGGCCCGCCGAATGCCTTGCGTCTCTCTCCCACTCAACTATGATCGGTCTGCCGCGCGCATTGTGCAATTTAATTATATTCATATGAATAAATATTCTACCGAGAAAAAGACGTTGTCACGTAAAATCTTCGCCCGTAAAACCGACTTTTTATAATCAATTAACGTTACCATAGCAACGCGTGGCCGGGTCAGTTAGTAAGTATAATATATTCTTCGTCGTAATCGAGGTTTATCAAAAAGTAACTAAAGGAGCATTAATGGTAGAGAAGAGAAATCGATATAGTAGTTTTAACAAAACATTTTGAGAATGAACTTTTAATATAGTTTTGGCCAAGAAATTTCTACGATGTATACATATTATTGCTCGTGACTATGCCTACTTCTTTATGAGTAGCAAATTGAAACTGTTATTACAAATTATAAAGTCCCCTAGAATTAATAAAAAAAAATCATTTAAACGTGAAATAACGTGATAAAACTGCCTAAATGTTCACTAGTAATATGATCCGTCAACTAGATATTTTGTCCTATCAAATATAGCGATAGGATCTATTGTATAAATAATTGTTGAATAAAATTAAAAATAACTGAAAGTTTTTAAAAGTAACAATCATTTATTCTACTAGTTTCTATTTTATTTCATTAAATTAAAGTAAAATGTATTAGTTAACAAGCGCATTACTTAGAACAATCAGACCGCATTAACTACTTTTATATATATTTTATTCTTTAATATCCCAATTGGCTTAATAAAACTGTTGGAAAAAGATAAATTGAGAAATTGCTCCGACGACAGTCAGCAAAATTTTCAAAACTGAAAGTGTTTTTTGCTATAGTATTTTTGTAAGAACATAATATCATAATTCGGTTTGAACTGGCGATTCTTTATTGTAGAAAATCTGGATATTGCAGGTAAACTCTTTCGGCTTGTCTCTGCGGAGGATACGCAACTTCCTTAAAATCCGGTGATCAGATATATAATCAAAAAAGGTGGTAGGGTAAAAATCATTATCCTGAAAAACCATATTGTGGAAATGGGGATATAAATAGAATAGTCATGATTGCAACTCCAAAAAATATATTTAATAAACATAAGAAGTAATTGGCAAAGTCCCCAGTGTCCGCGTGAATTCTCTGTATAAGCGGCATGCCACGTGATTACTGACGTAAATGCAAAACGTTCCCTTAAAATGCAGTCGCCAGCCGACCCACATGTGATCCTAAGAGGACCCTGCATATTTGTGACGTCAGAATGTCGTCATACTATGAGATGATAGCCCTTGCGCGGTGTGGTTACATAATACCAAGATTAATGATACAAATCATTATTATGATAGACTAATATGGAATACAATGCACCAGCGCATAATTTTTTTAAATGTAACGATTGATTGACTTATTTCTCATTCTAATTTCTCTGTAAATGATAATACAGTTCGGTTTATTGACTGTTTAAACGAATTTTACGTCACTCATAAAAAATAAATACTTGATATGGATTCTTAAAATTCGATTTCTGTTGCTGTCATATCATCATCATATCAGCCGTACGACGCCCACTGCTGGACATAGGCCTCCCCCAAGGATCTCCACAACGATCGGTCCTGTGCTGCCCGCATCCAGCGTTTTCCCGCGACCTTAACCAGATCGTCGGTCCACCTCGTAGCGGGCCTACCCACTGAGCGTCGTCCGGCACGCGGTCGCCATTCGAGAATCTTTCCGCCCCAACGGCCATCGGTTCTCCTTGCTATGTGTCCTGCCCATTGCCATTTCAGCTTCGCAATTCTTTGAGCTATGTCGGCGGTTTTTGTTCTCTGTTGCTGTACTCGACACTTATGTTTAACAACACCTTAGTCATTCTGTAAACGCAGTTATTGGTTAAAAGGAACACAACCTAATGTACTTTATCTATGCGTGAAACGAGTTTACTTTATCAAACAAAATATTATTCAAATAAGCATAAAATTAGTTCTTTTGAATCGTTGAATTTTAACCTACGACCCATTATTGTTACATTACATTTACACTATTTTAATTCTCGCTAAACCGCAGAGCAGCTTGTAAGCAAGTTCACACTCATTTTCATATAATGTATGCATTATATATATAGTCCTGGGTTCGAATCCCGGAAGGGGAGATGTTTGTAAGATGAGTACGAGCATTTGTACCTAAGTCATGGGTGTTATTACATTACATTACATATCTATGTATCATATATGTATGTCTATCCGTTACCCTAGTAACGGATAGACATACATATAAGCCTTACAGTGCTTACTTTGGACTAGGCTAATTGGTGTGAATGTAAGAAATATTTATTTATTTATCATTATTTATTTATATATATTCCTTTTGTCGTCTTTTAAAAATTATGTGGATATACGGGCCATTTTAATGGAATCATGATTTTTATTTGATTAAGACTACTCCCAATCATTCACCTTTAAACTAAATAGAGATATTTGAATATATAATTATAAGCTTTTAGGGCTCAGGGGCTAACGCTTATTTTCATCACACAAACTGACTTTACAGTCACTACCAAGAATCAAAAGGTGCATAGGTGGAGTCGCTGCATGTGCTTAAGTGTTAGAAATTAGTACTCAGCTTCTAACACTGAAACACATTAATACACTTAGTATAAAAATTAATAGCCATGTCGCTAAAAGTGCTCAACTGGACTAGACCTTTTTTGTATAAAATCACTAGAAACTATAACCTGGAATCCAATCTTAAAGAAACTGAAGTTATTACTGCCAATAGGAGGTATACGTATATTAATGTGTAGGAATAAAGTGCCAATTCAATCAAGTAACCGCACAGAGTCACAATAAATTTATTTCTTGAATACTTCCTCTATTGGAATAATAACGATATTAAACACAATTACACCATTCCCACACTATTCTAGATGAACTAAAAATTTCTTAATAGCTCACGAGCGCTACGGTAATGATCTAAATATAATACGTTATTTTCTTCCAATGATTTGCTTACAACATTTAGAATTTTACCCTAGAAAGGCAATAAAATACGAAGATTAGGAAGATAACCGATTCAATGATCCCATCAAAATTATTATAAAGAAAAAATCAATAGACTTGTAATATCCATAGTGTAATAGATGTTTAGCTTCACATAGTAACTGGTTTGATAAAATGGGAGTATACTTATGGATATGTGACTTCTGGCATAGTAGAAAAGCGTCGGTGCTTTTCTACTATGCCAGACTTACTTTTTCCTTCACAATTAAAAGAGACATAAAATGCAACTTATGATAAAATCACCACACACCTCCCGAAGATCGTAAAATGAGCAGCAGCCTTTTCCGAATTATGGTACTTTACTACAATCCCCAGCCAGGTTGCGTGGAGATGATGGCAATAATCATATTATTTTAAGCAAGGCCTCCATTCAACAGTGGACATCTTTCGACTGAGATGTTGATGATACAAATAAATCACCTGCGGACTTATGTGGCATAAAATAGAGACTTTTATCGAACACCATAACATTTACATTAAAGACTGATAATTTTTGCAATGCTGTCCAATTAAATAACAATTTAGTAGCTTTTTGTCTCATTTTTATAATTCTAAGACACAGCTTTTTTTCTTTTCGTAATATTATTTTTACCTCCACCGTTTTTCTTATTATCACGTGTCCTGTTCTGGTTGAACCATGATATCATTTATGATAATGCCGTTCCGAATCTCCCGGCTGTGAATTTTTCTCCTTATCTTTTATATAGGACGGTATCCATTATTTAAATAACATGAAACGCACTGACTTGCACGGTATATTCAAATGTGTCAAACAGAAACAATCTTGAACAGTATCTACTGAATAGGTATATAGCTGGAAAAGGAAAATACAGATAAAAAATGGTTCTATTGGATCGTTTTTTTTTTGTTGCACATCATACAGCAAACATGACATTTACCATCATTTGACGACCGGATTAATAAAACGGGGGTAACCCTGCCTAGGAAACCGAACGGTCCTGAATTCAAGTTCTGAAAGGGGCTTGTTGAGAACTAAAGCCTTCTTTATCAATTTTTTTTATTATTTCTTAATTCCTTGTTCTTTGCTGTCAGTCGTTGTCATAAGAATTGTCATTGTGAAACACGTAAAATTTATTAAATATTTTTTTATGACCTAAGTGAGTCTTTTAATTGGAAGAGTAGATCTATTCCCAACAGGGCTGATATTTGAGTGATGTAAACGAGCATTTGTACCTGTTTAATTGGCATTATATTTCTATGAATAAAGCCTATTTAGGACCTAACCTAGGATCCATAATACAAACCTTACAGTACGTACTTTGAGCTAGGCTAATAGCCGAAAGTACGTACGTAATAGTGTGAATGTAAGAATTATTGTGGTTATACATTTGTAATTTCATTAGCAGACTATTCTAGGTGCAACTGCAAGGCACAGGCCTATCCTAGTTATAAAAGACTGTAGAGAAATGAGAATAAAATAGAATAACTTTTATTTGCTTTAAACATGGTATTAAGTTGGCGAACAAATTTTTTACAGTGCACATGTTTTTGCTAATTATAAACATAGCATGCAAATTTAATTTAGACTCAATGTCATGAGATAAATTCATAATAAAATTTCATACAGCATATTTTAAACACTTTTTTCAATGCTATCTTATAACATAAATTAAATAATAGAAAAATCGACTCGGCTCACAAGTGGATTCTCGGGTGGGAATCGAACCCGCAACCTTTGGAAATCCGGTCCAATGCTCTCACAATTGAGCTACCGAGCCTTTCGCCGAGCCGAAATTTTCTAGTACCTTTCTAATTTTACGCTGTAGGCCAGCGTTGTTCCATTCATGAGAAGAACATCCTCTCGTATTTGAAAGAAACATTTTTACAAATGTTTGGGCAATCGATTAAAATGAAACAGCCATTAAGTTTTATATTTTTTAAACATTTTATAGATTTTTTCAACGCTATCTTATAAGATAAATTATATACTAGAATAAAATGTTGCAGGTTCGATTCCCGCCTGAGAATTCACTTGTGAGCAAAGTTGATTTTTTCTAGTATTTTTCTATTATATAATTTATCTTATAATACAGCATTAAGTTAAACATTAAATCAATTTGAATTATTATAACTAGAAATCGTTCTCTTTAAGTCACTTAGGTACATATTTTTTTACTTTGAGGTATATGGAAATGGCTTATACAGTTAGTGTCGTAAGCACTCGCTAACGACACCAACTGCTTAAAGTGCCATTCTAAGAACGGTGGATCTCTCGTTAATAAATTTTTAGTTACCCATTCAAAGACTGACGCCTGTAAATTATTTCTCGTTTGTCGTAGGTAGCATCCAATTCACGCTGGGCCCACTATGACTCGATCTCCCTAAGAAGTTTTTATATATTAGATTTTTTCTTAAGGGTTTACAATATGATGTTATTGTTTATATTATAAGGAAGGCTTCCATCTAGTTGTGAAGACATTATATGCTGGTGATGATGGAATTACGAGGTCTTTTTTATTAGTTTAATTTTAACAAAGTAACAAAAAACCACGATTCGGTCACAGCCGGTTTTCGAACGACGTCCGTCATTTTACACATCAAGCTTTTTGCGCGTCACTGTGGCAAAGAAAATACTTTTATTACGTTTTTTTGCATGAGCTTTACGTTTATTGATATCCGTTTTAGGTTCAGTATACGTTAGCCACGCGAAAGTTTAAAACTAGTGGCACATGTATGACGACCATTACCTTCATCCTGTGATCACGGCTCCTGTGAAGGTGTCGAAATGTCAAGATTAGCTTAAAAAAACTCAAAATTTTTCGTCGTTTATACGGTAAAAGTTGTTAAAATGTGCAAGAGAGGCGAAAGTGTGATATTTTTCAAATCAAGTTATCAAAATTGATGATTTGTGATTGTGGAGGATTTAGGATTTAGAGTTCATCCATAAGCTATCCTATGACTTGTTTCTTAGGGATAAGAGTATATATTCATATGCTGTCAGTTTCTTAAGGATGGTTTATATGCCTTTCTTCATACTTTTCTTTCATGCAACTTGTGAGGAAGAGTAATAAATATTATACACACATAAGTATTACAGAGAGTAAATTGAGCCGTAAAATATAAATTATGCGGAAGGTAATCGATAAAGGTATTTTAATTTGAATCAGTAATGTCACTGTAATTTTTTTTCAATTCAATCATTATTCATTCAATTCGCCTAAAATATTTGGTCATAATTTTATTTGGCAAACTAACTTGGTCAGATTTGATATATATTGCAGCTTAGGTTAGCTTAGATATTTTTTACCCATTACCAGCCAGCAAGCTATATCCATTATGCCAAATCTTGCAGTGCAAGATCGCTACCATTGCACCAATCTTTCGTCGATGCAACGGGCACAAATCTCAGATAATCATTATTTTAGTTCAACTTATTACTATTTGATAGAATTGTGCATCAATTGGTGAAATATCATATATAAAACCAAAGTATTTAGCTTAGATACTTCTAACTTAAAAATAAATTCTAACTTAAATATGCATGATGCAGGTCCCGCCCACCCTCGAATAAATGCTAATTAATTAATTAATTAAAATTCGTTTATTTCGGGAATAACCCATATTATGTTAGTAACAAATATCAAATCTTATCCTATGTTAGTACAATTAAATTCATTAAAAATCAATTAAATTCATAAAAATTATTAAAAACCAATTAAATTCATTAAAAACCAATTAAATTCACTAAAAACCAATTAAATCCATTAAAATCATTAAGAACCAAATAAAATCTTAATAGCGACAGATACCAGCACAGTGACACAACTTGCGCCTTCACCAATTACTCTACACGTGTTGCGCGGTCACACGGAGCTAGTGCTCCGATAATTCAGATAATTTAGGAGTTGTTAGACTGTGTAAAATCAGCCTCAAGAATACCTGGGACGGGATGCAGGTGACAAACACACTAATAAAAAAGACATTTCGATGAAAAATGAACATCTTTATTTAGTAATGAGTCTTCTTTTGGTAATAAAAATAATAATAATAATATAATGATAATAATAATAATCTTTATTTATAGAAAAAGTATTACAAGCATAATGAACTCGCTGACTCCGAACTAGGTTTAAAACCTGTATTTCGGAAATCAGTTCCCTTCTTTCTTAACATATGTACAAAATAAACATACTTAACGAAAAGACGTATTTTGTTTTAAAAGTTAGTTAGGGTGTCTCGTGAGTGTATGTGTGTGTGTGTCTTCTGTGCGTGCAAAAATAGTAAACTGTATGGATTTATACGATACCGCCGCTAGCCCTAGAACATTGCTTACACGGCCCGGATACCTTGTTTTTTTTATTTATATGTACAAAGAAAAATGCATAACGCATACTGCGCCACCGTGCGAGCAGCGCAGTTATGTGGGACTCTCCTCCATTCCCCCACCCGGCCTAGAGCCCGATAAAGGATCAGAAGCATACGCCACTAAAAACAATATAGACGACCCCGGAATTACATAGGTGTCCCGTACTTTTCATATACCAATTTAGTGTAATATTGTATTTTAATGTTCAAGAATAAAATGGAATAGAAACTGGTGAAAGCTGCCTACGCGAAAGAAAATTGTTCATTTTCAGTATTTATTTATGACACGGTCTGATCTCTTAGGTTGAGATGCCGGCCTTAAACCACTCAAGCATTCTTCTTACATGAGGATTTAACGGGAATGTTAGTGATGTGTTTAACGATATTCTTAATAATATTATCTTTTTTATAAAGTTTAAATAACGTAAAAAATCCTCGTGCAACAATTTTGTTGCAATAATAATATTATGACCTGTATATACAGGTTCTCATAATTTATGTCCAAAATAATAATTGGTACATAAAATCGAGACAAGTATAAATATTTAGATTTATTTACTTATACAATTTTTTTCTACACACTATTATTTCTTTGAATGGATAGGGCAAAACGTACATACTTAAGTCTAAACCATATATTTCAAGTACAGACAATCTAATAAAACTGTAGCAAAATTTCCTTAATTGATATTAATTATTGGAGTTTAAGCTGAAAATCGAATGGAGAAATTTGACAGTTTTTTATAGGTTTATGTGCTATTGAATGTACCAAAACAATCCAGTCATTTTAATTTGATTGATATTAAAGATAATCTTGTAAAATTTCTTGGTTGCGTAGAATCGATACTAGATATCTTTTTAAATGCACAGTATTTAGTTCCGTTCACTGTACATACAAAGATTAAACCCTTAATTTTAATTACATGTAGTTACTAAGAATATTTAAAAATGTCTATGAAAATAAAAATGTGAAAATAATCTAATATATAAATAGGTAAAACACGCAAACTTAGAAATGCAAAATTGTGATTACATTATAACCTCGAATCATCAAAATTTCAAAATGGAGTTTCCACTACTTAAATTTGCATTTATATTCTAAATGTATTTCAAACTTAACACTGTATCGTTGACAATCGAGTTAAAGTTGATGTTTAATGTGACACATCAGAATATGTTCGATGAACGTTCCAATCACAATAGTTTAACTGTTTTTTCTATTAGTAACTATAAAAAAACCCATTTATACTTCCCATTCATAAAAGCGTTACTAAACCAAATATTAACCTTTCAAAGACCCGTGACAGTTGTTTCAAATCTATCTTTTAAATATATGGGGTAATAAAAGAAATGGTTTAACAAATCAATATGTATTTTAACTTTTTTGTCATTGACAACGGATCTCTAACATCCTAAAACCATCGCGTACTTTCTCAGCGTCCTTCAGACCACCTGTTGCACTTTTTCCTCTTTTTTTCACGCAACCATCTTTTGACGTCTCGGCTCTGAGTCATTTGAGGCAATGCTTTCATAAAGCGATTACGTAATACATAATTATCTGTGTTATTTTTTGTTTGCGAAAAGAATTGAGTGTGGCTTTGTGGAATTCAGTGTTGTTATAGTATTTCTAAAGAAATCAAGGCTCAACAACGTTATTGTAAGTATTCTTATCAACATAATATATCACAATAATACAAAGGATAATTTTAAACAATGATATATTGAAACTGGATAAAAATGTTTTCAATGTCAAAACAACAGATAAGAGGAAGAATATTTTCAAATATAATTTTGAAAATTATTTATACAGTGAGCATAATGCCAACCTTTAAGTTTCTAGGATGCGAATTTTTTGTCAATATAATTAATATACGAAAATAATAACAGATTTATTACTTAGCCATTAAAAATAAAGATAAGAAAATATAAAGAAAAGACAACCTTAAGCCCTTTAAAAACCTGTTAATACAAAGCAGCAGCTTTTCTTATACTAATTCCATAGGGCGGCTAAAAGCCGATTTAGTGTCTTAAAATAGGAAAAACAATTCAGATATAAACAGTACAACTAAAGTTTTAAGCTTTTAAAAGTTCAAATCACGTAAAAATAAGAAATTATTTTTATTATTGCCAACACAATTGTTACGAAAGCCGTCAAACATTTTAGTTAAAAATTGTTAAATTTAATCATATTGTCCAAACCACTGTATAGTCACAAAAACTATCGATAAAAAAGAACTATGCAGTCAGTTACCTACCTTGAACTAGTAACGGCTATTTTAACATATTATTATATTATTAACTTTGGACGATCAATTACAGAGTTAATTATTTGATTATATTTTAAAATTTAGAAGTCAAAGATGAGATAGTAATAACTGAGCAACCTTATCACTACAAGAGATTGACTATTGTAGGGATGTAATAGAGAAATTTATCGATAGTTTTGTGAAATCGTATGTGATAGCTGAGAAAAATAATTGCTATTGTTGTTGTTGAACTTTAACACAATAGTTCGAAACAGTGATCCGGCGGTTAAGTATGTAAATTTAAGGTGTAGATTTTAAAACCAAGACACTTTTTTGCAATTTTATATTATTTCAAAAGACACGTAATCTATATATATATATATATATATATATATATATATATATATATATATATATATAAAAATTCCCTTTCTACTACTGGTGAGTTTTGTTTTTTTTTATTCATTTTACTGGATTTGTTTCGACTTAGGACATACGCTTTATAAAATCGCAACGTGTGGCCGGGTCAGCTAGTTAAATAAATATAAATCCTTATTGTTTATATTTACATAATAATTTAACTTCTTTTAGTCCATAACAAAGTCTACATCGGAAACTTAAAAAAAACTATCGAAACAATTATTGAACACATAATAAAAAATCGAATAGATACAACACTAGAACGCTATTCAAATTGAAATTGTGTGAGGAAAATTTTGATTAAATTTCAGAAACTTATATTACACGCTATTAAACAAAAATGAAATATGAATTATTATATTTAGTTTCAGCCTTGTACAAAAGTATCTATAATAGCTTAAAAATAAAGGTCAAATTAGTATGTCGATGATCGATCGTAAATTATCCAAAGTGAAGACAAGGCACATTTTATTACTTAATTATGGGTCCTTAAGATGTAGGTTTTTTTTTTTGGTTGGAACCGATTTGTTACTTGAATGAACACTTGTGTTTTAATTTTTATGTTATGTCAGTGCATCTCGAACTTTTATGATATCAAGGTTATTATTATTTATAAAAATTGTAATTACATTTGTAAGGGTATAAAAGCAAACATGTATGTGAAGGTAGAAGACGCCCCTCGATATAATAATCCGGGATACAATGATAATCTTGTGTAAGTAACGTCTAAATTAAAACTACCTAGTTCCGGACCAGATTAAATGTCCATAAAAGATTATAATAAATTACCAGAATATTTAAAAGTTGAGATCAGAGATTACAAATACTTTAAAAAAGCTCTTAATTACAAAATGCTATTACTCCAACGAAGAATATTTTAAAGATAAATTTTAACGAAATGTCTGCCCCTCTCTCTTCCTTGTTGCTGTGCCCATGAAGGTGCATGCGATTGTTTAGAGCCTAGAAGAAATGTATTTAGACTCCCATAAATTGCGCGTGTAATGCAATTTATATAAATAAAATAAAAATAAATATAAACATTATAGTGCTTCTATATTTATTTTTATGAATATTATATTATCTATGTATTTACAACACAAGCCTTACAGTCTCTAGTATAGTACTCTAGTATCTACCACACAAGCCTTACAGTGCCTACTTGGGGCTAGGCTAATTGGTGTAAATCTAAGAAACATTATTTTTGACTTTTTAATTATAATATATAGTTTGTTTACCACGCAGATTTCTATATCTCATTTTTAAAACTAAAATATAATTCATAATTCGAAATATTGTTAAGGCTTGTTATATTAACAAATGTCTATAAAACTAGTCTGCGAGATAATGTATATGGCAACACCGTAGAAATGATATGGCGCTGCCACTTGAGGACATAAGTTGATTTATCATCATCAAGAGATTCACATTTACACTCCAAATTCAATGCTAAATATCAATAAATAGATAAAACTTAACGCAAACGCTGTTGTTTTGTAAAAACATAGATAAACTTTCATATAAACCACAGGCTCGCATATTGCAAAGAGCCTGTACAAAAACACTCTCTACTCAAAACCCGCATGTAAAAGATAAACCATCTTAAAAATATTACTACTCTTCAATAAAATTTCAACTTAAACACGAACAATTAAGAATTAATTTCGTGGTAGGTTTGTGAACTGTACATAAAGCAATTTTTCACCATAAAAAAGCAACATTAATACTTGATGTTCAATCTCGTGGTGACGTTACCACATCTCGTGTTCTAACCACAGCCTTGGCAATGAACTGGAAGGGTTCAAGTTTAACTACTTAATGAACTAATGACGTGAATTGCTCCTTTTATTAGCTAGTTCCCTGTTTGTCGATACGTCAGCGGTCATACAGATCCCATGAAATCATCAGTACTATTGAACTCGTAAATGGAATTTTAGCTTATTTTAAAACATTTTAATAGGCTTTTAAATTAAGTATTTTTGTGGTTATTTGGTCGTAATGAAAATATGAAAAATTGTAATTAATCTTTGTATTTAAGTTTTGCTATCAAAACAAAAAATATCAAGATCAAAATATATAAATTTAATTATAAGTGTTTGTCTACAATGTGTTGGAATACGTTTTCAACTTCACTTCGTATGCCCCTAATGTAAACAAGGAATTAGTGTTTACAGTAGGGGCATATAAAGTTCACTTTTAATAGATTTTTATTTTTGTTATGTATAAAAATCATACTGACTAAATCGATATATATTAAGAAAATATTATAATTGGTTTACTTAATTACGTAGTAGAACTAACGATATCGACATTGCCCGATAATCTGTTCAGCTGAAGTGGCAGTGAATGGCGACCGTGAATCTAATGGTTTTCCATAAGTGGGCTCCCCACAAGGTCAAGGCCACGGGAAGGCGTTGGAAGGCAGCACAGAACCAATCTTTGTGAAGATTCTCGGGACCCAGAAATACCCAATTAAAGCGAATTTAATCTACAAAACACTTACATATTTTAGGTATAGTGTGTGTGAGACAGAGAAAGAGATAGAGAAACACGCGTAATGATGACTCTTTCAATATTTTGGTACACTTGATAATACTGCCATCGGTGTATTTTTATTTAATTACTACAATCACAAAAACTCAAATTTAAATTATTACTAGAAATATATACATAAACATTGAACCTCAAACTGTTGCGTGCAACACGAACCCGTGATTGGTCCGTAACTTAGACCACACTTAACCCGTTATAAAGTTTGAGTACCGCATGCGTGAGTCACCGAGAAACAGCGTATAAAAGAAATGCTTTAGCTTAAATCAACTTAGTGTGGTGTGTGACTTAAGTTACCAATTGTGAATTGTGTAAGTGCCGATACAGTTGTTGATAAGTGATTGTTGTGGTAATTTGGAAGTTTATTGAGTGATAAGATAAAGTGAATAAATTTGGCAATACAGGTAAATGGATTAAGATAATTACACTTTTATTTGGGTTATATAAAATAGTTGTTCTAATTCTAATATCAGGTGGCAATTAATATTACTGGGCTAATTTTTTAAATCTTTAAACAGGAAATGAAGAACTTTATATAGTGGTAGATAACATATCGGATTTAGTAAATATAATTATGTAACTATAAAAAAATATATGTGTAGTGAAATGTATAATAATGATGTTGAAAATACATAATTTTAAATGAGATTTTCTTACTTAGCCAAGGCAACATAATAACGACTTACACTAATATAATAATAAATAACGAAAAATATATTACAACATCAGAAAGTGTTGCTCAAAGTCACGGTCAAGTGCACGGTCAGTCTTGGTCATGGTCTTGCAAAAATGCAAGAACAAGACCAAGCAAGATCTTGACCAAGATTTGAGCAAGAACAAGACTAAAGCTGCAAGACTCTTGCGTCTTGGATGACTGATTTTGGGTTTTGGGCAACACTACATCAGATACATTGTTCTGTTATAGAAAACAGATTCAACGGCAGTATTGTAAGTTTCAGACCATTAGTGATCCATTTCAACAAATTTTGTAACACAAATCCTTGGGTTTAACATTACATGTTCTTCTTTGAATGTCCAAAAATAAACACAGTAAAGATAATAACGTTGACTTCATTTGTCTACTATGTTTTTTTTAATTAATTAAATAAAGTTAAAGCTCGTTGGGTCCAACCAAACAATCTACTTTTATATTAATTTTCCGAATGATTATTCTAATACAATTATTTGGTATCTAAAAATAATGTGAAAGCATGGCCACCCTAGCAGGATTTACGTATATTTACAATGGCATATAAAACATCCAATATAAAATCTGTACAAACAAAAAAATAACACTTATGTCTCCGTGATAAGGTAGACAGAAAACTGTAGATTTTCGATAATTATTGACACTTTATTTATTTAACTGTTCTAAGTCACTTATAAGCAGTAGATCTGTTTTATGTGAAAATATATTCGCACTATTCACGTTCTCAAAGAATTATAATAATCATAAAAATTCCACTGAACTTGTAGACCTACGACTATGTCATCTATTCAACTAGATTTCGTAGTCAGTATATCGAAGATAGATGACTATCTCACTTATACTGACTACAAAATCTGTCTGACATTACAAAATCTCTATTTTTGAATATTTGGCCCCAAAGGTCATTGTTCATGCTTCTTGCTCTGTGACTTATCCCTTCAGATGAAACGACCTACTTACCTACTTAAGGGATTCTAAGTATGGTATCTTCATCTAACAGAATCTAAGAACTATTTTACCGACTTACGTATGGCTATCCTTGTTACGCTGACTACGGAATCTCTCACACTACTAAGTTCTCATTCTAATCTTCTTCGTGCTTGCTTGTCCCTTAAACTTACTTACCAATTTTCTAAGTTTAATTACTTTCGCTCTCTCATGAATATTTTGATTTCTGTCACGATCTAACCGAGAGTTATTAGGCAATATTGATTTAACCCACGTATTTGTGAACATATTTAATTTTATAATAACATCAAATACCATACACCATCGACAATTATTTTTACGGATTCGATTCGCTTTGAGCAAGCGTGCCGAGGAGAAATTTACTATCTATTACCGCATTCCAATAGCATACGTAGAACTGTTTCCCACGAGAAAAAGTATGTATTTTCCTCAATCGATATAAAATTATAAATCATTAAGGTTATCTTAAATGATAAAAGATATTTAGAAGGTATACTTTAGGTATATTTACTTTCCAATGAAAAAAACTGCTTATAACCACATACACTCGCAAATTGTAAACCTCATAGGTTTTAAAATATGATCTAGTGTTAGAAGCTAAAAATAATTCAAAATCTTCATATTTTTACTGCTAGATGTTGTTCGACATTTCTGCCCAATTTTGGTCCGCCATTTCTATGTGTCTTGAATATGTAAGTAAGGAAGATAATTAGTACAGTCGACAACAGATCGATTTATTGACTTTGAGGTTTGGACCTACCTTAAACCGTTGTAATAAAGATCATTTTTATAAGCTTAAGTTAAGCTTTAAGTTAAAAATTCATTCCTTCGTTAATATATTCAACATTACATACTTTACCGGCGATATCTTCTTCATATACAAAACATTTGCTTTCGTCTTTTTCGCGCTTCTTCGAGTCCACGAATGAGGTTAAGTATTTAATCAACTGACTTGAAACTTTTACATAATGTTATATACTTTTATCTTAAAGTTTCCACGGGAACGGGCATTTCCCTAATAATTTACAGAAGAATGCGTCACAGCGGAGCTGATTTTTAAATTTATACAGAATATTCAAGAACATAATGACTTACGTGTAACAATGCGTGAATAATATTATTTATTCCGTTAAACCATCGTAGTAGTAAGCTGCTTGTTATCAGATTGGGTAGTCTAAGTACGTCGGCGACTATCCAACTCGGCTCGCTTGGGAAAGCTGACATCTTTATCAACAGATGTGCCACGGCCGCGTTAACTATTACTATTCACTAACATCTGCATCATAGTAAATATTTGTATACGTTAAATATATCTGAAACTCGTACACATCGATAACTAGGTTCATTAAACCGATATATTTCATTCGTAATCGGTATCGCCACTCGCTATCGCAAGTCAAGGTTTGAGACCTCAGCAATGACGTTTCAATCTATTCTCTAGTAACTTCTTGATGTGAAACTACAGGGTTAAGGAACCTTATTGAGTTAGTTATCTTTTGTTGATTATTACAATGACTTCTGAACAATTTCTGCGCACACTTTAACATTTTTTATTCTTTTTTGTTCCCGTAGACCAACGCACCATCTTGTAAAAAACCGAAGCGAAGGGATAAAATAGAAACTGAAAAAATATGAGTTTTAGGTTTATCAAAAAAATACTGGCAGATATTGAAGCCAGGTTTCGTTTAACAACTAGATTTTTTTTCCTTTGCCTTAAACAAACGAAAATGTCATGAAACTATCGATTTTTACAATCAATATGTCTTGATGAGTTGATTCCTGTAGCGCTATTTCGTAGCCTTATCTTACCGTAGAGCTGCAATACTTTGTTTAATTCACAATAATTAAATATCCATTACTCTAGATTTTAAATGACTGCTCACACCAAGAAGGAGAAATCTCACACCAATAATTTGGACCCAAACTTATTTTGTATGACCAATCAAGACCCGGGAATAATGCTTATGCTCTTCACGTAATTATGTGCGCCTACTTTTGTCCATAAGATCTCTATGGTTGCAAAATTCGGCGCCTTAAGTAATTAATGATTTCAATAAAACTATTGAACCGGATTAATGACGCATTTAATTTTATATTTAATCGTTTAAAGTTTTATTTAAACATATGATGTGCGCGGAAGTAAATATAACTAAATATTTAATTAATGATGATAGTGGTTAGTAAATTTAAAAAAATATTTTTATATAGACTTTAACCATATATTATTCATGTACTGTCATCCCAAACTTACTCCCGGTATATATAACATTCAGTTACTTAAATTATTACGTGTTTACATATGAAATTTCTAATTTATGAAAACATTTTCTGAAAAGTTTTACATATTTTATTGGTTTTATATTGAGAAATAAATATTATATTGATTTATAGTGAAAATAAGGACAAAAACAGTGAAGCTCAAAGTTACACAGTATCAAATCGGTCATGTTGCGAAACCAAAAAAAAGCATATTATATATATCAAATTGTCAATCAATACTAAATAGCTGTTATTTCATTCTAGAGAAACCATAAAATATGATTTTTAATCCAAACTTGTAACACAAACTGAAGAGATGTTTCAAGAGCTATGCACACAATAGTCTTTAGGAAAAATTAGCAACATCGTAATAGCAATCATAATTTACACAATAGTTTTGTTTCTATCGAGCCTGGGATGTAAGGTAGCTAGGTACAATTACTTCTCGTCTCTGAACTGCGCATTTATACCATATTAGAAAATGGAGTATCATCTTCATCAATAGTTTCTAAGTTCTAACCAAAAACAAATTTTACACGTGACGAATAAACGTTAACTCCTATGTAGGTTGTCAACAAAGTCAACCTATTTTAGGACTAAACGTTGGTGGCATTAAGCAAAGTATAAACAAATTATATATATTGATAAAATGTATAATCACCTTTCATAACTTTATCTACTTTCGAATTACATGTATAATTAAAATAACAGATATTTTTATATTCTAATTTAATGTACAAAACATTGTCAATTTGACAAAAATTATGAGTTACCATAGACACAAAAGTAGTGTTCTTCATCGTCAATATTTTTTTAATTATTTTTATTTGTTTAGGTAACGTTACTAACTAAACACATAACACTGCTTGCAAAATAAGTGTCGGGCACCTACTTCTAACATTTCAATAATTAATATTAACAATTACAGTCTAGTGCAAGATGCAGTATGCCCCAGATAGTGCTAATTAAATACAGGCAATAAGGACATACGAGACAAGAACCTTTCGCTTTCGACTAGCTGACGCAATACACAGTATTAACAAGTAATAAAAAAAAAACTAAGATCGCAGCTGCAGGTTTGACACGTACACCCACTCTGTATCGAATCCGCGTGGTGTGTTTGTAATAATTCTTCATAGACATACCGTCTACAGTCATAATACAGGCTTATTATATACCAATTTGATTATGATTTAGGTTTTCATAAGGAATAAAAAAAAACAAATAAAGTGACGCTTCACGCTTCCTCCTAAAAGTACAGCTTCATATTTTGTTACTTAATTGACAAAATGTATTCACTGCTAAAAAAAATTAAGTTCAAGATTTATCATCAAAAACGGCCACTGCTTGATGGACGCCCTTCCCTCAAAAAAAGGGTGGATTTTCCGTTATCTCCACTCTTGGCAGGCGGGTAGGAGATCGCGGTAAAAAAACATAATTCTGAAAACGCAGCTAATCCATTTTGTGATCTACAGGGGACCTCCAGTATCATTAGTCGCCTTTTACAAAACCCTTGAGTGTTATTCCATTTTGCTCTTGAAAATAATTTAGAAAAAAGTACTGAACATTTGAGTGCCTCTACCAAAGGTTAAATATCAGATACTTTTGCAAGCAATGACATCCAATATGTACCGTATTTGTTGTAAATAAAATTAATTGATATGAATTGATATATTACTTAAAATTTGTATTGAAAAAGGAATTTGATGGCGTCATATAAGTTCTGATTGGATTTATGAAGTATTCTAATAATCAATGTACTTGAATATTTTGTACAAAAACCCTGGTTCCTGTATTTGCCTTTTATCTCGTCATATGAACCCCTTAAACGAATCACAGGACGGACGGAAGGCATGTTTATCATTCGATAAGTGTGACGTGTGTGTGGACTCAAGTGCGCTTCGTTATCATTGCCTTAAAGTGCAAAGGATTATGGACCCCATGATAACGAGATAAGTGCTGCGTAAACGCGTTTTATAGCGTTGCGTGCGCATGCGTTCCATACAAGCCGACACGACGACATTCCTCAACTTTATGAATGAATTAAGGTTACCACAAGTTATTATTTATATGGACATCACTCGAATTTTATTTTAATTCAAAAATTTGTTGCTTATGGTCCTGAAATTTATGTAAAATAATTTATTCTGAGACATGAGCAATCACTTTGTCAATATTGGTCATCTTAAATGTGCTAATATTCTATATTGCTTTTCTCTCATCCCACTTAAATGCACATTTTTTAAAATATCTGCATTAAGAAAACCAATAGATTTTCCTTTATCTAAAGTCAAAAGAACGAGAAAAATATAGAAATGTTCAAATTACCCATTTACTAGTGACACTAAATTTAGTTGATTAACAGCTAAAGAAAAAGCTAATTTTATTATTTTCGATCACAAACTTAAATTAATTGTACTCGACGTCAATTTTTTCATTGGTACATGATGATAAGAAATTATCAAAAGTATTAAACACATCGTAACGATTTGAATGCGAAAGATAAGTAAAACTATGTAGAGACCGTACACACTGGTAGTTTTCTTGCGTTATAAAATAAGTTTATTTGACACGTGTACCACGCGTGAATGCTATGTGGCCATTTTCACCATACAAAGAGGAAAAGTTTTATTCTCTTATTTACAAAAAAAAATAGTGGTCGGTTATATCTTTTTCTCATTGCTTAATATCCTTAATTTTAAGTTTACATTTCTGTTTTCAAAATAATTTATATAAGCACACATACATCTTATTCAATTGTTATTACTGAAAAGTATAACATTATTACCATCTTTTATAATGATTTTATATATATTCGTGTAGGAATATGTAACCCTGTTTTAATATTTATATCGGCTCCAAAAAGAGATAAAGCAGCTGTACAACATAATTCATCATTGCTCAATTTTAGTTTACAAAATTACGTAGGATTTGGCTGGTTCTCCAGGGTTCAATCTTTGCGACAAACGCTTCCGATTATCGTTCAAGATCCACTTTATATGAATGTAATGAACCGAATTAAAATCCCTTCATTATTGTGTCGGTTGACCAGTGTAACGCAGGAGTCGACGCGTTTTTAATCTACCAATTTGCTTCAAATGGATTAAAACAGTTTTATCACTCACTGAGAAGCCTGCAGCTAACTCTGAAGTGGTTTGCGATGGATCCGCTTCCACAATAGCCTTTAATTCTTCATTTTCCACTTTGGTCTCCGGTCTTCCACGGGACTTATTCGTAAGGTTGAAATTTCCAGAACGTTAACGTTGAAACTAATAACGTACTGTGTTTTATTTTGTGACACCTCTGCCATATTAATCCTTCGAGCTGTTTCTGAAGCGCTGGTGCCACGGTAGAACTCTTACTCGTAAATAAAGCGATATTTCATGATTTCCATTTTGCGACATGAGCGGTGCTAAAGAAAAAAGAATAAGATGAAAAAACAAATGAATGACTGTTTTTGAAACTCAAATGTACCAGTAAACGGATTTATAAATTTGAATTTGGAATTTTTAACCAAAGAAGAGATATTTCGGATCAAAGTAGCCAGTACGACAAAATGCCAATTTCATGGGTAATAAAATAATATAATAATATTTAGTGTACGTGAATATGCACGAGTGTCGTGAAGTATAACAAAACAGTAAAATATGTTTTTCCATACTCTCTCAAAAAGTAAATCCCAGGAGTATTCGGAAACCTATCCCTGTGTTACCCGCCTACCAATCAGAAACTACAGTAAGCCTTTTAAATAGAACCAGTTATATGAGTAGATGATCGTAAAGGAGTCGAAATGTCAGGTTTGATATAAAAATCAAGAATAAACGCATCGTGATTCCGGTAAAAGTAAGTGGAGTTCACTAGTGAGAACAATTTCAGTGTGTAAGGTCTTTTAAAGAACATAGCTTTATGTAAACTTAATTATATTACATATAGTAATTTATTAAATTATTGAACAGTGTGTTGAAGTTGTGAATATACGCTGATATGAATTCTTTGGCACGCCCATTTCATTATCTCAGTTATATAGGCAATAAAAGTTTGTGTAGTATGTGTATCAACTTTTGGAGCTACACATTGCTGTGTAGAATTGAACGTGTTGACAATTGTAGCAATGGTTTCGAAAAGTATGGATGATGGTCATTACGATAGAATCGATAGTGAATGAATCATCCTGTAATCACGGCTCCTATAAAGGTGTCGAAATTGCAGAACTCAATATAAGAAGCTAAATATTAAAGTGGTTTTATTTGAATGGATAAATAAAAAATGTATTAAGCAAACGAAGAAGCTTGGGATAACTCCTCGATTGTTTCCTCCTTTTTAAATATATCTTTACGATCGCGAATGTGATACAAGTCTTCCATGCAAGGCTCTCTTTCATTTTTTATCATAAAGAATGAACTTCGCAAAGTATTGGAAAACGGAACATTTATAATATAATAATCCAATGAACACAATGTCAATATAAATTAGCGTATAAAATTAGAACGGACCTAGAGTATAGATCACTATAAAATGGAGGAAGTACGCAAAAGCCCTATGTTGTGTCATGAAACACTTTATCAATATACATTGGGCGATGAGAAAGTTACACGAGTGGAATCAACCAGAAACGTTAATGCTAAACTTACATTTCATGGTCATATACCTCTGGCGAAAAAATGTTTATATCCGGTCTTCGGAACTGCCGCGGCACTTCAAACAACAAGCTATTAAACCTAGCGCAATAGTCAGACAGCGTTCTACTAACGTTTATATATGGTTCCCAAGTCCCAAGTGTTTAACGTCTTATTAATATTCTTTACAAAAAAATTAATTATAGTAAAGTAACTGTGGAGAACATCGAGAGGTCCATACCTTAACCATAAATATTGTTTTTGTCCTGCAATATATTGCTAATCTTTGAAACAATAATTTATATTATTTTACTGTCATAACTCAAAATGATTCTGACCAGAATTTATCCTATTACACTCGGAAGTAAATTTGCTAATTGAGGTCAAAACAAACAAAGTTAGTATACTTTGGTAAATTTATATTGTCCATTAAACTACTTTGGTATAGCTAGGAAACATATTCAAAACTATTTTTTTCTATGATGGCCACCCTATACAGGACACGTGGTTAGCGTAACGTATAATCTGTGAAACTACTCAGATAATTTAAGCGGATACGAAATACATAAACCGATCGTTGTACGTTGAATATCTTGTTACACCATGTTTTATCTTGATAAACACTCTACGCAATGTACGTTGATTTAAGTATTGTGTGCTTATATTCAAAACCAGTTGCATGACGCAATAGTAAGTACCATACTGTCAGTTGGTACTTTTTATCAGTACTAGTTTTTGCTTCTGGGTTTCTTTGAAATGTCTGATGAGTAATTATTGGCATTATTAACATGCTAAAAAAATTTTTTATTGGTACCTGAAGATCAACTGTTTTGTCTTAAAATTATCTCTCATAACATATTTAGATTTGATTATTAACATGACTGAGCGGAAGTAACCCTATATTCGAAGCTAAATAGTCACGGATTCGAGCCATGAGGGAATACCAGCATTTATCGTGGTTATTGATATATAATGTGTGTATCTTATATATAAAATTATCGTGTCACGGTGTGCGTAATTGAACTACTCCGAAACGGCTCGACCGATTTTCGTGCATATCGGCTAGGGAAGAGAATCGGACAACATCTATTTTTCATCCCCCTAAATGTTAAGGGTGGTCCACCCTTAATTATTTTTTTTGACAATAATTTTTTTTTTCATTTTTTTATGTTACATCATACAAAAATACATACAACCCTAAATTTTCACCCCTCCACGATCAACCCCTATTTTTATTTATTAATCAAAAAATTTTCTTACAAATAATATACATGGCAAAACAACGTTTGGCGGGTCAGCTAGTATAAATATATATTTCATAAATTCTACATCGCTGCTTTTGTACACTGTACTGCAGTGCTTTATGCTAAATTATATCGATAATAAAATTATGTAATAGAAATCAGAAAACAAAATCACCCAGATTTAAAGACTTGAATTTTCTATGACAACACGATGACGGACATCGATGATATCTAGAATATTCGAGGCCTTTATAGGTGGAATAACTTAAGGTAAATCAAATAGGATAAGAAGAAATATGTTTTATTCATAATATATATGCATTAACTATGCATTAAATGGATCAACAGTAATTTTTCGTAAATCCCACGCGTCGGAACATCTTGTACCTTAAATAAACCACAAGAATATTAGTTATTTGGCCTTTAATTATGTGTTACAATTATAAGAGTTATTCCGTAAATGAACTTATCGCATACAGTTTTATGATTACATGTTATTCTCGCCACTCTGTATACCTTTCAATGTTATTACATTATATACTAGCTACTGCTAATGTTTGAAAGCTTTTTATATTTTTGCATGAGATGTTTACCTGCAATTGTGTGTTACACTTAGTTATTATTGCATATTTTAGTTTTTTTTTTTCATTTGTATGTTACAATATTAATGAGCGTTGGTAAACCATTTTTATTATTGTAAATAGGCCTATAAATAGCCTAGAAGACACTTATTCATTCGTAAATTAAAAAATAAATTCCATTTTTGGGCGGATTTCTGAGTACTACATTGAATGAAACTTATTAAACAATTTTAAAGGAAATTAATGAAAAGGAAAGTTCTGGAAGCTTAGTAATTATTTATTAACTGGACATTCAACAAAAACAAGTACAGTGGACAGGACTTCAAGCGTATAACTCGACGTTTGGACCTACCTTATGCTATTGTATTAGAATGTATAACTTAATATGCCGTCAATCATATCTTATATTTGTTTAATTAATTTGATTTAATGGAATGTTCGGAAATTCACTCAACCTGGTTTTTGGATTTTTTAAACCGCAGTTTTACAATTTGAGGAAATTGTTCTAACACCACTTAAGATTTATATCACTAATATTATAAAGAGGAAAGATTTGTATTTTTGTATGTTTGAAATAAACTCAAAAACTACTAAGCCGATTTCAAAAATTCTTTAACCATTGGAAAGCTACATTCACGCTGAGTAATATAGGCTATATTTAATGCTAGAAAAATTTAAAGAATTTTGTTCACCCGTGCGAAGCCGGGACGGGCAGCTAGTCACCAATAAACTAATATAAGAAAGAATTCTAGTCTAAGAAAACCATATTAATAGAAAAGAAAAAAATGAGACTATCATTTTTCTCTTTTAAATAGTCAATTATTTGATATTAACCCTTTTTCACAAGTGTTCGTAAAAACTCCCAAACTAAGTAGATCTTGTACTATGAATAGTAAATAACGTATAAAATACATTAATACTTCGAACCCAGGACCTTTGGCGTAAAAGGTAGGATCTCTACAATTCCACCCAGCGGCCGTTTATTAAATATTTCTATTGGGAATAATATGAGATTGTTATAAAATGCGCTACAACGACCCAATCAAGCCTCTTGTTTGTTGCAATTTAGAACAAAAACTTAAGGAAATTTTAAACATTTCAAAATGATCCCTTTTTGCTTTTATTTTGTCCGATAACTTCTTCAATAATCACAAATAAATGGTAAGTCTACAACAGATGCAATAGAGATCAAGTTATCACATTTTTTAATGTTGAAAATGAACAAAGAGCACCGTAAAAGTGAAAATAAGATAGTTAGTGTCCGATTTCACTTGGGGCTACATGTACTTCCTTTAGAAGCTAGTTACATTGATAAAACTATTTGCTTGATAGTCAATTAGCGGATGACGACTCGTGTACAGTAAGGACACGTGTAAAAATAGTACAATTGATAACACATCGGCAATAACAAAGCTGATATTAATCCATCAAAAATAAAGGAATTACCAAACAAAGGTGCAGTAACAATACAGCTCTATTAATAGCTGGATAAGGTAGAAAATAATTATATCCTAAATTGAAGATGTATATTTCTCTATAGACATTTCTCTTTCTTTTCTTTAGTATTGTCTTGATAAGATTTGCGTGGGAGGTGGTTGTTAATTAATAAGAAAGAATCACGGCATTACGATTGTATTTAATTTTCTGTGAGTAAGTTTTCTATCTAAAAAAATTACCATAATTACTCGGAAAGATTCGATGGGTCTTTCAAGGTCTCGGTATCTCAATTGGACTTGCCCGGACAGCGAGGGGGTGTGGGTATCGAGTCTCGCGAGACATCTGAGTAAGCATAGCGAACTATTTCGCTTCTAAGAGAGGTAGGGCATAGCGAACTATTTCGCACAAATTGGAGCAGAACAACTGGTGAAACACCTCCACCTTACAGAAGACCGTAGCCAAAAAACAATCACTTTTGTGTAGTTGTGTTCCTGTGAGTGAGTAAGGTTTCCAGAGCGCCTGGGGGCGTGCTACGTTACTAGCAGAGGTCGGGCCTTCAAGGTGACGATGACAAGCCCATTTTCTAGACAAGCGCGTCACATCCTTGATCGCATCGTCGCTTACCAACAGGCGAGATAGCGGTCAAGCGCCAGCCTATTTAGTATTAAAAAAATATCTTGTAATAATATCTTTAAATAAACTGATTTAAATACATATTATATAAATTATTTTCATATGTATTTATTACAAAAGGACGTAAAAAAACATATTTATACAATTTCTACAAAGATAACTATTTATTACAATAATTCAAACTATTCTGTACATATTTCGCCACAAGAAAGGCGAACTAAAATTACTTATTAAAAGGCAATTATTAATACTGACTCTAATCACCGTACTTAACCATTTTGTGGTAATGATGAGTTCGTTTACCACAAAATGGTTACAGACAGTGGTCAAATCCCCCATTTTTAGAGGACAACTGCCCTAAAGTTAAACGTCTTTCGGATAAGATGAGATGATTAAAATTATTTCAGATAAAACCATGCATAAACTTAATGATACTTTACAAGCTATAAATCTTATCTAACAACATGTTATTTAAATTGTTTAGAACGTAAACGTTATAACATTTTATTGGTTGAATTGCAAGAGATATTATACCTACTGTGTATACAGTTAAAGCATCAAACGTATTACACACTTTTATATGTATTACAAACATTGGTAAAACTGTAAAGATTGAATTCAATAAAGCTTAGATAAATTATAGTAAATGAAAATTTGATTTAAAGATAAAACTCCTAACAAACTATTTTGTAATGGCTAAACTTTCCGGTTAGCAACGGACTTATCATATCTAAATGGTTTGTTAATAACATACATTGTTAGTATACCATTTAAAACAGTTGTTCGGACTTGATGTGATGCACGCCACAGACTCACTGACGACAAAATGTTCACAAGTAATCCGCTTTACGCGAAAACCTACTTTAGTCGTATCCATATAAAGTACATTTCTCTTTGTTTTATAATCGACTGTGTAGAGAAGACATTTCCCCTGCAGAAAGATAATTGTTATGGCCACGAGAGGTTGTTAGTGGAGAGTGAGGTGACTCATGATAGAGTTCCTTAGCGTGGGAAACAAAAAAATATTCTAAAAACATTTTCTATTGCAAAATCACTTCTGAGTTTATTTGAGGAGCTTTATGGCGTAGTTGTTGGCGTCGCTAGATGGCGTTTTGCATTTAATTCATTAATTTACTTACGATAATATGGATAAACAAAACAGATGAAAATTAAAATGACATATTTAGTTCTTATTCTGCCGCGCCAACGCACATTTAAGTAAAATCACTATTACCTATTACGAGTTAAGAATAATTCTAACCTATTTTTATCACATTTGATCACAGACTAAAAATTTCCTTAGCTTAGTCGTCCTGTGGTCACGACTCCTGTAAAAAGAGTCGAAAAGTAAGAATTCAATATGAAAAACATGAACTAGGCGATGCTGTCGCTAAGCATAAAGCTACGCTCGCACCATATATTGGAGCGGAGCGTAAAACCTAAAAAGAGAAAAAAAATTTTTCGATGGGAATTTTTGCGAATTTCAAAATTCGCATCCGTCACCATCTGGTCCTAAACCTGTTGATTTGATTCAGCATAAAAAATATTAAAATCGGTTAAGAACTCTGGAAGTTATTGCGTAACAGACATTGCGCCATTGAAGCTGATCCATGGGAGCTTTGCTCGCTTCGCTCGCTCCGCTCCAATAAACGCGTCATGAATCCAGTTAAAGTTCTATTTAAATCAAAATATAACTCATATCTCAGAATGATCTACTCTTCCGGCGCAAAACATTAATATTTTTATGTTTATTTAATTAAAGTATAACCCCTATCCTAATTATATTATGACAATGCTTTGTGTGTGTGTTTGTTGCCATATTGTCAATTTATTCGGTGCGTTGCTATGGTAACGGTTTCACTAATTCTTACACGTCAAAATAAGAACGTGAAAAGTTAAATAAGAAAACTGAAGATGTCAGTCCAACCGATCCGTTTCGATGGGCAGGTGACGGCTAGTATACTCTAATAGAGAGTTCGTGACTATATATTGTTTCATCTTTTTTTATCCTGGGCCTTGGAACAAACATATCTATGTTGCTTTTCTAAATGATGTTTCGTCGTAAAGCCGATACAGTCTGACAAGAGGGTTATAAACGGAAGTGTTACATCCGCAAATAAATGTCTTGTTGGATATTCGGGGGTTACTATTCTTAGCTAGACTAACTTTACTTATGTGAAGGTTATGTATTATCTGATGAAGCAGTTCATTGGATGATAGTACAAATGTTTTATATAGTACGTACGTCGGCATATAATACGTAAAGTATGTTGAACCGTTGCTTCTAGTTGCATTATTAAAGGCAAATTTTCACCGAGATGCCGTTCAATAGTTTTTATCCACGTGAATGGCCAATGCTCCAATAGTGAGATAACATCACGATTGTTGATGATAATGATAAAATGCTGATTTTTCAATCAGTACTGGTTATAGTACTTCTTTATTACATAATGCAATCTCTGATGTCATTCTATCAAAAAATCTTAAAATTAAAATATAATTCCCCTTGAATTTGATTGTATTTTTCTGAATGAGATAACTGTAAATGAATCTCATTAAAAATGAATCACATATGTTTAATTGGTAAACTTAGCTAATAACGTAATAAAAAAAGGATAAATCCTGAGTGTCCTTAATTTTGTTTTGAGCACTATACATAATTAATCGATGTCTTTAATATATAATTAAAAAAAATATTCTGAAAATGATCACGAATTTTTTCTCGAGAGTCGTTTGTAATAAAAATAAAAAAAAATATTTGAAGGGTTTTATGACATTTCTCAAAAAGGCGCTTTCGTAAATATTTGTTTTTATTTTTTACTTTTTGCAATAAATGAAACTGTACAACAGTAATAAACAGTACTAAACAGGCATCTTATATAAAACATTTTTTTTGCCAACATATTTTTTTTTTGCGGGTAAGAGTTCCTAAGCAACAATATACGGCAGAATAACACAGACACGTAACGTCGTAAATATCACGATGATACAGAAGGTTTTTTATTATTTATTATCTGTTTGTGGGGCATAGGGAAAACTAGCTCCTTAAAGCTCTATTTAATCTTAAAGTTTATGAAGATGATTTATGGCTGAAACTGAAAGTTTACCTGTGAGCCATAACTGCTGGATAGATTGTTTAGTCTTCAAAACTCTCCGTCTTATAAGTACTTGTGAAAGCACAGGGTATAACAAAAGATTAGTACTCACATGAAAAATTTGATTATGTTATATTTTTGCCAGAACGAGCAACGAGAAAAACAAAAAATCGGATCAGCTGATTTGCTGTCAAAACGCAACTGATAGATTTTGTTACGCAATTATGAAATTACTTTCCATATTAATAATCCCGCGTCAACTGTCGATCAATAAAACTTAGCCAGGCAGGCTTGACTCTTCTTTTCATTTGAAAACAACTAGTGCGATTGAGATGTACTATAAGGAACGTGGCTAAATGAAGCGGCAAATTATTGGAACAATTCGTGAGTGGGCTTAAAATAGTATGTTTTGAAATAGCTTGCATACTTCACTTTCTAAGGTTATTGTTGGATTTTATTAGCTTGATTCTCGTGCGTACAATTTTAGACTGTAATAGATGTCAAAGAAGGTCAAGGTAGATAATGATTCACTTCGTCAGGCTGCACTACACCTGAAAACGTGTACTGAAAGCTAGAGAGAATTTTCTTTACTATACATTCACAAGCGACAAAATAGACTAGGAGAACGATACTTCTAGACCCAAACTTTTAGAAAACCGGTTTTTATAATAGGAATTAACAAACTAAGGAACTTTATTTGTAAATGGATACTGACTATGGTATTTATATTATTCAGAATTAAATTATAGTGATAAAGAACAAGTTCACATGTCGTGATCTCTCTGTCCTGCCCTTTTCCCATTATTTGGGGTCGGGTCTCCTCACTCTTTTGCGCCAGGATAATCTATCCTTCAGGCAAATGGGCTTCCTTGAGGTCTCTTTGTATTTTAGACCACCAGGTCAGTGCCGGGCGGCTTCTACCTCTCTTCTGTTCAAGTAGTCCTAGTGCAATATTAACAACATGATTGTCGCTTCGTCTTCTGACATGTCCATACCATCTGAGGCGGTTTTCAGAGAGTTTCTGGATGATAGGTGCGACTTTAAAGCTGCCTCTTATATATTCGTTATATTATACTTATATATTATACTTATTGATATGAGTAAATTTAGAAACACATAAATCCTGCACGATCAGTCCAGCCATCTATGCGGTTGCAGCTCGAAGGTAGACCTGCAGGAGACAGTCCGACGCCCACTAAAATAATTACTTGATAAATATAATTACCCTGCCCTAGATGTTGGTTGATGACGACCAAAGCATAGCTGTGTTTACTTCAAAACCATTTCAATCCTTCGCTAATCCTCATCGATATCACCAGACCAATGCAATTGCAATTAAATAAAATGTTCGAAACAATTTAAAATATTGTACTAAGGAAATTTTAAAAAGAATGAATATATTCATAAGATTTTTTTATTCCCAAACTGCACAAAGAAATACACGTACAAGCAATAAATAAAAATACAATGTGTAGACGGAAATGGTCACGCGTTAGTACATATATATGAAATCAGGTAGCTCGAAGCTGATTTTCTGTCATGCCAATATCAGTCGAAAAAACGTGCCAATATTGGACAAACAATAATACGAGTATAATCATACATTAGACATACATATACTCAGTCATGTTCCAACATAAAAACATCCAAATAACGACTTTAACATAACATAAAAAGGCAACAAATGAGGCTGCTATAACATATTTCAGTCAAAAAGTAGTTTAAACTATTTAGGTCGTGACCTTAGGGCTGAACACGTTACTTACCCCTAAGGTTTCGTGTTTAAAGCAATAAGGTTATGTTATTTTAAAACATTTAGCAGATTTAATGCCATTATATTTATGCTACCCCTGTTGTTTACTGAAGATTTAATGTTTAATAGGGCTCTCCCCCTAATCTGGCAGCCATCTGTATAGAACCTGATAAAAAAGAGTATCAGTCTTATCAGAAAAGATGATATGTATATAATAATTACTATGTGATTGTTATATAGAAAATTTCGCGCATATATCGAATTATGATAAAACCTCATTTTTGGTAGAGGCTTTTGTCGTCCAGTGAACATCTTTTGCCTAAGTTGACGATGATGATGGTGTAAAAATCAGTTAATCACGATCTGCGTTAAACTCAAGTATTTGATAATTTAATACAAAATAATTAGTATACCTGCGGGTTTTTCCTACAATAATATTATAAGTACATATAATACCCACAACATAAGTATCTAAAGTAAAACAATGTTATATAGATTGGAAATGATGACTGTATCACAACCACCCTAACTTAACCGATTCGATGCTGATGGCACGCCTGTCATGTCATCACTTTTTTTGCATGTGGCGTTAGTCACTGAAACCGTATCATTTTTAAATCGATGATAACTCCTTCAAATCAAGTTTTAGGGAAATTAACCCAGAATAAAAACTATCTTCATTTTTCACGTAAATCAAGCTCGTAGCCTTCGTTTCTGTAATTGTATGTAGCAACGAATCGGTTAATTATTGACCAATTTCTTTGTTGAATAAATCTTAGAGACGATAATTAATCCTTGTAAATATAACTACTAGTGTCCTGATGAAACTGCCATGATTTCGCCTTACGAAAAATAACCTTTGTAACATCATCCTCGATAATACAATTGTGTTATATTTGTGGCAACTACAATCTATTTTAATCTAGGTATCTGTCGCCTTTTTTACTTTATTTATCTGCTATTTAGTTACACCACAAGTCCTACTATATGCTACTATTTTTTCCATACATTGACGCCAACATTTTTAGTAAAACATGTTTGTACGGGAGTTTTCCATTGTACTTTCGTGAACGGAATTTAGTATTAGAGTTCTTTTATAAATAAGTAATAATGACTTAATTGAGCGAATGTTCAAATCGAGGATAACTAGTGGATATAATCGTTCGAAAGTTTTTGTAATAGCGGCATCGTAACATTAAAGTTGAAAGTAATTTTAGATTTGTATTTTTCTGAAAAAAGAACTAATTGATGCAATAGTCTATTGATTACAGTGTCTGACCTGGTTTGAAAAGAACGCGGAGTCGAGTCTTGAGGTAGATATTAATAAAAAACCATTGTAAACAACACACACTAATTATATTTGGTTCAGAATCCAGACAGCAATTAACGTTCTTAGTATTAGATAACACATTGATTAAATTATCAAAAAAACATCCAGTCTCTTTGATTATATATATATATATATATATAATAAAACACAAATAGAAATATTGAAGGGAACTCAAGTCAACTATCTTACTTATATCCTAAAATAGTTATATCAGTAAGTGAGTGATATTTTATAAGATGGTCTCATTGGGAATCCCGGCTTCTAGATTCATTCTAAGAGATAACAACTCTTTTTAAAGACATTTAAACTCGAATAGTCTTTAACGTCTTAAGTAATATGGGTCATTATCTTACTAAGCTGCCATGTAGTGTACGGCATTGTAAAATAACACCAACTATTTTAGGGTGTCATAAAAGACAATTAGTGATACTGGCAATCACCATACACTCGCATTATCTTAGTTTTTTGTTGGGACCTGCTTACCGAGCATGGAGATTATGATTAATCCCCTCCCTCCCCTTTTGGGGGGAACCTCGGTCCAAAATTTAAACATCTTTCAAATATGATGATGAATTTATAATCTAAGATCACAGTGGTTTGTGTGTTTGTCTGTCTGCTCTCTTTCCCGCTCTTTTTCCATTGTATCAATAACGTTATCATAGCAACGCGTTAACCGCAAGTAGTTCGTCCACCGAACGCTAGATGGCGCTAACGGAAAAATATTTGATAATAGAAAAAATTTAAAGAATTTTGTCCTCCCGTGCGAAGCCGAGGCGGGCCGCTAGTCTATAATCTAAGAACACAAATTTGTTGTTTGGTGTTTGTCTGTCCGCCCTTTTTGCCCGCTCTTTTTCCATTATTATTTTTATTTATTTATTACCATACCAACGCGTTACCGGGTCAGCTAGTCATAATAAATATTGCTAACTAACTTCATCAACTATTGTACAACCGTTGTGTTCTTTGCTTTAAAGCTATGAACTATGCTCTGTTTTTAGTATACAGCAATATTTTGCAAGTTTATTTGCTTGTCTTTCAGCGTTGCATGCCTATTTTCTGCTCGAACTTTAAACATATCGATTTGTTTATTATCCCATCGTCTGAATAGGTATAAACCGCGAAGAATCTGCAATGGATCTTTAAAGAGTTTGATTAATTTTATATCTATTAATCGTATGAAGTTAACTTATTAAAATTTCTTGATGGTGCTTCTTAGTTTTGTTAGGAATGCCCTTAGTAAAGAGAGGTCGATGCCGTTATAAATTTGTCCTGTAAACCACCGCCTTCAAAATAAATAAAATATAGTATTAAAGAAACTCTATCTTCCTCATAAGCTTTAAAATATTACTTTTGGCAGCAAATATAATTTTACGCTTTTTCACGCTCACGGATTTGCTTATAAATAAAAATGGTTCTCTAATGAATAAATGTTATTTATTTTAAGAGAAATGAGAATCAGAAAAAGATCGAATATTTTTTTTCAACAAACAAAAACAAATCAAATTAGCAAATAGCGGGTATAATGTTACACAATAATCCATCATAATCTTTGTCTCAATAAAGTTTTTATGATAACGAAAATATATAACATTCATAAATAGGTACATGTTATTGGATTGATGAAATAAGAATAACCTATTTGCTATATGACTAGTACGATAGCTCAAGACTTATTTAAATAATACTAAGTCTGCAATAAACCCTAGTTCGTACTTCAGACAAATTATTTACGGTCTTTGAAGATTTTCTTATATAAAAGAATATTTATAACTCGTAAATCGTATGTACGGATACATCTCATATTTGAGCGTATCCAATAGATTTTAATAGATTGTGGATTTTCAATACGATTTCTCTGAAAATATAATTTATTTACAAATCTCTTGGATCACATTTTGATATACTTATTCCAAACACGTGTAATATTGCCCGGTCCCACACCTCAATAAGAAGTTTTTCGAGAAAAATACGTTGATTTAAGCGAAATTTCTTATCGAAAGCTCATTTGTCGATTCAATTGCGCAATGTTCCAGTTAGACTATCAATAAAAGATGAGGTTAAACGGATTTTTTACTTGGAATAATTCATACATTGGCCTTGATGTATGTACGTAAAATGCTCAGGATTTCGTTTAAAGATTGATAAATTCAAGGAAAACTGTACAAAGAGTTAGGTTAAAGTGTTCTTTGAAAATTCGTACCTATCGTTAAATTAGGCAATGTTTGTCTTATTTAACGATTTAATTTGATTTAAACTCAGAATATCTATTTTATATATAGAAATTATTGCAAATATAACAATTCTGTATTAATGAGATATAAGAAATTTTTTTATATAATTTCAAAATTATTGGGCACATAGTTCATTAGAACATCTCGACTATTGACATAGGACTACCATAAGTTAGCCTATAGGTAAACAAATGTAAAAAGTACCAGTCCTTGCTAAAGCTGTTTCACTTTCACAATCACAAGCCAAACATACTTCAGTTGTTTCAAAACTTGTATTAAGAATTTATCAATTTTCTGGAACTAATAAATCAGGAAAGAAAAAAGTCTACCAAAAAATATTTATGGGATTCCATATCTATATATGTATATCAAAACGTAATATGACGCATAGCACATAAGAGTGACACGTAGCGACAGTATGTGTATGTATCATAGAGTGAGCACTTTACTCATTAATGCATTATTACCGCATTAAGTTGAATTTCGGAAAAAGCACATCAAAGTCTACAAAATAACCAATAATTAAACTCCCGCAAAACTTTCCAGATTAAAATACCAAAAAAATATAATAATCTTGGTTTCATAAAAAAATATTGTAAAATTCGTCGTTTTTAACTTTAATAATTACATAACACAGGTTTCAGGTAGGCCATCATACCAAAAGTCTTTGTAACAATAAGAACTTGTGACATTAGTTTTGAACTAAGAATCATTTAACACGTTGTTTTAATGTAGAATTAATCTATCCAGAAATCTGTAATCCACTTAAGAAACTAAAACATATACCAAGAAATGAAAAGAAGAGAAGACCATTTCTCTCTTCAGTGATCTCTTTTTTCTGATAGTGAGTTTAACTGAAATTCGAAAAAATCAATTTTTATTCGAGCCATGCCGTACATATCAATACATCATCTATACCAAAAGTCTGTAACCCACTAAACTAGGGATTTAAAAAATGTAGGTATTCGTTATTGTCAAATATTTCAATTATAAATAGTGATAATAGAAATATCAGGCTATAGAGTCATATGTGTAAATAACTCAGTCGATAAATTTTCACAATTTTATTATTTTGCCAATTATCATTACATAAAATAAAATATACATCTACTATGTACTATTATTATTTGACTTTTAGTTTTCAAAACTAAAATAATTGTACTAAATAATCAAAAGTGACTAATGTCACACAATTATTTGCTTATGTTTAAAATGCTATTCACCTACCACACGTTCAAGTTAACATTTAAATATCAAAAAGAAACTCGTCAGCTTTAACGTCATTTACAAAATTAAACATCGTTACCATATAATATCAATAGCAGTGTAATGCGTTCATTACATAATTTATTAAAACACAGTCCGTTATATATAACTATATACAAACACTGCTGTGAGATACAGATGATTAAAACTATAATAATATTACATAACCATAAGCAGGTGCCATATTTTTATAAATGAAAACTTGTTTAGCGGCGTTGTACACTTTTAGGAATGGGTAAAAAATGTTAAACTTGCATCAGGACACGTGACCCGATCGAAAATTCGTAAGACGGAAAGAGAATAGACCGCCGGCGCGGCATAGGAGAGGTAATAATATCCCCCTCTTTTTCAACCGCGCGGCGAAAATGTCTGCCTGCTCCTGCTGTTTCGTTTAAGCGGCGCAGGGCGCTTGCGAGAGTGTGCGTGTGTGTTTGTTATCATGTTTGTATACGATAGCGCAATAAATGAATATCGTATTTTACCACATAAATGATAGTACTTTTATAGTGATAATCAAAGCAATTCGTATGAAATTATTCCCTAACCATTCCAAAATATCAGAAATGCACAACGTTCATGTTCATCTTTTCACTTCTGCAGGCACTCCCGGATGGCCATCCTTTGTTTTTTTACATATTGTTTAGAACAAACCTTTCACTATAGCGCCCATTCACGAGCATGACGCATTAACCAGCCATTGCTTCGCAGCAATTGATATGGAACTTGAAAGTACAAGTTTTATTGACGAAATCTTCTAGTAATTGGATAATGACACTCGCCGAAAATAGTTTCGACTTATTAAATAGGTTTAAATACTTATAATATCAAGACATTGTTCCCTTAACTTTCGAAAGGAATAACCTTAAGTTTGCGTTATCAACATTCAACCAATAAAACAAATTTGTTTCGTTACGAAAAAAAAAATGAAAATTCTAAAAACCAAATAGAAATCGTTAGTAACAATAAAAAAATATCTTTTCAAACCAGAGATATCAGAACTGAAGATTTTTTATATTATCTATATCGTCCTTTGTGTATTGTATAATCCTCTCATTTTACTGTACTATTTATATAAATTACAAAACGCCAGACGAGTAAAAAATTGATCATGAAAACGGTTACCTTGAGATAAAACATTCATTTCACATTTTTCTCCACGTGTTCGGAAATCATAATAAACTCATAAATAATTAAATTACGATAGAAAGCAGTTGAAGTAACTTAGAAAATAAAGCTGAAAGTAGAAATGTGTAGGTATGTATGATGGAATGGAAATACGAAAAGTTTCAAGTGTCACATTTTTAAAATGTCAATAAGTTTTTTGTTTGTTATACATCCCTCTCACGTGTTGAAATACGGAGTAATGTTTTATTAAATACGCTTCAGGCTTCAGAGGATATCACCATCTGCAATTCAATTTCAAACAAGTCATCAATCTTAGTGGAATGTATGGAGGATGAATGGGAAAGTATCTATACAAAAATGCACAGAATTGACAATGCAAGAAAACATTATAATCAATTAATCATTAGTGTAGTTGTGACGATCTCCTTGTTCGAGTAGAATACCGGTTGTCATGGTAATGTCACTCCGAAGTCCAGGGTTCGTTTCCCTGCCGAGTCAATGTAGAAGAACTATATTGGCTTGCTACTACCCTACGGTTGTTGCTACTGAATTCTATGAAACATGTTCATAGAAAAATGTATGTATGTATATATATATATACCCCATTTTCTCAACTGTACTTCAATTTATCAAAAAAGCCCGTGCCTTAGCTCTTGAGACATTCATTTAGCCCAATTTTATATTTATACTAGCTGACCTGGCCACGCGTTGCTGTACCGATTGCAGCGCCATCTACCGGGCTGATTTGTGAATCTAAACTATCCAGGGCGCAACCCAAACGCATACAAAAAACTCCATTCTAATCGGTCCAGCCGTTTAGGAGGAGTTCAGTGACATACACACGTACAGTAGAATTATATATATAGAGTTGTGTTAGGTTAATAACAATAATAAATTTCGGACAACTCAAACCATTTATATAGTCTTAAATTAAACAAAGCTTGTTATAAACTAGACTCGCTGTACCTAAAATACTATAAGTCTACATGTTGTCACTTGTAATAAAGAAAGGAATATTAATAAATACTAAATAGCATAGCTTAACCATGACGGAAATAAATGCTTACGTTTAACACACTAACATGTGTCCCTACTAGGACTATAGTCCATTATTTTTAGCATTAGAAATTATGTAAACAAAGAAGCAGTGGTGGCTAACCTTGTGCTGGAGTCCACTTTGACCGGCTTCAGGCTCGTCCATTGTTGAACAGATTAAATAACAAATAACAACAAAAAAATTAACAAAAAACTTCAACGAAAACAATAGAAACTTTACAATAAACCAAAGAAAATAGTCAAAACAGATAAATGCAGACGTTGACATTTGCCGCTATTGTTGCAAATGGCGGCCATGTTAAGCGACCATTTTAAAAATCACCTAATATGATACGTATTACATCGGCATCGGCATGTACTTTTTAATTTTGTCGTGTCAAACTGACCAACGCACTAAGGGGTATTTTCTCGAAAAACCGGACAAAACTATTTTATGGGTTTTATCGAAAGATTATGAAGTAAAAACAATATATTTATACATTATTTATTAAAAAAAGTAAAATTTACAGGTTTTTTTTCAGTTTTTTTTCAGTTTATAATATTTTTTTAGTGAATTTCAATTAAAATTACATTTTTATGGGTATTTATCGAAAGATTATGAAGTATATTATATATAACAATATATTATAAAAAAAGTAAAATTTACTGGTTTTTTTTTCAGGTTTTTTCAGTTTATAATTTTTTTTCAGGGAGAAATTCCCTGTACTGTAAAAATGTAAAAGTTAAAATTATATTTATATTAAAAAATCAAAATCATGTTCCAATTTTCATTATCACTATCATTGTCATCACTATCAGCACTTACTGCGATCGCATAGCTGTTGGAAATGTTTGGAAGGACGACCGGTTTTTTGTGCACACTCTGCTTGTGCAGGTACCGGCCAGTACGGCAAAACAATAGACAACTGAAGCCATTGTACATTTTTTTTCAGGAATCTTTCGGGTTTATAATATGCTGCGGTCCATCTTTGCTTAAAATCACTTTTATATCGACTCAAAGCATTTGTCAAAAGATTTTTTTCTTTAGTTGGACATTTCGTGATTTCTAACAATTTTTTTTCTAAAAATTCAATTTTTTTTATTCAGATTTCTTGCATTTGATTCATTCAAAATGTCATATAACGACATTCTGGTAAATTCTTTGGAGGTTTCCATAGTATCTACAATAGAAAATACGAAAAATTGTTATGTCGTAATAAATCACGGAATTTAAAATTTAACTTTAAATGGGCATAAAACCAAAGAGCAGAAGGAAGCGGAAACTTTTTTTTCAGAAAACAGATGTCATTACTTTATATTTTATGACTATCAAAGAAATATAGCCCGATCTAGCCGGGGACATAAACAAAAACATTAATATATCAAAAAATTTAGGTTGAAAAATTGCCCATTATAAATACAGTCGCTAATCGTACAATTTGAAAATAAAACAATCAATTTATGGAATTAAATAAAGTACATACCTTCTTTTTTCGTATGTAATTGATATTTTTTGTTTAAAGTTGATCTCAAGAGAAAGGGAAGCAAATTTCGTAAGCGAAAGCGTTCGAGCGAGTACGTCAGTTCACAACTACACCTGATTGAATACTTGTATACAAGACTATGCATGAATGAAGGGGTGGGGATTTTCTGTCAATAGATAGACCAACTTCCACCCTTGACAATGTACACATTTAAAATGGTGTTAGCTTAACTTGATATTTTGGACTTTTGTCCGGTTTTTCGAGAAAATACCCCTCCGTGCAACGTTTCGTTCCACATGTTTGCAACTTCTGCTTCTTAAGGTATTTTTAGTGTAAACTTTTCACGATGTTACGTTTTGCTTGTTACATTATATGTGTACAATAAAGTACCCAAATTTTGTTCTTTCTAATGCTAAAAAAAACGGACTATAGAATCGTTGGTGTAGAAAGCAGAATCACTACAATTACAAGCAACGGTCGTTGAATTAACAGGCGGACGTCAGTACGTAAGAAATTCGTTAAAGCTTATGTTAATACAGTTAATATTAAGTGTATAAAAAAATGTTGATTTATTCATACTAGGCGATGCACTCGCTATGCATAAAGCTACGCTAGCACCATATATTGGAGCGGAACGTAATACCTAAAAAAAGAAAATAGTTTTTTTGTTTCGATGGGAATTTTTGCGAATTTCAAAATTCCGTCACAATCTAATCCTAAACAAGTTGATTCGATTCGACACAAAAAATATTAAAATCGGTTAAGAACTCGGGAAGTTATGGCGTAACAGACATTACGCTATTGAAGCTGATCCATGGGAGCTTCGCCCGCTTCGCTGGAATAAAAGATTCCATATTTCGAAAAGTTAATTAAATGGTTATGAATTATTAAAATTCAGCCACTGTTCACTAAGAAAATTAACTGCCTATAATGACGTAGCCTTAGTAACTGAGTGGTTATTTCGTAGCCTTAATAATTACCTGAGTGGTTTTATTATATCATTTCTTTGCAATGCGCGTTTTTACTTTTTAAGAGTTCAGTAATTTTCGAAGCTTTTCAGCCCACCAAATTTAGTATAATTAAGTTTAATAATACGAAAAAGTTATATTAAAGAAATAATTTCTTGAACTAAGTCTAATGTTCGCAACCATTCAATCAAGTACCTATACAAATCTTATTCTACACAGAAAATTAAATAAAAAATCGAATAAAACTAATCTTAGCCGATATTAAGACAAATGGATGTCGCTTTTGATGCGTCAAATGTCTGATTGCAAAAGTTTGTCGTGAATGAATTGCAATGCATGTCCACCACTGGTGGTCCAATTGACAGCTTAATTGTGACAACTTGAAATCAATGAGCTATCGCCTCCATTAATTTGCAACCTACGTATTGTCGGCTGAATGAAATCAAAGCGTCCGCATCTGTATTACTCACAGACTTTTTTTTTACTGACCGCGCTCGAAGCTCCGCTCGATTGAAGTTTGATTTGTGATTTAAAGAGTATCAGCATTATTATTAGACAACTATTTGATTCTGCCTTTCGCACCAACAGTCTTTGGTTCGAGTATCGGAAGGAGCAGTTTGTGTAATGAATACGAACATTTATACCAGAATAATGAGTATAGTAAAATGTGTATCTTTGAATATTTTAGTAACTGAGTCAGTCTATTAAAAAAAAAAATAATAACCCTAGAATCCATAATATAAGTCCTTTAGTACTTACTGAGCGTCAGAAATAATGTCAATATTTTAGTTTTCTTCACTCAAGTCCCGGATCAACATCTCTATTACTTACAGATACAATCTAAAAATACGTAGATTACTTAAATAATTGGAAAAGCTTGATTACAATAAATGTAGAAGTTTCGGTCCGTGTGGGAGCATACCTAAAATACTAGCGATATTTTCACATTGTATGTGTAGACTGACTTATTTTTTGGCGAAAAGATGCCGCCCCCTGTTTCTCCAGAAGTCCCTACAAGTTTTTTGAACATTAGTTTATATCATCAAGGTAGTTGTCATTTTACAATTTAAGACAAAAAATGCAGAATCTTTGTCTTTTTAAACTCTACAATGATAGAGTCATCGTAGAGTTTAAAAACGCCAGCATTAACAATTAAAAAGGCAGTGGCGCACGTATTATACTCAATCGTTGATTTTTCTTTGCCATAAATTTCTATAGTCGGTCTCCATGACATGATAAAGGTACATTTTCTTATATTGTAATAGAATTCTCTACATCCGATGACAAGTTTAAGAAATTCTCTTCGACATTCAAACTTACAAACTTTATATCTTAGAATATTGTGTTATTAACTACATTCATTTGTCTAAAGTCCTTTTGACTAGGTAATCTTAATATATATAAATTACGTGTCATGTTGTTTGTCCACGATGGACTCCTAAACTACTTAACCGATTTTAATCAAATCAAATAACTATCTGTTATTTATTCTAACTTAAAAGATAGGATAGGTTTTATTTGAATTTATAACACAGCGACGCGTGGCTGGGTCAGCTAGTGGAGTTATAAAAAACATACAGCATTATTTTAAAAAGGCCACGATTAAACAGTTTTCTTAATATTTAAATAAACAATCGCATCAGCTTTTGTAAGTCAAATTTATACTCAGAAGTTTTCTCCTCACCTTGAAAAGATCAGAATATTTTATATAAATAAAATAATATGCGAAAACTGCGACAGGGGAACGCAAGTATTCCATATTTGGACAGACAGTCTACAATTAGCAAACTTTTCAATTCGTAGTTATATTAAAGCGACTTTCTTTATTCATTCACAAGCCACGTCCAACAGTCCTAGAAACTGGAGACCAAAAGAATGTAGTTGAGAAACAATAAACATTTTTAATTTGTACGGGTATAAGAATACTTTTTCAGACTCAACATTCAACATTGTTTTGCTTAGTATATAGAATTGGCGCTGTTTAAAATAAGACAATCCATGATGGACTGTACATTAAATAATCCTGAAAATATTAGTGCCCTAACGGGGTTCCATAAATAATAAAGGGCTAATAAAGCACAGTCTCAATAACTCTTCCCTATAGTGTGTACCTTTTTAAATTGTATGTGATCTTATAAACAACTAGCTGCCCGTCCCGGCTCCGCACGGGTGGATAAAATTCTTTAAATTTTTTCTAGCATTAAATATAGCCTATGTTAGGTACTCAGCGTGAATGTAGCTTTCCAATAGTGAAAGAATTTTTGAAATCGGTTTAGTAGCAAATATTTCATCTTTATAATATTTGTGTAGATAAATATTTGAAATGCATTACAGGCATTTCTAACGAGCAATTCGTAGCAACGAAGTGATCTCGATCTCCTGTTCTCCTATCATCTAGATTGAAAAACACCTCAATGTTTGGTATTCCTTCCTACTATCTTTAACGTAATTGCGTAACTTACGTGGGACATTAGCTTTACAATGTAGGATATTATTTTTAATTTAGAGGAGAAATTTCCCATGTATAATAGCTGATAATTTGTAAATAAAAAGAAATGTTCTTATTGTTAGAGTTAAATTATATTGTGAAATATTATCGGTACATCATAATTCTATTGGCATCAACTAACTATAGTCAAAAGAGTTTCATTCTCAGGGTTGACTTATGTTTGATGAATATGGTACTAGATTGATGTGGAATTGATGTAGATACATTTATTTGCTTTGTTTTTGTAATAAATTTGAACAACTCACAACACATATTTAGATCCAAACTAACCAAGGCATATTTAAGTCTTCTTCTTCTTATTTAGTTTCTATAGATACTAAGTTAAAAAAATACCCACATTCATTACTAGTGTAAAACAATTATAAACTCGAGAACAAATGTGCCTGATTTTCGCACCAGATTTGGAACACAGAACTTTTTGCGCATATGCAGGATCGCTACTATTGCACAAACCGAACGTTAAGACTTACACTTTTAGATTATTGCATCTATATTGGAAGATTATTATTATGGGCAGTTCCAATGGAAAATATTCTGAAAGATCTATTGTTACTCGCCTCTAAGTTACGTTAACAAGCCTCCAAGTAGTCCAGAATATTCTTGATAATGTGTCGCGAGGTGAATACCATGTTTAAAAATTGGGAAACACAATCACACAAGTGGTGTTTGGGTGTATCTTTCTCCTGTTTACGTATAAGTAAATAAGTATCTGTCCAATCTAAAGTAGCAATGCATGCAATATAAATACTTTTAGATGTTGGATATCTGTTCGATGTTGGAATGTTCGAGCTTGCACGGTGTTTGTAGTGTACTTTTACGGCGTAAGTTATAAATAATAGTGATTTAGTGTTTGTGTTTAATCCATTCTGTTACTTAAGGTAAGCAGAAACTATTAATTGATTTATTATTTGTATTATTCTACATCATAAGTACAGCTACTGGTTTCACTTCAGAGCAATGAATCTGCATCATATAATAATACCTGAATATCTCGGAAACTAATATGCTAGCATAGTGAAATAAATTGTGTTTAATAAACAATTAAATTAAATAATTAAATACCTTTTATGCCATAAATGTACTTTTGTAAACGAAACTACGAATTTACTGCATCTTTTTTTTTCTATTCTGACATATAAAAATGTTTACTAGCATCGTTCCTAGTGTTGAATATTCAGGATTGAGTCAACGTGATGCACCAAGGACAGTCAGTGTGTCACTGTCAACAGTACAGCCAGTGCTCTAACATTACGACGGTATAGTACAGCAAGTGCTCTAGCATTACCAAATGTATCATAGCACGAGGTGCTCCCAAATCGCTTTCTCACAGGAACTAAACTTACAAATCAGTTTCGACGCTCTGGAGGAAGTAAGCCAAGTACATGAAAGGCAACGACTTGCCAAACATCTCTATGCTAGAGCGTGGGCATCGTATTTCAAAACTAAGTTAAATTCGGGTACAAATATTAGTCAAGAGTTATATTTTCAGACTTATCAAAATTAATGCTCTTTAAGCACGATGGAAGAACAAGAGTGCATAGAAGACCAGGGGAAAGATTCAAACAAGCATATATCAAAGAGAAAGTGTCCTTTGACGGTGGATCTGTATATCTTTGGGGTGGAATTTCTACAAGAAATCGCACAGAGCTGGAGTTTATAGAAAACGGCAATTTAACTACCGAAAGATACATGGAAGAGATCCTAAACGAATACTTTAGTCCATTTATAGCAAACATGGGTGAGCATGCTGTATTTATGCATGACAATGTCTGACCTCACACTGGTCGGATTGTAAATACCTACTACCTTCATGAAGTGAACATAATCTGACTCACCGGACACTTCGACAGCTCAAAATTGCTATCATAGAGAAATAGGAGAATATTTTCCAACATGGCATAAAAAAACTTGGTGTACATCATGCCAAACCGCATAACCACAGTAATGACAGCACGTAGAGGTAACACAAAGTATTAAATTTTGAGAAAACTGGAAAGTTGTAGAAAAAGGTTTCTATTTTTCTACGAAGATGTTATTCTGTTCTAAGATGAGAATAGTTATTTTTATGAATAAACTTATAATAAACAAGGTGTCAATTTTTTTTTCAATAAATAAGTATTAATATAATAATTGCTTTTGAATGTATTAGTTGCTTACCTAAGCAATTATAGCTATTTTATTTCCTATGCACTGTTATGCGCATAAATCCTGTATGGCTGTAGTAACTTTCATTTGAATACTATATTCTTAAGGTATAATTCTACACACTGCCTTTCCATTTCATTTTGCTATAAGTGCCGTGATAAAGGATGGTGTAACTACTTTGAAAAATTTACAATATTTGTAAAAAAGAAAAATTGACAATAAATACCCATCTAATTAGGAATTTGAAATATGTACACATTGTTTTTCATACTTTAAAATATTTATATGTAGTTTTGTGCCATACTATAAATAGGATAAACACCAAACGGGAAGATAGATAAATATCTAAGTTTGTACGGAAAAAAACCGAAGCTAATATTCTTTTTAATTACTTCGGGTATGAAGAATCACTGCACTAATTGTTGTGGTGACGCATCGTGAAAGCATTTTCAGAACGTACGAGCTTTCAATTTATTTTTCAATGAGTTTTGATTGACAAATATTGTTCATTTGTTGATACGTTAATATACTTATTTTATGAGTACTCACTGTCATCGGTCGCAAGCGCAGATTATGACAAAGTAATTCTTACATCGTCCTTAATAAATTTACAAGAAGCTTTGCTAGATATTTCTAGACAATTGGAGTATTCCCTGAAGGATTCTCCAAACAGTCATAAATTCACTGCAGAAGCAGTGAATTTGTGACTGTGAGTGAGTTTGTGAGTGAGTAACTGCGCATCGGACCACTTCATCATCATCATCATAACCTTTAGTAGTGGTAATCATCAAGAGCCTTTTAATACCCCGCATGCTGAAGTCTTTCATTTTCATGAAAACGCCGTAGAGAAAGTGAGCCATAACTGAATGCCCCGGGCCGATTGTTGCTGACGAAACCAACGGCTAATATGCCTTCCAAAGTATGAAGTTAGTAAAACATTATGGGGTATTTTGGTCATTCAGGCATCCCGCACTTGCAAAAGTTACTGGAATTCTGTAATATTCATATATTTTTATTCCTTTCTTTTTATAACATTGGTCTAAATAAAGGTTCCAAACAAGAACCCCATAAGGGCACTACAAATTTCATATAAAGTAGGCAAATTAAACTAAGTTGTAATAGTGACGGCAAATAAATCGAGCCATCCTGCCGCTTAACCGCTTTTATTTTTAATTCTTTAATGATTTATGTAAACTTGTATAAGATTTTTTTTAATACATTTGTGCGTGTGTGTTTGTGTGTGTATATGTGTATATTTGATTGATATTTTTATTATTTTATTAAAAGGCGCATTTTTTCTTTTTTTGTCACTGCTTTGAACCCTGTCAGAATAACAACGCCTCTATTCTGCCCAGCTGTGAAGGATACAGAGTCAAAAATGCTGAGGCAGGGTATTTTGTTGACCCCGCACATTAGTTTAATCTTTTTTTTACTTTTGTATTTTTTTCACATTGCACGTCCCTTATTTTTTTTCTGTTTCTTTAAGTGTGCGTGTGTCAATAAATGTTTTTGTTTCTTTCTTGTTTTTCTTTAATATTCTAGTATTTCACCCATTCATAATGAAATATTTATTACTACATTGTAACTACTCCTTCATTAAACAGCGCTCCATAGGACAGATTAGGCAGAATGCTATCGAACTTTATGATACGCCATATAAAATGACAAGCGGAGATACTGTAATGTCGTAGAAATTACGATAACGTAAAAAGAATACTTAAGCTACATTTTAAGTGCTAGCAAGCTTAATCAAGCATACGTCTTACCTGATGGCATGTGGTTCTTTCTTTTTAATGAATCGCTACCCTCCATTTATAACAGGAATCGCAAGTGGTCGTAAATAAGAGATTGTTTTATATGAGACAGAGTTTGTAATTATTTTGTATTAATATATTATACCAATCAATTTATTGGTTATGGCATAAAATAAACTTTAATAGTTGTCAATTAAAACATTTGAGCAAATTAATATTTTCTAATCATATACTAACTTCAAATAATTTGTAACAATTATTTAAGGATATTTTGATTGTCATATCAGACAAAAACTTAAAAGGCTATAAGCCTTAAAGGTGTATAGTTAGGCGATAGCCTATAAGATAGGCGATAGCCTATAAGGCGATAGTTATATAAGTTTAAAAAAGGAAGAAAAGTAGTTATAAAAGATATTTTATAACTACTTTTCTTCCTTTTTTAAACTTATATAAACAATTATATTCCTTATATTCAAATTACAAGGCAAACTTTAGTATACACTAAGGTATGCCTCGTAATTTTGAATATTTACGTATTTACGTATTGAGCAAATGGGCATAAAAATTGGATAAGCGCCCCAAGCGGCGAGTGGCAAAACCTAAAACTTCACAGTCTGAAAGTCATTGGCATTTCATAATGCAAACTCAAAAATATTTACTCATTTTATCTCACAAACGAGAATCTACGCCATCGGTTTATGAATCTACGATAGTTTTTTTTTGTTTTCATTTTATTTGATATAGAAGTTCTTAAAAAAAATTAGGTTCCTATACTCGTCTATATCTGGGGGCTAATTATGCTAACTTGACTAATAATACCACAGTTAAAAAAAATATTACACATTTTGTATTACACTGGTTCCGTTATGTATTATAACAAATATGTACCTACGTTAACGAACGGACGTGTTCGATTTAGTTCCGAAATAACTTGTGATAAATTTGTATCGTTAGCACGCGATAATCTAAATCCAAGTCTAAATTAACACTTAGATTTGAATGGGTAATGCATTAAGGTACTTTAATATCTTTAATAGTGTGCCTGTGCCTAAAACTTATTACCAAACTTCATTTCTTTAATGTGTTAAAATGTCAATATAACGCATAACACGCAAAAGCGTGTGGCAATAATAAAATAATTTTATCAATTGGAATATGAAATAATAACATTTTAAATTGGATTAAATAAAAAAAATGTATAATTATGGTCGATTCGATCTTCAAAAGCTTCTTAACTATTCTTATACGTAAAATAAAATATCGCACTTTAGCATTTTAAAAAAGAACCTTTTAATAGACACAGGGATTTCAAAGACTCTTAGCAGTTTATCCTCTATTTAAATTAATCTATTGATTCAGTAGTTGCTGAACCACAAACATGCAAATCTATAGTCTTTGCAGAATAATAAGAGGTTTTTTTGCGTCATAACACATAATCATAATACAATTGTCGTCATTGTAGTTCCTTATGTATTTTCATGACGTATTAAAGACCACAAACTTTTTAATATTTGTAAATATACTTCTTAATATTGGAACTTATTCTCAAAAGCCGTAATGAATGGACATAAATAAAAAAAAACAGAATGTTTCTTAAGTAATGTGAGTTTCAATGGATTCCTAATTTAAAATTCTCTGGTATACAAACCTCTTCCATGTATTTTTTTAAGAATTATTGATACATTCTTATATTCCATATTTAAAATTATTTTAATGATTGCTTTTTTGTTTTACGGAAACCATTTGCTTTTTTCACACTGTCTCGTTAATAATATGAAGGTTTCTGCAAAGATTATACACATAAACTTTGATTGCGTGTAGCGGTACGTTTGTTAACTGAAAAGGATCACTGAAATAATGTAGAAGGTACTATTTCAATTTATTTGAAATTCATGGAACCGCGTACGAGTTGAAACAGGGACGGAATCAAACAAAATTTGAAGGTTCATAATTGTTTTAGTATCGAGATCAACTATTTTGAAAATAGTTACATGAAATGCGTTTCTACCTACTTAATGTCCTTTCCGATCTTCTTTTTCTAATATAATTAGTTACTGAATATTTAAACATACAGTTTTAGTTAAGTTAGTTATCTTAGTTAATGAGTTAGTTGGATTATTACCCGAAAAATATAACTCATTATTAATTATAATTTCTTTTGAATAATCGAACGTCAAGTGAATATACGTTTTGACGTTTGAAACTGTCTTATGCTATTGTTACACTATTTTAACTATGAAACAGGTAGATAATAAATATATTTGGATTAGTTTTTAGATTACAATAAAATATCAAATCCATATTTTGAAATAGGTGCTCTGAGCTTTTTTGTTACAAAGACAAATATTTTTGTACAAAGACAAAAGGTTTATAATTTTTCATTTAAATATTGAAATATCAATCCTTTATCTTCATTATTGTTCGGGGGGTAAAACACTATTAAATTTGCTTTGGTCTCTAAAATTTACGATTGTGTCAAAATTACTCAAATACCTGGCGAGAGACCAAACTTACTGAGTAGAACACTCACATTGATTACTTGTCGTATGGTTTAATCAGTGACAGTATTTTTTTTGTATAGTCTAATAATTTATACATTTATATCTAACGTATCTTCACAGATTTGTCCCAAAGATGGTGTCTAAACGATTTTCCTTAAGATTTTTCTTGCCAAAACCATCCCATTCCTGATTGCGGTCCTGAGTCATCTTCACTCTATATAACATGCGTTTTCGCTGAGCGAAGCCATTTCAATCTGGACTCTACTCTCGCCTGGAGACTTTACTCATTAAAAAAAATTAAACTTTCATCCAGCCATTGTCTCCCTGTTGTTGTTACTTTTTTAATTTTGTTTTTTTGTGCTGTTAAATAGTGTTATTGCAGCCAGGAATTTGCAACAGAAAGGTATTGTTTTTTTCTGTTTTTCTTTTATTATATACACGGCTTTGAGATTCGCTTTTACAGTAACAGTTTTTCCCTCAAACTAAATATTACATAAAAACCAAACCAAAGGTAATTAATTTATAATAAGTAGGTAATGCATTGTAACTACGTTGTATTTTAATATGTGCTTATGGATTTGCAATTTTCAAACTAAAACTTTACTAATATTTTTAAATTCAAATAAAAGAAAGCGTTCTCTGTTATTAGAACCAATTTTATAGTTTAATAGTTACATATACAGCAGGTTGTCTGTCTATTTTCTTACATAGAAAAAAAAACGTTCATTAATCTCGTAAGAACTCGAAAAGTAGTAGTTGGAATGCAACGAAACTTTGTGACGAAACTTAGGTAAGTTTTTGTACTCATGCCAGAAAAGGTTTATATATAGTTATAAAGCTTTGCAAAGCGCGCAGGCACATAAAAACATTTAAAAAACAACAACAAATCAACAATAAATTGTTATCCCCTTCTTTTTATTAAATTGATTAATTACCACTTGGATTAATTGAAATAAAAAATAAAATTTTCCGAAGTAATTAATTTAAAATACGTTTTTGTGATGTGGCTGACTATTGTAATGTAAAAATACCAAGTAGTAACTATGTATTTTTAAAAAACTTACTTTCTCAAACTAAAATTGAGAACGTTGAGAAAATTAAAAGCACATAATGATAAGCCCTCTCCTAATTTATTGTGTCTTTAAAGGGTTACTAAGTATTTAAGTTGTTTTAAACATGATATTTAAGGAAACCATAACAAGAAAAAAATTAATTTGTGTCAGGAGTGAGGGGGGATAAAACATCTGTATAATAAAATTTTGAATTTAAAGTAGGTATCACTTTGGTATCACAAACACCAAGATCTCACCAAATCCTTGATTTGGTAAATTATATTAAAGGCACATTAATTTCAGTGCAAAAATATAACCCTCAATTCTTGTACAAACCGGGTGTAGATATTAGTTCCATTTATAAATTTAATAAACAATAGAGTTTTTTTTTAAATCGATTATACTAATCGATGAGGTTGGTATAATATTTTTTCTGTTTTAAAAGTAATTCCTGTAACGGGACTGTATCTATTTTTAAAATTGCGTCATACATTATAATTTTCGATAAGGCGTTATACAACCAGGGCATCGAAATAGTTATGCTTTACCGGTATGTTATGATACTGAAATTCCTACAAAAGCACGTTATAATGATAACAGAAACATTGACTTTATCGCACCTATTTTACGATTAGTCGATAATTCTAAACATTTAGGAGTTCATATCAAATATGTGTTATCGATTAGATATTTTTATCGCGAATACATTTTGCACGTCACAGATATAGACAATGAAAGATTTAGTTCATTTTAATATGTGAAAAGATGCAGTCACATATAATATATAGGCCACGGTAGCCTACAAAATATCTTACCATGGGTAAGTAGCATTTTTGTGTCAATCATAGAATAAGAACAACTTTGGAAATGTGTCTTTGCCATAGATAATACTTTTGTTGTTTTTCCTTTTCTCTTTGTGGGACATTTCTCGTTTTCTTGTCACAAAGGCGAAAGGATTCTGTTTTAGGAGCCTAAATTTCCGTTCCCTTTTAGTTCTAATTTTTACTTTTTTTATATTCTGCCTGTTATACGTCCAACATCACAGTTAAATTATTAATGTACTTCACTGATTGATTTTGGTGCCAGCGATTGATCCAAAAATTTATTTTTATTTTTTAAATTAAAAAGCATTTTGTAACAACAGTAAGATTTTTATATAAACGATCAACAAATGAATAATATTCCTATTTAACTAGAACGTAGCATTCTTTTAGTTTCAACATCATGAATCACTATGCAACATAATGCTCCGGTTCCACTAAACGGAATCAGATGAAACGTGGCTTAGATTTTAAGTTGGATTTACAAAATAGCTTTAGTTTAAAATATTAAGTTACATTTTGTATACACGTACTTGTAGTAATGTAGTTGTAATGCTTGTTCATCATTATAATCAGCCTGTACCAGCCCACCGCTGGGCACAGACCAAAAGCGCTCCTTTGAGTTCCGTCTTCTAATGTTTGTTACTAAAAATGAAATACTTTTTACCAGGATGAATACCGCTAAATGCCTTACCATTTTTTTTTCTTTAAACGTTTCGATTTACTTGGAGATCAGTGTTAAAATACCCTATGTTGTGATCAATATATTGATATTATCTATATGTAAGGTGCTTACGTATTAAAACTGTCAATTTCTATGGACGTATGTTTTTGCTTAGATTTTTAAAATAATCTTAGTAACTAAAAGATCTAGGCCGTTTCATTAGTCTTTAAAAAAGTATCAATGCACAATTTCTGCGCAGTATTGTATTAAGTATTGTATTATGCGATATCAATCAACTTTAAATAACTATTATAGGCTATTCTTTCTAAGAATACCTAAATATATTATCTGAATTCCAAATAAATTACACAAATTTACCTTAAAATTGGCGCTTTGATAGGTAAGGTCTTAATATTAAATGCTCTTATTAATAAAAGAAAAATAAGCTTGGATTAGTTGTAGTGATTTGTTCACGTTACTGAAATACTCAAAAGACATTTAGAATTTGTTGAACAAAGACAAAAGACTTAATTAATAAATTAATTAATTAGATTTTGGACAAATTACACCAATTATTTAAATCCATACTAAGCAGAGATATTCTATTGACATTAAATGATAGTTAGAATTATTATATATTGTTAATAAGTATATAACCACCATGACTCTGGAATAACTGCTTACTGCCCATCTCACAAACAAATACCCTTGCCAGGATTCAAATTCAGGATCGTTGGTGTAATATGCAGCATTGCTACCATTAAACTAACCAGGTCGTCAACAGAATAAGGTCACACCCTTATTTTTATACCGTTTTATTCATAAAAAAATAAACTTATTTTATTAAAAATTATTTTGTCAATTTCTTTCGAATCATGATTTGAATTTTCAAGAAGAAAACAAAACAGTCTAGAACTAAAATAGGTTTACAGTTTAACTCACAGGTTATAGTTTTGACTTTATATTTTTTTTAATTTTAATAAAGAAGTATGTAACGTTATTCGTTTTTAAAATGAAGTTTGCGGGTACTTTAAATCTCCTTGCAACAGTGAAAAATGGAATTAAGGTCCCGTAGTTTACAAGTTTAGTGTAAGGCACAATATTGAAATACTGCAGCAAACATTTGCGTGTCTTCATCAATAAACAAAGTATTCTCCGCGACCCATATACTTTTCTAAGAGCTCGTCTGTTGTAAGTTATTATAAGTATGTAACAAAGATATGAATATTTGTTATAGTTTATTTATTGTTAGATTTTCATATCAAAATAAAATTCACTTGTCTTAGATTGACACCTGTTGACCACCTCCAAATCTATACATATAAATAAAATTAGAGTGTCTGTTTGTAATATTGAAATAACCGTTTTTTACTACATGCATATGAATATATATACAGTAGGTACATAAACCAAAATAACATTTTTTACAATTTTGTTCCGGCTAATCTCTGAAATGGCTGGACGGATTTTGACAGGACTTTTTTTGGAAGGTAGCTGATGTAATGAGGAGTAACTTAGGCTACTTTTATTTTAGAAAAAATCTTTTATTTTAGTAAAATAAACTAATGTTGCAATGTTTCACGCGGTCGAAGTCGCGGGAGGCCGCTAGTATATAATAATTACATAACAGTTTGATCTTTATAGATTGATCGATACTTATAAAAGCATTACAGTCGATGTAATAGGTATATAACTAGAACATGAAGAGAATACGCTGACGTCAGCTTAAGAAATATTTGAAAAAATTCGACGGTTCTGTCAAGATCTCGATAGCTCAATGAGAAGAGTACTCGCCAGGGTAGCGAAGGGATATGGGTTTGAGTCTTGCCTGAAACCTCGGATAAGTTGATTTTTTCTTATAATAAGTTCTTTCCATGTTTTTATTTTTTTTTTGCATTCGCAATGCAATATTCGTATAAGGTATAAAATACACCTGAAAAAAGCAACTACGCCTCCAAGCCCTCAGGTGGGATTCAAAGCCACGATCTTTGGCTTCTTGACATATATCAATTGTTTTTCTGTACTATAATAACAAGACATAATATAACCAAACTCTGTGTTATGTACAGTCGTTTCTTCGTCCCTGGTCTTGATTTTTAACAGAATTTTAATAAATAAAAAGATTTTGTTATTTTATACATTTTTTGAATATTTCAATGCTATGTTATATGATAAATCATTTTAATACAAAAATACTAGAAAAGATCGGCTTGGATGACAAAAAAATTCCGTCTGAGAATTTCTTTGTGAGCTAAGTCGATATTTTCTATTATTTGTCTATTAAAATAATTTATGCTTTAAAAGATTTAAAATTTTGCCAACCGGTTTCCAGCTTTAAGCCCAACTCATTGACTTCAATATCAAGTGAGAAAATGTGAATGGTAAGCTGACGTGTTTTCTTCATACTTTACATTTGCAACCAATATTTTTAATGACTAATAAAACATTTAAAACTTTCTTGGACTTTTTTAAGTCTAGTTTTCTAACGAATAAGAGCAGATTAGTCATTTTTGTAAATGATTGTTTTCTTTAATTCTAAGATCAAGATATTTTGCATTTAAATCTAGAAAGTTCTATAAAGTGTTTGAAAGTTAGCTTCAAAGTATACTTGCATTTTAATGCACTCATATAATTTAAATAGTACGTGTTATATATTAAAACACAGCGTATTTAATTATCGTTAATGACAGCTACGTAATGGTAAATAATTACTTGTTTTATAAGATTACGCACTTCTTCACTTATTTAAACTAATATGAATAATTACAATTATATAAAGAATGTAAAGTCGCAAGTCATCGAATACTCAGAACAATCGTAACAGATAAATACGTATTATCTGGAATTATAATATTGTATCATTAAACAAATAATGTACCATTGAATACTACACTTTATTTATAATACAACATTGGGGAAATAAAAGAATAGTAAAAAAAAACTTTGTTTGTAAAATCTGTTTACGGGCGATAATTTGACGTGATAACGTCATAAGAAAACATTGATGAAAAATTGCATATTTTTATGAATTGAATTGAATTATTATCGCTGAATTATCATTATTTTGTATAGTACAAAGAAGGATTTAATTAAAAATTACAATTTTTTCGATAAATTAACATTTAGTTGCACTCGTTAATTAAAAAAAAAATACTTAAATTATACAGATTAATTACAAGTAACAATGTGCTATTTAAGTAACTTATATACATGTGTGATATTGATCCTCCGCAGTTGACTTTTTATTTTTTAGTCAAAATTGTAACATTACCTATAATTACTGCACTCGCCGACCGATGCTATTTTTTTAATAATCAAATAACATTATATCGCCAATCAAATTCTTAAAATGCAATAATTAATTACCTTTTTTGCCGCCATTGTTGTTGTAATAAACACTGGAAACCACATTAACTGTTCACTTCACTTTATAAACAGTCGACAAAACAGTTCACTTCAAATTCTTAAAATGCAAGAATTAATTACCTTTTTTGCCGCCATTGTTGTTGTAATAAACACTGGAAACCACATTAACTTTTCACTTCACTTTATAAACAGTCGACAAAACAGTTCACTTCAAATTCTTTAAATGCAAGAATTAATTACCTTTTTTGCCGCCATTGTTGTTGTAATAAACACTGGAAACCACATAAACTTTTCACTTCACTTTATAAACAGTCGACAAAACAGTTCACTTCAAATTCTTAAAATGCAAGAATTAATTACCTTTTTTGCCGCCATTGTTGTTGTAATAAACACTGGAAACCACATTAACTTTCCACTTCACTTTATAAACAGTTGACAAAACTGTTCACGTGTAGACTGTGTGCCGCGGCTGTCTCTTTTAGACAGACAGCGGCAGGTCTCTCTTCTACTCAGACGCATCGGCCGATGGAGTGGAAGAAAGATAGATGCGTGACAAGCAAAATGCTTAGGCCGATCATGCCTCTCTATCGCTTATTCCGCGCTCTCGCTTGCATGCTCGGCTCAGGCGGAAAGTTACAATGACGGAACGTGACAATGAGGGAACGTGACAAAAAATCATGCTTTTTCGTGCGTGCAGCCAGCGTTCATCGATTATAAGACGTTATCACGTCGAAAATTATGTTCGAATGGGCGGTCTTATCGCTCAAAGCGATCACTACCAGACAACTGTTGTATAAGTAGGACTGGAAGGAAGCGTAAGAACGGAAACGGCGTTATAAACAAAATAAATACATATAGATTTTTTATAGATTTTTATTTGTGAAATGTAGATAAAATACAATATTATTATTGGTGTTAAAGTAATTATGAGAGTATCACTACAATTCCACCTTTGTCAAGGTATACAAACATCATTTGAATTTGTCATTAATCATTTAAAATAGAAAATAAGTGAGAGAATGCAAATAAAATATAAGAACATACAATAACAATGACAGTAAAAATTAATGTTTTTTGACTATATAACTATATACAGCATTTTAAAAGCCTATTAGAGACAGTGTACAGATATAAATACATACGTACGTATTTATTATATACACATAAAGATAAACATTAATAATTAGGTCTGTTAAGGAAGTTAGTTTTACAAGTAAAAAAAACAAAAACAGGTATATCACCTGCTCGAACAAATTTTGTAACAAAAAGTGCGAATCAGTAACGTTGACTTCGCCACTTGTATGTCGATATATGTGATATATAGTCAACAACACATCAAGCTTTCTATTTTGACGTTTGGATCAACCTTACGCCATTGTAATAGAGATCATTTGAATTTTAGATGGCTTTAAGTATTGGTTATCGTAGAAACAGTTAAACAAAAAAATTGCAGGTTATACTGCTATACTAGCGCCACTGAGAGCTTTCAATAAAATATTGTCACACATTACTTTTGACGTTAACAACCTCTATGGTCGAGTCGCTCGCACACCGGTTTTTACGGTAATGGCCAGGTCAATTTTGAAAACAATTTTTTAAAATTTTTTAAACTTTTTAATTTAAATTTTTAAAATTGGCACAGGTCTGGTGTTGTATCGTCGCTGTATCTGAATTCCATAACACAATCGCTTTTACTACGTAACTTAGTTCAAAACAATGTGATGTTATCTAATATTTTTAATATTTATTTATTTGACTCAAAAATAATAAATTTAAACATTTTCCGCCCATCTTTAGTCGGTCATTGACACATTATCAAAACCTATTATCTGTTGTCCGTGGTTTGTATTAACTGATATTACAAATGCGTAGATTATTGAGCCCGATGGCGTAGTAGTTACACGTTCTGTCTCTGATTACTAATGCTGGTGACCAGATAATTTGGTTTCTTGACCTACTCTTAATTCTTGCTTGTGCTGAAGGTGGCATCTTTACACATAATAAATTCTAAAGATTGTTAATGGCGTCCCATTATTAAGAGCTTTTTTAGAATTCATGATAATAATCATCTTTTATGAGAAAATAAGATGATTAAAAGTTATCTATATCGAAGTATTGGGTTAGCAAAATATAATAGGTATATATCTACTCTAAAAACACAAATTTGTTGTTTGTGTGTTTATCTGTCCGTTCTTTTTCCCGCTCTTTTTCCATTGTATCCGCGTTACCATAGCAACGCGTTACCGGGTCAGCTAGTATATACTCTAAGAACACGAATTTGTTGTTTGTGTGTTTGTCTGTCCGTTCTTTTTCCCGCTTTTTTCCATTGTTAATGCGTTACCATAGCAACGCGTTACCGGGTCAGCTACTTATTTATTATTATTTTATATGTGCCTATATATGAGCGTATCAGCGTGATGATCAGACTATAGTAAAATAAAGACAGTGCCGCCATAAACAAAACACATAAATAGAATAAGTATCAATAGGCATATACTAAAGAGTAAAATATAAAGGAAGAAAATAAATTTTAAGATACACCAACTTTCCACGTGAAATAGACAATGGGTAGACAGTACAGGATTTATACTTCAAAGTAAATTTACAATTGTATCATATCATATTTTCCAATAGGGGTAGGCAGAGATAACAAATTCCCATTTTTTACCATACTGATACATCTCTCGCTTCTTCAATTCTCATCAGACCTTTTTTTATACAAGCTCATTGGTAAAAGGTGCTTTTGTTCTGGCTTTCTTCAGGATATTTTCTATTTGCTCCGTGAAAGTTCACCTTGGTCTGTCTTCACCGACTAACCCATGTACATTTACCTCAAAAACGTGTCTTGTCAGTGTTCTTTCATTCAACCTCTCTACATGTCTATACCACCTAGTATTCCTCTTTCTATCTTTGTCACTATACCTTCTTAAATATCTTATTTGTATAAAAAGTAACATGTCACAAAAAACTTTTTCAAACTCCTTTCTACACTCGGCGTCAAAAAAATCGCACCTCTAAGAAAATCACGTTCAAATGGCATTAACTCTGGATATGCACATGCAGTCGTATTAATTATAATTTTATTTAAAAGGTTACTTAATTAACTTAATAAAAAAACATTATTTTTCATTATCAAATAAAACCTAAAGCAACAAATAAAGGGTCACAAAAATTCTAAGGAAATTTTGCTGCTCGGGAGAGTCGCGAGTTGCGCTAACTTTGTGGGTATAAAGAGGTCAACACGGGTTCAATGTGGGTCATTCGCTATTAAACCGTTGAAGGGGACACACGCACTGATTTTACTGAAGAAAGAACATCTGGAAAATGGACACTACAGCTGATGAGGCCGCTCAAGTGGTTGCACTACTGCAAGCAGGGGTGCGGCAGTGTGATGTCGCCCGGCAACTGAATCTGAGCCGTTTTTCGGTTCGTAGAGTCTACCAGCGCTTTTTAGAGACCGGTGGCTATATCCGGCGACATGGGTCCGGTAGACGTCGCTGCACTTCGGAAAGAGACGACCGGTTCGTTGTGTCGTACTCTTTGAGAAATCGCTTCTCAAACGCTGTTCAGCTGCAACAGGAGCTCCAGGCAGTTCGCAGACGCACCGTGAGTGTATCCACGGTTAGAAGAAGACTGAAGGAGAAGAACATAGCAGCCCGCAGAGCTGCTACAGGTCCAAAATTGACTGCAGCGCACCGACGAGCCCGCTTGCAGTTTGCTCGCGACCACGTCGATTGGACCATTGAGCAGTGGGGAGCTGTTCTCTTCTCAGACGAGACACGAGTGTGTCTTTTCTGCAACGACCGACGAAGAAGAGTATACCGGAGGCAGGGTGAACGTTTCGCTCAAGCCTGCATCCAGGAGACGGTGGAATATGGAGGCGGATCCTGCATGTTCTGGGGCGGTATGTCGGCTGCCGGCAAAACCGACCTGGTCTGCGTCTCCCGGACCGGAGGTGCTCGCGGACAAGGGTCGCTGACTGCGCGCCGCTATATCACAGAGATCCTGGATGTGCATGTGGTCCCTTTTGCCGAATCTTTTGGCGAGGGGTTCACATTAATGCACGACAACGCTCGCGCACACACTGCAGCCATCGTGAACGACTTCCTGCGGAGGTCCCAAATTCCTGTGATGCAGTGGCCAGCGAGAAGTCCTGATCTGAATCCGATAGAGCACCTCTGGGACCATCTTAAACGTAAGGTTCGATCTCGGGATCCGGCTCCTTCGACTCTAGAGGAACTCCAAACCGCGGTGATTGAAGAATGGGGTCTTATCCCTCAAGAAGAGCTCCTGAAGTTGGTGAGGTCTATGAGGGACCGTATGGAAGCCGTCATCAGGGCAAGGGGGGGTAACACTAGATTTTGAGTTAATTTTAAGACACTTTTTGTACATTTTTTTTGTAAATTATCGATTATTAATTAGGACTTAATTAAGATTTTTTATTATTTTTCAAATTTTTATGCTTTTTGTATAATTTTAATTAAAAAAAAGATTGCACTTAATTGTTGTTTGATGCTCCTTTTTGTTACCTTTCTAATGATACCTAACACTATCCTCTATATAAGGTTTAGGAATTTTTGAATAAGATTTTTATAAGGTGCGATTTTTTTGACGCCGAGTTTAGTTTGATAGTATTGTCCAAACAATAATGTGTAAACAGATGCTCCCATTTCATTTACCCAAAATGGACGGGATATCCCAAAATATCTTTAAAAGAAATCTGTGACAAAAACCCAAGATTTAGAGGTAGTTACATCTTTTTTTACGAAATATTATCTCAAATACGTTGAGAATGGACCCTATCCAACGACAGGGAATTCCAAAATGAAGTTTTGTCGATAGAGAGCGTTATGAATGAGAAAAGAGACGCTTGACATATAACTTAAAGCTCGCAATAACTTGTACACACGTTTTAAAGGAAACACTTTTACTGTTGCAAGAGAAAAAAAAGCTTAGTACATGAATGATCAATATAGATCAAAATATTCACTCTTAAAATGAGAAAGGTTGAAACGTTAAAGTTTATAGCTATGTGCTATCGACTTTACAATTAAATTAAGAGATAAGTTTGAACATCGAGAAGAATTTGGATTGAATTCTGTAAAGGCAAAATGTAAGAAACTTTCTAGAACGAAATGTGCTAAAATAAAATTATGAATGAAATAATATTTTAAGCCCGGCGCGCTGACGCCTGGGCTTCATTTTTTATATCGAAACTAAGAATTGATGCACACTTAAACACAAATTGTGATCTTTACTATTTTGCAAGTTGATTTTTTCTAGAAATTTTTCTATTTAAATGTATTATATATAACGGTTTAATGTCAAATATACGTATAGTTTTCATTAATATCCTTAAAAACTAGACATGTAAGTATATACAATAGTTTCCGAATAATGTAAATTTATCCTTTGACCGGTCACAGCTCATTTAAAATACCATAAAAATGGATTAATTCGAATGGGAGTGTCTGATATTTAAAAACATTGACAGATTTTTTTAATATGTAAACCGGATGTCGTTAGCATATACTCCATTATACGTCAATCAGATGAAGTAAAATCGGAGGAAAAAAATTAACAAAGTAGGTGCTAAATATTGCGCAGTAACTACCCGTAGTACTAATTGCCTAAGGCGGTTAACACACTGCACCGCGCCCCGTCGCGTAGCGCGTGGCCGCAGATTTTATTGTTGTATGCAAGTATCTCAATTAATATAGAAAACACGCCTATGACAACACACTGCCGACGCGGGAACGCGCGGGTAGGCGCCCCGCGCGCAGATTCTACGCGGGAGCGCGGGGCGTGAAGAAGTAGGGTCAACTTGTATTGAAAATCTGCGCGGGGAAGCAGATTACACCGCTAAGTTAGGCAGATCTGCGCCTCCGCGCGGGGGCGCGTTTTCTGTCGCTACGCGCACCGCGGCGGGACGCATCTCTAGTGTGTGAACCGCCTAAAGAACCACAGCCAGGACTGTAAAGAAAGCAAAGTATAGTAATTTCCTGTTTCTAATTTTTTGAAGATTTGATTGATCTACGCAGTTATGTACAATATTTTTTTATTGGGAAAATAAAATCTTTACAATTCTCATTTATAGTTTTTGAATCAACTGTGTCTGCTAAGTTAGTTTTTTTTATTCGATTAATCCTTTCATTAGTGTTTGTAGCTTTCATATTCTGACCTTCAGTAATGTAATTTGATTAATATTAACAAAGGACCGACCGTTCTTCTATTTTTAACGATTTCGTTTTTTTGTTATCAATTTATGAGAAAATAAATAAATAAATAAAGATTTATTACATTCACACCAATTAGCCTGGCCCAAAGTAAGCACTGTAAGGCTTGTGTTATGGATACTAGGGTAATTGATACACATACATATATGATACATAGATAAGTAATACACTCATTTGCAAAAAAAACGGGCGGTTTTGATTTTCATTCATCTTTAAAAAGATACAATACAAAAAAGGTTTCAATCGTTTGTACACGTTACTGGCCGGTTTTAAACATGTCGTGGTATTTAAAAAAGTACATTCTAAATTCAAATTTTCATTTGATGCTCATTTTTACAGAAAACCCCTTTTTATCCTACATTTTTGGCGCGAAGTTCCAGAAGTAAACATCGACTTTCATAACTTTTATTAAATTTTCATCGATTAATTTCATGTCCTTGACTGTCAAAGCTTTATTTATTGCTGTTTGGCTGTATCGAAAATGTTAGATAAAGTGGTAAAAGCTACCAAAATTATCGCACTGCTTGAAGAGGGTTGCAGCCAATGCTTCGTGGCTAGGAGGCTGAATGTTAGTCGCTCGACGGTCCAAAGGACCTGGCACCGATATCAGGAGACTGGTTCCGTCGAGAGAAGGCCTGGTTCTGGAAGAAAACCATGTACCCAACCACGGGATGATCGTTTTCTTGTGAGTCGCGCATTGAGAAATCGCAAATCTTCGTATGTGGATCTGAAGAACATTTTCCAAGAAGTAAGAAATGTGCATATTAGTCTATGGACGGTCAGGAGGAGGCTTCTCGCTGCCAATATACGCAGTCACCGCCCGGCCCGCGGCCCCAAATTACTCCGTGAGCACCGAGTTCACAGGCTTAGGTTCGCTAGAAATTGTGAATCATGGACTTATGAAGATTGGAATAGGGTTTTGTTCTCTGATGAAGCCAGGATATCTCTGTTCGGTGAAGATCGACGTCGGCGAGTGCTAAGAAGACAAGGAGAACGCTTTGCAGAGACATGTTTCGATGAAATCACACCTTATGGTGGGCTCTGTTATGTTTTGGGCAGGAATAAATTCAATGGAACGTACAGAGTTAGTCTTCACTGAAAATGGCTCACTGACTGGGCATCGATACATAACGGAAGTTCTAATTCCTCATGCACAACCCGCATTGGCCGCTCTAGGTGAAGACTCCATTTTTATGGACGACAATGCTCGCGCCCACCGATCTCGCGATGTTAAAGCGTATGTGCAAGAGGTCGGCATTCGTCGTTTGGATTGGCCAGCTCGAAGTCCCGACCTCAATCCCATAGAGTATGTCTGGGACGTTCTGAAACGGCGTGTGAGATCAGTACAACCGGCTCCGCAGACCATCAGAGAGCTGAAGAATGTGATTACTGCGGAGTGGGAACGTATTCCGCAATCAAGTATCCGGGATATACTCGCTAGCATGCCCAGACGAATTCAAGCTGTGATTTTAGCTAGAGGGGGTTACACTCGATACCAAACATTTATCTGCTTTTACTTTATTAAAGAAAAACAAACAAAAAAACTTTTTAATTTTTACTTCATGAGCATATGCACTACTAGCAAACATACACTACTAGTGAGGTTTAGCATTATTTCCCATAAATTGTATCAAAATTTTATGAAATACTGATGAAAACGATTATTTTCTTATTAATATACCAAATTGTGAGGATATAACTACCTATAATTATCAAACAAAGCAATATTAACATTTGAAATGGTTCATTGCTTAGGTGCCCGTTTTTTTTGCAAATGAGTTTATTAATAGAAATATATATATATAAACACCCATGACTCAGGTACAAATGCTCGTATTCATCATACAAATATCTGCCCCTACCGGGATTCGAACTGAGGACCGACGGTGCGAAAGGCAGGATCGCTACCGTTGCACCAAACGGTCGTGAAAAAATAAAAGAATTGGATTTACCATGTCGAAGGATATATATGTTGGGAAACAAATTCCTCAAGATGCTATCTGATTAATTTCGTATAATCTTAAAATATACGCAGAAAAACGTGACCTAATTATTTTGAGTCTATATCTAAATATTCAATATTCGTGATCAAAATATCGAAATATTCGAGGTTATTCCGGTACAGATTAAGAAAAAGATTTGTTTTCAAATTGCAAAGATATCTTATTTGTTACAAAAAACCCCGTAAAAAATGTAATAAAAAAAATTGTCAACCCTAGTAAGCTGTTACTGCATAGAAAAGAAATTATCATAGATTATTTAACAGAGAGATTACTCCTTATCGGATTTTAAGTTTTTCATTAAAAAAGGTTTACAAATTCAATAAGAGGAATTAATGCCTTTGAAAAACATTAAGTCGAAAATAAAACGTTATGTTATCAATTACAAATCATCCAATTTATATCTTACCTACAATTATTTCGTGTTTTAACCAAAAAAGTAAGTTAAGTGTTAGTTTAGGTTGAAAGAGACCTAACATAAAGTACCTATGTCAGGTCTTTAAACATTTTCTTTGACTTGTAATTTCGATCTAAGTGGCTTGTACTTGTAATGTACATAAATATTTTGTGTTATTTACTCTTTAATTATAAAAAAAAGTTGGCACATAAATTAAAAAAAATATATTAATTTTGGCGATAAGTCATACTGCGATATTGTCCCCGGCAAATAAGTTGAACATGATTTTGAAATCACGTGACATGCGCAGTAGTGAATAATGTACCTAATCTTGCTACTGCGCATGTCACGTGATTTCGAAATCATGTTCAACTTATTTGCCGGAGACTATACTACGGTTTTCAAATATTGTAAATTGACTCTTTATAAGTGACTATTAAACCCCGTTTCCGCTGTACGGATATTTTTGTAACACGTTGTATAATCGGAAATTTAATCGGATCTCTAATAATTCTACGCAATACCTTACATTTTAGAGAGCGTAAGACATAGTATCCTGTTTAATTGAACGGGTGATTGAATTATCATGTGTGGCACTTGATAAAATGATTAAAGTGTTCATATAGACCCAGAAGGGAAACTACTTACTAAAGGTCTGTAGGAAGAAAAGAAAAGTATTGTGTTTAGAAAAATCTCAAATAAGTGGATTTTTGTATTTATAAAAATAATTTGTTTTATTTATTATGTAATATTTTTATTCAAAAACTTACTAGGATTACATCCAACTCAGCTACTTGTTTAGATAACATTTTTTCATGTACATGTACTGTAATAAACTAATAAACATATTTGTAATTTATATATATTCTTTATATATAAAAATCTAGCATTTGAATGCTTAAATAAAAAATATATAATAAATCTGACCTTAATCGTATCAAAACGGACCATAGCAGACATCCTCTTTTGATCACCATTATGTTCCACTAAATCAAAAAGTAGTCTGTCGGCCGATTACCAAAAATAAAATTAAGTAATTTCTAGAAGGTGTTGAAGAGAAAGCTTCTGCTTATTGGTTTATTTTATTTATTGTAAAAGAAAAAAATTGTGACACCCCTAGCTTAAGAGGCCAAAAATCAACTTTACTGATGTCAAGTTTATTGAATATATCATAAAATATTCCAAGATTTTCTGTTTTAGCAAAAGCTAAGCATATTTTCACAATGATCTGTCAATCAGAGAATAAAATAAAAACTACTTCAACCTACCTAATCACTTAAACAGGAAACCTGTAAAATTAAATGTAACGATTTTATATACAGATTGAAAGTCAAAGATAAAATATTGAATACATAACAATTTCACCTGAGAATAATTTCTTTTTTCATACTTATGGAGGGTGATTTCTTAGCATTTTTTAGTTTTTAAAAATTATTTTTATCTCTAGTGTCTTTTACTACGATGTTGCCAACGGTTTTACTCCGTTTTGTATAAGTCCTTCTGATTACTTCAGTTTCGAGTTTATACTATTTATATATGTACCTGGGTGAACATGACCAGATACCACATAACACAATTATTTTCTTAATGAATACTTTAAAAATGCTAAAGCTAACCTTCGTCTACTAAACATAAGTTTTAGATCAGTTTATGAATTTACAGTTGCTGTACCTACTGTTCAATCTTTCTATAATCTATGACAGTTGTATTCAAAATTAATATGTTACTTTTTTTTTCTGCCTGCGAAGAGAGTTATTGTAATGAAAAATATTTATTGTTAGCCTTCTCTTCATGAGAGATAAAAAGTTCAAAAAAGTATTAATGAATAAAGTTTTTAATATGTTTCATTTTCTTTTGTTCCAGATAATTCGCTCAGTTGAATCTCTGCAGTATTATAGCCACTAAAGATGTACCACTTAGTTCTGTTCTTCGCCGCAGCCGCGCTGCTGTGCACGGGAAGTCGCTCCGCTAGTGTTAACAGGCATCTCAAACTATTAGAATTCGAAAATAGTATAGAACCTAATGGTAAGTGAAATAAGGGTTATATTTAATTAGAATAGCTTGTTTAGTAATATCAAAGATTAAGCTTTGAACAATATCGAGTAAAGACTAGCTACTTCTCAGTGAAATTATTGATTCTAATATATTTTCATTGATTCCACCTTTTGTAACGGAAGTACCTTTACTTAATTTACATTTACTTTTTTAAGATTATTGTGATAACTTTAATAAGGTTTAAGTTTAACACTTAACTACCTACATATTGCATTAATTATATTATAATATTCTATATTATCTAAATTAAAACAAATACTTAACATTAATGTGAAAATAAAAATAAATAAAAACGATGAAAAACCAATTCAAACTATTGTATTTTCCCCTAAAATAGTTCTTGAAGTTATTAAAAAATTTTTCACATGTAAGTAATGTCTCGAAGGGCTTTTAATTTTTGAGGCAAATATTAATACACTTTTATAACCGTAAGGTACCAATTATTTTTAAACAATTTTAAATTCATTGCGTGTGCATTTATCATTCAAAAATTGGACAGTGGAGTGATGGTCGCTTTTAGCGGCTCTTATAGCCGGAGAAATCTATATAATGTCCATATGTACCACATCCTGGTTGGCAATAAGAGTGTATTTGATTTAGATTGACACGTATTTGATTTTCATATATTTACTATGAAAAATTGAAAACGAAAAACCTTTAATTACTCTCGCTCAAGCGGTGAAGAAGTTGAATGTATAAAATGTAGAGAACTAAAGCTGTTTATTTTTTAAGGTGGCCAAATTAAATTGTAAATATAACCTTTTTTCAGCGTCTCCTACGAAACAAGCGGGTGTCCGACGTTCTTTATATTTGGAGCGCAAACCAAATGCAGTGTACGCGTATACTCCAGGCTCAATTCTTCCTCTAACGTGCGAAACGATAGGCTCCCCTGCGCCTGTCATACGTTGGTTCAAAAACAACTCTCCAGTCTATGAGGTAAGTAATTTCCATAAACACACCAAATGATTTATTCGTTTCCAGACTTTTTTGGGTGATCTTTAAGTTTAGGTCAACTGTTCTGGAATCAGAAAATTCTTTGCTGTAAAAAGGGTTTTCTTTCCCCAAATTCTTTAGTTTGGAAATGTGTTTACTAGTTAATGTAGAGATAATTAAATATTAAATTTGATCACAAATGTTAGTTATAAAATAGTGTATACCACAGATCGCCACATTGTTTAATTTTCAACACTTGATCCCATGAATATTGCATACTACCATTAACATAGTATACCTATTGGTCGTTCTTCTTTTTTACCGACAGTGAAACGACGTTTTTCTGTTTTTTGGTTTTTGAACGATCGATAATTGTGGTTTCTGTATGGAATTTAAAAGAAATTGCATATGTGTTGTCATTAGGACTAATGAAAGTTTCCTTTGCGGCAAATATTAATTCTTTTTTAATGTTGGTTTTTTTAAATAATATGTGACAGAGTGCCCTTTTTCTGTGGAGACCACATTTCGGTTTACCACTCTGTAACGGCATTCTACGGAAAACAAACGAAAGAATATGTTGGTTGGAGAAAATGAAAAATTACATAATATTAATAGATAAGAAAAATATGGACGTTTATTCGAACCGAATTAAAAAACCGTAAATATCAATACTCCAACGAGATGCCATAATAAGACGAAGGACAGACCATTGTCGGTAAAAAAAGTAGAACGACCCATATACTACTCTATTCTACCGTGCATAGAGTTTTAACGTAATTAAATGTGTGACCAGATAGTACCTAATTGGGTGTTGGAATTTAATTTCGTCAAAAACAAGTCACCATATTACACCTATATGTTCGTACTAAAAATAACGTTATTCACATTCCAGCATGACACAGAATCCAATGAGATAATAGAAAGCAATCCGAATTCACTTGGGCGGGTCACATCGACGCTGCTGGTGACCCACAGTGAAGGATCTGACGTCTACACCTGTCTCGCATCATCTGCTAACAAAGTAGTTCGAGCCAATACGATAGTACATAGCTCAGGTGTGTATATTTTCATAAAAGAGAACAATCACAAATTCTTGGGAAACTTGGAATTGTGATCCGCACTCACGAAACACACACAGACACCCACTCAATTTATTGATATGAATATAAAATTTTGAGAATTAATAAATAAAGTAAAAAATCAATAAATGCAAATTATTATTTGTATAATAATTTGCATTTTTTGGAACGAAGTTCCTTATGGGGCGTTGTGGAGGGGTACCCTAGCGGGAAAACGTCCCTAGCGTTTTTGTTTTCTTTTCACTGTTATTTTCTTAGTTATTTCTTTTCTGATATTTTTCTTTCATCTTCAATCTTAGCAGAGCGTATAAAAGGATGGTTTACATAAAAAAAATATCCCATGAAAGATTCTAACACACCCTAAAGTAATTTGCTAGTCAACCAGTCTATGGCACTCTTGTTTTGAGGATTTTTCATTAGTTTTCTGAAATTTGATCAAATATTGGAGAGCAATTGAAGCACCTCTATAAATAAACGTAACAAACTTATATTTCGCTTCCTTATTCCGCAGGCAAATCCACGGACCCAACCGAGCGCTCCAAACTTCTCCCCTTCGAGCCTCGTATTCTGGTCTCGTATAAGGCATTCGTGGATATAATAGGAAACACCGTTGTGCTGCCTTGCAAAGCACGAGGCCACCCGAGGCCGACGGTCTCATGGAGGGACAACAATGGAGTGCTTGTGTCTAAAAACTCAAGGATGAAGGTTAGTAAAATAATTTTGCTATAACTATTTATAATATGGATCTTGTTGGTAACGCCTTATAAGAAAGAATTGCAATTTTGAGGTTACGGGACATCTTAAAAAAAAGCAACTGCATTTTATCTGCCAATAGTTCGTCGACCGTTTGGTGCAGCGGTAGTGATCCTTCATTTCGCACCGACGGTCCTGGGTTCAAATCCCGGAAGGGGCAGATGTTTTTATGATGAATACGAACATTTTTCCCTGAGTCATGGTGTTTTTTATATATTTCTATAAATATTACATATATATGTATCATATATAGGTCTATCCGTTAACCTGGTATCCATAACACAAGCCTTACAGTGCTTTCTTTGGGCTAATTGGCGTGAATGTAAGAAATATTTATTTATATTTATTTTAATAGTGTTTTCACCCCTCGTATGTTTTCATAATTCATAAGGAAGATCTGTGTCCCAACAGGGATATTATTAGACCTGATTCGTTACTTCGTCTGATCAGTTTAAACTTTTATATTATGTCAAAATTTTCGTTCACATTATTATTACTTGTAATCTATTAGAAGAAATCTGCACGATCACAACAGCTCAATATTAATTAAAAATAAAAGTTAGCTCAAAGTAATTTTGTTAAACTAAATTAGTTAAACTATTTTGTAAAACCTTTGTATAATAAAAGGTCTTTTCTTGCCTTTTTACAGTTATTTTTGTTAAATTTTAGAAACAAAATCATTCACATATTTTTATTTATATGGAGGACAATTAGTTAATTTCAAAAACAGAAAGTTTATTTTATAATGAGCTCTTACTTGCATGCCAAAATTTTTAATTTAAATGTACTTGACTTAAAATGTTTAACATTATATTTTGTGTTATTAAAACATTTAGTTGCAAATTTCTCATATAGCAAAAAAATACTATCTCAAAAAATATTAAAGTTGTCTCAGAGACAAGTTAAATTTTATAAGAATTTAAGTAGAAGTATGATAAAGTTTAAGAACTTAAGAAATCATTTTTAGTTCCCCTAAAATATTAAACTGCATTGATCTTGACGCCTGATTTTATTTAACAGCAATTGCGGAAAAAGTCAACGCCTTTGCAAATTCAATAGCAACAACTAATCAATTTAAAATTTGCTCAGGTACTTCGGTCAGGAGAACTTGTTATATCGCCGCTTCGCTGGGGAGACATGGGCGAATTCACCTGCCAAGCAACCAACGCATTTGGAAGTGGAACTGCTTCTACATTCTTGTATCCAGCAGTGAGTATTGAGCAAATTTAATTTGATAATAAGTTAAGGCGGTCAAAGACCGTCTGCTCTGCTCTTTGTCACAAAGGACCAAATTAAAATCCCGATAACGTAATTCAAACATCAAATGCTTAATTTATTATGAATAATAAATATTAAGAAACTTACGTTAATTAATACCTACATAAGAGTTTGAAGAACATAGAGGAAAAACAAGGAATATCGGGTAAAATTTAAACACATCTAATGACGCCATCTAGCGACATTTACATATATCTAAACCTTAATAAACTTTTAATATATGAATAATCGTAATTACCTTGTAAAATGGCCAAATAATTAACTGTTTGTATTATGAGCCTGCGTTCCAAAAGATATGTCGATGTATTTGACCGAAACGGTCATTATTAATTGTAATTCACTATGCCGTTCATTATTACTTTGGTGTCTTGTGTCTATTTATTATTTCTATAAAGTTTTTAATCCCAAATATGACGAGTAAAAGTAATGAAAATACGTGCGTAGCTAGCTATACTTTGTCCAATGTAGGATGATACTTTTGACAGGTGTCACTTCCTTATTGCTACGTACTAAGGTTGCGTTTGTTTCCTTATGTTTGGCTTGACATTACAATAGCAACTTTATACCCTCTTTATAGGTGTCAACTGTCAAAAGTATCATCCTACATTGGACAAAGTATAATCAAGATCGGTAGTAAATAGTATTTACAATGACTGGCAAATGACGTTCAATGTACTTGCAGTTTCTTTTGTGGCTCTGTGTTAGTTTACAGTATTAACTCAGCATAGAACCTTTGACACATTTTGTTCATTAATTATTTCAGTATTGGAATATATAAAAATAGTGATAAATTAAACACGAGATATTACAGCTCATCAATAGAATTAATAACATATTAGTTTCATTTTAGGTTTATGTAAACATGCCCTTATCTGGCATTCCTTCTTTTTCCATTATAAAGTAGTCTTTATTTCTTTACGAGAACTGTTGATTTGTTTATGTAGTTGTATATTTACGTCTTAATTGTGTATTTTGTGCATTATTTTGTACATATAACAGAGGAACTCTGCTTAGGGTTAAAAATGACTAGAATATTTAAACATGAATAAATTTGAAATGTACTGATCATAGTTAATAGACATTTTTCCAACTGATATAATACGACTTTCCATTTCAAGTGCCAGCTATGATGCATTTAATATAAAATAATATTTATTCAAATATATTTTGTTTTTCAGGCCGGGTAGATCCAACCTACAACCATCAAGCGTCAATACTTAACTATATGTTCCTGTTAAAATATAAGTTTCTATTCGTTAAGTGATGTACACACTGTGCTCAGAAAACGCTGCGTTTGCAAACAACATTTCGGCTGAGTACACGTCAAGTACAATGGAAGAGGACAGGAATTGGAACTCATTCAGATTTAACTAGTTTAATAAATATGAAAGTAATTAGTTTTGTATGTGTTTGTATTAGCGAAACCAAAGTTACAAATGGTTATTTTAATATATATTTTTATACATATGTAAGAACGTATTGTTAATGATATGTAACAATAATGTCTTGTCTGAGTTAAATTATTATAATTCTACATAATCTGAAAAAACGCAGCGTTTGATATACATTTGTGTACGCCTAACAAAATCGAGTCTGCCTATTTTTTTTATTATATTGTTATAATATTTAATAAAAACAACACTGGTGTCATAACCAATAACAATGTATTATTACCAATTATTAATAATAATTATTGTGATCATTTGATTTAATAACACTGATTTGTGAACTATATAGTAGACTGTGATCGAAAAAGTTGGATGCGAGAATTTCAAATAAATACGTCGATACAAAAAGTGTTTGCCATTTTATTACCCGTCTAGTTCAATAAGCATACTTGTAAAGATAAATGAAATTAAATAAAAATAAACTTCAGTGGTGTGGTAAGTGGAAATCTCTGCCTACCCCTGCAGTATAAATGCGTGATTATAAACTCATTTGCAAAAAAAACAGGCACCTAAGCAATTAACCATTTTAAATGCTAATATTGCTTTGTTTGATAATTATAAGTAGTTTTCTCCTCACAATTTGGTAAATTAATAAGAAAATAACTGTTTACATCAGTATTTCATAAAATTTTGATACAATTTATGGGAAATAATGCTAAACCTCACTAGTAGTGTATGTTCGCTAGTAGTGCATATGCTCATGAAGTAAAAATAAAAAAGTTTTTTTTGTTTGTTTTTCTTTAATAAAGTAAAAGCAGATAAATGTTTAGTATCGAGTGTGACCCCCTCTAGCTAAAATCACAGCTTGAATTCGTCTGGGCATGCTAGCGAGTATATCCCGGATACTTGCTTGCGGAATACGTTCCCACTCTGCAGTAATCACATTCTTCAGCTCTCTGATCTGCGGAGCCGGTTGTACTGATCTCACACGCCGTTTCAGAACGTCCCAGACATGCTATAGGATTGAGGTCGGGACTTCGAGCTGGCCAATCCAAACGACGAATGCCGACCTCTTGCACATACGATTTAACATCGCGAGATCGGTGGGCGCGAGCATTGTTGTCCATAAAAATTGAGTCTTCACCTAGAGCGGATAATGCGGGTTGTGCATGAGGAATTAGAACTTCCTTTATGTATCGATGCCCAGTCAGTGAGCCGTTTTCAATGAAGACTAACTCTGTACGTTCCATTGAATTTATTCCTGCCCAAAACATAACAGAGCCCCCACCATAAGGTGTGATTTCTTCGAAACATGCCTCTGCAAAGCGTTCTCCTTGTCTTGTTGGCACTCGCCGACGTCGATCTTCACCGAACAGAGATATCCTGGCTTCATCAGAGAACAAAACCCTATTCCAATCTTCTTGAGTCCATGATTCATATTTTCTAGCGAACCTAAGACTGCGAACTCGGTGCTCACGGAGTAATTTTGGGCCGTGGGCCGGACGGTGACTGCGTATATTGGCAGCGAGAAGCCTCTTCCTGACCGTCCATAGACTAATATGCACATTTCTTACTTCTTGGAGGTTGTTCTTAAGATCCACATTCGAAGATTTGCGATTTCTCAATGCGCGACTCACAAGAAAACGATCATCCTGTGGTTGGGTACATGGTTTTCTTCCAGAACCAGGCCTTCTCTCGACGGAACCAGTCTCCTGATATCGCCGCCAGGTCCTTTGGAACGTCGAGCGACTAACATTTAGCCTCCTAGCCACGAAGCATTGGCTGAAACCTTCTTCAAGCAGCGCGATAATTTTGGTAGCTTTTACCACTTTATCTACCATTGTTGATACAGCCAAACAGCAATAAATAAAGCTTTGACAGTCAAGGATATGAAATTAGTCGATGAAAATTGAATAAAAGTTATAAAAGCCGATGTTAACTTCTGGAACTTTGCGCCAAAAATGTAGGATAAAAAGGGGTTTTCTGTAAAAATGAGCATCAAATGAGAATTTGAATTTAGAACGTACTTTTTTAAATACCACGGCATTTTTAACACCGGCCAGTAACGTGTACAAACGATTGAAACCTTTTTTGTATTGTATCTTTTTAAAGATGAATGAAAATCAAAACCGCCCGTTTTTTTTGCAAATGAGTGTATGTATATGTATATGTATATGTATATGGATATGGATATCTATATGTATATGTGAATACCTATTATCCTTTTGACAAAAACAACGGGCGCAACTTGGTCAAATTAACCGAAGTAACGACATTTACCATAATAAATAATTAAAAAAATATTTTCTACATTCACACCAATTAACCTAGCCCAAAGTAAGCACTTTAAGGCTTGTGTTATGGATACTAGGGTAACGGATAGACTTACATATATCATTCATAAATAAGTAATATTCTAGAAATATATATAATATATTACTACCTTACATAATATAAATATATGTATAAACTAATCACTTTGTAATCATTCGAATTTGATCTTATAACCAATATAATATTAATTTCGGACAGTTCACTATAATTATTTAGCCCCAAAAAAGTTTGTACATAGGTGCTAAATAACGTATTGAATATATAAATAAGTATATAAACGACCATGACTCGGGATCAAATGCTTGTGCTCTTCACACAAACATATGCCTCTACCGGGATTCAAACCCGGGACCAATAGCGCAGAAGGTAGATCACTACCGTTGCACTAAGCGGCCGTCAGTTTTAAGTGTTTGATTATCTTAATATATATAAATAACGTGTCACGTTGTTTGTCCGCGATGGACTCCTAAACTACTTAACCGATTTTAATCAAACTTCGTAACTATCTGTTATTTGATCTAACTTAAAAGATAGGATAGATTTGATTTTAATTTATAACACAGCAACGCGCGGCTGGGTCAGCTAGTTTGTTTATATATAATTTAATACATGACATTTGAAGTTGAAATTTTTAAAATACACATTTTAGTACCCGCCCTAATTATTCCTTTATCGTGATTGAAATATTGTTTTTTTTTTATATCTTTGTCTTACCTTTTAAAGTTATGACATCGTTAATTGACATGGTCAATCAACGTCACTTGATCTCTATCACTCAAAAAATGCGTGAATGTATCTTCAAATTCTTCTTTTTGTGGTTATTAATAACTAACTAATAAATCGAATTTCGTCAAGGTAAGCTTATACGTTAGATAATGAAGGTGCTAGTATTTTCTTCCACAAATCAAGTGCTCTTATCCTCTATGATCCTCTGTTTTCACACATTCACACATGTTTCCGAGACCTGAAATCCGGTAAAATGATACAACAGTAGAAAATGAAATTTCTCAACATAAGTCGCATAAATTTTATATTTGTCGTCACTAATATAATCTACCTGACAATCTTTTTTCTCTCGAATCATTTATTTAGAAGTGTTTTTCTGTAGCACCGTTCTTCCAATAAGAACCGTTTTTTCTCCAAAACGATAAGTCACACAAATTTTATGTTTAGTTTACGTTTATAGCTGATTGCACACTATTTTTTTCTCCAAATTATTTCCTCCTAAAAGCTTCTATCAGAGAAACGTGAATAATCATTGAAAATTTTATCTACCATAAGAGCACATAACAAAGATTATTACAATAGAGTTATATTTTTATATGCTTATTATTTATTACATGTTAAAATGAAAACATATTTAAAACTTTGTTAATTTTTTTTATATAATATAAAGGCACTTTAAGGCTTTCTTCCAGCGCCAGCCTAGTCAGTTTGAGTAAAAAAAACAATATAATCTTACTTTAAAGATTTAAAATACGCCTGTAGAAAAACAGCCACATCTCTGAACCCTTAGGTAGGATTTGAACCCACGACTTTTCGCTATCCGGGCGAGTGACAGCTGAGCTACCGAGGTGGTAGACGCGTCGAAATTTATAAACGTATTTTAACTTCTACTGTGAGCTACTATCGTCCCATCAATGTAGAACTTTTTAACTACCTTCAACATCGAAAGTAATATATTTACAAATACATTGAAACATTGGAATAACCAGCTATAATTATGTTTTTATTTCATTTTTTGCATTTACAATGCAATATTTCTATAAGATATAAAATACGCATGTCAAAAATAACTACGTCTCCGAGCCGTCAGGTGGGATTCGAACCCACGACCTTTCGCTATCTGGGCGAGTGCTTTGGCCGCTAAGCTACCGAGACGCTGGCAAACTTGTCGAATTTTACAAACGTATTTCAACTTCTACTATGAGCTAATATCGTTCCACAAATATTGAACGCTAACTACCTTCAACATCGAAAGTAATATTTTTACAAATATTAAGCAATCGATTAAGATGGAACCAGCTATAATTATGTTTTATTAAATTTTTTGCATTTACAATGCAATATTTCTATAAGATATAAAATACGCATGTAAAAAACAACTACGTCTCCGAGCCCTCAGGTGGGATTCCAACCCACGACCTTTCGCTATCCGGACAAGTGCTCTGACCGCTGAGCTACCGAGACGCTGGCAAACGTGACGAATTTTATAAACGTATTTCAACTTCTACTATGAGCTAGTATCGTTCCACTCATGTTGAATGCTAAGCTAACTACCTTCAACATCGAAAGTAATATTTTTACAAATATTAAACAATCGATTAAGGTGGGTTCGAATCCCATCTGAGGGCTCGGAGCCGTAGTTGTTTTTTACATGAGTATTTTATATCTTATAGAATAATGTATTTATTTTATTTTTTGCATTCACAATTCCACATTTCTATACAATATATTATATTTTATATATATATATATATATATATATATATATATATATATATATATATATATATATATATATCATAAAATGGACGTTAATTAAAAACAAATGTTGGTAGCTATTTTTCCTTTCGATGTTTGCGTGTTTAATCTGTTTACTTTGACTTGTAAATAAACAGTAATTGACGAGCTTCAACGATCGAAGGTTTATCTTCGTCACAACGTACTCCTTACATTCAATTACGAACGTTATAATTATTCACTTTAATAATTAATCTTAAGAGGAATTTAAAGTATGAACAGGTGTGCATTCGACATACGTGTGATAATTGCCGTATTTACAATTCAAGGGCCACCATTTAAGTTTTAGATTAAAAAGCAAACTTAAAATATACTTTCATAATAAAAATAATACAAGACTTTTGAATAACTTATGAATGTTTTTTCCTGGGGAAATTCAATAATTTTTTTTTGTCCATCATTAGAATTTTTGAGCTGGCTATATAATTATCCTACAAAAAAGCAAATTTTGTATTTACTAAGGCTTACTTACTCATGTTATGATTCAAAGCATTTAAATTCAACAGCAGTAATTTTTCAAGTAAAAAGTATGCAATTCTAAACCAAAGATCCTGATAAGAAGGGGATAAAAATGAGTTTTACGAAGTGTACTAGTTTTATAGTGAGAACTTTGTCATTTTTTGAACTGTTACTTGGACACAATAAATGGCGCTGCGCTTGGTATACAGATATTTTTCCTTTTTGATGAAAAAGACATATTTTTATATCATTTGCATATTAAATACTTTCTTATATGATAAATTATTTTAATAGAAAAATACTGAAAAAATCCTCCTATGCTCCAAGTATATAGCTCCAATAACCTGGGCATAGTTGTTTTTTCCAGTATTTTTCTATTAAAGTAATGTATAAATTTAGTATGCCAACGTACAAGAAGGATAACGATTGGGATCCGCTAGTTTATGTTACATCCTGTCTTCTCCAATCATTTTTGCTATAAATACTTTGACTTTTGGTAACCTATCAATGAATCGAGCTTCATATTTTCTGCGTGTCCATCCCAAAATGCAACCATGCGAAAGTTGCTTATTATTTTTTCTAGCAACTATTAGTTTCTAATTATGCTATCATCATAACAATCTCTATTCATCGCCATTGACCGTTCAAAGTCGGTCAAATTACGACCTTAGTATAATTTACTCGACCGCGAGAACGCGTCAAGAGAAACCATTTACAAACTTAAGAATCATCAGCGATTGATGATAGTTTTGATTTGAAAACAAAACATAGTTGTTGTTATTGCTTACATCTATGCAATAACGTATAGTTCATTTATATTTAAGAAATGCTCAATGGTACTATGATCTGCGTAGTCCTCTCTAACTTACGCATTTGACTAATGTTACTACTTTTTTTGGGAAAAATAAAGTATATTCCATTGCTTTTTGCAACATATACTCATAATTAGTAAAAGTCTTTGATAGTCATAGTTATGTCCTAATGAAACAATTAAACGCACTTTATTATTGTCGTAATTATGAAATTATAATATTATGAAAAACAGGACATTACTCTATTGTAAAGTACGAGAAGCCTCACACTTGAGCCATAATCTTATATTTTCACAGAATTTTATGACCAATATTGAGACTGACTCAAAGCACACGTCAAATTGTCCATCGTCCTCTTTAAATTCATGGCGTTCTTTTGAGAGCTATCGACAAAGTTAACCCTAGATTCATAACCTTATCTAAGAGGAACATTATTCATAAATATTCATCTCACAGAGGACAAAAATTAAGTGACGAGTTTTGGGGTACTTGTAAATAAAATAAATAAATTAAGTATGGCACTCTTTTATATGTTTAATTAAGTAACAAAAAAATAGAAAATTAATTAAAATTAAATTTCATCGGCACTTTCCACACACAAGAGGCCGCGAGGGTCCATGCACATATAATTTTTGCATTGCTTGCATTGGAACCTTGTCATACGCCGTTTTTTATAATCACAATAACCACAAACCTTTTTTTGGGTACCACTTGGATCAGGTGTGTCAATGGTAGGCGTTTCACGTAAAACTTCGGCGATTTTCCTTTTTAGGCATTTCTTCAAAGTTGGCATTTCGTGTCTTTTACGTAACCACGGTTCGGTCAACTTCTCCGAAACATTCTTAACGAAACACCGTCTGCATCACTCAAATCTACATCCTTTTGCTGACTGGTAAAATCATCATCACCAGAATCAGATAAACGAATCAAATCGTCCTCAATTTGACGATCATCCATTCTAAAATAAAATAAAAAGATTTGATGTAAAATACTCACAATAATACACTTTAAACAATAAAATAAGTTGAAACTATAAATAATAATTCATATAGAATAATATCATATACTTACTTTTACTCTATATAACCGGCAAGTTACACTATTCACTTGCAGTCTCGTCAAAAGTAACACTATTCACAAACATTTGTCTCTCAGACGTTCAGAAGTCTATAACTTGTGCACAAGATGTCACTGCGAGGCAAGCGCATCGGCATTACTAACGGTCTAGGAAGGTACGCGAGAGGTCATCTTTCTATTTCTTTCATTCGAGACACTAAAAACAAATTTAGGTTATGCGCGGTCTGTGGGACGAATAGTTATGAATCTAGGGTTAAGGACATGTGCGTTGATTTTTTAAAAAAGCTATATACAGCTATAGTGTGAAAAAGCATAATATTAATGGCCCTTTTTTGGAAATAAAATTAATTCAAAATTATGTTTTTTGAAGACCTTAGTCACCCAATGATTGCAGTCAATTTCTTGAAATAATTTTTAAACAGTTATTTTTGTTATATTTCGCGTTTTATTTCCTTATTATCTCTGCATTGCTAAAAACTGTAAAGTATACCACCCGTTCGGAAAATAGGATAGACTTTCCAAGAACAACTGACTGTAAAATCGGACAAAGGGACCGGCTACATCTTTTATTTACAACCTAAATTGACTTAATGACTGGACTATATCTCGTAATGTATATTTTTATTCGAGATAATATTTTTTGAGAATTATGGAATCCCGAGCAGATGGAACACTTCGACCTTCACCTCTATAGAAATGACAGTATTTTCTGATCTCAATTACCTTAGTCATACGTATCCATCAGTCATAATCAAGTAAACACAGCTCCCGCGTAGGAGTCGAACCATTAAGATTAAATAAAAACATAAAAATAAAATCATGTCAGGCATCTATTTTTGTTTTCATTTCAACGAGTGAACACGAAATTGTATAAAACAAATATGGAAATATTTGTAGTCAAAAAAATGTAAAGGTAACAAAAAATATAAGTTCAATCTCAATAAAATTGTAACCCATTCAATAAATTTAATAATCATAGAGTTCAACTATTGTAAACATTCAAAAACATTTTGATGTCTCGTCCACGTAAAGCCTCGGGGAGGTTATGCAACATATATAAGTATAGATATCACAAGTTGTGAGCAAATCGTGCCAACGAGGGTGTCCGCAGGCTGAGACATGTTTGCTTATGATGACTGCGGATTGGTGCACCTAATAACAGCAATTATATTTTTAGTGGATAAGTGATGAACACGTGTTTTTTTTTATTGATTTGCATTGCTATTCAGTAATGTAGTAGCCGACACTTGAATACTTTTAAATAAACCAAGCCTTGTTGCTCTTAAAAACACATAATTTTATTTTTAGCATCCCCTCGTTAGTTTCTACTAAGCTGCAATTCATTATCTCTGGTTTTTTCATTCACAAAGATCCCCAGTAGTGGGATCTTTAAGGCTGATGTTGATGGAATCACACAATATCATAATAATAGGTCTAACATAAAAATAGGTTTTGTAAAACAATTATTAAATAAAACCTAAAATCGACAATTTGCAGCCCATCCGACATCATGAACAAAATATTTATATAAGAGCAATACACTCAGAACTATATATGGTATATTTAACGACACTAAAAAACCTTATAATAGCTCTCCTTAATACGGGCAAAAGTTTCCTTATTTAAACGGAGGTGCATATAATAATCATAATATTTCTTATATACGAGTACATCAGTTAGCCTAGCCCAAAGTAAACAGTATAAAGCTTGTGTTATGGATACTAAGGTAACGAATACACATATATAATATATGGTTCAAAGATATGTAATATATATAGAATATATAAATACACAAGAGTCAGGTGCGCATGCTCATATTCATCACTCAATCATCTGCCCCTTCCGGGACTCGAAATTAGGACCATCGGTGCAAAAGGCAGAATCGTAATAGAAATTATCTTACGGTTACCGACCTTCATTTGCAGTTAGAGATTTTACCGTAGAATATTTTGATTAATGTGAACTTATTTTTAGGCTAGAAAGATTAGTTTATTTTTGAGTCCGTCATAAAATTTCAATATAAACGTGTTCGTTTCTCCTGTACAAGCCTTAATAATACTCGTAAATATTACAGCACTGTAACTAATAAAAAGAAGTATACTTTCCAATTAATACATCATTTATTTCCATGCCTTTATCTTAAATTCATTTTATATTTATGTGATCCCATTGCTTAATGTGTAATAAACGCTCCGATTATAATCCTCATATAAATGATTGGATAATCGCCATTTCATCATGTTACCTGTGAAATATGACGTAGGCAGGCAATTTGAGATCATGAAATCATCATTATGAGTTAACCATTTACGGCCCTTATATGTTTCGATGTATTACATTGTCTTATATAGTAGTTGAATATCGTAAGTATGCAAGGAATATTCTAGACAAGCGTATGTTTTGGCGTGTTTGGTCTATGACTAAGTTTAAGCCCTTTCAAAAAAAGAGGATGGATGACAATAAATTTAATATGTCCAGAACGTAAGGATGTCAAATAATTTGACGTTCTTGACTAATTGGTTGAAGAACAAAAGTAGTTCGGATAGGAAGAAGATTATTTTTGCCATCCCTCTTCTAAAAAAATTACAATCAACTGAACTGAAATTTTAACCTTTACAGTACCGCAAAGTTGCCTGTCCGTCGGTCTTCTACAGACTGTACTCTGGACAGTGTGCTCAAGAGCTGCATTTGCTCATACCGCCATCTGCTTTTTTCCATCTGATATTCAGATGCACTGCAGGCTACCACCCTTTCTTGGTTGCTATTCCTACCTGTTGCACCAAGCGCTTTTCAACATCCTTCATTATGTGCACAGCAAAGGAGTGGAACTCCCTCCCTGCGTCTGTATTTCCGAGAACTTATAATCCGTCCATTTTCAAAGCCAGGGTGAATAGTCACCTTCTGGTTTAGCTCGTTCAAGAGATAACCCATCCTAAATAAAATAAAAAAATGTATTTACGAATGTTTTGGTATCAGAAATAGGTACTTACGATTATTTTTTTATATTTGGAATAGGTGACAATGAACACCCAAGATTTCCAGTCAAAGGAGAGGTAACATTATGCAATCTACATTCTAATTCTGATACTATTTGACACACCCTAAATTTTGCTTCTGCTGCAAGATTTGGAGGAAATGTCATGACAGTTTGTGCGAGTCCTTTAAACAAAACTTCAATGGGATGTTCCTTTGCACTAACACATAAAGTCCTTAAAATTTTGAGACGTTCTTCTCTTGATGCTTTTAGTTCGTCTATCAACTTGTCTCGCTTCAATATTGTGCTACCCGATCGACAAGATTGTAGTGTCCTCGTTTGCTTTATTTTAGGATTTTTCAAAATATTTTCATCTTGTTGACTATATTTTAAATAATCTTCTTGAAAATTTTGAAAAGAATCTTGAGGAACATAATTTTGTTGGTGCTCAGCTGTTAAAGCTTCTTGCTGATTCTCTGCCTCATCATTATCACTTTGTAGATATTGTGGTTCATCAAAATTTGGAATAATATGTATAGATTCATCTTCACCAGCGTTGACTAAAGAGGAATTCTGGCAATTGCTGTTCTCTAGAAATGCAAGCAAATCTAATAATTCCCATTTTTCTGGCACACCTGTGCATGATGTTTTAGTTCTTTTCTTCTTGTACGTGTCTCTTAGACTCCTCCATCTTGTTTTGCAATCACTTACTGAAATAAAATGTAATTAGATTTATCATTAATTTATTTGTTGATGTTCATGGTTGACTGTTTAGCACAGCTTCTGATAAAGATCCCGAATTCGATTCCTGATAGGATCGTTGTATTAAAGGACTTTCTCTTTATAGCCTTTCTGGGCGATTGTGACACAGCCGTAGTTAGCGATAAATTATTGATTAGATATTGGTACCTACTGTAATTACTGTAATTCTGTACGTTACTGTTATACTCGTAATATATGTAATGACAACTCACAGGTTTACATACATTTTGATATAAGTTGTTCAAATAGAAATATAATTATGTTTTTATATATTTTGCATCAAGGAATATAATTCTCAATTAAATTCGAAAATTCTTCGAAACTTCGAAAATTATTCAGAACAGGGTTAAAGTATTTTATATTAATACTTTTCTGTCAAATATTATAGCATTTGAAAATTTTATGTATTCTTTTATTGAACATAGTAACAAACGTAAAAGGGCTTCTATAATAAAGATGCATAGAATTATAACATAATAATTTGTCAATGAGGGAAAAAAGTATAAATATCAGAATTATTTAGGCAGGTACTCCGAAATACATTTTTAAACAAGCGTCCGTTATTTTAAATATCTTTAAATGTTACTACTATGTTTATTAATATTTATATTTACTTATTGAATTTTATATCTAAAATTTTGCCAAGCCGGGTCCCAATGCTAAAGACACTGAGATTCTTGCCGCCCTCTGCGAACATTATGGCGTTGTATATTAAATATAAATATTATAAATATAAACACTTTAGAGCATACATACATTGTTCGAAACTCTTTAAGTGGCTAAACGCGTCACTTTTTGCTGACCATAGTACGGCTTAAATAATTGTAGACTAAAATAAGAGTAAAAATGATATAATAATACTTTGTAGTTTAAAGTTATAACAACTTAAAATAGTTTAATAAACTAAATGAATAATAATAATTAACAACATTAAAACAATTATAAATTAAAAAAAGTTCATTACGAAAACGAATGCATGAAAGGGACACTACCGACCATTTTGGGTCTTACCATCAATAATATATATTTTTTTCTTACATTCACACCAATTAGCCTACCCCAAAGTAAGCACTATATAAAGGCTTGTGTCATGGGTACTAGGGTAACGGATAGACATACATATATGATACATAGATATGTTATATTTATGGTAATATAAATAAATATCCATGACTCAGGTACAAATATTAGTATTCATCACACAAACATCTGCCCCTTCCGGGATTCGAACCCAGGACCATCGGTGCAAAAGGCGGATCGATACCGTTGCACCAAACGGTCGTCAGAGATAAAAATAGAATCTTTTATGATTTATTTTTATATATATTTTATGCATTTTCAATGCGATCTTATAAGATAAATTATTATAATAGAAAAATACTAGAAAAAATCGACTCGGGTCACAAGTAAATTTTCCCGCCTGAGAATTCACTTGTGACCCAAGTCGATTTTTTCTAGTATTTTTCTATTTTATCTTATAAGTTCGCATTGAAAATGCATAAAATTTATAAAAAACTTATAAAACTAAATGACTGTTTCATTTTAATCGATTGCTCAAACATTTGTAAAAATGTTTTTTCGAATACGAGAGGATGTTCCTCTCATTGATGAAACAACGCTGGCATACAGCGTAAAATAAAAAAGGTACTAGAAAATTTCGCCGAGTGTTCGCAAGGCTCGGTATCTCAATTGGGAGAGCATTGGACCGGATTTCCAAAGGTTACGGGTTCGTTTCCCGCCTGACAATTCACTTGTGACCCGAGTCGATTTTTTCTAGTATTTTTCTATTATAATAATTTATCTTAAACGAATCTTTCTTCATATCGAATACTTCATATTTAAATATCTTTTGCACTTTATAAATTAGCAACCTTAATATAAAAGCATTACTTACTGTATGCGATGGCAATATCAATCTTAAGATTTCGCGGTAAGTCAGTAGATATAGAGGCATCTTAAAACTCAAAAACGTTGTATATCGGCTACTTATAATTTCGAAGCACCAGCTTTTAATCATATTTAAAAACATAATAATTTAGTATTTTTAAAATTATTTCCACAGGGATTGTTTTATAACAAACCTTCAAAAATAATACTTACATACACGTATACAAAACACCACGGTTGTTGTGATGCCTTCTCTCAAGCTTTGTACTACGCATATGCACACAAATAGGTATTAACACACTCACATAATGCTTCCTATCTCATTTTCTCCTACGTTAAATATTATGAATTTATGTGTCTGTCTCTTTTTACTGTCTGTTTCGTTTCATCGACTTCCAAATCCCACCGATGCTAAAGAACTTTTCATTTCAACAATAAAATATTAAAACTGTGTATTTATAATAATACAGCGCATGTGAATAAAAGTATTATCAGTATGCGTAACGTCATACAATTAATTAATCATGAATATGATAAAACATAATTTCAATTTATTTCAAAGTTCTCTAAAAAGATATGTAATAGAAAAAAATCATATACTTAAGTAAAAAAATCAAAAAAGTTATCATAGTTATAATAGTAGCGGCCCATCTCGGGTTCGCACGGGTGGACAGAATTCTTTAAATTATTTATCCGTTAGCGCCATCTAGCGTCTGGAAGACGAACTGCTTGCGGTTAACGCGTAGCTATGGTAACGCATATACAATGGAAAAAGAGCGGACAGACAAACATACAAACCACTGTGATCTTAGATTATAGATTTAATTTTCATTTCATTATTGTTTTTTTTTCAACTTTGTGACATTTACATTTTATTAAATTCGCTGTTTTCTGATAATAAATGCAGCAATTATTTTATTTTTTATTAATAATAATTTCAAATACATAGAAATTACTATGAATATCTGACCCTTTCGTGACTCGTATAGGCCTTCAAATTAATAATTTCCGACAGATGAAACAGGTATAATTTTGAAATGATTGTTATAATGCTGACCCCCGTGAAATTTTTCTGGGCTATGAATATCATCGGGTATTAGTAAAATTTTGCCCATCCCCAACTCAGACTGTGCTTTACAGAATCAATGCCGCACACACGTACATTCCTTCATCTTACTATCTCTTTTATTCCTTAACAAATTTTGTTTGTCTCTGCTATTCTAGTCTTTAATTTAATTTAATTTAATATGTAAGAATCGTTAATGTGTGCTACAGCTAATAAACATTTTACATATCTATTCATAAAACTTACCACTTTTTTTTACAGTCTTGCTGATTTCAACCCATTGTTTGTTACGGAACTGAGCATTTTTGTAAAATTCATGTTGAAAATCGTAAATTGCCGGTCTATTTTTTATCAACTCGATCAGTTGCTCTTCTTCTTCTCTCGTGAAGTCAATAATTTTTCGTTTAAACGACTTTGCCATTGCAATAATAACTTTAACTGACAAAAAATAACCGTTAAATTACTTTCTTTGCGGTAGACGCATGAAGATTATGACTTCATCGCAACTCTCTAGCGTCTGCCGTAGTGCGTTCAACGAAGCTCGGGGCAACAAGTTTGATAGATAAGGACAAAACATAATTCAACAGGCAGTGCGAACAGGATGCAAATAATCGTAGGCAAAGACGCTGTTGTAGCTCTATCTTAGACTTTATTACACAGACACTAAAGGAAGTCTGACAGCAGCTTTAACTTGTAACTTTGTCGCATTTTCAAGTATGGATTGGATGTTGACGCATTGCGGTATACGCTACGATTAATACTAATATGTTCACCGACATTTAACATCGGTCGGCCGGTCACATACACAAAGGAAAAACCTTTTACTGTCAAGCCAATTAGCGTTCAAATACTGAAGAATTGCAGTTAGCAATATAAATAATATAAAAATAAGGCTTTGGCCTAAATAACGTACATGTGGCCTTAATAACGCCTGAAACGCTAATCCTGACACGTAATAAAATAAAACAAAATTAGGCCAAGTGCGAGTCGGACTCGTGTACTGAGGGTTCCGTACAACTTTATAGGTACGTAAATATATAGTTCGTTCATCAAGAAAATCGAGTCATGAAGATTTTTCCCTGTTTTCCGTTTCTTCTGCAAATAAGTTTGTAATGGCAAAAAAAATATTTTGGTTAAAAAAGTATTTGTTTGGTTGCGCTACATAAGTTAACGGAAAGTACTGTATAGATTATAATTTTTGATTCCTTTGCAAGTATAAAAATATAATGCATAAACGACCGCACCTTTTAATTGCGTTAACTTATAAAATTGCCTATTTCACTGCTCAAACGAATTGCAGACCTGATTATTAAATATTTATTTCACTTTGATACCTAAACGCATTTCTGGGTAAAAGATATTGAAAGACAAAAGGAATGTCTATATAAGTCGATTCTATCTGATTTAAATTTTCCTTTTAAGAGAACGAAACCCTAAAAGAGCTAAGATAAAGTTTGTTTGTCACCAATTTAAGCATAAGATACAATAACTCTCAGGGTTGTATTCCAAAGCCTGGATGGAAGTACGTTATTTCAGTCGCTATCAGCTGACGAGCTGAGTTGACAGCGTAACCGCGGTGCTGAGAATAAGAGCCTTTGCACACCACGTTTTTTAAACGCGCTGTCGACGCGCACTTGTATCGATAGAAACGCAACTCTTTAAAACAAAGTACCAAAAACAGTTATGAAAATTGAAAGCAATTACTACATGAAAAAATTAAATAAACACCAAATGTATGGGTATTAGCATTTTAGATTGTTTTTCCCGTAGAGAATGAAAAAGTGGTAAAACTTTTTATGAAACTCCACCCTTTTTGAAGCTAGAAGAGTGAAACTAAGGAAAGGGTATTTTGATATTAGTATACAAATAGCTACAGAAATTTATTTATGAGGTAAATATTATCTTGAAGAGAGTCTCTTATTACGGTTAACGTAAACGCGTTTGTTTTCATATTTTACATTAAAGTTTAAATAATCCTGGCGCTTTGACTCCTTTTCAGAAGTCATATTCACATGATGGTTAAACACATATAAAATTCGAATATAAATGTAAATATAAATAAATAAATATTTGACAACATGACTTGCATTATTGTAAGCCCAAGTAGCTAAAGTACTTGTATAATGGTATTTAGAAACAACGATGGTACCATAACACCCAGACTCGAGCCAATATAGAAAATTTCTTTTAAAACCGGTTATTCGTTAAAACCGGTATTCGAACCGCTTGACCACAGAGGTCATCACCAAAGCGATGGTCTTTATAATGGGTCTACCTTTTTTCGAGGAACTTTTTCAATCATAATATACGCATACTAATCATTTGGCATAATTTGAAATAACTTGCTGGCTGGTAATTATTAAAAAAATATCTAACCTAACCTAACCTTACCGCCAATGTATTCCTGTTAATTTATTCCTTTTGATTAATATGCCAAATGACTTTATGTCAATTGAAATTATACGTTATGAATGGCTCCCCTTTATAAGTGTGCTAATCCATGACCATGACAGCTATCGCGCATTAGCGTTGTCGAAGCATTGGTACTTTCGAGACTGAATTACGCTGATGTTGTCTATGGACCACGCCTTTTGTGTAAATCACAACGCTTAATACAACGTGTACAAAATGCTTGTTTCAGATTTTGTTACAAGATACCGCCGCGTACTCATATCTCTCCCTTTATTAATGCTGAATCGGTCCTGAACATGGAATCACGTAGACAACTGCATTTGGCATCCTTAATGTTTGACATCACGACTTCTAAGTGTCCAGACTACCTTTATTACAAATTAATTTTTCATACATCTAATAATCAGACCCCTAGAACTTCTCGACCGCCACTTAAATTTCAATTACACCGGACCGTGGCTTTTACTGGGAGCTTTCGATACCACGCTACCAAATGTTGGAACAATATTCCACCTCCACTGAGGCACCTAAAGAATAAGAACAACTTTAAATGCCAAATGAAGGCATATCTTCTTTCAAAGCAAAAGTTAGGTGTTCCCAGGTTCTTTAGCAGGTAGTGGAACCAAAATGTCGATTTAAATAAAAATAGGTCTACCGTAACTCATGGTTTTTTAATGATGTTGTCCGTTTATGTCCCTAATAATGTCCATCACAGTTTATTTATTTATTTATAATAGACATATACTTAACACTTATTAAATATATAAAAATATGCTACACATTTACCATTATATAAGTACTTTATTATTGAGCATCTATTTTATATATGTTTTAAAATATCACACACACTGATGTTGCTGTTCATCGTCTTTGTTGGTCACTCGTGGTTGTAGCTGAAAATCAGCAATTTACTCGCGATGCGGGTAAACACGATGCTGAGCTGCGACCCTTGCGTACTGCTGCAGCACACACACACATAGTTTTAAGGATGACTTTGTGTTCTACCTAAGATGTAATTATTTTTTATTTTTGTTAATATATGTGTGTGTGTGTAAAGTAGGAAATAAAGCTTTTATCTATCTATCTATCTATCTTTGTTGCTCTCTTTCAAAGTAATGCCTTCAGTTTCACTATAGGCTTACATACGAGTATTAACTCTATATAGTTCAGGAACTTTTATGACCTAAAACTAACGCTGGTTTTTTATATGTTAAGGTCTGTTATTAATATCATAAAGTAATATATGTAATGTCGTCAAATAATAATTAAAAAAAACACACAATAAAGAAAGAAAAAAAAGGAAATATTTGCTTACCTACACAAAGCTACAATTAACCAACTGCTTTAGTGTAGATATTACAAAATATTGTGGATAATTTCATGCAATTTAATATAATACGTGGGTCGGCAAATATATTATGTGTTACACGTATGTATTAATAACAGTGAAGACATAAACGCACTCGATGCAAGTTCCCCGTAAAAGGAATAAATTACGAATAATTTAGTGCAACAATACTGACAAGTGTTGTATTATAGTCGATTATCGAGATCGATAAAATAAACCACTCGAGAAACAAAGAAATAGCACTGTTGTTTATAATAAAATAAATACTTTTATTAGTTTGAGGTCAGCCAAAAAGATAATCAATTAGCACATTTAAACTAACAATTACAAAGTAATGCCTTGATTGAAGTGTTTCTAGTGACCGAGAAAATATTCAAAAATGTTGTTACTGCCATCTAATATCGAGCTTTCGATGTTCTAAATTATCCTTTTTATGATCCAAGCTTTTTATTAAATATTAATCCTTTTTATGGGAACCCATATTTAATATACCTGACCTCATATAAAAGTCAACATTCATATTACATATCCATCAACGATAGGGTACATCACTATTCTCACGATCTCGATACAGTCACCTGTCTCTTCCTCACGGATCATCGTTTAAGTTTGCGACACAGGCCTATCACACTTCACTTAGGTATTTGGGTCCATCACTAGTCATGACTTGTTTTAGAATGAAATTGAAGCAATTAGTAATGTCTGGTTTGATTGGGTAAGTCCTGTTTTCTCACTGTTTTGTGTTTTGACTAATAAATATCTATAGAAATTAACAACCATGGTTCCCTTAATATAAGATTACCAATAGGTAACATACTTATACTCATCACTTAATGTTTTTTTTTTGTTATTGTTGTCGTTCGTAATATGGGTCGTTCTTTTTTTTCCCGACAATGAAACGACGTTTTCTATTTTTTTGGGTTCTTGAACTATCCATAATTGTGGTTTCTCTATGGAATTAAAAAACAATGCATCCGTGTTTTCATTAGGACTAATTAAAGTTTCCTTTGCGGCAAATATTAATTCTTTATTAATGTTGATTTTTTTTTTAAAATACGTGACTGGGTGGCCTTTTTCTGTGGAGACCACATTTCGGTTTACCACTCTGTCACGGCATTCTACGGAAAACAAACGAAAAAATATGTTGGTTGGAGAAAATTAAAAATTACATAATATTAATACCTAGATAAGAAAAATATGGACGTTTATTCGAACCGAATTAAAAAACCGTAAATATCAATACTCCAACGAGATGCCATAATAGGACGAAGGACAGACCATTGTCGGTAAAAAAGCAGAACGACCCATATATCGAATAAATTTTTAGTCATAAAACAATCGATAAAATATCCGACCAAAATGTTACGACGGCACCGTCTAGATAATATACCTTGTAAAACAAATTAAAACAAATAAATATATATTTTTAAATTATAATAGAAAACTTTAAAATACAACGCTCTCGGCTTTTATAAACTTTGTTTTCTATAAATGACAATCAAGAATGCGGTCCACCTGAACCCAGAGTTTTTTAAAGTACATACGAACTTATACAATGCGATCACGAAAAAATTAATTTAAAAGCCTTAATTCCGTACTATTAGATCCTAAATTCTTTTATAACATAAACACATTAGTTACGTTTAGATGGAAACCATAGCATACCACCAATAATGTGGTTTGAGTAGCAACCATACCAAACAGCTATTATATTATACAGAATAATTTCTAAACAATAATAATGTAAGTGTATAAAAATTTTACATATTACATTTACATGTTCATATATTTACACTGCATATATATTGCATATTAATTAAATTATATTCTAAAGTCTGTCTATTTAGTCAGACATAGTCACTCTACTGTTACACATTAAACTTATTATAGTTTATGTCTACCAAAAATAGCAACCGAGCCTCATAAATATAAAGCATCACGCACAGCATAGCATTCAAATTAAAATTGCAAAAATGTTAATTTTGTAATTGCGACTGATCCTATCATTACGTGAGATGTGTACGATGGTCCGATCTGCTCGTGCTGAAGCAAATTATCTACCGACTTAACGGCTGGGTCAATAGTAAAGCGGTAGCGGGTAATAGTTCCCGCCAAAAAAAGCTCTTCTCTATACGTACGACTCAATTACAAATTACATTTGTTACAACATTTTGTTCATAGCATAGAAATTGCGATATTAGAAATGGTTATGTATGTTGTTGAGTTCACTAGCAGCAATTGTAATTAATTTCCATAAGAAAATATAAAGTTTGGTTATATTTACAATTGCTTGCAAATCTTAATAGAATTCAAAAAGGGTAGATCTTCCTTTATGATCTTCACTCTAGAAATTTTGAACATCTGAATATCTAACGCCTTCTGTGAGCTGAAAGTACCAATTTTGCTACCTCTAGTGACGTAAAATACGGTGGTATGTAGGTGTTTCCGCCATATTGCCCAAAGGTAAGTGACTAAGTGGCATAATGGACATTATTCAGCTCTCTTATAAGTTATGGTAAATAAGTAATTAAAAACTAGTGATCTGTATGCAAATAAGCCGTAAGCTGTCTAATTCCGTAAACGCAAACGAATATGAATAAAATAAAATGTTTACAGAAACTTACTATTCTGTAAAAGTTTATACAGGTAATGTTATGAGTTAAAATTTTTAGCGCAATGTCGCAAAACGGATTAATATTTTTGCTGTATGGTTATAGTAACAAACATACTTTATTTTTCAATAAATCTACAATTGGTTCTTGCTTCTTTTACTTACTCCGCTCACCGTTCCTAACTTATCCCATGGCTCAATATAACTAATCGATATGTTAGCTTGAGCGAGGCCGGCGCACGATCTAAGTCATTGCAACAGACAGACAAACACACGAACAAGAGAAATGAGCGATTTCTGCAAGTACATTTCATATAGGAAGTTATGCAGACTCTGCCTAGCTATAATTTTGTTTTTGGGTTATTTTTATTCGAGCAACTCGATTCGCGAAGAGATAAAGAGTTTTTTGCATTAGTTGGTTATAAGATGTTTAAACCATACAACTATTTTATTTATTTATTTTTTAATCAAAAACAATACAAGTTTACAAAGTTTTCCAAAGCACATGCAAGTAACAAAAAATAATTTAAAACAATATGTCAAAATTAATACTAATATAAATAATTAATTGAATTAATATTTAATGACAATTTAACCATAAATACGTATTTTGTTCGCTTACTACTACTGCAATAAGAAATATGCATTTAAATACACAATGCGGCAACTTTATTCATGTTAGAAGCTACATTTTAGGTTCAAACTATGTTTTTTATAGTCTTTTTTTAAACTTTCCAAAATATGAGGAATTTTTAAAGAGCAATATAAGTAACAAAAATGCATAATCGATAACACATCAAATTTATAAACTTTAGAATTGGGTTTACATTATGCTATTGCAATAGAGGTTAATTCATTTATTTATTTATTGATTAATATAAGGTAGGCTCACAGCTTATCTATACAAATTTCTTGAGTTATGGTAATTAAATTGTTGGTAATAAGTCTTATACATAAGCCAGTTACGATCTAACCAACATTCTTAAAATTACACGTTTACACATAGAAAAGTATTCCAAAGTACATATAACTAAAACCAATCAAATTAACATAGGATAACAATATTTATCGAAACCAAAAGTGTGCATAAAAATAGTAGAAGTAAGTATCTATTGGCCAACATTATCAAAAAAAATAAAAATAGCAGTAACTGACAATAAGCAGGTTAGGCATATAATAATTGAGTGACATAGTATGTCTTGTGGACTAAATGAACAATTCTAGGATAGGAAAAATATGAAAGCATTATGATGAATGTTTGAAGGATTCCAATATTTGAGACATTTAATCATTCAAGAATGTATATATTAATGTGCTTACAATACATAACACTTGTGTTTAAAATGGATCGCCAATTTAAGTAGCTAACCTAGGCCAATACTAAATCGTGATACATTCTTTCAACATATGAATGATCTGTAACATACTTTTAATGGCTGTTCAATCATATTTCAATGCCACTGATTAGTATAATTGCTATAATTAAAAATAAATAGTTCATAGTGCAAAAAAGGCGACATGCTTGGACGGATCTGCACAGTGTATACACTCTCTAAAGTTTAATTGTCAATCTGACAGGAAGACGCTTACAAAATTGAGCACTTGGTAGAAACATGGATATCCGTAAGAGATAAAAGAAAATTTTCAAGTAAAATTAGGAGAAAAAATAGTTTATTTAGTTCTTACACTTAATTTTGTTTTTTATATTTAATCCTGACGTTTCGATTCCTTTACAGAAGCTGAGATCACAAAAAAAAAATGCGCAATTAATGTAGTAAAATTGTTTTTATTTAAAGGAAAAAAGTTTATTTTCAAGAAACTAATTCAATTATTCGAAAACAATTAGACTGTGACAGCGACTTATTTTAAAAAAATCTGATGCGTTACTAAGTTCGAAAATTTATTCATTTAACAAGGAAATATTTTGAGGGTAGGTATTGAGAATAATGAATAGTCCAAACATTATATAAGTACATATAACTATATGATGGTTTTCTGTAGTTTGACAATTTATTATTTTATTTTTTGAAGTGAAAACTTGTTTCGCATTTTTGTAATCTGAAAATCGATGAAACGAAAAAGCTACAGTAAAAAGAGACCGACACATAAATTCAAAGTGGAAGAAAATGAGATAGGAAGCATTATACAGTGACTCTTAGGCGGTTAACACACTGCACCGCGCCCCGTCGCGTAGCGCGTGGCCGCAGATTTTATTGTTGTATGCAAGTATCTCAATTAATATAGAAAACACGCCTATGACAACACACTGCCGACGCGGGAACGCGCGGGGCGTGAAGAAGTAGGTTCAACTTGTATTGAAAATCTGCGCGGGGAAGCAGATTAACCGCTAAGTTAGGCAGATCTGCGCCTCCGCGCGGGGGCGCGTTTTTCTGTCGCTACGCGCACCGCGGCGGGACGCAGTTCTAGTGTGTGAACCGCCTTATGTTAGTGGTTTGTTTGTGTGCGCATGCGTAGTACAAAGCTTGAGAGAAGGCATCACAACAACCGTGGTATTTTGTATACGTGTACGTATTATTTTTGAAGGTTTCACTTCTACCACGTATGAATTGCACACATGCTTTTTTGATTTTAGTAGAACCTTTTTTTGAATAGGTACCATAATATCATTAATTTTGACTATTGTATAGATTTTACAATTAAATGGGAGTATTAGGAATATCTTTCTCTAGTTAGTAATTTTTTTGCGCTGGCATCCTTTGTCTCCCTCTCTCTATAGTTTTAAGAGTATATCTATCTACTAGTTTAGGATATATTTATTTTTTTATAATTTAATTTTATGGAGTATAAAGTATTTATTTAGTTTCATACATTTTATGTATGTATAAATATCTTTTATCGTTTTTTTTGACATTTGTAAAATTTTTGTAAACGGGAAAACCAGCTTTTTGCTATATAGGTGTAAATATACCGCTGAGCTTTGGCCTTTTTGCATCGCTGCAGCGCTGTTACACGTTTGTCAAATGAATACTACGTCAGTTAAGTGTAAACGTGTAATGTAATGTCATATTCATGTCATGTAAATTTTTTATCACTCTTTGCTTTTCTAATTGATTATTTATATGTTGATGCAAATAAATAATATATCTATTTATGTATCTATCAAATTATGCCATATTATGATTATCACGCGAACTACTTAAATACGAACTGTGCTTCACCGCTGCAGGCGACTGTGTGCCAATACAGGTGATCTTTGACAGTGCAATACAAACAAATTTATTTTACTACTTCGTCATAAATCTAATACACATCTCTCAGACGAAATGGCGATTGAAATTAATTACAATATAACTTTAAATGAGGTATGCAATATTTAACATTATAGACATACGATATTATATATATTCCAATTACATATATTATACTTATGTTTGCTAAATTATTATGAAGGCCACTGGTAATCATATCTTATGAATCTTATGATATTGATGTAATCTTATTAAAGTTCAACTTATAAAATTGTTGATTTATGAATGACTGTTAAGATAAGATTTAGTGGAGGTTAATTTCGTAGTGATCGGTCCCAAGAAGAATTCTTTTGGTGTGGATGGACCTTGAGGAAAGTCCTCGTACCGTTTGTTACAACGATAGCGATCCCGCCTTTCGTACCACGGTCCTGAGTTCAAGTCCCGGAAGGGGTAAATGTATACGAGCATTTGTGCCAGAGTTGTGGGTATTTATATACATTTCTATCTAATATTACATTTACAAACCTAACCTACAAATAACCTTCAAGCTAGGCAAATTGGTGTGAATGTAAATTATAATAAAATATTATTATTATTAATTATATTATTATGACGAATTTAACATCAGCCTGTATAAATTCAAGCTTGCTTTGTGGAACTAATCAAATGATTTTTACTTTGTGTTCAGATAACTGTACTTTAATTCAAAATGCCTCGTATATACATACGGTGATAAAAAGGACTCATTCAAGGAGTCATCATTAAGTTTATTTTATTATTTAAAAACAAAAGGACATCAAAAACATATAAAAATGTTAGGTTCTTTTGTTTTTAAATATACTAGGCGATGCCATCGCTAAGCATAAAGCTACGCTAGCACCTTAATTGGAGCGAATGGATTTTTACTTAGATGGGATTTTTTGCGAATTTCAAATTTCCGTCACAATCTGGTCCTAAACCTGTTAATTCGATTCCACACAAAAATATTAAAATCGGTTAAGAACTCGGGAAGTTATGGCGTAACAGACATTGCGCCCTCGAATTACATATTTTTTGTTAATATCATAAGATGCCATGCCTATCCTGTACTAAATATAGACAGGTGATTACGTTATAAATATGATTGACGAAACAATGGTATTGATAGAATTTAAAAATTTACGTGTAAAATGTCCGTTTAATATAACAACTTCCTAAAGAAGGAAAAAAGAAGAAAAACACAATGATTTTTGGTTACCCATCCAACCAACTGTTGCAATTTTTTTTAAAGGAGCTAAATAACTTTATTGATCTTAGCATAACCGATCAGTAGTTGTGCTAAAAAATTTCAAAAATATATTCTAAAAATTGCATAATATTTCAAATTTCCGTCACAATCTGGTCCTAAACCTGTTAATTCGATTCCACACAAAAAATATTAAAATCGGTTAAGAACTCGGGAAGTTATGGCGTAACAGACATTGCGCCCTCGAATTACATATTTTTTGTTAATATCATAAGATGCCATGCCTATCCTGTACTAAATATAGACAGGTGATTACGTTATAAATATGATTGAAGAAACAATGGTATTGATAGAATTTAAAAATTTACGTGTAAAATGTCCGTTTAATATAACAACTTCCTAAAGAAGGAAAAAAGAAGAAAAACACAATGATTTTTGGTTACCCATCCAACCAACTGTTGCAATTTTTTTTAAAGGAGCTAAATAACTTTATTGATCTTAGCATAACCGATCAGTAGTTGTGCTAAAATAATTCAAAAATATATTCTAAAAATTGCATAATATTTTTTTTATTTTATGAAACGTTCCTTTAGTAAGTTAATTTTTAATTACTGTTCAATATTACTTATCTGCAAATGCGAATGATAAAATGGGATAAAGCTATAAAATCTATCATCATTAAACTTAGGTTAATTACACCTTTAAAATTCACAGACAAAGGAGATAATTTTGCGTATATAAAAGAAAATTTACGATCAAACGTTACAGATCACGAGCGGTGTGGTAACTTTGTATTTACTTAAACCTACAGAAACGATGGTTTACGACCTGAACCATAAATCAAACAAGTACATCACTATTAAAAAGTTTCGTAAGCCCCGAGGCTCGCACGAATTCCGACACTATTATGACAATCGAGATCAAAGCAGTTGTAATCGATAGATCGAGATCTTACCGATTCAGTGCAAGGTCGATGCGAACCATCGATAAACGGGATGAATTATGACATTCCCTTGCTTCCCATGTACGTTTCATACGTCAAAATCGCTTCTTTGCTTTTCCTTATATGCAGACCATTTTACAGTCATAGACACAATGAGAAAACCAGTAAAAAATGAAATATCTTTAATCTTTTAAAGTTACCGGGCGATCGAGCTTTGCTTGTTTGTTGCTTACTTATTTCAGTTGAATAACATATGAATTCATGCTATATCAAATGTACGAAAATATCTTTTTTACAAGAAATGCAGCTATATAGCGCTCAAATAGCATCCTGAGCACCTTAGCTGACCGGTGGGATTCCCCACTGCTGCGCCGCTGGCTGCAGCTCCATGCTCCTACCTGTAGCTATTATTATCTGTAGCACAGGAGTTGCATCGGTAGCTTAGTTAATTATTCAGCGTTTTTTTTGTATGTGTTTAATTACTTACTAACACTAGAATAAGATTTCTTGTAACTTAAATTTTAGTATAGACTAGCGGCCCGTCCCGGCTTCGCACGGGTGGACAAAATTCCATAAGTCTATTATTAAATATTTTTCCGTTAGCGAGCGGAAAAAAGAGCGGACAGACAAACAACAAATATGTGATCTTAGATTATAGATTTTTTATATCTTAAATAAATAATAAATAATATAAATAAAACAACATCATAAACATTTTTCTGAGCCTAAGCTAAGTAGCTAATGCACTTGTGTTTTAAAATGCAGAAGCAACAACGTTATCACAATCTGGATGCTGTTTAATATGGAAAATTCGTTTCCTCAAAGTGCCTGTACCATAAAAACCTGTATACAAGCCACTTGACCATGAAGGTCTTAATACAAAATATCATCCAGATCTCAATATAATATCCTTTACAAGATAAGCAAATCAAATTTCTAAACGGGAATCGAGAGTTTAAAATAAATGGATTTAAAAGATTATAATTTGTAAAACGAACTTTTCTTTAAGCCTTTTAGTCTATTTTCTAAATATCATCTTTGTTATCAGTCATTGTCCTCACAGATGGAAACCTTACAATGATTTCTTAACGCGATGCCTGCTCTATGGTCAAAATGAGACACCGCTACACAACAGCCATAGTAACATCTCTTTTCAACGCAGGAACGTTATAGATGGAGCCAATATGAGAAAAAAATCCATAATCCACCCCACAGACTCAATTTGAATGGGTAGATAATAACATAAGCATTTCAATCTGCTTTTATGTTCCTAACATGCAGCAGATTGAAAGCATGGATCTCTTTCAATTATCTAATTACCGCACTTCTTGAATAATGCTCTCGATAAGCTTATTTAAGGTCTTTGTATATTCGATGGGCCCCAGGACCCCACGGGCCCATTGTTCGAACCTCAAACGGTTGGAATATGTAGTTAGTACTAACACTTGCATACTTATATCGTTTGAGGTCTTCTGCAGAAGTTGCGACAGCAACATGCTTAGACAGGTTTGAGAACGACAAGTCGGAGCTAGTGTCCACGCAAGTTGCATCCCTTACTCCCCATCCCATCCCGTCTGTCCCATCTTCCACGGAACTAAAGCTATACCATTGAGTATCTGACTCGTTTTAAACCATTCGGTTCTAGAATGGCTGGTTTTTTATGAGTTTTTCCATATTTTCATCATATGTGTTTTGCATTCGCATATTGCATAAAGCGCGTTAAAAAGGAGATCCCAGTACATAATATTGTGTAAAGAATGTTTCTGAGGTAAGGTAATATCTACAATAAATATTTAATTGTCAGTACCTACATAAGGCATTGAAAAACAAGGAAAATGTATAGTGTTGCTTAAATTAGCCAAGGTATGTTAAAGTGTCAGTGGCCTAAACTTACCAAAAGCCAACGGATTCGAATCCCGACTGAGCTGACCTCTTTAATACATTTTTTATAAATAACAAAGGTAAAGATGACAGAATAGTTTATGATGGTAGAAGAAATATTATGCTATGGTGAATGCTCAGATAACTTATTGGAGCGCAGCGAGCGAAGCGAGCGAAGCTCCCATGGATCTTGATGAGATGTTAATATTTTTTATGTTGAATCGAATCAACAGGTTTAGGACTGAGCCCGAATTTTGAAATTCGCAAAAATTCCCATCGCAACAAAAAAAAACGATATTTTTATATATTACACTCCGCTCCAATATATGGTGCTAGCGTAGCTTTATGCTTAGCGACTGCATCGCCTAGTGAATATAATACTAACATTTGTTTTCAATAATACAACTATTTTACCAGTAATACCAGTAATAAAAACAAAATATTACTTTTATTGTAACAATAGAATAATATAGTTTTTGGTGTATTATATATGGTGTATGGAGATGTATAATATTGTAAATGTCGTTACTTCTGCCAAAGCTTCTTGCGCCAGTTCTTCTAGTCAGTTGAAAGGTACTTATTTTAAGTGCATTTGAATAAAGAAAATTTCATTTATTCATTTACAACCACAATGAAGTATAAAATTGAACTGACAAAATTCGCCTCAGGTAATGCCTTGAGTGGGAATGGCTCCCACGTCTTTTGACTGGGTCAGATGGTGTAACCGCTAGTTCAAGTAAACAATAATTTAAAATTAGAGCAAAAACTTTAAAACAATAATAAATCAAGAAGTAATAAAGAAACCTAGTAAGTATATGCTGGTAGAAGCTGTTAACTTGCCTTTATTTTATCATTGGAATTAGGTATAATTTCCTAGTTAAAATAGCCAATGTAAAGTTAAGTATATAGGTAGTAGGTCAAGAGTTGCCTTACTCAAGTCACTTGTGCAAAACACAGAGGAGGTCGAAACACCTTTTTTGCTGCGTAATCCTGATAAACTTTCCAATATACTATCAATCAACTAAGGATAATTACGTGTAATGAATAGTTTTGTTCGTGTAAAAGACGAGTCGATTTATATTATAGCAAACATTAATAATAAATTAATTAACAAATAAAAAATTTACTCCTTTTTAAGAGTATTGTTTAACTGCCACTATTATATATAACCACAAGAATAACTACTTAAATGTTTATACAGAATTATAAACATAGTTTGGTGAATTTTGCTTTGGTGAGCAATCAAGTTTTATTTTCATATGTTTTTTATGAAACGACGGTTATTTGCAATAACTAAATGTAACGAAAAACGTTATGGCACGATCGTTTATAAATTAACAAGTATAGTAAGCATCGGCATAAGTTTATAACTGTTACTTAGAGGATGGAAGCTATTACTCGATAGTGCATATGTCGCTGACGTAAAAGATGCTGTAATTTTCCGAAACTATATGCATTTGTAACAAAATTTACCATTGCTTATTGTGTACAATTAGTGCTTATTCAGCAGATGCAGTCGCTTTTGATAGAGCGCACGACGTCACAGTATTTGTAATACGTAAAACTTAAACTTGTGGTCATTACAAGTTTATTTATTTATGTTAATAGCTGTAATGACCATAAATATAGAATTGTTACTGCAAGCTACTTAATGCTCTCTCAACCTTTGGGAGCCAATCTTTGGAAAAAGAGAGACTTTAAAAACGGTATACAACGCATACGAATACACTCAAACAAAAATAACAAATTATTACATACAATAATCGCAACAGATACATAACTTCAATTAATTATATACCTAAACCATATATACAACTAAATATTATGATTAAATTACAATAAGATGTTAATTCGATTTCACTATAATTATAAACCTCTAATCAGAAAAGCTTGAATTTTCTTTTTGTAAGTGAAATTACTGGGAGAGCTATGAATAAAGTCTGGGAGACCAATCCAGTTGCGGAAACCGCTTGTATTGGATGGATGAAGCTTGGCAAAGTTGTCAGCGACTAGTTGTTGCACCGGCACCGTACACAGCTTTCATACAAGCGGATGAATATACTATTGTTATAAATATAGTAGCATAGTGTAGTTATAGTGGTCAGTTTTTTATCAAAGAAGTAAATCGTTAAATTTCAAACGTGCCAACTCCATCACAAATTAAAATTCAGAAACCATGCATTTGGATTATTGCACATTCGGAAAAATTATTTTCGCTATGGGTATATATATATACTGGAAAAAAATAAGGGTCAAAAAAATATTCCCAATTTTTGAGCAATTTTCAACAGACCGTAGCTTCAAGAGAAATGGTCGTACAGGAAATCAAAAAAAAAGTGTGTAGTTTTTGGATTAAAACTTGAAAATTTTGTAGCCTCCAAGGTTTTTGAGTAATTTTAGAAAAACCAGCAACAAAAAAAAACATTTTTTTTTAATTATATTTTTGTCTACAGGGGTGGATTTTTTTTTTTGCTGAACCACTATAAGGATCGGATACCTTGTTTATTTAGCTTTAATTTATTTTTTTACAGACCTTGATACGTCTACTTCTCGCCGAGATATCGGTCTTCAAATGGAAAAGGATCCTTTTGTCTTTGATTATCAATATCTCAGCAACTAATTATCGCACATAAAGTTAAAGTTAGGTTTTAAGAACTTGAATGAATTCTCTTCAACGACTAGCCATTGCTTTTCCGAAAATTTTTTTTTCTTTTTGTCACAATAATTTGAAAATGCAACAAAAAAGGGCTTTTGGTGGTTTTTTGGAAAATCAAGCGCTGGATCGAAAATATTGAGGAAACCACTAATGTTAAGTGTGCCTTTTACAGTTCAATATGTTCACAAAAACCCTACAAAGAACCAAATTAATCCAGCTAGCCGTTTTCTTGTTTCACTTGATCGAATTTTTGAAAAAATTAAAGGATCATGTTTTTGCTCTGAAAAGCTCATAATATTTAAAAATGAGAAAAAAAAATGTTTTCCGAGCTTTTTCCACATTTTTGTTCCATAGACCGAAAGCGTATTTAATTTAAAAAGGTATAAATTAATGATAAATCATACTTTGCTTTAACTTAAGATTAAAATGGTTTATGTTTATAGTAATAATGAAACAAACAAAAGATCAACTTCTTCTGTGTGGTAGGTTTGTTAGGTTTTCATTTATATATTTAACATCGATTAATAGAAAGTTAACAGAAGAATACCTGGAAGAAAGAAAAAAATACTGCAGAACTGCATTCTTTAAATTAAACTAACCCAGTGCCTATCAAAATCTTGCAGCAATTATAATATGAAATTTATGTATTATTATAAATAAGTGTAAAAGTTACAACTTTAATAATGTTAAATAGCCAACCTAAAACAATAAAGTCGGAAAATTATAAATGTGACAACACTTCCTAATAATTAAGGTTCCATAACTGTGATTACTTATGATTTCTTGGTTTTTTCAATCCGTTTAATATCTTCTTCAAAATCGTTGCATTTCATTTTTTTCTAGTGGTAATTTAATTTTTTCCTTTTTTTCATTATTATATAATAATAGATTTCCGGAGCACTTCTTACAACAACTCACAGACATTCGAAATGAACGACGGCTGAAACTTGAATACTGCCTTGGTTGGTTGTGTTTAGTTGTAAAGGCTATGGCTCGATTTGTTTATTCCACTATATAGCAGATTCGGACACGTTTGAATTGTCATTTTTTACTTATTTTATTTCACTTGGAAGCCTAGAATCCAATGTGACCATGTTTGAAATTTAACGAATCCAGTACATACCTACATGCATACCTACTAAGTATACACACACACACACAACAGACTTTTACTGCAAGGAAAACGCTTTCCATTTTGTGTTCTATTGGAGCCTTTTGCTACAACTTTGACTATAAGGGTTAGTGCTTTTTACTCTGCCGGTCATCACACGGCCAAAACTATACATTTACTCATTACAGGCATGAGAAAAAAACGTCGATTTAATGTTTAATAATTCCATATCTCTATTTTTCGGGTAAGAAAAAAACGATCAAATCATCGTACGAGTAATAATCAGAAGAAAGAGTAGCTTTAATTTTTACTAAAGGTTGCTATACATCAGACACACTTATTTTGTCTAAAGACCTTGGTTGTCTGTTATTAATTGAGTGAACCAGGACCTGTTATACAGTTGTAAACTACCAGAGAATTCAGCGTCTTAACTTGTAATTATATCTTATTTAAAACAAATAAATATTGCGACCTGTAGTTCACTAGCACAATATTTAACTAGTTTCAATGACATCATAATAATTATAATGTTTATAATTAGTATATGTAGCATCGATTAAGCACTTAAACTCGCTTGCGTATCCCAATAAAATGAAAATGGTTTTACAATATTATTAAATATTTTTATGACTCCACGTAAGATAAATAGAGTTGGGGAATTAATCGAGAACAGCCACTTATAATCGTTGCAAAATCGCACTAGCATCAGCGGAAAAACGATATTTTTCGAAAATCTGTTTAGTATGACAAAAAGCTAAGCGGATACTTTATTTCATAAAAAAATACTACTTCAAAGCAATATAATCTTACAAGGGGACGGCACGACCTTGGGGAAACGGATTTCGATGAAATTCCGTGGAGTGGTAGTATACCATGTGGGTACTACCACTGTAAAATATTTCCGTCCAATGCCCAGTAGGAGCTGAGAAAAATGCATGCAAAGTTGAGCCCGCACTTTATGTAAAAGTTACAGTAAGTCCCGTTAGAGCGTACCGTGGCGTAAGCGGTAATGCTCTAGACTCGTACTCCCGCCTGTACAAGTTCGAGTCTAACTAGTTGATTTTTTTTTTCTTCCTATTTGTTTTATTATTTCAACTATATCAATTATTTATTATATAATATATTAATAAAGAATTATAAGGCAGTACAAAATGAAATACATGTTCTGGTAAATTTTTTAAATTTATTACTACAATTATGAATACCATTATCTATAATTAACAATTATTTTAACAATCAGGTGTACAACACCCTGAATGATAATTATGATAAAAACATTCGAAACAAAAATTTTTTCTGCACCAAGAACAACAAATAAATGCAGTTTTGTTACAATTACAATGTGTTTGCAAACGGTCTAAAGAAAAAACAAGCTTCATTTACATTTGTGAAAAATTTTTTTGTATCACTGAGTCCACTGGCATACCAGGCATAGTGTACCATTTCACGAAATATTGGTGCTGATAATTGGTGATGGATAATTGAATGAATTTTCAGACAGTCTTCCCGGGAATGAATTTCATAATTCTTGTCCAGTAGTTCAGCGGTACTTTGTAATCTTTTTATGAAGTTTTTCACTTGTCTATAAAAATAGACATCACATGGTTGAACTAATGGAGTACACTTGGGAGGTATAATTTTAGTTGTACATGTGGGCATTTTGTCTCCATCCAGGAATATTTCATCATATAATTCTGGTTTTGTTTGTCCTGTCCATGAGTCAACTATTAAAAGAAACTTATTCTTCTGAACATAAGGCATCAAACATTTTTTCAGAAAATTTTGATAAAGAGTAGAGGTCAGTTTTCCTGATTTCGATGATGTTACGATAATATTCCTATATTTTTTTACATATTGTTCTATATCTTGTTTTATTCTAGGCCCGAAATCACCTGTGGGCTCTTGTAAACAGATATAAACTTGCGGTAGTAATTTTCCCGATAATGTGATGCTATATTGTGCAGTGTATGTATGTGATAACTTATTCATGTCTTTTACATTAGCAAAAACTGTTTTACTTCCTTTTTCTGTTAGCGTTCTGTTGAAATGTGATTGGTATTGACATCCTGAAAAAAAATTTTATGATTGATTTGAAGTTAATTCAATAATGAAATAAATACTAATTGGGTTACAAAGAAAAAATGTATGTACCTGTTTGATCTGTATTGATAATAAAATCACTATTGAAGTTAGATATTAATTGTTTTGTTTGAAGACGAAATATTTCTGCAGAGGACAAAATTGTTTCCATGCTGTATGTTTCTCTTTCTGACACAAATCTGGTAATTTTCCGTTGACGGATATTGTGTCTTTGTTTAAATTTTGTTACCCATCGGTCTGATGCTTTGAACTGGAGATCAGGAAATTGACTGGCAGCAGCTAAGGCCCATTGCTGTAGATTTCGTGTTGTGACTTGTTTATAATTTTTTCTCATCTCGACAAAACGGTCATATGTCCAAGAATCGATGACATGAAATTTATCAAATTTTGTTCCACCCTGTTCCACGTCCTTTTCCCATAACTTCAAATGATCCATTCTTTTCAAATGACCGCATCCATGTTTCTGTAGTGTTCCCAGTTTCCATGTAGGATGGGCTCTTGCTATGTTCAAAACTTTAATTTTATATTCCAGAGGAATATAATCGGCCATTTTCATTTTTTTCTCGTCTGGTACATAATCATCAATTGAGTCATCTTCTACTGCTTCAAAATTTCCTTCTATGCACTCCTCTTGAGCATGAATTAACTCTTCATCACTTATAAACTTCTTTTTATTCAATACATCCAATGTAGTATCGTATAATTCTCTACCTAACAACATAGCTTCTTCAGATAGTGTATCAGAAGATTTTTCCGTAATTAAATCATTTTCGAGAAGTAAATTTTCATAATACACCACTCCATCTTTTAGCCGTTGTTTCGATAAATCATTGTGTAAGGAGCTATCGGGAGTTTCGACACTGTATGCACAACTTGCTTCTTCTTTTGATGCCATTTTGTTAATTGTAGAATAATTTTTAAAAATAAATTTCACTTCACAAATACGTCTGCTCGTGGTGAAATTCAGAAACGAACTGCTAAACAGAGCTCACATAGGTAGTATACATTGTAATGGTTCATAAAGAAGATTTATGGTACCCTTATAATCCGTCTTTTTTTTTACTTCTCTGCCTAACTTTCGAAAGGTAAAATTTTCCGACCCTATTCTATTGTCCAGAGCAGGTATACATTCTGCGCTACACTCGATAGTTTAGGGCACATAGGTGTACTTCCTTATAATTCTTTATTAATATATTATATAATAAATAATTGATATAGTTGAAATAATAAAACAAATAAGAAGAAAAAAAAAATCAACTAGTTAGAATCGAACCTGTACAGGCGGGAGTACGAGTCTAGAGCATTACCGCTTACGCCACGGTACGCTCTAACGGGACTTACTGTAACTTTTACATAAAGTGCGGGCTCAACTTTGCATGCATTTTTCTCAGCTCCTACTGGGCATTGGACGGAAATATTTTACAGTGGTAGTACCCACATGGTATACTACCACTCCACGGAATTTCATCGAAATCCGTTTCCCCAAGGTCGTGCCGTCCCCTTGTTAGTAAAAGGATATTTAAAGTAAATTAAAATGGAACTTCGCAAATACTGCAAACTTGCCCTTGTGCCACCGAAGCCGCAAAATTTCATAGTGAGAAGAGAGTGAGAGTGAGAAGAATGTCATATATTTTGGAAATTTTGATGAATATGTCCAGGACACTTTGGTGGCACTTGCCGTCAGGACTAACCACAAAAATTCGTCGTCGTACCCTCAGGTCGCCGATCGATCTTGTGGGATTATTTTCATGATTCACTACTTTTGTTTATTATCACACCTAGATTTGGTTGTTTGGTATATGTATAATAGGTAATGACCAATAAACAAAATGAATATACTTACTGCCGCCCGCTAGCTAAAAGGTTGCTAAGCCTCAGGGGGTTTTTCTTTCTTAATTGCTTAATTCTTAAGTGCCAGCATTACTAAAAAAATCTGTTTTGATCTATTTCGAAATCATATTTCTATAACTTGTGAGCAGGGATTTTAGCGATATCCGAATAGAGTGTTGTGAACACACTTTTTCTTTTCTGTTTTAAAAGTTAAACAGAAAGAAACTGTAACACTTTGAATCTGTTTTATAAAATACCGGTTCATAAGTGTTAACATCTGTTACAGTCAATAAGGTTAACATTGGCATAACTATGCGACAGCTCACTAATGATTTGGGTACTTTGAAATGCCTATGTTGGTGTACTGTGTATACACATAGATAGTTTAACGTAAAACAGTTTCTAACAGATTGGTAACAGAAAACATTATATCTGTTACACTTTTATAAGTGTTCGACGCAAAACAGGTTCAAAACACCCAAACAAGTGATACAGGAATAATTCTGTAACAGATTCAATGCGTAACCCTTATGAAAGTGTATCCTTATAAAGGTGTTTTTGAATCCCTGCTTGTGAGTTTTGAAATAGATAAAAAAACAAAAATAACATCAATTATAATATTTTCTGCGTTTTTAGATCATATTTCCAAAAAATATTTTTTGGTTTAGCGACATTTTAGCTAATGAACCGTAACTAAGCTGAGCTTTTATTTTCGTTTAACCTCGAAATTGTCGTAATCACTTTATGTTATCACATTTTACAGATGCAATATCTATAATACTTTATTTGTAGGTACCATAAACTGACTCAAATTAAAATCTAGATTAGTAACTGCGAGTCGACATAAAATTTAAAGAGTATGAGGCAAGACACGCTCCAGTGACTTCACTGAATTTTATGGCACGTTCATGAATTTTATATGAAGCTTTTGCTATGAGAAATCATGGTATAACTATAAGAAATAAAGCGAGGTTCATGATTGATGATGTTAAGAAATTTTGGCAATGGTTAGTAGTCAGATGGGTGACCAAAATTTATTGATTTGAGCTCCTTCAATCTTCTTGCATGTTAAGCGATTACAACTGAAGTTGTAAGCACACATCGCGAAGTTAGTAAGGGTTAGAAATGCGCTAAAAACCCGAAGATTAAATATTCATTTTTACTTTTACCCACCCACGAAATAAAAAAATATTTTATTTTAAACCACCGTGATCTATAATCTAAGATCACAGTGGTTTGTCTGTCCGCTCTTTTTCCATTGTATCAAGAACGTTACCATAGCAACGCGTTAACCGCAAGTAGTTCGTCTACCGGACGCTAGATGGCGCTAACGGAAAAATATTTAATAATAGAAAATTTTTTAATAATTTTGTCCACCCGTGCGAAGCCGGGACGGGCCGCTAGTCTATATAAATGAAATCAACCTTTGTGTGTTCGTTTGTTACAATACCTTTGATAAGATTGTGATGAAACTTTGTAAAGTTGTTGTATGCATGCTAGGGAATCTTTATATGTACAGTCAGCAAAAAAAGATCAGCACAAAAGAGCATTGCAATGCATGCCGGTAACTAGTATATTATATTAAGTATAAGGTCAAACAAACAATTTCGAATGTAAAGGACAACAGAACAATCGCCACTTAAAGCCTACACATTTAATGAACTGTCTTTTGAATTACAGTATTTTTTATGAAGTTTTACATTCTGTATTCAGTTGATGTAATTGATCATTTGTTGTGTTAATAGAAATTTTTATTTGCCCTCGATTACGATGCCAACCTTAGCCACATTAGAACAGAAACAGAAAAAAATCCGTAATCAAAAACAAAACTATAACTAAATACCCGTCTGTTTTTAAAGCCAGGGTGAATAGGCACCTTCTGGGTTAGCTCGTTCTATCGTGAATTCCGTCTTTGCCTCCGGACTTGATTGGGAACAAGAGCGATCCTATTCTTAAAGAAAACTTCTTATCTCCTAGTTTTGTCTGATCAATTAATCAATAGACATTAAATTTGCCTTATCCTTGTAAAAAGTGAAGGTAGTAGAAAGCCGATGGCCGCAAATAGTTAGCTGCCGCTCCTTGTAGCCAAATCAAAGGACATGTAACAGTTGATGACTATTATTCAATGTTTGCTATCCAATAATGAGTCAGTTTAAGATGATGATTGAGCATTAAATCAAGTATTTGATAGAATCAGGCGTTACTTGGCGGAAGTCCATATCCATTAGTAAAATATAAATATGTAGCTTACTTCCGCAAAACTCAAGCAGTGTGCACTGCTAGCCCGCACGAGCACTAAGTCTCGTTATTGCACGGTCTTACAGCTCCTGATGATGCTCCGTGTGGGGGCGAAACACGTGAAGAGTAGTCGTTGAAGGTGCCGGTGTCTACGGTTTCTGCATTTATTTGCGAGCGGGCACACTGCTTGAGTTTTGCGAAAGTAAGCTACATATTTTTATTTTACTAATACATTCAATTAAATAAATTGAATTAAACTCATAAATTAAATTATTCGACCCAAAGGACTATAATTTGGACTTCCCAAGCAGATTACTAGAAACACTTCTTACAAATCAGCAGAGCAAATATAATGCCTGTTTGCCGCTGTAATAAAAAAAGCTTCCTGATTTGAGCTTTAAGTATTTTGACGTACGAATATGTAGCGTTATAAATTTGTCCCCCTCTCTTGGTAATCCAACAAATCGTTTATTTAATTGCTTTAACCTCGACTACTAATCTAGAACAATAAATTAAAGCCAAAGGATGAGATTACAGATAAAAGTGAACGCAAACCGCATGGATACCTTTTCAGATATTCATTAAATTACCTTTAATTGCACTCGTTAATTTTATGATTTGTTCAAGCTAATTACTTCAGACGACTGCGTAAATAAACTCGACGTCAAACTGCTTCTTAACGAAAATAATTCATAGCAATTCGCTTAAATGTACAATATGTTATTCGTAATTGTATAATGTATTTCCCAGGAACTTTTCAACATGATACCTCCGTCCAGTTAGTATCATCTTTTAAGGTGCTTTTGCACAAGAGGAAATAATGTACCCATAGGCTCCGAGTAGGCTTTGGTTGTGTGGACAAAACCAAGTCAAAATAAAATATTAAGGCAAGAGTTTAAAAGAACTTCAAAATTGACCTTCTACGACTAATTATTACAACCACATTATAATGTCATTTTGAAAGATCTCAATTAAAAATCTAAAATATTAATAATTTGATCTTACTTATTGTAAACCTCATCTCAACACTTTAATAATTTTTGGAAAAAGGGGTCACAACCAACCACATGAACCCAATGCGGATTGTTAGATGCTAATGACCAAGGGCTGACCGTGAACTTGAATCTTATGATGAATGCCCTAATCACTACGCCATCGAGTTCCTTAACAGAAACAATTTAACATAACAAATTAGCACACCGCTTTGCTATGCTTCTATTATAATATTATTCATTATAAAATGAAGTTATACATACAAGACATATTGCATTTTTAAATGCCTTCATTCGAATATAATTTAGTCAACAAGCTTTTAGAATTTTATTTTTACACTATTTACAACTTCCGTATCTAAATAGCTTAAATGCCGGTTATATTTCATTTCTGGTTTCCCAGGACTGAACCTCAATAGGGTAGATGTTTCATAATTCAATTTTTAATCATCTTAAAATGTATGTATTCAGATTATACTCATAAACATGCACAACATAACAAAAAGGGATAAGTTTTATTTTTTGCCTTTTAATATGATTTTTTTTTTAATTTCGTGTTTATGTTTATATAATTTCAAATTTAATGAAAAATTGACCGTGAATAAATAATCTAATCTAAATAATTATGCAGAAGTAGCTGTATTTTGATACCTAGTCATGATATCGCTCTGTTACAAAAGAGCGTACCTACAAAAACTGAATTAAACATGAAATCGTGTTTCTGCCAAGAAGTATGTTAAACTGTCTGTGTCTGTACGATTGGCGCTGCCTAAACGATTCGTGTTTCGTGACTTGCTACCGAACCTTTCTGCATTCGTAACAAATCATATCTATTGCATCTTTATGGGAACAAGGCGGCTACAGCACATCGGTTAAGATGTCAGTTTTAACACAAGATCCAGTTCGATCTTCGCCGATGTACTACGAAAGTGGACCTACTCGTAACACACGCATTTAGTTTAAAAGGGGTATTAATAAAGTCCAACGCATTGTCAATATTCTTTTATTATCTTTATAGATCTTTGATTAAATACTTACTAAGGTACAAAATTAAAGCACCAATTTCACTATGGTTACTTACGAATAGTCAAAACGTGTAACTGAATTAAAGAGGCGAGTGGTGGAACAGATTGTTCCAAAAAAAACATAAACCCTTATTTATATTTCTTCTACTGCTCATGCCTGTCATGCACGTATATTTGTCGTAAAAAAGATTTTGTTAAACTCTATCTCGCCTCTTGTTATAAATGGCCGTGAAAGCTCCGCCTAATGAAATGCTTTTTGTTTACAAAACCGAGTTTGGAAAAGAACACCCTTAAGCAAAAAAGGGTAAGTAAGTCTTGTTTGCCATAAGTCATGACTTATGGCAAACAAGACTTACCGAACATAAAAAATATTAAAATGAGATAAACACGATAGAAATAATAATTATCTTAGATGTCCACATATAAATTAATCAATTGGACGACCGTTTGGTGCAACGGTAGCGATCCTGCCTTTCGCACCGACGATCCTGGGTTCGAATCCCGGAAGGGGCAGATGTTTGTATGATGAATACGAGCATTTGTACCTGAGTCATGGATGTTTGTATATATTTCTATAAATATTACTTATTTATGTAATATATGTATATGTATGTCTATCCGTTACCCTAGTATCCATAACACAAGCCTTAAAAGTGCTTACTTTGGGCTAGGTTAATTAGTGTGAATGTATTAAATATTTATTTATTTAATTAATAAGAAAAGCTAAGCTCGGCCTATTGTAAGGGTCGAGATATAAAACAAAAAGTTATTAATAACCACTAATGTTGCCACTGTGGTTATTGACCCGTTCACCTTTTGGTGTTACTATTCCTAAGGCAGAGATATAAGACCCTCCGGCGAAAGATACAAATTCTGATGATAAACAGTTGTCACTCACTCAGTTTGTTCCGGACGCATTTCTTCCATGGCTACATACCACATACTCACCTCACCTGAATTCACTGCTTATAATACTAAACGAGAACATAAATAATAATAATAATATTTCTTACAATCGCACCAATTCGCAAAGCCCAGAGTAAGCACTGTAAGGCTTGTGTTATGGAAACTAGGGTAAAGGATAGACGTAAATCCGTAATTTACAAAGAAATGTTTATTAATGCCCATGAATTATTTTATTTAATTAATTATTAAACTGAACACAGAAAAACAAAGTAAACAGTGATCTGCAAAACTGTACTAACTGTTTGACTGCACACTTAGGTACATATGCTCCTATTCCGTTAACCGTTATTCGGAAAACGATGTGGCCTATTTTTCATCATACCATTACTCACCTTTTATAATATCCTTATGTGTGTGGGGTTGGCGCTATTCCACTCTGCCGGATACGATACGAGCGCTTGAAAATCCAACCACTTGTGGAACCTACAGTCCGCAACGTAATAATCTTTTAAATGTCTTATTTTGCCCGATGACGTCAGGTTCCATAAAACAAATGGGAACTACCGCAAATTAACTGCCTCTTCATTAATTACGGGCGGTGTCCTAAACTCGACGACTTTGATGAGTTTCGACTGGTTCATTCGAGCCTTTCCAGCTCTGCTAGGAACGCTCCAAGCGCCGTTACTTTGCCGAGAACTTCCCGTGATTTCCTGGCGAACCGAGATATTTTGCCCGGTAGTAAGCCACCTTGCACATTACATTATGACGTGGATAGCTGTTACTTCCGCTTCCATGCATCTTCTGCTGCAAAGGCTATCGTTGACATCTAAATTTAAAAAAAGAAAAAGAAAAATTAAATAGGTGCCTTTTAAACATACAACTAAGGCCTTTGCTGCTGACGCACGTCGCCTATTTATTCTTCAGGGCAATTTTTGGCATATCTAATGCGTTTGTCGCTACAGATACTGATTCAAGACTGAATTTTTGCACGGATTCCAAGGTAGAACTTTGGACACCTACATAAATTCATAGTCAAGCTGCGTATGGCTCACTTGAGTATCATCTCGATACAAGAGCACGTCAAAGACAAAAGACTTTTAAGGTCACCGCCTTCAAATCCTTCTTTCCGACGAGAAATGTGCCTTATGCATACTCCGCTGCTTGGGTAGACAGCGAAGTTATATGGGGCTTTCCTTCGGTAACCTACCCGACAACGAGGAAGTCCGGTGGGTGATCGAAGGCATACCCACTAAAACTCGTGGTTGTGCCTTCACTTTGTCCTGCAGCCTTGTGGGTCCCTTTGTTGGAAGCACCACTTTGACCGCCTTCAAATCCTGATATGTGAATGGGTTTTTCATGATGTGCACAAGCTATTGTTTCCCAGACATGATTGTATATGTATTGATGTAATTATTTTATCTGTTATTTAATATGTCTTGTACATGCTATGCTTAGCACCGCACTGTGTGGAGGTGCCTAAGAGAGCTTGGCCATAAATACATTTTGTAAAAATCGGCGCAGGTACTTGTATTATACCTCAAACTATAGCTAAGAAGTTGATCTACTATATTATGTATAAATTATGTATGTAACTAGTACTTTTTTATAGTAAAGAGCATCTAAATACGATGATTGAAAAATTATCACGAAAACATCATAATTTGTATTTTTTTCAGGATCATTTTCTAGTAAGCTAGCAATGAAAATTATACAAGTATTATACCATTTTAGAAAGCTTATAATATATACTTTTTTTTGGTATACACAAATATGCTATATATTTATAAATATATTTACTAGAAATATTTATCTCATGACATATCATTTTTGCGTATCTGAAACTTTCAATTAGAGTTTTGACAGTTGCCGAAATTTGCCGAAGGTCTGTAAATGATGTTATTTGATAGGAAATTTATTATTTTTATACAGGAAGAAAAAAAAAGTTGCAACTTCATTGCACAACATAATGCTATCTATCATAACATGAAATAGTAATAATTTCTTAAAAATACGTGGGCGAATCTATTTGTTTTATTAGTTGATATAGGTTACACTTGTGATATATTATTAATTGCGGTTTTAGTTATGATAATGTATCGAGTATTTCTCACCATTTTTAGTTCGCCTACAAAATAAATTATCAATAAAACACATAGGAAACCGAGTAACCACATAATGATAAATAGTTTTTATTCCCATACTTTGCACACGGTTCAAATCAGTTATTTAATATAAAATAGAGCATCTGCATACTGAATAATTACATACTGTTTTTCGTTCGTTATTGTCGTTATTAAAAGTGTATCTAACCACCTACTCTCTCGCAATGAGTGAATTCCAATGTACCAGACGCGACCTATGTCTTGTTTTGATTGAAAGTGACGGGAATTATGTTGTTGCTTTAACAAGTTATATACGGAAAAATTTTATCAACTTTTCTGAGGCAAATATCGCTAAAATTGTCGCTAGTGTACAAAAAAATCTTATTACGAACTTTCGTCAACGCTACACTAAATCTGGCAGTAATAAAGAAAATTTTTTAAATCAGAATAGCATGTGGTTGAATGCCACATTCACAGTAAATCTGGAAGATCCTACTTGTGAATCTGAACCTTCGACATCGACGGTGAAGCGAGGACGCCCTTCTAAAACCTACGAAGACAGTTCCGATAGAACACAAAGACGAAAAAACAAGGAGTTGCTTGAAACATGTGGCCTTGATTTTATACTGAATTCATATCTTCAAGGATTGAGATCTCAAGGGGAAACGGAAGAAGCATTCATTGTCGAAATTTTACGAGTATTACCCATAGATAAAAAAAGTGAAATACGTCAAAATCTTTTAAATGAACCGGCACATTTAACAGCGTACTCTAAAGATGAAGCTCTCAGTATTTTTATAGAGTTGGACCTTAACATGGCACAGTATGAAAACATGAGAAATTGCTTAATTGCGAAGAACTGCGTATTATTTCCGTCATATAAATCAATTCAGGAAGCTAAAGGAATGTGCTACCCACCAAGATCAAGCATAGAAATTAATAATATTACAGCAAAAATAAAACTGCAAGATCTGCTGGATCACACTATTGCAAGAATTTTGAAAATCAATGGTGTATACAAAGCTGGCAAAAAACATTTAATGCTGTATTCGAAATGGGGCTGTGATGGCTCAAGCGGACAAAGTGAATACAAGCAAGTCTTAACTGAAGAGGATGAGTTAATTTCTGACACAAATTTATTTATATCTTCATTAGTACCTCTGAAACTTGTTGATATTAATACAAATGAAACTTTGTGGGAAAACCCTGTTCCATCATCAGTAAGATTTTGTAGGCCCATTTTAATAGAATTTTCAAAAGAGACACCAGAGAAAACTACAAGTGTGAAACGCTCTCACAACAAGCTTAATCAATAAAAATGGTGAAAGTATTGAAATCAAACACACATTATTTTTGACAATGGTTGACGGGAAAGTGGCTCAAGTTTCGTCAGAAACTTCATCAGGTGCTGTATGTACTATTTGTGGTGCAAGACCTACAGAGATGAACAATTTAGAAAAAGTACAAAATAAACCTGTTGACGAAAATTCTTATCAATATGGGCTTTCGACTTTACATTACTGGATTAGATTTATGGAACTAATTTTACATATATCTTATAATGTAGGCTTTGAAAAATGGTCTGCTACAACGACAGAAAATAAAGATTTGAAAAAACAAAAGAAGACATATGTACAAAGAAGGTTCAGAGAAGAACTTGGTTTAAATATAGATAAACCTAAGCAAGGTTCTGGTAACAGTAATGACGGTAATACAGCTAGACGATTTTTTCAAAATTATCAGTGCACTGCAGAAATTACCGGTGTGGATGAGGAATTGATAAAACGATTTTATGTTTTACTTCAAGTTATGTCTAGCGGAAAAGTAATTAATGCTACGAAATTTGGACAGTATGCTTTCGATACAGCACAACGATATGTTAGTAAATATATGTGGTATTATATGCCATCATCTGTCCATAAAGTCCTAATTCATGGGGAAAGTGTAATTCGGCATTATTCAGTGTTACCTCTTGGACAGCTCTCCGAAGATGCCCAGGAATCAAGGAACAAAGACTATAAACGATTCAGACTTCATCATGCTAGAAAATGCTCTAGAGTAGCTACAAATGAAGACGTTTTACATACACTTTTGTACACTTCAGACCCTTACATAACAAGTTTAAGAAAACCTTCCAATAAAAAGTCTATGGAACTTATAGATGAAGCTGTAGAGCTAGTAGAATAATATAATTCTATGTTATTTTCTTTTTCTTATTATATTTAATTAATAAGAGTAATTTTATGTGTTTATTTTGTATTAATTATAACATTTAGGTCACATTGTTTAAAATTAGTCGTAAATTTATGATAATTTTTCAATATTTCATGTTTTGTATTTTTTTACAATTATTAAATATATTTTTATATGCATAGACTGTATATTATTTTAAAGTACGTTTATCTCAGATTACCTAAAAAAAAAATCAGCTGTATATCTATAAAAACATGGAAGTTATAGATTTATGACCCGAAACCGACTCGATCTCCACATAGTGCACCGGTACTAATTATTAATTATGACTCGTCCAAAATTAATATTATATTCTGTACTTTATCAAGCAAAACATTACATATTGTGTTTCTAGTCATAGAAAGTAGAACTTTCACTCCGCCAATCTTTCAAAAGCTATAAGAAAAATATTGTTTAATTAACAAACGGATGATATTATTACATTAAAAGCTTTGCTCTTATCTCAATCAGATTTTATTATGATATTTAATTATGTCTTATATTAAAATCAAGATACAATCCAATTCTTTTATTTCATTTTTAGTTCAGCGCGCTAAGAATAAACGTAATTTTCGCTACGTAATTAATGTTCGATGACCTCCGTGGTCGAGTGGAATGCATACTAGTTTTCATGGAAGGTCCCGGGTTCGATACCCAGTAGTATAAAATAGTACTTTTCGATGTTGGTTCGAATCTGGATGATGTGGCATAGTCTTTGGTTCTGATTACCATAAGACAAGTACTGTAGGCCAATATACACATACACACAGTTGATGTAAAACTTGCCTTATTTCGAATTTAGAATACTGTGATTGCCATGGATTTTGTGATGAGTTTCCCTTCGAGTCCTTATTAGTAGCGATCTCCCAACCAAGTGCGTATTACCATAGCACACAAAGAGTTCAATTACAATAAATGTGTATTGTAAATTATACTTATAGAAAAGCTCTTGACCAACCAAATTAGATCTGTTCTCATGGTCAAAACTCCATTGATACGGTCAATATCGTAATTACTATATTGAATGTTATAATTTGTTACGATATCCACATTATACTCGCTTAGTAATTACTCCGAACTATTAACTATACATGAAAAATGTTACTTAGTTATTCATTCAAAGCGGTTTTCGCTAATTAAAAATAATAATATTTGTTACAATCACACCAATAAGCCCGGCCCAAAGCAATATAAGGCTTGTGTTATGGATACTCGGGTAACGGGTAGACATACATATATGATACATCATCATCATCGTCATCATCATATCAGCCGTACGACGACGCCCACTGCTGGACATAGGCCTCCCCCAAGGATCTCCACAACGATCGGTCCTGTGCTGCCCGCATCCAGCGTTTTCCCGCGACCTTGACCAGATCGTCGGTCCACCTAGTAGCGGGCCTACCCACTGAGCGTCGTCCGGCACGCGGTCGCCATTCGAGAACCTTTCCGCCCCAACGGCTATCAGTTCTCCTTGCTATGTGTCCTGCCCATTGCCACTTCAGCTTCGCAATTGTTTGAGCTATGTCGGCAGTTTTTGTTCTCCTACGGATCTCCTCATTTCTGATTCGATCGCGTAGGGAAACACCAAGCATAGCTCTCTCCATTGCCCGCTGGGCGACCTTGAGCCTTCTTACAAGACCCATAGTGAACGACCACGTTTCACTGCCATAAGTCATCACTGGCAACACACACTGGTTAAAGACTTTCGTCTTAAGGCACTGAGGTATTTTGGATATATGATACATAGACATGTAATATAGATAGATATATAAAAATGCTCGTATTCATCACACAAACATCTGCCGGTGTCATTGTGGATATTTTTTGCACTCTACCATGAGCAAACCCCAGTAAGTTGAGTTTGTGTAGTTTGCAATCTAGGTCATTGTCGCGGACCGGTTTTCTATGCACGGGAGGAGACGAGCGGGAGGGGTCCGACGAGTTTACCACCACCTTCGCGCCCGCGGCCGCTGCCGCCTCACCACTACACATTCGCTTGGGCTTCCTACCTCACGGTCGCACGTCACCGTCTAATTAACACCACGTCGAGGAGTCATATTATTGTAACACGGCTAATAAACCAGCCCTATTTTAATACAGTCCACTCATTTAAGTCCCCATTAGGACCCTTTTCATTGGTCCTTCTTTGCGAAGAAGTCGTGTACAACAACGTTAATAGTACCGGACTGCCGACGTACGCAAGAATTTCACGAGCTCTTCAGGGCGGTCTTCAGCAGCGAGATTTCTTCGGGAACCTAACAGGTCTTATCCCAGGTGAAGAATCCACGCATCGCAACCACTCAAGCTCAAGAAAAAAGACTTTTTTTGACGGTCGATCAGCGACTTGGACTTTGGACCCATCGAACGTTCGACACGTGGCGAGGAAACAAACTGGGATCACAAGCCGGTTTGGATATTTTGTGAGTTCGCTCCAATTATTTCCTTCTTTTTATCCTTTTTTCCGCTATAGAATTGCTAATAGCCCAATTTAGTAAGTGCATTTTTTTTTCCATGGATTGCAATTTCAAATCATTTTTTGTTTCAACCTAAATCTGTTGATTTTTATCTTTATCATCGCTTAGACAGTTTACATATCAGTGCAAATATTGAATAGCATCCATTCAATAAATTACTTGCATATCTATAACCACGCGGCACACATAGCAGCCGATCGCACAGCTGTCCTTTTGTTCTGCTTATCGCACTGCCTGCCTGCCGCATTCTTTTGTCCCGTTAGTTGGTCTTGACATTGAATTATTTGTAATTTTCATCATAATTTATTTTTCGATTTTTAAGTTTTTTTTTGTCTTTTAATATGGCCGAATCAAAGGAATATGAACGACTAATTAAAACACGTAGCTGTTTAAAGTCAAAATTAACTATTTTTAAGTATTACTTTAGTTAAATCTTGCACTGAACTTAGTCAGGAACAATATTTAGACCTGGAAGGGCGCTTTAACAAATTTGATGCCATATACCCTCTTTTTGACGAGTTGCAGTCGGACATCGAGTTGCGTTCGGAAGATTCCGCCGCTGAGATTAAGGAACGCGAGCTGTTTGAAGACCAGTACCACAAGCTGGTTGCCGCCGCGCGGGGCTTGCTTAGCGCGCGTTGCCGCCAACAGCGCGATAACAGTTCCGTATCGATCTATGATGATGTACAGGCGAGTAATTCTAATTTGCATAATTGCGTTCGATTGCCTAAAATTGATTTACCCGCTTTCCATGGTCACTATCAGCACTGGCTTAAGTTTAGAGACACTTTTATTTCTTTAATTCATTCAAGGCAAGATATGGATAATATAAATAAACTTCATTATCTTCACGCTTCTCTTAAAGGCAGCGCTTTGCTAATAATTGATAATTTAGATTTTAATGCAGATAATTATGAAGCTGCTTGGAAATTGCTATGCAATAGATATGACAACAAACGATTGCTAGTGAACAACCACGTTCAAGCGTTATTTAATGTTGAACGCATGCAAAAAGAATCTTTCATATCTATTCGCCATCTTATAGACGTAACTAATAAAAACTTGCGGGCATTAGCTTCTTTAGATCAACCCACTGAACATTGGGATACTTTAATTATTCATATGATGTCTGAAAAATTAGATAGTGTCATTAATAGAGTTTGGGAAGAGCATAGAAATACATTAACAGATCCTCCCTCTTTAAAAATATTTATTACGTTTCTATGTAATAGAGCAGACTTATTAGAGACTATACAAGAAAAAGGTAACACGCATAATAATTCTTACAAACAAAACTCAAATTATCTAATTCAAACTACAAACAATAACAAAAATAGTAATTATAATTATAACAATAAATCCAGTATTTACAATAATCAAAACTTAAAATCTAAATAAAATATTTACAATCCAAAGTCTTTTAAATGTTCTCTTTGCAATGAAAGTCATTATTTATTTAACTGTGAAACATTCAGGTCCCTTTCTGTTGAGGAGAGAATTAAAAAGGCCAAGGAAACAAAAGTGTGTCTTAATTGTCTACGTCCTGGTCACAATGAAATGAAATGCAGTCTTGTCCCTTGTCGGTACTGCAAAAAGAGACATAACACACTATTGCATCTACATGAGCCAGAACCTATTCCTATACCCGCCATTCCAGTCAATGTAAATCATTTCGCTAATGATTCTAATGGTCTTAAACAGTTTACTACCTCTACGCATGTGTTACTATCCACAGCAAAGGTGCGGGTGCTCGACGGCAACGGTGCCGCGCACTCCGCGCGCCTCCTGCTCGACAACGGTAGTACCGCGAACATAGTGACGCAATCGTTGTGCGGTAAGCTGGGTCTGTCGCGCCGCGATGCGTACTCCACGTATTAACAAACATACTTCTCAGTGTACACAGTCTTGCAGTCTTACTATAATGTCAAATCACGACAACTTTAAATTTACTGTAGATTGTCTTATATTACCTGATATTACCAAATGTTTACCGTCTTCCTTAATTGATATAGATAATATTCCTATTCCCAAAGGAATTCAACTTGCTGACCCTACCTTTAATATACCATCGGTTATAGATATATTAGTAGGGGCAGAAGTCTTTTGGTCCGTTTTGGGCCATAATCAAATTAACTTGGGTAAAAATCAACCCAAATTATATGAAACAAAACTGGGTTGGTTAGTATCAGGGCCCGTAGCCCGTCTTAAGCAATCTTCTCCTTCGCGCGTTTGTCATTTTTTAAACGAGCAAACCAATCCAGACCTAACTCGTTTCTGGGAATTAGACACTGTAGCAGCCAAGCACTCCTTATCACCTGAAGAGCGTGCCTGTGAACAAAGCTTCCTCTTAAACACCAAGCGCAAAGATGACGGTCGTTTCGTTGTTACTATGCCGCTGAAAGAAAACCCTTCAGTCTTGGGCGATTCGTTTCAACAAGCCAAATGTCGTTTTCTATCCTTAGAACGAAGGTTCAGTAGGGATTCCGTATTCAAAGGCATGTACATAGATTTTATGCTTGAATATGAGCGCTTAGGTCACATGACTGAAAATAAGGATCCTTTAGCTAGCTGTCTTCAACAGAGTCATTATTTTTTACCACATCACGGTGTACTTCGTGAGTCGAGCACGACCACTAAGCTCCGACCAGTCTTTGATGCTTCAGCCGCCACTACTTCCGGTTTGTCTCTTAACAACATATTAATGGTAGGTCCCACTGTACAAGAAGATCTTTTTTCGATTTTAATACGCTTTCGGCAGCATAAATATGTTGTAACAGGCGACATCGAGAAAATGTACAGAGCAATCGAAATCGACCCTACCCAACGTCCCCTTCAACAAATTATTTTTCGCACCGATGTCAAAAAACCCTTGAAAACATACACTCTCAACACGGTCAGCTTTGGCACTGCTTGTGCCCCTTACTTAGCCACTAAATGTTTAGTTAGTTTAGCATCGAGTGCAGATGATGAGGAAGTGAAACAGGCTATTAAGCGAGACTTCTATGTAGACGATTATTTAGGAGGTTCATCCTCAATGGAGGAGACGGTAAGAATTTGCAAAAGCGTCATATCCATCTTAGAATCTGCAAAATTTCATCTTAGAAAATTTAAATCAAACAGTCAACAAATTTTAGATCAAATTTCCCATCTTCCTCTAATTCAACAAACGTATTAAACTTATCTGATATTGATTTAAATTCAAATTCTAAAACGCTGGGATTAAATTGGATTTGTAATAAAGATTATTTGTCCTTTTCCATAAATATAATTTTAAATAATAAAATAACCAAACGACACATACTTTCTGTTATAAGTCAGATATTTGACCCTTTAGGTCTTGTAGGGCCATGTATCGTTGAAGCGAAGATTATTATGCAAAGATTATGGGTAGAACAATGCACATGGGACGAGGAAGTTTGTAACGAAATAAGACAATCATGGATAGCCTTTGCAAATACACTACCCTTTCTTAATCAACTAAAAATACCACGTTGGATTCTTACAAATAACTCCGTTACACATGAAGTTCACATCTTTTCAGATGCTTCAGAACGAGCGTACGGAGTATGCGTATACATACGTACAATTGACAATTTAGGGTCAATAGAAATTCATTTGCTTACATCAAAAAGCAGAGTAGCACCTATCAAGCCCCTCAGCACTCCTCGATTAGAGCTTTCCGCTGCTTTACTGGCCGCAAGACTGTGTACAAAAGTATTAACTTCCTTAACCATACCTATTAACAAATGTACATTTTGGTGTGATTCTACCATAGTTCTTGGATGGTTAAAAACTCCACCTAATGAACTTAAGAGTTTCGTTCGGAACCGTGTTCACGAGATTCAGGAGAGCACGGAAGGTCACACGTGGAGTTACGTACCGTCGGCCGACAATCCGGCGGATCTTGTTTCCCGCGGGCTGAAGGCCGATCTTATCGGCGGTTCTAGTTTGTGGTGGTCAGGGCCCACTTTCTTATTACGGGATCAAACCCATTGGCCTAAAAGGCCCAATGAGAAACATGATCTACCTGAGTTAGTTTCTTCAGCAGTAGCGCGCAGTAAGCAACCTAACGCAAATGTAGTTTCTGATTTAGTCGCTTTAGTAGATAGTTGTGTTGATGACGTAGTTAGTTCTTTTATTAATAAAAAATCAAACTTTAAATCATTGCAATGTTCAATGGCATATTTATTAAGATTTGTACACAATTGTAGAAATAAAAATAATAAAATAGTCGGTCATCTTTCGGTACAGGAACTCCAAAATTCATTAAACTTAATTATTCGTAAAGCACAGATTGAAATGTTTCCAGATGAATATGCCATTCTGAAATTACAAAAATCATTACCTCATAAAAATAGATTGCTTTCTCTATCCCCATTTTTAGACTCTTACGATATTATTCGAGTCGGTGGTCGCCTAAATAATTCCCCCTATACCTATGATGTTAAACATCCAATCTTACTTTGTAGTAAGCATCCTCTTACTAAAATTATTTTTAATTATTTTCATAAAAAATATTTACATGCAGGCCCCCAACTCTTACTCGCAAATATTAGACAAAATTATTGGCCGTTGGGAGGCCGCAACTTATCCAAAAAATGTGTGAATGAATGTGTTCGGTGTTGCAGATATAAAGCAAAAACATTTCAGCCTATTATGGGTCAGTTACCATTATCTCGCACCGAACTAGAGTTTCCTTTCTTGCATTGTAGTGTTGACTACGCTGGGCCAGTGCTAATAGCCGATCGAAAGGGGAGAAATTGCAAACTCTTAAAGTCATTTTTAGCTATATTCGTTTGCAACTCAGTAAAAGCCATACACATCGAGCTCGTTACGGCCCTGTCCAGCGAAGCTTACTTAGCCGCTTTAAATCGTTTTGTGTCACGGCGTGGCTAACCTCAAAGCATCACGTCTGACAACGGAACTAATTTCGTTGGTACATATAATGCACTTTCAAAATTTTTACTTCAGTCCGATCTTGAAGGTGTAATTGCTCAGGAGGGCATTGACTTCAAATTTATTCCAGCGTATAGCCCCCACTTCAACGGTTTAGCTGAGTCAGCTGTCCGTTCTACTAAGCACCACCTAAAGCGGCTGTTAGAAGTCACACATCTTACTTACGAGGAAATGTCCACATGCCTTACTCAAGTTGAAGCTATGCTTAATTCGCGTCCCTTGACCCAGCTCTCCTCTGATCCTTTAGACCTGTCCCCCCTTACTCCTGCTCATTTTTTAATTGGACGACCACTGTTATCCATACCGCATCCACAAATCAGAGACGATCACATCACTCGCCTTGACCGTTATAAAAGAATTGAGCACATTAAGCAGCACTTCTGGCAACGATTCTCGTTGGAATATATTAGCCAGCTGCAACAGAAGCTAAAGTGGCAAGCTTCAAGGAGCGAGATAAAACTCGGCGCACTTGTCCTCATCAAGGACAATACTCTTCCTCCGCTACTGTGGTCGTTAGGAAGAGTCATCACAGTCTACCCGGGTGGTGATGGCATCGTCAGAGTCGCCGAATTGAAGACTAAACGAGGGACCATTCGAAGGGCCTTTAATAATATCTGCCCACTTCCAGAGTTTTGAAGCCTTCGTCAGCAGACTTCAACCCGGGGAGCATGTCGCGGACCGGTTTTCTATGCACGGGAGGAGACGAGCGGGAGGGGTCCGACGAGTTTACCACCACCTTCGCGCCCGCGGCCGCTGCCGCCTCACCACTACACATTCGCTTGGGCTTCCTACCTCACGGTCGCACGTCACCGTCTAATTAACACCACGTCGAGGAGTCATATTATTGTAACACGGCTAATAAACCAGCCCTATTTTAATACAGTCCACTCATTTAAGTCCCCATTAGGACCCTTTTCAGTCATATTTAGGGATTTTCATTGTAAGCTATGCTAGCAATTGTTCAGTAATTAATTTTTATCAAAACGAAATTATGAAAAAAAAAAATATGAGTATCACGGTGTTTAAAGGTCACTAAACGATTACGTGTAATTGGCAGATTGTGGTGATTGATCGTGTGCTTTCATTGGTTATTTGCCAAAGTATGGGTTTCCCCCCTACCATTTGATGTTATAAAACTTTTGCCATGCTGTTAATTGAGGCATTATACTTCGGTTTGTGGACGCGAAATAAGCTCTTGCTAGTTTGATTTAGTACGTGCTTACACTATATTGAAAAATGGTCTTTTTTTGTTTCGCAGCAGTGGCGCTATTACAATAATAATAATCGTACCTTAATCTATGTTACTACGCTTTCGGATAATTGCCCCACCCAATGTTCGAGGATTGGATAGACCATTTCACACGCAATGATTGACATGACGCTGTTGAAGCTATAATTTTTGTAAATTTTTAAATGAATCATTTTTGCTTTTATTTACTTTTGCTCTACATGCCTGGATAAAGTCTAATAAAATACACAAAATTTCGAATTTAAATGATTTTTTCTAAATTGGTAACATGTTAATAATAAAACTAAACTTTTTAGAAAATATGTATGGAAATCGACAGTTTCACAAATAAACACCTATGAATCACCACTCCGACCGAAATGTTCTCAAGAAAAGAATTCGATTATTTATTATTTACTAGAATTTTCTCTTATATTACTAAAAAATAAAGTAACTTCCCATATCTTCTCTTGGCTGGTAATATATCAATAGGACTTTGAGTTATATTGGCGCCAAAACAATACCTACAATCTTAGCTCAAACGTTCGCCCTTTCATTGCAATTTTTCAATGCATCCAGGACCAAAAAGCTTCCAAACCACCAAAATGCTAAATTTAATGTAATTAATGCCCTTGAGAATGTTGTCTAACTTTCAAAATCGTTGGCAGAACACCCTAACCACACCCTACAGAAGCTCCATATAAAGTAAGCCTATAACACGAAGCCCATATGCCTCTCATACTTTTGGATTATAAACTTAAAAGATATCGCACTAATAATACAGATAAAAATAATCCCGAAATTATTTGCGACCAGTTGGGTTTAAACCCTGCGAAAGACATCTTTAGGTTTTCCGGTATCAGTAATTACCATTCAAATATCTATATCTGGATATTCAATTTTATCTTCTTTTGAGGATAAAATAATACAATCAAAAATATATACTATGTAGAAGTTATTAATTTATAACGTAATGAAATTAGAAATAGTCGAAAATTAGTGAGGAATGCGATTCATCACAAGTCCTGGCATAAAATTAATCTGTAACAGAATATTATCTTCACTGATCAATCGTGGAGCCGCCGCGCGAATGGCGCTTTAAACTGTGTGTGAAGCTGCTCTATTTGAAGAAGGTTCTAATTTTATTTTATTTTCCAAGTGTTTTCTATGCCCGTGTTTCTGGATTATTAAGTAACTAAAAGTGTAATATGAATAGAACTCTAATTGTTCTGTTCGTATACTACACACTATTATGCGCATCACTTCTGTCAGGCATTAGTTTGTGTGATTATTACAATTAAAATTCGCCTATTTAAATTGATTTAAAAAAAAGAATCTTTATGGCTGTGTCACTTTGTAACTTTTTAAACGGACGGTTATTCTCATTTATTTAGCATTAATAACTACCAATAAAACAGAAAACTTGATAACGGATTGTGTACTTTTGGTAAAATTTTAGTATAAACAACAAAGTTTTCATAGTTTTGACGTAAACATCAATCATTACTTCTCAAATTATAATTGAGTCAAACAATCGATTATCCTCCGTATCTAATGTTCCCAATATTAATTAATTTTAACTTAATTTAAACCTTCTATTAAATTTAAGACAAAATTTATGATTACTACAGGCTAAAGTTATTTCAAGACTGTACGTAAATGTTTTAAAGTCCAGTTCTCGTCTGTTTATCGTTGTTTTCAAGTTTAGTAAGTTGGGTCCGAAATATAACCGTCGCTTCTTTGTTTTTTCTTATTGTAACTGATTAACTATAGTTAAGGAATAACAGTGTATAGTGTAAGTTTATAAATTTGTTATTTTTTCTTTAAGATATAATAATTTTTATATTTTAATAATAAATATTTAATATATAGATGTGACAGTAAAAAGCTTAGTGGCACAGTTCTACTAGTGACTGCGGTCAATAAGCAACACTTGGAAAAATCATCATTATATAACTTCTTAACTTATTGTCCCGTCTGGAGCACTTCAAGGTTCGCATCTTGGTCCTTTGTTATATTATGCCTATATTTTTGACATTTGCTTATGTTTTCAGAATACAAACCACCTACTATATGCAGACGACAAAAAAATCTTATAAAAGTTGAATCGCACTCGGACTGTAGACTAATATAGAGTGATCTTAATGCTCTGCACAGATATTACGAGAATAACAATGTAACAATCAATATTGAGAAGGGTGAATGCATTTACTTCACTTTTAAAAAATAATTGATTTTTGTCCATATAACTTTAATGGAAAATTTATTGCGAGGACAGACATAATTAGAGATCTTGGCATATATCTTGATTCAAAAATACTTTTTTCTACACACATCGAATTATTTCTAATTAGACATATCGTAATTTACGATTTATTAAAAGAATTTGTAAGTTATTTAAAAACGTAGAACGCTTAAATACTATATAATACGCATATTACCGCAGCGTTCTGGAATACGTTAATCCTGTATGGTCACCACAGTATACAAGTACATAGAGAAACTTGAAAAAGTTCAGATAAAATTCGTGAAGCATATAACTTATAAAACACAGAAATTTCATAACGATTACCAAGACAATTTTTCCTATGTCCTAGTTGGCTCAAACACAAACAAAACTCAAACAAGTAAGCATGTCATGCAGCTCGCAAACAAGCATACAACATGCATACAAACATAAATGTATTGTGCATGTAAGAAAGCATGAAACATGCAAGCAAACACGCAAGCAGCACGTCAACAAGCATCAAGCATGATATTGCTCCTGTATGCATGTTCACAAATCCAACCTACCTATAGGACCGTTAAATCCTTAAATACAAAAATATAAAAATTGTCAGACTTAATCGAATTTAAAACTATTTGCAAAATTATCATCCGAAAGACAATTTTGCATTTTGTGTGATGTATAATTTTATTTGGATGTATTGCTACACTATTATTACAAAAATATACAATGAGCTGCGACGAATCATAAAGCAAATAAAAAAATTATGTGAAATATAAATTGACCTTTTTATTGTATAAGATAGTGAATAAATATGATGTTTGCTCTTATTTTGCAATTCCAATAATCAGGTAACAAAATATTTCATTCGAGTTTTGGTGCATTTAATTTTCTTTATAAAGCAAAAGTTTGTTGTCATACATATACTATTTATTAAACTTTGTGAAAAGCTATTTCCAGGTTAGGTCATTAAATTAATGGTTTAATGGTAAAATTTCTAAACTGAGTTCTTTTTTTTTACCGTATAGTATTTCTGTCATGATTTATATGTAATTTTCGGTTACAGCGACGTTAATAAATTAATCAAATATAAGTTTTTTTTTAATCAGATGAAAAACACACTGCATAAACAAAAACAATTATGTAAGAAGGACACGCAACAAACAAATTTAAAACTTAATATTTAGTTAAAATTCTAAAGGGCATTGACGAAAATCGCCCAAGAACCAACAACTTACGTACACCATAATTATTAAAATAAATTATTATTCTAGATAGGAATATATGTATCTAACGGACACTCCATTTTTAATAATTAACATTCACAAGTACAAAGACACTTTTCGTTACAGACGTCGCCATCTTTGACACACTCGATTACTAATTCAAAACGATTTGAATCACCTTTTGCATCGATTTTGCAAAATGTTTAAAATTATTTCCCAGATAACAATAAAAATATAATAACGAATATACAGTAGAGGACCAAATTGAAAGAGGTAAAAACGGAAACAGTGCTGCAAGCGACATCTATGCTAAACGTTACTAGACAACAACAGGAGATTAGATATCGCACTATGAATGAGAAGATGCTATTGCTATTTCCACCTATCTCACTAAACGCTTCTAAACGTCTTTTATAATGCGCACAGCAATGGCGTGGAGCTCCCGCCCGGCGTCTGTATTTCCGCTAACCCATCCATCCGTTTTCAAAACCAAAGTAAATAGACACCTTCCAGGTTAGCTCGGTTCATCGCATCGTAGATCCCGTCTTATAGTCTAGTTCACAAGTCCCATTTTCCTCAGAACCTAAACCGGACCACCGATTATCTCAAATAGTTTTTGAAATATTAAAAAAAACAAACCCTTATATTTTATTTTACTTTATTGTTTATAACTTTTGAATTTTTTTTTCAGCCCCTCTTGCAACTTTGATAGAATGTTCTAGATGCCATTCCGAATCGAACGAACCCAAAATCATAATTTTCGGAGGTCCGGTTTAGGTTCTGAGGAAAATGGGACTTGTGAACCAGACTATTAGTCCCCGGGCTTTATTCAGACCAAGAGCGTACCTATTCAAAATAAAAATAAAAAAAATAAAATGTAGTCGAAATTAAATTCTAGGTCTGCAATGCTGCTGCTGTTTGCAAATACTGAGCGAAGCACTACCTTACCTAACCTCACCTAAATTTCATCAATGTAGTCTCAGCGGTTTGGGTGTGATCAGCTTTTGAATTTTTCTTTCGGTGATTACTCCTCCATGGTATGTCCGATTTCAAAACTTTTTTTGCACATTAGTCACGACCACGATGTGAGTTTTGGCGCCAAATTTCATCAATGTAGTATCAGCGGTTGGGCAGTGGTCAGCTTTTAAATTTTTCTTTCAGTGATTATCCCTCCATGGTAAAGTTTATATTTTTTTTACATAGCCTATGTCCGTCAGGTTATAATCATGTATGTCCATGCCAAAATTCGTTCGAATCGGTTGAACCGTTAAGTAGCAGGAGGGAGACAAGCGAAATTTGTGAGCTGCCAAAAAGAGAGCTTCACACAGCAAAAACTACAACACTAGTGTATTTTGGTGTGGGAAATTTCTTAATTAGCGTCAAATAAGTGATTAAAGTAGCTTCAAATAGACCAACTATTGACCTTTTTTTTAAATGCGCATCACTACCATTTAAGTCAAGATCCGTGTTGGCGGGACCGTGTTATCACGCATCATCTGACCATCTATTGACCTAGTTTTCTTATGGTTTCTTATAAATTGAAAATATATCATTGACATAGAGTTGTATACGATGGTTTTATTGAAAGGTAAGTAAATAAATATATTACACAGGGAAATAGCTTATTCTCTCGTTTATTTAGATAAATAATATGTTTACTTAAGAGTATATAACAGTCGTTAATAATTATAGTTTGATACAGTTATAGTAGTTTATGATACTGTTGCATAATAAGGGTTCTTATAACAAGAGTGTGTTTTAAAAAAACGAGCCGTAGGCGAGTTTTTTTATAGCATCACACGAGTGTTATAAGACCAAGTTATGTACAGTGTCATACACTACTTTATCTACTCTCATACTATAATATGTAAAACAATATTGCAAATAAAACGCTGAATATAACAACAAATTTATTTAAATGTCAAATGTTGGCGCCAAGGTGCAAACATCAATTGCGCATGCGTGTTGCGTCGGTCGTCGAGGACTCGTTCATTGAAACCTTTTTAAAGTAGAGGTTCAACCTCCTTGGTCCAGCTGGAGGTTGTATAGGTGTATCGTTATGATAAAAAAGTTATATTATGTTACAGGTGTCCATACAAGACCTGTATCGTAATGAAACTTTTTTTTTATTATTTTTGGCCTGTACGTAATGTTTGTCATAAGCATTTTGTTTTCAGTTTTAGAATCTTTGTATTATAGTATCAGAGTAGATAAAATTATAAATAGTACAGGGAAATAGTTTTAAAAATCACATAGACCACAACTACGATAATTTTCCTGTATTAGTGTTTGTAATTTTAATTAATAACCACCAATTAACGATATACATATAATTCATCTAATTAAACACATTTTTTCCTTCGAAAACAGAAATATAATAAATCCTTATAAATTATTTTCCGCTCTTCATCTTCTGCTATGAGGTAGGTTAGTAGCAATATCTTAGGTTGGCAATTAAATGTCAGCTGATAAAATTCATGCACATTTTCATTCCCTATTAGGGTTCTTTTTGACCCTCTTAAGGTAGATTTTTTTAAAACAAAAGCAGCAGCTATATAGGTTAGGGTTAGGGGCTTTTTGTTAAAATCTCCGTACTTGGCAGACGGGTCGGAGAGCGCAGTGATAGACCTTTATTCGGAAAACAATATTGCCTATTTTTTAGTTTATGGGAAGTGTATGATGATTAACTCCATCATCATTTTACGACACCCTTAAGTGTGCGCTTATACTCATATATATTTTATACCTCTTTATTTTGAAAATAACAATCTTTCATATAACAGTTTATTCCCTATTTCACTCCCTTAGGGGTAGAATTGTCCAAATTTTTTTTCTCAGTCCGCCCTTTTATGATCACACCCTCCAAATTCCAGTGGTATAAGCTACGCACAGCTGTCGGTCAGTCACACCTTTGATATATTTGTATTATAGCATTTTGTATCATTTCGAACATCATAAACATCGAAACTAAAAATGATAAAGTCGTTGTGCCATATTATCAGGAAATATACACTTGGTATTCTCTAATTCACTCGTCCACGAAACTTAATAAATTTTTTACGGACATTAACGTCACCACAAAATCTGCTATTAAATATAGGGAAGTGTAGCAAATCTTCTCAGACCGGATTAGAAGCCACGATCCTTTTACTAAATGGGGCAGACATCGCTAAACTTGCTTTGTAGTATTTTATCAAAATTAAAATTTATCAATATGGTATAATTATTTTTCTTCTAAGTCTTAGAAAATGTTTGTTAGATTTCTCCACACAAAGCGACTCAAATATAATTTTATAGGCAGGTATTCTAAAAACTTAATTACTTGTTACTACATATTACAACAGCATATTGCATACTTGAGTTTTCATTATACGACTATAAATACAATTTATAGCATAACATCCTTGTAAACTAAACGACAACTTTTCATGCAACTCTGGAATAGAGAAATTAGAATGGTTTAGAAATAACTTTTGCCAATCGTTTATCTATTTACTAGGGTAACGGATAGATATATCATATATAGATATTTAATATTCTTAGATATATAAATACCTGTAACTCAGGTATGCATGTTCGTATTCGTCACACAAACATCTCCCCTTCCGTGACTCGAACCCATGACCGTCAGTGTTAAAGATAAGATAGCTAAAATTGCACCAAACGGTAGTCAGATAAATAGCAAATAGATGTAGGTATACAAGTTCCAGAATAAATCCTCGATTTTTATTTTTTTTAAATGCAACTGAAAATTATGTACAATTGTCTACAGGTGTTTTCAAATAGTATACAGGATCGATTGCCAGAAAAATAGTTGAATGTTTACCCATAATTGTGTTTTCTGTATTTTTGACAACCGGTTGTTGTTTCATGGTAGCGATCCTGCCTGCTGCATCAACAGGTTCTGGGTTAAAATCCTGGTAGGAGCATATAGTATGTGTAATGAGCCTAGCCAAGTGTTCCCGAGTGATGGTTGTTATATAATAATAATAATAACTCTTACATTCACACCGATTAGCCTAGTCCAAAGTAAGCACTGTAAGGCTTTTGTTATGGAACTAGGGTAACGGATGGACATACATATAAATATTTCTTATTTCTTACATTCACACCAATTAGCCTAGCCCAAAGTAAGCACTGTAAGGCTTGTGTTATGGATACTAGGTTAACGGATAGACATACATATATGATACATAGATATGTAATATTCATAGAAATATATAAAAACACCCATGACCCAGGTACAAATGCTCGTATTCATCATACAAACATTTGCCCCTTCCGGGATTTGAACCCAGGACCGTCGGTGCGAAAGGCAGGATCACTACCGTTGCACCAAACGGCCGTCATAACAAATAAATTAGTAATATTCCTAGAAATATATAGAAATACCCATGACTCAGATAAAAATGCTCGTATTAATTATATAAACATCTGCACTTTCCGGGACCTAACGAACCAAAGAATGTCGGTGCGAAAGGCAGGATCGCTACTGTTGCACCAAAAAATATATGGAATCCGTTATTTAGTATACAAAATAAGCAATAAGGAACTTAATAATTCGTGTGACTTGTCTCGAGTTAATTGCTATTTATTAATATAATAATAATCCACGCGAATACCCTATATACAAAAATAAAATCCTTTAATATTTATCCTTTAATATTTAGCTTCAAGTTCAACGCATATAGTTTAATGTACCATAATTTTTATACTGGTGGATCTAGAAGACGTCCTGCCCGATTACAGCGCCACCTAGAAGGTCCAATTCTGAATATAAAACGTCCAGAGGCCTTAGTGCCTGTTCGTCGTTGTCACCTGCCACTGTGTAAAAAGGGTTTACCAACATTAAAAAAAAGACAATTAAAAGAGGATGGCTTTATGACAAATATCTTAATTTTTTAATTTATATTAATACAATTAACGAAATGTTTTAAAAAATCTTTTTTGTTTAGTCATTTGATAAAAATACGGGAACTTTAGTTACCCCCTCTTCGATTTAGATAATTAAGGGTAGCCCAAAAAACGGGTAACCTATAAAATACTGGGCATATGGCAATCTTATTTCGACTCCTTTATACAGGCCATGTTCACAGGATGATTAAGGTATGTAAGGTATATAATGTGTGATAAACGCGTCAATGTAAGTTCCATTATATACAGTTTGTCTAGTCACCGCTGTCCGACCCGTTAAAGTAAAGTAATTTTTCCCCTACTGTTTTTAAATGGCAGCTTTTGTATTTTAGTTTTGTTACCGATTCCAAGTGGGTTCATTTAAAAATTCATATCTTCCGATGTAGAGGTTCTACAGGCATAATATTAGTTTCATTCAACAGCTGAAAAAATAGGTTTTAAATTGACACTAAAAGATTACAATACCTACAATATGTTTATTTACAAAAATAGGGCACAGTTACAGTTTGGTGTTATAAATTAACCTATTTAGCCACGTTACATAGCATGCAAATATTTGAGTAATAAAAATATTTAAAAAATCGAACTAAAAACGACAATAGCATTAATAAAAAAATCAAAATCTCATTACTAATACACTCTTAATGTCAAACGTCAGGATCATTTAAGTAGTCTTTCAATGTATAATATGCTTTATTTATTAAAAAAACCTTGAGAGTCATTTTATATCTCATGATATTATTAATTTCAGTTGATAATTTTATCAAACACTTTCATTAAAACCCTAAAAATATTTTATACGTAAAATGTGATAGACTATATTATAAAGCTACTAAAAGAAAGGCCTCGATTGCACAGTGGTTAATGCGATCGGCCAATGATTGCGTAGGTTAAGCCACTCTCGCGTGGGCTTGTAATCGGATTTTAGTCACAAAGAATCACGCGACCCTCCATTCTTTTGTAAGTGGCTAACTAAAGCCTTTGTTCATCTGTAGTCGTTAGCACCCACAAAATCCACACTAATCCCATCCCGTATATCCATTTACCGTTTGCATGTATCTTTGCACCGTTTAGTGCAGTGAGTGGTTGGGATCCATTCTTTCGCACCCATGGTCTTGGGTTCGAGTCCCGGAAGGGAAAAATGTTTGTGTGATGAATACGAACATTTGTACTTGAGTCATGGGTATTTATATATACATATATATATATTTCTAAAAATATTAACACATCTATGTAACATATATGTATATCTATCTGTTATCCTAGTATCCATAACACAAGCCTTATAGTGCTTAGTTTGGGCTAGGCTAACTGGTGTGAAAGTAAGAAATATTATTATTACTATTATTATTCTCCCTACATATTGCAGGCCTGTGCCCCAGTAGTGAAAATATTACTAGGCTGGTAAAATTAATACCGACTTAATAATAAAATTGCTCGCAAAACTGGCCATTGGGGATGAAAGGTTTTTGAGTGACAACCAAAAACTGAAGGTGAAGGTTGCGGAAAGCGGTTGGCTGCGCTGTAAAGAGGTGGCTTATGTCCACAAGTGAAATCGTAGTGGCTGATAATGATGACGACAACAGGTTGGACTCCGGAAGTGCCGGCAGAAAGGAAAACATGAACATTAACGTTGTGCATTTTGATATTTTGGAGTGGTTAGGGAATTATTTCGCAAAAATTGCTTTAATTATCAGTATAAAAGTACTATAATTTATGTGGAAAAATACAATATTCATTTATTGCGCTATCGTACAAAAACATGACAACAAACATACACGCACACTCGCGCAAGCGCCCTGCGCTGCTTAAACGAAACAGCAGGAGCAGGCATACATTTTCGCCTCGCGGTAGAAAGAGAGGGGGATATTACTTACTCTCCTACGCCGTGCCGGCGGTCTACTCTCCCTCCGTCTTACTAATTTTCGATCAAATCATGTGTCCTGACGCGAGTTTAACATTTTTTACCTATCCCAAGAAGTGCACAATGCCGCTTAAGAAGTTTTCACTTCAAAAACTTTTGCATACACATATAATTTGTAATGTAACGTACATGTCATTAGACAGGACGCCTATCGAATAATGCTCCTGTGTGTATCGATTAGAATGTTTAGTAATGACATTGTTATTGTGGTTTAACGTAAAAAGCTCAAAAATGATCATTAAAATAAAACAACTTATTTAGGGTTTTTGCGAATAATTTATATTTAGTTCTGACATTTCGACTCCTTTGAATAAAACACTTTCTTTACGGATTTTGCGCATATTTTATTTTATATTTAATCCTGAACTTTGGACTCCTTTACAGGAGCCGTGACCACAGGATGACTAAGTTATTGGTTGTCATGCATTTTCTACTACCTACACAATATTTTAATCGGGCACATTCCTAATTGCTAAAATTGTTTTATATAAATCAAATTGTTTTATTTTTACATTTTATTTAGTTATTAAATTCTCAATACGATTCCATTGTACACTACTGAGTCTACTACCAATTCGGATATTGGGTGGCCCTTTCAAGAAGAACTGGCGGAAGAAACTCGGGCAGGGGGACCTACCTCCATTTTCGACTCCTTTACACGAGCCCTGATCACAGGACGAGCAAGGCAATTGTCGTCATGTATTTTCTACTACTTTAATATTATGTGAAGGTAGTAGAAAATATATTACCTACAGCTAGCTATTAATAGTGTATTTTAAATTAGCATTGAAATCATGAAACTCGATTTCAAATTAATTTATAATACGCTATTAATAGCTAGCTGTGATAAAAGGATATTATTGCGTTCATTTGTGAATCACTATCGCCCAAATCAATCTTCTCCAAAATTTTGCCAATTGATTCCAGATCACTGATTTAAACTCATCAATTACGTTTATTTCAATAATATTTCGTAAGTTTACTATGATTACTAAAAATAACTTGATAAGGGGATTAGATCTGTTTTCAGTAACAAGTTATCAAAATTTTGAACAATTTTTAATTCTACTCAGTGGTTTTACGGATTACATACATTCTTGACGTCATGCTATATTTATTTCAGATTCCACTACTAATCAAATACCATCTGAAGTTTTTACTTCACCAGCCTTGAAACACCCTCCTGGTATTTTGAATGGCTGATGGATTTTGCAAAAGTCTTCAAAATAAATTGATGTTATTTACTAAAAGTATGTATGTAAGGAATGTACTAGCAAAATAATTAATAAACTCTAGTAACACAAAACCAACTGAGATATCAGGATTAAATAAATATATATATAATAATATATATAATACTTTTACCCGCGGCTTCGCCCGCATTTTTTTTCCCCATAAAAAGTATCCTATGTTACATCTAATACCTCCAAGAATATATGAATGTACGAAGTTTCATGATGATCGGTTTAGTATTTTTTGCGTGAATACGTAACAAACAAACTTACATTGACATTATAATATAAGTAGGGATTTTGTATTAAACCCGTTAAATTCAGTAATAAATCTCCCTTAATTTAATAGCGTCTAGGGCGTCACCAACAGTCACTTAATACGTAATCCTTAAGCGTATTAATATTATCGATCTGACAACCCTACAGATATAACGACTGCATTTTGATTTATTTAATACTAATCGTATTTAATCATAATTATGTTCCGTCTCTTCCTAAGGTGTATCCATTCATAAGAAAGACCGAATATCACAACCAAAAATAAGAAATAAAAGCAGCAATCGTTTTGTAATTGCTTTCAAATGACACAAGATAAAAAAAAAGAAAAACTATAATGGAACTACATACATATTTTACAGCTGCAATTTCTCAATCATATCTACACATCAATTAGATGATCACCAACATGTAGAGTAACCTTCGATGCGGGCAGATGGCACAATCTCCTTGCACTACATTCACACAAACTGACGTATGAACTATAATGTTTATAATCACTTGAGTATATAAACTAAGCGTACATCTTTGCTCATCATTCGAGTATCATCCTCCATCGAATAAGTTTGCAAGCCTGTGCTTTTAAAGGTACAAGTTTGTTTTTAGCAAAAGTTTTCGGTGCTGTGTTAAAATATTTGAGATTCGGGATTAGCAAAAAGAGGTCTTCTATAGATTTAAGTAACCTTAAGTCTATTAGAGTTCATTGTATAGGTTCCTGTGGGAATATTTCGTTTTGTTGTAGACTTGGGAGATTTTTTGGAGTTGTTACAGTGTGTATTTTAGCTTATCTTAGCTTTCAAGAATTTTAAGCGAAAGTAATAACAATAAAATTCAAGGCAAAATACTAATTTTGCAATAAATTAAATCATGAATCTATCAACAAAAGCTTTTTTATAATAAATTTTAATTCTAGTAGAAACAAATTTTATATGTCCACAAATATCAATAACTTTATCATATTTTTAACTTTTATTTGTTTTCTGCATTTTTTAAATTCCATCATATAAGATATATTATTTTAATAGAAAATTAATTCAACTTTATTATATGTTCTTTATTATATTACGTATCATATATTTTTAATATTTTGTATATACCAAAAATGGTTTTATCTTCAATTTATTTAATTCTGACGTGTATTCGATATACTACATGAGACACCTTCAATGAATTGATGTGCAAGAGAAGAATATAATTAATCAAGTATAGACTATTTCAATGACTAATAAGTGAATAATTAAAAAGATGGATAGGAAATTTTTGATTAGCTTTTCTTAATTGAAATGACAATTTCATTGATCAAATGAATGATGATTACATTTTTAACAGATGATTTTTTTACAGGTCCAAAGTCTTGAAGTAGAAATTAACAAGCCAAAATGAAGGTAAGATATTTTTTAAACAAAAAACCTTAAGTGATTAAATTTTGTGTTCAGGATATTTTCTTTTAAATTTGTTAATAAGTCACTGAAATTTTTATAGTAATGTAGTCATTTTGACCCGTTAACTTTGTAAAATTTAAGGTGCGTTAAACTTTATAACACCTTAAGGGTAGGGGTAGCGTTTAACATTAGCTTCACACGATCATTTCAAATTTAGTAGAAGAATTTCAATCCCTTTTCCATGTTGTTGCCCATGTACATTTTCTGCCTCTTACTATAAAAATAACAGATTTCCAAGAAACCGTGTATTTCCGGTTTCACCCCCTGAGCAATTTAAGATTCCGAAATCCTTTCTTTTCTCCAAAATCAATGGTTTAGATTGTGCGCTATGGCATATATTCGACTCTCTCAAACCTAAGTGCACGAAGCATAGGCGAGGCATACCATAACAAAATATACAACGTATCACCATTACTGTCAGGGTCCAGCGAGACCGTGTTAGCAGGCATCACTCATCATAAGAATGCCCTGCTTTGTCGTAGACTACACTTAGGTTACTACCCACTTTGACGGAGTATCAATAACTTAGGAAAAGAACTCGGTGGCGTTATATTAGCGTGTTCGTCCTGCGATCGTGCAAGTTAACCAACCTTCGCAATATCTGATTATTACATAGGTGACCAAAAATTTAATATTTCGAACTCCTTTGTGCTACGGTAGGCATGCTTAGCCATTCGTGCCGGCTAAACCTGCAGACTTTAACACTTCTGGTCTATTTTAGTCATTTTCCCAACAGTATTTTCATCCATAAAAGCCTTACTTGAGTGAGGTTGTGAAGATATTAATGGATAGATTATGGAATTTTCTTATAAACCAAAGAAAACATTGTTAAACTCTCTTCAATATTTTTATTTTTTCAGAATCTCATAGTTTGTACTCTTGTCATCGCTGCTAGTCTAGCGGAGCCTCCTGTAAATAACAGGTAAATAATAAGTTTTACAATCGTAGAACCTTCTTTGTTGATATTAGTACAATTCATTTTAAATTAACTGTACTCAAAAAGGCTGTTAAGGCTGTTAAGCTTTTACTAATAATACAAGGGAAAAACAATCGCTCCTACATATTTTATTCAAAATTTATTAAATTAAATATATTTAAAATAAATCTCAATTCCACTTAATAATAAATGTTCCCTAATTTAATTTAAGTATGGCGTAACTGTTAATCTGCATTTATTTGACTACCTAATTTATTTCGTATAATATAAAACTAATACACGCACAATAACGTTTAAAAAGATTTTTCGTTTTTTTGGATAATAAAATGGACGGAGAAATTATATAACACTTGAGGACCTACCTAGGAAGGTAGGAAGTACCTGTAACTTATTATAAAAAGTGAAGAAACGCGCGATTCAAGTTCTGCTATTGAGGAGAGATGCCACTATAGAACGCGTATAGTGGCGTCTCACTTTGACGATTGAACTTGCATCGCGCTAACAGATTATAGTAGGCCCTCTGATATCGGAAAAGTAGTGTCTGCTTATATAATTACTTACTCTAATATTTGACATGTCATTCCAGATACCTACCTCCCCAGAACTTCAACGGTGGACAGTCCCTCTCTCAAACCTATGGAGCACCAGGATTTGGCGGACAAAGGCATACTGACGCGGTATTCGGGTAAAAGGTTTTACTAAAACAAAATACTGTAAACTAAGGCGCAATTCTTTAATTATAACTCCATTACTTCATTGACAATAAAGGCACGTTTCGAAAAAGTGTTTGAAAAACGAAATTACGACTATACTAAATTACAAATAGAAAAGGAAGGCTACATAAATAACATAGTGACAAGATTTCCCCTTAAAAGTGTGAGAAATCCTACTAATAGTAAAAATGTGAAGTTTTTTTTGTTTTGATCTCTGTTATCTGGATGGAATTTGGCATACAGATAATTTATGAACAAAACAAAATAGCGATACTTTTTATTTCGGAAAATGGAAGTGATCCCTGGCGAAATGCGAGAAAATCTTTCTGTGATACACCGAACGCCACGCAGCTGAAACCGTGGGCGGAAGCCAAATTTTAAACAAAAACTTGTGCCATTTTTACTTGCTACTAATTCTTATATGTCCAACTGTCATTTATAAAAAGGTAAGAATCCATTTCATAAAAACAGGAACATTACAAAGGTTTTTAGGTAAAACAAAAGCATTGTTTGCCCTACAGATTTGTTGCAACCTAGAACAGCATCATTTATACTCTGTGGATAACTAAATGCGTGTACGCGTACATTTTATTTTATGTCACTTATTTAAAAAAAAAATTTCAGAAGCCGTCCATCTTCGAGCTATGGCGCACCTTCTTTCAATTCCCGCCCTAACCGCCCCTCGTCGCAATATGGCGCACCTAGATCCAACCCCCAAACTCCATCCAGCCAGTATCTCCCGGCCAGAAACCAACCATCCTCTCGGTACGGCGCGCCTAGAACACCTTCTTCTCAATACGGCGCACCTTCTAGCTTCCAAGCTCCTTCAACTCAGTACGGAACTCCCGAATACCAAGTTCCCTCAAACCAATATGGCGCACCTGGTTTTGGTGGTAAGTCTCAAAGAAGTCGATGGATTGCAACGAAACTTCGGCTAATTATTCTACGCATGCCAGGTTTATATATGGTCAGCAAAATCATTTTTAGGTTCTATTGTTGTATTTTTGATTTTCAGGTAACCAGTACTCTCAAGGTCAAGGCGCTAATAGGGCTTACCTGCCTCCAGGTCGCGGGGGATACTCCAATGGTGATGATGCCAACTCGGTACGTGATTGATCAAAATTTATTAAATCAATTACTAAAAAAATAAAATAGTGCGTAAAAAACGCTTTTCTCAATAATGCTGTTCCATGAGTTTTGAAATTACCGATTTTCATGGTGACGCCACTCCGAGGTTCCGAATTCGATTCCCGTCTTGGTCAATGTAGAAAAAGATTTTTTTCTATATTGGGTCGGATATGAGTATTATGGTACCGTCATTGTTTCTGAATTCCAAAACACATGTGGTTTAGCTACTTGGTTTCAGAATAATGTATGAATATTGTCAAATATTTATTAATTTACACGTGGCCATGTCATAGTTCAAATAGCATCCCTTTTGCATGTTATTGTTGATTGAAAAAATAAATAATTTCTAGAAAACCAACACCAATTCCTTAAGATCCAAACTAAAAACACTTCTCTTAAATAATAAACAAATAGGACACCTGGACAAATACATGAATAATTTCATAAAGAAGGAATTGTTCATCAAAAAATATTTACCACGTAGGTCACCTGCAAAAACGAATTTCATAGTGTCATTAACCGCAAGAGGTCGTTCCGTTTTATATAACTTTTAATAGCTGTTATATTCTCTGTTCAGACTTACCTGAATGCATTTTTTATACATTACAGGAGCCAGCTAACTACAGTTTCGAGTATATGGTGAAAGACGAACAATCTGGAAACGATTTCGGGCACATGGAGTCAAGACAGGGAGACAGGGCTGAAGGTCTCTACTACGTTTTGCTGCCCGATGGAAGGAAACAGGTAAATATGATTGTTAATATGTAATGAAATATTACCATTAAAATATTGTATGAGATATGATTTTTTCATATCAATATTTTACTCAGCGTGGTCTTATGAGTATAACAGCAGATTAACTTAGTTAAAAATATCTGATTGATCAAACGATTTTCAACTTTAAGCCTTATATATGGTTTCTAATTTAAGTCTCATAGTTAAAATATGTGTGCTTTCAGCACTGTATAAATATATTTTATAAGATAAATTATTATAATAGAAAAATACTAGAAAAAATCGATTCGGGTCACAAGTGAATTTTCAGGCGGGAATCGAACCCGCAACCTTTGGAAATCCGGTCCAATGCTCTCGCAATTGAGCTACCGAGCCTTGTGAACACTCGTTGAAATTTTCTAGTAGCTTCCTGATCTTACGCTGTAGGCCAGCGTTGTTTCATCAATGAGAGGAACATCCTCTCGTATTCAAAAGAAACATTTTTACAAATGTTTGGTCAATCGATTAAGATGAAACAGCCATTTTAGTTTTATAATTTCGACGAGTGTTTACAAAGCTCGGTAGCTCAATTGGGAGAGCATTGGACCGGATTTACAAAGGTTGCGGGTTCGATTCCCGCCTGAGAATTCACTTTTTTTAAACACTATACACAGAAAACTTCAAAACCAATTTTACATTTTGTTCTTAATTTAAAAGTCAAGAATTGCGCGATAATTTGTTAGTCGTTTTTTTTTTAATTTTGTCTAAACGACTGCAGTATTATACTTAATAAATATCCAAAATGAAATCTAGTTGTGGAAGTGAAAATTTTATGAGAAGAGCGCGAGAACTGAATAGAAAAGATGCTGCCCAAACAGAAATTGAGAACTTGCTTAAGTCTAGAAGTAAATAAATAGGACAAAATAATAAAACAATATTATGTCTATAATGTTAATTAAACGAATTATGTACCCTTTTTATTTTTTTCGTAGTTGTAGTATCAGGTTTTAACCAGAAACAAACTTCCATATTGCAAGCTTAACGAATTTTTTTCTTTCAGACTGTCGAATATGAAGCTGATGAAAACGGATACAAACCCCGTATTTCTTACGAAGACACCGGTTTAGGAGCTGGTAGTTATGCCAGGAACGGCCAATCTGGTTACCAAGATTACCAGAACCAAGGAGGCCCATACTAAGACTTGTGAAAAAAATACTCATCTTGATCTTAATTACAACGATACGTATTTAAGTAATGTTAGTCACAAGGTATCTGATTGTAAAAGTAATAATATTTTATACTTTAGGAATATTGGTGTTGGATTGGATTGTCGGAAAAGAACAAAGAAAATACTATGCTATTTTATTGTAAAGAGAAGCAATAAAATCGAATCACGTATTTGTAAGAATGAATTGCGATTTATCTAGCTGGCTGGCTTGTTTTTACATCATATTAACAGCTTTGAATGAAGTGAAATTACAAAAACTAATGACATAAAAAATATTACTACATTTTTACAAATCAATGATACCTATTTTAATACTCAGTTACCATTTAAATAGTAGAGATTAAAACATGAAATGGCGACAAAATATTTGTCCCAATGTAATGTTTTTAATATTTGTTATGCTTATTTTTAATAAGGCATAAACGACGACTTTTGCTGTGTTAAGGACTCTGTGCAATGCTCATTGTATATATCATTAGGCATGTAAGTTAACCTTATTTTGAATGTCATAAGGTTCAGTTTTTCTCTTTCACAAAGTCATATGCAAATAGATCTAATTATATACTCAAAAAATTTTTAATTATAAAGCTCTTGATTTCAAGAAGTATGATGGTAAGTTTAATTTAATTAGTTCTTTATAAAAACGGCGGTTTAACTCTAAATTGTAATAATCGTTGAAAATCGTTTTTACGCACAATTTATCAACAATCATAACCGTGTGATAAGAAATATATTCGAGTCTTTGTGAAATATAATTATTTGTATCAGTTTCATTTTTTACTCAATTTTATAATTTACCTAGGTAAAACTTAAATTCTGATTGCTACTATTGTATTTATTTACTATGTATGTTATACTTTTATATCATCAGCCCTATATCTTGTGGATATAGGGCTATATTGTAGCCCTATATCCACAAGATAATAAAAAAATATTGCCAGTATTTTTTTATTTTCGAAGTTATAATTTTATTTATAAACTTTTCGGTGTATTCTTTGTATATATCTAACCCACCTAGTACGCATATATATATGTAATTGTTCAAATTGTATGTTTCATGTTTTTTTTATATTATTATGTAGAAAAACTGATTATATATTGTAAATAAATAACACGTGTATACAAAAAAAGGTTTATTTTATTTTAATTTACAAATTCCGTAAACCAAAATTTAAATCAACAAATTACTAGCTATAGTTAAAGCTTTAAACTAACACTTTAAAATTTTAGTAGAATATATGAAATTAAATGAAAACAATAAAATGGAAATAACTTTATTTCAATGCACTAAAAATAAGTTGTTTCCAAGACGTCTTTTAACTGACAAGAAGAGCGGTTAAAAAAACAAATCACACAACGATATTTAAATGCATCATTAACGCAACGATAACAAAAACAGTAAAGTTGGACCATTAAATGTAAATTTTGTGAAAGAACCTATATATTATGATATAATTAAAAAAATTCTTTCGTTCAAATGCTAGTAAATTTTTCGTTACTGTCAATCTACACTAATATTATAAAGAAGAAAGATTTGTATTTTTGTATGTTTGCAATGAATAAACTCAAAAACTACTAAGCCGATTTAAAAAATTCTTTCATCATTGGAAAGCTACATTCTACGCTACGCTAAGTAACATAGGCTATATTTAATGCTAGAAAAATATAAAGAATTTTATCCACCCGTGTAAAGCCGGGACGGGCCGCTAGTTCATATTAGTTTAGTACCCATGCAGTTGCATGGGTGTACAAAATATATCTTAAATAGGCTATCCAGTCCAAATTGTTTTATAAATAGTGCAATAATACTAATAATACATTATACTTGTATCATTCGTTTGACATTAGACACCAAATTGTTTACTTACAATACAAATGAACTGTAGAGAATGGTTCAGCTTCAGTCGTTGCAGTAACAGAACATGTTGAGGTGAGGATGTTGTGCGCTGATGCATCGAGGTTCGTCATTGTAACTAGAAACAAACAATTATATTTATACGCAAAGCAATTTTTTCGTAAAACTATTTTTTTAGTAAATCGTCAATAGCATAAAGTTAATACAGGATCTTCCCACCATAACTACTCAACCGATCATCCAAACATGTTGTCAGGGATATATATATATTTAATGGGTTCGCTCTTGATCCCAGTCAAGCCCCGGGGCCAAGACTGGATCCACGATGGAACGAGCCAACCCAGAAGGTGCCTATTCACTCTGGCTTTAAAAACGGACGGGTTATAAGTACTCGGAACTACAGACGCAGGGAGAGAGTTCCACTCCTTTGCTGTGCGTATTATAAATGATGTTGAGAAGCGTTTGGTGCGACAGATAGGAATAGCAACCAGGGAAGAGTGGCAGCCCGCAGTGCGTATGGACGGCCGATGGAGAAAAGGAGATGGCGGGATGAGCATATGCAGCTTCTGAGCACACTCTCCAAAATACAGTCTGTACAAGACCGACAGACAGGAAACTTTGCGGCGCACTATGTGGAGGTGCCTAAGAGAGCTTGGCCATAAATACATTTTGTAAAAATCGGCGCAGGTACTTGTATTATACCTCAAACTATAGCTAAGAAGTTGATCTACTATATTATGTATAAATTATGTATGTAACTAGTACTTTTTTATAGTAAAGAGCATCTAAATACGATGATTGAAAAATTATCACGAAAACATCATAATTTGTATTTTTTTCAGGATCATTTTCTAGTAAGCTAGCAATGAAAATTATACAAGTATTATACCATTTTAGAAAGCTTATAATATATACTTTTTTTTGGTATACACAAATATGCTATATATTTATAAATATATTTACTAGAAATATTTATCTCATGACATATCATTTTTGCGTATCTGAAACTTTCAATTAGAGTTTTGACAGTTGCCGAAATTTGCCGAAGGTCTGTAAATGATGTTATTTGATAGGAAATTTAATATTTTTATACAGGAAGAAAAAAAAAGTTGCAACTTCATTGCACAACATAATGCTATCTATCATAACATGAAATAGTAATAATTTCTTAAAAATACGTGGGCGAATCTATTTGTTTTATTAGTTGATAAAGGTTACACTTGTGATATATTATTAATTGCGGTTTATGTTTTGATAATGTATCGAGTATTTCTCACCATTTTTAGTTCGCCTACAAAATAAATTATCAATAAAACACATAGGAAACCGAGTAACCACATAATGATAAATAGTTTTTATTCCCATACTTTGCACACGTTTCAAATCAGTTATTTAATATAAAATAGAGCATCTGCATACTGAATAATTACATACTGTTTTTCGTTCGTTATTGTCGTTATTAAAAGTGTATCTAACCACCTACTCTCTCGCAATGAGTGAATTCCAATGTACCAGACGCGACCTATGTCTTGTTTTGATTGAAAGTGACGGGAATTATGTTGTTGCTTTAACAAGTTATATACGGAAAAATTTTATCAACTTTTCTGAGGCAAATATCGCTAAAATTGTCGCTAGTGTACAAAAAAATCTTATTACGAACTTTCGTCAACGCTACACTAAATCTGGCAGAAATAAAGAAAAATTTTTAAATCAGAATAGCATGTGGTTGAATGCCACATTCACAGTAAATCTGGAAGATCCTACTTGTGAATCTGAACCTTCGACATCGACGGGGAAGCGAGGACGCCCTTCTAAAACCTACGAAGACAGTTCCGATAGAACACAAAGACGAAAAAACAAGGAGTTGCTTGAAACATGTGGCCTTGATTTTATACTGAATTCATATCTTCAAGGATTGAGATCTCAAGGGGAAACGGAAGAAGCATTCATTGTCGAAATTTTACGAGTATTACCCATAGATAAAAAAAAGTGAAATACGTCAAAATCTTTTAAATGAACCGGCACATTTAACAGCGTACTCTTAAGATGAAGCTCTCAGTATTTTTATAGAGTTGGACCTTAACATGGCACAGTATGAAAACATGAGAAATTGCTTAATTGCGAAGAACTGCGTATTATTTCCGTCATATAAATCAATTCAGGAAGCTAAAGGAATGTGCTACCCACCAAGATCAAGCATAGAAATTAATAATATTACAGCAAAAATAAAACTGCAAGATCTGCTGGATCACACTATTGCAAGAATTTTGAAAATCAATGGTGTATACAAAGCTGACAAAAAACATTTAATGCTGTATTCGAAATGGGGCTGTGATGGCTCAAGCGGACAAAGTGAATACAAGCAAGTCTTAACTGAAGAGGATGAGTTAATTTCTGACACAAATTTATTTATATCTTCATTAGTACCTCTGAAACTTGTTGATATTAATACAAATGAAACTTTGTGGGAAAACCCTGTTCCATCATCAGTAAGATTTTGTAGGCCCATTTTAATAGAATTTTCAAAAGAGACACCAGAGAAAACTACAAGTGTGAAACGCTCTCACAACAAGCTTAATCAATAAAAATGGTGAAAGTATTGAAATCAAACACACATTATTTTTGACAATGGTTGACGGGAAAGTGGCTCAAGTTTTGTCAGAAACTTCATCAGGTGCTGTATGTACTATTTGTGGTGCAAGACCTACAGAGATGAACAATTTAGAAAAAGTACAAAATAAACCTGTTGACGAAAATTCTTATCAATATGGGCTTTCGACTTTACATTGCTGGATTAGATTTATGGAACTAATTTTACATATATCTTATAATGTAGGCTTTGAAAAATGGTCTGCTACAACGACAGAAAATAAAGATTTGAAAAAACAAAAGAAGACATATGTACAAAGAAGGTTCAGAGAAGAACTTGGTTTAAATATAGATAAACCTAAGCAAGGTTCTGGTAACAGTAATGACGGTAATACAGCTAGACGATTTTTTCAAAATTATCAGTGCACTGCAGAAATTACCGGTGTGGATGAGGAATTGATAAAACGATTTTATGTTTTACTTCAAGTTATGTCTAGCGGAAAAGTAATTAATGCTACGAAATTTGGACAGTATGCTTTCGATACAGCACAACGATATGTTAGTAAATATATGTGGTATTATATGCCATCATCTGTCCATAAAGTCCTAATTCATGGGGAAAGTGTAATTCGGCATTATTCAGTGTTACCTCTTGGACAGCTCTCCGAAGATGCCCAGGAATCAAGGAACAAAGACTATAAACGATTCAGACTTCATCATGCTAGAAAATGCTCTAGAGTAGCTACAAATGAAGACGTTTTACATACACTTTTGTACACTTCAGACCCTTACATAACAAGTTTAAGAAAACCTTCCAATAAAAAGTCTATGGAACTTATAGATGAAGCTGTAGAGCTAGTAGAATAATATAATTCTATGTTATTTTCTTTTTCTTATTATATTTAATTAATAAGAGTAATTTTATGTGTTTATTTTGTATTAATTATAACATTTAGGTCACATTGTTTAAAATTAGTCGTAAATTTATGATAATTTTTCAATATTTCATGTTTTGTATTTTTTTACAATTATTAAATATATTTTTATATGCATAGACTGTATATTATTTTAAAGTACGTTTATCTCAGATTACCTAAAAAAAAAATCAGCTGTATATCTATAAAAACATGGAAGTTATAGATTTATGACCCGAAACCGACTCGATCTCCACATAGTGCGGCGGTGACCTAAGGTATGAAACCTTGCTCTTCACCAATTTGCTATCACCGATGAGCCTCTCAGCTCTGCGATAAATCGTGCCCAGAACAGCAAGTTGGTGTTTTGCTGAGCCGTCCCAGAGGTGGCTGCAATATTCCATGCAAGATCGGACTTGAGCTTTATAGAGAGTTAAAAGCTGTCCCGGCGTGAAATATTGCTTGACCTTATTTAAGACGCCCAGCTTTTTAGCGCAGTTTGAGCCTTGCACTCGATGTTGGCGCCGAAGTTGAGGTCTGAAGACGATAGTAGTATTTAAGTACGATATACATTTTCTATTATTATAAAAATTCTATGTCTATTAATGTTAAAAATGTTTGTGATAATCCACTTTGAGTTTTTATGGATAGAATATTTATTCGGGAAAAATTAAACATCTTTTATTTCTATGCATTTTTTGTATTAACTCTTGATTGTTCTTTGTTGTTGAGTACAAAATATAAAGATAAAAGTAATTCTAGAGAGCGTTACTTCGTTATTACGTTATTAATAATGTCAATTATGAGATGTCATTTTAACTCAAATTTCCATTACTTTGTTTGTTTTGTTTTGTTATGTTTGTATAACCCTCCTGAAATAGAAATTACTTATACTGGATCAAGCGTCTTTGCTTTTATTTACTTTTTTTCGCGGTCTTCAGTTGAAAACAATCTATTGTTTATCGCCATCGTTTCATGAAATAAATCGCTAATCGGTTAGGTTATCGCTCAGTTTACATTGTTTTCTTCACTTTTACTAAAACCTATCAAAAAAACGATAGCAAAATAAAAATTTTGTCAGGACAATATCGGACGAGACATCTAATATTAAATAAATGCATAATAGGTACATAAATGTTAATATTAAAAAAAAAACTATATTAATCGACTTATCCATAGAACAGAGTTCGATGTGATCATGACGCAAAAACTAGTTTCTTAGCTTAATGAGATAAGGTCCTATTCTGTTCTATGGATAAGTTTACTTATTACATTTAATTGTAATATGTAATATTTGTTGCTATACAATGCTTCAAATCGCGATCGCGTTTTAACCATACTTAAAGTTATAATAAGATATACAAGGTGTTACAAAAAACACCGCAAATAAATTAATAAATTAACAATGCGAAAAATATTGTCAACCCTAGTAAACTGTTACTACATAGAACCGAAATTATCATAGATTATTTAACAAAGTGACTCTGACTGAACGGATTTTAAGTTTTTGATTCAAAAATGTTTACAAACTCAATAAGAGGAATTAATGGCTTCGAAAAATGTCAAGTCGAATATAAAATGTTTTGTTGTCAATTTCAAATCTTCTAATCGATATCTTACAATTATTTCGTCTTTTAACCAACATTATTTCTAAAGTGAAAAATTGGCTGTTTTGTTGTTCGTTAGGAAAAAGTAAGTGATAGTTAAGGTTGAAAGAGACCTAACATAAAGTACCTATGTCTTTTAATATTTTTTTTGACTTGTAGTAATATCGATCTGAGCAGGTTGTGTACATTTTGTTATTGACTCTATGTCGTTCCACGGATATTAGGTAAAATGGCCCATTTTCCAAACTCCAGGTAAAACTTATAAGTCTGCTATCGTATTTACTGGCAAATTCAAACATGTTGTCAATTTATTATTATTTTTATGTTACAAGTGGTATTTCTCTTTCATTGGGTAACAATTCATCTGACTGATAAACTGTATCTAAAAAGCGAAAGATTTTGCCTTAGATAATAATTTTTATTTTGTCAGATGCGGACTTAATAGGTGGAATGCCACAGCAAATTTTTATACTTACGCGTTAGTCCTGGATATGTCCCTGTAGTTGATATCAAACTTGTTTTCCTTTTTGAAATATGTTAGGGAAGCTTCATAAACTCCAACGCCTGGGCCCACGACAATCTATAGCATATATGAATTTATTAAATAAAATAGACCTTAGTGGTTTTATATACATCAATTAGAGAGACTGAAGTTGATGCGCATATTAGTCTATTGTAAAAAGGCAATTTACCAAAAATAAATAACCGAAATTTTAAAATATTGAATTATTATAACTTAATCGTACTTAAAACAAGAAAGGAACCAAAAATAATTTATACTCAATCAGTGTACTTATTTTCTTTCATTCGATTTTTTTCAGTCTTTTTTTTTAGATTATAGTATTTAGATACTGGAAATCGGAAATTCAAAAATGCTTACCTTAAGATATAAAATATGCTTGTAAAAAGCTACTCCCCCTGGTCCTACCTGAGGGCTGTTATAGAAAAATATCACAAGAATACAAATTAAAAAAATGCTTGCCTTAACTTCATACACCTCTCTGTTAACGACGACCTTAGCTCCAAACTTGCCAACGTACCCGTCGACATCTTTTGCAGCCACGAACAAAATCATGTGTTTATTGGCACGCTGCCTCATCACCCAACTAATAGATGTAAGTGTTCGGGGCGCACAAAGAGTTCTGGAAACGATAACAAAACTTAACGTCATTGACAAATTATCAACCAATCGACTCAATAATATACATCGTTATATATAGAGTGAACATCTAATTAGCAAGCATAAAGCTTTTTGGATCTGCGATTTAAGCCGGAATTACATTATTGTGTCGGAGTGTGTCGTGGCGCGTTATGTTGTGGCGGCGACCGTTTACACTTATGAGGCGTGTTGTGGACTGCTTTGGCGCAATTTTCGTTCAGTTTCCCAGTAGTCTTTTGTGTGTTTGGGTCAGTAAAATGTTTTCTTCGAGCTCTGACAGTGATTTTGATGAAGATCTTTCATTTCTCTTTCTAATGCAATCAGTTCAAAGAGAAAGAAGAAAGAGAAGGTTTTAACTACATCCAGTAAACAGAATAAGAAGCAGTAGATGAGAATTTCTTGTCTCGTTAAAGAATTAGAAAGTGATGAAGAACGAACGCCACGCCAGATAGCCGAGCGTACTATTCTCGTGTGTTGTGTCGCGACATATCCCCTCCACCGTTGTGTCTCCGATCTAAATCGCCAGATGCCACCAGAAGGCGCCACGGCAGAACCCGACACAATAATGTAATTCCGGCTTTAGTCGCTTTTCAGAAGCTCAATGCAGCGACAAAACTATCGCACATAGTTATATGTACAATCGTAGCACACCAATTTCTCTATAGATGATCTAAATGAAGCGACTGGCTATTCTGTGTAACCGTACTAAAGCATTAGTGCTGTTCATAAATTTCATGATTATGATATCCCATTAAGTTAAAAAAGCAAGTCCTTCATTTTTCCCGGTTTATGCAGCTACATTAAATTCATGAATTATCCTAATGTTTTAATTTCTTTTGACTATAATATAAAGAAAATTAGTAAGTAATCAAATTGTAATTAATTCTTTTATATAAAGACTTTTTTATCTAAAATTATAAACAAAACTATGTCTAATAGTGTTGATTGCAATACTTCTAAAATATGTAATTCTAGGTCTTCTTTCAAAATAACATCTCATGTAACCATTTACCTAACTCAACCATTAAGAAGTGTACAAAATACGTCCTAAATCTAAGCCCTGTAATTGTTACATAATTATGTTTACCGTTGCTTATTTGGGGATTCAAAGCTGAGTTTCAAAGTAAATTAGAATGAAAAGAAGATATATTAATACCAATATAACCTAAAAGACCAGAAGACCTGTAACTGTCAGTTTTTAAATATGACAATAGTCACCTGTATCCCTCTGTAAGCCGATTAATATAATTCACTAATTCGTGGGCTACTTTTTGATACATAGGGTCCTTTTCTGACACGTTCTGCCAAGACAAGCAAGCGCACCAGTGCGGCTCAATGCCCGCTTCACTGCAAGATCTGTTTTTAGGCACCTAAAAACATTCAGTGCTTATCCGTAAATATGCTAAAGCGATGTTATATATCATCGAAAGGACGATCAAGTAGAAAATACCCTAAACACATAAAAAATAAATAAAATAATAAATAAATTCCGGACAACACAAAACATTTTTAGTACTAAACTAATTATAATAATATTTATTACATTCTCACCAATAAGCCTAGCCCAAAGTAAGTACTGTATGGCTTGTGTTATGGATACTAGGGTAACGAATAGACATACATATATGATACATAGATATGTAATAAAGGAATATATATAAAAACCCAAGACTTAGGTACAAATGCTCGTATTCATCACACTAACATTTGCCCCTTCCGGGACTCGAACCCAGGACCATCGGTGCGAAGAGCAGAATCGCTACCGTTGCAACAAACAATCGTTAAATATTATGGGTACTAAATAATGAATAGAATATATATTAAGTATTTAAACAACCATGACTCGGGAAAAAATACTTATATTCATCACACAAACATTCGATTCGAACCCGGAACCTTTGGCGCAGAAGATAGTATCGCTGCCGTTGCACCATACTTTCTATGTAATATTTGTCTTACTTTTGTGGATATAATAATTTACTCACAGGCTCTAAAAGCGTCATAGCTCTCGGTAAATCAGCCCCAGGAATTTTATAGTGATTCCAGTAGTTGGTCCAATCCAGAACATCGAGTATCGTAGCGTGTATATCGTGAGGAGTCGTCAGTACATTAGCATTATTTTTCAAAATCTTATAAACATTCGGACGCTTAGCTTTCAAGTCCTCTGGCAAAACTATGGCCATTAGAGGCAAACGTTCCTCGAATTTGCCTTGTAGTGTGTCTCTGACGTAGGCATACCTATTAAGAAAATATTATTTTTTATCTTTCGTTTTCTTTAGTTAACTACTGGGTGAAATCAAAGGATTTCAGTACCTACCTAGTTCCATGGTCACCCATCACCATCAAAAGTGTATTCTTCAACCTACCAGCACATTTGAATGCCCTCAAAAATTCTACTGTAGCATTATCAGCCGATGCAATCATATTGAAATCATCATGAGTAATATCAGCGATAAAAGTGAAGCAAAAAGACTTGCCGCCCAACCAAAAGAACTGGGGATAAAGGATTTAGCTTATTTAATTATACTAAAGTAATAGACTAAGAGGCAGTGCCTGCCAGACATACATTAAAGTATAAAAGCTGAAAATTCTTTTGCGTGTTCTCACTGGTGTAGGGAACAATGTTTGGGGGTTACATACCGTGAGTAACGGTGCCTCCGGAAGGTATCAGGTAATCTAGGGGCGTAGTACCTGAGCTTTTACTACTACGTTTATCCGAAAGAGACAGTATTGAAACTAATGAAAGCATTCAATTATATGACTGGGAAAATGATGAGTTTTATGGAAATTATGAAGATGACGATGACAACGATTAAAATAAAGATGATTAAATATATTATAATTTTCAAAAAAAAAATCAGCTTTATACTTTATAGTATGTATGGCAGGCACTGGCTCTCACTCTATAACCAAAGTTAGATAAAGAATATTTTTAATAAAAATAAATAAAGAATCTTAACGAATTTCAGAATTCATGTATTACATCCCTCCTTGTGGCCTTGTGTAGAGTTGAAATCAATTGCATAAAAGAACTGTTTAGAACCTACTTTGAGATATTCTAACCTCACAATGATATATCGGCGACTACTAGAATACCTGATCAGTGAGATTCATCATCAGCTTGTACCGCGGCGTATCTCCTACACAATAACGAGCATGTTGAGAGGGCCACAACTTCAAATGTGAAGACTGCTCTAGGTAGAACGAGCGGAGGTAATGGTCTGTTGGTTGCATACGAAATCCATTGAAGCGATATTGAAAAGTGCCAATCCATGGCATATCTTCAAAATAGGCTGTGCGGTAACTGGATGGAATAAGAAAAAAACACTATTACTGGAAAGCATTTATCGCTTTAAACGTGAGCAAAGCAGCTAAAGCACTTGTCAGCATCCAAAGAGTCTTTACTCAACTGGGGGCCATCAACAAAAATTACATAAGGTAACATCAGAAGTGTTTGAGACAAGCATTTAATAACTTTTTACTCAAACGTTAGCATACCGCCATCTCCTTTTTTCCATCGGACATCCAGACGCACTGCAGGCTACCACCCTTTCTTGGTTGATATTCCTACCTGTTGCACCTAGCGCTTTTCAAGATCCTTCATAATGCGCACAGCAAAGGAGTGGAACTCCCTCCCTGCGTCTGTATTTCCGAGAACTTATGACCCCACTATTTTCAAAGCCAGGGTGAATAGGCACCCTCTGGGTTAGCTCGTTCCATCGTGGATTCTGTCATGGCCCCCGGACTTGACTGGGATCAAGAGCAAACCCATTCTAAATAAAAAAAGTAAAATCTTAATTTAAAAAAATTGTATTTACGGCTCACCCATCTTCTTTCAACTTATAGAATATGAAAGGCATATCGTCCAAAGTCTTAGTATTCTTCACATTCTTCCTCACGTCTGGAAGTTCTAATTCTGTCAATCCAGTCAGAATTGGAAAGAAAGCAGCTGGCGTGCCGTCGCCTACTATATTATACCTGAAATTATTGAATCCATTTAATATTTACCTGGTTGTTACATAAATCTTTGTATGCCGGTAATAGATTTTTTTTTGCAAAAGTGTGTAAAACTATCCTTAACGAAAATTAAAGCCAAGACCATACCTGGGCAATGGTTACTTATGCAATAACTAAACACAAAATTTACTATTTTTTAAATATTGTTTCGTGAAATCACGTGGCAAATATCATTCAGGGCCGTCTTTAACCTATTGGAGGCCCTGGTCATATAAGAATAATGGAGCCCCTATGACTTTGTCAGAACACTTTTTTATAACAAAAATAGACAAAGTAAGTAGATAAACAAGGTTTCAGATTTGTCATTGACAGTAAATAGTATAATAGATAATCTAATTTAAATGGGGCGAATCACACATATTTAAAAATTATTTAAGGGTGCTGAAATTGGATTGCCGATTTGGGCGAGAGTAAAGTAGCTTCGCGCATGCAAAAGCTAATAAGCAAGTCGATAATATAGTCTCTAATTAAAGTTCGATTTACACTTATTAAATAAGTTTTTGAGTAATAAATGTCGGTATTCCTTTAGTGATCTGGTAGGAACTAGGGGCCCCTATCGATCAGGGGGCCCTGGGCATTTGCCCAGAGTGCCCAGTGGGAAAGAGGGTCTGATGTCATTCTTGCACATTCCAATTAATAAGGACATATGGGTGCATACACGTTATTTCTGTACTTTAAATTGTGTGTCATACTTCTTTTAATACAAAAACAACCACATCAACATCACATATATTTTTCTGAACTAAGTAGCTTAAACACTTGTGTTATGAAATTCATAAACAACGTGACCGGGTTAGCTAGTTAAAATAAAAATAGTTTCCAATCAAATATAGTCTCCGGCAAATAAGTTGAACATGATTTTGAAATCACGTGACATGCGCAGTACCAAGTTTAGGTACATTATTCACTACTGCGCATGTCACGTGATTTCAAAATCATGTTCAACTTATTTGCCGGGGACAATACTTTTGGTTATTTTAGTTTCATATCCATTATTTATAAGTGCGGATCGATAATGAGTCTTATTTAAACCAGTATAGTTTTGGAGCTGAAGCCATATATATAATATCTCTTGTATGATCTTCCTTGAGAGTCGTTTACGTATAACATTAATTACAATATCACACAAACCACTAACCCCTTCAAAACAGTTGCTTGCAACTCCTTAACGAGATACTTATAGCTGTTGGGCATCTTTCTTATAAATCCGTTGCGTGATGTGGAATCGAAACCAAATATCAGAACGTTTAATGCGTTTTCCCTCCCTTTGGTTGATCCTTTAGGGTTAACGGTCCGAAAACCAGCGACATGACCCGTCCACTTAGTAGGTAGAAACCTGTTTATTATTCAATCAATAGGAATGAAAAAATTTGGCACAAATTAAATGTACAGGTATAAGTCTTGAATGATACTTTAAAATACTTATAAACGAATACATAAATCGATTCTGTAAAATTTATCAATTTGATCATTGATCTATTTCCTAGTTTAGAAATAGTTTTTTAACCTATTGCAGTTATGCTTCGGCACACTATTGGCAACATCTGCATTTCCGAAACAAATCGATTGAAATTTTAGAATAGGTAAAGAAAAAAGTAACGTGTGTGGTCTTTTTATATCCAAAATGGAATATTCAAAGCTAATTATTAAATAAAAACAATTTTTATTCCAATGCACCTAAGCTCTTTTTAATATTTGCTAGTTAACCGATTCGTTGCTACATACAATTACCAGAAAAGAAGGCTACGAGCTTGCTTTACTTGAAAAATTAAGATAGTTTTATTTTAGGTAGATTTACCTAAAACTTAATTTGAAGGAGTTATCATCGATTTAAAATGACACGGTTCCAGTGGCTAGCGCCATACGCAAAAGAAAGTGATGGCACGCCAGACGTGCCATCCGCAACGAATCGGTTAAAGAAACTACATCAGATTACTGTATGTCATCCTGTCAGCATTATTTCTATATTGTTAATCAAAAATTGATTTTTTTTATTGAAAAACTGGTTTCTAATGTGTTTTTTGCAGTGATTTAAATCTAATGAAGCGTCCCGAATGACAAAAAATGTTAAACAAATCACTCACGCCTTCTGATCTGTTCCAGTACACGTCACTTTAGCGTGGTCACTTTTCACTAGTGTGTATGTTTCACCACCTTTCACATCAGTAGGTGCTCCTAAATGGTACTTAGCATCACTTTCATAAATAATATCACGATAAGAACAAGTTACATCTTTGCTTATTTCTAGAATTTGTGGCACCACTTTACATATAGAGTGCTAAAAGAAATAAAAATAAAATCTTTGATAAAAATAATTATTCAGTTGTAATGTTTTTTTAGGACTTAAAACTGTAATAATTTGTCGCTTTTGTATTATTTGTATTCTAATTTAGATTTTTTATACTTTTAATAAGTATGTAACTAGCTGTATTCTACACTGTCTTGCTCTTTAGTTGCAAATCAATTTACTTACGTAGTTATGTCAAACTCACCCAGCATTTAACCCAATCCAGGCCGGTACACTGAATTTGGGGCAAATCTTTATTAAACTGCATCACCTCCTTGCTGAATGGGTCTAGTCGTGGAATTTCACATCCGATACCCTTGTCTAATTTCAGTGCTTCTTGTAAACGCTTTTCTATGTGTCTGAACCAAATATAAGTCTTACAACAACCAAGTTTGAATAAATAAGTAGGTATTAGAATTTCAAGGTATTGTTGGTTGAAAGCGAACTGACTGATTGAAGTGGTTAGAAAATAGAAAAACTATTTTCTAATGATCCATTGTTTTACATTTTCAATACTCAGCAAAGCTTGTTTATGAATCCACAGTGACATAATACAACAAACCGATATCCCTTTGCTTAAAATAGAGTTTGAATTTTAAATACTAGGCGATTCAGTCGTTAAGCATAAAGCTACGCTAGCGCCATATATTGCAGCGGAGCGTAATACCTAAATTTCAGAATTTCAAAATTCGGGCTTCTTTCTTCCATCACAATCAGGTCCTAAACCTGTTGATTCGATTCCACACAAAAAATATTAAAATCGGTTAAGAACTCGGGAAGTTATGGCGTAACAGACATTGCGCCATTGAAGCTGATCCATGGGAGCTACGCTCCAAAAACATAAGCAGTTTCAAAGATCTTATGTATTTATCATTCAAAAACACTCAACTGCAGTTATCAATTTCAATTGGTAGAAGATGAATAGAAATTCAACCATTATCATAAATCGGTTGTAATTAGATTACACACGTAAATAAAATTGCGAATTTTAAAAGGTATTTTTATTCTTTTTACTTAAAATTAAAACAATAATTTTACCTCTTTGTTACATACAAATCCGGTTCCAGTGTAAGTTTTTCACTGAAAAGCGTGTAGGAAATCACACAACAGATTACCATTACCAAAATTAAGATCTTATTTTTCTTAGAACGATACCAGTTTTTCATGTTGACCCTTATCTAAAGAAAAGAAGAAAGATGAAAACATCGGAATTACAGTGATTTTATAGCATGCGGGCACCTGCGACAGCCAGCCATTAAACTGCCTTATTTTTGCTTTTTTCGTATACGCTTAGCCTAATTTCCAATGATGATAAATTGAATTGAAATAACAGATTTATTATTACTTTAAAATTGAATTACATATTATTATTTCTCACTGTCTTCTGCAACAGGCACTCTATTTTCGCAGCAACAGCAATAAATGACTGAATATCCTAGAATCTTATTGGACGCAAATTTTATAGATTTTGAGATCTAAATTGCTTTCTATGATGTGGATAGACTTGGTCAGGCAATTTAGTTAAGAAAGAGAGAAACATTTATTGACCAAACAAAAACAACAAGCAAAATAAATTAAACACAATAATTAATATACACAAAAATAATAACATTTGATATGGACAACAAGTACAAAAGGTCGATCAGGTCCCGGTCTTAGCTTGTGCTGTCACGACACGAAGGCGTGGCAACGTTGGTATTCTGGCGGGTCCAGTTGGTGCGCGGAATACGGAAAATTCAAAATATTAGGGGTTAAAGTATGAAATTGCCGATTTGTACTGAAAATCTATATTGTTTATTTTTTAAATTTTTAACAAATTTATTTAATCAAAATAGTTGCCATTATTATCTATACATTGCTGCCATCTAATGGGAAGGTCATTAATGCCTTTGCGATAGAATTCCGACGATCTAGACTGCACAAACTGTGTGAAAGCATTTTGTACTGCCTCCTGGGAAGAAAACTTCTTGTCACGTAGATAATTGTCCAAATCACGAAAAAAATGGTAGTCCGTTGGAGCAAGGTCTGGTGAATACGGAGGATGACGAATGGTTTCTAACTGCAGTTCCTGAAGGGTCAAAATGGTTTCTCGTGCTGTGTGAGGTCTCGCGTTGTCGTGGAGCAATAATGGTGAAGATCGATTCATGAGTCGGGGCTGTTTTACTGCTAGTTTTGTCAACATGGTTCGGAGTTCGGCACAATAGACATCTGCCGTTATTGCTTGACCAGATCGGAGAAAACTATAGTGAATAACACCATGCTGAGACCACCAAACAGTTACCATTACCTTTTTATTGGTAAGTTTTGCTTTAGGACACTGTTGTGGCATTTGACCTGGGGTCAGCCATTGCATTTTTCTTTTCCGGTTATCATAAAGAATCCACTTTTCATCACATGTTACAATTCGATCCAATATTCCTTCATTTCTGTACCGGTTCAACAAGGCAACACAAGTTTCAACACGCGTTTCTTTCTGCAGATCAGTCAAATCATGAGGCACCCATTTTTCGTATTTTTTTATTTTATTGATTTGACGCAAGTGAGTCAATATTGTGGGTAAGGTAACGTTAAACCATGCCGCTAATTCCTGGGTACTTTGACTAGGATCGGCTTCCACTATCTCTCTTAATTCATCGTTATTTACCTGTGTGGGCGGTCTTCCTCGTGGCTCGTTCTTTAAGTCGAAATTTCCATCACGAAAGCGTTTAAACCAAAATCGCACGGTGCGTTCATTAGTAGACCCCTCTCCAAACGCAGCATTGATATTGCGGGCTGTTTCTGCCGCGTTAGTTCCGCGTCGGAACTCGTATTCAAAAATAACTCGAATTTTCGCAGTATCCATCTTTCTTGTCTAAATTGAATAACAAAAACAATTGAAAGTCGATATTCAAATGTTTTACATTTTTTAAAAAAAGAACATCATAGAAACCATTTAAAAAAAGTTTCATTCGAAAACCTCAAACCATGAAGATTCTATGTCAATTCAAAGAACCTATTGCAATAAAACGGCAATTTCATACTTTAACCCCTATTATTTAAATTTGATATACAGAAATAACAAGATATAATGGAATAAGTAAGCTAAATTCAAAACAACAATTAACAATAAGAAGACTAACGCAGCACATTACATAAAAAAGAAAAAAGTACAATAATAAAAAAAGAAAGAATTGTTCGGTGTGTCATGTCTGTCTGCAATGGCAGAATGCATCTCGGTGGTGTAGTGCTTAGTGAATATATCATGTCCTGTTAAGGATTTTATCCCTTATCCATTAAACAAGAACGTTCAAAACTATGCCATAAAACAAAAGTTGAAAATTTCTTTCAAACCTCAATAATAACGGCACAGTCACCCCAAGTAAAGCCTTTTCACTTCTTTCGTTTTATGGGGCCCAAAAGTCAAGTTCTTTTTCCAAGAAATATCCGAACATCTAATTGAAGCTACTAAGGATAAGAGATCTAGCAGCTTCTCCGGTAAAAGCATAAGTAGGTATAGCTATCCAACGAGGAAACGCTGCCAGTCTTTTGCATTTTTCATCAGTACCGGTGAGGCTGATTCTTACCTTTTTTCAGTATATCTTTACCTTACTTCTGTTTTCGTTTAAGCTCATAATTATGTCTTTATGTTGAATCTAGATTAAATTTATTACCCTGCCACGACTGATAACAACATTAGTTAAAGAATTGTCTAATCCCTGATCAATAGATATGATGTGTGTGACTGATGTGCGGTAAACACCCTGTAGTGACTCACCCAGAATCTTACAAGCTTTTTTGTCCAGTTCCTGGTATCTCTCTTTAAAATATCTTCCATCAAACCGTGATGATGGAGATCTTTTATACCTTTACTTGCGTAAAACTGTCACGCAAAAGGAGGAATGATTATGTTTCAGTTTATAATTTTCTGTTATGTTTACAGATTAATATCGTAAATGTTGTCAGCCAAGGAACATCCAAAGAGAACCTAAATGTAAGTATATGCTAAGGGAGTACCTATATACCCTTTGATACTGGGAAAAGAGAGCCAATAGTGAACCAAATCAGTGATTTATTCTCGTAATACAGCATCTAACTCTTGCACTTATATACTTTGAAAAATAGTTAGTTTTTTTTATTTTTGAAGTTAAACTTCTTTTAGCGTTATAAAAAAATGATGAGAGTGAAATTTTAAGATGCACGCGGATCACTGTGACACAAAAGTAACAGATTGAATAAACCAGCAAGATGAAGTTGGCCGCTAATTAGCTCAAGTTTTCGTTAGAACTGATAACTAAGTTCAAGGTAGTTACTCAAATATTTATGAATGTGTGTGTGTGTATGTGTAATTTTAAGTTATATAATAACAGTGGTTAACAATAATTTATATAACATTATAATAAGTAACAATTTTATTAAAAGTGGTTTAATTTTATAAACTTTTTAAGTGCGTTTATTGATTTGAAGTTAATTGTCGGTATGTATTCTTTTTGTTTGTTTATAATATAAATTATTATTATTTTTACATTTTTATTAGTTAAACAGTTTATTTTAATGTGTTTTGATATATTACTTGACCAGACTATACAGATATATAGAAAATCTATTAATTTTTTGATGCTTTTTACTGATCACTATATAATTTATAAATTTATCTTTCTTTTCACAAATAAAGCGTTCTGGCACACGGGAAGAAACTTTTAGTTATCTTTGTTTAGTTACGCTTACGCTAAAGAAGTATAACTTCTTACGTGAGTACATAAGAACACAGCTGTTTGTTTTCAAGCGTGCCTATATCAACGCTACTTATAATTGATATTTATAATAATTACTAGTAAGCAATATAAACCTCTAAACACACACACCCGAAATAAACTTCAACGATATAAGAAAAAATTGCTTTATCACTACATAGTATAAAACAAAGTCGCTTTCTCTGTCCCTATATCCCTATGTATGCTTAAATCTTTAAAACTACACAACGGACTTTGATGCGGTTTTTTTTTATAGATAGAGTAATTCAAGGGGAAGGTTTATATGTATAATACCTGCATAATATAGTAGAGCATTGCATCCGTGCGAAGCCGGGGCGAGTCGCTAGTTATATATATTTTCCTTAATAGAAAATTTAACATATATGTGTACCTACATTTTAACGTGGTATAACATAATGTTGGAAGATGTTAACTACTATATACCTAATCAACGCACTTGTACAAACAGGCACTCACTTATGAAAATAAGAATTTCAAATTAATTTCGTGCAAAGTTATTTAAGGGAATGCAAAGAGCAAAAACTCGTCCCACTTACCAGTTATTTCTAATTTTGATTTAATATGCTCTTTGGTAACAACTGTCAACCGTGCCATAGCCCCAATACCTCCCATTGGAATGTCTTGGTCACAGGGCTATAACAATTAAATGTGTATATAACATCTATGCTGTTGACATTTGAAAATTTCCCGCGTCTGTAAACAGCACTAAGTACAGCAGCCATCTTAGAATGGGCGGAGATGAAATGTTATGTGGTTACTAAGGAAATCTACTTTATTCTAGCTGTTTCCGGTGTTTTCGTACATTTATTCTTTTTTCTAATCAGAGTGTTACCAACCATTAAAAAAATAAATGCCACTGTACCTTTCTAATTATTGTAAACTTATCGTAACAGTAACTATACATTACATTATTTTACTACCAGTTTTCAGACCAAAATATCAACAAATCTCTGTCTGAACTTCTATGAACAGGAAACACACCGTACAGGGCACAATATGTTATATTTTCTTAAAAAGTCATGATTTTGTGAGGCGATGATCTAAACTTATATTTTTAGTTTAATTACACTAAATAAATAAACAATTTAAATGGGAATAACAATTTTATATGTAAGGACCTAATAGAATAGGGATGCTTAAAAAGAAAAAGTAAGACGCCATTTTATCAATCGTTTATTTAATAGTATTATAAACAATTCAATTACTACACAAATAAATTTTCCCAGCGGAACATTTTTTTAAATAATTACAATACAAATATCATCTTCAAAGTAATTATGAAAAGTAACAGATATTAAGTCTCGCAACTATAATATTCTACATTGTAGATTTTATAAATCTTACTATGACCAGAGCAATAGTATTGAATAAAAACATAACGACAAATAAAATTATCAAATTTTATTCAAGAAATTAATTAAATATCTTTCTATTACACCTTTGTGAGAATTGTTTTTATTATAATTTATTGTAAACATTATGAAAGAGTTTTTGAATTGTGAATAAATGATATAGAAAGTATAAGTTTAACACTGAACATGTTAATACACAGATATACTAATATAAAACTGCTGTTTTACTGTTGTTACCTTTCATTTTGAATTATTTTGATCAGTGATTTCGTGGCATTATATAAAAGTGGTCAATATATAAGCCATAACAACTGGCTTCTTAATGTGAGCGCTTAAAAATTAATAAAGCATAATAAATAGTAAAAAAGTTCACTTAGTGAATCGTACAAAATTAATCTTATTCTATAATTTTCCTAAAAAAAACTTAATAATACGACCGCGTCCTTAATTTAGAACATTTGCACGAATCTGATTCGAACCAGTGGTTTCAGCTTCAAAAATATCAAAAAAAGTCTTAACCAATTAAAAAGTTATACTTAAAAAAAATAAAAAAGCAAACAAAACTACTAAGACAGTCGGACTCGAACACGGGGCAGTCATTTTCGACGAATTATCACTTGGAAACAAAATATAACGTTCATTATATAAATTTTATTCCCCTACCAGGATCTAATCCTACACCTTTGGCTATCATAGTTGAAATGTGTTTTATAGCAAGTATTAGCACTCAATACGTTCTTAGCATTCAAGTCACGCATATTGCAATGATATTAATTAATTAATGCAAATAAGACAATTATCACTTTTAACACCGTTTCGTTTGAAATTAACAAAACAATGCTTTAACAATGTCATATACATAGGTACGTGTTACACGTACCTACCTTATAATTTTCGTATGAAGCATCATACGAAGCATCGAATAGTTAAAAATCGTATGCTCTTCTCACCGCACAATCAAATGAAATGCTTAAAATAGGATTTGTACGCAGACTCTTTATTTCAGTAAATAGCCAACTTTGAAGAGGTTCTTTATAATTAAAAGTACAGTATATATTCCCAAATTTAACCCTTTTTACAGCTTGCTCTGTACCTCACTCTTTTTTGAATTCTAGCTCTCGTATTTAAGGTCTTAGTGCGAGTCCACGCGTCGATATTCAATAAAGTCTGCGTAAAATATTACTATGGAGTTTTGTATGAGCGCCCCTACCTGTAACCATCCCGAACTACGAATCTTCATAGAAATCTGTAAAGCGCTCGATAAAGAGTATTAAATTTCTCAGATCCGATAGCAATGGTTTACTTAATATAGAGATCACACCTTCGAGAGATCTAGACAACAATAACGTGCTTTTATACTGCATAAAATCACTGAAAACCAAAGAGAAACAATTCATTGTTCGTGCAAAGTTCACAAATTTAGACACGACGTTCAAATATCTCAGAAAACTAATTTACTTTGGTGTCATTCTAAGCATTATTTACCGGTGATACGGTTCAGTTTTCCAGTTTACCGGATGAAAATAAATTTACATATGAATATTGTGCTATATTACCTACAGGTACATAGCAGTTTAATCGTTTGATAATTGTAAAACTGTTACAATACAATGCAATAAAGTGCAATCATTCAGATTGGGAAGTAAGGGTATTTTATATAACAAAAAATATACAATACAAAGTTTAAAGCTCTAATAATTTTAAATAAAGCAACCGGAATCTTGTATAGATATATTTCTTTTAATAAAAAAAACAGTTTACCATACGGTTTACTAAACAAGCGAACCATAGCACGGGCAAAGAATGCATGCTAATCTAAGTCTAGTACTAAATATAATTTGTAGTCATACTATTACTAAATGAGTAATGTTACAAAAATACTAGAACATTGGCATATAATGCACCAACGACTTAATGAAATACGAAGATTTTAACAATTTCTTAGAACTGGCTTTTTTAACTGTCTATTCGAGGATAATCGAGAGTAATAAAATAAATCCAATAAAATATATAAATAAATTCACATTAATTGAATTAACTTGGCATTTATTCCTGTTTTTTCTTATATTTAATCCTGACGTTTTAAACTCCTTTACAGGACCAATGTTCACAGGATGACTTAGTGAATAAGGTAAGTAATTACTTAGGTTAATAACCAGTAATATAGTTTAAAATATTTCTGTTTGTCACGAATACTGAACAAAAACAGTTAACAGATCTTAACAGCGCACCAATTTTGGTGTGCACAGCGATCTTAGTGAGCTGTCAGTACGTAAATAATATTGTTAAATATTATTAAGATGGCACTGGTATAAGGTAACCATCCCTAAAACATAGAAGACGATTTTGTGCGTCTTAAGTACATTTTTATAAACTACGATACCAACTAAATTAAAGATACTTTATAAAATTAATGTTTACATTTTATTTAAATTCAAATCATTTATTCGTATATTTTATTGAAACGAGATAGACCGTTAATACAATATCACAATTTATTACAATTTTAAAACATAACTCATTCATAATTTTTTTAAGTTAAATCAATAAATAAGCGGTAACTTCTTCTAAAGCAAAAAAAAATTTTAAATTTAAATAAAGCAGCCGATCTTTTCCGTTATTTTAAATAAAGATTCCTTTGTATGAGACAATACCTGATAAATGGATAGTTAAACTGGGCTGGCCTTGATGAATGATGTGTTATACATTATTTTTTAGTGAAATCACGCTTTGGCAACACTGAACACCCTACTTAAACACACATTAGCGGATTATTCTACAATACACATTGTTTGTTGCTACATGCGTTACATTCTGTGTAATTTTTTTCTATACATAAACAAAAGTCATTGCCTGTGATTTTTTTTTTGGATAATACTATTTGGTTTTATGCACAGCATGCATCTGTTTCGGTTTCCTTGTTTTTATTTATATACCCAATATAATATAAACAATATTAAAAAAATAGTAAAACTTCAGATCTTAACAATATACTAACTAGCTGTGCTAGCCGTGCTTTCAACGCTCTTTTTTGCTGACAATACATAAACCTTCTATGGCATGTGTAAAATAATTTACTAATATTTTTGCAATATTTTAGACTAAGGGTCTATGCACACTGCGTTTTTAAACGCGCTACCCATTGTTTTTATATCAATTTTTTTCAATACTAAGACGTTTGTATCGATACAAATGCACGTTAGCATAGTGTCTGTACCGATGCATGCGAGTGACTAAATTTATGCAGGCATTCAAAGGCAGAACTTTGAATTCCTACATAAATTAATTGTCCAGCTGCTTTTCGCTCGCGTTTGTATTGCAACAAGCGCGCGTTAACGGCGCATTGATAAACTTGGTGTGCAAATCTGTAAAACTAACTTACAAAAGGTACAATATTGTATGGTAAAATTAAAAGACTATAGGGCTAAACTAAGAAGGTTCCTGTGTCTGCGATTATTAACCCTATATATAACAAAGTCTTAATGCCCAACCGTTTAATTAAACAAATGTCCCAATCAGTCTATATTAAAAGTATGTAAAAAAAAATGTATAAATATAGTATTTTACTAAATTAATAATAACTTTATTTAATTTTAGATTATTAAAAACGTGAGTATGAATCAATCAGTAATTAGCAAACCAATTTCACGAATACCATATCGTTATAATTATTTTAGTATTAAAATACTTAAGGGAGATTCCAAGGTAAAAACTTGAGATTCCTGGGACAAATTGAAGTTATTAAAGTATATATTAGAATATATTTACTAACGTAAAAAATAATAAAAAGTGAATTTCGCAACTAAAGCTATACACACAATAACGGTTCAAACAAATGCTACAATTGTCAAGAAATACAGATCAGGGCTATAACCTAACCTTGGACATAGATTCTATGTATGGATGCATCTATTCGTTAAATAAAAAACTAAAAGAAATTGCAATGACGAAACTATTAATAGAAAAATAATAGGTTAAGTTTTAATATAAAATTCGTTCTAGTTTGACTCAAATGTATTGTATGTGATATAAAAGCAATAGTGTTTTATGTTTAATGAAGTAGAATAGTAAATCCATAGTAATATTATATATGCGAAAGTAGCTCTGTCTGTAACGTTTTAACACGAAACAGCTAAAGCGATTCTAATAAAATTTGAGATTAAATAAAACATAAAATACTACTAAATCACTCTCACTTAAAACGTAAGGTCTGTGAATATTGAGTTACATTAAATCAGCTATCGATACCTTATTATATGCTTAAGATCAACTTTCAAATTAAACTTACGTAATATAATACCATTTCATAGTTTAAATAATTTTAAAAAAGAGAAAACAAACACATTTTAAAATTATACACAAAAAAAAAAAAAAAATATCCAATTTCATTTTAAAAACACTTTTCGCGCCAATTTTTCACGCGATTACGATTAATACGTCGTTTTTCATATAAAATCGTCAATTGTTAGAATAGAACGGGTATAACATGTCCACATCAATATTAGCACGCGCGTATATTACTTTGTATGAATATTTTTCTAGCTAATGAGATTTCTGAGGAATAGAGCGACGAATAAAGGCAGATCACGACGAGTACATTATATTTATACAAAATTATTATTTTAATACAATATTGATATACTTTAAACCTCGATTTTATTAGAAGACAAATCTTCCGCATCACTTGTCGCCCGACATGTCGCGTGAAGTCAATCGAAATCAACCGACAATACACGACATCTTACAAAATTATGTCCTTCATCCACCTTTCTTTTTTCAGACAATGTCTGCAGCGTTTGTCCCTCCAACTTAAGGTGCATTTTCACTAGTTGATAGGAAACACATACGGGTTTGCACGAGTAAATGCGAAGGGAACAAAATAAAAACAAATGCTAAAACAATACTTATTTCTTCTCTCTTTTGAGAGTTACTTGGTTTCTGCAGACAAACTATTTTGCAGGACTTTGTCTAAGCTATAAGATTGGATTGCAAGGTTTTAGTGATAATAAATAAAAAAACCTGCATTCGAAAAAACATTTTCACTGGTCGATATGGGAAAACCCGTATGTGAATTATTACTGGGTTATGAGTAAAAAAATATAATTTCGTCTGTGAGTAACGACCGCGGGCCGATTTTCGACCTAATTGTCGATGGACGAATTTAACTAGTCTGTTTACTCATTGGGTCATTGTTTTTTGGTTAAAGTATACTTTAATGCGAAAAGGCGAAAAGTTTTGGCGACATGTGTCGCGTAAGTGCAATGCACTTAGCTTACTAATTAAAAAGCATAATTGTATATGCATTGTAGGTTAGGTTAGGAAATATAATTCTTTATTCATTACCAGCCAGCAAGCTATATCAAATTATGCCTTTTAATATTATGCCTATAATAAGGGAACCGTTGAGTGACATATTACCTAACGACAGGATTGGCAAGACAGTTTCCTACTCAATAATGGTCACTGCAAAGCGCAGATTGAATACACAAATGAGGTGTTTCCACTTCCGAATAGTTTTAGGATAAATAAAAACTATTTTTTTAATCGATCAGATTACGAACACTGGACAGACCACTTTCAGGTTTTGTATTATAAATGCATTGTAGAACTTAATCGTAAAAATTGTAAACTCTCCTATAGACAAACTGAGAATAAGTATTTTACACACACACACACACACACACACACACACGCGCACACAATCAGTCATTGGTATTCGAGTGAAAGAGACAAAATGCCTGATAACTATTGAATGATTAGTTATAGTAAAACACTGCTTGACTATAGCTTGCCTAGTTGAAGCGAGTCCTAAGGCTGTATGAAGAGTGTTTGGCTACGTATAGTTGGCTCAGTCGTTACAATAACAGAACATATTGAGATGGGGATGTTGTGCGCTGATGCAGTGGGGTTCGTCATTGTAACTAAAACAAAAAATATATAATGTTAGTACGAATAACGCCATCTATTGGTGTTGGTTAAAGTAAATTATTGCCAACACTATTGATATTTGTTTTAAGGTAAAAGATACTAAATAATTTCTCAATGATAATAAGAAATCAATCTTAATAAGTTCATAAACGCCATATTCAGCGTCGTCATTTTAAGTCACATTTAAATATATTTATATTTGTGTGCTTATCACGCAACACAGCTGCAACTGTAGAGAGTGGATATGTATCAAGAGACAAAACTGTTATGACATACTCTGCATGTTGTAATTAAGAATGAAAGAATTGACACCAATTTTAATTCAAAGCAAAATATACATTATTAATATACACAAAGGTAATAAATTTGTTTAATACTCACGCGTTAGTCCTAGAAATATCCCTATAGCTGACGTCAAACTTGTCTTCTTTCTTAAAATATGTTAAAGAAGCTTCGTAAATCCCCACGCCTGGGCCGACGACGATCTGTCAATAAAATGCGGGTTTTTAAACGCATATTTAATTTCAGTTTATTATTTTGTAGTAATTTTGCGGAGGTCTAACGATCCCGTTGTGTTCTACTGTCTATAACAGTTAAAACATAGCTGAATGCGGATTTGTAAAATAGAAATGTGTCAAAGTTTAACTAAATAAATTCTTATTTTCCAATTCGTAGAGTTTAATTTCAATTAAGTATATCTGACAAGTTGTGCGAAACCATGCTTAACACTTTTGTTATGGTAATTGGAAAGAACCAAGGTGCTACAACCACCGAAACTTCGAGCCGAGTCGATTTTTTTCTAGTATTTCTCTATTTAAATAACTTATGTTATAAGATAGCATTGAATAATGCAAAAAATATATAAAAATTATAAGACTTAATGGCTGTTTCATCTTAATCGATTGTCCAAACATTTGTAAAAATGTTTCTTTCGAATACGAGAGCATGTTCCTCTCATTGATGAGACAACGCTGGCCTACAGCGTACAAATTAGAAAGATACAAGAAAATATCGACAGGTGTTCACAAGACTCAGTAACTCATTTGGAAGAGCATTAGACCGGACTTTCAAAGGTTGCTGCTTCGATTCCCGCCTGAGAATTCACTTGTTATCCGAGTCGATTTTTTCTAGTATTTTTCTATTTAAATAATTTATGTTATAAGATAGCATTGAATAACCTTGACTTGATATATCTCTCTGTCGACGGTGATTTTGGCTCCGAATTTGCCAACATAGCCGTCAGCGTCTTTGGATGCCACAAATGACATCATATGGTTATTGGCCAGCTGTCGCATCACCCAGCTGACCGAAGTAAGAGTACGGGGCACACATAGAGTTCTGAAAAAAAATCACACATTTTTAATTTTCCAGACTAACTTTAAGTATTTGAGTAAAGTAAAAATATTGATCAAGCTAAGCTTAACAGTTATAATTTTTTTTTACACCAATTTAGCCTACACATTATTTAAATGTATTATGAGGTATATCCTTACTAATATTATAAATCGGAAAGTGAGTTTGTTTGTTTGTTTGTTTGTTCCGCTTTCACGCCGTAACTACTGAACCGATTGCTTTGAAATTTTGCAGACGTAAAGATAAAAGTCCGGATTAAATAATAGGGTACTAGGGATTTTTATCCTGGAAAAAAATGATATTCCCGAGGAAAACAAAAATATTGTTTGCTCGATGGATGGATTGTAGATGGCGCTGTGTGTCGTTTAAAACAAGGTAAAATATTGCAAAAATATAAACATGTAAATTTAGAAGCTAAATGATACGATAATGAATCCCCGACAATGAGGAATTCCCGAGGGATGACGTACAATTTGTTTTATCGTCTAAACTGTTTTTTTTTACATCTACTTATATGTTGCAAACGAATATGAACAAGTAAATTTTGAAGCTAAATGATACGAAGATGAATCCTCGAAAATGAGGAATTCTCGAGGGATGACGTACAATTTGTTTTATCGTCTAAATTGTTTTTTTTTTCATCTACCTACTTATCCTGAAATCACTAAAGTCAACGAATTACTAATTGGTATAAGTATTAGTTACGTTATTTAGTTCTTGAGGTATGCGATAGATGGCGCTGGGTGTTTTTTAAAACATGGTAACGATGTGTTTTTTAAAATACAAAAGAAGTGGAATGATAGCTAAAGCTATTTATGATAAACTAATTGAATCCAGCGTTACATCGCGCTTCTTAGATTTTTCCGTGGGAATGCGAAGTTTTCTTATAGTTGTGCTTTATACCGCAATATAACCGAATTCCACGCGGGCGAAGCCGCGGGCGGAAAGCTAGTAAGAAATATTTAATGAAATAGTTCAAATTTCATGATCGATCATATGATTGAAAAAAATACAGGGGATTGTCTGAATCTGGAGGGATGACACCTGCTTAAAATGTCAGTCTCATTTTAACGTTTTATGATTTGACAGCAAAAAGTTTATTAATAAGTAGGTTAATTTCTTAATATTCATGACATTAATTAACCTGTCTTTAGCGTTTTGATAGTTTTTTTATTCATTTAAATTTTCCTGGTGATTTTTATAGAGAACTTAACAAAGAATTTATCAAATTGCAAATGTTATGCTATGCCGAATAATTTGAAATATTTTCGTAAAACCTGTCAAATACCCTCTTCTAATTTTTGTTAAACATAAATTGGCTCTTAGTGAAACAGAACCTTAAGATAGTATCAAACAAGATTCGTTTTTATACCCAGTGCATAAAGTGCAAGTAAATTAAAAATACATAATATTTTACCTGTATTCTTCTGTCATTTTATTGATGTAACGAACTAATGCTTGGGCAACTTTTTGATACAGAGGGTCCTTTTCTGACACGTTCTGCCACGACAGGCAAGCGCACCAATGGGGTTCGATTCCGGCCTCGCTACATGACCTATTTTTCGGCACCTAAAACAATGTAAAACATATGTCAGTTTTCGGGATTTACCGTAAATGATCAAAGCATACGTTGAGTTTTTGCAAACTAGAAAATCATTAATTTGTGACATGTACTGTCGAGGTCTCTCGTGCCTTACCACTTTGCAGAAATATTCGTTTGAACTGATCGCATCGGACTCACCCAAACAACCCATTTCTATCCCCGATTGGCTTCGTATTTTACTACGATTTATACTACGGCCAATCATAATCAACTAATTTTAAAATCGCCCTTGATGTCATTACGAAGTACCTACGTACGTACGACGCAATTATTACACGCACGCGCGCCATTGTTGAATGAATGGAGCGGGGCGTGGCCTGAAGCGATAGGCATCGTGCAGTGTGCAAGCGACTTCCGACTTAGGACTGATAAGGCGCCAGAGGCTTCGATAGTACAGAAGTCGATCACTAATATTTTTTTTATAAATATCAAAATTTATATGTTATTTCATAAAAACAAATATGTTTATTAAAGAGGTTTGAATTCTTTATCATCCTTTTTGTTTGCTATTGGCCGTGAAGTACAGTAAGCAGCACATCAAACTATACAAAACTGTCAAAAATCTTTATTCTATTTTCAACTTAAAGTCAAATATATAATGTTTAATAATAGGGGTTAAAGTATGAAATTGCCGTTTTATTGCAATAGGTTCTTTGAATTGACATAGAATCTTCATGGTTTGAGGTTTTCGAATGAAACTTTTTTTAAATGGTTTCTATGATGTTCTTTTTTTAAAAAATGTAAAACATTTGAATATCGACTTTCAATTGTTTTTGTTATTCAATTTAGACAAGAAAGATGGATACTGCGAAAATTCGAGTTATTTTTGAATACGAGTTCCGACGCGGAACTAACGCGGCAGAAACAGCCCGCAATATCAATGCTGCGTTTGGAGAGGGGTCTACTAATGAACGCACCGTGCGATTTTGGTTTAAACGCTTTCGTGATGGAAATTTCGACTTAAAGAACGAGCCACGAGGAAGACCGCCCACACAGGTAAATAACGATGAATTAAGAGAGATAGTGGAAGCCGATCCTAGTCAAAGTACCCAGGAATTAGCGGCATGGTTTAACGTTACCTTACCCACAATATTGACTCACTTGCGTCAAATCAATAAAATAAAAAAATACGAAAAATGGGTGCCTCATGATTTGACTGATCTGCAGAAAGAAACGCGTGTTGAAACTTGTGTTGCCTTGTTGAACCGGTACAGAAATGAAGGAATATTGGATCGAATTGTAACATGTGATGAAAAGTGGATTCTTTATGATAACCGGAAAAGAAAAATGCAATGGCTGACCCCAGGTCAAATGCCACAACAGTGTCCTAAAGCAAAACTTACCAATAAAAAGGTAATGGTAACTGTTTGGTGGTCTCAGCATGGTGTTATTCACTATAGTTTTCTCCGATCTGGTCAAGCAATAACGGCAGATGTCTATTGTGCCGAACTCCGAACCATGTTGACAAAACTAGCAGTAAAACAGCCCCGACTCATGAATCGATCTTCACCATTATTGCTCCACGACAACGCGAGACCTCACACAGCACGAGAAACCATTTTGACCCTTCAGGAACTGCAGTTAGAAACCATTCGTCATCCTCCGTATTCACCAGACCTTGCTCCAACGGACTACCATTTTTTTCGTGATTTGGACAATTATCTACGTGACAAGAAGTTTTCTTCCCAGGAGGCAGTACAAAATGCTTTCACACAGTTTGTGCAGTCTAGATCGTCGGAATTCTATCGCAAAGGCATTAATGACCTTCCCATTAGATGGCAGCAATGTATAGATAATAATGGCAACTATTTTGATTAAATAAATTTGTTAAAAATTTAAAAAATAAACAATATAGATTTTCAGTACAAATCGGCAATTTCATACTTTAACCCCTAATATTAAATAAATAAATTTTACAGTTTGTTGCCGATTGAAGTGCCGTTGTCCGTAAATGTATCATTCACTCACCGGCTCCAAAAGCGACATAGCTCTCGGTAAGTCAGCACCAGTGACTTTGTATTCACTCCTGTACTTGGTCCAATCTAAAGCATCAAGTATAGTCGCGTGTATATCATGAGGAGTAGTCAATACATTAGCATTCATTTCCAAAGTATTTAGAGCATTCGGTCGCTTTGCTTTCAGATCATCTGGTAGAACTATGGCCATGAGGGGCAAACGCTCTTCGAATTTACCCTGTAGTGTGTTTCTGACGTACGCATATCTGTGTAAAAAGAAAATAGCTAAGCTATTACATTTATTGTTATTTATGCATTGCTGGCACATTTCTTTAAAATATCCAATGCACTTATCTCGAGCGGAATGCTCTTGACTCGAACTAACATCGGATGGCGAAACGCTGTGGGTTTGATTCCAACATGCAAGGAGGCAAGTCGGTTTTATTTTCTAGTAAAAATATATCTATTTAATAGTTTTGTATGCCAACCCGCCATCCAAGAGTCGAGGGTGTTACAACCCCCCCTTTTGGGGAAAGGATTCCGTCCAGTAATAGACGTCTATCAGATGGTGATGAATACACACTAAGCCGATTTGATGGGTTGTGGTCACATCGAAGGCCTGTGTGGAAGCACTAAATAAAATTCACTCATACGAATGAACGAAGTAAATATTTAGTTTGGATTTAGATCCATACTTACCTAGTTCCATGGTCACCCATGACAAACAGAAGCGTGTCTTTCATTCTGCCAGACTCTTTAAATGTTTTGAAAAACTCAACTGTCGCATTATCAGCGGACCCGATCACATTAAAGTCATCATGTGTTATGTCCGCGATAAACGTAAAGCAGAAACGCTTGCCGTCTAATCGTAAAAACTGGAAACAAAATATATAAATAAATATTGGACACATAACTCTACAAACTAATCCTAGTTTAAGATTATTGTTTCTAACACATTCTATGGGATAAATTATTAAAATATAAAAATACTAGAAAAAATCGACTCGGGTCACAATTGAATTCTTAGGCCTGAACTTGTCACTTGTGACCCGAGTCGATTTTTTCTAGTATTTTTCTATTATAATAATTTATCTTATAAGATCGCATTGAAAAATGCATAAAATATGTAAAAATTATAAAACATTCTATGGACTTTGCCCGAAATAAATGAAAAAAATAAAATAATAATTATAACAACACTGTATATCGGTTTTGAAGCTAAATGGCCCAGCGGGTTCCGCATTTGGTCAAGATTACGGAGGACAAGCAATGTTTTGTTATAAAGTCGGAACTGGTTCATTTAAAAAAGCCTTTCTTGAAACACATATTTACTGCATAAATAAGGTGTATGCAAAGGGACGAACCGCTGGTACTAGCTGCATCTACAGTTGTTAGTACCCACCAATCTCAACGATGTTTTCATTAGTTCTCTAACCTACTTTGGGGAAAATAAAAGGACGACGATGAGGAAATTAAAAGCAGTTCGTGGTTTAGAACGCGAATAAGCAGCTTTATTGGTATTATTTTGATAGTGTTTCTTCTACAGTAAGGCACAGCACATCATTGATATCAACTATTTCTCCTTATAAATTAAATAAGGACTTCGCAGAATGAAATTAATGGATTACTTTTAATGTGTTTTTTGGTCCATGACGTCATATGACATTTGTCGCGTTCTTGTATATACACATCTACACTAATATTATAAAGAGGAAAGATTTGTATTTTTGTATGTTTGGAATAAATAAACTCAAAAACTACTTAGCCGATTTCAAAAATTCTTTCACCATTGGAAAGCTACATTCAGGCTGAGTAACATAGGCTATATTTAATGTAGAAAAAAATTAAAGATTTTTGTCCACCCGTGCGAAGCCGGGACGGGCAGCTAGTAATATATAAAATATAAATTTCAATTATTGAAGATAAAGTATTCTCTTATGAGGCAGAGAAATCTAAAATTAAACATGACGAATAACAAGCTAGTATTGATCACCTCCAATAATCTTCAATTAGAGAAACGATAAACATATATTATTGGACGCTTGAAAACAATCAGCTGTCTCAGATCATGCGCCGTGATCCAGGTGAGTCATCTGGTGGTAAATATGTTGTTTAATATATATTTATATTATGTTTACGAGATAGTGGAATTAATATAACCTTAATACCTGATCAGTAAGGTTCATCATCAGCTGATATCGTGGCGTTGCTCCAACACAATAACGTAGATTTTTGGACTTCCAGAGAGTGCCACGTGACGACTCCTCAAGATAAAAAGACCTAAGGTAGTGGTCTGCTGGTTGCTTACGGAACCCATTGAAGCGATATTGAAATGTACCAATCCACGGCATGTCCTCGAAGTATGCTGTACGATAGCTGGAAATAAGTGTAAATAGAATGATAAAAATAATAATGCCAAAAATGCAGAATGCTATACTACTGAGTACGGCAAGTTTTGTGAGAATAAATATATTTCTAAATTAATACAATATATCGAATAATCGCATTCCATTATATCGATTACATTGCATTCGCATTACATTGCATATATGGCATCGCTAATATTGACTTGTAAATCCATTAAATAATTATGCATTATCGATTGTTAGAATAAAATTAGTTATTTTACAAGAAAAGGATTACAGCTAAGTTTCCATACATTCAAAGCTAACATAAACGAATGTAAATCACTAAACAAGTAAGGAATTAATGCCAATCACTTTCTGATTTGTCAGTATTATATCATTTAATTGAATATTTAAGTGAATAAATAAATAAATATGAATTCCTAGCTATCAAGGCTTTGTGATGGCCTGAAGGATGCATTTCTATTTGAAACTTAAAAATATATAATTTGTAAGTATTTAATAGATTTATAGGTCAATATCAAACACTGAATCAATTCAATCGGATCTATAACAAAACTACGTATCGGATTGATTCGTGAAGTCATTGTTATTATTGATAATGTGTAGTCTCTTATACACACCAATACATCGTTATATATATAATTCTACTGTACGTGTGTATGTCACTGAACTCCTCCTAAACGGCTGGACATATTTGAATGATTTTTTTGTATGCGTTTGGGTGGCGCCCTAACTGGGTTAGATTCACAAATTAGCCCAGCAGATGGCGCTGTAATCGGCACAGCAACGCGTGGTCAGGTCAGCTAATTTAGTATAAAAATCCGCATTAAAATGTTGTTCAATATTAAGAACTGTTTTTATAATACCAACGTAACGGTAGCGACCCTGCCTTTCGCATCGACGCCGACGGTCCTGGGTTTGAATCCCGGAAGAATCAGATATTTGTGTGATGAATGCGAGCATTTGTACCTGAGTCATGGACATTTATATGTATTTCTATAAATATGAAATATCTATACCCTAGTATCAATTACCCTAGTATCCATACCACAAGACTTTGGGCTAGGCTGATTGGTGTGAATGTAAGAAATATATTTTTAAAACAATTCCTAGCTTATTGTAGGAGGTATACCTCCAAAAACACACATTGCAAGACCTGATGGTGCAGTTAGCTCTTTTTGCAAACAATATCAGTAAGATGGAGGTCGGTCCGTGCCCGAGTTTCTTTCGCCAGTTCTTCTCGGAAGGGCCTCCCAATTTCCGAACTGGTTGGTGGAGAATTTAATAACAAAAAAAAAATAAAAAAAAATATATAAAAAAAATAATTAGGAACGTGCCCGATTGAAACATTGTGAAGGTTGTAGAAAATACATGACAACCATTATATTAGTCATCCTGTGATCAGAAACGTCAGGATTAAATATAAAATAAAATATGCGCGAAATCCGTAAAAAGTATTTTATTGAAATTTAAAAGGGGGTTTGTACACCTATTGTTAACAGATGATATTAATATCATTAGTAGGATGTTTCTTAGATTTGTTGATAATTAACATTAGTTTTCCCACAACACAGAACCGCTGCCTTTCGTGGTAGCTTTCGCTATGCTGCCACAAAGTGCTGAAATAATCTGCTTCCACCTATTCGAAACTGTAATTCTGTTCGCGCCTTTAAGCAAAACCTTAAACGACATATTTTTGAACGGCAAATATCCAACACCTAGGCAGTTGCACTTTGTGTTAAATAAAACTTAGCAGTTAATAATAAATATTTCGCACTATATAATTAAAAATAATTCGCACTGCTTCATCATTGTTTAAATATTTTAAAAGTGTAACAGTTTGTATATTGTTTTATGCGCCCCTCTCTAACGGGTTCCACATAACACCAGCGCCATGGCGGTAACATGCTGTGGCATTATGCTGAGTGGAGGCCAATTCGGTAGCATATTAATAACTTCTACGTATAAAAATTTACTTTTATACATAGATAATAAGTGTAAATAATTTTTGTTTCTTTCTTTCTTTATTTCTAACATGTTAAAAGCTATGGTACACCGTAGCATTAAAAAAAGGCTAAATGTACTTGATGACCGCCATGGTCGAATGGCGTGCATACTAATTTTCATGGTAATGCCACCCAGAGGTACCGAGTTTTTACACAAACTTTTGTATTTTGGTTCGGATCTAGGTATTGTGGTGCTCTAGCTACTTGTATAGGTAGATATCGCCCAAAATTTTGTTATTTTTTTTATGGAAACAATTGTAACTCAACCTTACAAAGTAAATTTTAGTTTTTATAGTAAAAAAATACTTTAAAAACAAATGTAATTGGTGACGCTAGATAAACCCATTTAAACTCGCGAGCATTATATCATGCGCGTGACAACGATACCTAAAATCCGCGAGCATTATATAATGCTCTATAGCGCGCAGTCTGATTTGGTCGTTATTACGGCTTCGGTAATCGTTATTGTTGATTGAAACATTTTCTTCCCCCGATAGAGAGAGAAATAACGCATTTAACACAAAGCTAGGCTTCAAGGGGTTAAAAGTGATATGCAAAAATTAACTGAATTATGAGCGAATTTGATTTAAGCGAAGTTGTCTTATAATGATATTTATTTATATTTATTTATTTACTTATTGTCTTTCAATATGCAAAAAGCCCTCAGTTATAAAAGCTGTATCAAAATCTTACCCATCCTCCTTTAACTTGTAGAATATAAACGGCATATCATCCAAAGTTCCAGTATCTTTCATCTTCTTCCTCACATCTGGTAGTTCTAATTCAGTCTTCCCAGTCAGAATAGGAAACAAAGCTGCAGGAGTACCATCTCCTACGATGTTATACCTGAAATTATGCCATCCATCTTAGTTCACCTCTTTGAAAAATATATCTATAGCACCAGTTGCCTGTGGAATTAAGTTATATCGTCCCGTCCTTAACCTGTCCTTTTCCAGGTTTCGACAAGTTTTTTTACTAAATTTCATCAAATTCGGTTCAACTGTTTAGCTGTAAAATTTAAAACTTTTGCCAAAATTTGCTTTCTTTAATTTATTTATCATATTAAACATACATGCTACAAATAAATTGTTATCGCGTTTAAATAACACAGACGGTGTATACGAATCTAATTGGGGACAATATTATACCACGTCATTTATAGCAGACATATTTATAGCGGACATATTTATAGCATACCCGTACATAAACTCAAGGAAAACTATAATGACCAAAATGGCAGCTAGGTGCATTCCAACAAGTTACGGTTCAACTTTAAAGTTTATTTTCACTTACTGTATGAAATCAAAAATAGATCTATTAATTTCTTTATGAAAATACGAAGTTTACGATGTTTTAGGAAAATTAAAATAAAATTCGGTTTTTCTGCTTTCTGCGTACAACAGTGCTTATTTCATTGGTTATATGAATTTAAATTTCATTCTTTAGCATGTAGAGATTAATGAATTGCCATCAAAAATAAAGTATGTTCCTACTTGACTGTCAAACTGAATTAGTTCAACACGGCGATGTACACAACTCGTGAGTCAGATAGTGTGATATGGCAAATAACTTAACTCCTATGTTTACTATCCTCATATACTCCGAATATTTAAATATGAAATAACTATGTGATAATGTTAGCGCAGCGCCTTCACTTTAACAAGCAAGAAAGTACTTTTCTCGTCACATTCAAAAGAATCAGAAAAGTAATGGTCAAAGAGGAATAGTACGATATCGCACAAATCGTATACTGGCTCAATAAAATAATTTAATAACACAATTTTGTAGTTCTGCGGAAACTGATATGTAATACATAGTACCAACGCAAGTACAATATGTTGTGAACGCTTTATTGAGGTCAGAGATTAAATCATAATTAATTATTATTCTTCTGTACATGTATCTCACTGTACTAAATGGCTCCCGCCTAAATGGCTGGACCGACTTTGATGAAATTTTTGTTCTGCAATTGTGTGTGGTTTCCTGGATGGTTATATTTACAATTAGATCCGACAGGAGGCTCAATAATCAGGTAGGACATCGTCTACCACGGGTGTATAATAAGAGTGTATATATGGGCTATATTCTACGTCTAAGTTGTGATGTTAGTGTAAAAATCAAGCAGAAAAAATTTATACTTAGGTTCTTAGTGGATATACGCGCGCAACTACATACCTATATGCGCCAGATGTGTGTGTACGCATCGCAAACATAAGTCCTACCAAACCTATGACTCGAGTCAAGAAGTAAGTTTGTGCCGTGAGAAGTTTAGGTATTTATACTTCCATTTTCATCAACTTTACTGGAGGGAGACTCTGTACCAGGGTCTTCTGCTTAGGTACCTCCGTCTTACCTATTTCTGCCGCAAAGCAGCAGTGTTTGCATTGCTGTGTTCCGGTTTGAAGGGAAGGTTATGGCAGTGAAATTACTGGGTACAGTGACTTTACATCTTGTGTCACAAGTTGGCAACGTACACTGTGGTTCTTGTGGGGGTTGCAGTTTTGCTGCGAATCTCACAAGAGCCACATGTATTATAGGTGACTGTTACCACTTACCATCAGGTGGGCAGTTTGCTTGATTGCCAACTTACAGCAATAAAAATAATAAAAACTTAGAGATTAAAATTTACCGTGGATAAATTTAGCCTTCGATCCAAAATATACTCTTTGCCTATTAAAATTCAGAGCATTTTATTCAACCCAAAAAACGAACACATATTGAATTAGTCACTCATTGATGTGACGCCATACATCTCAGGACCTGCAGCATGACCAATCAGCGGGTAACAAAAATGATATTTTGTACTAATGAACGTTATTATATTTTTGATATCCAGATAATATTAAAGTATTTTAAGTAACACACATATAAAAGTGTCTAAGCATCAAGCATGTTAAGTCACTAAAATCATGTTTTTTAAATTTACTTTTTAGTCGTTATTTAAAACATTATTGACGATTTGACTATTTCATTAAGTCGGTCATTAGTTACGCGGGCGGTGCCCAATTACATAACGAACACAGTTAAAGTTTACAACATCATAAAAATTATACGACTACAATACAAAACATGATACTTTTTAGTAAGGACATATACAAAGAACAAACACTTAAATTGGGTAGCTCCCCAACAATCCGCAAAAACGTCACAATGAAGTTACTGCCACGGGCGTGCTTTAAGAACGGCGTGTATCTGAGAGATATGTATGACAGGCTGACGACAAATATGGCGCCAACAAGGTACAAGATGTCGCAAAAGTTTCTCATGCAGCTTAGCACCCACCGCTCTTAGGATTAAGTCCTTGTGATGCCTCTTCAACGAACCCATACCGAGTTTTCCAAATAGGAATTTTGTCGGATACAGAAATGGGGTAATAGCCATATTCCTCATGTATGGATATCTCGAGAAGGCCTTTTAATTTTTTTCAAGCATGAGCATCTATTTCGCTTCATGTGGATGGCCATGAACCCATACATGAAGTCGTTTCTAATTTGCTTCTTATCAATGTGATGTAAAGAAGTTTCATAACATGAGAATAGTTAAAAAGAAATCTCAATTAATTAGAAATCTCGGCGATGTGTTTGTTCAAAGTTAAGCCAGAATCAATGGCGGCACCGAGATTGTTTACACTCAAGTTATATATAAAAGACATCATAAAACACTCGAGATATGAAGCTTATCCTATTGTTCCCGCTCCGCTTAAGTGAAGTGAGGCATCCATGTCATGGTGTATGAGGTCACAGTCGCTTTTGTTCGTAACCTCCATATAAATTTTGAGGTCATCAGCATATAAGAGACACCTTGCACGTTTAATGATCCCAGCAACATCATTAATTTTTTTCATAGCTTGGAGTCACCTGTACAGATGGGTTCGGTAGATGCAGGTTACTCTTTGGTTGTTCAGGAACTTAAAAATGTTAATATTCATAAAGGGGCCGGTTATGACGGAATCCATCCCATCCTCATTTCGACCTGCGCCAGGGAGCTTGCACTGCCGATAACAATCATATTTGAGGCCTCTCTTGCATCTGGTATTTTCCCTCAAGTTTGGAAGAAGTCTTTGATTACTCCAATTCCAAAGAGCGAAACCAGATAATCGAATATAGAACCAATCTCAAAACTATGCGTCTTAGGAAAAGTTCTCGAAAAAATAGTAACTGCACAGATATATCTGGCTTACAGAAACTATATATCTGAACAACAACACGGTTTTTTTAAGAAACGTAGTGTAGAATCAAACTTGGTTATTTTTGTGGAGCATTTATCACAAGCTCTCAACAACAACTCTCAGGTGGATGTCGTGTACACCGACTTCTCCAAAGCATTTGATAAAATAAATCATGATTTGCTTATCCAAAAGTTGGCAGGTGCCGGTGTACACGGCAGTCTATTGAGATGGATTGAATCTTATATCACGAACAGAAGTCAGGCTGTCTGCGTAAAGGGATATTGCTCACAATTCCTGCCGGTGCACTCAGGCGCGGCGCAGGGGTCTCATATTGCACCATTGCTCTTTTCTTTTTATGTAAACGATATTGGGAATTGTCTAAAACACAGTCATTATATCCTTTACGCGGATGATTCAAATTTTTTTAAAGTCATAAAGACGTCTGATGACTGCGTCAAACTGCAAGAAGATTTAATTTCTTTGGAAAAATATTGTGAAAATAATCAACTATTTCTAAATATTGAAAAGTGTAAGGTTATTACTTATACTAGAAAATTGCAGGTTATTAAGTACGAATACAAATTAAATAGCATGTCCGTTAAAACAGCTGACACCATCAGGGACCTGGGTTTGATAATGGACTCACAACTTTCCTTTACCCATCACATTGACAACATTGTGAGTCGAGCGTTTCGTAATCTCGGATTTATCTTAAGAACTGGTAAACCCTTCAAAAAGCCAGCACGCTCAAAATATTATACTTTGCTTTCGTTCGATCTGTTTTGGATTTCTGTAGTACTGTATGGAATCCCTACTACCAAGTTCATATCAATAGAATAGAAAGAGTGCAAAAAAAGTTTTTAAAATCACTTAATTACCGTTTTAATTATAATATTAAATTGTTTGAATCCTCCCTGAAACAGTATAATTTACAATCCCTTCAAAATAGGCGTCAAATGTTTGACATTATATTTCTTTATAAAATATTAAATGGTTTAATAGATTCCTCTGAGCTTCTAAGCAAAATTTAATTCGTAAGCCGTATGCGTATACTTATGCGATCCTCTCGCAAGCGATCATTATTTGTCCCGCCATCACTGACTAAATTGTACACACGTAACTCCTTTATTTACCGTTCCACCAACATATACAATAACGACTTCAACGATATCGATTTGTTCAATTCTTCTCTTTGCAAATTAAAGAAAACCTTAATACATAAATTAGACAATGATAATTAATTAGTACATCTACTTATATTTGCCTCACAATTCACAATTAACTTAAACATTTTTATCCTTATTGTTTTATCACCATCCATGCGACGATGTATAAATGTGTCGAATTGTATTTTATTTTTTAGTTTAATTTTGTCTAAAATTTATATAGAACGCTCATTTGTTTTAATTATTGTAATAGATACTCACATTACTGGCACTATAGGTCTATAGCTACCTAACTTTGTTATTACTTCATTATTATTACCATATACGACTGTTTGTTGCCATAAATAAAGAGAGAAAAAAAAAATTAATGACGAGAGAAAAGAGCAGGGATTCGAATATTAAGCCCTGATTGACACCCGAAGTAATGGCATAGGGCTCTGGGACATAGCATACGAGGTAATTTTTTGATAACCATATTAAAATAATTAATTGCAATTGCATAGCAAACCCTAGAGAGAAGAACTTAGCCACGAGGATATGTTTATGTATGTATCACGTTGAAAGACCGACAAAATATAAGAGATCGACTAGCATACCACTATCAAGGCTACATAATGCTACATATTGAACAGGAATTAGTGATGTGCAAAGCAAGAACAAGACCAAGACTTGGATAATCTTGGTCTTGCTCATATGCGTCTGGTCTAGCTTATTTTTTTTTATTTTTTTTTTTATTGCAGAATGTTGGCAAACAAGAAAACTGCCCACCTGATGGTAAGTGGTAACAGTCACCTATAATACATGTGGCTCTTGTAAGATTCGCAGCAAAACTGCAACCCCCACAAGAACCACAGTGTACGTTGCCAACTTGTGACACAAGATGTAAAGACACTGTACCCAGTAATTTCACTGCCATATCTTACCCTTCAAACCGGAACACAGCAATGCAAGCACTGCTGCTTTGCGGCAGAAATAGGTAAGACGAAGGTACCTAAGCAGACGACCCTGGTACAGAGTCTCCCTCCAGTAAAGTATTTAGTCTTGGTCTTGCTAATTTTATCTGTTACTTATTTTTTTTCTAATTTGAAGTCTCATCATAGTTATAAATTAAAAATAGTTTACACTTTATTATTAAACACTGAAATTTTCTGTCATATATGCGAGCTTGTCATAACTTGTCAAGTCTTTAGTTGTGAGAGCTATGCTAGCCGCAAAAGCGACATAGAATAAACCAGAAGGATGAAGTTGGCCGCTAATTATGAATGTGTGTGTGTGTGATTCTAAATTATATATGGTAGTTAACAATAATTTATATGAAATTATTATAACAATTTTATATTATATAATAACAATATAACATTTTTTATTTAAAAGTGGTTTTTATTTTATAAACTTTTTAAATGCGTTTATTGATTTGAGGTTAAATGTCGGTTTGCAGTCTTTTTATTTGTTTATAATATAAATTATTATTATATTTAAATTACTATTGGTTAAACAGTTTATTTGAATGTTTTTTGATATATTACTTGATTCTGTATACAGATATATTATATAAAAAAAACTGTTAATCTTTTGATGCTTCTTACTGATCACTATATACTTTATGAATTTATCTTTCTTTTCACATACAAAGAATACGAGCACATGATAGGAAATTTTTAGTTATCTTTGTTTAGTAACGATAAAAAAAATACAACTTCTTACGTGCGTAGGTACATAAGTACACACAACGGTTTTTTTTAACTCAATGTTAAAATAAAGGAAACTGACGAGTCCAATTAATTTAAAGTGGTGCGAAAATGACTAAACTGATTGTATTGAGCTTAAATTATTACAAAAATATAATTTATAATTTAAAAAACCTTGATCCCTAGACATTTTTATGTATGTATAACGTACAATACAAATAGTAAAAAAACTAGCGCTTATTACTACTTACCCTTTTAAAAGAGTTGCTTGCATATCCTCGACCAGATATTTGTAACTGTTAGGCATCTTCCTTATGAATCCATTGCGCGAAGTTGAATCGAAGCCAAATATGAGTACATTCAATGTTTTCTCCCTCCCTACGGGCGGTTCTTTAGGAGAAACTGTTTTGCGGAACCCTGCGACATGTCCTGTCCATTTGGAAGGCAGCAGCCTAGAGAGTAGGCTGGAGTTAGAGACATTTAGTTCTTACACTTTCGCGTTATTCACTCATGAAATTGAACAATTTTAAATGCGTTTATTTTAATAAAAATAAAACCGACTGACGTTTCTATTCCTTTTCAGGAGCCATGTTCAAAGGATGGCTAAGGTAGTAGTCACAAGTGACACGCACACATACAAATATACAATTGCACACTTGTGTCGACCATTACCTAAGTCATCCTATGAACACGGTTACAGGAAGGAAATTGACACATCAGAGACAGTGTAGAGAATAAAATACAAAATCATGATGAACATTACTATCAATTTGAAAACTAATATATTCTGAGATTTTTGAACACTTTTCTGATATCTTCAACATCCTGCACATACCTCTGATACGTCAATTATAGACATTTTTGAAATTGCATATTAACTATAAGAATTCAGTAATAGATAAACCAGTTAACAGGTATAAGCAAGTCCGCCTGCCACAGATTATCCTTATTATAACTAATGACAAATAAAAATTAAATAAATCAACAGATTTTTCAAAAATAATTGACTGGTCTCAAATGTCAGGCGGGACACGACGAGTGCTCTTCCAATTAAGCTACCAAGACGTAAGACGTAAGGAAGTAAAAAATTATTTTCATAAAAAAAATCTACTTCTAACTTACATAATTAATAATAATACTTCATTCATACCAAACTAAATCTGTGCCGGAGTTGTGTTTAAAAGTTTACCGAAAGTTTGTAAAAAATGCATAGTGCAACATAGAATGACGCGTCTTCATAAAAACCGCGCGTAGAAGAAGATAGGCCTCTCCTCCGCCAAGCACAAGAACTCTCGCCTCGGACTTTATCGCGTGGCGAGTCAAATCCGCTTTAATCAACAATTCACAATGATGAATGAAAATCATTATCAAATTACTTACGTGTTCTGATGCGTTCCAGTACACTTCACTTTAGCGTGATCACTTTTCGTCAGTGTATATGTATCGCTACCTTTCACGTCAGTAGGAGCTCCTAGGTGGTATTTAGCGTCGCTATCATATATAATATCACGGTAAGTACAAGTTATATCCTCAGTTGTTTCTAGAACATGTGGCACCACATTACATTTTGAATGCTGAAAATGAAAAAATATTTGAAATGAATAAAAGTTTTATGATGTATTAGCGGGAACCGGTCTCACCGTGGGTAGGCCTCCCACAAGGTAGACAAATTTATTGGTCAAGGTCGTAGGAAGTCGTTGGATGAGAGCCATACAGGACCCATTGTTATGGAGATACAATGGGGTTGTACACGGTAGTGGGCGTTCTAAGGCTGATACGATAAATATATTTGCACTTTCATCCGTTAAACTTATACCATTATTTTTCTTATAAATTTTACGCTGATGTTACTACAGTTGTAACGAGGCGCCATAGCTATATTGGCGACTCGTTGCTTTCATTGCGCTCTTCTCTGGCCATTTTTCATATTTTCTTTTCTCTTGGTTTCCTATTTTAAATTTACTGTCTGTCTCTTTTTATTTGTTTTGTTCTCGAAGTTCATTCTTACAAGAGTCAGCGCGTAGAGCGGTTGACTCACCGATAACAATCATTTAAATATATTTATAGTGCTGAGCAGTTAATAATAAGCTCACAAGTATAATAAGCTCATAAGCATAACTCATAAGATCTCCTGTATCTGTATTCTGTACCACCAGTTCCTGTTATATAAAAGTATATAAGTTTCTTTAAGGCACTATTGTAAGTAGCCCTACCTTTTATAATATATTTTAGAGATAAATGTGAAATTGTTTTTGTATTCAGTGTAATTTACCTTTTTTTATATAATTGTTTCAATTGTGCCTTAATTCCTTAAATACGAAAACAAGTGACCTTGAGTGCTTTTATTTCTCCCGACTGCACCCGTCACACAGTTACCCCTATCTAAGACTTTTTACGATTTGTATCAGAAATATAGACTACTTAAAAATAAAAAATTATTAAAAATTTTGTTTTTAATTTAAGTTTATTTCGTTTAATTTAAGTTAGTTTACGTTTATTTTGTTTATTTGTAATATGTAAGTCATCTTTTTTTAATTATTTATCTATTTTATTATGACTGCACATAAATATAATTCAACATAATTCAATTTAATTAAATCAACATAATTTGTAAAATCATTAGTTGATAAGTAAATTTTAATGGGAAGTTGTCGAATATGTAGGTATTATTTATTTTAATTTTTAAATCACGCTTATAATTTTTAGAATGCTGTCGACACTTGTAATTGTTGTGTTTATAGGTACAGTACTTTATTATAAACTCTGTATTAATGTTGAATTAACGCAATGTTAGTGTTGATTATTAAACAACTAAATATGCAAAAACCCTGAAGGATATTTTTAACTTAAAAATTTTTGAATCAGTTTTGATGTATAAATGTGACTTTAATTTTTTGAACTTTTTTTAAAGATCGCAAAACGGCCATTTTTTCGTGTTTTTTTTTTTGACATTCACGACTGGTTACGTATTTTTAGTAGACATTAAGCCAAAATTAAATTCATTAATTATGCTAAACACTTACATTAACACTAGGGACATAACGGTAGGTAAGTATATAACCACTATGTCTCGGGAACTTATGCTGAAGTTCGGGATTCGGGACCGTTATTGCACTAAACAGAATTGCACCCGTCGATGCATCAAGAGCTCGTGACATACCATCATAATCCATTATACCTTATTTTGCAATATTAAGATATCTTATTTTTTTACGAACAGCCATATTGCAAACTAGATACGATTATCGAATTTATTGCTGCATGACAAAGTAACTGGAAACCATTGGTCAATTATAAAATGTCAATAATGTGTTCTTTATCTTGTTCGCTGCAACGGCGTGCCCTGCATTATCTATAAAAATGAGTTCGGGCTGCTTTTTATCAAAATGTTTTGCTATTTTATTTATTATATCAAATAACAAACTAAAATGCGTTCAAAGTAAAAACAAGCTGTGTAATCTCTCTCTTTTACTTCTGCAAGTATTAAGTTTGATGTGAAAGATTATTTTAAAAAAAGTTGACTGGTCGCTGTGGAGATCTTAGGGCGAAGCATTTGTCCAATAATGGACGACATTTGGCTGAGACGATATCCAGTATACGTCCTTGGTTTGTAAACCACTAGCGATCTTTCCTAGTACTTGGTTCGAATTATAGTTAGTTGAGACATATCTTAGTATAAAATACTATTGATTCATAAAAATCAATAGTTTTATACATATATCACAGACGATGTTTTAGTTTTATAAAAACGAAAACTAACATAATACCATGACACTGTTTAAACAAGACAGATCGATAGATACTTCATTTGTTCAGTCGTTGGAATGCTTCCAGATAAAGAATCATGAAACATTTTTACTACTTCATTTCATACATACGTAACGTAAGTACACAGCAAGACCAATAAAACATTACGGAGAACTCGGGTAAATAACAAGTTGTTATTTACAAATTGTCTTTAACAATATATTTTTGTTTGTTAACAACTATTTTCTGAATTGATAAACAATTATCATTCATAATATCCATCGGAATTTCAACATTACTGTTTTATTTTTCAATCCTGTGTTATTATAACATATATGTACCTATCTATAGAACACGTTTATTTTTATATTTTAGATTAAAACTATGTTTATGCCAAATATTAAAATGAAATAAACGCATTATTAATATAATTATAATTGAACTACATACATGACGAGAAAAGTATAAAGTATGAAATAATAAAATATCTATTTTATGAATATCAGTTGAGGCTTAGCTATTGAGTGACCGTCAACAGATTGACCTTTTTTTTGAATGTCAATAATTCTTATAGACAAAATATGGTGTCTGACTCAAAAACTACAACCGCATCACATTCACCGTCTGGTTATAAACTTTCAATCAATCCGAATATAGGGAGAACTTAAAAAATAAAATGTATTATATTCAATATTTAAATACAAATATCAATCAATTCAATTTGCTATAAGTTGGAGGTATCTCTTGTGCTTTATTTCTCATAAGGATAATTTTACAAGGTTATTAAATTGCAGGTTTGGAAATAGGCTATATAGCCAACGCAGGGCAAACATTATTAGATTTATAAATTAATAATTAAATGACCATTTCTGAATTACGAATGAATAGTTTCAATATTAATAATAAAATAAAACTTAAGTAAATTTAGATTACACTAATTTTACAAGTAACTTATCCTTGAACTGAGTAGAAACAATTATTTTAAGGCAGTTTTACAATCTTCTTCTAAATATAAAAGAACTAAGTTGGGTTAATGGGTGTGGCAACCTTTTATAAATTATCAAGCAACTTGGGATAACAATTTCTCTTGTACAAAGTGATCTATGTTTTGTGTAACAATAGTTTTCCACTATATCTTCTGCAACAAAATACACCCGTACATTCCAGTATATACAATGAAGAGAGGGTTAGTAGATTTAGTTTAGGAATAATTGCTTACATGACGTCATAGGTGGCACGCCACATATTTCTCCCGTATGCATTGTCTTTGTGATATAAAAACTTTATTCGGGTCGCTTGAGTTTCCCCACAATGGAAAGCCGTTAAGATTCGTATCCAAGATAACCCGTTAGGGACGCATTTTAATTTATTTGTATTGTTAGCTTCTACAATACGTAGGCAAATCTATTTATTAATACAAACATATTTTAAAATGTAATTTCCATAAGCATTGACTGTCAATAGTTATGCCTAAGATAGTGGCTACGTCAGTTCCATAAGCGGTTTATTACCAACAACTACAGTTAAATTATCGTCCTAACGTTTTCTACACTAATATTATAAGGAAAGATTTGTATTTTTGTATGTTTGCAATGAATAAACTCAAAAACTACTAGGCCGATTTCAAAAATTCTTTCACCATTGGAAAGCTACATTCTCGCTGAGTAAAATAGGCTATATTTGATGAAAATTTTGTCCACCCGTGCGAAGCCGGGACGGGCCGCTATCTATTATAAAATCGTATATATTATGTTTTATTAATGTCGATATTTAAATTATTAGCTTTTTTAATTCATCAACGAATAAGTTACATTGAGTAGAGGCGCTGAGCAGATCTTTGGTATATATTATAAATTACATTGACCTCGGGATTGGTATTCCCACGTTATTTATGACTATCTAAGATTTGAAATATTTCTCTTCCCTATTTTCGTTAAATTATTAACTTTGACGTACTGTTTTAGAAGATAGCTTTTTAAACCCTTGTATGTGTTCTCACTTATGTACATCATAGTGTTTAAATAAAAAAGCCAAATAGTACAATAAATAGAAATTGTGAGTGTAATAGCGATAATTTAGTATATAATCTAAATGACCATCCACTGCAAATTGTGTTTATAATCATAACCGTTTGGAGCAATGATAGCGATCATGCCTTTCGCACCGATGGTCCTGGGTTCGAGTCCCGGAAGGGGCAGATGTTTGTATGATGAATACGAGCATTTGTACCTGAGTGATGGGTGTTTATATGTATTTCTATGAATATTACATATTTATGTATCATATATGTATGTCTATCCGTAACCCTGGTATCCATAACACAAGCCTCACAGTGCTTACTTTGGGCTAGGCTAATTGGTGTGAATGTAAGAAATATTTATTTATTATTATATTATTATCCTGATTTCGTCATCCCGATAGGAAGTATAATGCGACTATGTTTTAAATTGATGCTGTTACTATTTTAACATCCCCGTCACTCAGTTTCCGCCATTCCTCTTTCAGTGCACTGCTTATAACGCATTTACTTTAAGCACTGTTTTTTCTTCGATTTAATGTATTAGGTTATTATAAAATATTATCTATCTTTATATAATCTAGACTCTACTGTGTTTAAAAATCAAATATATACTATAACTTACCCAACATTTAACCCAATCCAGACCGGTACACTGAATCTGGGGCAAATCTTCATTAAACTGCATGACCTCCTTGCTAAATGGATCTAATTGTGGTATCTCACACCCCGTCCCCTTGTCTATTTTCAAAGCTTCTTGTAATCTCTTTTCTATGTACCTGAGCCAAAGAAAAACCATAGAAAGATGTAGAATAATGGAAAAATCGCACCAAAAAATTTTGGACATTTTAATTTTTTTGCAATTATTTTTTGCCAAAAAGCTTAGGTATATGAAAGTAAAATCAATTAATATTAATATACAATTTAATAAAAAAACATATTTTATTGTACGCCTAAAATAAAAATAAAGAATGTACATCATAGTGTTTAAATAAAAAAGCCAAATAGTACAATAAATAGAAATTGTGAGTGTAATAGCGATAATTTAGTATATAATCTAAATGACCATCCACTGCAAATTGTGTTTATAATCATAACCGTTTGGAGCAATGATAGCGATCATGCCTTTCGCACCGATGGTCCTGGGTTCGAGTCCCGAAAGGGGCAAATGTTTGTGTAATTAATACGAGCATTTGTACCTGAGTCAAGGGTTTTTTATATATATTTCTATAAATATTACATATCTATGTATCATTTATGTATGTCTATCCGTTGCCCTAGTATTCATAACACAATCCTTACATTATTTATAATTTTTATATTATAAATAAACATAGGAATGTTTTTTAATATAATTTATGAAACGTAATATAAATTGCATAATAAATCATTATATCAGTTATTATGGATTATATAACGTATGTTACTTAAATAATGCGAAACATAAAATACTCCAAATTTTTTTTTGCAAAATATAAAGAATCATTATGTATTTTCATAAAGTACGAGGCGTGTTTTTTAGGTTAGTACCGTTTCTAAATAAAAAAAAAAGACGTGCTAAAATATCTTAATAATTTTATTTTTACATGAAAGCCTGTACCGTCTACTTTTCTACATAATTTCCGTCAATATTGAGGCACTTGTCATAATGTTGTACCAGTTTTTGAATGCCATGCCCTCCACATAGAAGTCTGCCGGCGAAATAGTATTGCTTGTGGAATTTCTGCCTCGTAATGAGACAATCAATGCAGCAGCTTATTGTAAGACATTACACAATCTGCGCCGTTTAATCGAGAACAAAAGACGTGGCAAGTTGAGCAAGGTCATCGTTTTGCTGCATGACAATGCCCGTCCGCATGTGGCTAATCAGACCAAAGATCGATTCACATTTTATCGATGGGAAACTCTAGATTATACTCCGTACAGCCCTGATCTGGCGCCCAGTGACTATCATCTGTTCCTGCACTTGAAGAAACATCTGGGCGGTCAGCGTCTTCAAGACGATGACGAAGTCAAAACATTTGTGATGCAGTTTTTAAAAAGTCAGCCGGCAGACTTCTATAAGGAGGGCATTCAAAAACCGCTACAACGTTATGACAAATGCCCTAAATATTGACGGAAATTATGTAGTAAAGTCGATTAAGGCACAGGCTTTCATGAAAAATAAAATTATTGAGATATCTTAGCACGTTTTTAATTTCAAAACGGTACTTACTTAAAGAACACGCCTCGTATATTGAGATAATTTTCATTTTTTGTATTCTTTGCATTACAATTAAGTCCTAATTTGCATGGCTTAATTATCATTATCATAGATTCCCAATTTTAGGGGTTTAAATAAAACCTAAATTTGACACAATATATCTTTAAGTTCGTTCACTTTCCGTGGATTTATTAATTTTGTTGTCGTGAGGAACTCTCAGTCATACAAAACAAGAAAACAGTACCTATCTTTAATAAAATGTTTATTTATTTATAAAGCTATATTGACCACAATATAATATTTGTACAATAGGCGGACTTAATTGCAGAAGTTAATTCTACCAGTCAGCATTGTGGAGAGGGGCCAAATTCATGAATGCGGCAAAATAGATAACAAATAATAAACTATAAGAAACTTCTATTACAGACGTATTTTATATCTTTAAGCTTTTTAAGAGATACACTCGAAGTTGTCATGTATAGGCAATAATTTTTTAAGATTTTCTTCTCGGATTTTCGAATAAATTCAGAAAGGCTATTCAAGATTCGAATAGCAATAGTCAAGTGTAGGTGTAATAAGTTGATAGATCGAAGTCGACAGGCATGAACGTAACAGATATTGAAATCTTTGATTTGATTTGACTTTGATTTTACTTTCATTTTGGAACAAATTATCTATTATTTCTGTAGCACATTGTATATACCAATTTGATTCCTAAACCACTCCAGAACCTTGTTACTATTAATAAATCTTTAGTGGCATGTAAAGTATCATCCATTAGAAAGTTGAAATTCTCTAGTAGTTAAAACGATACGATTCTATGGCGGCCTGGAAATCAAAATGGTTAACTGTTCCTTTTTCTAAAAAAGAATAAAGTAAAATTTATTTATATATTTATAATATAATTATATATATAAGTATATTTAACACTTATAATGGGCGAGTTTTTAAAGCAAGCTACTCTTTATATTAATGAAACAGTTTCTAAATGAAGTTGTTAGAAAGATTTGATATAGCGGTTTTGCAACCTCTAAGCTTCAGATTAGTATTTATATACAGGCTGAATTATAGTTAAAAAAAATGCTTCAAACTACTTACTTTATTATTGAGTCTCTGTAAAAATAAAATAAAAAACTTAATTACAATGAACTGAACATGCTGTGTAAAACACAAAACTCTTATCTAAAGCGGAAAATAAGCCCTTGACCACGCTTCACGCGCGTAGCTGTATATTCTAGATTTGCAACGATTATTCGGCTATTATACTGTATTCGACCCATTCGGATACATTTTTGCTATTCGGTTGAATACCGAAAACGTAAGTAATGTTATATACAGCCACGCCACATTATTATACTCCCAAATCGCAATGCAAGACTCGCAAAAATGTTGGTGGAAAACACAAAGGAGGAGAGCCAATAAGGCGGGTTTACGGCCCCTTTCAATTTTGACCTAAAAATTAAAAAAAAAATCTACTATATGGACTAACAAATCGATTCCACCCCAAACGGAACCACCCCCAACCCCCTCCAGAAGAAGCAAAATAATCATACATGACTTAATACATAGAAATATATTTTTTTTAGCCCAAAAATTATATAACCTTTCAAAACTCTGTACTCTAAGTAGCGCCGTAAATAAAATATTTTTTTTATGTATTAAGTCATATATGATTATTTTGCTTCTTTTGGAGGGTGGTTGGGGGTGGTTCCGTTTGGGGTGGAATCGATTTGTTAGTCTATATAGTAGATAATTTTTTTTAATTTTTAGGTCAAAATTGAAAGGGGCCCAAAACCCGCCCTATTGACCCTCCTCCTTTGTAACAGACCTCTAGGCCAATAAGTATATCAACATATTTTCACTTAAATTTAAGAAGCCATGCATTGATCGTCAATTATTACCTATTTATTTTATCCTACGAGTAAAAAGCTGTAATGTACTATTTTAAGAGTTAAGAAATCCGACAGTAATAATATTCCTTAGATTCACACTATTTAGCCTTGACTAGAAAGTAAGTACTATATGGGTTGTGTTATGGATACTAGAATAACGGGTGGACATACATATATATTACAAAGATATTATATACTAGCGGCCCGTCCCGGCCTGGCACGGGTGGACAAAATTTTTTAAATTTTTTCTAGCATTAAATATAGCCAATGTTACTCAACGTGAATGTAGTTTTCCAATGGTGAAAGAATTTATGAAATCAACTTAGTAGTTTTTGAGTTTATTCATTGCAAACATCCAAAAATACATGTTTTTCCTCTTTATAATATTAGTGTAGATAAATACTAGTAATTCTTACACAAATGCTCATATTCATAACACAAGGATAGTCGGTGCGAAAGGCAAGAGTGCTACAGTTATGGTGGTGATTACCAGAAATAGCCCCACCAGGCCCGTGAGTTGTGGGTACATACACAGGTTCTAGTGGGTATACCTCCAAACCGTTACCGGGCACTAGGTTGAATAAGGGTATGGAGGAGAGTCCTGTCATTTTCCCATGTATAAAAAAGGGTTGCTACCATTGGACCAAACAGTCGTCAAACCCTAGATAATTAAAATTTAGAATTTGATGACCAACGGCAAACATCTGGTATAATTTGGAATATTCACACGTTATAAAGGTGTTCTTCAGAATTGGTCTGGAGCCTGAATATAATGAGCAACCGCTATTGCATGCGGGTTAATAATTGTGTAATAGATCTTAACAGTAAGAAAATAAGGTCCGATCTTAAAATCTTAACTCTAACGCGAGAGTAACGTTTGCATATTTGGAAACTTACACTCAAGTCTTTGAAGCACTGCATTACCAGTGCATGTTTGTTGCACTGTCTTATATCTTTCACTGGTATGTATACCAGTGCATATAAATAAAGTCAAGGAGGCAACACGTTTAAATCGGTGCTTGAAGACTGTAATTCAGTGTTTTAAATACACATTAGTATTTAGTGCATAACATATTGCTCTAAAAGATGGAGACGGAAATACAAGTTCAACGAAATACAGTCCTGGGTTGAAATCCCGGAAGGGGCATAATATGTTTGTGTGAAGAATACGAGCATTTGTACCGGAGTCACGGGTATTTATATACATTTGTATGTATATTACATATCTATATATCATATGTGTTTCCATCTGTTGCCCTTGTATCCATAACATAAGCCTTAATAATGCTTATTTTGGGTTAGTCTAATTAGTGTGAACGTGTTATTATAAGCCGTTAGTTTTTAAAAACTAATTATTTCCTATAAAATTAAAAATCGCGCTATTATGCAGTCAAGGTCTTTGAGCAAAGGCAGCTTATCGTAATTTAAACAATTCCATATCACTAAGTACCGTACTAGTGATAACCTACAAACTATAAATTGAGATGAAAATATTGTTTATTCTGCTGTGATTTCTCTTTTGTACTTACTATTTTCACTGAAAAACTTACCTGTAATATTATTAAAGCAGTTTCCTGCTTTTACATGCTTTTTTTTCAAAGAAATACGATCATTAGTTAAATAGAAAGACATGTCAGAGAGCGGAAACAATAAACTACTTAAACTAATAAATATATTATTATTTATCTAAAGGACTAATTTTAAAATTAAAATATAAGCCACAGTACATGCTTTTACTAACCATTAGTGATATTAAATAAAGCCCATTCATTATATCTATTAACATATAAATATATATAATAAAGGTGAATAGAAAAGCAAAAATGGTGCAAATAAGTCCTTGACGAGAAGGAGCGAATCGCCGCTTATTTTATTACTGTCAGAACGGATTTCTTTTTCATATTCTTCATGGAGCAGTCAAAAGACAAATTTCTGCAAAAGAGTCAATACAAGAATAGCAGGCAAGATAATAATTGAAAATTGTATGATTTTACGTCACATCTACATAGAAAAGGGTTTAGATTGCCGATGATATGCAAAGTAAGAAATGAAATAGACTAACTGACCCGGCCACGCGTTGCTGTGTCAGCAAGTCACGAGTGAATAAGTATCTTCTAGGAAAGTACGTCACATCCTAGATCGCATCGTCGCCCACGAGCAGGCGAGATAGTGGTGAAGCGCCTACCTATTTACTATAAAAAATGAAACTCATCCTACGTCCTAAATCGCAATAACCAGCAAAATGAAAAAAAATCATCAAAATCGGTTGAATATTTTCGGAGTTCATCGGGGTCAAACACTGTGACAGGAAATTTTTATATATGTTGACTAGCTGACCCGGTAAGGCGTTGCTATGGTAACGCGTATACAATGGAAAAAGAGCGGGAAAAAGAGCGGACAGACAAATACACCAACAACAAATTTGTGTTCTTAGAGTATATATTAAACATTATTTCCACACAAACAGTGTTCACTAATTCGGCAAAGGAGACGATCGCTTGCAACCAACAACACACACATAGCGTTTATTAATTCTGCAACTATGTACTTTCCATTATTAAAGCTAGTTATATTAACAAAACGACTTTGAGGTACTTATAAATTGCAGTCTTAGATGTTGTATCGAGGTTTCACTCATTCTTGTCTCTCGTCTAGTTTTATCTTAATGTTTGGAAACCGCATTTTATAAATAATCAGAGAATTTTTTGACAAGCAATGTATAACGCAGCAGATTCGCAGTTCTGGCCAAGGTCTTCTAACAAGATTTACGCATGCAAAAACTTAAGCAACGTATGTGTCACAGTTTGTCACAGACTTAAGACATACCAGTCCGTGTTTGCATTAAAACAATACGACTTCTTAATATTCGGAACTGACGTAATCTTAGAGAAGTAGTTAAAGAAATTACAAATAAAACGACCAATATGATAAAATGTCTAACCGACCGATCTTTAAAAATAAAAATAAGTAATATCCAATTCGCCAAAATGTAAACCTTGCTAAGTGTTAGTAGTAGTTAGTATAAGGTAGAAAGCATTGGTGCAATACAATCACCTGGTTAAATCGGTGGCCTCTAACAGTGGTGATGAAGTGGCTACTACTCTACGTGACTTCTCTAAGGAAACTCTAAAGGAAACAAGTGTTAAATTACAGTACTCGTCAAACTGAATAGCCGGTCTGAATCTTGCCACAATTTGCAAGAGCACACGTTGCAAAATCTGCCACTTAAATACATGAAGCGCTCACAGTAATGCATGACTGAGATTTAGTTAGCGATAGGCGATTCATTGAAAAAACAGACGAATCGAATCACACCATTATTCCGGTTTTAATAGATTTCATCGGATAATAATTTATTATTAGACAATTTGTTGATTTTTGTATACAGGGTCATTATATAAACACCATCCAATTTTTTTCTAGGCATAAGATATCATTCAAACACTTCATTTATGAAAAAAAATTAGGAGGTTAAATTTCCGTAAAAAAAAATTTTGTCCGAGCGAATTATTACAACAGCTGGTTACTGGCAAAATAGGTACTTACAGTTGAACGACCGACCGCCCGAAGCGCCCCACCCAGCTGCGCGCGCAAGTTGTAACGACATCGGCGCAATGAAATCAGTCACCCGCGGACTTTCCGCGATGTACAATGTTGCGTTCACGCATTTACGTCGCATAATTATCTACCTAACGAAATGTGTTCACACTTGCAATTGAAATCGAGGGCGAAATTGAACGACGGGTTTATGTGAAGAAGGCCCAAAGCCTCGAGAACTTAAAAATAAAAATAATCCGTGCATTTAACGAAGTGACAAAGTGAATAAACAAGTAATACAATTAAAGACAATGTTCATAAACGTGCAAGACTGTTTAGAGAGAAATTACCTACACTTTAAGGTAAAGTGATTGTTTTCAAATTTCATGTAAGTGTATTTTGTTTGGATTTTTAATTAATTTTTTTGTTGGAGTAAAGCAAAATGTGCGCAGGGCGGCTAAGACTTGTGAAATTTTTCACAAAAATATAGAACTATTAATTATACATTTCTTTATCCTATCGTGTAAAATAGACAAAAATAACTTAGGTAGGTAGGTACTAAGGTTTTGGCACTGCATTTTTTTTTGCGATTTTCGAATTGCGTTTGCGATCCCTGTGTTTTTTTAGATTCTGTGGTTAAGAAACACCCTTTGCTTTACTCCAACCAATTATTGTACATAAGTTGATTAAATTTTAAAAAATGCGACGTATGTAAGTGCATAAGGTGTGGCTTACTTTTATGTTCATTTTTTATTTATTAAAAGTGTTATCGATTAATATTGTTATAATCAAAGAACAAATCAACTTATCTCTTCTTCAATTTGACGTTCCTATTTTTTTTCGTTTAAATTTGCAACTTGTGAAAATCATTGTAATGTATCAATGAAATACGGGAGGGCGGGGCGAGGGTCGTGTAATCATCTGCTACAACACCGTGCGTAGCGTGACTGTGACAGCAATCGGTAGTTTTCCTCGGATAACTTTGTGTAGGCTTAACTTAATATTTTAGTACTGGGTGATATTAAAAGAAAAAATCTTGTTTCGTTACTTTCTTCACAGAATATAATATATAAATTTGGATGGTGTTTATAAAATAGCCCTGTATACCACAGTGCTTAGATGCACTTCGATTTAAAGTTCGAACTTCTCCAAAAGAATTTTCAGATTTTAAATTGATAGTTAGTAGATATTTAATAGATTGTATTTTAGTGATGTCAACCGATTAATCGACAATCATGCATGTTTACATAATACCACAGTGCATAAAAGCAATGCGTTCGAATTTCAAATTTATTTCCAGATTTTCAATTGAATGTAAGTAAATCTGCAATCGATTAAATTTTAAATCATCGCCTATTACTACCATGAGTGTTCCCGCACTCTATCAGGAGCTAAAAGTCAGCTGAAAAGATCGGTCCGATTTATCAGTCATATGCGAGAACGCTTGTTGTGAGTGCTTCATGCGGAAGACATTTCTCTGCGCTGAACATCGATCGTCCAGGCGAGTCAAAAATATAATTTTGAGTCAAACCACGCTTAAAATCAGAACGGCCACAAAGTTTTGTTAGATATTTAACTACGAAAGCAATACAGCAGTTAATTTAGCTTTTGATTTTGTTTATTTTAACATTTACTATCTTATAATCAATACTATCTTATAAATTTCTAATAGAAATATTACTACTTATTACTTCAAAATAATTAATCCCGCCTGGGAATAACTTTTGTGCCGAATCGAAGTTTTTCTTGTATTTTTTCTATTAAAAAATATTTAATAGCTGTTTTAAAAGTCACTTAGTCGCAGTCCAAATTAGTGCTCGATATAGCGCGATGCTCTCACTGTGGCATGTATGAGTCACACTAATCAAAACTTGCAAGCGATGGCATTATAAACTTTTACAATGAATACAAAAAGCGGACATTTAATTTTACTTTAACCAACCATATGTTTATGTCACAAATAGTAAATTAAATTACCTGAAATCTCGAATTAGAATATCGTTTTAAAGCTGGCACCATGATTTTGAAACCGATCGGGATTCGCTATATATAATTTCAATTTATGACTCTACAAGTCTTATTTACTGCCATGTCACATTTCTGAAGCCAGGGCGTGTTTGGGCGCATCATTTAAACGATACAAAAGGAAATTATATATAGCGAATCCCGATCGGTTTCAAAAACATGGTGCCAGCTTAAAAACAATATTCCAATACGAGATTGTAGGTAATTTATCTAAAATAATAACAAACAATTAAGAAAGACACTCTGTATTGTGCACTGCCAATTAGCTTGCAATTCGGTGTTGCGACCGATAAATTGCAATATGCGGTATTGGATGCAATAAGTGTCTGTATTGTAGTGAAACGCAATCGCTGATAAATTCTGACTAGTAAACTTATTTACTCAGCTAATTCATTCGTTATTTTAATGCTAAGATATCTGAAAAAACATTATTATCCAAATAAAATGTATCCACTGCAGAGCCACAGACCTTCCCTTAAAAAACACTGTATGGAGGAAATGAGTCATAAACCACAACTAGAGCGGATTAGTTGGTAGTGATGACTGAAAATTTTGCTGGACCAAAAGCTTAAAGTGATTTCTGAAGCATAAGAAGATGGAGGATATTAACATGGAGACATGAGCATTTCAAATCGCGTTTGAATTAATATTTTCAAATTTAGTTCTTACACTTCCGCGCACATTACACATCAGAATAAAACACTTTTTTACGGATTTTTGCGCATGTTTTATTTTATTTTATATTTAATCCTGACATTTCGACTCCTTTACAGGAGCCGTGATCACGGCGCAAAAATCCGTAAAAAAGTGTTTTATTCTGATAATATTTTCAATTCAGAACTTATTGTTGTACTTAGTATAAAATATAGATCTTAACTTATACAGATAAGGTCTATTATACCAAATACTACCTCAAACACGATAGTAACATTTGCACACATAAAAACTTACACTAAAGCTTCGATATGCTACATCTACTACAGTTTGTTTGAAGTATCTAATTCTTTAAACTAAATGGTACCTATGCAAGCATACGCGTCCGTGTATTAGTGCTTTACTGAACAAAAATACTTTTTAATAATATGCTGTCACGAGTGATTTTATTTCATAAGAACCATATAACATTATCTTGGTCTGAAATAGTCTGCTCACTGCCAGCGGCAATAGAAGTAAGTACATAATGTAATGTCACATAGTTCTTAGGTGAAACTACTTCATTATTCATTACTATATATTACATGGTGAAGTTTTTACAATTTACATAATATCATCATCTCACACAGAAACCATTGTGACACAAACATCAAATCTACATGCTACAAAGAAATTGGTGTAAAAAAGCAAAAAAATATACCTTTTGAAATACATTCTGGAAATAAAGATTGTTTCTAATTTCAACCTATCATTATTACAAATACTATAAAACTAGTATTACCATTTGAATAAGTTACAAAAAACAATAAGAAGTTTATTTCCATGCGAAAACGCTTTACCCAATCACTATGTATCATGTTTTTAAAGTTAATGACGATTTGGAGATCGCAATAGAAAACCATGATTCGAGAAACGTTTTTAACCTCATATAGTCGAATTTAACGGCACCCTTTAATGTGATGGGTTGCAGCTAACTAATTTATAAGATGCGGCTAGCTGTCAAATCGGCGAGGGGATCGATCGTTCCTAATTTCGCAGATATTTTAGTAAAACAATTAAATTCTTAAAGAAAACTTCCAAATGTGAAGTATCCACTGGATTGCCTGAATCCTTAATTCATATCGGTAACATTCCTGTTTGATATCTTGAATCATAACTTATTCGTAACAACGTTAGAGTAGCAAAATACATATCAGTGGATCCGCAACTTTTTGGCAGTCAGTCTAACCTCCGATACGAGACACCTGATGCTTTGAAATTTTGTTTGTCATTGTATGACAGCCAGCATGACCGGCAGCGTCCTGCCTACCAAAAATCCACTCATTTGTTATTACTAAATATTGAGAAGACAGTTAACAGAAGACTAGGATCCTCAAATTGACCACATAACTTTCAAATTTTCATTGCAACGTGTTTTTATGATTATTAGACATTCTTTTAATTTAAAAAACCTCATTTACAGGATAAATGACGAGTTTATTCTTGATCACAGGATGACTAAGGTAATGATTAGGCGTTAACTTAGTCATCCTGAGATCACGGCTCCTGAAAAGGCCAGTAATAGTGATTTTATCGTTATACCAAAGTGCAAGAACTAAGCACTTTTCCAAGTTGCAAAACGACAGCTTCGTCGGGGCAATCAATAATAAAAGTGAACACTTAGACAATTAAAATTTTCCATGTCTCTATTAATTTTTAACGTGGCAACAATAATTTGCGATCTCGATATTCAATAACAGTAGTTTTACTAGCTGCAAGCTTTGAGTGAATTGAGTAGCTTTGTAGGAATTTGCGCAAAAAAATATTGAACGATAGTAGCACACTTATGAGATGACTACCATTACTTGCGACCAATTGACATTAATATTTTTGAGAACTTAAGTGGATGTAAAGCAGACGTACTGCTTGTATGTTGAACTGCGTGAATTACGAGTTTAACGGATTAAACAATAGTTTACGAAATTCTGTCATTTTAAAAGAACTCAAACGCATACCACAATGAACTCAAAATTAAACAAATTATCCAGTGAAGGTTACCCGTATGTTACATGGATGTTATGCAAATTTTTCAAAGGCATTATCGCCAGTTTGAGTAACAACAGAAAATGTGTGTCAAAAACAACATGAAAAACTATTCGGCATAGATAAGGCAGCAAAAGTAAACATCCAACTTTGGAATAATAAATTTAAAAAAAAAATCGGACAATCGCTCTAATTAATTAATACCTTATTAAATAAATCTTGTACTGTGTACATAAAAACTTTCTTTTTTATGGTACACCCCATAAATCACTAGAGTTGGGATGCTGATTTTAAGCGTCTCCACAACCTGCTAGCAAGGCAGCTCTTTTGGATATGTGAAAAAAAACACGGCAGTCAACAGTATATATATATATATTACACACTTCAAAGGACTAAGGAGGCTTTACAATTTAATGAGTACTGGTCAACCAACTATAATATTAACTTAAGGAAATAAACAGGAAAAATGTATTCTCAAATAAAATAATAAGGAATCTTAACTTTATCGTGTTGTGATGGACAACTACGAAAACCCTACGCTGCGCGTGGCCTGACACATACTTGACCGGTTTGACCTGATAGAAAGGAGATGACATTCATATTAGTGGTTTTCCCTAAAGGAAGTTTCCAGTGTGTCGTAGACAGAATATACATAGACGTCTAAAATCTTCCCACGCGCACTGCTGATCCGAAGTTGTTTTTGCAATGAATACGTTATAAAAAATGGAATAAGTGTTCCCAGTTACAAAAAGGGTGGTATAAACGCAAATGTGAAATTTACTTAACATAAAATTTTCTTTTATATTCTAGTATTTCTTTGGCCTTTATGTCGGATCATAAAGACATATTTTGCTAATACCTACCTGCAGTTAAGTTACTACTAATATTTCTGTATTTTGTAATTTCGTCGGACCAGAAAGACTCTGGATTTCTGGTAATACCTATAGTTACTGGCTGTTTGATAATAATCATTCTTTTTTTTTCATTTATTTTAAGAAGGTTATAATGAAAACGAAATCATTAAAAAAACCCTTGAGGTTTAACCATAAGCTGTTGAAAGTATATATTACCATTTACAGAAAAACGTTTGAAAACCAATCGAAAAATTAAAAAAATAGTTAAGATCCAAGTAGCTATCGAAAAGGAAGAACTGGTTCTGACAAGAGAGACCTCATTTTGCACTATCTATTCTTAATTAGCAATTGTAGTTAGACTAGACATAATTCGACTCAGTTGGAATTTTAATAGAAGATAACCATAGAATTGAAATGCTGTATTGTGATTGGATAAAACGTGTCCAAGAGTAATCCCTTTCAGTGTTGGTAACTTATTCGAATGGCGTAACTCTATCTTAATTTAAATGTTATCACCACTCTGAATCTATCAGTTCCAAATTGCGCGTGAACACGTGTTCTATGTAAGGAGGAAACGCTCACACATCAAACTAAGGGTCTACTCAACAAAATTAAAGGAAAGCATTATCACGCAATAACAGTTTGTAAAGCTGTTTAGCACAAAGCAGAGATCACCTTACCCGGTGAAAGATTTACTTTGATCTTTCCATTAGTGGTTTTTATACTGTTTATAATTAATAAATTCATCTTCACATTTAGGATCACGATGCAGATTATATAGCACAAAAAGTAAGCCTTCTGCGATAGTTGAGTACAAACTATCGGACGCCGCTGCCTTGTTATTCTGTTTGGTTAGCTCGAGTTCAGAATCTCAGAATATTGATATGATAGTATGTATTAAAGAATTTCAGTTCCGATATTATATTACCAATACTAAGTGGTCCAATATCGAATATCGAATATTGGAATCACTCAAAAGTATTATTGGCTATCAATTCACGGTATTCTATTATATGCTAAGAGACCACGTCATATTTACAATTCCACATTCTCTTATGTACGCATTAAAATTGTACATTTCCGATATCGGAAATCAATAGCGCGATTGAAACCTTCAGTTACTTAAATACCATAATGTTAATACAATAAAATATACAAAGTAGCGGTCGCGGGCATGACCTTGAGCTGGAACTTCCAAAAAACAATAGCGCCTTGAATATTTTTCACAGTAAGTGTAAGTACGTCAATTATAAACAGTCTGAGCTGACGGCCGCGTCCGATAATTGTCTCACCTTTGATTTTGCTTGTTGAAAAGTACGGTTTGATTCAGAGCGGTAAAAAAACGAGTTTTACTAACCTACCTACGAATAAACAAAAACCAAAAATGTTTAAAAAATTAATATATAAACTTACCTCCTTGTCACATCTAAATCTAATTCCATTGGAAGATTCTCGCTCATCGACGCATAGTAAACAATGCAAGATATGATCAATATGGCAATTATGACTTGGCTTCTTCTGGAGCGGTACCATCTTTTCATAGTCATCGTCATCTGGAAAAATATTGACATCAACTGTATTTTTTGCAAAAACTATTAATACATTATTAGGTTGGTAGTATTGTAATCTTTATATATATACACAACAAGCTGAGCCGGCCACGCGTTCAAAACGCACGTCTTATAGTCTACTATAGTTAAGTACCGACACGGAAGTAATTAAAGTTTTTTTTGCAGGTATTTTTTTCAATAAACAACCATTAAAAAAATTACCTCGGTTGACATTGACATGACATTTTATGTTTTGCATTAAATTGAAAAAAATCCAGATCAAAAAATGCTAATGACACGAATTGTTTAAGATTGTTAATAAATCGTAATAACTGATCGGCATTATAAAAAAACCCTTTGCATTGCAGAAGATTACTGTAGTATCTAGTGGGAAAATGAGCTCATAATTCTATTTAAAAGATAAAACTGAATTGATATTTTTTCCTTAATTTATTGTCGTCATACCTTTAAAACATATATGTTATAAAATTAAATGTTAACAATAAATATAACTAATTTCACGTTTGGTATTTTCTAATGTATGGCTTGAGCATGAAAAATACATACAATTTATAACGACTCAATGTTTACAGACACAGGGTTTATTTTGGAAAAGCTAAATAGTTAATCGTTTAACCCTTTCCGTGCTAGCTACGAGAATACTCGTGGTGCGGTACTGTAACATGGTGCCGACTACGAGTATGCTCGTAGATATTTTGGGCATCCTATACAAAGAATATTGCTTGGCACTACAAGTAAGATCGGTTTTTTAGAGTTTGGCATTAGGAATAAAAATATATGTAAAGTGTTTAAATAGTATTTTCGTAGCGGTCACGTTTGTGTTGTTTAGGTACTTTTACTAAGTCAGCCGGTAATAACTATTTTAGAAATACATGAATGTGAAGAAGTGTGGATGTCTGTGCGCCAGCTTTGCAGAATTTTATTATTGACTCCTCCGGTGGATCGCTGATCTGGTGGAGGTCGCAGGAAGCATCTGGATGCGAGCAGCGCAGGAGCGGTCGTTGTGGGGATTCTTGGGAAGCATTTGTCATTTGGCTGAGACGACAAGTGTCACAACAGCATAGTTATTTTTAACTAATAACTTTGACAATCTTGTGTACCTTGTGTGTTATTATCGTTTTATTAATGTAATTAAATTTAATGTTGAATTTCTTTTAAAATCTTTGGATCAATTAAATTTGTTTGGTTTGATTTTGTTATATTCTTTTCTTTCTTTTTTTGCTAATTTAATATAATTTTGGCGAATGTTATGTACGCCGTTATTCTGACATACATCAGAATTCTTGCAACCTTTGTTAAATCTATACAATTGTGATAATGTAAGTCATGTACTGTCATGTACTTAATAGATAAAATAAAAAATAAAATAAAGTTAAACTTTTCTAAATCGTAAAAATAAAAGCAGTAGTTTGAAATTGTATGTAATATATTCATATCTCGAAAAAAGCTGATATAGGTACTTGTATAGTCAACAATTTTTCTAGTGAAGTGTCTAGATGAAATCTGAAACGTGTTTAAATTTCAATAAAATCGGTTCACCCGTTCGAGAGTTACAAAAAAAAATCTCTTCTGGAAAGGGTTGATTTTTAGGTGCTGAAAATTTAAGGAATAACTCCTGAAATGGGTATCAATTATAGAAAAAAAATACGGAGATAATTTGCGCGGGGGCACTTTACCAGTTCTTACCCTGCTATGGCCTTTCAGAAGGGTTGAAGTATTTTTTCGGAATTTTCATTATCTGCCCTTAATCTGTTGTTATTCTGAATGATCTTATTCTTCGGGGAATAATTAATCATTTGTTATTCAAATATACAGCTTTGGGCCCGGGTCTTATTTCTTACGTTTCGTCCCTGGCGGCTGTCAGCTGGTAGCAGCTACCGGTTTCAGTTTCATAAATGTGTGTGTGGCAATTTTTAATAATTACAAATGTGGCCTTAACCCTGACAATAGCATTGATCGACTTCGATTTCTGGATTAAGACCCTTCGTCCAGAAAAGACCTTTGGCGTAGCGAATTCAAGCGCAGTCTCAAGTGGATGAAGAAAGGAGTGGTCGTTCTTAGACGGCTGTTATCGATGGAAAGGTGCTAGCAGTGAAAAATTTAATTAGGCGAATTACCTACGAAGAGATATAGAATATATTGCAGATTGGATCGGGTAGCGTTCACAAGATTCTACACAAGTACCTATCTTCACGTGAGAAAAATAGTTTCGCACTGGATGCCGCGCACTCAGTACTCAAAACGAGGGACTTCCGGGACACTACACGGGTCAAGATTTTAGATCGCCCTCCTTACAGTCCTCAAGCACCATGTGATTTCTCACCTTAATGCACGAATCATGTAAAGACGGACAATGCCCATAATATTCTCTAACAGTTAACCTTAGGGTGATGTAGAGATAAAAGAGGTAGTTTGCGCAACCAAAAGTGTTATTTTCCGTAAAATAAAAAAAACAACTTAAAGGGATATCGTTTTTATTGCCGATGGGTGCGTTAACAGCGTTTGAGAAGGTTGTAGAAGAGGTGACTAAAGAAAGGTAGTAAAGTATTTAAAACATCGGTTCAGACACATGAAACTTTGTGAACGCTGGATGAAAAGTTCTTAAAAATTATTTTAACTATAGAAGTTGTTTTTTCAATTTCTCAAAACTTTTTCAGTGTCCCTCGTACAAAACGCATGCATGCATAAATGCATGCACACGCATGCATAAAGAATAACAAATATCGTGAACTAATTTTAACCTAAAGTCTATCAAATAGAGTTCTCCAGAAGATGATTAAATTTCGGATTTTATTGTAGGTAAGATAATACATAGACAAAAAAACAGTCTAATTAATCAATAATTTTAATTATTTCGATTCCGGAAGGCAAATATACGAACATGTACGTTGCCGCAGCGCCAATATCGGTGACGTGCACCGTCACCCTTCGCCCGTCACAGCGCAGCAATTAGAAACGCGCAACATACGTTATTATGACGTCACGTTTATGGACAAAGCTGTATCATTTTAGAACACATAGTGTTAACATGGTAATTTGATATTAAATGATAGAATTAGTGGCTTATTAATTACGGCAATAGGTCTTTTGTAGAAATATAGCTATGCAGAGATTTAGAAATTTGTTCCGGTGTTAATAACTATAACAGTCTAATTTAGCTACATCTAATACGATCAACGGTAGACAGGTCTTGATTATACATCGAGGAACGTTCATAATCTTGGGAATAATTCACTGAAAGTAACATGTTACGGTACGGAATGATAGTTTTTCACATACTTAGGTAATCAAATAGTTCATAGTGTCAGCGTATGGATACTGACTGCAGCGTACTGTATGATGTCTACAAAGAAACACCAACCCTTAACACCTAAGGGTGTCTTAAATGGTGACTAACAATGCTGAAGGTAAGCAACATACACCTCCCGCAGATCACAAATGAGCAGCAGCGTTTTCTGAATTATGGTCTTCTATTGCTATCTCCACGCCAATCGCAGATATTATAGCAATTCTCCTATTTTCAGGTTCCTCCTTCCAGCAGTAGATGTCTTGCAGTTGTCACGATGGGCCATAGTATCAATAAAGAAAACTTTGCGATCGACCTCGACTATATCATAGTCGGTAATTGAGCAAAACTTTCACACTAGAAGGCAGTAAATATCCGAGGCAATAGAGGAGGCGAGATCAAAAGGAGAATCGGCCAGGTTGGGCATCTTTAAGCAGACGACTTGCTAAAAATGCGGTAAATTAGATAAGACGTAAAACAATAAATAGGTATAGATTTGTTACATTGCGTTTAAAATGCCGTCACGACGTTATGAACAATAGCAGTAGCGACAGCAATCAAATTCCAGGGCGTAAGTTCTTAGTAGAGCAACGATACAACGGATAAGATATCTCGCTTGTATACTTTATTTAGAGCACAAAGATTAAGAAACGCTCTGTAGCTACTGATGTCAACAAATTCACTCTAGCAAATATCTGAGCTACAGAAATGGAGAGTCACGATTAAGTCTGATGGCCATGACCTTCAGATAACGTCCAATTGGTAGGAACTAATTAGGTGCGGTTCCTGGGACTATATTGAGAAAAGCAACTGCAATTCTTATTTAGCAAACAAAATAACAGCTATGTAAACCGTTAGATCGCATCCATGAGGCGTCTAGAGTGCAACTTGCAATGAGACACCTTCAAACACGAGAATGCTAATCACACACCGTCTTCCACGACAACATCACTATCTTCACACGTAAATAACAAACGTCATCAACACAGCTACGCAAATCGCAACATTACTAAAATTCTCAAGCATTTCTTTCACAGGTTCAGTTTTCTCAGGTTGTTGTTCCACACAACAACCTAAGACAGATATTCAAAAGCAGGTCCATAATAACTCACTGTAGAAATCTATGTCCAGTAATACTAATGACAGTGATATCATAGATTCATTTATAAATAGAGCACGCCAAAATCTGTCAGGAAGTTGAATGATAGCATGTATTCTCAATGTTCTAAATATGAAGTGTTGATGTTCCACCCACATTTAATTATTAACTAGCATAATTATTCTCATATTAGAAGAAAGAAATGTAAAAAGACAACAAAAAATTAATCAACTGCAAAATAATTTAATTTTTATTACCTAAATCAAGTTTGTAAAACTCAATTAGTTGCATTATAAGGGAGTAAGAAGAGTTTTTTTTCAAACAAATAGAATATAATTACATTGGCTAGACTCTAGACAGTTTTTGATGCATCATTGTCACTATTTAAAAACTATTAAAGTTGCAATATTTATTATTTACTTCATGACTGATAAACTGTTTTGTAAACACCAAACAAAAAGCAAAACTAATTCTGAAGCGTGTAAAGATATATGAGATATGTTATTTAATGAAATTTACTTTTATTTCACGAGATTTAAGAAAAATAAAGTGAAACAAAATCAATGACATATCAAGAAATCAGTCAATGTTAAGTAATTGTAAATCAATTACAAATGTAATTTAAACCAACTTAATTCCAACATAATTATAGAGTTTCATATTATTAAGAATTTTTTGAAACATATGGCAGAGTCAATAGCACAAACACATCACACATGAAAGTGTTGTGGCTAATGAGGTCATCAGCATCTACTCTACACCACAAAACGAGCAGCAGCATTTTTTCGAACTATGGTTTTTTTCTACAATATCTAACCCAACTACCAAGCTTGAAGATTATGACGCAACCTCTCTAACCTAGGAGGAGGCTTCCCTCCAACAGTCCCCTTGTTGTTGAGATGATGAAAGAGATGATGGCTGTACAATTGATATTTATTGACTTACCATTTATTTTTTATTATTCAAAGTTGGAAATATTTAAAAAGCACACCAGTGATATTACATATTCATTTCACACATTTACTGAAATGAGCAATTATAAAAATGCTTATTTCAAAAATTGTAAATAGGGTCATTACACAAAGAGAACAATTGCAATAATAAATTACTGTGAAATTAAAATTGTGTGAGAAATTAACATTTAGGTATTGGCTACAAAATCTTAGGCATTAAAAACAATTTAAATGCTTATTAGAGTTTATTATTCAAATAAATGACCTTCATATATACTTTTAAAATTTACAACCGATATTTGCTTCAAGACTACAATTATGAAGTCAACTCTACAATTTAGTTCTAACTTCTTATTTGCTTAGAAACAACCAATTCATAATCTCAAATTTATGGTAATTAATTAATACTCGTAATCAATCGTTATAAATCGTAATCTCATGTATTTAACTATTCAGTACTCATATTACACTTCATTATAAAAAAAAAAAAATATTTTTTCCTTAAGCAATTAAAACTTTGTTCACTTTCAAAACATTACAAAAATAACGATTATTACCTAAAATATTTTCCTACAGTGAGAATAAATGTATTTGCAATATAGAAATCATTGCACTTTGGGGGCAGCACAATACACAATTGTGGACGGCAAAAGGAGAGATGTGCGTGTTTATTTTTTTTTTCAAACAAATAATAACGAAATTAATGAATACTTATGATATTAATTAAAAAAACCCTAATTTACCTGTAAAATATTAACTGTAGAGCTTCAAGTGAGGGAGAAAGGGGAAAAACTGAAATATACAGCGGGACATCGAAATTAAGTACGCGACCGCAAAGCTTCTTTTTTTTACAATTACGACCGCTGTCCGAATAAACGACAGTAACCGTACATTACTCTTGCCTGCGCTAAAGTCACTGAAACGATAACTTAGTTTTACTGATAAGCCGAGTTAAAAAACACTTTGCGGCACCATCTTCACTATTTTGACTTTGACAATGACAAATGATGGTAACAGCTTTTTCGTTGTTTCCTATTAGAGATGGTTAAGGGTGCAAGGTTCATACAGCCTAGCCTTCAGTAACTTCTTTTCTTAATTAAATGAGGATGAGAACTGGTTTATAAATTATAGATCATCAACAGCTCATATATAAAGAAATAATTAACCCCTTTCTCTAGGTATCAAAAGGTGTCTATTTATAGGTGTGGGGTTTTAATAAAATATCCCTTTACACTTCTTTGGAGAGCGTTAAAAGACAAATGTTTGATTTTAGTTCCTAACACTCTAATACGAGGAAAGCAACACCACCAAAGTAACGCTTTCCGTGCTCACCAAAAAAGTCATGGTGCCTGATGATGGCGTAGAGGAAAAATAGTAACAGTGTGACTTGGTATAAATGGTTTACTCTTTGACATCTTTTGCTACATCTTGGCACCTCAGAACAATAACTAATAGCTTTAGTTATTGTTCTGAGCTTGGCACTAATTGACTGGCGTGACAACACTAAACAGATAGGATGTGCTAACAAACACAACCGTGTATTCAAGAAAGCATCTCATATTAGAATAAACCCTAGTACTGAATTCTTAAGTTTATTTATATGGTATAGTAATCAAGGTGTAAACAATTTAAAACTATTTCTAAGTATTACATTTCTGTTTCTCCGATCATTTCTTTTAAAAAATCGCTATGTGTATCTACACAAGTGTTATGATTGCAGTTATATGCATAAATAAAAGTAAAAGACACCAAAAGTGGACGATTTAAAAAGGGTATTTCAAAATTCAGTTTTCCTCTCTATGTCGGTGTCCACTAAACTAGAATAGTAGTCGTTAAATTCGGTAAAGAATATCGTTTTTTTTATTTATGAGTGTTTTTACCTTTTTGGTGCAGAATTCATTAAAGACTTTTTCTTTACATTAATCAGCCCAAGCCACAATGATGCGTGTGTGTGTGTGGTAAAGTTCGGTAGTTATTAAGTAGTAGAAATATCATATTAAGCTCTACAACTTAGGAGTTGAAAATAATTACCTGAGCTACACATCAATCAACAAATCAATCCGGAAGAAAATTTGCAGCATGGAGAAAATTGAGTTTCGCGCAGTCATCAAGTTCCTTACCAAACAAGGAAAACCTCCCCAGACTATTTTGGAAGAGATGTCATCTGTTTACGGGGACTCTTGTCCTGGTAAAATGGTTTACAAGTGACACAACCTGTTTAAGCAAGGCAGGAATTCGATTGAAGATGATTCGAGGCCACGGCGGCCTGTCGAGGCAACCGCGGCAGAAAACGTCGAAAAACTTGAAAAAATCATTCTGGAAGATGCCCGTTTAAAGAAGAAACAGCTTGCAGAAATGATTGGAGTAACAGCTACAACTATTTTGAACATACTACACGACCATCTTGGCATGTCAAAGGTGTGTGCAAGATGGGTGCCGAGAATGCTCACGCCACACCAGAAGCAGCGGCGAGTTGAGTGTTGTTGTGAGTTTTTAGCGCTCTGTGGTGAACAAAAGGATGAAGTTTTGAACCGAATTGTGACTGGAGATGAAACTTGGTTTCATCATTATGAGCCTGAGTCCAAACAAGACAACTCCATGCAGTGGCACAAAAAGGGCACACCACCTCCGAAGAAATTCAAAGTATCTCCGTCGACTGGAAAACTGATGGCTACTGTTTTCTGGGATTCAGAGGGAATCCTCCTTATTGATTATAAAGAAAAGGGTGTCTCTATCACTGGAAAGTACTACGCTGCACTATTAGAACGTCTGCAAGATGCTGTGAGAGAAAAAATACGGGGAAAATTGACTAAAGGTGTGCTCCTTTTGCACGACAATGCACCCGTGCACAAGGTGCAAGTTGCGATGGCTGCTGTTCAAAGAGTGGGCTTCGAAATCTTGGAACATCCTTCCTTTAGCCCAGATTTAGCCCCAAGTGATTATTATTTGTTCCCAAAAATGAAAAAAGAGCTTTGAGGGAAGAAACTTTCCAGCGATGAAGAAGTGAAGAGCGCAATTTCGGCCTATTTTGACGACAAAGAGAAATCATTTTTTTTTCGAAGGTATTAATAAATTAATTGATAGGTCTAATAAATGTATTAGAGCTAAGGGGGAATACATTGAGAAGGAAAAATAATTTTGTTTTATTTCTTACTTTTTACCCTCCATTCCGCGAACTTTTTGACCCACCCTCGTATATATATATATATATATATATATATATATATATATATATATATATATATATAAATTGTGTATATATAAATAAAAACCATTGATCAGATTGTGATGAAACTTATAAAGAATGTTCTGAGGACACCCGCGACAGTTCCTGGCTCAAAAAATCTGTATTTTTTTTTTATTACATGGCATTTGCCATCATGTACTGCTAGTAAATGATAAAACTGGAGAAGGCCGGCCTACTGACTTCGATGCAAACAATGCAGCGATACACTAAAGTACTAAAGATGGTTTTACGCCAAAAATAACAAAGTTGTTAGTTGATGAGTGGTATGTTATGAGCGTTTTTACTGATCGAAGAATCAATCTAAAAGTCTTTTTATCCTATGATGCCGTCTGTCGACTTGTTTGGTATAATGTGGGTCATTAAATAGCTGAGCGTTGAATGTTTTCAACTCATGCAGCATTATGTAACACATAACGTAATGTCACGTTAGTGACGTGCTTGAATACTTCTACTATTGCTCTGTATAACTTTAATAACTTTTCTTAATTTATTTATTATTTGCCATTTTTCGATCGGGCAATTTGTTGTACCTACTGTTCCTCGTCGCTGGCGGTTGGGGAGTAGAAGTGTGAAAATTATTAAGGTATGACGTTCTTCAAATAAATATTATATTTATTATGAAGATAAGTAATCACAAATAAAATAAAGCAATATTTCATAAAGTCCAAAATAATGACAGTAACATTTAGGTTGAGTTGCTAGGATACGTGTTAAAAATATTTTTTGTGACTCAAAAATAACTAGGTGTTATTATTCCTTCTCGCTTTTGTTATAAAATTTGTAGGTATTGTATACTTCGAGTATGCCATATAAGATGTCATTAGACATAAAATTAACATATTCTTTCTTCCAAACTTGCCACATAAAGTCTGGTTTACAATAATGGTGACAACCAACCCATTTGCTACTCTACATAGAGCTGAAGGCAATTTGTTATCTAATGGTCGGACACTTTATGAATCGCCTTAGTATAATCTAGCAGGAATTCGACCACCTACTTTATATTTTTTGTTAACAAATAAGAGAGGAGGCCATATAACTTTAAGAGAATAAAATCTCAATATCTACAGTTACCACTCTCACCGTTTAGTTTGATCAATATCATCAAGTGAACACAATATGCCTCAATCACGCAAGTTCGCTTAAAATATCAACTGTTATTGATTAGTTTAAAATAATGCGGTTTATTGACTTTCCATCAGTTTGTTAGAAGTTGGGTTTTCGGATAGTATATTCACGGTAACAAGTCCACTTTTGCAAAAAACAGGACTCGCATTTAGCGAAAAGCATGTAAGTAACATCTATTCCTTTGTAGTTTGAAATACCACGATAGTAAAATCTATGGATGATCGTGTGAAGGAAACTACCGGGTACGGAATTAATGGAATAGAGGAGTTACAGAATGTAACCATGTCTAGTCAGGGCTCCGCAATCAATGGGGACTCTCTAATTATGTATTCTTGGGAAATATAACTAGAGGGGGAAACATACTCAATCAATGGAGACTCACTAGTTATGTTTTTCTATACACAACAATTGAGTTCGTACAAGGAGAGTAATAATCGTTGTCGTTTGTTTTTTCGTGACAGCGACATCTCAAAGGATGAAAATACCGTAGAATAAAAGAGCCAGAACCCACCCCGTTTTTCCAGTGCGTTTGTTGAATGCTAACAACTGCTGATGTAGCCCGGACCGATGACTTTACCTGCCTACTGCAGCACGAAGGAATACAAAATAATAATTATTTGGTCACCCATCCGCATACCGGCCCATCTAAAAGTTGCTTAACTTACGTAATCATAGGTCGGAAGCGCTAACCATTGCACTCATACACTAAACTTTGGTTTATTTTAAATGTCAACAAAAAGAACACAATACCCAGCAGTTTGATTCGCATAATATTTTATTTATACTGTCTCTACATTATGTCACATCACTAGTTACGTTCAAACAAACTACTAATCATTGTGAGATAACTATTGGAATTTAAAAATAAATTGACACTACCAGTGCCCTTCGTTCGAGCGTAGCGTTAAGATGTGTCTGTGATTTCTGTGATACAAACAATAATAAACAAAATATTATCACGCGTGTTTATTGTTTAAGTGAACATTTATATCTTTGGGTAAGTGAAAGTTTTAAAGGAGATAGAACTTACCGTCCTTGGCTTAATGAATATTTTCCTTTTTTTAATTTTGTTAAGGCTATGTTCTGTATTATATTATTCAACCTTGTGTGTCGTTGAAGTTTCTAAAGTATTGTTTTTATCTCCGTAACCACGTTTTCATATTGTTTTTAAGTATCGTAGTTAAATAATAATTTTGCGAAGATCTATATTAAATGTAGAGCCTTCTTGGAATTACTTATGTTCACAGCAAATATTTTTATTAAGAATGAAATGGTCACTATGGTTATGGTTTCCCTTTACTTAGTTGTACCGTACCATCAGTTATATGTGTTGGATGTTTTATAAATTAAATTAATTGTTTTTTGCTAAAATTAAAAGTACCGAAGCAACAAAAATGAGAGACGACTGTACCTCGAGTCAATTGATTTCCAGTAAGTCTAAATTATTTGCGTTTTTAATTAATAATTGGTAGATGAGATTTATATAGATTGATTTTTAGGGCAATAAGAGACCTAATTTTTTGATTTGAGTACCTTTGGCAATATTTACTTGTTGTTAGTGCTTACAAACGTGGTATAGCTAGATATAGGTTCTTGAAAACCCGTTCTAAAACTACTTATGCTATTAGTCCACAGCCAGGTGAGCGCTAACAAACAAAGTTAGTAATGTACAATCAACCAATGAAATTACGGATTATAATTAATGTTGAAAGTTTGAGTGTCCAGGAAAAATATTTTTGATATGTTGGCATACTGTTGAATGTACTTTGCTTGTTAATTTTAACGATATAGGGTATATCAATAGATATATTAAATGCTCGAGTAGGCAGGATGGCAATGACTTGCGATGGAATTGACTCATGACAGTACAATAGGTAAAACCAAATCCGGACGGAGTACTTACAACGCCAGAGTTCATGAGTTCCACCCGTAGTTAATCATTACAATTTTTTACCCAATTTTCAATAAAAAAAACATAAACTAAGTAACAAGTAAAGTACATGCAGAGCTTCTGTGTGTCTGGTCGCGGCAATCGCCACAGCAAGCGGCTCGAAGGCCCATCATCCGTTGACAGAATTCCCAGGAGGAAGGAGGAATTTAAAGGAAAGACCTGTGCCTCAGCAACTATCTGCGGAATTAATTAGTATTCAATTGTTTTTATAAGCTAATCATTATAAGTGACGTAGGTATTGTTATTTTTATATCTCACGTTCACGAACAAATCTTATTTGTACTTGTTGTTTGTATTACAGACACGATCGTTTATTAAGAGTCTTCATACTAAGAGCATACAAAACAATTGTACGACGAATCCCTGTTTTTATACTATTAAGTTTCTTTCAAACTTTCAGCCGTCTATAAGACATTTTTAAACAATTTCTAAATTCTTTTAGTAAAAATATCGTTTAAATAAATTAAATATCATTTACTATTGCTTTACAGATCAACATGCGGTTACTGTGCCTGCTGCTACTTTACGTCGTCACAACATCTGCGAACCTAGACAGAAAATGCCCAGGAGTTTACTTCAACAACAAATATTACGATATAGAAATACTCAAAGAAGGCATTAATCAAATACACCAATTAGTTTTTAATAATAATGACAACACCATATATTTTACATTTGGACAAATAGCTGCAGTACCTTACAGAAGCCTTGGGTATTACAATTTAGATACAAGACAATCAGGTTTGATAGGAGGTGTGAGAAATGCATCAGGAGTTGCCGTAGACCAAGTTAAGAACAAAGTTTACGTTGGGGGTATAGATGGAATTTATGCATTAAACCAAGACAGAGAGCCTGAGAAATATCCCGTGTACGACAGCATTCTGAAATTGTTCTTTAAAGACGTTTTATACTACATAAACTTCAGACAGGAAGCTTATGTTTTCGACAATGGAGTTGTAAATCCCATGGCAGAGTTGCAACAACAGAAAATAGATGATCTCATCGTGGATGATGATGACAACGTGTTTTTTGTACAAAACGATACATTGTTTAGAATCAAATTGGGAACAAGAGCGATTAATATACATGAGGGCTACCCAGTTAACGTGATGGCAGTTGATCCGTTTAATAGAGCGTTTATTGCTACCAAAAATGGGATTTATATGTACAATAAATACAAATTTGCTTTAGACAGAATTTCTCGTATTAAGGATTTAAGAGCTCTAGCTTTTAACAAAAATATGGAGCCTTTATATGCCGTAGTTGATGTTTTAATCAAACTAAAAACGAACCCAATGAAATGTGTCGATTACCGACTTTACGAACGCAACTAGTCTTATATTAATTGAATATATGTGAATACTTAAAATATGTACCTTGTGTTATGGATATTTTATCACATTTTAAAATTGAACTCAGAATATTTGGTTTGTTACCCATGCTAAGCAATCGCACTCATAAAAGTTCTTAGAAAGATACATTGCCGTCAGTCAAAAGCATACTTTAAAAATAAGCTGAATATAGATATATCCTGATATTTAATGATAAACTGTAATTTAGTTCTACCAGTAAGTCTTAAAACAATGGTCTTCAAAGGGGAATTTTTATTGTGGCTGTGTCCATTAGCGTTCAACGCCTGTCAACGTCAGAGAAAAAAGAGTTTGCCAATGAACAAACTCTTCTTTTACAAAATATTCAACATAACAAACACTTTAGGCAAAAAATAGATAATGGTTCTCGACCTGGCGTAGTACGCCAGTTTGGTTTGTCGTTACTGAGATAAATATAAAAGCTTAAATGAGTAAGACTCACAGATTTCAAAAAAATTGAGAATGATGATGTCTATCCAATGAAAAAATACCAGATATGCAAAATATTTAATACTTATAAGAATCTGAAACATCTATTACCTATTTACAAATTGCAAAACTACAATTGACAATATTTCATTTTTAAAATCCCCCATTTCATTTTCTTATAAACAAATCAGTAAAAATAAATGTAAAGAGTGGAGAAAAAACCAGAGGAACGCTCGTTTAACGTAAAAATGACAGTTCTGATTAATTTTACAGATAAATAAAAAAGATATATATAACATTGTCTTTGGAAAATGTTTTAAATACAAAAACAATAGACACGGAAATAGAAATATACTAAAGTCTGTTCATTCTAACTTGTCCCATTTGGTAAACAATCTTGGCACCACTTTTTAACATAATCACCCATTTAAAAATAAAATAATAACAAAGTCAATAATCTATTGCAATAAATCGTTATTGTAGGCTGAAACTCATTGAACCTAGTTGTCAGTTGATTTTTAATGCTGCATTTTTAATAAAAAGGAGTGCCAAGATTGTTTACCAAATAGGACAAGTTAGGATGAACAGACTGTAGTCACTTTATTTCAAATGTATCAATACATACAGCGGGTTAGAAAAATGTTATCAATTCCGTTTGACATTGATGACTATAACAGAATACCCAAAAATTAAGGGAATAAGTTTGGGAATAGCCAACTAATAAAACCAATAAAATCGTTTAAATTCGGTATTAGAAACTCGTAATGGTCTCCGTATCTTAGCGTCTTAATGGAATGCAATTTTGACTATTTGCAGTGACACTTTTATATTTATGCTTGTTAAAAAAACTTTAGGTTAGTTAGTACTACTTATTGTAAACATATATTATATACATTTCATTTTAACTTAAATAAGTGGAAATCCTTATGATATGAGTTTTGTGTATGTTAATGTAAAAAAAATGTGTCTACTCCTCTCTATCGCACTTACGTGATGAAAAAACGTAGGGTATCTAGCTTTTGATGGAAAGAAAAAGATATTGTAGTATGTTTACAGCAATCATGTGTCGTTAGAATAATGTTAAAATGATACATTTTTAGAAGAATATTAATATTAATTTATTTAAAAATCCTATTATTTAATGCTAAAAGCATAAACTGTTTAATTAGAAATTATCTGTTATTATCATCTCATAACTACATTTACTAAAAAAATAGAAGTATGTAGTTTTAAAAGTAACAAAGTTACCATTATAAATTAGACATTAACGTAGGCAAGAAAATTTTGTATATATTTTCAAACTTAGTTCTTCCGCGTAGAGATTAATTAAATATTTTCTCAATTAAAATTGATCAATTAAGAAAAGTTTTTTTTGTAAGGCAATATCTAAATAGAAACGTAAATAATTAAGCTCTCTTGTTAAAATAGTTGTTAAAAAAACAACATCTGATTCATGAGACTCAACATACATATGAACATACTCGATAAAATTAAAAAAGAAATAAGGTCTCCTTCTATCACATTGCAAGTACAATTACCTAGACAGCAAAGTGTTGCAGATTCGAGTCCTGTCTGACACTTGAAACAATTAGGTCTTTAAGATTTAGTGGTTTCAAAAAATCTTTATCTAATAAAATTGCATAATATGTATGTGAGATTGTATGCTATAAGAGTTTCATAGGAAAATGTTACCTATACTTATTTATTGAAAACGTGAGATTTATTTTAGTTAGTTATATAGATTTTCAGTCAACAGCACATCAAACTTTATAGATTTCCCATTCGATTTTAAGCTTAGAGTGTTATATTTAAACTCAAAATACATATCGAAAAAAATATTGTGTTAGGGCCACGTGCTGTTTTTCCGTATGTCTACTCATGTAATTTAATCACACAATATTAATAACTACTGAAGAAAGTGTCAGATAATATAATTGCACTTTTTCTCAGAAATTTAAAAATGACCGAAAGCAAAGGGTTTCGTTATTGTACACGACCCTCTTTTTGGCCAAATTTTGCGCCTATGTTTTGTGACCGACTTACCACACTGAATTCGCTGAGGGATGATGGATGATCACACATTTAATTGGGTCACAAAATCGGCAATAAAAAACGGCGTATCAACCAAAATGTCGATCGTATGCGAGAACGCTAATGAAAGTCTTATAATATTTAATTATTAAAGTTGTTTTATATGTATAGCGCTGCATTTTGACCCATATGGAATCCTTTAACATTGCAACCACCTATTTTTATTTTATTGTTTTTTATTGAAATAAATTATTTACAAAATAATGGCTAGTTTATACTTATTTCATGTATCAGCATAAGCTAATTTAAACTAAAGAAAACGAATTTTTACTAAGTTCGGATCTTGACTGTAACATAACAAGATTTTAAGTGATCGTAAAACCCATGAAACTTCAAATTAAATTAACTTAAACAAATACAGCCAGTTACTTGAATCGATATTTTACACACTATATGTTAAACTGTGCGGTCACCGCGGGACGACAGGCGGCTACCGCGAAGATGGTTCAGTAATACAAGAGTACACATTAAAAGCTATGATTTGCCTAAGTTTGAGTTCTTAAAACACCCTGTGTGTATCATGCATGATATGATATACAAAAAAATAACTTGTATAGTAAAACACATATTCCTAAAACGATCTTCGTAGCAGTCATTCTATAAAAAAACCTGTTCCTCAAATGCCTTATTAAAAAAACTGTTTAATAAGAAGCTTTTTCGAAAATTATATATACTGGAAATGCATTCACTTGGTTGTAATAAAAAAGTAGATTAATATAATTAACTGAATTGGTTATTCTCGAATCTGAATTTATTAAAATTTTCATACAACTTGATGGTGTTCCATAAAGATATACAATTTATCTTTTATAGTGTAAATCAACCGTCAAAATTATAAACATCATTTCGGTTCAAAACATTTTTTATTTTATAAAAAAAATAATACTGGTACAAAAAACTTATGTCTAAAATTAAGCAGCTACGTTGTAATTGGTTAATAAAGTATAAAATGATTAAACAGTATAGTCAACAACAGGTGGACAGGTGTGGACTTTGAAGTATCTACGTCAAGTGCGACACATTTAGATTTCAATTTCAAATAGCAATTTTATCACTTCAAAGTGTATGTAAGGTTTGTCGTCAATTTGTTGCTCTGTGACTTAGCAAATAAAAGCTTGAAACGTGTATTTACAATATGGATGAGCGTTGGCTCATATTTCTCCACTTGGAGCTTCGCTTACGAGCCGAATCCCAAAAACTTGCTCAAGCAATTTTGAACCTTATGGGTGGCAAGGTAGCAAATTCCCTAACTGTTTATATATATCAATTCACCTCATTATCATTCTTAAACAACACTACGGAAACGGTTTTTAACTCGTTCAAAATTTAACGCATTAAAAAGCGCGTTTAACGTTTTACCGTAGTGTTGTTTCAAAATGCAACGCGAAACTAGTCTTCATTTTCATTCTATTTATTGAATTGAAATGGAATTTAAACACTAACGTTAAAAACTGACTATCAAAAATGGTAACCTTCGTTATAGAAATTACTTACTAATTGTCAATTAACGCTATCATTAAACATTATTATAAAACGTGGACTAAATTAAAACCTGCATGTCGATCTATAACGAACAATATCACTGTCAAGCTTAGATATTTCGAATGCCTAAAACTTTCTAATTAAATAAACATTGTGGCATCACAGGACAATAACGCAATGACTAATGTAGCCAGTAACTAACTGTACTATCAGTGCCGAATTTACACAGTTACGGCCCCAAAGCTATAAAATTTTTGCCGCCCCTACTGACCTCTAGAATTAGAATCACTGTTCACAATAACGTTAATTCCTTTTTTAGGGAATAATCAAGTTTCAAGATTATGTTTACAACTTTTTGCGTATATTTTTAAGCTAATAAAAGCAAAGATTTGTTTTTACTGCACTATTACTTACTTTTTTTCTGTACCAATTTTGCCGTCCTAAGCTTTAGCTTTTTCAGCTTCTATGGTAAATCCGGCACTGAATACTATTCAGCTAATAAAGAGACTTGGCGAGACTTACGCCATTCCGTTATACAAAAAAGGCGCAAGACGTACAGTTGCGGAGAAGATCCGTCATTTTAGTGAAAGAAGAAGATGCCTGTCTTCCTTTTTGCAAATATACTTGACATTATCATGACATTATCCGGTTTTTAACCATAGCCACAAGTTATATAAGGGAATACTTGTTTTTAAAACTGTCCCTACCTAGTTACATTAGTGCGAGTTTTTAATAAACATTTTTGCTTATGTAATTTAGCTGTACATTTTTATGTATGTAGAAGAAAATTATCTACATTTTGACAAAAGAAATTCTTCTCATTATAAATTCGACAGTTATCAGTGTGTTTCATTAAAGCAATATTTACAAGCATTTTTCGTTACAAAAATTCCATTATATGTATAACATTTCAGTGATAACCCGGGGGTCCATATGCGGTAGATGGTTTGTAAGCGTTGTTCCCTTGGAAGCCGTTTAAGGAACCGCTGTAGTCGTTCGGAGAGTTGTAGTTGTAGCCACCTGAAATTTCAACCCATAAAGTGTAGGACTTTATGCACCAAAAAAATCTTTCATCTGAGCGCATCTTATAAATTGTATTTTACTGTACTTGCTTCTGCGCAAGAGGCAAGCTTTAGTTAGAAAAATATATTTTTCTTTTTGATCTTATTACAATTTAATTTAATGGGAAACGACTTTTAAATTTATGTGTTAAAAAGTCAATTAGACAAACTGTGTAATGTACGTAGCAACAGGCTACGAGTGTTTGTATACTCGTATAAGTTTATTAATTGTAATATGCAATAATGACGTTTGGAACATGATTTGATAAAAATGATACCTAGTATAGTAATAATAGTGTATTAAAACGTATACCTTCTATAGTATAATGAAGATTTTTATTGATAATTATAATTATATTTAGGAGCTCGATAGAACAGCTTCCATGATTATGGAAGTTAAGCACCTTTCGCAAACGTCAGTCATAGGATGGGTGAGCAAAAATCTCGTATTAGCACAAACAAAATCTTGTATTATCTCGTAAAAAAAATGTAGTATCTTGTAAAAATAAGCGTATTATCTCGTAATAAATCTCATATTGTCTCGTAAAAATCTCGTATTATATCGTAAAAATGTCAAAATCTCGTAAAAAAATCTAATATTATCACATAAAAATCTCTTATTATCTCGAGCTCCTCAACGCTTCCAAAATCACGTTGCATCTGCAGTTCACACCCAGTTAGCGTAAAGTTTTTGGCCATCCATTCGATAACTTGCGAAACGCTTAAGCACCATAGAGTTCCTCTATGAAAAGTAAATATCGCCTGTCAAGTTTAACACAGCAAACACGAGCGGCTGTAGTGTAAAAGATTCTATAAAGTAAGGGTCTGACATACAATAATATCCATAGTAGCAATCCCTACTAATATTATAATTGTGAATGTAAGTTTGTTTGTTATGCTTTCACGCAAAAACTACTAAACCGATCATCATGAAACTTCGTACATATAATTTTGCAGGTATTAGAAGTAACATAGGATACTTTTTATTGAATTTTTTTATTCATTATATATTTAGTTAAGCCGCGGTTATAAGCTAGTATTATATAGGGAGCATACTTTCTATACTTTTTTCAATTTCAGTCAGTGAACTTTGTATTATAGAATAGACAAGTGTTTACGTTTATATTTGCTCATTTTAGGTGTTGTTTAAAACAGATTACGAGTAGGTATATTAGTCAATAATAGCGTCAACAAAGAGGATAAGTTTAATGTTAGTATCAGAATAAAACACTTTTTTACGGATTTGACGTTTCGACTCCTTTACAGGAGCCGTGATCACAGGATGACTAAGATGGTGGTTGTCATGTATTTTCTACTACCTTCACAATATTTTAATCGGGCACGTTCCTCATTATTTAATTATTTTATATAAATCAAATTGTTTTATTTTTATCAAAAATCCGTAAAAAAGTGTTTTATTCTGATGTGTAATGTGCGCGGAAGTGTAAGAACTAACTATTTAATGTTAGTACTTAAATTAACTTACTGCGAAAGTAGTGAAGGAAACATTTTTAATGACCTGAGATTATTTTACTTTGAAAACAATTCATGACAGTATTGTTATTATCGTTATGTAAAGATTGTTTTATATAAAAAGTTACATATTGTTGATAATATGGAATATTTTATGAGAAGCAATAACATCAATAGAATTGAATCATATCTGTATATTTTAACTATATGTATAAATAGACAATGAATTAATTATATTACCGTGTTGGTTAGTTGGTTCAGGGTACCTCGCCTCTCCTTCATACCTCACATCAGCGTGGAAACCGGTTTGCCAGTCAGCATGGTATGTCACTAGAAATAATTAATAAATAACATTTGGGAACAATCACGATACTTTAAGGCAATATTTTTATATTCATGTAGAAAACACACAGAACCAAAGTTCATCGCACAAACAGTTGATGAAAAAGCCAACGATGTTTATATTGGAACTAATGACGGTATTTATAAATATGATCACGACACCAATGAAGTCGAATTCATAGGTCAAAGAGGATGGGACATTTGGGCAATGTTCTATAAAGATGTCCTCTATTATTCAGATTTCCCATCTCAGTTTTTATACACATACATAGCATATTGAAGCTTTACAGGTTGGTAGAACAATTCTGTTCGGTGTTCTATAAAGTATAGAAAAGGAAAACTATCTTTTTTATTTTCTAATAAAAAATATTTACCAATGAAATTATAAATGTTTTCGAATTAGTTGTTTATGTTAAAAACCAACATTGTATGAAAATACGCATATTTAATAAACTATTAAAAGTATGTCATTCTTTAGATTAAATACATCAGAGTTTGACCCCCATTTAACTTGAAAATAGCCCCATATTTAATTTATTAAAAATAAAATATTATCGGTGAATACATTAAAGATAAAGATATTATTTAACTAAAATCAGTAAAAATTAATTAGCCTTATCCTTATATTAATTTATTATCACTGTATGGAGAATATTTCGTTGATTGTATTTAAAAAATATTGTTTAAATAATTATAACAAATTTTATGCTATTAGATCTACTAAACATTACATTTAAGTTGATCAATACGATGGAATATAATTTATTAAAATCCTTCATAAGCATATTCTGGGAATTTAATATATCGCACATACGGTGCTATAACGTCACTTATGCAAATGGTGTAATATTTCAGGGGGAGCATTTAAAAATTGAACATCCATACAACATATACCTAGTTTTTCTCGGCTAAACAAATAAAATAATTAAGTTACAACTTTGAACTTCATTTTAGAGTAAAAGCAAGCAAAGTAAAGAGGTAGAGTAGAGGTAGGAGTATTTTCTCATACTCAGTTCAGTTTTGTCTAAAATTACATAAGTGACGTTATAGCACCGTATGTGATTATTAGTTACAAGTGCATTTCAAATTTTGTATTAATGTGGACTGACTACTTACCAATCTGCGTACGTCCATCCGGAAGCTGCACTCTGTACTCGCCCTTGACAACGTTTCCATCGGAAGACTCTCTGCGGTCGTAGTCATTGCCTGACTGGGCGTCTTTCACGGAGTAACCAAACTCATAAGACTTGGGCTGGAAAATAATAGCATTAATATCAAATTTATTGCAATAAGACATGAAAAATGTAGAGGTAAACGGCTTAATATACTATTGTATTTGTATTGTAAACCACAAGTGTAGTATACACCTGGGACGACAATTTAATAGCCATAAAGATCAAAAAATCCTCATAGCCAAGAAGAGTCGGGACTTCTTGTAGGCTTCCAGGCTAAAAGAGTAATTTTAAGTAGACAAATCACAATAGATGTCTATTCAAGTCGCAGTCCCATTGAAGCTGCATTCCCAAATACTCACATATTATAATAATAAAAATATTTCTTACATTCACACGAAGTAGCCTAGCCCAAAGTAAGCACTATAAGGCTTGTGTTATGGATACTAGGATAACGGATAGACAAACATATATCGTACATAAATAAGAATATTAATAGAAATATATTAATATTCCCTTCCGGGATTCGAACCCAGGACCGTCGGTGCGAAAGTCAGGATCGCTACCGTTGCACAGAACATATTTTAATAATATCGTTGTTGCCCGCAAAAATTGCTATGTGTTATTTTGCTATTTTCGGATTTTTATGCAGTATTGATCGTTATTTCAATGCACACATACTGTAAAAACAACTATGTAATAAATGAAATATTTAAAGAGTTTCGGAATGTAGCTATGTGACATTCATACTTCGAAAGTTCCATATATACACGTTAAGTGTTATAATTCACAGAGCTAAAACAAATTTATAAAAAACACATAGCGACTCTTTCACGCGCAACGACGTTATGTAAATATTAATAAAATTAAAAATAAAAGTACACGATAGATTTTACTCTTACCCCGTTTATAAGATCAATTATAATTTTTTTTAATGATATTAAACTTATTTATTAAATTACAACATAATAACGATTTGTTTATATAACATTGAACGTTGTCGGCCGATCGACATTGAAAATAAATCATCTGCTTCACTAATTACGGATATCAATGATAATTATTTGAGTAAAATAATTCTGTTTAAAGTACGTAAATGAATCGACATCGATAACCTATAACATGGATTAAAAATGAATGGAGAAGCTTAGTAATAGTGAATAAAATATATTAGACAATTCTGAACACCTATCATATTATTGATGGCAAATTTTAACAAATTAAAATTTATAAAGAGTTTCTGTAGGTTACCAGAAAAGAAGTTCCTATCTGATTAGTATCACTCAAAGTAAATCGGTTATAAAGTTTAATGAAACAATTAATGAATAAACTTTTTAATTTTAAAATTACCATAACTTACAACGAAAACGTAAGGTATCTTACAAATACACTATGCAACTAATTGGAAGTTATAATCGTTTATAATATATAATTTGGTAATTACTGTCGACTCCACGGTTGTGACTATTTTTTTACTAAAAAGCGTGATTTCTATCTTTAGTTATCTGTTGGATGCCGAGCAAGGCGGTAAGTAGCTAACCAATCTTTAGTAAGTTTAACACATTATACTTTGTCAAATGTAGGATGATACTTTTGACAGGTGTCACTTCCTTATTGTTACGTACTAAGGTTGCGTTTGTTTCCTTATGTTTGGCTTGACATTGCAATAGCAACTTTATACCCTGTATATAGGTGTCAACTGTCAAAAGTATCATCCTACATTGGACAAAGTATAGGTATAGTCAGTTTTTTCTTCAAGTTGGATTTGTAGTTAGTAAACAGATAAAACTATACTTACAATAATATTTTTTGTAATTTTGATGAGTATCGTTACATGACCTCATAATAGTTGAGATCAGTTGCTATTGATGTTTGGTATAAAAAATATTCACACTTAAAAGCTAGTATAACTGTTTACTCTCAGATATTCCAATATTACTTACAATATCTCTTTACTTAATTATATGAATTTACTTCATGTTGTAAGTGGAGAGTCAACAAAACAAAACGCTTAAAAATCAGCTATTCAAGATTTTTAAAAAATGTTACAACTATATTTTTTTATAATAAAGTTTATATTAAATAATGCGAACGGTCACTGCAAGACGCTGGTTATCAATTTTTACTATAAGAAACCGTTCAAACAATCGAAAAGTTATTTTTATAATTGATCGAGATAAAAAACTAAAGTTTTAGGTTTTAGTTATAAAAATTGTGGTTCTTAGAGACAGTTTTAGTTCGGCTACTCATCTATTGTTCATCTCAAATAATAAAATACATTTTCTGAATTCGTTCACATAAAATTTATTTTCACTTAACATATATTATACATAACTTCCAATATTTTGAGATTTTTTTTTTTAATTTAAGAACCTTTTTTGTTTCAGGCAAAAAAATGAAATATCTTCTAATCCTTGTCAGCCTTACAATAGCAAAAGCCGGCGAGACCAAAGAAAAGACCTGCGATGGAGTTATTATTGACAATAACTACTACGAAAGGGAAATACTTAAGACAGAGCTCGACAGACCATATTTGTTAGCTACCGATTACTCTACCAACACGCTTTACTTCAGCTATAGCGTAAACGCAACAAGCGATGTATTCAACACAGCTAAGATTGAACTAGACAATAACGCTTTTAGTACTATAGACGTTGTTAATGGTTTCGCACAAACAGTTGATGAAAAAGCCAACGATGTTTATATTGGAACTAATGACGGTATTTATAAATATGATCACGACACCAATGAAGTCGAATTCATAGGTCAAAGAGGATGGGACATTTGGGCAATGTTCTATAAAGATGTCCTCTATTATTCAGATTTCCCATCTCAGTTTTTATACACATACATTAACGGTACTGCTGTCAGGTTCAAGGATCTGGAAGACACAAAAGTGGATCATTTCCTGATTGATGTTGAAGATACTATTTTCTTTACTAATAACACAGGGTTATTTAGCCAAAAGAAGGGAACTAAAGACTCTGTTATGATTCTAACATCTCCTAACATTGGACCAAGAGGTTTGACTACGAACAAAAATGGCGACGTTTATGTGTGTCTGTACGATGGCATTTACAAAATGGATAAAGTAGAATCTAGTTTGACAAAAATAGTTGACATCGATGAATGCTTTGGAATAGCGTTTGATAAGGATAACAACATTGTTTATGCTGATGACAAAAGTGTAGTTCGATTTACGCCTAGTGACAAATGTTAGTAATTTATTAAATTTGTTTAACTCGCCCTAAAAATATTATTCTAGCTTCTTCCTTAAGTATTTATACAAATATAATAAAGTCTTACATACATCGATTGTTTTATTATTAATAGTTACTTAAGCTTTTCACTTTAAAAAGTATTTTTTGATAAGGAAATATATACGACCAATACCTTAAACAGTCTATAACAGTGGTAAAAGACTGTAAAGAATAGCAGGTAATTAAGTAAAGAACGTGTTTACATTTTTGGAAGTGATATCATTAATGATAAAAACATTATCAGGATTTTTTATTGTGGTGGGGCTTTAAATTATTTGCCTTAATGTCATGAAATATAAAGTGAATAAATGAATAAATAAAAAAATATATTTCTATAAGATATAAAATACGCATGTAAAAAACGACCACGCCTCCTAGCCCTTAAGTAGGAGGCGTGGTCGTTTTTTACGTGCGTATTTTATATCTTATAGAATTATGAAACTTATTATTTTAATTAACTTACGTATTTAATATGTATGTACTTTTTATTATAACTCTAACCATTAATTTTTTATCGTAACTCTCAGTATGCGTTAAAACATTTTCACACGAAAAGTGTCCAGTCATACGCGTGACCTTAAAGCTATTTAATACAATTTCTCGTTGGTCCGACTCATCCAAACGTTTCAGTGAATGAGCACAGTAATGTGACCTAATAAACCAACCAAAGAACCCTTACCACCACACAATACAGTCGACAATGTAACGTCAATGAAGATTCAGCGTGTAAGTTATAAGTTTGCATCAAAGTCTGTAAGATAAACGATCAAAACATTGACAATAAAAACAATGTCAGTTATAAGCGAGTATCAGAGCGAAGCGGTTGTATCTTAGAAATGTTGAAAAAAGTTCTTTTGGTGTTATCTGTAGTAATCACAGTGCAAGCTGAAGTTAGAGTATATCTTATGGACACCCCAATACAAAGAATCGGTGGAAGAATATATAAGAAAGAACTTCTAACGGATGAATATTCAAGTCCTAAAGAGTTAGCTTATGATTCTTCTAGTAGAAATCTATATTTTATGTACATGGACGATAAAATAGGAAATTCAGGAAGAGCTTTTATAAATATAGTGACAAAACAAAATGCAATAATCAAAGGTATTGAAATGAATAAAGCAACTGCAGTTGACTCCGAAACAGGAGAAGTCTACTTTGGATCTGAAGATGGACTTTACAAACTTGATCCAGTCACTAATGAAGTTAGGAATATTGGTCTTTATAATATGAACATAATGAAATTGGTTATTAGAAATAATGGGATGTACCTTTTAGATGGCAACAACCACGAAATTTATAAAGTCTTCAACGGAGGGACAGCAGCTGTGAAAATTGGAAACGCAAAAACTGTCATGGAATTCGACGTGGATTACCAAAGAAACATACATTTTGTGTCAATGTGTGGATTGTTTTGTGCAGTGAATGGCCAAGAGGTAGTAAAAAATAAGGACCTATCTATTGTTTACAACTTTATAGTAGATGAAGCTAAGACTTTTGGTTTAACATACAATGGGTTGTATGAAATTAATTGTATTAATGGCACTGCTAACAAAGTAGCTGAATTGGACTTTAGTCCAAGAAGTATCTTATTTGGAGACTATGGTGACATATTTTATACAGAAAATGATAGCATCTATAGGTTAAAGCCAATTAATTCTTATCTAGTGTATAAAATCCGGAGAAAAACATAGTTGATTATGCAATACTATTTACGTCAATAATTGGAATCGACGATATAATTACTTACCGACATTATATCCTTCGCAAACTTAAGATATATGCAAACAATATTGTAAAACCCACTCACCCATAAAAATTAAAAAAACTGATGGACCTAAACAACATTCAACGTGGTCATAAATGATGTATGAGCTAAATTTATCCTAACTAATATTATAAATAAGAAAGTGATTTTGTAAATTTTGTATACAATATGTGAAGTGTACAGAAAAAGAACATAGGGTACCTTCCATTCAGAAAAATGTACTGAGGTCCTACCACGATCTCTTAGCGCGATGCAAGTTCGATTGTCAAAATGAGACACCTCTATACGCGGTCTATAGTGGCGTCACTCTTCCACAGCTAAACTTAATCGCGATAAGACTTGATGGTAGGGCCTCTGTTCCCGAGGAATACAAATGAAACTTTTAAGTGGTAACGCGAACGAAGTCGCTGATAAAAGCTAGTATTAAACACACACACAGAATAATAAAGTTTATCAAAAATACGAATACGACAGTTTTAGTGTTTTTTATCGTTGACTTACTCCTCTTCTTCATTTGTGTTTATTGGCTGATTTTTTCTGTTTTTATTTTTGACATAGGTATATTTATTTTATACATTAAATAAAATTTTTGCTTGTCTCGTTGTATGTAACTTAATTCTAATGAGGAATTAAAATCGAACATTAACTATTTACTTTTCAAAAATAATAAAATAATTTTATTAACTCGTTTCTGAAATATGAGCAATACCAACATCAAATTTAGTAAAAACCTGTATCTTGACTAACGAATTCCTAACTTGCTGTATTTAGGCTTCTCTCGTTTTTTTTTTGAAAAGTTAATTTAAGAAACGGCTTATTTGGCGTCCATTAAAATATTTAGGTGCAGTAATTCTTAAACAAGATAAACAGTCATGTATTTTGGACATTAACGTTTTTATATTCAAGCCGACAAATTCGAGTAGGTATTTCTTTAATATCTCAATAAAATACCGAATGAATCGCACAATAAATAAAGTAATGGTTCTTTTACCTCGACACGTTTACCGGACTTTTAAATTTTTTAATGGTAGTAGCAATTGGCTGCACGGGATATGCGCTATATTGCGTTTATGAGTCCAATGAGATGAGACATGCAGCTCTGTAATTAGGATACAGTAACTACAATGCAACAGTTTCTACTGCAATTACAAACTTATGGAAAAGCTGTTGGTAATGGGATAAAAATTTATTATTATTCTGTGTTGGCCCTCGGTATTGGGGACAAGAGTGAACCCATTCTTAATTTAAAAAGGCTCTTCGCCAAGTTAAGACAGTTTTAAGCCGAACCTGTACTTAACGCAAAACTAAACTTTTTCTGTATTTTCAGACGGATTTTTATTTAAATTTTAAGGTAAGACAATAATTAAAATAAAAGTCACTAGTCTGGCAGATATCGTGTAGATTCGATTCCAATACAAGGCAAATTGTTTCGATACTGTGTTTTTTTTTGTAAATAATAGTTACTATTACTTTTGCTAAATACCTTGTTTTCGAAATAAGTAGAGCAAAAAGTTTGCATTTAAACTTGTCCTGGCACCAGGCGGGACACAAAAGCATATCTCTTTGCTATCCGGAGCTGGTTTGTGGTTCGGAAGTATTCTTTTAATTTAGCTACCTTGACAGACCCGCTTTACACCTGGTAATCGAGTTTTTTCTAGTAATCATTTCTTTAGCTACTTTAAATTCACGAAGAACTCTTACGATGATTTTGTTTTATTGAACTTTACTAGAACAATACCTAGAAACTTCGACAAAAGCCAGTTCATATTTATAGAAGACATTCACTGCAAATTTTTCTTTATACTAGTTCCACACATATGTTCCAATTTTCTTATTTTTCATTTCCTTTTAGTACTGTAAAAACATAACTGAAGAGTACATGTCACATAGTCTGATGTTAAAAACTTACCACTTCATTGTCATGCCCGTGACCGTGGTGGTCGTGATGACCCGCACCAGCATACCCGGAACCGGTACCAGTATAACCAGACCCGGTGCCAGCATAACCAGAACCGGTACCAGCGTAACTAGAGCCGGTGTTATGATAATTCGAACCGGCTGTGGAGAAACCCGAGCCGGTGTTCGAGTAACTCGGGCTGAACGAAGTCGGTGGTAAATAGTTGTTGCTGGGTGCTTTAATGCCTGGAAGTTAAAAAGAAACCTTTGATTCATCTTTTATCTTTTTTACCAATTTGGTATGTTACTCAGTTACTTTAAAAAACAGTTTCTAAATATAAACTGTCAAAACGGTAAGTTTGTAACGCTTTTTTATCATATAGAGAAAATGTTTAACTTCAGTTTAGGCGAGATTTAAAGTCAAGTTTGATTTGAACACTTTAAATTTTTTCTGATACGACGTGGCGGCCAAAGCCCTTCGAATGAAATGTCAGATTTAATCCATGCCAACTGAGATCAATCCTCGGTAATTTACTAAGGACGTGGACCTACTCGTAACGAAGCCTCTGCCGGGAATATTAATAAATCAGGCATTGCTAACATTCTTAAGAAAATAATATCAGATATAAAAACATTTTAATAAATAATACATGGAATAGTAAATTTCTTCATTTACAAAATAAATTGTAAGGGAGTCAGGAGTCCAAACCTGGTCTACCTAACCAGGTGCTAAGGCATCTCCTGAACCCTCCTTTTTGATTGCATTATATAAATTTAATAATGGTGCCAATTCTCTATAGCAATTATTTTCATCATAGATGTCGCAATTAAGATTACATGCAATATTTTTTATTTTACCTAAAAACATTTGTTACTTTCCTTCGTACCAAATTTTTAACCTCGCAATTTTTCTCTGTTAATAAATCACTTAAGAAAACCGAAATTAACTTGCCAGTGAAGTAAAGATATTAAGGGCTCTATTAAATGAACATATTATTAGGTATTTATACAATAACAAAAACGTGAATTAAATAGTTTTTTTAAATAATGAGGGAGGAAATGGTTGACGTCGTGTTTCTATTAATAATTTTCAGTTATTCCTGCCTGTCCCATTATCTTATTCCCACGAGGAAACAAAACACTAACAAAGCTTCCTGTCTCCGAATTTGGAATCAGAGATCACAGGAATAGATGAGTTATTCACATCAGTTTGAGAATTCAAATTCGTGGACATACAGGATTTGTTATATCTTTTGGTTTCCTGCGGGGACATGACTTGGGGACAGTCAGCAATAACCTAGATTAGACTCACAGTGCCGTGTGTCTAGATAATGTGGAAAACATTACTGTAATAATGTCGGTTCTTTTAATTTGTGCTCATAACTTTTCTTACCAGTGTTGGGAGGCAGATAGCTATTAGTAGGTGGGCTGTAACTATGTCCATTGTTCCTCGGGGGCTGGTAGTTGTAGCCTTGTACTGGGGGCTCACAACTCGCAACAGCGGCCAGCAATACGAAGCAAAGTACCTGAAAATTATTTGAGAATATTAGGACACAGTGTTTTATATAAAATGCAGAGGCTTACAATGCCAGTTTTCATTACTTCATATGGAAATCGCTCTGAATGATAAGAAGATAGATTTGATTTTGCTTGTGTTTTATTGATTGTCGCTTAATTACTTGGTAATATTAACCAAATAACATTAACGACTAGATCGTGACGGACCCCGAATTTAGAATATCGGAAAAATAAAAAAGATATGACCAAAAAACACTGGCTCCTTGGGATTTCCCATTGAAACATTATGCACGCTTTATGAAAGTTTTCATTCTTATAGAATTTTAAAATTTACTAAATATTTTTAATATTTTATTTAATATTACACTCCGCTCCAATGTATGGTGCTAGTGAAGCTTTATGCTTTGCGACTGCATCGACGTAGTTACCCTTAGGAAGACATCACACTTCAATTAGTACTGTAACGCCATCTATTAATTGGATAAGTAAAGAAAGGTGGCACAAGCGATGGGAATATATAAGACTAGCTGACCCAGTCACGCGTTGCTGTGGCACAGTAATTTGAAAGAATTTTTCTAAAATAAAAGTAGCCTAAGTTATTCCTTATTACATCAGCTACCTGCCAATAAAAGTCCCGTCAAAATCGGTCCAACCATTTCAGAAATTAGCCGGAACAAACAGACAGACAGACAGACAAAAATTGTAAAAAATGCTATTTTGGTGTATGTGCCGTGTATATATTCATATGCATGTAGTAAAAAACGGTTATTTCAATATTACAAACAGACACTCCAATTTTATTAATATGTATAGATTTCTTCCTTCGATTTGTTAACTGCCGAGCAGACTCTCTTATTGTATATAATACAGACATTAATAAACTTTGACACACATTATTGGAGTAAATAAATTACCAGCCAGTATGGTTTGATTTGTCATTAGAATCCAGCTTTTAAAGGTTTTATATTTTCTTAAACGACCCGACTCCGAATCTATTTTTATTATATTGTTTAAATATTTATATCTAAAGCCATTTAGAAAAAAATAATATTTGTCTCAGATGTCAAACGGTACTCGAACCAATAACCTCTCGCTATCCGGGCGATTGCTCTTCCAATTGCCACACCGAGACTTAAACAAATCTACTGATTTTTTTCTAATGTTTCTTTAAGCTGAAAGCTGAAGCGTCAGCGCCATCTATTCATATTCTTTTACAAGTACTATTTCGTCCCCTTTGATACCTGAGACATCTAAATAAATAAAAAAATATAAATAAAAATCTTTTTTTACTCTACTCTAAGAAGTTTCAAAGTCCATAGTTATCTGTTCCCACGGCCAGACGCCAGTTCCCATAAGCTGTCGCAAGCTTCGGCCTAGGAAATGATTAGGTGATATTATCTTTTGATTGCAGTGGAAAAACTATAACTCACTGTGCTGGACATGAATTGCTTTAGTTTTAAGCACATTCAACACTTACATCACTTACGTTAGACTTACTTTGGTTATAAACCCACTTAAAGGGGCAGATATTTAATCAAGTAAAAAAATCAACAGCTTAAAAGTAATTCATTGAAAAGAACTTTCTTTTCTTCGCTACTGAGGTATATGTATCATACAATATTACAGGTGCGGATAATGAGTACTGCGAATATCATTTGATTTAAAAATCACTACTTTATATGGAAAATATTTTCTTGTATCAAAAAGCTCCAAAGATTTTGAGACTATAAATTTTTTGGTGACCCATCCAATGTCCGGATTTGCGAACGTTGCTCATCTTTACCTATTATAAGCTGGTTGTGGTAGCGGTGTTTCCGAACTTGTCTTAACGTACTTTTACGTAACACCAACAACCACATCTTATTTTCAGTTCGTACTCTAATACGTCCTTATTTCCGATAGATAATTGCATAACATTATTGCATATACGTATTAATTGTTTTTGTTCAACCGATCCCGTATATGGATGATGAGATTAAACAAGGATATTAGAATTTTTGCTAAGTTATTATTGAATATAGGACAGAACATCCTATCGGGTAGAAACAATTATTTATATTTAAATTAAAACAGGAGTACAACAACACATTGACAGATCTTTCAAATGTACTTAGCAACAAACGTACGAGATATTAATTGAGTAATGTAGGTGTACTTCAGTACCTACTCGAAAATATTTATTACGATATCTACATCCTGTGCATTAATCATCTGATATATTTAAATACGAGTTAATTTCAACTTTCCCTTTCATATTGTTCCAAAATTTATTGTTTTTTGTACTTCCTATTGTTCTTGATCATGAGACTTTCGTAATTATGTTATCTATTCACATCATATATTATGTACGTCCCATTACAGAATTTATTAAAAAACATTATGTTTTGCTTTGACATGTGGTACTGAAGGTATTGTTTAAAAATAGTTATGTTGATATGTATCTGTTTTAAAATGTTAACACCGTTGATTCAAACTAGGTCTTTATTATTTTTACTAAAGTATCTACATAGCTGGTTATTTTTCTGCAGGAGAAATAACAAAATAAAGGGAAAAGTGCTTTTTATTAAATACCAGCTAACCCGGCCACGCGTTGCTGGTATAACCCGGCCACGCGTTGCTGGTATAACCCGGCCACGCGTTGCTGGTATGGTAACAAACACACACACACAAAGTATTGTCATAATATAATGTAGATGAGCTTTTACAATGCAGTCATTGAAAGACAACAACTGTACAATGGCTTTGTAAGTCCTCGTACCGAGAAGAAGCCGCATGAAACTCAGAAAAGGCTGTTTTTCCTCCGTTTAATATTGTACAGATTTTTTTCATTTGATGTAACTTTTCTAGCGCTAGTAAAAATGCATTAGATAAATTAACTTTACAGAATATTAATTGGCAGTATAGTTATTAAAGGACATTAACTTGTGACGGGGTGCAGCCGGAGAAATAAAAGCTCGTTTAGGTCACTTGTTTTTATATTTAAGGAATTAAGGCACAACTGAAACAATTATATAAAAAAGGTAAATTACAGTGAATACAAAAACAATTTCACATTTATCACTAAAAACATATTATAAAAGGTAGGGCTACTTACAATCAGTGTTGCCAACCCGAATTTTAGAAAATTAGTAGATTATGTGCCAAATGTTGGTAGAAGTTGGTAGAATGTAAAATGCAAAATTGGTAGATCTACCACCTCAATTTAGAAGATTTTTCAAGATTAAAAATGCATGAACTGTTCTTAAAATGTTTATTTTTGGAAATTACACTATTCAATATTTCTATTGAAAAACTTTAAAGGTTCTGCGCCAGGCTGCCGTTGTTTGCTATGAATCTTTTAGTACGCAACAATTCCTCTAGTCTCTGTGCAAATTCTATTTCTCTGGAAGGTTTTCATATTATTAATTGCAGAAAACAATCTCTCAACGTTGGCGTGTTGAAGTATGTGGAAGTGCAGAGTTCCTTCCTTCTTGCAAATTCCTTGTCATTCTCCCATAATTTCGAATATTTTTGGTCATAGTGTCTTTTTCTAGCTTTTCGTGGCGGAGTTCCTTACGTACATAGAACTCTGTGCATCGCTTTCGCTGCTGTCAGAATCCATTATATATATAAATGCATGCAGCACAGAACAAACAGCAATCAGCACTGTTAATACGTAGTTATTTAGTTTTAACAACAAAACAACACAAAACAGGAGCAAAGATTAACCATTGATTCCGCAACAAACCAACCGGGAATAGGCCACAGAACAGTATAATAATGTCTATGGGCGCGAACGACGAGCTGTTGCTGACGTTTTTTTTTGTGGTTTATAGCCTGGACTCTTATGTATGCTTGACGCATCGTCGCATGGCTCACGCAACACATCGCAACGTCGATATAAAAATCATTCAAAGTGGTGATATGTCAAACTAATTAAAAAAAAGGTATGTTTTTAGGTCTAAGGTGGCAGATAGGTAGACAGAAGTGAAAATTGGTAGATCTACCAAAAAGTTGGTAGATATGACATCACTGCTTACAATAGTGCCTTAAAGAAACTTATAGACTTATAAACAGGAACTGGTGGGACAGAATATATGTATATACAGGAAATCTTTTGAATTATGCTTATGAGCTTATTATACTTGTGAGCTTATTATAACTGCTCAGAACTATAAATATATAAATATAAAGGTTTTCGGAAATTTTTCTTTTTTATGTGCTGTTAAATATTGCTTCATGCCAAATTTCAAGATTCTAGATCGACTGGAAGTACCCTTTAGGTTTTGATTCCCTCGCGAGTTCGAAAATATGCGGCTTAAATTGCTATTTCTTTTGATTGCGTTGACATAAAAGTTTGATTTTGTTACAGCTCAAAGGTATTATAGACCTGAGTATTTGATATGAATTTCAATTTAATACCTCTACGCGTTCATGAGAGAGAGAAATTTTTTTTATTATATGATGTAACTAAAAATTTACGGTTTTTGCAATTTTTCCTTTATCTGTACTATAATACGTTACTTCGTACCAAATTTCAAGGTTCTAAGTCTACGAGAAGTACCCTGTAGGTTTTGATTCCCGTGCGAGTTTCGAAAATTTGCGGCATTAACGTCTCTATCTTTTGATTGTTTTGGCTTAGGAGTTTGATTTTTTCACAGCTCCAAGGGACAGTAGGCCTGAGTATTGGATATAAATTTTAGTTTGATACCTCCACGCATTCCTGAGAAAAACGGTCTTGACAGACGGACGGACAACAAAGTGATCCTCTAAGGACTCCGTTTTGTCCTTTTGAGGTACGGAACCCTAAAAACGAACGGTATGCACGATAGGATGCGCATAAAAATGTAACGCTGTCATTCAATCACTAAATTTTACCCTTTATATTTATTTCATTACGGAAGCCTTATACAGTCGAACCTCTATAAGTCGAACATCAAGGGAGACGCCAAAAATTTCGAGTTATAGAGTTTTCAACTTATGGAGGATTTCGACTTAAGCGGATTTTGATTCGACATAAAGAGTTTGAGGTTTATTCTTATAAATTTTGAGTTAGAGAGGTAAAATAAATAAAAATTCAACTTGCAGAGGTGACAAACATACATATTTTTATTTATTATAAATCAACATTATTTCAAATCATTTTAAAATAAAAAATATGGCATTAAAAAAAGTCAGTAATTTTTTTTTGCTTTAGATAATTTGGTTGTTCTCTATCTATAGCATTGTCTAATCTATAAAGAGCAGAAAATTCTTCTTCTTCGGAGTTACTGGTCTGCTCTATAAAATTACGTAAGGTATTCAATGCAGTTCGCGCCTCTTTGATGGAAACCCATGGAGCGCATGTACTATTCACGTCTTCTATGTCATCTAAATCATTAGTATCGGTTTTCTGAGCTACTGAATCGATAATTTCGTCATCAGATAATGTCCCAGCAGTCATAACTCCATCATCGCACGAAACAAAGTCCTCAAAGGATATTCCTGATTCAGATACCACTGCGTTCCATTCTGCAGGAGGTGAAATAGAAATATCGGTTTCAGCTACTACTGTTGATGACGATGAAAAACCACAGTGTACATAACAGTTTTTTATTGTAGTCGCAGTAACATTTCGCCAAGCTTTATCAGCCATTCTCATGGCTTGCAATACATCTATAGTAGAATTCTTTTTTTCTTCCATATTATCCAACATGTTCCTGACAACTTCTTTTCGATACAATGACTTGAAGTTTTTAATGATACCTTGGTCCATAGGCTGTAATTTTGATGTGGTATTGGCAGGCAGGTAATGTATTTTAACATCTTTCATTTGTGGAATATCATTGTGAGCTGTACAATTATCAAGGAACAACAAGATTTTTCTTTTTTCTTTGGCCATTTTCTTATCAATGCTTATGAGCCAGTTTTTGAAAATTGCAGAAGTCATCCATGCTTTTGTATTCGCTTGATATTGCAGTGGTAGTGATTTACATCTTGAAAAACAACGAGGTTTTTTAGATTTGCCGATGACTAATGGTGAGAGTTTTTCTGTGCCCGACATGTTTGCTCCTAGCAGGATAGTCAAACGTTCCTTGCTATGCTTCCCACCATGGCATTTATCATTTTTAAAAGTTAGAGTCTTATCAGGAAGATATTTAAAAAACAGGCCTGTTTCGTCAGCATTGAAGATATTGTCAGGTTCGTAACCATGTAACAAATCTTGCAATTCACTTTTCCATTTGTTACAGGTTTCAATGTTGACACTTGCACTTTCCCCACAAACTTTTTTATAAACAAGATCCTGTCTTCTTTTGAATTTTTCTAACCATCCATTACTGGCTCTGAAATTAACGAGTCCCAATGATTTAGAGAATATTTGGGCTTTTTCTTGTAACAGTGGTCCACTAACACTGATATTTTGGCTGCGACACTGCTCAAACCATTTAAGTAAGCACTCCTCCAAGCCCGGATATTCTGCAATTCGTCTTCTTTTGCAGGACAAACTTTGACCGTTTTGTATTTTTTTCATGATGTCTGATTCATTTTTTATTATTGTTGAAAGAGTACTCATTGGCAGGCCAAATTGTTCAGCAACATCTTTTTTTTTTTGACACCTCTTCACAGCTTCGAGCACTTCTAATTTTTCAGCAAGACTCAAAGTTTTTAGTTTACGTTTCACAGCACTCATGTTAACTGTTGTACTAATTGATGTGTATTGCAGTAGAACCAAACTACATCTGACAGTATTTAAGTCGAAAACAAATGACTTGCTTAGCTAAATTTCAAAGGAAATCAAAATTGAACACCTGACACCAAGCAAGCAAACACGTGTGCGTGAGTCATAAATTTATTATCGTATACTCCTAAAATGTTTTCAAGTGTACACAATAGTGTACACTCACATTGTCGGCAAGTTCTTAAAGTCGGTAACTTATTTTTGTTCGAACAATAGAGGTAATAAATTCCAAATGATCAAGTTGTAAAGGTTGTAAAATAAAACGTTGCTATGTTCGAGATACAGAGGTCAAATTTAATTTTTCGAGTTATAGAGTGAAAATATGTACCAAAATGGCTTGGAGGGACTCGGTGATTATTTCGACTAACAAAGGGTCAAGATTTCAAGTAATGGAGGTTTTGGTGTTTGAAGGGAAGGGAACAAAACATTTTTTCGAGATTTGGAGGTTTTTGACTTATCGAGGTTCGACTTAACGAGGTTCGACTGTATCATATTCTTAAGGAGTAAATTCCAATAATATGTTGGTGCACACAGAATTTAAAAATAGGAATATAACTCAGAATATAAATGGAATGAAATCGACTTATCCATAGAACAGAGTTCAATGTGATCATGTGATCATGACTAGTATTTTAGCTAAGTTAGACCTTATCTCATTTAGCTAAAAAAACTAGTTTTTGCGTCATGATCACATCGAACTCTGTTCTATGGATAAGTCGATTTTTTTATTTAATTTAATGAGATAAGGTCTCTTTTAGCTAAAAAAACTAGTCATGATCACATCGAACTCTGTTCTATGGATAAGTCGAAATATCAAGTAACTATATGGTACTAACCGAATTCACAAATCAGCATTCGCAAAAACTTCATAACTACAGTTTAACAGTAGGACAATACTAAACATACCTACAACATATGCATATGCAATTGTTTTGTCTCTGTGTATGTAAATTTGTTGCCTCATATCTGGGACTGGAAGGATACCTAATTACAAACCTAGTGTCAGTCTTCTCACGACTGAATCACAATATTATTATATGTTGCAGTGGAACCATATCGTAATGTATGGTTACGTCAATTTCTAAGTAAATTCACGTCAAAGTGTTGACAGCTCATTCTTACTTCCTTTGGTTGCGACTTTGGTTTCTTCTACATTAATATTATAAAGAGGAAATATTTGTATTTTTGTATGTTTGCAATGAATAAACTCAAAAACTACTAAGCCGATTTCAAAAATTCTTTCAACATTGGAAAGCTACATTCACGCTGAGTAACATAGGCTATATTTAATGCTAGAAATAATTTAAAGAATTTTGTCCACCCTTGAGAAGCCGGGACGGGCCGCTAGTTTAGAAATAAAATTTAAGTTATATTATACTGAACCCAAGTACAGTAGCTTTAATAATTGTTTTATGAATATGTAACAACGACACTTATAACCTAAGCCATATAGAAAAGCCTGTTTTTTACATTGACCAGACCGGATATCTAACCTGGAAACTCGAAATTTATCCACCATAAGAACCGGTATTCATCACCAAAGAGGTCGTCTAGGTTTTCAAATAATATAAATCTGGTAATATTGAAGATCGCGATGGTGATATTGAAGTTAACGCGTTTAGATTGTGATTGTAGAAAATAAGCAACTATAAATAGGTGGGCAGTACATTGTTGAGCAAAAATATAATTCTCTAAAGGTCTTACCTGTTTTATTAGAAACCGTTAGATGTCGTTAACATCCAGCAACCGGTTCCGTTTCTACTTATGAAGTTAAAAAACGTACAGCACCTGTATGCATACTGAACGATGGGTAATACCTGTCGTTGCCAACAGTCATATATTCGGTAATCGAGAAATGCAAATTTAACAGGAGTTATATATTAGTATATTAGTTTTTAATGATGTATTCCAAAACCATCATGACATTTTTATGGCAATAATCCGATAAACGCGACTTACTAAAACAAAACAAGTTTATTTTTGTAAGAATGCTTTACAGTCATTTTGATTGCATAATTTATATCCCTGCAATAAACGCATATGTTGTTATATCTTCATAAATATCATTATGATAAATCTGAAAAAAATACTAATATGTATTCAAGTCTGCAAATTACGAATTCGTCAAAACTGTAAAGAATCCATAACACTTTACCGTCTTTTTATCTTGAGGACATTGCTTTAAAATCCCAAATATAGTAAATAGGGTATGCACAAAACTAATTATAAACTTGAAAACAAACAAAAAATACATTTTATTTATTTTTATATAAAACAGCCTAGTATCAAAAAAAAACAGGGTATTAAAAAATAGGCCGTTTACTGTATAAACGGACAATTTTTTGATACTCCATTCCAATAAAGTTCAATCACAATAAGGGTTGCCACTTTACAATTAAAAAAGGATCAATTTTCTTTCAGTCGTGTGATGATTTTCAAGTTTCATAGATTGCTCCAAGTTTGTATGCATGATACCCTATATAACATATCCCGAATATGTTATACAGATATTACTTAACACCCTGTATACTCTATAGTACAGTTAAATGACGATGATGCTGAATTGACAACATTACGAGTTTAAAAAAAAAATTACTGTAAAATAAGACACATTTTAATTTTTATGTCTGAATAAGGACTCGGTAGCTCAGTTAGAAGAGCAATCGGTTGATTAGCAAGATATAACGGGTTCAAGTCCCATCTAATTCTTGATAGAAGTTGTTTTTTTTTTCTAGTAAAAATTGCGTTTAATACAACCGGTTTTATTAACCGATTTCAAAAAAGGAGGTTTATCAATTCGACCGTATATATGTTTTTTTATGTTTGTTCGCGGATAACTTCATCGTTTATGAACTGATTTTGATAATTATTTTTTGGTGGAAAGGATATATTTCAAAGGTGGTCCCATGATAAGGAAATCAGGATTTGATGATGGCAGACCAGAGAAATCGAGGGGAACTTTCAAAACTCGTAGGGGAGACTAGTGCGTTTTTCTTTTCATTAATAATAAGTATTTTTATTTTATTTTGTAATGCCTTCTGGCATTGATCGAATGTTGGCCAAACAAATTAGTTTAAACCGCACAACACATGTCATTACGTTGGCACAACAAATAATTGAGCGTTTATGCAATCTAGAGCAATGTCGAAATAATATTATCTATATGTACAATATATGCATTACTTTATGAATGTGAATTTTTCAATACTTTTTTAAGTGAATATTAAACTAATTAGACCATAGAGAACTGACTTCAAACTAATAATTTAGAAGAAAACAAAAGTCCTACAAAAGAACAATCATATAAGTATATAAAACACAGTGAAACAATTGTTAAATATTTGTAAGTTTTTTTTAAATAATATTTTAAATTATATTACATATAAACACTGGTAAAAATGGAAAAAATAATATTACTTATATGTTTTTAAGTGTATTTATGTATTTATAACTTTTCAATACAAAATGGAAGACACCATGAAATAGAGTAAAAATGTCCTATGCCATATACCTTCCTTTTTAGTTTTTTGTAGTTATACTGAATCGTAAATACTACTAAATAGATTTATATCTCCCATGGATTAATAGATTCAATTGAAAATATTTTTTTCCTATCTTTGTCTCGGATTTTATAAAACATCTTACAATACATTTAAATTCTAAGTTGCAATGGGACAAAAAAAATTCAACATGTCTATTTACAGAATAATAGTTTGGTAAAGCAGGCTTGTACCAGTTTATTAAGATTTTCATTGCAAAGTGTGTCCCTATGTACTTAAATTAAATATTAATTGATTCAATAAATATTAAACTTCAGTTGGTTGCACTACTCTTTCAGATATTTAGAATAAATAGAACTAAAATTGTCAATAGAACAATAGAATTAAGGGATCGTTTTGTGTATAATAAAAATCAATAAATCCGTTAAAGCCTCGGTAGAATAAAGAGTAGTGTTCCCGAAAAGACGCCAAGGGACAAGACTTCCTGAAACGAGTTGATTTCTTTCTTCTTAAAATTGCTAACACAATAAGCTATATAAATATTCCCTGTCGCAAGGTTTGACCGCGATGATTTCCGAAACTACTCAACTGATTCTGATGAGTTTTATTTTCATTTTGCTGGATTTGTTCCGACTTAGGACATAGGATAGTATTAATTCTAATTTATAACACAAGAACATGAGGTTGGGTCAGCTAGTATACTCTAAAAACGCGTGAAAACGTCAAAGCTGTACACAATTATTTTCAGGGAATCTACGTGGTAACTCTGAAGTAAGAACGACAATCCAATAATCAATGTATAGGTACGCTCTTTGGAAATAACAATTTAGAAGGTTTTGGCAAAGGTTCGTTCGTTTCTTTCGTTCGTTCAACAGGATTCTGCAATGAGTATGTGATGTTCCTTTAATTACAGATAATACTACTTTTATTTTTTAAATGTAGTCTTATATATTTTTATAAAAAATCATATGAATTATACGGCCATTTAATTTTCAGATGCTATCGTATTGGACAAATGTACATTTTCCGATTTCCCAATGTCTGATTGATGTAGTCCACAAATGATTTTATGATAACAAACTATAGTGGAGTACGTCGTTTTATTGTCAACGGCAGTTTACGTCAGTTACGTATTAAAAGTCGGTTACTATTACGTAACTGTACGTTGTTTTATATATATGGTTGCATGGTTAATTATATGTACATAGATAATACTCGCATTTAAAAATATAAATAAGTTTTAGCTCAGTTTTTTATGTTTTGCCTTACGCTATCGTTAACAGTAAGATTTAAAGAAATTTGCCAAACTATTAGGAAGGAAGTCATACTACCGGTATCCGTAAGTATTTACTAATAAAAAGATCGTAAGAAAAAATAATAAAATTACCTTAAAGTGCAGCATTTTAATGGATGAGATATCTGTAAAAAAAAAAGTTATTGTTAGTTTAAATAACACAGACTCCTTTTTTGTAGTTTATTCCCTGTATGTTATTACAATGTTCAGGGATACTTACTTAAAACAGATACTTGTAAACTTTGTTGTAATCAACGAAATAATGATATCATAACACTATCATTTTTTTATTTTGTGGATTATGCATGGTGACGACGTATTATATTGTAAATGTCGTTACTTTTGTTAAAGCTGACGAGTTTCTTGCGCCCATTCTTCTTGTCAATAAAAGACGTCCTGAATGGGTTGGTAGGTAAAAATGTTGGACGATTCAAAACGACTTATTTTTAAGTGCATTTGATTAAAGTTATTTTCATTTTCATTTTGCAACGTATCCTCGGAAAAAAAACAGCTCAAATTTGAATTGCATTTACGATAGAACATCGTGTGTTGATGAATTTCTAGACATATTTATTTTAGTTTGTTAGAACAACTTCCCATGTTGTACACGTAGTATTTGATTTTTTGCTTATAAGTTAAGAAATAAAAAGTTTGAATGTATGTCCAATCACGCAATTACCGATGAACGGATTAAAATGAAATTTGGTACCTAGTTAATTAACTTGATTAACACATGTTTATAAGGAAAAAAATATTTTCTTATTGGATTATCAAAAAATAATCCACACAACATACCCATTATAAAATTTTCAGAATTAATTTGGTAAATTTAAAATTTACCAAGGAAAAAAAAATAACAATCCACCTTTTTACATTCTAACTAGTTATGTAATGATTATAAAGTTACGTAGATTTAGGGTGCCAGGTCTAAGCAAAAACTTCAACAGCCTCCATACCGACAACATTCTCGTACTTATAAAAAAACCCATTGAATAATTTTAACCTTTTTCATTAGCAAATAATATGATGATTACATTTCATATTAGCACAGAAATCTTTTTTTTTTACAAAAAAGCTAGCTAGCTTCTTTTCAAATTCATGAGTGAATTGTTATTGATAATTTTATTCCACAATTTCAATTCATAAATTTCAAAGTAGATAATAAACAAAATAGATTAAGTGGTAAGTTAATAAAATATCGTAAATTTTAAATTAATGTGTTAGTTTAATTAATATTTTGCTATTCTAAATTTATTGTAAGATATATGTAATCATATTACACTATTTTGCTTTTAATATATACTAGCCGTCACCCACCCATCGTTTAACTTTTCACGTTCTTATTTTGACTTCTAAGAATTTTAGAGATTAAATACAGAAAAACAATGACTGAAACCGTTACCATAGCAACGCACCGAATAAAATAATTTATCCAATATGGTAACAAACACACACACAAAGTATTGTCATAATATAATGTAGATTAACTGTGCTTTTCAAAACAAAAACATTTCTTAAAGTTCGAATACAACCATTAACAACCACTCGTGCAACTATGTCCGTTTCAACCGCGCGGCCACCTCATAATATTTGATGAAACTTTGCCAGGAATTAGTGCTAATTTGTTACTTTACACACCTCTTTTCGTGAATTTGTTACAAAAAAAACTAAGACGCTATCACAAAAAATAGGTGGCCGCTAGAACCGCCACTTGCCGTAGTCATCGTCCGTGATTACACAGAAACTATATAATGCAGATAGACGAATGATGCATCAAAAGAAAGGTCTTAATTTGTTCAATTTGTTACAAAAATAAAAAACGTGAAAACGTACATAAACAAAAAGTTATGCAATATTTAGTTTTCAGGTTATGAGTAGGTAGGTATGTCACCATAAATATCAAATTAATAGAGGCTAATGTGTATGGATAATTAGTTACTAATTTGTTACAGCGAATAAACGTAAAAAAATACTAGAAAGTGGGTTCAATAATTTGTTAGAGTCGATTTTAGTTGGCCGCTCGGACGGCAATATGCCTAAAATACAATGGCATTTATCTCGTTATTAAAAGTAGGTTTAAGCTTAGTTAGAGTACTAGTCGACGGGTAACGTAACCTAGTTTAGATAAATATGGCGAATATAACTGCAGCATTCATATTTTAGAAAACATTTGCAAAAAACCGTAATATGACACCGTATGAGAGTAGGGTGACTATGAATATATTAGTACAAAGGCATGTTTTTAATGTTGTACTCTGTTTGAAGGAATATGCAGTTTTGCAGCCATATTGATGTCTATTGTTCTTAATTCTTTAAAGTATTTACTGATAAGATTTTCGTTTCATTGACATTCCGCAGGTGTTTTATGATGGCCACGATTCCCGAAAAAGGATCTCTTTTGTTTCCAAATTATTGTTAAAAATATTTGTCGGAAGGGGTTTAAAAAGCGATTATTGTCCGTTGTGAATATTGTCTGTCATTATTGTGCTGGATTTTGAAGTGTGTGCTCGTACGTATTTAATTCCCGTGATTTTCATACTACTAAGTTACAATTATCAGTAAATCCAGAAGTGTCTAAAAGTGCTTAGCTATGAGTTGTGCCCACTTATATGATTTGTTAATATAGAAGTCACCACCAAAAAGTGTATTGCAGAGGGATCCAAATTGACTACGGTAAGTTTGATTTTTACAATTTTATGATGATGTGAATAAAGTTATTACTTTATTGCGACAGCTGTTTTCGTGACGTGTAAGTATATGACATTAAGGCCATTTTGTCATACTTACGTCAATTTAAGTGAAGTTGTGGGTTGGATCTTTACCATGTAAATACGTCCAATTATATGTTCTTGTTAACATATTGGTGCCTTAATAAAAGAAAATTTTACAGTAGCCATGCGATCCAAGCCGATGCCGTTGCGCCGCAACTGGCCCGTGCCCCCACGCGCTCTATGTGATTGTGTGTGGAGTTCTATTCCTTTGGATGCAACTAATCGTAATATTTCTCCTTCAATACCAGCCGGCCGTAAACGCCCGCGTTATTTAAACGTTGGTTGCATATACATATTTGTTTTTCTTTCATTATTTTTTTCTATTTTTTATTCCATGACAATTGAAACATGATGGCTGTGTAACTGTTGTCTACATGTTGAGCTATCAAATGACACCTTTTTAATGCTGATTATTTACATGGGTAGTGGTGGTCGAATTATTTTGAGAGCCCAGGTCTTGGTTATCAAGAAAACAAAATGGCGTTTATAATATGTACGTTTTCACGTTTTTTATTTTTGTAACAAATTGAACAAATTAAGACCTTTCTTTTGATGCATCATTCGTCTATCTGCATTATATAGTTTCTGTGTAATCACGGACGATGACTACGGCAAGTGGCGGTTCTAGCGGCCACCTATTTTTTGTGATAGCGTCTTAGTTTTTTTTGTAACAAATTCACGAAAAGAGGTGTGTAAAGTAACAAATTAGCACTAATTCCTGGCAAAGTTTCATCAAATATTATGAGGTGGCCGCGCGGTTGAAACGGACATGTGCAACTGACTGCACATTATTTACAATGACGCCAGTAATCCGAGTTACGTAGATTTCGTTGATAGTAATTAAGCAAATTTACATAGTCGTGAAATGTTAAAGACAGTATAACCGCTTTTGAACATATTATACTAAATTTTATTATTTTTTATCTTATTTTGCTGACCATAAGATATAACATTTTTATAAGGCCTTACTTCAAAATTCTAACTCCGTATTGTCCCCGGCAAATAAGTTGAACATGATTTTAAAATCACGTGACATGCGCAGTAGTGAATAATGCGTACTTGCTACTGCGCATGTCACGTGATTTCAAAATCATGTTCAACTTATTTGCCGGAGACTATATTCTTTTATTCTCTTAAATACTAAACAATCTGCCTTAGTCATATTGTGTATATAAAACAGTATAGTATAAGCGAGTAATTTTATCTTTATTCTCACGAGTTTCTGAATAAGAGTTCAAAATAAATTATGGAATAGGTAACCCTCGATGTTTAATATTTATAAATATTCTCAACTTAATGGCCAAACATATTTATTTTACTGAATATATAATTATCATCTTTCACCTCTTTTCGAACCATGGACAAGGGAATTCTATAAAAAAGTTATGTTTACAAAAATGGAATTGACGTCAAGAATGAAAAATTTAAAACTTCAATACATTGCGGTTTAGAGTGAATTTAGAATATAAATTTAATAATATACACACCTACTATCAACGGTACACGACATCTAGCAAAGACTTTCAACCTGACTCTTAAACTTTGATACAGAGGGAACTTAAACCATAAGTTTTTTACTAGGTTTTATACCGAATTAAGTTTCCCTAACAGTCATAAAATAAATTGAATGCTTATGAGTTTATTGCATGTTTTTAAAATTTAAAGGCATATCTGAAAATTCAAAAAAAAATAAAAATAGGACTGGAACTTAGTTCGCACTTTCGGTGAAACAGAGCAGTATTATCGAAAATCGATAAAAATGTTATTAACGAATAAAGCTTTAGAAACGCAGTTAACACAAAAGTATTATACTTATATCGTGCACTAAATTATTCACCAAAGTGATATAGTCTAAGCAAGCTTAAAAAATCTGTTCGCGAAAAGACGAAAAGTACTGTTGTATCACTAGAGGGAGGTGCGAATTGTTAGAGGAAGAGATTTTTTGTTTGCGGTTGATAACTTTTTTCTTCCTTAGTTTTCTTAATATTTTATTGTGATAAAGGGTTGTCATTTTACATGAGTTTTCAAACGATAACTGGACAAATCTCTTTCTGGCTTATAACTTGTAAAAAAGTATTATTATTGTGTCTTAATCCATTTTATTCTTTATGTAGAGCTTTTGAAAACAGTTATCGTAAGCTTAGTAAAACCTTTCACAAGTTTTATCAAAAAGGAGAGAAAGCAGAATATTTTAAAATTGTTCTATATATTTTTTCTATTTTTATCTACGCAGTAATTTCTCATAAGGACTAACTACGTAGCCCGTCTGCAGCATATACATATTAATGATTGCAAATATACAAGTTAGAGGCGGCATAACTATTTTAAATTAACACTGTACTTTCTTACTTATTAACATGTCACCGTGTATGAGCTGAGTTTTCATAATAAACGGTACAGACGCCAAGAAACGGTTTAACTCTATATTTTTTTAAGAACGATGTAAAATGGGTATGTATTTATTTCAATGGATATAATAAAAATAATATATTTATCAAGGATAAGGAACAAGAAGTTAAATGGCGAAAAGGGTCGCGGGCTTCTATATAACCCAAACCATTAATGTAATAGTTATGTTTGTGTAAATACTTATGTTTGTTTTAGTTAACTATTAGTGCTACATAAAAATTCTCCTACATGAGAATAACTTAAATAAATTTCAGGGATATCAAATCAATATTTAGTAGATAATAACCCAATTTGTAATATAATTTGTAACAATAATAGTATTATAGTTTAAATCACTTTAATATATAAAATAATTATTTAAAAAAGTTGTTCAATGATATTTAAATATATAACTCTAATACTCTAAAAATGTTGCTTTCATAATTATATAACAAACATTTTTTCAATATTTACTAATGAGTTATTTGATGTTTATTCGTTTCTATAATAATTATCGAGTTGCATTCATGATTCTAAAAATTATATCTGAGTATGAAAAAATGTAACAAATATTTTATTGTTTTCGTAATCTAAAATAAACCGAAAAGTGTACAATTGAGCAATTATAATTAATTACCCACCATAAAAAATGTAAACATCATACAAATCTCATGTTTGATAGATAGATCTTATTCTCATCCCTACAAACTACTTATTAAGTGGAACAGATCTAATACGGAAAAGCCTTATCTGCTCCATAATCTTATCGGTCACAATGAGAGAAGTGTTCCCACGAATGGAAAGCCCTGATGGTATCAAATCTATGCGCTATCGTTAAACTATTGTTATTGTAATTAGTTTTTTTTTAACCTTTGACACTAAAATTAATTTGACCCTTTTTATTTATCACTGGCTGTATTTTTGCCTGCTTAACCGTAACAAAGCTCTCTAAGAAGAGAGCTTATATTTTAACAATAGAATATACAGCAACGTTATGAGCTATCTCTGGTATGAGTGTATGTATCCGAACAATTAATTTATCTTGCACGAAAACTATCGGATATACTCTCGACGAAGGTAAGTGATGAAGTGATAATTTTTAATAGCGTTTTAGTTTAAGTAAACGGATAACTACTCATATTTAAATAATATTTAAAATATAAGTGAATTCATATATGTAAATGATTTTAGCAATATTTTAAAAAGACCTAAAGTGTAAACTGATGAATGCGACGTCGAGTTTCAGGATTACTTCTTAGTCCAAAACAAATTTTATGCTTTTACAATTTAAATGTAAATTAAGTTAGTCTAAGTCATTACTAACTTATTACGAATATTTGATACCCATTTTCATTATTATCAGCATTAAAAAGATATTATTAATTTTTAAATATTCACAAAAATTGTTTGCTCCTGTCTGTGGAAAACTTTATTGACATGATTTTTAATGAGAATAAAAGAAGCTGTGATATAAAAAAACATCCATTTTTGTTATTTTCAATAAAAAAAATAATTGTAATTAAAATAATGAACTTCTAATCATAAATGATAGGCTGTCAACTAAAATATAAATAAGGTAATGAAAGTTTACAAACCTTTTTTAAAAAGCTTCCACAAAATCTCAAAGGTCCGAAAAATAAAACTAAAGTTACTAATTTAATAATTTCACAATAAAAACTTTTCGTAACGTTTCCCGCGCAAAAGTCCGTTCGGATAATCACGCGAACGCACTGCTCTAGATATTCTAACGCACTGTGATACACTTTGATGGAATGATCTTTATATACAGCAATCACATCGAGGGCGCATCTTCGCACTGGCCATTGTGTTTTACTTTTTTTTAACCTGATATACTCTATGGTTAGTGACCTCGCGAATTTTTCTTACGAAATATTCAAATAAACGTGAGCATTAAAATAATAAATCATGTCAATGAGATCAAATGAGAACAATTTGGTCCTGGTCTTCGTGTCATGAACAGCAGCAGTTTAATTTTCGCAATTTTCCATAGTGTTTTGAAGGTGTCTTTTTTCTTATTAAGTTTTACTAATAAATTTATTCGATTAATAATAAAAAAATCATCTCTACACATAAATAAAATTGGAGTGTCTATTTGTAATATTGAAATAACCGTTTTTTACTATATACATATGAATATATATACGGTACATACACCAAAATAACATTTTTTACAATTTTTGTCTGTCTGTCTGTCTCTTTGTTCCGGCTAATCTCTGAAATGGCTGGACCGATTTTGACGGGACTTTTATTGACAAGTAGCTGATGTAATAAAGAGTAAGTAAGGCTACTTTTTAATTAAAACTACTGTGCCACAGCAACGCGTGGCTAGGTCAGCTACTTACAAATATAATGGAAAACTCTTCCGTTACTTATGTATGGAATCAATTTAAATTAACACCTATTACCGAGGCATTTAAGATATTCTTTTCTTCAAATAATGAATGCTTTTTATGCTTTCAAAATGCTAGAAACCAAATCAATTTATGTCACATATTTTCAAGTCGGTAAAAAATCGTAGTTAAATTTGCATACCAAAAGCATTGGCTTTCATGAGCCTATTATCTCCTTTTTTAGGTCACAACAAATAATATAAAGCTCTATGTTCTTTAACGTTTCCATAGAAATTCGTTTATAATGACCGAAGGTAATGTGCGCATCGGAGGTACAGAATTGGCAACTACACCCATATACGAAAAAATTTCAAATGATTTTCTGTATATTTTTGTTAACATTTCGAATTTTAGATTTCCGAAGCTAGCGTGGTCTTTAAATCATTGAAATATAATTGCTGCTGAGATCTTTTCTCGTTTTCTTTCATATAATTATCTCTGTTTTTTAATTGTCTTTATTTTTCTTCTTGTTTTTGGATCCATTGTATGTATGTTTAAAGAAAAGTGTATTTAAAGTGTGTAAATGGTTTCTATTGTTATAGTACAGTGCATCCACCGAACTGCCGATACCAGTGTCAGTTACTTAAAACAAACAGCATCATCATCATCATCATATCAGCCGTACGACGCCCACTGCTGGACATTGGCCTCCCCCAAGGATCTCCACAACGATCAGTCCTGTACTGCCCGCATCCAGCGTTTTCCCGCGACCTTAACCAGATCGTCACGTCGGTCCACCTCGTAGCGGGCCTACCCACTGAGCGTCGTCTGGCACGCGGTCGCCATAAACATACCTTAACACATATGTATACAGGCTAAAAACACAAACCGTCATATTCTAGTTAGCTAAGATCTTATTGTACATAGACCTTCATTATAGCTTAAGACTTTATCCACAGAAAGAAAAACTTGTAAGCCCTTTAATATATATATATATATTTACATACAAAATTTTAACTGTTATATGAGATTTTTACATATAAAAATGATATTATCATTAAAACAAGTTTTCACTAACGATTTCTCAGATTCGACAAAAAATAAACCATAAAGTTTGTAACAACCACACTCTTTGTATTTTTTTGACAATCTCCGACCATATACGAGACACTGACCTTCGTTCTCAAAAACGATTGCACACACATTGCGTACTAAACTACTATTTTGTTGACTCCATCTAAATTTTCTTTGTTGGTTCAATGAACTTGAGAAGGAAAATCAGTTAATCTTTAGAAAAAAATATCTATATTATAACATAAGATAACGAATGTTTAAAAAGTTAGGTTATAAAATAGATTTCATAAATACGAACGAAAGCTATTGTTCATTCTACTCAGCTACCAACTTTCAAGAAACCTATCGTATTGGACTGAGTTAAAATTTCAGGGATGTATGTACTACGGATTTCGTTTCGCTTGTTTCGATTAATCGAAACTTAGGTACACGTAACAAAAATTTGAGGCTTTGGTTATATTATTATTATTTTTACGTTATTATTGGTTTAACTGTTTATTTTAATGGTTTTTAATATATTTCTTGATTCTGTATACAGATATATAGAAAATCTATTAATCTTCTTATGCTTCTTACTGATCACTATATAATTAATAAATATATCTTTCTTTTCACAAACAAAGAGTACTGACACACGGGAGGAAAATTTTTAGTTATCTTTGATTAGTTACGCTAAAGAAGTATAACTTCTTACGTGCGTGCATAAGTTCACACAACGGTTTTTTTAAGGTACTAATTTGGTTAAAACTGTCAAATTATGTATTAAATTAATCCATAAATATATGGAGAGCGTATGTAATAAATTGCAATAATAGGGAGAGATCTGTTCTAACTTCCTCTGTTCGGTTACTTTGATACAACCTTAGTCATCAAAGCGTGCAACGAACTTAGAAAATACAACTATTAAGGAAGCGACCAATAACTATTTCAATTAGTGCTAAACTGGTATTTACTCGTCTGGTCTAACTAGACACAGACCTGTACGATTATGTCCTTAAAGAAGCAAAGATTGTAGTGCGATACGACAGCAGTCTTGTGGCAAGTTAGCATTTGCTATAAGTTTTTACATCAAATACAGACGTGGTTCCAATTATTCTTTGGACTGTTATCAAAAATAATATTGATAGTAAAATTCTTATGCGTATACTGAAAACGGTTGTCTTTTCAGCGCAAAAATGCTGATATTGCCGTGTAGTGCACGCGAATGAAATAAAAATTGAAGGATTATACGATTGGTAATCTGTACCGTTTCAGATCTAGTGCATTTTATGTCACTGTCAATTTCTGGATAGTTAAAATACTAATTAAAAATATCTTAAACTCATTTCGATATATATACCTTATATTTACAAGAGTAAAAACCTTAATTTATAAAATAAGTTTAGTTACAATAAGATAAATGCTTAAAAATCTACACAATGTGACTCGCTATTTACGTCGTTTGACCTGCTGTCATTCGCACCGATGGACCTAGGTTCGAGCTCCGAAAGTTGTATGATGAATACGAGCATTTGCACTTGTGTCATATATACATATGTCTACGTATCATACTGTTCTTTATATATCTACGTTACCTTAGTATTCATAGCACAAGCCCTAAGTTCTAACGTCGGGAATATTATTTATACTATTAAGTTTATCAGTTTGTTGTTAATGTTAATAATTATATCATACTTTGAAACTTTTAACATTAGTTAAATAGTAAAAGCATTTAATAATTAAAAAGTAATAAACTAAATTAAAAGCTTGGGAAGTTTGGTAATAAAACAGAACTTGTATATTATCTTCAATAATGTTTTGGAGATATCTATATTTTTCCATCGAAAAAGTATTATTTAAAATAATATGTTGTTTACATATTAAGATTCCCAAAATATAAGTGCTTAAGCTTTACTTCTTAGAAGTGTAGTCACTTATGTGATGTTGTCTTATCTTTGATAAGAACTCGTCAGATGAGATTGGAGTGGAAAAACACCTACTTCACAGCTTTGTAATTGGGTTTGTACTCTTTTGTAAAAAGATATAATAAATAAATAAATATTTCTTACATTCACACCAATTAGCCTTGCCCAAAGTAAGCACTGTAAGGCTTGTGTTATGGATACTAGGGTAACGGATAGACATACATATATGATACATAAATATGTAATATTCATAGAAACATATATAAACACCCATGACTCAGGTACAAATGCTCGTATTCATCATACAAACATCTGCCCCTTCCGGGATTTGAACCCAGGACCGTCGGTGCGAAAGGCAGGATCGCTACCGTTGCACCAAACGGTCTTCAAGATATCGATATAAGATATAGATATATAGATGTAAGAGGTTTTTTTAAAACAAAGACAAAACAGCCGACTAGATTATTATAAAATGGTGACTTCGTATGTCATACATAAATACAACTCAGTAATACCAATGTATGACATGATATGCTACGAAAGCTTGAAATAATAATAAATTGCAATAATACATTTCCTTTCCCCCTGACTTTTCTTTTATATATATGTTAATTTATTACAATAATTATTAAGGTCAAAGCAAATATACTACTTATTAAAATCTCCTTATTAATGTACTTACCAGGATATATATAATTTTAATTAAGGTATCTATCTATAGTTATTCACTAGCTAAAGATCATCTTTAAACTAGTGATCCCCAACAGAATGGCACAGGTCTCCTTGATGAATAAATTGATATGTAGGTATTATGATGCAAAGAATTAACGAATGCAAATGATACCAACAGCTTAAAATTTTGTGATCGACCTTTACGAATATGCTTAAACTCCGCAATGGTAAGCCAAGCGGCTTAACCCCAAACCAAATTAGCTGACCCTCCCCCCTTACTTATTATAGCGTACTAACTCATAGTTAACTCAGATTTTGTGACTTTACTCATGTACTACAAACGCTATCTTCTCCCGAAGGGAAATCTTTGAACCAACTGATATTTACTGCAGCGCGGCCCCGGAAAAAGGATCTAAAAACGAGGAGCATATTCGATACGAGATTAAACAGCCTTCGCAAGGGCTCATCATCGGATGGTGGACCAAGAAATGTATTATTGGCAGACAGGCTTGGGCTGTTTTAAAGTTAAAGTCTGTCGTAAAGTTAAGATGACAGCTAAAAAAATCACAAATTCCAAATTCGCAGATTATTTGGAATGCGGTTGCTGATTACAGACAGCTTGCTCGGCTCCTTTTTCGTTGAGTTAATAGAGATTAATACTACTGCTCTTACATGTGACTTTTACTTACTGACTCTGAACAGCGACAGCGACAGCCGTTTGAGACATCAAGGTATGCCAACCTTCGTGATAAGGTTAATATTAGAAATAAGCTAATAAGTTAATGATATGCGAATTTTTCCTGACTCTATGACTCTACAACTGACAGCGACAAGGCAATCCTCGACCAGACTATTTACGAGTTCTACTCCAGCGTTGTAGTTCTGCATAAAACGCTATACCACCTATCGTGAAGCCAGCAGCACACACTCGTCTTTATTGTGGCGAATCACTGGCCTATGATAGTCTTTCAAGAATTGGTTATGGTCTCTTTCTACGGTTTTTTTTATCAATAAAAAAGCTTTTACCCCAGCAGTGAGGACGTCAGATTTTTCGATAATTCATATAGCATCATAATTCTAAGTCATTACTAGCGAATAGTAACTACCACGGCCTTGTAACAAAAAGATCTCGCAGCAGTACACAACCTTTTGTGTTAACTTTGATTTATTATTATAAATGTTTTGTTTTGATTAAATGTTAGTAGACATATTTGATAAACTTGGTTTTTATTAATAAAAAGAGGTATGTTATATGTCACAGTAGATTTTTTAATTAAGGTTTTTAATTAATACACTCCATCTTTGTTCTTAAAATATCTCAATGTTGTTTCTTAGTAATCAAACTTCCTAAGAAACAACCTTAACCTTTTTCTTTTTAGTTATTTTTAATAATTTTATTATTCGATATTGAACTTATACAAATAAGTTCCATAACCTACACATTTTAATAAAATTTCCAATGACTATCTTCACTTTTATTCATTAATTTAAAATAAAGACTTGATTTCAAATACTTTTCTACATATTTCTCTGACAATCAATTATCAAAATAATATTATTCCTACTGATAAAAAAACATGGGCAAGTCGGTGAAGGCAGACCAAGGCAAACTTTAAAGGACCAAATAAAAGATGTCCTAAAAAATGGCCAGGTTAAAATAACTCTTAACTTGTTGTGCTTGTGAGAGGTCTGATGAGATTTGAAGGAGCGAAAGATGTTTTTTACGATCGTGGAAAGTGGAAATCTGTGATTTCTGCCAACCCTGCGTGATTGTTTATATGAAAAAAACATGAAATTGACTTTTTTTTAGAGTTCCATACCTCAAACGGAAAGAACGGAACCCTTATATCCCATTGTTATCCGTCCGTTCGTCCGACCATCTGTCTGCAGAGACAGACATCTCGGGAACGCGTAGAGGTATCGAGTTGAAATTAAAACCATATAGGCACTCAGGTTTACAGTATCTTGAAGCTGTAAAAAAAACGTATATTTCTATACTCTCAAGAGAATCAAAATGTATAGTGTATTTTCCGTTGATCTAGAATCATTAAATTTGGCATGAAGCGATGTCATCACAAAACAAAATTCTGTGTTTACAAAGTTATTTGCGATATGTATATACTAACAGATGTCGATGTATGACGAAAACAGCTTTCCAGAGGCAAAATTAAGTTTATCCCTCAATCCGTTGATAATTTCGTTAGAGCAATGTTCGATATAATCTACTTTAGAAAAAGTTTGTACGAAACCCTTTATGCGCGAGCCCGACTTTCACTTGGCCGGTTTTTTTGGTAAAGGAACCAACCCCTTATCTTTAAACAGACAATTTTTATTATTCATATGACTAATTCGAATCTCCATACTGAGATGAGACTTGCTCAAAAATATCTACCGTAACAATGATTTCAGTATATAGTTATTATTTCAAAAAAGAGATATTGAAATGGAACAAAAACAAAAGAAACGGCATTTCATATATAAGCTTCTTATAATATTAATGTTGTTATAAATGAATTTCCGTTAAATTATGACTACTGAAAAACGTTTAAAACATAACTCAACAATAACCAATTAAAAAATCCATTCAATATCATATCAATTACGAATCATTGAGCTTTTCAAAACGTTTGAATATACTTGACTTCTTTATAACACCATTAATTACGTATCGTTACAAAAGGTTGACCATCTCTGTCACTTCCCATAATAAATCAAAGTTCGATGGTAAAACTAATTGCGCAACTGCTCGTGGGTCCCTAATGCTGATGATTTCTCAGCATCTTTTGTTATTACAATAAAATATAGGTCTCAGGCTTAGGTCAAGCGCTTAGTTCTTGTCAGTGTGCACGTTTTTATATATTTTAGTATATCAGTGTATCCTCCACAAGGAGACAATTATTTATTCACTTATGTAATCTATGGAGAGTATATTAGTACGACATACTGGTTGTATACAAACCCTTCATTAAACCGCGCCTCACGAATAGTGTACATAAAGCTGAGTAAGATAACCAAAAATAATTGATGGGAAGCTATTCTATTTTTGTTTGAAAAAGTCATTATGACGCATGACACTCGGTATAACGCACGTGGAAACAAACTGCGTGTGTGTCGTAGAGATAAACACACGTGTACACATTGTTGAACGTAATTTCATTAAAAAAGGTTTAACCAAATTGAAGTATATCTTTGTTATGTCAAACAAACAGCTTTTTTCTAAATAAGTACGAAAGATATAGGATCTTTACAAACAACAATATTTTAATGTATCTGTATATTATAGTTAATCTCTATGACAGTCATAGCAAAATCAGTCCAACTGTACAATAATAATCATAACATAAACTTAATATGTAAGTTTAAATATTAAGTTTCCGTTTTATGGATTTTTTTGTACATGAAATGAAATATATTTATTAAATTAAAAATTTATCCTCTTTGTCTATAAATTTTGCAATCAAATCGAATGATCACTGGAAGTTTTATTATTAGTAAATAGTATTATTAGTAAATAGTTAGTTTTATATGTATAACTTATATAAAATTAACTTTTATGATACTAAATGCAATACTTAATGCCTTCCACAGTATGTGGTGTTTTATTACAAAAGTTGAAATTAACTTTTGGTAAACAATGTGGTATTCTTAAATTCTCCATATAATAATTCCCTTCTTCTATTACTATATTTTTATTACTTTATCTATCTATAATTATGATTTTAATTAAATTAATTGTGAACAAATTTTGTTCTTATGTTACTATTTACAAAATTAAATTACATTCTTAATTGAGGTGCTCTTTTCTCAGGAAGGATTAGGGAGATCACCATAGCAAGAAAGCGAGTATTATCTCCACTTATTATTTTCAAAAAAAACTTCATCTTTTAGTAAGTTTTTTATTAATCTCAACAGTTAAAAAGTATTTTACATAACTTATTATTGCTGCCGCTTTTGAGTAAACCTGTTAATAAATGACATAATCGTTTGTATTAAGATCTTGTCATAATTATAATACATATACATAATTATATCACTTTACAATGTCATAATAAAAATAATCGGTTCAGTTACTTTCGAGATCGTAGACACTGTTACTGTTACGTATCCATGCATGTAACTAATTATTTTATTATGATAAATTTGTTAAGATAAACCGGCTTTAATTTTGTTCTTTTTATATTTAATGTCAGGATACTTTCTAATAATTCGAGATTTGTCAGAACAGTACAATAATCACACGTTAGGGTCTAGTGCTTTTTTTTTATTAAGTTATTTCGGTATCGCCTTCTGTGTCTAATTAGTTTTAATGTTTTCCACGCATCCCATGAGACTTCACTTAAATTCAAATTTAACAAGCAAACTAACTATGGCAACAGAAATATCTACACTAATATTATAAAGAGAAAAGATTTGTATTTTTGTATGTTTGCAATGAATAAACTCAAAAACTACTAAGCCGATTTCAAAAATTCTTTCACCATTGGAAAGCTACTATCACGCAAAGTAATAAAGGCTATATTTATGCTGAAAAATCAAAGGATTTTGTCCACCCGTGCACAGCCGGGACCGTCCGCTAGTGTATGACCCAAACTACTATTTAAATAAGAAAGTGTATACTTAAAAATACATAATTTATTGATAGTATAAAATGAGCAGAACTACAAATTATTGTAAACAAAATGATATTAATTGATTGTGTTCTTCTGTAATTGAGACGAATTGAATACGTTTAATTTGGTATAAGTTTTATGTAAGGTTTAATGTGTATATTGTTGAAGATCCTATAAAAAAATAACCTAAATATTGGCCAACTTGGGGTGTAGTAAAAATAAGGAAAGATAATGAAAGAAAGAAAGAAACACATTAACTCATATCTCTAGTTTCTTAAAAAGTTTAATGTAAAGGAGGAGGGTCAATAAGGCGGGTTTTCGGCCCCTTTGATTTTTGATCTAAAAATTCCAAAATATTTTTTTTTATCTACTATATGAACTAACAAATCGATTCCACCCTAACGGAACCACCCCAACCCCCCTTCCCCCTCCCACCTCCCCAAGAAGCAGAATAATCATATATGACTCAATACATTAAAAAAAATATTTTTCCATCTGTTTGGGGTGGAATCAATTTGTTAGTCCATATAGTAGATAAAAACATTTTTGGGGGCGTTCAAGTATTACGTAACGCAATTTAGGGGGAGCCCCCCCCTCCCCCTTAATTTAAAAAACGCAAACGGGTCTCGTAAAACGTTTCGATGTGTTGCGGGAGGGGATCTTTCTTACAAAACGTTACAAAATAAGCATGTTTTGCGGGTTAAAAATGTTTTGCTTTATTACTATTTATTATTTTATTATTTTTAGTATTACTACCGCAAAGTCGATTAAAACTAAAACAAGGATATTTTAGCGACTATCTTGTACTTTTGGGTAAAAATGGTCACTTGAGTGTTACGTAACATTTAGAGAGGGGGAGGGGGGTACTTGTAAACGTTACGGCGTAACGCTCCCTTTGGGAATTTTTTGGTCAAAAATGAAAGGGGCCGAAAACCCGCCTTATTGACCCTCCTCCTTTTAAACATATCTAGTCCTTGTATCATCATGACTTGATATGTATTAAGATGACAATACGATAATATAGCACTACCGAGTTGATCAGATGATGAGCTTGACGGTGGTAGATGGTACTACGGGATTGCTAGGAACTCTAGTCATTAGATTCGTCGTAACAAGATTTATTCATATCACCTTTTTTGAATGTGGAAGTAAGTATGGGATGAATATTAATTTTTAATTAAAAATTTAAAGGACTTTTATCTTACAAGATGTCAGTCCTATTATATCCTAAACATACTAAAAAGACTTAATATACATTAGTACAACAGTTGATTGATGACTGACAATATCATAATGTATTCATCAACCATCATGTATTTAGCTGAACTGAAAGTTGGTTCACTAAGCAAGCTCTGGAAAATGCCTAAATCTAATCTTTTGGTATTCATAGCAGTAATCAGCTGAAACGAGTGCTGAAAATCATAACAATACAATTCTGATGAATGATATGAGGGTGTATAAAAGGTCTCAGGCGTCACTTAGGGCACCAGGCAATATCCTGTTGTAGGTAGCCTTATCTTGAGGAGGCAAGGTGGACCTCTGAGTAGGTCGAAAGTTAATTTTTTTGCTGCTCATGAAAATAAACAATTTTCTCTCTAGCTCTAAATCTTTGAATCACAAATTTTGAGTGCATTATAGCAAGTGACAAAAATACCTCGGGGACTTAAACACAAACTTAAAATATGCGAAAGTACTAAGTAATCGAATATTGATCTTGAGAAGGGTTTCGTTAATGACAGCATTGGTTTAATTGACCAAATGTATGAAACTAATAGCACAATCAAACCAAACCAACAACCAGAATAGAATTTTGGCAAGAATGATAAACATCCTGTCAAATACAATTCGTGGCTCAGTACAGCTACAGTACTATAAAAAGGCTTATGCTACATGTAATACCTACTAAAATCAGCTTCAATAACTCACAAATTGCAAAGTTGCACCGTAGATGACACGCTGATCTATTAAGGATCCTCTATTTCCCATCAAGGCAAGCGTATGTCGCTCTAAGTAGAGTAAAAAGTCATAATAATCTGCAGATCAAAAACTGGATTGTTCCAAGACAATATTAAAAGTTCCAAGATAATAAGTATTTTACAATTTTTATATATTTTATGCAGTTTTCAATGCGATCTTATAAGATATATCCTAATTATATTATGACAATACATTGCAAAACCCTTACGTAATAAATAATAATAAAACAAAAACAATACAATAGCGTGTTTCTACGCGTTACAGCGCCATCTAGTTATTATAATAGAAAAATACTACTCACTTGTGACCCGAGTCGATTTTTTCTAGTATTTTTCTATTATAATAATTTAACAAATTAAGTAGCTATAGCAAAGTGTTATTTAAACACAAAAACAAGGACTTACTTACCACAATACCTGGACTCCAATATAGAAAAGTTCGTTTTCTACATTGATCCGGCTGGGGGTCGTACCCGGGACCTCGGACTGGCGTTACCATAAAAATCGGTATGCGAGCCACTCGAGCACGAAGGTCATCAGATAAAAGAAAAAAAAGCCTTGCAACAATGAAGTCTTATTTGAGATAAGAAGAATGCGTGTTTAGTCACCAATACTCTCATTTCTAGAGTAAAATATCTCTTATATATAACACAAATACTTTTAAATACAATAATAGTTTATAAATAAAAAAACGCTTTAGCCTGTAGGTATTCAAATGCACTATAAATCATGAAATAAGCTAGTTTTCTCTTTAAGCCTAATTGGAGCATTACAATAAGGCATTTTTAAAATAAAATAATAATAAAAACAGAGTTGGAAAATTTTTATGTTGTTTATTTTACCCTTAGAAATATGAAGAAGGCGTTGAGATATTTTGAAAGAAAGAGAAAGAAAGAGAAAGAAAAAAAGAAAAAACATTTACTGACACATGCACACTCAATAAAACAGAAAAAAAATAAGGGATTAAAACTAATGTGCGGGGTCAACAAAATACCCTGCCTCAGCATTTTGGCCTCTGTGTCCTTTACAGCTGTGCAGAATAGACACAGAATCGCTGTTATTCTGACAAGGTTCAGACCAGTGACAAAAATTTTGAATGAAAACTCCAAAAGTTTTGAAGTGATCAGCAAATAAATATATTTATGTTATGTATATGTTTTGTTTTATAATAAGAAAAACACAGACTGCCTCGGAGGCCTAGTAGCCAAGTGCACGACCTCTGACCATTTTTCGATTATTGGGTCTGGTAGTATTGTTAAGATTTTTTGCCCTTGAAGTTTGCCCCTACAGTTTCATCTTGATAAGCTGCCTGCAAAAGCCGAATTACAAATATACTACTCTATCTAGTACAAAACTCCGTTCATATGAATTTACGGGCAAAAGCTAATAGTCTAATTTAGCTTTAGATGTAATTAGACATCAATTAAGAACTGTTCTTATAAATTAATTGTACAGTCGACAGCGTGTCAATGTTCACACTCTAAAAAAGGAAAAGATCTCTTTTACAGTGATATAAGTAACATATAATTGTAACATTAAATAACTTTTAAAATAATATGATGAAAAATATCTCCTCAGACACGAGTCGATGCCACTCCTTCTAGCTAACCGAGATAGGCTACCTAACCACTAAACTTCCAAACTTATTAACTTATACATTGGTATCAACCAGCAGTACCTACTTCACTGTCTTGCTTAAGTAAGTCTTGTATACTGAAGGTTAAAAGCTCGAGGAGCTGAATGGCCCAGTAATAAACACGTATGACCTTCGATTACGAAGTTAAAGCAACTTTCGCAAGGGCACGGAAGAGAGATTTTATCTCAAGCTTTTCCGTACTTCAAAACACTTGACCTCTTAAGCATCCAAGAATCCGCACTTAGCCCGCATAGTGGCTTTATGGCCGGTTTTCCCTACAATATTTTCATCCATAAGGAAATCGATTAATTGGTTGACGATGATACGGCCCACTTTTATATCTATGTGTTTTGATCTCTATATATTAATTAGGTACATAGTCCCTTACATGTGAACACCACATGCCTTTCTAAAGCGTCCTTATATTTACAAAAAAAGGACACGGGAAAATTAAACTAAAATAATATAAAAAAATATATGTAAATGTATAGATTTTAAGTTTAGATCTAAATGTATTGGGTTGGGGAATAAGTTCGTTCGGTTTTTTCAAAGTGCTTTCTTTTAACAAAAACCAATAATTATAACAATAAATTGATCAATAATGTATTCGCCGTTACTGTTTACAACCTCCTCCCACCTCTCGACTAATTTGTTGATGCCGTTCCGCCAAAAATCGTCCGGTCTGGTGTCGAAGAAGTTGATGAGCCAGTTTTTGAGGTCCTCTTCGCCGTCGAAGATAACACCCCTCATTTGATTCGACAAGGAATGGAAAAGCTGATAATCTGTTGGCGCAAGGTTCGAAAAGTACGGTGGATGCTGAAGAACCTCCCATTCGAGCTTTTTTGCGAGTGCGGTTTTGACGACTTGTGCAACATGGGGTCTGGCGTTGTCGTGGAGCAAGATGACTTGGCCTTGTCGGTCAGGTCTTTTCAGTCGCATAGCCTCATTTACACGGCGTAGAGCTCCTTGTTGACTGTTGCGTTCCGTTCAAGCATTTCACCGTGTATCGCACCTCAAGGCGATGAGGACATCAAATTCTGCAGGTCGTCCACTGCGAGGCATGTCTTCGAGATCAAAGTCACCATTTTTGAACTTTGCAAATCATTTCTGTGCTGCGCGCTCACCTATGACACCTTCTCCATACACGTTGCATATGTCACGAGCGGCTTCAGCTGCTTTTTGACCCCGATGAAAAGCGAAGAAACGTAGATGTCGAAAATGCTGATTTTTGTCACCTGGGTATTCCATTTCGAAGCCCAGAAAATAGGAAAAACTAAAAATATTCGAAAAACAAATAACACAGTTCTGTAGAGCAGAAAAGGCACTGTCTAATGAATACAAACACTTTGCTCAACAACAAACAAATACTTTAAATAATCCTCTTCGAAAAAAACCGAACGAACTTATTCCCCAACCTAATACATACACAATCATTCAGTAAACAGTTGTCAATATCGGAGAGAGACAATGTTATTGCTAACAACTGCAGCTGCAGCTGAGAAGCCCAACTGTTAATTTTTAAACGTGCATAAGTATCTATTTAGAAATAGATTAGAATAGATTAGACGTAGCAAAATTTTTGACTATACTAGCAGACCGACAATCAGCTGCGTTTAAAGAACTTATTAGTATATTTTTATATCAATGACCTAATGGTTTCCGTTTATTTTAATTTCTTTAATGTATGGTATTCTAAAAGGGTATGATAGGGCTGACATACCTAATAAGAAGGTAAAAGCATCTAAATAAAAAAAAAACTATCTTTTATGATAGCGTACAAATTTTTAAGTCAATCTTAAATAGGTATCATTAGAATCTAAATATAAATCTAGATATAGACGTATAGTTATGTTTCTAAGTTTCATATCTTACACTCGGCCTCGGATAATAAAGTTAGCACATTCTGCTTCTTTAGATACCGATAGCGCTTCTACATTGCCTTAATGAGATCTTATTAGTGTCATACCATCACGTCCTTGGTTAAAATATACTCTTATTCAAGCGACTTAACTACGCTGGCACAGATTAGATAATAGTTCTTACGATAATTCAGCGGTAAACAGCGCTACAATCGTAGTGTATAGTCGCAGTAATAAAAACATGCTTTAAGTTCAAGTTCAAACTTAGCAATTAATGTTTTGTACAATTGTACATGATATACGCAGATTATATTTTTACATATCTCTTTATTTTTTATACATTTTTATTTTGTATATTTGGAAATTGAGTTATTTAGTATAATATTTATTTATCTATACTTTAATATTTGTTAATTATTATTTTTATACATTACTAGCCGTCATCCGCACATCTTTTAACTTTTCACGTTCTTATTTTGACTAGTGTTGCCCAAATTCAGTCTTGGTCTTGCAGTCTTGGTCTTGTTCTTGCGTTTTTGCAAGACCAAGACCAAGAACAAGACCGCGTATTTTTAGCAAGACCAAGACCAAGACTGACCGTGCAAGACTTGAGCAAGAACAAGACTAAGCCTGCAAGACTCTTGCGTCTTGCAGCTAGGACTTAGCGCTATTTCACGGAGTAGTTAGGTGTAACAGTTCGGTGTATAGGTACGCTTAGGAATTCTATGAGACGCAAAAAACTGTATCAAAGAATATGAAAAACTGGATCTATGCGCATTACGACTAATACCATAAACATACCTACATAGCGAATAAAAAAATATCCATTAAAATCAAACTGAGTGCATGCATAGTTATGTTTTAACCATCGGCACTTTGATAATGCGGCATCAAAGGTTTTGTACTTACTTCTCAAAGAAATTTGCTGCTTTTCGGAAGCACATGGTTATAATACACGCGCCGGCGGCTTCTTTTGAAATCATATACAACAATCGTTGCCGCCGCGCCGAAATCACAACATTTGACACTATTTGATTGCCGCCACAGGGCGTAGGCGTAGGTATACTCATGCAAAATAATTTCGAATTTTAAGAGTACCTACAGGTGTTCCAAAGAATAAATAAGTTTCAGAGTGCTTATAATGAAAATGAATACATTATACTGATCACGCAAGTAGTATTATGATTAGAATAAAATGGTAAGGATAGGTAGTAGATGTCATAATAATTTATTCTAGTAAGTATATATTATAATATTGATTATATGGTTTTAAACTAATTACTTAGGTACTATTATTGTACATTTAGTCATTATATTTCTTAAGTTTTTACAAGAAAAAATAGCAAAAAAGTGTTCAAATATCACCCGTTTGATAAATATTGTAGCCACTTTTAAATATACTTGAAACGTGTAAAAAAATTCTACATAATTAATAAAATAATATAAAAAGCGTAGGTACTTACCTACTAATAAAATAAAAAGCCTGCGATTTATTATTAGTAAATAATCACGGCAGCCGAGAGTGTGTCTCCACTTTTGAATACATAAATCATAACCAGATCACTAGAGCCACTTCAAAAAAGAAATTTGTAATTCCTAGGGTTCAAAATTATTTTGGTGACAGAACTTTACAGAAGCGTATACCATATCTTCTTAATTCGTTGCCCGAAACTATTAGATGTGAAACGGATAAAAATAAATTTAAAAAAATATTAAAAGATTATCTGATGACTACTATTTAACACAACAATTGTATGTTTTTATTTATTTTTTTGCATTCACAATGCAATATTTCTATAAGATATAAAATACGTGTGTAAAAAACAACCACGCCTCCGAGCCCATCTGAGGGCTCGGAGGCGTGGTTGTTTTTTACACACGTATTTTATATCTTACAACAATTGTATCTTATTATTATCACCGCTAAATTTTCCTTCAGTTTGTTGTAATTCAGTCTAAATCCAATTATTGTGCACTTAACTTTACCTGATACAGTTATAGTTGTATTATATACCTACATAATTATAATTATAAGCTAAGAGACTAAAGATCCCTCAGTCAAACCGACAAGTCGGTTTTGTGGGACTAAATTGTATCTTTGTATTTTTTTTTCTTGTATATGAAATAAATAAATAAAAAAAAAAAAATAAAAAAAAAAAAAAGTATTTACAAGCAGTGCCCGCGACTTCGCCCACGAAGAATAGTAACTTTGGAGGTATAGTGACGTTCAGGATTTATTTATTTATTTTACAACTTCTGTCATCAAACATACAAACAAACTCTTCAGCTTTATAATATTAGTATAGATTAGTATAGATGTACGCCAAAACATTCACTTATATGTAAAGAATAGTGATTGGCACTAATTCTTTACATATATTTTATTCACGCGTCGCGTCTGTACAAGTAGGTAATAATCTGTGTTTGTACGCCGCACGCGGCATCGTTTGATTTGCGGCGGCATCCTTTTAATAGAGCCGGCACGTGGCGAGGCGGCGCGGTAGAAAGCAAGGAAACGTACTATAAACAAAGGAATTATTTTAATTCCAGTCATTTCCAATTGAGCTGTGCTTCGAGTCTAACTTAATAATTGTTTTTACTAATTCTTGTTGTTTTCTAAAAACGTATCACGTGTACAATTTAATATGAGTGACGAAGATTCAAATTATTCTAGTCCGAGTAACGAGAGTTTGAGTCACAGATCTAAAAGACCCAAAAGCAAATTTGAGGAGTTTTTCGAAATAATTCATGCATCCCAAACTGCCTTGTGTAAATTGTGCCAACATAAAAAGACTGAAATAAAAATGAAAAACAGAAACACTTCAGGCTTAAGGAAACATCTAATATCTTTCCACAAAAAGGAATCACAAATATTTCTTCCTGTTAAACCAAAATTAAGTGGAGATATCACAAGCTTTTTAGTAACCGCTGGAAGAAGTGGACAGGTAAGAATATATTTTTTTTATATGAAAACTCCAGGAACTCAAAAAAGTCTTTTTTGAACAAATGACTTTAAACTGACTTCGGAATATTTTATAGATATTGATAAAATAGTAATACATAGGTACATATTTCGCGTCATTTTTAACAATGGTCGAAATTGTCGCTACGGGAATTTTAACTCCGCGTAGCTGTTCATGCGATACTTTCAAAAACGCCATTAACTTACGTAAGTATTTTTGAGTTAGTGGTGTTTTCATCTAGGGGTGCGACATATTAAGTATGTAATTATCGTCTTAAATATTTTTATAAACACCTATATTTTCATTTGTTTTCATAATCGGCCAGTAACAACTAAGTACTTTATTTTGGTAAATTACAGTACAGTGCAACCTTAATATAACAAATGTCAATTTAACGATTTTCTCGATTTAACAACAACAAACCTCCTCCTCCTAAACGCTCAAACCTAGTATGTTTTAAATAATAACACAAGATTTATTGTTTTATTTCAGTCGGAAAACAGCAGTGACAACATCACGACAGCTACAGTTGATTGGGTAGTGAAAAAATATCTTCCCTTCTCATTTTTCGATGACGAAGCTACACAAGTATATTTTCGACGTATTTGCCCTAATATGGAGTTTCCTAAAAGGTCTACACTTAGAAGGAAAGTCAAAGAGCGATTTGAAGAGCTCCAATTTAATCTCAAGGAACGACTTCAACAATTATCATCTAAAATGTCATTTACCATTGATGGGTGGACGTCAATTGCTGGTAGGAGTTACTACGGGGTTACTATGCATTATATAGACAACGAATGGAAGTATCGATCTGTAGTTCTTGATTTTATACCATCACGCGGTCGACATACTGGGGAAGATATTGCAACGATTTTCCATGAATGTTTATTGGAATATGGCATAATTGATAAAATACAAGGTATCACGGTCGACAACGCAACTGCAAATACCAAATTTATGTATGAACTGGGCAAACAGTTGCCACACTTTGATTCAGACAATCAACATTTCCGGTGCTTTGCTCACATTTTAAACCTTGGTGTACAAGATTTATTAGAGACCTTAGCATTACACTGTGAGTCTGACACTAACGCGCAAGATCAGCAGTATGAAGACTATGCAGACGAAACTGAGGAAGATGAAGAATATGCACCAAATATTGCTGACTCGCGTACATCTGTAACAAAGTTACGCAGTATTTCCAGTAAAATAAAAAGAAGTGAGATAGTGAAGAAGAAGTTTCAGTCTGCTTGTGAAGCAGCTGGCGTGCCATCAAATCTAAATGCCATTCTTGACTGTCCAACAAGATGGAATTCCACACATGATATGATTGGATTTGGTTTAAAAGTGAGAGCGGGCATTAACATATTGTGCAGTTCTGTCACCGAATTGAATGATTTTCAAATCACAGCTAGTGAATGGCAGGTACTCGAAAAATTACATAAATTTCTAATAAACTTTAAACTTTTAAGTACAAAACTTGGTGGAGACAAATATGTTACATTACCGCTAGTCATTGTATCATTCAATCTCTTGCTAGATAAAATTGAATCCATGGTAAAACAGTTAGATGAGAAACCTAATCGATCTGAAGTGGATGAAAGGCTCATTCTAGCTTTCCAAGCAGCTCGAGACAAAATGCTTAAACATTATAAGAAGAGCAACTGGATTTATTGTACTTCTTTAATTTTAGACCCAAGGCATAAGGCTCAGACTTTTGACCTGACAATGTGGGGGAAGCAACTTAAAACAGAAAGTCTGCGCAAGTTCAATGAACTTTATGAAGAATATAAAAGTCTACACTCACTGAACAAATCTCTGGAATTGCCAAGAAAAGAAAATAAAGTATGTGATGAAGATGAAGACATTATAGACTTTGATAAACTCTATGAATGTCCCTCGACGTCATCTGGATCTTGTCTTCAAGGCTTAGTGATAGACGAGTTGGAGGAGTACCTGAGAAAACCAAGAACTGCCAGCTCGGAAGACATTTTAGATTGGTGGAGGACGCATGAGACAGAGTATCCGACTTTATCGAAGATGGCCCGTGATTTTCTCTCAATACCTGCAACTTCAGTACCTGCTGAGAGATTATTTTCTAAAGCATCATTAGTAATTAGAAAACATAGAAATAGGTTAAGTGATGAGTCAGCCAGATGGTTACTTTGTATTAATTCTTGGTCAAAAGAATTGATATAAAGTAACATAACCTAATGATAAAGCTGTTGTGTACTGTTATGTTTGATTTGTGTTGTATTTTATTTTTGATTGAAATAAATGATAAATCATAAAACTCTTTTATTAAATTTCATGCAAGTTGAGGGTTCAATCTCTTTCTAGACAGACATTGTTATTTAAAATACAGTCAAGTTATTGTAATTAATTTGTTTTTTTACATGTTTTAGCAAATGTAAGCTTATAAATCATAAATGTTTATTAAGAAACAGTTACTTCCATGGAAAACGACATATAGGTCAGATGATTTTTCGACTTTCTTATCAAATCTTCAGTTATTTATTAATCTGATTGATCTTTACTATGGCTATGTTAATTCAAGCTCACAATGTTCCAATTCTAATACGTTTTTCTAAGATTTAAAGTAAACTTTAATAAATAGCAATAGACTAATAGGTAATTGCAAGACTTGCAAGACTCTTGCTGCAAGACCAAGACCAAGACCAAGACTGCAAGCGCAAGACCAAGACCAAGACCAAGACCAGGTGTATTGGCGCAAGACCAAGACCAAGACTGGCTAAGTCTCGTCTTGTTCTTGCATTTGGGCAACACTAATTTTGACGTCTAAGAATTAGTTATTTAGATTAAATACAGAAAAACAATGACTGAAACTGTTACTATAGCAACGCACCGAATAAAATAATTTGTCCAATATGGCAAAAAACACACACATAGTACTGTCATAATATAATTAGGATTACGTTATGAAGTGAAGATGATATTCTTTACAAATATGCACACTGTTACACCTTACTTTAGTGATACACACAATTTTTTTGTTAGCTGGATGAGATCTCTTTTAGATATAAGCCCACCATTGTCTAGAACTCTAGACATTAGTTTTATAATACACTGTAAACCAAATTCTGTGCAAAAACAAATAAATATAACCAACAAAAGTAAAATCTCCTAGGTTTACTCAATGGATTTAAATGAGAGGGTGATATTTCTACTCAAAAATTTTGATGCGATTACAATAAAATGTGGACTCAAAAGCTATTCAGAATGGAGTACAAAGTTATTTGAATTGTTAAATTTTCGCATTTGAAACTAATGTAGTTTTGTGGTAGATTGTTGAGAATATTTCCCAATAAAATTTATGATGGTGTTAAATTAAATGCACTATAGTTCTGAGCAATCGTCAATATTGGTGTGAGAAAAACCTTGATACTTTTATGATCTTTCTTTTAAACACCATAGGAACATACATAGTACACGAAGACAAAGTATCTCTATAAATTTTGTTTATTCTTAATAAATTCCAGTGTTACTCTTATAAAGCACATCTACTTTCAGAATTTAATACTTTATTTTTAACAGTAACTAATGTTATAAAAGTTTATAAGTATAGCCAATTTCAATTTAACTGAATATGTGTATCTGTGGCTCTGATATAACAGTATTTATAATTATTTAATTAAAAATATACGACATGTAAAGCTCTTTTGTTCTTTATGTCATGAAAACAACCGCGAAACTTCAAAATATTTTAACCATCATTTACTTTCACCACACCATAAATAAGCCTATCATTAGCAATCAATTTACTAATACTAAGTATTCCTACTATTATCAACTTTACTATGTCCAAATCTATTTTGCAATAATTTTTAAACGTTTTCTCCTGCTGTGGGAATTGGTGTTTAAATACATGTATTTTGGGTTAACGAGCCGATCTATGTTGCCAACATAACTATTCGAAAATGTACATAACAGATAAAAAAGAAATTCTTTAACTATGTTAACTAAAAAAATATGATTGCATATGTATATTTTCATAATTATTAAAAATCTAGTCATAGCTTTATTTGTTATGTGAGAAACTATAACATAGCATTTACGATTATTTTTTGTCAATACTGTTAAACCGTCTTACTAAAAGTAAATGTAATGATTGTAAATTAACTAATATTAATAATAATATCGATTGGTCCTGGGTTCGAATCCCGGTAGGGGCAGATGTTTGTATGATGAATACGAGCATTTGTACCTGAGTCATGGGTGTTTATATATATTTCTATGAATATTACTAATTTATGTATCATATATGTATTTCTATCCGTTACCCTAGTATCCGTAACACAAGCCTTACAGTGCTTACCTTGGGCTAGGCTAATTGGTGTGAATGTAAGAAATATTTATTTTATTATTTTTATTATTATTTATTTATATTTCTTACATTCACACAAATAGCCTAGCCCAAAATAAGTACTGTAAGGCTTCTGTTATAAATACTAGGGTAGGATACGGGTGCAGACAGGAAAACATACTCGTATATGACCATCACCCAAACATCTGCCCGTTCCGGGACTTGAACCGAGAACCGTCGGTGCGAAAGGCAGGATCACTAACATTGCACCGAATGGTCATCAAATAAATTATAAAATCTATGTCTTCATAAATATTTCATTTGTTAAATGTGTTTATAAGTCCTCACTTTTGCTGTCGCTTCTAACAAATAATTGTACAGCAAATCTAGTGAAGATTCTACATCTTAGTGATCCAATTACAATGTTTTCGTTCCCAATCCTCATTTTTATTTATTTTACCTTCATTGCACACAAAATGATACACGTGACGGACTTAATACCATTAGGCATCTACCATTCAACCAATGAGCTAAGTACAGAAACATTAAAAGGCATTATTATAAAATATACAATGACAGACAAGACTAAACAGTTAGCATACTTAATATGAAAAAATGGCAACACTGGAGACTGATGCCGAGGTGTTTTCAATTGGATTATTAAAACACTATCTCGCGTGTTTTAATAATCCATTTATTATTGATGAAATCGATGCTCTGACCTATCGAGAAGATAATTAAAATAGCTAGCCGCCACCTAAACGCTACGTAGGTACCAATAGAAAAAAAATTGTTTCTCATCTATCAAATTAAGCTTCACATCTGTTGTACCACATACTGAGGATTATTAATTATATAAATTAAAATGTTATTATTCTTAATTTGAGTCATACAATGAAATATAACAAAATAAAAAAATAGGAACTTGAATAATTGTACACATAGATGACCTGTCATAATGGGTGCGAAAAGAGTTATTAAATAAGTTTCAAAAGCTTAAAATAGAAACCTCAGAAATAATAAAAATCAAAATCTTATATACATAGGGCTGGCGTATTCATATGGATAAAAGCTCCGAAATAAATATAGAGTAAAAAAACTTATTATATAAATAATTATTTTCCTTGTATGGAAATAACCTATTAACCATTTTATATTTAATTTTATAATATTACTTTTAACTACTGATATCTATCGATTTTTATTTTTATGCGTAACACCTCACCCCCTTTAATTAATGTGTCCAAAGAGGGAGAATATATCTCAAAGTTGATTTTTTAACTAGAATACGTATACACACTCGGTTAGCAATAAAAATTTGTAATTTTGTAATAAAACATGAAAATACTCATACGCATTTTGAAATCTGGTAAAAAGGTGATGGAACTCATTAATGTACGTGAAAATGTTATATTTTCTCTGAGTTAACAATTATAAGGCCACCTCTCTATAGTGTTTTTAACTGCAATCTCCCTTAATGTGAAGGTTTTTATCCGGATACGCTCTAACTCAAGTAGAACATCCACTATGACCTGCAACAGCAAGACAAGGACACGCATATTATTCACTGCGTTTATTTCTGTAAAATCTAAATATTTCATTACTGTTTTGTTAATATCATTATCAAAAAATTTAAATGATTGAATACAACGGATGATTATTTGCATATGAAACAATAGGGCTTTATCAATTAAAGTCTTTGTATCAATTCAATAGAAATAATGAATTTCCTGCGGTGCACAAAAGATACAAATTATTTCACTTCAAGATTTCCTAGAACCAATTAAAATCTTTACCCACAACCTAATATATCTAATTCATCATCTCATCTCAGTCGGAGGAAGTACAATGCTGGACGAAAACCAACCATACGGACCCAAAATTTAGGAGGATTTTGCCAACATCTCCACGCTTGGCAGGCGGGCTGGAGATTGCAATAAAAGACTATTATTCAGAAAAAAAAATCGGTGTGTGTACTTATGTACGCACGTAAGAAGTTATACTTCTCTAGCGTAACTAAACAAAGATAACTAAAAATTTCCTCCCTTGTGCCAGTACTCTTTGTTTGTGAAAAGAAAGATAAATTTATAAATTATATAGTGATGAGGAAGAAACATCAAAAGATTAATAAGTTAAAATTAATAAACGCACTTAAAAAAGTTTATTTAAAAGGCCACTTTTAAATAAAATTGTTATAGTGTTATTATATAATATAAACCAGAACCCGAAAGCGCTGGCAGGACTACCTTCTATATGTACCATCTATCCTGTCAAAGTCCGGTGGAGCCATTGCAGCAATTTCCACCTACCATTAGTGCCATTAAGTGTAAATAGATAAATATATCTAATTGATACCAAAATATATCTAACAATACTCAATAGCAATCCTTCTTAACACAAATGATTTTTATCTTTATCTGTTTGTACTTATTCTTTTGGAATTTCTTTATATAAAATTCGTCTTGAGGATATCCGCTAGTAACAATGGGCAGAAAACGAAAAGTGTATGCCGGAAAAGAAAAGTACTTAAGTGGTGACCATGAACATGAGACTTGAAGTATAACGATTTATACAAAGTTTTCTTTTGTTTTTTTAGAATAATAACAATGCCCTAAACACGTTATTAATATTCCCATCACCTTCTCGTCGTTACTAAACGTTTGTGTTACTAGTAAGTCCTCGTCTATAGTACGTAAGCGACGTTCTAAGAGAACATTTCAACCGTATGACCACGGCCGCCTTGCAAAAACTGATTAACCGAATCGCCAATTATCCGAATCGGTTCTAAGCGTAATATAAAAAATTAAAACCAAGTGATTTTTATTTTGTTTTTTTGTAACAAGTTGGAACTCGCTGGAGTCCAGTTATATTTCAACTGTTATGGTCGAAAGCTAGAGGCAAGAAACTACATGTTACTTACTCTGATCGAGATGTGCAAGTGAGCGTTATTGTAGAACTGTGTTTGTTAAACTTAATAAAATTTATTCTTTGTATGACAGTTCGGTTTTCTTTATTTCCAGTCTATGTCCGAAACTTTCGATTATTCGAATTGACCCCGGTCCACTCCCAATTAATTCGGATAATCGGCGTTCTACTGTATTATAAAAAATATGAAAAAAATAATCTTAGATCACATTTGAACGCCCGTCTTCTAGAAAAACTATTCCAGACGCTGTAACCGCGAGGCTACTGTGGTGTGCCCTTTTACCCGATTTGTTGGATATTCACGGGTAAATTTTATCATCACAATTTTCTATATTCATCATCATCATCAGCTTATTATTATCCTCACTGCTATTGGCTTTCTCTGTAACGAGGCGCCATAGCTATATTGGCTACTTGTTGATTTCATTGCGCTCTTCTCTGGCCATTTTTCATATTTTCTTTTCTCTTCGTTTCCTGTTTTAAATTTACTGTCTGTCTCTGTTTCCTATTTTAAATTTACTGTCTGTCTCTTTTTATTTGTTTTGTTCGAAGTTTATTCTTACCAGAGTCAGCGCGTAGAGTGGTTGACTCACCGATAACAAATTATTTAAATATATTTATAGTGCTGAGCCGTTATAATAAGCTCACAAGTAAAATAAGCTCATAAGCATAATTCACAAGTTTTCCTGTATATATATTCTATACCACCAGTTCCTGTTTATAAGTCTATAAGTTTCTTTAAGGCACTATTGTAAGTAGCCCTACCTTTTATAATATGTTTTTAGTGATAAATGCGAAATTGTTTTTGTCTTCAGTGTAATTTACCTTTTTTTATATAATTGTTTCAGTTGTGCCTTAATTTCATAAATACAAAACTTAAGTGACTTTGAGTGCTTTTATTTCTCCGGCTGCACCCCGTCACATCTCTATGGATAAAAACCCTAAGGAGAACCATAACTCCTCACGACGCGCATACGCGGTTTTAACGACTACAGTTGCAATAGGAATCAACGTCTTAACGTGCTTTGTGATTCATGGCGGAGCTATAATAAATTTTTGGTCACCCATACTATGGATGATCATCCTTTACGAAAGTTGCTTGGCCTCAGCAATGAATGATACGCCACATACTCACGAAATAACAACCCGCACAGCATGTTTTCAGCAACAAAGTAGTGAATTTGTCGAATAATTTGATAGAGGAAATAGTGGCAGCCAAAAATACATACAAAGCCAAGAATAGCCTAGACGCTTACATTAAACACTAGATTTAATATTTTGATCAAATGCGCCAATGGATACAGGCAATGATTAGTCGTTTGCCTGCCTTAATGAAATAATAATTTCTTTCTATATTAAAAAATAATAGAGAGATACAGTATTTAAAACTAAATTATATATCTGGCTGTATAAAAATATTTTTTATGATCTAAAGGAATTGTGAGACTTAAAATTATATCCTATTAGAATAAAGTTATACATTATATTTTAGCTATATATCATTGCGTGGTCAATCCTCATTACGCTACGAATTTAATAGTACAGTTTAATGTTTTTAAATCCTTATGTGGCCAATTATGGCGCTTTCCATACCATAGACGATCAAGGTTACTGGCTCGCAACTAAGATGAAGATAGCTCTCTGTATGCATCAAAAAGCTTTTATTTCGTAAGTGACCATTTAAGTCGGTACTCGCTATTAAGAATCTGTATAAAGAGTTTGAAACAAAGCATTTTATTGTAAACGAGTGTGAAAGGAAAAGATATGGATGTTTTTATTTAGCAAGACGCAATATTTATCTTACTAAGAGATCTCTGGACTAAAAATTACGACAATCAAACTACAGAATTTTGCAGTGCACTAATGGCCAACATCTAAATACCAACAACCGATTTCATTACACGTAATAGTATGTATCACTAGTAATTCAAGATGATATTGTGTGATATAAAAAAAATATCTATTTTTGTTACTATCTTAAATAATAGTGTAACAGTACGAGTAACTTAATTTCAAAAACATTTAAGAACTTTTTACTAAACCACAGAAACCAAAAAAAAAATGCACATTTAGTTAGAAATACAAAAACAGATCATTACTCAAATTTTGTAATTCGAACTGTATCGTGTTCATTGTTCGAAATTCGAATTCGTGGCTGACTGGTCCTTGACAGCGAGATAGTACGTGGCGGGCAGTAATTTATTCTTTGTTCTGCACCATGTAGGGAAAGAGTGGTCATAATGTACCAAGCAACCAAAAGGTGCAATCTATGCATGTTATCTATCGTTAACTTGAACTGATTTTTGAAGATCTGTAATAAATCAAATGAAACATTAAATAATATTTATATTTAAATTATTTCCTTTAGCCCAAGATTTTTATACTACTTTAGATATATTAAAAACCACAATATAGAGATCCGAACAAATCTTATTCATAAGAAATAATACTGCTTTGCAAAATAAATTGTAAACTGGTGATATGGGATTTTTCTTAATTAATTGTAATTTATTAGTATTGATGTATTATATAAAACAGTTATGCAGAAACTAAGTTAAAAGTTGCAGTTGCTTATTTGTTTTGTTTGAAATTAAGTGAAAAACAGTCTAAAAACTATAACTAAAATATTTTTTACAAATTAACGAAAGCAGGTCGCACTACATAGAAGTAGTTTAGAACGGAACCTTAAAAGTTAAGGCCTATTTGAAGAGTTACAGAATTTCACACTATAGCTTTCAATGGTATTATAGAAATAAAAGTTCTTATGTCGGATAACACAAGGACAAAAATATTAGTTGAAAAAAAAGAAGATCACCTACTGTTGATAAATCATTTAAATTATTATTTGGTTTTAAGAATAATCAATGTTGGTGATTAAGTTGTTATTTTCCGTACTGTAGAGAATGCCAACTTACAGCGCCAATACTCCGCCATTTTTCTATTCAATGAAGAGTAAAATAAACACATTTCAAACCGTTTACTTCTAAGTCCTCAACGTGAAACTCGACGGTCGAGCTCGATAATGCAATGACTTAGTGCGCTGACTAAAAATCACGGTAGGTTAAGCAACTTTCGTAATGGCCAGTTATCAGATGGGTGACCATAAAATTATGATTCAGAGCTCCTCCGCGTGCCTAATGGATAACGGCCTATCCTCCTTACGCTGTTTTCATCCAAAGGGAAGGCCGGCAACTCAACAGTGACGACATTACTAGGCTGATATTTTGATGATTACCATATCACAGACAAACATTAAACACTCTAGAACACTCTTCCATCTAGAATCGAAAAGGCTCCCAACAGACTCGTCTTAATTTTTAGGCACTGGTTCGGGATTTTTACGATTAACGTGTTTTAATCTCTTTCAAACATCTGACACATCCTTTATATTTTTTGTTTTTCTAAATATATGTATATTTATTTTCTTGATCTAGACAGCTTAGTGTCCGTAATTTGGTATATTCGTAACATTTTTTTATCCTTGCCTTTTTTCCGAAATTTATTAATTTAAGTTTTTATTCGTTACTGGTTGATTGGTTAAGAATGCGTTTTAACATCAAGTCCGCCATTGCTGTGCAATAAAGAGTAACATAATTAAATAAATAACGTTTTAATTATGGTATAACAGAGATTTTAACAGCTATAAACGATCTCTTCAAAATGTCATAAGAAAATGCTTTGAAAAGAAAAGTTTAGTTCGAAAAATCAAAGTATTTCAGAATAGGGGTCAAAAATGCAAATTAAGTCCTATAGTTACCGTTATCGTCTAGTTCTCTATGAATTGGTTCTTACATGTTCAACTGCAATAAAATATGATACGTAATTAGCATCGAAAGGATTGGCTCAAATTAATGACTGATTAGGAATACCTCTGTATTGTATATAATTAAATTATTTAGTTTAATAGCTGATGATTAGATACTGTGGTTTTGTTTCACAATGGAATTCTCGAGTTTCTCAGTTACGCAATTAAGATGCAAGGTTTGACGGTCACTGTAACAGCCTTAGTTTGTTATAGGTAATTTGGGCTAGTGTTTGTCAATATTTATTTCCAGACTAGAGAAGGTTAAGTATGGTCAGCAAAACAAAAAGAGTGTAGCAGTGCAGTAATTGGGGCTAGTATTATAAGAGAAAAATAATAATAAACGAGATCACATTTTGGTCAGTGATCTGGGGGCCTACTGTCATCTCTTAGCGCAGTATTGTTTTAATATTACCATACAATTTCGTACTATGACCTTCTTAAAGTAAGCTTATTTTAATATTGTTTCCGTTAGAAGTTTTGTGACGTCATTGCTAAATCGTTCACTCAATTCGTACTACGACGTGTCTTTTGACAGTTAGCAATATTGTTTTTGTGTCAATTTTAGCAATCTTAAAAAAGTTACTATTTCACGACGGAAACAAAACTATTTTGAATTATTTGATTCAAATATTGGTTTTTTGATCATAAAAGGTAAGTAGGATGTTTGTGTATTTATTAATCTTCATAACGAAAGCAAATTCTGTATATTATTTGATGTCGAAGTGATAAACAATGATAATTTTTAGATGGCTGACGAATATGAAATGTTTGAGTTCTTGGAAGGCGATAACGCGGAAGCCAACGCAAATAGAAGGCAGCGTCGAAGAAATATTCGTCAGGAAAGCGACCCTTTCGAATTAGCCGAAGCAGTTTGTGAAGCGTTATCGGCTTACTAAAGAATTGGCAACTAACCTCATCCAGGAGTTAAAACCTCACCTGAAGTCACCCGTAAAGTCAACTGATTTATCTGTAGAAACCAAGGTATTATACATACTGTTTAGTATGAAAAATATATGTATATTTGTTTATGAATTGTGTATTTGCATTGCTATTGTTATAAATGGTGGTAAATAAGGTGCTGACTGCTTTGTCATTTTATGCAACTGGTTGTTATCAACGCCCTATTGGTAACATTGAAGGTCAATCGATGGCTCAGCAAACAGTTTCAACTGTAATAGCACAGATTACATCAATCCTGAATAGATTGGAGATGAGGCAAAAATATATAGCCTTTACTTAATGATAAATTGTATGTTTTAAACTGTTTAAAACATTACACTCTACTTATATTTCTTGATAAAAACATAAGAATTTATAATTTCTTTTAGATTTTATAGTAAGTTTGGGATGCCAGGAGTTTTGGGCTGTATTGATTGTACCCATGTTGCTATTGTTCGACCAGCAATTCATTAAGAACAATTTTTCAGTCGTAAACATTATCATTCGCTGAATGTTCAATTGGTAAGTAGTTTTGCTATTTGCTGTCATAAATAATAACATTATTTGAAGAAGCTTTTCATGTTCATTAATAAATTTAATAAATGTCACTATTTATTTACTTCACTCTTTTATAAATTTATTTATCTGTCTAGAATGTTTTGGTCAGTAGTATAATATGCAAATATATTGACACTTAGCAGCAATGCCCTATAAATTGTTAATAGACTACTAAAATATAACAGAAACATATTATTTGTTTTAGGGTTTGTGATGCCAACATGCAGATATTAAGTGTAGCTGCAAGTTATGGTGGTGCATCCCATGACTCATTTATATGGTCTAATCACCCATTAAGAGCTCACTTGGAAAGTCTAAGTAATACGGAGAATACTTGGTTCCTTGGTAAGTATTAGTTTTCAAATTAAGGAGTATTACATCAAAACTAATGTAATAAATAAAAAAATAATAAGGGCACAAATTAAATTAAAACTAAATGCTGTGAATTTGGTAAAGAGTTATTATAATTATAAATAATCTGTCTTTTATTATTGTGAATCACCTTTAATATTTATTTATGTATATTTCTGTTTTTTCATTACAGGTGACTCTGGGTATCCATTAAGAAAGACGATGATGACACCCATATTAAATGCAGCTCCCAATACTCCAGATGCACACTAACTCAGTGATGATATTGGTGAACAGTTACATAGCAATAATAGGGCTCTGCAAGATGAGTTAGCTATGCGGAATTCCCTCATTCACAAGCTCTGGGAAAGGCGGCACTTGCGATCCTGAAAAGTGTAAATGATAATTAAAAATTTTGTTTGTATTAATTTATTAATAAAATTAATTACCTATAGGATTCCTATGTACCATTACATAATGATATTTTAATTTATATATAGTTTTAAGTAAAAGTGTATTTAAATAATTCATTTGTTGTTTATTGAGTGACACAAGTTATTGTATTATTAAATAGCCATTTACATGTACTATTTTATTATTTTCATGATTTTATAATAATTTCAATTTAGCCAGTGTACATATAAATATATTGTTTGTATGGTGTAAAATATAACATTAAGTTAATTACTTATTTTTTAGCTTTTATTATTATATAGGTTTTCTATTTAGTATTAAGTAGATAATATGTGTTAAGCGTAATATGTAGTTTTAAGTAAAAGTGTATTTTATAGAAGAATAATCTTTTGTTTGTTTACAGAGTGAATTGCATTAATGTATAAGTAAATAGTGGTTTACATGTATTATTATTTCCATGTATTTATATTAATTTTGTTTAAGTCAGTATATGTATGTAATATTTTCTATTTTATTTTTTGAACTGAACAAGGAATAATATTATTTGGACAGAGTTGTTATAGATTATTATAAATAATAATATTAAAAACTGTACCTTTCAAGTTTTTGTAGCACATCTCGGATATCTTGGGTATTTTGGGCGATCCTTTCAAGAGCTACACTACTTCTAAGAGAAGCCTCAGCTCGCATTTGAGATGACTGCACGAGAGCACGTCTTGCAGCCTCCTGCGTCATTGGTGGCTCTCGTCGTCGTCGTCGACGCCTCGGGGACGATGTTGCAACTGCTGCTGCTGCAGCTGAAGGGGCTGGCGTGGACAATCGGTGGGGATTGGGGGATGGAGTACGAGTTATGTTGTGGGGTGGCTGTGGGTTAGCAGCAAGTGGAGACATGGGAAAAAGAATAGGTATTGGAGAATCCTGCACCTCCGAAACTGCAGCAGCATTCAGTTGCAGCAATATTGATTCTGAAGCAGGTGAATCCTGCACCTCAATCTCTTCAGATACAGATTCAGTACCTCCTGTCTGAAAAAAATGATAAATTAATATGAATTAAATTTATTGATTTCTTACATATTGTTCTTTTTTATTTTACCTGTGGGAATGGTTCCACCCGTATTCCTGGTAAGCCCTGCCCAAAAGTTTCTCCAAGTATAGCTAGAAACTTTGTCTCAATTTCAGTCAAAGGCTGTTCTGTGGAAGGTCCTCCTCCAGTACGGTTGTAAGAACCTTTTAAAGCAGCCACTCTTTTTTTTAATTTTGCTTTTAGATCCACCCAGTACTGAAAAATGTATTAGAAATATGAATTATATATACATTGTTACTTTAATAAATTTAGCCTAAATAATTATAAATATGCATGTGAAAAATTTAGAAAAGGTACAATTTTAACAAAATATGTTAGAAAACTTTAAATAAGCTTGATATTTATCATTAATCCATTTGTTTAATTATAAACAGTTTTGTCGATTCAATCTACTTACATCAAATCCATTTTAGAGTAAGATTTGCTAACGACTGTACTTAAAAGTATGAATTATGCAACTTACTTTGGACCATCCTCTCCAGTCTTTGTGAACTCCATCACCCATGGCGTTGAGTATTTCTGTCACTTCACACCACTTTCTCTGGGAGTAGGTCTTTGCTTGCAACGACCTATTGTAGGCCGAAGCGATGTCTTTATTGATATTTAAAAATTCCCACAGTATTTCTAATTGCCGAACTGACACCCGACGAGATTTATTACTAAAAGAACAAAATAATTAATTTCAAGCATTGCACCTCTTAAGCTTCTTAACAAAAAGGTAATGTTCACTTACTTCATGTTCGACATTTTTATTAATATGCAATTTACTATCAATTTTAAACCCACCGCGCTCACACAATTCTGTCACTGGTATGAAAAAACAAAACGTTCTGAAGCCGAAACTTACATGTAGCTTAACATAGACGTATATTTGTCGCATTCTTGGGCACTGTTTATGTTAACAACATAAATTTCAAGTGGCAAAGTAGAAAGAGTTCTTTGTTTGGACCTTAAGCAATGATTATAAGTGGCACCAAATATGATTACTTACTTTTGTTGCACTGAGCTAAAATATGTTTCAGAACATATCAAATAAACTGCGATGATAGCTAGCAGGGAATAGACAACGTTACGAAATCATTCGTTCGTTGGCAGGAATAAAACAATATTGTTTTACGAAGGTCATAGTACGAATTTGAGTAATGTTATTATAAGCTTAAAACAAAACGTTCTTAAAACATGATGTTTTACTAAAAGTTGATAGTAGGCCACCTGGGGGCCTACTGTCATCTCTTAGCGCAGTATTGTTTTAATATTACCATACAATTTCGTACTATGACCTTCTTAAAGTAAGCTTATTTTAATATTGTTTCCGTTAGAAGTTTTGTGACGTCATTGCTAAATCGTTCACTCAATTCGTACTACGACGTGTCTTTTGACAGTTAGCAATATTGTTTTTGTGTCAATTTTAGCAATCTTAAAAAAGTTACTATTTCACGACGGAAACAAAACTATTTTGAATTATTTGATTCAAATATTGGTTTTTTGATCATAAAAGGTAAGTAGGATGTTTGTGTATTTATTAATCTTCATAACGAAAGCAAATTCTGTATATTATTTGATGTCGAAGTGATAAACAATGATAATTTTTAGATGGCTGACGAATATGAAATGTTTGAGTTCTTGGAAGGCGATAACGCGGAAGCCAACGCAAATAGAAGGCAGCGTCGAAGAAATATTCGTCAGGAAAGCGACCCTTTCGAATTAGCCGAAGCAGTTTGTGAAGCGTTATCGGCTTACTAAAGAATTGGCAACTAACCTCATCCAGGAGTTAAAACCTCACCTGAAGTCACCCGTAAAGTCAACTGATTTATCTGTAGAAACCAAGGTATTATACATACTGTTTAGTATGAAAAATATATGTATATTTGTTTATGAATTGTGTATTTGCATTGCTATTGTTATAAATGGTGGTAAATAAGGTGCTGACTGCTTTGTCATTTTATGCAACTGGTTGTTATCAACGCCCTATTGGTAACATTGAAGGTCAATCGATGGCTCAGCAAACAGTTTCAACTGTAATAGCACAGATTACATCAATCCTGAATAGATTGGAGATGAGGCAAAAATATATAGCCTTTACTTAATGATAAATTGTATGTTTTAAACTGTTTAAAACATTACACTCTACTTATATTTCTTGATAAAAACATAAGAATTTATAATTTCTTTTAGATTTTATAGTAAGTTTGGGATGCCAGGAGTTTTGGGCTGTATTGATTGTACCCATGTTGCTATTGTTCGACCAGCAATTCATTAAGAACAATTTTTCAGTCGTAAACATTATCATTCGCTGAATGTTCAATTGGTAAGTAGTTTTGCTATTTGCTGTCATAAATAATAACATTATTTGAAGAAGCTTTTCATGTTCATTAATAAATTTAATAAATGTCACTATTTATTTACTTCACTCTTTTATAAATTTATTTATCTGTCTAGAATGTTTTGGTCAGTAGTATAATATGCAAATATATTGACACTTAGCAGCAATGCCCTATAAATTGTTAATAGACTACTAAAATATAACAGAAACATATTATTTGTTTTAGGGTTTGTGATGCCAACATGCAGATATTAAGTGTAGCTGCAAGTTATGGTGGTGCATCCCATGACTCATTTATATGGTCTAATCACCCATTAAGAGCTCACTTGGAAAGTCTAAGTAATACGGAGAATACTTGGTTCCTTGGTAAGTATTAGTTTTCAAATTAAGGAGTATTACATCAAAACTAATGTAATAAATAAAAAAATAATAAGGGCACAAATTAAATTAAAACTAAATGCTGTGAATTTGGTAAAGAGTTATTATAATTATAAATAATCTGTCTTTTATTATTGTGAATCACCTTTAATATTTATTTATGTATATTTCTGTTTTTTCATTACAGGTGACTCTGGGTATCCATTAAGAAAGACGATGATGACACCCATATTAAATGCAGCTCCCAATACTCCAGATGCACACTAACTCAGTGATGATATTGGTGAACAGTTACATAGCAATAATAGGGCTCTGCAAGATGAGTTAGCTATGCGGAATTCCCTCATTCACAAGCTCTGGGAAAGGCGGCACTTGCGATCCTGAAAAGTGTAAATGATAATTAAAAATTTTGTTTGTATTAATTTATTAATAAAATTAATTACCTATAGGATTCCTATGTACCATTACATAATGATATTTTAATTTATATATAGTTTTAAGTAAAAGTGTATTTAAATAATTCATTTGTTGTTTATTGAGTGACACAAGTTATTGTATTATTAAATAGCCATTTACATGTACTATTTTATTATTTTCATGATTTTATAATAATTTCAATTTAGCCAGTGTACATATAAATATATTGTTTGTATGGTGTAAAATATAACATTAAGTTAATTACTTATTTTTTAGCTTTTATTATTATATAGGTTTTCTATTTAGTATTAAGTAGATAATATGTGTTAAGCGTAATATGTAGTTTTAAGTAAAAGTGTATTTTATAGAAGAATAATCTTTTGTTTGTTTACAGAGTGAATTGCATTAATGTATAAGTAAATAGTGGTTTACATGTATTATTATTTCCATGTATTTATATTAATTTTGTTTAAGTCAGTATATGTATGTAATATTTTCTATTTTATTTTTTGAACTGAACAAGGAATAATATTATTTGGACAGAGTTGTTATAGATTATTATAAATAATAATATTAAAAACTGTACCTTTCAAGTTTTTGTAGCACATCTCGGATATCTTGGGTATTTTGGGCGATCCTTTCAAGAGCTACACTACTTCTAAGAGAAGCCTCAGCTCGCATTTGAGATGACTGCACGAGAGCACGTCTTGCAGCCTCCTGCGTCATTGGTGGCTCTCGTCGTCGTCGTCGACGCCTCGGGGACGATGTTGCAACTGCTGCTGCTGCAGCTGAAGGGGCTGGCGTGGACAATCGGTGGGGATTGGGGGATGGAGTACGAGTTATGTTGTGGGGTGGCTGTGGGTTAGCAGCAAGTGGAGACATGGGAAAAAGAATAGGTATTGGAGAATCCTGCACCTCCGAAACTGCAGCAGCATTCAGTTGCAGCAATATTGATTCTGAAGCAGGTGAATCCTGCACCTCAATCTCTTCAGATACAGATTCAGTACCTCCTGTCTGAAAAAAATGATAAATTAATATGAATTAAATTTATTGATTTCTTACATATTGTTCTTTTTTATTTTACCTGTGGGAATGGTTCCACCCGTATTCCTGGTAAGCCCTGCCCAAAAGTTTCTCCAAGTATAGCTAGAAACTTTGTCTCAATTTCAGTCAAAGGCTGTTCTGTGGAAGGTCCTCCTCCAGTACGGTTGTAAGAACCTTTTAAAGCAGCCACTCTTTTTTTTAATTTTGCTTTTAGATCCACCCAGTACTGAAAAATGTATTAGAAATATGAATTATATATACATTGTTACTTTAATAAATTTAGCCTAAATAATTATAAATATGCATGTGAAAAATTTAGAAAAGGTACAATTTTAACAAAATATGTTAGAAAACTTTAAATAAGCTTGATATTTATCATTAATCCATTTGTTTAATTATAAACAGTTTTGTCGATTCAATCTACTTACATCAAATCCATTTTAGAGTAAGATTTGCTAACGACTGTACTTAAAAGTATGAATTATGCAACTTACTTTGGACCATCCTCTCCAGTCTTTGTGAACTCCATCACCCATGGCGTTGAGTATTTCTGTCACTTCACACCACTTTCTCTGGGAGTAGGTCTTTGCTTGCAACGACCTATTGTAGGCCGAAGCGATGTCTTTATTGATATTTAAAAATTCCCACAGTATTTCTAATTGCCGAACTGACACCCGACGAGATTTATTACTAAAAGAACAAAATAATTAATTTCAAGCATTGCACCTCTTAAGCTTCTTAACAAAAAGGTAATGTTCACTTACTTCATGTTCGACATTTTTATTAATATGCAATTTACTATCAATTTTAAACCCACCGCGCTCACACAATTCTGTCACTGGTATGAAAAAACAAAACGTTCTGAAGCCGAAACTTACATGTAGCTTAACATAGACGTATATTTGTCGCATTCTTGGGCACTGTTTATGTTAACAACATAAATTTCAAGTGGCAAAGTAGAAAGAGTTCTTTGTTTGGACCTTAAGCAATGATTATAAGTGGCACCAAATATGATTACTTACTTTTGTTGCACTGAGCTAAAATATGTTTCAGAACATATCAAATAAACTGCGATGATAGCTAGCAGGGAATAGACAACGTTACGAAATCATTCGTTCGTTGGCAGGAATAAAACAATATTGTTTTACGAAGGTCATAGTACGAATTTGAGTAATGTTATTATAAGCTTAAAACAAAACGTTCTTAAAACATGATGTTTTACTAAAAGTTGATAGTAGGCCACCAGGTCATCCATCTGGCACAGTAGTACCCTGCAAGCTAATGGCACTGCAATGCTATTTTTTTGGAGTAAGGGTACACCGGTCCCTACTCTCGTGCAATTTTGTTATTTTTTCTGGACATAGTTCTAATCTAACTTTAGTAGCAATTTGTTAGTATTATTATCACTTAGAATATATTATAACGTTTCATTACGAAAGTTTTATTTGGGCGAGATTTGAGGACCGCTTTGTGCAACTGTAGCAATCTAAAATTTTGAGCGAAAGGTCCCGGCTACGAATCCTGATAGAGGCATGTGTTTGTATGTTGAGCAGAGGCATTTGTTCGTGGTTGTTTCATGGTCTTTTATATATTTATTTACGCATTCTATACGTTACTTAATACCTATAGTACAAGCTATGCTTAACTGGAGAAGCCCAAAATTTATTTATTTATACACTATACAACTTTGATTATAAGCATGACATAAATTATTATATAAAAAAATTAGCATGACATGTTTATAATCAAAGCTATACAATTATATGAGTCAAATAGTTGCCGGCTCTAAGTACGGTTCTAGGTTTCAGTCAGTATTTTGGAGTTCTCTGCATGATTTGCAATGGAGTGGGCCTCGATCTCGATCCCAATCAATTCCGGGGGGCAAATCAGAATCTACGATGGAACGAGCTAACCCCTAAGGTGTTTTGGACGTGTGACCCGTTGTATGGATATAAGTAACATCCCACACAAGCCCGTCCCACTCTCCAAGAAACTAGTTACTCATTTAATTATTTCGTAATTTATTTAATATCTTAAAATTAACTTAAATGTATATATGTGTTTGTATTTGTATAGATATTTTCGGGAATACTTTTTATACTTTTATTTATTTGTTTTATTTTTCTTGTCTTCATAAATCCATTTTTTTTAAATTTCGTTTGTTTATTGGCCAAAATAAAGAGAACAGGTTTAAAAATTACGAATTCCGAATAGGATCGTTACTTTTTGCGAAACGAAAAGAAATCCGTTTGAATTAATATACTTTTGAATATAAATTCTTAATAAATGGTTCCAATTTGACAATTTCAAAACAAAAAATAAAAATAACAGATACCTATTTTAGAAACTGTAAGCTCTAATATTAAAAAGTAAAAAGTTTCTGATTTCCCGGGTAAAAGGACTTAGACGAGCTCACATACCGGTTTACATGGTAAGGCCATTCCGAAGTCGCGGATTCGGTCCCCGGCAAGGTCGATGTAAAAACTGATCTTTTCTATATTGGCTCGAGTCTGGGTGTTGTGGTCCCATTGTAGTTTCTTAATTAGATTACACAAAAGCTTTAGTTACTTAGTTAGTTCTTACACTTCCGCGCACATTACTCATTTGAATAAAACACTTTTTTACGGATTTTGCGGATATTTTATTTTATATTTTATCCTGATGTTTCGACTCCTTTATAGGAGTCGTGATCACTCAATAAGGTACAATATTTTAATCGGGCACGTTTTTAATTGAATTTTTTTTTATATAAGTAAATCAAATTGTTTTATTTGATTTATATTAAAAATATTGTGACGGTAGTAGAAAATACATGACAACCATTATCTTAGTCATCCTGTGATCACGGTTCCTGTAAAGGAGTCGAAACGTCAGGATTAAATATAAAATAAAATATGCGCAAAATCCGTAAAAAAGTGCTTTATTCAAATTTAGTTACTTAATTTCAAAGCCATATATATGATGTTATTGTCTTATAAAATATAACTAATATTAATATTTTATTTGGTTTCCGGTAGCGTAACATAGCACCAATCCTTCACAGTTAAGAGTTTCGTAAAAAGCGGCTTATGGTACGCGGGTACACCATACACCTCCCCAAAAAAACCATATAATGGGCAGCAGTTACGGTATTCTACTGAACAGTGATCTCCAACCTAACGTGCAGATTATGGCGAACCCGTCACTTTCGGGGGAGGTGTCCGTAAATTAAGTCTTTCGACTCGGAAGAGTAACCAATTTGCGCTCGTCAATAACATTGCCTTTCTTACAACCTATTTCTGATTTCAATGTATTATTATTTGTAGAAATAAATAAGTTTCTTTTTACTTTTCTTATCTATATTAATACCTTATCTAAATTATCGCTCCTCCTTAACCGATTTTTAACGTAAACCCAACTATAGAGTTCGATAAAAGTTTAAAAAATCAATATAATAAATGTTTCGCTAAGGATTATTTACACGCAATATATTTATTATGCGTTCTATTTGTTCGTATCCATAGGACAAGTTGTGCCTGTAAATATGATATTTACTATCCAGAAAGTATTCCAGTATAAAAAAACTGAGATAGGTAAACATATCAATAAAAAATACTATCTGTGATACTTGATGCATTCACTAATGAGTTAAATAACTTGTTACAAAATTAACTGATGACAATGGTGTAGTGAAAAGTTTTTCCACCTTCTCATCACCTCATCATAGTGAACCTTATTTTCAAAAATCTGGACACTTATCATAATTGGCTATGAATTAACTACCTCTGTAATCTAACAGTACTGCCTCTAAATGCAAGTATGACAATAGGTGGGGGTTTAATAAGCTCTTTTTGGAATGTAGAGCTTATTGTAACTAAGTAGTAATACAATTTATATCCGCCTTGTGACAAAATCAGAAATATAGCCAGTATAACGTATTTATTGTATTTGGAAATTTGTTTTACACACAAAATGTAATAACTATAAGAAGCTTTTTTATTAAAATAAACTTTATTTATATTTGAGGCTATCAGCGCAAAAGTGGTGTAACCCCAGACTACTTATAATGAGATAATGAGGAGTTAAAATTTGGTTGAATTGTTTTTTAACCTTGTTTCTTTTGTGAACATTATTTTAACTGTTTTTAATTAACTTTATAAGAAGAACCTCTAAATCTATAATATTTGTGTACCTTTGTGATATGTAGCTTAAAATTAATAAAAAAATATGTGGATTACACCACTTCTGCACTTATGATATTTTGGTTTGATTTTAAATAATAAACAGGTTACACCAAATAAAGACTTGAAGAAGAACACAATCAAAATAACACCGTCAAAATAGCACACATTTTCCAGTGCATCTAGGTGTGCTATGGCCACTAATTGCGGTTTTTTACTATGACTTCAATAAAGAGGACTTCTTCATTATTAGAATACTTGTGGAAAAATGAAAATTGATGAAGTTTATGGAATTTCAACCACTGAATTTCCAACCAACCCATTCCACCTTGTTATTATCATGCGAAATTTTTCGGTTTGTTATATTTTATTCCAGTGATTTCGAAGAAAAAAAATCCCTGCCTGTCATTCTTATTATTATAATGATTTTTTTTGCGAGTCGTTTTAATTACTTAGAGCCAGTTCTCTAGAATGTATATTTCTTTGATTTTTTTTTTAAATCTTCTCTATTAGGTCATAATCTTGGTCGCATGATAAGTATGAATGCCCACTGACCAAAATTTTTTTTTGCCTTGGTTCAAAAATGGTGTATACGGCTTACACTACTCTTGCTCTATAGTACATGGTTGTAACGGCCCGTGCAAAAACTATGTTTCTAGCGCCATCTGTTTTTGGATACAAAAAGGTGGTTTACTCGAATATTGATCTGAACATTTATATTGTAAAGAACATATCTCACACCAGAACGGTAACCAACGTAAACCACTTTTGCGCTGATAGCCTCATTTAATAAATAGTATTTGGAGTAAAATTGATCTAAATAAAGTTTTATAAAAATCTTTTAAAGGGATAACTTTTTAACGATATCTCAATCATTAATTTACAGTGTTAATTGCAAGAAGCACTTCAATAAAATCTGTAAAATCTCTTTACATCTTAAGTAAAAAAAAAAAGATTGTGTTTAATCTATATTACAGATAACAAATTATAATGGACGTACGAAACACAGCATTACAACATTACACGCAAGTTGTTAACAGCGTATTAATAAAAAAAAAACACTTAACCGTGCGTGCTCGATGGATCCATCAATTTATTTCAAAAATACAGCAGTCGTAATCATAACTGTGCGTATAGCAATTACTTATCTCATATAATGCGTTCGATGATGAAATACTGAGGCTGCTGATATTAATGGCGCATTTAAATACGTTTTTATTATACTAGACCTCTGCCGAATTATGTTCATCAAAAGAGTCGTAAAAAATTATTCTTTATTCTATTTTGTGTTAAAAGTGTGGAATTTCTTTATATTCCAAGGTTCGGCTATAATAGGCGCACAGTCTAGAAAAATTACGAAATACCCATATTAATTCAACTCCATTTAAGAAATCAAAAAATCTAGTGCAGATTTGACCACGGACACAGACATGATCATGACAAATGTCCATATTACTGTCAAGCCATAATGTTCATTATACTTTGTCCAATGTAGGATGATACTTTTGACAGGTGTCACTTCATTATTGCTACGTACTAAGGTTGCGTTTGTTTCCTTATGTTTGGCTTGACATTGCAATAGCAACTTTATACCCTCTATATAGGTGTCAACTGTCAAAAGTATCATCCTACATTGGACAAAGTATACCATTCTATACTCTTGCCGACGAATAAGTTAACCCAGAACAAAAATAGTCCGATTTGATCTACCCAATGCTCAAAATTCAACAAAGAAGTGGCATGACGAATTCAACTTGGCTGACAGCTTGGGAAAGATGCACCATATTTTGTTTTTCAAATAACCCAAAGTCTGAACTCTAAGGTCTTCCTTGCGTGATAAATTTGGTAATTCAAACATCTGCAAGAGAACCTTAGATACCCATATAGCTCTAAGAACCGCTAAGGTGAAATGGCAACAGGCAGGCTGATAGGGAAGAAATGTTTTCGAATGGCGACCACGAACAGGACGACACAGACTGAGTAGGCACCCAACCAGGTGGACAGACGGCTTGGTGTTGGTTACAAGAAGCCGACGGCCGCAAATTGCTAACAGTTGCTCCTTTTGCAGCTGTGGAGATCCATATACAGCGGTGGACTCAACTCCAGAAGATGATGATGATCACTATTTATATTTATTTAAAAACAAACCACATAATTGATAAATCACACCGACCTCTCGCCTTCCTCGCCACCAAAATACGATCGCAAAATCTAAACTACCATTCTAAATAACCATTCTAAACAAGATAGTGTAAAAGGCTTTTTTTATCTCATCTTGATGATGATAAAAATTTAAGGTTACCTACGTAAATTCCCCGTGACATTAAAAGTAAATTTAAATCTAACTTTTAGTCATATTTATTTAATGTGTTAACCTTAACGTATAGAGCGGACTTTTTTATAGAACGTTTTGAGTATTACAACTTCTCTATAGAATGTATTGCCGTTAACGCAGCGTTCATAAATAAAGCTTCCCTCGACAATGTTTTTCGTCGAATTTAGTGTAAATTTAACTTAACAACCAAAATTAACAACCAATCAAACTTAACTTATTTTATTAATATAAATATTTAATATTTATATTTGCGCATCTACTATTAAAGTAGAAAGAGTATAATTTTAAAAAGATATATCTGTAAAAGTGTTAAGCCTTATTCATTATCCAAACACCTCTTCTTTTAGCAAACATTTTATGTTTATTTAATCTGTGGTGTCATCATTAATTCTATTGGCAATACCGAAATCTCTGACAATACACGTCTACATGTAGGCGAATAAATTACAATCAGAACTCTATTATTCGTGAACCTTCGTATGTCCTTACCAGTATCTGTAGCCACATACAAGTCCTTGCTTTCTTCCAACGTCAGGTCATGTCAGACTCTCATCGATGTTACATTAAAAACAATAAACAAAACCCGTATTGTACACATCTTCATAATGTTTGGTACAAGGTAGAGATAACATGCGATTTTGAGATTAATTTTGCTTCTAATCTTTCTTCAAACAAATCTTTTAAATATTTTTTGATATTTATTTGTTCATATGAATAAAAATCAAAAAAGTATAATGCTAGTACCTAATATAAAGATCTCTGACAGGTTCACAAATGTGGAAATTAAATTATTCGTAGGTCCCACAATAAATAACATAACGGGAAAAAGAGAATCTATTGTTTTCGTTTATCATTATATTAAATTGGATTTACAATGATGTTTCGAAACAAATTTGTATTTATTTTAATAAAATAAATAAAACTAACAATATTAATTTTCATTCATACTCAACTATATAAAACTATGTCATGAATCGATAGTCAAATTAAAAATAATCGCTTCCACCTTTCACTTTGAACAACAACCATCGTCTCCGGACACAATCGGCTTATAATTGCGCCAACCTTGCTCCACATCCCATCTTGCACTATTGTAGAACAAACACTGATCTGCGACAGACAGGTTACCAATCTGTAAATAAATACAGAGGAGTAAATTTTGTATATGTTGTTATAGAATGCATACGTTTTTTTCTAACCCTACAATTCCATCTTCAATTAACGATGTCATTTGCATATACTTAATATTACCTAGCTCTGCAGGCAGTCTCCAAATGAGGCGATGTCAATCTGATAAGGTAGGATCTGGCAAAAACGTGGCGTGTCACTTCTCCGCTAAAAGGAATCGTTGGCTCCTACTTTCCAAGGTGTATCCGTGCCGATGACTCTCAATTTTGGCTCTTTCATTGAGAGCAAGGCTTAATTAGCTTCAAAAAAACAAGGCATTCTGTCGAAGGTCAGTAGGTACTTCACGCCGGGACAAATACAAATAGGCGCCACCATTTTATGGTTGATATACCAAAGAGTCACACTTTTTGGTTCCAATTTTGTTACACATACCGCTAAGGAGTGGAACTCTTACCTTGAGTCTGTTTCCTGACAAATACAATTTAGGGGTCTTCAAGTTACAAGTGAATAGATGTCTTCTAGGCAAGCGCGTCACAAACTAGATCGCATCGCCGCTTTTAAAAAAAAACATATAAAATATTGGTTTTTTTAATTTTTAAAACAAATCAAACTAATTTTCTTAATTGCTTAACTTGCAGTATCCGATGATATTGCCTATCATTATTATTATTATTATATATTATTTACATTTAGTTTATTTTTCTTTAATTTAAAAAGCCTATGACTAGTGTCAAGACGTGTCAGATACTAAGTAGGTTCCTAATACAAGATCATAATACAGAAATTAACTTTTCTATATTTTTCTTAATTATTTCCGATTTAAATAACACAAGAGCTTTACTGTACTATGATAACTTATTTTAGTTTAAAACATAGGCATTAATCTGTATGCAAATAAAGGCTGTACCATCTGTAATAATGAAATCGTCTATGCCACACAAACAAAACAAATATTCTACATCATTCACTATCACAGTGTTTGGGGGCGTGTAATCTTTCAATATGAAGCACTTGCGAAATCATATCAAAACACGAACATATTGTTCGTCCAAGTTCATTCGAAGGCTACTATTGAAACAGCACATCACAGACATATGAGATGAATCAACTAATTAGTAACGTGTACTAATTATTTTTTTCAATGGTACATGCTAATTAGGATATATGTTGCTTGATATAAACTCTACAGACAATACAATTTCCACCTGACGTTATCATCATAATATCTTTCTCCACTGCTTGAAATTCTTTTTATGTTTATTTACTCACTTCTATCTTATTTCTTTGTTTTCATTTATTTATTTCATTCCAGTTAGTTTACCGTTTCTGAGACCTTTAATATGATTTTCAAAAAACCAAACTTTAATTTACTTATAATGAATAGATTAGAACATAGCTCAAAGGAATGAATTCACGATTGAATGAAACACATCAATTTACAATGATTGATCTAAATTAAATCTATAAATAATGCAATCTTAACTATAGAGTAAGAATTAAATGTTATAAAGAAGATGTTGCAAGGCTCTCATGCCATGCATGGGAATAAAAAAGTTCTCTTCGAACGCAATACGGGTGTAATCCTAATCTATTCTTCCGTGTGTGTTCGCAAGCAATTATCTGACACAGAATGTATAATTAAATGGCGTACGTGTCCATTGTTTTAAACGAAGTAGATACTTAACTAAAATGAAACACTTTATGGATAAAACGTAAACGTGTCATTATCCACCAGAAGCTGTATTTCACGGGATGATTGAAGTAAGATTATGATAAAATTTCATTCCATGAAAGTACGATAAATTGTAACAACTAAATGCGAAGAAACTAAAATAAAAGCACAGACAACAGGTCATCAACTTATGCAAAACTGTTAAAATTCTCCATTCTATTTTTTAAGCTTATAGTCAAACTTATAAAGTTCAATAACGATTGAGAAAATTTGACTGTTTGTGATTGGTTAACATGCTGTTGTCCGAACATATTATAGAATAAATAATACGACGGCCGGCAGTAGGTTTTGTTTCATGTTCTAATATACGATTATTTGTAAAAATTACATGGAAAAAAAGGGATGAAGCAGATTACCAATCGATGGCGTAACTTCTTGATTATGACTCAATAGATTATGGCCTGTGATGTTTCAATTCATAAAGGTCTGTGCATCAGCATTGGAACACTTCAGAGGAAGATCATGATGTTGAAATATATAAGCGTTTTTCCTTTTCATGCAAATAACTCAAAGCCCAAGTCTTAAGACAAAATAAAATAATATTGTATAACATAATACGTTATCACATTACCTCCTTGAAGCAGATGTTACGGTTTTAAGCAGTGGAGACAAACCTTTAGATTATAATCGCAGATTGTGTAAAGCTCTCTACTTGGTATAGTTTCCGAATCTAGATCTGCACAGAAACATATGCTCCTGAATAATTCCAACGTGTTTATTGTTCTTTTTATTAAGAGGCAACACGTGCGGGATTTTGTTGCAGAGTATCACAAAGTACCTAGACGAGTGATCCACAGAGAAGATCCAGATAAGATTCTATAGAGTTTGAGGCCAGAAGAGAGAACAATCCTCGTTGGCTGTCTTTCATTACTAAGCAAGTGTAGAATTACAAATCTAAACATGCTCGCCGAGTAAATGGCGCGTAAGAGTCGAGTTAGAATGCCTATGTTACCTATGTCTTTAGGATACCCCATAATCGGAAGCAGTATACAGCTGTAACAAAACTTTGCACTTAAATTAAAATACTAAAAGAGTATCTATCGCAATGTAGAGTTGTAGAGTCTGGCGTACCGCAGGGTAGTATACTCGGCCCCTTACTCTTTATTATATTTATAAATGACCTTCCAACTGTAATAAACTATCCCATAATATTATTCGCAGATGATAGCACAGCAATAATAAAATGTAAAGACAGTCTCATATATAAAAATGAATTAAATGGCGTTGTGAGAAATCCAAATAACTGGTTAAACGAAAATAATGCATTTCTGCCAACATACTGTTTTACCAAATAAAGTATTAAGATCTTATGGGGAGGTAATTGAATCTGTTAGTGAAACTAAATTGTTAGGACCAGGGGCGCGCCGACCCCATACAGCGCCTGTGTACGAAACCTATGTAGCGCCTATTTTTTTCACGAACTTTCATGTTTCAACTTTTTTTTTTATTATTTGTTATTTGATCACTCATATTTGATCCATTATCATAGCCCTGTCCCCTTAAGTTTTTTATGTCCAAATTGATTTTGTCTAGTTTTTCTATTATAAATGACGTTAATCCAGCAGCAGTCGTATCGATAATTGGACAGAAAGCTAGGAAATGCTCCCTTATTTCCAGCTTTCTACTTTCTGTGTTAAAATTGACAAATCTTATTACAATACTAAATTGCTCTTCGTGTGAAACTAGTGTTGCCCAAATGCAAGAACAAGACGAGACTTAGCCAGTCTTGGTCTTGGTCTTGCGCCAATACACCTGGTCTTGGTCTTGGTCTTGGTCTTGCGCTTGCAGTCTTGGTCTTGGTCTTGGTCTTGCAGCAAGAGTCTTGCAAGTCTTGCAATTACCTATTAGTCTATTGCTATTTATTAAAGTTTACTTTAAATCTTAGAAAAACGTATTAGAATTGGAACATTGTGAGCTTGAATTAACATAGCCATAGTAAAGATCAATCAGATTAATAAATAACTGAAGATTTGATAAGAAAGTCGAAAAATCATCTGACCTATATGTCGTTTTCCATGGAAGTAACTGTTTCTTAATAAACATTTATGATTTATAAGCTTACATTTGCTAAAACATGTAAAAAAACAAATTAATTACAATAACTTGACTGTATTTTAAATAACAATGTCTGTCTAGAAAGAGATTGAACCCTCAACTTGCATGAAATTTAATAAAAGAGTTTTATGATTTATCATTTATTTCAATCAAAAATAAAATACAACACAAATCAAACATAACAGTACACAACAGCTTTATCATTAGGTTATGTTACTTTATATCAATTCTTTTGACCAAGAATTAATACAAAGTAACCATCTGGCTGACTCATCACTTAACCTATTTCTATGTTTTCTAATTACTAATGATGCTTTAGAAAATAATCTCTCAGCAGGTACTGAAGTTGCAGGTATTGAGAGAAAATCACGGGCCATCTTCGATAAAGTCGGATACTCTGTCTCATGCGTCCTCCACCAATCTAAAATGTCTTCCGAGCTGGCAGTTCTTGGTTTTCTCAGGTACTCCTCCAACTCGTCTATCACTAAGCCTTGAAGACAAGATCCAGATGACGTCGAGGGACATTCATAGAGTTTATCAAAGTCTATAATGTCTTCATCTTCATCACATACTTTATTTTCTTTTCTTGGCAATTCCAGAGATTTGTTCAGTGAGTGTAGACTTTTATATTCTTCATAAAGTTCATTGAACTTGCGCAGACTTTCTGTTTTAAGTTGCTTCCCCCACATTGTCAGGTCAAAAGTCTGAGCCTTATGCCTTGGGTCTAAAATTAAAGAAGTACAATAAATCCAGTTGCTCTTCTTATAATGTTTAAGCATTTTGTCTCGAGCTGCTTGGAAAGCTAGAATGAGCCTTTCATCCACTTCAGATCGATTAGGTTTCTCATCTAACTGTTTTACCATGGATTCAATTTTATCTAGCAAGAGATTGAATGATACAATGACTAGCGGTAATGTAACATATTTGTCTCCACCAAGTTTTGTACTTAAAAGTTTAAAGTTTATTAGAAATTTATGTAATTTTTCGAGTACCTGCCATTCACTAGCTGTGATTTGAAAATCATTCAATTCGGTGACAGAACTGCACAATATGTTAATGCCCGCTCTCACTTTTAAACCAAATCCAATCATATCATGTGTGGAATTCCATCTTGTTGGACAGTCAAGAATGGCATTTAGATTTGATGGCACGCCAGCTGCTTCACAAGCAGACTGAAACTTCTTCTTCACTATCTCACTTCTTTTTATTTTACTGGAAATACTGCGTAACTTTGTTACAGATGTACGCGAGTCAGCAATATTTGGTGCATATTCTTCATCTTCCTCAGTTTCGTCTGCATAGTCTTCATACTGCTGATCTTGCGCGTTAGTGTCAGACTCACAGTGTAATGCTAAGGTCTCTAATAAATCTTGTACACCAAGGTTTAAAATGTGAGCAAAGCACCGGAAATGTTGATTGTCTGAATCAAAGTGTGGCAACTGTTTGCCCAGTTCATACATAAATTTGGTATTTGCAGTTGCGTTGTCGACCGTGATACCTTGTATTTTATCAATTATGCCATATTCCAATAAACATTCATGGAAAATCGTTGCAATATCTTCCCCAGTATGTCGACCGCGTGATGGTATAAAATCAAGAACTACAGATCGATACTTCCATTCGTTGTCTATATAATGCATAGTAACCCCGTAGTAACTCCTACCAGCAATTGACGTCCACCCATCAATGGTAAATGACATTTTAGATGATAATTGTTGAAGTCGTTCCTTGAGATTAAATTGGAGCTCTTCAAATCGCTCTTTGACTTTCCTTCTAAGTGTAGACCTTTTAGGAAACTCCATATTAGGGCAAATACGTCGAAAATATACTTGTGTAGCTTCGTCATCGAAAAATGAGAAGGGAAGATATTTTTTCACTACCCAATCAACTGTAGCTGTCGTGATGTTGTCACTGCTGTTTTCCGACTGAAATAAAACAATAAATCTTGTGTTATTATTTAAAACATACTAGGTTTGAGCGTTTAGGAGGAGGAGGTTTGTTGTTGTTAAATCGAGAAAATCGTTAAATTGACATTTGTTATATTAAGGTTGCACTGTACTGTAATTTACCAAAATAAAGTACTTAGTTGTTACTGGCCGATTATGAAAACAAATGAAAATATAGGTGTTTATAAAAATATTTAAGACGATAATTACATACTTAATATGTCGCACCCCTAGATGAAAACACCACTAACTCAAAAATACTTACGTAAGTTAATGGCGTTTTTGAAAGTATCGCATGAACAGCTACGCGGAGTTAAAATTCCCGTAGCGACAATTTCGACCATTGTTAAAAATGACGCGAAATATGTACCTATGTATTACTATTTTATCAATATCTATAAAATATTCCGAAGTCAGTTTAAAGTCATTTGTTCAAAAAAGACTTTTTTGAGTTCCTGGAGTTTTCATATAAAAAAAATATATTCTTACCTGTCCACTTCTTCCAGCGGTTACTAAAAAGCTTGTGATATCTCCACTTAATTTTGGTTTAACAGGAAGAAATATTTGTGATTCCTTTTTGTGGAAAGATATTAGATGTTTCCTTAAGCCTGAAGTGTTTCTGTTTTTCATTTTTATTTCAGTCTTTTTATGTTGGCACAATTTACACAAGGCAGTTTGGGATGCATGAATTATTTCGAAAAACTCCTCAAATTTGCTTTTGGGTCTTTTAGATCTGTGACTCAAACTCTCGTTACTCGGACTAGAATAATTTGAATCTTCGTCACTCATATTAAATTGTACACGTGATACGTTTTTAGAAAACAACAAGAATTAGTAAAAACAATTATTAAGTTAGACTCGAAGCACAGCTCAATTGGAAATGACTGGAATTAAAATAATTCCTTTGTTTATAGTACGTTTCCTTGCTTTCTACCGCGCCGCCTCGCCACGTGCCGGCTCTATTAAAAGGATGCCGCCGCAAATCAAACGATGCCGCGTGCGGCGTACAAACACAGATTATTACCTACTTGTACAGACGCGACGCGTGAATAAAATATATGTAAAGAATTAGTGCCAATCACTATTCTTTACATATAAGTGAATGTTTTGGCGTACATCTATACTAATCTATACTAATATTATAAAGCTGAAGAGTTTGTTTGTATGTTTGATGACAGAAGTTGTAAAATAAATAAATAAATCCTGAACGTCACTATACCTCCAAAGTTACTATTCTTCGTGGGCGAAGTCGCGGGCACTGCTTGTAAATACTTTTTTTTTTTTTTATTTTTTTTTTTTTATTTATTTATTTCATATACAAGAAAAAAAAATACAAAGATACAATTTAGTCCCACAAAACCGACTTGTCGGTTTGACTGAGGGATCTTTAGTCTCTTAGCTTATAATTATAATTATGTAGGTATATAATACAACTATAACTGTATCAGGTAAAGTTAAGTGCACAATAATTGGATTTAGACTGAATTACAACAAACTGAAGGAAAATTTAGCGGTGATAATAATAAGATACAATTGTTGTAAGATATAAAATACGTGTGTAAAAAACAACCACGCCTCCGAGCCCTCAGATGGGCTCGGAGGCGTGGTTGTTTTTTACACACGTATTTTATATCTTATAGAAATATTGCATTGTGAATGCAAAAAAATAAATAAAAACATACAATTGTTGTGTTAAATAGTAGTCATCAGATAATCTTTTAATATTTTTTTAAATTTATTTTTATCCGTTTCACATCTAATAGTTTCGGGCAACGAATTAAGAAGATATGGTATACGCTTCTGTAAAGTTCTGTCACCAAAATAATTTTGAACCCTAGGAATTACAAATTTCTTTTTTGAAGTGGCTCTAGTGATCTGGTTATGATTTATGTATTCAAAAGTGGAGACACACTCTCGGCTGCCGTGATTATTTACTAATAATAAATCGCAGGCTTTTTATTTTATTAGTAGGTAAGTACCTACGCTTTTTATATTATTTTATTAATTATGTAGAATTTTTTTACACGTTTCAAGTATATTTAAAAGTGGCTACAATATTTATCAAACGGGTGATATTTGAACACTTTTTTGCTATTTTTTCTTGTAAAAACTTAAGAAATATAATGACTAAATGTACAATAATAGTACCTAAGTAATTAGTTTAAAACCATATAATCAATATTATAATATATACTTACTAGAATAAATTATTATGACATCTACTACCTATCCTTACCATTTTATTCTAATCATAATACTACTTGCGTGATCAGTATAATGTATTCATTTTCATTATAAGCACTCTGAAACTTATTTATTCTTTGGAACACCTGTAGGTACTCTTAAAATTCGAAATTATTTTGCATGAGTATACCTACGCCTACGCCCTGTGGCGGCAATCAAATAGTGTCAAATGTTGTGATTTCGGCGCGGCGGCAACGATTGTTGTATATGATTTCAAAAGAAGCCGCCGGCGCGTGTATTATAACCATGTGCTTCCGAAAAGCAGCAAATTTCTTTGAGAAGTAAGTACAAAACCTTTGATGCCGCATTATCAAAGTGCCGATGGTTAAAACATAACTATGCATGCACTCAGTTTGATTTTAATGGATATTTTTTTATTCGCTATGTAGGTATGTTTATGGTATTAGTCGTAATGCGCATAGATCCAGTTTTTCATATTCTTTGATACAGTTTTTTGCGTCTCATAGAATTCCTAAGCGTACCTATACACCGAACTGTTACACCTAACTACTCCGTGAAATAGCGCTAAGTCCTAGCTGCAAGACGCAAGAGTCTTGCAGGCTTAGTCTTGTTCTTGCTCAAGTCTTGCACGGTCAGTCTTGGTCTTGGTCTTGCTAAAAATACGCGGTCTTGTTCTTGGTCTTGGTCTTGCAAAAACGCAAGAACAAGACCAAGACTGCAAGACCAAGACTGAATTTGGGCAACACTATGTGAAACGTCAGGAGTACAATCCAGTATTATTGAAAATTATTCATTTTTTTGACATAAAAGGATAAAATGTTGAATTTGGTTACCGAGTATGGAAATTATTTAATTTTGAATCTTATCTCCAAGATAAGTCGGCATATTTTTGAAATCCGAATCATTAGTTACGCGTCGTATATGTTCAGACATTGAAAGATCGAATTTTCTTAACATTTAAATTCATTTTAAAAAAATACCATTGTTACAGTCGTATAATTTTTGGCTTTGGCCACGAACAGCCATATTTTGTATACTTAGAAATTGGACCACATATATTATTCTTTTGATTAAGATTTTGTTGAATACCCATCTACCTGTCTGAATTAACAGATTTATCTATCATAAATAATTATGTTAATAAATATAAATAAAATAAATTAATATTTCTCGATAATCAAACTCCACCGTCTAATCCCAAAGTAAGCAGGGCTTGTATTATAAGAACTAGACAACTGACTTACCTGCAAAAGTTATGTATAGCATTTTAGATTTGAATTTAATATACTTCTAATATACTTTTTGCCGCAAATACATACATATTACATATATATAAACACAAAGGTTTTTTTCAAAGCACTTTGTGGTAATCGAACCCATTACTGCCGGCAGCATCACAGTCACGTTATCGATGATAGATAATCTATTCGCCCATTAAAATCGGTGTAGGCGTTTCGAAGATTAAAAAGGCACACAGAATTTAAAAAAGAAAATGTTTCTTTTTATTTTGACATTACAAACTAATAAGATAGAAAATGATATAAGAAGCACATACCACTACATGAAGCGTTTCTTGAATCAGATTTTATAACCTTCATAGATAAAATGACTGGTTTCTGTCTCTAATGATTCTTTAAAAGTGGATGGTAGAGCCGTAAAATATTTACTTATTTTAGTTGTATTTTTATAACGTTCTACTTCTTGTTTTCTTTTCCCTATTAAATTCTGGTAACCAGATAATTTCTTTTTTTTATCTTGATGACCATCAGTCATCGTGAAAACACGATAAAACAGTAAAAATTATAAACTGCTTATAGTGCTAGAACTTATTCTGATTTTAAAAAATCAATGTGCACCTTGCACACCTTTTGATTGAATGCTTGTTCAATTGTTCCTTAAAGTCGGGGAATCCCCGTGAGTCCCGTGACCCGTGACCCTACCTCGCTTACGTTGCACACATCGCATTGGTCGGGTTGCGTTCATAAACTCATTCAAACAAACACACGGCGCGGGCGCTTCTTTTGATTTTAACGCTGAGCTCGTAATTAATATAAACATAAACCCAAAGCATAAATTTAAACCACAAACATAACTTTTATCTTGGGAGACTTGTACAATAAGCGCATTATATGTTTGTTATTAATTTATAAGGCATATGTTACGCCTATTGTATGGCGGCGGCGCGCGGCGCCACTATTGCCTTGGCGCCTGTGTACGCCGCACACTTCGCACAGAGGGATGGTGCGGCCCTGCTTAGGACTTATGATAGACCATCAACTCAACTGAAAATCTCACACAGAAAACCTGATACGGAGGTTAAACACTTTTGTTTTTGCATTAAAAAAGCTTTCAAGAGTGACTAACATAGACGCTGTAGTAATAGCCTACCATGGTTATGTAGAGTCATCTACTGGGGCAACACAGTTAATAAACACATTGTGTTTAAATCACAAAATAGGTGCATCAGAGCCATCAAAGGTATGAAGCTAATTGACAGCAGTCAACCAGATTTAAAAAGTTAAAAATACTTACCCTGTCATGCCTTTATATCTACGAGGTGGCGGTGTATGTGCAAGTCAATAGAGACTTATTGGTATCATTCTCTGAAACAAGTCCATTTAGATGCCACAGACATGGAAATAGACTGGGTACAAGACTTTGCAAAACAGCACTTAAAAGAAATAGCCTCTTTGGCATAGCTCAAAAATATATAAGAAAATACTTGAAGCTTTCAAATGCCTGCTATTGCATCTTTTTAAAACTTTTAGATAAAGCATATTACTCTACGAAAGAATTTTTGACTACATTTACTTGAAAGTATTTGACAAATTAAAATGAATCCGTACATTAATTTATGAATACTATGATTATTATTTTTATTTAATTTTAAAAATTTAATATTAGGCTAAGTCTTTAATATCCTGACATGTTTTTGTTTAATATTATTCTTATTTTATGTAATGATGATTCTATAAAATATTTTGACTTGTTTACAATTAATATTACCTACCATTTAATTAATATTTGTATACCTTGACTAAGGTGGAATTACAATGATAAAAAAATTATATCGTACACCAACATTAAAAAAAAATGTTGTGCACCTACCTGTTCTTCACAAATAAAGATTTCTTCTTCTATTCTAAGAGGTTCATTCTGGAGCTGGAGACAGATAGAAATCGGAATATTGTAAATAGTCATTTGATCACGAACTAAATGAACGGGCTTACATAGGGTGGAACAGAGGCTGCTTTATGGTGCAGAGTGCCGCGTTCCTAGGACATCTATAAAGCTAGCATGGCAAAGTGAGCAGAATCGCTTAAAAGAAAGTGCAAAAAGTAGTACTAATTTAGTGCCAAAAACTGAAATTTAATGGTCTCATAGATTCGCGAAAAATTAGAACACTGCTAACTTTTAATTAAGTTAGCAGTAGTCCCTGAACTAGCATGACAAATGATAGATCAACTGATCGAGTTAGTATGGAAAGTCGTTTTATTTACAATTTCCATTTTTTGACATTGATATCCCTAACATCTATATAGATATTTTAACATTAGTACGTTTTGACTTGCTTATTGAATCTTTTACCTTGTATAATTCTAAATACAGTCGCGCAGCACATAATGGCATCCAAAACGGAGAAGTTGCTTCAATCATACAAAAGAGTTTATTATCCATTGGGGAAGTTTGAATGTTTATGGTAATGTGCTGTTATTTGTACCCATTCCATTTCACCGCGCACTTACTAGAGGGCGCTAGAGTAATGATTGCACACGGGCGTTACATGGGCTAAAAGCAGGAGAGGTCAATTGCCCCGCGGTCCTTGTCCAGTTGGATTATGTTTGCCTATGTAGGTACTTGTTGTTGGCTACAAATGTTAAATTAGAGTCACATATGGTTTGCCCTTCCTGAGCCTAAAGCTGAGGCCTATGTCCAGCAGTGGGCGTCGTACGGCTGATATGATGAGCCTAAAGCTGGGCACATGACCGACTACATCTCCATTAGGCACACCCATGAATAGCCCACCTAATAGTACCACGTGTGCAAAAACCCATAACGCTAACTCAAGCCGGGTGCTTTTAAATACTTTGCAATAATGTTTTCTTGAACCAATGTTTACAATCAATTTGTCTGTAGAGCTTGTAATTATAAACTAATTAGCTACCTGCTGAATATTACAACAAATAAACACAAATAGCAGGTGTACGTGTATTTGTTGCAATACATACACGCAGAACGGAGAAGTCGTATCGTGTTGTTCTGTTTGTAATGTATTTTTTTTGTTAAATCAAATATTATTTTTCGTTAGTTATCTTTCTTATACATTCCCATATAGTGTGAAGCTTCGTTAAGGCTCTATTTACAACTGTAAAGTATAAATAAAACCTATATTTTACACCAACAAAAATGTCAAGTTTCATAAAGACGTAAATGTATTATTATTGGCTACCGGGTCTCATATCAGCCAAGTGACGTCCACTTCTGGTCAAGGATCTCCAGAATGACTCGTTATGCACTGCCTGCATCCAGCTGCTTCCCGCGACCTTCACCAGATCGTTCGGTCCACCGAATGGGAGGCCTGCCTACACTTCGTGTACCGGGTATTCCCCATATACCTAATATTCCTATATTGCTAGTAGGGGTCTAGAAAAACCGTTTTGACTTTCATATCGAAACGTTACGCTACCGCAAAAAATAAAACCGTTTTTCTCATAACCAACACTGAAAACCACGCACCGCGCCGTGCCGCCACGATCGGGTAAATGCACCAAAAGAGTGATAAAAGCAAAAATGGGACATATATTTTGTAATTTATTTTTCATAATATTTATGATCAGAAACATTATCAAAAAATACGTTTTTTTTTAAATGCACCAGAAAAGCTTTAAGTTCCCATTTGTTCACATTACATTAAAAATGACCAATTCACATCTACACGAAGGGATATCATCATAACCATAATAACGTAAAACTAAAATAAAAACTTGCGTTACGCTAGCTAACAGCGATTTCATTTTCATTCGTTTTGCAGTAGCCAAACCATCTCGACAACCGCGGTAGTGATAACCAAAACTGAAAACGGTTTTTAATAACGTTATGTAAACTTCAAAACGATTTCCAAAGGATAGCCAAAACGCCCATCGCTGGTGGGATAACCTACACTAATATTGTTTTAAACTTTCGTGGTCATAATGATGGCCCTTCAGCTCTAAATTACCCATTTAAGACAAACATTTTTTACAGAGGGGGACTGGACACGAATTTGTGCCATAATAGGTAAACAAGGCTACCTCTATCTATCTACTACTTAGTATGTCTATATCACTTAACCTGAACTTAGATTTCCTATTTGATCTCTCTCTCTCTCTCTCTCTCTCTCTCTTTCTATTGTGTTGTGTGAACTGAATATTGTGTTCTAATGCTGCGGCTACATTAGCGGGCTACGGCGAATATTCGTGTAATGTAGACAAGAACATCGCGTATGCCCGTACACGAAATTTTTAGCGCGCCAACGCGACACGAATCTTCGCCCGCTAATGTAGCCGGGCCATTAGCGCGCAAACGCGACACGAATCTTCGCCCGCTAATGTAGCCGGGCCATTAGCGCGCCAACGCGACACGAATCTTCGCCCGCTAATGTAGCTGGGCTATTAGCGCGCCAACGCGACACGAATCTTCGCCCGCTAATGTAGCTGGGCCATTATAAACCACTTCGTAAAAAGTTAGGTTGGTACCTAATAATAAGTTTATAAAATATTGGCTGCTGCAATGTGATTTTCAAAGTTTTTGTCTATTTTAATTAAATCTGATAGTTCATCGTTTTATTCAGATTTGTTTTTTCGACCACTTGTAAGATTGGTGAATTCATTTAATTATTTTAAAGTTATTGGCCATCTAGCGGTGAGTGGTGCTGAATATACTCACGATTCACAACAGATATTCATGAACAGATAATCATCAAGATGTACCTATGTACGCTACGCTGGCATCATATATTGGAACGGAGCGTAATACGTAAAAAAACAAAAAATATTGTTTTGTTTCGATGGGAATTTTTTCGAATTTCAAAATTCGGGCTCCGTCACAATCTGGTCCTAAACCTGTTGATTAGATTCCACACAAAAAATATTAAAATCTGTTAAGAACGCGCCATTGAATTGCGCCATTGAAGCTGATCCATGGAAGCTCGCTCCGCTCCAATAATAACTAGTAAGTGTTCCATACTACATTTCCTCAAAGTAGACACAGGTGTATAACCGCCGCTGTTTAATTTAAACACGTACCTTACTACTAACCACCTACAATAATTTGAACAAGACGTTTAAAAGCACACTAATAGAGTAGTAACTAGTAATAACTATTTTTAAAACACACTTAATCAATAAATAATTATAAAATGATGTAAGTAAATTATAAAAAATGTTGCATTGCCGGCTGTAATTTAGAAACCTTCAACACAAGCGCCATCTCTTGACTGGTAGAATAAATCCTTACACGTGCCGGTTTTGGTGTCGGCTTTCTTTGGCCAAAGCCGAAAGATCGGGCGGCTTCTTTTGTAACCCTAAATAGCTTTACTTTTAGATTTAATTGTGATTGATTAATTTAATGAGCTGAAAAGTGCACCATTTATTGATATAAATTTAATACACAAGTTTGTTTTCGACCTCAGAATCGTAATTAAACTAATAACCAATTAGGTTACTGTTTTCAACGCACGAAGTAAAAACATGAAAATTTTCAAAGTTTCTATTTTAGTTATTATTTGTAATAGTTCTTTGGATTCGGTAAATGATACTTATTTACACACGTACGCACATTAATATTACCTACCAATCTACTTACTATCTCTATACCAGAAACCTGACTGTTATCTATCTCTCAATTTGAACACTTCAAAATCAAATTGCCTTGAAGTGTATAGGTAGACAATACTTTAGTGCTAATTTATGAGTTAAAAATAAATAACTCATTATTCCTCGATAACGACAAAAACAGATACTTTAATAATATCTACGCATTGCATAATGTAATGGGGATAAATTACTCAAAGAGAGAGTAAGTTTAGTTATTATAGGAGGAGGTAATCATTCAAAATAAATAGAAATTTTCTTTCATTACTATAACTTCTACTTAATTTTGAAATAATATTAGTGTGTCTTAAATTTATATAATTCTATCTAAATCATCAATTATTATTTTTAAACCAAGCTACAAAATGTAAATGGTCAATATCAGACGCAAATCAAATCTACCGTTCATAGTATGTAATTCTAATTATTGTGGCAGAGAAGGGTTAGGTACATATCGTTCGATGTCGGCGCTTTTTGATCTCTACGTTAGCCTTATGACAAAAATTAGTTTTCGCCGAACGTTAACAGGGAAAGGTCTTTCATCAAAAATTTATATCCTTCTGCAAATATTAAAAGTTTTCGCAATATACAGTGGATCTATTATTATTGTGTAAGTGTAATAATGTCTATTAAATGTCGTCTAAAACTTCATGGTAATGAAACTCAGAACATCTTTAATTTTGCTGAAACATTATTACTATATAATCTTGAGCATAACGTGTGTGATGTATGTTTACAATCAAATTATTTCGTTGGCTTGGTTATATTATAATTTACGATATTATCAAAATTGGATTCGGATCTAATGACGCAACTTTGGAAATACGGAAAATTTGAAGTCTATATTTTTTTGTAATAAATACAGTAGCGGAGTTTTAAAATTTCTACATTTTTTAATTTACGTAATTATGGACCGTTATGTGTAATTATTAACTAAATAGTTTCTCAGATGTTTCCTTTAGCTACATTCGCGTTTCCTGTAATAGTAAACTTTACGTAAAATGAATGGCTCAATGAAATAAAAATAGTTTGCTAAAAAGAAATTGATTTATGGAAATTATAATTTATACAATGAAATAATTTTGGTTTTCAGATTTGAAATGTTCCCGTCCAAAAATATGTTCGATTATATGACCGAAATAAATAGGTTATTCCCAAGACCTCCCGAAAATGGTGAGTTGAAGTTTTATTTGATTTTAACTCTTAATTGACAAGTTCAAACACATGTTAATAGCACTTAATTTTCGTGATTAACAACTCGCCCTACTAAAATAAGTCTTTAATAAGGTTTCGTATTTATGTAGTTATCGTGTTAACTCGCTACTAAGCTTCGTGTAGCTATTAATCATAGTGTTTCACACAGTAATTTTTCGTTATTCGTGCTTCCAGATATGAAAATACGGCCGGAATTGCCATCTACAACATACAATCCTGTTTTTATGCATTCGCCATTCAGTAAGTCAACTATGGCAAATCATTCCTCTAGTTCCACTGATTCTGCATCTCCAGAGGTCTTTCCCCACATGTCCCCACCTCCTCAGAATAACAGATTAATTGATACCAAATCTTTTCCAGTAAAGCATACTGTGTCTGAGACCCCATTTTTAGTTAAACGTCAAAGACCAATCATTGGAAGGAAGATCTTAGGCATTGAACAAGTAACTCCCAATTTCGATAGTCCTCTGCTACTGTCTCCTATTAATAACATAGACAGTGAAAAGACAGCTTGGCAAGAATACCCAAACACCTCCCACACTCCACCAAACCATAAAATATTAGTTGAGCAAAACAGCTATACACAGAATGCATTCTATGAATTATTTCCAACAGAGAACAGAGGATTTGAATTCAGAACACCTGTCAAATCTTCATCCAGAACTCCGGCCTTTATGTCTTCAAGTAATATCTCTCCGAACTCTACTGTTAGTGTTTCACCATCTTCTAGTACAACTCAATCATATACCACTCCTCCTCATTATAGAAGAAATATCACTAATAACTTTGGACCGAGCTCTTCAAGATTAAACCAAGATATGAATCAAGGGAAGATCTGCACATTCTGCCGAAAGAATGGTGAGACTCCACTAGTATTTATGACACACACAGTCAAAGAAACTGTTGGCAACAGGAGTATTGTCACCTGTCCTATTCTAAGGTCTCATGTTTGCTCTACTTGTGGTGTTTCAGGAGATGATGCTCACACCATGTAAGTTATACCTGATGAACATATTCTTTCTCTACTTATAATAGTTCACTATGCTATTTTTTTTGTAGTAGTTAGGCTTTTTTATTCAATATTATTTGAAAATTGCTTTATTCTCAAATATGGTGAAAATGGTTAAAATTAAATAAAAATTAAATAATTTTCTTTAAATAAAGGGTTTGGTTGTGATTCTTTTGAGATTTTATAAGTAAAACAACACTAACTGATTCATTTGATAAGACTAAAAATTGTAAAGTAACTTGATGTGTGAACAAAAATAACTTATTATATGTTTCTTCAATACTAATGTACAAAATTAGCTCATTCAATCTTAGCAATTTTACCATAGAAAATAAAGCACTGAAATTAATATTTTAATACATAATTTATTCAAGCTACTTTTCACATTTTCAGTACATACTGTCCTGTCATGAGGAGTTGCAACAACGGACGTCCATTGCAGTCTACCACCATTACATTAAAAAACACAAGAGTAAAGAGTAATGGTAGAAAAAGGTATTAAGTTAGCTGTTATTTCTTCTTTTATTTGCAAATATGCCTTTATTGTCAACTAATTATAAATATGTGCAAATAAGTCAGACTGACCATTACTTATGTTTTTATTTTTGATATTATGTGATGTAAAAGTTTTTTTTTTTCTTTTAGAAACTTTTTTACTGGCTAATCTTTTATTTTTAGTAGGTATAGGTCTAGGGAAAGGAACCGTAATAATCTCCACTTTTTTACAAATTTTTTAATATACCTACCTAGTTATAACTTCATCACAATTATCTTTAGATGTAACATAAGTGGATTTGATATGGTTTATATGTGAACTACAAGTTTTTCTTTTTTTTTTAACCTTTTTTACTGGCAAATGGTTTACTTATTATTAAGGCCTAGAAAAAGGATCCATAATAATGTTTTTTCAAAACCAAAGTATCTTAGCAATATATAAGATGCATACAAATAGTTTATAATTTTAGTTTACAAACCTACAAATGCAATAAAACTTTATTAACCGGCATGACTTAATTAACATCAAAGATGTTTTTCGAAAGTATGATTTTTGGACAAAAATCATGCATGATAAAGTAACATTTATAGAGTACTTAATTTATATTTTTGAAGAATAGCAGGTCAACATACCACTCACATTTTTAAAAATTTATATTGTTTTATACATTTTGTGTTTTAAGCCTAAAATTGTTTGGAGAATTTGACATTTTGGTAATGTGCCTGTGACTGTACTTTTGCCTGTAAATGGTAATTAAATTTTAAAAATAATATTTCTTTTAGATACAACTATCTACTTGTTGAGAGATTTTTTATAAACATTTTATTGTAAAATATTTTTTAAGTAAATAATGTATGACTTTAAGCACCTTATATTCAAATCTTCTACCTATATCATGACTTAATATCTTATTTTAATTGACAAAGCATTTTTTGTAATCATTATATTATGATATGACTTCAGTTTGTTTCAAACCAAAAAAATATTGAACAATATTTTAATTCATCATTTAAAAAAATCACTTTATAAGATAAAGACAAAATTTCATACTTATATTGATTTGAAACAATATAAGTATGAAACAAACTATATCAACAATTACTATGACTAAATCGTTTTTTAAGTATTCTTTCACTTTTGACTAGTATTTTTGACAGCTGTAGGCATTTTTAAATTACTTTATTTATTTTTTTTTGTTTTATTTACTATTTCTATAAATGATGATCTAATGATCATCTTATTTGCTGTTTTTTATTTATGTTAGGGGTTTTAAAATAAGCACTATTTTAAGAACAGTAAGTTTAATTGAAATTAAGCTTACCATAATTATAAATTTTAGTCACAGTTATATAATTATTTGATTTTATTACAGTGGTAAAATGTTTTAACAAAAATGTTTTAACAAAAATGTTGTCATCACAACTGAATTAAATTATGGACAAAACAAATTAATAATTATTATTAAATTATTATTATAGCACTGATAGCTTCTATACAATTATGTAAGTTGAGATTACATTTGTAATGTTTTAGCCTGTTAAACTGAACAATTAGGCGTTAAATTTTTCTCAAATTATGTTATTCAATGTTTCTTAATAATGTAGGATTTTATAGTAATAGACTTTATTGAATGGTTTTAAATTTAGTTCATATATTGAATTATTATAATGGGAATGAGCCAAATTGCATAAAATAATTACTGCTGATAGCTACGATCGGCGACATTTTTAATGTCGGCTCAGATTCTTAAAGTTATGAATGGTGTGTTAAATTTATATAGTAATTTTAGTTGCATTATATTGATAATATAATTTTAAGACTGAGAATGTTGAAACAATACACTCATTAGGCATGTATGCCATCAACACGTATTAGGCATTGATAGGAATGTTTTATTTAGAAATATAATGTTTATATAAAAAGATGAGTGTATGGAGAATGCTATTTGATCTCATAGTGTATCTAACCTTAGGTTTGAACGATATTTAGCGTTTTAAAACATTCGAGATAATTAGTCCTAGTGAGGCTCTAAGTCTGGCTCTTATCACAACTCGCCTTTGAGTTCTTTGAAATCCTTAAATTCTTTTGACTCAAATTTAGTCCCTAGCCCTAATTTTGAGACTTAAAAATATTTTGTTTAAAAGTTGACTTGAGTTCTGAGCTTCAAAAAGGTTTTTTTTCAACATACCTGAATGAATATATTGCTAAAAATACTGCTTATATATATATATATATATATATAAATTTCTCAGTTTGCATTTATCTTCAAAAGACTAAGCTGTTTTTAAACAAACTTCTTTTTGGTTTGACTAAGCTTTTTATGTCACGAATTTTGTTTGTTGGGACTAGAGACTAGACTATAATAATACTCAAAACTTTAAGCTGCTTAAGTTATGAAACTATTGCTTTAGAAATTATTTTTGAGCGTAGAAGCTTAGGATTCTTTTACAACACTAAGCACATCTGTCGGCACACAATCACTTTTTTTCATGTTATATCTTTTTCTGTAGTCCAGGACCGTCTTTTCCTAAAATTAGAAAGATAGCTACCGAATGTTCCTGAGCGACAAAAGGTTTGAGTATGAAAAATAAGATTCTGTGCTGACAGATGTTTGTACCAAGAATTTCTTACAAAAAGGACCCGAAATTTCGTCCTTTGCATTTCGTTATAGTAGTTTACCTACATTTTAAAATTGTATCAATGTTGAATGAAATAAAAAAGAACTCTTAATGATTGTTCTATGAACTTTTGCTTGCTGTAACTCGAAGAAAATGAAGAATGGGGCTAATTTTTATTTAGCATAAGGTTGATTTTTAAAATTCATAATGAACAATTAAGAAATATGTTTTAGTTTGAAAGATTTTGCTATGCTTTATTTTATTTCAGTACACTGTGTACAATTGTTTATTGCAATTTTTTAACATTCAGATTTTTATTTAATAAAGTAATAATTGATAATCCATATATATGTTTAATTTTTTGACCCAAGTCATTGTAAGAGATCATTCATTGCGCATACTAGAGATAATATGTGTGGTTAGGGAAAAAGGGCGCTGCTAAACACCTCTTACACAGTGTGACTAAAAATGGGACTCGAAACAAAATTATATTGAGAACTATATATTACAAGGTAAGCAGTTCCCTAATCATCCATCTTCATATCTAATTGACCAATCAGCTGGACCGTGACCTTCTTGAGAGTACACAACCCATTCACTGCTGCTTCAAAAATTTTTATTAACCAGATGCGAGGCTGCCACGCTTTCCTATTATAGTTAATAAAAATTTACTCTGACTTGCTTGCACAAATGACACAAAATTGCATTCAATTATGATCACGAGGATTATGGTAAAAAATGGCCTTACTGCATGTTGTAAGTTCATACCTACCGAGTTAATGATCAATTTCCCAATAAAATCATTATGTACTATTGTACATTAGCAGTTAAGTAGGTACCTTAATAAATGGCCGGCTCGAAGTGTGAATTAATGCCAAAAGATGGCACTGCTACCGCGCTAGTCTGCATAAATACATGGAAGGACTGAAATACTAACTATATATTGCTAAATATTACTATATTAAAGGTATGCATACCTACGCATTTCTAGACTAATATTGTCTTAATCATAAGAAACATCTATTTAACAATATTTTTATATAATACATTTACTAATACAAATTTGCGCAACTGCGGCTAGAAGAGTAGTCTATTATTAGAATTAATAAATCCATGGTCATTTTCTTCAACGCAGTTTGTTTGTCTAGTCTAGTCAATCCTGCGTAGTCGTTTAGTTTGTGAGATAAGTATTAGGAACATAGGTATTTCATTATTTATTAAAGATGACGACTTCTGGTTGGGACATTGATACGGAAAACCTGCCGGTCATGCGTCTTATAACTCCTCATAATGAAATCATGTGCGGTCTTTACGGACTGTAAGTATCTATTTATTGCTACTCATCTCTCTCACCCATAGTATGGTAGTACTTCTAAGAAACTGATATCAATTATCAATTTATTCGAGTTAGGTGAGTATGGTAGCAGCACACATTAACCCAATCATAAATATGAAATTTCTACAACAGATTTGCAATTTTAAGTCCTTTCGGTAAAGTTTAATATGGATTGAGGTGACAACAAGTACAGCTGTTGCCTGTCGTCCATACATACACATAGATCATAATATTATTATGTATTTATCTACTCGTTGAAACAATGTTTGTTTAAATAGAAAATCCCGTTCCTTATTCAAATATATCATATTTAAAAGAATGGCTATAGTGTACGTTTATTTAAACATGGAAAATCAAAATCTGTACGTACAATGTGCATAAGTGTAAAGTTGTTACTTGAACAAACTTTCTAAACGTAACAGTCACTGTCAATGTCAGTTGAAAGTCATGTAAATTTCAAAAATTCACAAAAATCTTCATTCATCTTCTCCGGAGCCTCAATGTTTCAAAATTATTCCGTGTAATGTTCAATTAAAAAAATACCAAAAAAATGAGTAAGGCTAGCGTGAAATCAGTTCAAGCTCCATCATCAAGAGGTTCTTCAAAATCAGCAAGCATAGCATCGGTTCCAAAGCCCGAAGAAGAAGATGATGATGAGTTCAAAACAAAACCGGATTTTATTTATGGAGGGCCCTTCATAACTGTGGAGAAACCTAGTCCTTTGTTAGGCACATCGACTCCTATTAACATGCCATTGCAAGGCACTTTTAAAAAGTATGTATTAGCTTCTATATTATTATTATAATAAGGGCATATTCTCATATTTATTAACAGTAAATAACCTTCATCCTGCAAATCTGTGTATGGAGTATTACCCACGATAAGAGTACCTCATGCATAAACAAGCTGCTAAGAGTGGATAGTTTATTTACATATTTTTTTCTGCAATTTCCTATTTTTATCTGTAATTTAATTTTAATGAAGTCGTCAATACTCCTTATTAGTTACAAGTAAAATAAACCACCTTCCAATCTTACTTGGGCCTACATTGTGGGTCCCTAGGTTCCCTATGATGTATCCTATCTATGAAAATGTAAATATAATCCAATAAGTTCAAGCTTTTTCGTAAAGGTTTTACTGCCACAGAAAACATGCTACTGTGTGACTTATAAGATACCAATAAGAAATTAAGGCATTTTAAATATATAACAGTTGTTACTTCTACTGTTACATATTTCTATATTATATTTACAGTTTACACATCTGCATGTAAATATATATAAAAATATATCCAGTGATCGAAAATACCCTGTGAAAATTTGAGTTGGCAAAGTTTACTCTTAATATTAATTATGGGTATTGAATAATGTTTAGTATTAAATAAAATTTTGAGGTCCTTCCAATGTTGTTATGATTTTATTAATATAATTTCTCAGTTATCTATATCATGATAATTTGTTTTAATGTCAGGTCTTATAATATTATGATAAAATAATATTTGTGTTCTTTCTAGCTGATCCGTTACTCATTCATTTCCCATAAATTGTTTAATTTCTAAGCTTTCATGGACTTTATCAGTAATATCTTTATTCATTCTCTGACACTGCTACAAAAGAGTAGAAACTGCATATACTTGATTGCAACCCATAAGTCGGAAACTAAGTATAACAAATTTCTTAGCCAAAACAGGAAGTAAAAAAATATTACACATTCAGTACTAAAATTTTTTTGTAAGTTTCACATCTATAAATAAACAAACTGCATGCTTTAACTGATATAAAATAGTTAACTGTATAATAAAAAACTAAGCAGAATTTTTCAATAAAAATTGAATATGTTAATATATAAAAGGTAACAATCATGACTACAAAAAAAAATCAACTTGGATCACAAGCAAATTCTCAGGCAGGAATTCCCGCCTGAGAATACACTTGTGATCCGTGACGATTTTTTCTTGTATTTTTCTATTATAATAATTTATCTTATGAGATTGCATTGAAAAATGCATAAAATATTTAAATAATATAAAAATCATGACTACAGTTATAAAATACAAATGGGTAAGATTATTGATAAGACTTAACAATGGTAGCCTTAATATATGCTTATATACATAAGCAAACAGCTTAAGAATATGAAGAATAAAACAAGAATCAAATATATATATTTAAAAAATAATATTTGTGTCAAACTGGTCTATGACCAGCTTGAAATTTGTATCGAGATCTAGTTGGCTTAGCTGAGTTGGTAATTGTATTCAGATTTTTTGGGCTAGATGTCTAATAGCTCCCCAATGAAGTGCTGAAAAATATGACATCATGAATTATTTATCTAGGTTTTTAATAAAATCTGCAAAAACAGTAATTTAAAATATGAATAGGAAGAAAATATCTGTATTGGTTGAGTAACTGTATAGTTATCTTGCATCAATAAAGTTAAAATTTATCTTACGTTATTTAACTAAAGTAACAAGTGTATTTCATCATTATTTGTTATCAGAAGTAATAGAAAACTGTCCATCACACAGATAACTCTTTGGATATTATGTTGATTCCAATAATTGATTTGATGACCATTTGGTGCACAAAACGTCATGGCCTCATAAGTTGTACCAAAAAGACGCAAGAATCTCGGCATACTTCTTCCCTATTATGTCTTACAAAGTTTCTTATTTTAAAGAAATATTTTCATATTAAAAATGCAAAAAAAAATATTCTAAAAAAAATTTTAGACTAGTAAACTAAAGATATTACAAATTGAAAAATACCATTTTACCTCCATGCATTTTATCTTTGAAACAATCATCATGTTTGGTATAAATCATTATCAGTATTCGAATTATTATTTTTGCTAAAGTGCTAAGAAAGTATCAATCACTCACTCACTAATAAGACGAATTTTAATAAATACTATTCGCGAAGATACCTACTGTTTGAATAAAAAAAGGTACAACATAACATACGTAAAACAGACCCTTTTCCCTTTCTTGTTTTTTTTTTTTTTCAAAAAACAATGTTAATAAATTATTCCCTTTATTATTTAAACACGTCTTTTTACAATATGACATCATATAAACAGCGATTACATAAAGGCAATCATAATTTCACGTTCTTATTTCAAGCCCGGATAGCTCAGTCGGTAGAGCATTGGACTTTTAATCCAAGGGTCCAGGGTTCAAGTCCCTGTTCGGGCGGCCTATTTTTTATTACAATTTTTTGTTTTTAAGTTATATTTATATATTATTTTTCATTTTTTGCAGAAGTTTTGCTTATTATTCGCTGAAAGAAAGATTGCCAGTGATCTTGACCAAAGTCATAGATTACTGTTCCAGGGAGGGTTCGTCAATAAAGGCCTCTTCTGGCGCAGTAAGTAGATAAAATAATAAAAATCGCGTTTGAGAAATATATCTATTTGAAAAGTTTTGCCTCGATAGACATATTTTTTTATAGTAATTTTTTTCTATAGAATTACGCTTATTCTTACAAAATCGAAGTAATCAATTAATGCCACCTATTTTTCAATTGACTTATTAATAAATATTTAATTGTTATTTTAAACCACCTAAATATTTATCAAACACTACATCAATATTTTTTAGTTTTCCAAAGTCGCGTAAAACCGACAATAGGTGGCGCTACTTGTTCTAATATGTATTTTATTCCAGACTGAACAAGACCTGCTTGCCTTCATACATTACGTCAGCAAACTCAAAAACGATTTAGTCACGAATAAAAAGTACGAGTTATTGCAAATAGATACGCCTGAAGCAAAAAAATGGAACGAGTGGATCCAAGCCTCACAAAACCAGACGTATTTTACAAACACTTGGGTTTTTACTGAATGTTACGTTTATAGGAGATTGAGGGAAGGATGCGAACTATAGTAAGTGGACTTTTTCTAAGACATTCAGTTCTCTAAATAAAATTTACATTTAGGTACGTTGTTATGTACTCCGCATTAACTTTGTATTCACAAATATTTTTCGCTCTTTTTATTACGAACGACCTACAAAAAGTAACAAATAATTAAGACAAATTAAGTTTCATATAATATTTGCGGTAGAGTAAGCAATTTCAATAGTTTAACAAGCCTATTTAATACTTCAATTATTTCATCTCGGTAAAAATACTTGAGCAGCGCCATCTCGCGGCAGTGACTGGAACTTCATTCTATTTCCAATCCATTAAGATCTATGCTTTTAATGAAACTTTTTTACAACCTACTCAAGATGAAAATAAATAATATTTTAATTCACTTTTTAAATAATAACGTAGGCCATAGATTAATCATAGTACATACAATTGTAATGTATCTATAATCATATTTAGTTCTTACACTTCCGCGCACATTACACATCAGAATAAAACACTTTTTACGGATTTTTGCGCATGTTTTATTTTATATTTAATCTCAACCATCATCTTAGTCATCCTGTGATCACGGCTCCTGTAAAGGAGTCGAAACGTCAGGATTAAATATAAAATAAAACATGCGCAAAAATCCGTAAAAAGTGTTTTATTCTGATATCTATAATCAGGTGAATTTGTGTGAACATCTTATTCCATTTTATTCTATCTTATCTTGATAAAAGAAAATCTATTAGGAGTTTGATATATTATGTTTATTTAAAAAAAAAATATCGAATAGTTTTCTTCACAAGAAAATTTATTGAAAACTGATATTTATATTTGAGTGATATTCATATTATGAGAGTTTTTTTACTGCAAATAATAAATTAAAATCGGAATGAGGCAACACAAACAATAACCATACTAGAATAAAGGATTCTTTTTGACAACTTCTGAGCAATCGGGTCACAAGTTACGTGTTCTCACCATCCGAGGCCCTTAGTTCGGTTCTTGGCTACGGCAATGTAGAGTAAGAATTTCCATAAAAGTGCTTAAGATAAGTATTCGACTTTGAATAAGAGTAATAAATGTGAGACTGTTTTATATTCACTTACCTTAAAATCTGATCTTCCATTCAATATTTATCAGTTTAATGGATACTAAGCATAGTGACTTATAACAACTCACTTTTATAAGTATGGTGCAATGGTTACGTTCCTGCCTTTGCACCGACGGTCCTAGATTCGAGTCCCGGAAGGGGCAGATGTTTGTGTGATGAATATGAGCATTTGTACCTGAGTCATGGGTATTTAATAATATTAATCATATTTCTTACATTTACATTAATTAGCCTAGCCCAAAGTAAGCACACTATAAGGCTTATGTTATGGATACTAGGGTAACAGATAGATATACATGATATATAGATATTTAATAATAATAGAAATATATATAACTACCCATGACTCAGGTACAAATGCTTGTATTCATCACTCAAACATCGTATTTATTTTTAATATATATAATTTATAAATGTATATACATATTTTTATAAATATTATATATTATAGATGTATTTCTATCCGTTAGCCGAGTATCCATAACACAAGCCTTACAATACTTACTTTGTGCTGTGCTAATTAGTGTGAATGTAAGAAATATTAATCAATCAATCAAATAATTTAATTATTATTATTACCTTGAATTTTTTGTTTCGTTGTAATTTTCTGTTGATGAATGATTGGATAATCATAATAATTTACCTAAAAAATCGATTCAAACATCCGCTTAATGTTATAGACAAAATTATGACAGCGTATTACTTTTTTTCCAGTAAGAGTTTAGAAAACTTCGATCCATTTCAAGAGCAAAAAGCGCAAGCATTCCAAAGCACTTTAGAGCCGATGTGTGTGGTGGCCGATAAACTTATGACAATGCTACCAGAGAGTGACAAGGACAAAAGAAAAGCCGACTTTGTCTCCCTCATTAAGGTTAGTATGTACTAGCATTACACAAACTATCTTAGTGGTTAATTATTAGTTTTTTTATTTGTAGGTGTAAATTTGGAAGCAGGGACACCACTATGGTTGGGCTTGATGAGTCAAAATAACACCAGCGTAGTACGGCAATTATTACTGTTTATTGGCACGAGCTTAGGAACAGTTTTACATAATATGATTTTAAAGATATTACAGAATTAATTTCTACACCGGAACATGAGAGAATGACAAAACGTTGATAGTGACATTTGTTACAGGAAATAGTGAAGATACTTTTTACTTTTTAAACTATACAATACCAAGACTACAACACTCATGTTATACAGCTTAGCATTAAATTAAAATCTTAATATTAACAGTAGGTAGGAAGCAAATGAGGCTGTGTGTGTGATTTACGATATAGAACTATCGAAATCTTCTTAATTTCATCTAACCAGTAACTAATCAATATTCGATTACAATTAATTTAATTCGAAAACAGGGTACATAAATAATTTCCAATTTTTTTTTATTATTGGTCGACAATAACAACTAAACTAAAATTAAGAAACAGAACAGAAAATGGTGTTGATCGGTTTTGTCTTGTTACAATAAAAAAATAGCTTTATTATCATTTAATTACATTATGTGATAAAAAATTGGAATTGTAACCATAATTGTTTTTTAATTCATAAAGATTAAAAAAAATACGAAATGTAAATGGAAGTGTATTTGAGAATTATACTAATGAATTTACCAGATGAATATTCACTAAACATTGTTGGAAACTCATTGCGCATTGTAACCGTGTTACTGAAAAAGATCTTAAAAAAAATTTAATTCACCTATATGAGATAAATTTAGTAGGTATAATGAATAAAGGGAAGAACTTCACAGGCTGTAGCTCGATAGTATTTTTCTTAATACAATGTTGGCGGCGTATAATCGTACGCTTCACCTTTTGGTCATCATCATTGCACTTGGAAAGGTTCCACTCCTGAGCGAGGATCTTTTCCATGTATTAAAACACCGTAGGGAAAATGGGCAATCTATGCGGGTCCAATGCGGATTAGGTGGTAACGACTACAGAAGCAACTGGGCTTAAAGTTCTTTCCGAAACACGTATGAACTCGCAATTATAAATTTTTTGGTCATCCATCCAAAGACTCGAAAGAGTTACTTAATCACCGCAATAAATTTCAGTTTAATTGCATTCCAAAATGTTAGAAAGTAAAGTTTATGTAGGTATATTGTCTAATTATTAAATATATTGAGTTTAATTAAATTTAAATAATAATATATAAATATATTTTAAATTTTATTTAATTTTATTTACTTCATAGGCCAAAGGCTATACACTAAAAAACCCAATGGCAGTAGTTACTATTGCGTTCTTTAGTGTATAAATAAGCGGTCAACGTAAACGCTACAGCAAAACGCGACGTAACTCTTAAAATATATAAATGTTGAATTTACAGATTTGTTTATGGGCGAACAAATGCGATTTGTCTCTGTCAGACAAAGGTGTGCTTGGAGAAGCATCAGAAAATTTATTGGACCCTTTCCAGATGATCATAGATCTAAAAGATAAGGTATGTTTTAATAATAAGTTTGACCCTCGAGTCAAAAGTTTACTATAATGCCGTCCCGTAGAACTGGTTCATCCATATTAAATAAAAACAGTATAACATAATTAACTTAAATTGAGGATTGAATGTTATAATAGCACTCTGTTTACCAAGTGGAAAAAGTGACGGTTTACCGACTAGGAGCCTCAGTCGAGGGCTTTAAAAGCACCCGAAATCAAGTATCGCACTTTCTCTCTACTTAAACATAGTACTTTACACGTAAAAGGATAATATGAGAATAGGAATGAAATCATAATATTAACATTCATAGTTTAGTATTCATTTTAGCAGGATTATTACCAAGTTTATATTTTATAAAAATATTTTAATTTAGTTGCTTTTTTCCAGCTACTGGTAGATGATACAGGTAAAGCGGCGGATCAGATTGTTACTAAAGCTGAAAATATTGCGAAAGCAATTGAAGGGGTACGTGTGTACATTTACTAAAAGATTTACGATTAAATGATGGAAAAGCAAAAATAAGTACCGACTATACTTGCACGCGGGTTCCAAATCCCGCTTTTAGCGAATAATGAGCTCGTTTATATTTGAAACCATTCAATGGTTTATGTATTTCTAATCAGAATGGATATTAATTAAATAAAACTATAACCATAAAAGTTCCCTCTATTACACAAACCAATATGACAATGTAAAGATTTTTTTTTTACAAAAACATGTACTGAATGTATGTAATATTACAGAATACAACATTCAAATATCAATGCAGTTGTCATAGACTGGCAACACTGGCTGGTGTGCCGCAATGCAAACAGGTTTGCCATACAAAAAAATGTTACAAAGTAGTTATTGATACGTTTTTGTATTTTAGTAATTTATTGCTTTGTAGGAACCATAAGATTTAGTTGAGATTTGTAATAAATGTAGTTTCTTTCTCATAATTTATTAATTAGTCTCGGTTTTTAATTCAAGAATTAATTAGAACGAATTCTTTAACCGATTCGTTGCTACATACAATTACTAGAAACGAAGGCTACGAGCTTGATTTACGTGAAAAATGATGGTAGTTTTATTCTGGGTAGATTTCCCTTCAACTTAATTAGAAGGAGTTATCGTATACGCAAAAGAAAGTGATGGCACGCCAGACGTGCCATCAGCAACGAATCGGTTAATGGTAGCTAATTAGAATATTTTTTTCTCTTTTACAAATTTATAAATTATTTCAAATGTTTCTAATTGACAAACTAACTGCAAACTTTAACGTTAACTGCATTGCCGAACATTATATAGTTGATATCGACTGCAAGGTTGGATCCAGTTTCGTGGAGATCAGATATTGTTTGTAATTATGTATTCGTTATCTTCATACTTTGACCAGTGAAATTGTAGATGCCAACTGAAAATGTCAACTAGTAAACGAACTTAATCGTTGACCTAATCAAGTAAACTAGTATGGAGGTTGGGACGCGTAATTTGTTTGATATTATTAATAATTTCACTGCAGGGATACAGTGGATGAAAATGGAATGGAAAAAACATACTAATGAGAATGGGACATCATTAGTGATCTTTAAAACCTTAGGCTTATGGCCCTTTTTTAAGTTCAACCTCGCTTTTGAACGCATGAAATTTCATAAAGCTCCTCAGGTCTCAACTTTAATCTTTTAAAGGAGCTTCGCTTGCGAGCCAAGCAACCTTTTAAACGCTGCATTTATGCCTAAAACAAAAATCAAATTAAAAAAAAAAAACGTGTTATTAAGACCTAAATAAAGCCTTAAGGTCAGAGTCTTTGGAATCACTAGACTTGATCCTCCATGCAGGTTAAATGCACGAAGGAGTAAGAGGTAATAATTTATGGTTATCAAACTCTATGGTTCATTTGGACAAATGAGCCTTGTTCTGATTTATGTATATGTTATGTTTTAATATTTTTCTACAGACGGGTTCCGTGCAAATAGTAGTACCACCGGCAGCGGAAGGGGCAGAAGAAGATGAACCCCCAAAAATTCCATGTCCGGCCAAAATGACTATACCACAGGCCACTATGTTTGGTGAGTAAAAATGTTTAAACTCTACTCATACGAAGTACCTATAGTTTATCCGGATACAGACATTTCGATTGAGTGCAGTTATGTCGAAATTTCTTAAATTTCTTATGACTCTCCTCGTTGGTAGATAAGTCTATGCCATTTTTCAGGGTTGAAGCAATATTTTTACCATATTTCACCAAAATTGGTTCAGCCCATACGTAAACGTAACATACGAATTCACTTATTGATTTATAATATTGATTAGGTTTCATTCTGGTTATCTGGTTAAATATATTTGCCTCTAACAATGATTGCAATATCTGATAGGGGTCTCTATTGCTTATAGAAAAAGCGGTTTCTTTTTTTCCCCGAAAATGTGAGATCTTAACTCTCAATTTACCTAAAATTTATTGACGAAGAAATTAAATTAATCAAACAATTTCTGCTCAACAAAATTGTATCTGTTATATTACATTTAACTTTTGCTAATTAGAAATTTTCATTTTTTTTAGATATCGTTTGTGACAACGCGGGATATGAACTGTTTGCAGATTTATGCTTAGCGCACTTCCTTGTATCGCAGAAGATTGTTCAAAAGGTACGGTTTCTTTGAGATTTTGTATACTAATATATAGTGGTATCAATCAATTTATTTATTGATTGTGATAAAAACAACATACATTAATTACATTTATCAAACAGATACAAGTCGTATCTAGATTAATTATGACAAATAAAAATCTTTTTACAATTAATTTTTTATTCCTATCTTCATTTTCATTTTCTCTCTCTTTCTCTCTCTCTCTCTCTCTCTCTCTCTTTATAATATGTCAATAATGCCCATCAAATGTTTAACGAGTACTCTAAAGAGTAATCAAAATCAGTGTTGGCGTAACCGAGTACATCGGGGTGGCGCACAATATTTACACACACTCAGCCAAGTGTTGTTATAAGATTACTTAAAAAAACGTTTTTTATATATTTTTACAGTATTTGTGATTTTTGTATTTAACATTTTCAATGCTATGTTATGTTAACTTTAATAGAAAAATACTAGAATAAAATCTACTCGACTCACAAGTTGTTCTCAGACGGAACTCGTTTCTCATCTATTTCAGGTTAGATTCCATGTAAAGAAAATTCCTTGGTTTGTGTCGGATGTCACTCCTAAAGATTTCAGGTAAATGCAAAATATTGTTTTTACTAAAGATATTATTAATTTATAATAGAAATTTTCATTATATTTACTGTTGTAATTGAATGTTCCAGATATGTCATAGACCAATGCAGACAAGCGCAGTTCCACAAATCTGTACCTCAGGCTCCGAAACCCGGTATAGATATTAAAACTCTTATACTTTCACTTACATTATTCTTAAAAATAACAGCAACCTGTTCTAATTTTACTTTAGTTCCAAAATAGTCACTAGATGTCGTTAACCTATACTCCGATGCTAGCGCCAGCCATTATATTATTATCCCGCAATAAACATAGATGGCGCTGTACTGTTTGTATCAGCGCCTGATTGGCGGTGTTCAGATTTTTTCGCGTTTAGTGACCCTACTGCGTCGAACGACAGAATGCATACTTACCTGGCGTAGGGGATACCGTGATCAAGAAGGCGGTTCCCCCAGGGCGAGGCTCCTCCATTGCACTGCGGTGGGGTTGACCCCTGCGATTATCCCTAATGTGGATAACTCGGACGCGTAATTTTTGGTAGTGGGGACTGCGTACGCGCTGTCCCCCCGGAATTTGTAAAATAATGTATACCATATAGACTATTTATTTTCAATGGCTTAACTTGTTTATCGTGTTCCTAGTTTTTTTTCTACTTGCATACTTTGTCTATCATATGAAAATGTTCCTGATTCGTGTTCGGAAATTGTTGTGAGATATAAATAACCTTAATATATCTGTATATCATAACTAGGTGATAAGCTGACCCGGCCACGCGATACTGTGGCTGATTTATAATAATTTACAATATTCTTCTATTAAGATTTAAAATGATCCTATCCTATGTCCTAAGTTGGAACAAATCCAGCCCAGCAAAATGAGAAAAAAATCATCAAAATAGGTTGAGTAGTAATTTTTAAGTACATATATAGATATGAAATCAGCAATTAACGGAACAGTGACTGGTGAGACATTTTTGTTTTAATTTGTTTCTATACCTATAGCAATAAGAGTGACCACTAATTACGATATGAGTTTTTTTCTCTATCTTTTTGTCAAATTAGGTAGCTTGTGTTTGTAGGCTAATTAACAAGTTTATAAACTTGTGTATGCGTGGTTTAATTAATAAAAATATAAATAATAATAAATAATTTCCAGTTATTACCCTGATACTTATGTTGTTATTTCAAATACAAAATATAAAAACACCCTTTTAATATTTACATTATTTATAACAATCTTAACTATTTAACATAAATAAATCAACGTTTGACTATTAATTTTATTCTTGATGTTATAATCCATAATGTTACATTACACAATTCAGGTTGCCACTACATACTGTATAATTTATTGGAAAAAAGGAATGAGCGAGAAAATTATATTAAAAGAAAATATGTGAATTAAATAATAATTTTAATGATGAATAGAGTGCACGAAAAAATTAAAAATAAATTAATATTTAATAATTACTTTCCAAAAGAAGTAACTTATTTTGGTTGGTCTTGGGCTTTTTAACAAAAGAATAATTAATTTTTACTTAAATAATTTAAGCAATTCTGCCGTAGTTACGTATAACTATAAATCATTTTAATAAAACACTACAAATGATATTTAATTTACTTGCCAGCCATTTACTCCGACAAATTATTAAATATAAAATAACTTACACATGTTATGTAATTACTTATTTTTCATTTATTCTTTCTTCAGATGCGCCGGAGGGCGAAGCTCCACCAGAGCCGATAACGGTGAATGCGGACAACCTTCACCTTGTGGCTGACCAGTGGGCTCAATTCGTGAACGACGGCACCTTCATTCTCATGGTAATAAAGAGACTTATAAATCGATTTTTAATACCTATCTAAGATTGAATTCTGTAGAATGTTTTATACATGAACGGCATAGTGGCTCGAAAATATTTCTTACGCCTGCAATAGAATATACATGTAATATAAACCGTGTATATATATACGGTATCTTACAGATACCGTATATATATACACGGTTTATAAATAATAAAAAAAAAAAAAACGCAATCTCCATAAATCTGTTCTATCTAAGAACAGATTTATGGAGATTGCGTTCTGTATATATTGGAAGAGGTTTAGCAACATTGACAAGCCGGTCATCCTCGGATCGGGATTGGTCCAATTGTCAAAATATCCAAATATCAGAGTGTTAAAAATGTAATGTCCAATCGTGATTGGGCTCAATTCGTGAACGACGGCACCTTCATTCTCATGGTAATAAAGAGACTTATAAATCGATTTTTAATACCTATCTAAGATTGAATTCTGTAGAATGTTTTATACATGAACGGCTTAGTGGCTCGAAAATATTTCTTACGCCTGCAATAGAATATACATGTAATATAAACCGTGTATATATATACGGTATCTTACAGAGAAATATCTAAGAACAGATTTATGGAGATTGCGTTCTGTATATATTGGAAGAGGTTTAGCAACATTGACAAGCCGGTCATCCTCGGATCGGGATTGGTCCAATTGTCAAAATATCCAAATATCAGAGTGTTAAAAATGTAATGTCCAATCGTCAAAACACCTAGTTGCCAAAAAGAAGTGGACAACATGTTCAATGATGTGAGTCATGTCCAGGTTAAAAATTCTAAGTGGTTTTTATTTGAGTTAAAATTGATTCTTGTAATGTCGTAACTCATGATATTGAGTTAGTCAATTCTTCTTGAGTTAGTTGTTCAAATAAATCAAGAAGAATTTATTAGGATCACAGATTTTGGAGTTCACACTGTAGCGTAACTCAGTAATTTTTTTTATTTAATATTTTTATATTCTGTACTTTGTCTGTGAAATCGTTAAGTTTCACATGGACATTCTGTCACTTGTACTTGTTGGCAAGTGGTTATTCTAGCATCTGGATGTAATGACATATTGGACGATCCTATCCAGAGGGCAGTAATTTGATTGGTGATTTAAAATCTTGAGATCTTTCGTGCTTCGAATGCTAATTATGTCTTTGACCCTTTCTGTATATACAGTCGTTAGCACCTACTAAAACGATATTTGACTATATTGAAGATATGGATCAAACTGTTATTAACTTAACAGTAAACATACAAATCATTCAACTCATACATTATTTTAAAATAAAATTTATTTTTATACGAAATCATTATAAAAAAATCATGTTCACGGTGTTGGCTAAATCAAGAGTGACGTCATCTGCTTTTTTTACAGTAAATGCCAATCCAAGTTTTACGTATTACGATTTGACGGCTAAAAATTTGTTAACAAGCAGATGATGTTAGGCCATAAAGTAACCTGAGTGTCATTGGCGTTTTGGCGGTTTTTTTATTCATTTAAACTTTGATGGTGATTTTAATAGAAACTAGAAAAAGTGACAAAGAATTAATTAAATGGCAAATGAATTATTATATAACTGACAATTGTCAAATACCCTACATGCACTAGGCCTGCGTGGTGGGTATACGCCCAATTCTTCCTAAGGAATTTTCATCCATAAGGAATTTTCATCCATAAGGAAGAGTATCGAGATACTAGTTTGGTCATTTAGAGGCTTGTGATAATACTCTTTGCTTCAAAATGATTGTTTTCTTTCTCAACAGAGTGATGAATTTTGGACTTCGCCCCATGTATATAAAGATATGAAGAAATACGAACCCCTGTTGTATAGGAAGTTGCAGTTTGCGGTTGCCATTATGTTCAAAGGAGACCTCAATTATCGAAAACTGTTGGCAGATAGGAATTGCAGCTCAGTGCTGGGATTCGAACCTGCATTGCAAGGTGACATATATCCTTTTATTGCTAATTAACACTAAAACTCACATGGGTATTTAGATGACCCTTTCTGGATATCTGTATTTAGTTTCAAAGTACCTCATAAATTGCCTTGTACTCAGATCTCACCATCAGTTCCACCATTGCGCTCAACAGTATTGGGCTCAAGCTCATTTGTTCCAGCCATATTCAGCCATAATGATCATGTGGGCTAGATAAGTGCTATTATAAGACTGCGTGAAACAAGATGATTATCATTTTAAATGTTTAACTATGTGCAATGATGTCATTGTTAATTGAAGTCTGATTGATTGCGTTATAGTATTCTATGCTTTCTATCCATGACGACCTCCCCGTGGTCACGTAGCTTGCATATAGGCAGGGATTTTAGCGGTATCCGAATAGTGTGTTCTGAACACTGTTTTTCATTTCTGTTTTAAACGTTAAACAGAAAGAAACTGTTACACTTTCGAATCTTTTTTAGAAAATACCGGTTCATAAGTGTTTTTATTCGTTACAGTCAATAAGGTTAACATTGGCATAACTATGCGACAGCTCACTAATGATTTGGTTACTTTGAAATGCCTATGTTGGTGTACTGTGTATGCACATAGATAGTTAAACGTAAAACAGTTTCTAACAGATTGGTAACAGAAAACATTATATCTGTTACACTTTTATAAGTGTTCGACGTAAAACAGTTTCAAAACACCCAAATAAGTGATACAGAAATAATTCTGTAACAGATTTAATGTGTAACCCAAATGAAAGCGTATCCTTATAAAGGTGTTTTTGAATCCCTGCATATAGGCTTTCATGGTAATGCCCCTCCGAGGTCCTGGATTCTATCTCCGGCCGGGTCAATGTAGAAAACTATTTTTTCTAGACTGATCCGAGTCCTAGATGTTGTGTAACCGTGGTTGTTTCTGAATTCGATAACACAAGTGCTAAACTTGAGTTCAGTACAATGTATGTGATGGTATTTTATATTTATATTTATTTATATTATCTCAAAATGTAATCAATTTTAATGGAACGCTTGAAGCGTTCACTTCAGAATAGGTCCACAAATACATTGGAACGGATTGTAATAAACACTGAACTGTACACCTATAATAGCATTCCTCAAATTCAATATATCGCTCATTTGCTGCAACACTGACGCAATTGAAAATGTTGTTTGAAGATGAGGGAAATTTTGAGTAGGGATTTTAAATACATTTTCTTTTAAGATAAATTATTATAATAAAAAAATACTAGAAAAAATCGACTCGGGTCACAAGTGAATTCTCATCTTATAAGATCGCATTGAAAATGCATAAAATATATAAAAATTATAAAACTAAAATGGCTGTTCCATCTTAATCGATTGACCAAACATTTGTAAAAATGTTTCTTTCGAATACGAGAGGATGATCCTCTCATTGATGAAACAACGCTGGCCTACAGCGTAAAATCAGGAAGGTACTAGAAAATTTCGACGAGTGTTCACAAGGCTCGGTAGCTCAATTGGGAGAGCATTGGACCGGATTTCCAAAGGTTGCGGGTTCGGTTCCAGCCTGAGAATTCACTTGTGACCCGAGTCGATTTTTTCTAGTATTTTCTATTATAATAATTTATCTTATAAGATCGCATTGAAAATGCATAAAATATATAAAAATTATAAAAATACATTTTCTTTTTTAAATTAGCATTACTTTAAAATATGACTACGAACGTATATTTTTCTTAGGTTCGTTTAGCTTCCAGCGAAAAATAGAAGAAATACAAAAGTGTAATTGCGTCACTGTTGCACCAAATAAACGATATATTGAACATAACATACACGCGTAATTTCAACTTTTGCTGTTCAATTATTTTCATAAATACAAATTTACGGATGTGAACATGTGACGTAATCTAATGCAGTTTTGTATTATTTTGCTATTTGGATGCTTATCGCATTTAATAATTTCACTTTGTAGCGGCCATCTGCGATTTCGTGCGCGTGTGTTTTGTGCCAGTCAGCTATAAGAGACTGAATATATATATATATTATCAACTATCACATCTCTAACTTCGGAAATGATGAAGTTAGGTTCAATTATACTCAAAAAGTATTATTTTAAATAAAACTAGTATTTGGTTAGTATTCCTTATTTGAAGTAATAAACTGTCACTCCGCCAAGACTTCTATTTTTTTTATTATTCACCATTATTCTTTCACACCATCTGACCACAACAGGAAAATACTGCAAACACGTTTCTGACAAGAAAAGCGACAATATTTCTTAATTAATAATATTACTGTTTATTTTTTTAAGATAAATAAACCAAAATCTGAACTGTTACATTATAGAAAATGCTATGACTTTTCTACCAATAAATCTGTAAAATAAATGTCTGTACAGTCAGTTTACGGACGATAATTTTACGTGATAGCGTCATAAAAAAACATTGATGAAAAAATGCATACTTTTATGAATTGAATTGAATTATTATCACTGAATTATTATTATTTTGTATAATACAAAGAGGGACTTAATTGATTTTTTTTTGGATAATTAAACATTAAGTTGTTGTAATAAATAATGGAAACCACATTAACTTTTCACAAGAGACAAAGATGCGCCACAAGTCGAACGCTTAGGCCGATCGTGCCTCTCTATCGAACGTTACACTTTTTCGTGCATGCAGCTGGTGTTCATTAATTTATAAGACGTAATCAAGTCAAAAATCTTAAATAAACTGAGCAATGCAGACAAGCGCAGTTCCACAAATCTGTATCTCAGGCTCCGAAACCTGGTATACATTTTAAAAGTCTTATACGTGTTACTAACATTATTCTTTAAAAATAACAGAAACATGTTCTAATTTAACTTTAGTTCCAAAATAGTCACTAGATGTCGTTAACCTATACTCCGATGCTAGCGCCAGCCATTATATTATCATCTCCCAATAAACATAGATGGCGCTGCACTGTTTGTATCAGTGCCTGATTGGCGGTGTTGAGATTTTTCCGCGTTGAGCCACCCTAACGCGTCGAACGTCGGTATGCATACTTACCTGGCGTAGGGGATACCGTGATCAAGAAGGCGGTTCCCCCAGGGCGAGGCTCCTCCATTGCACTGCGGTGGGGTTGACCCCTGCGATTATCCCTAATGTGGATAACTCGGACGCGTAATTTTTGGTAGTGGGGACTGCGTACGCGCTGTCCCCCCCGGAATTTAAAAAATGTTTTATAGTTAAGTCTTCTTCACGATGGATCAACTTGTTTATTAACATATAAAAAAATCAATGTTTTTTTTTCATACATACCTACTGTATAACAAGGCATGAGTCGTACTGGTTTCAAAGGTATCAAATACCAGCGCTAAAAACCAGGTCTCAAAACACTTGCAAGTAATTTTTCTTTTACTTAATGTGAATATAGAAGACTATAATTACGTTGATAAATGCAACATAATCGCATGGACAGAATTAATCAATTTTAAACAGTGTTTATTACAAGTTTTTGTTTACTTTCACCTGTCCCAGTATCTGTAAGGAAATCTAAAAAGTTAAAATTGACTCACTTCCCGGTTTACTATCGGTCTGATATTTTGCGTGCATATGTGTATCGCATGACAATGCAATTTTATGACATGGAACTGATCTGATGAACTGAAAGGTGGCCATAGGAACTCCGCAATAAAACGACACAACCCTATCGGCTCGTTTAATTCGTATCGACGTATACTTTAGTCCTAGCTAATATGCAACCCTATTTCTAAAGGTTTATTCGTATATGTAATAATTGTTAGTTTTTTTAAGAGAAACATACCAAAATAGAACCAGTACATAAGAGAAAATATGAAGATTTAAATGGGCTTTATATGCCATTATAAGATTAGGTTCAAATAACCATAAGAGCTTTACTATCACTCTGTTAGCAATTAAAAATTACTTAAATGAATTCATCTTTATGTCAAAAAGGAAGAAATCGCAATGTGATTAGTTGTGATTGCAAGATAGTACAGCCTGTATAACTAATGCATTTGATATAGTTTTTTTAAATAATTATTTGGGAAATAAACACTGATCCACCTGCCCCAGATTAAGATATATGAAAGGTCCTTCAGGAAAAATACCAAATTAGGTTAGGTTAGGTTAACCTAATCACTGTTACTGTGAAGAAATAACTGATTGTTTAATTGTTCCGATACATTACCAATTTTTTCAGTTCGGGTTTCATTATCGTAGATAGTTAACACTGAAAACATTAATTTTATTGTTATGATAAAGTATCGATTGTCCGGTCCAGGGTTCATTCCCGCTCCCATCTTGGCCGTGCGCACTGTGAAGGCTGAGATTATCTGCGGTCTACCCAAAGGCAAATCGGACCAGATCACCAAGCTGGACGCCGACTGGATGCGTAAGGGTGAATACGGGTGAGTTATATATTTTTTATGAAACTGTCTAATTTTTCTGGTCGTGTTAATTATGCAAGCTAAAGAACAAGAGCCTTTGTGGAGATGTCCAATAGGATATTTGGCAGGTTTTACGAAAATATCTCAAATAGTTCGTTATAGCATAAAACATTTGCCATTTAATTGATCCTCTGTTAATTTCTCTATTTTCTATAAAAAATACATTTAACGTTTAAATAAGGAAGAAATTTGCTAAAACACCAAAGAAACTTTTATGCATTTAATGACGTCACCTACTTGTCAACAAATTTTTAGCTGTGAAATCGTAATACGTAAAACTTAGCCTGACATTTAAAAATTATATGACATTTTTAAATATATATATATATTCATTGTAGTCAAATACCATATTGCGGAGGTTAAGCAACATTCATAAAGGTCTTTTATCGGATGGGTGATCAAAAATTCACTATCTCGAGCTCCTCCGTGCTTCGGTGGGCACATTTAGCCGTTGGTCAATGCCGCATCTGCAATCGTTTAGTTGTCACGAAATTGGCAGCGCGGTATAATGTACAATATTTATAAGATAGTAGCGGGATCTTTTTTATTTCGAAATCGCCGGCACGATAGAGAATAAGATCTCACAATAATAATTTATTTATTTATTATATAGTCGCAAACATGATTTCAAACACAGTAGAAATCATTTGGATACTTGAAAACTGCGTTTCATAATTTTCTTTTGAAAGTTCCAGAACTTTTTTCAGCTATTCAGCTGTTACTATTATTTCTTTTTCAAGAAATTATGCACACTTTATAGTCAGTAAATACCAGTAATGACCAGAGCAGTGTCCCCAACAGTAGGATATGATGAAATAACTCCTATTTTATATTAATAGTGTCATCCACTTCTGCGCAAAGGGAGAGGCTCTTAAAGTAGCTGATCGCCCGTGCCTCGACTACGGCGACCAATGCAGAGGCAACATCTGCCCTATGCACACGGATTTGTGATAAAATATCAAGAAATCGATCGTACATCATCCACACTATTGTAAAATTCATACGAATTCTCTTCTAAAGTCGATGGAACAAGGGCACTTATATCGAAAATTCGAAAAGAATAATAAGTAAGAAGAAGAATTATGATACATATTTCATAAATAAAATATGTCATAAAAGCAATATAATCTGTGCAATAGTATTTAAATACAAATAAACATCTTAAATAGGTCTATTCAAAAAGTGCCTTTGCTCCGCTGGAAGTGTGATTATAATCCGTTTTTAGCAGAAAAAAGCGCTAGTAAGCAAAATGGCGATCGCTAAGCGTTAAGCGCTGTCAAATGGTAAATAGCTATTTTCCTCTAGGACGCAAACTTAGCGGTCACTGGGGACAATAACCTCGATTAAATATATTTTATCAAATGCAGTGAAAAGTATTAAACTATGAATATATTGAATAATTTAGTGAATGACAACATTGAAGAAGACGAGATTACTACAATTATTTTAATGATTGCACAAAACCACCGGTTAACTTAAGTTTGTAAACAAACTTTCTAAGCAAAATAGCGGAAAACGTCTGCGCTGCGAAAGTTAGAAAACGTGTCCTTGCCGAAAACTGTATAGTTTGTTTCTCAGCGCTAGCGAGCGCCGTCAATCGCTTTTTTCTGCCAAACACACGAAATAACTACCTTCCGTTAGCTAAAAGGTCTGTCGAGTAATGATATTTCTATTACCTGTAGTTTATGAAATAGTTTTAGCAAAAACATAAATTTTAAATATTTTCTGCATATGTATTTCGCTCATGTCTCAAAATTTTTCTGCCTTAGCGATATTTTAGCTAACGGACAGCAGATAAGACAAAAATAAATACTTTAAATCGTAAATAAACATTATATTTTTGAAAATAAACGCGCAATGTTCTTGCAATGTACAATCCACAACCCTTTAGTTCTTATGTTGGCATGCGAGAATCGCGCACGGCCATCTCAGCGAGGCTCCTCATTTTGAATCACGAACACTGCAAACTCCCGAACAGACTATTGACATGACAATCCGCCTTTTATTTAACGTACCTTATATCGTAATAGATATAATGAAATATTTACAACGTTTAGCTACCGACCGTACATAAGACACTGGTATAACAATGAAATTTTTTATTGTTTAACTTTGAATATTATCTAACCCATTAATATGAGTGATATTCAAAATTAATTAGAATTAAAACGGGCCCCTTTTTTGGACTTGTATGCGACAACGTCACTGAAGAACTTCAGGGAAGAGCTAGGAAGTTCTTTCATGACGATGCTGCATACAACTACAAATATCAGTCTCAATTAAAAAAAACATGGTAATATGTAATATCATTTTAATTAATTCCAATGTAAGTGACCGTGAAAGTTTACAACAATATATTCAAAATTGTCTGTTTTACTTCACTCATCTATAAATATAATTTACCATTGAAGATTACATATTTTACATTTGTTTTATATTCCGTTACTTTTAATAATTATTATGTACAAAATTATACCAATGTTATTTTGTTATGAACTATTCTATAGGTTTATCTTTGTTACGAAACTGCTGGTTGTCTTATAAGCGTAAGTAATATTTTTAATAAATTCCTTACGAAACAATAAATGCATGAGAACCACTTCTTTTTTTAATTATTTCATGACCAAGAGCATAGCACGCAATAAGCTTGTGACATGTCTGAATAAAAATTACACATACAAAATTAAAAATTAAAATACATCTGGATAAGGGTTGCTATCCTAAAGTGGTGCTTCCAACAAAGGGCCCCACAAGGCTGCAGGACAGAGTGAAGGCACAACGACGAGTTTTAGTGGGTATGCCTTTGATCACCCACCAGGCTCCCTCGTCCCTCGAGAGCCGAAGGAGAGCCCCAGAGAGTCTACCTAAGCAGCGGAATATGCATAAGGCGCATTTCTCGTCGGAAAAAAAATAGGGTTGCTACCCTATACTTTATTATAATATGACAAAGCACTGTACTTTATTTCAAGTAAGCAAAAGTAAGTTTAGAATTATTCCACTATGTCCCACTAAATCGATTCTAAAGCTAGATTTCACTAGCAATAAAACAGACATCAAACATGTTTCTGGGAGGAATCTGATTGTAAATAAACTATACCTTAAAAATCTGTAATTTTAACCAGATTCCAACCAGAAACAAGTACCTAGGAGGTACATAAAAGGGTAAAAAACATATACTTAAAAACACTACCTAAGATCCATCCGTTTTAATTTCATTATACATTTATTTCTTTTACTGACAAATTTAGAAAAATTGGGTATATCCTCTTACTCAAAGTGGTGCTAACCCAATCCACGAGAATTAGGGAGGCAAATTAGACTGCAAAACTTTAAGCATCTTCCTTAGTTCCACCAAGCCGTCCCACTGGCCAGGAAAAGTGGAATGCCTAAAATTTATTCTTGCATTTCCGCGTCCATGCTTAAAATATGAATTACTGTGATTATTGCCCACAAAGAGTCGAATTTTTCTTATTAACATTAAATTATGCGTTAGATTTAAAATTGAAAATAGGTAGAAACTTTTAAATATTTGTTTTTTTTTTATTTTTTTTTTATTTATCAGTATAAAACATATGTTACAGAAGTATTCACATTAAAAAACACTTAAAAACCACTAAGGTTTATAGTAAGTGCTTTTGAAGCCTAAACATTCGATATAATTATTAAAAGCATAATAAGTTTATAAAAAAGAAAAGGAAAATTAAATATTACATATTCAATGCTTAACACTAACATTATTACCAAAGCCTATGAATCAACACACTGAATTTAAAAAATGAAGTTTTAATTTATGATTAATATTTCGTTCGTTGATAACATTCCGTAAATCAGCGGGTAGTTCATTTATTAATCGAGGAACCAGGTAAGCTGTTGTCCGTACTTTTTTTACGTACTTTTCTATTTAAATTCTACAGTTAAACAGCTTTCCGTTTACTCGATAAAAGTTAAGGCTTTGTTTAACCCATTCGACTGCTTTATTTTACGAGTAGGGTTTTTTGCGTACCCGGCTTCTTAAAATACCCGTGTAGAGCTTTTTTTTAATTACCTGGATAAGAAAAATAGAAAGAATTAAAACAATAATCTTTTAAAGTTAAGACTTTTAAAGTCTTTCTTTTCTAATAGGAACTGACTTAATCATTACACAAATTCCCTTATGTAAATTAAATAACATATTCTTCCTATTAATAGAAAGAAACAAAATCTTAAAAGAATAATAAAAATATAACAAAATAAAAAAGTTTTTATTCTGTGTCATTAGTAATTAACATTATTATAAAAGATGAAAGGTTTTTATTCAATATGGGCATTTACAATACATTTATTGAAAGTCAACAACTATGGCATGGCTGTGCCATAGGACACTGGACTCATAAGGCCTACTTATAAGATTTATAATTTCAAGAAAGTCTTTCTCGTCCTGTAAAAACAAGCCTCTAGGATCATTAACTATTAGTGATCAAGAACATGCAAAAAACCATCAAATGATCAAGCAATGAATAATTTAGCAACATAATGTGGTTGGACATAAAACTATCCAAAAGTACTAATTAGAACATTTTGAATTTTCAAGCAATAAAACAAGGCAAGGTACGTATACAATTTATTAACTTAATTCTTGGTTCGATAATAAATAACATATTGTATATACTAACACACAAGCGGTACATATATGTATGTATGTAAACGTACATATGTCATCCTAACAACTACTGAATAATTTGTATACTTAAGACCTAGTTCGGTGCGGCTGCTGCTAAGTAAATGGGGCGAGTACGTTTGGGTCTCTTCACCCACCTAAGTGAGTCGGCTGCGGGCTGAGCTCTCTTGCCGGGATTCTTCTCGAGGGATTGCGATCGTTCGGTCTCTGGGTGCCACTTAGACAGCGGCCGTTGAAAACGAACGTCACGGTGTGGCGATATCATTGGCGCTTCCAGAAGCTTCTTTAGTTCGTCCTCTACCCACCTGTAGTGCTCCTCTGCAGCAGGGTCCGTTCGGTGTGGGGTGCATTGATGTTCCAGGTGGGTAGCAAGGAGGACGGCCCTGTCCGACAACTATTTATACATACACTAGTGGACCCGACAGACGTTGTCCTGCCTGTTATTTTTGCAGTATAGATAAATAACCTAGATATCGTCTGCAGCGCCATCTGCCGGGCTGATTTGTGAATCTAAACCATTCTCAGATCCCCTTGAATACACACAAAAAAAATCATTCAAATCGGTCCAGCCGTTTAGGAGGAGTTCAGTGACATACACACTCACAGAAGAATTATATATATAAAGATTGATAAAATTGGAGATAATAACGGATATGTGAAAACTAGAGTTTAGTTTACTTTAAGGTTAGTTTTTGCTTTGGCAAATGCTATGATTCTTATTGAAAACAATTTCTCATTTACATATAAGAAAATTACACAAACTTTCAAGCGAAAGAAGGTTTTCTTTAAGTTAAACAAGAAAACTTGTAAAATACTTAACTATCATACTTAATAGTTAAAAAAGCTATCAATCGAGTGTTATCATTGGACTCAAGAAGTTCACAGAACCAGAAATCTATAGAAAATGGTTATTTTATTATTCCTTAATTATCTATTGATAATTCATCAATCGATCTGTCTATTATTATTAAAAAATAATAAAAAAACTTTTTATAGATATAAGTACATAATGAAAGAAATATACCTAAAGTCCGCTTTTTAGAAATTACTTCATAATTTTAGATAATTATTTTAGAATAGAAAACACTAGTTACTTAGCGCCATCTAGTATCTAATTTCTTGATCACGTCGTAAATCGACTGACCCTGTAACATTTCTTCTACTCTAGCCCAAACGTAAAAAAAACGTAAACGTAAAACGTAGTGATTCCTTGCTCAATGCTCTAGCAGGCATGCTCTAGATGGCATTAGGGACAGTTTAATAAATTTAAACTTAAGTGCTAGATAAAATGAATTAACAACAAATAGATTTTTAATGTAGTACGCTCGTGGTGTACTATGAAATGAATACGATATATTAGAAAAAAATCCTTTTACCTAATGCCTTAGATTAGGTTCGTACTAGTACTTAAATACCTAATCCATGTACCTAGTCCCATATTTATGCCTCACCTCCAACTGACAGTGACATTTGACGAACATCTGATTCGTTTGTACAAGCTTAGACTTTTATTATCAACATAACAAACTGATAATTGATAATTTCATGTTTTACTAATAATAGATTTATAATGTTTCATACAATATTAAAACTTGCAAATCTACAAAAACTTAGAGCTGTCAGAAATATAGTTCCAGTGCAATTAAAATGGATACATTTAACCTCAGGTTAGGAAATTGCATTTCAGTTTTCTATAGATATTTTTGTTATTTGGCATCAATTTAAACATTTTTGTAGGTCTGAGACATGGAGAATACGAATATCAAGATCCGAAATCAGAAGATGAAGTGTAAGATCTGCTGTACTTACTTAAATCGAATTCTAATTTGTTTATTTTCAAGGCGTCAAGTGTTCAAATTAATTTTAAATATGGATTATATGAATAAATAAATTTACATTTATTTGTGTAAATTTATATATTAAATGTAATGTTATATTCTTTCAGTGTAAATATTACATACATAGATAAAGATGGCAAGAAAACCAAGGTCAGAGGTAAAGTAGGAGATAATGCTATGTATCTTGCTCATAGACATGGAATTGAAATGGAAGGTAAGGATGACAATCTATGATTGACAGCTACTTGCTTAGAAGTAGCATTATTTTGTGGTAGACATAGTCCTATTCTTTAGATTTTATTTAGAGTTGGGATGATGACTGAATTTTAATTTTCACGTCTCGTCATAAAATATTAAAATACCGTAGAAAAAGATACAATCCTGTGAAATCAGAATTAAAATCGGCTTAGAAATACATTAGATACAAGCATTTTAAGTTGTTCATTTGGAAGCGATTAGACAGAGAGATCCGACATCAACAGTGACGTCACTGTTTAGTACGGCCATATAAACTCCATGTTAATTTCCGTTTTGCTAGAGAGAGATGGATCAAAATATTCAATACCTTATATCTTGCTTGTTTTTTAAGTTATTTGAAAACTGATTTTTTCTGTCTGTTTATTATAGAAATGAGCTTCTATTAAAGCAAAATATTTTTTTTTGTCATCTAGCCTATTCTCAGTGTGGATGAGGATTTATTACAGTTAATGTCAACATTTGAGCAGTGAGTTTGTATGCTAGTGATGTTTATTGATATACTTGCAGATACTGCTTCATCAGAATCTCACCAAAATATATGTACTATAAAGTTAATAAAACTACAAAATCTAATTACACTACACTAGATATTGAGGTTAGCCACATAAAAAGACGAAATTGTGGCTGAGTTTTGTTTGGTAAATAGCAATCTAAGCTGGTATTCTAGACAGCATGAATACCAATTTTGCCCATTTAAATCGATTGTTTATTTTATAAAGGTTTTTACAATTCCAGGGGCATGTGAAGCATCATTAGCTTGCACAACTTGTCATGTCTATGTCCAAGGTGAATATTTTGATAAACTACCTCCTTCAGAAGAGAAAGAGGATGACTTATTAGATATGGCTCCATTTCTTAAGGAAAACTCTAGATTAGGTGAGTAGTAATTAATATTGTCTAAAATCACAATTGTCACATGAATGAAACCATTGCATTCTAGATATGAGTATACTTTTAAACTAAACCTTCATTTCATATTGTATGGTATGTAACGAATAGAATCATTGCGCAAATAAAAAATCATGTACATGACCACCTTACATCACTTGATCTATAACCTCGTAAGTCCTATGTTTTTTAACATCAGTAGTCATATCTGCCAGTTGTACTATACCAAGTACGAATCAAGAATAGTGATTCAGACCGCGACAAAGAGATGTCGGTTTAGTCATATCTGCCTGCTGTACTATACCAAGTATGAATCAAGAATAGTGCTTCAGACCGCGACAAAGAGATGTTGGATTTAGTCAATTTTGGAAGAGAATTACCGTTGTCTGTATTTTTTACGGTATGTTTGTGATTTATAGAACTTCCTTAAGAAGGAAGACTGAAAATATTTTGTACTAGGGTAAGTACTTTAGGTAGTTACTCTATCTACATAGTTAGAATATCAGGTCTGAACTGCTATCATTAATTTGTACTTGTATAAGTACGCAGGGTCTTACGAGGATAATTATTGTACAACAAGGAATCTTTGGTGACAAACTAACAGATTTTTCTTACACATATATTTTCAATTTGCAGGTTGTCAAATAACACTCACCAAAGATTTGGACGGAATAGAGTTACGGTTACCTAAAGCAACAAGAAACTTTTATGTAGATGGCCACAAACCAACACCACATTGAAGCTGTGATTTAATTAATGTTTTGTTATGAAGCATAAAATAAAACAATAATTGTTTTATTTGGGCAGTTTATCAACAAATTAATATAAGATATTAAAGTTGTAAATACATGCTCATATTTTTGCCATTTAGATGGCAGTATGGCAGATGGTAGAATTTAGTGAATAGGTTGTGTAAATAATAACTATTTTATATGTTGTTTGAAATCATTGCATTATTTCTTAATTTTGTAGATTGAAATAAACATTACAACTAAGAAAATTTACCTTATCTGTAAGGTCAAACAACAACCACAAATTGAATTTTTTTTAGTCTATAATAAAATTTTATATAGGAAAAGGTTATGCAAAAATTGTATTAAGAAAATGGTTAAACAAATAAATACTTAAATTGTTAAGATTCAAATTATCATGGAAAATTAAAATTGTTTCATAAATTTGTTTTATTCTTTGCATTTTACAATTTGCAAAGATTATGCAAAAAATTGTTTTCAATAATTATACTAGATTTAAAAAATCTAAAAATCCCACGTTTTTCAATGTCCTAAAAAGAATAAAATAACCCTGCGGGGCAAAGCGAGGGGCCACTCAAAACGTGGGGGCGCATATTACTAAGAGGAGATTTTAAAGAGATGAATGACATGCATTGATGCCGATTATTGTAAAGATGCGCCCCCACGTTTTGAGTGGCCTCTCGCTTTGCCCCGCAGGGTTATTTTATTCTTTTTAGGACATTGAAAAACGTGGGATTTTTAGATTTTTTAAATCTAGTATAATTATTTTATTCTTTTTAATTATTAACTCAACGAAGTAACCATGTGTTACGCAACAATCGGATAAGCCCCATACAAAAGTGAAAGTTGCCGAAAGTGGACCTGAAAGTGCATCTGGAAAGTTGAAAGTTGCTTTAGAGTGCATTGTCATCGGGTTCTGAACTATCCTGAAAGTTTCAGCTTTCTAGCTTATCGGAAAGTGCCTCAAATTTAAGTTGCAAGATTTTGCCCGGACAGACAAACAAATAAGAAAAGTGAGATAAGAAAAACGTGGTAAAATCTTTTTGATCAGAAAGTCAATAAATAAATCATATATTGCAGGGGGTAGTTGTATTGACGAATGCTGGATAGAAAATTTAATTCCAAAACATATTTAATAGAGAACAGAAGTAAAATACTTTATTATCAATGTAAATAGTGTATTAAATATTTTATATTATAAAAAAAGGATGCGCTTTCTTATAAAGACAGTTAAATAAATAAAATATCACTAATCAGTTCTAGGTTGAAGTAAAAGAAAATAAAATGTTATTATAATAATTTATTTTCAACAATAGACAGTTCGAATTCTTTGTTGTATCGTATGTGTTTTAATTTGCATCAAATAATTAGTACTTGCAATTGCAAAAATTCTATTTCTTAAAAGTTTCTTTAGCATTTTCACCTTTCTATTATTGCTGTATTAATTTTGATTGAATTTCTTGTATGACTATTCAAATGTTTTCGGAGAGTTTGCATATATACAGTCCTAAAAGAACATTGGTCACAATATTTAAAATTATTATCTTTATTATGTTTTATCTGATGACTTTTAAGAGATGCACGAGACTTAGATTTATAGAAGCATCCATTAAAATCACATAAATATGGTTTGTCTTCATTATGAATCTGTAAATGGATATTTAAATTGGATAAATGACTTGTTTCATAATTACAATATTGGCACTTTTCAACTTTTTGTGGCAGGTGGATATTTCTATGTTGTTTATAATGTGATAGTTTTATTGTAGTATAACCACACATATCACAGACATGCAATTTTGATAACGCAATGCTGTGTTTTGATGAGAGGTGATCAGATAATGCATCTTCATTGTCATAAACTGACTTGCATATATGGCAGAAATTTTCTTTGGTAAATTTATGGGTAATTCGAAAATGGTACTCCAAATCTTTAAGTGTGCCAAAGACTTTTTTGCAACCATGGCATTTGAATTTTTTGTTTCTCTTGTTATTGGAGACAGCTGCTTTTATAATGAGGGCTTTTGAATGGTGTTTTGTTTTTGTATGAACTCGTAGAGTTTGCAGTGTACAATAAGCAAGGTCACAAAATCTGCAGTGGTATTTACCAGAATCGTCTATGCATTTAAACCAAGTCTCATTCCCTATGCTGATCTGAAAACCAATTTAAATAAATGTTTTAATTTTAAAAATTCAAAGTTAGAGTGCTTCGAGTATAAAAGAGGATCTAGTGAGTATATTTTATCTAATATAAATGAAAATATAGACTTAGAGGTATAATTATATCTAACCTTAGAATATTCAATGTTTCCAGGAGTGTTACGCAATTCTTCGGAGGTTACATCCTTTTTATACTTCTTATTCACAAATAAGGGATCGTTAACATTAGTATCTTCATATTCTATTTTTATTTCTGGTTCTGTTTCGTTTATTTCCATTCTGTATGTTTACAAATATTTTATAACCTTACTTTCTTTCTTTTTTTTTTGTAATGGCAATAGGATACAAGTCTTTGTGCCTCTTTGATCATTGTACTCGCACAAAGTTGCCAACTAAACAACAAACTTCAATGTATTTTATGTATTTGTATTGAGTTGATTCGAAGCTGATACAATTTATCCTGTCCCAGTCCAACTTGAATTATAAAAAAAAACACTCAATATTTAGTTAACGAGGTTTCCGGTTTTTCATCGAATATTTATAAATATGTTTTGATTTATACAGTTATTTTTTTGTATTATTCTATTCATTGGTCCTTACAGCAACAATCAACGAATTCGCGAATGTAAAATAGAAGATTATTATCCATAGATTTAAACAATATGCTATGAATGGTTGGTATGTATCTTAACTTTAATGTGTGGTGCACTCAAAACATCTTTAATATAATCAAATGTATGAAACTTTATCTTTAACATACATTTTGATGGAGCAACGAAAATCCCTACAGATAAAATAGAGAAAAAATTCAAGTACTGCTTACGGTGCGTAGTGAATAACTTTCATCTAGTGCATACGGCATTGCATATTTGCTGATTTATGTAATTGCTGCAGTTGTGTGCATTTAAGACTAATATCAATAATAATCACCTACGGGATCGAAAACCTATTTTGAGCATATAATGTTTTTGCAATCTGGCAACATTACTAACTAAATTTCTTCGGTCACCGTTCGTTCGTGAGATACTTAATTTAAAATCATTCGTTCATTCAGTCTGTTCGCGACCGTCGTCGGAGGAGGGTGGCTTTCTTGTCCTCCGTTAATCGCGTTTCGGAGTGATTTGTGTTTTGTTTTGTGGTGCACGATGGCGTACAACGGCAGTAGTGGCAAGAGGCTATGCACAGGAACGGACCTTGATGTGGAAAGGGTGAGTAATGTATTTCTGACAATATTTGTTGTATATCAATCTACGTAGATCCTTCAAAAATGGCCGTGTTTTGAACGATTCTCCTTTCATGTTTCGTATTATTAGCTACCAACTTTCGTGTTTCAGTTGATTTAATCAGTCTTTCAATTACGATTATCTATAAAATATTACTAATGATACGGCAAATATTGCTGAAGTCCACGTTCTGTTGTTGATAGGAATTTTGAGGTTACAATTTGTTGACACACAGGTTTCGACACTTCAAACAAAATTGTATATTCAATGTAGTTTCTGCATAGTCCGTTAAATATAGTTCATATTAATAACTCACCCATAGCCGTCGAGTTTTTCTTGTTCAAAATACAAAAATAGGTTGATGTCTACGCTGTCTGTCAATTATTGTGATTGACATCGTTCGGTCATTAGGTTTTTGACTTCGGCGGGAAATGAATGCCCAGTTTTCTGGAGCAGCAATGCCGACGGCCTGCAATATTTTTGTTCCTCCTTTATATAAAAATGTATCTTCTAGTGTCCTTGTTCTTTAAAGAAAAGTATGTTAAAACTTAAATATACATATAAATTAACCCTTTAATTTAGTACCTAATTTAAGCTTGAATATGTTCTGTGAAACCAGTAGGAAGTGCTCAGTATTTTGTCTACTAAAAAAGTCAATTTCAATCAAAAATGTAAAAACGTAAAAAAAAATTGGTACCTCTAACATAAATTCTCACTGATTATTTTTATTTATTTTATTTTATTTATTTTTTAAAATATGTTTGGATATATTAATATAAGAATAAATTAAGTCTAAAATTTAAAGATATAATAAATACAATTAAATATGTTCAAATTACAAGAAAACAATTGTTCAGCTTTTAACCATTTTTAATTAAAATATATAAGGCTTAACTTCCACTTTACAGAATTTAAACTCTCCAATGTTTATTTCGCAAAGAAATTTAGAGACAAATCATTAGGTCTTAAATATTAGTATTAGCTGCTTACCTAATCTAAAAATAAAATTTATAATTTTCTTTTTTGTAGTCAAATTAAATTGCATCCGTAAAGTAAAAAGGAATTACAATAAAGAGTATAATTTATGATCTTAAGAGCTTGCCACCATTAATTTTACTAAACATAGTTTTGTAGTGCCGCTAAAAATACAAATGACAGTTTTATTTTAATTCTGTTATGTGAATTATGATGTACATCTGTCGCAATAATTATTCTTCAAAACTCATCTAAAAGATTAGCAGCAATCTGCGCTTCAATAAATTTAATGAATTGACAAAAAACTTAGCGTACACAGATAGAATTATTATGGTGCATATATATGAAATTTATAATCTTATGGTGATAATTTATTTATTTATGGAATAAGTAAGAATAATTGAATACTCCAATTGGGATTGGGTGTTTCTTGACAATGTTATTTTGTTTATTGAATGATGTGATTTATGTAGTTGTGGTGCTTTCCATATTAATTCAATTATGCTACTACATACTTATTTTTCCTGTAAGTGCCAGCATTCAGTTAATTTTATTGTTCGGGTTTAGCAGAGTAGGCTCAATTTAGAAGAACTGAGTAATGGGGGGTATTAATTGTGCTATATATATTATGAGTTGTCTATTAATCAAATTTTAAATTTAAAAAGTTTAATTATGTAAATTTAAAGAAACTTCACTTTTTATTAAGTAGGTGATTCTTAAAACAAATACATAGACCAGATAAAAAATGACAATTAACGTAAAAAGATGTAAAATGAAATGTTTTGCCATTGCATTGTCTAGTTTATGTTGATTGCCATTTATTGTGATTTGTATGTGTTATTACTTTTTTTTGTGATTATTATGATGGCGTCAATGTTTTGTACCTCACGAATATAATTTCATGAATGTTAATAATAAACATTCTTAACCCTTTAACGCGCAAGGTGACTTTTTCTTAAAATTATATATTTTTTTGGTATTTATGAGTTATTTATGACGTATATCCTTGTAAAAAAATATAAATAAAAATCAATCATAGCCACATTTTTAGAAAACATATGTTAAGTATACTCAACATTACGATACTCTCAGAAAGCAACATGTAAAAAGAAACGTTGTGTATATTAAACATTGTCTGTGTATGGGAATACCTAAGTTATAAACAAATGAAAGCAAAACAAAACAATACTAGCTTTATTTTGCTAAATGAAAGTTAAATAACAATTTCTTTTATCAACTAAACTCAACCTCATTGAGCACTTAGTACAATTGACATTGATAAAGTCATTTTTGCCTACGAAAATATTGCCATATACCAACGTTTAGTCTTAAAATTACTATGGTATAGTGTCACTAACATGTTGGCAAGATCGAAGCCTGGGAGGCTTGCTGTACATATTATATTGTTTTATAATTTGAGGACAATCAAGGTTCTACTCTACACTTTGATTCTTTGCAATACTTTCTCAATTGGGTAAGATTCAACAAAAGAGCTGGCTATAGTTACAGTTTTATTGTCTGGCCATTTTACCACAACTATTTTATTTTTGTTACAAACAACCTGCTTGCATACACCAATTTTTTAGCCAATACTTTGTCTTCACACCATTTCAGCCTGTAACCTTTAATTGTACCTTAACTAAACAAACCATACTCTTCTATCCAAAAGTGTATCAATATCAACGAAGCAAAGAAATTATCGAAGTACAATGTAAAGGGTCTTTCTTTGATTGTTTTAGCTAGGGCTAAAACTACTTTAGCCCCTAAGCCAAAACTGTTTTCCTTTTCTGTGAATAGTACTCCCCTGAATGTTTCATTGCAAGTCTATATAAACTAACTCTGAAACCCTTGCTCCAAGTATAACATTTGAAACCCCATTTCTTGGGTTTTTAGAAAGATATTGCCGCCGATTTCCAGCTCTGATACCTTTATAAGGCACCATCATCTCATCGAAACTGTTTCGCCCTTTCTCTTCAAGTAGCAGACAGTTTCGTCTGATTTTTTATAGTAAATGGGTAGGCGCTTGACCACTATCTCGCCTGATGGTAAGCGACGATGCTATCTAGGATGTGACGCGTTTGCCTAGAATATACCTATTCAATCGTGACTTGAAGACCCCTTCATTGTATTTGTCAGGAAACACAGATTGTGGCAAAGAGTTTCAGGCCTTAGTGGTATGTATCACAAAATTGGAACATTTTTTTTATTTTGGAATCTTATTTGAAAAATTGGTAAGCTTAGTGTGGGTAATTCTGTATCGAAACCTGGGGGACCATATTATTTATGATTGGAGTCAAAGGAACCGTATCTCCGTCATATGGTAACAGAGGTGAATCCAAATTCAGAATAGTTATGTCATTGTCATCCTCATCGTCGAGAATATTAAATTGTTCGAAAGACGAATCTATAGACCTTGGCTCTGAACTAAAATCAGATGCTTCGTAGACATCTGGTGATTTCGTAAATACCGTCTCATCCTCCGAAGTACTCTAGTACTATACCTGACAGATGGAGCACGTCCAATGCTATAAAAGGCTTGGTGGTTGCATTGCGGTCTTACCTAAAGAAATAACAAAAAGCACTAAAAGCTCAATCCAACAACATAAGCAAAAGTAACACCTATTGCATACTCTAATATTTAAATAATATAAAATATTGAAATAGCTCCAAATTGCAAAAATGTATTTTAAGACCCAAGATCAACCAAATGGTAGGTATCATCAATGAAATCATAAATTTGTAGAGCAAGCACGAACTTTAAGTCGTAGGTCATTGATAAAAAATAAATTATAGTCAACAAGTAGGCATTTGTTATATGTTTTATTGTCATACACCATGGGTGATATTAGTTAGTTCTACAGTTAATTTTTATTTACAGATTGCTTCAAAAAACAAGAAAAATAACATTCCATAAATTGCGCAATGTTGACTATTCTCAACACAAAAAAATGTACATGCACTATTCAATGTCGCGCAATGTTGAGAATACTCAACGTTCATAATTTAGCAGTGTTATTTTATTATTGAATGTAGTTCTAAGACAAATTAGTAAAATAATATGAAGAATTACTATAGTTAATGTAAATTCAATCATTAATTTCGAAAAATTTCAAAAAAACCTTAAGTGTATAAAAAGAAATTACCTTCTGACCGCGAGTTGAGATTTTACCCGGCGCCATTTTGCCGCTAAGTGTCAAAATATTAGCACTTTTGTCACTCTATTGTTTGCTATTGATTAGGTTTCGTTATACCTTTAATTATATGGTGTTAAAGTATAGATTACATTATTATATTCCGTGGAAAAAAATTACGTTTCGGATGTTGTGTATATTCAACATTGCGAATTAAAGGGTTAAATCGGTTAGGTTAGAACTTTTATTAGAACAAAGCGCGAGCCTAGAGCGTAGCGAGTTTGCCGCGGTAACTTGCGACGAAACGCCTGTCTTCCATTATATCACAGGGAAAATGTAATATCACATTTGATATTACTTACATTTTGTAAGCAATTTTTAAATTTCACTAATTTTATTACTAATAATTTTCTAGTTATAGGTACTAGAAGATGGTAATCAGGAAGTTACTTGAGCCCTTTATACCATTCATAAATATTGGTAATCTACTCGCTACTGCACACAAACATTTTTTATACCACTGTACATTTGCTTACTGCTTAAATTGTATGGCTCATAATCGCATGCTACGCCGTACTAATACCGCTGTTATGCGGGGGCAGTGCGCAAACGATTTGTTTGTGCATTACCGTGCGGACGTAATCTTACATATAAATACACGCTCATAGATTATATGATGTGAAATTTATATGATATTGATGCACACTGTACACAATCTGTTACTGTTATAAATAAATAAATGTTTCATACCATTAGTATTAATTTGATGTTTGTTGTACGGCAATTTAGTTAACGCAAGTAATCAAATTTTTTTTAGCATACGTACGCGCGTTTATTTTTTTCTGGAAAGGGTTTAAATCGCATTAATTTAACTTTCGGACTTATTTGCCTAGCCCAAAAATGCACTGTAACGTTTGTGTTACACATACCAACGTAACGGATAGAAATATATACAAATACGTATTATCCAGTCACATATGTTCGTATTTTATTCGTAATGCTTTCTGGACTCGAACCAAGGATCGCCGATGCGAAGGCAAAATTGCTACCGTTGCACGAAACGGTCGTCAAATTGTATCTACCTTCATTAATTGTTTACTTAAATTCAAACATCTAGACTAAAATATTTTTTACTAGCTTTCCGCCCGCGGCTTCGCCCGCGTGGAATTCGGTTATATTGCGGTATAAAGCAATAGCGTAAGCTATCATTCCACTTCTTACGTATTTTAAAACACAAATCGTTACCATGTTTTAAAAAACACCCAGCGCCATCCATCGCATACCTCAAGAACTAAATAGCGTAAGCTATTATTCCACTTCTTATGTATTTTGAAAAACACATCGTTACCATGTTTTAAAAAACACCCAGCGCCATCTATCGCATACCTCAAGAACTAAATAACGTAACTAATACTTATATCAATTAGTAATTCGTTGACTTTCGTCAACGTCAACTTTGAGTGATTTCAGGATAAGTAGATGTAAAAAAAACAATTTAGACGATAAAACAAATTGTACGTCATCCCTCGAGAATTCCTCATTTTTGGGGATTCATTATCGTATCATTAAGCATCTAAATTTACATGTTTATATTCGTTTGCAATATTTTACCTTGTTTTAAACGACACACAGCGCCATCTACAATCCATCCATCAAGCAAACAATATTTTTGTTTTTCCTCGGGAACATAATTTTTTTCCAGGATAAAAAGTACCCTATTATTTAATCCGGACTTTTATCTTTACGTCTGCAAAATTTCAAAGCAATCGGTTCAGTAGTTACGGCGTGAAAGCGGAACAAACAAACAAACTCACTTTCCGATTTATAATATTAGTAAGGATAACAACGGAACTACGTAAATGTTTTAGAATTATTGTAAAAATTAAGTAATTGCGAAACACCGGAAATGTTTTGACCAATCAGAATAAAAAAAGGATAAAAAAACTCTTCGATTAGCCAATCAGCGTTTATGTTTTCTAATATTACATTGAGATTTTTAAAATATTCCTAAAATTAGTTCGGACGATTGCAAAAGTTCAAATTATCCGGTTTATTGATATCATCCTAGAATTTTTAACGATTCTATTTGTTCGGTTCCTATGGCATACATAAGATCTAGGTATATAATTATAAACGAAAACAAAAAGTGTATGCAAAACTTGAATCTTTTAGCGTATCGAGCGACTGTTCTTCCTGATTAATGAGCTTCAGTTTTATGAAACTACAGTATAAGCATATATGGACTTCTTGTAAATACTGATTAATATACTATTAGTAACCACAACATTTTAACTGATTATGACAAATTTAAATTAAATTTAGTTTTGCCTCAATTATCCATTTCCCAGAAACAGTTTAAACAATTTGCCTAAGAAGCCTTCCCAAGTTACAATTTTCCTAAGAAAGTACAATTGAATTTACCGCAACAGATGTGTAGTAGCAGCTGGTGATATTACACGCAAATTGAATTCGTATTGCAACTCCTAATTACTGGCACGATAAATTAAGTTTTGACATTTGTCAAACTTTCTTAATAAGACTTTGCAACCGAATGTGTATAATTACTATCAGATCCTAAATAGATAATTTATTTTAATACTCTTGATGTTAAGTTTTATCAAAAAGTGTTTGTCAACGGCAATATGAATATTCAAGAATTGTAATAAATTAAATTGTCGTCCTTTACAATGACAATTCGTTTACACACATTGCCTAGACATTTTCTTTTCTAGATATTTTGTAGGAACACCCATCGTGATGTTATCTTATGTTTAGTAACAAGAAATGTAGTTTTAAATGCATTCTAAGAAATTATATTTGTCGCTCTTTTTTATTATCCTCGTTATATAACATTTGTGTGGTAATTTGTTTTATGAGTAATGTTCGACAAACACGTGGCAGATAGTCCGATAATTTTTTTAGCATCACAGCTATGTTATTCCAATGTAAATGACATAATAAGTAGGCATACGCAGGCTGTGCAAATTTGATATTTTGTTACTAATATTAAATAGGTAGTCATAAGTTATTTAAATTTAACAAGTCTTAAGTATATTTAGATAATCAGTTAATTTTTTTTAAAGAATTGTGTTATAATCGAAAAAAGAGGTAAAAATAAATATCATATTTCGTAACAAATAATATTTTTTTATTAAGCGCAACGTATCTTAGTTTAATCTTACGGGATATTTAGAAGTTTTTAAAACTGTTAAATCATTGCAGTATTGCATAAAAATAATCTTTGAATTTACAAAGATAAAGGAACCTTATTTTTTATAATTCTCATTTGGAGGATAAATGTTATACTTGTTTGGGTTATTTTGCCCCTAAATTAATCGCAACTATTAGAAGAGCCTTATGTAGCTTACTTTGGACTAGGCTTATCGGTGTGAAAGTAAGAAATATTAATATTGTTAGGTTTGAAGATGATTTATTCTCATAAGAAACAAAAAATACATTTCACTTACATGAGAATATAAATTAAACAATTTTAACATTACAAATTTTAATGCGCGAGCGAACAATATTATGTTCCTTATTTCCTAATTACTTGGTATTTTCAGCTTTTGTGGACCTTGGGGTCATCACAAACAGGGTTGCACTGAATAATTATCGTGATGTTTATCGTTGATAATAACGAGTAACTGTTATAGTACAAAACAAAATAATAGTACATTGTTGTCGAGGCGCGGAAAACCAGCAATTGATGGACGAGTGGAGTTTGAAGTCCGAGCCGTAATATATGAATAAATTTAAAATTGCATTATAAATATTAGACATTACATTAGAAATAGCAGACAAAAATTACAATAATCAAGTCGTACACATATCAGAATTAATAGTTTTTTTTAACAAAAATAGTCTCACACTCTTAGGTAAAAGTAGAGTCTAAAAATAGAAAAAATCTTTCATTTAGGTATATATATATTATTTGATTTGATAGTTGGATAATTATCTTGATAATTTGCAACCCTGTCACAAAGAGGCTAAGGATTACAGGATCTATTAAATTTTCAAGAAGGCCTATGATTTTCTATTATTTTTACCTTATATATTGCATAATATAGCGTGCGTGATGTTATATTGCGTAATACTAATTTTACTTATGGATTTTTGACGACCGTTTGGTGCAACGGTAGCGATCCTGCCTTTCGTACCGACGGTCCTGGGTTCGAATCCCGGAAGTGGCAGATGTTTGTGATGAATACGAGCATTTGTACCTGAGTCATGGGTATTTATATATCTCTATTAATATTACTTATATATATATGTCTATCTGTTATCCTAGTATCCATAACACAAGCCTTATAGTGCTTACTTTGGGCTAGGTTAATTGGTGTGAATGTAAGAAATATTGTTATTATTATTATTATATTTACTGTTAAAAAAATACCAATAGGTAGGTATACGTTAAGTTTTATTAGATTCTCCAGATCGGTTAGGCAGGTCATTCAATCACCTTTTGATAATCAATCTGCGGTAACAGCGGGCGGCCGCACGCACGTACATACGTCGTACGTAATTCGTACATTGTACACTACTAAAGCCACATTAAAGACATTGCTGTTCTTATACTGTTTTCGTCTTAAGAGTTAAAATTACGGTTGGCAAGTCATTTTAAAGTCGGTTCGAACAGAGATTCGTTGCTGCTTATTTTTAAAAATAGAATTAGCTATTCATATTTTTCTTAAACAGACGTCAATCGTAAGGTATGACCTTTTGTCTGACGATATTACTTACGAGTTGATGCTTATTTTCAACCTTTTTAAGTTGTACGATGTTGTTTGCTAACTTTAACTAGTAGATCGTTTAAATTTCCAGCAACAAATAACTATTTTACTAGAAATCTTTAAAATATTATGCAACTGAGTCTTATCTAATCTAAGCGGACGATTTATATGCATGTTATTATAAGAATATTAATGATGGCCGTTGGGGCGGAAAGGTTCTCGAATGGCGACCGCGTGCCGGACGACGCTCAGTGGGTAGGCCCGCTACGAGGTGGACCGACGATCTGATCAAGGTCGCGGGAAAACGCTGGATGCGGGCAGTACAGGACCGATCGTTGTGGAGATCCTTGGGGGAAGCCTTTGTCCAGCAGTGGGCGTCATACGGCTGATATGATGATGATGATAAGAATATCTTAAATGAGTACGAGTACCATATAGTTTTCAGGAAAATGGTAAATCGGCTTGTGGTTAGTAAAATGTTAAATGTCCTAAGACAGTAAATGTTTTAATATTCTAATGTCATAATTTACAACCAGTGTTGTTATGTTACCTGTCTATAAAGCAACTCGTCATAAATCATTTGGACTAATTTGTTCGAAAAGCAAATGATCGCCGGTAGTTAACTAATCGTCAGAACATGACCTGGATAAATTCGCAACTTGCCACCCTTGTTAATATACAAAAGAGGTTAGTTATATGGAATATATTGGTCACTTATTTTACGAAATGAACATTAGAATTTTAGGTAAGTTGACCCACAAATACTAAACTTGCTTTTTTACTTTTTTTTACTATATATTTTTTTTTAATTAAGGATTTTCGATGTTTATAAAATGGTATGGCTAGTGTTGTTTCTTACCTTGTTCTCAATTGGGTAGATAAGAGTCAATTCGAAGAGCTGACCTATAAATAGAGTAATAATGCCTTTTCGTGACTATAAGTTGTCGAGTTAACGCATTCACAGCTAATTAAAATATAATGGGAAGTAATTAATTAAATCCTACAGGTTTTACTCAGGTACTTTTTCTTTTAATTTGAAGTTATAGTTAAGTAATAAGGGAGGGCTGTGTGAACTTGGCACCCGACTTTGGAAAATTTCGTTTTTTTTATTTTTTTTCGAAAGATTTTGATTAGTAGTGGATAGTAGTGAAGTTATTTTCGTTAGTAGTAATGCCAAAAAAATAAAAAAAAATAGTGAAAAAATGTCATCCCCCGAAATTAGAAAAATTTGTTTTTTCCGACTGTTTCTCATAGATGGACGTTAGGAGTAGATTGTAGTGCAATTTTATTCGTTAGTAGTAAAATAGAAAAAATAAAATAAAAATAAAAAATGTTTCGGAGCATTTTTAAAAAAAAAATTATGGCGTAAATACTGTTTCAAGGCTTATATGATTACTACAAACGTTGAACTTGAGTAAGGGGGGTTCGTAGAGGTAAGTAGTGAAGGAATTTTTGATAGTAGTAAAGAAAAAATATCACTAGGAGCACTTGAATTGAGTCAAACCTGTTTCGGAGCAATATTCATTGAATAAAATCTGTTTGCAGATAAATACGATTACTACAAACTTTGGAATTGAGTAAGGGGGGTTCGTAGAGGTTAGTAGTGAAAGAATTTTTGATAGTAGTAAAAAAAAAGTCACTAGGAGAACTTGAATTGCGGCAAACCTGTTTCGGAGCAATATTCATTTAAATAAAATCTGTTTGAAGATAAATACGATTACTACAAACGTTGGAATCGAGTAAGAAGGGTTCGTAGAGGTTTGTAGTGAAAGAATTTTTGATAGTAGTAAAGAAAAAAAATTACTAGGAGCACTTGAATTGAGTCAAACCTGTTTCGCAGCAATATTCATTGAATAAAATCTGTTTGAAGATAAATACGATTACTACAAACGTTGGAATTGAGTAAGAAGGGTTCGTAGAGGTTTGTAGTGAAAGAATTTTTGATAGTAGTAAAGAAAAAAAATTACTAGGAGCACTTGAATTGAGTCAAACCTGTTTCGCAGCAATATTCATTGAATAAAATCTGTTTAAAGATAAATACGATTACGACAAACGTTGGAATTGAGTAAGAAGGGTTCGTAGAGGTTAGTAGTGAAAGAATTTTTGATAGTAGTAAAGAAAAAAAATTACTAGGTGCACTTGAATTGAGTCAAACCTGTTTCGGAGCAATATTCATTGAATAAAATCTGTTTGAAGATAAATACGATTACTACAAACGTTGGAATTGAGTAAGAAGGGTTCGTAGAGGTTTGTAGTGAAAGAATTTTTGATAGTAGTAAAGAAAAAAAATTACTAGGAGCACTTGAATTGAGTCAAACCTGTTTCGGAGCAATATTCATTACATAAAATCTGTTTGAAGATAAATACGATTACTACAAACGTTGGAATTGAGTAAGAAGGGTTCGTAGAGGTTTGTAGTGAAAGAATTTTTGATAGTAGTAAAGAAAAAAAATAACTAGGAGCACTTGAATTGAGTCAAACCTGTTTCGGAGCAATATTCATTGAATAAAATCTGTTTGAAGATAAATACGATGACTACAAACGTTGGAATTGAGTAAGAAGGGTTCGTAGAGGTTTGTAGTGAAAGAATTTTTGATAGTAGTAAAGAAAAAAAATTACTAGGAGCACTTGAATTGAGTCAAACCTGTTTCGGAGCAATATTCATTGAATAAAATCTGTTTGAAGATAAATACGATTACTACAAACGTTGAAATTGAGTAAGAAGGGTTCGTAGAGGTTTGTAGTGAAAGAATTTTTCATAGTAGTAAAGAAAAAAAATTACTAGGAGCACTTGAATTGAGTCAAACCTGTTTCGGAGCAATATTCATTGAATAAAATCTGTTTGAAGATAAATACGATTACTACAAACGTTGGAATTGAGTAAGAAGGGTTCGTAGAGGTTTGTAGTGAAAGAATTTTTGATAGTAGTAAAGAAAAAAAATTACTAGGAGCACTTGAATTGAGTCAAACCTGTTTCGCAGCAATATTCATTGAATGAAATCTGTTTGAAGATAAATACGATTACTACAAACGTTGGAATTGAGTAAGGGGGGTTCGTAGAGGTTTGTAGTGAAAGAATTTTTGATAGTAGTAAAGAAAAAAAAATTACTAGGAGCACTTGAATTCAGTCAAACCTGTTTCGGAGCAATATTCATTGAATAAAATCTGTTTGAAGATAAATACGATTACTACAAACGTTGGAATTGAGTAAGAAGGGTTCGTAGAGGTTTGTAGTGAAAGAATTTTTGATAGTAGTAAAGAAAAAAAATTACTAGGAGCACTTGAATTGAGTCAAACCTGTTTCGCAGCAATATTCATTGAATAAAATCTGTTTGAAGATAAATACGATTACTACAAACGTTGGAATTGAGTAAGGGGGGTTCGTAGAGGTTTGTAGTGAAAGAATTTTTGATAGCAGTAAAGAAAAAAAAATTACTAGGAGCACTTGAATTGAGTCAAACCTGTTTCGGAGCAATATTCATTGAATAAAATCTGTTTGAAGATAAATACGTTTACTACAAACGTTGGAATTGAGTAAGAAGGGTTCGTAGAGGTTTGTAGTGAAAGAATTTTTGATAGTAGTAAAGAAAAAAAAATTCTAGGTGCACTTGAATTGAGTCAAACCTGTTTCGGAGCAATATTCATTGAATAAAATCTGTTTGAAGATAAATACGATTACTACAAACGTTGGAATTGAGTAAGAAGAGTTCGTAGAGGTTAGTAGTGAAAGAATTTTTGATAGTAGTAAAGAAAAAAAATTACTAGGTGCACTTGAATTGAGTCAAACCTGTTTCGGAGTAATATTCATTGAATAATCTCTGTTTGAAGATAAATACGATTACTACAAACGTTGGAATTGAGTAAGAAGGGTTCGTAGAGGTTTGTAGTGAAAGAATTTTTGATAGTAGTTAAGAAAAAAAATTACTAGGAGCACTTGAATTGAGTCAAACCTGTTTCGCAGCAATATTCATTGAATAAAATCTGTTTGAAGATAAATACGATTACTACAAACGTTGGAATTGAGTAAAAAGGGTTCGTAGAGGTTTGTAGTGAAAGAATTTTTGATAGTAGTAAAGAAAAAAAATTACTAGGAGCACTTGAATTGAGTCAAACCTGTTTCGCAGCAATATTCATGAAATAAAATCTGTTTGAAGATAAATACGATTACTACAAACGTTGGAATTGAGTAAGAAGGGTTCGTAGAGGTTTGTAGTGAAAGAATTTTTGATAGTAGTAAAGAAAAAAAATTACTAGGAGCACTTGAATTGAGTCAAACCTGTTTCGGAGCAATATTCATTGAATAAAATCTGTTTGAAGATAAATACGATTACTACAAACGTTGGAATTGAGTAAGAAGGGTTCGTAGAGGTTAGTAGTGAAAGAATTTTTGATAGAAGTAAAGAAAAAAAATTACTAGGTGCACTTGAATTGAGTCAAACCTGTTTCGGAGCAATATTCATTGAATAAAATCTGTTTGAAGATAAATATGATTACTACAAACGTTGGAATTGAGTAAGGGGGGTTCGTAGAGGTTTGTAGTGAAAGAATTTTTGATAGTAGTAAAGAAAAAAAAATTCTAGGAGCACTTGAATGGAGTGAAACCTGTTTCGGAGCAAAATTCATTGAATAAAATCTGTTTGAAGATAAATACGATTACTACAAACGTTGGAATTGAGTAAGAAGGGTTCGTAGAGGTTTGTAGTGAAAGAATTTTTGATAGTAGTAAAGAAAAAAAATAACTAGGAGCACTTGAATTGAGTCAAACCTGTTTCGGAGCAATATTCATGGAATAAAATCTGTTTGAAGATAAATACGATTACTACAAACGTTGAGATTGAGTAAGAAGGGTTCGTAGAGGTTTGTAGTGAAAGAATTTTTGATAGTAGTAAAGAAAAAAAATAACTAGGAGCACTTGAATTGAGTCAAACCTGTTTCGGAGCAATATTCATTGAATAAAATCTGTTTGAAGATAAATACGATTACTACAAACGTTGGAATTGAGTAAGGGGGGTTCGTAGAGGTTTGTAGTGAAAGAATTTTTGATAGTAGTAAAGAAAAAAAATTACTAGGAGCACTTGAATTGAGTCAAACCTGTTTCGGAGCAATATTGATTGAATAAAATCTGTTTGAAGATAAATACGATTACTACAAACGTTGGAATTGAGTAAGAAGGGTTCGTAGAGGTTTGTAGTGAAAGAATTTTTGATAGTAGTAAAGAAAAAAAATCACTAGGAGCAGTTGAATTGAGTCAAACCTGTTTCGGAGCAATATTCATTGAATTAAATCTGTTTGAAGATAAATACGATTACTCCAAACATTGGAATTGACTAAGAAGGGTTCGTAGAGGTTTGTAGTGAAAGAATTTTTGATAGTAGTAAAGAAAAAAAATTACTAGGAGCACTTGAATTGAGTCAAACCTGTTTCGGAGCAATATTGATTGAATAAAATCTGTTTGAAGATAAATACGATTACTACAAACGTTGGAATTGAGTAAGAAGGGTTCGTAGAGGTTTGTAGTGAAAGAATTTTTGATAGTAGTAAAGAAAAAAAATAACTAGGAGCACTTGAATTGAGTCAAACCTGTTTCGGAGCAATATTCATGGAATAAAATCTGTTTGAAGATAAATACGATTACTACAAACGTTGGAATTGAGTAAGAAGGGTTCGTAGAGGTTTGTAGTGAAAGAATTTTTGATAGTAGTAAAGAAAAAAAATTACTAGGAGCACTTGAATTGAGTCAAACCTGTTTCGGAGCAATATTCATTGACTGAAATCTGTTTGAAGATAAATACGATTACTACTAACAGTGGAATCGACTAAGAAGGGTTCGTAGAGGTTTGTAGTGAAAGAATTTTTGATAGTAGTAAAGAAAAAAAAATACTAGGAGCACTTGAATTGAGTCAAACTGGTTTCGGAGCAATATTCATTGAATAAAATCTGTTTGAAGATAAATACGATTACTACAAACGTTGGAATTGAGTAAGAAGGGTTCGTAGAGGTTTGTAGTGAAAGAATTTTTCATAGTAGTAAAGAAAAAAAATTACTAGGAGCACTTGAATTGAGTCAAACCTGTTTCGGAGCAATATTCATTGAATAAAATCTGTTTGAAGATAAATACGATTACTACAAACGTTGGAATTGAGTAAGAAGGGTTCGTAGAGGTTTGTAGTGAAAGAATTTTTGATAGTAGTAAAGAAAAAAAATTACTAGGAGCACTTGAATTGAGTCAAACCTGTTTCGCAGCAATATTCATTGAATGAAATCTGTTTGAAGATAAATACGATTACTACAAACGTTGGAATTGAGTAAGGGGGGTTCGTAGAGGTTTGTAGTGAAAGAATTTTTGATAGTAGTAAAGAAAAAAAAATTACTAGGAGCACTTGAATTGAGTCAAACCTGTTTCGGAGCAATATTCATTGAATAAAATCTGTTTGAAGATAAATACGATTACTACAAACGTTGGAATTGAGTAAGAAGGGTTCGTAGAGGTTTGTAGTGAAAGAATTTTTGATAGTAGTAAAGAAAAAAAATTACTAGGAGCACTTGAATTGAGTCAAACCTGTTTCGCAGCAATATTCATTGAATAAAATCTGTTTGAAGATAAATACGATTACTACAAACGTTGGAATTGAGTAAGGGGGGTTCGTAGAGGTTTGTAGTGAAAGAATTTTTGATAGTAGTAAAGAAAAAAAAATTACTAGGAGCACTTGAATTGAGTCAAACCTGTTTCGGAGCAATATTCATTGAATAAAATCTGTTTGAAGATAAATACGTTTACTACAAACGTTGGAATTGAGTAAGAAGGGTTCGTAGAGGTTTGTAGTGAAAGAATTTTTGATAGTAGTAAAGAAAAAAAATTTCTAGGAGCACTTGAATTGAGTCAAACCTGTTTCGGAGCAATATTCATTGAATAAAATCTGTTTGAAGATAAATACGATTACTACAAACGTTGGAATTGAGTAAGGGGGGTTCGTAGAGGTTTGTAGTGAAAGAATTTTTGATAGTAGTAAAGAAAAAAAAATTACTAGGAGCACTTGAATTGAGTCAAACCTGTTTCGGAGCAATATTCATTGAATAAAATCTGTTTGAAGATAAATACGTTTACTACAAACGTTGGAATTGAGTAAGAAGGGTTCGTAGAGGTTTGTAGTGAAAGAATTTTTGATAGTAGTAAAGAAAAAAAATTACAAGGAGCACTTGAATTGAGTCAAACCTGTTTCGGAGCAATATTCATGGATTAAAATCTGTTTGAAGATAAATACGATTACTACAAACGTTGGAATTGAGTAAGAAGGGTTCGTAGAGGTTTGTAGTGAAAGAATTTTTGATAGTAGTAAAGAAAAAAAATTACTAGGAGCACTTGAATTGAGTCAAACCTGTTTCGGAGCAATATTGATTGAATAAAATCTGTTTGAAGATAAATACGATTACTACAAACGTTGGAATTGAGTAAGAAGGGTTCGTAGAGGTTTGTAGTGAAAGAATTTTTGATAGTAGTAAAGAAAAAAAATTACTAGGAGCACCTGAATTGAGTCAAACCTGTTTCGGAGCAATATTGATTGAATAAAATCTGTTTGAAGATAAATACGATTACTACAAACGTTGGAATTGAGTAAGAAGGGTTCGTAGAGGTTTGTAGTGAAAGAATTTTTGATAGTTGTAAAGAAAAAAAATCACAAGGAGCAGTTGAATTGAGTCAAACCTGTTTCGGAGCAATATTCATTGAATTAAATCTGTTTGAAGATAAATACGATTACTACAAACGTTGGAATTGAGTAAGAAGGGTTCGTAGAGGTTTGTAGTGAAAGAATTTTTGATAGTAGTAAATAAAAAAAATATACTAGGAGCACTTGAATTGAGTCAAACCTGTTTCGGAGCAATATTCATGGAATAAAATCTGTTTGAAGATAAATACGATTACTACAAACGTTGGAATTGAGGAAGAAGGGTTCGTAGAGGTTTGTAGTGAAAGAATTTTTGATAGTAGTAAAGAAAAAAAATTACTAGGAGCACTTGAATTGAGTCAAACCTGTTTCGGAGCAATATTGATTGAATAAAATCTGTTTGAAGATAAATACGATTACTACAAACGTTAGAATTGAGTAAGAAGGGTTCGTAGAGGTTTGTAGTGAAAGAATTTTTGATAGTAGTAAAGAAAAAAAATAACTAGGAGCACTTGAATTGAGTCAAACCTGTTTCGGAGCAATATTCATGGAATAAAATCTGTTTGAAGATAAATACGATTACTACAAACGTTGGAATTGAGTAAGAAGGGTTCGTAGAGGTTTGTAGTGAAAGAATTTTTGATAGTAGTAAAGAAAAAAAATTACTAGGAGCACTTGAATTGAGTCAAACCTGTTTCGGAGCAATATTGATTGAATAAAATCTGTTTGAAGATAAATACGATTACTACAAACGTTGGTATTGACTAAGAAGTGTTCATAGAGGTTTGTAGTGAAAGAATTTTTGATAGTAGTAAAGAAAAAAAAATACTAGGAGCACTTGAATTGAGTCAAACTGGTTTCGGAGCAATATTCATTGAATAAAATCTGTTTGAAGATAAATACGATTGCTACAAACGTTGGAATTGAGTAAGAAGGGTTCGTAGAGGTTTGTAGTGAAAGAATTTTTGATAGTAGTAAAGAAAAAAAAAATCACAAGGAGCACTTTAGTTGAATCAAACTTGATTTGGAGCAAAATTAAGTGGATAAAGTCTGTTTGAAGATGATAGTAGCGTTTACTCCCTTTGTAGTAGTGTTGACCGTACGCAGTGGCGTTTATTTCCTTAGTAGTGACTTTTCCTCGTTTGCAGCAACTTTTGTTTGTTAGTACCACTATCAATAATTCTTTTAATACTAACCTTTGCGAATTTACCTCGATCTATTCCTTTGGTGGTCGTACCCTTATAGTGTTTTGAAGGAGAATTATTGAAGTTATACTTCTTTAGGCGCGGCTAAAACCGATTCTTGACGCGGTGGCGCATGCTGTGGCGACCGACGTGTCGCCACTATACGATGGTATATATATATATTGTCTGCATGTAGTAGTAGTATGCGCGTTAATTTAATGTAAATTGTAATTTATCGTGTTAAGGGTAGTGTTAAGGGTACCGTGTCAGGGTGTTTAGGGTACCGTGTCTGGGTGTTAAGGGTACTATGTCTGGGTGTTAAGGGTACTGTGTCTGGGTGTAAAGGGTACCGTGTCTGGGTGGTTAGGGTACCCCCCGAACTTCACACCCATGGGACACGCCCCCCCCCCCTCATCCCCCTCCTCCTCCCCCCGAATTTTCAAACCTCGATATCTCAAGCAATACTGATCAGACAGGGGTGTGCGACGCCTCATTTTGTAGGTTTTTTTACGATGCACCGAATTGCCCCGACAGAATTTTGATAATCCGCGAAAAAATATATTTTTGGAAAAAAATTTGATTTTTTTTTAAATTATACTTTTTTAGGCGCGTTATGAAAAAACGTTAAGAGCGAAATTTTAAGATGCGCGCGCATCACTGTGTCACAAAATTATCATGGTGAAGTTGGCCGCAAAAGCGACATAGAATAAACCAGCAGGATCTTCAAACAGACTTTATCGAGAAAATATCACTCCAAAACAAGTTTGATTCAACTAAAGTGCTCCTAGTAATTTTTTTTCTTTACTACTATCAAAAATTCTTTTACTACAAACCTCTACGAACTCCTCTTAGTCAATTTTAACGTTTGTAGTAATCGTATTCATCTTCAAACAGACTTTATGCAGTAAACATCGCTCCAAAACAAGTTTGACTCAACTAAAATATTTCTAGTAATTTTTTTTCTTTACTACTATCAAAAATTCTTTCACTACAAACCTCTACGAACCCCTCTTAGTCAATTCTAACGTTTGTAGTAATCGTATTCATCTTCAAACAGACTTTATCCAGTTAATTTTGCTCCCAAACAAGTTTGACTCAACTAAAATATTTCTAGTAATTTTTTTTCTTTACTACTATAAAAAATTCTTTCACTACAAACCTCTACGAACCCCTCTTAGTCAATTCTAACGTTTGTAGTAATCGTATTCGTCTTCAAACAGACTTTATCTAGTTAATTTTGCTCCCAAACAAGTTTGACTCAACTAAAATAATTCTAGTAATTTTTTTTCTTTACTACTATCAAAAATTCTTTCACTACAAACCTCTATGAACCCTTCTTAGTCAATTCTAACGTTTGTAGTAATCGTATTCATCTTCAAACAGACTTTATCCAGGAAATATCACTCCACAACAAGTTTGATTCAACTAAAGTGCTCCTAGTAATATTTTTTCTTTACTACTATCAAAAATTCTTTCACTACAAACCTCTACGAACCCCTCTTAGTCAATTCTAACGTTTGTAGTAATCGTATTCGTCTTCGAACAGACTTTATCCAGGAAATATCGCTCCGAAACAAGTTTGATTCAACTAAAGTGCTCCTAGTTATTTTTTTTCTTTACTACTATCAAAAATTCTTTCACTACAAACCTCTACGAACCCTTCTTAGTCGATTCCACTGTTAGTAGTAATCGTATTTATCTTCAAACAGATTTCAGTCAATGAATATTGCTCCGAAACAGGTTTGACTCCATTCAAGTGCTCCTAGTAATTTTTTTTCTTTACTACTATCAAAAATTCTTTCACTACAAACCTCTACGAACACTTCTTACTCAATTCCAACGTTTGTAGTAATCGTATTTATCTTCAAACTGATTTTATTCAATGAATATTGCTCCGAAACAGGTTTGACTCAATTCAAGTGCTCCTAGTGATTTTTTTTCTTTACTACTATCAAAAATTCTTTCACTACAAACCTCTACGAACCCTTCTTACTCAATTCCAACGTTTGTAGTAATCGTATTTATCTTCAAACAGATTTAATTCAATGAATATTGCTCCGAAACAGGTTTGACTCAATTCAAGTGCTCCTAGTTATTTTTTTTCTTTACTACTATCAAAAATTCTTTCACTACAAACCTCTACGAACCCTTCTTACTCAATTCCAACGTTTGTAGTAATCGTATTTATCTTCAAACAGATTTTATTCAATCAATATTGCTCCGAAACAGGTTTGACTCAATTCAAGTGCTCCTAGTTATTTTTTTTCTTTACTACTATCAAAAATTCTTTCACTACAAACCTCTACGAACCCTTCTTAGTCAATTCCAATGTTTGGAGTAATCGTATTTATCTTCAAACAGATTTAATTCAATGAATATTGCTCCGAAACAGGTTTGACTCAATTCAACTGCTCCTAGTGATTTTTTTTCTTTACTACTATCAAAAATTCTTTCACTACAAACCTCTACGAACCCTTCTTACTCAATTCCAACGTTTGTAGTAATCGTATTTATCTTCAAACAGATTTTATTCAATCAATATTGCTCCGAAACAGGTTTGACTCAATTCAAGTGCTCCTAGTAATTTTTTTTCTTTACTACTATCAAAAATTCTTTCACTACAAACCTCTACGAACCCCCCTTACTCAATTCCAACGTTTGTAGTAATCGTATTTATCTTCAAACAGATTTTATTCAATGAATATTGCTCCGAAACAGGTTTGACTCAATTCAAGTGCTCCTAGTTATTTTTTTTCTTTACTACTATCAAAAATTCTTTCACTACAAACCTCTACGAACCCTTCTTACTCAATCTCAACGTTTGTAGTAATCGTATTTATCTTCAAACAGATTTTATTCCATGAATATTGCTCCGAAACAGGTTTGACTCAATTCAAGTGCTCCTAGTTATTTTTTTTCTTTACTACTATCAAAAATTCTTTCACTACAAACCTCTACGAACCCTTCTTACTCAATTCCAACGTTTGTAGTAATCGTATTTATCTTCAAACAGATTTTATTCAATGAATATTGCTCCGAAACAGGTTTCACTCTATTCAAGTGCTCCTAGTAATTTTTTTTCTTTACTACTATCAAAAATTCTTTCACTACAAACCTCTACGAACCCTTCTTCCTCAATTCCAACGTTTGTAGTAATCGTATTTATCTTCAAACAGATTTTATTCCATGAATATTGCTCCGAAACAGGTTTGACTCAATTCAAGAGCTCCTAGTAATTTTTTTTCTTTACTACTATCAAAAATTCTTTCACTACAAACCTCTACGAACCCTTCTTACTCAATTCCAACGTTTGTAGTAATCGTAATTATCTTCAAACAGATTTTATTCAATGAATATTGCTCCGAAACAGGTTTGACTCAATTCAAGTGCTCCTAGTAATTTTTTTTCTTTACTACTATCAAAAATTCTTTCACTACAAACCTCTACGAACCCCCCTTACTCAATTCCAACGTTTGTAGTAATCGTATTTATCTTCAAACAGATTTTATTCAATGAATATTGCTCCGAAACAGGTTTGACTCAATTCAGGTGCTCCTAGTAATTTTTTTTCTTTACTACTATCAAAAATTCTTTCACTACAAACCTCTACGAACCCTTCTTACTCAATTCCAACGTTTGTAGTAATCGTATTTATCTTCAAACAGATTTTATTCAATGAATATTGCTCCGAAACAGGTTTGACTCAATTCAAGTGCTCCTAGTAATTTTTTTTCTTTACTACTATCAAAAATTCTTTCACTACAAACCTCTACGAACCCTTCTTACTCAATTCCAACGTTTGTAGTAATCGTAATTATCTTCAAACAGATTTTATTCAATGAATATTGCTCCGAAACAGGTTTGACTCAATTCAAGTGCTCCTAGTAATTTTTTTTCTTTACTACTATCAAAAATTCTTTCACTACAAACCTCTACGAACCCTTCTTACTCAATTTCAACGTTTGTAGTAATCGTATTTATCTTCAAACAGATGTTATTCAATAAATATTGCTCCGAAACAGGTTTGACTCAATTCAAGTGCTCCTAGTAATTTTTTTTGTTTACTACTATCAAAAATTCTTTTACTACTAACCTCTACGAACCCCCTTTACTCAATTCCAACTTTTGTTGTAATCATATAAGCCTTGAAACAGTATTTACGCCATAAAAAAGTTTTTTAAAAATGCTCCGAAACATTTTTTTTTTTTTTTTTTTTTTCTATTTTACTACTAACGAATAAAATTGCACTACAATCCACTACTAACGTCTATCTATGAGAAACAGTCGGAAAAAACATTTTTTTCTAATTTCGGGGGATTACATTTTTTTACTATTTTTTTTTATTTTTTTGGCATTACTACTAACGAAAATAACTTCACTACTATCCACTACTAATCAAAATCTTTTGAAAAAAAATAAAAAAAACTAAATTTTCCAAAGTCGGGTGCCAAGTTCACACAGCCATAAGGGAGTTATTGTTTTGGTTTAAATATCTTATGTACGAGGCGTGTTTTTTAAGTAAGAACCGTTTTGAAATTAAAAAAAGACGTGCTAAGATATCTCAATAATTTTATTTCTACATGAAAGCCTGTACCTTAATCTACTTTACTACATAATTTCCGTCAGTATTGAGGCACTTGTCATAACGTTGTACCGGTTTTTGAATGCCCTCCGCATAGAAGTTTGCCGCCTGACTTTTTAAAAACTGCATCACCAATGTTTTGACTTCGTCATCGTCTTGAAGACACTGACCGCCAAGGTGTTTCTTCAAGTGCAGGAACAGATGGTAGTCACTGGGCGACAGATCAGGGCTGTACAGAGGATGACCTAGAGTTTCCCAACGAAAAGATGTGATGAGATCTTTGGTCTGATTATCCACATGCGGACGGGCATTGTCATGCAGCAAAACGATGCCCTTGCTCAACTTGCCACGTCTTTTGTTCTCGATTGAACGGCGCACATTGTGCAATGTCTTACAATAAGCTGCTGCATTGATTGTCTCATTACGAGGCAGAAATTCCACAAGCAATACTCCTTCGGCGGCAGACTTCTATGAGGTGGGCATTCAAAAACTGGTACAACGTTATGACAAGTGCCTCAATATTGACGAAAATTATGTAGTAAAGTAGATAAAGGTACAGGCTATCATGTAAAAATAAAATTATTGAGATATCTTAGCACGTCTTTTTTAAATTTCAAAACGGTACTTACTTAAAAAACACGCCTCGTAAGTCTAGTATAACTCAGTATATACCAAAGTAAGAAATAAAAAGAGCGGTTTAAAATAATTGACATACTAGAAAAAAAAACGTTTGAGCTTATTTCACTAATTTTAATGCATAATCCTCAGTCGCAGGGATTTTTTGTGATTCAAATTTAAAAAAATGTAGTTTCTATAGATGTTTTTTTAACATCCAGAGTGTTTCTTTTAGATAAACTTTTGCACATCAAATAGCAGGGTTGCACTGGATAATTATCGTGATAATTATCTTGATAATTATCGAATAATTATCAGAGAAAATAATTATCTTGATAATTAGCAACCCTGTCAAATAGTGAATTAGTGTAATTTATTTTATAGTTAATATAAACGTGATGTGCCATGTGGTGTCCAGCAGAGTAGAATAGCACCAACATTTTTCACTTGAGGCGACTAATGATAATGGAGCCATTCGTCATACCACCTTCGTATCGAATCATAAACCATAAATCCGGAGCAGCGTTATCCGAATTATGATAATGCACTGCGATCGTGAGATAATGGCAAAACCCCCCTTTTTGGCAGAGGCTCCCGTCTAGTAGTGGACATCCTTGTGCCGAGATGATAAATGAAAATAACATTGTTCAAGAAACATTTTTAGAGTACGTTTTTTACTGATAAGAAGAACGTGCGGAAGAACCTCGTCAGCTTTAACAGAAGTAACGACATTTAAAATTTTATACATCGTCGCCATACATAATCTACAAAAAAATCTATTAACACAATAATTGTAGTTTTTTGACTTCATGACGTAGTTAATTATAACAAAGTATCAATCAATTTATATTTGCAAAGCTCTTTTATTTTTTTATAACTATATTTTCAACGATTTCCTTAATTGGACAACTCAATTGTATTATTGTCAACCTAGACGTACGAGGTATAGTTTCGCGTGCTGAAATTATGACGAAAAAATTACAATATTTTTGATTAAGTACCGTATAAAAATCATAAAACTAAAAACAATTTCACGGTAAAGACACGGTGGATCAAACGTTTCGTTTTTTCACATGAGATTCTAGTTCCAATTATGAATGAGGTAAAACGAGCAAACTGAATTTTGTCACGCTAGGTTTCTTGTCAAAACCGCCTGACATTTGAAATGAGTCACGCTAGTCTCTGCCAAGAGGCGTGTCTGTTGCGAGCGCCAGCGCACCGTCGAAAGCCATTGGCCGTTAGTTACGTCACAACATTGCCAGTTACGCCCTTATATCGGATGTGAAGATAAACTTTCTCATTTGGAAACTAAACCAAACGAACATCGCAATATTAAAAAGGATATTTCCCTCATTTTACTAATTTAACTAAAGATATGAAATCTATCAGATTTATATAAACAGTACAGTCAACCAATTTGATTCCTAGGCCACTCTAGTACATTTTGCACTTTACTACAATTAATCATTGTATTGTTACATGTAGCTTGTCAACCTATTATAACGTTATAATTCTCTAGAATTTAATTACGGCTCTATGGTGGCCGAGAAATCAAAATGGTTGACGTATAACAGTGATTGCGAACGACATTAAACTGTTGTTATTAAATATTTTGTTTGAATTACTTGCTTCTGTAAGTTTTTTTATAGATATGTGTATCATTATCGTTATTTGACGACATTATCTTTAAGAAATATAGTATCTAGATAAATCTAAAACTACCAAACAAATAAAACATACAACCTCAAAGCAAGCTACGCAAAGCGAATTACCAAGTTATTATGAAATATGTCAAATGCAGTTGCATGATCAAAAAGCTTTAACTTCGAGTTCAAGGTTAATTCGACAAATTTGACAGTTGATAGTTAGTGGATAGTCCGGTTTTTGGAGTTAACTGGAATGACGATATTAATTGAATAATTGATTAATCCTAATTAATATTGGTCAACAGCGGTTCCGATTATCTTTTCCTACTACGCGATGTTGATGAGAAGTTAATTAATAGGCGGGAAGAAATTAACTAATATAGTGAATGTTATAGTCTATCAAACAGAATTAAATAGGATTTTGAATGTGTTCCAGAGTACATTTCTAGCCGAAAATTTGTACACCAATTCTTGTTAATACAAATTGGAGACATATTTGTATTGTATTTTCGTCTGCAAGTTGATTACTCATATGTAGTTTTTATATTAAAAAAATTGTACACTTGCCAACTGAGTTGTATAGACTTGACGTTGACAAACAAAGGAGTTCCGATCATAGTAATTAAGTCATAACTACTTGTATGTCGAACTTTGGGATTTAGAAATACTCATAGTTAGCCACTGCTATGCTTTGACACTTTATTTCCCACCGCCCTGGGCAAGATTTGAATTTTGTACCACTCCCCCACCTCATTTAAATGATTCATCATTTAACATAGATTTAGGAATTCAGTTTTTTTGTAGTATAAAAAGCAGAATTCCCCACGCAGTGTTTTGCTGTCCGGTCCTGAAAAAATATGGTAAATTATTTTTTTAAACGACGTCCTCTATTGGGATAATATAAAGAGTAGCAATATTTTCGGTCATCACTAATTTACCAGTATTCACTGAACTGTGAAATACATCGCTATTTAATTGCATATTTTTTCGGTATGTCTTCATAGTCGACGTGTCCTAGTAGCTTGCAGGCTGTGGGTCTGAGCGTGCCTTACTAAAATCTACGTTTCTGACAGCATATCAAAATGGGATTGTTTTAGTTGTGGTTAAAGGTATAAAATGTAATTTCCGCCCGTTTTGACTTAAATAAGAGGTAACGCTGTCTAAAATTGGATTTGTTTAATGTTAACGTACCTAATATAATGCTCAAGACAGTTACCTGCATCGCTCATGAGTCGAGTGATAAGAGAAATTAATATTTTATTCAAATTATATGACTTGAATACTATTTTCATTCGATTATGCAGGAGCTAAAAAACCTAAGTTAAAATAGAATTTTATAGTTGTCTTATGAAGATTTTTGTATAATGCTCCCGTGTTCGATTACTTGAAGAGACGTACGTTTATATGATGAGTACTGATGAACATGATAAGCATGGGTCATGACTGTTTACATAATTTTATTTAGGTGTTTTATCCGTTATTTCCACTGATCAAACAAGCTCTGCTTAGTTTGAGCCTAAATAATTGTCTTAGTAATGCATAAAAATTTTTTATTTTATTTATTAGTTATAAAAGAACGAAAATATTACTTTTGGTACTGAGTGTGCGTACGCAGTCGTTTTATCAGTAAAAAGGATTAGAGGAATACGTTATATTAAACAATGTCAACAATGGAAAACCATCCGTCTCTAAGATAGCGTACTTATGTTAAATATATAAGTGCAACTTGAATTATATTCTACTCGCTGTAGTAGTTTGCGCCATTCTACTTGATAATCGAGAGAATTTTCCTTGATGCAAGCTAGATCTATTTAACGGCTTTTGCATTGAGATTATTGCTATAGATAGATCGCATGATATTTAATAATAATAATAACATTCTTACATTCACAACAATTAGCCTAGCCGAAAGTAAGCTCTTAAGGCTCCTCTTTTAGAAAGATTTAAAGTCGTTGACGTTGAGGAACCCTTCGGCCCACTATTGGATGCAGAATTTTGGTTAGGATATCACAGTAACGGAAAACTGCCTTAGTATAATTTTTTTGTCTTAGACTGATAACACTTACCTGCTTTTTATTGCTAATTCATCAAATAAACCTGTCGCACCAAGCGCTTTTCAACATCCTTCATAATGCGCACAGCAAAGGAGTGGAACTCCCTCCCTGCGTCTGTATTTCCGAGAACTTATAACCCGTCCATTTTCAAAGCCAGGGTGAAAAATCACCTTCTGGGTTAGCTTGTTCCATCGTGTATTCTGTCTTGGCCCCCGGGCTTGATTGGGATCAAGAGCAAACCCATCCTAAATAAAAAAAATAACAAATAAAAAGTTTAATCAATATCAAGTTTAATTTGAGATTTGGCGTTTGTGGACTTCTAATGCTTTTAGTGAGAGCTTAGGACCCTCAGCCTTTTCCCCTGTATCCGCTACTGCTTCGGGCGCCACTTCACATTTCAAGATTACTTCTACTAGCAAGCAGCCTATTTTGTATTCAGCTTCTTAATTTGGCTACACCTGTAGTCGTTAGCATAGGTGGTTGGTTATATTGGCACATACTGCTTCCTTAAGCAGTTAACGATACTATTATTGTCCCAACTGTTGGAACACCTGTGCTGATGATGATTACTATGTTATTCTTCTGGGAATTTTTTTTCTAGATTTCTTAGATCCGACTCTGTAAGAATTTTTCTTCTAAATGAAATGAATACTTCAATCTATACTTTCCTTTCAACACTCAAATAGAATCAATCTGCGTTTCTTATTGCATTATTTTCGCTACGAATAAGATCTGTTTTCAATGGAATCGTGTAATAGATAACTCTCTATGTCCTGTATTGTTCGCAACATGTGCTATTCCCCTTTATTAGATGACACACTGCGCTTTGTCTGACGTGGAGCGAGAATGAATGGAATAGAATGGATCCGTTTGTGGCGTTTTTCGACAAATGACTGCTTATTGAGCTATGAAGAATAGCGTTTCAATCGTAGTCCTTATGTGCTCAGTTTTGTAACAATCCTCTTTTATTGTGAATGTGGTTTATGCAGTTTTGATATAGGAGCAAAGGAGAAGTATGACGCAAATAACTTATTTATAGTTAGTTTTCTATTCTATTATGACAGCTAATATGTTATACATAGGTTCTAGAAGTTGGGTGGCTTTAATTGTGTTACATAATATTGTAGATGAGGTTAAATTAAGTTAAGCTAATTTAAGCTATTATACAATAGGTTTCAATATGCTTCAATCAAATCGCAGGTAATAAAATGCTATAAATAAACAACAATACTATATATGTGTGTGTATTTTAATAAGAGTTTACAAGTAATAAATACTTTAGTTCGCATTTTGAGAGTAGTTGATTAGCCAGGTAAGTATATTTAATATAGTCTGGCTTCGAACAATCTCTTTTTCTATACCACGTGGAAAATAATTTATCATGAACTTGAAATAAAAAGCGCCGTCTTTTGCATATAAATCTTCAAGACATTACCGATCTAAACAGAAGGACAGTTTGACATTGTTTATGTAAATACGCCGCGGGGTTCTGTATTAGATTATGCAAAACCTATTCGGATATTCTGACTTGCTATTCGTAATCGTGCTTGATTTGAAATGCTTCATTCTATATATTTTCATGGTTAATGTGAATGGATGAGTTCTATTTTTAGTGGTGTATGTAACGACTATATAATTTTTATAAAGCTTGTTTGTTATTTTACTGGAATTTAGTGTTGTTGTTATTTTATCTTATCGTCTTTAGAACTAAGTTCTAAGGGTGTTATGGTCCGTGTCTATACCGTCCTGGTCCTGAGGGACGTCATCGACACAGCAGAGCGGCTGGGGCAGGGAGTGTTTGGTCCTTAGGCTCCTGCCAAACGTTTTCGCAGGAGTGATTAGGAGCATGTCACTACGGAGCACCGGTGTGGGCAGAAGCCGCTGGGACCTCGGCGATGGCAGATCTCCGATGATCCCAAAGGGCGATTTTACGAGGGTACAGGTGATGTCACGATCGGATGCTTGCACGCTCGCAGGTACGAGGTGTACATGGGTACTGGAGGCATGCGTCCTACGAGAGGTGTGCCTACGAAAGAACGAGGCCCGGGTGCGAGGAGATAGGTTCGCACCCGAGGAAGCCCGGCAAGAGAGGAAGCAGGTGGAGGAGAGGCTGATGGGGGATTGGGAGGCGTCCTTCAGCAACCTGCCATTTGGTTAACACACCCTCTAAGCACTAGGGTCCATGCTTCGAGAGTGGTGCGGAAGGTGCCATGGGTCGTTGACCTTCAGGCTGGCGCAGGTCTTTACCGAACACGGTGCTGTACCGGATTCGTGCTTGGTTGGATGGCGGCTACGGAAGCCCCCCGGGAATAACCCCTGGAGGACTTTTGCAACCGCAAATGTCCTGTATCCGGTGGACTGGAGGTGGTTGGGAAGTGCAGTATTCCTCTTGTCCACCGAAGGGGGGCCTGCTGTTGTCAGATTAGGAGACCGACATCCGCATTGTACTTGATCCTTAGGCGTGCGGAGCGTTCAGGGCGTCACTGTTCGCTCCGATGCCTCCGTCCCCCATGGAGCAAAGGTGGATCCGCCAAGGGCGGAGACACACTGGTCGGGATCACGGATGCATTTTTATATAGAATAAAGTTTGAAGTTAGTTCAATATTATCAAATAAAAAATAAAATACATAATATAAACGTCGAGCTTAAGTGTATAACAGTGTAAACTCACTTAGTGTGTTGTATGATGGGGATATGGGATTGGAAATGAGGGAAAGGGTTTGTTTGGTTTCTCATTGGTACAGGTTGATAAATCGAAACGTGGAAGTGGACGGAAGAACAAAGCAAATTGAAGCGTTTTTTGGCCAATCAACCTCGCTTTTATACTTGGAAACTTTTATAAAGGAATCCAATCAAACAGAGCATGCGTGCTTGGACACTTCATCAAATGAACCTGCTTTTTTGTTTCTATTCGTTGAATTTTGTTGTACTTATATTTCCGCAAAAGAACTGTGAAGCGAGTGTTTGTTACTTATCAGTTCACACCTCTTTGAGTCGTGTTGATGAATGGCTGTTAATGGAAATTGTCTTTCTTCTTAAGCTTGCTAATCCAGTCCAATTCGAGCGGACGATCAATTATTATTTCCTTTAAGATTAAAATCACGACCAGTCACAACTGCTCGTGATTTTCTTTCTCTCTTCTCTTCTCTTTTTCTTTCTTTCCTATCTTTTTATCTCTCTTTCTGTCTACCCTCTTTCTCTTGTTCCGTTTAGGCGAGATGTATCCTTAGCTTCGACCACCGGATGTGATAACGACCAATAACAATAACAAGTCATTGCAAAATTTATATAATTACAAAGAGTTTACTTAAAATTTAATAAAAAAGAATTTGTTAGAGAGAAGTTGTTAAAATTCTGCTGCTTGATATATTGAATACTTTTTATTTAATTTATGATAATTACCTAGTTGAAGTTTATTAAACAAATTTACATCGTATAATATCGAGAGAGGTGCAATTAGGACGTGTCTATGAAATTTATATTTATTCAGTGTCTGGTTTTATTTTATAGTAATTTATGGCAGAGCAAAACTTCGATATGTGCTCAAATCACTGTCTGTCAGTATCAGTCTGCAAAATTGCAGTATAAGATTTAATTTAACCAGTAGAAATAATAAAAACAAAAGACAAGCTTGTCGTTCCTTGTATTGTTATTTTATTATTCATATTTACTGTGCTGTATATACAATGAAGTAGGTTTATTCATTCATTCCTTTTCAATTTATTTCAAAGAATAGATATTTGTAAAATTGAATTGACAGGATATCTCTTGCATTGATCGAACATTTCCAAACAGGCATATCTGATTGAGTAGGGCGTCGATGATTAAGATTTTTTTTATAGGGACAAACCAAAAATCAAAGTCATGACTCCAATTTTGAAGGATACTCAAATTAAAAATAATATTTATTTGAATTGTGTTATTTCTAAGATGCTTATACCAAACCTTCAATTTAAAAGCTGTAGAATATGAGTTTCAGTGCTATATAATTGTAGTATATATTTTAGATTCTATGACGGTTGTCGCTTCATTATTTGCCTTTATCGGTTTTTTTTATATTGAATGACTTCGCTCTTGACCCCAATTAATCAAGACAGAATCTACGATGGCGCAAGCTAACCCAGAAGGAGCCTTTTTACCCCGACTCTGAAGATGAATGGGTTATAAGTACTCACAAATATAGACGCAGGAAGGGATTTCAATCTTTGCTGTGTGCTTTATGAAAGATGTTGAATAGCGGCTTAGGAATAGCAACAAGAACGGGGTGTAGTCCGCAATGAGTCCTGGATGTTCGAGGGAAGAAGTAGGATGGCGGTACGAGCTCAAGCAGCTCCTGAGCACCTCTCTAAAGTCTATTGCTATCACCTGATAAAAAAAGCGTAGATATTACGGGTTGTAATCTACCAGGCGGGCTTAATGTGGATTGATGCGTCCTATGTGGGACCAACGGCTTAACGTGCTTCTGAAGCAGGGAGGAGCTCATAACAATTTAGTCACCTCTTGAAAGACAGGCCCTAGAGAAAGTTGCTTAACCTCCGCAATTTTTTCCACAAATTTTAATATAAACGCGATTATCAATGCGACATCGAACTCATCTTTATCCTTGTTTAACTGAATACTAACTAATATAAGTATATAAGTTCTTATGAAAAAAAAATTGTGAGTGAAAAATTATTAATCATATTAATTTTATTTTAATATGGCAAATATACCTATACTTTTCTTCAATACCTTGATTCATGGCATTGGTCATTTTTAATGTGTGGATTTTTTACACGAAAGCAAAAGTTACAATTTTCATAAAATGTTTACTTTTCTGATGAAACAGATGTTTATAGCGATATCCATACAAACCCAATAGTGTAGACACCTTTCGATGAGAAATTTCCGATAAGAAAATAATGAAGAAACTTAAATACAAACTCTTGCGGCCGTCCAACTGATAGCTATCTTCCCCGTAGATATTTTACACTCCAGTTTTCCAGCCATTGCTATTTTCGCCTCTTGGGAATTTTCAATTCCAACGATTAATTTGGTAGAATCGCAAGTTTACTGCGAATCAAATATTTTTACCAGCAATCGAATCCATTAAATCAAATTATATTAAACAGAGAGGTGAGTGGGATTTGGTTAAATCCGTACTTGTTCCGCTTATTCCTAATTTGGAAATTCCTAATTATTCATACCTAACTTTAACCTAACTTAATCGGAATATTTATTTGATACGACCTTTACCAGAAGTATTAGTGTCGATAACATCCAGTCCTTGGATTCGACATTGAATATATTACATACTTTTATTGTGAATAATGTATGTCACCTTTGGTGATCGCAAGAGGTTTTAGGTATTTTGGTTGAGTTTATAAAAATATAATATATTCATATTCATATTTTGGCGCTGTTGCAAGCGCCATGATCACGGAGCACCAAGGCACATGGTAACAATCCCGTAAATAACTTATATTACTATAATGTAAGTGACCATGAAAGTTTTTAGTTTCTATATAATATAAAATATTTAATTCCGTGCTATGGAAGAAAACTGTAATATCGATTTAAGTCTTTTGATGAGTGAAATAATTGCTTCGCAGTTTTTTACTATATATGTATCTCGTTTATCTTGATTTATTAAAAAAAAACACTGAAAACGTTTGCCAAATATAAATATAAGATTGTCAACTAATTATTTATTAATAAAATCACTAACTCTTAATGCCTTGGACGATGTACGTAATATTGAAAATATCCGATTGATTTACCTAATACCATATCTAAGCCTAACTTTTAGTTGACTGTACGTTTATTTATAATGAGTAAACAGATCGTAGAAATAGGTGACAAATTTGAATACATTCATAGTTTTTGACAGTTAAATCTTGAGATAAATTCAATAAATCTAATATTTTATTTGCATGAGAACACAGTAAAGGTTTCTCATAAATAAAAAATTTAATCATTGTTGGCGTGCGTGCAAATTTTGTCAGTGGAACGTAATAAAATTAATGTTAATGTATGAATTCATGGTCAAATTAAAAATCAAATAAATTGCTTGCACAATAAACCTAATAATAATTATTACTTGTTAAATCCACACATTAATTTAGAATATTTAAAAGCAGTATCTATTCATTCGTTTTGTCACTTTTTTAATAAACTGATTCTTATCTGAATTGTCGCGTAGCTAGTCATAAATTCTTTTGGTATTAGCTTCTACCCGTGGCTACGCTCCTGTTAATTTAGACTGCCGATTTAAAGTTTAAATAAAAATAATATTTCTATCCCTCGGGAAAAGTAAGGACTTTATTTCTGGATGAAAGGAACTTTGTTATTTTTTGTACCCCTGAGATATGTGCAATCAGTTGCACAATTTCATGATAATCGGTTGAGTTGCTAAGGCGTGACAGTGTAACAAACAAGCTCACTTTCCTATTTACAATATTAGTAACTATAATTTTATTAATACAGAGACAAACAAGAAACCTAAATATAGGCAGTATTTAGTAACCATTCCTTTCATTTAAATAGGTTGCTAAACGCTTGCTGTCAATTTTAAGTGAAATAGTTGATACAGTTATTCTCTCTGACCATTCTGTTTGATAGTTCCAATGACTCGCTGAAATTTACTTGCCCTTTTAGTCGCAGAACTGTTATTTTAAGCACCAGAATTATCTTTTATCTGTCCCACGGTAGATGCTATTGACAGAGACTAATGTTATTTCCCAACTGACACTGCAAGCATACAACTAAGGTTAACGGACACAAGGTATGCGGCCAAAAATAATTTCTGCATTTCGCCGTGTCTACAACTAATTATATCTTCTATCGAAACGTCTCTCACAATCTTTATGGAACACGCAATATAGTTTATTATCCATTACTCCGTTTCGCACTTTAGTTTTAAAAGCGGACAATGCAAGGCAGCTATGATAGACGAACTTAATGCTACCGTCATTCCGTTACGGATCAAATAGTAAGATGCAGTGTGACACGTTGATTTAACCGGTGCATGCAGCGTACGTTACCGTTGACGTTTAATGCTAATACTTTGTAAACCTCTGGATTTATTGGCACATCGTCAAAGCCGTTGCAGTTTGTGACATTTTTATGAGATGTTTGTGTCTTGTTTAATTTAATAGTAGACTTCTTCGACGGTTTAAAATTTTATCCGTATCTAAGTCTAAGTAAATAAAAATTACTTCATTTGTTTACTCTCTATGGTTGTTATATCGTACAGTTGATTTAGTTACTTTGTCTAAAATGCTTTTTCGGCAAAATGAGATTTCTGTCCGGAAATCCTGTGTACAACAAATCCAATGTTTCCTAGTTCGTCTCTAATGGAACTCAGTTATGCAAGCCTTGCATTTTTTATCAGAATGGAAGCTGCAAGTCTAAAGCTGAGAGATTTAAGTGGGATTGAACAAAGTTTGTTGTCTTTGCTAGGGGGGAATTTATAATCATTTGCTTTTGTATTTAAAAGCAAAAACGCTAAATAAATATAGTACGGTTCTATATTCTGAAATAAAAAAATCAGTCTTCATGTTTGATGCTTCCTATTCCTACTGAATTATAATAAATATTCTTTCAATTGAATTCAAAGTGACATTTTCATTTCTGAGAAACTTACTATTCACTATCCGTTTGTAAAGACAAAAAAAAAACATTTCTACAAGATGCCAAAGTAATTGGCAAGAGATGCCAACTGCAATATTCAACGGGGAAGAGACATTTATTACATTTTAAAATCATCACTAGAATCCAGCAAATCCAGTTAACTAGTTGCGAGATTGTGTACAGTTCTGTAAGTTGTGAAGTTTTGTTCTCGTTCGGTATTTCAGTAAAATTGCTTTGTAATATTGTGCGGATTTCCTTTGATTATTTTAAGTATTTCAACATTCTCAATTCTTTCTTAGAATATGACTCGATGGGTCCGATTCGAAAATTGAGTATTGATCCTAGAAATCTTTTAAGTAATTACTTACGTGCCAAAAATATGAAGAATTTATTTCGGTTCTGACTTGGTTTCTGATCTTGAGTGCCCGGTGGCTGGTTTTATCAAGTTCAGGTTATTGTATTGTTAATATAGACAATCTAATTCTTCATCACAAATACATCACGACATGATCGTAATTTGGTAATCTTCTCCTCAAAAAGATAATCGTTCTTCTGGGAACAATCTTGTAAGAGAATGCACCTCTTGTTAAGTGTGTTATCCATTTATTTTAAAATTGTTTTGTTGATTTAACTAGTCACAAGGACTTGGTTTACATGTCATAATCAAAAAGATTACTAACAAACAAAATCATTTGATTATATTATATGACAGAATAATAAGGTAAATTAAGAATTACTTTTAGACAAATGAAAATGACAGTCGTTTTCATTACTAATGGCGTACTATAGGGGTGCCAAATGTAGATGCAGGAGCACAGAGATGTTATTCTGTGCTAACTTTTCTTCGTAATGGATGACGAAGAGAAAGATATTTTTTCAAATAATGGTTTCCATTTCAGTATTTGTAACGGTATAAGTATTATATTAATATTCAATAAACGGCAAAATATCACATTTTCCTATATTTCTAAATCAAATGTATTCATGTTAACACGATCTGGGTTCTTTTCATTTTACAAGACCAATATTTAATATAATATAAAAAATATACTCTTTATTAAATACCTAAATAACATAATGAAAAAGATATTTTAAACTATTGATAAAATTAGGTTGTGCTTGATATGTTCTTCAAATTCTGAGTTGTATAAATTCAGTGACATCCCTAACAAAACAATTTCCATCACCCTTTCCAAAGTAAACAGTGCAGCTACTCACTGCGCTGCAGGACTAAATTATCATATGAAATGTGGCCCACATTTAGATTCTGTATTAATATTTATTAGCCAAAGGTTTAGCCGTCCACTTATTTGACATTTACTGCACGCATATCGTCTAGAAATGACGCAATCAGTTTATAATTATCTTGAATAAAAGTATAAAAGAAAAAAATTGGTTGTCTGTAAAGTCGGTTTACGGACGATAATGTCATAAGAAAACATTGATGAAAAATTGCATACTTTTACAATTTTTAGATAAATTAACATTTATTTGCACTCGTAAGTTCATATATTTCTTGTACTTAAGTTATACAACAATACCAATATTAATTACTAGTTACAATGTGCTATTTACAATTTATTTACAACTTATATACATGTGTGATATTTAAGATCCTCCCAGTTCACTTTTTATACAATCGTTTACGAGTCATAAAAATATTGAAAAAATGCAAAAACAAAAAATATATGTCTTTTTCATCCTAATCGATTATAAAAACATTTGTAAAAATGTTTCTTTCGAATACGAGAGGATGTTCCGCTCATTGATGAGACAACGCTGGCCTACAAGGTTTAAACCAGAAAAGTACTGGAACGTTTCGACAGGTGTTTACGAGGCTCGGTAGCTCAATTGGTAGAGAGGGCTTCCAAAGGTTGCGGGTTCGATTCCCGCCTAAGAATTTACTTGTGAGTCGAGTCGATTTTATCTAGTATTTTCTCTATTCAAATAATATTTTTTTACTACCTTCTTTAATACCCATTATTTTGTTAAGATAAACACATGTTGCCATATCTTATATGCGTCATGTAATTTAAAGTTATTACTGCATTTCTACGTAGGTGTCAAAAAAGTGGATTGCAAAATTTAAAAATACCCATTACATTTATTCGTTTTCTTCGTCGTCAACAGCCATTTGTGGTTCCTTGCTGAATATGACCCTCCTAGCTTTCTGTAGCTATTAACTATCGGTCTGTTTTTCATCCTGCCGACTGCCACTCAACTTGCAATCTGTAAAAACAATCGAGAACATTTCCGATCACTCTTTAAATAGCGCTTTACCGCGTGTTGCGAGATTCTGATGTATTATCGTATGGTTTTCAACCCAGTTCGTGATGCAAATACGAGGTAGAATTGAAACAATTTTGTTGAAATTGGTTTCGTGATATTTTCGTTGCTTGTTTTGAATTCGGATAAAAGCTTCATTCATCATTTTAGCCGAAAGACGTCCACTGCCAGATGGACGACTCCAAAAATGGGGTGGTTTTCTGTAGTCTCCTTTACGGCACCATTAAGTGTGATGGCTATAAATTGATATGCTTAAGGTAAATTTCCAGTGTATTACCTTGTTGTTGACTGTAGAAGTTAAATGTTTAATGGAAGAAAATCATCAATATGAAACCATTCAACTCCGGTATAAATTTATCTTACTTCATGCTATAAGATAAATTATCTTAATAGAAAAATCCTAAAAAATATCGACTCGGGTCACAAGTGAATTCTCAGGCGGGAAACGAACCCGCAACCTTTGGAAATCCGGTCCAATGCTCTCCCAATTGAGCTACCGAGCCTTGTGAACACTCGTCGAAATTTTCTAGTACCCTCCTGATTTTACGCTGTAGGCCAGCGTTGTTTCATAAATGAGAGGAACATCCTCTCGTATTCGAAAGAAACATTTTTACAAATGTTTGGTCAATCGATTAAGATGAAACAGCCATTTAAGTTTTATAATTTTTTATATATTTAATGCATTTTCAATGCGATCTTAAGCGGGAATCCCGCCTGAGAATTCACTTGTGACCCGAGTCGATTTTTTCTAGTATTTTTCTATTATAATAATTTATCTTATAAGATCGCATTGAAAATGCATTAAATATATAAAAAATTATAAAACTTACTTCATGCTTCTTCACTTTGTTTTTTTTTACGTTTTAGAAAACTTGAGCGTAACTAAAAATCCAATAAAAACTAACGTACTTGATAAATAGATATTCAGTCTCTTTCTGAGTGAGTGTATTATAATTTAATCCAAGTAAGAATAAATCAATCTCAAACTCTTAATAAGTAAGAATAATAAGTTTCGTTAACGCTAAGTCATACATATACTGTCGTGTACCTATTGAACAAAGTAGACGCTTTGCTGCTAATCGAATTTGAACGAGTTTTGCAAAATTACCAAAGAATTTTTGAAAGACCTTTTATTTATCAAAGTAGGTATATAACAAACCTATAAACATCAGAAAGTTTAGACTTTAACATTTTATAGATATATCAAGTCAAATATTTAAATTTTATATGTGGTTGATGTTATGTTCAAATCAAATCAAATCTTTATTGCCAACCAAGTGTACACTGGTCTTAAAATATAAATAGAACTTAAACTTAGTCGCCCTTTTCGGACACAGCAAATAAGTCGAGGGCTGCTCACTTTTTGATTACTTATAAATTATAAAATTTAATTATATTTTATTTTCAATTACAAAGTAGAAAAATATTACATTATATTAGGTATATATATTTCAAATTGGGCTGATCGTAGCATCAATATAAAATTAAGAGGGAAAATTCATAAACATTTAATTTAGGTATTCATTGATAGAATAGAGGCATTTATCAATTAAATAATCTTTCAATCTGTTTTGGAATGCATTAAGGGTTCTAATATTTTTAACATGTGGTGGTAATTTATTATAGATTTTAATAGACATGTAGTATGGACTGCAGTTTAGCATTTTTATTCTAGACTGAGGTAGGTGAAGCCTGTTTTTGTGCCGTTATTTGTGTACTTGGGCGTGCTAACGATTTAGCCGTTTAAATTCTCATTTCTAAAATAAATACGACGTAACTTTGACGATTGTTTGGTCTAATGAGGCACATTGAAATCAACGTGACGTCATTTCAGAATTATGAATGAGTGAACCATTTTCTAGAGAAGTAGGGTAAGGTAAATAAAGGTGGTATCATCGAGGGAAGTTGCCCATTAGCACGACAATGCTACGACTCGCGCGATTAGGCGAGGGGTTTGACGACTGAGTGGGGTAAACATCGCCATTGTTAACTACTCGTTGCACGGACGTTCGCGTATATTTACGTATTACGTATAGATATCACTTTGTATGGAAAACAGTTGACCTCGCATACATTGATGGTACAGACACTCGAAAAACTACACACAGATCTTTACTTAAAAATTTATCTTGCTTTTCGCCCGAGGTTTGATCCGCCTAGTGTTCGTTGTAACAAAACTTTACGGCACTAAAAGTATCTAATCTATAATCTAAGATCACAGTGTGTGTTTGTCTGTCCGCTCTTTTTCCATTGTATCAATAACGTTACCATAGCAACGCGTTAACCGCAAGTAGTTCGTCTACCGGACGCTAGATGGCGCTAACGGAAAAAATATTTAATAATAGAAAAAATTTAAAGAATTTTGTCCACCCGTGCGAAGCCGGGACGAGCCGCTAGTTGAGTAACAAACATATTAACTTTCCAAAACATTCACAAAAAAAAGTCACGTTTCAAAAGTCACTCAGTCAGTCAAAAGTTTCGAAAAAAGTCACAAAGTACTGCCAGGTCAGAACTGTATATAGGAAGGCTCGTAAGTTCTACGTTTTTCACATCCTATCTGGCGCCATTGTTGACTTTGTCGTGATGCAAGATGATATGGCGTTTACGGTTAGTTTTACTAAGTTCGTCAACAACAACAAAGCAAAAGAAAACATGTGTATAGTTTTTTTTTGAAGAAGAAACAATTACCCTCTCAAACGTTTCCTTGCTATTTTGGTTGGTTTTGGCTCTTCTTGAAAGACTCGTATGGCTCGAGGCTGCTTTTTTTTGGAATCGTAGCAATAAATTCGTGTTTCATCGCTTGTTAGTATGCCTCACACCAAATTTGACGCCCCTTCGTTGAATTTGGTAATTAATTCAATTAAAGATTTCCGTTCCTTTTAATTCCCATTTTGTAACAAATGTCCGTCTTGCGATAACTTAAGTAATCAATCATATCGTCCTTCTTCGCAGTCTTTAGTCATTTTTCAAATATTATTTTTATTTATATTCTTAGTTAAATGCTTCATTTGATGGATAAAAACTCTTTTAGTCTCTGTCGTACGAGAGATCGCAAAGGACTTTGTTCAAAATTGGTCTCGCATTTTTACAATATATATTTTTTTATTAATTACGTTATTTGTGTTTTAATTTGCTAGATTTATCAAAAGATTATTTTACATAACAGATCGTTATTGTTGTTTTATATATTGTTAAAAAATATTATTCTAAATATCAATATTACTCATGTACCTAATCTGGCATTTTTCTCATGTTTTCCATTTATTGTGTTATGGGTACTCATTTTTCGTACTCGCATTTCTTGTTTCAAATTGATGGGCTTGCAAATATTATTTCAAATGTATAGTTCGACAAAGACAATGTGGTGTGTTGTGTCCATTTATGTTAAAACTGCAATTATTTATGTTAAAATATTTGTTTTATTGCATGAATTTTACTTAATCTACACAATAGTAATAAAATACTGTCATAAAATAAAAAAAGACATTGTAAAGTTTCTTGGTATTCTAACATTCCTAAATTTTTAAGTTTTACTGGTTATAATCGGTTGACAATTTTACATTTATTTAATTTTATTAGTTTAACTGAAATCAACTTTAATTTTAAGTAATAAAGATACAGAAAACAACAAGATGCAAAAATTTATTATTATGCATCCCGCATTAAAGTTATTTTTAAAAAGTACATTTCAAAGACCTTCGTCACTAAGTATGAACAAAAGTAAACAGAACAATGCGTACTTGCAACATCAAAATAAACATTATAACTGATTATTTAACCTTCGCTGCCATACGACTTATTGATTTATGGAAGTGCGTACAGACCACATGTTAATTTCGTAAGCACCTATACATATTGATTAAATTAAATATGTACTAACATTACCCAGATCTTGAAATTTTAAATTAATTTTCTATAAAAATAAAATATGTGAACAGATAATTTGTAATTAAAGGAAGAGATGGGTAAAGTTTTTCATAATCTTTATACAATAAGTTTATTATAATAAAAATAAAAGACAATGGACACAAGAACAGGAGATTTTTTTATCCTAGCCGTCCAGAAACCGTCCACTGCTGAATGGAAGCCTCATAAAATAGAGCGGTTTGCCACAGTCTCCACGATTAGCATGCCTGCTAACAAAAGACCATAACTTGGAAAACGCTGCTGTCCATTTTGTGGTCTACGGAAGGGAAATCACAGTATCATAAGTCGTTTACGACACCCTTGATCGTGAAGAGTTTTTTCTTTTATTATTTAGAATGGGTTCGCTCTTGATCCCAATCAAGCCCGGGGGCCAAGGCAAGATCCACGATGGAACAAGCTAACCAAGAAAGAGCCCATCCACACTGACTTTGAAAATGATGGGTCATAAGTTCTCGGATATACAGACGCAGGGAGGGAGTTCCACTGCTTTCCTGTGCGCATTAGGAATGATGTTGCGAAGCGCTTTGTGCAACAGGTGGGAATAGCAATCAAGAAAGGGTGGTAGCCCGCAGTGCGTCTGGATGTCCGATGGAAAAGAGATGGCGGTATGAACAAATGCAGCTCCTGAGAACACTCTCCAAAGTACAGTCTGTAGAAGACCGACAGACAGGAAATTTTACGGCGATGAGCTGAACTGTGAAGCTTGCTCTTCATCAATTTGCTGTCACCAATGAGCCTCAGCTCTGCTATGAATCGTGTCCAGTGCAGCAAGCTGGTGCTAACCTTCCCAGCAAGGCGGAGCAAAAGAAGATTAAACAATGAAAATATCGTGAGAATTACAAATTGCATAAGAGTTTACTTAACATTGACAGTAGGCAGACTAACACATATTAAAGTAGTAAGTAGTAGTTCTTCATTAATTGATATTTATTAAGTACGATGGACCAAATAACTTCTCAGTACTCTGATTAGTTAATAATTTCAATTTTACATAAGCTGAAAATGGTTTCTGAACGTTTAGCCCCTTTTTTTAAAAATGTATTGTTCGCAATTATTTGTAACCTTATTTCGCCTTAGTGACCTCCCGAAAGTATAACTTTAAACTACTTCTAACTTATTTAACAGCAGTTCAAGTTTTTTAAACTTTAGATCAGCAAATAAGACAAGCTCGCCTTGACTCGCCAGGTTTCCGTTGCGGACTGAATCTGTCGATTCTTTAGAACTCTAGCGGGAGATTTTCAAATTCAAGTCTTTGTCCTGATTCATATTAATCGTACTATTTTACCTTGAACTCATTAGTTAAACTCTTAGGATGTAATAGGACTCGTTTATTAATTTCTTTTAATTCTTTCTTTTCATGTGCTTAGCTATAGAAATGCTGATTACTAATAGTATTGCATGTATATTTTCTGAAAAGTTTTGTATTTCTTTATAACATTTTGTTTTTTTTTCGTAGTAATTACATGACACAATTTTTAGTGTTTAATTTGTCGTTACTTTGAAACCTGTAGGAAAAAAAAACAAACAGAAAAATGTATTGAATCTTTGTATTAAAAAATTGCAAAATGTCTAAACATCAACAAATTTTTCTATGTCTATCAATTTTAAATAACTGAATTTTGTTCGAAGATATGGTGTGAATTCTAAATAAACTGAGGTAGTTATTGCATAATATGTATTAATGAAATTATGCTACTGCATTTCTTAATTAAAATCGTATGCAAACCTATTATTAGACGTTCAAACCTACGCATTTTAATAATAGACGTGTTTATTCGTATGTCACATGTGAGCCCGTAATATCTCGACATTTATATAAATTGCTTTTAAACGCAGATGAAAGGGATTTCTCGGTATTTACGTGAATCACTAAGTTTTCTTTGAGTATTTGTGTTTAATGCAACATCATTATAAATTTGTTATATTTTGGGCATTCTCTTAGTGAATTTTATCAACTGGAAATTATTGGAAAATAATTTCAAAAGTGGGATCAAGAGTAGCACTTAGATTTCTTTTGTTGATTTAGCACATTAAATGAAGATTATACTACTAATACACATTTCATAAAGACAATTTAATTGGTGATAACCGCAAAAGCGTATACTTAATCTACGTAGATGATTTAGTTGTTTGCCTCAATGTACCTACTCATATGGTAAACTTAAGCAATAATCATTAATTTGAAAGTCTAATTGTTATGTATTCCTTAACTGTAGTTAGTTGAAACTTTGATCAATCTTTAAGATTAAGTTCGACGAGATTTGCTACATATTTTATCTAATGCATCCCTAATGACGCTTTCAGGTGCTATTAATATCATCTTTAGTGTGATACTTACAGCATTAATTATTAAGTCTGCTCACTTGTATTGTATAAAAGAACTAGATGAAATTGACCGATTAAAATATGTTATAATTTTTTGCTATCTAGTTTGAGTCCAAGGCTATTTTTGAATAATATGATTCCATGGTGGAATTTTTTAAAACATTAAATATATTATCTCCTCAAATTGATACGTAATAGGTACTACATTGAAGGTTGTGTCTGTATTGGTGCCTTAACCGTGTAGTGTCCGGAAGAGTAAAATATCATCACCCTTAATACCTCATGGTCTATAAATGGTGACTAATAATACTGAAGGTTATCAGCATGCACCTCCCGTTGACCTCTAAATGGGCAGTAGAGTTCTCGAATAATGGTTTTTTTACGGCAGTCGCCAACTCGTCTTCAGAGGTGTGTATTTCCATGGAGATGATGGTGATTTGGTTGCTTATTTATTCTTTGTTTGTACTGTTGTAAGAGTCAAATAGTTTTTTGTATGAAATTTCATACAGATTTATAATCATACATCTGGTTGTGTATTAAACGACTATTTGGTCTTTGAATACAAAGTGATCATTTTAGTTCGATTTGAATCTGATAATGATTGATTGTTTATCAATAATGTTAGGGTAAACAAAACGAATTAGATATAAGCATTAGAATCAATTATAAAAAATTGTTTACCCAAGCTAATCATGCAACTGAGAATTCTTACCACGTTGCTATGAAACAGTGTTTCTTTTAGGAAATGAAGATTTATATTTTAGTGCTCTTAGACTGAATTCTTGGCGGTAAAAATAAAAACAGAAAAGAAGCAGGAGATTCTTTGTTTAAAAATTCAGAAGGTGGATAACATTTTTATTGTTATAAATATAAAAATGTCTTATCTTATAAAAAAACCTAGTATTTTAGAAAAAAAGTTTGTGAAACGATTTTATTTCGATTGCTGTGAACCGATTTTTGGAATATGACCTATTTTCATATGTTCACCAAAATTAATGTAAGTGTTCCTTTCGTTGCTGTACAATATCATAAGTGGCCTATATCATAAATGGCGAATTTGTCCTAAATTAGCTGATGTAAAAGACATTTTCCTATCCAAATTTGGTTCATGTCCCGATTAAACAGAAATCACTTATCTTTTCCTTTGCACTTTTCCGGCTAATTTTTTTTTTCATCATTATTCGAATTATTATAAACACCTAAAATATTCATTCAGACGTGTTTTTATCTTATAAAATTATTTATTTTCGTTCACCTGCAAAAATGTTGTCACGTTTATAACTATTATGAGAATTCTATACCATATCTGTTCTATACAATCAAATTGTCAACTAAAACAAAGGCATCGCTAAAATGTACGTAAACGTTATTAACCTAGAAAATAAATAAAGTGAAATATATATAAAAAACATTGTGCCGAGTGACCGCTTCAACGATAATAAATCAACGCTGACAAGTTCGAACGTCACCCGAGTGACTGATGCGATAGACACCAAAATAGAAAATATAGAAAGCCGAAAATATATGGGGTGCGATGATTGTTGAAAAGTCGAAAATTTTATCAGACTATTGGCAACTGAATATATATACACCGATACTTCCATAACCAAGTAGACCGTGTTAAAGAATAAGAAAAATTTCCTTGTGACATATTTTATCACAGATGGTATTATTGTTATAGAGATAATATGCTCTAGTAACTTATCATTGAAGCGTAAATATACACCCAACTATGATCAATTTAAACGAAATATGTTAAAGATAAGTTACTTTTCGACTGTTATTTACCAATTTGTGTCAAGGAACTAAAATAGGTAAGCAGGTATTTCAGAGGAGATTCTTATTTCGGAGAATTTTAAATCTTTATCATCATTTAAAACTTGTATTACCATAGTAATCTAAACTTTAGTCGAAAAGTCTAAACCGGAATGGATTCTACGCAGAAAATCTTAAACTTAAACTCTTTGGTTCGTTTATATAATCTTTTGTATAAAAGATTGTATAAACGAACCAAACGAGTGTAGAATTTGTTCTTGCCGTAAATACGTAAGGTGGTTATATGCGCTCACTAAAAAAATCTTCGTTCCATCCAGTACCGCGATCAGAATTCACATTGCAACGTACATTAGCACCAACTTAAAAATCCAGTGCAGCTTTAGCGCTACTAATGTGATTACTAGATCCTTTTTTAAAGTATTTGTATTCTCATTTTATTTTTGTAGTGAGTAGTAATCTTCTCCTGATACTAAAAAGATCTTTTTTTTTACTTATAAGACCAATTTTACTGTCAAAATTGTCGTCTTTAATTAAAATAAATGTCTTTTTTGATAAACAGCACTATTTAGGACTAATGTTTTACAAATCTACCAGCATTGATGCGATTTAGGAGAACGTGTTTGTTTAGAAATATATACTTCTAATCACGCGTATATGTCTCGCTATATGTCAGGTATGTGTGTGTCGCTATATGTCATGTCATGTATGAAATACATCTTTATATCAGGGCATTAAAATGTAATAGTTTCTCCTTACCGATTGTTGCTGCTTTCATACTGATTGGTCGTTTGGTATAGCTTGGTTTATAATTGCTGATCAGAAAACAAGTTTTCTATTAGAATATACAAACAGTAATGTGTTTGAAATTGTTTTTGCTGAGTGCTGAACGTCGAGGATTTATCAGTAAATATTTTGTTAATATACACCATTAACAAGATAAATTAAACATTGATAATTTATTAATAAAATGTTTTGTATTGTTTCAGGTAAATATTTTATCAAGACGAATTCACCTACCTGTGGGGGAGATCAGAGCTGCTAGTATATACTATATAGTTTGATATAGATTATAGATTAGTGAAAATCATTGTGGCTAAATATGGTCAACAGTCTCTCTATGGTCAAGTCTTAACTACAAACAAGTTACAAGACGGAAAAACAATAAGAGTTGTTTGCATTGAAAATTGTTGGAATTTGCTTTGAAATTGTAAGTGTTATGATACCAAAGGAAGCAGAATAACACAAAAATGTTCTTTATATATAATAATTAAGTCTGGTACAAGTACAAGAGCACATAACTGTTTTAAAGATGTAAAATTAATGCTGGTAAACATGCAACTCTTTGTCAAATTGTAATGATAATTTTGTTGACATCGATTTATTTAAGTTCTTTGTCTTGGGTAGCTCTTAACGTCATTCAAATCTGCTGCATTTTCAAATCTAGTTGTGACACTAATGGTGTCGAGCTCCTAAATTACAAACTTTCTGTAGCATCAGGCATGGCAAAATATTTATAGCACACTTTCCATATGCATATCAAATTTATGCTAAGATAAATCAATTACTGCAGGGTACGTACCTTATTCTTACCACCAGAATGAATCGATGCAAACCTAAACGAAATAATAAGCGTGATAATCATAAATCAGTACACATTTTTCGTTTTTTTTAAATTTAACAAAGAGGAGTAAGTGCAAACAAAGAAATGCACAGCCGCACCATAATTTCCTCGTTGCCACTTTCCTCTGTTACATCGCTGCAGATGAAATTAGACGCCTGTATGTTCAGATACAAAAAAGACTTAAAATAACTATGTTTTTTATATGCTGAATTCCAACAGTACAAAACTTTTTAAACGATAATAAATTTCCGAAGTGCTTTTAAGCCGAATCCTTAAACAGAACACGAATAGAGTATTAACTGATAGCTTATAAATAAATATTTAAACTATTAAACAATATTTATAAAACTTTATTACATAATTATAAGTATATTAAATATCTATCTATACATCTATACATATAAATAAAATTGGAGTGTCTGTTTTTAATATTGAAATACCCGTTTTTTACTACATGCATATGAATATATATACGGTACATACACCAAATATAACATTTTTTTTTTCAATTTTTGTCTGTCTGTCTGTTTGTTCCGGCTAATCTCTGAAACGGCTGGACCGATTTTGATGGGACTTTTATTGGCAAGTAGCTGATGTAATAAGGAGTAACTTAGGCTACTTTTATTTTAGAAAAATAATGTTGCAATATTCCACGCGGACGAAGTCGCGGGCGGCCGCTAGTAGTAAATAAAACTTTTATTATAGCGTAAAAGCATTTTTTGTAAAACGTTAAGTTTTGTAGTATTTATCTACCCAGTACTTACTTTAATTACTCATTTGAAATATTTCTTGTTTTTTCTTTAATAATTATAATAAATATCCATTAAAACAGATATATTATATAAACTTACAGTCAAGTATTTGCCGTACTCTTGCAGGATCATGCAGTATCTGTTTTTTTTTAACATCTGTGTTGCAATTATTGCAATTAAGCACTTGAACTTGAAGTTACAGTACAGGCAACAGATGGCTAATAACAGGTCTTTACGTATAAAACTATAGTGTGGTTAATAAATTATTATGAAATGCTTATTACTCTTAAAAGACAATACCGGAATCATATAACAAAGATAGTTGATAAACTGATATTTAGATATTCTCGCTTGCTAGCCGTTGCACGATGAAATATATCAATATCCTTTGATTTAAATATCTAATTAAAGGCTGTACTTGTTCACCATAACAATGAATTTTGACGGTAATTTATCAAAACTAATAGAAATTGAATAGGAGTGTAATGTCCTGACAGACTTAATCTTAATATATATAAATTACATGTCACGTTGTTTGTCCGCGATGGACTTCTAAACTACTTTACCGATTTTAATCAAATTTGTACACCATATGCAGTTTGATCCAACTTGAAAGATAGGAAAGATATCATTTTAATTTATAACACAGCAACGCGTGGCTGGGTCAGCAAGTGGTATATATTTTAAATTTAGAACAGTTCAAGTGAATTAAGAATTAGAAATTATTATAAACAAACATCTTTTATTTCACGCCTCTTATTTCATGAAACATATATCCATCATGAAATCAGTATATCATTATATATCAATTAATTTCATGACGAATATATCAACATTGTTTAGTGGTATTTGATAACTTCAGTCGATAGTATAAAAACTTAACTGAATTTACCTGAAGTTTTTGATTAATCATGATATTACTCAAATAACCCAAACTCAATTTATAGTCAAATTACATTTTATTTACATCAATAGTTTCAAGAAGTTCGCTAAAATTTAAAGTTGTTTCCACTGACTGATCTACAATTTAAAATATATCTAAACAAGCACAAGTATACCGCGGATATCACTAATATTAGATAGATACTAGCTGCCGGTCCCGGCTTCGCACGGGTGGACTTTAATTTTTTTCTATTATTAAGTATTTTTCCGTTAGCGCCATCTAGCGTCCGGTAGACGAACTACTACTTAACGCATTGCTATGGTAACGTTATTGATACAATGGAAAAAGAGCGGGCAGACAAACACACAAACCACTGTGATCTTAGATTATAGATTATTATGGTGCCGTCTGATATAAATGTTGGTATATAACCAATTGACGGGTTTTAACTTGTGGCAAAGTTGTTGATTATGTGCTTTTATTAATTTCATTTCATTTATTAAACAATTTATTCATAGATACTCACTAAAATGGGTTAGTTCGCATATACAATGGAAAAAGAGCGGACAGGCAAACAACAAATTTGTGACCTTAGATTATAGACTAGCGGCCTGTCCCGGCTTCGCACGGGCGGACAAATTCTTTAAATTTTTTCTATTATTAAATATTTTTCCGTTAGCGCCATCTAGCGTCCGGTAGACGAACTACTTGCGGTTAACGCGTTGCTACTGACCCGGCCACGCGTTGTTGTGTCTCAGTTATAGATGTCGCTGTACCGAAATGAATCACGCTAACGTTTCGGTTCTACGACTACACATATAGCTAACCGTTCTTAGCCTTCTTGAATGTTATTCTTAGGCACTACGGTAACACGTATACAATGGAAAAAGAGCGGGAAAAAGAGCGGACAAACAAACAATGATCTTAGATTATAGATTACTCGTACTTGTTAAAAAAACCGTTTCTTTTGACACATCAATATCCTCCTTTTTAAGGCTAAAACTTTAAATGGCTAGTTGATTAAATTTATACGAGTTTTTGTCTTTAAGAAAATCTCTAGACCGGAGATATTGTATGTCCCGAACAGCTCCTTTTTAAAGCAAAATGTTTTCAATATTATCAGCTGAGCTATAAAACATTCCGTTATGAAAATAGCTAAAGTAAATTAACTATGCAGTTTCAATATCGGGTCAAAGCTTTGAATGCCGCAGAACTGAATGTACTTGACAGGGTCACGGTATCTTTTTTTTATTTTCTACTTTACAGGCTTATTATAACTTCTATATAGGTCAAGCTCCCTTCAGATAGGTAATATAATTTTACTTTAATAGTTTACTTTGAGTTTAGCTATAACTTATAAGTAAATAGCCGACATAATGAAAATTATCACTCCTACAAGAAGTCTTAAAACCAAAGAAGTGTGCAGATACTTTTGTTTTTGGTATTTCTAATTGCATTTCAATTTTTAAATAACATCATCGTAGTTACATTCCTTGTGTTTGGCAGAAAAAAGCGCTTGCGAACGCTTACCAGCGCTGAAAAACAAACTATACAGTTTTCGGCCAGGACACGTTTGCTAACTTCAGTTGCGCTGAAACAATCTGCCATTTTATTTTTTATCGCTTAGCGATCGCCATTTTTCTTACAAGCGCTCGCAAGCGCTTTTTTCCGCCAAACACAAGGATTGTTAGCGTATTAATAATTCCATGTAGCGAATATGTAGCAAAACCAGAGCTAAAACACTTTTTTACGGATTTTTGTGCATGTTTTATTTTATATTTAAACCTGACGTTTCGACTCCTTTACAGGAGCCATGATCACAGGATGACTAAGATGATGGTTGTCATGTATTTTCTACTACCTTCACAATATTTTAATCGGGCACGTTCCTTATTATTAAATTATTTTATATAAATCAAATTGTTTTATTTTTACATATAATTTAGTTATTTAAAAAACAAAAATAATGTTAAATAAAAATAAAACCATTTGATTTATATAAAATAATTTAATAATTAGGAACGTGCTCGATTAAAATATTGTGAAGGTAGTAGAAAATACATGACAACCATCATCTTAGTCATCCTGTGATCATGGCTCCTGTAAAGGAGTCGAAACGTCAGGATTAAATATAAAATAAAACATGCGCAAAAATCCGTAAAAAAGTGTTTTATTCTAATGTGTAATGTGCGCGGAAGTGTAAGAACTGAATATGTTAACCAGATGTAATATTAAACTTTGTGTTTTAATTATCATTTCTTTAGCAGTTACTCGTTGCCATAACTTAATGTCAAGTAAATTCGTGTATTACCAACGTGTCTACCAATATACGATAAGGAACGTGTGCAAGCTCCGTTAAGTCAAACTTAAAGGGATTGAGAAATAAGGGCTCGCCTTGCTTGAAACCTGCATGGTATAATTGCTCTGTATTAATATCAGAGCCCTTTCCTATAACAACCTTCATTGGGATATAGGGTTGACAACTACTTACAGTTCGGGTACTTATTTGTGTAGTTTGTAATTACGTTTTGGAGGGTCAAAGTACTCTGTAATACTAATTACCTCTAGCCAGGGTCAAATAACTTTTCGCATTTTACTTATGTACGTTATTGTTATTCGTGAACCATTTTCATATCTGTTTATTCAATACAACTTCCACAAAATCACTTGACAAAGTCTTCTATAAAAGATAAAGTGTGTATGTTTCTAAATAGCTTATTGAAGTTCTAATAGATTAGATATTTTAAACTTAAAAATAGGTATTGTGGGTCCATCACCGGCTTTTATGTTGACCCTTTAAGATTTAAAATTATAGAACATTATCTTGATCTATTCTTCATCTGGACAAAAATATGTTTTTACGACATTATTTCAAATCTTTGAAATACTTGGTTTTTCCTTATTAGGTAAACCTTCTGAAAGTATTCCTTGAATTATAGTGAACATCATACCAAAATGGTATGGCAGTCGAAAACAGCGACTTTGCTCATTTATTATTAAGAGACATCAAAGTTACTTTACTGGTACCTATGTCACTTGTTATGCACCTTTCTTACCATCCATGAGAGTGGTTTTACCTAAACTTATGTAAGGAATTGATATTTAAATGATTTATTTTAGCACATTAATTATATATTAAAGTAACTACTACTAAGTTTCGTAGTTATCGTTGGTTTAATAATCGATTGTTCAATCGATTATTGACGTTAGTAGTAACTATTAAAGTGGCTAGTCTGTGGCTGTCAATTAATAGTCTGACTTTTCATACCTTTTTGGTCGCTGGCGGCATTCACTCGGGCAACGCGGTATTGTACGGTTGTCTGGCCATTTACTTAACGGTTACAATCTTCGAAAAGCTAATGGAATACCAAACTGCTGAAGTAAGTAGCATTGGCTGATTATTTTATTACTCTGAGTAAGTGTAGAGCTTGAAAAGGGTTAGGACTAGTAACTATTCTTATAAAACATGAAAGCGATGTAAAATAAACGTTGTCAAGAAGTTAATTTTTGTATTATTTCACGGTCTCTAATAATTCAGAAGTGGGATAGGCAGGTATTCTTCCGAATCACTTGCTTATCCTGCCCACGTGATTTTACAGACCAAGCAAATGTTCGTTCCTTTTTACTTTAAATCTAGCAATAGGTATCGTGTTCGCCATTGGTTTTCATGTTTTATACTTCAGTTTAACAGAACGTATCAAAGTTTTTTTTTACCCCTGTATCAGTTTTGTTACGCATTTACTAAGATAATGTTAAAGTAAAAAAAAAAAGTGTAAGATTTATATTTTTGTAATATATGTGATGTGAGGGTCCAACTCAGACTTGACCGTTTTTGGACCTATATTATATATCTTTAGTGTACCTCTGGGGTTTCTAAGGGGGTCAAAATTTCATTATTTTTACGCTACGATGCTTACTTTTTGAGATATTAGCCATTTTAGTTAGAAATATAATAATGTTATGCTCTTTGAAATCAAATTCTTTTGCGTTTTTTCTCCTTTTCATTCACCCGTATAGTTTTAATGTCAAATGTTTGAGACAAATATACAGAATTTATCGAAATAGAATTTGATCTCATGGTTACCCTTACGGTTGCGAGTTCTAGATATGGAGTACGGTGCTAAAGAAATATAAACTATCGATCATGATGGCGAAGGTGTGCATACCAACACGGAGACGGAGAACGCCACTGCTAGGTGCAGTACCCGTGGACGTTCTCGGCTGCGGTCGACTGGCTTGATAAGTGAGGGAGCGGAAGGGAGCCTGAAAGGTAGGCAAAGCCGCAAGCACTTATACAATAGATTAATATACTTATATAATGATAAATCTAGCCCCGTAATCCCGTTAAGCGGGAGGCCATCGCTTTTATGAGGGCGTCAGTTGAGAGACCCAAGCAGTATGGGCGTTTTTTTTGAAAACCATTACGTAAAGGTTTTGAAGTTTCCATAACGTTATTAAAAGCCGTTTTCAGTTTTGGTTATCACTACCGCGGTTGACGAGGCTACTTCAAAACGAATGAAAACTAAAACGCTGTTAGCTAACGTAACGCAAGTTTTTGTTTTAGTATTACGTAATTATGGTTATGACGTTATCTCTTCGTGCTTTTACTAGGTTAAGGACTAGTTTGTTAAAATTAAAATGTATGAACTATTAATTTTTAATGTAATGTGAATAGACGAGAAAATTAAAGCTTTTTTTTTGGCGCATTTAAAAATAGTCCTATTTACAATAATTTTTATTTCGAATTTTTTTGATAACATTTCTGATAAAATTACAAAATTATTTGTTTTATTATTGCGTTTATAACTATTTTTGCGTATTTAACCGATCATGGCAGCGCGGTTTTCAATTTTGGTTGTATTGCGTTGGTTATGAGAAAAACGGTTTTATGTTTTGCGGTAAGGTTACGTTTTGGTATGAAATTCAAAACGGTTTTTAGTTATGTTTTGGTGAAACTTTCTCATGCGTACCGAGCAGGGAGTCATCGAGGCAACGTCTTAATGGCGGGGAGTCTCGATGGCAATGCTCTAGAGTTGATCTATATCTATTGAGTGTATATCGCAATGTAGTCGAGTTGATGATGTAAAAGGACGAACGTATCGTAGATTACGTAGAGGATCAAAGCATAAGTCATTCACGTAGCAGTTCTGAGGAATGCTCACAGAATAAATTTCGTAGCAGTCCGTATGGACGCCAACGTAACAAGAAACGCCATCCTAGTAGCAGTTCAAGTAATGATCGTTATTCAGATAATAAATGAAAAAAAAAATGAATTCTCGTTACCCTGACGTTAGTACGATTAGACAAGAGCTTGAAAGAAATAGTAACATAGATATACCAAATAATATTTTAGATAACTTTTTAGACATTTTAAAGAGTATGAAGGGTCATACTTCCCCAAAGTTGCCCTTGAATAACGTTCTATTAGAATTTGACCCAATGTCTCAGGGTCAAACTGTGTTAATGTGGCTGACAAAAGTGGAGGAGTGTGCTGACATTATGGTTGGAGTGAAAAATAAATTATTTTCTTTACTCTTCCAAAGCTAACTGGCGTAGCAAAATCCTGGTACCAGGGGCTCAGCACAGTCCTCTACTCTTGGTCTGAGTGGAAGAGAAAATTAGTAGAGTCCTTTCCTTGTCGCGATGGTTATGCAGAGTTGTTGACGGTTACGCTGGCAAAAAAGGCACGCTATGGGGAGTCGCTCGCACAGTATTTTTATGCTAAGATGAATTTATTGAATCGATGTAGTATTAAAGGTAGAAAAGCGGGCGATTGTATTTTAAATGGAATAGAGGATAGTGCTGTTCGCGTTGGCGCGCAGGCTGCTCAATTTTGTGAACCCGAACAATTGCTAATGCATTTAAAAACGGTTAAAATAGGTATTCTTAGGGATGCGGGGATAGGCAAAGACAGGATAAAAGAATCAGGGGTACAATCCTGCCCTCAGTTCTTCGAACGTTTCAACCAAGAAATTTATATGTTACAAGTGTAGTGATCATAAGAGTTATCAATGTGCCAAACCATCATCTAAATGCAACAACTGTAAAAAAGTAGGCCACATGAGTAAGTATTGTAGATTAGGGCGTAGCAATGACATTGTAAACAAGCAGGATGAAAAAACAAGTTTTTGAACTAGGGTCATCAGGGGAGTTTAATTCTAAATATATTTTTTGACATTTTAGTCAATGATATACAAATATTGTATCATATTGATTTAGGTAGCCAATGCACGCTAATAAGAGTATATGAAACAAAAAAAAATTTAATCCGTTAATAGATACCATAGATTTACCTTTAATGAGAGCTATTGGAGGTTATCATGTGAAACCGTAAGGTAGGTCTAGGGCTAAGATATCCGTACAGGGAAAACGGGAAAACGTTGAAATACTTGTAGTTGAAGATCATGTTTTAAAATATCTTGATTTGTTGGGACATACATACGTTTACTGAGTTACCTAATATCTTGATCATTAAAACACCTGAACAACTGGTTTTCAAAAGCACAATCCTAATAAATTAATTTTACGTGTCTGGGAGACAGTGACATTGACTTCGCGTGAAATAAGTTTAATAAAAGTCGACTCACATGATGGATATGAAGGTGGTGTGTATGTTAGTGGTCCTTTGAGAGGATGTAATAACCAAGAATATTACCTTTTCCCAGGGAATATTCATTTAAGTCTGGATTAGGTGTTGTTATCGTTTAGAACGCGTGCGATCAAGATTTAATTTTTGCTAAAGATACGTTAGTTAGGCGAGCCAATCGGGTGACTGGTAACTGTAAAGTATATGCTGTGACTTTAGATAACGCTTACTCAGAAGACACTTTAGTTTTCGGGCACAACATTACTAGTGCAGAACGGGCCTTATTACGGTCGCTAGTGTTAAAATATAACTGTTGCTATTAATCAGGACTTAAAGATCTAGGTTTAACGAACGCGGGGGAGATGGTGATAGAGGTAGAGAATAGTGAGCCGGTTGTATACAGACCATATAGAATGTCCATTGCCGAGCGCAATGTTTCTAACGATATAGTTAGTGAAATGTTAGTTGCTGGTATTATTCGAGAATCTTCCTCACCATACGAGCCCTATTGCGCTCGTTAAAAAGTTACCGCGCCTTGAACAGACGGACAAAGAAAGATCATTATCCTCCACCCCGGGTTAAAGACCAGCCGGATAGGCACGCCGGTAACATATTGTTTACTTGTTTACATTTGGCATCAGGATATTACGAAATCACTATCTTTTCCGTGTCTCAAGAGAAGACTGCGTTCATTACGCCGGATGGAGTGTATGAGTTTCCTCGAATGCCATTCGGTTTAGTGAACGCACCTTCAGTATTTCAAAAAACTATGAATCAAATATTAGCATAATCAAAAATAAATTATGCGCTTATATATATGAATGACATATTGATTCCATCTCGTACGTTTGAAGAAGGTCTTAGTAGGCTCGAAGAAGACCTAATTCTTCTACAAAATGGGGGTCTGTCTCACTTTGATTCTAGTGGTAATAGGCCCGGCGCCCGAAAAACTGAGGCAGTATCTATGTTCCCAACCCCACGGAATCAGCACGAAGTAAGGCAATTTATCGGCCTGGCCGATTTTTTTTTCAGAAGGTTTGTTCGTGATTTTACTGTTATCTGCAAACTATTGACGGACCTTTTAAAGAAAGATGGCACGTGGAAATGGCTGGAAGATCAAGAGCAAGCATTCAAATCATTAAAAGATGCTCTTGTTACCAGGCCGATTTCAGTCCTTTATGACCCTAAACGCGAATCGCAACTTCATACAGACGCGTGTAAATATGGGTAGCAGTAATCTTATTGCAAAAAGGCGATGAGGGTCTGTACAAAGCGGTCTCGTATTTTGGCCGTAAGACTACATCCGATGAACAACGGTTACATTCGTTCGAACTAGAAACTCTTGCTGCGGTAGCTTCTTTCGATAGATTTCGCGCGTATTTAATAGGTATACCATTTAAAATATTAACTGATTGTAACGCGTTACGGACTACCTTAACGAAACGTGATTTAATTCCTCGTATCGCCCGTTGGTGGATACAATTTACTGACTTTGATTGCGACATAGAGTATCGGCCCGGAACCGGCATGACCCATGTTGATGCTCTTAAGTCGAAATCCAGTAAGTAAAGCAAATATAGACAATCGTATTCTAGACGTACTTACCACTGAGATTGAAGATTGGATTGCGACCGTGCAATCCAGTGGCGATGTATTATCCCGTATTAAGCGAATATTATGCTGATCAGAGTCAGAGAAGGTTGTCGAAATTGTAAAAAAAAATTTATAAAGAACGGTAAGGTATATCGTATAACTGGTCTTAGTGGGGATGATGGTTTACGATAGGTTGTGCCGAAGGTAGCCCGATGGCAAGTAGCAGAGGTAAACCACTTTGGGTAGGATCCAACAGTCCTTCTGGTTTCCTAAAATGAGACGTTTTGTAAAGATGTATATGCGGGCGTGTTTTGAGTGCGAACAGCCAGGCGAATTGTAATTCGTCTATCCTATCCCAAAAGTCGAGATTCCTTTTCACACGATCCACGCTGATCATCTAGGCCCCTCCATACGTAGTAAGCGGGGCAACGTATATCTTCTCGTTATAATTTGTGGATTTACCAAACTCATTAATATTACGGCCTTTAAAAATACTAAATCGGCCACGTCAATAAGAGTTCTCAAGGAACACCTGAGTTATTTTGGTACACTGGTTAGGCTCATCACTGATCAAGGCATTTCATTCACAAGTAATGATTTCCGTTCGTTCTTGAAACCTTAAGGTGTCAAACACATTTTTAACGCAGTATCCACTCCGCGGGCCAATAGCCATGTAGGAAGATTCAAATGGACGCTTTGTCTACTAAGAGTCATGGTTAAGATGAAAAAGGCTGGGATGAGCATATACCAGACATACAGATCGGGTTAAATACAACGAAACACGAAACCACAGGTTGTAGAAACAACATTAGTTGTAGGATTAAAAGTAGTTCCGAGAATATTCTCAATGAAGTTATTGATAAAACAGTAAACTGGGGAGCTTGATAATATTAGACATGAAGCGGGGGATCGAATCCGTATTGAACAAGCTAAAGATAAAACTAATTTCTATGCGAAACGTCCAATTAACTAACCCCTACGAAAAGACGTAGCTTTTTCAGTAGGAGACTTAGTAAGCGTTAAACGAAAAACGCCAAGTGACGCTAGGTCTAAGAAATTGGTAGTAAAATTCCAGGGACCCTACAGAATTAGGAAAGTCCTGCCAAATGACCGGTATTTAGTTGTAGATACAACTCTTACACAAAAAAGGGTAAACGTCATAATGAAAACGTGATAACGGTAGATAAACTAAAACCATGGCTTAGTTTTGATAATAATTACGGTAGTTCACAATCAGATAGCGACGAAAGTACTCATGAAGTCTTTGGTTCTTTATAGCTAGTATGACCGTTACTTTACCCTATGCTATTAATCTGTTTATTTTTACTGTCAAAGTTATTGTAACAAAATAAGTAACACTTGTTTATTTTTATAATTTGTTATCTATCTCCATTGAGATTGCATGATAATGTTCTATGACGTAAGTAGAATCATTTCATATTTTTATTTTATATCTTATAGAATCATTTCGTTTAGTGAAATTCTTTGAGTGTGTAGTTATTTGATAACTACATATTTGATTTATCATTAAATTTTGTCATTAATTAAAATAAAATCCAGAATTTAACTGTTCATTCAAAAAATAATAATGTGATTGATTATAATAGAAAATTTGGAAATAAGTTATTTATTTATAGTTTACTAAACCAACCTTAGACATTGGGACGTCATTTAGAATTGATCTTTTGGTCATCCTAGGTACCATTAATTAATAATGTTTAGGTTTTATAATTTAAAAGCAAAGGGACTTGCTTCAGCAGGATGGCCGAGCTGTAAGGAATTGATATTTAAATGATTTATTTTAGCACATTAATTATATATTAAAGTAACTACTACTAAGTTTCGTAGTTATCGTTGGTTTAATAATCGATTGTTCAATCGATTATTGACGTTAGTAGTAACTATTAAAGTGGCTAGTCTGTGGCTGTCAATTAATAGTCTGACTTTTCATACCTTTTTGGTCGCTGGCGGCATTCACTCGGGCAACGCGGTATTGTACGGTTGTCTGGCCATTTACTTAACGGTTACAATCTTCGAAAAGCTAATGGAATACCAAACTGCTGAAGTAAGTAGCATTGGCTGATTATTTTATTACTCTGAGTAAGTGTAGAGCTTGAAAAGGGTTAGGACTAGTAACTATTCTTATAAAACATGAAAGCGATGTAAAATAAACGTTGTCAAGAAGTTAATTTTTGTATTATTTCACGGTCTCTAATACTTAGGAGAAATAAGATAAAACTCTTTTTCTAAGCTACTTCATATTACCCGAGCTAAAAAAACATATGATCGAGGAACTTCGTATCGAAGCGATATTAATTAAAATAATTATACAGAAAGATAATAAAACGCATACAACACGTCCCTTAACGCAAAGGCGGCCTGATTATTCATTCAATACAGTAGTGAATCAGGAAAGTTCACAACCCTAGGTACGGATTAAGGACGTGCCCCCAGGCTCCTGACAGAGAATTTAATTATGTCATAAAACAGTACGGCCCTTTGTTCCATGCAATGTTTACCGTGAAAATAGAACTCGTCTTTTGTGGTTGTTATCTAAGCAATCTGGTTATCAAAGAGTTTTAAATTGATGACAAATTTCGTATATATTATTTATTACGTAGATTTCAGTGATTTTATTGTGCCTTTGTATTAGCTATTCCTTTGTAGTACCTGTTTACAGTGTATTTTGTTATCTAATTTCCTTGGTAGCAACGAAAAAAAGAAGCACTAAAATATAATAAATGAATATTTTGAGATGATTATTTATTGAATGGTTCTCTAATCTCCTTTTAGATGCTCGGTTATTTAAATTTTATTTTTAGTTTTTTTAGATGCTGAGTTTTTTATTTAATAATTAATAAACCAAGTCTTGTTGGAAGTGTTTTTGATAAATTGATTTATATTTATGCTATCGTTTGTGGATGAATTTAATATTTATCCACTATGTAGTGTTATTTAAAAATAATCATCCCAGTTAGGGATAAAAAAAATAATTTTGAATCTATTTAACAATATAACTTGTAACTTGGCTTGAGAAGGCTTGAGAAGAATTATTGCTGAAAACTAGAACAAACCGATATTTAACGTTTAAATTACCGTTGAAGGCGACAAAGAATTCCTCTAATTTAATTCCATTTTATGCCTTTTATCAATGATGCCATGGATTTATAAGGTTATAAACTGAAGTAAATTGATCAAAAGGAGCTCTCAAGGATGTAGCATTGTTTAATTAGCGATTCATTAACAAGAAAATAATAGGAATTGAAATTTCAAAATATCTTCAAGTGCAAAATAAAAGTCATGATGTCTTACACGTTTCTGAAAGTCTCGATAAAATTCCTACGAATCTAAAGAAGACCACTTTTAGCATTGAATAAATAATAAAATAATTTTCAAATTATCTTTCAGGGTTAAAAATAAAGTACATATCTTATGTTGAGGAGTGATTGTCCACTCCAAATGAATAGGTAGCTATTTTTCTTGTTTCCGACCAGTTGCACTTTGAATCTCGTGCAGACAATAATGAAGAGAAGAATTTCTTAATTAACACAGTATTAACAGGAAATTTGCATTAAAATCAAAGATCTAGCCACCGGCGCGATGAACAGATCAGAAAATGAAAAACCACAGAGCACCCAAAGAGTATAGACGAGGTTTGGTTATCTTTACATTTTGTTAAATAAACGATATATTTTCTAAAATAGTATGTTATTCTAGAATACAAGTACTCTGCATTTAGGTGCCAATCTTTTCAAAAAAAAAACAAAAGCTGTATGAAATCTCACCAGTAGGACATTCATCGATAATACATCATATCTGATGTAGGCCGGCGCGCGTTTGATTCCCGTAGTTTTATGCTTTTTTTAATAATATGGAAAATTAAATGTTACTATCGTAGGTTGTTTCTATTTAAAAGATCGATCCACTTCGAAAAGTTCGTAATAAAAACAATATAGAAGTATTATTTAATTTCATATTATTACAGCAGTTCTCCGACTACAAAACAACATCATCTTTACGAGCATTTTTGTTTTTTATAAGTCCTAATGATACCCTTTTTTCAAAATTTTATTCACCCATTTTCAGGGTAAAACCCCTCATTTGAGGAATGATATAAAAAATGTTTAAGTAAGAAAACACGCGTTACAACTGGAAATCTCTTTTGTAAATTAAGATGTTCAGATATATTCTTATATTGACCTCAGATTTCGATTTCTTTCTTAGTTTCTGCAGGAAATTTGGTTTAAGAACTATCAAAAATGGTAATACGTAATATATCATTGACCATCCTCAAATAAAAAAAGAACCAAATAACATAGTCGCTTCAAAAAATAAATATTTTTCTATTAAATATTGTTCGTAATACATACTCTTTGAGTCTTATCAATTTTGTAAACGATGGACAAAAAATGCCATTACCACACCGTCTTATCACTAAGTGATCAATGATTCTGTTTTATACAAAATGATATAAACGCTTTAGTCACAGACGTTTCAAAATAACCACAATATCATGATTAATAAAATAACACTAGTTTATTTAGTTTCAGAAAAGTTATTTCACAAATCTCAAGATTAATGCTTTGTTTTCTATTGCCCCTTAATGCGGTCCTTTCACCATCTCGGAGGTAAGTATCAGAGATCGTATCGAGGGACGTGCTCCGGTCATAGATTGAGACGCAAACTTTAACTATTATACCGTTTGTTGGAGCCTTTTGTGTGTTTATACTGTTCTAAGTTTCGTATTTGAAATAACATGAGTTTTGGGACTTTCCGAATAACAAATGAAATTTTAGTACAATGAATATTGTAATACAATCGGTGATTGTGGTTTTGACTTCATTATATCAGATATAAAGTAGTCATAATGTAAAAAAATACATAGTTAGTTAGTTAGTTTTACGGGGCATTTTCCGCACTTAACCTCCTGTTTGGGCCATTGTACGTGATTGAGTATTCTTCTTTTACTCCTGCCATCCTAGTCCATCCCAGAAGGCGAGTAGCCTTTTCAGGTAACTACAAGCTTCCGGTAGAGATTTTGGAGACTGGAGAAAGAGTGCCCGTTGATCAGCCACGCTCTTACACTCCAAGAGCACGTGATGTGGCGTTTCCTCCGTAATAAAATACATATTCATTGTCAATAGTTGTTGGCTTTTTTTTATTCTATCTGAAAATTTTATAACTTCATCAATTTACTGTTAACTATGTGCCTATCAACCTGTTTGCTTCTTAATATTACTAACGAGAAATTACAAACTATGGATAATCCAAATAATTTTTCCAAACCAAATAAATATGGTAGAAATATGTAATTTAAATATATTGTTAATACCAATAGCGACAATTAATGTCTATCGAAAAAGAGGATAACTTCTATTGGCTTCGATCAATAGTTTAACAACTGAGAATTCCGTGTAAAAATCTATGTTTTTTTTTCAATAAAGGTGAACCGTGTTTAATTTTGTCTGAAGGCTTGTGTTTCAAAATGATAACAGAGTTATCAACTCCATAGGGTATTGTTTGTTACATCGCCCGAGGTCCTTTGTTTGACGGACGTCCGCAAAAAGAGCAGTTTTTTTATTATCTTGTGTCTACTCGCTCGGATGACACGGTTTGCGCAGTGACAAATGATTCGTTATTGGTGAAATGTTTTATATTTGTGTTGGGTGAACGGCGGTTAATATTGCTTAATTCATTAAAAATAGTATTGAATCAAGCTATAAAAATTGTAAACCGATTGTATGTTCGGCGTACAATCAGATATAAGACCGTCGGTACCTAGATCGAATCCCGTACGATGCCGATGCTGTGTGATGGATGAATTAGCTTATGCGTATATATTGTGTTACTGTGTTATTATCATCTTTTTGAAGCATTTTAAAATGTTAATTGTAATTAAAAGAGTTCTTTTCTAAAATTAAAGATATACTCTGTAAATGGAAATTGAATGCTTCAATTTTAGATATTATTAAAATAGAACTCAATTAATGGTGATTTATTTATTTATTTAGCTGGTATGTTTAATTTAATTTAGACCGGAACGCTACTACTTTTTGTTAAATTCCATATTTGTATGAAAGTATGGTAATATTCACATTATTATTATTTGTGTTGTCTTTCTCAAAACAAAGAAAATTAAAAGTTTATTCAAAGTCAATGACTAAAAAGTCTGGCAAACCAAATAGTATGAGTTGAAAAGGTCATTTGCATCGTCAATCGCCATGCTGCCGTATGTGTACGTTGATAAAATCTGTGAAAATGGAGGACACATCGCCCATTATCGATTAAACGTCGACGAGGGCAACCGACACCACAACTAAGGCAGAATAGATGAGCATATATGCACAGTGCACCATGTTTTTAAATAACTAAATGCGCTAGCTTACACAATTTATTTTCATATCGCTGGTTCGTGAGAAATCGCAGTGAAAACCAGGTATTTTGTCCCATTAAAATTAAAAATAAATAAATGTTATCCCTGATGCTTTACAACCAACACGTGGAAATATTTATACCAGCAATGCTTATTAAACCCGCATTATCCGCTTATAACCCACTCTCAAAACCCTGCGCCTATAAAACTATCAAGGACGACACATCATAGTCATTCCAAAATCAACACTATTATTATGTTCCTAAGACCCTCATATGTCAGTGTATTAGTCACGCAATATATCGGCTGAATTTTAGACGACACATTGCAAAATCAACTCTGTTTTTACCCGTATAAAAACTTTAACTCATTACAATTTAGTCACTCATTTGACTTGAGATTAGTATAATGGATTCTGAACGTTGAGGTCGAGTGATTTGGACTTAAATTACTATGTCTTGAATGAACACATTTGCGCCAATTTGTCTTATTTAATGTTTGGTCACTTGATGCCTGTACGTCTCGCGTCCCAGCAATATTGTCTGTATATATTCTAAACTAGTAGCAGCCACTAAAAATATAAATATATATTTGTAGAAATTACGTTTCTAGTTAAATTCGATTCATATCTAACTTAAAAAATAAGGACTGACATAGCTAACGTCAAACTTAAAAAAAAATATTTCTTTAGTTTTTTTACTTTAATATTTTCAATAAAATATAAAATTGTTTTTAAATAGCAATTCTTATTGATAATTTTATTTTGCGTCTTTTGGAAAGTTCGTCAACTAAAAATAGCATTCACCGAAATGGATTGTCTTACTAAATAAAACAGATGTGGATTTACAGAAATCGCAGTACATATATTCTTTTGATCTTAACACTGAAACTGTAAATTGCGCCTGCTTTGTATGTGTCTGCATTGTATTACAAAATGCGTCGTTTTTGTACGTACATTTGGACGGATAAAAATCTTTATTTTTTATTAACACAAAACATGTTTTTTTAATTTAAGAACGATTACAAGCACTTATAAAGGTCAGAAAGTTATGTAATCGGATCGTTACTATACATTGTAGTGAGAACAGTCTACAAAGCAAATTAGCATAGGTTATTTTGTTTTGTTTCACTATGAGTAGTCTCGTATTCTGTGGCCATACACTGTTTAGTCTATTATTTCCTAGTACTAATGTACGCGCTAATTTCCTCGTACTAATAATGTACGCGCTAATGCGTGGGACTGGGCAGCGACCTAAAGAATTTTCTAGGCAAATCTTAAAATTTACTCATTTATAAGAATCTTCTCAAACAGAAAAAAATCTCTTTTAATAATATTATGAACTACTATTTAAATTACTCGTGAAAAGTAAGTAGAGTCATATCATTATTTTTTTTCTATGTCTCGCTGTGTTTTTCTAAAACAAAGTTTTGTGATATAAGTAACTGGGTCACTTATACAATTTGTTAGAATATTGATAAATTAAATGGTGTTTTAGTTTAAATATTATTTGGATTACGAAATAAAAGCCAAAATTGAGGTAGAAATCATTGTTCTTATTCAGAATATATTATGTAAATATGTACTTATAAAGTTTTTTTATCGCCATCTACCGGGAATCATGATTAATATGCCGTTCCGTAGGGGTAAAAACTACCCAGGATCAGACAACTTAGTTTTATTTGAATTGTTTTAGCATCGCTGTCGTAGAAGTTTTAGTATTCGAAGGTTTATTTCTAAATTTACGTATATTTTATTGAAATTAGGGGTATTTTTTTTATTTCAGTTGGTTTTTGTCTATTGCTTTTAGTGATCAAACAGACAGTGGTTTTTGAAAGAGATATTTACACGAACTCAAAATCATAACAAAGATTACAGGAGTCTTTTGGGTTGACTGGTTTTGAATAAATTATAATATAATATAATTAATGAAGCAATATTTCAATTTTCGGTACCGTTAAGACTATGGGTAGGATTATTAATTTAATGTTAGTTATTATTATTAATTTCTCCGCAAATACCTACTTTGATATTGTAATGTATACGAGAAAAGATCAAAAACTTTTAAAAATGTAACAAAATAACTAAGGTTAATATAACGTAGAATATATAATAAGACTAGATATTTAGCTATGAAAAAGCTGCAAAAAAGAAGTTACTGGATCGAACTCACAAAATGGCAGTTGGTGTGGTTGAACTTGTAATTTGCGAATGTGCTTTTCCTTGGGACTAAGGAAAGTTCTAGAACATCAACTAAGATTGCTAACCAAATTAACGTTAGACCCAGCTTTCAGAGGATCAAAGACGTCTCGTCGGGTATCTCAACGTAAAGATAACGGAAAGATAGAGATAAAAGATCGGTGGCAAATAAAATATGCCAGACATTTTTGGCTTCGTCTATATACAACTAAAACTCATACAGATATAAAATTAAAATATTTAGACAATATACCTACATAATTCGTTATTACTGACTTCGTCTATTTTTACCAAGTTGGATAAAATTTTAATAACTATATTACAATAAGAGAGGATGTTAAAAAATCCTGATAAAGTTATGCGCAGGAAGGTACTTCATTTCGCAGATCACCTTCAATCAATTTTTTCATTTCCGAGTCCAGATATTGATTCGACCCATATCCAATCGAATTTAAAATAATCTATTGTAATCGTCTGCGATTGGAAACGAACTGCTTCTGGTATGCGCAATGCTCACCAATATCGATTACTCACTCGATATCTGGATCAATATGAACAGTAATCGACTGTAGCTCTTTGTGTGGATTTAAATCGATTACTTGTAGTTTTAATGGGGGCCTTAGTATAGAGGTGTTTGCGTAATCTAACCAGAAATAGTATGGTGTAAAAGAATTGATAAACATAATATTTTTTGGTAAAGATAAATAATACATATACTCTATGTAACGCTATATGCTCAGTGTTTCTTTGCGTGATAAAATTAATAATGAGGACATACGCAAGACAGGTCTTCGAGCTGCTATGCTGAAATGATAATGGCCACGCTGCATTGCTCGCGCGACTCAGGCAGCGTTGGAAGGTACATCTGCAAAATGCTTACAAATTTTCCTTCTGGTGCTCTAAAGAGGTGTCCTATGCCCAGTAGTGGGCTCGTAACAGGACTGATGATATTGACAATGATAGATAAATAAAAAGAAGGGTAGATTGCTAACGTCATACTCCTATACTTAACTTATTATCATTTTTTGATTCTACTATTTTTAATTTTTTGGCCAATGTTATATTGGTGACTTTACTCGATGAAGATGATTATTGTTGCTTTAACTACTTGAGCCAATAACAAATATTAATGTAGCACAAACTTTTGAGTTATCACTAGTAAAATATTTATGACTATGTACATATTTTACAATTAAATTATTAAACAAATATAAGGAACTTCACCTTGACTCTGGATATATTTTTTGTACTGCATCAATCGCTATTTACCTTGACTATGGTGGTGCTACCCACAACTTATGACATTGTAGGTGCTACTTACAACTTTTGAAATCGTTTTAAAAATTGAACACTACCATTTAAACTCTAAATGGTAGTGTTCGAATAGTAAAGTCAAAATATGATACACCGCAATTAAATATTTTATCGCTAGTATCTTAATGTGAAAATATTTTATATAATGAACCGTCATTCACCTGTAACGGTGTTAAAAGCAATAATAAAAAGCACCAAATATTTGTGGAAAAGTTGAGCTGCTAAAAAATAAATTGAAAGTGCTGTAGTAAAAAAGAATTCTCAATTAAAATAGCATTTCAGAAGTTATTAGTATTTTATTGCAGTATTGCACGAAAGTTTATAATAATTAAAATGAAATATCTAAATACCTTTACTGAAACAACTTCAATAGTGATAAAGGAGAAATCTTTTGCCGTTAATAAAATAGTCGTTTATGCGTAGAACAACATTCCAAAATTGGATAATCTCGTTCATCGTGCCTGACTATTTTTCTTTAGGTTTTTAATATAGAAATATCATGTTCAAACACAACAATGTATATTACAAAATCGTGTTTTGATGTTGGAAACAAAAGAAATCGCGTATATATATGTATACAACACGAATATCTTCTTTTGAAACACCGTCAATATTATATTTGGAAATATTATATATATTACTAGTGGACCCGACAGACGTTGTCCTGCCTGTTATTTTTGCAGTATAGATAAATAACCTAGATACCGTCTGCAGCGCCATCTGCCGGGCTGATTTGTGAATCTAAACCATTCTCAGATCCCCTTGAACACACACAAAAAAAAACATTCTAATCGGTCCAGCCGTTTAGGAGGAGTTCAGTGACATACACACTCACAGAAGAATTATATATATAAAGATAGCACAGATTTTGATCAGTCAATTTGAAATAGCGCTTTAGTGTTCAAAAATTTTATTTATTTATTGAGAACTAAATAATTTGGGTGTTATCATACTCAGTTTTATAAAAATGCTTTATTACTAATTAATACCTTATAAAATATTTATTCGGTGTACCTTAAGTAAATTTTTAATGAATATATAAATGCAAATAAGGGCGTGAAATTATTACAATGTCTTTTTGTTAGATATTATTGGCGAGTAAGAGCAAAACACATGTAGTTCAGTGTAGATTTTATATTGAAGTAAGTAAGTGACGGGTAAACATGTCAAAAATATAAAATTAAATTTGATTACACAGTTATTTATAAAAATAACCTTTTAGGTGGCTAGTATTATTTCAACACTTTTAACATTCACTCAAACACAAAGGTGTAATTTAAATAACGCAATATTTGAACTGTGTTTATTGGAAGAATGTATTTTCTGAAGAGTCATAATTTACTTATTTTCTCTCGACTATAATGTAACTGTAGTGGGTGTCTTAGTTTATTGTACAGATCAATCTACGTACAAGAATAGTTCAACCTTTCTGGGCAGGTATCTGACCCGTCGATATTTATTTATAGCTTTAGAAATGTTCCTACAAGCTTAAGAAGCTGTGGGCGAAACTAGGCAATGCATCGACCATTGTGGTCGAATAGGGAATGCAAAAGCTAAGCTTTTCGGTTTTATATCCAAAGCAGCTTTCAAAGAAAAGCTGGCGGAGCATGTGCAATATTGTATTTTTTACTCAATCAATATTTATCATTTAAAGGTAATTATTATTCTTTGTTCAAAAAAAGTATCCTTTTGTATTCATTAATATTTGGTAAAGATATATAATGCAAGCAGCAATAAGGAGATCATTGAGAAAAATCCCCATTTTTTCCCCATTTTTAATGCTTTTTATACAACAAATTTTAATAGATAAACATTAAAAACAAATCAACTAGGCTCATAAGTTATTCCAGGCCAAACTCTAATCCCCATCCACTACCGGAGATGTAACTTAAGAAAAAATTGTGTTTTTAAAGCAAGAATAACCGAATAATAGTTATGTGCAAATACGTTACTTAATATTAAAATTACATTAAAGCAGTACTGAGGTTAAAAAAGTATTTATGTCCATTTTTCTTATTCGTACACAAAAAAGCTTCTTGATCTTAGAATAAAGTTTTTTTACATGGTCAAGTTTCATTGAAATCGGGTGGTGAGGAACAAAGTTATGATTTCTTCAATCTTAAAATGGGACTTTTTCATCATAAGAATTATTGCAAAAAATTGAAGGGATAGAGTATCCCTTTTATAATTTCCTCTATTTTATTCTTGCATCATAAGAATGTTCTTAACCAAGTTTCATTGAAAACGGGTGGTTAGGAACAAAGTTATGATTATTAACACTGAATACCATTTATCTTGATAAAAATCGCTGCATACATTTGGAGATAAATGGGTATCTTTTGTTTAAAATTTTTGTTGCTTGTACATTTTTTTCATACACTTCTTATCCAGTTATTTATAATTGAAAATGCTCTTTTATGCCCACGCCGCGTGTCGTCCCTGGCCTCGATCGCCGCGTAGCTGCTAGTTTCAGCTTCATCATGGTAGCCTGTTTTACGGATTCAAAGTTGTGTCCTTGTGACCAAAATAACTTTTTAAAGAAATAAAAGTGTAGTGTGCTATGCTTATTTTTCTAAATTCTTCTGTTTATATCTTAACCCTTTACGCCCACCGTGTGACATATATTGGTCGCGGCTGCTTTACATCTTCGTCAACTGTCAAATCTGACATATATGACGCGTACGGGATATAATTATTTCGTGTAGCATCATGCCGCAATTATTTTTTTAAACTTGTAAGATCTAAAAGTGTTTATTTATATTACCAATATATAAATATTCAATAATATTAAAAACCTAATCCATTTAATAATTTATTTATCTTTTACGAGAACAGCTAAAGCCAGTCTTTGCTGTGGCTGCAGAAAGTACTCATTCCCCTAGGAACTATAAGGATAAAAGTATGTGTAAATAAATAGAAACGTATTATAATAATAAAGCTGCATTTTTATTTATTGTTATATTGCAGTTTTGACACATATATCTCTTGCTGTAATCTCATTTATTAATATTTTAGGTCTATATTTTTTTTTAATATAAGTGATTATTCATTGTACTGAATATTGCATAAGTTCAAGTGTATTAATTGAGAAAAGAGTAACCCATCAATCATCGTACAATTAAAGCTACGATGTGAGTAAAAACACCAGGTTAATTTAGATATTTTGAATTGTTCTACGACTCACGAATGTTTACTAAGTCTGCAGAAAAGGCAGCAAAATTAATGATGATAATAGTCGGGGTCATAATCACCGGTGGGCCTTGTGGAACCCTTCTTAGGAATCACCACTACAGCCCGGTGATTAGTCCCTTTGGACTCCTCCACGAATCGGTGATGCCTGAGTACAGTCAGGCATCACCACAGGCCAACGAGGTGTGTGTAAATTTTAATTGTAGGATTAAGGATAAAACTCAAGAACGTTTTATCTGGGGATAATAACAAAAATAAAATATCTTAAAAACAGTTGGCTCCCTATCCGTGCATTATCATGAATTCTGAACTTATTTTTGGTTCAATGTTACATAACATTTACAATGTGATGAATATCAAAATATCGAACTACCCGTCAACCTATTTGAAGTTAGACAGATCTAAAACCTATCCGCTAGACTCTAGACAGACAAAGTATGGCTATTCCAGTAAATTCAGGAATAGCCACATTCAACTTTACGAACTTTTGTCACAAAGCTATTTGTGAAGTACTATGAATGGTGAATATGGTTTTGAATTTTTATTGTTTTAAGGAAATAAGTGCACAACTGTAATGTTTCACAAAAATATCAGCCATAAATATATCCTGTTAGCTCTATATACCTGGATTAATTCTTAAGAGGAGGATATCTCCTGATATCTGTAGCCATTTATTGTTTTCTGATCATTGCAATAAGTATACTATTTTCACATTCTATTTTATTGCAAAACACTGACAATAACTGACTGGGATTAACAATTTCTTTGTTTCAATATATTTCTTCTTCCTGTTGAGTGGTTCTTTCTTTGTTTTGATATACTTTTGATAGTAACGTTTCCACTACAAGTCTGGAAACATCGAGAGATTTTTATTCCTAATAACTTATATTTGGGAATAGTATTTTTTATGAATTTCGGTACCTCTTGTCTAATAGTTTATATTACCAAAAAATGATCACAACACTCTTGTATATTGCTATATGTTAATTTTGAAATTAATCTTGCGTAGCCTACATTATAAGAAAAATAGTATGCTAACCTACTTTACTTCTGGATAATTCATCATTAAGTGATGTTAAATCGCTTAATGAGATGGAGACTAAGAATTTTCCCATTGTGGCACAAAAAAATTTTGACTGGTGGATGTCTATCCTCTAATTTCAGGTAAACCAGCAAATAGTTGGACTTAGTAATATATCACGTTTTTTTTTATTAGGACTTGACTGAAAGGCGTTTACCACGTATTTAAAATAGTTTACAAATAGACAGTTAACTGACGGCGTTAAAACACTTAACAGCTCCCGTAACGATGATGAAAACAGATTCTCTTTGCAGCTGCGCAGTATATATTAACGTAGTAGAATCAGTCACAGAATTATAAATATATTGACATAAAAAATAATCCAGCAATTGTGATTTATGCTTTTTATAGTGTTTTACTTTTGTATAAATAATGCATCATATTTAGGTTATATTTGCATAATTTTAGTATCGATTCTTACTAATATTCTTCTTATTTTCATAAAAAATAATAGAAACTGGGGTATTGGGTCACAGTAATATATTAATATTGTCTAAACTCTATCTAGATAACTCCATAAAATAAAAATCATAAAATTACTAAAAAACTTTGATCAGAATATCTGTAATTAGTTAGTTCTGTAGTAAGAATTTGTTAAATTTACGTATTTACATTACCTGTTCAGATTCAACGCTGGTTGGTGTTATTATAATATATAGGTAGGTAACATAAGTAGGAATTGGTAAGTTTGGTAACTAGTGCTAAACTGTAGATCTACCTCTGTCAAAACGTCAAACTGTGTCATTTACATCAATACTCATGTTGTGAACCGGAGATTCCGCTTTGCAGTGCTGTTTCTTACCAATTCGAGAACTTATCATTTCTAACTACGTTATCTTTTCTGTAGCTTGAATGGTTATCCATTATCGAAATCTTGAAAAACAGTTTATATTTGTTAAAACTTAATCAAAAGTTGAAGACAAACAAAAATACAAACGAAAACCTCTAAATAGCTTAAGCACTGAAAGCCCAAACATGTCCGGTGGAAGCCACTGAGATACTTTTATCAACTCAAAATTGAACTAATGATCTTCAATCTCCTGAACATTCTTTCGTTAATGTTAACTATGGTGTTAGCCATTCTAATGAATCTAAATAGCTACGCTGTAGGTATATGCTACCTCACAAATCGCACACAAGCTGTAAAAGTGGAATCATGGGTTAGTGATGAATTACCAATTTCATGTGGAGTGCCACAGGGCAGTATACTCGGACCAACCATGTGTCCAACCATTAATGATTTATGTCAATACCACCTAATGAACGGCAAGATTATTGCTTTCGCCGACGATACTGCCCTGTTGTTTCGCGGGGACAATTGGAGTAACGTTTTTGCTTACGCTCAATCAGTATTAAATTTAATCTCCAATTGGCTTGCGGGTAATGTGTTGAGTCTAAATTCAGATAAAACCAAGTATCTTACCTTTTCTATTAAACGCAAGCAATTCCCGGTTGGTTTATCGCTTGTAACTCACACACCTTCTTGTTTATCTGCTCAAGTCAATTGTTTATGTCCTAGTCTGCAATCCTCGGAGGTTATAAAATATCTTGGTGTTCTGATTGACGAAAATTTAAGCTTTCTTCCTCATATTGAATTACTAGCGGGTAGAGTAAGGAAATTAATTTATATCGTCAGAACTCTTCGTCATATTGCAGATTTCAACTTAATGAAATCTGTTTATTTTGCTTTGTGCCAGTCAATTATAGGATACTGCATTACGGCTTGGGGAGGCGCTGCTAAATCGCATATTGTCAAGGCCGAGAGAGCTCAAAGAATGGTGTTAAAGGTTGCTGCTTTTCTTCCCCGCTTGACTCCGACGTGTGATGTATACAAGTTCTGGAAGGTTCTCACTGTACGTCAGTTGTTTATTCTGTCTTTAGTGCTTCGTAAACATTCTCAACTGGACTTCAACCCGCTTCTCAATATTAACTCTCGCCGTAAAGGAACTGTTTGTGCATACCTGCGTTATAATACACAATTTGCCCATCGCTTCTATTGTTTTCTCGGTAGCTTCCTTTATAATAAAATCAACTCGCGTCTTTCAGTCTATCCCCTCCCAAGACATTCGTGCAAAAAGAAAATTTCGCAGTGGTTACAGCAGCTATCCTACAATGACACAGAAAATCTGCTTGTGCCCTTAAAGTAAAAATCATCCTCTCAGACATATCTTTCCATACGTACCAGAAATTCAGCCATACAGTACCTACATCGAACTCATACACACAAACGCAGACACGCACGCACACACGCACGCACATACACACGCACACACACACGCACACACACACCCACACACACACACACACACACACACACACACACACACACACACACACACACACAACCATATATATAAACAAATAAAATAAAAAAAAAAGTATCTGTAATGCACGTAACTGTAATTTATTATAAACTAGTTATACCATCTGATATTTGTAACTAAATTTTGATTGTCTCGGATTTCCAAGATGGTGGGAGCCTGATGACCTGTACTAACGGGTAATTTCTATTTACCTATTTCGGGCATCAGTCTCACACAAACTTAGCCTAAGATTTGTAATATTAAGTATCGTAGTAACAGTTTGTGGTTAGAAAATAAAGATTTTATTTATTTATTTATTTATATGTTGTTGCTGATTTATTGTACCTGCACCATTAGAATTTAGTTAAAATGTCAACTTGATGAGCTTTCTTCGTCTTTAAAGATTTGCTATCGGCGAAACTTAGTTATTTTTTTCTCTTTATTTTGGTACAAGTAAGTTACTTTTGTATCATCATATCAGCGCTACGACGCCTGGGGCGTTTATTCAGATCGTCTGTCCATTTTGTGGGTGCTTACCCAAGTCTTCTTCGCGGTTGTATTACAAAGTTCAGCCACTTCAGCTAAACGATTCTTCAAACAATATCGGTTACTTCATGCGTCATGTTCGTGAACGGATGCTGTCTTGGGAGATGGGTCTCCTTCAGCTTTATTAATATATAATAAACATACATCTTTGTTGCTTTCTGAAATTTGTCGTTTATTCTCTGTATATTATCGCAATGCTTAGGGATGCTTACTTAAAACAGATACTTGTTGACTTTGTTGTAATCAAAGAAATAATGAAATCATAACTGTTATTGGGATAACAGATTTTATTTTGTGGATTTTGTATGTTGACGACATATAATATTATAAATGTCGTTACTTCTGTTAAAGTTTCTTGCCCCCATTCTTCTTGTCAGTTAAAAGACGTCGGTAAAATGTTGGACGATTCAAAACAACTTATTTTAAGTGCATTTGAATAAAGTTATTTTACACTTCATTCAATTAATTTAATTTTTTTTACGGATCTTTTTATTTCTAATTCTATCATGAAGCCAAGCATATTAATGCTTATAAGGAATTACCCTCCATTGACTGCTGGGGGACTTCAAGCCTCTTTATGAGATAAGACTATGGGAGTTGCCGACCACATCTCACACCTATTATACCACTGGCACCACGCTGGTCAAAGACTTATGTCGAAATTAGATAATTTTTTTTGTTGCCTCTAGAAAATTGCCGTTTTAAGTTAGATTCGACAAAAGACCTATTTCTTGAAGTTGCACCAACAGTAAGAAAGTTGGAAGTCAGTAAAGCCTTCATTCATAGTAGAAAATCTTGAGATTGGTAGTTGACTTGGGTAATTTTCAAAATTTTTATCATGTCTTTTGTACTCAATTCTCGCCGCCTGAAATAAACGTTTGAACAGATCTTCATTAATCATAACTAAGGTAACAACCATTTCGAGATCACGTCACCATCAAACGGTAAAAAATTGCATCAAAATTAATTTAAGAGCTACGATTCCACAGACAGAAATATGTGTTGAAAGTTAAAAATGACTGAGGATTAAAATATAGCTTACGCTTTACGAAAGGGAATATATGAGTGTTAGTGATTTCTTCATAGAATTTTCGATACTTATTGAATTATTTAGCTGTTTTTGATTTTCGTCTTTAAGTTCAAGTTGATATAAATACCAATAAAGAGTAACAGTTTGTTATAATTTCTAGGTAGACGTGCTTTTTTAAAAACTCGTCAACCTCGAATTCTTACCCCTTCCGGGGTAAGCGGATTCGCGTTCATCCAGTGGTGATTTTTTTGTGTACAGTGATTTTTAAAGAGTATATCGATGTATAAATATGTGCTTTAAAGGAAGTTAATATTTGATCGAGAATCAATGTTTAACGGAAAAAAAAGATAATTCGTAAAATATTTTTACAGGAGATTTAAATCGCTAGAATCCTAATGACTATTTCGCAATAATTTAAGTTAGGATAATACAAACTTAATACTTATCTGGTATTCGGTAAAATGTCTGTTATTTTATTTAAAGATAATTCAGTGCAGTATTTTTTCCTTTTACTTTTTAATAGCCTTTGATTACTATTTTAATTTTGACTATGCCGATGCTGTCAGAAGATAACTGCTTCGCATTTGTGAGATAGGGTTTCGGTATTCTGTTCATCGTTAAGCTTTAAAGGATAGTGATTGCAAGTCAAAGTTTTGATTGATTTTTAAGTGGAGCTAATGTGCGTGCCTTTTACAAGATCTTTTAATAGGATCAATATGAATTGCCTCGGTTTCAAGGATAAAATATTTTTATACTAAGAGCATAGACAAACACTTCATAGATGTAAATAATCAACATATATAAAATATAATATATACAGATTATTTACAACTATGATGTAAATATTTGGTCAAATTAATAAAGTTAATTCAGTCCAAATCATAGCCAGCGGTGATGACAAATTGGACATATTTTTCATATAATCGCGCTATAAATAATTCCTACTATAAAACCTTGACAGGTAATTTACTCCAGTTTATAAGTGTAAGTACCTACGCCGACAGAAGGTTCTACGTTTGTCATTTTGTTTTTATTTACATATAATTTCAACTGTTCTGGTCGAAAGCTAGAGGCAAGACACTACATGTTACCTACTCTGATCGATATTTTCAAGTGAGCGTTATTGTAGAACTGGGTTTGTTAAACTTAATAAGGTTTACTCTATGTGTGACAGTTCGTTTGTCTTTATTACCAGTCTATGTCCGATTATCCGAATCGACCCCGGTCTCAATTTATTTGGATAATCGGCCTTCTACTGTAATTACTTTTCTATTGATATACCATAATTAAATAATAGTAATTAATTAATTAGGGAAAAATAGGAGTGAAAAATATTTTTTAAGATATGCAATTTTTGTGACGCCTAGTGTATTATTAACAACAATGTTTAAGTGTTAAATGACTGCTTTAAAACAATAGACGGTAGGTTAATACCCGTTTCCCTCATATCGATCACCAATTGTATTGGTGTATTGTACACTAATTATCGCATATCGTCTCACAGGGCGACGCTTTTACAACGATCGACGTATTGTTTCACAATCGACAAAGGACTCACATGACAATGACGTCGATGGACGTCAATACTCCAGCTAGAGCTATGGGAGATTACGTTCGAAATAAACGGGTGGTCGTGAATTTGCTGCGTGAAACTCGGTACACGCTTGTAGTAGCCGAGTTAAAGCGCTAAATAACAATTGTAAGTTACGAAGAAACGCATGATCACCGAAAAATTAAATATGGACTTGGAAATGTATACTCGCTAGTCCCAATAGCCTTAAAGACTACTGAGTCCTTTCAGAATAATAATGCTCGTTCTGTTACACCTGACAACAAAGTAACTAATTTCTAGAAAAAATTTAAACATTTCCACATTGACTTAATGAGATAACGTTTCTATTTGGGACTTTAGTCCTTTTTAAGACTCACGTCCAGATTAAAGGCTCGAGTTTTATTTGAAGACTCGAGTAATACTTAAAGACATTATTCGTTATTAAAAACTCATGTTTACGGATAAAAAACTGGCGTTGAACTGAACTGCAAAGTCGAAAGTCCCTTGAGATCACCGAGCCCTGCAAGGTTCTACTGCAACTCTGTCTTCTTATCATTATATAAATTTCTTAGCCTTGTGGCTACCATCTAAAAACATAAAAAAATAGTGACGCAATTTTATAAAACAAGGCAAAGAATTGCAGCATCGTAGGGTCGGTGTAATGCGTAAGAGAATTTGCATTTTTATGCCACTTAAACCACGGGATACACCTAGCACATGATTGAAAAAATAAACTAAAACAGAAATAATATGCCATTTACACGTTTTAACAGTCGATGAAATTCAGAACAAAGCCTATAATCTCGACGTAATAAGGTATAAATTTTTTCAACTTATGCAACTCTTTAAAATGCCAGATTTTTAAAGAAATAATATTTTTTTAGTAGAATTTTTCGCAGCGGAGATAACTTATGCTCTTTACGCTCGACTGCACAGTCACTTTCAACATAAAGGAGATGATTCAAAGAACAAATGCAATAAATTACTTTGAAGTATTACACAAAAACAAATCGTAGTAAGTCAAGCACAGAAGTCAGCCATTGAATAGTCGCTCAGAACATGTTAAACACGATTATATCAACGCGGCCGAATAAATGAATGTCACAGTATCACCTGCCAACAGTAACTCTAATAAATAATGAAGAAAAAACTACTAAAAAATATAAATACTATCAACGTTTAAATGTACAACTATCTTATTTATTATTTCCGATTGTTCTGATTATTATTTATTGAGTGGTTGAAATCTGTATCTGTCATGACAATAAAAAAATTGTACAACGACAGATGTTTCGTTTTATCGATTTCTGTCACATTTTTCAAGTCTACATTTAATGAGATCACAACGACTTGTGTGTTTGACGCTATTGCAATGTTCAGTAATACATTTGCAACGTAATTCGAAGTTTATTGATTGTATGCACTTTAAGTTGTTTGCCGTAGGTGTAAACCTTGCATCCCATTCTGCATTCCAAAACGATATCACATGTTGCCAAAACACGTGCACTAATAAACTATGAAAATAACCTTAATGTTTCAAAATACATATACTTTAAATACAACGCACTTATAAAGCACATTTCGTGCTCGAATATTATTAACAAACAGTTTGAATCCTGCACTACTACTATACTACACTATTAGTAGCAAAGACTCAATTAGCTGCGTGGTGTCCGGCAGAGTAGAATCGCACTAACCCTTCAGACAGCAGCATTTGCCGAATGATGGTCTTTTGCTGCGATCTCTAATCTGCCTGCCAAGCGTGGTTTAATGAATTTTTAAAACCATTTACCATATTATAAATATGATTTTAAAAATGCCATCACACGCACCGTTGAGAGTGATCGTGCGCGCCTAGAAACTTAGGATTTAAAAGGTGGCTGGAATAGTTTGACTTTATAAAAAGAAAAAGTTTTTTTTGTTTTCTATCTCCTTTTTACTTTAAATTATATAGAAAATATCTTTCTTGTATTAACGGTAAGTTGTAACTACTTATTTTTGTTATAGGATTTCATTTGTTTATGTCAAAGGGATTTTAACTACGGTAAGAGCTATGTTTTAACTTCAGTATCAGACAAAAAAATCTTAGTACAATCGTAATGCAAAGGCGAATTGATAGAATTATAGGTAGTCATAGCTTTTGATCTTTTCATTACGAAGGCTATAAAGAAGGTTTAAGCATCGCCTCTTAAACATAAATTAACCTAGTGTGACATATTATTATCAAGGTAACTCTACGATCCTGACAAAAGGTATTTAACCTTTATATACTACTACAAAATAGTTTGACGTTTGGGTTATGTACGTTTGGTCCATAGTCACCTCCATTCTTAACCAAGCTGTTAGCCTAGCTGGTTACTTTAGATATATCATTTTGACTATACTACGCACAATATAAACAGATCAATCAAACGACTTACTGTTTTGTTTCTTATATGCTGTAACAGAACTATGGAATCTGCGGCTTGGCACTCAGCCAAAAGTGATTTTTCTGGTTCATAACAGATGTAGATTTTTTGAAGATTCGTTGAACTCTTATTGGTCTGCCATTGTTGTGGTAAGAAAGGTTAAAGTGAAAGAGAGTTTTGTTTGATTGAAATATTTACGCTAGGTAAACCTGAATTAAAAACTAATTACTTTTTTGAAGAATACTTTCCTATTAGGCTAAGTTTACATGCACGGCGCATTCACGCACGACAACGCGGTAAAATTAAGAGTGCAGATGATAAGCTCTAACACGCATTGCGAATCCTCCTCCGTCTGTTTTGGTAGTCAAAAAATGTAAATGGAAGAGACAACTTTTGTTGTTTAAAATTAAAAAATAACGCTACCGCGATGGAAACGCGCGCTTTAATGAATAAAAAACGGACATTACATATTTATTAACGTGTGCGTCAATGTACGATCACTTTTACGCTCGCTGACGCGCGTTGACACGCGCTCATGTGACCGGTGCTGTATATAAATATCAGGATATCTAGACTCACGATTTGAAAAGGCGCGTTTATTTTTGACCGTTTGAACGTAGCCTTACTGTGCTGCACAACTGCACATTGAATTTCTGACTAGTTATTGAGAGATCTTATGTCCATCTTATTATCTTTATTACATAAAGATGATACTTTGATAATTAGCCACCTATCAACAAAGCTGTGATGATATTGTCTAAAAGAAGCCTGTTGATCATATATCATGAACATTAGATTGCAGATTGAATAAAGCGTTTAATTTGGACACAACATAGATGCGTTCTAGACGATTAATTTACTACGACCTTGTCAGTCAAAAGGCAAGTTTTCCATTTTTTGGCGTAGAGTCGAACCAGAATTGTCCAGTAGTATGCGTGTATGCGTCATACATTCCTCTGATGTAAGTTGAACGGGCGAACTACAAACTCCCACCCACGCGAGCGCACGCGTCCGATTTACGCTTGTTTTTGTAAGTAAACATGAGATGTGTGTTTGTGTGTGTCATTCAGTGCGACAGTGCACTATTAGAGATTGAGTCACTCGTGTATTTTATATATTGTTTTGTGAGTTGTTTTCAGCATGCAGATGTTCCGTCGTAGAGGTGGCCTATTAATTTAATTCGAGGGTACTCAGCTCAACCCTATTTTTCGCTACCATTTGTCTAGTGTAAGAGCATGGGCGGCTGTTTGAGATATTGTGTGTTTTATGGGGTGAAACTGAAGGATCTCGTTCCACCTTTACATGCTACCAAGCATGTTTAAAGCTCCACTGCTGGTTTATATTACCCAATTATTGGATTTTGGCTTCTTCAGGTTTTCAATTGAGTGTTTGAATTTGAGTAAAATTAATTGATCTCGCTCAATTCCGTTTTAAGTACCATGATTTCGACAACATGAGTTCCTGGTGATCTGGCGAACATAATATTAGGTTGCTATATTTTACCTTTAAAATTCTAAAGATAAATACAACTACCCACTAATATACCTACTGTAGAAGAGTAATACTCATGGAATCCCAAATGTAGGCAAAGGTGATCACTCGCTATCCATCCTATATTCTTGTTTCTCTTATAACGTTTGAACTCTAAGAAGCGATCTAAGTTTGATGTAATAATGGTCATGACATACAGCTGATAGAACATACATCTAGTCCAAGTAAACAATCGGCTTACCGCAAGTGATTTGTAACTGTTGATTGTGCGGAATAATGCGTGTAGGATTTTGGTGTTATTTATTTTATTCTTCGCTCTTTGACGGCGTGCTCGAATTAACGACTCGCTCGCTCGTAAAACCGTAACGTACTATTAAAAATTAGGGCTGGCAAATTGTCTGCGGTAGTTGTGTTCATAAATTACAGTTACGACTGGTTTCGTGTCAAGGAATTTTATCATTTATCTTATCAGTAAATACAATTTTTCGGCATGTCTTTGTGATGGAGATGTATTTTTTTGTATATTCAAATTTTGTTTTGACGTAAAGATCTTCGGATACGAATTTCTGAGATGTTTTTATGTGTACTGCCTCTAATACTTTGTAAATTTAGATATTAGATAAAGATTTATTACTTGTATTTTTTTTTATTAAGAATGGGTTTGCTCTCAATCAAGCCCGAGGGCAAAAACAGAATCCACGATGGAGCGAGCTAATGCAGAAGGTGCCCATTTACTCTGCTTTAAAACGAACTGGTTAATATTCGTCAACTAAACAATATTGTAACTAAATTGCCCTCAATTTGAAACAGTTCTGTGCAAAGAGTAGCAAAAAAGGGCATGTTATTAATTCGACTTAAATTGAGAATCATTGACAACCCTAATTAAAGACTACTGTTTTATGGCATCATGGCATAAAAGTCACTATTAAACGTATGATAAACTTATAAGAAAATTAAACGCAAAAAAAATTATAAGATCGTCACGATATGTAATGATAATAATTATTATCCAAGAAATTAAAATACGGTACCTTTAAAATTGTATTTTAATTCTGACATTTTTAGTTTCTTTCCTTTTACTAGTGCAACTAATCTTTCCGTGTTTATTTAAGGAATATTAGGATCTTCTATGTGTTTTGAGGAGCAAGAATGCGCAGTTATCAGTGCGTTTGGCCTACGATTGTGAAGAAAGACAACTCTCGTGAGCTTCGGAAAACATGCTAAGCCGATGATCCCGGCTGCATCTGCTGTCGTTGGCAGCATGTTGGCAGGTGGCATTATTACATTGATGCCCTATTCCACCACCTCTACATGAGCTTTATGGTCATAAAAGTTATAATAAACGTCTACTATGACATTTCACAGACATAGCAAGCAGGTTTGATATTACGAGTAATAAAAGTACGCGTTATCCTAGAATAAACAGCTTTAAATTGTGAACAGAAATAGATGTATTGTGCATTTCACTATAAAAACCTTAGGCTTCTAATTTTAACGTTTATAATGCTTCAAGTTGTTTTTATAGGTAAACATGGTTTCAGTTAGACTGCGTTCTAATATGCTTCATATGTTTTACAGATTTATTGAATGTTTTGGGATTTTCATAAATATTTTGTCTGAACGTCGGCGGCTCTCAGTAACTCATCTCTGCCGGGGAACAGTTTAAGGATTCTTCTGCGGGTTCAGGTGGCTCTGGGTACCTAATCAGCCATCGCAGATGAATACGGTATCGCCGAATTGAGTAACCATTCCTAAACAAATTGCTTACAGCTTGTATGAAAAGGTTTGCTGGCTCATGGTTTGTTAGTGGGTTTTTGTGCCGGATGCTGTATCAAAAAACCAGTTACCCGAATCGTTTAAGAAAAATGCTTTTCCCTTTTATTATATTTTTTGGCAAAAAAAATAATTTTGAATTCGGAAACAGCAACATTGCATCAGGTTATGCTATTAGTTCGACTTGATCATCTGACTCATTGTCCAGAATGACTGTCCTCTTCGATCACAGACGTAAGGAACGAGCATATTTATGTTTTGTACAAAAAAAGTTGACATACCATTTCGATGAGGAATAATAAATAAGGGAATAATATTCAAAGTGCCTAGTTATTAAAAATTGTCGTCTTGAAATTTTCTAGGACTTTATACTTTTTTGCGCTGAAGGCCAAAGTTTATTTCATAAGAGGAATGTCCTCGCATTCGGAAGAAACGTATTTAATAATGTTTTAATAATGGATTAAAACAAAACAGCCATTTAATATATGATTTTGATATTTTTTTATTTCCAATTTATATGATACATTTATTAGAAAAATACTAGAAAAATCGACCTGACTCACAAGTTATTCTTAGATGGGACTCAAATGTCAGGGACCTTTGGATGTCCGGTTCTCTGCTCTCCCAATGCTTGCACTTGCATAGATGAGAAGGTTGACGTAGGGCCAGCAAGACAAAAATAGAAAAAAGGAGCGTCGCTAAGTATGCCGGGCAAACTTGTTTTTACTAAAATCTCACAATATAACCTTATAGATTACTTATCTCTAATATTTCCAGAAAAGTATTTGAATTTTCCCACTTAAAGCTATCCTGTAAAAGCAACTTTTGCAAATGACTTACTTAATTACATTTATTTAATCTGAGTTTATATCGAAAAGTATTCCATTGTATTAAAACGCTAAAGTCATTATTTTAAGTACTAAAACCATTGGAATTATATAGCCAGCCTTATATTTATCAAATCGCATTTTAAGATAGGTGGTCATTTTAATTCTTAGGATGCGATATCAATGAAGACGAATGAAACGACTTCCTGTTGACAAGTTAATAAATACTTTTAAATATTATTTTAATTTTACATGATAAATTTTTTTCACATAATGTGTATTACTCCGGGCAATTTAAAAACTGTAAAATCTATGAATGTACAACTCAGTACCATTTTTGTTGATCTCATTAAGATCAGTTCAACCACTTTTAATTCAGTTTTATTTTGACTCAAGTCAAGTGAACCTCGAAATTGATTTCGAGCTTCAATAAATATGTATATACATTGTTCTGTATACCATGTGCTTCCTCTTAGTTGATATACAACCTCTTCCAAACCCTTATTTTAGAAATAATGCGCCATTAAACCATAATTTATTATGAATTCCCTTGCCTTCATAAATGAGGATTACGAAATGATGGTAGTGCATTATTATGATTGTGTAAGAAATCAATAGATCCTGCGAAGGAATAAGTACAGTTGGTTTTTCGTACTTTCGATTTATGCAAACAAGTTTCATTGAGAATTTAATCGTCGTCGCATTGATTGAATTTCGATGTCTAGGTGGACTATCTCAAAAGTGTAGGAAATTTTAATAATGGGACGTTTTTCTCCTTACATTTCATATGGATTATAAAATAGTACAACAGAAAAGTTCTTGTAAATTATAATAATTTGAAGCATTTTGGAGTTGTTTATATACGAGTATATGCAAATCCGTCTTCATAAGCTTATTAAGGTCCTCACTGCAGGACTATATCCCATAGTCAGAATGGGCCTTAACTTACTATACTGGCCCTATTGATAACCGCAACAGCCAGTACCAACAGCTTATCGTGCTATTGGTCACCCTTCCGATGACTGACTCATGTGAAAGTGGCTTAACAATCAAAATCATAGCCTAACCATCCAGCTCCTCAACTGCATACTAAATCTATCTATATAACTGCAAATTTTTTTTATCTGAAAAAATATTGCTAAAAAATTGTCTCGGGTGTCACGCGGAACTCGAATTCACATCCCTAGCTATCCGGTCGGCTATTCTAATTAAGCTACTGAGACTTTGATAGACCAGCTGAATTTATCCAATACAAATTGTAATAATTTCTTTACATTTGGTAAGTTAAACATATGTCTTCATTCTTATAATATCATTTTTTTAAATTAATGTATTAATAATGTTATGGGGACATTCCTGACAATAATATTTTGATTTATTTTCCCATATAAAGTTTTTTAGTGTGAAAAATAACGTTAAAACGAAAAGTTTATAACGACCAGGTCGGTCACAGCTGTTTAGGTACGTAAATGTTATTTCATAGGTTGTAATAAAATATTTTCGGTATGACATTTAGTGGAGCGAAATAATATTTGCGAACAAAACGTTTTGCAAATTAAACCTTTTTTGTATTGTCATGACTTTGCGAATCTGTCGTCATTTATATGTGTTCTTTTATTTATCTCGATAGAGATATAAATAGTTATTGATTTAAAAAACCCAATCTGTTTCTTGTTTTTTGGAGATTTACTAAAACTTGTAAGTAGGGTCACCGTGGGTATAATTGACCAATTAAGGCGGATTTTATTATAAATTACTTTTTTCCTCTAATATGAAATGAGATACAAACTTAATTATTTTTATGTATCATCCCATTTAGATGTTTAATGCAGTGAACTAATAACTTTTAATTTTTTTCTTACAGAAAATTTGTTACAATTTTTTTTTGACAATTTATCCCTATGTTTCTAAGTTTGACCAGAAGATTTCAATGTTTGACCGGTCGATGTTCTAGTGGTTGACCATGTAAATAAAACTACATAATATTTGAAAATTATATTCTTATTGCAGCAATTTTTGTACCTTATATATATAATAAGTAAATAGAAACATTAAAACAGTCTCAAAGTTTATTTTAAGTACGTTACGTGCTTAGAGGTTTTCTATTAAAGTATGAACTTAGCTTTTAAATCTATGGATATTTACGAACACTTAATACTTACAAGAATATATATTATTATTTTATATATAAATATTTATATATAGTATATTAATAAGATCACAACAGTCTCATAAAATCTTCATTTCAATTAAACTTAAAGCCTACCTTAGGTATATATTTTATGTATCTAATTAACTTACTGTTATTAATTATCTTTGGACGGTCTTAGGTAATCATACTTTAATACTAACAATATCCATTCAAGGTTTTGGCAAATATTTTGCCATTTCTTTAATTTTGTAAAACCCCCTTGAATTCACAATACAAGGAGGATCTATGGCTTCAATTATATATTCGTTCTTGTACCATATGGCATCCGGTCTATCAGGCCATTTAAATGTGTTTGGTGTGGAAAGCACCATGACACTCACCTTTTTATAATCATTCTTGATTTGTTGTACGACTCCAGGAAAATATTCTCCTTCGTATTTTACAATAACATACTTTCCCACTTCGTATTTATCCTTCTGCTTCTTAGTAGATATATTATTACGTTCAGCAACTTTAGAAAGTACTTCGTCATCTTCGGAGTCGCTAGATTCAGAATAAACAACAGTTTTGCGTTTTTTGACTTGTCTTTGAGGTTGTCGACTTTTTTTTTTCTTCAGCTCTTGATTAATTTTCCTCTTTTCAGCCCGGGCTAACTTCTTTTCTTCCTTGTCTTGCTTTTCTTTGTCTTTGGCTTCCCAGTATTTTATCCACTCTTCAGACGATATAGCATCAGGAAACTTTGCTGTACTCTTTTTTTTGCCATGTTTGATTGGCGATTCGGTAGGCCACACAATTGCATGAGCAAAAGCTGGACTTATTGGGACAACAGGAAATGTCACATTAGCTTTCGGCGCGGTACATGTTTTTCGTGGAGTTTTATTGCCACACTGAGTACTTATTTGAATATCTGTAGCATTTTCGAAAGGTTGATTCCTCGAAACCTCATCATCAGATTTACTTTCTTCGTCAACAGGTTCAGCACCAACAGTTATATTTTGGAGATCATGATCAATGGTTCCAGGCATTTCATCAGTTGACTCTGACTGTTGCTGTTCCAGAGAGTTCTTTGTAACTGAATCAATAAAACAAGGTTCTGAGTTATGCTGGTAATTATCAGGAACAGGAACTAGGTTCTCAATTGGCTTAAAGATCGGGTTAGAGGTAATGTTTTGGCCTTCCATTTGATCATTTTTTTCTTGATTTATACTTGATCCCTCCATAGGCTTGACTGATGGACTTGGGTCAACATTTTCTAGATCATGCATTTCAAGTTCTCTCCTATCTGACTCTTCAGATTCAAGTTCGTTGCGAGCATTTGCCACGGAAGTAGAAGGTTCAGACTCATTATCAGCAGCTCGTCCTGAAAAGACTTGATTATTTAATTTTTGCCACACATAAAACAATTCTTTGGCAGATGCATCTCCTTGCCAATCTTCATCTTTTTGTGCTCGAAACTCCTGTGCTCTTCCTTTGCGCATTAATGACTCCACATATAAAAGGTGCTCAGGACCCACTTCCACAGGCTTGTCAGCAGCTTCATGCCTGGTTTTGTCGTTAATGCATCGACTGTAGTCAATCGCGTTAGCGTCAAATGGGTACAGACCACATTTACGAAATCCATTGCTTATTGTTGAGGCTGTAGCAGCTTGCAACGCTTCTTCCAGCAAAGGTGCAAACAAAGCTCGTGTTAATACTCTTACACCTGTTTTGAGTTTGTATTGTTGGACTACATATCTCCAATTGTTTTTTAAAGGTCTGAAAACGGAGACATCAGCTGGTTGCAAAATGTGTGTCGAGTTAGGATACAATGCGTATAATATTATACCGTTTTCTTTGCAAAGTTTTGAAACTTCAGCACTGATGTGGGACCGGTGACCATCTACCAGCAACAAAACAGGAAACTTAGTCCCATCTCTGTGCAAAGCCGGAATCAGTGTGTTAGCTAAGTATCCATGAAACACTTTGCAAGTCATCCATCCATTTTTTGATTTACCCACTGACCAGTCTTTATTAATGTTTGCTGCTATATCCCGAGGTATTCTTTCATATGGACAAACATTTTGTGTATTACAGAACATTGGCTTGAGGGATGTGAACTCATGTTTAGTTTCAATAATCACCAGGTTGGTAGTTCATTCTGCAGAGTCAACACAGTACATGGGGGGTCACTGATTCTTTTAAATAAAAGTTTAAAATTTAAAGAACGGAAAGATATTGTGTCTCTCTCTGTAGAATGCATAATAGAACTATCATGTATAGAACTTGAGCAACTCATTGTGGTATGTGTATACAAACCTGGTTCCTCAGCTTATGATAGATTCGAGGAAATCATGGATGAAGCCTTGAACAAATTGAGTCGGTCAAAAAAATACTTGATTGTGTGTGGAGATATTAATATTGATCTTCTTACAAAGAACAGTGAAACTTATAGAATCTTAAATTTATTTAAATCACACAATCTTTTCAACTTATTTATGGAGCCTACTAGATTCTGTAAAACAACGGCAACCTGTCTAGACAATATATATAGTAATCTGGTACCTGTAAGTAAGAAAGTTATTGCAAACTTAGATTCAGACCATTGCGGGCAAATAGCTTGCTTCAAAATTGTCACAGAACAAGTCAGTAAACGTAAAATTATATGTCGACCAGTAACTGCTGACAGATTGAAACGTATAGGAATTGAATTATGTTGTAAACTTCCTTTTTTATCACCGGATATGCCACCAAATGATATGTATAATTTATTTTTTGAGTCATTTTGTAACCAATTTAATAAAATTTTCAAAACCAAAGAGATCACCGTTACTGTTAATCCAATGTTTAGCGAATGGGCCACTGCAGGAATACACAAAAGTAGGCAAAAATTGTATGAGCTGTACTCAGAAAGACAGTTTAATAGAACGGAATCTTTTCAAAATTATGTCAAGTCATACTCAAAAATTTTTAAGCAGGTTTGTCAAACTGCAAAAATTAAATATATTAGTTCTCAAATATATAACAGTACTGACAAAGTCAAATCTACTTGGAAAATTATAAATGCAGAGACTGGCCGAACAAAAGCTTTAGCAAATAATTATAAACTTAAAATTGATGGTAAATTTATTAGCTCGGACTCAGATGTTGCGAATGAATTTGAAAAATTTTTTACTCGAATTCCAGTAGATTTGACAAGCACTTTAGGCTCTTCCACCCCCATTGCAGAATCCTTGTTGAAAGAAAATGTTCCTTGTTGTAATACTGTATTTAAATTTAATTATGTTACTAAACGGGACATCATAGACACTTTTAAATCGTTGAACATTAAAAAAACTGCCGATCTTTGGGGAATATCTGTATATATGGTAAAGAATGTTATTGAAATAGTTGCTACACATTTAGCCTTAGTTGTCAACAACTGTATTGATAGTGGTGTGTTTCCTGATTTGATGAAACTTAGCAAAATAACTCCATTGTTTAAATCTGGTAGTACTTCAGATCCCTCTAACTTTCGTCCAATATCCGTACTATCAACATTCAGTAAAATTTTTGAAAAAACCGCGCTTAAGCAATTACAGAAATATTTTAGTAATAATAACTTACTACACATTAAACAATTTGGTTTTACCCGCGGACGGTCCACGACTGATGCTGGAATAAAATTGTTAGAATCCATTTATGAGGCCTGGGAGGAGTCGCAGGATGCCTATGGTGTTTTTTGTGACTTATCAAAGGCTTTTGACTGTGTCCAACATCAGACGTTAATCAGGAAATTACACTATTACGGTATCCGTGGTACCGCTTTGGATTTTCTCACTTCTTACCTAAGTGACAGGATTCAAAAGGTGGTCATCAATGGAGAGCAGTCGCCTGGATCATTTGTAACAATGGGGGTGCCGCAGGGCTCAATATTGGGTCCATTTCTATTTCTGGTATATATTAATGACCTCCCTCACCTTGTAAGACGCGACCATGAGATAGTCTTGTTTGCAGATGACACGTCTTTAATATTTAAAGTTAAACGTGGACAAATTAATATTGACGAAGTAAACATTGCACTCTCCAAGGTCGTTCACTGGTTTGGCGCCAATAATTTGTTGTTAAATGAAAATAAAACAAAATGCATTAGATTCACTATGCCAAATGTTCAATTAGCTAAAGCCAAAGTCCGGGTTAGGGATGAGGAAATAGAGCTGGCCAATCAAACTGTATTTCTGGGTATAACTTTAGATTCTAAGTTACAATGGGGTCCTCATATTGAATGCCTATCGAGCAGACTCAGTTCTGCAGCATACGCCGTAAAAATGATTCGTCAGTTAACAGACGTAAAAACTGCACGCTTGGTCTATTTTAGCTACTTCCACAGTATTATGTCGTACGGGATACTACTGTGGGGAAATGCCGCCGATATTGGCTGCATTTTTGTGCTGCAGAAGAGGGCTGTTCGGGCGATCTATAGGATGGGCTCCCGAGAGTCTTTAAGAGAAAAATTTAAAGAAATTGGTATTATGACTGTACATTCACAATATATTTATGAAAACCTACTGTATGCGCATAAGTGTAAAGATATTAAATTCAGAAAAAATAGTGACAATCATAATTACAATTTAAGAAATAAAGACAAGCTAGCAATGCCCAGGCATAGGCTCCATAAAATAAGCAACTCCTTTGCAGGTCACTGTATACGAATGTATAACACGCTGCCATGTAACATGCATGACTTGTCAATGAATAAATTTAAATTTTTAATTAAAACTCAGTTATGCAAAAAGGCTTATTATAGTGTTAAAGATTTTTTGAATGATAAGGCAGCGTGGACCTAAAAGAAATGAATTGCTCGTTCTCTGAATCGTTTTGTAATATGCACAATTTGTAAGACATTTGGCGATTTTATAAGAGTTTTGGCACATGAGTTTCTTGCCCGATTCTTCTCATGTTAGCCCCTACGTTCGGAATCGGGTCGCTCGTGGCGATTACATGCGCGGCATCAACTCCGCGGATGTACTTGCCGCTAGCGCACGGGCTATCTTTATTATAAAAGAATATTATCTTGATTCTTCTATGTAAAATTGACGATTTTAAGTGCCCGCAAGGGCCTATGAAATAAAGTTATTTTAATTTTTTTTTTTTTTGAAACTATAGATGGTGGCAAGACTTTTCCTGAAGCTGCAAATGTCCCCAAAACTGTTATACTTTCTTTTGAGTTTTCAGATATACCGTAAAGGTTTTTCATGCCCGTGGGACCTAGGATTACTCCACTAGAAGGATTTGTTTGAAAGCCGGCCTCGTCACAGTTAATTATCCTGTCAGGATCATCCAAAATGTCTAAAGCATTTTCAGCTTCTAAGTAATCATGCAATCCGGAATGCCAGTTCCTGATGTTCTTCTCCGTAACTCTGCTGCGTGCAATATCTATATTTTCTGAATTTCTTTGGCTTATATCTTTATGTCTTTTAAGAAATCCTTCCATCCACGCTCTTCCTGGCAAATTGTCTTTGAAAGGCGTTGGTCTTTCATCGTTACTAATAATATCATGAACTGTCTGTGCTAAGTTATTTCTGTTAATAGGAAAGCCTTTCTTTGCCATAGCTTTAATCCAGCGCACAAGTAGATTTTCTTCTTCGGTTGTAAGAATTGTTGGAGGCCCCATTTTTCGAATTAACGGCGTTCGTGACTTTAATTTGTTTATAATAGTGCTATGGGGTATCCCATATTTTCGTGCAGTTTCTCTTATTTTTGCCCCATCTCCAATTTCTTGAATCGCGAGATCCAAGCTTTCTTCGCTATACTTGAAAAATATTTTTTTTGGTGGCATTTTAGATTGGTACCCAGTATCTGAAAAAGAAATTTTCATCTGATGATAAGCCTTAAAGCTATTGAACATTTATGTGCAACTACACCCTGAAGGGTGTTGAATTTGTTAAAAAAATTTATTCTAAAGTTAAGTTTGGTCAAACACTAGAGTTGAAATAATATTAAGTGCTCCAGTAATTGACCACCTGGTCAATTATTGGTTACAGAACAGTTAAGAAAAAAAGAAATGTACACAATCAAACTGCTAATCAAACACAACTCATTTGCGTTAAAATTATGAAAAATGGTATATTATCAATAATTGACCATTTTGGTCAATAACTACGAATCCAACCATTTCGTGTGTCCATAGTTGACCAGCACGAAATAACACAAAATAGTAATCAAATTAAAAAAAAAATTACCACAAACAGATCTACACACATTTTTCTTCAGTTTAAACATAAATTTTGCTCATAGCATAAACATTGAACACAGATATAAGTGAATTTAAAAAACATACCTGACGCGAGCTCCTTACTGCAGGCAAGAAAAAATGGCGACTTTTAGCGCGTCTCTCACAAAACTCACACAATTTAAAAGTCGCTGTCACTATAGCTGTCCTTGAACGCGATTGGTCATTCACTCAATAGTGCCAACATAATTTAGAAGACCATAGACAACGATCCGTCAAGAAGAAAACTTAATATTGAGGCGTAAATTCAAAATTGGTCAATTACCCATACATGGTCAATTTTACCCACGGTGACCCTATATAATAATACTTAGATTTAAATTAAATTTATAATAACTTGTGTTCAGACATTGAACAGTAATTCAATTACTGATTCCATTTAAGTGAACTAAAGAAAAGAAGATAATTTATTGTTGGAATGCATGTTAGTTGTTGTATTACTTTTTCAGTAGTAGTAAAGCAACGAATTTCATTTTACGTTTAATTCCTTCTTTATCCCCACTGCTCAACTAAAGCTGCTCAACCATCAAGGCAGTGGGTTAAAGAACTATATGTCCTAATATTTAATTCACCACTGCTCAACTAAATGCCAATCATACACAACTGTTCAACTGCGTTGTTACTGGCAAAAAAATAATAACAGTTCTGGATAAGAGATATCCTTCTCCTATACCAGAGACAATGATTAGTTTATGAAAAATTCAAAGTGTATTACGTGATACTTCATCTTACTCTAATATATCTAGTTAAGTGAATTAATATTGGTTTAGCTTATCGATATTTTAATAGTTCATTATTTTATATATGACATTATATGTATGTACCTAAATGTATGTTTATGTAGTCTATAGCTTTCATTTTCTATTTACCCTTTCAATGCACCACCAATACGCTATCAGTTTTTAACTCTCCGGTTGACTGGTAGCGAATGCCGAATTGGCATTAAGTCCGCCATTTGTACATACTTTTGTGTGCAACAAAGTTTAAATAAGTAAATATATAAACCTCGATTTAATTTCTAAAACTGAAATTTAAAGATCTTACATCTCAACCTTTACCTATAGTTCAACTTATTTAAAATCAACTAAAACTGATTGAGATGATGATAAGTAGGGCTATTATCTGAAAACGAACAAACTTAGAGGGCCTAATGCGATTTCTAAAAAAAAAGGTAAAATTCAAGTAGGCTAATTCAGATAGTTCGGTGACTATATACCTCACTAGCAAAAGATAAAAGCACTTTAAGCCTTTAGTAGTTATTAAGAACCATCAATCAGTGGATTATGACCCGATCTGCTTGTAGTGCTTTTTCCACACAGCTATAGGGACATAAAAAGGCCAATAATAATGATAAAAGAATCCTGTAACGCTGTGAAAATATATTTATACCTTAAAATTGATTTTGTAGCATTAGCTTGACACGTTCTAAAGCTAAAATTCTGAGCTCCAATGCTTTATATAAAGTCATTACTAAAATTTGTAAAACACGCGAACTTTAACTACATTGATTTACTGATTACACAAAGTAAACTCAAGTGAATACTTGTAAATACACATTAATTGCAAACTTATTCTGTGTTAACAAAGGGACAAAGAGTGTCCAAACTTTGACTTGAAACGGAACTTGATTAAAATTATTTATAGAAATGAGATTTCCTAAATCGGAATTCATTACTTATTCCCACTTATATCGTGAGCTTGTTCCGAACTTTGGAGTTTCTATCCAGGTGTAGTGAAATGAGTTCCAGAAGGCACTGGAACTTTCCAATCTTATTGTTCTGAGTTTTCGCTTATTGATATTCAGCAGCTGTTTAATATAAAATGATTTGTGTTTTATTTAGTCCGTTTTTGTTTGAACAAGGTTATGAAAATACGTTTTTTTATTGGTGAACTTTCTTTCTCACTCATTTAATTCTCATATTAGCACAAAGCAATAAGATGTACATAAACCTACCGGAAAAATTCAGGTATAGAGAAAGCTGTCCTATCCCCAGGGTAGCAACCGTTGCGAGATATTATATAAATGATTAAATAAATAAAAACGAGAAGAAAAATTTATAACCAAATACTTTAATCATTCACAACTGCTTTTCTAGTCTTTTTTTTTTTTTATGCAAAATGCACCCTCCTGACACGGGGGAGGGAGGTGGTGAATCCTCTATGGATACTTCGGGCCGGCCCGATAGTTATGTCAGACTCGTACTGACTAAACACCACCTGGGATTGGCTTGCACCCGGAGAAGGTCATAAGCCGTCATCTGAGGCGACCACCCCTCTAGAGAGGGGTGGCGCAAATTTTCTAGTCTTAAACGTAACTTCTAAAGTATACATAAAAAAGAGCACTCCTTTCACAATAATTCTAGAAACTTGAAGGTCACAACAAGCTTCGCGAACAACCTGTAAAATATTTTAACGCAAAAAGCTATCCACTCGTTTAATATCGACAAAATATCTCTGAGTACTTTAAGATTTAACTTTATTATCATATATAAAAAATGGTTTATTACAAATACAATATTTTATAAGTTCTTAATTTAGAAACATACGTTCAAATTGTATACCCTCGTTTCCTTTACTATTTTTGACTTTTGCTTTAAATCCAGGATATTTAGTAATGATGTAGTTTTTGTGATATTTCATGGTAATATTCTCATAGTATACGTATTTAATTCAAACAATTTTTTTCCCAATATTTGTATTTTTATTGTTAATTGTGCGACTCAATAAAATGTAGTAAATTTATAATTTTTATATATTTTATGCATTTTCAATGCGATCTTATGAGATAAATTATTATAATAGAAAAATACTAGAAAAAATCGACTCGGGTCACAAGTGAATCTCAGGCGGGAATCGAACCCGCAACCTTTGGAAATCCGGTCCAATGCTCTCCCAATTGAGCTACCGAGCCTTGCGAACACTCGTCGAAATTTTCTAGTACATTCCTGATTTTACGCTGTAGGCCAGCGTTGTTTCATCAATGAGAGGAACATCCTCTCGTATTCGAAAGAAACATTTTTACAAATGTTTGGTCAATCGATTAAGATGAAACAGCCATGTTAGATTTATAATTTTTATATATTTTATGCATTTTCAATGCGATCTTATGAGATAAATTATTATAATAGAAAAATACTAGAAAAAATCGACTCGGGTCACAAGTGAATCTCAGGCGGGAATCGAACCCGCAACCTTTGGAAATCCGGTCCAATGCTCTCCCAATTGAGCTACCGAGCCTTGCGAACACTCGTCGAAATTTTCTAGTACATTCCTGATTTTACGCTGTAGGCCAGCGTTGTTTCATCAATGAGAGGAACATCCTCTCGTATTCGAAAGAAACATTTTTACAAATGTTTGGTCAATCGATTAAGATGAAACAGCCATGTTAGATTTATAATTTTTATATATTTTATGCATTTTCAATGCGATCTTATGCACAAGTGAATCTCAGGCGGGAATCGAACCCGCAACCTTTGGAAATCCGGTCCAATGCTCTCCCAATTGAGCTACCGAGCCTTGCGAACACTCGTCGAAATTTTCTAGTACATTCCTGATTTTACGCTGTAGGCCAGCGTTGTTTCATCAATGAGAGGAACATCCTCTCGTATTCGAAAGAAACATTTTTACAAATGTTTGGTCAATCGATTAAGATGAAACAGCCATGTTAGATTTATAATTTTTATATATTTTATGCATTTTCAATGCGATCTTATGAGATAAATTATTATAATAGAAAAATACTAGAAAAAATCGACTCGGGTCACAAGTGAATCTCAGGCGGGAATCGAACCCGCAACCTTTGGAAATCCGGTCCAATGCTCTCCCAATTGACGATTTCGACGAGTGTTCGCAAGGCTCGGTAGCTCAATTGGGAGAGCATTGGACCGGATTTCCAAAGGTTGCGGGTTCGATTCCCGCCTGAGATTCACTTGTGACCCGAGTCGATTTTTTCTAGTATTTTTCTATTATAATAATTTATCTCATAAGATCGCATTGAAAATGCATAAAATATATAAAAATTATAAATCTAACATGGCTGTTTCATCTTAATCGATTGACCAAACATTTGTAAAAATGTTTCTTTCGAATACGAGAGGATGTTCCTCTCATTGATGAAACAACGCGGGCCTACAGCGTAAAATCAGGAATGTACTAGAAAATTTCGACGAGTGTTCGCAAGGCTCGGTAGCTCAATTGGGAGAGCATTGGACCGGATTTCCAAAGGTTGCGGGTTCGATTCCCGCCTGAGATTCACTTGTGACCCGAGTCGATTTTTTCTAGTATTTTTCTATTATAATAATTTATCTCATAAGATCGCATTGAAAATGCATAAAATATATAAAAATTATAAATCTAACATGGCTGTTTCATCTTAATCGATTGACCAAACATTTGTAAAAATGTTTCTTTCGAATACGAGAGGATGTTCCTCTCATTGATGAAACAACGCTGGCCTACAGCGTAAAATCAGGAATGTACTAGAAAATTTCGACGAGTGTTCGCAAGGCTCGGTAGCTCAATTGGGAGAGCATTGGACCGGATTTCCAAAGGTTGCGGGTTCGATTCCCGCCTGAGATTCACTTGTGACCCGAGTCGATTTTTTCTAGTATTTTTCTATTATAATAATTTATCTCATAAGATCGCATTGAAAATGCATAAAATATATAAAAATTATAAATCTAACATGGCTGTTTCATCTTAATCGATTGACCAAACATTTGTAAAAATGTTTCTTTCGAATACGAGAGGATGTTCCTCTCATTGATGAAACAACGCTGGCCTACAGCGTAAAATCAGGAATGTACTAGAAAATTTCGACGAGTGTTCGCAAGGCTCGGTAGCTCAATTGGGAGAGCATTGGACCGGATTTCCAAAGGTTGCGGGTTCGATTCCCGCCTGAGATTCACTTGTGACCCGAGTCGATTTTTTCTAGTATTTTTCTATTATAATAATTTATCTCATAAGATCGCATTGAAAATGCATAAAATATATAAAAATTATAAATCTAACATGGCTGTTTCATCTTAATCGATTGACCAAACATTTGTAAAAATGTTTCTTTCGAATACGAGAGGATGTTCCTCTCATTGATGAAACAACGCTGGCCTACAGCGTAAAATCAGGAATGTACTAGAAAATTTCGACGAGTGTTCGCAAGGCTCGGTAGCTCAATTGGGAGAGCATTGGACCGGATTTCCAAAGGTTGCGGGTTCGATTCCCGCCTGAGATTCACTTGTGACCCGAGTCGATTTTTTCTAGTATTTTTCTATTATAATAATTTATCTTATAAGATCGCATTGAAAATGCATAAAATATATAAAAATTATAAATCTAACATGGCTGTTTCATCTTAATCGATTGACCAAACATTTGTAAAAATGTTTCTTTCGAATACGAGAGGATGTTCCTCTCATTGATGAAACAACGCTGGCCTACAGCGTAAAATCAGGAATGTACTAGAAAATTTCGACGAGTGTTCGCAAGGCTCGGTAGCTCAATTGGGAGAGCATTGGACCGGATTTCCAAAGGTTGCGGGTTCGATTCCCGCCTGAGATTCACTTGTGACCCGAGTCGATTTTTTCTAGTATTTTTCTATTATAATAATTTATCTTATAAGATCGCATTGAAAATGCATAAAATATATAAAAATTATAAATCTAACATGGCTGTTTCATCTTAATCGATTGACCAAACATTTGTAAAAATGTTTCTTTCGAATACGAGAGGATGTTCCTCTCATTGATGAAACAACGCTGGCCTACAGCGTAAAATCAGGAATGTACTAGAAAATTTCGACGAGTGTTCGCAAGGCTCGGTAGCTCAATTGGGAGAGCATTGGACCGGATTTCCAAAGGTTGCGGGTTCGATTCCCGCCTGAGATTCACTTGTGACCCGAGTCGATTTTTTCTAGTATTTTTCTATTATAATAATTTATCTCATAAGATCGCATTGAAAATGCATAAAATATATAAAAATTATAAATCTAACATGGCTGTTTCATCTTAATCGATTGACCAAACATTTGTAAAAATGTTTCTTTCGAATACGAGAGGATGTTCCTCTCATTGATGAAACAACGCTGGCCTACAGCGTAAAATCAGGAATGTACTAGAAAATTTCGACGAGTGTTCGCAAGGCTCGGTAGCTCAATTGGGAGAGCATTGGACCGGATTTCCAAAGGTTGCGGGTTCGATTCCCGCCTGAGATTCACTTGTGACCCGAGTCGATTTTTTCTAGTATTTTTCTATTATAATAATTTATCTCATAAAATGTAGTAATGTAAAAAAAGGAGATTCACATAACATAAAATTTCTTTACATTTTTAGTATTTCGATAATGGGCGAAAGTATATTTCAATATTGTCCCCAATTTTATGTACGCTAGGAACCCCAAGATAGCTTTATAAAATGGATACTTTAAACTGGCCGCTACTAAATTGTGATTCATCGCTAGGGTTGCCAATAGCCTAGAATTCAAGATAATTTTTGGTAAGGTAGATATAACCCAGTACTAGTAAAGCTGTTTTGCTGTTGCTGGAATCCAAAGGCATACATACGTATACCTAAATACGGATTCTATAAATAAAACTGGCAACTGGTCAATTCATCTGAAGCCCAATGATCTCCTAAAACAATCGTATTGCAGTCGTATAAACGCTGGTATAGGAGTTTCATGTTTGTGGTTGTCATGGTAACCCTTTTCTTTATATTTGACATCTCTCGGTTCGACATAATGAAGAAATCTCCTATTTAGATGGCTAAAGTGAAATTAGTTAATAGAATTATTATCTGTATCAGTGAGTAAAATGTATGATTTTCGAAGTAGGGAAATGAAGTTATGGCGAGCTCTGGCTGTCATAGGCTACGATGTTTTCCTTAAATAAAATTATTGGTAGTGATTATTTATACTAAATAGTTTGGAGCGGTCAATTTCATTTAGTGAATTCAAAAAATATGTTGCTTAAGTTGTCAGTAGAAACTAAAGAATTATAGGTACCGTGCGTTAACAGTTAATAATACCCGAGAGGTAGTACAAAATGCCTTTGAATAATTTGTTGCCTCCCGTCCAGCTGATTTCTTCAAGAAGGGCATCAATAAGCTACCAATGCGTTGGCAAAGATGCATTTATTGCATGAGTGATTACTTTGATTAATAGAAATAAAAAATATAGAAAAAAATACGCATCATTTATTTTATGAAAAACGGCAATTTCATAGGTAAAGACCTAATATTAATAAAAAACCGATCAAAATGATTCCCGTGCTTTCCTGATAAATCATATACAATTACATTACGTTGCATTGATAAAATTTTGGAAAAATTAATAATTCGGAAATATTTTGGCTAGCCCTGGTCAACTCTCCAGAGTGCAACCCGGATATTTAATAGCGTACGGTTGTACACTGTTGTTTATGTCTGAACTAGTAATAAAGTCTTAAAAGAGCCTTGTAAGGGATTAGCCTGCATCGTTGCTTGTCTATACGGCCGATGTGGTTTGCTGTTACTGTTTTTATGAACACGTTACAGATTTCCATTTAATATAATCAAAATTTTCGAAAATTTATTTAACTATAACGCGTTATATTTTATGATGGAAACCCAAAGGTTAACTTGCTTTCCGATAAAGGACTGAAACTTAAATAAGTTATAGATTCACTCGTTTACAAAAGTTATTGTGCTAGTTAACATTTTGACTATTTTCTGGTTTTTTTTAATCCGGAAATTAAAGTAAGCAATTAAAATTAAAAGCCAAAAAGATGTAAAGCAACGTTTATATTTAATTTTCATAATAGTAGATTTTATATGTTGCTTTTATTTTTTCTATTTCACATACGTTAATAAGAGTATTGACAATTCCTAGTCCGAATCAAGAGACCGAGTAACGGTGTGTGCGTACGTACATATATAAAGTCAGTCAAAATTCGACACAGTGTTAAAAACAAATCACGATTTATAGATTTACTTATTGTCTTCTGATATTCCGATGTAGGATCATGTCTCCCGATTTTATAACCTAAACGCACCCTTTACACTAGGGTGACCAGCTATCCTTTTTCTCGGATTTAAGTATTATCTGTTGTTCTACGTTCATCGTGTCTCACTCAGGAAACCATTAAAAATAATATTCATAAATAAAAATCGAAAATAATAATCGTAAACACTAAAATGACAAAAAATCAATATACGGGGCTCCCCAAAATTACTCGCACGTAAAGCCACGATAAATACAAGAATAAGACTTCGCGGTATGCTTAAAAAGCAAATGCATTGAATGAGTTATTCGATTGTTTTTTGTAAAACGATTATTTAGAAAATACAATCTTGAAAGTGTCGACTATCAAAATCCACATAACTTTGTTTATTTAAGATGTTTTTCACAGAGCAAATGCATATTGTTTTGTTTCGCATGTAAATCTGCCGATCGCTATCGATTTTTAACTGAAAAATTTAAATATTTTCAAAACGTATGCGACGTTTTGTCACTTTATTCGAAATAAAGCGTTCCTAATATAAAGTAATACTTAGAAAAATAAACAGTTACTTAATGTCAACGAGTTTGCAAAACACCCGGGCACACCTTCAAAAGTTTTGTCGATATCGTGTACTGATGATATCTTTGGATTGGCTCATATGAATTATGACTCTCTTAACATATTACTTTCCAAACTCCTAAATTTATGTGCTACTTGTAGATGTAAATTATCTTGTGTATTATAAATTTAATTTATTGATCTAGTTTGATTTTGACATTGATTTAAGTTAATTGGAAGTCGACAACTTCATTTTACGTTAAAAAGAAACGTACTATCGACTGACCTGCCTACCACATCAACAGTTTTGGGTTTGAATATGTGGTCCACATATGTGTATGATGACCAGCATTTGTTCCCGAGCTATGGTTGTAACATACTTGTCGTAAAACTAAAGTTCAGTTGTCCATAGTACAAATTTTGCTTAATTTGGGAATAAATTACACAAGTCAACACGATTTTTGAGTCTGAGTTTTGTATGGCTGATTCTAATTCTTTATGCATAACTAATGAAGGGAAAAATACATTTAGTAAATAAAGTTTGCTTTTGTAGCTATTAGAACGAAATTTCAAATTTTAAGGAAATCTCTACTTTTTCAAATTCCGTTGCCCATAAAAAGAAATACAAACTGTAATTTGTATACTTAAATAACTTTTATTAACAAAAGACGATAAAAATTAAATTCAATAAAAACAAAAGAGTACAAATAAGCTTTAAAAATGAATATTTTTAGTTTTTCTGTTGTGCTTAAATGAACTTTCCCGTATCAGCCTCCAGATGTAGTCACCCATCTTATTCTCATTATATTGCCCTTGATATCTTCGCTCGAAGTCCATCACATCTTGGTGATGGACTTCGAGCAAAGATATCAAGGGCAATCCACGTTTACGTTTACGTGGATTGACTAATGACTGCTAGTCATTAATCTAATTAGTGGGCTCCCTCCATATTCTTAGTACAGCAAACTTCATACTTCTTTTTTCTCCTCGGTACCGGGCTGAAAAAAATTGTACATATACACATCATTAATTAATAAATCCGTATTTTTTTAATAAATATTAAAAATTTATTTGAGTTTTCTATATAAAGAAACGATGTTAAATTCTCTTACCCTCTAAAGTAGTTTTGCAGTTATGGCATGAGAAATGTGGTACCCATATTTTGTCTTGATTGCAATTGGGACGTTTGAAATAAGCTTCGTAAGCTTCACTAAGCCTTATATTTGTTAAAAAACTAAATTTCTTTGCTCTTATTTTAATAAATTCGCCGCAAATGTAGCAGAAAGCGTCGACGTCATTTTTGCACTTTTAAGAAGACATTTTTGATCATACCACACAAAATACGTACGTTCAATGAAAAGCGCGCGAAAATACTACTCGACTACGCTGCCACTCCCCGCTCTATACTCCCAATCTCCCTCTCTCCGCCTCTCTTACCTTTTAAAAGCCGTTGCTATTTGAAATTTTTTCCAAAACCTCGAATATTTGTTGATCATTGTATAAGGTACAAAAGCAAACTTTATTTATCATGAATGATGTTTCAGGTTACTTTTTGATGTAAACAGACAGAAAATATTTGTTATATTATACTCTTTATTGCACTTATAAAGTAATTAAACCGTACATTTACATATATTTGTGAGCAATGGTGGGCTTATCTCTAAAAGAGATCTCTTCCAGCCAACCAAGGGTATGTGGGTGATTAAATAGGTAAGCGGGACAACTTAAGAGTGCAGATCATATAATATTCATAAAATAAAATAAAAAATAAAAAATTATAATCTCAATCAAAATCCAAAAAAAATAAAAAAGCTATTATACTATGTGAATATACTACATAAATAGGAACTAACTATATACTACATAAATACAATAAATAAATAAAATTACACATTGAGTAAATAGATAAAGTAGATAACTATAGTAAAGGTTGTAAGTAAGTTGGTTATGTTTAGACTATGATAACTGTGCTAGAAAGTGATCTTTGAGTTTGGTTTTAAAGGAAGTGATGGACGGACAGTTTTGAATGCCTAAAGGAAGTTTGTTCCAGAGTTGTGCCGCTCGGAATGAGAAGGAGTTGTGAAAAAATTTGGTGTTCACTTTAGGCAATTCTAGCATCTTAGTAATGCAGGCCCGCCTAGGGCGAGAAGGAGGGGGAAGAGTCTGGAACCGGGAACGGAGATAGGGAGGAGAGTTAGGGTCTTTTAGGATTTGAAACAAGGTGGTAAGAATGTGCATGTCTCTGCGCATACGAATTGGCAGCCATTTTAATCGAGTTCTAAACTCTGACACCCGATCATATTTTCGCAGCCCAAATATAAACCGGATGGCTAGATTCTGGAGACGTTCGAGCTTATTCAGCTGATCCTCAGTTAAGTCCAGATAACAGACGTCGGCGTAGTCGAGAATGGGGAGCAGGATAGATTGCGCAAGCATTATTTTAGTTTTAAAGGGAAGAAAGTATTGGAGTCGCCTAAGAGAGTGAGAAGAGTAATGCAGACGTTTACTCACCTCACCTATGTGAGGAGACCATGACATAGAGCTATCCATGAACAGCCCAAGATTTTTTACCTTGTCGTTATATGCAATTGGAGTCTGGTCATAATTAAGGGGAGGTATAAGATTCCAATCAAGTTGGCTCCTAAGCCTGCCACTGCCAATTATTATAGCCTGAGATTTAGAGGGATTGACTAAAAGACCGAAAGATGCAGACCACGCTTTAATTGATGCTAGATCCTGATTTAAGGCATCAATCGCATCAGCAGTTTCAGATAGGGAAAAGTGTCTATAGAGTTGAAGGTCATCAGCATAAAGGTGAAAAGAGGAAGAGATAGCAGAGGATATGTTATTAATAAATATAGAAAAAAGAAGAGGTGACAGCACGCCACCTTGTGGTACACCTGCTGAAATATCTGACCAATTCGAAAAAGAGCCATTATAGGCTACACACTGTTGACGGCCGAGAAGATATGATTTGAACCAGTCAATAGCCGGGATGGAGACATTAACCGCACGAAGAGCACCAACCAGTATGTCGAAGTCCACACAGTTAAACGCACTGCTGAAATCCAGTAATACCAAAGCTGTGAGTTTGGTATTGTCCATCGCATAACGAATGTCCTCAGTAATGTTCAGCAGTGCACTAACCGTGCTATGAGAGGGACGGAAACCCGACTGATGAGGGCAGAGAAGTGAATTTGAAACGAGGAAAGCATATAACTGTTTTTGAACGACAGATTCCAGGACCTTGGAGAGAATCGGGAGAATAGAGATAGGACGAAACTGAGAAAAGGAAGATGGATTAGGTACTTTAGGATGGGGTAAGACATGAGCTTTTTTCCATGAAGCAGGAAAGACATTGTGTTGCAGGGAGAAATTAATGATGTGAGTAATAACAGACACAATGTCCTCAAGTACAGGAAGAATCATGTCAAGACTTAGGTTATCGCTACCAATAGCTTTAGTGGAAATGGACTTGATGCTCCTCATGACGTCTTCTTCAGATATTGCATTGAAGGAAAAAGGTGGACAGTCGGGTGGGGCAAGACTTCCAAGATAAGAGAGAGCGGCTGATTTACAGACCGCATCTAAAACAAGTGGAGGTGAGGTAAAGTGATTATTTAAAGCATTAATATCCACGGAAGTCTGAAACATCTCCTTAGGCTTACCCACTCCGAGAGATCTCAAAAAACTCCAAGTTTGTTTTTGATTCCGTATATTAATTTGGGAATGAATGTACTTCCTCTTTGCATCCCTACACATCCTGTTACAAAGATTACGGAGGTTTTTGTAACGTTGCAGTCCCTCAACCGAAGGAGACTTTTTATTACGGCTCTTTTCCCTGTCACGCTTTGCCATTACTTTTCGGATTGCAGCAGTAAGCCATGGTGCAGGCATATGCTTGATACGTACAGGTCTTACCGGAGCATGTATATCATAAATCATTATCAATAAGGAAGTTAAGTAATTAACCTTAGCGTCAATATTGTCAGCTGAGAACACCAAAGACCAGTCTGCATTCCTCATGTTCTCCCTCAGGCAATCCAAGTTCATATGTCGAAAATTGCGCATAAAACGAATATTACGTTTAACTTTTGGAGGACGCACTTTGTAGCTCAAATAAATTAGATCGTGATGAGAGAATGGGGCTGACATCTGCCCGTGAGACACAACGATGTTAGGATCAGAGACAATGACGAGGTCTAGGAGAGATGGCCTACAATTAGGAAAATAGTGGGTTGGAGACTTCATTGGCAGTATATGAAGATTTAGGGAAGAAAGAAGATTATTAAGTTTATTAGCTCTAGAATCATTTTTTAATAGACATGTGTTTAGATCTCCCATAAGAATGACAGAATCAAAATTTGGAACGAGTCCTTCTAGAGTGTTCTCCAGATTATTAAAATAATCAATCTGGTCATTAGGACTATACAATGCGCCCAGAAGAATTTTTTTATGGTGAAGTATTATTTCGAGAAAAAGGTATTCAATGGAGCCTGTATAGACAGGTGAGGAGCAAGATATAACCCTTGAATTAAAACAGTTGCGCAGGTAAATTCCCACGCCACCGCCACCAGCGCCAGTTCTGTCGTTACGAAACAGATGGTATCCAGGAAGTGAGCAACACGTAGAAGGTAAAGAGGGTTTTAACCAGGTTTCAGAGACCAATATGGCATCGACCACGCCGTCGCCAAAGGAAGTGAGAAGATCAACGTGATGAGCAGCAATACTCTGCGCATTGATATGCACCAAGGAGAGAGAATTATTTTTGTTTTCAAATACCTCTGACAGTTTAGCTGCTAGAGGTTTAGAGTCAGAGACAAAGGAATCTTCACTTTCAGCATCATCATAATCCTCAGAAGAACAAGAGAAGTATATGTCATCTAACATTAAAAATAAATATTAATTAGTTAATTATATGATAAATATAATATTGTAACAAATAAATATAATGATATATAACACTTATTATAATATTACTACATTCACTCCACCTTCCCAAGCTGATATAAAAGAGAGCCTCTTTAGATTTTCCTTCACAAGAGGAAAATCAATGGCATCAAAAAGAAGAATCACACTGACAGAACACAGTCGCCCGTAGGACGTTATTACCATTACATTATTAACATTTTTAAGCTAGACGCATCATAACCGTACACATTTTAAATATTAGATATCAAGATCCAAGAGCTCAGGAAAGTCGGTCAGTGGTTCATCATTCCATTCAAGCTCGTAACATTCAGATTTTTAAATTAGTAATCTGTGTTCAGGCAATATTACAATGACATTGTCAGTTTACATAATACGAAGAAATGGCTCAAAGGTCTTTGTAACCAAGCCAAAACCCTTATAAAAAAAAAAAAAACAAAGAAAACATTAACATTGTGACAGTGACATACATACAGAAGTAGTCTGCGACATAGAACGAACTAAGATTACAAATTAATTATAAATCTACCGTTGTAAACTACAAATAATTGAAATTCCAAACTAAATAACAATAAATGTCATCATACCTATAACTACTGGAGTATAAACCGGCTAAATTCAAGTGACAGTTTACAACAAACAAAGTTTTGGTTACCTATTACCTAACTTTACGTTGAAGCGTTTTTGATGCAGTATTAGGGTATTGAGAAATGAAAGCATGAAGTTCAGCATTGGAGAAAATCTTCCGACGAGTACTGTCCGGTAGTAAAATGACAACAGTGCCCTCAGTTGACCAGCAATTTTTCACTCCGAAGTGGTTGCGTGCCGCTACAAAAAGATCTTGCCTTGCCTTAGTTAGGAATTCAGTGAGGGTCACTTTACTGCCCTTAAGGGATGTCTTCTTATTCCATACCAGGCGACGGTGCTGCATAGAAGTGAAGCGAATCAATATGGGTCTAGAAGATTCCTTTTTTTTAATACCCAACCTATGACATGACTCAATCACATCGGGGGTTATATTAGCCAACTGCATTTTGCCAGTTATAGTTGATAATGCTTTCTTCAGCACATCCTCATCCTTATCTTCCTTGATGCCATGCAACAGAAGGACTTTTTTGCGAGAGTGAGTATCTAATCGGTCTAAACCCAGGAAAAGAAGTTCGACTTGTGACTTGAGCAAACTAAGAGTTTTCCATACAAAGCCCTTAAATGAAGAAAACTCAGCAGCTATAGACTTAACTGTATTACCAGAATCCTTGGCTCCCGGCTGCTGTAGATTCTTCTCGAATTCAGACAACCGGTCATTAAACATTGAAGATAGTTCCTTCAGACTTTCAAGAAGCTGTTCTGCAGTAGTGTCCATGGTGTTGCAGGAGATAATGTGTGTGATAGTGGTAGTGAACTCAGCTTAGGCAATGGAGACTTTACTATGAGGTCATATACACTTTTTCTATTTTATTTATTAAAAATTTTTAAGAGCTTACAAATTTTGAACTTTTCACTTCTACAGCTACCCACCAAAAAAAAGTTATATATGAAACTCTAAAAAAAAAAATTTTTTTGTCCACTTGTGTTATTGGTCTGATTTTAACGAATTCTGAATGCTGATGAAATTTTGAAATGTAAATATTAAAAAAGTCATATTCTTATAACATTAGATTCTGTATTTGCCAGATAAGTTTTTTGTTTATCTCAAATTTTGTTAATGTTTGTTCAATTGCCAAAAGTCATTGCAACATCGTAATTTAATGAAATAGATAGCGTGCATTCTTTTTGGAAAAAGACATTAGTACAGTTTAATATTTATAGGCATGCTAGTCACATCTAAAATAAATTCAGAAAGATTGTTTCGTCGTAGATAGAGGTACCAATAATTATCCAGTTAAAAAAAGACAGCCTGAAAGTTTACGCTATTATTTTAATTCTTAAGAAAAAATATAAATCGATTCTTAAATTAACTGAGTTTTCCTTTATTTTTTTCAGGTAAGATCGTGATAAATTCCAACGCCTGGAGAAAGAAAAGATTCCCTGTACATAATACAATTATACGCTACCCTCCATTTTAGATTCAACGTACTAGGACTGTAGAAACTCGTAAGAGTAACGAGGTTTGTTCCGGTTTGTGTATTCAAAACTTCGGGTATCAACGTTAGGCTCTCTAAGAAATTGCATACTTTTATCACGGAAGTTGTTCTTTGTGATGACGGAGCGACTTTGAGTTTCTGTTATCTGACGTATTACTTGGAATCTTCATATTAGATTAATATCTTAATATTTTAACGAGAGTCAACCGTTAACTATTTATCAACGCGAATTATTACATAGTTGCTACCTGAGCGATCAACCTGTACTCATTATAACAAAAGTCGCATACGTAGCAACTGAAAAGTAGACATAGTAAAAAAAGTTTTCTTTATGAAGAATTTAGCATTAACAAAAAAAAAACAAACCCTTATTCTAAATTCAAAATTACATCTAAATCTAAAAACAAAAATGAGATTTAAATCTTTTAGCAATTAATATATTATCATCGTGAGCTCGTTAGTGGAGCTCGATGGTGTCGATGAGGGTGACGCCTTCGCCAAGCCTTCGTTAAACAACTTTTTTCTCGATCTCCGTGCTTCGAAAAGCACGTTAAGCCATTGACCCAGACTGCATTTGCACTAGTCGTAAGTACCCAGCATCTTAATAAGGACTGCAAGGTGGGTAAACAGCCCATTCTTCCTAAGTTCTTTGTCAAGGCCTATGCCCCATCAGTGCAGGTATAATAGACTGTTGATGATAAAATTTTGTTCATTATGTAAAATTTACCACAACTACTTCTCAAACGTAAAATTGTAAATTTTAAAAGGTTCTCTCAAATCAATTGTTATCATATCTTTAAAATGTAAAGCGTTTACGTTGTTCTTGCTTCCTGATAATCCTCTCCATCCAAAGGTTTGTCTGGTGGTCGTTTAGCGATAAAACCGCCCATTGTTACATATTAGTTTTAAACAATTTATCTGCTTTTGTATATGCTTTTTGTTTTGTGGTGTAAATAATAGTGTTATTATTAATAAATCAATGTATAAGATGCACTCCATACATATACAATAGTGAATTCCGATTTACATCGTTATTTCTGTTGGCCTGCTATAAATGCCAACTGACCTTTGCGTTTGGGTATGCAAATATATTATTCTACATTTTTGAGGTTTTTTTTATCACCTTAGTTCGACCGATATTGCTGTTTGTTTTTTTTATAGTCTGCTTTTAATATATTTTCCATAGAAGTTGCATTGTGTAAACACATCGTTTTTATAAATGTTTTTCTTTGTTTTATTTTATATTAATTGTTTTTAGTAAATAAAAAGTTTTTAAGATATAAAATATAGTAATTTGAATTGATGACAAAAAACTACTTGCAATAACAAAAATCCAATACCTCCACATCTTAATTGATTGGAAGGTGGTTTTTACATTTGTTTTTACATTTGCATGTGTTCGTTGCAAAATCTCCTTAGTGGAGTGGCTGGCTTACCGGTTTTCATGGTAGTCCCGGGTTGGATCCCCGGTCGGATCAATGTAAAAATAGAACTTTTATATATTGGCTCAGGTCTGAGTGTTTTGGTACCGTAGTTAGTTACTTCTGATTTCCATAACAAGTGGTTTAGCTGCTTGGGTTCAGAACATTGTACATATGTTCTATCACTGTAAATTGCGCGCGTTTGCGTGTGTGTGTGGCTAGTTGATAAGTTTGATCAGATAAATTATACGCGAATGATTTAGTAACAAATTTTTAAACACAAAGATGAAGACGTTAGAACTTCAATATAAAAATAAGATTTTTCATGCAAATAAAACTGTTAATATCCGGTAATGAGGCTTATATAAATTCACACATTCTTAAAGGCGCATTTTAAACTGGTTTTAATAAAAAAAGTAACGCTAAAGACAGTATATTTCATCCGGCCGGTTCAAATAGATACTGGTGGTGTGTCGTGGTGTCGTAAACACGGCAATACGGACGATATTAAATTCCTTCCGTGAAATATGGTGGGAGATTTAAAATTTGTTGTTGCATACTTCTGAAGTCACCATGGGTGGCTTGGAAATTAAAAGACTTGACATTTCGCTGATAAATAACGTCAGCGAGTAGAATTAAAAAACTAAATTACGCTTTTACTTTGGAAAATTTTAAAAGTTGTGTTTCCGCATGAGAATAACTTGTCAGCGGATTCGACTTTTTCGAGTATTTTTCTATTTAAATAATTTATTATGTTGTGTTGATTTACGAATATTATAAACAAAAGATGAAAGCCATTCAAATAGTAAATGTTTTATCATTCATCGTGATGATATTTCATATTTTATTTTTCGATAGTAAATTAAATTAGATGCATGCAATATCCATGTTATTTATGACTGTATGTATGTGTTATGTGAATTAACTCTTACATTCATCACACTTCAGTATAGCTCTCGGAAAATCTTTACGATGTTAATTTTTTTAAAAATTAAAATTTATTTGTTTGTATATTATACAATTATGGTTATAATAAAGTCTTTGATTTAAATTCAAATGTTCTTATGTTATGTTAAACTCAACGAACGCTATTGTCGTTATAGCTACGGAATGCTGTAACGTTTTTAATCAGTAACTAAATAAGAGTCCCTCGCGAGTTTGTTTTATAAATTGCATTCTGTAATTAAAAAAAAACCGTACCGTCCCGCTGTGTTAATTTTTTTCGCAAACTCTACGTTCCGTATGTCGGTAAATGCACATATTTTAACGTGTAAAAAGACACAAAATAATACGACCGTACTTTCGAGCGATGCCGGGATTCGGTGAATTTACTGCTACACTTGTTCTGTTCTTAGGGAGGTTTGAAACCATAAATCAGATTTTTAAACCTAGAAAAAGATTAATATTTTTTACATATTAAGTATTTTATTTAATGGAACAGATGTATATATTATTTAATTTATCAAATTAAACGCCGTATCTCATAAATTTACTTGAGAATAATAATTTTATAATGGCCCGAATGGCGAACATTTGGAAATCTACATATACTTTACAATATATTCAATTACACATGATGCGCAATCAAGTTACGAGCCACTTGCTGCAACCATTTTTGATTAAGTCTTCATTATATGTTTACACAGTAACCGATAAACCTTAATATTTTCAGTTTAAGCGGACCGTCGACGGTCAGGCATACTGTGAATATATGATTAATTTTATTTAACAAATATTAATTCTTAGGTATGTGTGACTAACACGTGTTTTCTTTTTCGACTTTATCTATTTGCCTAGATCTTTAAATTACCGACATAATGATTTTGTTGATCTAGTATGTTTTAGGTATCATGCTCACATGTAACTCATTCAGTTTCTTAATTTAAGTTTTCGGTTGAAACTTTATGCATCGTCATATAAATAAACTTCATTAACGCGAAAAATACAAAAGATAAAAAGTTAAATTCTAGTTTTAGAAAGTAAAAAACAAAATACATTTTAGCGCCCACTATGGATTGCAGCAAAACTCGAATTCTTTCTAATTTATTTTACTGAAAGCTGTTTTTATTAAAGCAAATGAATACGTGCTTTTTATCCGATAACTTATTTCATTTAACAATTTAGAATTTATTATTATTATTTCATTTAACGATATAAAAAATATGCTACAATTTTGTACTTCGTGTAAAATGAATGCGGTCTGACCTATAACGAAAACAAAACTCTCGCGGGAGTCGTGTGTACCGAAGTAAATTAATTTGTTAACTTCATTTTGGTAAACACGGGAAATCATTTTTGTTTTCGTATATTAATTTCATTGCGCCCACTTGTTTCGGTGTTTTGTTGACATTAAAACTTGAATTAATTGCTTTTGGGAAGTTTGTTTTTAGTTTAGGTTAATATGTATAATAATTAGGACATAAGATGTTTATAATTTAAACTTTATTGCACACAAAAACCATGTACAGTCAACGGGAGAGTTAGATACATATAGCCTACTGGTGATGGTTGGTAAGGGAAAATAGAAAATGAGAACTAGGTATATACTACATAAACATACATTAAAATACATGAAACTACTGAGTTGTTCCGATTTAATATTTAAATTAGGTTTTTTGTAATATTAAAATCTTAATTTCTTTGTAATTTATTGGTTGACTTTGTGTAAAGGTACTTTCATTGCCATAAAAATAAATACATTAAAAAAAAATAAATACATAAATAAATTGGGTCTCATTATTTCTATACAAACAGCATAACGAGGGTTGGTGAATTATCCCTGCTTTAAAATTATCGGAAATGTAACGAAGGTCTACAATGTGAGTTTATAAAAAATTAATTATTTTTAAAACGTATAATTATAATTTGTTTGCTAAATCATTTTGTGCTGTCAATGATTATTTGACAATTATATAATTTATTATGGTGACTGAGTGATGGTTTTTGTTGGTAATCATTGAAGGTATGATAATATAACCAGATTTTTAATTGTAGCTGACTAAAAACAACAAATTTCTAGCCCATCAAAATATAAGTGAATCATTTAATTAGTTGCAAAATAATATGATATTCCGCCATATAGAGAACTTACTAAATTTACGTGTACTGTTTCCTCTGTTAATACTACGTGACCTTCGCGAAATTTCTATAAAAGCACGGAACAAGCCTCAAAATTATGCGCCGCCTCTTTAGAGGGACGGTCGCCTCAGACGAAGGCTCCTGACCCTTCCCGGGTACAAGCCAATCTCAGGTGGTGTTTAGTCAGTACGAGTCTGACATATCTTCGAAGCCGGGACGGAGTATCCATATCCAGAGGATTCACCACCTCCCTCCCCCGAGTCCGTAGGGTGCCCAGTCGCTAGGGGCGCAAAAAATACTCAAATCAAACAAAAAGAAAATAAACATATCTATACTATGCCAATATTATAAAGTTGAAGTTTGTTTGATTGTACATGTTAATTGGTGTTGGATATTTCTATTATCGAGGAATATAACATTACGCTACGACCAATTATTTCTTATTCGGAAAAAATATTCCGTTTAAGTGTTTCCGTTGCGTGCGCTGCGTAAACGGTTCAAGTTACGCAAAGTAATAATGTTAGAAAGACAACTTGAAATTCTAATAATGTTAAATACATTTACAGACGCTATTTGTACTTGTTAGTAAATGGGTAATTAGGGCTCCGCACAAATGAGATTGTCCGAAACCGCATGACGACCGTAGTTCTGTACCTGACCGCAAATAGTAATGGGTCACAATCAAATCTGTCTCATTTTGAAGCCGATTGGGTCTAAATACTATTTACATGTGTTATAAATGTTCCATTAACGTAAATTACCCATAAACGTTGACATATTTCATTTTAATAATCTTTATATATATAATTCTTCTGTGAGTGTGTATGTCACTGAACTCCTCCTAAACGGCTGGACCGATTTGAATGATTTTTTTTGTGTGTGTTCAAGGGGATCTGAGAATGGTTTAGATTCACAAATCAGCCCGGCAGATGGCGCTGCAGACGGTATCTAGGTTATTTATCTATACTGCAAAAATAACAGGCAGGACAACGTCTGTCGGGTCCACTAGTTTTGTATATGATTTTAAAGTCGCCTCTTTAGATAATAAGTTCTAATAAGTATTATGCGTTAGTTAATGTTTCTTTTGTGTCATCTTTAAGCCAAGTGGATCGAGTCTGTACCTTGCCCATACACTAGGGGAGGTCAAAAAGTTCACGAAATGACAGGGAGATGGCTGAAATTAAACATGAAACTATTTTTCTTTTTCAAAATATATTCTCTCTAAACTCTAATACATGTTCATAATAGTCAACCCAAGTTTTATCACCAGTTACGATCCGAGCCATAACTTCTTCCCTTTGCTCTCCATAACGGTCCAAAAACTTGAGAGAATAGTCGACGCGCTCTCGTTTTTAAAGCGACGTGAGCATTCTCAGCAGCCATCTTACACAGACTTTACTCAATGTTTACATCAACATCTTGGCAAGTTGCTTCTTCTACAACCGACCATATTTCAGTAGCTTCTCCATTTTTTTTGGTGGTCTCGATCGAGCGTCCAGGACGAGAGTCGTCTTCAATGGACTCCCTGCCTTGCTTGAAAAGGATTTGCCATTTGTAAATTATGGTTTTACCAGGAGCGAAGTCCCCGTAAACACCTAACCTTTTTTATATAAAAAGGGTTTGAGGTGGTTTACCTTGCTTTGTCATAAACTTTATGATATCGCAATATGTGTAGTGGGTAGTTTCTGTGCGATTTACTCATTTGCTCGTCGATAACTCAAGAAGTAAGGCTGATATTTAGTATATATAGTAATAATGAGTCACTCAATTAGCGTCTACTTGTGTAACCTCACCCCCCACAGCCCCTCCCTTCCGCGAACTTTTTGACCACCCTTCGTACTACGGACGTACCCACTCATAATACAATACAAACGTTAAGCTTACCACGAAGGGTTAACAGTAATATTAAAAATAAGTTCGACATGTTGTTAATATTCTTATCCCCTTACCATAAGAATTATTAAAGATATAGAATAAATAAAACATATTATATTTATAAGGCTTAAACTTACGCCATGTATGGGCTTGCATGCAGTCTGTTTATATAATTTCATATATGGCTTTGGACAAACGTAAATTATATTTCGTGGGTTTCGATATAACAGTTACAATTGACGCTATAAATTTTGCGTTCTTATGTGCGTTGGTACTCGATAGTGTTATGTGCTAATAATAATGTATGTTTTCTGCAATCGTTAAATATTAATTACAGTAAAGGTTTAATATAACACTGTCTTGAAATGTACGTGTGCGTCAATTAAAATATAAACAACAAATAATTCTATGAAGTATTTATTGTCTTCGTTACGTGTACAACATCATAAAGTTTTTACCACGTTTTTCTTATCTCACTTTTCTTATTTGTTTGTCTGTCCGGGCAAAATCTTGCAACTTAAATTTGAGGCACTTTCCGATAAGCTAGAAAGCTGAAACTTTCAGGATAGTTCAGAACCCGATGACAATGCACTCTAAAGCAACTTTCAACTTTCCAGATGCACTTTCAGGTCCACTTTCGGCAACTTTCACTTTTGTATGGGGCTTATCCGATTGTTGCGTAACACATGGTTACTTCGTTGAGTTAATAATTAAAAAGAATAAAATAATTATACTAGATTTAAAAAATCTAAAAATCCCACATTTTTCAATGTCCTAAAAAGAATAAAATAACCCTGCGGGGCAAAGCGAGGGGCCACTCAAAACGTGGGGGCGCATCTTTACAATAATCGGCATCAATGCATGTCATTCATCTCTTTAAAATCTCCTCTTAGTAATATGCGCCCCCACGTTTTGAGTGGCCCCTCGCTTTGCCCCGCAGGGTTATTTTATTCTTTTTAGGACATTGAAAAACGTGGGATTTTTAGATTTTTTAAATCTAGTATAATTTTAATATCCTTTTGTTTTGTTTTTTGATGCAAATATGATAATAAACGAATATTATTATTATTATCGAATATGATTTGAACACTATTTTTGTATGTTAAATCGTAGTTAAAAATTTGCAGTATGAAGTTTTCTTGCGACTGACTTACCTCGCTTTTCTCCCGATGTAGCGTCCATCCGAAGACTTTTTAAGACTTATCCGATTGCGCAAATCTCGCAAAAAACGCAACTTCTCTCTCCGGGATACACGCTGTCTCTTTTTATGAGTCACACAACAGCGAAGAAAATAAATTGGATCCATGCCAATTGCAGACGCGCAACAGTTTCCCTGGATGTGGTATGTTTCAACGTTCGCATAATGTGACCTGTTGAGCGTGGCTCGATAATCATTTGTCAAGTGTGACGTATATCTTGGTTTAAACTAGTTTATGTTAAGCCTTTAGCATACCGGACGTTTATTAAAATAATAGTATTTGTTAGCATCAGCTTTTCTTTTTAAATACCAATACAGAAGTAAATTTTTATGTATTGATTTTGAATTTTACTAATTTTCAATCCGTACCATGTAAATGTAATTACATTTTGTGTTACAATGTAGTTAATCTAGTGATTGAGGGAACTGACTGGGTTTTTTTTTGTTTTCATTCTTTTTATTTTTAGATACTAAAATAATAGAATTTTATTTGACATTTAATTTTAGTAATAATTTTAACTAACAAGACAAAAGACAAGCGTCTCTTTTTTTTTTTCTAGTAAACGACGTTTTTATTGAGCTTCGCTTCTAGTATTTACATATCTTACTATATCTGTGGGTATGATGTATTAAAAAAGTGCGTTATATATATCGGGTGTTTGACATGGCCTGTAGACTGCAAACTGAGACGATAATCGTTGGATTGGATCTTTTTTCATTTCAAAACATAGCCTAGTTTATGAAATAATAGTGTATTTTTAGACGGAAAAGATATTACATAGCATATATTTTATATTACTAAATTAATCTTGATTTATTGGTAACTTTTTTAGTAATTGTGTATAATATTATTTTCAGTGAGCATAAAATCATTGCAATGAAGCGATAGTTTAAAAGTGAACGTATATTTTCTTTATACAAATATTGCATTTTCATTAGTGTAACGTAATACCCCGATTACTCACAATGCATTTACACCTAGAACTGCGTGTTAGATGCGAATCTTCCGCTTCCGTAGTTGGAATTGTGTTACGAAACATAATGCATTTCGCTTGCACGACACTAATTGAAAACCGAAATGTACTGACGTGCATCTGTAGATTGCAAAAGACATTAGAATGTTTCGTGATACATTTGAAATGACATTATGCGGAACGTTTATTTATAAATCACATTAAATTTCGTTAAGGTATATAATAATAAACATCATCTCAGCCGAAAGACGTTTAAGGCTCCTTAGGAAATGTATTTATTAATTGTTTGCAGATTTATAGGCAAATTTCAAAAAATACATTTTAATCAGTAAATAAAGTCAAACCCATTTACTTATCATTCTAAATCTCTTATATAATTACAGCTACAAATTATTATTGAAAAAACTCCTCTAAGTTATCTTCATTTAAGAAACCATAGCTGAAGACCAAAGAGAAATTATCAGACACAAATTTTCTGATCGAAGCTGCGATGGAGCAAAACAAGTCATTCAATGGAGGGCTTAGCAATAATTGAAAAGAGAATATGCTATATGTAACCCACCACGCGGTCCCAATCCGGAATGGAAGATTAGTATCCACTGCCAATACAGCCGGGACTCACGTTAAATCATTATAATATTGGATTGAAAAATGTATATCGTTCTCTTGATAAGACACAAGTCTTAAGTGAGACTTTCATTTACAAGTCAGACGTAATAAGGCACCAGCTTACCTCCGTTTAGTGTTTAGTTTTTTTAATCTTTATTATTCTAAATTAATATATGTATACGAAAATAGTTTCATAGGAAATTTCTACTCGTCTCAGTAACTTCTCGGATCAATCGCTTTCGGTCCTAGTCCCGTGTGATCTTGAGACAAGATGGTTATTGTGAAAATTGCTTGAGATCTAAAAATGTCGCAGGTAAATAATGAAATAAAAAAATACTATCTCTAACTTTAAATCATATGTAACTCAATTTTTTTTACCTATTTACTTTATTTGGGTAACATATAACTTAGAAATGTTCATGTAAAATAGATACTTCAAATAACACAAATAAACAAAGTAATTTGTAATAAACAAAATTAATAACTTGAAACAAATACAAAAAGAAAAAATGATATATCAGTAGGTAATCGTATTATTTTAGGGTTTTGTCTTATTTGATGTTCAGCCCTCGTAGAAATTCCTTGACATCTGAGCCTTTAGATGATTGATTGTATAAAATATTATATTAATGACCAATAGTTTTTCAAGATAGATCAAATATTTCTTAATGAGTGGTTTTATTATCCCTCCGGAGTGTAGTTACTGCTTGCCTTGTCAAATGCGTCTTTTGATTGGAGACCACCTGTGTAATTGAATACCAGGGGCGTGCATACCATATAGGCAATTAGGCAGTGCCTACCTCATTAAGAACCTAAATAATATACTACTAGTATTAAAGTTAATTTAGTTTAATTGGTTCCGTAATTCTATACTCAACCAAACTTCTATTGAGCACCCGCCCGGTAAGTTTTTCTTTACTACGTACAGTAACGGTAGGCAGTCTAAAGATTGCCTATTCGAAGCGAGCAGCGTTTCATACAACATAATTAATAAAAGTATTGGTCAATATTATACGGCCGCAATACAAAGTGCGCTCTTTGTCCGTGTAACGTTCTAAAACATGAGCTACGCAATTTAAAAGTATTTTAGTTCCTAGGTAAGCAAGCTTACCTGCCGAGCGAGATAAACCGACGACCCCCGATCCTATATCTGTCTCACTCGGTCCTATACGCAATAGATGAGATGGATACGCTACCGCACGAGAGCGGATAAGTTGAACAAGTTTCGACTTTATTGCGATGTCATCACTTATGACTATGACTTGAGACGTATACTGAAAAAAATGACCGCCAATCAAGACCGTTATTTTTCACTTCATTCAGAAGTCGTTCGCTCATATGCGGAGCCGAAATCTAACTACCTATACTAATTTATTAGAGATAATTGTTCTGTTAATGTGTTTGATGTCGTTTTCGAAGGTTTGTGGACTGTGTTTACTGCTTTTTTATCGTGGATGACGTGCTAGATCTTCCCCAGGCTTGGGGTCTCCCGGAATTTCGAGCTGTCGTCGTTAGTAAGTACCTACCTATACTTTTATACGCACTAAATCATATCTCTATTAATCTGCAATTGTCGATTTCTTAAGTGTTTTGTACCATATAAATCAGAAGTAGGTAAGAAAATCTAATAATATAATTTTGCACTAAATGGAATAAACATTCAAGCATTCCTATTTCTTATTCCTCAACCAGGACCAAGAGACCTTTTTTAAGATCCTGGAAAATGTAGCAAGCAGATATTACCATGTAATGCTACCATCGGTAATTTGAATATTTCAGCAGATTTTTCTCTAAGCGTAATTACTTACATGCAAAGCTCTTCCATCATCAATGTTTTTAACCTATCAAGGATCCAAGATTGTAAGGCCTATCTTATTGCAGGATAGTAAAGTATTAACTGAAGGCAATTAACCTGCAGAGACCATTCAAGTGGCAGAAAAATCCAAACCAACCTTTATTCAATATTATTATGCAAAATACTAGTGATAAAAAGAAGAAACTTTGTATGGCTTAAATGCTGTTGTTGCTGGTTAACGAAACGATTTAAATATTTGGCGGAATATTCAGTTGAACAATAGTTTAGACTTTTCTGCCTTATGAAAACCTCATGGATATAAATTGGTGAGTATCTATTATGATATATTTTTTTGTTTGTAAACATAGAATGTGTAATAGTCATTTAAATAATAAAACTAGCCTAACATGTTAAGCCAACAATATGGCATATAAAGATATTCCTTATAAACTAACAACATATTAAGAATTATTATATAATTATGAAACCATTGAAATGAAATAAATAAGTAGTAGGTATATAAGATTGATGCTTTATGTTCAATGATTCTTTGTCTTAAAAGTGTGTTTTACCTAAACTAGTAACATAAGTGTATCTTATGATCAATTGAACATAAAGGGAATTCCCTTATTTATTATGTATTCTTTCGATTATTTTGACACATGAAAGCTTTTGCTGAACTGGTCCGATTTTAATACTTTTTTAGTACTCATCACTCAATTGCCTTTTCTCTTTTATTTATAGAAAATTGTTAAACTAGCTTACATTTCCTCCTTCAACTTCAACAACCATAAATATATTATACTATTTACACTAGATTACATTAAAATAAAATGAATTTTGATATATGGTTATTTCAAATGATATGTACTTGCATACTGTGTACATTTACTATTCTTTTGTTTCAGCTTGTAGACAACTTCAATAATCTACATTCAAAATACATGAACAATAATTTGTATATTCCCAGTGTAAAAACAAATTAACTGAACTTTTGAGAAAGAAAAAATCTAAAATTATTATCACAATGACATCATTCATTTAGGAGATGGTGAGTTTTGACTCTTTTAGTACAATAATTACATTTTAACAATTCTTAAAATATGAAAAATCATCATACAGAATGTCAATATCATAAGGATAATTAATGTTGGTGCTTGTGTTTTATGAGTGAAAATAAAAATATTTTTTAATTTCAGATTTAGATAGAAAAGAGAAAAAGCTTGCAGCTGTATTGAGTTTACCAGAATTAATCATCCCAAGTATTGTTGCATTGCCCGGCAAGTCTTCTTCAACAAGCTCTACACACTACTCCCCTATACCATCACCTTAAATCAATTGGTAGCTTTTTTATATTAAGAGATATTTTTGTAATTATTAATTTGAAATCAGACTTAATTTTTTTTGTAGTGTTGATTGTTGCATTAGTCACGAGACTAAATAGGATTAATATAATTAATAGTGTTAAGTTTGTGTTGTAAAAATAGCAATCATATAAACATTTTGATGGCACCACTTATAGATTTATATTGGTACCTAGCTTACTTAAGAATAATAGATATATTGCAGTGTTTATTCATACATTTAAATGTGAATTACAGAATCCGGTAAAAGTTATACCAATTTGTTTAATTGCAAAAGAAACCTTATCCAACAGAATAAAAAGACATTTATTTTCTGCTCAACTAACGTCATGGTACTGATGTCATAGTTTGTTTTTAAGTATTGAAAGCGCTAGATTTGTTGAGCAATAGAAATGTCCAAATAAACAAATGTCATAAGCTGATAAGACTTTAAAAAGTGTCTTATACAAATTATTTGAACATGAAAATTACTCAACCATATCTATAGCTAGCTATATTACAGTACCTTATCCACATGAAGTACCTAAAACTCAATAATTAGGTATAATAATTGAATTGAATATGATCTTGGTTAATTCTTTAAAGATAACTTGATTGTTATAAAAAATTTTAATAAATAGTTGTTTGCATTCATTACCAAACATTAGCCAATCAATCATATACTTATTAAAAACTATCAAGTGCTTTGTAAATGGCACAAATTAATTTATAAAATGAAATGTATGACATGATAGGGACGACTAAAGCGTAATAAATATTATAAAGCCTTTGTAAAATCCATAAAGCTTTTGTGATAGCCATAATAACCATACTTGATGCAGTTGACAAATACTTGTTTGATTTCAATAAGATTGCTTGTTCACGTCGCTTAATCAAGCACAACTTATTGCTAGAATCATGTTGCTTTGTGCGCTCGTATATAAACAAGTTTCTTGATACCCTCTAACATAATTTTGATTATTCCAACCCATTATTTTTTTCAGTGATGAAAAATGTAACAAGGCCGCCGAAAAGTGCCTCCTTCCTTTAGTTCGTGTTTTTGTATTACTTATAGTTAGCTTTAGCACGCGCGCGCGACCGATAATTTAATTACATTAGTAATATCATTACAATATTATCTATTAAGATAGCATTTTTTTGTTGTTTTTTGTTAATTTCCTGTGTGAGTGTTTGTAGTGTACTGTGTGTAAAGAAAAAAGATGTTGATGAGTGTTTTTTGTTAAAAATAAGTATCGAAGTTAGGTATTTAATAATGGAGAAATTACAGTGTGCCGATTGTAAGGATTCGATTTGTGTACAAAAACTACGTACCTATCCTTTCGGACAATTTACGTTCATAGATAAATTTAAAATCGTTTCTTTTACTAGACCAACTCCAAATATCGAGCTTATTCAACGGAAAGGTAAAAATATCAGACATTTCAATACCAAATATTACGACAGTTATACTCGGCTAGCTGGTTGCCGCCATTCGAATTTATTGTTTTGCTTTCCCTGTCTTTTGTTTTCTACAACAAAGACGGTGTGGAATGACACTGGTTACGGTGATTTTAATAATTTAACAAACCTTGCTAAGAAACATGATCAATACGACAAGCATTAGTAAATGACGTACTAGAAATTTATTTACAAAAAGACAGACGAGTTGATCTTGTTTATAAATAAAATAAAATTTAGAAATATAATACATAAGTAATACGAAAAGGTTCGATCGAATCGACACAAACTGCAACAACATCTTTTTTTTCTTACTCAATTTACCTCAGTCAGTGTATTATTACTCGTATAATTATTCATACCCGGTATTCGTAAATCGTGAGTGATGATGTGAAGTGACAAAAAACTTATAACAACAACAACGGCTTTTCTAAAAGCCTGAAAAAACCTGCAAAAAAAGTGGTAAGTGAATTTATATCCATATTACCTACCAAATATTAGGAATTTTTAAATGATAAGCGCAACTACGACTTGTTAGATCTACAGTGCCTACCGCGCTGGAAAACCAATGCACGCCCCTGTTGAATACCAACGTTCGTTACTTTCATGCAAATTAATGTTATGTATTACTAACTTGTGTATGATGATAAGGTGAAAAATCCAGTGTACATAACGCTCAATCTTGTTTAAACTAAGTTGAAACTAAATTAATGCGCTGTCGTTACGAAAGAACTTGGCCAATTCTTCCGTGTCTTTTGTTCCGAAATATCAGAGCCTTCATAATGAAGAAAACTATTATATACTGTTTTCAATAATATTAATGTTGGTGATCATAAATGTTTATAACAATATAAGGTTAGAGTAAGAAATTATGCGCTACAGTCGGAAATGGTTCTCGCTACCCGTACGTGACCAAGCCTTTGGTGTTACCCGTCGAATTTTCCAACGCCCGGTACTTATACTGTACTAGCTGATCCGGTAACGCGTTGCTATGTTAACGTGTATATAATGGAAAAAGAGCGGACAGACAAACACACAAACAACAAATTTGTGTTCTTAGAATATGTACTAGCTGACTCGGTAACGCGTTGCTATGGTAACGCGTATACAATGGAAAAAGAGCGGGGAAAAGAACGGACAGACAAACACACAAACAACAAATTTGTGTTCTTAGATTATAGATTAGCAACATTATTATGATCTTTAGAAGTTATGCATACTTTTATAGTTTCGATTGAAATATGTAACGGATAGTATGATCCACGTTTCATTATTTTCACGCTTCACTATCCTAAGTACACTTACATGTGGTTATACGTTAAAGCAAATCAGCTTTAATCTTTGAGAAGTTAATCCAATTTGACCCATAATACCCGTGTGCTGTTTCTATTCAGCCTGATAACTTTCTCAGGAGGCCATTCATATTTATATCTCTCTACATAAGTCTCTTTAGCTTTTGAGCTTAATTTTACTTTGTGAATGCAAAGGGGTTCATCCTGGTTATCTTTTTGTGTTGACTTTAACTTGGTTTATTAACATTCGCCGTATCTTGACTTACCGTTAAAATTTAGCGCAGTTCTAATCTGAAAGCACTTAAATTGGGGTCTGCTTTTAGTCTAACCCACGGTTGGTGATTAAAATATCAATTAGGAAGAAAATTGTTATTTTTATAGCGGAATTTCGCTTATAAAGCGTCAGAATTTTAATAAATATGTGTTGGGGAGCGAAGTAATTACGCAAGCTAAGTGAAATTTCTTAATATTTTTTAAGCATTACTATAAGTAAAGCATCTAAAACAGATAAAGTATGGTTTTCATTCCTTTTTTTATTAGTTGTTTATTTTCTTACTCGTTTTTATTCATATACCACATAAGGTATTTTTTTATTTACTGTAGTTGGAATTCGTCTCTATGACAAATTACCAAAACTAAACCTTAAAAGGTTTAAAAACTACTCCCCGTATACTAATAAGGCAAGGGTTTGAGTCCTGCCTGAAAACAATTATTATTCCAGCTATATCTATGTTTTTAGAAATCGTTTGCAAATGAACGGCACCATTTTGATTATTAAGATAACTTAACTTATTTAGTATGTTTTTTGGTTTTTTGCGAACTTTGCCAATCGCTTAATATATCAGCTTTTGAACTAAGTGAAAAGAGTTCAAACCTTTCTGATGTGCTATGGAAGTGGACCCATCGGTAACAAGCTTTCAGCTTAGCAGGAGGGGTTTACGGGAATTTAGTAATAGTTAAAGTTATTATATTAGAAATTATATTCTTGAGTTTCTGAAACGCTGCTTGGTTCAAACGTAATTATAATGCTTTTTTACGGTTGTTTAATGTAGATTCGTAACATTACCATTCAAAGTGCATTGTTATGAAATAATAATCAGGAGTAAAATAATAGGTACAGCGTCTTTATTACTAATTTCAAATGTATTAGGAATAAGGTCCTATTTTACTTGAAGGGTCAAATGAGCATTTGTTTCACAGTGGCAAAAATACGTCACGAAAACTGACCAATAAAAATAAAGGAATTCTATATTGAACCCGTAGGCTTAGTAGTAATGCTAACGCTTTAGCAAGCTTCGAAGAGAAGTGTTGCGTTCATAGTCGTTAAGTTGAACTCTTTTTTTCATGGCACGTAGAGTTTAGTTTAACACGGGGAAACAAAGTTTTGACTTATTACTATCAGTGTTACGAGCTTATGCGCTCTGTATGGTTTGGAATAAGGTTCGTTTTGACGTGTCAGTTAAATGGTTTTAAAAGAAAAAGAGGCGCTTTGCAATCATAACACGTACTGAAACTATTTACTACTTTATTATTGAATATGTTAGTGCCGTTTTGCCGGGCAGGTGTCTGTAATTTGTGGAAATGGCCTGGTTTTACTTGAAATTGTAGTATGGTTTTTAGAGCTAAAGTATTATTAATTCTATTATTTACTTCGAGAAATGTTATGATGGAAGTAATGTTTTTATTTATTTTACAATAGGTAATAATAAAATTACCTATTGTAAAATAAATAAAAACGTATAGCGGAAAAGTTTTATAAGTTAATGCCTTAGTTAATACTTAATTTTGACATTGGTTACACTTTTTTTAAATTAATTTAAACAGTCAAATAATGTCTTTTGACTAGTGTATTTTGACTGAAAATCGTAAAATTATAGTGTTTTAATACTAGTTATTATGAATTAAGTTTTTCTCAAAGTATAAAAAAATGAAAGGTTTGTCATTTATTTGGAGAAATTAATAGTACCTACCTGCTCTCGATTAAACATATACGTTATATTATATAGAAGAGTTCTCATAATTTATTTGCCTACGGTTTTTACGGAGGAAAGCGTTTTCCATATTCAGGTGCAGTAAGGCATGCGAATGGGTATAAAAGCATTTACCAGGAATATGTCTTACGCATGGAAATGGGTACCCTACCGCGAGTAGACAGCGGGGTTATGTGTCTACCCAATAAAAGCAGGGGTATACCCAATAAAAACTCGTCTGCTTTCCACTCTTCCTTAACTCCAGATAACAGTAACTACGTTTAAAATGACCGATGTGTTTAAATGTGTGTTGTGTTTTATATTTAAAATGTGAACGCTGTAAGTGAAAATTTAGTGATCAATATTTTAGACTAATATGGATTTTGTCGAGGAAATCCACTTAAGTATAGTCGCGACAGCAATCCGGTGTGGACCCCGTAATCCGTTTGTTTAGGATGAGAGCTTTGTACTAGAAGAAAAGTCAGTATCTGTTATCAAAGATTAAGTTTTTCAATGGGTATTGAGTTTACATAATTCATTCGCTTTAGTTGGTTAAATAAAATTTCCTACAGAAACAGTTTTTACATGAACTTTTGTTAAGGACATATCCTAATGCTCTCATGATGGTAAGGTTTCGATTTTTTTGTACGTTTAGAAGAAAGTATTGCCAATTATAATAGATATAGTAGTACTAACTAGTGTTAGATGTTAAAGTGACAAATTTAACACTTTTGTTTACAATTTTTATTATTTATATTTCTTTATTTAACTGATAATTAATTACTAAATTTTCCTACAATCGAATAAAATTTCATGGGGAAACAATGTTTCACACTTGTTACCAGAATAACATTGAAATATAATTAATATGGGTATATATCGGGGCTGGTACTGTCGTTTTGTCTGATTTCCATAACTCAAGTGCTTTAAGCTACTAAACTTCGATTCAGATGTGATGTTGTTAAATATATTAATTTAATCAAACTATTTACTCTCATTGTCTATACATTTCTGCCATCTCATTGAAAGGTCACTTATGCCTTTGCTATAGAACTCTGGGGACCTGGATTCAACAAACTGTGTAAAGGCATTTTGTACTTCTTCCAGGAAAGAATTTTCTTTCCATGTAGAAAATTGTCCAAATCGTGGAAAAGTGGTAGTCGGTTGGAGCCATGTCCGGCAAGTAGGAAGGATGGATGGTCTCTGAGTGCAGGTCCTGTAATGTTCAAATGGTCTCTCAAGCAGTGTGAGGACTTGCGTTATCGTTTAACAATAATGGTGGAAATCGATTGAAGAATGGGGACTGCTTCGCTGTGAGTTTTGTGTGGTTCGGAATTCTGTACAGTAGATATCAACTGTTGTCACCGGATCTGAGGAAGCTGTAGTGAATTACACCATGGAGTGACCATGAAACAGTTACCACCTCTTTTTTGTGGGTAAGCTTTGCTTTAGGGCATTGTTGCGGCGCTTGACCTGGAGTATGCCTTTGCGGCGAAGTTAGCTTGCGATTATTGTTGAGAATTCATTTTTTGTCACACGTCACAAACCGGTCCAAAATACCTTCATTTCTCTTCCAGTTCAACGCTTGTCTTTGCGGTTCAGTCAAATCATGAGGCACCCAATTTTCAAGTATTTTCTATTTACCCTAGCTAATTATGTGTAAGCAAACGTCAAACCATGCCGCTAATTACTTGGTTGTTTGACACAGATCGGCTTTTCAATTTGTCTTTATTTAGCTTAGTAGCAGGTCTTCCTCGTGGTTCATTCTTCAAGTCTAAGTTTCCAGTACGGAAGTGGTTAAACCACGAAAGCACGGTGCCTTCATTAGCCGTATCCTCTCCGAACACAGCATTGATATTGCGAGCTGTTTCTGCTGCATTAGTTCCACGTCTGAATTCCTATTTAAAACATACTAATTATCAATGTATCCTTCTTTACGTTTAAATTTAAATGTTGAAACAATCGAAATATAATCAGTCGATTTTCATATTTTTTAAATTTCGAATAATTTCTTTATTCGAAATTATATATTTATATATATATATATATATATATATATATATTTATATAATTATAAAGTATAATTTTAATTCAAAGTGGCCAGTACGTTAAAACGGAAATTTCATACTTAAACCCCTATAGTAACGGTTATTTTTTTTAGTCACTAGAGTCCACAAGAGAAGGAACTTGTTAACTAATCGCTATTCTAACCTAACCCAAATAATCCCTAACAATGAATGTGATCTAATTGAAAGTGAATTATTTGCATCCAATCATGCAAGCAAACACAACTGCACGTAAGCGTGCTAGCAGACTTGCAAACAATTATTGTTAAAAAAAAATATACATGTATGAAAATCTTATTTTTAATGCACTGAACTTTAATGTTAAGAGTATTTTGAAAACTGGATCTTACGTGGATACAAGAAATTTATATAAAACAAAACGTAGAACTGAAAATGTCTCAATGAAACACACATACCTAATATGAAAAAAAAAACACGAGGTGAGTTGTTGATAAAAACTATTCGAGAAAATTTTGATAATAAATAACAAGAAAAGAGTTGTTTATTATTGAATCTGCAAATAGTGTTAAGGAAAATACAAATCGTTGTAAATAATTGCTATAAAGTGGTGATTTCCTCCACTTCAAAAGAAACAAATCATCATCATAGTCGAGAAGATAATACTTTATCAAAAGTTTAGTTTACTTAACGTCTGTTTATGTTTGCAGTGAAAGCGGTCTTGCAGTGAAACTTCATAGTCTTATTTATCAATTCTATGTATGTATATATACCTATATATATAAAGTAGGTATATTGACGAAGAAATCTGCAACTTCCCATTTCGTCTGAAAGGCCCACGTGATGTTTGTTTAGGACCGGACCACACGATAAGTGCTTTCGAGAGTCATGTTCAACGCCCTACGGGGTCAACACATATGTCGAGGGTAGGGCAAAGCTTTTTCGACAATTTTAATTATAAAGATATGATCACAATTTCGATGACTGCTTCAAGCGTCTTATCTGATAAAACTTTTTGTAAAAATGAGTAAAAATAATGTATATATAGATGTGTATTTTGTAATCAATCACATTAATATATCAACATTGAAATCGATTGTTTTTTTTCATATATTTCATTATGTTTTTTCTATATGAACACCAGACCGACTAATAGGAATGGTCTCCTGGCTGAAATTCATTACGTCTTGCATGTATTGTACTAAATAATTGATTTATAAAGGCATTACGACCGACGTTCTTAAGACCTGAGGACGGCATCGTCTGTATTCTGCATTCCGCCGACTGAAACCACTAAGAGATTTACTGTCAAACATCAATTACAAAACACCCATTGCAACGAAGGAACAGACGGATGTGGGAATTATATATGACTGTCTAATTTGTTTGTCTTTGAAGTGGAGCTACGGCAGTTGCTAGTTTGCGTATGCTTTACATAAATAGAAATCTTATATTTTCCAAAATGTCAGTACTAATGGTCTCTGTGTTAACAAAATAGGTGCGACGAAATAGTGTAGGACTTATACAATGGTTATAATAGCCTGCGATTACTTAAACCACGAAAATCACTAGCATCGTTCAACCACCCACTTAGCTCACCGTGCATCACTCAAAAATCCAAGCATCCCTTGGTATCCCATATTTCACTAGGTGAGTGGTGTATATATGGATGACTGAGGAGTGCCAAATATGTCCCAGTAGCCTTTGTGTAGGAGTAGAAGCAAAGCGTTATATGAAAACCAAATATTCTTTATTACACGAACAGAGACACTTAATTGCAACTAAAATAGTAATAGTAGTTAAAACTTCTATCACACTAGGCTGACCTAACTCCACCATAACGCTACCACCATCGTAGAGTTGAGGACCACCATGCCACCAGGGATTTGCCTAGTGGTAAGACGGAATCGCAGAGTGTTTGTAAACGTTCAAAACTTTGATGTTATTTGCAAATTAGATTTTAATACTGTTTTCAATATCTTTTACTAAGGAAGGAAAGTTTATAATGTATTAATGCATGCATATGATATAACTCGAGCGAAGCCGGGGCGGGAAAAATATTTAAATTAAAATATACCCAAGAGATTACTAGATTTCATACTATAAATTTGTGTAACAAATAATCATAGTAACTGTCTTCTAAAACACTTTTGTGTCTATAGTTGTCCATTGAATAAAGTCCATCAGATATCGTGGTGGCATTAATTTATTGGGCCAATAAAACTGTGAATAAACATCGGATTTCAAAGCCCTCAGAGCTTTCGAGTGTTTGCCGACGGAACCTTCTCGATAAATTTATTTTCATCGTAAACAGCTGCACTATTGACAACGTTGGAAAGTGCTTTGAGCGAAATCGTTATATTTTTATGTTTTTTTTATATATGGAACAAAATCGGTAGTTTTTTATTATTAATTAGGTTTTATAATACAATATAAAGCTATTCATACAACTTCATTTTACATAATAATTCAAACTATGTAAATAATATTACACCTTTATTCAGTGGAGTTACTGCAAAGTTATTATAACGTATAATAATCAATTAAGATGTCGAATTCTTTTATGTTGAACCATATATTTTTTATTGTTTAGTTAACAGCTGTGAATTTTCAAATAAATATGGTATATGTATAAAATATTTGATATCTCCTTTGAGTTTTATGAACAGGAAGAATTACAGGGATAATGCTGTACGAAAACTGTTACCTAACAGATAACTCCGGAGCCTTAATTTTATGATTCTGCAAAGCTGTAAGTAGAAGCGAGCTCCTTTATTATCCTTCGTAGTGCATAGGCAAGATGACGGGAATTTAATATGGCGACAGCAAATGTATGCGGTAAACACATGGTATTATCTACTTGGTGCAAGCTATATAGAGAATGATGCTTCGCTATATAAGCTTTACGTTCTTAATACACTGAAGAGCAGAAATAAACTAGCCACTAACAGAGACGTTGATATTTCTTAATCAGATCATGATAGCTCTATGAAGTCACATTGAAAAGTATTTTAATCACGCATAAGAAAAAACAGCATTCAGCATTATATGATTAAATACTCTTTGATGATATCATGAGTTGTGTAGGAAATATTGTCGTCTATGGAAGTCACTAGATATTTTTGCTCGTAAGTATAGTTTTGTATTGACGTCATGGTAATATGGAATAAGGTATGAACCGTCGACTTAGGGTGTAAACTTACTAAATCCATTTTAGTGAATTAACCTTTTACCTACCATTCGAAAGATAAAAAAAGACTGAGAATCTGGAAAAAGCAGGTATAATAAATATATTGAGGAATTTAGTGAAAATGCGTGATGAGTACAAGAATCAAATCAATGAATTAAAAAGTGCGCGGCTTACTCCGCCGTAGCCGCCATTTGGTATCGGACTTTCGACGCCGGCACAGGTGCGGGTGCTCATGAAAAATTTAAAATATTTGGGTGTTTTTGGAGTATGTGAAGATTTCTCAATTATAATATTGCAGAGGTATGTACTAACGTTGTTATGCAGTTAATAATTATTTGTAATCTTTATTAGAAATTAGATAATTATAGCTGTAAAAAAGAAAGATAACCTACAATTCGAGCATATTGGAGTTAGCAGTTTTTGTATCTTAAATGTTAGCAGGTTTACACCCTAAGCCGAGGAAATGGATTGATGCGACAGTCTACTAGTAATCAGGCATGTCCAGCTTGTTTTTTAATGGTGTTATTGGAGAAGCGATAATTTATTAGCGTTGAAAATAATCTTATTAGTAAACTAGCGATAAAATTGAATTTTCCAAGAGTTAGTCTCTGGAGTTTACCTAAACTCTGAATAAGAAATGTGATAATTAATAAGGTTCAAATTGCTTCATCCCGGTCGTGGTTATTGTACTGCCTGTTGTTATAGCTCGTACTCACAGGATAACGAGCTGAGGAATTTAATATAACATAGCGTGCAATCGCGTACCCCTCGAGAGCGTATACTACACGAGTGGTACTTAACGTGAGATGTATCATCTGGTTGATGTTTAGTTGCCTTGTTTATGATGCAGCTCCTTATAGCGTATTTGACAGTCATAATTACTAATATTTCAAATTAACAGTTATGAGCTTCAATAGTTCTATTTTATCGCTATAATTAAATGATTAATAATTATTTGTTTATATTACCTAACTCAATGATAAGCTCAATGTTTGTTTTATGAGCGTGTCCACGTCCGTCAAATAGCGGTAAGGTTCGAAATTGGTCCGCTTGTTTCCATGCTGACTTAACCGATGCACTACGAAAACTTAACATTGAAACTTGAAATGTTGTAACAACGGCAGCATCGTCACCGTCATCTTAGGTCTGACTGAAGATAGTACAAAGATAATAGTTGTTCTACCAATTTGATTGGGAATCCAACCCGTCTTGGCGACGCTAGCACAAAATTATGAAATATGACTTTCAACGCAGATTAAAACTTTACCTTTTTCTCATCTTTTCAGCCGGGCTTAGCATGACAACTGGTGATTTAATTTTATTAATGTTAAAAGGATTCAAAGACGGGACAGATTTTTCCAGTTACTGGATTTTACTTTTCCACTTATACTTAAAAATAAACTTTTAAGATCTGCGATGTTGGGTTCACATATGGATAACATGATATTCTGCTGAATGCTAAATTAATACGTCACGTTCTAGACATTTCTAAGACTCTGTCTGTGAAGGCATAGAAAGCATAGAACGGCATGGAGGTTTTCAACCTCCTGTCCAGTTTTGTAAGAAAAACTCTTCAACTCGCCCGTTAGAAACTCGTCTGGATAACCGAGTTTTTACTTTTTGATATTTATTTTTTGAGTTGTGGCCCTTTCTCCCTACAGTGTTTTCATCAATAGAGAAAGCATAAGGATATTAGAAAGCTGATGTTAAGAACCTAAGTAAGTATAGAAAATATGGAAGGTTAGCATCTCATTTTAACTTATTCAACTTAATATGTATGTTTTTGTAAAAATGTTTCGCTTTTAAAATATTCAAGGCTAAAAGTTATAAAAAGAGGCCTGAAAGGTTCAAAGAATGAAATACCTTTGAGGGATGCAAAGATGAAGTTTGAATATTCGCTTCATAAATTATAACCAAACTCCGAATCTTCGGATATAATGTTAATTCGATGCCTTTTTGTGGGTACGAACGTGAGAAGTAGGTAACGAAGATGAATTTTGAAGACTTCAAAGAGGCTTAAAGATCTTTTAGGAATTAAGGACTACATATGGAATACAACGAGAAATCTTAAAAGTTGTTTAGGTAAAAATCTTGACGAAAGACGAATGTTAAATTGCTTAGCTTGACTTTGACTTATGTTTTGAAAGAAATAAAAAAATATTGGATTGTGTTACGTTTTCGATTTTTATAGATAATTATATTGTCAACATATTTAATATGTTATAGTTATTAGCTCGAAAACACGTTTCAAAGCCTTATTGCATAAGCTTGTTAGTATTTGCACTTTTTTAAATAACCAAATTAAAATAATAACAGATCGAGGTGAATAGGGCTTAAGGTATGCTTATATTTAATATATATGCAAATGTAGAAATATTCAAGTAGAAATATTGGTTATTCAACTCTAATCCAAAGTCATCAATCACACAGCCAACAGCTTCTTCTTAAACTTTTTTTAAATGTAATAATATTATACGCTAAGAATGTGTTTTGGATTCTCCGTGTCTTCAAGTTTCACTTTTCTATTCGCTTGCCGCCTTTATTATATTTTTCACAATTTTATTAAATGTAATACAGGAATGATTGCTGTGTGCAGCATTCTTTGTACCTCGGGGATTAATGTTCCAGCGATGGTGTCGCGTCACAGCACTAATTCTGCGCACTTGACCAAATAACTGAGAGCTTGGTGTAAGTTTTCAAATATGCAAACGCTTCTTTCCCATTTGAGTTAGGACTTTATATTTACATCTTATTTCTTCAATATTAATGCCTATCATAAATATATTTATTCAAACACGTTACACTTGGGATCTAAAATACACCGCTCGTTTTTATACGTACGCTACGATATGTACGTGTACCTATTTGGGACCTGCGGTCTAGCAAATTGATAAACCAGACATATTGACCTTGACTCCTATAAGAGTATTTCAAACTCATCGGAATGAATATGAGTCACGTGAATGTCACGTAACAATTTTCGGATGGGACATTACACATATGTTTTTATATCAAACTAATTAGCTATTGCTCTTTTATGCTTCCAGAGCTGTTTAGAAATCCTCCAAGCCACGTTAATGTGAAGAGCTGTATTTCTTCTATTCGTACCTGTCCCGCATATTAATAAAATGATGTTTGAAAAGGAATAATATTATCCTTATCTTTTCACAATTATTTCAGTTATAAGAATTGTAAAAAAGGAAATAGGGTAAAGAGACCTAATTTTGGCACCCCACTATTTATTGGCACTTCTGTGAATTAACCACTCTCATAAGAAAACATCTAATCGCACGGTGATGCAACTTATTTAAAAAGTAGAAGTATATAGGGTTAATGTATAAAATAAAATCAATGACAATGCTTTAAAGCTGATCAAATTTATATAAAGTAAAGTAGTAACCGAGTCATTTGTAATTTATTAACTGTTTGTGCGTTTATTAACAATCCATTGACGTTAATAATGATACTAGGAATATTCATTGTTCGGCATAATGTTATGTCGCTTTAATATTTATTAATGTTCATTTACACAAAATTGTAATTGAAAAAAATATTAAATATTTCTACTATATTACAGTTTCTTCGTCTCGTTTTATTTTGAGTTGTCTACCCGTTAATCCCGTGGAAATAAAAAATGCAAGTAATTTTAACTCTTCAAGTTTAGAAAGGAACATAAAAAAATGTTATTTTATTGTTTTCTTGACGATATTAAATTAAGAAAATATCGCCCAGAGAAAAGTTTCCACTCAAGCTTCTTGGAAAGTTGTCCGGTGTGATAAGATTGTGAGGTGCCAGCTTCATAGTTACCACGCCACACACCGGCTTGAAAATGCTCTTAAAGTTTCTACTCTAGAGATAGTTTGAAAAGTTTAAAATTAAGTAAAGGTAATTAAAACGCTTCCTAAGGAATATCATAAATTTGATATAGAAAATTTTGTGAATTCAAACAAAGTCTGCAAAATAATTGGTATGAAATTATACATAATATTACCTATAATAACTGAATGTTCGTATTTCTGGTGAGGTATAAATAATTATTCAATAGTAGGATTTATACGTGAATTTTTGATTAACATTTTTAGTAAAATCGTGTTTTGATTTCCACGATTATGATTAAATGACCAATTTGCAAATATCAAACTCCGGTGTTGCGGTGTTTATTCATTTGGAAATACCTGGTTACTAATGTTGAAATAAACTGCTAATAACATTAATTATAGCATTGAAAACACCGACACGACTCAATGTTAGCGGGACCACCAAAGGCTGTTTGGAATTCCTGCAAATGCAACAAAGGGTTGAGTCTCAGAATCGTTTTACAAACACAATCACACGTGGTGATTTGCCACCAAAACAGTTAGCCCATTTGGCAATGGTCGTCAAAACACTTTGGACTACGTCAACACTTCGATTGAGTTACTAAAAATATGCTGAACAAAACAAGAAATATTCTGACTGAGACTAAATTTCATTTATTCACAAAAACGAACAGATTTCATTAATTTTATTCACAAATAATGAATATCTTATTTCGAACAGACTGTGATTTATATTTGAATAATCTACTTTTACAGAAGCTTGTGAAAGGACTACTTAAAAAAAGATACCCTTTGTAAATTATATTGGCATCATTCAGACAGTACCGCTGAATTACGTTACATAGTTTGGTGCAACGGTAGCAACCCTGCCTTTCGCGCCGACGGTCTTAGCTTCGAGTCCCGGAAGGGGCATATATTTGTGCAATGAATACGAGCATTTGTACCTGAGTTATGGGTATTTGTATATATTACTATAAAAATTGCATATGTATGTATCATACATATATGTCTATATTACTATAAAAATTGCATATGTATGTATCATACATATATGTCTATCTGTTACCCTAGTATGCATAACACAAGCGTTATAGTGCTTACTTTGGGCTAGGCTAATTGGTGTGAATATAAAGAAATATTATTATTATTTATTAAGCGGATCAGATGCATTGCAATTTTATTCTTGATTAAAATGTAATAAAACCCAACCTCGTGTGTTTGAAAGGACAAGGTCCAAAATTGACTGAGGCAAACAATTTCACATTTTGTTTAAGACGAATTTCTATAACCGTAAAGTGCAATACAGCAGTTTAGGTCGCAACCAATTGAAATATATTTTTAAATAATTATTTCATTATGAGGTACTAAACTATTTTCCACCGATCAACTAAATTAATTACCACTATTTAATATATTGGCTTTATAAGTATATCAATTTAAACTAACATACACACAAACAGAAGTTATTCATAATATCTTAGATTGATATTGATCTTTTATATCATCATCATCATAATCATCATTACAGCCCTTAGTTTGTCCGCCTTCGAACATAAGCCTCCTCCATTTTCTTCCATGACTCTCGGCGATCTTATATAGATTGTTATATAATCTTAATTTTAAACGTCACTCATGTGCTAAATATGTATTATCTTATGTTATCTTACGTGGGCTTTGTGCTTTGCTTAATATTTGTCTCAAGTTTTGACGAGAGTTTTCTTGTTTTGTGGCTTGCACATATTTCTACTATTGTAAAGTTAGCCTAAGAAAAATAAGTCGCTGTGTTCATATTATGGCAATAATTTATTTTAAAATTATCTATACTTTCATTTACCTCTATGCTATATACCTCAATTTTAACAGTGCCATTTCTTTCAAAGAATACGATCATAATATGAAGTTAAGTAGTGGGTTAAATTGTCTGTACATATTAGGCCAAACCGTACCAAGTGGACGACTCACTCACTATCCAAAATGTGAGGGTGGAGCAAATGCTGAAACTATGTGTAGACTACCAGACCCATTTTGACGGTAGTCAAATAAAATTTTGATTTATATAAAATCTTAATTGAGGTGGCATTTTATAATGATCTAGGGTCTATCAGATGACACCTAACTAGACAAATATGACTTTGGGAAAACCAGCAGATTGTAATAGTCACAACTGCTTAAATTTATGATACACGGAGGAAATGAATAACCTCTACAGTCTAGACAAAATCCAGTGGAAAAAGGAGTTTTTAACAATGTCGTCACATAACTGTTTTGCGTCTAAGAAGATAATAATGTCAAAGTTATAAATATATAATTTTCAACAGACACAGAAGGCATGGTAGTACTGTGCATATAGGATCAATCAAAATATTTTTTAGCATATTAAAATATCTATTTATATGCAGCATATAAGCGTTGTTCGAATACATGAATATTTAAGCACTCAGAGTATTTTTTTAGGGTTATAACTTCGCCAACAAAGCCATCTTATGTATATGAATGCTAATAATAACAACATTGTAAGACAATATATCACACTGGGAAAGACTCTTTGAATTTCCATTTTCCCGAGTATTATTCCGGACACAAGTAGGTAATTCCATGTGTATTTTTATTGGCCTGTATTGATATTAATAAACAAACGACCACATTTTAAGGCAATTTTGTAATCTTCTCAGGAAGTTAACTTAATGTGACTCATTTTAGAGTAAGTCCATTTAAAGTATTCCAGTAATGGGCATAATTTATGAATGAACGGCACGTCACGATTCAGATCATCAGAAGGGTTTAGGGTTAATCCTCTCCGTGATTGGGGATTCCCGACTGATTGTAGAAAGTAAACGACTTGCAAGTGAAGGGTTAATTAAAATAAAATGAAGGGTCTACAATTAAAAAGGTTATTTTACTTAAAAATGCCATATTTATATACAATTATATTATTTTCCCTTATCTGTTATCATTGTATTTTTGGCAAAAATTGTCTATACCGTTCATGAAATAAAATTTTGATTTTATCACTTGCCGTATTTAAATCTAAGAATCATTAAATATCTGGGATAAATAATTATATATTTTTTTTATATCTCTAGTATAAAATTCATTGAGTGGTTATTCAATATTGTAACACCGAATATTTTCATAAATGATTTTGTAGGAAATACTCTAATCTCTTTTTGTAGTGACCATGCATAAACCTTATATGGCATGCGTGTAACAACTTACCAAAGTTTCGTCATAATTCATTTACTCTAAGAGTTTTTGCCAGATTAACATCATCGTAATGGATAACTTACACTCCTCTTTTAATTGTTATTACAGAAGCCGTATCAGTACTGAGAAATTTCAAAGGTCTGATTTTTAAGGCTACCAACATAAAGACTGCACTTTTATCTATGTTGCCCCTTTGTTGATATCGCATGGTTTTAATTGAGGATTCACCCCTCTAATTAGAGGAGAGGGGGCATGTTTGACCCGGCTGGCGAAGTATTCAGCGGGTTACTCGAAGCACGCCGTAACCTCTTAATCTTGTTATCAACCATACCGTTTCTGAGTGTTCCTTCAAAATTGAATCGTGTAGATGTCACATTATATAATCAGGGCACGATGGAGTTTACCTTTTGAAAGAATTCTATGCGTTCCGTTCCCTTTTTTTTTTACACATTTTAAACAAGACGGCTAGTATTCATTGAAAATTACAATTCTCTCGCATCCTGAAGTCAATTGAACTGTAGTTTAAGTTATAATAAAATAAAAGTTTATCACAGATATAAAATATTATCGTATTCTATGTATTTGTATTGAATATGTAAATTTCATATTTTACGTTCTTTGTTTTCAGGTAAGTTCATATTATGGACAAAGCTGCTGGTACTGGAGGTAACGTGTACGAACCTGTTGGCTGTTGGCTGGTTGGCGAAGGCTGTTGCCCTAACAAATCATACCTCAGACTTGAAAAGCTTCATACGATGGCGGTGCTAAAACAGGCCAAGAAAACTGCTTTACCGCGTAATGTTGGAAATGAATATCCTCCAATTACTACAAGATATCACATATACGAGGGTTGCATTTTATATTTCGGGACTAGAGAACAAACACAAATATTAATCATCGAAAATAACTTCATTGTTTTTCAAAATATTCCCCATGAAAATCGATACATTTCTGGATGCGTTTGAACCAATTGTTAAAACACGTTTGCCACTCTGATTGAGGTACGTCCAAAACATGCATTCTGAACGCATCAATCGCATTTTCAGGTGTCGAAAAACGTTGACCTCTCAGTTTATTTTATACGCACGGGAATAAAAAGAAGCATTTGGTGCCAAGTCAGGATTATACGGCGGCATCACATCGATGTTGTGAGTGTTCAAAAAGGCAATTGTTTGAGCCGATGTGTGAGAGCTCGCATTGTCGTGGTGAAGAGTGATCCGTCTTCGGCGGTTGGTTTTCCCCATATCTTGGAAGAAACAGACAAACAAATGGTTGTGTACCAATCAAAATTAACTGCATCGCTCTAGTGGTACGGTTGCGATATGTAAATTTTTTCCGAAAAAACCGGCGACCATTTGTTTGGAAGTGCTTTGTGCGCGAATATCTTTTGTTGGATTTGGCTCATCTTGAAACACCCATGCAGTCGACTGCTGTTTATTTTCGGGCTCATACGCGTAAATCCACGATTCGTCACCTGTCACGATGTCATAGACGTGTTTCGAAGCACCGCGACAGTATTTTTTGAACATTTCTTTCGACCAATCGCACGAGCCTTTTTTTGAACGATTGGAAATTGTGTGGGATCCAACGCGAAGATTTTTTTTGAAATTCACAAGTTCATGCAATATTGAATATATGCTGGTCCCACTAATGCCTAAGATTGTCTCAATCTCACATGACGATTTTTCAGCATCAGTTCCCGCACACCATCAATGGTTTTCTGAACAACAACTAATTTTGCACAACCTTCACGAAATTCGTCTTGGAGCGAACTACGACCTCGATTGAATTCGATACCTTGTCCTTGATAGAGCTTCATCACCAAAAATTGAATAAAGTTCGGCGATGCACTTTGCTGAGTTAATCAACGTTGCAAGTTGTAAAAAATTACCGCACGAAAATGTTCAAGATTTAATTCCATTTTTTGGCCGAGATGAATATTTTAAGTTACTGTAAACAACACAAATACCGCTCGTGTGTCACACAAATACGTTCTGAGTACCCAAAACCTCAAAAATGTCAAACTTTACAATACAGCTGTCAGTTGCCTTTAAAAGGCAACCCTCGGAACATACACAAATAATAAAGTCAAATTTCCTGTCTTGATATCTAAAATTTTCATTCAAGTTTGTTTGTTACGTAGGCTTTTCGAGATAAATTTTGAGACTGTCGAGTAATTTCGAAAACAGTTTGTAAAAAAATGTAATAATTAAATTAATTTTGAAATAACAGCCAGATTAATTTTGTGAAATCAATTTATCTCTTCAAAGTTTTTAAATAAAATAGAAAAACTGTCCAACTGCCTATCAATTAGACAGTTTTCTCACATGACTCGCGTACATATAAAAGACAGTTCATTACAAGAATCAAAAACATAACTACAATATTGGTTATTGACGAGAGTTAGTCGGCATTTACAAGAACATTGTGTTACCATTACTTTTAAGTTCATATAGTATGAAAGAACTTATTACACATTGCTTCAACGAAAACCAAAGCTATATTGAAATAATAATGTCTACCTTTTAAGTATCAGGGCTTTAGTTATTTAATGAACGAAAACCATAGGGCTGTAAGAACAAAAACTAATTTTGTACCCCATATAAAGTGTAGGTATCGCTCCCAAAGAGAATACTTTCCCATAATATCGTCATTTTGAATCTCCAAGGAGTGCAGTCGTAAAGAACCTTGGCCGTAAATTTAAGGATAATGTCCCTGTTACGTGTTAAAATTCTTTGTCGTGTTTATGAGACATTAAGCAGGTGCTACTGGTGTCCTTAGTTCTGAGTTACATTAACAAAAGTTGAAACTATAGTTTACATTAAATTAAAACGAGCCAAAATATATTTGGAAATAATTTACCATATTGATGTACAAAACCATCTTAAACTTTTCTTTTTTTGTTATCCAGATATGTTTAATATGTGGTAGTGACATTTTTTTATTCATGATTATCTCATCAATTCACTACAAAGCATAGGCCGTTATTGCGCTGACGAGCTGGTAATCTGTGCAATGGTTTTGTAATTCATCTTTGTCGCTTTGATCTGATGATCGTGATGACGGTCAAAGACAGTCTGGGATTTTTGTTGATGTTCATACCTTTTGGCAATTATTGTTGAAGCTTTACAGTTAATTTAATTTCTTTCAGTTGATCTTCGTTGTTGATATTGAAGTATTCGTAATACCCACTGTTTATTTCGCCAGACTGGTTGTCTGCTCCAGTTGTCATTATTGGCAAATTCCGATCAAGAAATCTTTTTTCATTATAAAAACGAATACCAAATCTAGAAAGGAAATTCATCGCAAAGTGTTTGCGAATGAAAGCCTATATCTTTCCCGTGGAGACAATGAATGTCTAATAAAATCTCAAGATTACGTTTTATTACGTCGGCATCCCTCATCCCTCGTTGGGGTGACTTATCCGATAAGCGATCGGTTTGCTTCTAACACTCGACCTTGTCGACTGCGTTTCTGTAGCTGGCACTTTTTATTTTGATCCTTCGAGCCGGATTTTAGTTATCACTATGAAATATAAAATCTTTTATACAAGAATATAAAATTGTCAAATACTATAAACTTTACGAAATTTCATTCTAGCGGACTCGTAGAAACTGATAGAAAAATGCATCAAGTATGTTTATGTACCATAAATTATATGTTATAGCTAAACCTATTGGTTTCCTAAGATTTCATTTTCCTTTTTACACCTGACTTTAATTTAACTTGGTAATAGTCAGTCCAGTTAACGGGATATATTCTTACTTCAGTCATAAATATTCTGCTTCTTGAAAGGTAGTATTTACTAATAAATGGACAATCTCCGGGAACCTATTTAACTTTATGATCAAATTTATATTGGTAAGTATTGTTTAATAGTAGTTGATTAAAAGTATCTTTAAAATTTAATTAGTAAATGTGAGTTAAAAGCTCCTTAGAAACTGATTCTGACAAAGAGTAATTAAGAAGCAAGATTAAGTACACTTATTAATTACATCCCAAGCATAAAGAAATACTAGCTCAAGATTTACAATACCTCTATTTCTGACTCAAACAAAACCAAATAACATCAGTATTTCTCCTTTTGTGATCAGTGTGTCCTGACTCCTGTGGCAAATTCCCTACTTGCGACTACTGTAACCGTGTGACCGATACTTCTAGTCCTACCCTGTGACTTGTGTGTTTATTATGTTTTGTATGGTTTCAGTTCTGTTAAAATTGATGTCTCTTATTCTGTTTTCATGCGATTAGCTCATCGCTATTTTTGGGAAAGGTATATTTCCGGTTGTGTCCCCCGATTTGAGATTTTCTTTCCATTTTCGCGACATTTTAGTCAAATAAAAAACGCAAAAACGTGAAAAAGAGAAAACTGTTCCGAGGTCTGTAATATCTTTTGAGTAAAAATAAATGTAATTTGTTTAAATCCTACGTACCTACATGATCTGAAGATATTTTCGGTCGAAAGACTTTAGGTATGCTCATGAGGTAGGTGTTTAAACGGCTGAGTTTTTTGCCAGTGCCGGGAGCAAACAGTTCGTGTTGAACTTACACACGAGATGATTTATTCACGGATATCGTTTGTACGGGACTCGCCGTCTCTTTTTTACAAGCATTCCATGATGTGGTAAACCAGAGGGATCGTTTAAACATCATGGTACCTCATAAAAACTGTTGACTGGTTCTATAAAGTGTCTTAAAGTTGGACTGGAACCGAAACACCATACTGAACAAGGTAGACTGTAAGGATATTTACCAGGTTATATAAAACATTTACCTAAATAAAACGCAAACTTGTCTGAAACATATAACATGAAACATCAAGTAAAGAAAACTAGTAAGGTTTCTAAATCAAAGTTCGTAAAGTCGAAATCAGCAGGGACAATATTGTGTTAGCAGAAGTTCTTGTAATCACTTGAAGGACTGCTAATGCTTTCGTAAAGGTAAACTAGGGTACTCGATAAAGTACGGTGTGGGGCTAAGTTATATAAAGTTCCCCTTATATTCCCTTATCAGGGAACGTAACGAGTGGATTGAGCAGTCGAGCGACTGCGTGCGACAGATTTCTTTAAAGTTTTCGTTCTATGAGATATGATATATTCATAACTGCATTCACAAGATTTACACAATAAAATTTTATATCATTCATTTTATATTGTTCGCTTTTTTCTTTTTTTCAGTTGTTTTTAGTTTCTACATTTTATTCTTATTATATGATGTTATGCTTATGTTAGAGTGTGTGTATTCTTCTATTTTTTGTACTTTTATCACTAATAATGTAAATGTTAGGTTTTGCATACATTTTTTGAACTTGGAGATACAAACCAAAATAGAAATAAATAAATTATGAGCAACCCATATCTAAGCATATTGCGTGTACATGTATAATAAAGCTTTACTAAGATACGAGCTTTCCAATTGGTACCTATATACAGAAGATATATTTAAACAGTAAAAAAAACCTGAATAATTTGTAATCAGTAGCGATTAACCAAGCTTAATAAGAAGAGAGAAGCTTCTTTAATTCGTTACAGCTTTCTTTTTGAAGGCGTGGTTATTAATTCGTCGTGCTTCTTTTTGATAACTCGTCCGATGCTCTGAATGCTGCTTTACTTCCGAAATCTCAATCCCAACGCGCTTACCATTGCCTTACCGAGGCGTTAAAAGCAAAAGACCAAAATATTACAAAAAACCAAAATATTACACGAGTAGTTCATGTTTCTATTAGAAATTGCTTCGGTAAAACAAGACTGAATGAGTAAAAAGAAAAAATATTTGAATAGAATTATTCTTTCCCAATACAAACAAATCTAATATGATTTTGTAACCTCTAGCAGTACTGGCATTAAGTTTTACTTCTATGATTAGTAGTTCACTCTTATGGCATTTTGCGCTTTTGACGCTCAGTTGTTTTCAATAAGGGTATTTGCGTTTTTACTATTACGCACCAAAACGATGTGTTGCGTTCATAGGATACGTGCAGTGGATGAAATATCGACTATGATAGTTGACAAGAACATCATTTTGCCAATCACCTGTTTTAATTGACTCTTTTGGAAAGTAAATCTTATATAACCCATATTTAGCCTTAACTTTTGTAATATTTTCTTGACGTATTATATAAAAAAAATTGGCGATTGGTGAGTCTTGGGTATTTGTATATATTTCTATGAATATTGCATGTCTACGTATAAACCATGTATTTCCATCCGGCATTCTAGTATCCATAACACAAGCCTTACAGTGCTTAGTAATAAGGCTCGGCTATCAGTGTGAATATAAGAAATATTACTATTATTACAGAGACAAATGTTCACATAAAGATCCTAATTTTTTTCAATTAATTATAAAAACAACAAATCACAAAACAAAAAATACTGCTCATTTTATAGCTGCTGTATCTACAAATTAAGCTTTAAAGTAGGGGGTTAAATAGATGAGATGTTTTCAATTGAAAAGTGTGTAATGCGTGGGAACTCAACATTGAGGGGAGCGGACGTTTTGGAATTCTCAACGGACTTTTAGGAGCCGCTATTTTCAATAGGCTAATTTACATTTGACAGAGTGGTTTTGAGAGAGTGATACCGATCTTGTGGTTTTCATGTGAGATAAAATTTAACAACACTGTAAAACCTCAAGTGAATTTTCCACAAGTTCCATATATCGCAGCTTTAATACTATAGGGGCACAATTCGAAAAAGATGATTGTTGGAAAAACACCTTTAAAGATTTTGAGCCCCTGTATTGTCACAAAATCGGTCATAAGTAAATTAAACTATTGAAAGCAAAATCATAAAACATCATAAGAGCATGTTCACTAAGCATGAAATATTTATCGCATATTAAATTTATCCTAGTACTAGTTTATTTTACTAACTTACTTCTGACCGATTTTGTGACAATACAGGGGCTCAAAAATCTTTAAAGGTGTTTTTCCAACAATCATCTTTTTCGAATTGTGCCCCTATAGTGTTAAAGCTGCGATATTCTCTTTTATCTATTGTTCTGGTTGCGTTTGTCGTTCATATTTAATAGATAAATACTGACTTCAAATATTAATTAAAACAGAAAATAGTTTACTTTTTTTAAACCGATGTAGTGCACAATCATTTGGTAAATTTATTTTTGTACTTAACTGTATATTTATAGTTCTGTTACGTCGTATTTGTAGACAAAGTTGTACTTTATATGTACTATAATTTAGTATATTGAAAGAAAAATACGAGTTTGTTTACGAAAGATGTGCTAAGCTGATGTGAATCTGTGGTTTTTATTACATCTACCCTTAAAAAGCGTCATTTTTCGAGGCTGACGGCGGCGCTCAGATAAAATAGAAAATTCCTTGGGGAAGGGTAATGTTTTATACCATAATAACACTTTATTATGAATGTATATAAACTGATTTCACTTAATATTGTTCGTATACACAACTGTCAAGGTTGTGTATACGTTACTAAAAATATGATAGTAATTGAAATGATTGTATACTTAGTAACATATCAAATTCGTCACACTTTATTTTAGCGACTTACAAAAACAATTACCTACAAAAGGACGCCGCTGTATGGAAGTGGAAAATATTAATAGTAAATTAATTTTGAACTCGCGTTAAAAGAGGCGTGCAGAGATTTGATATCCTTATTATCCCTAACAGAGAAGGTCCTCATTGGAAATGGCTTCGTCTAGATTTTTTTGTAGACAGGTTCGAAGCACTAAGTTAAAACCAACCAATTTAGTAAGCATCGAATGAGCATTGAATGATTAAATAGTTTGTAAAGACTTAGTCACTGGAGCCCCGGTAGACGTACGTATGTAATGATAAGATAATTTCTTTCACCTAGCGCATAGCGATTTAGGTTATAGTTTGGATTAGATGAAAAGACGAAACTTATTGAGAATTTTCTGTATGCGGCAAACTATACCACACGCGAAGGCGGTCTAAGATAGTGTAAGTGAGAGCGCATGATAAGTGCCGTAATTTTAGATTATTTTTATTTGTGCAGGTTTTATATGGATTTAATGATTGAATCATTTGAATTCAAATAATACATAATAATAATAATATTTCCCACAATCACATCAATTAGCCTAGCACCTTAAAGGCTTGTGTTATTGATACTAGGGTAACGGATAGACATACTTATACGATACTTATACGGTAATATTAGAAATATATGTAAATATCCATGACTCAGGTACAAATGTTCGTATTCATCGTACAAACATCTGCCCCTTCCGGGTTTCGAACCCAGGACCGTCGGCGCGAAAGGTAGGATCGCTACCTTTGCACCAAACGGTCGTCAAGGGGAATGATGTGTTTGTATTTAGATGTACATAATTTAAGTTCTTCTGTATACTTAAACTTTCTATAGAGAAACAAATGAAAATAATATGTTTAAATTCACAATTTAATCTTTCTTATCCAATCAACATTGTGTCGTGCAGCTCTTTTGTCTTTCTCTTTGAAAATAAAAACAACTTAATACCATAAATTTGTATAGTTTTTGTAGCAACATATTTGATATGTTATATATAATTATATGTATATATAATTCGGGGTCATCTTATATACTCAAACTATCCGGAGCATGAAAAATATTTTAAAATTCACAATTTAACTTTTCTTATACAAGTAACTTTTTATCGTAGCTCTTTATAACAAAAGTGAAGGTACTTTCTTTTGCTAATCAATCATACGGAGCTGATGTCTCGTCTGCACTACCCAGCGTTCTCAAAATGAAGTTTCTTGTCTGTAATAGGGTTTCTGCGAATATATTAAATATCCGCTTTCGTTATTAAATCCTGTGCTTACCGAGAACTTATTGGATATTTTCACCCTGTAATGCTTTATGTATGGCCCTTGATTTGATTATTTCGCGAAGTAAGAGGTAAAACTATTGCAGTAGCTTTCTACTAAAGCTTGAGTTACTTAGATGTTTATTCTGAGTAATTGTGTTTTATTAACAATTCATTGTCTCTAGCGAAATAATTATTTATAACATAAGATTTATCCTAATGTTTATCATCTCTTCTGATGATAAATATTGATATATAAAATAGACAATGAAGTTACCACAATTTTCAATTACATGGAGGTTTTTTATAATCACACTATTTTTTTTGCTGATCTTTCTGTCTCATGTGTACTTTTTGATAAGCCACTTTCGCATAGGCCGTGAATCGAATCGGTAACCAATAAGTTGTTATCATGATCTCTTTTGTACTTTGGAAAACACTTGAGTCCTTATGGCCGTCTTTGTCTGCAGACGTTAGCACTAACGTTGCCAGACGGTCGGGATTCGTCTGGATTATCCTGACATTTAAAGAGACAAACTGCTTCTCGAAAAATTATTGACAATACGTAAATTTAAAGTCACCACTCGATTTGAGAGCCATTTCACTCCAAGTTTTGATGTAACCTATTTGAATTGTGGATTCAGTGATACTCGTATATGTCAAATAATAAAATTACGTTTTCATTATTTTAGTTTTGAATATTAAAAAATAACACAATGATTTGTAAAATTTATTTTCCCCTTTAGTAATCCTTAAATCCCGACTTTTCGAAATTCTGAAGTCTTCCTGTCTGGTAAACTGAGTTAGCATCAACCAATCAGTCCGCGTTGGTATCGGTATAGCATATTCTCCCTACTGTGTTACCATATACGAGTATAAAGTACTAAAACCAATAATAGAAACACTAATTATATATATATGAATGACCAAATTATGTTGCGAAAAGGCGACATAATCAATCCCCGATGGCGTGAATGAAACGCTTTAATTGTTGATTTTATTAATGACTTTCATTAATTCCAGCCGTTCACTAACGAGATGGGATTGCGTTTTTCATTAATTGAGTATTCTCTGTGCTTTGTGAAATTCATTGGGTTTTTAATCCCACATAATTTTAGGAGTGAAATTCCTTTAAAGTTATATTTTCATTGAAATAAAGCCAAATTTACATTTAAACGGAGCGTTCAGGGTAATTAATAAAGAACATTTAGAGGATACCATGAATCAATATTTATCAGCCGAATGAGATTACGTGAAACTATGAAACAAAATATAATACATACACAAGATTTAGATAAATGTCAACGTTACAATATTTACTGTAGTTTTGTCAATGAAAATATTACGTCAGTCGTATAACTTTATTTAAAGTCAGTCAATATGCACGTCATTAAGATAAAAATGGAATTAATAATGACTTATCCTAATTGGTCAAAGAAAATGTCAATATCATTGTGCTGAGCGAGCAAATCTCCTATAAAGTGCAGTGCGCGGGAGGTAGGCGCGTACTCGGCGCTTCGTGCGCGTCGTCGGCCAGACCAGCAGTCGCGGCCTGTGGTGCGGCGCAATTAGACCATCCGCATCCTGAGGAATGTTTCTGGACTTTCTGGGAACTATCAGCCGTATCCAATTATACCGAATTCCAATATTACCGGAATATCTACTTTGTGGTGTATGATAGACAGATAGTGTTTCACCAGCAGCATTAGTCTTCTGAATTTCAGGGTCTCCATATCCTCCATACCCGAAACAAACATTGACGGATATAGGTACGGGTAGTAACTATAACGTTTTTTCTATAGCCAGCGTGCAAACTTGCGTTGAATTTTTTCTACTAATAGCGCGCATTTATTCTCAAGCGGATCCCAAGTCACAGCGCCATATTCTAATTTGTTCCCAACGAACGCAGTAGATAAAACTACTACAACCTTCAAGTTGTCAAACAAACAAATATGATACCAGGTCTTGCAGTTCATAAACTTTGCCCTTGGTGACTTTTTGTTTGGTTTGTTGTCTTTTTGGTAGTGATTTTTATTGTGGGTATCTTCAGGATTTCTGGTGCTCCAGAGAGCCTCCCTCTTGTGGTTTTTCAGATGTCAAAATAAGTTGAGAAAACTCTTTATGAGTTTGGACCAGTTGGACATAGTTTAAACATTAATTGCATTGTAGTTAAGTACTCCACTTGGTTATATTGTGATATAAAATAATACAAAACATCGGAAAGAGTTAAGAAATCAACCGCCGAAGCTAAGGATTAAAAAATAGAAAACTGTTACTTTCACAATTCTAAAAATCATTGATGTGTTTAAAAATTCTTACCTTAACGGGTTTTTCTTTAGTTTTTGCGATATTTTCATTTGTTCTTCTTCAAGTTTTTTTACACCTTGCACCGATCAACTAAACATTAGACGTTACACCTGTTAATATGACATAAGTCTTTTTTTCTTAATTTTGATCGATGCGTCCGGATACCTGCTGCACGTTAGCATGTTGAATGACAGTGCCGCCACCTACTGGAAATTATTACAAGCTGTAACGATATCGAATAATTCAGATCACCGATTAGCCAAGGTTTGCCCTACAATACTTAATATATGTTTGATTATCATTATATTGCTCAGCATCGTATTCACTTAGGGAGTTCATAATTCGGCGTATAGTTTTTATGATTATAAACAATTATGAGGCCTACAGTTATGCTTAAAATTATATGCTGATTATATATGAATTAGTAAAATATTTTTTATTTTCGTTTTATTTAGCCATGATAAATTATGATATATAATGAAATATATAAATAGGGTATTCGAAAATATCCAAATGGGGCATACGACGATACGCAAAATCTATTTGAATAAAAATTCGTAAATGTGATTTTTTTTTTGTTTTGTATTTTGTCATAATATAATTATCTCAGATTGGCTTGTCAATTCTTTAAACTTCGTGTTGTTTATTGCTTTGTTTGCATATTTTCACGATTGAAATTTAAAATTTAAATATGCAAACAATTTTGATCGCCTCTCCGGTTTATCCCAGGAATTACGATGCTTTTAATGTTTCCCAATAGAGGATAAGCGGCTTATACGGGTATTTATTACCCTTTTGTGACTATTTTGCGTTTTCACCGACTATATTTAAAACAAGTTTATTTCTCTCTTATTTAATTATTTTATAACCACCAGTAAATATAAGGAATTATATATTTACTTTATTTGTCCTCTCAATATGCGCTCCCACTCTAATATATATAAATATTAAGAGTAAATATGTTTAACATTAGTATGTTAATCTAGAATCTAAGATCACAGTGGTTTGTTTGTGTGTCTGTCCGCTCTTTTTCCATTGTATCAATTAACGTTACCATAGCAACGCGTAAACCGCAAGTAGTTCGTCTACCGGTCGCTAGATGGCGCTAACGGAAAAAAATCATTATTGAAAAAACTTAAATAATTTTGTCCACCCGTGCGAAGCCGGGACGGGCCGCCAGTCTATAATCTAAGATCACAAATTTGCTGTTTGTCTGTCCGCTCTTTTCCCCGCTCTTTTTCCATTGTATACGCGTTACCATAGCAACGCGTTTACCGCAAGTATTTTGTGTACCGGACGTTAGATGGCGCTAACGGAAAAATATTTAATAAAAGAAAAATAAATCAAGAATTTTGTCCATCCGTGCGAAGCCGGGGCGAGCCGCTAGTTATTAAGTAAGAAAATATTACTGTTTGCAAACGGTTAAGGTGCTTTTGTATGGTCCTTATGTTCGTCGTCTAATAATATGTTAGATTCATATGATCAAAATAAAAAGTAAACAAAGAAATCCTTTCAAAGGATCAGTTTTTAAACTTCATCATAACTGGTTCTCTGGGGACTAGAATTTTTGGTATGAGTTATATGCGATATATATTTTCAATTCAGCGGACATGTTAAAATAGCAACGCATCAATTTCGTTTCTCCATATTCAAATCACTATATATGTATGACAAAATTAAAAATTTGTATTCTGCAATTGTATCTGCCCCTTTCTTAAGTTGTATCTAGCTTAAATTTATTACAATTATATTATATAAAAGCTATAGGTAAATAAATTTTATATTCATTTGCCTCTAAATATAACCATTTTCACCGCATTTTAGACGCGTTTAATTATCTTTTTAACGTCAGAATTAAATTAAAACAAAATTATACTCTACGTTAATCCGGAAAAAGATTTAAAAGGAATTTACATTGTGAACTATATTGTCCCCGTTTCTATTAATTCGCTTTTGAATTGAAGCTAGCGCGTTGTGTGCATTTAATGCTGCGGTTTGCTGAGGTTTGTATCAACAATATGAAATGATGTCGTTATTTAAATGATGTTTGCTTAATACAAATAATTGTGTGGTTTAATACCTTTAAAGTAATATAATAAAAAAATACTGATTTTTAGAAAGGTTTTCTTTTTTTACTTCCACTTTTGATCATAGAAATCAAACATATTATTAGACAATGAACATACGGACAACACAACAGCACCTTAACCTTCTACAAACTGTATACATACTCTTAGAACACAAATTTGTTGTTTGTGTGTTTGTCTGTCCGCTCTTTTTCACGCACTTTTTCCATTGTATCAATTAACGGTACCATAGCAACGCGTTACCGGGTCAGCTAGTACTTTTAATTATTTAAAATAAGGTAGGCATATTTTCTTTTAATATATATTTGAATATTATACTTGACTTCAATTTTGCATGCAATACCGTCGCTCCGTTCTATGATTGTTGCAGTGGGAAATATGTATATTAAGTCATATAAACATAACTAGTTTCAAAACTTCTAGTTCAATTATATCAAACAACCGATTATCTGGTCGAAATGTTTTATTCAGTTCATGATTATAAATAAGTAATTTCCTTTTTCGACATAATATTTAAATTTTAAAAGGTGAAAAAAAATTTACTGAAGTGACAGTATTTGCATAATGCCACTCGCTGCTCACGTATCCATTTGCTGCGGTCGTGTCGTGGTTTGTGTCATTACAGCACAATATAAAATTTACTCAGCCGTAATGTTTACTTATATAACAATAGATTATTGATTTAATAGCGAAACGTAATGTGTTACAGTGATCAACAGTGGTTTTGGTGCCAAGAAGCTGTAATATTTTTTTTAATTTACGACCGTATACTAATTACATTTAAAGCAAAAATATTGATTTTCCACGTGTAGTTTTCTAGATTTTTAATTGAACAAAAAAAAATATTTGCACCAAAAACAACATTTAATAAAGTTTTTAGGTCCTGGTGAAACCGCTCCCCTTGTTCTTCGCTATAGGAACCAAGATTCTCTGGAAACTGGTCAAGGTGACTGTGGAGATAATGCACTTTGATGGACATGTTACATCCTTTATTTTTGAAATTGTCCAGCATGTTGTTAACAACTGAGCTATATTGGTAGCCATTGTGTAAAAGAACACACTTAAGGCTTCGTTTAGAGCTGTCCATGAAGGGACGCCATTCAATTGATTGGTATTCTGAAAGACCTATTTGAGAAGGAGGCCTTGCACATCAGCACAAAAAAAACGAGATCATTCTCCGATTTAAAAAAGGGTAGCAAGTCTTTCTCTCTTGTACGATAGAAAGTTTAATCTAACACCTCTGCAGATTCTTTAGATAGTTCAAGATCCCTTATTAAATAATTTCTTTCTACTTCGGTAAAAGGTTTTGGCTCTGTAGACGCTATTTCTTCAATATCACTATCGCTAGACACTTTACTATAGGTTTCTTCAAATGATGCTTCACGGTTAGAACAAAATGTTGGAACAGGTACTTCCTGAGTGCGGTAAAGGTCTTCTAGCTGATTGTAACTCTGGATAAGTCATTTTTTTAACATTAATACCACGCAAATTGACACAGCTGAAGTAAAAGTCATCGAAGTGATTTTTTTGTTCTCTCCATTTCATAGGCACCCCGAACTTCATACGGCTTCTTGTACCGCTGACCCACTGTCTCAAGTGTTCATAGCACATTTAAATACTTAAGACTAAATTTTGAATAAAAACCTTCTCAAATTACGTAACGACCAGAAATTAGTACCTTTTAAATTTTATTAGCTTTAAAGTACTGTGGCAAGATATAGCCGGCTTAAAATATAATGAGCCAAAAACAAATTTACATAAATTATTCATATTTATACCAAATAATTGACGTCGTAAACAGTTCATATTTAAAGGAGTTTTAAACTGTTGGGTTTAATTAGTTGGTGCGGTGGAATGGACCTTATCCTTGTCTCACTAAATTGTTGATTAATTATTAAAGGCTTTATGTGGAATGTAGTATGTTCTTGCAATTCCACAATAAGGTAGCGTAGCTTACCTAGTACGATTGAATAAAAATATTATTTATATAACAAATCATCTTACTCATTACGTTATCCACTTTCTACAAATTACAATTTTCAAGAATTATGTATTTCGTTTCTGGATATATATAAGTCTATAAAACTATTTTCCTTGTTACTTTTCCTTACTTTTTCTCGTATATTTACTTTAAATTCCAACTTATCGAACGTGTTCATATTATTAACATTTAATGAACGTAGCGTTTTAGAAAGCTTAGAGTTATATTGTTAATTTAATTTACCGTGTACTGTAGAAATTAAAGCACTTGGATATATCTTGTGCCCACTGAGCAATTTTTTTCGGATTGACAGACCTGTACCATCTGTAAGTGCAAGGGAAAGTATTTCTTCGTCTGTTGCAATAATAACGAAAATGGTTTCTGTAGTCTAGAAGAATAATCTCCAACGAAATATTCAGTGTATTGATAAAACGAATCTGTTAAATCTTTTATTGGATCAATTATACGTGATTGAATTGATGGATTGTTGATGATATTGCTTCGATTCAATTGCGATGTACCCAGAAATATCGATACGAATTCTGAATTGCCTATGGAGTAGAATAATTTTGGTAAGTGCAGATAAAATGGTCTACTTAAATCTGTTGAATTACCGTCTTCTATCGTTTAAAGTGTTTTGAGGTTCAGATTTCAACTCAAGTTATTGTTTGGGTCTTTCGAGTTCATAGTTTTGTATAGAAAGTTATTCTATCTCCCGACAGTTTCGGCCGGTATTTTGTTTTCGTGTAATAATAATATTTCTTACATACCAATTAGTCTAGGCTTGAGTAAGCACTGTAAGACTTGTGTTATTAAAACTAGTGTAAGACAACAATATTTATACATTGTTAAAAAGACATGACTCAGGTACAAATGCACGCATTTATCATTCAAATAACTGGGTCTTCTGGGACTTGAACTAGAACCGTCTGTGTGAAAGTCAAACTCGCTACTCTTAATGAAGTCGCGACATTAAAAAAATGTACATGAAACTGATTCAGTTTACCAAAAATAATTTATTAGTTTTATATACCTAAAATTCAGTATGAGTTTGTGACACGCAACGTTAAGCACGTAGCTACTAACTGAGCGTAGAACGTAGAGTCATGCGTGTTTCACAATTTTTAGAAAAAAGAGTAAGGAAAGATCAATTTGATCTATAATAATTCCGTAAGCATCCATTTCTCAGGTATAGTTATTACCGTCAAGGGAAAAAGCCTTTCTGCACTATGCGTTATTTCTCAGACTTCCGCTTCGCAATCCGGCTTACTTTTTTTGCCAAACCTTATCTGCGGACAGTTAATATAAAATCCTGTTTGCTTCGTCGTCTATTCTCTGGCCGTCTACTTATCTGGTGGTGATTGAAAAAACAACTATAACGCAGTACTTGCGTTCTGTATTATAGATGCGATCAAAGTTTAAAAGACTTTTAAAATCGCTTGATGTTATATTTATATTAGAATAACGTTGAATGAAAAATATCAGACTTTAATGGGAACATGTGGAGCCAGCTCTTAGCTGTCATCCGAAATTGTAATGAACTTTACGCTGACTGTACTTCCTTTACTCAGTATACAAAGCAGTCTCTTAAACATGTAAGCAGCCTTTAAATAGACGTCTGGTGCCAAAAAGGGGAAGAACTTGTGACTTACTTGCTTGTGATTTTGCTCCTTGCATTTTGGGGCTATTATTACATTAGTATCGCAAACATTCAAAGTTAGAAAAAGTGTTTAGACTCTTGGCAAAAATATTATTCTAACATTTCGCTAGATTTCGGAAATGAGAGCAATTCTGTCTTTGTAACCTTAAGTGACCGTACGCGGAAAATCTTCACCGGACAAAAGAAACGTGTACCTAACAATAACGAAAACAAAGATGGCCGAGTTTTCGTCCCCTCTTCCGCTATACACAGTAAAGAAATAGTGGTGTACTATTTCGTTTGGTCTTGGTATTTGCTCGGTTAGGGAAAACGTATTGTGAATTTCTTTACTTAAAAAAAAAAAACTAATCGCAGAAGATTTCATTACGAAACTATTTTGTGGTACGGAATATCTGTGACTTATACGTGTATAATTATATATTTCCTAACCTCCTTTGCCTTATTATTGAGTTAAATTTTAGTTTTCACTATTTAGTGTTTTTAATTATTATTATTTTATTTGCTCAATCTCTCATTACAATTTTTAAAAATTTAATGTTTACTGCATAAACTTATGAGCCTATCGGGGAACGAAATAAAAACCTATGAATCCATTTCCTGATCAAGTTGTGAATGGAATCTGTCCACTTGGCAGACATTGGTTAGTGTTTCATATTTTAATGTCTTTATTACTTATGTTTATGTCTTATCAATTACTGCTAACTATTAATTCGAAATAGTTTTCTGTTTAGTGAAAAAAAGGATAACATCAAATGTTTACAAAATATGAATTGAATTATGGTGAAATATTAGAACTCTACAGCCCTTTTGCAATTTTTATGTAAAGTTATCCTACTTTCTTTTTGTTCGCATTTGGCAACATTTTTTTCAGCCTTTTTTAACCCCATTTAGGGGCCGAAGGCCAACCCCGTCATTATTATGAGCCTCGTTATAATTTAGCATGTTTTCGCTGTGCGTGCGGTATTTGCGCGATTTTATCTTTTCTCGACTTCGAAAAGGTTGCTTTATATTAGAAACATCCTAATATAAATACATATTAAAAGATTTCTTTAAAAATGATATATCACAGTAGGTAATTAAAGTTAAAAAAATTGCAGTTAGATTCTCCTCCAATCGACAAACTACGTCATAGCATCCTTTAATATGCTTCGTTTTTAAATAATGATGGAATATATTGAGAAATGTTAATATGAGTTTTGTCCCATTATTGAGTTCAGATGACTGATGCTCAATCTATTAAAGATTCTTCCGTTATCTATTTTGAACCTTAAGCGCAACTACATAAAGTTTACTATTAATTTTAAAATAATTGGTCTTTTGTTTATGTTGATGTGTTTATGCGTCTACCAGAATCGTATTTTAGAAATATTAGTTGGTGTAGCAAAAAAAAAAAAAGGTATAGTAAAGATTTCAAAAGCCTTTGAAAAAAAGGAACACGTTTCTGACCTTGAATACACAGATATAATTGAAAAATGAAAATTAATTGAAATTGATGTAATGAATGCGGTTAGTAAATTATGCTAATGTTTCTCCACGAAAATGAAGAAAAAATTGAGTATTCCATTACAACTCATTTTCCGTTTGATACTCCTGTTTCGTTACCATAAATTATCATATAATTTTTAATCACTTAACTAAACGCAAATGTCAAATTGATGTTCATCTACCTCGCGAGCAATGACAAAACGCAACTTTCACGGTTGTCATGCATTCACTCCTGATTGCGTGCTGGTCGAGGGTAGAAACATTATTCGGTCGCCATCGTGTGGAAGCAACGTATCTCGCTCGCCACATTATTCAATTTACCGTTTCAACCCAAAATTCTCAAGAAACTTTCAAGCAGTGCAAGTGTAGTCCTAACCAGCTGGTGAAGGAGAAAGTGGAAGTCAGCGCGTGCAGTGGCAGATTAAGGTACGTGAGTGCATTATATTTGTCATTGTCTCAATAGTACATGAACATCGTTTCGTATTATCGAGGACTTAACGTGAGTCCAGTCCCAAAAGTAGCAGAAAGCCACCATCACCACAAAAAACCTGGTGCGTTTGCTACATTTTTATGGTGCCGAAACCCGGGACTTCCATTTGTTACGTGGGGTACTGTGCCGTATTCATCGGTTTGCTTGTGGTATTTCTGGTTAAAATACTCCGTAATTCAATATTTCTACCACTATTCATAATATCGCTGTTGGTTGCGGATTTAACGTATTGTATCGGGACTAACTGTAAGCAAAAATCTGTTGGTATCAGTACTTGAGAGCTACATTTGCATTAAATCGTTCTTTCGTGAGAATTATTTTATCGTAAAAGTTATCGTTCAAATAGTTAGTTCGAATTATTTGTGGGAGCTAATTTAAGCAATCACACTTTTTATCGGTGCTTAATTCTCATACGGCTCACATTTATTTCGACTAAAACCATTCTAAAATCATCCGTTTTCGTTATACATCTCGTCATTATATGCAATCATACAAATTAATATGATTAAAACATATAATTTTCACCTCAAACAATTATAATTCACATTGATAATTTGTTTCGGGTAATTGTGTCACGATTCGCCAAACCGGTTTTCTATCGAAGCTGACGCGCCAACATAGCTCGTAGCCGCAACGTAGTAACAATTTCGTAAACTGTGCCGCGGTGAAGTTTGAATTTACAACAATTAGTTTTAAAATTCTTTCTTTGCATTGTTGAAATAGCGTACTAAAATATAAAATTCATAATTATATTAACACTTTGATAATTAACTAACGCAATAACAGTAATTATTACTTTCAAAGTCACAAAATTATTGCGATTGAAACTGTTCGTTTTAAATTATTCTTGAGTGACCGAAGCGGCTTTGTATTAGCAGGTTCGAAGGCGTGAGTCATCATCTCCGCTCACCGCGCTGCGCCGCCGCGGTATTGCTTATCAATTTGTTATCAGAAAATCATCGTTGTAATTAGTAGCGTAATACACTCGCGTGAATTGGCAATATTTTATTTTAATGTGAATTGATAACATTTTTATTTTATTGTATTTTATCGTGGACTTTCAGTAAAATAGAATAAAAATGTCACTTTTAAGTAAACACTCGATGCGTAAATCTAGTATTTTTAAGAAATGTAAATCGAGATCGACCGATCTTGAACTTACTGCGAATGATTTGCCGTCATTGCGTAGGAAGCGAACAATTGCACTTAAACGTTTAACTAAGGCTTTGGAAGTCGGTCAATTAGCTATGCGTGATTCTTCTCAACATGATTTATTTTTATCATATCATCATGATATCAAACAGCTAGCGGCGACTTTCGAAGATGCACATTTTACTATTTTGGACATTTTAGATGAGCATAGTGAAGTGGATACTGATATTCAGGAACAGTTCGATGAGATTTTTTATAAAATCGAATCAATATATCGTAACTTAACTAGAAATGAATCGTCGGGTCAATCGAAAGACCTTAGTTCAACGTCATATAACATTCGTTTACCTAAAATAACCCTTCCGACATTTTCTGGTAACATTAAACAGTGGCCCGAATACTTCGACACTTTTAACGCTTTGATTCATAATTCTCCATCGCTTACCGACACGGAAAGGTTTCATTATTTAGTATCGTCTCTTAGTGGCGACGCGTTATCTGCCATTAAGTCATTCCCTTTAACTCACGAGCACTACAATAGTGCGTACGAAGCCTTATGGAGTCGTTACAAGAATAAGCGTGATCTCGCGTTTACTTGCTGGCGTGATATTTTAAATATTGAATTTAAATGTAAAGATGCAAAGGAATTTCGTAAGTCTATTGACATTTTTGAGGAGAATTTGTGTATTTTAAAAACAATAGACTTACCGGTTCATAATTGGGACTTCATTTTGGTTTATCACCTCTTGTCAAAATTAGACACTAGTATGCGTCGTAGCTTTGAGGAAAAGTATTTTGATATCGAGTTTCCTACTTATGAACAGTTGAAACTTTTCCTGCAGTCGAAGTGCGAGGCTTTCATTCGCGATACACATTTTTTAGATAGTTCTAAATTAAATAAACCAAATCAGCAAAAGTTGCCACCTCCTAATTTTAATAAACGTCCTAATCATAATGTTTCGCACGCGCTTGTTGCTGCAAATAACGATCACCCTGTAAACAGTTACAATAAAGATAAACCCACATCTTATTCTAACAAGTGTTCGTTCTGTAATGAGCTCCATTCGATATCGTCTTGTTCAGAATTTCTTAAAAAATCAATCGATGAGCGAATGAAATTAGCAGAAGAAAGGAAGTGGTGCTTTAATTGTTTAAAACCGTCCCATCAACTTAAAAACTGTAATTCGATGTTTTCATGCCGTTCGTGTAAACGTAAACATCACACATTGCTTCATCGGGATTTCACTAATACACCAAAACGAGATGCATCTTCGACTTTAGTTACGCGATCTCGATCCAAAGCTACTATTTTGCTAGCGACAGCTATTGTGCAGGTCAGGGATACTCATGGAAGCACGCAATCATTTCGGGCACTCTTCGACACTGGGAGCCAGAGTAATTTTATAACCGAATCGGCCGTGGAGCGTTTACAGCTAATACCGACACAACCTTCGGTACAGGTTACAGGACTTGGAGAGGCCTGTGCTCCTATTATCGGTGACGTCACGTGCTCGATAGGATCAAATGATAAAACCTTTTTTAATTTAAAATTTCATGTCATATCAAAAATCTGTAGTGATCAACCGATAGCTAAATTAAATTCATCGCGATGGTCACATATCGAATCATTAACTTTAGCTGATCCTAGTTTCGATATTCCGGGACCAGTTGATATTTTGTTAGCTGCTGATGTTTTCGCCGAATCGCTTTTGGGTCAACAAGTCAAGGGATGCCAAAATCAACCTATCGCTTTTGAATCGTTATTCGGTTGGCTTCTTCTTGGCAAGACTCAATTACCTTCAACTACGGCGTTAATCACTTCGTCTTTGTCAACTAATATCGATCTCGATCTAAATTCTTTAGTAAAACGATTCTGGGAGCTAGAATCAGTACCAAAAGCGACTTCCTTGACACCAGAGGAGTCGCTTTGTGAACAAAAATTCGTAGCAGATCACTCTCGTGACCCATCGGGCAGATACATGGTCAAGTATCCTTTTCAAAACGATTCGGAGCCTATTTTTGAGGGCTCTCGAGACATAGCTTTGCGTCGATTCCATGCCATCGAAAGACGATTAACACGTGACCCTGAATTACACTCTCAATATTGTGCCTTCATGTCAGATTACATCGATTCAAATCACATGTCGCTAGTACCTGGTGATCAAGTTGGTTTGGGAAAACATTACATTCCACACCATTGTGTTGTACGTCCCGATTCCACTACCACTCGTCTTCGGGTAGTCTTCGATGCGTCTGCAAAGGACTTTCACAATTTTTCCCTAAATGATTCTCAGTTAACAGGTCCTAAACTGCAACCCGACATTTCAAAAATACTTTTACGATTCCGACAACCTCAAATCGTCCTCATGGCAGATGTCCGCCAAATGTTCAGGCAAATTCTAGTGTCACCTTGCCATCGTGACTATCAACGTATCCTCTGGAGAGCTTCGCCTCACGAAGCTCTTCGAGAGTATCGTTTGAACACGGTCACGTATGGCGTAGCCTCATCTCCATATCTCGCTTGCCGTACGCTGCGACAGCTTGCTGACGATGAAGGAGATGAGTACCCTATCGCGAAACAAATCATCCTCAACGATTGTTATGTCGACGATGTTGTATTTGGGTTTGACCGATTTGATCTTGCTCAGGCCGCAAAGGGGCAGCTTATTGCTCTCTTCAACTTAGGGTGTTTTCAGCTTCGAAAGTGGGTTAGCAATAATCCACAATTGCTATCTGATATACCCATCGATGATCGCCTGCAAGGCTCAGTATCTCTTGACCATACTGATCTCTCACCACTAAAGGTTCTCGGCCTTAAATGGGACCCATCATCCGATTCTTTTCTCTTTTCTGTGAAGCCTTCAAATAAAACTTGTACAAAGCGTTCAATCCTCAGCGAACTTGCTGGAATTTTTGATCCTTTGGGTTTCTTATCACCGATCACAATCCAAGCTAAGTGCTTGATCCAGAAACTCTGGATCCTCGGTGTGAATTGGGATGAAACGCCACCTACCGATGTCGTCCGTACATGGACTTCTTATACGGATCAACTTTTGCAGTTAACCGAGCTTCGTATTCCTCGTAAACTTACGTGTTTAACGCCAAAATCCTATGAGCTGCATGGATTTTGTGACAGCTCTGAAGCAGCTTATGGTGCTGTCATCTATTTACGTTATACAAACGACGCTGGTGACACCCAAGTTTCGTTTGTTTGTTCAAAAGCTCGTGTAGTACCATTGAAGCGTATTTCTCTTCCAAGGTTGGAGCTTTGCGCTGCGCTTTTGTTAGCTAATCTTTATAAATTTGTGAAAGATACTTACCTTTTTCAAATTCCTATGGAATCTGTCTCTTTGTGGTCAGATTCTACAGTCGTTTTGTCCTGGCTACGTTCACATTCCTCGCGCTGGACCACCTTCGTCGCAAACCGGGTAAGCCAGATTCAGGAAATTGCACCTCCTGACTGCTGGCACCATGTTTCATCTGGAGATAACCCAGCGGACATATGCTCTCGAGGCTTGTTTCCAGGTGAAATTATTCACAATTCCCTTTGGTGGGCGGGACCACGGTGGCTCTCGCAAGACCACACATTGTGGCCGTCATACCAAAACTTTGTGTCCCAGGATGAGGAATTGATCATACAAGCTGAAGCTCGCAAATCAGTGGCGTTAGTTACTGGCAAGGAGTGTGATGAGGTTGATTTAAATCTTTATGATAATGTTATACATCGTTTTTCATCTCTCGAAAAATTGTTGCGTGTCCTTTCTTACATTAATCGTTTCGTTAAGAACTGTCGGAATTGCAAAGAAAGAAACAAAACCTCATTCATAAATAATACCGAACGCCGGACCGCATTAATGCAAGTTGTAAAACACGTTCAGGCGCAAACGTTTTCTGTGGAAATGACAAATTTAAAAACGAATAAACCGTTAAACAAACAGCTTCGTAAACTCAATCCGTTCGTAGATGACAGTGGCATCCTCAGGGTGGGCGGCAGATTATCGCGCTCAGGGTTAGAATATGAGCAAAAACATCCTGCTCTCTTGCCCTCTGAGCATCCTCTTACATCGTTAATTATTTGTTCCATACATCGTAACTATTGCCACCCTGGCGTAAACACTACCCACTTTTTGCTAATACAGCAATTTTGGGTTATTTCAGCGAAACGTGCAGTTCGCCGCTGTCTCGCGAAATGTTTAAAATGCTATCGTTTGCATCCTCAACCGCTGCAGCCTTTCATGAGCGACCTTCCTTCATATCGCGTTAACCAAGTGAAGCCTTTCTCTGTGGTAGGCGTGGATTTTGGTGGACCATTCCGCATTAAGCTGGGTTCACACCGCGGTGCCAAAATGGACAAAGCATATTTATGCTTGTTTGTTTGTCTGGCCACAAAAGCGGTCCATTTAGAAGTCGTTTCCACGTTATCAACCGACGGTTTTATTGCTGCTTTACGTCGTTTTGTAGGACGTCGCGGTCGATGTAACGTCATTCATGCAGATTGCGGGACAAATTTTGTAGGTGCACGGAATCAACTATCATCTCTCATGGAACGTGCTTCTCATGCAGAAAAAATAGAATTTAAATTCAATCCCCCTGCAGCTCCCCACTTTGGTGGTGTATGGGAGATTCAGATAAAAGCGGCCAAGACACACTTGTATCGGGTAGTAGGTGACCAAGTCCTAACATTCGAAGAGCTAACAACGCTCTTTGTTCAAATTGAGGCCGTTCTGAATTCTAGGCCGTTGTGCTCTGTAAGTACTGATCCCAACGATTTATCAGCACTGACCCCAGGTCATTTTTTAACATTAGAGCCTTTGACAGCAGTCCCCGATGAAGATCTTTCTTATGTAAACGTTACTCGGCTTCATCGGTGGCAGCTGCTCCAATCTTTTCATCAAAATTTTTGGTCCAGATGGAAACAAGAGTATCTTCATTCATTAACGCAACGTGCCAAATGGACCAAAAATTCGCAACCACTTTCAGTGGGATCGATGGTCATCATAAAAGATGACAATCGCGCTCCGTTACACTGGACTCTCGCGAGGGTACAGGAGCTCATAGCTGGAGCTGACGGAATTGTTCGTATCGCAGTAGTTAGAACCGCAACCAACGTAGTACAGCGACCGTTGGTAAAACTATGCCCTCTACCAATAGAGGATTAAACCATCAACCGATTTTAATAATTAAAATTTAATTTTAAGAGTAGTTTATAATATGTAATGTAATCAATACCATCGTTTACTAGCCTTTTTTCTTTTTTTTTCTTTAACCGGAAAATGCCATAGGCATTTTGGTGGGCGGAATGTTTCGTTACCATAAATTATCATATAATTTTTAATCACTTAACTAAACGCAAATGTCAAATTGATGTTCATCTACCTCGCGAGCAATGACAAAACGCAACTTTCACGGTTGTCATGCATTCACTCCTGATTGCGTGCTGGTCGAGGGTAGAAACATTATTCGGTCGCCATCGTGTGGAAGCAACGTATCTCGCTCGCCACATTATTCAATTTACCGTTTCAACCCAAAATTCTCAAGAAACTTTCAAGCAGTGCAAGTGTAGTCCTAACCAGCTGGTGAAGGAGAAAGTGGAAGTCAGCGCGTGCAGTGGCAGATTAAGGTACGTGAGTGCATTATATTTGTCATTGTCTCAATAGTACATGAACATCGTTTCGTATTATCGAGGACTTAACGTGAGTCCAGTCCCAAAAGTAGCAGAAAGCCACCATCACCACAAAAAACCTGGTGCGTTTGCTACAACTCCCGTGGGATGACGAATTAGTTGGAAGTGGAGTCCCTTTAATCGCAGGGCATTAGTCATGTCGGCGACTGGATCGAGCTGAAGCTTGATTAAGTTATCTTCACAAATTACGCTGATTTCTATTTGAACGAAGGAAAGAAAAATATTTATTGACACCACATAAGAAAATATTACAGGCACCATACTATTTATTATTCGGTCAATTCATTTCTTTTTTATTTATAGATATTTTTTTTTTGATAAATTACAAAAAAGGAATGAAATATTAAATAAAAAAATTAACAACCGCTCATCGAAAATATCTAAATTTTTAACAGAAATTTAAAAGCAATCTAGGTACCTTACTGATTTTAGAGTTTAAAACTCTGGAATTTAAAATTTCTTTAACAATCTATTTACATAGCATGCAAATTTTATAAATTAAATTTTTTTTTTTAATTTTATTTACTATTTAAAAACACTATTCCTTGTAAATTTTGAATATGTTCAGGAACACCATTAAAAATTAACTTACTTATAGGTTATTAATTTAATGCTCGGCCTAAAACAAAAATATTTAGAAGTATCAATTTTATTAACATTTTGATTTTCCCTTGATAGGATATTCCCTTTTAGCTTTAAGGACAACTCAGTGATACGTCATCACCATAAGTATTAACATACGAGATAGAATGAGTACGTAACATAAGAAGCTAAGAATAAACAAGGCAGCATTACACCGTCCGATTCGTGACGGTGTCCCCGACAATTTCCCGCCTTTTGACGTCAAAATGAGACGTAATGAGCACCCATTCATCTCAGATTGGAGGAAAGTGGGGCACACGATACTACATTGCTTTTTTGGAAAAATGTTTTAAAGGAAGAGAGACAATGAGGAAGTGGGAAGAGTTTTGGATAAGATATCACAGTTAATAACAGTATTATTATCTGAGTTGATAAGTTTCATTATTATTGAACAGATGTAGTACAAAAAATACTTTCTTTTTGTTTGCAAAAAAGAGTGTACAGATAATTAATATCTATGTAAATAAAAAATCATTTTAAAAAATATTTCTTAAATGTTCAAAATGAAACCACTTTAACGGTATTTACGAAACGTTTATTCTTGTTTGAATATTAAAGCTCGACGTTTCGATTCTCCTTTACAGCGACAGTGATCACAGAATGGTCGGATTCATCCTGTAAAGGAGTCTAAACGTCAGGATTAAATAATTTAAAAAAAACTAGACTAACGATGAAGACGACTTACTAGTCGTAAATCCGCTTAAAGTGGTTTTATTTAAATTAGCGATACGCTCTACACTGTAAGAACTATATGTTAGTATTTACACTTTTGCGAACATCACACATTTAAATAAAATAAATTTAAATTAACGGATATTTATATCATCCTGTGATCACAGCTCCTGTAAAGGACTTGAAATGTTAGTATTAATTAGAAAATATGCGCCAATATTCGATAAGAAGTTGTTTTATTCACACTAAATATTATTTAAATATGTCCTATAATTTATATATATTTTAGTCATTTTTCAATGCGATCTTATAAGATAAATTATTATAATATAAAAATACTAGAAAAAATCGACTCGGGACACAAGTGAATTCTCAGGCGGGAATTCACTTGTGTCCCGAAAATTTACTTGTGTCCTTTGGTAATCCGGTCCAATGCTCTCCCAATTGAGCACAGAGCTCAAGATTCCCGCCTGAGAACTCACTTCACTTTTTCTATTATAATAATTTATCAAATATATTTTAGTTCAGTCATTTTCCAGTAATAATGATATGTTTTTCTTCGAGATGCCTGGAGATGTGTGGAGACGAATAATATTGAAACAACTATGAGCATAACCGTGATTTATTCTCAGGATCTCAGGCAGGATTGCTGCCTTTGCATCGCCCGGTCTAGTGTAAATAACATTTAAAAAAAGGGATCATGTTTAAGACTCTTTACTTTATATTGAAACCATCACAATGTAACATATTTTGTCCCCTAATGTTTGAGGTGCAACAAATGTAACAAAGCATAATAAGGATAACAGTAGCTCGTTGGCGTCTTAACTAGCTCAACGTTATATTATCCTTTGAACAACGACAAAGAGGTAACGAAGCATTACTAACAAAATTTATTTCATTTATATGACTTGCTTAGCCTTTTCATTAAGCGTCGGGTTTTGTAAGACTGACGTACAAATTAATTAAAACTCGAATCTGTTGAGTGGCAACAATTCACATTAGGTTGAATGGTTAAAAAGATGAAAGGATCCCTAATCCTCGGAGCTAGTAAGGCGAATTATCAAATGGAGATCGCGTGATAGTAGAGTCACCATGTTCATTCTGACATTCGGACTAATAGTTTCAAGGCAGATAAATGAAAAAAAAAATGTGGCGTTACATTACACATGTAAAGCAGAAACCTTTGAAAAATGTACGTGTGTTTAAATTTATGTTAAAATTATACAACTATTTGGGTTAATAAAACAATTAGTCAAAAAAGTAATATATATATAATTGTACACACTTGTTTGAAATTATTCTCAACATTATAATTAGAAATTCAGTTAGTTAAATAAATTAATACTTTTAAAGTAATCTCAAAACTTCATTCGCCAGGTCAGGCGTAAATAATGATACAGATTATATTTAGAGTAAAAAGAGATGATACGCTTCACGAAACGATACTCGGGTCATACAAATGCCCTCCATTAACATTGCGCTAATAATAAAATGAAAGGCAAAAAACTCGTTAGAACGAGTTAAAATTAAACGAAACTGATGAAGTTATTGGGTATAAAAGTCACATCAAGTGAGCAATATTAAAAGATTAAATGTTTTTTCCATTTAAAATTAAAAGCATAAAAAATAAGACGAAGCAGCAGTTTAATGATCAAAACAGCTTCGGATAACGTGAGGTCTTGTGTTACTGTGTTAGTTAAGCAACTTTTCATATGGCTCGGTTTGTTATAAGAAACTGGTTTGAATCACGTGTAAGGGATTTAAAAAAAAAATAGGAATTTAGTTCAGCATCAAATCCTGCACCTTACAATTTGTATTTGCCGTTTACAATGTCCGAGTAATGTCCCCGCTTCGTTTATATCATGGTTACCCGATAGGGTACGGCTGACCCGGTCCTTTCATCTATCTCTAAGCGGACATTCTGATGGGATTACAGAAGGCTAACTCGATTTACTACACTCTCCCCGTTGGCTCCATATATTTGCCAAAAATAAAATCCGTAAATCACAATCTTCCTGAATTTGCTGAAACCGAAAATAAGATCACTTTTTTATTTAGGTTCATCGTCATCGTTAGCCTATTAATTTCGTGTCCATTCCTAGGGCATCGGTATTTTATTGGTTCTTGCGTATTTATAATGTTGCGTAACAACCAGAATCATAAGCTTTTTTTAATTAGGTTATACTAAATCACTTTAAATTTAGGTTATAGTGGGCGTATTAAAGGGGGAAGCAGATCCAAGCTATCATAGACCGGGTTTTACGGGTTTATCGGGTCCATTAAAAACATCTCATAGTACCTGGTATGCCTGGTATGTACAGTTAACAGCAAATAAACATATTCAAAATCTATGTTTTCAAATTTTTGATTAGATTTTCACCTAACAGTCCAGCAATTAGAGTTTAATATCAATTATGAAAAATTGATAGTTTGTGGTAGGTTGATTTGATTTTGTCCGTATATCAAATTAATACCAAATGTTGCAATAACTGAGCACGAGTTTTAGTTACCTTGGAGAGGTATAATAAGAGAAGTATTCAAAGTCATTTTTTTCTGATATGCGTTTAAAATGTCGTCATAGAACAATCCAATCAAAAATATGAACATGTATAGTACATACACTACTAAACAAATTGATTGCTGCTGGACTAATATTGCGTGTTTTGTATATCAAACTCATACATTATTTCCTCGTTAACACCAACTTAATCGAATTTCATTAACACTATGCACTTTGTTTTGTCATGGTGCCTTATTTACTGCTAACGAACTACGGTAAGGTAGGCGAACGTTTCACATTTTGCAAGTATTCTATAAACTTTAATTCTATTATGGAGAATAACTTTTATTTCTATACTAGGTTTAGTATAAATATTTAATCTGCTTATAAAACTGAATAACAGTGTTACAGATTTAGCCTCGTTGATGGCGTTACAGCTTTGTACTCATTGTGAGCTGGTTTTATTGGGTTATTGACGTAGTTACGACTGCATTAGAACTGTTGTAGTTCATCGGTGTGTGCATTATAGCTGGTTCGCACGTTCCTGGGAAATGTGGAATTGCATATGACCAAATATTAATTTGCATATGAATTGTTGTCTTTATCGCATTGATATTAAGTACTTTTAACAACCAGTTATATCAAGTATAATAATGAATATACCAAATTGTGTGAAAAAAATAACTTTATTCAAATACATTTAAAATAAGATGTTTTCAAACGTCCTACATTTTTACCTACCAGCCATTCAGGAAGTCTTTTAACTGACAAGAAGAATGGGCGCAAGAAACTCGTCAGCTTTAACAGAAGTAACGACATTTACAATATAATACGTCCTCACCATACATAATCCACCAAAAATATACTGTTATTACAATAATAGTGTTATTATATAATTATTTCGTTGATTACAACAAAGTCAACAAGTATCAGTTTTCCTCAACATTGCAGTAACATACAGGGAATGTATATTATGTAACTTGTGTATATTATGTATTCTGTATATTTAAGTACTAACGCAGCAGCTGAATTAAAAACAAAAGATATTATTAGTAATTAGAAAAACTAACTGACTTAGCCTTTTAAATCCCTTATTGTTTCAAATATTTTGTTAAAAAGATATTTATTAATCTAAACCCGTCCAAGTATTTCTAATCGCGTTTTTCTTTTTCGAGGAATATGGCAAGTCATTTTAATAAATTCTGCGTTAAGAATTCAGCCAGATATATAGTATTTTACAAGTATCCTAAGAAATGCAAATTATTTTCGAACAAGGGGAAGAAAGGATGAAAAATTTAAGAGTTGTTTTACGTTCTTCATTCTGGACGTACTAAAATTTTAATTACTTGCTACATTTTATATATACGGAATAAATTAATAATGGTTTTCTATTAAAAATACCCTAAATTCAATTCCATTCACAGAAATTCAATTCAACGGTACACGGACGCATATCTTTTTACCTGGTGCGAAATTAACATGATGTGTGGAATATATGGAGATATCGTAAATAAAGCACATATACTGCACCAAAGCAGTGCATTTATGCGCAGTACGCTTATAGCGTGTGGTTGGGAGAAATCTCTTGAGATGTCACTAGTAGCATCTCATGGCTTGCTTTAGCGAGCATCCGGATGCCTAAGTTTCGATGAAAACAACCGCTACAGCAATATCAAGTCAGATATCTTGCTAGCGGGAGACTACCACATAACTTTTCGTTTCTCAGCTAAAGAGAGAAAATGTATTAACATTTTAAGAAAAGTATAAACTCTGCACCAGCCAAGTCCATATTGTCGACCAGTAGAAAATAATGTATTTTAATTTTAAATTGTATAAGTTACAGTCAAAACTCATAACCAGTCAAAACCACTTTTGACTGCAAAAATAAGGCAAAATTACTTTTGACCAACGACCTTAGTTGAAACCACTTTTAACTGACTTTCGCAGTCAAAAGTGGTTTTAACTAAGCACGTTGGTCAAAAGTAATTTTAACTGCGAAATATTGGGTAATAGTGTTTGTGACCAAATTGTTTTAGTTAAATGTGGTTCTGACTAAGAATATTAGTCTAAACTTCTTGGAGTGGGAATTTTTAATTTTTTCTTTTTTCCGCAAATTTTGCGTCTTCCACCTCAATTACAAATTCTTCAAATTCTTTCTTTGCCATTACATTATAATGGCTATTCTTTATTTCTTCTTACGTTTGAAGCCTTAATAAAAAGCGTTCATTCTTTTCGTTTCCACTCATTTTCTTTGAATTCCAATTTCTGCTACAATATTTTAGGTTATAGTGTAACGTATTAGTCTCTTTTGTACGTGTTGCAAAATTCATGCATCAACCACTAAGGGGTTGTATTTTATGTGTTTAATAACTTTTTCAAGGACTAGCATCAATATCTCCAAATAACATATTTTCATTAGATTGAGATTTTGATTTAGATCAATAATAAAAAGAGAATAACCTAACCTAACCTAACCACCTCACTATTTATGAGTTTTGACTGCCAATCTAAATTTTATATCAGGCAATACCACTTTTGATTGTATTTTGCAGTTAAAAGTACCTTTGACCGATGCCCTTAGTTAAAACCACTTTTGACTGCGAAAATCAGTCAAAAATGTTATTAACTAAGGTCGTGGGTCAAAAGTACTTTTGCCTAATTTTTGCAGTCAAAAGTGGTTTTGACTGGTTATGAGTTTTGACTGTAACATATATACTGCTTCGTACGCCGTGGCTGAAGAACAGTGCCAATTGACAAATAGGTTTCCTTGCTACTGAAGTCACATATTCTTCGTCAAACGAATTCCCTTGTCACTACATTGCTCTGATGACAGGTTTATTTTAGCACTCGCCTTACAAATACAAAGGAGAGTTAAATTGATCAGAATTTATCTTTATAATGTTACATAATGAGTATATTCTGATGTTAGAGCGAGTAAGTTTTAGTGCTAGAAAATGTATGATGATGAAGCGATAATTTTGTCATTAGGTGTCGTAAATCGAATTAAAATTGTAGGCATGTCAAACGACTGTTTGATGTTTGATGGTCAATATGTACAGAATTAGGTCAAGTAACTTTCACGTATTTCTTTCCACAATCAGTTGTAGGTTTGTATTGATCTTGTGTTTATTTTTAAATGGTCACCTGCATACTCCTGCATAAGTACTTAGTTTAAATTATATATTCTTATAATTATCATCTGTATTGGGTGGTCCCAATACAGCTCATCGCTTTTATACTTTATTACTTTTGATGATAATGTAAAACAATTACTTCATTAAAATATGATAATAATATAATAATAATTTGTCGACCGTTTGGTGTAGTGATCCTGCCTTTCGCACCGACGGTCCTGGGTTCAAATCACGGAAGGGGCAGATGTCTGTATGATGAATACGAACATTTGTACCTGAGTCATGGGTGATTATATATATTTTCTATGAATATTACATATCTATGTATCATATATGTATGTCTATCCTTTAACCTAGTATCCATAACACAAGCCTTACAGTTCTTACTTTGGGTTAGGCTAATTGGAGTGAATCTAAGAAATATTTATTTAAATATAACCTTCATGGGTGCCTGGCTAGTTCGTCGGTTTTGATTTAGCCGAATCTGATGTAGCCAATTTCGAATCCCAATCAAATTGTTGTGATTTCATTGTTTCGATTGCCCTACCACAATTGCTTTCAAAACATTCACATTTGGTTAGTCTCATAATGCTGCCAAAAACATGCTATTAAATTCACCTGTCCTCAAAATACGATAATGTACTGAATTGTAAAAAAGAATTAAAAATGTCCCGGAAAACGTAAATTTTTTGTAAACGACCTTAGCGCATTTTGGTGTTAACGGGTTAGTTTAACTTGATCTCTCTTGCGTTAGAGATTTTTTTTTTAACGCGAACTCTTTGAAATAATGTTTGTAATTTACACAGCTAGATAATGTATTGAGGGCATATATAGGTTAATTAAGTAATAAAATATTTTGACAAGATAAAAATGCATGTAATCGTTTCTGCATGTTGTTGAATTTGAAGTTCCTTTAAGACTTACTTTCATTTTTCTAATATGAAGTTTATCTTTTGATATTTTTTTCTAATACAAACCACATTGAATATTTCTTTGTATTAACACATTATTAAGTTAAAACTTAGTGTCATGCCTACTATTGCATTGTAACCGTATACCAATGAATTATTATTTTCTAACAATATTTTTATTTTAATAAATTGACGATAGTGAAGTAGTCGTGCTATACCGTAAAATTAATGTAGCCGAAATATATCACACCTAAATCGGAAGCGGGAGTGTGTCCCCGTTTTGTCGCTCCCTTTTTTTTTAAATGAATGGGGTGCTGCTTAATTAACCTCTACGTTTTAATAAAACGTGTTAATTTTCGTTAACATTTTCAATGTCGTTAACTCTGAGTGGATTATGTAACAATAGTTCTTTTTGCGTCGCCCAATGTGTTAAATAGAAGCATTTTATTCTTAAAATATAGGTATGTTTGTAATGTTATAATAACAGGTCTTTACTTAATGCATGTGGAAGTCTCTTTGCCTCGGCTAATGTCAATTTGACAGGACTTTCATTGGCAGATAGCCGATGTGATAAGACTACTTACTTACGGTCATAAAAATGCATTGAAAAGCACGTCGAACTAGTTTGACTTAAAAAAATATTTTTTTATTTTTTATGGTATATTAAGAGATTATATGATGGTTTTCTATTCCTCGTCTCGCCGGAAAACTTGTTCCGCAATTTGAGAGCGTGTGCGTTTTTATTAACCGATTCGTTGCTACATACAATTACAGAAACGAAGGCTACGAGCTTGATTTACGTGAAAAATGAGGATAGTTTTATTCTGGGTTGATTTCTCTAAAACTTAATTTGAAGGAGTTATCATCGATTTAAAATTGACACGGTTTCAGTGGCTAACGCCACACGCAAAAAAAGTGATGCATCAGCAACGAATAGGTTAATAAATAAAACATGCTTCTATTTGAACTTGTGGTACTTATTACCCTTGGCATCTCTTTTAAATTTGCATAAAAATAACTTTCATCTAACTATTACATCGGTACTAGTATCGATTCTACTACGAGTAGTCTCAATAAAGTTCCAGAATTAATAACTCCCTTGATTAATATGCCCGAACCGAATAAAAAATATTACATGATTACAATATCACTAGTTCCGTTTCTATTAAGCGAAGACGGCTACTAAATACGTAAATCACTGGAAATATACAATATTCATCTTAAGAGACATTTATTATTACGTAGAAGAGCAATAAATATCCTTAACAATTCCCGTGAACATAAATGACATAGTTCGCAGTACAAAATCTAAATATCTAACTATGAGCTCTTCACAAATTTGATTCATAATCAGCGATCGTATCTACAACTTAAATTGAACATTTTGTTTTAAGCTATTAAGGCCAATTTTGTATAAAGCGAAATATTAATGCTCGATGTACCCATAATCTTCAATAATAGCATAGATTTTCAACTCTAATCCTATTTGTATTAAGTCGATATTATCAGGTTCTGAATTAAAGGGACACTGTAAAATGTGGTTTAAGATGAAGTAGATAAGATCAGTTCTTAAGTGAGAGTGCGTTCGATATGAAGATTGGCGCCATCGAACCTTGAAATTCAAATAAGGACCATAGAATTGGTTTAATAGCTATATTTGAAATGTATTTACATATTTGTTTTGTTTGCAATTAAAGACTTTATCTTTAGAATGAAAGGATTGAAAAGTAAGAAATATTAAATGGACTATAAAAAAATGCGACATTTTGATGACAAGTATTTTGGAAAATGGTTGCTGAAAAGAATGCTTGACAGTTAATAATGATAACAATTTTACTACAGAAATAGAATGGGTACAAAAATAAACTAAGACAATTTCTTTCAAAGGTTAAAAGTGGCTCGAATAAGCTAGTTCGAATAAATATGGTGAAAAGGTCAAATGCCAGTTCTATTGAACATAATTATTGATTATAATTATTGATTATAATTTGTCTTAGTGTGTGATGTGAAAGTTATTTTTGCTATGCAAGTACACTAATTTTCCTTGTTACCCCACTAGGTAGCCTCGAGGGAACCAATCACTTGAAGTTAGGATTATTTAAGATTTCTTGGAATCAAAATCAATCTTATCATATTTAATTTACTTTTAGCATGTTGTCCTTTATCTACCTAGTCCGGCCACAAATTCTGTTACAAATGAAAATGCATTTTTTATGAAGTAACGGAATAATACTAAAACTTATAGGTACATTGATAATTAAAATTTCAGCAAAAAATAAAGGGTAAAGAAGATATTTCTGTGCCATTCACCTGCGTATCGTGACAGAAGGCATTTTGATCGATCCGCTTACTTTAATTGTAAAGATTGATTTAGGGCATGTCCTGTATACGATAAGCAACGAGCGTCAGGTCTTGTTTTATAATACGCGACAGAGTCTTAGAGAGAATCTTCATTTCTCGCGATAAGATTTGTTGCTTCCTAATGGGATTTCGACGAATTCTGGCTTTAACAGCATTATCAGCCTTTGTAGTTCTAACAGCACGCGGCCGCCCCGATCTTTTATGGTCAGTGTTATTGTATCTGTTGATAGCACGATATTCGAAGATACGGCTAATGCTTTTGAAATGTCTAGAATATGACAGACGGATCCGTACCCATTTTGTGCAAGGCACTCACGATCACTGCAACTTCTTTAACACCCCATTAACACAACACGAAAAATATGTGAAATGGTGCGAAATCGAAAAAAGTTTTTAAAATAATAAACGTGTTCTAAATCCATATTAAATAAAAAGTTGAAAAAAAGAAAGGTTTACGTAACAGTATTTATGGCCAGACTAGTTATACTGCTAATAAATGATTTGTTTGCTTTATGGGGGCAATATAATATGTAAACCGAACACAAATTGAATCGAACACGGGAAGCCTTATTTATGGGCCTGATGGTCGACCCACTAACCGCATAATCGAAATATTTCAGGTAAAATGATGTAGGATTTATGCTTGCCTCATAATCACCACTCAAACGCTTTCTAAATAGAACAGCCAATGTTAGTTTGTAATTCAGACACAAATAAAATTATATTGAGGCGAGTATTTTATTTCTCTCACAGTAAATGGTTTTAGAGTGGCTTTTTAAACGAATTAATGGTGAAAACTAGTTTTAAGGAGAACGAAGGTGATAATTATACATGCTTGATGATAAAGTGTAATCGTAGCTTTTGACTTATTTGGCATAAGTAAATTAAATTAAAAAAATAAACCTTAAAGTACCTTCTTTCGTGCTTTACTCTTATACTGTTTTGCTTTGTTAGAAATCCATTTAGGCTACTGATTAAACCAATCGTATCTCTTATAACATGGCACCTCTTAGTGCTCCAGTCGATTCGTTAAGATAAATATTCATCTTAACGAATCGACTAGACGCTCCCTTATTTAGTGTTCAAAGTTGTTTGTTTTGAGTCAGAGACCTGCTAGCCGTGTTAAGATATGAGCTGTATCAACTCATTTAAATATTTGGCACATATTTTTAACCTTATGATTTCTTCTTAAAAGGAAGTGCCAAATTGGAGAAAAATTAAACAGGCGACAGGGCCTAGTTTTAAAAGTACATTCAGATGTTAAAACTTGTCTACAAATAGAAGAAGCCTACTAAAACATCCAACGGGATTTGTTTTCATATTTTTACAAGTTTGACCAGACGCTTACACCCCAATGCTCTCGAATTTACTTTTTGTTTTTGGTTCATTAATGAACACTAACTAATAAACACATGCGAGTGCTCTACGACAAATTCAGTGTTAAGCGTCAGCTTAAGGACCACTTTGAAAAAGTCATCGGGTCTATTAAAAGTCTCGGTAGTTCCTTTTGAAGAGCACTCGCCCGGATAGCGAGAGGCTGCGTGTTCTGAGAAAATTGGATTTTTTAAAATACTAAATAGGCAGGCTCTCGACAACTATCTCGCCTAAGCGACGATGCGATCTAGGATGTGACACGCTAGTCTAGAAGATACCTATTCACTCGTGGCTTGAAGACACCTAAATTTTGTTTGTCAGGAAACACAGATTCAGTCCATTCCTTAGCGGTGTGTATCACTAAATTGGAACTAAAATGCTTAGTGCGACTCTTTGGTATATCTACCATATAATGGTTGCGCCTTTCAATATGGCCTCGCTACTCTTCATGTTTGGATTAAAATGGAAACTATTTTAAATATTTATTATAATATTTCGTTTAAGAAGTGGTCAGAAGTGGCTCGGAAAATAAAATAAGCAAAGAAGAGAAGAAAAAGTATGTGCAAAATAGATTCCGTAATGAACTTGGCCTCTACATTAACAAACCGCGACAAGGATCTGGTGACAGTAATGATGGCAATACTGCGCGAAGGTTCTTTTCAAATTGTCAGTGTTCTGCCGATATTACTGGAGTTGATCAAGAATTGATAAAACGTTTATATGTCATACTACAAACGATGTCATGTCATCTGTATTGGCAATAATTTTACCGAATTTGGGCACTATGCAATGGATACTACCCAAATATATGTCAAATAACTGGTACTAATTATTTCATTATTCATGGTGAAAGTGTAATATAAGGCATTTTGCAATAATACCAATAGGGCAACTATCCGACTATGCTTAGGAAGCACGAAACAAAGATTATAAGCGATACCAATAATACCATTCTAGGAAATTATTATAATAGAAAAATACTAGAAAAAATCGACTCGGGTCACAAGTGAATTCTCAGGCGGGTATCGAACACGCAACCTTTGGAAATCCGGTCCAATGCTCTCCCAATTGAGCTACCGAGCCTTGTGAACAGTCGTCGAAATTTTCTAGTACCTTCCTGATTTTACGCTGTAGGCCAGCGTTGTTTCATCAATGAGAGGAACATCCACTCGTATTCGAAAGAAACATTTATACAAATGTTTGGTCAATCGATTAAGATGAAACAGCCATTTTAGTTTTATAATTTTTATATATTTTATGCATTTTCAATGCGATCTTATAAGATAAATTATTATAATAGTAAAATACTAGAAAAAATCGACTCGGTGGTTGATTCTAGGAAATGTTCTCTCACAGCAACAAATGAAGATCTACTACATTCGTTATTATTTACATCAGATCCATATATTTCAAGTCTTATCACTCCAACTCCCACTGTCAACAAGAAATTGTTGGAAGCCAAATCGCTTTCAGATCTGCCTGATGATGAATAATTCCTAATGAATAATTAATTATATCACAATAACTTATATTTCAAAAACATAATATAATGTAAAATATTAATAATAATAGTTGAAACTAATAGTTTTTCACGATTCTGTTCAATTTGTATGGAATAAAATATATTAGTTTAATTGTATTAAAACTAATTTCAATATAAAGCCCATATATTCAATGATTTATGTAGAAAATTTCAAGTCGTTATCCTTAAAACAAAAGAGATATATGTAGATTTTTGAGACGGCGAGCCCATTTCTGGACCATAGTGCGGCGGAACAAGGTTGTGCAATTCTGCTGCACACTCCCCGAAATGTATCATATAAAAAACGGATAGCTAGCTTCTTTTCGTCTATGCTCAAGGCTTTTGATCTTTTTATAAAAAAAAATGTCATTGCCGACAAGCCTCTTGGCCCTCCTGGCAATGGACAGGTCTGGATCTGGTATTGGGCGGAACCGTCCCAAAGATGAGAACATTACTCTCAGTGTATTCAGTACACGCATAGTGTGCTGTGTACATAATGCTGTTTGTTAACATAAAAATCCACTCACTATTTTCGTATCTTACTTCGTATATTCATATTTTATGACTTTGTTAGTTCCATTCTTAAGGATGATGTGTACCAGTTATTAACATTAATCGGTTTAGGATGGGCAGTACAATGGTTTATTTAAAACTTACTTGTCATAGGGATAGGTACTCTTTTTTGTCATTGTCTGGCAGCGTAGACGCAGCCGTTTATAGATTCGCTCATGTCACTGAGTGCAGTCTCAGTCGCTTACTGTATGCATAAATAACACCAGCAGGGATGTGAAAGTAAAGATTTCACTATTACCACTCTCTCCATATTTTTGTAACAACGACATTATTCACAACAACATTATTCATGATATTTGTAGTAACATTTTATCAAAGGACATTCTGGAAGAAGTATTTAAGTATAATTGTTTGTGAAAAGTCATTGTTTCAAAAACTGGTATATTCAAATCTTTTTTATGTTATTTACGGGATTGTTACCATGTACCTTGTTATTGAGTTTCCGATATTTCGGCACTGTTGCAAGTGCCATGATCACGGAGCGATTGTTACATGGTAACGATCTCGTAAATAACTTATATTACTATTATGTTAGTGACCATGAAAGTTTAAAACAATATATTGTTCTTAATTTGTCCATATTTTGGAGATAAAATGTGTGTGATATTAAAGTTGGCAGCTATCTCATTAAAAATCAAAATGGGTAATATTATTTCATCATTCTGGGGAAAAGAGACAAAATAGATATTGTATATTGGGTAAATGTGACATATAATTATAAAATATGTATGTAATCGTCTAATAACAACTTGAGATAGTAGCTGTCAAAGAGTACCACTGTTCGCGCAAATGGCGGGAATGACAGATTTATGCTGTCATTACAATATAATAATTTATTAGAATGATACATTTGAACTACTATATTCAACTTAAAGTTTTACGATTATGGTCTTGTATTGTGTTCTACAACGCGTCTAACCAAATGTTGAAATCATGCAAAACCCTCTCATGGGGGAGACGTCCATTCATCATTGGACAACTTTCAGCTGAGATGATGATAATTCCCTTCCCCGATTGATATCGACGGAAAAAGGAGATCTTTTTTCGTCTTTATGTTATATTTCTCAAAATGTTGAGTTGCTTACCCTAATGCCAAGTTTATGAGAAGTGACACATAGACGGACATGGTTGAGGTGTTCTGACAAAGATCTATAGCAGAGTATTAGGTTCGTTAGTCGTAATAAACCTTAATAATCGACCGTAGAAGTGCTGCGTCGCTTTCAATTCATTTAAATCAACAAGGGTGATTAAATGTTATCAGTATTTTGTCCTTAAGCTTACTTCCTGAATTGCCTCTAGGATTTATAAAATAAATCTAAATAGAATAAAAAACTACTTCTTTTTGTATTTAGCATATCATTCGATCTTTTAATTTTAATTTAACATGACTTTTCTTATCATACAAAATCTTTAATAGTAATCGAAACGGCTGCTTATATTTCAAAGTAGGTATTTTAAGGCACAGTAAGACCATGGCTGTCAGCATTCAGTTACATAGTGGAGTATAGTGCTTGGCCCTTGTTTGTCAGAAAGCTTTGTTTCTGTGAAATGCGACTGGCGTTCTCATGTTAATGTTGTCACTGTAAACGCAGGTGTATATGTGTATCTTTTATTTGCATCGCGGCTTATTAATGGATATGCTGTTCTTATCGCTCACATATGAGAGTCACCAGAGTTTGGGACGTCAAAGTTCTCAAATAGATATCAAGCCGGAAAACCTCGCTCAACCCTTCGTCCTACTACGTTTTCCATTCATAGGTTCTTTTTTAGAAGTACGAACATTAATTGCCTTATTATGAGAATTGTGAATACCACTCCTGGGAAAGTTTGCGAACCGGTGTAGACTCACTCCAGCTGAGAGGGTGTTGGAGAATCTAGGTTTAAATATAAAAAAAAAATCACAGTAAATCTGGCTAACGTGGTTTTATTTAAAAATGAGAGTTCCTTAGACTCGCTCGTGGGCTTCAAATTGTCGTGTCGTATACAGAATTATGTGAAGAGCAGTCATCGCATACCACAAAGTTACTTTTGAATGCTCCAAATTAACCTTATCGTATAGCAGGTGTATAATGCTTTAGATGACTATAAACGTCATTTGATGAAAGGTCTGTCATAAATTAAGGTAACGCTTTGGCAAACAAATCAAATGCTGCAAATATATCATGTCGTCCGAGGCATGAGGACAGGTACGTCGTATGGCAGTTTAGTCATTCTGTTATTTTGTACTTACTCTCTGAGACAACAAAAACATAAGTGGAAATAGTAGCGTAATGGTTTGTCGCTTATAACCATAACCGTGTAAACAGGGCTTGGGAACGCTTGATTTTTAAATAGAAGAAGAAGATGAGAGACAGAAAATACATTGATAGAAACAGACACACAGAAAACAACAATTGGAGGAGAAAATAAGACAGACTCACAAAGGAGAGGTAAACAATGGGCATAACTGGCAATAGAGAGTCACGCGAATTGGTTTCTAGACGAATGGCATCTCCGTTAAGTTCACTACGGCACTCCGACCGAAGAGATAATCGAATTCAAAGCGTTTTTATTGACTCTTTAATTTGGTTTCGATGTCTTTCTTTAATTGTATTAAGTCAAGTTTAAGTGCCTACGCTCAACTTAAGGCAACGGTTACTTTAGTATTTATAAGTTCAAACTTTCTGCGGGGGAACTGAAACGGTAGGATATAATTAAAGCGCTCTCAAAGGCGTTTTAAAATATAATGATTGCTTGGAACTTTTTTGTTTGCGTGGATTATATTTCAATCAATAGTGCCAGCAAATATATAAGTAAATAAGTGGAGCTTATTTATCTCTTAGTAGAATTTACCAGAGGCAGAATATGAATCTGCGTCATATTTAGCCATGCCGGACGCGCCTTTCTTGTAGGCGATTGCTCTTTGCCTTACGTCATGGAGCACACGAAGATTTTAATATGTACAGTTAACAAGGATCTTAAAGACTCTGATATTATTGCCTTGCCGATGTTCATTCAATTATGTGAATTTTGAGTCTATGCAGCTCCTATAGAAATGTATTCACTGTAACAAGTTCTATTGTGACGGGCCTCCAAGTGGCTGATATGAACTTTAGCAGATTCTATATATTCGTAGATATTTCTAAATGTAGTAAACTGATAAGGCTATATGAAAATATTTTTATTCCTTTCCAGAGTAATGGCAACAACTACATGTCGAGCGAGCCGCGCCGCAAGCGTGAGCTACCTGCGCGGCCAAACCACATCTTGTTGTACACCATCATCAATCCAGCCTACCCCATCACTGTGGTAAGTACTAATAATTCTTACTATACCTAAAATGACATCTTGTGTAAGATACAGTGTTTTAACTGGAGACTTTTTCCATTCCACGAATAGAACTCTGTACAGAACATTTCTGTTTGACTTATCTGATGTACAGCGATTCTTCTGTATTGTGACGTGTTTTATTTCATCAGCATCCAAGTGATAACAACGGCTCAGTTAGTTGATTAATTTTATTGAAAGCTAAACAGAACTACAAAAAGAAGCGATTAACCTACCTATTCCTTGATATTAAGCAATGACAATGCCCAAGTCATGTAAATAGTTAAGCTCCGTACCTAAAATCCTGAATGCTTCCTTCAAACACATTGTAAGTTCCTTGGTGATATGTACCATCCCTGTCACGCCAAAAGCTAAGGTTAACGGTGGACGCAACAAGGTCGAAAATAGAAGCATAGCTTGCCTCTAATCCTTAACCACTCATAAAAAAAGCGTTCTAGCTACATACAGTAATCCAGTCATACCTTATTTAAGTCTAGAAGATCAAATAGAAATACTAGCATTTCTATTTGATCGGATAACAATCTGACTAATAACCTGTATAGGTTAAATAATGTTATTTCAATCTTATTACAGTGGTTGTTAAATTTTTGTATCCACTCACTTATGCTCACTCGTGGTTATAGCTGAAAATCAGCAATTTACTCGCGATGCGGGTAGACACGATGCTGAGCTGCGACCCTTGCGTACTGCTACAGCACACACACATAGTTTTTAAGGATGACTTTGTGTTCTACCTAAGATATGTTTATTTTTTTTTTGTTTATATATGTATGTGTGTGTAAAGTAGGAAATAAAAGTTTAGAAATATGTCTCGAAACATGTTATCTGCCGTTATTAATGAAAGATGAATTAACTGTGTCTAAGTCATATTTTAGTTATTATAAATCAAATTCCATTCACGACGATACAATCAGCGATCGCTAATATTGTAATATCGATAAAATTATCGATATTTTCGCTTCGTGATGTCGATGTGATAGGTCTTGTGACATGTCGTTGCAACTCTATTCTCACAATTCTTTCGAGCCATTTCGCTTTCCGTACGAAATTGCAGCCACTTCGTTTCTGCTCGAGTGACTTTTAGACGTTATATTCTCGAAACTGGAACTGCTGTTACAACAAACTTAAATTACTTACATTCCTCGGGAAAGTTCGCCAAAGAAACATTGTTGATATCGCGACGCAATGACGCGTGATGTCGCAGACTGTTGCAACAGGTTGCTAGGGGGTTGAATAGTATACTTGCCTACGCAGTATAGCAATAGCCTTCGTTTTGATGAAGTATAGATAAAATAAAAGTATTGATGTTACTATAACGTCTTAATTGTTTCATAAGACGTCTCTTTTCAAGTAATTTTGATACTATATAAACAGTAAATAGTAAGTGTTTATTAAAATCATCAAGGCGGCTGTGAGCCGAGAGGCAGGTTCGAGTCCCACCTAATGTAAGTTAAAGTAAAAATTTGACATTCTTTAACTTTTAAATGAAGTACCGTTTCATGGGAATCATAAATCCTACTGCAGAATTGCGTCAAAGGGAAACGAACTCGTTAAATTAAAAATCATTATACTATTTATAAATATAACCAAAATGGTAAGTTTCAATCATAAATAGTGACTCTCTGAAGCTATGATAAAATATTTTAGTAATAATTGATGATTGTTTATTATCCTCTCACTAATTTATACATGATATTATTTTGTTAATTTTATGATAAAATACAACCTATAGATTAAGTCTTCCCTACATTGTTTAGTTCAACATTCAATGGGATCAAAACTAAGGTTTGTGAATTCTCGACAGCTTCAAAGTTACAGGACACAAGACATCCTATGATTAAAGTCCCGTTACGTGCCGGGACTTCGAGACTTTTAAGAATAAAATTTAAATTGAGTTAATTGCTGGTGAAACAATTTTTAGTGAAAATCAACATTTATTTAACATAAAATGAAATCCTAATAATATTGACGTTTATTTCAGTCGTGATAATTGGTATAAATCTTATAATTAAATTTTCAAACGAACTTAGTAGTAATCAAACTAATTCTTAATAATTCTCATAATCACAGATTTGTTTCGTAATAAAACAATCTAATTATAAAACAGATTTATAAATCAGTCTTATAAATAATTAATCAACAAATTAGACTCCTTTGTTGATGTTGTGTACTCAGTAGTTACGTAGTAGACCAAGTAATTATTCATTAAACTAACAGATGGCGCTAGGCTTTTTCAAAAATTTTAAAATAAAAATGATGAATGATGATGAAAAGACCCAAAAGTTAAGAGACAATTAAATTTACAAAAAGTCTCCGGACTTTGAGACGCGAGACGTCCCGGGACCCAAACCCAAATCAAAATACAGCAACTTTTTTTTTGCATTCTTTAGTTTCAAGCAAAGCATCAAAGATGCTGTTCACCAAAATATCAACCTTATTGTAATACAGAGTTTCGACACATCTCTTATGGTCTGTAAACATTTTTACTTAATATATAAAAATGTCCGTATTTTTGTTACCATACTCCTTTTTTTGTATATTTTTCACACAGAACTCAGAGTATGCACAATCCACTTAACTACGAGAACAGCCACTTCGTGTTTCGTATCACAAAGTACTTTCAAGTCAGATGAAAGATAAATTACAAACGGCCGTTGTTCCTCCGGACGTGTTTATACAAGTTGTCGGACTCCAAACACAATTTTAAGTTTACACGAGTCCGTACGTCACATTTCACGCCCTATGAAACTTTGGTGAGTCAGCGATAAAAGTTCAGAATTTTGGGAGGGGATCGGGGTATAGAAGATAGCGTTTTGGTGTATGTACGAGGGTGGCATGAAAAGTTCGTGGCTTTGTCAAGAAAATAAAAATATCATTATTTTACGACGTAATCTCCGTCTAGTTCTATGTATTTCTTCCGCCTGCTTTCCAAAGCTTCTAAACCGGTCTTATAAAAAAGATTCTTCAAAGTCTTAAAAATGTGATTAACAGCAATCTGAACCTCTTCATTTGATTGAAATTTTGACTACCAAAGTATTTTTTTTAGGTTTGGAAATGGGTTAAAGTCCGAAGTCACCAAATTAGGAGAAAAATTGACGCCTTCACCTTGCCAGCAGCTAAATTGCCTTTGCTTTCTTTGGTGGTGGTACAAGCCTGTTTTCCATTGTTCAGATTGTTGTTTGATTAAGGAGTATAGTTATAAAACCAGGTGTGCTGTATTCGACTTTGCTCAATTAAAAGCAATCTGGGGATCCACCGATTCAAGTTTAATGACTATGATGTTTTGTGTTTTCAATAGGTATTTTAAATTATCGCGACCACAAATGTGGTAATGGCGACGTATTAAAACAAAAGAGTGACTGAAGATTAGTTGTGCGTTGTGTTTAGTCAACCAAAAAGTGGTACGATTAATTTTATATAATATGAAAATTATATAACAGAACCCGTTGACTCGGATTCACAGTTCGAGGTCACGTGATTCTTTAATCATGTGACCCTAAACCTTTTAAACGAGTATTCCACATTATATTAGTACGTGATGCCCGCTAGTCTCATCTTAGTTGAAACCCTTAAATGCCGAGGGGTGAAAACCTGCAACCCGCCTGTGTATCATGCTGGCCTCATCGACCGCACAAGTTGGAGTTTCATCCGAGCAGGGTTATGGTTATTGGTCTATGGAATTGAATTGCTAACATTGAAGTTACTCTCTAGAAACAAAACTCTCCGCTTATTCAAATAAATTCTTATGAGCGTACTGTTATGTCCTCATTCTCAGCATGGAATAAAAGATTTTTTGAAAAATGAGCATTGAGTTTTGTTAAATGATGGTTGACTAATGTTTATACTTAACTATCAAATCTAGATAAAAGGAGACATTTCCCTTTTGTCCATTGCATTTAAGCCAGGAACAATTTTAATATACGATATTTTGTTTTGTATAGGAAGATTTTAAAAATTTAAAGTTATAAAATATTAGGATTATTATATAGTTTTAAAAATAAAAGATACTGTCTCTTCTCTTAGTCAGTGGCATCCTTTATACAAAACCAAGAACATTCAAATACGTTGCACATGCCAACCACATGAGTTAAATTTGCCGTCAATTTCACAGTACCTATACGAGCTACGTGTTCCGGTTATATGATTAGAATCGCCTGTTTGTCTCTACAGTATTCAAATAAACACATGATTTATATAGAGATTTACCAGTAAAATATAAATATACTATTTTCTCTCCTCTTACTTCATGGCGGTATTCCATAGTATATAAATGCCTTATTTATGTATTTTGCATTGAAATATTTCAGTTTCAACAGTTGTCTCATTGTAACATACTATAGTGGATCTACCAAAGAAAATATTTTTAAACCATAAGTAGGCGATAAAGACAAACCTTTTTTTGTACTAGACTAATAGATTCGTAGTTGTGTGCTACGATGCTAAGTTACATGACTACGATGCTACGTATCCGTAGATTTGCTACAAACTACGAGATGCGTAGTCGTGGTTGTGTCGATGGAGCAACGTTTAACTTGAAAGTTCAAAAGAAACCGTTCTTTATATATCGAGATTTATAATTATATAACTTACACATTATTTTTTAAAATAATGTTAAATGAAATATTTGTTGAATTTATTATCATAAATTGACCCAAGCCTTTTTGACCCAGTGGAAAATCCTTTATGGATTCAACCCGCCTCGCAAACTGACCCATGTCTGCAGGTATAGTCATTCTGTATTAAACTCCATAAAATCACTTCAATTATCATTATTTTTCCAATACACAATCAATTTATTTAACCAAACATTTTTTCAACTACAAATTGCCCCTTCACGTAGTTTTTTTGTTTAACCCTCCGAGTGCTATCCTAATATGTCCCCTGGGAAATAACTTACTATGCTTCCACGTAATTGGAATCGGGAATGGAATTGTTTCCAGACGATGCGTCTAAAGTTTTAAAGTTCTTTTCAAACAATTTGAATATTTTTTAGAATTTATTATATCATCGAAAGTGAATAAAGCGCTCCAATTGGGGGTGCCTATTCCTAAAATATCGTTATTTTAGGGAATTTTTAAGTACCACTTAATTATGGAGCAGTTGTTATATTTGTTTTATCAATGTTGGTTTGAAGCTTTATAAAAGGGATTGTAATGCAACATGCAAGCCCCATGCTGAGAAACCAGTGACTTAAAAGTATCTTCTAAACGTATCAGTTCGGATTGTAATTTTTTTATAACACTATGAATGACTTCTGTGAATGAATTTACTTATTGTTTTCAACTTTTGTGGCCACGAAAATAAGTAAATATTACTGAAACGGAATTATAAATATCGGAGTCTCGAAAAGAAAAACATGGCACAAGTCTCAGTCTCAGTAATATTGATAATAGATCTGTCATGCACTGTTTTTTTGATAGCTGCAAAAGGCGCTGGCAATTCGATACAAAGCGAAAAGAGTGTTCTTTATTCTAATTTAAAAGTACATAAATCATATTATTACTAAATAACAATTATAACCACAAAGCACAGACTAGCTTTAGTTATCTTACAATGAATTAAGATGTAATATTTTAAGTTTATGAATAAATAATTACAAAAGTCTTTCATATAACTTTACATTAGTTTCAAACTGTAAAGACCGCGTCATAAAATTATTAAAATTAATCAAACTGTGAATTATGTTAATATACTGATATTTAAAAGAATCAATTAAAGTATATAACAATTTGATTTAACTTTGTCCTAACAGACAGTAAGTCTAACGGTTAATAACAGCAAAACTATAGTCGCAGGTTTGAATCCAGTGATATGAGTACAATTATTTCTTTCGTTTTATTTGTATTCTTTATATATTGGAATTAAATAGTAGAAGTGAGATTTGTTCAGAAAGTATTTCAATTATATTTATGCTGATGTTAAAATCAAATAACCTGTTCAATGCAACATGTTTAGCATTTCTTTACTTCAAACTGTTTTTATTTATAACTAATTTGTTCTTGATTGTATAACTTTCTCTACATTTTCGCGTTTAGCGAAGACTAATTCCGGTCTCCGTGATATAATCTACAAATGACATTAAAACATTGTCCAATTCATAACCTATTTTATTATTTGAAGTGCATTTAAATACGTCGTAATCCGGAAAGCTTATGTATCTAATCAACATTAAAGCTATCATTTAAAATGATACATCCAGTTTATAACTTATCGAAATCCAATAAAAAGCGGCGAAGCTTACGTCCCCATACGTGTCGGAACAAGGGCAATTTTATCGCCATTCCTCGCAAAGAACTCTCCTCAAACTTAGTTCGGAACACGAATAAAACTCGAACGACGCGACGTCGCCGTTCGGCTGAACTGAACACAGTTTAATGTGCTACCAACAGAATGAGATGAGTTGATTTCAGTTTAGAAACAGATTTGTAGGATGTGATTGCGACGATTGTGGAACGAGTTTTTGTTTTACTTACGTACACTCAAAGACTGTGACTTATAAACAAAACGAAATCTTAAAGTGAACATAAGTGTTTGATTGAATTGAAAACTCTATTATTTTATTATTTGTGGTTTTAAGTGGTTATACAGGATTTTTCCCCTTCTCGCGTAATACTACAGCATATTCATAATTATGATTTATTGGTATTTCAGCACGTGGTTGGTGGAAAATATCTGCATAAATAAAATTGAAGTCTCGAAATTGGTGTAAGAATCACAAACTCATTAATCAACAGAGAATTTTCTCATCAGGAAAGCTGCTAAAGAGTAGTTCTACGTCTTTAAATGAGTAAACCTGCATATGGCCTTTTTTAAGCTTCTAAAATAATAAAAAACCTTTTTTCTGAGGTTCGTTATTTAGACAAAATGGATTAACGACCTTTTTCCAGTCAGATATTTGCCAATGATAAACCTTTCTAAGTGCTTTCATATGAAGGTCACGAGGAAATTGGAGGTAATCCCATCAGTCTACAGAGCGGAGGGTAGTGAAATAATGGAAGTTAATGAGATCCAGGACCTGGGGGTGATAATTGACTCTAAACTTACCTTTGTACCGCATATCAATAACATTATAACTAAAGCCTTGCGAATGTTGGGGTTCGTTCTAAGAAATAGCAAACTGTTTCAAAGGCACACGACTACGATTCTACTCTATAACTGTTATGTTCGCAACATATTGGAATATTGTGGTATTGTCTGGCGTCCACACTTTGCGACACATGCTCTTAGAATAGAGAGGATACAAAAGCGATGTTTGCGGTGTCTGTCAAGGAGAGCTGGGATATCATATAGACATTATTCTTATTCAGGGACTCTCAAACGATTCAATATGACGCCATTGAAAATTCGAGGTGATGTGCGTGACCTTACATTTCTTTATGGGTTACTTAGAAATGAAATTGATTGTCCACAGCTACTCCATAAATTTAAATTTAGAATACCGTATAGATATCCCAGATCGACTATAAAACCGTTTTGTCTTCCAAAACGTCGAACTATATTTGGAGAAAATTCACCAGTCCCACGGTTAGGTAGGCTTTATAATAGCATCAGTGATGATGATATAGATATAAATTGGCATTCTAAAATAAAATTTAAAAAGCATCTTTTTAATATTTTTTTGCGTCAATAGATATATAGCAGATAGGTTTAAGTTTTAGTGTTTTAAGGTGGATGGCATGCTGCATTTACCTATAAGTGTCTTTGCATTTATTGAATGTATATTTTTTTTCTTTAACTGCTCATGTAAAAATGTACAAGACGTTGGTGAATAAATAAATAAATAAATAAAGTTTTAGTGGGATTAAAGAATAGAATTAATGTGCTTATAGAATATGAAAAGTTTAATCAACTTATGATGAATAATTTAAAAATAATTTATATCCATAGACACCTAAGACCGTAATATCAACTAAAGAAAAGAAGAGAACTTTTGTAATGTATAAAAGGTGAGCGCGATGGCCTTGTAATAGCATAATAATATCTGTACACAATAATGAGTTAGTATAGTAAAAGTTTACTTATGTTTGTTTGCTTATTGCTAGTGATGGCTGTTAGGCTTATAAAGATCACTTCACAAAATGACTGATATGACTAAAATTGTTACCGTCATATTGTTTTTCATTTTCTAAAATAATTATCTTTGTGCTTTTACTGATTGCATATATTAGCCATGTAAAATGATAAGTGTTAAAGCTTGCGGAGACAGTATTTTGTCTTCTTCTCACTTCGCCAGATAGCACACAATACGAATAAGGTAAACCTTTGAATCTTGAATTTTTGCGTCCACTCATCAAATTTTTTAAACGATATCGGAAGCGTGTTTTCTTTTTTTTTATCCTGACGTGCAACTCATTTCAGGTTCAAATGTTTAATTTCAAACTTAGACCACTTAAGTTTAGCATCCTTTTTAAATGACTGCACATAAAAAAGTATTTTGTTTCTTCATTTGTTTTTTATGTTGCGTTCTTTAAAAATGTGTCTATGTCAAGGGGGTTTAATTTTAATTTTTCCAATAAAATATTACATTTTAAGCCTTTTTTTTACAGGGTAATTTTTTTATCTTAGACTTAAAACAAACACATTATTATTATGCCCATTGACTCCTCGTGGTAAGCAAAACGCTCCTATTGCGAGTGGGTTCACGTCCGTTAACATTGGCGAGGATCGAACTCGGTCCGCTTAGGTCAAAGCGGATTTCTCAATCGACGGGCTACGGCTGCCTTAAAATTAAAAACGTATAACAATTAACAAAATAATTACAGTTGGTTTCACAATTCATAGCGAATCCATATAAAATAACAAGGGTAAACTTTACAGTACACTCGAGATTTCAATGAATCCATCTAAAAATAGCGATCAGTAAATCGACACGCGTCAGAGGTCGTTGACCTAATTACCATGTCTAATTAGGTAACATGAGTGCAACTTCGAAGCGTCAAATTACACATGATCGTAAATGTTCATTTGTTTTTGTAATAGTCACGTGGAACATGAGTGATCGAAAATTTGTTTTTTTTTCTTTTATTGGGCAATTTATGAAAGTATTTGGTTTCTAACTAAATTTAGATAAATCTCATAACTTACAAGGTTTAATTAAACCAACACTATCGACACATTATTACGAAAATTCTTTTTGTATCGGTATGGTTTATTCTAGGAATCAAAATAATTTCGGGACTGTTAAAGCACAAAACGAACATTTTTACGCTTTTAATGAAATCACACTTCAAATGTCATTGTTGGACATAACTCCATACTCTACACACCCAGACAGTTCATACTTAACTTACATTGCGTGGAACACTTACACAATATTTTACGCATTAAGTATAAAATAAGTGTATAATAATAAAAATAGTTTCTTGTTTTGCATTTTTACTTAGTTTCACGTACAGTATGTATTCTTAACTTAAAAATATTACACCCTAAAAGCTCCAGAGCGCTTTGATAGTAAAAGTTAAGCAACAAGCACAGAGACTAGTCATAGGATGGGTGACCAAAAAATAATTTATCTAGCGTCTCCATGCTTTGGAGGGCAACCGTTGGTCCCGGCTTCATGTATGTACATGAAGCCGGGACCACGGCTTACGGATGTCCGTAAGCACCAACCAAACCGCCTGGAACCGCGTGGTATGTTATGGCCTAATCTTTCTATGATGTTTTCAACCATAGGGAAAACCAGTGCCCTAACAGCGGGAACATCTTTAGGCTCAATATGATGATGCATTAGAAGTGATTAATAGTAGATTATTAACCAAGGGGATAAAGCAGTGTCTTCTGTCGCGGGTGACGATTTAAATCGCGAGCGAAACGAAGGACTCTAGGTTTACTCCCGAGCGTAGCGAGGGTGTTAAAAACTTAAATCACGAGCGAAGCGAGGGATATAAGACGAGTCCTGAGTGTAGCGAGGGATTTAAGTTCACCCAAGACTAAGACAGCTTTATCACCAAGGAAAATACTCTACTTTTCGTACCATTTGCGAAAAAATTGACACAATAATAATATGAGATAAGCATTTATTAAAAATAATGACAATTAAAAGTAAAAGTTAACATTCCAAACATTGGTCCAATTAATGATAGAGATAGTTACATTTACAAAAAAGAGAGAGATTAATTTACTTTACATCAAGCTCATACGGCCTCGTCGGTTTTCGTAATTTTATTTAATAATCATAACTGCATAATAAATGCGTATTCCTTTTTCAAAAAGATGTGTAATGCTTTATATACAAACTCAATGGTGTAAACACAGATGTAGTTCAGTATAAATTTCGGTAAGTATTCCAAATTTAAATCACATTCTCCCCCTAGAGGATGAATGAAATTCGGTACAATTTTCTTCCCCTGTTTTTAACAGATTAAAAATGACTATCGTTATGTTCGCTTTTTGTGGCATAGAATGTCACTTTTTTGAGCAAGTGGTACGAAAAATTATAATATTTCTTGCATTCACAGCAATTCGTTCATTTATACTCGAGTCATTGGCACGTGTCATATATGTATGTGTGGAATCGAATCAACAGGTTTAGGACCAGATTGTGACGAAGCCTGGATTTTGAAATTCGCAAAATTCCCATTGTTTTCAATTTAAGGTATTACGCTCCGATCCAATATATGGTGTCAGCGTAGCTTTATGCTTAGCGACTGCATCGCCTAGTTATATGAATATTACATATCTATGCATCATATATGTTGCTACCCTACCCTTTTTTTTTTTTTTTTTTTCCGGGGGGAAATCCTTTACGCATACCCCACCGTTGTTGCTACCCTACCCTATCCGCTACCCTAATATCCATAAAACAAGCCTTACAGTGCTCAATTTGGGCTAGACTTGAGACTAATTCGTGTGAATGTACCTAATAAATATTATTATTATTATAAACTAGATTAGCCCACAGTTAGTACTTTAAGGCTTTAGGTATGCCTACTAGGGTAACTTAGACATAAATATGATAAATAGATACGTTATATTCATAGAAATAGATATGAATACCCATGGCTCAGGTACCTACAAATGTATAAAATGTATATGTATTCTTCACCCAAACATTTGCCCCTTCCGGCACTGGAACCATGAGCCGTCGGTACGAACGAGTCGCCACCGTTGCACTAAACAGTCGTCATGATAAGTTTATTTATTCTAATATCCTAATTATATTATGACAATACTTAATGTGTGTGTGTGTGTGTGTTTGTTACCATATTGTCTCTCTATCCTAACACTGCAAAACTAAACTTGCCCTTACGTACTCCCAGCAAAACCAATACGATAGCGTGTTTCTACGCGCTACAGCGCCTCTAGTAAATGTATAAAATCATTCAATAGGTCACATTTTTTAGGTTTTAGTTAGACATTTGAATGACAGTGAAAACATAACCAATATTGAAATATGTCATCGCCTCTTATAATTCTATTACCGTTTAATAATTCATATGCGTAAACCGACTTGTTGGTTTAGGTTGAAAGATATAGTAGGATAACCATATTAAGGACGTAGCGGCTTTGTGAGTTATTTTTATCTTATCGTTTTATTTGGGGCACTTGTGAGAATAAACTTATAATTAAAGCTTCTCTCCAACTTAAATATCATGGCCTACTTACTGACAAAGAGTCGGAATATATTTTTAATTCTATTTTTTATTCCTATTTTATAGAATAAATTGTCTAAGCTTAGGTATATATAACATAATTTTTTAAGAGATTTGAAATTTTATTTCGACCAGAAATTAAGGTTTTATTTTAACTACTGCATTTTGAATGATCATTTATACAGTTTCACCTATGAACCCCTCGCCTAATTTCATCATGTCATATAGACGTGGTATTTAAAATATAGAAAAAAAAATATTGTTTTTTTTGTGTAGGTCCAAAATATGCTGTTGTTGTAAATGTTGCTTTCCTTAATAAGTAATGTCAATGTTTATTGTTTTATGGATTTTGATACCATACATTTTAACCAAAAACATTGTTTCTTAACTTGAAAACAAAAGTTATGGAGTTCTCACAAACTCGACGTATGGCTCAACAATTTGGTTGATCGATCAGTAGCAACGCACTCCCTTATTAAAGATAACAGAGGAGTTTTCAACAAATTCGACAAAGAATATCAGTCTTAAAAGGAAATTTCGAGATTGTTTCTTTTCCGAAGTCTATATTACGTTTGGAGTAAGCGCGTATTGTCATTCATTAATGCAGTGGAGATGAGAGCTTAACAAAGTATAGTTGGAGTGATTTAATGGATAAAATAAGGAATAAAGAGCATGTTCTGAAAAAAGGCCAGGTCATAAGTACCCTTAACCTACGATTATGAAAAAGGCTGATAAGAGTTTCAGAAGCGAGAGATGTCTGGCAAGATCGTGGGAAGTGGAAATCTGGAACAGCTTACCTTTTGTATTTAAGTATTTAATTACTTTAACGTCATAAATATTTTGATGGTTTCGTTGCGGTATCCATTCCCGTTAGAGCAATGTAATTGTTATGTAAAAAACAAGTTTAATATACTTGTATATTAAATATTGTTTTTCCTTGACGTTCATTTCGCGGTAATAGTCTTATGGTCTCCGGTAAAGTAGAATAGCACCAAACCTTCACGGTTAAGCCTGTCGTAAAAGAAGACTAATGGTTCTGAAGGTATACCTCCCGTAAACCATAAGATGAGCAACAGCGTTTTCAGAATTATGGCATTTTAATTCGTTCTCGAATCCGCTTGCCAAACTTGAAGATTACTAATTTCCTGCATCATTTGGGATTATTTCCATCCAGTCTTTAGACTGTGATAAAGTTGATTTTAAAAGATGAGTTCTTGAGAAAGCTGAGCATTTACAGATAAGAATTCACAAAAATGGCTACATAATATAACATGTTTTTCATATGACTTTTATTATGAGCAACGATTGTACTGAATTAAGTCAGGCAAAATTAAACGTGAATAACTAAGTAACGAGCAAGGTACCCTGTTCCGTTTCCTTCGACTAACCCGTGTAAGTAAAGTTTCATCTGAGAAAACTTGCTGCTTCGCAGAACAGAAGGCTTGTTAAAATTTCACCCATGACTACGTTCCAATTGGTTCAGATAGCGAACTAAGCTAGTTTGCTTGACACTCAGCCGCTTCGTACACGACGTGACGCAAGTCTTTGCTACCTCAGTGATTTCAGTCTTATTCCAATACCAAACCGAAACTGCGAAGCGACATGTATTTTGTAAGCAATTGCGAAATAAAATCGCAGTACTGCTGCTCTAAAAGTAAATGGAGAGGTCGAAGTAGCATTTACGATTTTAATCATAATTATAAAGTTTTCCATTAATTTGTATTGATTTTTATTTTACAAGATGCGACCTTAAATTTATATGTAATAAGTTCAACTTTTACTTTTAAATTTTTTTATATAATTTTATTATTTAAGCATTTAACTGCTACTTTTTTATCTTTATAAATATATATTTAGTTCTTACACTTCCGCGCACACTACACATCAGAATAAAACACTTTTTTACGGATTTTTGCGCATGTTTTATTTTATTTTATATTTAATCCTGACGTTTCGACTCCTTTACAGGAGTCGTGATCATAGGATGACATCATCTTTTTTTTATTTTTTTTATTCTGATTTATAAATATAATTCTACTGTACGTGTGTATGTCACTGAACTCCTCCTAAACAGATGGACCGATTTGAATTAATTTTTTTGATGTGTTTGGGTGGCGCCCTGGATGGTTTAGATTCACAAATCAGCCCGGTAGATGGCGCTGCAGTTGGCAGAGCGATGCATTAGAACATCTTAATCACATAAAAACTCATTGCACAATACTTTTGATTTCTTTTTGGTTTAAAGGTTACTTTTACCATTTTTGAGATTTTCGTTACACTGATAAAATATATGTTAAATTAAATAAACTATTAAGTTCGCTCTTAAAAAACACTTTTTCAATATTTCATTTTAACCAACGTGTAAGACTGTGAAACTATTGTGTCTTTTTGCATCAATACGAACAGGTGTTTGTCAAATACGCGTTTGTATGACGGAACTATCTATCCGTAAAGTAGAGGATTTGCGCCTCCTAGTTAATTTTTAAATAGGGTTGCTAACGATCGATATGAGAAGATCAGTCGTTCGTGGTGGGATTGTAGAAAGCTATTCACGTTAAGTTCACTTAAAAGATCTCTAATGCAAGTTTATAAAATTGTTACAAACGTCAAAGTTACAAATATCAAAAAGTTAAGTTTCTAAAAGGAAGTATTTATGATTTATAAAATTATATATACTTTTAACTGAAGGAAATGAATTCGTTAATTTATGAGCAAAACGGCAAAATTAGCCCCTTTATTATAATCCCTAGCTTGGGCGAAAATTGTTCTCTTCAGTATTACAGTAACATATTCATAACCTTGAAACTAGAAAACTAAATGGAATGTGTTTTTGACAACCTTTACCGACATTAAACTTCAAAAACGTCAATGCGGACGGACGCTCAATCAAATTGGAGTGGAAAGACTTGACGGAAATGTCTCGGGAATATCGTTATATGAGAGTTATTCGTTGTCTATCTTTCATTAAAAAAACCGTGAACTAGTTGATAGAAAATAATTAGAAAATAAGTAATTTAGAAAGCGCATATTCAAGGTGGCTTTAGGCCATCGATTGAACTGTCACCTTTAATCCAAGCGAACCGAGTTTGATCCTCGCCGATGTTGAATGGATATGGACCCAATCGTAACACAAGCATTTATCTTTCCACGAGGGGTTAATATAACAATATGTTTAACGCATTGTTAATATTACAAAAAGAAAACAAGGAGTCTATTCGCATATATACATTGTCTGCTAATGGTAGCTATGTTATGAAAACTGAAACAAAATTTCGTGACAAAACAATAAAAAACTATTTGATCTCTAATAATTCGATAACTATCCATTTACAAAGCGCAAAGACGAGATTAAGACCCAATTTTTTATCCGCCTAGAAATCGTAGGTAGCTCTCTACAAATGGAATAAAGATTTTTTCTGATTATTAATAATTATGGTTACAAAAGGATAAAATAAAATGTTGTTTGACCAACCAAAACTGCTACAGATATTAAACGCTATTTATAACCAAAAGACGCATTTATGTTTTTTGTAAATGGGCTCTGGGGTGAAATAGCAATGAAATGTATTTAGATTTCATATAGCGAACGCAATAATAGGAAATAGGCCCACGGATTATTAAGACTGGAAATACATATGTATATGTAGTAAATATGTATGGGTTTATTTACTGAAGCAAATTTAACGCATACAAATGATGCTGGACAAAGAATTAAGAACGAAAAAAGCAGTTCATCAGAAACTTTAGTTAATGAAGTATTACTAAAATAAAATAAAAAAACATTAAATTCGGAATGATTTGTCGTCTTTGGATTACTGTGGCATAAGTGGCATGTTTACTACTTTTAATTACTGCTTCACACCGGTAAGTCATTGATTATATCAAGTTTTGACATTTAATAAAGACAGACTTCTGTTCTTTTAAAAAAAAGTTGCTGTCGTACAGTTCTCTTAAATTGCCACACTGTGTATTTGATACAATCTTTTTACTTCACGCCTAAAATGTTTAATTGGATTTTAGTCCGGGCTGTTAGCTAGTCGATCTAGGATAGAAACGGATTGTAAATAAAAGAAATCTTTTGCTTACCGAGTAAGTATACTTTGTATCGTTGTCATACTAGGGTAACATTGATTCCTCTTGTATATTTATGAACTGGAACTAATCCATTTTTCGATGAGCCCAACATTTTCGCCGCCAAGCTTTCATGTCACTTCTGAGAACTTTGGATTAAATGAATTCTTTAAAGGGCGTCGTATGTATTGCTAACCGTCAGAACAGTTTATTTTAGTTTCATCAGCAAAAAGAACAAATTTTAATATCTGACTAAACAATTTTGATGCAATATCAACATAGGTACCTTCCTTACTATCCTTCCAATTAACTTTTCTTCCACCAAACGCCTTCGAGTGGTGCGTGCCTAGATTGCTCAGGGGTTGTTTTCGACAAATAATATTTTCTTATCTCATTGGACCCTTTAAAGGGATATTGCTGTGCCAAACGTACGATGTTTCTGTCGACTCGACGAGATGTCTTCCTCTTTCTAGGCACGCGCGGAATATTTGATGTAGTTTGATACGTGTTAAGATGCATCACAGCATGGAAAACCAGTAACTCGCGAAGTATTATTACAATTTATTAAGGTTTACGGCAAAATTTATTATAACACCGGTTAACTTTATTTAAAGGAAGATTTTTCGCATAAAGTATACAGTTTTTAATATTTTCAATAATAGAAAAGGGTCAAAACTATAAAACATTGACGTACCAAAAAGTTACATAATTTAAATTATGTACAAATATACAGCGTTCTTCATTTTGTGACGAGCTTGTAACAACACTACCTAGATTCAGGTAGTATCTGAATTATAATAAAGTGTTGTGTAATATTGATTTCTCGTTTTTTTATAACTCATATTCAACGAATGCCGAAATACCGCAAAAGTATTTGGAGATACCTCAAAAAGTTGATAAATATGTATGTAGCATATTTTTCATTGTTTGTGTTTTTATAAACGTTCCTAATTATATAACTACAACTGCATGTCTTTGGATAAATTAATGACTGCGAAACTTCTAGGATGACTGCAAAGAAATTAAAGAAATTACTTCTTATCTTCAATTCGAATTGTTATTATTTAGCTCTTACACTTTCGCGCCTCTCGCACATTCGTGTTATTGAAATCAAAATCGGAATCAAAATAACTTTATTTCATAGGCCCTTGCGGGCACTTAAAATCGTCAATTTTACAGAATCAAGATAATATTCTTTTATAATAAAGATAGCCCGTGCGCTAGCGGCAAGTACATCCGCGGAGTTGATGCCGCGCATGTAATCGCCACGAGCGACCCGATTCCGAAATTAACAATTCCGGATTAACTGCGCGCTTAATTTTTATTTAACATTTAATCCTGGCATTTCGATAACTTTACAGGAGCCGTCTTAATGGAATGACTAAAACAACAAGTTATTGTTTTATTTTATTTTTTGTTTTAGTGTCTACGTTACTGAAAAATTGAGTCTACCACAAGTTCGGATAATTATGAGGTGTTTCCGAAAAAATCTGGCGTAAGAAAAGAATAAAAAATATCTCATTATGTTTTATTGTTTTAAGCTTTTAAGCCACTACGCTCTGAAATAAAGAGAATAGTCAACAGCAAAGCACCTTTTAGAATGTATACCGCTAAATAGGAAACGGTTGCGAACTTCGTGACCCGCTTTTGTTCATAAAGTTTTTATGCTGCTACATAAAATTAGCTTTTATTTTTATAGTCGTAAAGTTAATGTTAAGAGCCATTTGACCACAAGATCGTCCGTAGTGCAACGATAGAAATTAGAGAGGAAGAACTCAGTATAGTAAAATTAGGGTCTATAAATACAATGGTCAATAGGATAACCGGTTCCTCGCAATCATACTCCGAACGTGCTGATCACTGCGGCAATGGGCTCATCGCAATCTGGTGAAAAAGTTAGTTTTTTTATGATTGCACATAAACGCATAAAACATTTTATAGGCACATGTGTAACATAGACGCCTCCCGCAGAACCCAAAACTCGCAGCAGCGGTTTCCGAATTATAATCTTTCACTACGACCTTTAACCATTAGTGTAGAGAACAGCAAAGGCTTCTATTTTAAAAGGTAGGCTTCCGTCCAGCTGTGGGTGGACATCTTTCGGTCGAAAGGTCGAAAGAAGTAAATTCTGAGTGAATTTATTGAAGATAACCTCGAACCTGAGCTCCAATAATCAAATAGGCACTATTGTGTTTTATAAAGCAATACCTACAAGTTTTGTAATAGTTATAATTTTAGATATTCGTTGTCACAACCTGTACCATAAGAAAAAGCCGGAAATATTTTTGGACGAGAGTGTAAAATATATTCAAATTCGGTTTAAAGGTGCCAGTGAAATATATTCAGGTTGAGAAATATAAGATCACGCAACAGTATTGTTGATGTGGCGGCGGCGTTCGTTCTGAATATTTACCAATAGAATGGAAGGATATACGTACTCCGCGACGAACATTCACCGCTTTTGAATCATTTGCTACGTGTCATCGTCTTTCGGAACAGCGTGCAGTAAAACAAACTGTAAAAGTTACTAGTTACGGTTAAAATTTTCAAACTCTTGAGAGAAGCTATTGCCTGCTTTTTATTTGGCATTCCTTTGCGCTTTCTTTTATTACAGGTTTGTTAAATCGGTCGTTACTTTTTAGGGTTCTGTACCCAAACGGTAAAACGGGACCCTATTACTAAGACTTCGCTGTCTGTCCGCCCGTCTGTCTGTCACCAGGCTGTATCCAAGAACCGCGATAGCTAGACAGTTGAAATTTTCACTAATTGTGTATTTCTGTTGCAGCTATAACAACAAATATTAAAAACAAAATAAATATTTAAGGGGGGCTCCCATACAACAAACGCGATTTTTTTGCTGTTTTTTTTTTGCTCGATATAAATAAATAATGGCAACAGAAATTTGAAATATTCACAAAATACTCAGTTGTATTTTTACTTTAATAATAAATAATATGAAATTTCTGCACTTACTGTTGTTTACCTAGTCAATGGTACGGAACAGGGATGTTGCGAATATTCGCATCCGCATCCGCATATGCGGAACTTCCGCATCGATTTAGACATCCGCATCCGCATAAATCGATGCGGAGCTGATGCGGATGCGGATGCGACAAGAAAGAAAGAGGAGGGGCCGGCGAGTGGCACGTGTCGACCGAGTAAAAGATTGAAGATGATACGTGGGTACCACTGAAAATGTTAAGAACTGACCAGTTAGAAACATTGCTAATGAAAACTTTTTCGAATTTCAATTTTAAAACTCTTTGGTAATCTAATGTAGTGTATTGCATTCATTTGTCATTTATTTTTGTGAATTGGCGGCAAATCTAACAATCTTACAAGTGAAAATTAACCTAACGCGAGAAAACTTTCGTTCAATAATTTATTATGACTTTCGTTATGGGCTAACTCAATAACAAAGCTATGATAGGCTGCGAATAGCATTTTTTAATGAAGCCTCATCTCGTGCCACTATTTACAATTGGTTTAACGAGTTTAAGCGTGGACGTATCAATCTCAATGATGATCCGCGTGAAGGACGTCCATTAACAGCGACTACTGAAGATAACATCAGTACTGTGCGACGCATGATAGAGGATGATAAGAGAGTGACCTATCAGCAGATACGGGCAAGCCTAGGCATTGGTATGAGTCAAGTTTAAAAAAATATTACACGAACATTTAGGCGTCAAGAAGCTTTGTACCATATGGATTCCCCATACTTTAACCGACGGCCAGAAACACCTTCGCATGGACTGGTGTCGGCAAATGTTAGATAAGTTCAACGGCGGTGACTTAAATGCTGTATTTGACATCGTAACAGGTGATGAAAGCTGGATATATTGCTATGAACCCAAAACCAAAAGACAATCAGCTCAGTGGGTGTTTCCTTTCGAGGATCGGCCAACTAAGGTAAAGAAAGGTAGAAGTCAAGGAAAAAAGATTATTGCCTCATTCTTTGGTCGGAAGGGTCATTTCGCGACAGTTGTGTTAGAAGATGGAAGGACAGTTACTGCAGACTGGTATGTCAATCGCTGTTTGCCTGTTGTTTTAGAAAAAATTCGACAGCAGCGCCCTCGAAGCAGGATCCTCCTTCACCACGACAATGCTTCAGCGCACTCCGCAGAACGGACTGTTGAATATTTGACTATGGCAGGTGTCGAGATAATGAGTCATCCACCATACAGTCCTGACCAGGCGCCCTGCGAATTTTATTTATTCCCAAGAACTAAACATAAAATTCGAGTTATTCGCTTTACAAGCCCTGAAGATGCGGTGAAAGCGTACGAAAATGCTAAAGAAGAGACCCCTAAGGACGAATGGGCCCACTGCTTTTCTCAGTGGTTCCCTCGAATGCGACGATGTGTAGAGAGGAACGGAGATTACTTCGAAAAACAATAAAAGTATTGGCAACTTCCTTCATTAGGCCCTTTTTCTTTTTCTTAACATTTTCCGTGTTACCTAAGTATATTGAAGATTAACAGAAACACGAAAGACATCGTGGCTTCTCGAACAATATCTCTAAGTACCGAAAGAGCGAAGAAAATGAGAATGACAGATTTCATGGAAACAGAACGGAACGACTAGAGACCTCAGGTTACAGGACGTCAGTCCTGTTTAATTAGTAATCTTACCATGATGCTCGATTCATAAAGTGATGTTGAGGAGAGTCAGGAAACACCAGAAATTGTCAGCCCTGACACAATTCACAAAAAGGAGTTACTTACTTTTCTTAATAAAAATAAAATAAAATTAAAAAGAGTCCGCTTAAATGTTGGAGTGTTAATTAAAGTGAGTTCAAACTGTTACCCTAAAAAGCACGCAAATTCTTATCAGCGCCACCAGCCAGTGTTCCAAGTGAACAGTTATTTAGTAGCGCAGGATTAATACACGAACGCTTGCGAAACAGACTGGAGTCCGAAAAGGCGGCCATTCTACTTTTCATTAAATATAATGCTCCAATATTTTAATTTCATTACTAAAACAATTAATCAATAATAGTAATTCACTCATTACTTTATTATTAAACTAACTGACCCGGCCACACGTTGCCGTGGCTCAGTTATTATAATTTGTTTTTATTAAAAATCATCAATAGCCCGCTCGCGCGTTCTGAACCCGCGCAATAGGCAGCCTTTGTGATATTGTTTCATTGGTGGGAGGCGCCCGACGTGACGGCACTGTGGTGGCATGTGCGTGAGTTGCGGGCGGTACTGGACAGTACTTGGACATGGAAATATTACTTTATTTTTCTATTTTATTATTTTTAATAAAAGTAGCAGTGGCGACGCGTGCATATAACACGATTCCCATCGGGTTGCCTTGGCGATCACTAATATTTTTTTTATTATTTTCAATAATAGCTTACCCCGCTTTGTAATGTAAGCCGAAGTTCAACGGCTTTCGGATTGCAAACGCCATAATTACATTGCGCGCTTTGTAAAAATATTCTTCTATATCCCGTATACAAGATACGCAATGTATTTGAAATAGCAAACGCACACAAACACAGTTTACAATCATATGACGCGACAAGTGCGACGCGCTCCTCCGCTCCGGCAACCCGATCAAAATATTGGGAATTTACAAATGCCAAATGTATGCAAATCACTCACACATACATAAACAAATACATGCAAAAGCCTCGTAATAATTGTTTATAGATAACTCGATCTCGGATAGCCTACCAATCTTTATTTGTCTCACGTTAAGGTTTCGTTTCGCTTGAGCGTCTAGTTTCGCGCGACCTCGACCTTGAGGCTGACACTCGCTTGCAGCGTTGCCAACATAACGGATTTCCCGTCATATCTAGCGGATTAGGGCTATGAAGATACGGAACAAAAAGTATTTTGACGGCTAACGGATTGTTTAGCGGAATTTGAAAAAGATTATTATTTAAATAAAGATAGATTTATTCTTATATTTCAAATTACAACAATTTTTTTTCAAAAATCAAAGCTAAATTTTTGTTTCTGTTATGTCAATTCTACTGCGTAAATACTATTCATGTACCAAAGATACTGTCTACGACATACATGTACAAGAATTTCTCTTGTTTTAGACAAGGTAGCAGGAGGCAAAATAATGATGCGAACTCTGTCACACTTTAAACATATTTGTATTGTTCTTTTTTTGTTTAATTATATTGTTATTTTTTTGATAAAAAAGTGATCTTATGGATTGTTGCACTTGATTTTTATTAAACTTGAATTATTATTTTATTTCGCTTGGTAATTCGACGGATTTTACTGACGAGAAAATTGCGAGATTTAACGGATTGCTAACGGAACTTCGTTATGAAGTTGGCGGAATTTCAAAATTATTATTGGCAACACTGCTCGCTTGATTGATCACAGATTACTCATTACGCGGTCACGGACAGCACGGGTAATTTATGCTATAAATTAGCATTTATGTGAATTATTGTTTATGTGAATGAATAGATGTGAAAAATAAGTGAAATTTTACTTGCCGAGTGTTGTGTTAGTCTGTAATAAATGGTTTGTTTCGTTTCCTCGTAAAGGTTTGTCTTTATAGTTTATTTAACTTTGTTATTTGTCGTGACGCGGTTAGACGAGAAATGGCGGCATTGATACAAATTGACTGTTGTCTTACAGATTACTTATTAAATGACTTAACTTCGTTCTCCAATCAATCTTTCGAAAATAAAAAATATATCATAAAAAATGGACGGGCTTGTCCCGATATAAAAATTGATTATAGGCGTAAAGACGGATTTTTCAAACATTTTCACAGTTCTATGTATGATAAATACAATTGGTTAACGGGCAGTTGCAAATTAAATAAATTATTTTGTTTTCCATGTTTGTTGTTTTCCGATACAAACAGTGCTTGGAATAAAACGGGTTTTTCAGACATTAATAATTTGACAAATTCGGCTAGGAAACATACTCAAACTGAAAAACATTTACGCAGTTGTTTATTATTACACGATTTTGGAAATAATAGAATAGAAACATTTTTCGGTAATAGTTATGAAGCCCATAATCGAAAAGTGGAGCGTAATCGAAACTTAATGAAACGTTTAATTGACACTGTTGTTCTTCTTGGAAAACAGGAGTTATCTTTCCGCGGCCATAGTGAAAACTTAAATTCAGACAATCGTGGCAATTATGTCGAAACATTGTTTTATTTGAGTAAGTACGACAGCGTTATAGACTCTCATCTTGATCAATGTTCATCTAATTCACACTCCGTGTTTACCGGTCTCTCGGGAGACATTCAAAATGATCTTATACAATGCATCGCGGCGGTAATTTTAGACGAGATTAGGTCTGAGATTAGCCAAGTTAAATTCATTTCAGTCATGATAGACGAAACCCCAGATGTTAGTCATAGGGAACAATTATCAGTCATATTTCGTTATTTAACCGAAAACGGTCTGGAGGAAAGATTTGTAGGTTTTTACGACGTTAGTGAAAGCCGGACAGCGGCTGTATTAGCGACTCAGTTGCTTAATATTCTTGAACAATATCGATGCAAAGACAAATTGATCGGTCAGACATACGACGGTGCGGCCGTTATGTCAGGTGAACGCGGAGGCGTTCAGTCTTTAGTACGGGGTCAATGCCCTCTCGCACGTTTCGTACCGTGTTATGCTCATATACTTAATTTGGTTTTAAGCAAATCCTTGGAAAATATTTCGGAATTAAAATCATTTTTTGGTCATATCAATGGAATTGTCAGGTTTTTCAACAAATCGTCGAAGCGGTCAAATCTTTTAAAACAGTTTTCCGACCGTCGTATGCCTGGAGTAGCTGAAACGCGATGGCATTATCATTCACGCATTATTAATGTTATATTTAATTGCAGGTTAGATATGATTGAAACGTTTAATCATATATTAGATGATCCCCAATCGTGGGATGTTGATTCTGTATCCATGTCGGAGTCGTTTGTAAGTAAATTAGAAGATATGCAATTTTGTTTCCTTTTACATGTTTTTTCGGAGATTTTTGCCAGAACTGACATTTTATTTGCTTTGCTTCAAACCAAACAAGTCGACATCGAAACCTCAGTTAGAGAAATAAATGCATTTCAATCTTGGATGTCAGAAGAGTTTTTAAAGCAATTTGATTTTATTTTCAGTAGTATTCAGGAATATTGTGAACCACCACGACGACGCCGGCGGCTGGATACAGAAATTGACTTAAAAACACAATACAAGCGTTTATTCGTTGAAATAATAGATAACATCAAAAGCCAAATAAACTCCCGTTATTCACCTTTTCAGAACTTAACTTTTCTTGATTTAGTCAACAAATCGAAATACGCGAGTTACCGTAGTAGTTTTCCTGAGGAAAGCGTGTCTAAATTAATATCCGAATTTCCAAATATATTTGATTTTCACGCCTTAAAAAACGAATTAAAAGTTTTATACAGTACTTCATCAATTAGTAATTTAGATGTTTACGAACTTTATTTATATCTTTTTAAATCCACGTTGAATGAAGCTTTTCCTCAGCTTTTAATTTTATGTCAAATTATTTTGACTCTTCCCGTATCGGTGGCTTCCGCGGAAAGGTCGTTTTCGGCATTGAAGCGGATTCATACTTATACACGAAACAGCCAAAGTGAGGCAAGATTATCAAATCTCGGAGTAATATCAATTGAAAAACATCTATTGTTAAAATTGCAACAAAAAAGCGACTTTTATGAAAGGATTCTGGCTCATTTCGTAAAGAAAAACCGTAGAATTATGTTAGAATACAAATAAAATAATTTATAATTTAAAATCATGTATAAATAAATAATTTATCAAAAAAAATGTTACGTAAATTTATCGGGTTATAGAATATATATATGGCGAAGACAGACGACAAACGACAAGTAACAAAATAAAAACATCCAATATTTCTACTGATATTTATTTGCTAGCTTATGCCTGCGATTTCGTATGTGTGGAATTCAGGCCATGTTGATTGTTCTATTCCGTGTCCAATGCTACATGCATGCCAAATTTCATCCAAATTCGTTAAGCCATTTTCGCGTAATTAAGTAAAAACATTCACCATTTGTAATAATATAGTTAGTAGAATATGTTCAGCAAGTGAAGTTTCACTTATTTTTGGTTCTTGTTTTTCTATATATTATAACCCCTGTGCGAGTGACGTGTGCTTAAAACGGCTTTTTTCAAAGCCACTTTTATCATACTCGACATGCACTGTTCATATAATACCAGTGATGTCATGTATGGTGAAGGTGGTGAACACTAACAACTGATAAATTGCATACAACGCACGCAACGCAAGCAAATCACCAAACCTAACATTTCGTCGTAGTTATGGAAAAGGTAAACTAACACAACACATGAACACACTCAGGTCAGGTATGTAATTTATTGCATATTTTTTTATAATATGATATTTTGTTTAATTACGCATTAGCCGTTTTTTGGTCCGGCTTTACCTTCCTTTTTTTTCACCCCACGCCACTGAAAAGTAGCCTAACTTACTTCCTTTTTACATCAGCTACCTGCCAATAAAAGTCCCGTCAAAACCGGTCCAGCTATTTTAGAGTGTAGCCCGAACAAACAGACAGAGAAAAATTGTAAAACATGTTATTTTGGTGTATGTACCGTATATATATTCATATGCATGTAGTAAAAAACGGTTATTTCAATATTAAAAATCGACACTTCAATTTTATTTATATGTATAGATAAAGAAAGGATAAATATTACTGCTTTTTACCCTACCAAACCAACACTTAAGTTTTTTGTACAGTTCCGCATCCGCATCCGCTTCCGCGGATGTGAGCCTCCTAAAATCCGCATCCGCATCCGCGGATGTGAAAAAAATTACATCCGCAACATCCCTAGTACGGAACCCTTCGTGCGCGAGTCCGACTCGCACTTGGCCGTTTTTTACTAATACTATCTTGTTAATAAAAATTTACGATGACTGAGTTTGTAAACTCCAATTTAGCAGCGAGAAAATTTTACGATTTTTATTTTGGGCTTGCAACTGGTGTGCTATGCGACGCTTTTTTTTGCTAACTTTTTTTCTGTTAACCAGTCTTTATGTCCATCATATAAAAGAAGTAGCTTAAATTACTCTTTGTCAAGTCAGCTATCTGCCAGTGAACGTGTCTCTCTCGGTGCATCCGTTTCAGACCTTAACTAGAACAGACAGATAGACAGACATTCATAACAGATTTATTAGTAGGTACCGTATATACTTTCAAATGCATTTAGTAAAATGCTTTTATTTCGCCATTATAAACCGACTTATTTTTTTTCAAACAAAAATCAAGCGCACAAACCACCCCACGTGATGTGTGGGATTATTAAAGAGATGCGGAGAAAACAGGGAGTACTCCACGGTTCATTTAAAGATCCCCTCCTATGCCTCATGTTCTCACCTAATCGGAAAACAATAAAAAATGTTGTTCTGTTATATTCGTATTTTGGTAAAGACTTCTAAGATTACATCGGACAACTGTAGGAGTGGTTTTATAAATCAACTGTGAACTAGTCAAAACATTCCTTTTCTTTTTTTACCACGTTTTACTTAACTACAGTTGTCTGTCTGTTGGTTTGTCGTCAAAATTTGAGATCCTTATTTCGACCTCTTCCTCTTATCCGATTTGGCTGTTTTGTATACAGGCTTGTTTCACCTAACAATTTCATATTTAAACAGTTTTACATCCTAAAACCACTTAATGAGGCTTTAATTAAATTAACCTCCACGTGGTGTGTCTGGATATTTGATATATATTACATGTATATATTGAAGAACTTACCGCCGGTTCCTATATTCAACTGATAGTTATGGTATAAAAGATACTATCCGTTTTTCTATTACCGACTACGAGTCGTAGATACCGTTTCACAATTCACTTTCTATGCCTGCTGTCAACGAGCATCCGTAGATCGTTCAAATACCGAGCCCTCACAGATGTGCGTTTAGTTATACGCAAAATTTAATTTCAAAATTGCACAAAATTTAAAACATAATAAATTAGTTTCATATAATTTAGATTTATTGTGTTAATAATTACAATGGTAATAATATTATTATAATTTTACAATCCGCATGTTATTTAACCTTTTTCTTACCAAACAGACGTTTGTTTGTGGTTTTATTAGATTGACATCCATCATTTTTTCCAAAATAAAAACCCAGGTTCTTCATCTATAACTGTTATTCTCTAATAATTATTACAAATTTTATAGTGGAAAGTATAATACCGTTTCCAATAGTGTTTTACTTACATCTTTTGCAAAAAAGAAATTAGGCCGGTGAGTATCAGATATTACCTATTTGATCTACTCGTATATCTAACAAACTTTACCAATGTATCTACCGCTTAAAATATTGCAATAATTTTGAATTGACAAATCTTCATTCAGGTATATTTCTGTTACAGAAAACAAAGAAGGCTATATCAAAGAAGCAAGGATGACGTTGCCCTGCATTTGGATCTCAAACAAAACAATCCATTGATTACAACAAAATTGATCCACATTGCAACAAAAAACTAACCCGTTTTAGTGTGAGCTTCTTACAGTTATTGTAAAATAAAACAGTTTAAAAAGTAATTGATTTTTTTTATTTTTCCACTTTTTAATTCGTTTGTGATGCAGGCAATTTTTTCTCCTACTCTTGATATAAAAGGCACAAACTGCGACAAACAAACTGGATCTAGGTGGGTCCATAGGTAGGTGTAAACTGAAAAAAATATATATATTTGCTTTAACCAAATGATCCCATTGGTCCCGTCCAGCACTATCCCCCGGAGTGAAATAATGCTTCCCACATAGTACACGTTTAAAGGCAACGGATGGGACGAATGGTCATCCCTGACATGACAACGAGAATATTGCCCCTCGAGCACCTGTAGACTAGAAGTAAATGGTCTCACGAGGACAGGACTCAGGATAGTACATATATGCTCGTACATAATTGGATTATGATTAATTATTCAATGATTACGAGTATAAGCAATACTCACTTATTAAAATATTCTGAGATCAATCCCACAAAGTCTGCTACTGATATGAGCATTGTTCTTAAAGCATAAAACCTTAATGTCAATAATAGCGGATGTAGTGGATATACCCCATGATTCCTGCAAGTTCATCAATAAATTCATGATCATAGGGTTATGCATAGGGTTATATTGAGAGTATACAAAGGCCTCCAAAATACTAACCTAGCTCCTGTTCCTCCTAAGTGTGAACAAATTTCAAGTAGTTACTGTGCAACAGATTCTTTATCGAGTCAAAATTTCACTTGAAATTTGTACGAATCCGGTTTCGCTATATAATTCGCTCTTTCTTTAGACACTTTATCTTCTTCTAAATCTGTTTCACTGTTTTCCGATATAATATATACCACTATCTCAACTCGTCATTTCTTCATATTTCTTGCAGGCAGAGCGTAAACGGTGAAATATACATTTTAACCGACTGAAATTGGCAGGTAACCGAATGACATTACGAATAGTAATATTGACAGTCTACTGACGGTTAAAATATTTATAGGAACGGCATAAACTGTCATCTCCGTACAATATGCTAACCACCTCTTACTAGTAGCCCTCCCATCCGTTAGTAGCAAGCCAACGGTAAGTTGCGCTACGAGACGTTTTTTATAGGAACGGTTTTAGCTTACGCTTCGTATAATATACTACTATGCGTAACAAGAACGGATAGTTTTTTGAATATAGAAACCGGCGGTTAGTAGGCACAATTCAGATAATTTAAAACTAAAAAGAGTTAAATAAATACTTTATAAAAAAAAAACTTTTAAAAAACCACGTTTTACTACGGGTTATAGATGTACTAAAAAGGAGAAAATATTTTTTTACAAATGGACTAAAAAGATAAAAATAAATTTTTGGTAATAATGAAAATTTACGATACAAATATTCTAAAATTTATTGAATATTATGTTTTGTTCTGAACATTCATACGCAGAATTTGAAAAATTTCCAAAAAATTAAAACGTGGTGCGCATTATACTTGAAAAACTATTCAATGCCATCCACAGCATTACTATTGCTTTGGTTTAGTTAGGAAGGGATTTAGGAAAGATAATGAAAATATCAATATAATATCAATAACGCTGTTGATCTAAATTACGCACCACGTTTTAATTTTTTGAAAATTTTTCAAATTCTGCGTATGAATGTTCAGAACAATACATAATATTCAATAAATTTTAGAATATTTGTATCGTAAATTTTCATTATTACCAAAAATTTATTTTTATCTTTGGACTGGACTAACCATTTGTAAAAAATTATTTTCTCCTTTTTAGTACATCTATAACCCGTAGTAAAACGTGGTTTTTTAAAAGTTTTTTTTTTATAAAGTATTTTTATCGATAAAGTACCTAACATTTTAACAGCGTCTACCGTGCGCCTAATTATCATCGTCTTGTCTTGAGTAGCGGGTTATATGAAGTTTATGAAGGTTATATGAGGTTTATACGGAAAAAATCTAGCGTTGAGGCGGTATTTTTCATTTGCAACCTCATCAGCCGTATTTAGGGTTGCCAGATGGTCGGGATTTGGCGGGATTCTCTCGAATTTTTGTATACCCTCCCGACTCCCGACAAAGTAAAAAATCTCCCAAAAAAAACTTTTTTATACTATAAAGTATTTAAGTGCCGAATTTTCGTGAAGCGAACCGTTGCCGCTCCGACCGACGCTCGGAGAAATGTTTACTTCTATCGGCAGCGGACGATGTAACAATAATGTTCAATGTTGTTGTATTAAATATATATACTTTAATTTTATTTTATTTTGTTTCTCCCGACCAAAGTCCCAAAATCCCGAAAATTTGTTTTTTTCTCCCGATTATATGGTCATTCGATCTGGCAACCCTAGCCGTATTCCTTACTTGAAATCTTATTTGGCGTTGCCTTAACTTTAAATAAGCTGTCTGATTTCAAAGCATTTAGTTGAGATCTAAATATTTTCTAATTGTAAAGAAGTATTAATTAGAAACTAATTTTTAGTGATGATTAAGTTATTAATATTTAAGTGTAATAAACACAGAAATGCAATTTAGATCGAATAAATTGACAGAGAAATATATTTTACATCTATTAATATAAATCTTCTTTTTGTATTTTCATTAAAATTTTAATCACGAGAAATTAAGAGGTGTGAAAAAAATTATTCGTGTAGGTTTTTAAGGTAGAGTTTATAAGAAAGTCTTAAAAAAATGTTGAAGTAATTTTAAAAGAAGCTTGAAGTCAAAATTTAATATTATTTAATGCTGTTCACCTCATGAATAAAATGCAACGTCTGATGCGCATCAAATATTCCGTCTGAAACAGGCTGAATTCGTAACTCCTTCTCCAAGCTTTAATGCTACAAGCTTTAGTTAACATCGAACTGCTTTATGTTTTCAGTTTGTTTTTGGTGAAAGAACGATATCAAGTTTTAGTCACTTCCCGATTATAATTTATACAGCAAATATAATGTCTATCTTTTCTTTTTAATCTCTTTTTCTTTTATTCCTTCTTTTCCCATGGTAGTTAGGACTGAAAATACAAGTTCGGTCCCAAAATGCTTTAGTCTAAGTAATTCCTTTACGATTGATACACCTAACTAGCAAAAAGCCCAGCTAAACTACCTCTTTACTGAGAACTAGCAATATCGACTTCTAAGTTAAAACATATGTACCTACATACTCACGTTATATTTGGTTGCGAAAATTGTGTAATGATAAAAATCTGTATTACTTTTCTTTGTATATAGTCCACACAGATCAAAAAAAGGAAAACTGTAAAGCTTATCAACTGATTTTGATCTTGCAGCTACAAATTCTTCACGACGAGAATCATCTAAAAGTTTTACTTTGTTTGTGAGAAATAAAAAAAAATACGGATGTTTAAACGCGTTTATTTTCCTGTTTACATGATGAAAAGGAGTCGAAACATCCGGACTAAATATAAAAACATGAAAATAATGTATCGGTCAATGTTGGTCCAGAAGACTTATAAGCATAACTTTAATACATATTGAGGAAACGCTCTAAATATACTTAAAGAAGTGAAGGCGGGCCATGAGACGACTTCTTTTTTTGTTTATGCTGAAATACTAAAAATGTTTAAGTTAAGCTTGATTGATTATTATTTTAATTAGCAGTTCCAGTAAATGATATTGTACTCCTTTTTTGTATAATAAATTTATTTAATGTGACTTTCTATTATTTGGGCATTGTATCTTCACTTTTTTCTTTGAATACTTTTGTTGTTTGTGGAAATTTTATAGATGTTTGTTTTACTTGAATTATTTAGTGTAATAGTAAAATGGTCTATTTCTCAAACAAATATATGAATAGATTATTACAACAGCCACTTTTTTGACACCAAAAGATCTCCAATATAAACATCTTTTGATATGATTAGTAGTACAACATAAATATTTAACTAATGAACGAACTCGTGAGCGGCAGCTACTTTTGAATGTAAGCAAAGAGTGCTCATACGGCCGACGCGTAGACGGAGTTGCTGACAAATTGCCCAAGTTTTCTTACAGAGCACCCTGTAAAGATTGATGAGCTTGGTAAAAACAAACGAGGCATCGACTGCGAGAGATGGTTTTATTGAAACAGTAACAACACATAGTAATTCAAGTTTGTGTCACTGCAGTTGTTTTTGTAGATTTAATTGAATTGTATCTTACTTTTTTTAATGGCGATGTTGTTATGTATATATTTTGTTACTCTGAAAGCTTCTGAGACCTCTTATGCTAAGGTCAAATATGAAATTGTTTGCTTAGTACCTTTGTATAAGACCTATGCATAAGATTAGATATTCCTTACTAAGTTGGAGTGTGGTATAGTTATCAAAGAATATGATCTACATGAAGGTGAATATATTAACAATGTGCTGTCTGGCAGAGTACAGCAGCACTGAGCCTTCTAACTAATGATAGTAGAAGTAACCACCATAAAAATTCCGTAGAGCATAAAATAGGCGACAGCGTTTTACCCGTTCTATCCAGCGTCTAACCCGTACGCCAAGTGAGGAAATTATAACAAATCCCCTATTGCGGCAAGAGGCTATTCTCCAGCAGTGTACCTGTTTCAACTGAGATGATGAAAAATTGAGCATGTTTTATGTTATATCCATACTCATTGGTATAAAAATTAGCTCACAGCTATTCCCCTACAGTCCACTCGTCGAATTTTAATTAATTAAAATATAATTCTTTTAATATGTAATTTACTAAACCTTGACACTCCTTTGGTAAATTTCAAAAACATTTATTGAAAATCAAGTAGTACTTATTTACTTTAACCATTTGCGGTGCCAGACTGTTAAACGCAAGGAAGTTAGCAGATAGCTTTACAACGGAAACCCGCCTTCCACTATCGATGTATTTGCTGCCCCAGTTCAAATACGCTCACTGATTTACTCGGTATGGTTCAGCTCAGAGGTTCAATATAAACTGCTGATGTATACACATTTTGACGTGACAACGTCTTATAAATTGGTTTGCCGGGTGACACTTCAAGAAACTGCGTTACCCTCCGCTCACGTTATGCGCTTACAATGAGAGCGAGTGAGAGGCACGCGTCCCTTCCACTCGGGCATGGTTAGCCCGCCTAAGAGCGAGAGAGACAGACATAAAAAGTGGAAGGGACGCGTGCCTATAAATTAATGTTTTAAATATAATTCTTTGTATAAATAAATGTTTTAAATTGTTACTATTATTTCATCCTTCTTCCTACTATACGAATGAATATTCACATTAAAATTATTTTACCACTCAAAGTCGTTGTCACGTAAAACTTTCGCCCGTATACCGACTTTACAGGCAACCAACCAGTTTTTTTTTATACTCATAAATATAATGCAAAAAATATGAAATTGATGAGACTGACAGCTGCTCCTCTGCTATTCTCGCCTTTTTATAAATCGTTATGTAAATCTAACTTATCAGTTTTGACTAAGTAATAGATTTCGGAAGGAATTTTTGCAACCTTTTTTTATAACAATAGCAGAATAATAATAAAACTAAATTCAAATATATGGACAGTATCGTATAGACGTAATATACACTACCGTCCAAAAGTTTGGAAACACCATGGTAATTGAAATAAAAACAACAATGAAACACATAAGTCATGATTTATTACTATGAAATCTTAATCAAACGTTAGATTAACATTAAGTAAGAAATATTCAGTACAATTAAGTGCAAAAATAATGTAATTTTCATTAATTTTTGGCCTCATCAAAATGACCACCCTTGTTTTTAATTATTTCTTCACAAATTTTATTCATTCTTTTGATTAATTTTGCGAAGTATTCGGGGTCCAGTGACTTCCATTCATTTTGTAAATGTTGCCACAACTGTGCTGAGCTCGATGGACACTGACTTTTAACTCTTTTATCAAGCTCATCCCATACTAATTCTATAGGCGAGAGATCTGGCGATTGTGATGGCCATTTCATAACTTGCAAAAATTTTTCGTTTTGTTTTTGCTGTAAGAACTCCTGACATAATTTTGATGAATGCTTTGGGTCGTTATCTTGCTGAAAAATGAAATTTCGGCCAATCAGATTCATTCCAGAAGAAATTGCATTTTCTTGCAGTATTTACAGATAGCCTTCTTTATTCAGTTTTCCGTCAATTTTAATCAAATGACCGGGCTTATTGTTACCAAAGCACCCCCAAACCATTACACTACCACCACCATGCTTAACGGACTGCACAGTACACGCTTCTAAAGCCCGTTCGTCTTTTGATCGGCGCACAAAAACACGTCTATTAGATCCAAAAATTTGAAACTTAGACTCATCCGTCCAAAGGACTTTTTTCCAGTCTTCTTCCGTCCAGTTTTTATGTGCTTTAGCCCACTCTAGTCTATTTTTCTTATGGGTAATAGTTAGTCTTGGTTTTTTGGCTGCAACGCATCCTCTTAAGCCAACAGACAGTAAACGTCTCTTTACAGTTGTGATTGAAACTGGCTTTTCTCGTGTTTTATTTAAAGTAGCAGCAATTTGTGGCGCAGTTAAACGTCGATCTCGTTTCGATAACACTTTAATAAACTGATCTTCCTGCTTTGTTGTGGATTTGGGACGTCCAGATCTCTTCCTGTCTCGATTTTCTCCCGTAGCTCGCTTTCGTGTAAGAGTATAATGTACACCTTTACATGAAACTCCAACCTTTTTTGCGATTTGGCGTATAGAATATCCTTCTTTGTTCAAAGTACAAATAACACTTCGCTCTTCAAGAGAAATCTGTTTCCTTTTTGCCATTTTATGCAGTTATCGACTGATGTTACTATCACATGAACCTCACAAAGTACACTGAACTCTAAACTAGATACTTAATGGAATTATATACTTATTTTAAAAAACTGATCTCTATTCAAAACAAAAACAATGTTTGTATCTACCAATTCTAAGAAATTAACAATTGGCAGTGCAGCAACTTTTGTGGTCATAAAACACGTGTGCCGGTCTTTTGTCAAAGTACGGAATATCTGATAAGAAATAAGTAGTTTTCTTCATTATTGTTATAAGCACGATTGTAAAAATAAATGAACTTTAACAAGAACGTGTATATTTAAAGATTTATTTGCGGTAATTTTTTTTATCTAATGAAAATAGGGTGTTTCCAAACTTTTGGACGGTAGTGTATGTATTTTGCACTAATTAATTTTGATTATTGCCGTTATATATTATACTAGCGGCCCGTCCCGGCTTCGCACGGGTGGACAAAATTCTTTAATTTTTTTCTAGAATTCAATATAGCCTATGACACTCAGCAATAATGTGCCTTTCTACTGGTGAAAGAATTTTTAAAATCGGTTCAGTAGATCCCGAGATTACCCCTTACAATTTAACAAATATACAAACACACAAACTTTACTTCTTTGTAATATTAGTATAGATAATTATTATTTCTAAAAGTAAAGATTGGAATAAATTTGCATACATGGCTAAATAGCTGTGTAAATATGTAAATCCCATTTAGTGCGAATTAAGAATCTTAATCAATTTGTAAAAAATTGTTTGTGTTAAATAATAAAAAAATTGTGCAATATTAAATATTAAATTTTAATAATTTATGTATTAGACAATATTTTATAAACTTATTTCTTACTCCGGATAGCCATTATCTGAAAATATACATTACAGAGTACATTTTACTTTACTTAATGAATTGATTTTGCGGTACCAGGAACGTATAAAATGGAAGAAGATTGATTGATAAAACTATGGAGGAAAGTTCCTTTGGATTATCGATGTTGCCTCCCCCAAATATTAAAATGTCGCATAGAAACGTTTGGTACCTACACATAATAGTTTCATTAGTAACACATTATCTAGTTAACTAAACTTAAGAAATAAATTATTGTCAGATTTTTTATTTTTATGTAAAATATTAATACTGCAGTAATGAAATTTAGTTTTATAATAATCTTGAAAATTTGATTTAATAGTTTTCGACTTATTACTTGCTTAACATTTTCCTTTTTTTCCTATTTTGTTAGGAAAAAATCCACAAATGAGAAGACTTCAAGGAAGTGTCAATAAACAGATTGGACAACCGGGGTCAAATCTGAAGTCAGATGAGATTGGTGATATCTCTGCTGCGGAAGATTTAGGCTGTCGCTCTTTGAGCCCAAATATTGAGACCGTGTATTTAAAAGATAATCACATTTATTGTTATATTTCAATAATTTACAGACTTATATTTTCGGCATACGGTTAAATAGAAATTTCTTTGACAAAATTTATGCACCATATTATTGGGAAAGGCCATAAGTACTAGAAATATAGCCTAGATGTAGGGATATAATCCTTCTCTTAAAAGAGACGTAACTTAGTTAAGATCCTTTTAAGAAAGTGATGTAGTACGTGTAATAGAACACGGTCCGGCTAGTAATTATGATTATTTTACTAGATTAGTTATTCTTTCACGAATAAAGGGCGTGGAATGCACGAAGCTTTCCGTATTTGTCTTGGCCTCGCTAACAACTGAAATGAGCTAAGACAATGTGACGCTTCAGTGTTATCGAGATATTAAGACGGAAAGTTCACTTTGTCCCTGTAAAAATTAATGTTCTAATAAGTGTTCTAATAAATTATATCACTCTTAAAATGTTCTCAGTGCTATAAAATACCAGAAGTCTTAAACCCCAGACGCTGAATAAGAGAGGAAATAATTATATCACAGCTTGATGTAACTTTGGAAAATATCTAAGAGCTTTTGAAGAGAAAAAAACTTGCCGGAATTTCTTCTTTTCTTGTCCTTTCGATAGTATTGATACCTGTGTTAGAAGTAAGGGAGTGTCGATCCGATAACGGGCGTTTTTTTTACGAATCTGGTCGACATTCGGAGTATATTTGAGTTTTTTTTTTGTCACTCTTATCTGTAGAACGCCGATTGCTTATATTTCAAGTCTCCTTTATTCTTTTCCGCCGTTTTATATTGTCACCATCCGCCTATTAATGTCCACAGATTTTTTTCATTTATTGAAATTACAAATCATCTTCACATTATTTCCGAAGTATATAATATTGACAATCTCCATGGTAGAATAGCTTGCATAGCGGTTTTTATGGTGACGAAATTTCGAAGTAAACCAGGATAACTTTCATACAGAACTATGTTTATGATTTACTAATTTTACCATCATGTAGTTGTAAATTTAAAAAAGACGTTCGTTCTAACTAAAGGGAAGGGTTTTCACGATAAATTCTAGCTAATGCCAGATAGCGCGCTCAGTGCGTATTGGTGGGTCTTTACCAAAGGCTTCTTGAATTCCACCCTACTTCGGAAGACAAGTTATGTCTAAGAATGTCCAGTCCCACTGGATTTTAAGTGATGATGTGGATACTAATAGAAAGAGCCTGTATCCACTGTAGTTTGTATTATTTTAGGAGATATAATTATTTCCTAAACCATTATCCAAACATTTATTTCGTTAAGTTTTTTGTGTGTAAATAAGAAATAGCCTCTTAATGTATATTTTTATGGGGCTAAGATTGCTGCTACTCATGTTATATATAAAAAATGGTGTACGTTAGCTCCGACGCACGTTTCTGGAGTTTCCTCCTTAAGAACGATTGTCTTTAAATAGGCAGCCACGGCAAATAATAAAACAAAAGTTAGGAATAAAAGTGAAAGGTGCGCACAAAAAACGTAACGCTGTAACGTATCAATAAATTTTACTCTTCAAAAGAGAATTACAGCGCATTCTTATTGCACGTTGTATTGGTGTCCGCAAAGTAATGCGTGGTTAATGAAACACTTTATGAGGATTCCAGTCATCATCGTTATTAAACATAATCTGTACACACAAGTCGTTCGACTTCAGCTACCTTATCAACCGCATAACCCTTGCACTGTAAGTACGAAGGGAGATAACGGAACCCGGATATCCGCAGATAAACCCTCTCGCTCGTATATCGACTCCAGAAAATGGTCTCGAGATAAACACCGAACGGTTGGTGTCATTTGTTTATCTATGGAAAGATCAGCTTCTCATAGGTTTGTGGTGGTACTAAAATTACTTGCAGATAAAAGTGGTTTGAGAGAAAATCACTTTATCCTAATCTACTTTTTCTACATTTGCGCTTTTCTACATTAAAATAAAATAAATTTGTAATTTTTTTCTTTACATTAAAAAATGCGATATTTAAGTGTTAAGAGATATAAAAAAAACATGTTTTAATAAATTTAATCATGCAAGAGTAAAAAGAAGCAGGTGATCGATTTTTATATAGATCTGACTTAGGACTCACGAAGCCGTTGCATAGTTTTTGACGTTCGATAAATGTAATATGCTAATATTAAATAAAAAAACATATTATCAAGGAGGTTAAGGGGCCACTTGCCTCGCTCTTGGCCGACTCGCCTGAGAACTTCTTATTATAATAGGTATATATCCTTGATTCGCGATCTTTTTTTTCCTTCCTACAAGGAAAGACAAAGAGTCCAAAGCCCATTCAACCTCGTCCTCAGTAATTCCTATTTCAATTAGATGATGGATATTAATAAGAGTTGATTTATGAATGAAATAATCAATAGCTGATGAATGAAAAATTAGAAATCTCCACGGACATTAGGTACAATTCACTCCATGCGTGACCACGGACACTTAATGGTTAATAATATAATCCACCATTGCTATTCATTAATATCAGGGAAAACACTAATTTTGACAAAAAAAGCCATTGCTACTAAGTTCGTTTTTTTCTTTTCCAATTCAGTGACAATATATGTGTCTGTGTATATCAATGCTCTACCAATATACCAATTGATCTTGTGACGCAGAGGACTCTTTGGCGGGAGTGCGTAGCGTTTTTAGGTGGTTTTCCTATTAAAATTTGTATTTTGTTGAATATTAATTTGGGATAATGGTAATTTTTACACACTTAAATAGCAAATACGTATAAAAATTCATTATAAAAATAAATGTGATGCAACGCAAATATCATATTCCATAAAAAATCAACGTAACATCAAAGCGTTCAATACCACTCGATATTATAATAAAAGGAAATCATTTCAATCTTTGTTGTACAAACTTAAAAAAAATAAAAGTGATAGCTTCGTAATCGTCATATATTATCGAGCCTTTTTCAAGTACCCTAAACATATCAGATCCATTAAGGGCATCTCCCCCAAATGGTACGATGATCAAACCTTATCCGCCGGCATTTATCTTACACACGACCCCAAATCATCTGCACATATCCCTCAAGGGTCATCGCACATCAGCATTTTGTGTCACATAGTATTATCGCTGGTTTAAAATAGTAGATAGGAAAGTGGTAATACTCAATATGATACTATTACTTGGTAAGTATATCGAAAAAAAATCACAAATCAAAAATCAGTCTTTATTAGGCTTGTGTATATAGTTCTGAGTTAACTCATAACTAATGTTTGTAAATTGGGATAATTTATTACTCCGAATATAGAATGTCGAATTGTCAATTATTAATTTATTCTTATTGATTGAATTGGGACCTAATGGTACCCATTTTGTTAAGCCCTACGATTTTCATCAAATTGAGTACAACCATACCCTCGTGAAAAATGAAAAACAAAGAGCCATTTGTGGTTTTTGTGTAATGAAGATGATCAATACAATGTTTCGTTTAATAATTCAATATAAGCGTTTTAAAACGTGTTTACCGAATGTCAACAGCTATGGCTACTGAAATTCTGCGGCGGCCGAGCATTTCGTACCGAGAAGCCGCAAAGAACTCGCCAAGGGTTACTCTTCCCTTTATTTATTTTATGGGGTTTCTTTTCATTTGCTTCTTTGAGTATGCATATCAAATATGAAATCTATTATTTTTTTTTGAATGAATAAATATAAAACTGGGAGATGCTCCTTATGTTGAAGTAAAAATCTTATAAAGTATAGTTACGATATTTTGAGTTAGCTACTCATTCTATTTTTGTTTCTCAAATAAACAAACAAATGAGACGGTTATTTGTAGTTCCACTTTAATTACTTTCGTTTTTAAACCACTAACATTATCTACACAACATAGCCCCAAAGTACAATGAGTAACGGACTGTTACTGTTAACATATATTATTATGGAATGTGATTGAGTGAATAGTTCGATGGCGCAGTTGTTAAAGAGTTCAGCTTGTAGTTGATGACAGACACCTGATATCTGACCAAAAATTACCTCGAGAAAGAATTGTTAAGACAATTGCCTCGGCTGCATCTGCAGTCTTAGAACAAAGCTGCACTGAATCTGCTTGGTGACTTTTTTTAATGTTTATAGAGGTATATAGGTTTATAGAGTTATATTTTTGACAGTATAATCCACAAGATATAAAATACGTGTGTAAAAAACAACTACGCCTCCGAGCCCTCAGGTGGGATTCGAACCCACGACATTTCGCAATCCGGGCGAGTGCTCTGACCGCTGAGCTACCGAGACGCTGGCAAACGTGTCGAATTTTACAAACGTATTTCAACTTCTACTATGAGCTAGTATCGTTCCACCAATGTTGAACGCTAACTACCTTCAACAGCGAAAGTAATATTTTTACAAATATTAAACAATCTATTAAGATGGAACCAGCTATAATTATGTTTTTAATTTATTTTTTGCATTCACAATGCAATATTTCTATAAGATATAAAATACGTGTGTAAAAAAACGAAATTGCGAAAGGTCGTGGGTTCGAATCCCACCTGAGGGCTCGGAGGCGTAGTTGTTTTTTACACACGTATTTTATATCTTATAGAAATATTGCATTGTGAATGCAAAAAATAAATTAAAAACAGTATAATCCACATTTTTTCATTTTAATAAGCTATTAGCTTTTCAAGAGTATAAGTTGCTTTAAACCTTCATGTTTTTCCTATTGTAAGCTCTCTCGCGACTACACGCATTTTACAGATGTATAAATAGAAACAAATTTGATTTATTTTCAAAAGAAATACATTTCATGGTTTTAGTAGTATTTAGTACAGTACCCACTTATATATTAATGACTCTTCTTGAGTATTACAAATATATTATAATTTATAGTCTTAAGAATGTACTTAACCTATTCGTTGCTACATACAATTACCAGAAAAGAAGGCTACGAGCTTGATTTACGTGAAAAATGAAGATAGTTTTAGTATGGGTCGATTTCCCTAAAATTTAATTTGAAGGAGTTATCATCGATTTAAAAATGACACGGCTCCAGTGGCTAGCGCCACACGCAAAGGAAGGATGGCACGCCAGACGTGCCATCCGCAACGAATCGGTTAAATAACATAATAAGTCCCAGTAAATCACCGTTACTAAAAGCTCAGCAAAATGGTGAACAACTCTTTAATTAATATCCATTGAAATAAAACCATTTTCACCAAAATAATAATATAATAATAAAATATAGTGAAAATAATATTTTCACCAAACACAAACACTTGACCCAGTGGATCATATAATAATGCAATCTTAAATGATGACGTTTTTATGCATTACCAGTTATGGGTATGTTCTTATTCAATGGAATAAGTAATAATGACTATTTTCCAAATATAATCTCATACAAAAAATTACAGAAATTTATATTTTTAATTCTGTTTCGTTAAGTTTTTAATCAAATATCAAGAAAACGGAATTCAACATACAAACTCAAAAGGATTTCAAACAAATTTAAAATGTAACCGCGACAAACGATTCGGTAACATTATCGATGAGCGCTCGTTACAGATTCGGTCACCGCGATTGAAATAGGAACACTTTGATGGGTCATAAACAGTTTATTGCACTCCTACACGACGGAGGTGTTCACAATAGAAACCAATAATTCAAGAGAACATAATAAATATTATTATATCTATTGATACAAAATCTATTTATAGACAAGTCGATTAAATTACAGACGACAGCGAATATTGCACTGCAACATTACCTATAAAACTTTTATGTAGATGCAATGAAATAGTGTAGAATGTTTCACTAAATAAAGTTTCATATTTTCATGCTCTCTGCCGTTAATCAAAGTCAAAAGCAACCATTTTTGCGATGCTGTTAAATGAAAGGTATAAAATCTCAACACTGGTGATAATAGATAAGGGGATTTTTCACAATTTCATTTCCTAAGCTTACTCAAGTTTTTTATTTATCGAACAACTTTGTAAGACATGTTATAATAACAATGGGGTATATTTCGTGCGTTTTACTACTTGGGAACAAAAAATAATACATTGTGATTGTTTAAAGCATCTATTATAAGGGAAATTACCAAAATAATTATCATAACAAGCCAAATCTTAGTAAAATAGGAGCTGGCTTGTTACCAAGGATACCTGTAGCGAAACATTATTCTGACAGTTCTGTACAAGAGGTGATTGGTATTGTATGTACATTAACACGTCAGCCTACATATTTCATTCATAATTAATTGATGAAATTTGTCATTTCATAGGTGAATCATTGAAAATTCAAGTTCAAGAATATATTACCATACAACCCCCGACTATGAAAAAGCTTTTTTTTAATAATCGACGCGCCCTCAAATCAGAACTCTTCTGCTTTCCTAACTGTTGAATTTCCAAGAACTTTGTGACATGGACTTCTGTCTCTGGTTTCGTATAACGATGACAAAGGAAATAAGTGAGGAAATTTTATTTAAGATGCAAGCACTTTTAACGATACAGTATTATTTACATTATTCAACTAAAACACACATTAAAATATTACAAATAAGTGTATCTACAGGCATCTATGGCATTTTTAGATATACAAATTTAATATTAGTGCCAACCCTAGTCGATTATATGATGGATTATTAGAAAACGTTGGGTTCTAGAACAAGACCACTTTATGGATCGTAAAATACGTAAACGCACGTTCGGCGATACATTCATGGAAACATTGATAACAATACCGAACATGTTAGTCAGAACACGGAATTAGTGCAAGGTCATAAAATATCAAATTTTAATGTAAGTGCAGTCACTAAATCATTTGGTTGAAATTTTTTAAGTTATGAATTGAAAATTATGAAACATTTTGTACATTTAATTAGTTTCATTCTTTCGATATTAATCAAATCTATAAAAATATCTTTACCTATTTTATATATAAAAAGCTGCATATGTCTTAGACGTCTGGCGTCATGTCCGAATTAAAATGTAACAGTTAAATAATTAGATAACAAACAAAAATAAAGAATAAGAAAACAAATATTTGTTTTCACATCCTGACTTTACTGTTTATATTAATTTAGTTTATTTACTTTAAGAGAGTCTAGTGACCGAACTAAGCGACAAGTTCTGATAACAAAATAAGAATATTCAAATATTTTTCATATTTAATTAATTTCAGTATAAGCATTTTGATTCCAAATTGAATGCTTAGATCGATTTAGCCACACCGCATTTCGTGTGATATGCCGATAATAGTGGCCGTTCACGCCCAGCATCAGATGGGCCATATCGTCGGATGATCCGCTTTGTGTCCCATATCGCCCGCCTGTACCACATCGATACCGAGATGCTGTTCCGCAATCGTTATGACCTAGATACCAAGACGTTGCGGTACCTATTCAGGTATTAAGATATACGAAAAGCTAAAATGGTAAAGAAGAGGTTCACACCTGACATTTTCTTACTTTGTTTGTTTAAGTCAATGTTTGCACAATAATAAACGTGTTTAGAAAAGAGTTTTGAATGAAAAAAAAATCTAATTAAACTTGACATGGAATATCACATCTACAACTTAATTTCATACAAAAGTTAAAATAAATGTATCTAACACAATTCAAGTTTAACTTCGAGAATTATTATGTTATTTAACCGATTCGTTGCGGATGGCACGTCTGGCGTGCCATCCTTCCTTTGCGTGTGGCGCTAGCCACTGGAGCCGTGTCATTTTTAAATCGATGATAACTCCTTCAAATTAAATTTTAGGGAAATCGACCCATACTAAAACTATCTTCATTTTTCACGTAAATCAAGCTCGTAGCCTTCTTTTCTGGTAATTGTATGTAGCAACGAATAGGTTAAGTACATTCTTAAGACTATAAATTATAATATATTTGTAATACTCAAGAAGAGTCATTAATATATAAGTGGGTACTGTACTAAATACTACTAAAACCATGAAATGTATTTCTTTTGAAAATAAATCAAATTTGTTTCTATTTATACATCTGTAAAATGCGTGTAGTCGCGAGAGAGCTTACAATAGGAAAAACATGAAGGTTTAAAGCAACTTATACTCTTGAAAAGCTAATAGCTTATTAAAATGAAAAAATGTGGATTATACTGTTTTTAATTTATTTTTTGCATTCACAATGCAATATTTCTATAAGATATAAAATACGTGTGTAAAAAAACGAAATTGCGAAAGGTCGTGGGTTCGAATCCCACCTGAGGGCTCGGAGGCGTAGTTGTTTTTTACACACGTATTTTATATCTTATAGAAATATTGCATTGTGAATGCAAAAAATAAATTAAAAACAGTATAATCCACATTTTTTCATTTTAATAAGCTATTAGCTTTTCAAGAGTATAAGTTGCTTTAAACCTTCATGTTTTTCCTATTGTAAGCTCTCTCGCGACTACACGCATTTTACAGATGTATAAATAGAAACAAATTTGATTTATTTTCAAAAGAAATACATTTCATGGTTTTAGTAGTATTTAGTACAGTACCCACTTATATATTAATGACTCTTCTTGAGTATTACAAATATATTATAATTTATAGTCTTAAGAATGTACTTAACCTATTCGTTGCTACATACAATTACCAGAAAAGAAGGCTACGAGCTTGATTTACGTGAAAAATGAAGATAGTTTTAGTATGGGTCGATTTCCCTAAAATTTAATTTGAAGGAGTTATCATCGATTTAAAAATGACACGGCTCCAGTGGCTAGCGCCACACGCAAAGGAAGGATGGCACGCCAGACGTGCCATCCGCAACGAATCGGTTAAATAACATAATAATTCTCGAAGTTAAACTTGAATTGTGTTAGATACATTTATTTTAACTTTTGTATGAAATTAAGTTGTAGATGTGATATTCCATGTCAAGTTTAATTAGATTTTTTTTTCATTCAAAACTCTTTTCTAAACACGTTTATTATTGTGCAAACATTGACTTAAACAAACAAAGTAAGAAAATGTCAGGTGTGAACCTCTTCTTTACCATTTTAGCTTTTCGTATATCTTAATACCTGAATAGGTACCGCAACGTCTTGGTATCTAGGTCATAACGATTGCGGAACAGCATCTCGGTATCGATGTGGTACAGGCGGGCGATATGGGACACAAAGCGGATCATCCGACGATATGGCCCATCTGATGCTGGGCGTGAACGGCCACTATTATCGGCATATCACACGAAATGCGGTGTGGCTAAATCGATCTAAGCATTCAATTTGGAATCAAAATGCTTATACTGAAATTAATTAAATATGAAAAATATTTGAATATTCTTATTTTGTTATCAGAACTTGTCGCTTAGTTCGGTCACTAGACTCTCTTAAAGTAAATAAACTAAATTAATATAAACAGTAAAGTCAGGATGTGAAAACAAATATTTGTTTTCTTATTCTTTATTTTTGTTTGTTATCTAATTATTTAACTGTTACATTTTAATTCGGACATGACGCCAGACGTCTAAGACATATGCAGCTTTTTATATATAAAATAGGTAAAGATATTTTTATAGATTTGATTAATATCGAAAGAATGAAACTAATTAAATGTACAAAATGTTTCATAATTTTCAATTCATAACTTAAAAAATTTCAACCAAATGATTTAGTGACTGCACTTACATTAAAATTTGATATTTTATGACCTTGCACTAATTCCGTGTTCTGACTAACATGTTCGGTATTGTTATCAATGTTTCCATGAATGTATCGCCGAACGTGCGTTTACGTATTTTACGATCCATAAAGTGGTCTTGTTCTAGAACCCAACGTTTTCTAATAATCCATCATATAATCGACTAGGGTTGGCACTAATATTAAATTTGTATATCTAAAAATGCCATAGATGCCTGTAGATACACTTATTTGTAATATTTTAATGTGTGTTTTAGTTGAATAATGTAAATAATACTGTATCGTTAAAAGTGCTTGCATCTTAAATAAAATTTCCTCACTTATTTCCTTTGTCATCGTTATACGAAACCAGAGACAGAAGTCCATGTCACAAAGTTCTTGGAAATTCAACAGTTAGGAAAGCAGAAGAGTTCTGATTTGAGGGCGCGTCGATTATTAAAAAAAAGCTTTTTCATAGTCGGGGGTTGTATGGTAATATATTCTTGAACTTGAATTTTCAATGATTCACCTATGAAATGACAAATTTCATCAATTAATTATGAATGAAATATGTAGGCTGACGTGTTAATGTACATACAATACCAATCACCTCTTGTACAGAACTGTCAGAATAATGTTTCGCTACAGGTATCCTTGGTAACAAGCCAGCTCCTATTTTACTAAGATTTGGCTTGTTATGATAATTATTTTGGTAATTTCCCTTATAATAGATGCTTTAAACAATCACAATGTATTATTTTTTGTTCCCAAGTAGTAAAACGCACGAAATATACCCCATTGTTATTATAACATGTCTTACAAAGTTGTTCGATAAATAAAAAACTTGAGTAAGCTTAGGAAATGAAATTGTGAAAAATCCCCTTATCTATTATCACCAGTGTTGAGATTTTATACCTTTCATTTAACAGCATCGCAAAAATGGTTGCTTTTGACTTTGATTAACGGCAGAGAGCATGAAAATATGAAACTTTATTTAGTGAAACATTCTACACTATTTCATTGCATCTACATAAAAGTTTTATAGGTAATGTTGCAGTGCAATATTCGCTGTCGTCTGTAATTTAATCGACTTGTCTATAAATAGATTTTGTATCAATAGATATAATAATATTTATTATGTTCTCTTGAATTATTGGTTTCTATTGTGAACACCTCCGTCGTGTAGGAGTGCAATAAACTGTTTATGACCCATCAAAGTGTTCCTATTTCAATCGCGGTGACCGAATCTGTAACGAGCGCTCATCGATAATGTTACCGAATCGTTTGTCGCGGTTACATTTTAAATTTGTTTGAAATCCTTTTGAGTTTGTATGTTGAATTCCGTTTTCTTGATATTTGATTAAAAACTTAACGAAACAGAATTAAAAATATAAATTTCTGTAATTTTTTGTATGAGATTATATTTGGAAAATAGTCATTATTACTTATTCCATTGAATAAGAACATACCCATAACTGGTAATGCATAAAAACGTCATCATTTAAGATTGCATTATTATATGATCCACTGGGTCAAGTGTTTGTGTTTGGTGAAAATATTATTTTCACTATATTTTATTATTATATTATTATTTTGGTGAAAATGGTTTTATTTCAATGGATATTAATTAAAGAGTTGTTCACCATTTTGCTGAGCTTTTAGTAACGGTGATTTACTGGGACTTTTACCAACTTCTTGAGAAAACACGAAGAATTGCATCACAGTTTCAGTATGACAACTCAAGATGATGTGATGCGCGGCATTCTGCCAAACGCAGTGATGAACATGACTAATATTTATTCAGCGCGTGCCATGAGAGTTTGTCAAACGTCCAAATTAAATAATCATACAACTAAAGTATATGATAAAGTTTAAGTGCCGATAAAATGACAGTAATTAATTTACGACTTGGTGTATTTTAATTGACAGTGAAGTTTCCGTAATTTACGACTTTCACCGTTAATGACAGGAGGTATGAATTATATTGCTATGAAACTTTACGAGTTATTGAAGAGATGTCCTGGGAAATATGTTTATATCATTTTTATGTTTCCCGTCGTATAACAACCAAGTGACATTTAGTTCCTAATAATTAGAGATGCAGAAAAAAGAGTATTTCTTAGATATTTTTTTTCACCTTTGCCTATTAAGGCAACATATAATTACATACTTACTTGTGATATTGTGTACAATTTAAGTACTTTTTGTGCCGGTTCAGTCGAATTAAAAAAATTCCTTAATAAAATCCCAATACAATGAATATCAATGTTCCATTATAAAAAATATTATTCTATATGTAGCATTTAAACGCGGAAAATCTTAAAATGATAGTGAAAAAAAATTAGAGTTACTCTTCAGGTGAAACAGACAAAGTAATCTATGTGTAAATAGCGAACTCGTTTTTCTTTATAACAAAACATTTACATTTCTCTCGTAAGACACTGTACATATGTTGGTTGACATTTCTTTGATCAAAGAATTCGTAATAAACAGCTGTAGTAAAACGGCTTTCCACTTGATTTATCGCTAAGCGACCGGTGACAAGACATGCTCTAACGATGAAGTAAGAATTGTTAACGTTTATCTAACTGACGTTTGCGAAAAGCTCTCAGTTTGTAGATTCTATAACGAGAATAACGGGCGCACCGAGCACCAAGAAATGAGTTTAATTAAACCCTACTATAAAACAGGGGAAGGCGACAAGAAAACCGCCGGTACGTCCGCGAAGGTACTCGCGAAATAATGATGGAGATGTAGCCCATGAGAGGGAGCGATGACGACAGCTTGTGATATGGCTAAAATTCGTGTGCGCGTGCGGTACGAAACTAACGATTTTAATATAGTATTTTAAGTGAAAACTTCTTTAGCGGCGTTGTGCACTTTTTGGGATGGGTAAAAAATGTTTAACTCGCGTCAGGACACGTGACCTGATCGAAAATTCGTAAGACCGAGGGAGAGTAGACCGCCGGCGCGGCGTAGGAGAGGAATTAATATCTCCCTCTCTTTCTACCGCGTGGCGAAAATTTATGCCTGCTCCTGCTGTTGTGTTTAAGCGGCACACGCAGGGCGCTTGCGCAATTGTGCGTGTGTGTTTGTTGTCATGTTTATGTACGATAGCGTAATAAATAAAATATTGTATTTTACCACATAAATTATTGTACTTTTATACTGGTAATTAAAGCAATTTGTGGGAAATTATTCCCTAACCATTCCAAAATGTCAAAAATGCGCAACGTTAATATTATGTTTTCACTTCTGCCGGCACTTTTTTGTATCTGTGCTAAAACTTGTATTGTTTTGCCTCGCGACATCGTAATATCGTCATGGTTTATATTTTTATAATGTCATTTTTATGTGATGAATTTATTTAGCTGTTCCTTAAACCTGTTGTATGATGAGCCGTTTCTTTTTTTGCGAGTAATGCTCTATATTTTATTTGAAGAGTGAAGGTAGGTCTAGGCTATATCTTCAAAAGGTCAACAAATAACTGAGAACATAATATTATTATTTTGGCGACCGCAATTTGAGAATCTCATTTGATAGCAATCACATTAACTAAACATTTGAGGCGAATATCATGATGTTTTTGTTTTGAGATGTGTACTTTTAGCTGTTTTAAAGTTTCACTTTGCAATGTTATTCTTTTATAGACTCAAGGTTCAATCTTTAGAACACAAACAAGTCGGTGTTACCTTTGACGTTACATAACTGCTGACATATGACATAATTTACGTGATATTGCTGAACGTTTACTTAAATGACTCCTTTAACTTGCACCGCCGACCAACCATTATCACGCTTAAATTGGAAGAAAGCAATTAGTTACGAGCGGCACCGGCTACAAATAACCGAAGCGCTACGCCGAATTAAAACCCAGGAAATTTGGCGGCCATTGATTAAACTTACCTGGTATGGGAGTTAGGAATACCGATTGTCAACTAATGACTCTGGTGATGTTTAGGTAATTATAACATGATATGGGTCAAAGAATAGATCCTGTAAAGAATGTGGAGATCGTTGTCGCAGCTGTGAGCAGGTTAAGCCTATCATTGCGGAGATTAGCTACCTACTTTCGCAAGGGTCATTACATTTTACTAATAAATTACTATCTCGAGCTCCTCTGTGATTTTGTAGGCATGGTAAATCATCAACCTTGGCTGCAGTCGCTAGCGCCCATCAATCTGCAATGAGCTCGCAGGGCTTGCTCTCCTAAGGTGTTTTCATCTATAAGAAACGAAGCCATCAATTGACTTATGATGAATATGTGCTAAGAGATGCTAAAAAGGCTTTTCACGTGACTGATGCATGTACAATCAACTAAGGCCAACATAGAACTGTATCGCTTTAACTATTAGAGAATGTTCAAATTGATTAACAAGTGGCATGTCATATTTAATTTTGATAAGATTCTAGACTGAACTAGGAATAAAATTGATTGACTGTGTGGTCAACACACTCTCTACACAAGCACGCGTAGAGTGATGAACTCGACATCTTGACTTGTCTTGACTTTTTATGCGCGATAAAGCTGTTCTACAAACAGTGTATTTAGACTAGGTTTACGGCAGACAAATTTATAACATCGATCTACCAAACGTAAATTTCCTCACCAAACTTAATAAAACTGCTAATGAAAAATTAGCTTTTGTTACGATTATGTAGAAAATTCTTACAAGATTGTGATATAGTTTACGCTTTACAAAGCACTGAAAATAGAACAAATTCCAAACCCCTCCTCTATTTACTTCCATTTCAATCCAAATATGTTAATCCTGAGTTATGAATACAACCTTTAAAATAAATTGTATATTCATATTCGGCTAAAGGTTATTTAGAAAAGCAAAAAGTTATTTAGTTCTAAACTCAAGACTGTTTCTTGGAAGTAATATAATTTTCGGAGAACTAAAGTTTTAATTAACTTTAAGTTGTACAATAACGTTTTTAATAGTTAAGACGATTAGGTATTTTTTTATTACTTTAACTTTGGTTTATTAGTTCGATGATTAAACATATTTTGAAATTATTGTTATGTTTAACGATTAATACAGACAGCTTATGAATATTTTATACCCGTTAAAAAGAAGATAAGGAATCTTATTTTTGTTTCTTTTACAATTGGCTTTCAATTAAGGTTATTTGATTAATGTCATGATACATCAGTGTTTATTTAGAATACCTTTAATAAACTAATAGTTAATAAATTTTGGTCTGAGCCACAAAAAGGCAGGTACTTTTAGTTACTGGTCTCTTGAAAATATTGTTATAAAATTATTATAAATATATGATAATTATTCTTGGTTATGACGCAATCTGTTTTGGCAGTTTACTCTCGTTAAATAATTATTACGAGTTTCATTATTTATTTTAAAAAATCGTGAAAAACAAAAAACATTATTTAGTTGTTACTGAGTATGGTTCCATATTAGTGTAAAACTCGTGTGAAATTGGTGTTCTCAAATACCAATTATGAAAATTCTTTTGACATGAAACTTTTTTTATCAAAAGTGGAAAGGATAGCGTAATATTCTTAGAATACTGTTTCAAAGGTACACTTATATAGCTCAGAATGTCTGTTGAATATCATATTTTTCCTTCAGAATGTGAGGATATGAAAAATCTAACAATTTATTATTCTTACTCTTTGAAACACGAGAGTGGGTGGAAGGGAGAGCATTGTGACCTTACCCTGGTATGAGGTACAAATGATGAGCAAAGGTGAGTGTAGTTGGTAATTTACTTGTGAGACTGTGGGGCCATTAAGAATTGCAGTGTTGGCTTAAAATTCGTTATTGAAAAAAGTTTTCGAGTCTTTTTCAAACTCAAATTAATTAAGGAAATCTAATTTTAACTGTAAGATTTAAAGATACGCTTGATTGTAAATACGCCTACCTGAGAACTCAAAAATGTGGTTGTTTTTATAAGCGTGATTTAAATCTCATAAAAATATTGCATTGTGAATGCAAAAAAAAAAACAATGATATTGGCGATATTTCTGATTTACTTATGTATATTCTATTTTATTTTTGTTAATTTTACAAAACGCATTTTTGTTAAAGAAATAACACGCTCATTCTAGAAATATTTTATTTACTTGCCTTCATGGCCCTACACTTGGTAATAGTGTTGTGTAATAACAGTTTAGCGATGCGATAACAGCAAGCTCTGTTATAGCGTCGCACATTGAAATAACTAATGAGAAATACTTGTTTACTATAAATATAACACGTAAAGTCCAATTTAGGAGATTGTTGACGTTGCTTTTGATATAATGTAATTAAATGTTTGTCAACTTCTTTTTTAATTTAAATAATAGGGATTCTAGCTAGTTAGATGAACTAGCCGCCCTTGTTGAAATTACGCAAAAGCACACCAAACTACTACTATGTATATTTTTATTATTTTGGCCGAGTCTTACCCACTTTTAAGCTCAATTTTATATTCAATCTAGGAATTTTTTAAAGTAAATTGACGCGCTATTGACTGCGTACCTTACTTAAAATTGAGTATATATCTTAAGACCAAAAATAATAGTGCATGATTTTTTGATGAAACGATGTTCCGTTTGGGTGTATTGTTAGTCCACTGAGTTATTATTTAATTTTTTCTTATTTAATGGTATGCATTTATCTACCTCTATAATCTGTAGCATCAAAAGTTAAATAACCTCCTTATTTACATAAACCAAACCCGGCTTTAGTGTTCAGCTTAAAACTTTGCTCATCTCCTGTGAGAATTGAGTGAGAACCAAAATTTGTTTTGTATATGTATAGACATATTTTTAGCTTTGAAAGTGATAGTGATAAGATTTCAGCATACTGTAAAATATTTTAAATGTTGCTTAATCCTATGTGCGAGAGGGGGAACAAAGTGGAAGTAAAAAAGGACTGAAGAATTCTCCTCTCACTACAAACATCCAGCCAGGTAACGGCGTCTTGCCCGGTTAATAACTAGGAGGACAATTCTTTCTACACAAATTAGCTATTAAAAAAAAAAACAAGTTTTTGTAATACGGTTAAAAAAAAATAAAGGATGAAGCGTTCGAAAAATGCGGAATAATACCGAAAAGCTCTTAAGCCCGAGTATTTATTAACGGCATAGAACTCATTATTACCTTAGTACCTAGAATCCACTCGTCGATCGCATATCGTCTATCGGCAACATGTTATTAATTGGCACACTAATTGGTTTCGTCGATAAATCAGCCATATCGCGGTGCCATCAGCCATTATTAATAAGGCCCTCGGCTTACGAAAGTAGAGAGGTACTGTAGCCAACACGCTTGCAATAACAATTTTGAGATCCTCCCTGATAAATAAATTCTTATCGGGTATGTGTTGTATTTTTTAATTCAACGGCGTGATTCCTTATTACTACAGAAAATATCTATATAATTTTTTAATAAGTATTGAACACATTAATGTTTGATTGGGTTTCTACTACGACTTAACAATTATTAACTGTGCAATATTTAACGAAAACGTATCCCGTAATGTGCATAGAACTTACATTCCCAAAGTCATAAGCGTTGTGGTAACGGTTAATATTCTGACGCATTACCAATATGCCAGATACTCACCTAATTAATATAAGACGTGTAAAATTTCATACATTTCTATGTATTTAAAGGAATATTTATTTGTTCGTTTTTTATGCGTTGTTGTTACGTTCGTCCCATTGCGATAAAGCTTTTCCAAATTATTGCTTTCACTTGCACGAAGGTATAGTACAATTAATAGCATTTATTTTGAACAACCTAAAGACAGACGGGTTAGTGGTGTAAGCACGTACAAAGTCAAACTAGCAGAATAACAACAAGAGGTTATTGCTCGGTCAAACCGAAGTATAATGCTTTAATTGACGTTTTTTTTCGCTTTTAGCGACGTGGGCGGCAGAGGGAGGTGATGAATCCTGCATGGATACATCGGCCGGCCCGAAAAGTTATGTCGGACTCGTACTGACTTACCACCACATTGTTGGTGCCATAGCCTAGGAAGGCTGTATAGGCTTCATCTAAGCGACCTTAATTGACAGCAAGACAAATCTTTTATAGCATCAATTGGTGGGGGGAAAAAAACCCTTACTTTGACAAATAACCAATCACAGCGCACGACCAATCACTTTTAGTGACTTTCAAAGACCATAATACTCAATTAATAATTATACTCATATTCATAATTTTGTTTTGATTATAATAATTACTAAACATTTACAAGCATAGCTTACAGTGGATGCTAGCTAACTATTATAACTTGTGATCATGTGTTAAATTAGTATACAATGTGTCCCTTCATCAGTGTCGGAGCCTTTAATGGTGTGAAATATGGCATCGACAAATTGCACCTCAAATTTGGTTTTTCTCAAAAAGACAATAATTAAAAAATACACAAGAAAGAATCTGTTATTCTTTAATTATTTTTTTCTATTTTATATTCCATGACAATTGAAACGTGATGGCTGTGTAACTGTTGTCTACATGTTTAGCTATCAAATTACACCTTTTTTATATTGATTACTTGGAATTTCAAACAATATTTCCAAAATTATTTCTTATGCGCATCAATACACCGAGTACTATTGAGTTTGAATTAAACATGTTATACTAAACCATTATACGTATCTTTAACGAGGAAAATCCCACGACGATTTTTCTTGCGAAATAAAAGTAACATTTCTTACTGATAGAAGTTAGTTTCAATTCAACTGCAATCAATTATAATAATATTAGGAACAGCCAGATAGCATCCGAGTGCCGAGTCGTTAAGCTAACCAGATTATCGAACGCGTTAGCATTAGTACTTGCATTTAGAGTTAGTTAGATATATGTGTCATGACTTGTGGTTAGTGGTGGAAAACTCTATGGTATACAGGAGGTGTTTGGTGATTACCTCCAGTACCATAAAGCGCCTCTCTTGGTACTTATAATTGAGAAGAGGTTGGTGCTATTTGGTCGGACACAACAGATATATGTTTCATGACTTGTGGTTAGTGGTGAAAAACTCTATTTTCTGTCTGTGGTATAGAGGAGGTGTTTGGTGATTATCTCCAGTACCATTAAACGCCTCTCACGACACTTATAATTGAGAAGAGGTTGGTGCTATTTCGTCGGATACAACAGCTTAGAACCAATCGCAGATGTTTCAATCGCAGGCGCCACATACCTCTTGCGCAGCCAGCTGCTCGGAATAAAAGAAAATCCAAATAAACTTCCACAATACTTTACGATAGTATTTTTTTATTTATTGTTATACTTAGTAGAAGATAATGCTTTATTTTGAATTCATATTTGAGTTACATTGACATAATATCTTAACATTAAGAATAAAAAAAAGTACTAATATCTTAGTAGGTACTCTGCCAAAAATAGAGCGCACCTTAAATTGCTGTTTATTCAGGAACTTGATCAAGTGTTTATTGTTGTTTTTTCCTTGTTTCAGGTAAGTGGATTTGGGTGAAATCTTCAAAGTAATCGACTTCTGGAGCGCTAACATCTGGCTTGTACCGTTTTAATTGGACATGAACGACATAAGTAACTTAGTCCTTTTTTAGTTACAGGGGAGAGAATAATTAGTTATTTTGCAATAATAATGTGTCTGTAAAGTTTCTATGTTATTTCAATAAGCTTTAATCACTTGGATTATATGAACCGATACAAATATATTCTATTCTATTAATTGGTATAGAAAAGATAACAAAAACCAGTATAAAGATACTTTTCGTCTTAATTATTGTCTTATTTATAAAAATACCTTTTCGCCTTTATAACGACGAAAATACAACGTCACAATGTTCCCATTAACTATCGGAAACATGATTTGAAGCAGTTATGGTATATTAAACTAAGTACTACTAAAAAAGATTTATCACTAGAAATATAAAACATAACATTAACGTTAGGGCTCCTTAACACTATTTAATTTATCTAAACTTGGCCGAGCCGCTGTAGTGCACGCTCCATTGCTCCGCCATCTTGAAAAATGGCGTTGTTACCATGAAAAAGTGTTCTAACTTCTATACCTAATAACAGCAATTTCAACGCTAAATATCGTTGGTTTTGTAGCTCTTTCGCAATCGCCTGTAGTTTAATTTTTCTGCTCTCTAATATATATTATTATAGAATATAAAAAGTAATATACTTGGGTAACTATAATCAGTCCTAATATTGCCATATACCTTTAGCCTATTTGTAAATTGTTGTTACACAATATTTATTTACAAATGCCGACTGTATTTTTTTATTATTTAAAGTAATTGTAATTTTATAGCATAAAGTTTACTTGGAGGGAGGCCCTTCCCAAAATAGAGGCTTTTTTCGTTTTAACTATTTCATTTTATAAAAAAATATTTTTATCTATTGTATAGGTATCTTACTAAATTCCGTTAGATTATTTTTTGCTAAAAAGTTATCACTTAATTTTAATTAATCATTTACCCAGTTTAGTTTCCATTCTTTCAATTAGTCTAAATCGAACAAACCGTTCCAGCAAAGTTTTCTAAATAAGTTAATAATATTAACTAGCGGCACGTCGCGGCTTCGCACGGGTGGACAAAAGTCTTTAAATTTTCTATTATTAAATATTTTTCCGTTAGCGCCATCGAGCGTCCGGTAGACGAACTACTTGCGGTTAACGCGTTCCTATGGTAACGTTATTGATACAATGGAAATAGAGCGGGAAAAAGAGCGGACAGACAAACACGCAAACCACTGTGATCTTAGATTATAGATTTATTTTACTCTGGAACATACCTCGCCATAATCTTATTAACAATAACTTATTACATTTTATTGTATAGTAAGCAAGTTTAACACGCTAGCAATTTAATGAATTTCAAACTTTTCCTAACATTTCACCAACTTTTTATCCTCGCACGTTTTAGCGTAATATTCCTCACAATCTCGACGCGGCACACACGAATCACCTTTTTCAATAACACCTCATCTCCTTTGAACTTGGCGCGTCGCGAAGCATAAATTAAAAGGCAGCTGGGTAAACTAATAAAAGTTAAGTCGGGTTTGAAGATAACATCGCGTAGTTTGTTCACGTTAAAATGATTTTGATATTATGCGGTCTACAGCATATTAATATCATGCACTTTAAATATGAAGTACTCTCTTTATATGACACAAGATAAGTCCAAACGTCAAAGCGTGTAGCGAAATAACTGAATGGAGAGAAAGTGTAGAAAGATCGTGTGAAATTTATACCTATTTTGGTAAGGTTGTCAGAAACCATTAAGGTCTCGCTAGCTTTTACAATTGAGCTACGCAGAATCCGGTCATGCGCCCGATCACTCGCCCGATCACTCGCCCGATCACTCGCCCGATCACTCGCCCGATCACTCGCCCGATCACTCGCCCGATCACTCGCCCGTCACTCGCCTGCAGCACTGCACTCGTCCGAATAGCACGAGGCTGTGGGTTTGAGTCTTAACTAACGCCTATAAGAAGCTGAATTTTTATCTCGTTATTTTTTTATAAACCATAATATTATATCTTTAATTTATTTATTATTTCATGAATTAAACCGGTATCTTCCAGTAGGTCACGCACACAGAAACCGCACCCTTGTAGTAGTATACTTACCGCGAGCTCATTAGAACCTTTGTTTCTATATGTTTATTTAATGATGTGGTATAGCTTCATGTGACGTAGAATGTCAAAATAATTTTGATGTAAACAATTTGCGCGATGTACCTAATCTTCAATCTTACTTCTATATATTTCAATTATAATTGTAAAAGACCTCTAATGGTAGTATACACCTGTTTTAAGCATTTATTCATTGGAGTATAGTGACTTTCCTTACGGTGTTCTCATCAATAGTGTGACGTATTAATAAAGTGCAAGCGACACACGCCCGTACGCACGGCCTACAGCGGTAGTGGGGCATTGCTCGCTCGACCGTCGGCCGGTGCGGACGTGTGTGTGCTGCTTGGTGAAACTACTGACTGCTTTCATTTGATAGATACCCTGACAGTAATCGAGGACACCACACGTGGCGACGAGCCTTCAAGTAAGTGGTGTATAGAAAAATATGTCTCCTGAAAATCAAATTAAAGGAAGGAGATAACGAACCCATTTGCAAAAAAGGCTGTCTCATAGTATTTAGAAAAAAAAATGTAAAATAGTTTATCCACTTGATTCTAAGAAGAGTTGAAAAATCATTGACTATAGCAATGTAAATATCAACTTGAATAACTGCAGTGTTAATTGCAATTCTAAAAAACTTGTGTAATTATTGATAACTATAAAAGAAAATATATGAATTGATCCTATTTTGCTATAAAGAAAATCTTTATAACCTTGTAATAAGCACTCGATTGAATAATGTATGTGTTGAGATTATTATTACCTTCACGGTTATTTCTGCCATGTTAATCTAGTAATGAATGTCTTGTTCTTGCTTTTAATAATTCTGGCTTGTGCTACCTACCCACACCAAACTTAATCTTACTTACGATTTCAATCGATCGAGATTTTAATTCAGTTTATAGCAACCCTGTACGGGTTAAATATTACATTGCATTACACGGGTTAAATAAAACATACCATGATACTAAAAAAAATATAGATTTTTAAGTAGTTTCTTATACTCCTGAAACAACGATTTGAATTTCAATGGTTATTACGTCAAAACTTATATAAAGGTTATACAGACAAGTGGATATACTACAATACATTAATTTAAAAAGACATGTACCAAGGTGTACAATAATATATTGCCAAGGTGCAACAATAGTGCCAAGGTGCACAAAGTCGTGATTTTGCCAAAGGTGCAACAATGGTAACAAGGTGCACAAAGGTGTGATTTTGCCAAGGTGCAACAATGGTAACAAGGTGCAGAAAAGGTGTGATTTTGCCAAGGTGCAACAATGGTAACAAGGTGCACAAAGGTGAGACTTTGCCAAGGGGCATCGATTTAGAATTAAACTGTTGTAAAGACATTCAGATATATAATAACCTACGATAACTATCTCATCTTTTATAGTGATATTAAAATACATACAAAAAAACTTATGACTGAAATAAACAAATAATATTTTCGGAATTATACGTATGTTATTTCTGAATTTGATATTCATTGGATAATAGGTTAGGTTAGTAATATTATATACATTGAAGCATTCGATTATTTCAATTAGATTAAATTAAACTCTAGAGGTTAAGCTTAAAAAAATGTTTGTCAGTAAGGATTTGTTTACAAGGTACGATTTTATCAAATGGAAAACGTCAGGTTAGTACCTGGGTGAAATCCTAGATGGCGTGACCTTAAAGAGGCGTTGCAAGTTGACAACACTAAACGTTTCTGAGATGACTTGAGAAGCAGACTGTCAGCGTGATATAAGTGTAGACGTTTAGTTAGCATGCAATAAGCGTGAAACGGTTAGTTTATAGTAACCGTTAGCACGCTATAAGGGTATAACTTTTACTTCATAGCTTATACCGAGCGGGAACATTATTTTTCGTTGGACCGCCACCCAGGGAGGTTGTCACACCGTCTCAGGGATCACCACGTTTTTCATCCATTGAAATCTCGTGCATCATTTGCGATTTTAGACTGCAAGTGGTTTTAAATAATAAAGAAGTCTATCCTACATCCATACGCTTCATTATTTTGAAGATCGCTGCAACTCTTTTTGGATTATTATCCATTATAAGAGCATTCTGATGACCGGCGTGAGGCCTCGCCGTCAAATATGTAAAAAAATCTTGTAAACAAGTTAAAAGTTATCGAACAACAGTCAATCTAGATGATTTAATGTTATCGGCAAAGTATGTAATTTGGAAATGGTATAAAATGAATATTCGCTAGTTAATTTATTTCTGAATACCTACACTCTTAACCGTACGGGGTAAGGGACTGGACATGCGTAAGGTGACTCCGGAAAAAGATCGGAGTTATCCTATATTCTTCCTAAAAAAGATATAGATCCAGTTAGTATATCCATATCCACCAAATATATCCGGACTAGTAGTTTAATTCTATCAAACCATATCAAATCATACCATATATCCAACTAACGTATATATATTTATCAATATCCGCATCTGTTTATTAAATCCGGACTAATCAGATTTCGCAAAATAAGAGCACATGCAGCGTTTCAAATTTGCTACCGTTTTATAGAAACAAAACTTTATGCAACGCTTCGCTAATAATGACGCTTGCCACCTCAGTCAGAGCGAACGCAGCATCAGCAGTATTGCGTTTCTAAGAATTTTACCGTTCATCGGAAAACACAGAAAACACAAAAAGCGTTTTCGGCGCTCTAAGTCTTTCGATCGACGCTTTCGCTGTCGATATGTGTTATGTAGTTAGCCAGACGGTATTTGACCAAATGATTTGGAATTGATCCACGGGATTGGATTGGATATACTAGATATGCTAAGAATTTTGAACGGAATGATTAAATACATATCCGGAGTGGCATATAGCTCCAGGATATAACTGAGTTACACAAGTCTATAAAAGACAATAAACCAACAAAAATACCAATACATTTTATTTATTAGCATCAGACATCATTATTAATAAAATAATTTCCAGTAGGAAAACACATATAAAACAAAGGCAACTTTTACCAAATATTGTTTTTATGTGGCTCCAAAAATATGTTAATTTATTGAAAAAATTACATACAAGGTGTATTTATACACGATACAAATTTTGGAATTTATAAGAAGTAGGTACAAGAAGGAAAAAGAGTTAATGGTGTTAGATGACATTTATTATAGTAAAATAGGTATCTTGTTGTGAAACACAAAACCAAACAATAAATAATACAATACCAGTATGCATAGAAGTCAAGTTACAAGAACAGGCTGCTGATAACACGTTAAAAAGAAACTTGTTCGTGTTACCGTTAAATTTGTTATAATGCATAGGTATAAATGTGACACACCATATTCAATGGCGCCAAGGGCGCAAAATAAAGGCGTACAGACATTGTTCTGGGTCGCCTAAAATGTTCAGCCTGCCATCGTAGAACCATTGCAATGCGATGACGATTCGATGTCACTGGGGTTACGCTGGGACAAATGGATGTCAGCCCTGGGAATATATCTTTTGACAACGGGGGTAGATACAACAGGCAAGAAAAGAGCTACTCTTCTCTTTATGGGATGATACTTTTGATGTTTATAAAATAGAAAGCAATAAGCTTGACGAGTTTCTGTTATCGAAACAAAGTAAGGCACCATACCTACCATTTTGTTAGTGAAATATAACACCTACATATCACTGATGATGAAACTATGGTTAGCTTCGATGTTCAATCTCTATTCACAAGCTTACCTATAAAAGATTGCATTGATGTCACTATGGAATTAATGACAGACAATAAAATAGCCTTCCTTAATGTTCAAATCAGCAGCAATCTAAATCAAACCCTTAGTCATACAGTGTATAGAAAGGCAACTCATACAGATAGATATTTAAATGGTGACTCTCAACACCATCCTATACAGTTGGCTACCGTAGGGAAATCTTTGTTTCAGAGAACTCGCGGCATCTGTGCCTAACAATACCTGACTGCTGAGCTTCAGCATGACAAGCGAGTACTACAAGATAAAAAGTTGCGAGTACCAAAACTACGACACAGAAGCCGCACCAACCAGCCACAGTAGAACGTCAACCTGCTGTCCTTCCCTACATGAAGGAGGTCACTGACAAGATTGGGAACATTCTGAAGCGGGTTTCCATTAATACTTACTTTAAACCAGCCAGGAAGATTAACCAATTCTTACGATCGGTCAAATGCAATATCCCCTCCAGGCAGCAGGTGTCTACAAAATCGATTATGACTGTGTTCTCCCATACTTCGGACAAACAAAAAGAAGTATAGGGACGCGCATTATAGAACACGTAGCTGACATAAAACATAGGCGCGATATTAGGTCTGCAGTGTGTGAGTGTGAGCATGCTTTTGAGGGGCCAAACTACTACATTCGTATCGATAAACCTTAAATTCTCGCTAGAGAACAAAGACTTGTTCCTTGGACACTACGTGAGGCTTTTGAAATCAGGAAACATCCAAATTTCAATCGAGACGAAGGTTGGAGCGTTCCACCTGCTTGGGATCCAATAATTAATAAATTAATACCTACAAAACACACATTGCAAGACCTGATGATATAGTTAGCTCTCTTTGCAAATAAGAACAGTAAGATGGAGGTCGGTCCCCCTGCCCGAGTTTCTTCCGCCAGTTCTTCTCGGAAGGGCCTCCCAATTTCCGAACTGGTAGTAGACTCAGTAGTGTACAATGTAATCGTAGTGAGAATTTAATAACTAAATAAAAATATAGAAGTGACGGTTTTGATGAACTACCCTCATATTTGATTGTGAATGTGCGGTCGAACTTACCTTCTCTTTCACTGTCAATCAATCTTTGCAAGTAGAAGTTTATCCTGACTCATTAAAAACAACAGTGATTACCATTACATGAGAATAACCAAAAGAGCGACCTAAATAATTACAGTCAGTCAACCTTATTATCTTTTCTCAAATACATTCAAAAGATAATAAGTAATTGGACATTAAAAATATGCTATTCGAACATATGTATGTACAAGGCGTATGACCGTGTGCAACATAAAATATTAATAAACTGGTTGTATCCCAAATATAGCTCCCAAATGGTTTATCTCTTATTTAAAAGATAGACAGCAATAAGTCCAAATCGAATATTATAATCATATGAGTAGAAAAGTTTATAGAGTTCTATTTGATATTTAAAATAATAATGCCTTAACATCACAAGGGAGTGCCTAAGACTCTCTTGTTTTTAGTTTACATAATAGACCTGCCGAAGGTTATGAATGAACCGTGTATTTTGTTCGTTGATGACGTAACAATAGATTGAATAAAACCCTTAATTGGTTAATTGAACATAACTTAGAGAGAGAAAATTAAATAAAACAAAATTGTCATCTCCTGCATATGCACTGCATGATGCTATAAATATATAATTATATATATTGTTTTATTAATTTGTGACTTCCTAATTAGGAGATAGCCGAATAAAACGACATTTTATCATTTACAATCATTTATCTTAATAGGGTAGTTAGCATTCAGATACTACAATAGGGGTTCGTGGGTTCACACACTGAGTGAGCTCACTTTAGTAATACCTAGACCAATTTTTCCGTGTGAATCCTTGGTTAGCTTTTTAAGTTATATAGCTTGTAATTAAACAATATTGTAAGCTGACGATTCGTCGAAAACTAAATAAACTAATATAAAAAACCTGATATACCTAAAAAAAGGTAAAAGGAGAGTGGCGTATTCAAAGAAAAATAGAGGACACGTAAGATTTGGGTATTTGGCTGCAAGTAATAAAACATAATTTCAAAAAAAAAAATTTCTTAGTTAAATAACAATTCAAGATATACTGTTTCAGAATATTAATTACATAAATGTATTTTAATTATTTGTCATTGTCTCAAATTATTCGAATCAATTGAAAAGGAAGAGGTGTGACGTATTAATAAAGTGCAAGCGACACACGCCCGTACGCACGGCCTACAGCGGTAGTGGGGCATTGCTCGCTCGACCGTCGGCCGGTGCGGACGTGTGTGTGCTGCTTGGTGAAACTACTGACTGCTTTCATTTGATAGATACCCTGACAGTAATCGAGGACACCACAAATAGGAATAGGGGAAGGCTGCGCTGCTGCAACGGCAATAATAAGAAGTTAAAGATGATGACGATGTGAAATGCAATGCTGTTATGTATTATCGTAGTGATACTTCTTACCCGGCTGCGCGGCAACAACGTTAGGGTTATGTTTCACGTATCTGATATGTCAGTTATGTTGTATTTTCTATACCTAAGAAGCATCTCAGTAACGGAATCAGTATTAACCAATAAGATGATTACAATGTATATCCTTTTAAATAGTGCGATTTATTCAAAAAATAAACAACAATAAAATTGTACTATTTATATTAAGCTAAATTGAAAATCATAGAAAATAGAGAAATTGTTAATAATAATCTAAGAATATTTAGGATTATAAACCGACCCAAATACATCTAAATCTATGTTATATATGTACGTTTTTCGGATACCATTTACTATATAGGAACTTAAAATAATACAAACCAGTGTGATACAAATAAAATTATTTTATAAAAATAACCCAAACAGAAGCTACGTTTTCGTTTTTCTCGATACTTTTTTGTAACGAGGAATTTTCCATAATTTTATTCTCTATGATTATACTGAAAAATGTTGACGCAACACATTTGTAAAACTTTTTGTAGGTTACGTTTATATTTAGGGAAGACGTGTGCGTCTTTGTTACGCTTTGTGTATGAAATTATACTATATAACTTTCTCTTCATTGAAAATATTAATTCAACGCCTCGTACGACAGTGTCTTAAACATAAAAGTCATCTTAATTTAAAATACGCACACTAAATATACCTTGAGTCGAGCGCGTTGCGGCGCATATATTAGGTTATAAGCAGAGTCGACCGATAAAATCGAATGAGTTTGTTCGCCAGAAATGGATACCCGAACAACAACGTTTACATTTAACAAACTCTCTTTATAAATCTATTTACGAAAATTGACACACAGTGAGGAAATTACATAGATAGACGATTGTAAAATTGAAAGAATTAGGCGTCATTTGGCGGAAGTCCATATCCATTTATAAAAACAAAAATATCTAGTTTAGTTCTCCAAAAAAAGAAAGAAACAAAATTCGCCCATCCGCCCGCAAAAATGCCAGATATCGCAAATACCGAAACTCCTTGCACCTTCACCGACTATTCAACACGTGTTTCTGGAGCTGTTAGACCGTGCAATATCGATGTACGGTCTCGATTAATTTCTTCTTAAGTGGTTCGTTAAGTTGTTGTTTTAAAAATTTTAATAAAAGTAAACAGTAAAGTAACAGTATAGACCAAAGTTCAAGACGAATTTTAATCGAGCAGTTGTCTGTGCATCGACGGCGGCGTAGCAGCATATAGTATGTGTGTATCGAACAATAAACTAACTAAAAATAACGTTAAATTACTTGACGTTCCTGCATGTTCTTAGCGATGAAACGCATAACCCAATATTACATGTGCAAAAATCACAATGCAAGTAAGCGGCCCATACCATTTGTATTTTTATACATAGAAGCACCATATTTTGGAGCGGAGCGTAATACCTAAAACAAGATTTTTTTTTGTTTTGATAGGATTTTTTACGAATTTAAAAATTCGGATGCGTTTTTACGAATTTAAACTCCATCACCATTTGGTCCCAAACCTGTTGATTCGATTCCACACAAAAAATATTAAAATCATAACTCGGGAAGTTATGGCATAAAAGACATTGCGCCATTGAAGCTTCGCTCGCTTCGCCCGCTCCGCTCCAATTAATCTTGGTTTTCTAAAAGATTGCGCAGAGCTCGATCATCGCATAGTGTAGGTATTATCTGGCGGTTTTTTTTTATAGGACGAGGGAATTACGAGAATCAATTCCACCATCAGAAAACTAGACGCAGGAAGCATTTTATTTCTACGTTGTTTATTTTTCTAGCCAAAGTGTAGGTATCCATTACCTGCTAATGTGACTCTCCCAATACTTATTTCAAATGTATTAAATAAAGTGCCACTTAGCTTCTACGCATCTAAGTTGACTCGTAGAAAACCTTTCAATTCAGTCGAATTACATAAATACAACATACATTCTCAATTCCGATTCCTACAGCTCATCTTAATTCACATTTTACCAACCCTTAAGATCATTCTGAATTTCCTACTCTTTCGTTAACATTGTTCTTACGCATACTATAATTGAAAGTTTCAAAGTCTGCCGTTCATCCAGCCTTATATTTCCACAACCAGCAGTTACTTTAACGAGAGTTTAAAATTACGCGACGTTCGCCGACCATAATTTTAATTACTTGCACGGTAATAAATAACGGCGAATTCTGAAAACGCGGACATGTTTTAATATAAGCTTTATAACGCACGTGTCGGGATATTCTTAAAGTTTCCAACAAGTTTTAAAAGCCTTGAAGGTTTGCTTAAAATTATTAGTCTCATCTTTTATTGGTGTTTCTTTATATTTAACATACTTTAGAAAAGAGTTTATGTAGAGATGGAGAGTAATGATCTGGTAACCGATATTTAGCTCCATCTCATATGTTTTATTAGAAAATAATTACTTGTTTGCTTGGCTACTTCCCATGAATTCATAACTCGCGGTAGTCGACTAGTTCACCTAGAAAAGATGGCAAGTTTAATATAGCGAGCAAAACGAATCAACTGCAGGTATTATCTTAATACACGTTTCTCAAAGATGTGATGAGGCTTTTGTTAGAGGTAGCCACGATTTCTTCTCTCCCTAGCAAATTCTAAATCCTAGCTAATTGAAAGAGCGTGGCATTAATCCATCTCTTATTAGCCGGCTGTCCGATCAAAGGTTCTGCTCTATATGTTTAGTACGTGTTCATTTCAGGCTTGCTCCTGCTGGTTGACGTCGAATAGCAGTTTAACGACAAAACTGAAGTAGACATTTTTTTTTATTGCTGGTAGCTTTACTACAGGTTACAAAGATTCGTAGAAGTCTGCAATTGACAAAATTCTTATTGTTTATCGACGTTTCTCATGCGAAAGATCATTTCGCTGAATTATTCTTTTATATGTCAAAATTGTAAGTGTTTATAACTATGTTATTTTTTTTACCCAGTTGAAATCCTTTGTAGATTTGACCCACCGCACCTCCGCGGGTTATCGGCGCGGATATGTAGTAGGTACTCTGCTATTGTGCACGAGTGGTGGAAGAGGTATACCAAAAAACTTAAAACCACTGGGATACACCTCCTATTCCACCGATTCCATCGTGTGCACGTCATGGCACACAGGACTTTGGTTGGGCGGCTCTAGGGCCTCCTCCTTACATGGGGATGAATGGGTACATCCTTCGAATCTCCCCAAGAAGTACAGAACCCATGTAATACTGACGGTAAGGTCAACCCGCGACCGGCTGACTCCGTCAGGAGTAGGAAGCTACCCACTAGTTGCACGTCGCTTTCATCACACTTCCGTCCACCTCGTTCGCCTCCCATTTATGTTTTAATCTAACCGAACCGTATGCGATTGAACCTAGACCTAGTTTTTATTTCCAGAGAAATCTATCAGACTTTTTTTTAAATAAAATATAATTATTCGGCGAAACGTACGTTTGGCGAACAGGGTTCTGGCTTATTTATATTGCTTCAGATTTTTTCTTTAAAACTACTTTTTAGACTCAAAAAATTAAGAATATGATTATATTTATTTGTTGGTTACTTTATCCGTTAGAAAATAATCTGATGAAAATTTTAGATTTTTCTTCAATGTTCCCATGCATTTACAAACGGAAATGTGTCAGTCAATAAATAAATGGAATGAAACATTTCACCGCCCACCGTCACAGTCTAAAAAAACCTTTGTTATTAAGAACAATGCCGGATCCATTATCTGACACCGGACCGGGCCGCGTCGCGTTCGGCTTGACGCACCAGCCATTTTGACGCGCCCGTCTCACGCGTCAAATTTGACGCGAATCGAATTTCCCGATGGATTAACGAGACACGAAATGACAGAATCGAAATGAATATATACCGGCTACGATGTTTGTATAGCCTTCTTTTGTATGGGCCATAAACTAGATTATACTGTGTTTTTCAAAGAATATCTCTGCATTTCGAAATCAGTATTTCTTTTCACTATATTTTGCTGAATGTCTGTCTATAAGCGAATGTTTAATATATTGGAATCTTTTTCGAGGATTCTCCGATTAACATTCAGTTTCATAATATTTTTCAGCGTTTTTTTATATTCACAAGGCTGTAGCTCCGAAGTGATGCTATATGTATTATAGTATTTATAAATAATGCAAACAAATACATACAGATCTTTTTTAAACAAAATACCTGCGAAAGCACGACAAAAGTTTTATCCTGGTGTTACTAATCAAGAAACAAGAAATCCTTATTTTTATTTTATCTCCTAGCAGTCTGAACTAGATTGCTTTGCTTTAATTACATTTTCTTTCACACCGGAATTGGCTGTTTATATTGTGTCTCATCAGATCAACCCAAAGAAGCACATTTTCAGTTATAAAAGAAACAGGAAACTAGTTTCCCGTGTTAACTAGAGACATAGAATCACATATTATCAGTATAAGATACCCCTTCTCTGTCACAAAATTTTGTCTCTTTTAAAAAATACATATGACATATCAAAATTGTTTCATAATAATTCGTACCAATTTATTAAATACTAAGAGAATTATAGAAAGACTATTTTACGAAATACATTTCACGTTCATTAAAAGTAAAGTTATAAAAATCAAATAACAATTTTTCGTGGTAATATCACTATCACTACATAGTATAAAACAAAGTCGCTTTCTCTGTCCCTATATCCCTATGTATCTTTAAAACTACGAAACAGATTTTGATGCGGTTTTTTTAATAGATAGAGTAATTCAAGAGGAAGGTTTATATGTATAATACATGCATAATATAGAAGAGCATTGCATCCGTGCGAAGCCGGGGCGGGTCGCTAGTGTAATATAAATAAGTGACAGCATCCATTTCATTCTAAGCTTATCTAAGTTTATCCTGTCATTATCTTCACCTTGTTAATGTCCCCACCGTAGGGGAAGAGCCCTCTCCTATAGAGAAGAAATTGCTGAGTTCTATAAGGACTGCAGATGCAATCTAGACAAAGAAGCCTTCAATAGAATCAAAACATGGAGTAGTTCGAAATAACAATTACTGGCAATTTGCTTAACCTCTGAAATCCTAGCCCGACCGTGCTTACCACAACCTATTGAGCACTTCTCTGGGAAAAATGCTCATACATATCGCAAAAATATTACGGAAAACTGTACCTCAGTATCTTAAAATTGGAGTTTCTGTAGAGCAGCAGCATTTGTAATAAACTATTTATAATTATTAAATAGTTTATTATGTAATCTAAACATGTACCGAGCTTTACCTTGGTAAATGGGATCCAATATGTAGGCACAGTTGCATGCACTAACGACACGGAAGTGATTTTGTGGTCAAAATCCCGTTTTATATGCAAAAAAAAATTAAACAATATTTTTGAAACAATATTTTGTAACTCATGTTGCTCAAAGCTCTGCTCAAGCACAACCTTAATATATAATAGTATTAGTTACAATGTAAGTTTCAATCGACATACACATAAAAAACACCTCCAGAACTCTCGATAATATACAGAATACAGAAAAATAGTTACACTGGAAAAGTTTTCAAAATGCTACGGCGCGGTCGAAATTGCGTGGAATATGTTATTTCCATCGCGATTGATACGTTTTGGTCGGGAGAACGTACGATATGCTGTTTCCGTTGATCATTTTAAATTATTAAAAATAGAGTTTACTGAAAATTCGTCATGTTTGCGTAATGAGCTTTTCCTGTAGATTATTCAGTAATCGCAATAAAAACAAATAGAAATAGAATAAATAGTAGTATGCTATGTATCTGAGCACGTTTTAGACAAAAGCCCCATTTCATAAAGTTGTGTCATAACATAAATTTGCATGGGGATATTTTATTCTCACAAAATAATATTTCTGAAAAACAAAACCATCCAACGGTAGTTCATTCTAGATAACAGTCACGTTCAAATCTAGCTTCGGTATTTGTGTTAAATTAAATTTTCTTTTTTAATCGTGACGGGTAATTTTTTTCACAGTGTGCCGTAAAACTCGCTGAAGTCTGCGATAAAAAAATAATTCTCAATTATGTCACTAAATGTACCTAGTTATAGAGTCTCAGTGTACTAGTATTTGTGACAGAAGAACAACTTTAGCCATTTTTATGTGGATGCTTTTCGTAGATGATAATTTGTTTAAGCAGTTTTGATGGTAAAAATTGACTTTGTATTACATTAATATTTAAAATACCATATATGCCTAGTGCGGCTGTAATCCGCCTGCTGAAAGCTAATTTAGGTCTTTCTAGAAAGAAGAGCAGAGAAGTCTATTCAAATGTTTAGATTTATTGCTTACTTATCAATACCATGCTTTTAACCCTAGAACTACAGCGCTGTGTAGTGAACCAACGACAGCTCGAAGACTTTCTTAGGAATCTCTTCAAGGTTCGTTTCTACCCGTCTAGAAGCCTAATATGGTGACTCACTATACTTCGCATGGGTTATTCATTTATCGATGTAGTCATACAAAACTCAAAAAGGCTAGTCAAATAACAAAATATTCATTTGTTTGTACGGTGACGTATCACTTCAAAGTGTAAAAATAAGAACAAAAAGAAATCACAAATAGTAGTCTCGAGTAATCTCGTTTCGTTTTCAAGTTATCGTTAAAATTCAAAGGTATAGAAAGTTTGTAACTAGTGAGATTCCCTAGAAAAGTTATCCAGCTGGTTGCATATTAATAGTCAACAGAAACTTTCCAAAATACATCCGCAAATAAAATATCACACTGTTTTGATTGAAGTTAATTGTCAGGGAATACATTTAATAAAACCGAACATTTCTTTTTAACACACCTTTTTTTTAATATTAACTATTGTAATAATTATACATACTGTATCATCTGCATAACTGTGTGATAAAGCTACGAAGTTTTCAGACTTCTAATGAAACTGTTATTACCGTGACTGAAAGAGGAAATGAAAAAAAATAATAGAGAAGAGACATCCACCTTTCTCATGATACATCAAACGCGGTCACGGCTATTATATTCCGTCATAGTTGAGATGTGGATCTTAGTGACACGCTTGGACTGGTGTAACATTTAATTTGATACTTGTAAACTATTTGAGTATGTATAATTTTGTTACCAACGGCATGTACAGAAAAAGTTGCACAGAGCTTTATAAAAGTAAAAAACATATTATGAAAAAATAATTTGTCGGAATCACACTATGGATTTAATTTACAACATTTCATTTAAGAAACAACAAAGAATCGAAAGCAATTTTGGGATTTATATTTATTTATAAATATGTACGATTTTTGCATTAATTTTTGATTTAATATTTTATTTTTAGCATTTATATACTGTAACTTTTAATATCCAATAATGTGTTGTTAGCATATTGTTGTATGCAGGGATCTCTTCGTTGGTCGCATTCTGTATTAGTGTCTAAGATATTTCAAAATGGAAACACTGGATAAAATTTAAAGCTGACACAGTTGAGACTGGCGACAGGCAGCGCATTCCACTCTAAACAAAATTGAAGAGGTGGTTATACAAATTACGGGTCTAGTTCATTACATCTATAATTCTACAGTCACCATATCGTTGGCCGCTGTATCGAAAACGTTTCATCGGCGGGTCTATATGACAATTTTGTACGAGGATTGTATGAAAATTTGACAATATTATCTATAATTGAAATCTATTTACCACAGCTTGGGTTGAGTTTGCAACAAATCCTTTTCTAGATGAGTTGGCCAAAAGTATTCATCTAATTCAACCAACGGTGTTAAGATGATTGAGTGTAATAAGTAATCTTTCCAGCATTTCTTTGTTTTATCATTGGCAAAAACTGTTTTTCATAGTTTTGCCAATTTTGCCAAGCGTAGTACAATTTATTTCATGTCTCAATTTACCTCGCTTTAGTTTTTTTTTCTTCCTTGAAATCTTTTTGTCGACTTTCTTATTCAGCATTATATTACCCATTTCGAATTGAGCTCTTCGGAAAATTCGACCGTTTTAATAGATAAAAATATTTCCTAACCGCCAAGTATCTTGGGAATCGAACAAGATTCCACTTAACCGAGCACACTTACGCCCGTCACTCGAAATCAGATCTTAAAGTGAAGACTTAAGGTTCTGGATGGATGTTATATCTAGGTACATGGGCAATTGAGGGCCCTTGTAGTAAATGTATATTGGAGTGTTCCGTGTGTTTAAAGGGCCCAGTCCACTTTAGTGTATTGAATAACAACATTGTTCTTTGGACCGAGATGGTATGCAATTTCCAAGCTTTTTTCCTCAGGAAGAATAGTGGTATTGGAGAGAATTGAAATTTTTATGTTATTTCTTTACAAGTCTGACTTGAAGAAAAGAGAATTTAAGCATTTGTTTTTATAATATAATATAGTATTATGGCTTATCTATATTTGTATAATACTATCTGTAATGTACAATACTTGATGAGGAAGCACAATTCCTAAGATTATTAAAACCCGCCTCGGCAGTTCAATTTTTTTCCGTAATCTATCTTTGATTCGCATTAGCAGTTCTGTTCCTAACGACAATTGATGGGTCAGCGAGATTACTTTTCTCTAAGATTTATTTTAATAGAAATAAACGATACAAAAAGCAGCCAGGTTTTAAAACAAAATATCTATATACATTATCCCAATCACAATGTTCCATAAACATTTTTGCCTTTGTTCGACGTCAACGACGCTCCAATCTACACAGCCGATGATTTCGTTTGCGGGATTTACAAAGCGTGAATTTGTAAACATTTCCACAGTGATTGCCACTGTGCGGTCTTTGTCATGTGACCATTCTTTGGGATGTGAAGCCAAGCGTTGACTATGTACCGACGCTACTTATTTTTTTTATTCAATCTATAAAGATCCCAATAATGTTAAAAAAAACACAGGATTGAACCTATAAAACGTTCACAGAAGCTTGCAGTGCTTGCTTTTAAAGTACTAATTGGAGAAATGCATTTCCACAAGTTTATGAAGAGTTTGAAAAAATATATTAGAAGTAGGAATTCTACTGGAATTCCCCCGATGATGTTTTTACCAGTAGAAACATTAACGAGATGCTGAAAATAACAGGTAAAAAATATATATTTGCACAAAATAATTGTGCAAATAGTTTTAAACATTAATATGACATAAGAGAGTAAGCAATCTTAATTCAGGGCAAATTTTACAGAACGCTTTTATTGTTGTTTTCTTGTTTTTAACTTTATCCCCTTTTTCATCAAACGTTTGGCCAGCAAAAATGTTCTTGTTTTTATTTTTTCGCATTTAAGAGGCTTTGTAAACAAGATGACTTCGGTAATATGGTTATTAACTTACAGAGTGGTTTGTTAGATGATCGTGCAGGAGTCGATAATCGAACAGAGGTTAAGTTTTGATTAGGATACTATGTGCAAATGACTATTTATAAATCTTATTCTCGGAAGGCTAGATAGTGATTTGTTGTTAATGGTTCAAATCCACCTACATATTTATATAGTCTTGGTAATTACTGCATATTCGTCTACTATAGGTCGGAGTCATAAAAAAATCTGATAATTCCCTCCGCTTTCAAGTCAATGAGTTATTACAACACTAATTTGAGTCAATGCAATGGTTCTCACTCTCTTTATATATTATTATATTTTCTAAAGGAATACGAATAAAAATAATAAAAACTGCTTTTCTCTGTTCGATGTATAATTCGTTTGTTTTGAAGAGGCGGTTTTGCCAGGCTTCAGCATTGCGCCCGGGGCTCTAATTGATTAGAGTTGTTTTTTAAGGGAGATCGTTGCCTTTGTCAATAGCGTAGGGTGGTTTTTGAAGAGCGTTGTTGCTACGCAGCCTAATTGGGTAAGAAAATTGCAATACGCTGAAAACAGATGCTTGAAATTCTTTGTAATTACATAGTGAGGAATTGCATTTTTGTTTTTTAGATGTTGTTGTCTGACCACGATCTGGAACACTCAAAAGCTTTTGAAAGTTTACACGTATTTTGAAGCTTACGAAAATGATTTTTTTTAGGCAAGTCTGTATTTGTATGAAGGTAAACATCTGTAATTGTTGCAAATAAGACTAATAGTTTTACTTAGTTAAATGGCTTTAGCGTCACACATCAGAACTCCCAAATTGAATCTCCGTTCAGCTTTGTTTTGAAATATGCAACTCTTTAGTCAGTAGAGGCGCAAATATCTTACCCCAAGTCTTTTAACTGTTAAGGCAATAAAATACCGAATATCAAGGCTAATGTTGTTTCTCTGAAATTTAAAGTATTTTTTAAGAATAAATATATAAAAAAATACTTTTAAATTAGCTTGAGTTGAGCCTAAAAACAGGCAAAATATTATAAATATCTCTGACTGGAATATATTTATTTATACCCATCACACAAAGGCTCCTCTTGCTGTTAAACCCACCGATCTTGAGAGTATGCCAAAGAGACCCGTAAACGTTTAATAGATTTTGAGAATGTAGAACCATCTGTGTATGGTATGACCCAGATGTGTCATCCTTACTGATGTCACGTCCCTCAATATTGTTCTCAGCGGCTATTTGAACACTACGAAGTTTTCAGCTTGCGCTTTGAGAATTTGTACGTGACATGGTCTGAAGACGCTTTTCCATTATATAGCAAAAGTTTTGCTTACAATTAATCTGGAACTAAATTATCGAAGTTATACGTATTGTGTAACTGATAATTTACTAGAGCAAAACTTTTTTCTAAATAATAGATAATGTGATTGACAAATTTATCGATAGTTTGGTTAAACGGTAGCGATTCTGCCTTTGGTGGCAGATGTTTGTGTGATAAATACAAGCCTTTGTAGGTACAAATATATATGTATGTATAACCGTTACCCTAATATCCATAACAGAAGCCTTACGGTGCTTGTTTTGGGCTAGGCTAATTGGCCTGAATGTAAAAATATTATTATAATTATCATAAATTTCTATCTACTTACCACCACATGTAGGACCATCATTTTACTTCATTTGCAACCACATTCTGTTCGTTTCTATTATTAATAAAAACCTGTTATGATAAAACAATATTGTGAGGACCTTTGATTAGTTATGTACTTTATAAACTTAAATAATGAAAGTAGCTTAAAGACGCGTTAATCACGTGGTTCTCAACCCTAACAGAAGCAGCTTACGAAGTATTTTCAAGCGTAAGAAATAAACATTATTTGTTTATTTCACTAAGCTCGGATTAAATGGACGGATTGAGATTAACTTGACTACGAATTAATGACGCGTAAAATTAACGAAGCGTGGTCACCCTGGCTACGACTATTTTTGTTCGTAAAATAATTTTTGGTTTGAAACTTTTACATTGTGGGTAAACAGTTTTACTTGAAATAATTTGTTTTTGATGCGACTTGGTAATTATGATTGACGAGATATAGAATGCTCTGAAATATTTCAAATGATTTTTTGATTGGAGTCTGACTGGAATTCAGTGTCCGAGATTCCTTGATCGTGGCCGCAGAAGGTTGTTTTTTTATTATTGCCTTGGAAATACCGACTACTATAATATATATGTTTGTAAATTAATCATCTTAATAAAATGTTATCTCTTTTTTATTTAATAAATTTATATTTATTTATTGCACTATTAGAATCGTCTGCACATATGTAGATAGCTTCAAAAGATTTAACTTAGATATCTTACTGATAAAAAAATATGTCAATTAAGGAAATCTGAAATTTTTGAATTTTTGTTGTCCGTACGTGGGTACCTACTTAAATGCATATTTGTCAGGGTAGTGATTTCTGAAAAGATTTTATATATTTATTTAATAATATTCGGACTGTGACTTAATCAGTTAAATAATAAAACTGTTGTGATTACTGGGATGGATCGTTCCTTACCTGTAATAACGACGTTTCGTATGACATAATATTATTGAGGATAAGAGGTGCCTGGAAGACTGATGACACAAGATATCATCATACAATTTTTCAGTAAGAAGACAACACAGAAGTAACCAAGAGTAAATGTGAATATAAAACTAAAGACTAAGAAGAACTAATTACAAAGGCATTACAAGAAGCAACAAAGGGTGTGTTGTCCCTTGAATTTGAAAAGTACAAAGAGAAGAAACTTCGTCACAGATCTATGAAATTCATGACCTCAAAGTTTCTTTTTAGATGGGGTAGCACGTGTATCGAAATCGCAACTATGATCAGTAACTAACATCTGGTCACAGTGATCATAGAAGAAAGACATCAGCACATAACATAAGTCATAAAAAGAAAAATCTATTAGTAATTTAGTCTGTAGTTCTTATGAGTCACTTTTCTTAGTGAAGTACTCACGAACGCACACACACGTTACGTCTGTAAGTTCGAACGATCCACAGATCGTATGACATATCGATCTTGTTACACACATCCGCTCACTTTCCCCGAACTAAGTGGAGCGTGTAGCTATTAGCACGCGATTTCCGCCCGTCTGGGTATCATAATGTAATTATCTAACCGTACAGTTCAACTCATCGACGATTCGTACAATATATGCTTCCGTAAAATGTACTTTTGGCGTAATTTGTTTTCTTTAACCCAATTAAACCTACCGACCCATGTATGGGTACTAAGAATTTAAAAAATCTACCGTCTTTTTTTGATACGTTAAAAAAAAAATACACATATTTTTAGAAAATTTAAGAGGTACTTGTTATTTATAATGACAAGTAACATAGTAAATCAAAATATTAGCAGTTGTTATTTGCGGCCGAAAAATTGTGAATCGAAAATTGTAAAACATATCCTCAAAAAAGTAAGTTTATATTAATTTACCGTTATTAGTCTAATAAAACAGTAGTGAAACTAAAAAGTATATTACTTTAGTAATATTCATATTGTAAAGAAAATTAAGATTATCTTTATTTTTACCCTTTTAGTCAGCTGTGCATTCCATGGACCCATACATGGGTCCGTCGGCACAAATATAGTACTTTTAACTTTTTAAATGAATATAATTGTAGTTTGTTATTTTAGAATATTTTCAAAATATTGAGTGAATTAGATGTTAATAATTATCTAGCTCCATAATGCATTATATTTGAACCACTTTATAACGCAAATACTCCTGTCACAGATAGAGATTCTGAGGAAGAGAGTGCTATTACTATACATAATCTACCTAGTACTATTCTACGTGCATCGCAGAGGCTTTGTGTGCTATTTGGTATATATCTGATAAGGAAAGTGAAGACGATAACATCCCTTTGACCAGTTAACAAAAGAAATCTTTTTCATAAGCCGCTTTTTAATAAGTTAGTTCTTCGCCTTTATTCTACGTATGTCCGTAGAAAATAAGGCCTACCATTGGAGAAGTAGACACAAATAATACTAGTTTTCTAGTTTCCAACCTCTGGAAAGACCAAAAAACTAAATACGTTATAAATTACTTTAATAATTACTCAATGGCATGGTAATAAACTTTATTGGGGATTATACGAATGTAAAGAAATGTAATGTGACCATAATTAAACTGAAAAATGTTTCGTTAAAATATTTCTTTATAGTGGATATGTTTCTATACAAACTCTTGTATGTTTTGGGAAAACATATCTGACTGTGGCGGGACTGATTAAAAATGATAAATTTACTAAAATGAGGCCTCTATTTGGTTAAGTCAAAGGTATTTTTCAAGACCAAACAACGCACTTTCCACTATAAAAAACGAAGCATTTTTCTCAAATTGTCAAAATATATAATGTAAACATAGGAGACGTCGATCTTTCCAATCTGAATATAGGTCTATATCGAACTTCAAGGAATGTTAGTTTCCTCTATTCTGTAATAGCATTGAAATGGCATAACATAATGTGTGACAATATTCCGTAGTGACGGTAGAGATTTTGATCATCTCGGTTTTAGCAGGTCAGTCACAAGAGCCTTTTTAGAAAGGTTTCTCACAAAACAGCAGCTTTGGAGATTCATACAGTCTCGACCACATTGGTGATCTTATGTTAGTAATGATCTAAAATATATAAAAAACTAGCCACATTTGAGTAGAATATGACATACATTTACATCCCAAAAATATGTTTTAAAATATTACACAGTAATATTTATATATATTATCAATACCCGTTATCATAAATAAACTAATAGAAAGTTCGAAAACACAATTATTTCCATTTTTAAGCGTTTTATGTATATTTCTATTTATTAGTTAAGCGTTTACTTAAACGCAGTGCTTATGCCGACCGACCCATATATGGGTCATCAATTTTCCAGCTTTTCTACTAGTGAAATTTTTTTTTTATATTTTTCCAAAGATGCTGGGATTATAACAAACCATATATCCAAAAATCTTCTCTTTCTAAGATAAAAATAGTTTCAGGCATATCTGGGTTAAGGGTGACGGATCCTTGACAGATGGTGTGTTATACAACACACCATCTGTCAAGGACCCGGCTAAGGCTAAACAAGTGAACTTCACCTGGCAGGGCTAAGTTAATTTTATAATCAAGTATCGACGTCCTTCATGCAGTGGCGAACACGGTAGTTAAAGTTCAAGTCATTGACGCTCGAAATAAAACTAACTTTTCTATATTGTGTCTCATCTGAGGGCTGGTGATTAAGGTACCGTTAATGTAAGCGAAGAAGAAGTGCTTTAGTGCGTTACTGCGAAGCAATTGTTATTTATTTATTTAGCTGTGGTAATATCTAAATCGTCAAACATTATTCTGTACCTACCGTTATTAATAATACGAGTATATTCATAGTAGGCAGTGGTTGGTGCTTCCAATCTATGATTGGGAAGGTTAATCAACTTTGGCTAGGGAGGATAACCAAAATAAACTATCTTGAGATCTTCTTGTCTCAGAACTTCGAGCGGTATGTTAAACCTTTGGATATGACTGCATCTGCTGTCGTTAGCAGCAACTGGGCTCGCGTGGTGGGTAAAGTCCCATTCCCGTTTTCATCCATAGGGAAGTTCTATACCTGTCTTAAAGACTACGATTTAACTTCGCTTTTTTCACGAATTTACATATGATTTATTATACTCCCAGCCCAGTGAACATTGTTGGAATATAAGAATGTAAGTAAGACGTATGTGTCTTACAAACGCTTTCGGATAAAAGTTCGTTCCCTGCGGAGTCCAAAGGTGCGTAAATAAAATCATTCATGCAAGGATCGCGTCCTGGGGGAGAAATGTTCCCGGTACGCGTTGTGATATCACTATGAATTTTTGTTAAAGAGTATTTTTAGAATATTGAAGTGTCGAAAAGGGTGATGACCCTCTTGATTGTGAGGAGTCATGACATGATACTGTTGCAAAACCAGGGATATCACCTGCATGAGGCAATCATGACACCATATTCCCAATACCTTAGACAAAGAGCTTATTATCATTAGTTTGTTAATGTCCTCTTTGTTTGGGGACCAGCTGACCTTAATGTATGAACTATATCACATCCCACCAAGCGAACTCATTCTCGGTACGGTATGTTCATCCATAGGGAAGGTGAGAGAAAATTAATAGAATGATGATGTTGATGAAGAAAATAGTATTAAGCCACTGCGTATTAAATTAAATCACTATTAGTTTAACTCCAGTAGCTGTTTATCAAACATTACATCCACAAATAACCTTAGTTCAAAAAATAATTTAGAGAAGAAATACTTGTAGTAAACCTTGTAGTCAATGATTGAATGACTGTTTACAAATTCGCCATTCAAATAACTAATCCCGATTGCGTTGCTATAAGAAAAATCTCTATCATCGCACACATCCGTGAGCATTACGTTCTCGTCCCAAATATATCGTACCGATGAGTTATTGCCGTGGAAAAATAGATTCGCCAGGTGCCAATTAAAACTGTTGTCTTCTGATGTTAAATCAGATGTGATTTATCATTTTTCTATCGTTAGTTTAGTGAAATTAGTGTTATTGTTGTTAGTTGATTTGATTTTTGAAAAGATACAGCTTGTTTGAATGGCTGCTACGAATCCGAAACGAATCCGAAATATACTCTGATTTAAACATGTCAAGAGTACTTGAACGTTTTTAGAAACGTACACATTTTCTCATTTTATTCCTACAAGCTTTTGGTTCTGCATCTTTTATTTCCAATTCGCTATAGACTAAGAGAGATCTCAATAAGAAGATTTCATTGATGTCCGATCTGCGTTAAATTATCTCAAAGAATATGCTTTCAGAGATTTCTTAGTCGTTATGTATCTATTCTTGTCTCTACCCATAAGTAGAAAATGATATGTAGGAGTAGACTTAAGATGTAGGAAATATGTTTCAAGAAGTGGACAATGTTAAAACTATTTCTAATTGTGTATTACTCAAACTAAGGGTCAGTAACAGGCATTTTTAAGTCCCTATTTTCAGAAGGTTAAAGTTGATATTGGTTGTATAATTTTTGAGCTACATATAGTTCCTTAATTTTACATAAGACGGTGAATTTATCAAAATGAAATTATAACATAAGAGCGTCGTTATATTCGATTGAAATATCTTAAGATCATCTAAAGAAGGCAGGAAAGGGCTGACCAAAAAAAGTCTTGGGATAAGTTATCCATAAAATATTAGTATCACTTTCTAGTACAGCTTAGGCTCAGTTTCACTGACGTAATGGATTGGATTTTTCAAATCATGCCATTTCCCAAGTGACGAAACAGTTCCCGATTTTATAGTTCCATATATAGGTGTATCAAAAAGTCATCTATAGTAGGGATGTCACAAAGAAAAATATCAATTTTTATTAGTTTTCTTTAATAATCTTGAAAAGAATTGCACTAAAAATAAAAGATCGATCTTAACATCACCTATTCGCTTCCCACAAAAAGTATACCAGTTTCGTGAAAGTCATTACTTTGGGGTATCCTCGTGGCTCTAAACCACTCCCAATTATGCTCGGCTTGCTGAAGATAGGAATTCGAGGGCGGAAGATTCCTATTGTCAACTTATTTCAAACTAGCTTTCCGCCCGCGGCTTCGCCCGCGTGGAATTCGGTTATATTGCGGTATAAAGCACAACTATAAGAAAACTTCTCATTCCCACGGAAAAATCTAAGAAGCGCGATGTAACGCTGGTACAATTAGTTGTTAAACCAAAACTGAATGGTACACTATATTATATGTTTTCCCTTGTGGAGCAAAAACATGCAGATTTTGGGCACTGGAAACCCGGGAACACGCTACATAGAGCTGACCATGCGAAAAACAATGTTTTTCCAAGTGTACTCCAGCAACCCTTAGAGTTTGGCCTTGTGCTTTATTAATGGTCATTGCAAATGAAACCCTTATAGGAAATTGAAGTCTTTTAAATTGAAATGGGAGGTCTGGTGGAATAATCGGAATGAGTCATTTAGTGAATCATTTAGCTTCAAAATTTACATGTTCATTTTCGTTTGCAACATATAAGTAGATGTAAAAAAAACAGTTTAGACGATAAAACAAATTGTACGTCATCCCTCGGGAATTCCTCATTTTTGGGGATTCATTATCGTATCATTTAGCTTCTAAATTTACATGTTTATATTCGTTTGCAATATTTTACCTTGTTTTAAACGACACACAACGCCATCTACAATCCATTCATCAAGCAAACAATATTTTTGTTTTTCCTCGGGAATATCATTTTTTTTCCAGGATAAAAAGTACCCTATTATTTAATCCGGACTTTTATCTTTACGTCTGCAAAATTTCAAAGCAATCGGTTCAGTAGTTACGGCGTGATAGCGGAACAAACAAACAAACAAACTCACTTTCCGATTTATAATATTAGTAAGGATATATTGTACGAGGGTGACCTGAATAGTTTCCGGAATCGGCAAGAGATGGCGTGCGAAACATAAATTTGGCATATTGTCGGGCAACCCTAATCTATTTTATGACAGCTGTCAAATTTTCAGACAGCTACTGTCGTTAGTTGTTGTTTACGAACGTGTTTTGTGTAGCAAATCGGGCGGTTTTGTAAAAATGGATAAAATCGAATTTCGAGCGGTGATAAAACACTTTTGGATAGCTGGGAAAACGGCCACGGAAATTCGCAATATTTTGCAGGAGGTTCATGGTGCATCTACTCCATCATTTTCCACCATCAGTTTCTGGGTGAGCGAGTTCAAACGTGGTCGCACAAGCACAAGTGACGAACCCCGCAGTGGCCGCCCAAAAACCGCTACCAACGATGAAATGGTCGACAAAGTTCATGATGTCGTATTAGCCGATCGTCGATTAAAGTTGAAAGAGATAGCAGAGACTATAGGCATCTCAGAAGAACGCGTTGGCTACATCTTGCATGAAATTTTGGGTATGAAAAAGCTTTCGGCGCGATGGGTACCGCGTTTGCTCACACCGGAGCAAAAGCGAAATCGAGTGACCATTTCCGAGGAGTGTCTGGCCATGATTGAACGAAATCCAAAGGATTTCTTCATGCGTTTCGTAACTGTGGATGAGACATGGATCCACCACTACATTCCGGAGACCAAGGTACAGTCCAAACAGTGGACTTTTAAGGGCGAATCGGCTCCGAAGAAGGCAAAGACCGTCCCATCGGCCGGAAAGGTCATGGCGACCATTTTTTGGGATTCCCGTGGAGTGATTCTCATCGACTATCTGGAGAAGGGAAGAACGATAACAGGGCAATACTACAGCGATTTATTGACCCGATTCGATGCAGTATTGAAGGAGAAACGGCCTCGTTTGCAGCGGAAGAAAGTGCTCTTTCACCACGATAATGCACCGGCTCATTCATCCCGCATCGTCGCGTCCAAATTGACTGAATTGCGCTACGAATTACTGCCTCATGCCCCATATTCACCAGATCTAGCCCCCAGCGACTTTTTCCTATTCCCAAACCTAAAAAAATCGCTGGCAGGAAACAGATTTGGCTCAAATGAGGAGGTCATCACCGCTACTGATGCTTATTTTGCAGCCCTTGAAACATCCTACTTTTCTGACGGCTTGAAGAGACTGGAGCACCGTTTGAAAAAGTGTATTGATCTTCGAGGAGACTATGTCGAAAAATAAAAATATAAAACCAGACAAATACCGTCTTCTTCTTGCCTATTCCGGAAACTTTGCAGGTTGCCCTCGTATGTTTAACTCAGAAAAATTGTTTCGCATAATAAATAGTTACTAAAATATTTTTGAATAGTATTCTAAACTAAATATTTTTAATGCTTTTCACTGTAAGTGCATGTTTCTGCATTAAGATACTAACTTGCATTTTATTTTATTCATCTTGACAGAATGCCTAAGGTAATACCACCTATTTACCGCCGGGTATAGGTTGACGGCACAACGTTTTGTGTCGGAAGATAATGATTATATTTCAATGATAAATAATTCTTTCCATATCTAAATCAGCAGCCATTGTCGAACTGGGTGTCAAGTAGAATTACATTTTTGATAACGGCCCAACCCTGGCAAAAGCACACGTAAACCATAAAACGACTAACTGATCGTAACGCATTTTAAACTTAGTCCCGTCGTCGGAAAGGCTCAGTTTATTTTGGATATTTATTTCCCGCCTTCTTTTACGGCAAATTTACTGTTCCGTCGCTTTTATCTCGCCGTTTTTTGAATAACGTTCTGCGTTTGCAGAACACATTTAACTCGCTTATGTATTGCTGTTAAGAATGACTGACTTGAGCAATTATTAACTTCCTCGACCAAAATTATTTTGACATTGTTTCGAAATAAGACAGTATGCGGACAAAATGTTGAAATAAGAGAGTATAACAAAAGAAGCTGATACACTCGTTAAATGGAAATCTGAAACAACGACGATACCACAACACTCATTTCAGAGCCCATATCGAAAAGTTACTTTTCTAAATTGACCGGCCCGGGGCTTCTGAAGGGCACCACCATAAAAACCGGCAAGCCACTTTACTACAGATGTCTATTGATGGCTAAGTTCTATATTTCAAATATTTTGATATTGTAAACGATCGGTTTCAATAAAAAGAAAACGTTGCTTGTTCCTAATCTATAATCACGTTAGGTATATCGATGTTGAACGTCTTGACAGTCAAGACACATAATACCTATTTAATACTGACTGTACTCTAAACGGTAGGCAGGGCCGTCTTAAACTTATTGAAGGCCCTGGGCATATAAGAATAATGGGGCGCCTGTGACTTTGACAGAACACTTTTTTATTACTAGAATAGACAATGAAAGTAGATAAACAAGGTTTCGGTTTTTTTAATTGATAGTCAATAGATAAATAGATAATCTTTAATTTAAATGGAGCGATTCTCACATATTTAAAATTATCTAAGCATGCTGAAATTCGATAGCCTTATTTTGGGCGAGAGTAGAGTAGCTTCGCGCATGCAAAAGCTAATAAGCAAGACGATAATATAGTCCCTAATTAAAGTTCGATTTACTCTAATTAAATAAGTTTTTCAGTAATAAATGTCGGTATTGGTTTAGTAATCTCGCAGGAACTAGGGGGCCCCTATCGATCGCGGGGCCCTGGTCATTTGCCCAGAGTGCCCCTTGGGAAAAAGGGGTCTGACGGTAGGTTAATCTCCGTAGAAAAATAACTTCGAATTAAGGTTTGATATCTTTTAAAAAGTATACAATTTTTTAAGATTGTCTCGTTTTCTCGTTTTGATGTATAGTTGATTTAGATAAAGAGGAGGCCAAAAAAGAGTATATAATTATAACACGACAGTACATGCTGCACATTGACGTTTTGTTCGACCAATCTTTTGTCATTTTGATACAGATCATTTCATTTTACGAGTGTATTGCTTAATGTACTGTCGTCTGTACTGTTTTTTTCTGCAGATGATGATAAACTCATCAAAACCTGTAAATATTAGGTTTATGTCACACAGTTTTTTTTTCACAATATAGATTAGCTTTAAGACGATGAAAACATTGACTTCAAAATTGTTTATCTAAAATATTGTGCTAGACATTTTTCGTATTTCAAGGCATAATTTGAAACAGCAAACGCCACACTGCGGGGACCCAATACAAACAAATTTATTCAATATACAAAGGTGACCATGCTTAAGTTGTCGAGGTGTTGCTTTGGGTCATCGTCTCATCGTACATATTTAATTTAAACCTAATGGTAAATATAGTGTTGAAGTAACGATCGTAGTGTTTTTATTTAATTTTTTGCATTCACAATGTAATATTTCTATAAGATATAAAATACGTGTGTAAAAAACAACCACGCCTCCGAGCCCTCAGATGGGATTCGAACCCACGACCTTTCGCAATCCGGGCGACTGCTCTGACCGCTGAGCTACCGAGACGCTGGCAAACGTGTCGAATTTTACAAACGTATTCCAACTTCTACTATGAGCTAGTATCGTTCCACCAATGTTGAACGCTAACTACCTTCAACATTGAAAGTAATATTTTTACAAATATTAAACAATCAATTAAGATGGAACCAGCTATAATTATGTTTTTATTTAATTTTTTTGCATTCACAATGTAATATTTCTATAAGATATAAAATACGTGTGTAAAAAACAACCACGCCTCCGAGCCCTCAGATGGGATTCGAACCCACGACCTTTCGCAATCCGGGCGACTGCTCTGACCGCTGAGCTACCGAGACGCTGGCAAACGTGTCGAATTTTACAAACGTATTCCAACTTCTACTATGAGCTAGTATCGTTCCACCAATGTTGAACGCTAACTACCTTCAACATTGAAAGTAATATTTTTACAAATATTAAACAATCAATTAAGATGGAACCAGCTATAATTATGTTTTTATTTAATTTTTTGCATTCACAATGTAATATTTCTATAAGATATAAAATACGTGTGTAAAAAACAACCACGCCTCCGAGCCCTCAGATGGGATTCGAACCCACGACCTTTCGCAATCCGGGCGACTGCTCTGACCGCTGAGCTACCGAGACGCTGGCAAACGTGTCGAATTTTACAAACGTATTCCAACTTCTACTATGAGCTAGTATCGTTCCACCAATGTTGAACGCTAACTACCTTCAACATTGAAAGTAATATTGAAAATAATTGAAAGTAAATACTTTCAATGTTGAAGGTAGTTAGCGTTCAACATTGGTGGAACGATACTAGCTCATAGTAGAAGTTGGAATACGTTTGTAAAATTCGACACGTTTGCCAGCGTCTCGGTAGCTCAGCGGTCAGAGCAGTCGCCCGGATTGCGAAAGGTCGTGGGTTCGAATCCCATCTGAGGGCTCGGAGGCGTGGTTGTTTTTTTACACACGTATTTTATATCTTATAGAAATATTACATTGTGAATGCAAAAAATTAAATAAAAACATAATTATAGCTGGTTCCATCTTAATTGATTGTTTAATATTTGTAAAAATATTACTTTCAATGTTGAAGGTAGTTAGCGTTCAACATTGGTGGAACGATACTAGCTCATAGTAGAAGTTGGAATACGTTTGTAAAATTCGACACGTTTGCCAGCGTCTCGGTAGCTCAGCGGTCAGAGCAGTCGCCCGGATTGCGAAAGGTCGTGGGTTCGAATCCCATCTGAGGGCTCGGAGGCGTGGTTGTTTTTTACACACGTATTTTATATCTTATAGAAATATTACATTGTGAATGCAAAAAATTAAATAAAAACATAATTATAGCTGGTTCCATCTTAATTGATTGTTTAATATTTGTAAAAATATTACTTTCAATGTTGAAGGTAGTTAGCGTTCAACATTGGTGGAACGATACTAGCTCATAGTAGAAGTTGGAATACGTTTGTAAAATTCGACACGTTTGCCAGCGTCTCGGTAGCTCAGCGGTCAGAGCAGTCGCCCGGATTGCGAAAGGTCGTGGGTTCGAATCCCATCTGAGGGCTCGGAGGCGTGGTTGTTTTTTACACACGTATTTTATATCTTATAGAAATATTACATTGTGAATGCAAAAAATTAAATAAAAACATAATTATAGCTGGTTCCATCTTAATTGATTGTTTAATATTTGTAAAAATATTACTTTCAATGTTGAAGGTAGTTAGCGTTCAACATTGGTGGAACGATACTAGCTCATAGTAGAAGTTGGAATACGTTTGTAAAATTCGACACGTTTGCCAGCGTCTCGGTAGCTCAGCGGTCAGAGCAGTCGCCCGGATTGCGAAAGGTCGTGGGTTCGAATCCCATCTGAGGGCTCGGAGGCGTGGTTGTTTTTTACACACGTATTTTATATCTTAACGATCGTAGTGTTCCACACGAACAAGATTCAGAAAGATTCATGTTAAAATAAACTTCAAATTAAAGTTACTCAATTTTAATTGTTTTTATCGAGTCTGGATAATTTTACGCAGTTTTTGCAGCAACCAAATCAGTAATAATTACAATAGGTATGTCGGTACAGTTGAACCGAGAATTTTCACTTTTTGGGAAGTGTAATTATAGTCTAATCGAAAATTTTGCTTTGTTTTTCAGAAGTCAATCAAAAACAGACCAGTTTGGTTATAATTTAGATTGGTATGAGATCAATTTTACATTTATACTAGATGGCTAGGATAAAATAGGTAAACCTAGTTTGGTTTAAGTTATTATTAAAGTCCTTTGTTGACAAAGGATTATCCATTGTAAAACTTAATTGTGGTAACCCCCACATCATAACCGTTTATACCGAGTGGCCACAGTGTTTGCCCCCATTCCGATTCCAATCTATCCCCCATTTAATAAGCTTTAGCGAGAACCTCCACAAACATAGGCTCTCTCGCTCGCTCGCTTATGCAAACCTAGCGAAAGAGATTTATCGATTTGGAAGATGATTGCAAAAGTTCCACAAAAATGTTTACTTTATAAATTTAAAAGTTCATCTTAACGTGTTATTTTATGAAGTACTTTTTTTGCTTCAGCTGAACCGGAATAAGAAGATCCGTTCTGCTGTTCACTGTATGATAAGTCATGATATTAGGCATAAAAAATATAATAAAATAAATTTGTTATCGAACGTTAGATTATGTCGTTGCTTAGAGAATTTTAAGTGCTTAAATTAATTTTAAAAGACGGCAGCCACGATATAACATGTACCTAATATTTCATCATATGGTATATCTAATATAGATCTTCTTTATCACACTCAGATAAGTTACATTAATATATCTAAAGATAGCTATAGCGTTCCATTTATAGTGGCGGAATAAAAAGGTTTGTCAATTTTATGTTAATTCGTTTGACGTATCATAAATAGACTTTTATAAAACTTTATTACATACTATTTTCCTGCATAAAAAGTTAGATTTCACAGATTTGTCATAATCAAATTGATCCAGATCAAAGATGGATGACTATTTATCTCCTCTAAAGAAGGTTTTGATCCGCAGTTTTGGTTGAGAACTAAGCTACTGTCACTATGTACCTATTTGTAAATTTTATAAATCATAATTTGTTTTATTTTGCTAACTTATATGTTGACACAAATGATTCTTGTACTAATAAGAACCGTTATATTCCGTAAGTGCACCATTCAGAGCTTATCAGCATATATTTTCGTTTGGTGTAGCTAATGATTCAGGAAAAATAATAAAGAAAAGATTATTTTTCGCCCATTGTGATTGTCCGTGGTAGTTAAGCAATATTTTAATCTCAAGATAAAATGCTATCGAGGAAAATGTATAGATACAGATGCCTGATGCTCGACATTATTTTATCAGCGCTCAAAATTTCCCCGTTTATAATTTTAATAGGCTATAAAATTTTAATTATTAATAGTGAGATTGTCAGCGACTTCGTTCGCGAAGAATTAAGTTATAGCGCACTTAATTAAATTTTTGAATGCAACTATTTTTCATCCCGTTTTGAAGCATATTTCCTTTGTCATTGTTCAAGCAATCATTATATGAAAGAAGAACCTGTTTCCATAAAAAACTGCCCATCCCTGTAGGTTGGCCATCAATTAAAAATTCTACAAAAGTTTCATTAGCCTAATTTTTACAGCTGTCAGCAATGTCAGCTAAATTAGTAAAACCTCGCAATGACCAACTCATATGTTCTGTCACTGGCTTCGTATTTAGTTATTAAAGGACCATTAAAATAAATGACTTTAATCTAGGTGTCTACTAGATTCTTCTTATTGGAAATCAAAAATTAATAATAGTGTACATTTTACTTAATGTTGTTACCAGAATATAATACGGGATCAGGTACAGGCAAAAATAAAACCCAAGTATTATTGACCTGAATGGTGTCGGGTTGAAAACCTTGTTTTCTTTTTCCAGCAACACAATTATAACAGTTAGTTAAAAAGACGTAAAGTTCAACCAAGGGTTGGCACGGGTTGCTACCTGAACCCTTGAGCAACAGTCAATACGAAAAGCGAAAGACAGAAGACAATTCACAGTCTAAGCCTCTTAAAATATACGTATTCTGTAGTCTGAGCAGAGTGAAATTATCATACTAGATTCTAGTGCAACACTCGTCAAAATTTTGTACAACTGAACTGTTCAATTAAGATTAATTGTTTTAACAATTGCTTCACGCGACACATACATTGTTTGTGTTAAGTTTAGAAGCTAAAATAGGTTCTATATAGTTCATAGTATTTATACGTCCTAAAGTTTTCATGTTAACAAAAATGTGGCATGTGTTGGAAAACTACATCCGATTTTATCAATTTATTCCACATCTATTGTGATTTAACCGCTCTGATGATATGACGAAGCATTTACAAAGATAGTTTTATTTTAAAGATAGAACCTTTTTTTCACAAAGCCTCTTTCAAAATTAATTTGTTAGTGCTAATGAAGCTTATATTAAAACCGAATAATCACATAAAATAGGTGATTTTATTGTAATACATAAGTGTAACTGATGGACCCAAAATCGGGGTTTTCCTTTCATTGAAACCGGTTTAGCTGTATTCCTATGAAGATGTAATAAACATGCAGACAGATAGTTACTTTCACAATTAAAATATTAGTATGGAATCTTGATTGTGTGATTAATTTGGAAAATAAAGTGATACTTAGTATAAAAACTAATTTTATGTGTTTAAGCCTTTTTTTTGTCATATAAAAATATTTTTAATGTAAAGTAAAGACTAATAAGTCTCTACCGAAAGAAAGGGCCAGGTTCAATCCTTGTCTAAGACAAAAATCGGAATTTTACTTTAACTAGGGATTCATGGGAATACTACAAGATAAAATGCGACAACCAGTTACCATAAACACTAAATAGACGAAACAAACGACTTTCATACAATTAAATTTTCACCAAACTGGATATAAAGCAGTTATTAACTTTACTGAACAGTCCAGACATGAATTTCTCGTATCAACTCCCCTAAGTTCAAATGTACGCCACACAACTTGTGCCTATTGCAGTCTAAGTTTACAACTAATATAATTGGACGTCACTGACATTGCTTAACTGTGCTCAGCTTAGGAAGTGGTTACTAAGTGTTTCTATCACTAGCAACATTCTTGACCTGAAAACGACACGTATACTAAAAGAGAGGCAGATTTTAAAAGTGTTTTTTATCTGTGCAAGGTAATTTCCGAATTAAATTTAAATAAGTCTTCCATCATTTTAAAAGTACAATATTCCTGATAGATATATTAAATTTGAATTTTAAGGCAAGACAGCATCACATACTGGTTGTGCGAGCGATTCAAAATTAGTGGACTGTATTACGGTATGAGAAAATTAATGTCGACAACAAATATGAGAGGAAGATGAAGGGGGCACGATACCTTGACCGCCACGTGATGTGAGATGCTAGAGGCGGCCGGGGTCATCCCTGGGCTTTGCTGTTCCTTATTGTTACGCACACAAAGATACCATCACATAAAACTATAGTTTGTTGTAGGAGTTTGCGGATAGGCCACTTTTCTAATTTAATATTACGGAACTCCACCCGCACGAGCGGCCATCAGTCGACTTTTTCGCCTTTTTTTGTCTGCATGTTGGCCACATTGCGGTATGATTTGCCACCAATAGATGGCGCGGTCGTCTCGCTCTTCCATATGTGTGATAAGGTATGTGCGAAGGGAAAATGGAATAAATAGAGGTGAGACTAGGAGTGTCGACCAAACTAATACAAAACATGCAAATAGATAACTTGGCAGATTTGAATTTAATACTGGCGCCACCACATACATTGTTATGAACCCAAGTTAAAAGCCTAAAGCACTTGTGTTATCGAATTCAGAAACATTGGACGTACCGCAACACCCGTAGTATAAAAAGTTCCTTATAGAAATTGACCCATCCGGATATCCAACCCAGGACCTCGGAGTGGCGTAACCATGAATAACGGTATACGAGCCATTCGATCACGGAGGTCGTCGTATAAATTATGTTTTATCTAAGCCAAATCGGAGAGATTCGCTAATGCAACTGCTACTACTAAGACAGTTTTTTGTCCTAACTAGAGTTATTTTATGGCAAAGTTGACAAAAAATACTGTAAAGAAAATTTCTTGAATAAACTCATCTTAGGCGAACATTTGATTTCAAAGCAAACTAATTACGCTACGAAAGCTTCACCAGTCCTGTTGAATTTAATTAAGTTTATTTCTATTCTATTAGGTAACGAGAAAGTCATTAATCAAATTTAAAAATTTATAAAATAAACAAATTTGAATCCAGACAAATGTTCTAGGCGTGGTAGGTGGCGTACACAGCATATCTGTAGTTTAATTTTATTCCATCGACGTTTAACCCAGCCCAAGTGGAATCTAAAACTCAACCATTTCTTTTTATATTTCTTAGAATGTTTTGAGTACTTATTTCATGAATATTTTAAGGAGAAGCCCAAATCAATAACGGTGTTCTATTTTCCTTCTAACCATAGAATTAAATAGATAAAATTAGGCCTGTATTATGGATACTAGGGTAATGGATAGATAATTAAATTATACATAAATAAGTAGTATCTATAGGTATAAATATATATAAATAGCTATGACCCATCTACAAATGCTCGTATTTAGCACACAGCCTCGAACCTAGGACTGTTTAGTTTCAAAGGTAGAGTTGCTCATGCTTGGCCAAACCGGTCGTCTTTGAGAAATACCTCCTCATAATAATGATTGAATATTCTAATGATGGTAAAGTTTTTTTTTAAAATAGTTTTGATTAGTAATATTAGTATTAGTAGTAAAACATAATATTAAAAACTTGAAGTGATTTTTCCATTAAAAATATTTCTGAAAAAGTTTATCATTAATTTACGACAGAAAATTTGCTCTTCTAATAATTGAGGCTTATTTGAAACCATTATTATAATGTCACAAAGGAATAGATTTGAATCACTTACCTAAATTCGCATTACTGAAAGATTTTTTGTATAAAAACAGCTGATTTTTCTCTCTTGACATGTCTCAAATGTATCGAACTCTTTCCAGTTAACAACAAAAGTCGAAAGGTTGTTGGTATCTAATGAAACGCATCTGGGAGAGTACCTTCTACATTTTGACGAGGGTCGGGTGGCAGCTTCTGGCTAGTCATTCATTCACTCATTCATTTCTATAGAGCAGTTTTCGTCAATGTACTCATTTGAATTGTGACCCGTTTACAATTTCCTGTTCGTCTGTCAGTACATAATTATCCATCAGTTTTTTTGAGAAATTACATAATTACTATATTGACATAGTTAGTTAGTTAGTTAGTTTTACGGGGCATTTTCCGCACTTAGCCTCCTGATTGGGCCATTGTACGTGATTGAGTATTCTTCTTTTACTCCAGCCATCCTAGTCCATCCCAGAAAGCGAGTAGCCTTTTCAGGTTACTGCAAGCTTCCGGTAGTGATTTTGGAGACTGGAGAAAGTGTGCCCGTTGATCAGCCACACTCCTGCACTCCAAGAGCACGTGATGTGGCGTTTCCTCCGCCTCCATGCAGCCTCTGCATAGAGGGCTGTCTGTCACACCTATGGTAAATAGGTGTTTATTCAGAGGACTGTGTCCGGTTATAGTACCTAGTACTTTACGGATTTCGTCCCTGTTTAGTCTGGTGAGGTTGCGGGCAAGCTTTTTCGAAGCCACCGGAATGGCATTCTTCGTTTGCCTACAGCCTACACTATTGTTCCATTCTGTTTGGTGGTTTTCCTCTGTTTTTTTACGCAGCCATGTTCTAACTTGTGCCATGGGTATAGGCAGTAATAGTTCATCTGCCGCGTCGTTGCCTAATGAGTTGCTATGTCCTTTGATCCATTGCAAAGTTACACTATTTGTGTTTGCAATGGACTGGAGTGTGTTGTGACATTCCAGTACTAGGACAGATGTTATGGTGTTGCTTTGCAGAGCTTGAAGTACGGATGCACTGTCGGAGACGATTTTGATATTATGGTCTCTGACATCTCTGGCTGCAACCGCCTGTGCAGCTTTGGTGATGCCTATACATTCTGCTTGGAATATAGTGTTGAGTTTATCTAAGGTGGTCGAGATTTTGATATTTAGGTCGTTCGAGAAGACACCAGCTCCAGTGCCTTGTGAGGTTTTGGAACCGTCTGTGTATATCCTTACTTCACTTGTGCCAGAGTTATCATCTTTTTCTGCTGTAAGTTGGATATTGTATCTTCGATCGAAAACATGATGACACTGTATACTGTCCGTAGGTGCCTCAAAGAGTGGGTTTTCCTTTAAAATATCCTTTAGAACAGTTGAGTGTGGTGTTTCTATGTTTTGTTTCCATAGTCCATTTGCTCTTAATCTAAGTGCGGCCGCCTGTGCCTCTTCTTGGATAGCAAGGTGTAAGGGTCTTAGATTGAGCAAGTATTCAAGGGCGATTGATGGAGTGGTTCTCATGCATCCAGTCGCCGCAATGCTTGCTAAGCGTTGTAGGCTTTGGAGTTTTGTTTTTACTGTGGCCAGTTGTGTTCTGGGCCACCATACAACTGAGCCGTAGGTTATGGATGGCTTGATAACTGAAGTGTACAGCCAAAGTGTTATTTTTGGGTTGAGACCCCATTTTTTACCAATTAGTCTCTTACACTGATAAAAAGCTATGCAGGCCTTCTTAGTCTTATTTTCGATATGACTCGCCCAGTTCAATTTGTTGTCAAGGATAACGCCCAGATATTTTACTTGTGTTGATAGGGAGAGTTTGGTGTTGAAAAAGTTGGGTAGTTGAAGTTGCGGTAACTTCCTTTTATTGGTGAAAAGGATAAGTTCTGTTTTTCTCGGGTTTACTGATAACTTGTGATCATCACACCATTCTTCCACAATTCGGAGAGCTGAACGCATTTCCTTACATAGTATGTTTTCTGCGTTCCCGCTTATGAGAATGGTGAGGTCGTCAGCATAACCGATGGTTGTGTAGCCTTGTTTATTTAATCTTCTAATGAGACTGTCCACTACTAGGTTCCACAGAAGTGGTGATAGAACTCCCCCTTGTGGGCATCCTCTGACCACTCTTGCTCTAGTTGTGGTATTCATTTCTATTTGTACCGCCCTTTTGCTGATGAGCTCGGTAATCCAGTTTGTTAATACTGGTTCCACCTTGTATCTTTGTAGGGCCTGGTTAATGCTATTGTGTGTAGTTTTATCGAAAGCTCCTTCTATGTCAATGAAGACAGCTAGAGTTGACGATTTGTTTGTGATGGCTGATTCTATCTTGTGCACTACCATGTGTAGGGCCGATTCAGTTGATCTGCCTTTCCTGTATGCGTGTTGTTGAGGATGCAGTGGTTTTCTCTTTAAGACTCCATCTCGTAGATGAAGATCTACTAGTCTTTCCAGCGTTTTAAGTAGGAATGACGTTAGACTGATGGGTCTGAAGGATTTAGCTTGTGTGTAGTCGTCCTTTCCAGGTTTTGGTAAGAATACTACTTTAGCTTCCCTCCATGCTATAGGTACGTATTTGAAGGCTATGCACGCCCTGTATATTGGTACTAAGTACTTTGTTATTTGACTGATTTGCCATTGTAGTAATCCTGGAAAGATTCCATCCAGCCCCGCGGATTTAAACGATTTGAAGCTTTTTAGGGCCCACGTTACTTTATCTGCGGTTACTATCTTGTTTGCAGTTTCCCATTCCTGGGATGTTGGTGTGTTGTAATGCTCATTTAACCAGTCAGAGTCTGATGAAATGAGACAGCCAGGAAAGTGTGTCTCAAGCAGTACTTCATTGGTTTCATCATCTGAATTCGTGTAAGTGCCGTCGGCTTTTTTGAGGGAGCCCAGGAGATTAAGGTCACCTTTTGCTAGGATTTTCTTTAACCTCGCGGCTTGGTTTATTGAGTTGATGCTACTACAAAAAGTACGCCATCCTTCTCTGCTACGGAATCTAATGCGTTTCTTGTAGTGTTTTTGGGCAAGTTTATAGTTGTCCCAGTCTTCTTCAGTTCTAGTGTTTTTGGCTCGATTAAAAAGTGCCCTAAGTTCCCTACGTAGACGTTCAAGCTCAGGCCTCCACCAGGAACTTTTGTCTGGAGCTTTGGGTACTACTTCAGGACACGCTGATTCGTAACTTTTTAAAAGAGCTGTGGTTATAAGTTGTATATTGATGTCTATGTTTTTTGTACTAAGTGTCATGTCTGTCAGATGTGTCTCACTTAGTGTTTTGGTAAGTAAGTGTTAGCAACTACACTGGAATACCTTATTGTTAACATTTTATTGTTTTAAAATTATAAATTAGCTGTTCGGCTTGATTAAATTGTTTAAGATTGATCCATTAAAAGTTGTTAAACGATGACTCTCGTACGGCCGCCATCTTGTTGTTTACGTCTGCTTTGAGAGTATATAAATGGCGCAACAGCCGTCCGAGCGTCATTCGTTGTGTTAACGTCGCCTTGAGCACATCGTGAAGGTATGTAACTCTTTGTATATAAATATTCTGGTGAGCATTGTAAGTCTTACTAAGTTGATGTTAAAGATTTAAAGTTATTTACATGATGAGATATTGTATTGGAATTATAAGTTAAATTTAGAGTGCAGGTTTTAATTATCCCGAATAAATCCATTAAATTACATAATTCATTATTTTTACTTCACATCCTAGCTAGTCTGTGAATAGGGTCGTTAACATAAGTTTATAAACTTTGGTATATCTGTTTTACGGGGGTTACGGTATCGGACAGGATCAGCCGGCTTATATTTTATTTGAAAGCATATGCGGCGGTGGTCCGCAAAGGATGGTTCTTTTGATACGTGCCATCCTTTGATTTGGTCCGCCGCGGCGTTAGTAGCTAGCGAGATATCAACGATTGTTTGGTACCTTGAACTTACAAAAGTGGGTTCCTTACCTCTGTTCATAATGTTAAGGTTTGTTTGCAATAAATATTCGGTTAAAGACTCACCCCTTTTGTTTACTTCCTCACTTCCCCACAGCGGGTGATGTGCGTTGCTGTCTGCGGAGATGATTATGTCCCAGGCATGTGTGTCACAGTGCTGTACCAGCTCTGCCAGTTCCTTTGGAGGCACTTCGCCTTCATACGGCATGTACACTGAAGCTAACACTAGGACTGTTTGTCTATCTGTAATGATTTTCACGGCAGTGAGGTCTCTAGAACAGAATTGGTTAAGTAAAGTTGCTGTTATAGTTTTAGGCATGTAAATACAGGTCCTTGGCTTTGCAATAGAGGTGCTCAGCAGTAACTTACCTCCGATGTTGTTTAGACCGCAGACTCTGTCATTTCTGATCCAAGGCTCTTGGATTAGAGCGACGGTCTTGTTGTCGACCTCCAGCACTCTGCGTAAAGTGGCCGCCGCTATTTGTTTGTGCTGGAGGTTTGTTTGTATGATGGTAAGGGAATTAGGGGCTGCGGAGGACGTCATCTTCGTCGCTAGTCCCTGCATCCCTTTCTAGTGGTGGATTCGACCCCACCTCGCTCTGACCCTGTTGGGGAGCTGAGGTGGTCGGCTTCGGAGTGGATGACCGTTCTGCCGTGGTTTCGCCCATCACTGCTGGTTTTTCTTCGCCCGTAGCCTCTTCTTCTGTGTGGAAGAAGCGGATGTATCCGCTTCCCGACATGTGAGCTACGCGGCGGTCTCTATCCAGGATTGTTGCCCTTTGGTCTCCCGGGATACCCAGGATAAGGTGAACTACCTTGTCCTCCTCACCGGACTTCTCATCAACCGTCATGTCGTAGCACTGCCAGGAATCGACTTTGTACCAGGGGTTCTGGGCACAAAGGACTCTCTGCAGTGTCTCGGCATCGGTGATGCGTGTGTGAATGAGAAGCCCTGCCTTGAGCTTCTTCTGTAGTTCCGACTGTTTGATAACAGCCAGAGTGGTGCCGGGTATCGGTGATGTTATGTCTTTCACAGCGTTTTCCAGCCAGCTTAAAGCGTTCGCATCCTCACACCACATCGCTAGTACCCCATCCATAAGGAAGGGTCGTCCACGGAAAGATGGAGCTTGCGCGCTTGGAGACGGTGGAGACAGTACCGCTTGAAGGATACTATCGTCGATAGTTCTCCTAAGCTGGTCTGCCTGGCACTGCGAGAGATCCCTCGGCGGGACAGTGATGACCGCTACTCTGAGATGCGATTGTATCGCATCTACATAGCTGACTGTCCGCTTCGGTTTCGCGTCGGTTTTCGCGCGTTTGGCTTCCCCTCTGGGTGATCGAGTGTCGTCCAGACGCTTCGTTGAAACTCGCTCGTCCGAACGGCTCCCGGTCCCAGGACGTTCCTTTTCAGGAGCTGTGGGTGCCGTCGCAGCAGTCCGCCGACCGCGGTGACCCCTCGGAGTTCGTCTCTTTTTCGTCGGCTGGTTGGGTGGTGGCGGTGGTGGTAGTGTCGTGTCATCTTGTGCCTTCGACGCCTCTTTCGAGGTGGATGGCACAGGGTCGCGCTGCGTTGCCGCTGCTGCGTTCTCTGACACGGTCGGTACGGTCTGGTGTCGTTGAAGGGCCTCCCTTCTCGCGCGCCTGTTGGGGCGACTGCGTCCAGGTCGGTCCTTCTTTTTGTCTGTCGCTGTCAGGTCATCTGAAGCTGTCGAGGCTCTGTTTGCGCTCCTTTTGCAAGGGCGCTTATGAGCTGCTAGGCTCCATTTTGTCGTGGTGGTCGTGTCCAGTGTCGTCGTAGTCGTTGTCATTGTGAGAGTCGATGGGATCGCCTCTGCGAGACTGGACATGTCGAGTCTTGAGTTGCACAAATGTGTGTTCCCCCAGAATACGAGGAACAGACTGAGCTGGGCTCAGTGAGGGATTCTCCACGATTCGTGGTACCCTCCTGGGGTAGTTTCTTTTTACCTTGTGCTTTCATGTTTTGGGCAGAAGAAAAATTGAATACCCACACTACTCTGGCCCTCGGTAGTGTGGTTTGGATGGGATTTTGGATAGAGGGTGTAGGGTGGGAGGAGTAGGGATGGGCAGGGGGTAGGAGTAAAAGAGGGGGGGGGATGGGGAGACCACTCGGTGGGTGGGAAGTTCCACACAGAGTGCACTGGGAGAGCAAGTGTGGGATGTTGGGTAGGGAAAGTTGGGTAAGGGAAACAAGGATGGGGTGGGGGAGAGGGGTAGGGAAGACCACTCGGCAGGTGGGGAGTGCCGTACCGAGTCCACCGGGCTCGATTCCGCTCACTGTCCATCATGGATGCTCAGTGATAGAAACGGGCCTTTCATCACTGTAGAACCTTAGCCGTCAACACCAGATGTCCACACAAGCGGTGGGCATTTGTTGTTGCCGTTGCCCGGAGTGTGCCACTAGGAGGCTTTCTGACTGACACCCCCTATATTGACATAGCGCATGAAATAAAATATTATAATCGAAAAATACTAGAAAAATTCGACTCGGGTCACAAGTGAATTCTCAGGCGGGGAATCCCGAAATAATTTATCTTATAAGATAGCATTGAAAATGCATAAAATATATAAAAATTATAGCGCATGAAGCAAAATGCAATCGATGATTAGGATGGGAACAAATAATCGGTTTGGGCAGAGTATAAGCCGAGAACAAAAACGTCCAACAAATTTTTTGGATCTTGGATTAATTTTTGTTTTCAATAAGATTTCCTGTTTACATTCTGCTGTAGATTAACTTATATTTTAATTTATTAACCATATTTAAAAATGCTATAAATTATGTAATAATAATTTTGTTGTTTTTTTTGTGGATTATGCATGGTGACGCCGTATTATATTGTAAATGTCGTTACTTCTGTTAAAGCTGACGAGTTTCTTGCGCCCATTCTTCTTGTCAGTTAAAAGACGTCCTGAATGGGTCGTAGGTAAAATGTTGTACGATTCAAAACAACTTATTTTAAGTGCATTTCAATAAAGTTATTTTCGTAAAATTCAGTTTTATTTCTGATGCTAAACGTAGCGACTTTATTTTCATTACAATAGAATGTAAAAGTTTAAGTAGTTCGCTTAAAAACACCTGTGTCTAAAACAACGCACGAAAATGTTTTTATTAAAACGTATTCACAGGGCACAACTAAAGGAAAAAGGTTCGGTGTTCATAAAGTTTTCACAAACGCACCTGTGTTTGGGTATCTACTCCTGTGGAGTACAAAGAGGTCTGAGTCAGCACAATGAATGTATTAAAGATTTATAATCTGTAAATAAGCTACAAACCTTGTGGTTATGTAATCGTTCGCAACTTCTGGATCTCTTGACTTATTCATAATAATGGGTTCGAAGGAAAATGTAATGAAGGATTTCTCTTGAATTTCAAGATTAACTACTTTATATTAGCTTATTTGTATTCAATATTTTTATGATTATTATGTTTTTTGTTATTTCAGTATTTAACTGTTGGCTTTTTATATCTTTAGAAATGGTTATAAAAACACATTGAATATATACTAATAAGCAATTCCTTAGTTTTATTAAGTTTGATAAATCTTTCATTAAATCTAATAGCTTTGTTGATTGAGCGCGTGTTGAATGAACAATTAGATCCTATTTATGCGATAGGCAACCGCAACAAGCCGGGGCGGGTCTTTAATAATGTCACAGTATTCATAATAGTCAGAAATGTCAAATAAAAGATTTTTTCATTTCATCTTCAGGATATTAGCTCGGTTCACTGCGGTAAGCCTTGCGTAGTCAGAAACTCTCCAAACGTTCTTACATTAGTGACCTCTTGGGAGGCTGCCCGACAAGATGAGGTTATTCGACCTGGTAAGGCCTCTCACTCATTCTAACACATCTTGAGCAGCTTTTTCCTTATCTCTAAGCATCATCTGCACAGTGGGTTTTAGATAACAACGAAATTAAATAGATGTCTGTTAAAATTTCCGCAACTATTAATTGTGCCTGTAACCCTACGTAATTCTGATTCACTTAGCTGTAATAGAGCTACGAGGGTAAACCCGTGGTTATGAGGGTTTCGCATTCTTGCCAGTCTCCCAAAGTGTGTCAGTATTGCTGATACAATGTAAAGCGATTACGGTTTCTGTTGTTGAACGAAATATGTACAGGACTAACTTACTAACTTATTTTTAACATGATATTATGTTTAACGTATTGTAGTAGGTACTATTTTTAGTAAATAAATATTATCCTCCTTTCAATAAATCCTGCCATATCGCTTCCTTACCAGAACGCATATTTACGAAATAACTAAGGTAATGTTGTTTTTTGTCCATTGTGAATTTATTTTCGTTAATTTTTGTCTGCGAAAAACTGTGTTATTTTTTGCAGTATAAATACCTTAATATTAAGAAGCGCGAAGGTGTTAAAATTGGCTAAAATGAAATGTAATAAAACGAAATTAGTTTAATAATTGAAGTTATTTCTAAGAATTATATACAACGGATCTATTTTTAGTTTTTAACACGTTATAAAGCTATTTCTCCTAATACACCCGCCGTCGGGGGGTCAAAATAAACAGCCGTGACATGGGTCTTATAGAACTCCCACTCGACTCTCTGCCAATATGAAGGTTTATTTATGTCTGTGGATGATTAAAGACATCTAGCTCTAATAATGAAATTATAGAAAATATATAAAGGAAAATTCGACTTTCTGTGACGGTATTAGTAATTTTAGACTCTAAATTTACGAAAAAACCATTAGTAAAAATTTCGTTCCTATATTATGCTAATGTTAGTGACTATAAAATTTTAAAACAATTCTGTGTGAGAAGTCTCGCGCAATGGTAGCGGTCCTGCCTTTCGCATCGACGGCCCTGGGTTCGAATCACTGAATATTCGAATCACTTAATATTTGTGTGATGAATACGACCATTTGTACGTGAGTCATGGGTATTTTTACATACTTCTATAAATATTTCATATTTATGTATCATATATGTATGTCTATCCGTTATCCTAGTATCCATAACACAAGCCTTTGTTTACTTTGAGCTAGGCTAATTTAAGTTGTAAAGTCTGCGTTCCCCGCGCAACCCCATTCTGGGCACAATCGTCGACCACTGAGACTCACCTTTCTTGCGTCACTGGGTTCACTTCTATGTTTCCATCTAGCCACCCCTTGACCTGATGCGATTTTTTTTTATTCATTTCGGAACTGGACGGAAGTCTAATGCAGCGGTGAATTCTATTGCAATTTTATTAATTTCGTAGTTTTATTTGCACGATTGATTTCATGATTTAAATTTTTTTTGGTAATTTTGTATTTATTTATTTATTTGATAATAATAATAAAAATATTTTAAGTTCATTTGTTACTAACCATAATGAGACATTGTTTCTTAATTGAATACATTTAATTGAATTTATGTGAATGTAAGATTTATTATTACTAGCGTGTTAATGTGTACGGATGAAAACACCAAAGGGCGAATGGGCCATTACCAATCGGATGGGCCCAGTGTGGATAGGTAGATGCTAATGGACGCAGCCGTGCTTTTTGAAGCTCAAAAAAGCTCGAAATTATATTTTTTTGGTTACGCCTCCGTTTTAGCCATTTTCTACGTTTTAGCCATCTACATCATTAGCTACTAGGCTTCAGAAATTCCGACAGCTCGCCATGTCATCTTTGAAATAACTTTTGTTTAGTCACAACTTTCAATGCCGTTTGACTTAAACACTAACTGGATACGTTTTCTCCGGAATTTTCATATCGATTTTAGATTCATCATGTTTAAAAACTAAAAAAGAAAAAATAAATTTGATGCGTGTTTTTGTAGAAAACAAATGTGGCGCGCATTCTCTTTTAACTGGGTAATAATTTATCTGTCTGATAAGTTTTATCTTAGATCTCACCACTTTAGATAAGATCTTTCGAGCTACGATATAATTAGATCACATCACAATTCATAAATAGTCTTCAGACTGTGATTTATAAATATTAATTATGTATATGATCTATGTCGTCTTAGGATTTGCACTCGGGTTTCAAGAGTTCTCTGTAGGTCCGAATTTGATTTCAAGGCGGGTTCTTTTCTTTTTGTATGTTGTCTGGTTTAATGAGACACCGATGTTGTTACCAATTTCTATAACACAATATCTCTTGTTGTTAGTGTCAATGTTTGTTCGTTTTCTGGTTATTACTTAGACATGCATAGCAAAAGGACAAGATAACTATGGCAATTGTTTTAAGCTTTTGTGGTTACAAACATAAGTATTATTTAAAATGAGATTTTGACCCGTTGAACGGGGGTTTTTTAAGGTTCCGATAATCGCGGAAGAAATATTGGAGCATCAAAAATAAAAAAGGGGAAAAAATCATGTTTAAAAATAGTACTCGATAAGCATATCCGTATAAGAAGTGACATAGTACCAAGGTCATTCAAGACAATTCTGTGAAACGAAAAAAATAACCGTTTTAATTAGAAGATCAATCTATTTTAAATATGATATATACTTTATTCCAACTTGATTTCACAAACTCAATCACTGTCTCACGGGAATTTTGCCTATAATACCTATCGTATCGTATATTTAAATTGGCAATTCACGTACAACTAATTTTTTTTTCTGTATAAGGCGGTTTATTATTAGAAATATTTGTACTTTGTTCGATATTCGTTTTTATTTTGAAATGTTATTGACTAAGGTTAACACGGGTCGTGACTTATGAATGGGCAAGTGCGACCCTTACGGCAACATTGTAAATACATTCAGCGAAGGGTTACTCGAAAACTCGTAGAATGTATCGGAACCCGTAGATCCTTAACCTTTCAGCGACACGAGTCCAGGGAATACATGGGGTTAACAATCATTTCATTTCTACAGAGATGGTATATTTTATGTCCAGCCCACCACCAGAGCCCAGGTGACTTTGCCATCTTGTTCGATACTGGTGTTATTTTCACACTTTACCATATTAAACTTTAATTAAAACCAATTCAATTGACCTTTTAAGAGTTAAGTAGGTAATAATAAATGGCACACGAATAGAAAAGGCAACATTGTTAAAAAGCTGCTACCACTTCCAGCTAGTTCCAGCACTTTTAGAAAACCTATGGCAAGGAATATCGAGTAAATGTTAAATGTACCTAAACACAGCCATTACTCGCTGTAGATCAGTCTGATACAAATTGTAAAAGAAATCCTCGTTGTAAAAAAAATAACTTAAATATTTTTTACGTACAACTATGACATTATGTAAGAAATATTTTCTAATGTTTTGAGCACACAATCATACGAATGCTGAATATTCGTATTAAGCGGCCAGCCTCGACCCATCCGGGTTAAACTTGCCTAAAGTATACATAATATCCTATGCTTATCTGAAATAGGTGCTACTGTGACATTCAAATGGTGAAAGATTTATTCAAATAGATTCAGTGATTCTGGAGTAATTTCCGGAGTCTCCCTCCACATGGAAACAAACGGAATCCGCTCTTTCTCTTTAAAGTATTATTACAAAAGATAAAATATTATTATAATATGTTATATCCAGCAAAGGGAGTGTTATGTATAGTCAGAACAAATAATTTGTATACACAGAATACATAGAATCAAGTCATTCTTAATTCAATATTGACAGTAAACAAACAGCGGTAAGGAAGTAATCAAATAACGTAATGTTACATAATTCTATGGTGTAGACATATTATTGGTTCTGACCGTAATGAAAAACTCTAGTAACAATCTTCACCACTACTTCTATCATTTCAATTGGTTTATGCAAATATTGTTTTATCTTAAAAAACAATTTTCTATGAAAAATACCACTAACAGTACTAAAGCAGATGAACATTTTTCAATTTACCGGCCACCTTTGCTAAAGTATAATTATTTAGCCCTACTTCTTTCATAATAATCTGTCGAGAAGCTGCATAACTTTCATACCTTACCGCATTGTAATTTTGCAATTCTAGCATAATTCAATTTCCTAGTTATATCATTTCTTACCGCAATAAATAATATGTTAGAAATAAAAATTGGATATATTATTTTAACTATATCTCTTTCGTTGAAAGAGGAAAAGATACGCAACGTCAGGAAATAATTTAAAAGGTATCCTTTCTGTGTTTAGGTTATTACCTTAAGATTTGATATCGTGTGGCAAGCGTCAGTTTTTTCGTTTTGGTTAAATCTTGTTCGTTCTTTGGACTCTGCGGTTCGGAAATACTTTTATCTATTACTTTCCAGTTTCCAGATCAAAGGCCTTACCATGATCTCTCAAAGCGATGCAAGTAGGATGGATAGATTTGATCAAAGTGAGTGGAATTGTATATTGATCAGTCATACCTACCATGAGGTTCTATTTCAGTTTAAAATAATTCGTCAAAGAGATTTTAAAATATAAATCACTCGACATCCAGCCGCATCCTGCTATATGATTGTATGATAGCTTTAGTATTGATATTGGATTGTATGATAGCTTTATATTTTGTGTATTTAATCATTTTTTCTTTTATGTAGTAAAAATTGTGCTTAATTTGGAACCAAGAATGCGCGTATATTGTCCGGAATTTGTTTTTGTAAATGCTGGACCAAATCAGCTTTTTTCCTAAGCAAAATAGCTAAAATAACATAGAAATATATCTTGAACATTGACAGGGTCTAATCTAATCGAATCTCGGATATTAGATCAGAAATCATTATAACCTGATATAACTACTGGATTTCTGAAACGAAAATTTCAAGAAATTATTTAAGTGTTGATATTAATTAAGATCTGATCCGCTAATTCTGAAATATTATCAAAAGTTGCCAAAGTTTATTGACCCGTATAGTTGGATAACAAAATTGAATAGTCATTGTTATATTTAACGTGCGAGTGAAAGTAACCCTTGTCACGCCCTGACACGCACAGGAAATTGGACCTTATCACAAGGATCTCTATAACGTAAATTGATTGACAGGGATCGTGGTTAATATTTCAGCACACTGTGAGAGGAACCTGTTTTAAGTAAATCATCAAAAACCAATTTCAAGAGAGAAGAGGCGCTGGGGATTTGTAACGCCATGTTATAGAGGTCTTATTATATTTATCATTATTTCATTTTTATCCACACTACAAGAACATAGAAGTTTCCTACAGAATGGGCCATAAACTCAGTGGGTGCTAACGACTCGACGACTTCTTAACGCCCTTGGAAGAACGAATTTTATATATATTAAGGTTAGTTAACTCTTATAATGGACTTTGTGAAGCAATCGAGTTTAAAGTCAAGATTTTTTCCTTTTTGCTTTTTCTTTCTGCTTTCAAGTCGACATTGATGAAACCGAATTGGGTATTCAGTTCTACCTTGTCTTCGTAATGAAATTTTTCAGATAACGAAATGGGTAAATTCTAATATTATTAAATAACGCTAAAGGAGCGCTCCGATGAAGAAGCTGCACTCTCGGCCTACGATTGTAAAGTTGAAGCAACTTTTATAAGGCCTGGTTTTCAGATGCATAAGCAGTTATTTTTTACCTAGACTCTTTTACGGATTCCACTCGCCGTGATTTGTAGCCGGGGATTTTTTTACGCAAGCATGTTAAGACGATAGTTTTGTTCATCGAGGCCACGCTTCTTCCAATCCATGATTATGCTGATATGTTTTACGAAGTTTTTGGTTTAACACTATTGGCAATTAAAAATTAAGCAATATATTGGTTTGTTTGTTGAACATTGCATTCATACCTCACCGCACTTTCATAGTTTTATATTTGTAACCCACTGGTTGACTGGTAGATAATTCTTATTGGCATTAAGTCTGTCCTTTAAACTTTTCTGTGAAGGCTATAACAATAAATATGAATCTGGTAGCAACCTAGATATCTAATAAACGTATTTTTTCTTAACTCAATGCGAATTAGTGGCCAATGGCAATGGCCATGCCATTGCTGACAACTGTGATAGTTGGGTTCATTGAACTTTTATAGATACTTTAATTCATAGCCAATTTTCAAGTTTGTATGGAAACTAGTCGATGGACATTAAACTAATAGTTTAATGAAGAAACTTCACAGTTTTATACTATAGGTTAATATGCTGATTCTATAGTTGTCTTCGTAAACGCCACGATGACAGAAATCGGATGACAGAGTCGGCAAATTATTTGGAATAAAAGGGGCTATTTTAAATCATCCCGGTAGATTGCACTGCCGCGTGTGTAACTTCATGGAACTAGTTAGGTAGTTTGCAACTCGCTTGAAGATTTAGCAAGCCCGCGATTTAGTTGTACAGAATAAACGGTAAGTAACCGTGGAACTGGTTACGTTACGAGTTACGAGTTTGTGACTTCCTTTCAGTGACAAATGTGTGAAGTACTGAGGCATCCAGTTTGGAATATCTGCAGCGGTTTTTTTAATTACCACTAAGATTGATATATATAAAATTAGCATCGTAATTGATTATATAATTATTGTTGTTTCTTAAAGATGCATATATTTCTAGCATTCATCATTCTAAAGTCTTCTTATTTACGGTCGGCGATTTGTTTTATTTAGAGGTCTAAATTTTTTTGATATCGCCCACGATTGTTAGCCTAGTTAAATTCATCATCTTTAGCTGAAGTGTATGAAATCAGGTTGCAGTAAGGACTCCTATTTTATTGTTTGTATGGTAGAAAAAATAGTAAGTAACTACAGTACATAATAATATGTAAATTTGAAACATTACAAAGTGTTAAGATATATTCAAACTTACTTTCATTTTCATACCTTATCATCTGTTATAATATTTGTTTTTGGTAAGCAAATAGCAAATAAAGCTGTTGAAACATTGTCGTCGATTTGTAATATCGATGACAAATGAGCAACATAATTTAACCGGGATTTGCTATGAGCAAATTTTGAAAGTATGTTTTTGTTTCAGTACTGTTACTATTGCGAAAAAGTTTTTCTACTTGAATACCATCATCCAATCATATAATTATTATAGATCTACGATTGCAAAAAGAACAAAATACTGATATAGCGGACAGATTGTATGCATTCTGTGAACAATGTTAATTTCCTCACAATAGTCAACACGGTTTCCGGAAAAACACAAGTCGATCAATTAAGCCGTTTAATATACACAGAACTTTTGAGATGCATTGAAAAAAATAAACGTTTTGTTATTCTTCTTTACAATGGTAAAGTGTATGAATGGGTTAACTCCAAGCTCCTACTAAGAAAATGTACAGGTTTAGAAATACAGGAGTTGCCCACAATTTCTTTTGTTTCTTTACTAATAGTATCAAATACGTGGAAATTGAACAAGCTAACTTTAATACTGGAAAAATAAAACCTGTTAGATCTGAACGGGCTGCACTGTTAGGCTCAATTCCTCAGGGAAGCTTGCTAGGTTATGTCCTTTTTCTAGTCTACATAAAAGACCTTCCATATCAAATAAGTTTTATATAATGTCTCATTTGCGGATATTGTTTCGTTAATGTTAACTCAAATACAATAGAATTAAATAACGAATTAAACGTGGTATTTGACAAAATCACTAAAGGACTAGATTAAAATTACTTAGAAAAAAATTACAAATAACTAAATAACACTAATTTTAGCCTTACCAAAGAGCATCTCTCGACCTGCTCTCGACGAATATAGCTTCACAATAACTGTAATAGACTCTGCCACTATATTGTTTATAGAGATTAATACACATGTCAGCTGTAAAATAATTTATGCACCCAGCCAATTAAAACGAGTCTCAAACACTCGCAGCCTATTATGCTTTTGTCCACTCGATACTGTCGTATGGAATCGTCCCATGAGGTACCTGCACATTTATCCAGAAACAGTAAACAGGTTGTATAAGAATAAAAAAAGACTAGATGAATCTCGTAACCTTGTTTAGATATACATACTTCAGGCCTGTAAGTTTATTATGAAACACTGACTTATATTCGCCGTGAAAAGACATAAGGCGAAATTACCGTAACCAGAACAAACTGAAACTACTATACAATAAATTAAATAATTACTCGTCTGCCCTGCATTCGTTGCATATAAAAATGAAACGTATCAAATAAATCTATTCTCTTGAGGTGCAACTCAAAATTTTACTTAATGCTAGTATTGTTTGTGTTTGTGTATTGTGTTTTATAAATGCTTCATTTAGAAATATATCGGGACATCTTAATTATAATCATAACTAACATCTGACTGACGTTATTGAATAATAATTATGAAGCAACAATATAATGTCTATATGTATACGAGTGAAAAAAAATGAAATGAAATGAAAAAAAAACTTTATTCACAAACTGCACACATATCATACATATACAAAATACAGTGTGCAAAAGGAAATGGTCACGACTCAGCATATATATCTAACCAGATAGCTCGACACTGATTTTCTGTCGTGCCAACATCGGACGAATAAGAATATCACAATAACATACACAGATACAATCTCACAATCACATACAAATCAGACATGCTCTAAAATAAATAATTAATTAATAGCTAAAAAACAAAACAAATATACAATGGAAATAACACAAAAATTAAGTGTAACATATTATATTCTATTTATTGTAAAAGTAATAAAGTAAAGTTAATTTTAATTGAACATGATTTTATTGACACCACTAGTCAATGTAATGCCCTTATAGGGCATCACATATTCTTTTATATCATTATTGTGAACTATACAGCATACGCCATGGGACTGAAATAAAAGTTACAAGTATAGCAAGTAAGTTAAGAAAGTTATGAATTGTGAAAGTTGGTCTCGGAATCATCGTTGATTCACTACAACGTTTTAGGCAGTGTACCATAGGGAGTTCTTAAAGCTCTGCTAGGGTACGTACGTCGTGGGAATTTATTTGCCAAACACTACACTTTTGCTAGAAGTTGAGACAAATGACAAACGGCTTCAGCCGTGAAGTTGAGGCGCATGTGCTAAGCAGCCAGTTTAAAACTTGTTTTCAGATTTTTAAATCGCAATTTTCATGATATAACACTTTTGAGACATTCTTGAAACTTTGAAATACTTATTTCATTAAGTTGTTCGACAGTCAAATGAGTCTACATCAACCTAAAAATTAACTATTTTATTTATAGTGTAAGCAAAAATATTATTTTATTTACCTTGTAAATTAACAGTAATAATTCTATCCGTAATTAAAACTGAACCGGATAATGCGATTTTTGTGTTATTACATCACAACTAGCTGACCTGGTAACGCGTTGCTATGGTAACGTTAATTGATACAATGGAAAATGAGCAGACAGACAAACACAAAAACAACAAATTTGTGTTTTTAGAGTATATACTAGCTGACCCGGTAACGCGTTGCTATGGTAACGTTAAAAGAGAGTGAAAAGGAGCGGACAGACAAACACGCAAACAACAAATTTGTGTTCTCAGAGTATATATTCAGCTAATAAGCAATGTCCTGATTTGAAAATATAACACTTTCTGAAGGGTTTTAGCACCAGCAAATACCCGTTTTTATTTAACCTTTAATGTTGCCCTACTGAACGATGCTAGATAACGACGTCACAATAGAGCATCAAAGGATTTATGTTGACAAACGGTCGCTATGTTTGTTTATCTTTTCCTCAATCGTGGAGGTACTTGTTGAATTGAACGCGAAAAAGAGACTTTTATATTCTTTAAAATACTACAGGATATATTTATATTTGTTGGCTTTTGCGGTTGCGGTTTGTATATTTTTTTGTCAAATTTTCAAGGAATAACAAAACCAGTCCTTAAAATCAATGATTTCTGAATTCAATGGAGTTATATCTGAAGTAATAAATTAAATAATTGATTAGTGCTATACATATCAATTTTGATTTTATATAACAAAGCAATTAGGAGGAACAAAACTATACCCTTACAAAAGATTGTCACTCGTTATTAAAAAAGGTCGCTAAATACAGCTTTGTAATCGACGCTTTGCTATGCGTGAGTGTCCCTACTTACGAAGCTTAATAGTCCTTGGTATGAGTTTCGGTAGAAGTAGATGTTTGTGTGATGAGTACGAGCATGTACTCTACTTATAAAATGTATACTTTATTGGAGCGGAGCGAACGAAGTGAGCGAAGCTCCCATGGATCAGCTTCTTTCGTATGTTACATAATGAATAAAATCACAATAAATATGATTGTAAATAATAAAATTTAAATACTGAAATTCACAATAATTAATATATCAAAGTCTATAAAGATATTTGACAATCCGTCACCGTCAAAAACCAATTTTTAAAATAGAGCCTTGCTAAAAACATGCTGAAATCCCGTTTAAAAGAACATATTTGACATAGATACGATCAAAACTACTGAGCTTGTAATGGAGAATATTTAAAAAATATAACAAATAGAATTCATAATGATTTCTAGTTGTATAAGCAAACTTCTAAAGTATTTGTATTTTATAAAATTCAAAATACAGAACTTTCACTTTAATCAACAACTATTAATTAATGAGATTTGGCGAAAATTGGCTGCCACAAATGGACAAACAGACGGATATAACAGGGAAAAACTCCGACGTCTCTCTTCGCTCGCTCGGCTCATGCTTTGTTTTTGTGACAGTTCTCACCTAAACTAACTTATATTGGAGACGCTTCACGAATAAAGCGAGCGAAGCGAGCACGTCGTGGCGGCGAATTATTTATATTATATACATTCATTTTAACACTTTTTAAATAGCTATTTAGGCCATAAACGTACTTCATGGCTTTTGATTTTTATTTGTAAAATTTTCAACTTCCCGAGTTCTTAACCGATTTTAATATTTTTTCTGTTGAATCGAATCAACAGGTTTAGGACCAGATTGTGACGGAGCCCGAATTTTAAAATTCGCAAAAATTATTTTTCTCAAAAAATTTTTTTCTTTTTTTAGGTATTACGCTCCGCTCCAATATATGGTGCTAGCGTAGCTTTATGCTAAGCGACTGCATCGCCTAGTAATAAATATCTAAGTATATTTTTGATATATTATTTTTGTAGTTATGAAAAAACAGGGTTGTCTTTGTGGTTTGAATGTCATGGGTGCACGTCGGTTTCTGTTCGTTATTTGCAATTTAATTAAAACATTAAATGCTATTGTTAGGACGTACTATGGTCCCTGCATCCCTGTTAGATAGGCCGCTTTGAACTTACAAAATAGACGAAATTAAGCATACAACGCTTGCTTAATGGAGATTGGTGAGTGATGAGCTACTACGAGCCAGCCGCCTTCGATTTCCATTTTTTTTTTAAATTCAGAGCAAACAAACATTTAAAAAAAAAAGTGCTACATAGGAAAATTAAACAAAAACACGTTCCTTGGGAACGTGATCCGTCTAAGACTCATTTTACAAGTGAGAAATTGTTTTAACGTGGTGGATAAGAGGAGTTAATTTTGCGGGTATGTAATTTATATGCTGTACATTAATACAAAACGGGGATTAATGTGAAACCTGGTTTAAAATTGATGCTGTCACTTCAATATGAAAATGAAAGACAGAGATAGCATCAGTTTGATACCTGGTCTTATTTTAGCCAATGTTTTATGACATGCGTTGATAATGTGCTTGAATAATGTTTAAACTTTGCTACATTATCATAGGTAATATTAATAAGAACTATAAATTAGATCCTTGGGGGAGGCCTATGTCCAGCAGTGGGCGTCGTACGGCTGATATGATGATGATGATAAATTAGGTCATTGTAAATTATGTTTGACAGTGAATGTTAATACCAATCAAGAGGAAATCATAGTGAAAATGATAATGAAGATTATCGGGCGGGTTGAAAATCATGATTGTATTAACCACCAATAACAATTAGCTCTTTAGACATAAGACTTATAATAATTGAAACTTCCCAAGCGTCAATCGAACAAGGTGTCAACATTTATCTTTTACATCAATCGCTGTTGGAAACGGAATAACAGCTTAACTTTGGTCGCCACGCACTATAGACTTATGAATCTACAAAAAATGTATGCGTACCCTATTGTTTTTTCCTTGTTAGTATTCTTGTATTTTGAATTTAAGTTATAACTTCAATATCAGTTAGACGTATAAACTCTACGTCGCGTTACTAATTAAATATATTGATGCGTAATTTTTCTCCTGTGAGCTTGTTCAACTGCCAATTGAACGCTTGTTAAATTATTTATATATGTGTATTTACTATGCAATGCAAATAAAAAATCGTTAACATTTTGAATGCCCAATAATGGCCTCAGCACTGTGTAGCATAGTTTTACATATCAGCATGTTATATTAAGGTGGAGTCCCGAGTAACACGGCTCACAGTATCGCTGCGTCATTTACGTCGGGGTATCGTTGCTCGGAACTCCAAATTTCCATAATAGTACAAAAGAAATTTTGGAAACCCCTTTGATCGTTATATTAAAACTGTAAAGAATTATTATTTAAGATGAATTATGACACGATCTGGCAATATCTAGTTTTTTGTTTTTAGTCTCGTATTTAAGTCTATGGCCACCCTTTAGTCGAGATGTTATCGTCGTTACGCCGTGTTAAGGCGGTTACTGACTCAAATGAATGGTGATTGACATGAAGATTACTGATGTTAACAGACATTGAATAGTATAGGAAGGAATTTCCTAAATCGTTGCGTTTACAATAGGATGAACGCATATTGTCACTACAGAGTTGGTTTAGACGTATAAAAAACGATGAATTCAAACAAAAATTTAAATTTTTGCATGGTGAGTGCGTTGCGTAGGCTTTTGGCTGTCTGTGAGACATATGCCGCCGAACACGGACTTCTGTACAACACCAAAAAGAGCGAGTTAGTGGTATATCGTGTTAACAACAAAAATCCCTCTGGTGTACCGCCTGTAAATGTCAGCGGAGAGCCCCTATGTAGTGTCTGAGTTTAAATACTTAGAACACATGGTAAATAAAGATCTCAGTGATAGTTTACATATTGAGAGAGAATGGAGGTCATTAGCAGTGCGATGCAACAGGATTGCCCGAAGGTTTGCAAGGTGTACAAGGGACGTCAGATAACCCTATTTAAGGCATACTGTCAAACCTTCTACACCTGCAGCTTGTGGAGTAGTTACACGCAGAAGACTTATAATGCACTTCGCGTGCAGTATAATAATGCCTTCAGGATGTTAATGGGCCTTCCCAGATACTGCAGCGCATCAGCTATATTCGGTGAAGCTGGGGTTGATGGTTTTCACAGCATCATAAGAAAACGAAAAGCTTCAATTATGCGCAGATCACGGGAGAGCTTAAACGCAGTCCTGAGGGTATGGGAAGACAAACTTGACTGCCTTGAAACTGCCCCCTTCACATGCATTGGACTAGGATGCATGTGGGTTCACGGTTCACCCCGTTGCTCCGTCCCTCACGGAGCATAGGCGAGGTCCGCCCACGAGCGCGGACCCACACTGGTCCGGGCCGCGGCCGAGTCCGACAAGGGACCCCGCGACCCGCACCACTGTGTATTGGGACGCCGTAGTTTTTAGTGGGTAGGCCTCCAAGCCTTTACCGGGCACTCGGCCGGGTAGGGGCATGGAGGAGAGTCCCACATATCCACCGTGTTCTCCCGACACGGTGGAATGCCTAATGCCATTTTCTACGAAAAAAAAAAAAGGATGCATGTGGGTGGAACGCTCAAGTTCTTAAACTTAATTAATTATTACCAACATAGCTAACTAACAATTTATATGCATTTTGTAAAAGATCTGAAATAAATGTTTTTATTATTATTATTATAATTAAGCTTTTTTGGCACACTGTATTTGTGAATGACTATTGGGAATATTACCGTAGGTACGATACCGTAGGAGGAAGGTACCGTAGATACGAACGTGTCCGAATAAAATATTGGAAGATATACTATCCATCCATCCTGTGATCGCGGTTCCTATGAAGGAGTCGAAAAGTCAGTATCAAATATATAAAAAAAACAAAATTAAACTAGTTATGAATCTGTTAAATGTGGTTTTGAGACCTATTTAGACAAACCGACTAACATTTTAACCTCAATGCTACCGAATTAAGTCGATTAGCTGTTTTGTTCTATTTAGTGGTTAATCAACTGTTTGTAGCTCGTATTGGATGCAGATTGCACTGATGGACAGTTAAATTTAACCGTGAGCTAAATTAGTTTAGGTTGCAAATGTCAAAGGTTACTCGTGTATAATCAATTAAGCCCAGCTATCAGACAGTTCTGATTTGAGCATCCCAAAATTGTTAATGTCATTGTAATTTAAGGATATTTATCTATTTCTATAAGTTGGTAAAAGAAAATTGAATAACAAGTCACGTTTATAATGTAGTAGTTGCGATTGTGTGTATTTCTGTTTTTCTGCATATCCGCATGCGTCATTAACTATTGTTGCTTATACCTATAAGGCCAAAATAATTTTACTGATATTATACTAATACTAGCGGCCCGTCCCGGCCTCGCACGGGTGGACAAAATTCTTTAATTTTTTTTATTATTAAATATTTTTCCGTTAGCGCCATCAACCGTCCGGTAGACGAACTACTTGCGGTTAACGCGTTGCTGTGGTAACGCGTATACAATGGAAAAAGAGCGGGAAAAAAAGCGGACAGAAAAACAACAAATTTGTGATCTTAGATTATAATTAGGCATTTTTTAAATAAATAATATGTTTTGCGACATAGATAATATTTCTTTAAATGTATTTGGTTTTAATGTTGACTCTCAGGCCTTGTTGTTTATGGCTAGTGTGTATACACATAAAATTACTCTTATTTGAATAATATTCGCATAAATGATTTTAAAACTAATTAATATATCTTATTGTTTCAGGTATGTCTTCTACCTTCGTAGTCTTAATGTTATCATTTCTTCACATGTAAGTCATGTAATATTGCAAGATTTTAGGGTAAATTATTAGGTGTTACGTCGAGTTGTCTTCTTGAGCTATGCGTTCCCCAATTTTGCATTATATTTAGTTCTTACACTTCCGCGCACATTACACATTAGAATAAAACACTTATTTACGGATTTTTGCGCATGTTTTATTTTATATTTAATCTTGCGTTATGATTTCAAAATATGAAGTGCATAGATCTAAAGGTTCCACAAGGTGTAAGTAATTTATCGGTTCTGATATTGCAAGCATCCATGTTGTAAATATGACCAATTTATTTCTTGTCCTTAGTTTTCGATTACCAATCCCCATTGCTCCCACATGGCATATGGTTTGCACGTTCTCAGTAGTAGAACCTCATTAGATGAAAGCTTTTAGCTTTAACTTTGAGCAAGTTATTTTAAAAACAGTTTCACTAAGGTGATATTTACTAGTGGTTTAATTTTATTTTTGCATTAATAATGCCATATTTCTATTAAGTAATTTTAATATGCATGTAAAAACGACCACGCCCACGCTACCGCGTCTCGGTAGCTCAGCAGTCAGAGCACTCGCCCGGATAGCGAAAGGTTGTTGGTTCGAATCCTACCCGAGGGCTCGGGAGGCGTAGTCGTTTTTTACATGCGTACTTTATTTTGCCTATTGATATTTCCTAGGTTCACAGAAAATATGACATAGCCAAATTACCAGATAAACACCTTTTAAAATAGGCTTTGTTGGACCTACGCATCTCTAATAACAGCCCAAACAATTTGGGCTGTTATTAGAGATGCGTAGGTGACATTACAATCTAGCTGCATCGCGATTAAAGTTTTCCTAAGTTCGTAGGAACTCGATGTTATAAATCCGCAGTTAGCCTTTGTGAATGTATGAAGTTTAATTTTTGTAATTAATGGCTTGCAACAGTATTTGCAAACTAGAATAAAAAAAAAACTGGATTTGCCAATGTTCAACGTTACCATGAAACGCTTAGCTCGCCAGGCCGTAAAATTCTCAGTATCACCTGAAAGAGTAGAAAAAAGTTTGTGTGCTTTCCCTCGTAGTTCATAAAGCACTCGCCGCAACGTGACGAACAAAAAGCTCAGTTCTAAAGCGGGATGTGACCGCCGGTTATTTGTTGTGCGTTCGGTGGGGGTAGTGACAGCGATTTGCATAAGCAGAGCCCATAAGAAGAGCGTATAATAGTGCAGATATCAAACTTTGACGACCTCTGTGGTCGAGTGGCTCGCATATCGGTTTTCATGGTAAAGCCATTCAGAGGTCCCGGGATCGATCCTTGACCGAGTCCATGTGGAAAATTACTCTTTGCTGATAATTTAGTAGTTGTATATAATTTTCTTGTTTGATATTGAAGCCTTTGATCCGGAATTGCAGTTTTAACTAGGTCAAGGTTTATGACTTAAGAAATACGTTCATAATTCTCCGCTCACACAACATTTACCACTATGTCAAAATGGATCGTACGTAAGATTCAGTGACAAGAAAGCGCCGCAGAATGACGTTGATACTGACTTTGAGCTAACGTTATGATGTAGTAAGCTTAATGTAAGCTCTAAGCACTTGAATTTTTTGCTCAGCAAAATAATTATGCTTTATATAAAAGCAAATACTTTTTCATAGATGACTATATCTTATATCTTATAACAATATAAGGAACAAAAATTAACAAATCTTGATATGTTACGCTTAAATTGTTATTAATAATTCTTTGCCATTTTATTCAGTTTCGTGGGAAAACAACAAGTAAAAACAATTTTGCCAAGTCTGTCTATATGTATCTTTGTAAATACCCATTTCGCGATTTTACTAAAAGATATTTGGTAGTACGAAGCTGTAAAATAATAAAAAATCACCTTTATTGTGTGGATATTGTTATATAGTTTTTGTTAAAATATTAGGGATGTGTAATGAATATTTTTTGATGCATAAATCCATTTGTGTATATAAAACCTTTAGTGTTTATTTTTGTTAGAATCATGTGGACACTCATACCATACCACTTCCTTTTCGCTACTAAGTCAAAAGCGGTCCAAAAAAAGGTTTTAAGAAACTGCCTCAAGCTAAGCTCGAATGAGACTTTCTTCAAACGCTTCCGCCGCTTTGCAATAATCTGCCTTGCAAAGACACGGAATTAAAAAAGGCGCATAAAACAGCACTCTGCTTTATATTTATATATTAAGCCTTATGGTATTGACTTATGGCTGTGACTCTTTCTAGTCACCCTGAGGTCTCGGGTTTACCAAGTACGTACATAAATACTTTTAAAATGAATTAGTTTACATTAAATACTTCTCATTGACTATTGCTATTATATCTAAGTAGAACTTGTGGTATGGGAAGTAGTATAGAATACATGTATAAGTATATATAGGCTACCACGACTCAGAAACAGGTACATGTGCCCATCATACAAACACATGCCTATTGGTGCAGAAGGTAGAATCGATATCGTTTCACCAGTATGTCAAATGAAAACTGAATAAACTGAAAATCGATGCTTTGTAATATTTCATAGAAATCACTGTAGCACACTACCTATGGTAGTAGCAACTGTGTAAGTATTGTTTTGTAATGGAAATTAATAAATAGTTATCTATATTTATACTCACCATCGATGACTTATTCGGTGGCTACGAACGTCACAAGTTTTAATACGTAAGAATTGCTTTTCACTTATTTTTCTTATCCTTATATACCTATGACTGCGTGTATCCTTTTTATCCATTATTAAATAACAAGATAGGATTTGCTGTAAGTAAAATCGCTGAAGAAATGAAGCCGTCTCAAAAAGGGCTTAATTAATAACGTTATTTCATCTACCTTTGTTGAATTTGCTTTTGCAAATAACTGAATATAACAAGAAGTTTGAACATTTAAGCCATTAATGTAATTTGTTAATACTAAAGGCTATAAGTTTTGATTGAGAGCCACATCTGGCTGATTAAAATAGCTACTAAACTTAACTTTTGTTTTAGATCACATTGGAAAAAAATGCTTCGTTTTAGTTCCGCTAGAGAGGTAGTTACAAAAGAACTATTTGATATGTTTACTTATATCAATAGACTAATTAGTATCTATAGAATGCTCAAGAAATATATGAAAATTCCGAAAACTTTGTAACTTGCACTTACTAAAAGCACCTTAAATAAACGTTTTAACGCCTTATATTATGAGAACATTCTGTTGAATTGTTTACGTTATGCATTGCGCTCTGCAGCAACGACAAATTAATCAATGTAGCAATTTCAGCTGACATTTCTAGTTTAGATATATATCTAACAAAGGAATTTGAAAAAAACACATTTAGTTATTTATGGACAGATCTATCTAAGGGACAATTAGTAACGGCGGTTAATTTGATGATAAGTAAACGGCTAGGGAAGGAAAACACTGGTTAAGATAACAATCAGACTTGAGTGTTTGTCCATTGTTGTAGGTTGCCGGCTATTAAATGTAAATTTGATATGGATTTTTTTTTCTGATGTGAAATTTGTAATGCTAATGGTTTGTCATAAACAAATGAAGCCGATAATATTTCTTTAACAAAAATGCACGAGTTTATGGTACGCAAATATATGATCGAAATACGCAAGTGATTGCGTTTGACACTTTTCACGGCGATTTAAACGGTGACTGAAATTGAGGTCCGCAAAATACATATTCACTTTTCTTTCTTCTTTATTTCATGTTAAATTGTAATTACGCTTAAAATATATTTTTAACAAAAGATGAACTTTTAAAGATGTATTGGTTCGACTAACAGGTTTATTAACGACGCATTAGAACAAAATAAGTGTTCTCAGTGAAGAAATATAACAGAATAACGTCGGCTATTTTTCGTGATACAATGAAAATGGTGCCCTATCGTTATGACGTGACGAAAATATTCTCAGGGGGAAATATTAATAAAAGCCAACGTTTTTTCTTATCCAATAAAAAAAGTAGAGTGTTTATTTACCTTAATTTCGTTTTATTACACGTTTTTTTACGTGGTCACGCAATTTCTTTACCGTGTTTTTATTCATAAATTCTTATTACCTTTCATTTTTATACATTTATTAGTTCTGTAAACTTAATTAAAGTGTCAAAGGTCCAGAAGAGAATAATAATTTTGTAAAGTTAATTGATTTTATGATGATTATAAATCTTAATTGTTTAGCTGATTTAGTGGAGCAATAATATAACGATATAATGAGTAAATAAATGACTCGCCTTTCTTGGATTAAAAGGCCTACACTTTGTAAATTACAATAGCGATTGGAACAACAGAAATATGAACATTAGATATTAATAAGCACAAAAGTAGTGTGTCGTTTCCATTAAGATGCACTTATCGGATAATGAAGGAAATCTAATCTACAAAATAGAATAACTAACCAATCCGAACTTTGATACCTACTCTTACCAGCCCCTTTTGAATTTCATCACAGTTACGGGTAAAATAGGTACTATCTTTTTCATATCAAAATAAGCTTTAGAACGCATTACCGATGGTTTATATGGACTGCTATTTCTGTACAAAAAGCGTAGACAATTTAGGAAGCACGCCTTCTACCCAAAATTAAGACTTAAGTTTGATTTCTCAATTAATATTATCTGTCCTTCCATCTTAATGCGATATTCGCAAACATAGCCAGAACAACTTATCTTAACAATCTCTTGCTCCAGTCTTAGTTAACTGCTCAGCTATAAACTATTCGGCGAGAGCCTCTTGCGGCAAGTACTTGCGTTATTCATAAACATCTTAATTGAAATACAATTGTCTTCGTTGACTTTAACGAGTCGTGTTTAGTTTCTATTAAAGATGGATATAATTTACATACGCTTAAAAATAAGATAAAAATTGATTTTAATCTATAAATATTACTTTATTGGTCTTTGGTAAGAACTAAGAAATATAAGATTATTTTAATATTTGAGTTAAAAAACAGCTTAGGTTTATTAATTTTTTTAAATAATAACATTTTTTTTGTTCCTAACCAGAGTTCATAGTACATAACAAATATACACAACACGCAAAAAAGAAACAAGCAAAAGTGAATGAATATTTTCTTCATACTTTCATTGTATGTTCTTTCGTGGCGTTAGCACCTAGTTATTTAAGAAGTTTACTTTACCAGTTTCAATACTGAATAGCTTTGAGCCAAGCTGATTGAGTCGAATCTCGTCGACTTATTACGGAATTAGACCCATTAGTAACATAAGTGTTAACCAAGTGTGGTTAAAAAGAATATCATTGGTGTGTTAATCTTATCAGCTGAATTATTACTACACTTTGTTACGATCTCCACGTTTGGCAGGCGGATTCGAAAAACGCTGCCCATTGTGTGGTCTACGGAAGGTGTATGATCAGGATCACCTCCATTACCAAGAGTGTCGCCTTTAACGACACCCTTAACTGCTAAGTCGTGGTGCCATTCTACTCTACTGGACACCTTAAGGTTAAATGATAGCTGTGTTATGTTCTTCATTCAATACAACATAACAGGATACTTTACACAGTTTTACAACAAAATTATCACTTAGTTCATAATATTTATTACAACACCTCAAATTAAATACTTTTGGAAGGATTAAAATAAAATGGACATTATGATACATCTTTTGAGTTCCTTTTCGATCAGTATAGAGAAATTGAAGATTCTTCTAGTACAGTAGGTACTTCCTAAAGAGACTAAATGTTTTGATTGTTTATTTAGGCCTGAGCTCACCTACTTAAAAGCAGCTGTTTTATTGGATTAAACAGTCGTTGGAAATTCGCTTAAACGTCGTCTAAATATCCAGTGATCTCTTTGTTTACCTTATCCTGAGATCGTGTAGACGACCTAATTATACTGTTGACATTTTGTCTTCTCATTTCAAGTTTAAGATTATTTGTAAATAATTGATTACCTAGTGATGGATATAAAGCAAACGGGGTAAGCTTAACTTTCTGTTTTACAGCTTTGCTTTGGATTAAAATAGGACTTTAATTACTATTCTAAATAAAAACGCTATTGTAATTACTTTCGAGGATGTCTTTAAATCGAAATATTCATCTACTTTACTACATAGTTACTTTAATTGACTGAATTGTAAGTATGAAACTAAATAAAAAAAAAAAAAATGAAATATGACAACAAAATAAAAAAAAATCCTCATCTTTGTATTTCAATAAACTTCCTGTCTCACTTATCTTTAATTACTGCGACTTCCATATAAGTGCATGTGACTTTAATGGCCAACATAAACTCTGTGGATTAATAAGATTACGACGAATATGACGCTTAAAGTTGAATAAGTTACAGTAGAGATGAAATGTAAACGACGAATAAATTGGCGGCTGTCTTGAATAAATAACTAGCTTTGAAATTCCCACTCGTGCAAATTAAATAATACAATTTTCTACGTTGCTAAAATCCGTTTCATTAATACCGAGTTCCGACTGTCTCATTATATTTAATTTTCCTTGTTCAATGGATTTACGATCACCGTGAAACAATCTGAATATCCTTATCAGGCCCCGGTGTGAATGCTTAGAATGTTAATGGATTTCGGCGCAGACTTATGATGTTTTAGAGGTGAGAAACAGGCGTGCGATAGAGACGGTTATATATATTCAGTTGTTCGTTCATGTTATCTCATATGTAAAATGTTTCCTTAGCAATAATTTCATATAATAAGCAGTAGTAACTTCAGTTCGCGTAATTAATTTAGTATACCAGACGATATTTCATAGGTATTTCTACAAACAAAATTGATTTTCTTGAAATTGATTGAAAAGATTGAAAAATACATTTATATTGTTTCCTTTTAGTTTCGCTAAATTACTCCTTTGATTTGATATTGTAACTTACTGCGTACGAAGTCTTATTCGAACCAATAAAACACGCAAAATTTCCTAAATTTTAATAAAAAATATTTTTTGTATTAATTTAAAAAATATATACAAAAAGATTTTTTATTAAAATTTCCATATAAAGGGTGTCCCAGAAGTAAAGAGACTTATCTCAAAATCGAAATGGCCACTAAAAAGTTTTCGAAAAAAAATTAATGGTTGTCATGGTAACCACAGATAACTTACCTGTCAAAATAGGCGGGATTTAAATAATCTTTGCATTGTTTTGAAAATGAGACGAGCGGAACAAGAGTTGTTTTCATTGAGAGTTATTCAATACTATTTGTGTCATGGCAAATTTGAGGCAGTACGTCATTTTGTTCAAGAGGGAGCTAGAAGAACTAGTATTTACAGAATAATAAAACGTTACGAAGAAACGGGAGAGACTAATTTCAAAAAGATTCCGGGAAAACCACGTACAGTATCTACCTTTACAAATATAAGCAAAGTGAAAAAGCTTTTTGAACAGGCATGTTCAACATCGGTGAGAGTTGCGGCGAATAAATTAAAAATTTCTAAGTCCAGTGTATCTAGAATAAAATGTAAAGATATAGGCTTGAAAGCTTTTGTAAAATTAGCCGCCCCCAAATATGTTAAAGACCAGGAGGCGCGTGCCAAGCGAGGGTGCCGTAAAATTTATGAAAAAACTTTGAAAAAAATTCTGATTATTGATGATGAGACCTACGTACCGGTTGACCCAAGCAATGTTCCTGGGAAACAATATTTCCACGCTACCAGTCGTGACGTTGTTAATTATAGTGAAAAAATTGTACCAAAGGCCAAGTTTTAAAAAAAAAACCATGTTTGGCAAGCTATAGATGAAAATGGTAATGTTTCCGAACCCTATTATCGTACAGGTTCTATGAACTCCCAGATTTACCTTAGAGAGTGCATTATCAAACGTCTAGTACCTTTCATAGACAAGTATTATCAGAGAGAAGATGTTTTGTTTTGGCCGGATTTAGCTTCATGCCATTATGAGTCTAAAGTTATTCAGTATTTACAGACGTCAGGTGTTGAATTCATAACCAAACAAAACAACGCCCCGAATGTTCCTCAAGCTCGAGGTATTGAAATGTTTTGGGCTCTGTGTAAAAAAGAGTATAAAAAGTATACAGATATACCACAAACGTTAACATCTTTTAAACACCGATGGACTAGATTGGCTAAAAGAGTAGCTGCTACATCTGGAAAAGTAGTCATGAGGCGTGCTGCTATTAATATGAGAAAAATAGGATACAAAGGTATCGCTGGAGCAAATTTGATATAGATATAAAAAATAAATTTGTTTTACTATCATTTGCATACCAAAATTATATGATATAGTATTAATAATTATTAAATATTTTTAAGATCATTTTGTCTCTTTACTTCTGGGACACCCCAGTATACTTAAATCTGTATACCGACACACGTTTTCCTTGTTAATTTATATTTCCGTATATTCATTATGTAAATTTAAGTGTTAATAAAAAAATAGTTGGACATATCTCACTTAATACTTTATTGATCCTATCAAGGTTTTTTTAAAAGACTACGACGTGAGATTGTTAACAAGAGTGTGAAGATATTTCATCACATCAAACAAAAATCATTTAAGGCTTTTGACGACAATTCAGATTGTTGTTGCAACTGGTTCCGATTAGGTCTCGTGACCACCCTTAATCAGCAAGGCAAATCTTGTCCCATTTCTTTTATGAAAAAAAGTTGAATGATGAGTTGGTATATAGTGATAAATAGATTTTCTTTCAGTTACAGTTTCCCTCTATAATTGTTGTTGTGTTTAACAGGGCCTGTTTCCAATTTTGTACACGTGCCTGCAGTGCCTAATCTGCCTGTATTGTATCTGCCACGGATTATGATTCCCTGGTATTATGAGATCAGTCGCTAAGGGTAGGAAGAGGATTTGCATTAATTGTTATTCTGGTATACAGTCTGCCATAACGTCAAATGGTTGTCAGTTGTGAATGAAAATTCAACCAAGTTTTCGTTATCACCTTAAAATCTTTTTAGATTAAGTGTATAGCTAATTAATCTTAAATACCTAAGAACCTGTCAGAATATTTCCGACAGATACCTTTAGATTTCAAACAGCTCTATATCAGAAAAATTAAAATTGTTGGTGTTATCAACTGCCAAATATTCAACTTCAAACATGCCTATAGCACTTATAAATTTATATAATTCGCTCGATAAAAATTAGAATATTCATCTCTTCAAATAATAGTATCAAGACTTTTTAACAGTTTAATCGTTACCTGGGTATATATTCCACGACGAATTGTCCGTTCCGTGTACCCGGTTATTTCCCAGCGGGACAGTAATGCCCGGGTACAATTTCAAACTTTTTTTAGTTTACATAGTTATGTTTAATTCATCTTGACGACCGTTGACGTCCCGAGAGGCAAAATTTTAATACGATTTTGCATGTTTCATGGTCTTCATGCAATATTAAATGTAGTTAACTTGTTTTTGAAATGTAGGCTACAGTTTTAACTGAATGATTTAAGCTAAAGTTATTCTTATCACGTTGCAATATTGTCTAGTTTGGATGAAATACGTTATATCTCACTTGCATAAAGCAAAAATTCAATTGGGACATTCTGGACACTACGAGGACGTATTTTTTTTATTTCGGATACATAATTATATCCACATCCAGGTTAATCTAATAATGGCTACGAGAAGCAAAGTGAGAGCTACTCATTGTACGGTTGTGTAATGTCGAGTAAAATGTAATATTTTACAACATTTTTTAAGCCACGGGTCCAAGAGACCCCGGATATACGAGTATTATGTGGAACGATAACCTCATTATAGAATTGCTCATACGGACTCGAAATTGGAGTTTTAGTGTTTATTGCGCGTAGGGATGTGACATTAAGCACGTCATTGGTTTTTAATATCGATAGCAGTCAATAATGTTTTTTTTATGACGCTTTTAGTTTAAGAAATCACATTTATTAATGAATCAGCAATCTTTAATTTAAGTCGATAGGTGTATTATGTATTTATTATTTTATACAACAGATGAAAAATGCATGGTCATGCCAGCAACTAATGCGATTTGTTATGGTTTGTACTGACTATGTCAAATAGAGTAGCGAAATTGTCATGCCGCGTTAAAAGATTCAAGGAATTGATCATTTTATTAAAATACTAGCTTTTGCCCGCGTCTTCGTTCGCGTTAAATTCGGGGTAGCACTGTTCCCCTTTCCTGAACACAAAAGAGAACTCGGAACAGATTTTTACACGTTATTTATTTTATTTCAACACTGCCATCTGTTATTAATTTTTGAACTAAACAATTAAACCTATCGTGAACATAATATACAATAATAATATCAGCGCCATCTATCGGAATCCATGATACACTTATTTATGTTTATAATGTTTATTTTCTCAAAACCTGATTGATTTATGGTAAGATTTTAATGTTTTTAATATTGTTTTATTTAATTCGTTTTAATCAAATTATTTTATTATTCGTTTGTATTAAAGAACCTGTTCTAATTTTGCGGAGTCTCACACACATTTCCATCCCCTATTTTAGGGGCTGGGGGAGGATTTCTAAAAAATGGCAGGTATTTTCGTTAGTAACAAAGAGTCTGTGTGCCGATTTTAGCTTCCTGCCTTGAAAACTGCGAAAGGTGCAGATTTAAAAAAAAAATGATGGGCGAATTTTTGGTAGTCGTAAATAGTCAGCATACCAATTTTTAGCTTTCTGCCTTGAAAATTGCGGAATGCTCCATACAAACTTCCACCCCCCATTTTTGGGAAACTATCTCCACTTAAAAAACCACGTCAATTCGTCGCTCCGTTTTGCCGTGAAAGAAAGACAAACAGACAGACACACTTTCCCATTTATAATATTGGTATGGATAATAACTGATTTAAGTTAGGGTTATATGATGCCCAAACAAACTAACTACGAAGAATACACCAGTATAAAGAGCTGGGTTTGGTAAAATTTTGTTTATTAAAAGTTGTTTAATAATAAATATTGTTTTGTTTTTATGACATTAAATAACATCACGTTTTCTTTCTGGATTACATCTTAGGTCAGGTAAAGCAGAGTTCTCTTTTATTTAAGGACTGAGACCATTCTAAAGTATCGCATCAGGAAGGTCTTTCCGAACTGGTAGTCGACTCAGTAGTAGAGTATCTAATTGTAGATATTAAAATGATGAAAATTTTCTAAGTCTGTGATCACTGTTCCTGTAAACAAGTAAGGATTAAATATAAAAATACAAGAATATACGTTATGTGAATTCGGTAAAATTGATTGTATTTAATTGTTCGATTGGCGCTAAAGTGAAAAAACTTAATGTAAGTTATATTAGATATTAACAAATATAAAATTTATAAATATCTCTAAATCTATAGTAACCAATAATTATACAGTAAAAAATTAATTATCAAAGTAATCACCTTGAACAAATTTGATATCATCTCGACCCTAAATCTATGAAAATCAAAAAAGAAACTTAAATGAAATGTATACAAGATTCTTGTGGATCGTTAAAAAGTTTTGGACCACCGCTTTTAATGACGTCACGTCTTATCATGAATGAATGAAAAGCAATTTCTTACATAATGTCGTACTCCTGCAATTATATTGATCATAAATGATATAATATCGATTAACCCCTCAGACATCCCTAGTACCTAATTAATTACGGCAACTAATTACCTCAGCCCGCCGGGTGCAATAATTAAGATGTATCAGTGGCCGCTCGAGGGTTAGTTTGATAGCCGTTTTAATGTACACGACTGGCTATTTTGTGCACATAACACGGTAAATCTTAGGCAAGATATGGAGTTTAACTATTAAATAAGATTGTGACTTTAAAAGTTTGTGAGGACTGTTATGAATATTGCCTTGAGTAAATAAAGCCTTGCCTTTAATAAAAGAAAAGTAAATTTGGTCATAGATGAAGTATTCACTTATAACTTTGTGTTATTATATCAAAAGGGTAGCTTCGCCTCCGATGTATAGGATTTTCTTTTACCCTTTTGATATGACAAATTTGCTTTGCCTACATCAATGATTTTTTAATACTACGGTGGAAATAATTTCTTATATCGAACTTGCATATATTCTTCAATTTAAATACAATAGTTATCAAGTTTAATTATAATTTTTATGACTCGTTTCGTCCCATTTCGACAATACGATACAGTAAACCGGGTGAAGTCGGAGTCGCTGTTAAAACGCACCATTGAACTTTTGTAGGGTTGAATGCATTTGGTTCAGACTCGATGGCTAGAAACGGGAGTCTCCATTGTTTGATTGCTCTGATATATTAAGCTAGTTTGATATAATATCTTTGCATCACTTAAGTGTAAGTTACAACAGAAGATGATCGTTTTCAGATTACAAAACCAGGCGATTGGAGCGGAGCGTAATACCTAAAAAAGAAAAAAAAAATATGTTCGATGGGATTTTTTGCGAATTTCAAAATTTGAATTTCAAAAATCTCATGCTAAACATGTTGATTCGATTCCACACAAAAAAATATTAAAATCGGTTAAGAACTCGGGGAGTTATGGCGTAACAGACATTGTGCCATTGAAGCTGATCCATGGGATCTTCGCTCGCTTCGCTCCAACAAAATAAATAGTTAAAATGATTTGATTACTTTTTTTTCCCGACAATCCAGTATAAGTAAGTAATGATCCTTATTCCGTGATCTATATTTTCAGTGGCCTCTTTATGACAATCGTCGGTGCCAGTCTCGGAACGCGTCGCGTGCCCCCCGAGAACGTCAAAAGGGATATTCAATGCTTCGGTTATTTATCGAAGTCTGTCTAGCAAGTTGACAAATCTGATCGATTTTATATAAAGGAACTATTGGTAAGAACCTATTTTATTTAATAAAAATAATTTGAACGCGGTTCACGACTTATTAGTCAAAATAATTTGTTTGTATTTGTATTTAACGTAATTGCCGGCATATGAACTGGCTAGAGTGGACCCGAACGAGGTGGTACCTATAATTTGATGCCCTTCAATTACATGGAGCTTGTTATATAGTTAAGTATAACGGCAGCAGGGTGGTCTAGCGGAAATAACTATGCCGCTTGTGCCAACAAATAATACTCTCACTTCATCTCATCTTCTCATATCTCAAAATTGATCACGTCATATATCTTAAGATATTTGACCTCTGTCCTTCTGGCACTGTGATCACTATAGAAAATAGAAAAACATTTATATTTATCGTTGACAATATATATCAGATCTAACAATTTATTGACTACTGTTTCCAATATGACTTCTAATAGCCGAATAAAATATTCCTTGTAATTTTAACAGTTCTGGCTACCATAGTTTCTTAGCCTGAATATTTTGTAATATTTTATAGTAATTTTGGTGAGGATACAAATAGAGAATAGCTGTTGGTTGCTACTCTAAGATGAGGTTTATGTATTAAGAATGGTTGAAAATTCTATTTGCTTCTTCCTTGCCTTAGAATCCGGCCTTAAATAATTCATTCACAATTTAGATACCGTTAATAATTAATTGTGTTCAAACAAAAATCATTTAAAATTATAAATCAAACTATGCTCAAAACAATAAAAATAATTTTGTCAGATTTTGTATGTCATAATATTAATTATCTAATTTCTTACTTTGAGGATATTGTCTGTGTGTGTTACTTTCATATTCCTAGCACCTTAGGTGACTATAAATAATCTCTTTTCTAAAATGAATATTCGAGAGAATAATAAAAATAATGTATTAAACTTGTTCATACTTACCTTTACCATATTCTTAAGAGCTCTATGGCATCGCACACCTCTGGGATTACTGTTGATATTGCTGCTTGGATACAAGAAATGTGTAGTGTATGAGTCTCTTGATGCTAAATATTATAAAGTTATAGTCTCTCTTTTGTCTTTATAGCCGTACGCCACGGTGTATTTATTTTTTTATAAATAGTTATACCACCATTGAGTGTGTTAAAAGTGTGGTGATCGGTAGTTGATTTCATAATAAATCACCTATAAATGCATTCTCTGTCTGCAAAGTGGTCGCATTTAACATTACCCTTTTTAAAAAGCTTACTTCTTTTCCTCCTACGCAATTTAAGAATAATAATTAGAGCTACAACGCGAAACAAAGAGCATGGCGTTCCCTGCGAACACAACGTGTAGCTACACCTTTAAATGACATAATTTATTCATGATTCCAGCCGTGTTTCCGTGATTCAAAGCATCATCATCTCATTTGTCCATATTTTTCCATTGGTATACTTAGTTTGTGTATATACACCAGCTATCTTCCTGAAAAATAATTGCAAATGCCCAAAGATAACAATAAATCCATACACCCTTCCCCCCAGTCTGAAAGCGGGAAGTGTCGCAATCATCGTCGCCTCCTAACGATGCCGTTACCTCTGCATGTGTCGTTATTAACCGCGTAACGGAACGCCGCTGACCGAGATACGTCACGTGTGACGTCAGACGTCCACCCGGTGACCGTGTCGGACCAAAGGGTTGCCAACTATTTACTCTATCTGTTCTGTGTATTTTCTCTTTATCTGTACTGCTTTTTTTTACTTTATGTGTACTGTGTACAGTAATTACCTGTTACCTGTACAGTAATTTTTCACCTGTTCTATGTATTTGTGATAGCACAAATTCTGCTGTGATAACTCGCACTCCCCCCACCCACACTTGCACAAGACCCGCCTTGTGGATTAAAGCACTTACCATTGTGTGTAGGAAGGCTTTTGCCTGTTGAGTGCTTATTAAAATAATGATAATGAGGGTTTGTAAGATTAATTTAAAGAAGATAATTGTTATTTCCGTGCCACAAAGTTGACAGCCCTATATCATTTTGGCGTTATTTCAGGCAAAGTTGTTAGAAATGTGTTTTAGTGTTTTCGTTACGATAATGGAAGCACGTGTGTTATAAACTTTTATTTGAAATGTTGCAGTTTCATTTGAATACGTTTTTATGGCTTTCGGTAGCCTTTTTGTCCAGTTACTGGTCGGAAAAACTTGATTACGTTTAGTTATACCTACAATTTATATTTTGGTCGTTTACGTTTCCCTTTTTTAAAGTGAAATTTCATTATAATACATTTTTGAAATATTATAATATATTATTCCTTGCATATATTGAATCTTGTAAACAATAAGGATAATCGAAAAAACCCGTATAGATTGTTTAATTAAATAATGAGCGTGTTATGAACAATGCCATTTGTTTTATGAACAGATAGGTTTTTTCTAACCAAATTTTCAGGCTCTAATGAAAAAAATTAAATATAAATAAATAAATAAAAAATAAAAAAATAAATTGAGAAAACAATAGATTTCTGTACAGATCTAAATTTGCACGTAGATTTTATCACGTATTATATTTTTTTCTATAGCTAACCCTAATGGATTAACCTAGATTTTTTTTAAAAAAAATATTTCTTTTCACAACTAACTGCCTTTCTGACATCAGATATTTTATAGGTGTGTGACCTCAAATATAAAATGTTATCACCACATTTAATAAATCGATTTCCAAATGTGTAATAATAGTAGTTTATGATACTGTTGCATAATAAGGGTTCTTATAACATGAGTGTGTTTTAAAAGAACGAGCCGTAGGCGAGTTTTTTTATAGTATCACACGAGTGTTATAAGACCAAGTTATGTACAGTGTCATACACTACTTTATCTACTCTCATGCTATAATACGTAAAACAATATTGCAAATAAAACGCTGAATATAACAACAAATTTTTAAATGTCAAATGTTGGCGCCAAGGTGCAAACATCGATTGCGCATGCGTGTTGCGTCGTCGCGGACTCGTTCATTGAAACCTTTTTAAAGTAGAGGTTCAACCTCCTTGATCCAGCTGGAGGTTGTATAGGTGTATCGTTATGATACAAAAGTTATATTATGTTACAGGTGTCCATACAAGACCTGTATCGTAATGAAACTTTTTTTTTATTATTTTTGGCCTGTACGTAATGTTTGTCATAAGCATTTTGTTTTCAGTTTTAGAATCATTGTATTATAATATCAGAGTAGATAAATGAATTTATCGTTACAAGGACAATTATTTTTATATTAGGTCTTCCATTTTATTTTATCATTAAATAAGTCATAATTAATTAACGATGGGACATAAATTCAGGAGTAAGTTTTGATTAAGTTTGATTTTAATTAATCGAAACTTGATATTGAGGCAGATAATATTAGTAGTCCATAATACCGCTAGAGGTCCTTGCTAATATAGACCTAGATAATGACGAGACCCGCCGAGTGTACTTACCCTAATAACCTGCTTAGTTTAAATTAAAATCGGACCCAAATCATTCTCAAGAATTTTAATTACTGCTCGCCAACCTAATGTCAGATGATGAATTTTAGGTTTCATTTTGTATTTCTGAAATTGTTTAATGCGTACGCTTAAATACCAAATACTAGTAAAACTATTAAATACGTGCTTAATTTTTTTCCATGATTCCACCCGCGGTCTTGACGCAGATATTATATGTACGAGTATACTTAAGTGACAAAGCTCGGCTCCTGAATCGAGGAATTATATCCACAGTATATTATATTCACACCAATTAGCCTAGCCCAAAATAAGTACTGTATGTTTTGGATACTAAGGTAACGGACAGACATATATACTTATATTGTACGGTCTTACACCGATATTGTTCGATACGCTTAAATTAAGTTACTCGTCAATATTTTTAACTTTACCTTTTATCTGCCGTAATTTAATATAGTGAGATTACTATCGGCCACAGTCGAGGAAGGACTCATCTTTCAACATAAACTTTACGGTAAAGTTAGTGATTAAAAGTTATCTGTAACTTTACCGTAATAAACTAAGTGAAGAAATCCTTTCTTTTTATCTCGGCAACAACATAACTTTCAACGTCGCGCCAGCCACCACTTACTACGTGACTAATAGGCAAAAAACCAACTTCAACATCTACCTGTACGGTGTTCGTGGTCTATTATGATAACATCCTACATATATGATACATAGATATGTAATATTCATAGAAATATATATAAACATTCATGACTCAAGTTAAAATGTTCGTATTCATCATACAAACATCTGCCCCTTCCGGGATTCGAACCCAGGACCGTCGCTACGAAAGGCAGGATCACTACCGTTGCACCAAACGGTCGTCAAATATCGTACTTCATATATAGTCCGAGTTTCATACGACCTGAATTTCAAACAAGTTTGATAGTGAGTTATCACTGTAGCCTAAGTATACTTACGACGCCCGGCACGCGTAGCTTGACAAGCTCAGAAGTTTTCACGAGCGCAATAAAGCCGACAAATAGCGTGGCATAGCTATATGAAAGTGCTATCCTAAAATCTCCTAAAGCGCCATAGTTATCATATGGCGTTTTAGGAGACAGTCATTCATAATAGTCTGTATATGCATCTACTAACATGCAGGGTTGTCACTACACTTATTTTCATAAAAGTTACAAATGTGAAAAGAGCTTTCATTTAAATAAAACACGATTATGATAATCTTCACATAATCTTTAATTATTCTGTGAACCTAGTTTGCCAACCCCTTTTAAAGTTAACTTTTTTTAGTTTAGTTTGTAGGTTAGGTAAGAATACACATAATAACGGTCACCGCATACAATTCGTTTATTTAATAATTTATTTAACACCAAATACTTAGTAACATAATACTTAAAACTGTTTTAAACTGCGGAATCTCATTAACTCATCATCAACCCCTCTTTAAACGCAAAAGACTGGAGAACAATAACTATTATGTTCCACGCGAGATGCGGCAATAAATCAATATCAGGCATTCCATTAAACGGCCAGTCTCAGCTATCAGTTAATGCGATTCGACACTCCTTTATGTAGTCTGCAGAGGAAAAAAGGCTAGCAACTCTCCGTACTAGAAAAATGTGATTCCGAACATGTGACAATATAATATACTGATTTATTTATTTTTCTACGGTTTTTAATAACAAAGTCGTTTTTTCTAAGTATTTAATTTATCCATTTATTCAATTAATTAACAAGCTGTTTACTTACTAACACTTGGTAATTGTTTCATTCATATTATTTAAACATTTGACTGTTTTTTTTGTTTTAATGATTTTTTTACTAGACATCTTTTCATTTTTCCATGTAATGATATTTTATAATACTAGCTGACCCGGTAAAGCGTTGCTATGGTAACGCGTATACAATGGAAAAGGAGCGGGAAAAAGAGCGGACAGACAAACACACAAACAACAAATTTGTGTTCTTAGATTTTAAACTAGCGGCCCGTCCCGGCTTCGCACGGGTATACAAAATTCTTTAAATTTTTTCTATTATTAACTACTTTAGACGAACTACTTATAACGCGTAGATCGCGTTGCTATGGTAACGTTATTGATATAATGGAAAAAGAGCGAGAAAAAGAGCGGACAGCCAAACACACAAATCACTGTGATCTTAGATTATAGAAGATTAATTTGTATAATATGCTTTGTAGAAACTAGAATTTAAAAACTGTTAGGCTGTGTACTCTTTCTTTAGATTGTTTCGTCAAATAATAATTACTTACAGAATTGGTTTCCGTATAATGCCCCATCCCCTTTCGGTGTGGGCTACAAGTGGCGGATTTTTCCTCCTAGCCCGAGGCGGGGAAGCGTCGAATAATGATTGGGAATCTCTCCGCGCGGTCCAATATACCTTTCAAATTTTTGTCTTCAAATGGATTTAATGGCTTCTCAGTAAGTGAACTTTGAACCTGATAAATTTTTTTTTTATTAAATTGCCAATATCTGCATTAGCGCGATCAAAACGAAAAGCTTTTATGTGCCTTTTTGTTTCAATATTTACTCAATCTTCATCAAAGGTTTTAATGGACTTTTTGACTATTTATCTGTTACCTACATTAAAAAGAGGTTTATCAACATGTTCCAATATATTTCTTCAATATTCAAGTATCAAAAGGTTTGTATTTTTTGCATTCGCAATGCTCGGGGGCTTATTCGGGTTTTACATGCGTATTTTATATCTTATTAAAAGGTTGTTCAGACCAATTCTAGACTTGATTATAAATTGTGACGTTACGGTTTGATGCACCTAATCTACTTTAAATATGCTGCAGCCATTATTACGGCTGAAATTTAGTCTAATCCATGAAATAAAGCAAACAATAACATGCAAAGTATTTCTGATAAAATTGCCTATTTTAGCTTCACAATATTTAACTTTAACAAGAGTTATGCGCATATTGTGTAGGCAGTAGTAACTTTAGATTGTGTGATTGATTTGGATACCAGATCATATTATTAAAGGAAGTTTCAGAAACAAAATTCAATTATTTAAATTCCATGACATTGAAAAGAATATTTAGGTATATATGTTACTTCTTTCGATTGTGCAGTATTGTTAATTTCATACAATGTAAATTTTGAATGTTTCTCTTTATTTAGCTTTTGCTTTTCATGACTATAAAAAGACTATTAAAACACACAAAATTAAGTAATAAATAAACATTTTCTTGCTGAGAAAATATTTGAATTTTTAGAAAGAAAATTCTAATAACCCTACGTCTTGCATGATTACTGTTAAGATTATATAACGTATCATTTATCGTATCGAAAGAAAACACTGGATTGTTAATTACCATGCCTACAATTGGTTTGTATCGTAACGAGGTAAAAAATGTTCACACACCGCCCGCGTTGAGCAAGAGTAATGTCGTAGGACAAAACAAGTGCGGAAGCGATATTGACAAAAAATTTGATAATAATCACCCAAATATAACTAACAAAATATTGATCATAATTCTGCTGATTACAGTTTTTACTTAATCTAACCAAAGAAACTATTACAAAAAAACATCAAATGTCATTGTGTTAGTCGGAGCTTGAACCTACCGAGTCCTTGACAGAACTGAATTTGTCCAACTATCTCTTAAGCTGACACCAGCGCCATCTCTTTGTATTCTATGCACTACTACCTACAACCGAAGAAAGAATTTCACGACCGTTTGGTGCAATGGTAGCGATCCTGCCTTTCGCACCGATGGTCCTGAGTTCGAATCCCGGAAGGGACAGATGTTTGTGTGATGAACACGAGAATTTGTACCTGAGTCATGACTATTTATATATATTTCTATAAATATTATTTATTTATTTATCTATCTGTTACCCTAGTATCCATAACACAAGTGTTTATAGTGCTTACTTTGGGCTAGGCTAATTGGTGTGATTGTAAGAAATGTTATTATTATTATTATTTCCAAAACATTGATTCATAATGTTAACAGAAATGCATCGGTTTTTATTTTTCTTTGTTTTGAGTGGTTTGATGTGTTTTTTACAGAAATATTAAATCATCTTTTTAAACTTAAGTGAGTGTCTGGTTTCGGATCACAGACCTAATAAACTACACTGCTGCAATATAATTACCTTGGATTTTTAGGAATACTTATTCCTCTGACTTGTACCACGCATCAAACGTGTGGTTTTTCCGCAAGCGGGAAAACTTTCACTGACGCGCGCGTCTTCCCACGTATTTTGATTTAAAATCGCACAAATTAATCTCTCAAGCGAATATAAACTTTAACGTATATTCGCAGAGCTCATTGCAAACACACCATGAAAACATAAAATAATTACAACCGTTGTTAACTAAATTGAGTCGTGAGGTCTTGGTAATAAGTGTGGTAATTGACTGTGGTTCTTAGCGGAAAGACTAGATTATGCAATGTTGATTGCAATTAATTTATTGCTACTTTTCACATGTGTACGGAAGGGTCTGAATTGTGTACCTTTGACTTTGATGTTTGAAATCACGAGGGGCTGTCGAGTAGTAGCGTTAGTAGCGTTGTTTTTACCCCAGAAGTGCGTACCCTGGACAAAAATAATTGTTTATCAATGACCAATTTTTACATTTGGTTAAATAATTGAGCGAAGCTCTCTTCTAGGCAACTCACAAATTTCGCTTGTGTCCCTCCTGCTACTTAACCGGTTCAACCTATTCGAACGAATTTTGGCATGAACATACATGATTATAACCTGACGGACATAGGCTATGTAAAAAAAAATAGATTTTACCATGGAGGAATAATCACCGAAAGAAAAATTCAAAAGTTGATCACAGCCAAACCGTTGAGACTACATTGATGAAATTTGGCGCCAAAACTCACATCGTGGTCGTGACAAATGTGTAAAAAAAAGTTTTGAAATTGGACATACCATCGAGGAATAATCACCCTTCATAAATCTAATTGCTTAGCTCAGTATTTGCAAACAGCAGCATGTATTGCAGACCTAGTTAAAATGGCACTAGGCAGTGCCGGATTACTGCATACTCATACTACCGGACGACTTGATGCCCTAAGCAATCCACTCCTGTGCCCCCTCCCCCTGCATATATATAAGTTACCAATGTTTAAAAAAATTAACGTATTTATTACAACGAAATAGATCATTACGTACCTTATAATAATTATGAAAGCCGATAGAGTTATCGGGAGTTGGTATTATATACAATAAAAATCTAAGCATTTTTATTTATTTATTGAAATATGATTTGCGACTTTTACGGGTATTAAATTCGTGGAAAAAAAGTTTTTAAGACCAAAGTTTTTAGTATGTCTGACTGTATAAATAATACCGATAGAGCATCATCGTTCTTTTTTTATTTTTATGGTTTTAATTCGAAAAGACCGTTCGACCGTGCAGTTTGATATCATCAGGCATAAAAATATACCCTAAATCTTCCTTTTTTTTTCATATGATCAAAAAAATATTAAATAAATATTTCTTTCACGCACACCAGTTAGCCTTTTTTTTCTCAAGGGTAATGCTTTACGCATACCCCACCGTTGGGTGGGCGGTGGGGTTATGTGGGACTCACCCGTCACGCAGGCTGACGGGCATACCCACTAAAACCCCCCGCTGTACTACACTCCACCGTGTGACCTTGTGGGTTCCTTTTTGAAAGTCACCACTGCGGTCCGGTGCTTGGCCCGCTTTAGGCCCCTTCACGACTCGGTGATGCCTGAGTACAGTTCAGGCATGGACCCAGACAGTGAGGTGAGTGCAATGCCTCCAACGGATACCCGGTCCATTGAAGGCCACCCCATCACCTCTCAATTGGATCCCGGCCTCTTCACATGCCCTTCTCCCTGGAAAAAGGTGGAACTGGCCGCCGCCCTCGGTTGTTAACACACCAATTAGCCTAGCCCAAAGTAAGCACTGCAAAGCTTGTGTTATGGATACTAGGGTAACGGATAGACATAAATATAATGATACATAGATATGTAATATTCATAGAAATATATATAAACACCCATGACTCAGGTACAAATGCTCTTAATCATCACACAAACATCTGCCCCTTCCGGGATTCGAACCCAGGACCGTCGGTGCAAAAGGCAGGATCGCTACCGTTGCACCAAACAGTCGTAAAAGAGTTACTAGTAATTGTAATTATCCATTGAAAAATGTTTAAAATTTACATACTTACCATTTTTTACAATTAAAGGTTTTTTATTCTTAGGTGGGCAAGTATTCCGACTTTACCCTATACATACTAACACGGTAAGTTAAATAAAAGCTTGTAAAAACATACAAAGAATTAGTAATTTATATACGTTACTCTCTATCATAGAATTATCCAAAATAGAAGTAACAATTACAGCGCTTGATAGAAACCTCAGGCTTCGGCTTCTTTGTGTATATTAGAAGTAATAATTGAGACATGTCGACTTTGGATAAAATAAAAAAAATATATATTTACGTACATGAACGAAAAGAATTTCATATTATTGTCGACACTCACTCACACGTAGTTTATAGTTTACTTAAAGCAATACATACTTGTTTGCTTGGTTGCTTGACAGAGTCTGTCAATTAAGCTGATCGATAATGTGGAAACGTACTCAAGTACACGTATCGTTCAAATAAAATGTATTGACTTAAATAAATAATAAATAAATATTTCTAACATTCACACCAATTAGCCTAGCCCAAAGTAAGCACTATAAACACTTGTGTTATGGATACTAGGGTAACGGATAGACATACATATTTGATAGATAGATATGTAATATTCATAATAATATATAAATATGACTCAGGTACAAATGTTCGTATTTAAATCATGATTTTAATAAAATGCGTAAGATGTAATAATATATTAAAACTTTTCACAAATTGTAGAGATGTATATAAGTAATATTTATGTAATATATATAGTTGCGCAAACATATCTTGTAATATAATTTCATAGACAGAATTCATATTTTCCTGTTAATAAATCACTCGATTGCACAAATATTACTGTTTTGGATACCTATAAAATAGCGTATGTAGTTAACAAAGAAAGGATTCATCAGTTATTTAAAAGCGAAAGATTTTGGATTTTACTAGAAAAAAATATCTTTTATTTTCTGACGTTACCGAACACATCTCAATCCACAGTTAACAGTTCCAAACCAATCGGCATTTTATCTAGCCGGCACGCTTTACTTTCAATAGTGTTGGGCAGCGCTTATTGCGTCCGTTTCAAGGACAGTTTGCGATTGAATGCAATATGTAGTTTGAGAGCTTTTGAAATATTTATTTTTGTAGTTATAAACTTTTATAATACTATGCTACTATGTATACGACCGTAGTTCTTTCAAGCCAAACATTTAGCTTACCACGAAGAATTAACTCGAATATTTAAAAAAAGGTACACTTTTATTGGATGTTTTATTTAAATATTCAAATCTATATCTCAATACCATAACATCTCTCCAAATCTTGTTAAAACATTAAATTCTATGTAAGTTGGGGTATTATTTATCTCAGAATATCCCTCGAGGTTCATAATATGAAAAGAATTCATAAACTCGTAATGAGATGGTAAATAATAATACATATTAAATTTTATTACAGAAAAAAACTTTTCAGATTCTATTACTGTAATAACAGCGTTATACGCTATGCTTATCACAAATTATGACAGGCATGTCTACAATTTATGATTATATCTATACGAACATTTTAAATATTCTTTCAATCTCCGAAAAGCTGTTTTTAGCATATATAAATAAAAATTGTTGCTTAATATCAAAACGCGCCCACAATATTTTTTGTCTCAAAATGGTTTTTGTTTTTAAAGTAGACACAAGTTACCGTGACTTATAACACGCTACTTATCAAGACTGTAGTGTACACTAAAGATTTAGTCATAAGTCGTTTACAGTCCCTCTCAAGACGCCATAAGTCTGTACCTTATCTCGCCTCGCAGGTTCCGAATGAAAAATTATAGCGCCGTTGGTCTTGCTTGCTTAGGGCTGCCACACCGGTGTTTAACTATGACTAATTAAAATTGTTATCATCATTAATTAACAGATTAATGCTTAGTGTTGTAGTAATAATGTTTTAATTTTTAATTATATTTATTTGCTCATAATTAGTGTACACATTTACACTGCCCCTCCTATCCCGTCAACAATATAGCATCCAGACCTACTTTAGTCTTAAGTTTAACCACGTTTGTTGAAAAAACTAGTCTAGGTCGTGTAAATAGCTTGCGAACGACATATCAATTTGGGTTAAGGATTTGTGACAAATAATTAGCGATGTTTTTTCAACGGGTTTCGACGTTAGCTTGTTCAAGGTGTGTATAGTTTTTATTTGTAATACCACAATGTTCTTACATAGTGATATTAGGGCTTTAACTTAAGCCGATGAGTATAAATGTTCGTTCATACTAGTAAATGTCGCAGACATTGCTTGGAATATAAAATATTAATCTATTTCTGTAACGTGTAATCGCTGCTAATGGTGCAGTTTTTGTGTAAAGAAGTAAACTCACATGAACTATGCAAAATCCTTAGTCTAATCGTGTTACTATTTATTTTTTATACTGCGCATTTTCCAAAATTAAATGTACTCATTTTTTATGCTTATCGTCGCCAACCCTAAGTCCACCTTGATGCGACAACGTTGAGCTACGCTGAAATAGCAAGATACTGAAATTATCATTCCAATGACAATAACTCTCATAAAAATGCTACTTCGAGAGCTCATTGGACAAAGCGATCCAAATTACAAAAATGAAAAAATCCTTTGTAGAGTTAGTTAGTGTGATGAGGAAACAAACCTTTTGAATTATTTTCGCCGCTAGCTGATACGAATTACGAATAAGATAAAATGATTTATGTGCACTCCGATTGCAAAGGCTCGTTAACTTAAAGTCCGTTTTCGCTTGCACTAGTGCGAGAAATAATTATGCCAAGATACCAGAACGAGAATTAATTATGCCAACATAAATGATATATGCAGTAATGATATTGATTGTGCCAACATCCCAGTGCAAGAGTCAATTAAAGAAGTGGCATACGCATTGATAATATAGCTGGACTCTAGTAGACAATAGTTTTAATCATTCAAGAGGACGAATTTGACCCGCCATTATTTTATGTTAATCAAAGTAATTCTCTCCCACATTAGAAGCTATCTTAAATAATCATGACAGGACACGACGATTTCAGATTAAATCAGTTTGTACACATTTTTCCATTGTAATAAAACAATTTCTTTTAAAGTGTCTGGCTAAAAGTGTTGTCGATTGTACTCTGTTACCGAACATTTCAATATAATTATCTGTGACAGTCTCTTTTGTGACAAATTTCAAAAGGATTTAATATACTTGAAATTCGTCAATTTGAATTGAAAATTTACCATTGCATTCGGCTACAGTGTATTTGTAATTTTACTTTATAATTTATTTAATTGAAAAACTATTAAAATATATTTAAGCAAAAGCAATTGCCGATAGTTTTTGATAAGCTACCCCACAGTAATGATAATGAGTTATATTTGTCATTGATCATTCGTTTGATAAGTTTGATATTTATTGATGAGGGGAAAGATTTAATTATAATAATTTATTAATGATCTGGATCGATCATTTCGTTTTATTGGTAGTGTTAAATAAAATCATGGTAGTCGGAAGTATTTTAGGGTCATTTTGAAAGTCAAAATCAAAGAAGTAGATAGTGTTGATAAGAACTCGGGTGAGATTCCAATCCACATTTTTCTGAAAAACTGGCCCACTCCCAGCTAACTCCAAGGTTACTGGAGACTGTTCTAATTTAATCAAATCCACCAGATTTTTTGTTTTTATCTAAACTGACCATAAATAACTTTTCAGCTATTTATATATTATAAGGAATTATAAATACTCTACATTGAATTATGACTTGTATTATAAAAAATAATTTTGTTAAGTATATTTGTTTGTAATTTGGTTTCCAAGGGGCGGTGCCTTCTGGCACAGGAATTATGCTAAGTAGGAGGCTACAACTATGTTTGTTATTCGAAAACAAATATTAAAGTTAATTATTATTTATTTTTTTAAACAAACTTATTTTTTGAATAAAACACTTTTTTACGGAATTTTGCGCATTTTATATTTAATCCTGACGTTTAGACTCCTTTACAGGAGTCCTTTACAGGAGAAAATACATGACAACCATTATCTTAGTCATCCTGTGATCACGACTCCTGTAAAGGAGTCGAAAAGTCAGTATTAAATATAAAATAAAATATGCGCAAAATTCCGTAAAAAGTGTTTTTTTTTTCTAATGTGTAATGTGCGCGGAAGTGTAAGAAATAAAAAATCTCATTTTTTTAATATAACTGTCTCTAATAACATCAGCATAAAGTTATTTTCTGTCATGTGATATATTTAAGAATTCAGCTGCTTTTGTATTCTGAATAATACATAATATGTTCTCTTTAGCAGCTTGATCTCTGTACTGGGATACGTTTTGCGGTTTCACACAGCTGTGAAAATTCTTAATACAGACAATCTTGCTTGTTGCGAACAATAAATTTAGCTCCTTTCTCAAAATGTCCTTTCCTCAATATGTTATTTTTGAAGTATTTCGGTAATTTTTCTTTTAAACTTACAGACTAATTGATAGACTGATAAGAGTTAACGTTTTTTGTTTGTAAAACAAGAATCTGACTGAATTCTATATTTTGTTTTACTTTTGATTTCAGGTTAAGTTTTTAACTTTCATTTCAATATTTTGTTAATTAAACTTTAGTTCAAAGTGACGATCAAAACTGGATGTTTATAGAATCAATTAGCAAGTTGTTCATTATGAGAAAGAGTCGTATCGGGAAAATGACATATTGAGACTGGAACATTATAAGAAAAGGACGTCATGGGATGTGGTGCGCACCAGAACCTTTTTCGATTCCTAATCAATTCCTTGTTCAGCGGCACACAAAATCTACTTCCTATTCGCGTCACATACATATTATTTGCTTCTTACGTATTACTGAGAGTGCCTATGACGTGATTTAATTGTACATTATACCTTAAGTACCGCTTTTGGTCTTCATCTAAAACAAATATACAGCTTCTTTATCCTTTGAATCTGTATTTCTCTTGTTTTATCCCTTGTCATTTGAAATAATTAATTCTCTTTGTTTCAGGTAAGTGTGACGATTGGACAAAGGGTCGTTGATTGCGCTCCAATTGGGTGAAAAAGCGTAGGTAGCTTCCGGTTGTACGTTTCGGTAGCTTTAGGCGGAGAGAAATCAGCAAATTTATACACCTAATTCTGTATTTGTTTGTTATTTTTAAGCATAAAGGATTATGTTATTACTCACGCACAAAACTGGAAGATTTTATAACATAATACAAGTGAATCGCTGAATTATTTGTAGCGAAATATAAACGGCTTGTAGGGATAACCATTTTGATATTTTAGGCTACAAAAAAAGTCAGTTGCCGAACTTAATTTACAAACAATCAGGTGATTGAAAATATATTTGTCAGTCAACGTGATGATAAATGTTTATTTTATGTAAACTTTAAAGATAGACTCGGATATCTATATAAAAGTAAATTGGTATTTATAAAAGTTACTAGCGGCCCGTCCCGGCTTCGCACGGGTGGACAAAATTCTTTAATTTTTTCTATTATTAAATGTTTTTCCGTTAGCGCCATCTAGCGTCCGTTAGACGAACTACTTGCGGTTAACGCGTTGCTATGGTAACACATATACAATGGAAAAAGAGCGGACAGACAAACACACAAACCACTGTGATCGTAGATTTTAGACTAGCGGCCCGTCCCGGCTTCGCACGGGTGGGCAAAATTCTTTATTTTTTTTATTATTAAATATTTTGTCTGTTAGCGCCATCTAGCGTCCGGTAGACGAACTACTTGCGGTTAACGCGTTGCTATGGTAACGTTATTTGATACAATGGAAAAAGAGCGGACAGACAAACACAAACGACTGTGATCTTAGATTATAGATTATACAACCCTGTAAGGATCTAAAAAATCACAGAAAATTACGTTTTTGTTCAAATCTTAAATTTAAGTTGGTTGTACTCGTATACACAGTAGATATTGTATTAAAAGTCTGCTTTGAAGGAAGTGATATATCTCGGTGTAACGATGAAACGACAACGCCAGACTACATTATGAAAGGATCATTACATTACCATACGCTTTCAATGAGGAGCAATTGCTAACAGAAATGTTATTAAGTAAATGGTACGCATCAATATTAAAATCAAACGATTAATCGCCTCACATTGTTTTCTATTTTTAGTTTCCATTTTGATGAGCTGGTTAAAGTCAGAAGAGGAAGTGTTTATGGTATTTTAATTTTTTGGTACACTAACAATTAGAAAATTCAAAAGAATAATAAAAACTTCTGTACTTCTATATCTAAATAGACGCTTTTTAACTTATTATTTCAATCATTACTTAATCGTGAATTTAGAATAATTTTAATTAAAAATAATCTGTAACACATATTTAAACGTAAAATAAGAACATCCGTTGTTAAGTTTCCCAATGTAAGACTTACGAATTCACGTCAATTTTTGACTTTAATGCATTATAAATTGTGTTTTGATGTCTTTAGTTTTTCATAGATACAAATAAATTAAGTACTTATTTTGGAAACTCTAAACACGATTTTTTTTGTATTCGCAAAAAATTAATAAGCAGTTTGGTGTCCGGCAGAGTAGAATAGCATCAACCATACACACTAAAAGGTGTAGTCAAAGACGACTAATGACACTATTAAAGTTTCATACAGTTCTTATAGACCACAATATAGGTAGCGGCGTTCTAGAGTTACAGTCTTGTGCAATACAGAGATCTGAACTAATCGAATCTGTATGCTATGAAGCTCAGAAAAGTAGATAAGGACTTGTTAATAATGTCAAATGTACTGAATTCGCTTTTCCAATAAACATGCTCCCCTACACAAATGTTGCAATTGTCGCATCGTACGGTGTGTCGCAAACAAAAGTTCCGTCCAATCCTCTAATGGAGTGGAGGAGATAAGCTTTACTCTTTTTTATTTCAACCTAAAATGTACCTTAAGTCCAGGGATTACGATACACTAATCACACTAGGTTAGAAATAATAGACTCCGGTTTTCTTGCCGTTGTATTTTGTATTATAGCTCTGCAGTAAGAAAACTATGGTGTCTGTTATTGATATTAACAATAAACATATTAAAACCTTATAAAAAAATAAGCTGTAAATCTTGATCAGTTACTTAAGGTTTTTGAATTTGGAAAAAGATATATCTTAATCCCTTCTGTAAATTTACTTTGTATTTTCAGTACATTATTATTATTTTTTCACGAACAATATGGCCGGGAAATGGGAATTCTGAATCTCGAATCAACGATAATTACAATACAAAGAATTAATGTTTGTGTATTTTTAATGTTTTGGACACCTTCTACAGCGATTTAAAAATATTTACATTTTAACATAATTGTAGTGTAAGATAACAGTAAAGCCATGTGTGATAAGGATTTTCAGGCTGATAAACATGTTGCTATCATGGATGAAGTCATGTATATATCAGTAGTAACATAGCTGTGTAGTGAAGAACACATCATGGATTTTTCTGGTAAAGTTGTTATTGTTAGTGGAGCGAGTTCAGGAATTGGAGCTACGACAGCCAAGCTTTTGGCCACTTATAATGCCGTCTTGACTTTGGTTGGGAGAAACGAAGATAGATTGAGGCAAGTTGCAGAATATTGCGCAGCAGCTAAAGGGATTATGCCTCTCATTGTGAAAGTAGACTTGGCTAAAGAAGGTAGTTGCGAGGAAGTAGTTAACAGAACAGTTGGCATGTTTGGAAGACTTGACGTTCTTATAAACTGTGCGGGCAAAATGCTTATCAGTTCCCTTTTCGACGATAACATCGATAGTTTTGATGAACTATTCAATAGTAATCTTAGAGTTCCGTTCAAATTGACGCATCTCTCCTTACCACATTTAATCAAAACTAAGGGCAATGTTGTGAACTTAAGATGTGCTCATAACTTGGCTAGACATGGATTATTAAGCTTCTCAATTATGAATGCTGCTATTGAAAAGTTTACTCAAGCCGCTGCAGTTGATGTTGCATCCACAGGCGTACGCATCAATGCTGTCTCCATTGCTTTAACAGGCACATCAATACTTAAGTATGTAAATATGGACGATGAAGAAAAACTAATGGTGCATCAAATAATAAAAAAGAATTTTGACATAAATATTTTGCAACCTGAAGAGGTAGCAAGAGTGTTAGTGTTTGTAGCTAGTGGTGTGTGTCCTAATATAAACGGTGCTAATATAGTCCTTGACGGTGGTGCCAATTTCAAATTTTAAGCAACTGGTGGAAATTGCCCATAACAAGCTGATTGTATTTTAATTATTAAATAATTAAGATGTGATAAAGACTTAAGTGAAAAAATAGAATTTAGGAATTCCTGGATCTTTTATTGTATCCTTTGTTTTGTTCTTTATAAAATCGATTTGTATTTTGTAAAAAAAGTTGAAATAATTTTTTTCCATAAGTTAATTTAGATGTGCATAAAAGTTGCCGTAAAGACACCTTGATCTTGAAATATAAAACGAGCGAATGACTTACGGGAGTCGTGTAATGCGTATTTATTTGTTTTTTCAGTGAGTCATTGTAACTTTAGTACTAATGATGGCAAATAAAGACATTTCATCAATGAACTGTTAGTTATTGGCATTCCCTTTAAACTCTGCTTACAGCAGCCAAATCTAAACGTAGTGTCAAAGATTTAAATTATATAAACTGCTTAATTCTTATACATTTTAGTATTTTTATAAATTCATTGAATTTTGATACATGGGCTCTCTGGATGATATGCAACACATCCATAAATAACGTAAAATATCGATGATAGATTATAAGGTTCGATGGAACTGACCTGACTTTTTATTATATAAATCCAAAAAATTAACCAAAAATAATTAAAATCCTCATCATGGCGGTTACACTGTCGAGTTTCACGGAAAAACATGGAATCCAATTCCATCAGTGCAGAATTTATTCAATAATTTTGTTTACAAAACGTGTTGGTATCTTAACGTTGTTATTTATTAACATTTCAATAAGCCTGTTATCAAATTAATACCGATTCATACATTCAATCGACATTTAATATCTTAGCTCCACCTTGATTATTTGATTGTGAAGTGTGCTTTCATAATTGTTTGCATGTTTTCATCATTCATTTAACAATATTGATATATTCGCAGCCGTAATCGTCTTACGTCGAAAATCTTCTTAATTTTTACAACTATTTAAATAAAACAACTTTTTATCGAATATCAGCGCATACTTTAAATTTAATCCTGACGTTACGACTCCTTTACTGAAGCTGTGATCACAGAGTGAAATATAAAGCATGCACTAATATCCGATAAAAAGTATTTAAATGTGTGATTTTTGTTACTTTTTATCAGTTAAAGCAAAAAACCGACTGTTAATAGATTTTTATGAGACTTATATCAATGAAATGAAAATTGTTAAAAAAAGTCCTTTTTGTATAAATAAAAGATTTTAAAAAAATATATCAGTTTTTCTATCACCAGTATTGATTTTTAGCACCAGGCTGAAGAGAATGTTACATGGTGAATGCTGCAACGGCCTTACTGGACATCGAAGGAACTGAGGGTATATCAAGGAGATGTAAACTGCTGATCCTTTGAGCGATCACGGAGTCCTGTACTCTTGTAGGCTCATCAGCAAGGGCTGATAAATTTCTGCATGTAAAAAAGGGTTCCATTTTGTTGTTGTATGTGCATTTACATCTTATGTACTCCGTATGTGTACATAAGATGAAAATGCATATCGTCGTTGCGATTTTAAGATCTCGTATGTGTAAAATTCATGTTTACGAGATAATCGATAAAAAGTGTCTACTGAAAAAATGTGAAGAAATTAACTCCAACAAATATGTTGGAGTTAGTTTCTTCACATTTTTTTCAACTAACTCCAACAAATATGTTAGAGTTGGAGTTTCTTCACATTTTTTTTCAGTAGACACTTTTTATCGATTATCTCGTATACATGAATTTTACACATAAGAGGTCTCAAAGTTGCAACGACGATATACAACACCCCATTTGATAAATTTTAGTTCAATTAACAGATTGAATAACTTTTTCCATTTTAATTAATAGTTATTTACGACTAAACATGATCTCGAGAAGGGGCAACTTCCACTTTAGTAAGATAATACATTTATAAAAGGTGTTTTGATTACTACATAACGTTGTCTTACAAAAACAGTACTGTCATTAAAAATAAATGGCATTTCCATCAATCTTTTATATTGAGACTGATGGTAGTGTTTTTATTCATATAAAGTAAGAACTTTTGACAGACAATCAATAGGTCTTCAGTTTGACGTGTCGTATTATGTAACTCTCCCCCAAGTCCCACGTTCAATTCCGCCCCGTGGCATGCATTCACGGCAGAATCGGAAATAACCATTAATCGATACCGTACGATGCCGTGCGATCTTTATTGTCGTGTCTGTGGGTGAGTGTGGCAAAATGGATGATGAATGCGTCCAATATTTGTCACAGTGCTCGGAAGTCCGATTTCGAGCCCGAGTTGTTTGAAAAAGCAGACGACGCGCATTTCATGAACAGGAGCGATCCTACCTTTCACATCAACAATCCTGGCTTCGAGTCCTGATAGGGGCAAGTGTTTGTGTGATGAATACGAGCATTTGTATCATATATGTATTTTTATCCGTTACCCTAGTATCCATAACACAAGCCTTATAGTGCTTACTGTGAGCTAGGCTAATTGGTGTAAATGTAACTAATATTATTATTACTGATTGAATTATTATTTAATTTATTGAAGACGGTTATTTAATAAAGGGTATGCGTTAACAACTTTGTCTATCCCGGAAGAGGCAGATGTTTGTATGATGAATACGAACATTTGTACCTGAGTCATGGGTGTTTTTATATATTTCTATGAATATTACATATCTATGTATCATATATGTATGTCTATCCGTTACCCTAGTATCCATAACACAAGCCTTACAGTGCTTACTTTGGGCTAGGGTAATTGGTGTGAATGTAAGAAATATTTATTTATTATTTATTACCTAACTTTGTCACTTATAAATATTTCAGTTTAATTAAAACATCATCACAAGGATCAGTTCACACATCAGTTGTTATAACTACCATCTGTTTAACCACCATTTCTAATTCATTAACAACTGTTATTCATAACTTAACAGCTAAAATGTAATGCTAGTTCCAAATTAGCAACATCTGGATTAAATTTTACTGCCCTCAGTTAAGCAAAGTTCCGGTTAGACGTGTCGGAGTTACGATCTCGAAGGGTCCCCAATTTAACTTGTAGACGTAGATGAATAAAAGCGTGACGCAACATTAATGGGGCCAATTGTTTTGTTAGTTTGGGCAGCAGGTCCCTTCAAGGGATTGTATTGTTTCTTTTTATTAACATCAAGACATGGAGTTTCGGGCTATCTTTTAATGATAGGTACCCGTTAAAATAATGGTAAAAGAAATAAGGCTATACTTTAACATGCGTTGTCGTTTTGGAGCAACTGAAAATTTAAGCCTCAAAACATATAAAATAACATAGCTAAAGTCTTATATCCTGTTTAGCTGTTTGCAATATCCTATATTGCTAATGACGATGAAAGTAGGTCTGCAGATGGAAGTTGCTTTTAAACTTTTGATCATAGTAAAATTTACATAATTTGACAGATAATATTTGACGCATAAGCTCGATAACGCAGCGGTTAACGTGTTCTAACCTTTAATTGCATAGGTTAAGCAATTTTCACGAGAGCCGTTCAGCGGATGGGTGACAAAAAATTTTTCATGGTGACAAAAAAAGGTTCCTTATTGAGTTTTATATAATTAGATGAACATACTTATACGTGATATAATGATAATTGACTATCTCCGTGGCCGAGTGGCTCGCATACCGATAACGCATATTTCATGATAACGCCACTCCGGAAAACGAACTATTCCATTTTTGGCTCGCGTCTAGGTGTTGTGGTACCGAATTCCATTGTTTAAGTGCTTTAAGCTACTTACCGTGCGTTCAGAACAATGTAAAGTAGTCAAAACGTTAATGATTAAATATAAAATAAATTATGCGCAAAATCCGTAAAAATTAGTAAAAAAGTTGTATTCAAATGTGTATTTTGCGCGGATGCGTAAGAACTAAATATATCGTCTAATATTTATTATTATTACTATTCATAATTACCCATAATATCCTTTTTAGTCGAATTTAATACAAAACTCCTAAAATGTATAAAATAAGAGTGTTCTTGGCTTGAGGGCGGCCCATGGGTCGCCCCCGTTGCAAGTTGGTATTCCTAACAAGTTATGACAACGTACATTAGAAATAATTAAAATCGTCTTTGTGTATACTAAAATGAGGACTTGTATTTTTAAACAATGTTATTAATAATAAACACTATGGAAAAATATTAAAAAATTTTCAACCCGCCCACGACCATTGGATTTCTGATTTTCTTTCAATTACACGTATTCAGAGTACGTTCGCTGTCCGCCGTCAAACGCACGTGTGTTACCAGTAGTAGATTAACATTTTTGTATTGTTTTTTACGCTGAGTTCACCGTTTGTTTGCTTTTATTCGAGTGTATTTTATCTTGTGTGTCAAAACCAACTGGTTACAGAGGCATGAATGAGGCGTTTTTTGTTTATCATTTTATTAAACATTGTTAAACTTCGGAATAATACTTGGCTACTACTGTATGACCACGAACATTCTTTACAACTTTTATTATCAATCATTCCATCTGCTAAGCCAATATTTTAGCGGAGAAAATAAGTTTCTTAAAATTAAATGAAATGAATTTTTACAGTAAAATTTATGTGCATACGCAATATTGTAAATATTGTCTCGAACGGCGTCTGCCATCTTCATATCGCTTCCATCACGTCATGACGTATCGAGTACAACCCGAAAGCTATCAAACACCAATAACTTTACCCTGATCGACGGTTGATTGACATTCAACTTTAATACATTCCGCATACGCCTCTATATCCAAAACTGTTTCTACAACATTAAACTCGTCTTTCGCTGGAAACTTGCCAGATAGTACCAACCAGCATAAGTTGAGCTGTAACTCTGTGAATATTTTGTGTATTCCAATTTATTTCGTGCTTCTAAATAATCGAAGGGGCCTTGTTAATTTTGTCAGCTAGGTGTAAATTTTGTTGCTCGTTCGTTTGTACTGTTATTGGAGGCGTTTGTTAATCGTCTTACAATTTATTCCGTCAAAATGTAGATTTCTATTGCTATGTTAACATGATTTAATGCGCGTTCGTTTTTCATCACTTTGAGGATATGTATTTGCTTGATTTAGGGTTTAAAAAACTGGTTTTGTACAGCGCTTGTGATAATTTCGCTTTACAAACATTATGATTAAAGTACATAGAAGAGTCTAGAGAGTAGAAAATTTGATGCTCATATCAAGGTATTATATCCCAATTATATGAAGCTCCCTCCTTTTTTGCTGAACTTAACATAAGCATTACTGTCAGTTGTCAAAATCGCATTCTCTTTTGGACTGCTCAGTAACAAATAATTTTATCGTTCATTAGTATATTAGAAATTTATATTTTCTGCTTCTTTTACATTTGGACGATTATTTTGCACGTTCATAAATCTAAAACTTACATATAAAAAAATATTACTCCTTTTTGCATTGGTCAAAAATTAGAAGTCTGAGTATATATAGGTAACGTATTTTTTATAAATTTAATAATCTATAATCTAAGATTACAGTGGTTTGTGTGTTTGTCTGTCCGCTCTTTTCCCATTGTATCAATAACGTTACCATAGCAACGCGTTAACCGGAAGTAGTTCGTCTACCAGACGCTAGATGGCGCTAACGGAAAATATTTAATAATAGAAAAAAATTAAAGAATTTTGTCCACCCGTGCGAAGCCGGGACGGATCGCTAGTGTGTAATAACTCTTTTAAAATTATTCTACATTTAATTTAATTTTATATTTTAATTCGTTCGTGATCATTGATTATCTAAGAAGATCAATATCTTTAAATGACTACATTATCACATTCTATTAATGTTTGAGTTATAATATTGATGTTTAATAAATGTAAAATAATAGTTTTTTTGCCTTGAAATGTTTAACAGTGTGGCGATAAACACGAAACACCAATGAAGTAGCAAGAGTGATTCGCGCAGTTCAATCGCTACATCATTTGGCATATCGAATACAAACGTGCGATATGCAAATAAACATTGGATCTTATAATAGTGTACTTGAAGTCCGGAATGCGAACAGATCCGTCGAACGGTGCATGTATATCAAGATGTTTATAACCGATCTTGATCCTTGTTAAATATTGGTTACGCGTGGAAGCTGTTCTATAGCTTATTGACGCCTTGGATCTTTTACAGTTGTACACACATCGGTAGAACTAGATGGTACATGTTTATTATTCGAGTAATATATTAGTAAATATTTATGAATAAGCAAAACATATGGTATTAATAAAATTATAATTAAACAAATTCATCTTAAGAGTCAGGTGGGACTCAAACCTCTCGATATCCGAGCGAGTGCTCTTAAAATTGAGCTATCGAGATCTTGACTGACTTATTGAATTTTCCAAGTGTTTCTTTAAGCTAACACCAGCGCCATCTCTTCATTCTCTCGAGGTACTGCTTCTGACTACAATGTAACACTTTTAGAGGTACTAAACAATCGATAAATAAAAAACAGCTATGTATTATTACTTTAGATTTTTTTTTTACTTCAAATACTTGAATAACAAAAACATTATAGGTATATAGGTAATCTAAGAACACAAATTTGTTTGTGTGTTTCTCTGTCCGCTCTTTTTCCCTTTCTTTTTCCATTGTATACGCGTTACCAAAACAACGCGTTACCGGGTCAGCTAGTATAGTAATAAAACAGCTTACTATGGTCAATGTCGTGGTTCCTCACCAAACATGTAGATGTCGTCAATACTTAGCGCTGTCAAATTTTGATAGATACTATTGAGTACTTTGGTAGTCAAAGCTCGATAGGCAGCTGCCGGATAGCTAAAGGTGCATTGTTCAATTCGTGCCTGATGTAATCGCTTTTTAATGCTAAAGAAACTACTAACTAAATTATAAACAAAATAAATTAACCAGACTTGATGGGGATATCCGGCCCATTTTGTCACAAGACAAAGCGTCGACAGCTCTTGAAATGATTTTATTCAATTTGTTCTTTTTGGACGATCAATTTGGCCGAGCGGGGGTGACCCTTACCTTCGAAGTCTTCGAAGATCGAACGAAAAAGGCAAATATTTTTGAAATGGCAAATAAATAATTCTATGCATATTACTTATGTTAGTATTACATATAATATAAGCCTCGGGTTCTGCCGTTCGTAAGCCAAATGGTCGCTAATAATTTTTTGATATATGAGCGTAAAACGCGGAAAATATTTAAATTTGATGGTTGTGTTCGATCTATTTCAATAAACTAAATTTAGAATAATAATATATTTTTTTACATTATTATAGAATTTAAAACCTTTTAGCTAAGGACGGCAACGGTACAGTACTTATTTTTGGCTTTGGCTTTGACTTAGGTTAATTAAAACATTGTTACTAATTAATTTTTTTATCAGATTAAATTTTAATTATTGGTCATAAATGAGTATCAACTGAAATTAAAATAGCGAAAAGTTTGCTAAATTATTTTAGAACTTATCATGACATGTGTTAACGTTATATTATATGTCATGCTTTAAAATAATCCAGGTATAGAAGCAATATAATTTTTCGCAATTTTGATTGCGAAATGAATTTGAATATTCTCAAATATAAATGTAGGTACATGTTAGCAAAATTATAAATTTCTATCTGTAGTATACGAAAAAAAATGTTTCTTTTATTTCCTAAATTGTGCTGTTGTTTAAGCCTTTACATTAGGATTCGAGTTTAACATTCCCTTTACAATCTTAAATGTAGTAGTACGGATTTATAGACTTCCAAGACTATAACTATTAAGTCAGCTGTTCTTTGTGCAAAAGATTTATTATCTTTTTTCAACTGAGTCCGTTAAAAAGTCCAATAGATCAAACATCCAAAACACCTTACTCCCAAAGAGTAATATATCATCAGCCATATGAATCTTGAGCGTCCGTTTTTCAGCTTCAGTAATTTCGTTAGGGAATTGAGCCAAAGAATAAATAAATTATGTCGATGCTTGCTTTCAGAAACCGTAACGCTATTGTAAGATAAGAGAAATTTCGGTAAACTGGAATAAACCTCACGCACTTCGGTATGAGTCTCAGCCGCAAAGCAGTTTAAATAACAGAAGTTCCAAAAATGCATTCTGAATGTTTACATTAAATAAAATATATTTTATCGTTATTTTAGTGGACAGTGAATAAAATGACTTAAAAAATAAGTAAATATAAAATTTTCATTCCACCAGTAGTTTTTACTCCCGAGGAAATTCCAGTTAAGGTACTGCCATCTACCCACATAGCGAGTAGTGGGAGAAAAACTTTTAAATTTCCGCCTTCTAGTGTCAATCGTTCACTGATATGCGCCTGTACCGGACGTGCCACCCCCACGCGGAAATTAAATTAATATTGTACGATATTATCGGGATATCAAAATTGAAAACTACTCGAATGGTAATGTAAACTTTATACCTATGGCACAATTGAATGATTTCAGAGAAATTTTATTTTTATTACGTATTGTGGACATTAAAGAAAGAAAGAAACACCTTTATTGGCTTCGCAAAAGACAAAAAATACATGTTACAAACAAAACATAAAAAAAAAATTAAGAGAAAAAAGAAAACATAACAAAGGGTACATTTACTTAAACATTACATAACATAACATACAGCGAGGCCAATTCGCTTTAACATAAAACAGCCAAAAAAATTTGCTCCTTTCATATCACCCGTCTGAAACACCAATGTACGTTTATTGATTAAATTTAAACTGAAATGATAATGTGAAAAGGAGAATGAGCATTTTGGGCAGAAAAGTATGTTATTTTTTAAACTTATTTATTAGTAGTGTTAATCAAAAATCAACCCAATCTGCAGTCTCGGAAAAGAATAAGCTTTATCACTTTATCGATTCGTTACTACATACAATTACCAGAAACGAAGGCTACGAGCTTGATTTACGTGAAAAATGAATATAGTTTTATTCTGGGTACATTTCCCTAAAACTAAATTTGAAGAAGTTATCATCGATTTAAAAATGACACGGCTCCAGTGGCTAACGCCAAACGCAAAAGAAAGTGATGGCACACCAGACGTGCCATCCGCAACGAATCGGTTAATAACCGATACAATCGAATGCTACCAAATACACCGCTATCTTTGTAGTTTTAATGCTACCGAACACAAAGATGAAATACTGAAAGATGTAACTATCAACTTGAATGATTACTATCAATCATCTAACGGAAATCGATTTTCCTTTTATAGTAAATAGGTAAACGCTTGACCGCTATCTCGCCTGATGGTAAACGATGATGCGATCTAGGATGTGACGCGCCTGCCCAGAAGATATCTATTCACTCGTGACTTGAAGACCCCTAAATTGTATGTGTCAAGAAACACAAGACTGAGTCTTGTGGACAAAAAGTAATTAGATTATTTTTAATTATACTATGATTTACCATAAAAAATATATTAAGTTTTGCTTGCTTCGTTTCGTGTGATTTTGCGTGTTTAGTATTAAAATTTTTATTACCTGTCTAGCGAAGTGCATGAAAAAATATAATTATATGATTCAATCCTTCAAGACCAATTACTTATATTTATATAATTTTTTGTTTCTCTATTTTCAAATTGAAACAGTTTTCAGGAATAATTTAGTGTCACAGTACCTTTTAAATCATACTAATTTTATTTTATTACACCCTAGGCCCAAGTTTGCACGAAAACCGCTCTGTTTTCTTTGATTTCTTCTCCTAACAGGAATCGCATATCAACGGAATAAATATATATGTAAGCAACCTTGTATCTTATTAAATTGCGTTAAGGTTTACTGTGGCTTGAAATTGTTTTACCTTAATTTGCCGCCATGTTATTATAGAGGATGAAAATTTAATCTAGCCATTCGGAACCTGTGCGATATCGCAAATGACACGATGCTGAGTAATGGCCCTAAATGTACCGGTAATTAGTGCTCCACGCACCAGTGACGGGAACGTGTGTCATGCGATACCGGCCACTGGTATTTACGGTGCAATTTGGTATTCGCTGCTGTGATTAATATTACGTAATACCATTCTGTCCTTGGTTAGTAGTCAATTCGTATTGAATGAAATGCATCTGTTAGTCTTTTTTATGTAATAAAATAATTAACTTTTTAAAAAAATAAAACCGACTTCAAATGCGTGAACACAAAATAAACTAAAAATTAAAAAATAATTCCTAATATCTATTACCTAATACTATAATTTTCCTAAACTATGTCAAAGTAATTAAAGTTAAACCAGCTAAATATCTTACAATAGTTATACTTATATACCTATTGTTTTTTGGAGTCGGTGCCAGCCGTATTAAGTTTAGCCGCGAACAAGAGACGTGCGGCGCGGTGGCGGAGGACGCAAGGCGCGAGGCGGGGCCGCGCGGTGCGGCGGGGGACGCGGGCGCGCGTGGCGGGGCGCGCGCGGCTCTTGCTCGAGTGAGCGACCCAAAGGCGGGCAGACGCTTGAGGGCAGACTACGTTGACGCTCGTGTCAAAAATACTGAATTTTCAGTTAAGTTTTGTTGTACCAGGCTTAACATACAACTTGTTTCTTAATATTTTTTGTTTCATTGGGTACTTTTTTCTTATTTCATTAGGTTTAATATTCATTTATTACTGGCACCGACTCCAAAAAACATTAGGTATATAAGTATAACTATTGTAAGATATTTAGCTGGTTTAACTTTAATTACTTTGACATAGTTTTGGAAAATTATAGTATTAGGTAATAGATATTAGGAATTATTTTTAATTTTTAGTTTTTTTTGTGTTCACGCATTTGAAGTCGGTTTTTTTTTTTTTTTTAAAGTTAATTATTTTATTTTAAAATTTTTAGTGTTACTTTTTTGTAGATACCCTTAGTGCATTTAATATGGGTAGGCCTACTAAACGCGCAGCTCTAATGAGACAGCGCCGTTCGTTCAAATTGGTTTATAATCGGCGGAGATATTGCGTATAAAAAAGTTCATCCCCAATTTTCCACCCTTGGGGGTTGTTTTTTTTATTATTAAATTTAAATGGGACACCCCTTGAGGTATTACCTATACGCCGAAAAAAGATTTGTTCAAATCGGTTCATAATTGGCGGAGTTATCGCGTAACAAACATAGAAAAAAAAACATACGGGTCGAATTGAGAACCTCCTCCTTTTTGAAGTCGGTTGAAAAGTAGTTGTAATTTTAATTTCGTATTTTATTCAATTTTTATGTTTTTTATCACGATTTGAAAAACAAATATTTATCGATTAAGATCAGATATATTGATAAAAACTGACAATCATGATTGTCAATACTTGATAAAGTTCTATTTTAACCAACTGAACCAAACTTGTTTTTAGATTCTATTTATCAAATTATCATCATCAACGTATTGATGTTCTTACTGCTATAGTCCCAATGGTTGAAAATACAGTACGGAAAATGGAACGGAACCTACTTGGCAGGCCCAAGTGTAGTTTCGTGGGTACTAACGACTACGTGCAGCAAACGCCCTAACGTGCCTTGCAAAGAGGCATTGGATCACTCATCCTATAACACTAATTACAATATTTCTTACATTCAGACCAATTAGACTAGCCCAAAGTAAGCACTGTAAGGCTTGTGTTATAGATACTACGATAACGGACATACATACATATAGGATATATGATATACCCATTACTCAGGTACAAATGCTCGTATTCGTCACACAAACATCTGCCCCTTACGGGTCTCGAACCCAGGACCGTCCGTGCGAAAGGTAGAATCGCTACCGTTGCACCAAAAAATCTTAGCGCGAAACGCTCTAATCGCCAGGGAGCTCGTCATATCTCTTTTATCTTTATAAATCAAGTGATTTTATTTCCCACCAAAACATAAATCTCTTCATATTAAATACTGGTATTTAGATCAAAAATTATTTTAAATCCAGCTTCAAAGCATCCTTACTCATGAATTATTTGTTCCATCTCATCGCCATCACAATCACTTATAACTCACACCAAATGTCTCGTAAATTAATCTCTATCATTTATTCTTATATTATAATACGTTAGCGTTTTATGACACGTGACAAGCTTTCGTATTCTTAGGTTGGGTCCATTGTCTCCTTTTGAGTTCTATTTTTGTAGAGGTTTGTGTTGCCAACTTGCTTCCGAGTAGTCCAACCATAGAGCTATTAATAATTTGAAGAATGTAAAAAATCTAAGTGAGATTAGAAAATATGAATAATTATGGAAAAGTTTCTAATCGCTTTTAATTCATTATGAAACGTTTACTAACATAAATCAAATCAATAGAAATATTGTTATGATTTATAATATATTTTAAACTACTTATTCCATTCCTATTATATCGTATACCTAACTGAACATTAAGGTGGTATGGTATGAAAAAAAATCTATGAAAGTTGTTCAATGAAATGCCAAATAATTTTATTCGTTACAATTTTTTATTTTTTTGATTGATTTATTGATTAAAATTTGAATACAACTTTCAAATTATAAAGCAGATCAAGTTTGTTTATGTATTAAAACGGCTAAGACATACAGCAGGTGAATATGTAGCTCTGACCGCCCACCATGCTTATGTAGCGGAGGTGTTAAGATACGGAATCATATGGTGGGAGAATTCGCTGGATATAAATAAGGTATTCATCATGCAGAAGAAATGTGTTAGAGCTGTTTGTGGGATAGGGCCAATGGCAAAGTGCAGAATTTTATTAAAAGAACGAATTTATTAACCTTAACCACGATGTATATTTTCGAAGTTGGTACATTTATTGGACGACACCAAACACTATTTCACATAAAAGACAAAAGAAATCCCCATTTACGTTCGAAAGATACAATTCTACTAAAAATGCCTCTTAACCACAGTGCAATTTAGGAAAAGAATTGTGTTGGTATGTTAATACATATTTATAATAAAATATTCATTGAAATTAGAGAATTATCTACGAATAAATTTGTACCACAAATGTGAAAATGGTTCATAATAAAATCCCCTTATAATCTGAGAGAATATGTTGACATTGTGTAATTTATCATAATTTTGAAATGACGAAATTATTTGTTATAGATTGAAATTGATATTTTAGATTAACATTTAAAATATTACATGTAATATTTTATGGTTTTTATTTTTATATTCTTTATATTTCTAAAAAATAATTGGTTATCCTAAATGATGTAGTCTTGCACGCCAAATTACGGCAAAACATGTTGGTTTTTATTTAAAAAAAAAGAATCAAGAGATATAGTTGGCAAATAAATCTCTTGATTCTTGATTCATTTTCTGCTTTTTCGCTCCCGAGTTCTATTATTTTATTGTTATTTTTGTGATTAGTTATTTACTGCTAGACTTTTACATCTAAAGAAATAATTCTTAGAAACAAATCAACTTGTCTCAATTTAAACGCGCATCTGCTGACAATCTGGGCAAATATTCTTCCAATTGCGCTCAATAGTCTGCAGTCATTAGCACCCAACAATCCGCACTGAGTATGCGTAGTGAGTAACAGCCCATCCTCTTTTATGTTTTCATCTATATGTTATAAGGTAGGCTCATCAGTAGTTGGTGGTTGCCGTATGGTGTCAGCGTAGTAGAGCTCTACTTACTTTTTGACAATCAAGTGTGTTGTTAAATGATACTGGAGATAATTACCGTACACTTACTGTAGACCACAACAGTGTTTTCCTATTTATATTATTTCAGAGTGATATCCAATCCCGCAGCCCCCTTTTTTGGAAAGGCTTTTATCTAGCAGTGGGCGTTTTTGGCTGGTATAATGATGCTCCAGCAATGGGCATTAATAGAGTCATAATGATAAGATAATAAGTTCTTCATTATAGGAACCTGGTTCAGTAAATACCTGTATGAGAAAGTTGCGCGTTTCCTTTAGGAAAAAAATATTTAACGCATGCTTTGCTGCATTATTAAGCCTGTGGTATGTCTCCAGATTTCTGATTAATCGTTCTGGTACGATGAATAGTAGGTGTTAGTTAAGGAAGGGTGAAATAGCATTATTTATAGCATGTTATTATGTAGGCTTTTAATATTTTTTGATATTAAAGTAATATAATACGGGATAAATCACATTTTATGAGTATTTTTATCAATCACATTTAAGACATATTAAAATAGTACACATCCCTATAAATTGACCGGAATACCAGATGACTATTCTGCAAGTGCCAAGTGTCAACCATAGCTGGTTTTATTGAGTGGTGATATTATACTGTTGCCAAATTTACTGGTGTGAAGTTTTATTATAACAGTGGACAGTTATTTTATGTTATTGGTATTAGGACGCTTGGTATTAGGACATTTTTGATTCAAGGTCAATATCGCCGTTGTCAGACCAAAATCTGCTGCGAGCATTTTTTAAGGTTCCGCCATTGTGACCAATGCGAATAGTTTACTTACCAAACTCCAGTTTCAAAAAAGTGTAGGTGCTTTTTGAAAATGTTATGTACATCGACTACGATAGTGTAATAAATAAGCTGAGTGCGATGCCTGTAACGAATTGGTGAGTAAATTGAGAGCATCTGCATGAATCAGATCGGAATCGAATCACAGCTATAATGGTTTTTTAGCTCAATCATATTTTTTTGGTAAACATAAAAACACGATTATATCTACGCACTGGTTTCGTGTTATCTACGTCGGGAGATATTGTATTGAGAAGAAAACGCAAAAAACACGGAAAGGGCTGTATTTCCTTCCTTCAATCATATTAATCTAAACAATATTCTTGTGACTATTTCTATTAATTTGTTTAAATGCATTGTATAATATTTAGCGTTCTTTTTAAATCTATAATCTAAGATCCCAGTGTGTTTGCCTGTATGCTCATTTTCTCGCTCTTTTTCCATTGTATCAATAACGTTACCATAGCAACGCGTTAACCGCAAGTTGTTCGTCTACCGGACGCTAGATGGTACTAACGGAAAAATATTTAATAATAGAAAAAAATTTGAAGAATTTTGTCCACCCGTGCGAAGCCGGGACGGGCTGCTAGTAACACTATAATGAAATTATGAGACCACGGGCGGTGTAATCTGGCCTCAAAATCGGTTAAAATATGTAACTACCATTTCGACTCAATAAATACTCGTTTCAATTAAGTTTTTGTTTTAATTCGCTTAGGTTGGATTTCGGCTGGAGGGAGTTTCATACGAGGCACACGTACTGGCTCCCGGAGCGGAGACACGTGTAACATAAGAACATCGTTTCGAAGCGACGCGGAACGTTCCGTACGGGATATTCTCCGGGTAGAGCCCGTACAACGTTATCGCTTCGTTGGCAGCCGTATCGTACTAAACACTCGTTTAAGAGCCCTACGGGCACTACCCTTACAATTCGTCCTTTTTTCCTTTTCCTATACGTGCCTGGATAAGACCAAAAAAGTAAACAAAATTACGTAACGAATAATCATATTTAATTATTAAGAAAAACAAAACATTTTAGAAAATATTATATGATATCGAAATTGTCATAAATAAGCATTTTACACTACTTAATATTTTACTGCTCACGATTTCTATCTCAAATTACTCACTGTTACAAATAAATTTATCATTTACTAAAACGTTATTATGCTACTTATATTTGAAGCAAAACAAAACGTTCTTTTTAAAATGGCGATAGTTATCTTATTACTAAATTATTAGTAAAGTGTTGTTGTAAATTGAGTGTTTAACAATTGCTACGGGCTTTAGTGACGAATGCATATTTATAATACTTATCGGTTTCATTACAACTTTAGGCCATTAGCAATACCTAATCGGTAATAGACTAATCTTCTTTGATAAAATAATGCTGCCACCTTTATTATTACCTATTTAAAGTCACTAATGGTCTACCTGACAGCTTGCTAGTTTCACGTCACAATACAAATACGTTTCTGACAAATGCGCTTTTCTCCATGCAAAAAGTGGCAATGGGTGACCGTTCACATATGTTTAAGTTTGGGCAATCATTATTAAAAAAACTCAGTTTTAGTCCTGTCGTACAGACTTCACGGTTTTCCGTGCGGTTTTCCGCATGAGGTGATTTAAAAAGTAAAGTCATTATTTAACACGTTCCTGCGGCAAGAGGTGCAACATGTTTATCTCTTTCCCACACTGGACCAAACCGAAGCTATGCTCGTCGCACGAGAGAGAACTTCACGTTTTTCCTTGCCGCACCACAGAGAAGTTGCATGAGGGATAATTTAGGCCTCGTTACGCACTTAAAGTGTCAAATAAATCAACCTTCAAATATTTGACGATTTCTATGATAGGTTTTCTGAGGTCGCGGTTTCGATCCCCGGCCATTCCAGTGTAGAAAATAAACTTTTTCAATATTAGCTGGGCTCTGGGTGCTGCATATATGTCGATTTGTCTTAATTCCATAACTCATGTGCTTTATCTACTTAATTCGTGTTCAGAATATATGTTGTTGTCTAGTATTTATTTATTTATATAATTACAACATAACAACAACATTACTGACAAGCAGCCGTTTTATCCTCGTAATGGTAATAACAATGGATACTTGCGTCACAATAGGCATCGTCATCACCTTCGCGTTTTGCCAACTCTGACCCGATACGAAGTCTACCCGTCTTCTACGGTTCAGGCGGGTTCATTTTCAGTAAAAGAATCGTTTGTAAACTAAGCGTCATTTATTTGGGCTTCATCACATCACAGTTAATATCTCCAAACAGGTGTACAACCAAAGATATAAAAATATTGGAACACCTAGTTTTTAAATTGATGACAGTAACGTTATGTCTTTCAATATTTTCAAGCATTGTGACATACTGAACTGTTCCCACATTGTACTGCTTTGCATATATTAGTAACGTTTTAACTGTCCTCTAATATATGTCGCTGTCTGTATCTTACCTCTCTGGAGCTTGACGTAACTTCACAAACATATAAAAAAAATGTTAACTGAGAGATCCCTACAAAATTACTCATTTCTTATTACCAGACTGTCTGACACATGTCACTTGGCGCGCATCCTTTGACACCTGTCAAACGACGCGCAGTTGGCCCACTCCTACAGCCGGCAGCACATGAACATCCAAAAAAGTTATTATTTCCTTACGATTTTCAATCTTACGTGGGTCCCATAAGATTCGATATTACATCAGAAAATTTCACACTTTGTATTATATTCGAGTAGTTGTATTCATATACCGGGAGATTCTCTTATGACGTTAGTCTGTGTAGTAAGGGCTAGTCAGGTTGGGGTAGAGCAGTGACCGCGGCATAAATAGAACGGATGCCAATTCCAAATAGCCGTATTTGAATTCCAAAGCTTTCCTTTATATAATAAATGGTTTGCTATTGACCCCATGTTACCTGAGTGACTAGATGAGATACACGATGGAGCGACCTCTCCTAAAACATGTCTATTTACTTTAGTCTTAAAGAGAATGTGGTTCTAAGTACTCGAAAATAAAGACACAGAAAGGGTGTTCCACTCCTTTGTCGTGAAAGTTAAAAGCAGAAGCATAAAAGAAATGATGGGAAAAAGAAGATAGCAGTATGAGCTCATTCAGTTCATTATTTTTAATTCAACCAAAAAGATCGATCACAACAGAGTTTGAGGTGAATTAAAAGTTACAAATGAATAACATGGTTAAACTATAATTTTTATATATTTTATGCATTTTTAATGCGATCTTTTAAGATAAATTATTATAATAGAAAAATACTAGAAAAAAATCGACTCGGTCGAAATCCTGTTCCTCTCTTTGATGAAACAACGCTGGCCTACAGCGTAAAATCAGGAAGGTACTAGAAAATATCGACGAATGTTCACAAGGCTCGGTAGCTCAATTGGGAGAGCATTGCACCGGATTTCCAAAGGTTGCGGGTTCGATTCCCGCCTGAGAATTCACTTGTGACCCGAGTCGATTTTTTCTAGTATTTTTCTATTATAATAATTTATGGTTAAACTATTTTATTCTTATTATTACTCCGTAACATCTCCTAGGGCTTGTCAGATTAAACTAGGCTAACACGTGAAGTCCTGGTTATTCTTGTTTACTTTCTATACTTATTCAGTACTTTTATACATAGAAAACTTATTTAATAAAATTAAGTATTTTTTTCTGAAAAACAGTAAACGCCGTTTGACATTTTTTACAGTAAACGTCATTTTTTTAATTCAAACAAATTTGTTGACAAACCCTTATAGTAAATAAAGATAAGGCGGCAAAATCCTAAGTTGATTACGTTAATCGTACACAAGTAGCATGATAAATCTTCATGGCGAATAATTTGTGCTCTGATAAATGGATTATTCAAAACAACGCATAAAATCTGCAAAATAAGTTACCATTTTCAATTTAGTATGTAAATAATGTTATTACTTTGGGCTTATGTAATTAAGAAATGCTTTTAACAATTTGTATTTTGTTTCAGGTAAGCAACAGCGGTTTGTTTCAAGCGTCACAAAATATACCATGTATGGGTGGCTTTCTATGCCTATGCGGGATTAGAAGTAATACACAGATATAGTTCAGTCAATGGATTTGCTTTACGGTATCGTATACTATAATATTCAGTATTTTATGATTTACTTAACATTTTCTATACTCCATGTTATGTAAGGATCTAAATGGCAGTAAAATACCAAAACTCGGAAAACGATGCTGTACGTTTTGTAGGTAACGATGTATGGCGATTAACCTCCAGTATCATTAGTCGCCTTATACGACCCCCTTAACTGTGACGGGTTGATATTATTTTCTACTCTACTCTGCTGGGCGCTACACGGCTTATGATCGATATGGTACTTTTCATATTGGTATTCATGTAGTAACTGCGCAAAACTTGTTGAGTATTTTCCACTCATCCATCTCAATTAATAAGTTTTTAATTTTCCAAAGTATACACAAAACAAATTATACAATGAAACTATTAAGACTGACTTTATGTGTTATCGTAAAAAAAGTAAAAACAAAATCTTAATCCTAGCGAGATTAACGTCGTGCGTTAACACTAACAAAAAAGAATAACACCTTTCATGCACGCGCCTTCAAAAACCGGGTTCCGGGAGCGCCCAAACAAGACGGATGGCAACCCTGTCCCCGTCCTAATAAATCATGGGTTTAATAATACAGTAGGTAGAAGCGCAGTAACTCAACTGCAACACGGTATTATGTCAGATGCTGTCATTTTATACCACTTACGTGATGACCACGGTAAGTGGTTACCACGCCATCATTAGGTGCCCTTGGCATGAAAAAAGGACTAACACGCCCAAAGAGGTTGTAACAGCTTTTTAATATTTATTAAATATGCCGCACATTATTGCGCGATAGCTATTTCAGTTTTATTTATAAATTATTAGAACATTTTAGAGACCATGTAATAATAAAATATTAATATAATCAAGCAAACTTATAGGACAATGCTTAGCCGCAAAATGCTATACTCTCAATTTTTAATAGTTATTTACAATTAAGATTTTAATTTTTGACCTAAAAATTCTAAAAAAAAATTTATCTACTATATGGACTAACAAATCGATTCCACCCCAAACTGAACCACCACCCCTCCCCCCCTCCCCCCAAAGAAGCAGAATAATCATTCATGACTTAATACATAAAAAAAATATTTTTTTAGCTCAAAAATAATATAACCTTTCAAAACTCGGTACTCTAAGTACTAGCTTTGCAAATAAAATATTGTTTTTATGTATCAACTATCAAGTCATATATGATTATTCTGCTTCTTGGGGGAGTGGGAGGGGGGAGGGGGGTTGGGGGTGGTTCCGTTTGGAATCGATTTGTTAGTCCATATAGAAGATAATTTTTTTTTTAATATTGTGGTCAAAAATGAAAGGGCCGAAAAACCGGCTTATTGACCCTCCTCCTTTAAATAGACAAAAATAATATATCTCATGTGAGGCCTCTTGTTTTTCGGGCGAGTAATCTTCAAATGAAGTTATCGAGATCTTGACAGTCCCGTGGATTTTTCAAAGTGTTTCTCAAGCTGAATAGCAACGCCAACTCCACATATTCTTACGTACTAAACACTACCTACAAGATCAACTGTAGTATTTTTACAAGTATCAAACAATCGAAACGGATAACGAGAGGCTGTGGGTTCGAGTGTCGCTTGGACACCTGTGACAAGATGATGTTTTCTTGTCAATTTCACTTAAATATTAAAATTATAAATAATAAATTTTAAATGAAATGCTTAAAAAACAAAAAGTATTGTATCGATACATTGTTAAAAATCAATAGAAACAGCAATGAAAAATTTATTGAACGCTTGTAATACCCCTTAATCATCGTCATCAGCCGCCTATCAATGTCCTCACTTCTATGGCCTTCCTTATATAAACGAAAATGCTGGAGGACGAATAAGTCGTCGATCGAAAAAAAACCATTAGAAAAACCCTATTTGTATTTCGACTTCCCATCCCTACTGTGTCTCTCATAAACCCGGTTATATCATTACCTCCGAAAACATGAAGACAAATAGAGTGTTTACACAAATTCCGAAAGAAGCTTACCGCGACAAGGCCCTCAGGCGGGAGCGTGTTTTATTATGATTTAGGTTGGTTGGTATGTGGAAATGAATAGTCTGGTTTTCAAATATAAATACGACATTTGTGCGGCACATATAACTCTCTTAATTGAGCCTTCCTAAGCACAAATTTAAGTGGAAGTTGTGTCTTATTACAAACGAGCATTGAGGTTATGTTGAGGACGACCCTCTTATGTCCCTTATGCTTATAAAATGATGCCTGACCTATATATTAACCAACTCCTATATTCTTTTCGTGGCAAAATAAAACACAAATCATCTATTGGCCTATTTGTGTCCCCAACGCACCACACCACCAAAGTGATCACAGCTTTTCGCTATAGATGAAAACAGATATTCTCCGCCTTTCCCAGTGCGGATTGCAAACAGATCTAATTGGTTAAAAAGTATTTTTGAACAATGTTTAAATAAAAATGAATAGGACTTGGGGACATCTGAAAAATATTAAACTTTAGAACCACATTTAGTTTAGTCAACATGTGAACACGATTCCTAAAACGTAGTCAAAACAGGATTTAATAAAATTATGAGGAAAATTCGTGTTCTTCATCCTAAAAGATGTTAACATTGACTAAGTGGCAGCTAAAGGGTGAAATAATTAAATACTTTTCTTAATACTTGATTGTTAGTTTCAAACCCACAGCAGTGTTTGAGTTCGATTGCCTTCACTGCCTTACGCGTCCATTTGCGAAATGAGAATTTGTTTTTCCAAAAATTCTATTGCAGTTTATATAAAAAGCACATATTCATGAACTAGATTATTTAAGTTTTATTTTACTATGATTGACTAATTATTTTCTAACATGATTAACATGGATCGCACAATCATCTATGAATTCTGATACAGAGTTAGGAAAAAGATAATTTCACAGCTGATGATTTGTTTTTCCCCCTTGAATTTCCATAGACGCGTTTTTAGTATAGAACCATTTAGGAACAAACTTAGTAATACCTTTAAATGTTTCGCAGAAAAACAAAGGTAAAACGGGATAGTTCAGCTGGTCTTACATAGTTGTCTTAACCTGTTATCGTCCAGACGATTTAATGGTTCAAGAGAGTTTTGAAAGACTGTTTATGAGTGAGCGTAAATTTTTGAATCTAAAGAAGAAAGTTGCTGCTTTATTTGAATTAGTACGAAGTATAGGCTAGTTTCTAGTGTATTAATAAAAACAATTCTTTATATTTCTTGTAATATTTAATAAAACTACTGTTATAAGCATGTCACAAGCTCTTAATTACATTTATATACAATAAAAATATATATGCGTAACAAAAATTACCTTACTTAAAATATTTCTAAGTTAATGACGACGCACCGTCGATCACAAGGCTAGCTCCAGTCATATTTGTAAAAAACCCACTAGCTACTAAACATATGTACAGAGCTACCTCCTTAGGCTCTAAAACCGTCCCACAGGGCAGGAAATTTGACAGTCGATCGTATATATACTGCTGTGTGGGGTTGTCTATGTCCAAACTAGACAGTATATTTGTCCTTGTCACTCCTGGAGTGACAATGTTTACCTTCACACCTTCCGTTGCTAATTCGGCTGCTGCTTGTTTCGTGAATCTCTCCAAAGCTGACTTTGCGATATTGCTTACCAACATTCCTGGTCTAAATTTGTTAGTCATTGAAAACGCAGTATTGATTATATTTCCTTTTGTTTTCACCAAGTACGGAACAGCCAGTTGGGTCAAGTGGAAAGGTACTCTCAAGTTTATAGCCATTATGTCGTCAAAAACGTTTATCGATTCATCAAACACTGATGAAAGGGAGAAACTGCCAGCACAATTCACTAAAACGTCAATCCTGCCGTATTTCTTAACCGTTTGGTGTATAACTGTCTCACAACTGCCAGAGTGTGTCAAATCAACCAAAATGGGAAGAGGTCGCACACCGCTTTTTGCTTCACATTCTTGAGAAACTTTCCAAAGTCTCTCTTCGTTTCTTCCAATGATAGTCAGATAAGCGCCGTAAGCTGCAAAACTCCTAGCTGTCTCTGCACCGATACCTGAACTGGCGCCTGTTACAATCACGACTTTCTCTTTAAAATCAAAATACCCTTCCATTCTGTTTTTTACTTTTTCATGGCGTGTAATGATTGATTTATTTACTGGTATGTTCACACTTATATAGTTGAATAACGAATGATAAGGAATTCGTATCATACGAGTTCATATCGCCTTGGCCTTGAAAATAGCGCTTCTTATCTGTATTCGCCTCTGAGTACGTTCGATACGAATGATAAATAAATGCAAAATTAATAATACCAACGGTGTTGTATACATCATATCGCTATGTTGTTTTGACTAAGAAATTATTGTTATTACCACATCTCTTTTCTGCCTGCTGAGATTAAATTTATATATTGTGAAGTTTGTTTCTCTCATAAAATGTTTAAATTTTGTACATGTTCCTCTTAATATAATCAACGAAATCAATAAATATATATAAGTATAGCTGCATGCATGTTGCAATCACATTATAATCAAAAATCTCACATTTGTAACTGCGTAGGGCTGCTGCCTCTTGTATTTTGTTTACTTTTATCATTTTGCTGCCAACTAAAATATGTTACGAGTACAATACATGAATAACATACAATGTAGGAAAAAAAGACAAAGAAAGCCGTTATTATAACGGTGTCTTATTATAATTATTGTCAAAATGTCATAAGCACATCACCGCAAATTGACTTGGAGCCACAAATCAATTTGTTGTTAATCTTTAGGTATCCTTATGCTAATTTGATATGCCATTTAATACAATCTGCTTAGCGTTCATGTATTTACATACATTTTTAACGTTTTATTAGTAATATTATCCATATGGGCATTGAATGTTTCCCATCTCATTTTTATTCCAATCCCTCATTTGTTCAACTGGTTCAATATCACCTCAAACACTCGTTCTACTAAAAATACATAGTATTTAATGCAATGTATTATGATGTGAAGTGGCAACCCTGTATACTGGAAACAATAGTCCGCTTTCATCAGCGGTCTCTCGTTGCGATATTTCGTGTAGCATTTATTAAAAAAACGACTAGACTAGACGATATCTAGATAATTTTGTCCTATAACATAGTGCAATAGTTTTCACATTTGGTTTATCAGCTTTTTTTATTATATATCTAATTTAGAAGTTTTATGACACTATTTCAGACACTTGATCAGTAGGCAAAGTGGCAAAAATTTACATGAATTCGTAGAAGGTATAAAAAAGAATTGAAATATTGTAAAACAAAAATAAAACAGTAAAATGTTGAACTATTATAAGCAGCTGAATTGCTTCGTCAACAGAACTGGCGCCAATTTAGTTAAGATGGCTTCTTGAACTTAGAGTCTGAATGGTAAACTATTGATTAAGAGAGAAATTATTATTTCAATTGCCAAGTCTTCATCAGAAGCAGTTTTACTGTCGTATTTTGCCAACATGCTTTGCTTCATCAAGATTTTAATACTTTTGGTTTCTAGCCTTAAAAAGGATTCTCAATTATTTTAGCTTAGAACCAAAGGCAACGTTTTTCACTAGCTTAAAAGCGGTAGAAATCTTACGGATTTTGTCAGAAAGAAGGAGGCTGGAATCCTTTTAAATCATTCACATGTCCGTATGTTACTGAACTGCTAAAAAACTAAACTGATTTTAATATTTTTTGTGTATGTTATGATGATCTCTGGATGATTTAGATCCACTATAAAACCTTATTATTAGAGATACTTAATATTTAATCATACCTCAAGCTGTCCTGATTTTATTATCTTCTCAATCAAATTAAAAATGTTTTCAAACAGTGTATTTTTTGGACACTTGTATCAAATGCGTGTAAGTCGACCCGATATTTTGGATGGCAAAGTCTAAAAGCGAGCTGTTGGGTTTTATAGAGAATGCCACTTTTCAAAACAGTTATAGATTTTCCACGACGCTCGAGTTGCAGGAATTGTCTCTTCAAGTTCTCGAGCAACTCTTCAAGTGCCTGGGCAATGCCATAACACGATATCATTTGAATAAAAATGGTAGTTTTAACCTTGACCTAAGGTCGAGGAGCAATTTATCAATTTTATATTTTTGTTGAAAAGCTTTAATTTCAATTATAAATTACAAACGAAACTGATAAAATTCAGGATTCTCGGCATATAAAAAAGCATTTTATGTCACATTTAAACCAAAACACTTCTATACGATATCACGAATGTGGACAAGGACCTTGTTTAAATAAATAACATTGGCTGTTTATTCAGTCAACCGGCTGAGCCGGTATCTCTTGGATTACGTTTTATTTTACGTAAAACCTGTTAATGTTAACAGTGATTGAACTAGAACGTTTTGAGATAAAATTTACTATTTATCGCGGCAACATAAATTCATTATATAATATTTAATACGATATTAACGCTAACATTAAGGGATTTGTCTAACGAATAACTAACTCTACTTTTGTATATGATTTATTAAGTATTATAACGTCTAAATTTTTTATTCAAACGAATAAATAGCATAATTATAAAACTTACATTTTATCACTTTGTTCATGTGAGTGGCGAATAAAATACTGAGTTATTTCGGTGATTTCGTATCATGAATATAACAATGAATCATAAAATATTGCTGTTTTCCTGTTTTTATTATCACTCACAGCCATTAACATAATTGTGTCCCTTTAGTCTGGTTTGAAACTAAGAAACGCAAGCTGCACCGTCTATTTGTATGTTAGATCCGTTTAAATTTGGACAAATGTCACTAACTGTGAATAGAATCATTTTCGCTACCTCATCCGGCTCTAAAATTACATGATTTGGCAGAATTTTCGATATGGTATCATAAGCGTCATCCATCATATCATCGTCGACGTTCAAATTTGATAGCAAATTAGTCCTTGTTATTCCTGGTCGTACGGCATTCATTCTTACTCCCTCGGGAGCCAGTTCTAACACTGCAGCTCTAGTAAATCTTTCCATCGCGTCTATTATCATTGAGAATGGTAAAAATCCAGGTCTTATTCGCATTGGAGATGCGAAAACGTTCACTATGTGTCCTTTTGTTTTCTTCAAGTGTGGTAAACAAAGCTGCGTTAGTTTGTAAGGCACTCGCATATTCAATGCCACCAGTTCGTCGAAAACAATCATTGAGTTATCAAACAGTGATGTCAACATGGCTTTTCCTGCACAATTGATTAGTATATCCAATTTCTTATATGTCTCGACAGTTTTTCTCACGACTTCTTCACAACTGTTTTCTAGAGTCAGGTCTAGCATAGCACAGACCGGTTTGTTACCGCTTGCTCTTTCACAGGTTTCTGCAACAGCTAGCAACCTCGCTTCGTTTCTTCCTACGATTGTTAGTAAAGCACCCTTGGCGGCAAACATTTTAGCAGTAGCAGCCCCTATGCCGGAACTCGCTCCGGTGACGATAGCAACGCGCCCGGTTAATTCCATTGCGTCTTTTCACGCCCGCTGCGTGTGGAACACTGAGAGTAGCCGTGCGTTGGACAACCATTATACCGGTTCATGACGTAATATTATGATCATTATTACGTTAACCTTGACCTAAGTCCACAGGTAATCTGACCGAGATTGTAGCTTTTTACAGTCGTTAATGCGGCGTGATGTGAGTTAAAAATTATGATATAACATATTTTTATTTTTTGCATTCATAATGCCATGGATTTTATTATAATTTAGATCTTAATGTAAGCTGGCATAACAGTCTCTACGTCACAAGTCATATCATGATTTTCTATAAAAAACGACCACGCCTCCGAGCATCCCACGTGAGGGCTCAGACATAATATGACTTATGATAGATTTTTATGACTGCTTACCTTACTGCTTAAGAAATTTATACTGAACTCACTCAAAAGTTATAAATAGATATTAGCTAACAATTTTCGTTGTATTTAATTTTGTTGTTAACATAATATTAATATTCTTCCTAATTAGAAGAACGCTCTTTAGAATAAAAATAAGTTAATCTTTCTTGTAATTATTAGAGTAATCTTCTTAATTACTCTTACTAAACGAAGTAACATTTTATCTATTAATCTAATACCTTTCTTTGCGCACCTCTTCATCTAATATTTTTTCTTCCTTCACTCCATTGGGTCATAGAGGAATACTATTGCTTTGTTCATTTACTTGAGTGCATGAGCAAAAGTCGTCAGTGACCTGTCACCCTTTTGTGCTTCTGCAACAAAATATATGCAGTGGATATTTTTAAGTTGAATTGTTTTATTCTGTGATGTGTATATTGTACTTGTACTCATATAAAGTGCCACTATTGTTGCTACTAAGTGATTTTGTTATTTTAAAAATATGAGTATCTTCGGGGACGTGTATTTGCTTTTATCTCTCATAGGATCAGTCAGAATTGTCAGCGTAATATTAGGAACGTTAACGCGCACTACTTTAGTTCAAACTTTGAAGTCAAAAACAGTAAATAATTATTTAACGAAAGGGTTAAAAAAAATGAATTTAACTATACAAATTTTTAAATGCTTTAATTTAAAGTATAGGCAATGATCTTATTTAAAATGTTTGCCGCTAACTTTTCAAATTTATCTATATTCCTTAAGTGTATAAAATTTCATAACAATCAGTTTTTTTTTATTTTGAAAGTTTTAACAGTAAAAAATAAAAAAAGTTTAATTTGTTTAACAATATTTACAGTTGCGTGAGCAGGTGGTTATAGAAATTGAATGTTGTCGAATATTAATAGAAGCTTATCTTATATCTTATCAAAAATGACATATTTGAATGCAAAAAAATAAAATAAATACATTATTAATAGCAGCTTCTACACAAGAACGTTTTCATTTTATAGGCGTTCATTTATCGTGTCGTATTTATTATTTCCAATTTATCTCAAATGTCTGTACTGCCTTTGGTATTTTGCCTGCCATATTATGACGAATATTTTCACGGAAAATTATGGGTTAGGTAGGGTATTATACTTTGCCCAAATCAAAATCATCCTCAATTATTTTCTGTTGGTTAGTGTTCCAACTTACATGACCTATAACGCTTCTTTACTACTAATTGCACTAAATTATGATGGAAATGTGATTCCAGCTCCAAAGTATGCAAAATGTTGGCACCATTTGCAAAATAAAAATAACTTCTGTGTCATTAACAAATTTTCTCAACTCGATGATGAATAAAATATAAATGGTTGACTCAATAGCATATTTAAAAACCCATTCTTTCATTCGTTCAATTGGTTCATCAGTCTCAATAATCTGTAACGGACGGACGGACCGACAGCGCTTTAATAGGATTCCGGTTTTTCCGGTTTTTATAGCGAGCTCAAAGCCGGTTCAATCGGTTTTTAAACCGTAGCTGTTTTTTTATAATTGGTTTAAAGTGCAAGCTTATTTTGCTGTAAGTGAGTGGAGCTTTGTTGTGGCCGTTTCTTTCGCTATTCATGTGTATTATTTATTTAAATATTTTACGTGAAGTTGAAGGTATGGTAATAAATGAAAATTGTATGATTAGTAAGGAAAATTCTGAAATGAATACCCATCGATTCTTACTTCAGGTGTCGTTAGATAATCAACCTAATTTACGACCTGTCAAGTATGATAGGCGCACCTTTGGGCTCTCCTATCTACTACAAAAAATGAAAAGAATAGGGAATCACTTAAAGTAAATAAAGTAGGCATGGAAGATAAAGCCACAAAGAGTCGTAACTTTTTTTAGACCTGGGAATGGGAAGCGAGAAAAGGTTCTTTTCCAGAATACTATGAGATGTTATTGAGGTCACATCGAATCCTTATTTCAAAAGAGATGACATCTGGAGTGCACACATTAACCGATTCGTTGCTGATGGCACGCCTGTCGTGTCATCACTTTATTTTGCGTGTGGCGTTAGCCACTGAAACCGTATTATTTTTAAATCGATGATAACTCTTCAAATCAAGTTTTAGGGAAATCAACCCAGAATAAAACTATCTACATTTATCACGTCAATCAAGCTCGTAGCCTTCGTTTTTGTAATTGTATGTAGCAATGAATCGGTTAACTACACTCAATAACTCATCAACGGTAACCACAAAGTAGGTATCAAATTATCAGTTGCTACGGCTTCACTAAGGTTGGGCTCCTAGCAGAAAGTTTTTGCTTACTTAATCAGCCTGTCATTAACTATACGATAAACACCATTATTGTATTTTTTGTTATTTAACTGAAAGATTTTTTTTTATGACTCAATAACTTATTACAAGAAAAGAAGTTCAAGTCTGTTCTGACACTTGGGTAGTTAATTTTTTTTTTGTAATAATTCATTTACATAAACACCTATGCTTAAGACAATCAAGTTAAAGATCGTTTTATATTGCAACATGGTCTTTGATCGTACTGAAGCATAAATTTTATCATGATATAACTTTTTCTTGCGATACTACAACTTACTTTGGTAATAAGGCATTGAAATGCAAATCTGAATAATATGATTAAATTCTGTAAAACGGTCCATTATAACCGCCTCCGCGAACACAAAGACTGAAAAACTAGCCCGCGGATTTATGAATTAGTCCCCTTTTCATCGTGCTTCCCTATTCCGGAACCGGATATGGCTTTAAGCCTGTGACGTACTTGATATGCGATACACGAATTGTGAATGAAACGAGTTTTTCTTCTGCGTTTATGGACTATGGAGGAATTTCTTTTGCACAAACACAGAAGGCACTATCAAAACTATAACTTTAGTTAAATCAAACGTTAAACAGTGATTTTTGATTAATTTGTTTAGGGTGTTTTAACTTATATCGAACCAAAATATTATTATTAATAAATTTAAAAAATAAATGTTATGACATTGTTTAATCTTTGATTATGGTTTTTAAAACTATATACATATGTCGTTTGCGACCGTGGAATTCTTCAAATCCCTTGCTATAAAAACGCGCATGCTTTGCATTTTCTTTCTGTAAAAGAGAAGATGCTGGGAAATCAAAAACAGTGGCCTCGCTTAGCTTACCACTGGAAAACAACCGCATTGTATAATGCGTTTTAAACATCAACTTTTGGACATTAGCATAAAATCGTGCCTTTGTGACAGTTTTAATGCCTGCGGGCCTTTTTTGTGGCAGAAAAAGGAAGAGATCTTCAAGTAGACTTCTATAGGGAGCAGAATGTGCTTTGATGTCTTGATAAATGCATACAACATGCATTTAAGAGCACATTTAAAAACAATTATGAGTGGGATTGCGAAAGAGAAAAACCCGTCGTATTTACCTTATGATGCCAGCGAGATATTTCAATTACGAATCATTTGCTAGTCGCATACAAGCACACACATATAACGCACGCATTAAATACACACATCCATACTATTCGTCCCGTTCACAGGGTACTTACTGGTTAATGATGAAGATATTAGAGGACGAATGACACCTTTCTAAATCTCCGCATATAGGAATGTAACATTTATTCTGTGCCAGTAGGGTCTAATTCAACGTAGATTCTACACGCTTCAGAATCTGTAATCTGAAAGTCTGAATCGAACAGTCAAGCCAGCATTAGAAGGCAAGAATACATTCCGAAACACGCTGTAATTGCAGATTGAGCACGCGATTATGGCCGTATCGGGGTCGTGTGTTGTAACCAAATAATATAATTCCATTTCTCCGGATATCCTTACAACCCCCAACAACATAATACACATATAGTAGCTGTGCTTACTTAGTAGTATGTAAATCTTGAATCAGTGAACGGAACAGGGTTAAAGCTGGGAACACATCTATTTCTCTTTTGGAGGGGAAAAGCTGTCGCCGCTAAAATAACGTTATAATAAAAGTTATGGATACCAGGGCAACGAATAAGCATACAGAATTTATGATACAGATATAATTTATGACCATGACCCAGGTACAAATGCTCGTATTCATTATACAAACATCTACCCCTCCGGGATTCAAATCTAGGATCGTCGCTGCGTAAAGCAGGATCGCTACCGCTATCGTACAAAAGATAAATATATGATAGTAACATCGCTAACTTCGTGATGAGTACACCTGTTTCAAATGAATTTGTCCGGGTTCGATTGCCGTGTAAGTTAAGATGGTTAAGTTGAACGCGATTGTTATTTTAATATAAAATAAGTTTTTTTTTTCAATTTAACTATCATTTTGGTTTTACCAAATATACGAACCCACCGTCCAACGCCATGAAAGTACGTGCTGGTACAATGTTCGATTTGATTTCACTTTACTATGTAATCATTTTAATTTAAGGCTTATTTAGAGTAATAGCTCAAGTTTATAGGTTAAACGTGAGCGCACCCTTAATTCGGAGCGCCAGTGAAATTTATGCATCTCACCTAATTTCCTCCGCTAGCGGACGGACATGCAGGCATGCTGATTTATTACTGGATAATTAGTTTAATTGGCGGACAGGACTACGACGTGAATGTTTATGTGTGCGCATGCATAGAATGTTGTGATTTCTGCGGATGTTGAGATGTTATGTCTTCCTGTCCCTGCTCTCCTGGTTAACGTTTGAGCTTGTTCTACCATTTTCTTACGCGTATTCTAAATAAGGAAAAAATATATCTTGATACGAATAAGATACAATTGAATATATGAATTAGATACAACGTGATTTCTAAAATTACGTTGTATCTAATTCATATATTCAATTGTCTTACCTATTTCTGCCGCAAAGCAGCAGTGCTTGCATTGCTGTGTTCCGGTTTGAAGGGTAAGATATGGCAGTGAAATTACTGGGTACAGTGACTTTACATCTTATGTCACAAGTTGGCAACGTACACTGTGGTTCTTGTGGGAGGTGCGGTTTTGCTGCGAATCTCATAAGAGCTACATGTATTATAGGTGACTGTTACCACTTACCATCAGGTGGGCAGTTTGCTTGTTTGCCAACTTTCTGCAATAAAAAAAAATAAAAAAATTAACGGAACTTATTTTACTATTTTTTATTAACTATAGTTTATAGAAGTGTCATGGAGATGAGACAATAGCTGTTCTCTGATTCTCCAGTATAGACCGATGTCTATAGTAGATAGCCACGCTGTTGCCTCTTTTCTTAGACTTGAGAAAACAGATCTGCAATGGCTTTCATATAGTATGTAAGCGCAGGTATCAATAATCACAAGCTTATTATAACCGCCAACACTAACTAATCTATACGTATTAAGCTATTGCCGCTATTATTGTGATAATAGAATAATATTGTTTTTTTTTTGTAAATTTGTATGTATAAAATTATGAGTGTCTTTAATTCTGCTAAAGTTCCCGAATTTATTGTGTCTGTTCTTCTTGTCAGACGTTCCATTACCATCCAACCACCCACCCCCTATGCAGGACGTGTAAAAAGGCGCCGGAAATGGGAAGATGCTACGTGAAAAAATACGAGATTCAAAAGAAATTAAAGTAAATTTGAATAAAGTTATTTTCATTTCATTTCATATGCAACAAAGGTACGAGCGTCAATAAAAACGAAAGGTACATTTCCATGGTATTGTCAGCAGCTATACGCTCATGATTTGGACTTTTGTGTAGTTGACCGAAAAACCAATAGATAATGTGGTAAGGTCAGAAGAACATACACATTTAGCTCCGTGAAAATCAACATTTTCATGTACCATTGACGTTCTTCCTTTGGATGCATTTAGCATTTTAATAAAATTAAGTTAGCCATAGGCCATCAGTTGAGATGTCAACATTAATCCCAGTACGAGCTCGATCCTTGCTGATGTTCTATGGATATGAACCCACTCATAACATGTTTTAGCTTTCCATCAAGGGTTAAAGGGAACATTAATAAATAATATGTTCAACACATTGTTAGTATAATTTCATATAAAATAAATAAATAGTTAAAAAAGAACTTAATACTGCTACAGAAAATCCGTTCAACCGTTCATGTCAGATCTTGACTAAATTTAAAAAATAATGTAGACGGTAGCCCGCAGCTGGTGTTATTATTTTCCCATTAATAACTTCTAAATAAATTATCCAGTAGTGGATACACTTTGCAAACGGTCTGCGGTCAACCAGCAATCTCGTACGAAGAGAGTTTTCGAATATTAAACCATTTAACCGCTCGTAGGATAACATCAGGCTTAGTGTGAAGCTTTTCAAAAGATGGACATATTATTTAATCCATCCATTAACCAGTGATTTAAGTTTTATTTGAGTTTTATAATGAAGCTAAAAGGGTACAACCGTGACTAATGTACCTGCCTAGTCCAATAAATCTGTCAGCTATAGAAAGTTATGTTTTAGATTTGGTGAACTGTAGATTGTGAACTGAATTAAATATAGATAAAAGCAGTAGAAAAATAATACAAATGGTGTAACATAAAAAGTACAAATTTGAGTAAACAAATCAAGTTAATTAGATTGAAATAGCTAACCAGTGCGAAAGATGACGAATGTGAGAAAGAGGAAATATGTGTTGAGAAAATGCATGAAGCAGATAAGCGAGAATTTGTATGAATGAGGAAAAATAGACCTTTGGCCTATAAAAGTTCAGCAAATTCACATGCTTATGGGATTGATGACCAAAATGCTTCTTTGTCCTTCGTAAGGGTCATTAACCCCGTGGGTTCCGCGTAGAGGGTTACGACTCTTTCCAGGGTAAATTTAGGGGGTAAATAAGTTAGAAGGGAATTTTAGGGGTTTTATATGTTTAGGGATATTTTTTATTAGTCCGAACTTATTTTTTACCGAGCGACCTCGGACTTAGCGACATCGAGTATACTTATAATCTAACTACAGTAGTTGGAATTTTAAATCGAAATGGTGGATCTTGTACAATATTCAAACCATCTCCCAAAATGTTAGGCTTATTCAATTTCAACATGTATGACTTTATAAAATATGATTCGTGAGAAGAAAATGAAATAATATTTGACATAATAAATTTAATTTATTTTTATAAATTAAAATTTAACAAAAATATGATATTATACAATTTATTTTAAGGGGGATTTCCAAGTAATTGGGGCAATTTTAAGGGTTTTGAATTTAGTTTTAGGGATAAATATTTAGAACACTGACTCTTTCTCCTTTTTTTTAATCCATAGCGAGCGCCTATGCATCAGAAATTGGGACTTTAATGGGCTGATTTTGATGACTGTGAACTTAAACAGCAGTACATGACTTATTTTCTTAACCATCAGTGTCTGGTTATTTTTATTTATTTGATGTAGCAAAGTATGTCTTATTATTCTTTGGCAAGGTAAAATTTAGCAAAGTCTGCAGATTACGCGTAAAAAATAGCAACAAGCGCAATATTTAAATCAGTGACGAATACTATAGGACCGTAACTATGTTTAGTAATTAAAATAAACTTTGTACATCTTATCAGACCTGGCAGGGAATGGAAGTTACGTCATCATTGTTACAATTTCTTTAAATATGTCACTATAATAAAACGTGCTATAATGTTTAAGGAAGGAGGAAGAACAGATTCTTCCGTGACGATAGCGCATACTACTACGCTAAAATATCGGATTATCAAAAATAGTAAAAATTATGAAAAACTCCTGTTTTAAATTAAAATTGCGAATTACTTTTAAGTATTAACATTTCTACGGTAGATTGGCTTTCAAAAAAAAGCAACAGTTTGTGCGAAAGCTACAAGTTAATTATTGTTTATTATAGGCCGATGGTAATATAAATTACTACCAGATAATGAACTTCCACATTTGTCGAAGTATCTATGTTTATTATTATATTCATATTTTTGGGTGTACAAAGCTTAAATAGATACTATAATTGATTTTAAAATATTCACATAACAATATGAAAGCCAAAATATTGCTTCATCTAACTTAAAAAAGACTCGGTAATACCTACTGACTACGGTCGGTAAAATGGCAGGAAACGGCAAACTTCCATGACTTTACTTCCGGGTCGAGCCGGGACCTCGTTGAATGCCTGTGAGATTGGTCATTGTGCCATTTAAAAGCCACTCGAACTGTTTAAAGGACAAATCTGCTTTTAAGGAAAGCTTTAAGAGTCGAAACGAAAAGTTTAATTGACTCAGAAATGTACTTGATTCTCTAGAAATTTCAAGACATAACTTGTAAGTACTTACAAAAATTTTTGTTTATTTTTTACGACCGTTTTGACGACAGTTGGTACAACGGTAGCGATCTAGCCTTTCGCACCGACCGGCGGTCTCGAGTTGGAATCCCGGAAGGAGCTGATGTTTGTGTGATGAATACGAATATTTGTAACTGAGTCATCGGTATTAATGTATATTTCTAAAAATATTACATATTTATGTTTCATATATGTATGTCTATCCATTTCCCTAGTATCCATAACATAAGCCTTATATGAGTAGTGCTTACTTTGAGGTAGGCTATTTTTTGTGAATGTAGGACATATTATTATTATGTTAAGTATACCTAGTCCCCATTAGTTCTGTTACAAATGAAAATGCCATTCTTTTTTATGAAGTAATATAATATTACGAAAATTTATGTGTACATATTTATTAAAGTCGCAGAAAAAATAAAGAAAATTCTATTCGAAATAGGCACCTTTGGATTTTATACAGGCCTTTAATCTGTCTGGCCACTATTAGTATATAATATGTCAAAGCTAAGATTTATCTTGCCCAACCATCGGAATTACAAAATTTCAAATTGTCCCGATTAGGTAATAGTGAATAGTTAATGTAGACCTTCAATTATTTTAAGTCTTCAGAGTTACAAATGTCATATTTATCATAAATAAAAAATATATATTGGTTTTAGGTATTGGTATGCCGCAATCAAGTGGGTTCGACTATCACCTAAAACTTGAATATGTGTAAGAAAAGGTTTATACAATTCTAAACGTGTCTTAATATAAAACGTTTTAATGAGAAATTTGTTAAATTCACTCAGAGTACCTAAATAGTGGTTGGTAAAACACGATTTATGTTCAAAGAACCAATCCTAAAACAAACCCTTTCTAATGCATAAATATTTGTTTTGCCCCAATAAAAGCGGCTCTAAAACTGTTGACCTTATCCTAATAGTAACACGAAGCCAAATTGCACTATCCCAATTGGCACAAATTTCGAGCCACATAATTCCTAATTTGAGCAGCCCTAGCGGAAATTGTGGAATTTCAGGCAAATGTACGTACAGTCATTTCTGAAATTGTGGCTACCGCAACGCAACGTGTGTTAAATGCAATATTTTGACGGCTATGTATTTTAAGTTCTATCCAAACAACAATAAGGCGCTATTTTTAATACAAAATTTTAAGTCGTTTCTTATCAATTATTGTGGGTTGTTATTGTTGTTACTTGGTACAAGGACGTAAAACATAATGTGAAATATTGTAATAAATGATATTATCGCCTTAGCACTGAAGTGCTTTTAAGACAAAATGGCTCTCTTAACTGTCTTCTTTATCTATGTAAGGAAATATTGTGACACGTTTATTACAAAGAGTGAAGTTAATATAATACAAAAAACAAAGTGAATTTGCTAATCCAAGATTGAGGGTTTAAAACACGAGAGATTTGTTTTTGGGTAAAGGTAATTGATGTTTATATCAAGGCCCAGTTTTTAAAATGTTCTAATACAATACACTAATGAACAAGGATGCAAAATCGACGACTATGTAAAAGACGAATCGAGTTTTTTTTATCGTTATGACTTCTATATGAAATCCGTTTATTGTGATAATATTATTTTCTTATACGTCTATTTCTTAGGACCGTTCGCCCTAAAGAAGTTTTTTTTTATAATAGTAAACTTTGTGTTGTAGGTAACAAGTAATTTAAGGAAGAAAAAAACAGTCGTTCTTACTTTCTCACGACTCCCTTTCGATACAAGTTCTCCCTAGTCCAGACGAAGCCATACGGTAGCTGTTGCCGTTTAAACCACTATTTAAATCTATTTAGTTCTTACACTTCCGCGCACATTACACATCAGAATAAAACACTTTTTTACGGATTATTGCGCATGTTTTATTTTATTTTATATTTAATCCTGATGTTTCGACTCCTTTACAGGAGCCGTGATCACAGGATGACTAAGATGATGGTTGTCATATATTTTCTACTACCTTCACAATATTTTAATCGGGAACGTTCCTAATTATTAAATTATTTTATATAAATCAAATTGTTTTATTTTTGCACATTATTTAGCACACTATTTAAATGCTTATATTGAATCAATTAAATTTATTTATTTAATTTGATAATAATGATACATATTTATTACTAACAAACCATGTTAATATTTAATTAGATTATTATAATAAGAATTATAATCTATTTATTATTGTTAAAAAGAATTTTATTTTTACCTCCTCTGCTTAAAGTAGGTATTTGTTACAATTTTATAATAAATATTTCACTTTCTAGTTTTTTTATTGGTTTTCCAGTTCTACTGCAAAGCTGCAGAAGAACTGAAAAATCTACTTGTTTCATTTCGTAACAATAGGCATTGTAACACAATAAAACAATTACATTTTCCCAAATCTAATTTCACTCTGAGAATCCTTAAAAACAATCAAAAAGTCACTAGAACCCGTTGCGTAGATCGGCTTTTTAACTTGTAATGTTCTCACAAGAGATCAGTCGCAAGCCGTGGTTGGTCGCGAAAAACTCTTCGCAAAGTTTTTAAAAGCCTGTTAGGACCAAGGAAGTTGGGAAACAATCGAGGCTTTAGTACTTAATTTGCGGCTACATGTACAGCGGGGTTCAAAGATATTAGAACAATCCGCTGACTAAAACAAAACGTCCCCTCAGACTCCCCGAAAATAACTATGGTAGATTGTGCAGAACATCATTAGGGTGTGAAGGAGTTGCGGGTGGAAGTGTGAAGGGGGCGGCGCAAGCGCGCTAAGCCTCCTGCAACAGGCGAGGCTAGCCGGAGGCGGATGGGTGGTCCTACTTTGGTCTTGCACACAGCCGCGCACTTCTTGAAGTATTTCTGACACTTACCCCTAAATCACTAATCTAATCCCCCACTGTGGACACACTGGCCCCTGTGGACCTCCTGTGACGTGACTCGTAGTGATGATTGCTGCACATGACCTCACTGAGCTACGTCAGTCAGGTAGCCTACGCTCCGTGTGCCAAGGTGTGGGAGAGACCAAGATATCCCTGCGGGTCGAATCCATAAAGTATTTTTCACTGTGAAAAAAAAGGGTGTGAGGGATTTAGGGTGCGTTTACTGGCGTGAAACGTGCATTTGTCTGGGGGTTAGTCGTGGTTTTATTCATAGCAGGCATTGTTTGGTGTGAGTTATACGTTGTTTTCAAAAAGTCGGGTAGCAAAACATTTTTATCACTCTTGCACTTCTTGATACACAGTGAATCTTAAATACATTTGTGTGGCATTATTTTTGCACCCACATCTATGCGATAATTTAGTCTTGGAATAAGCTATGCGTTTTTATTAACCCACTTAAACCTACCGACCCATGTATGGGTATTAAGAATTAAAAAAATCTACCGTCTTTTTTATCCTCAAAAAAGTAAGTTTATATTAATTTACCGTTATTATTCTTATAAAACAGTAGTGAAACTAAAAAGTATATTACTTTAGTAATATTCATATTCTAAAGAAAATTAAAATTATCTTTACTTTTACCCTTTTATTCAGCTGTGCATTCCATGGACCCATACATGGGACCGTCGGCACAAATATAGTACTTTTAACTTTTTAAATGAACATAGTTGTTGTTTGTTATTTCAGAATATTGAGTGAATAAGATGTTAATAATTATCTAGCGCCATAATGCATTATATTTGAACCACTTTGTAACGCAAATACTCCTGTCACAGATAGAGATTCTGAGGAAGAGGGTGCTATTCTACGTGCATCGCAGAGGCTTTGTGTGCTATTTGGTCTATATCTGATAAGGAAAGTGAAGATGATAACATTACTTTGACCAGTTAACAAAAGAAATCTTTTTCATAAGCCAATGGCATCTACATCTTAAAGAGTTAGTTCTTCGCCTTTATTCTATGTATGTCCGTAGAAAATAAGGCCTACCATTGGAGGAGTAGACACAAATAATACTAGTTTTCTAGTTTCCAACCTCTGGAAAGACCAAAAAACTAAATACGTTATAAATTACTTTAACCAATTATTCAATGGCATGGTAATAAACTTTACAGTAGAGTATACGAATTTATGTTTAAAAAAATGTAATGTAACCATAATTAAACTGAAAAATGTTTCGTTAAAATATTTCTTTATAGTGGATATTTTTCTATACAAACGCGTTGAATATTTGGGGAAAACATATCTGACTAATTCAAAATGATAAATTTACTAAAACGAGGCCTCTATTTGGTTAACTCAATGGTATTTTTCAAGAACAAATAACGCACTTTCCACTATAAAAAACGAAGCGTTTTTCTCAAATTTTCAAAATATATAATGTAAACATAGGAGGCGTCGATCTTTCCGATCTGAATATAGGTCTATATCGAACTTCTATCAGAGGCAAAAAATGTTAGTTTCCTCCATTCTGTAATAGTCGTAGCATTGAAATGGCATAACATAATGTGTGGCAATATTGCGTAGTAACGGTGGAGATTTTGATCATCTCGGTTTTAGCAGGTCAGTCACAAGAGCCTTTTTAGAAAGGTTTCTCATAAAACGCGGGTCTTATCCTATACCAAAAAGCAGCTTTAGAGAGTCATAAAGTCTCGACCACATTGGTGATCTTATGTTAGTAATGATCTAAAATATAAAATATATATAAAAAACTAGCCACATTTGAGTAGAATATGACATACATTTACATCCCAAAAATGTGTTTTAAAATATTACACAGTAATATTTATATGTATTATCAATACCCGTTATCATAAATAAACTAATAGAAAGTTAGAAAACACAATTGTTTCAATTTTAAACGTTTTATGTATATTTCTATTTATTACTTAAGCGTTTACTTAAACACAGTGCTTATGCCGACCGACCCATATATGGGTTATCAATTTTCCAGCTTTTCTTCTGGTGAAATTTTTTTTTTATATTTTTCCAAAGATACTGGGATTATAACAAACCATATATCCAAAAATCTTCTCTTTCTAAGATAAAAAGAGTTTCAGGCATATCTGGGTTAAGGTCGTGTTATTATCATATTTTTTCATTTGATAGTATACAGGACTTATTTGGCTGTACTTCCAAGTTAATAAGAATATTTATATTGATATTGTTATTGACTATATATTGACAAAGGCTTTGAATATTCATTTTAAAATAAGTAACACGTTGTTCATGGTAATCTTAAGATCATCAATTAAAATTGCTTAATTATCACAATCATCCCAACGGCATAATTAGGATGTTGCTAGCGACGTGATATTTTTTTTTTCCGCTTCGCTACGTTTATCGCTTTATTCATGCCACAGTCTTTGAATTAAGTTTACGTGGTGGCTTTTAGGTAGCACACCGTGGTGGGCGAGAATAGTTTTACATGGTGGTCACTACGCCCAACCAATATTGTCAATTAGGTATATACTAAGTTCTTTATGTGAACTCTATGTATTTAATATTCTTTGTTATAAAGCTGTCCGTATAGTTAATTACTAATATTGTCTCGGAATGTTTGTAAGAAAAAAGGAAATACATTATTTTCACACCAACATTGTCATAAGTTCTTTTAAATTTTATCAATTTCCACAAAATAATATGAGAGTATACAGTCGTAAAAAGGGAGGGGACAATTTCCGCGACAGCCTGGCAAACAGGAAAATATTTATGATAACTGTAGGGTTGTTACGATAAAAAAAGCCGAATAAAGCAGCAAGTTTTGGTCTTTTTTTAAAGTAATCTGCTCGTGCAAAACAGCAAAGCAACCGAAAATGAAATGTTATATTTTAAGTATCAATAGCTTTTCTTCAACCTAATCATTTATGTGTTCATGATTGACTATTCTAGTGGGTAAAAGGGATTCTTTTATTCAATGTAACTCAACATTTACAGTCCTCAAAATATATTAAATTAGTAAAATGTGCCTCGAATCTAATTTTACAACCGATACATTTTGTGCGTAATTTAATTCTTATGATTTAGTTACATTCTTGAAGAGTTATTTTGAATGATAATGTGTAAATTCAAGTTACTGTTCAAATATCTCTGACAATATATTATATACCTCAATAATGTATGTTAAGTTCGATTTTGTAGTAATATTGGGATTTTGTATTGAAGTTTGTGTTGAAGCGGGCTTTAATTACTGCGACACAGTCCTTTGACTACTGAAGTTATTATCATTTTATTTCTAATTTATGAGACTGTGTTTGTTTTAAAATTCTAAATCAATGGTTCTTTTGTTATCTTATCTGATAAATATAATCGACATCCAGATGGCAACCCTATTTAAATTGCTTTTCATTTATCATATTTGGTTAATAAAATCGATCGATATTAATTTATCAATCGAAAGATTGTTATAGAATACTTATTTTACAAAATACCTTTGGTAAATATTTGGCAACAAAAAGTCGCCGCATATTGTGGCGCCCTCCGAATTGATTAATGGAAATGTTTAATTGTATTTTTTACACGGTGTTGCCAACTTAACTGCTTTTGTTAGTAGTGGGTATTCACCGATTCTGGACCACCGGAGGCCACGGTCTGCCTCGGTCCAGAATTTTGTACAATGGGGATGTCGAAACCTAAAAAAAAAAAAAAAAAAAAAAAAAAAAAAAAAAAAAAAAAAAAAAAAAAAAAAAAAGGTAAGCACCCCCATTTGGAGCGATTGCGCTGGGTCCCAGCTTCGTATCTCTTACCGTTTCCGAGATACGTTTTTGCTGAACTCATTCCTACTTGATTAACTAATGAACCCCTGTTAATGACACCTCGACGCTAATGACACACTCGACTTAAGGCCTTAATGACATGATTCTAATCACCTCCCCCCCGATGCTTCTCATTAACATATCGATCATGGCTAATTGTTTTTTAGCAATGCTATGTACTCTGTACCTATCTAACATTACCTAAATAATAACAATAATTTATCATGGATTATTTCCAAATTTGGAATCTGCTCTTCATCGGTCATTCTCGTGGTACATTCACTATTATTTCATGCTCCTAAACTTATCAACTACGTATGAAAAATATGTTTAAAATTATTACAAGTAAAAACACCATATTTCTTTGTCTTAAACGTATGCTCATTCAATATTGAAATGCTTTATCAACTACCTGTTACCGCAGTCCATGGTCGAGGACAATGAATTTGTACCATTTTTCACCCCATGCAGTCAACATCAAAGCAGTACAGATAATGAATTCGAGATCGATGGGTTGAGAATGATGGTTAATTGCACCTTATGCGTGGAGGAAAGAAATAGTGGACGTTTGGTTGCTGGTTACTCACGCCCATCATCACCGATTCCGATGGAAGCCGCACCAGTCAACCCCCTCTTGCGGGATTGAACCGCAGAGGAAGATGAAGAAATCAACGAAATTCTCGCCAATACCGATACCGACATGTGGAATAGGGAATATCTTATTCTCCAACAACCACTTCTCCAACTTTGTTTTAATAAATACGATGTTTGTAACATATATTAAGGAATTGTAAATTAATTAAAGCATTTTTTCTCTTTTACTCATCTTATCTACAGGCTACATATTTGGTCATCACTTTGAAAATACGGGACCTTGTCTACACAATTGCAACAATAAAATCTTGGCGATGCATACTATTATTTCATGCACCTAAACTTATCAACTACGTATGACATTTCTCTTTGCTGTATTTCAACCAAGTTAAACCACATGAAACTTTTTAACTTATGTTTTATTATTACAAGTAGATACTCATTACCATGCGAACACCATATTTCTTTGTCTTAAACGTTTACTCATTCAATATCGAAACGCTTTATCAACAATTTGAAAGTAATTTTTACTAACAACGTTGACTTGTTATTGTTGCACCATTTAAACAAGTTTGATTGTTTGAATCGTCAAATAAAGATTTCTTAGTAATTAAAACAAATCACTCTTGATCAACGAGTACTAGATCATTAACAATAATTGTGTAGAAATCAGTAAATTTGGAGTATATATTGACTACAATACCCAAATAATCAGTTACAAAGACTCTATTGTCGAAGTGCAACAACACCCTCTTATATTTTTATCATCGATCTGCTGTGTTGGGAAAATGGCGGTAAGCATAAGTGATCTACTATACTTAAATTTGTTTCCATCTTAATGTTTAATTTTGATGTATTAGTACTGAGTGATAATATTAGTTATTTTTGCTTACAGAATTTAAATAGTTTTGACGAACCAAATACTTTCAAACATTATTATTTTCCACTCTCTGAGAGTGAAGGATCTTGTGAGACATCTATTTTGGAAAATAAAACTCTGAAACGCACTGCAAGCAATGCGTCTATAAATGAATTTTTCGATGAAGCTAAGCCCAAGAAAACACAGAAAAAGACATCGTCAACTGTGGGGCGAGCGCAAAAATGCGGTGGTACAGCATACATATCAACCAACATGGACGATGCTGCAGGATCGACTCATCTCATAAAAATAGAAGTGTATGACTTAAGGAAGTTAGCGAAGATTCCCAACAGTGAACATTGGAAACATGCAGATGTACGAATAAAATATTATTCAAAGGATTCCGATAAAAATTACAATCAAAACAAGGAGCTCATTTACTCTATTACTAAGGATATTGCAAACACCAAAGATTGTAAAAAGTATTTTTTCAAAAACTCATCATTTCCGTGAATTCAAAGTTTGTGGTTCACTTATAGTTATAATTATTTTAATGTGTAGTCGTTAGTCTTAATTTGTCATAATTTACCTGTGTCTGAATGGCATTTGATATTCCTTACTAATAATTAATGGTACTTAAGTAATAGATCTCATTTTTCTATTGTACGCTAAATGTTTATGTTTCTTTGAAATGTATATACGAGTCAACATGTTTGTTGAATCGTATTAAAAGTTTAAACGTAAAATGGAATCTAGCAAGCAACAACGTGTCGTGAGCTTTTATTTCGGAGACTCGACTTCCGCAGAAAGTAATGAGAGCAACAGTTTTTTTAACTCAGAAGTTATACAGCAATGTGAAGAATTGGAGGGTTTGCATAATATACAAGTGCAGGTCGAAGATTATGTGAGTGACAGTTTTTTTAACACAGAAACTACAGATCAATGTGAAGTTTTAGAGTGTTTGGATGATATACATGTGCAGGATGAGTTCTTTAATAATTCGTTTGAAGGTGATGAAAAAATCATGTCCGTTAAGGAGAATGTGGTTGAGAACCCAAACCTGTGAGTATATTAACGAATCTTTTCTCTTTTACTAAGTAAACTAGACTAATACTGTTATAAAAAAAAAATCTTTTTTCGTTTGTTTTAGCATTTCAATTCAAACTGGTAGCGGTAGAGGTATAAAGAGAAACTTTTTAGGTGAACCATCAACTTCATCCTCGAAAAACCAATTTCCAATAAACACAGAGAAGAGAGAGAGAGAAGAGATTAAGTGTGATGTGTGTGATGTTATGGTGAGTAGAAGATACTTTTCAAATCATTTGCGAAGTACTATACATAGAAATAAAAGTTTACTTTCTCAACATGAATGTAAAAATGTTATAATACTTGATACTGCTTTCGGATCACGAATTTTATCCTATCGAATTTTATCTCCTCAAGAGGATGCTTCAATTCTTGAAACACCTGATCTATTCTTTGATTCTGTGAAAGTTACAATTTCAAAACTTATTGATGATTGTCTTAAGGAACTCACATTTATAAAAGTCAATTTTATTGTATATGCAGATTTTGTGCAGGAAACTAAAGCTCTTGAAAATTCCTTTGATTTTCAAACCTCTAACTACACCATTTCAATTGGAGATAATTTAGATCCATATTTAGTTTATTTAAGAGAAACTATTTTAACTAAAATCTCTGAATTTGAAAAAAAAGACAGTGGTTGGTCATTTAAAAAAATAAAGTTCTTGGAAATGAATGTTAACAAATTCAATCCTTTACGTGGTTCAAGTTATATAGAATTACCATTAGATATTAAAACCAAGAAAGCTATAATTAATGTAAAAAATAACGATCATGAATGTCTTAAATGGGCGTTACTTTCAGCTTTATATCCTGTTGAAAGTCATGTTGATCGTACATCTTCTTATATAAGAAATCAAAATAAACTCAATTTTAAAAATATAAGATTCCCAGTTAAACTTAAAGATATTGTCAAAGTTGAGAGTAATAACAACATTAGTATTAACGTTTTTGGTTTAGAGTATTCAGAAGAATTTAAACGTAACAATATAGTAGGTCCACTCTATTTTACCAAAAACAGGAAGGAAAAACATATTAACCTTTTGTATATTACAAACGGTACGAACGGACACTATTGTTATATAAAAAATATGTCACGGTTGATTAGTCGACAATTATCTAGCGATCATCACCAAATATTTTTATGTGATGGTTGTCTTGTATATTTCACTTCAAATGAAAGATTAAAACAACACCAACAAAATGATTGTAATCACATCCGCACTACTATTCCCAGTTCAACAAAAACTAAAACAAGCTGGTTTGGTCATAAAGAGTCATCTGATAAAATTCGTTTTGATAAATATCTAAGACAGTTAAGAATACCGTTTGTAATTTATGCTGATACTGAAGCATTTTTAAAACCAATTTCTTCATGTCATCCAAATCCAACTCTATCCTCTACCACTAATATACAAGAACATGAGATTTACAGCTACGGTTATTATATAAAATGTTCATATGATGACAACTTATCATCATACAAATCTTATAGTGGCTTTAATTGTTCGAACCATTTTATGGATAGTATATACGAAGATGTTCGCAAAATTCAAAATAGATTAAGTTTTCGAAAACAACCCAAACCGATAAGTGATTTACAAAAGTCTCAGATTGAGCAAACGAAAAATTGTTATATTTGTTCGTTAAATATAGATTCTGAATTTAATCTAGATTATGATTGGAATACTGGTATTTTCAAGGGTGTCGCTCATGTTGTGTGCAGTTCTAAATTTAAACCTCCATTTTTTATACCAATATTCTTACACAACTTGAGCAATTATGACGCCCATTTTATAATTCATGCTTTGAATATTAAAGATGGAGATATTGAGATTATTCCACAGAATAAAGAAAAATATATATCATTCACTAAAAAGTTGAATATAAATGGACAAGTCATCCATTTAAGATTTTTAGATTCTTTTAAATTTATGTCCAGTAGTCTAGAACAACTTGCAAAAAATCTCGAAGAAAATCAGTTTCGCGAACTATCAAAACAAAACCTGCACCCAGAGGGATTCAAATATCTGTTACGGAAAGGAGTCTTTCCTTATGAGTTTATCACATCATTTGACTCTTTAAATTCAACATCTTTACCAGAAAAAAAATATTTTTACAGTTGTTTGACTGAAACTGATGTGTCAGATGAAGATTACAACCATGCACAAAACGTTTGGAAATATTTTAAATGTAAAAACATGTTAGATTACTCCAATTTATATCTCAAAACAGATGTTTTACTTTTAACAGACATTTTTGAAAACTTCCGTGATGTTTGTATAAGTACATATGGTTTAGATCCTGCTCATTATTATACTTCACCCGGGCTTAGTTGGGATGCTATGTTAAAACATACACAAATAGAATTAGAACTTTTGACTGATATTGAGATGATAGCTTTCATAAAGTCTGGTATAAGAGGTGGAATTTCTCAGTGTAGTAACAGATATGCCAAAGCTAATAATAAATATTTAGAAGACTTTCATGATAATCAACCTGTATCATATTTAACTTATTTAGATGCAAACAATCTGTATGGTTGGGCGATGTCTCAATACCTTCCATATGGTGGTTTTGAATGGATTGACACAAATGTAAATTATGATATTTCACCAACATCAGATGTAGGCTACATATTAGAAGTGGATTTAGACTATCCTGATAATTTACACGACCTTCATTCCGATTTTCCTCTTTGTCCAGAAAATATTTGTACACCGGGAGCTAGTCAAAGTAAACTAGTAGTCAATTTAAATAATAAAAAAAAATATGTAATACATTATCAAAATCTTTTGCTTTGTTTAAAGTTGGGTATGAAAATTATAAAAATTCATAGAGTTTTAAAATTTAATCAAGGACCATGGCTAGAAAAATATATAGATTTAAATACACAACTAAGAAAAAGAGCAAAATCAGAATTCGAAAAAGACTTTTACAAATTGATGAATAACTCTGTTTTCGGTAAAACAATGGAAAATGTTGAAAAACGTGTAAATGTGAAATTAATAACTCATTGGAAAAATATAGGTAAAAGCCAAGGGGCGGAAAGCCTTATTGCTCGCCCTGATTTTCATAGTTTAGCTATATTTTCCGAGAACCTTGTAGCTATACAGTTAAAAAAAACCAGCATAACTTATGATAAACCAATATACTTAGGTTTTAGTATTCTAGATTTATCAAAAATTTTAATGTATAAATTTCACTATAATTATATGAAAACTAAATTTAAGGAGAATATAAAATTATTGTATACAGATACCGACAGTCTTGTGTATCAAGTTTTTACAGATGATTTTTATGCTGATATAAAACAAGATTTGCATTCATACTTTGATACTTCCGATTATCCAATGGATAACCCATACGACTTCCCTCAGATTAATAAAAAAGTTATCGGTTATTTTAAAGATGAATATAATGGAAAAATACTTAGGGAATTTGTTGGTTTGAGATCAAAAATGTATGCAATTAATGTAGAAAACAAAGTTATGGCGAAGGCTAAAGGAGTCAATAAATGTACAACCAAAAAATATACTATGGATGATTATAAAAATTGCTTGTTTAAAAAAAATGTTTTAATTTCCAAAATGCATCGTTTTAGATCCATCAAACATGTGATATTCACACAAAAAATATCCAAAGTTGGTTTGTCTTATAATGATACAAAGCGATACATTTTACCCAACTCAACCAACACTTTGGCTTGGGGTCATTATAGTTTAAGAAATAGTTAAATTTATTATTAGGTTAGTATTTAAGGTGATAGTAAAATTTAATTAATAATTTTTATTTATAGTATTTTCCTTGTTGTAAGTAGTTTTTACATTAAGCAAAAATATGTAAGATTTGTGTATTATACCGTGTTTTCAGTGTTATTTTATTTATTTTTTATGGTGTTTTAAATATAATTGTTAATAATCTTTTTGAGTTCTGTAATATATAGGATAATTTTTCATTTATTTTGTAATTGCTTCATTCTTTTATTATGATTACAATAGTTAATAATCATCTTGACTTTCATTTCTTATGCATTACCCGATCAACCGTTCTTATAGTAAGACGTAATAATGATTCATTTTTACCATCCATTCACTTGTATAGTAGCTGGACCTAGTGGTAGTGGAAAATCAGTATTTGTGTCAAATTTTTTGAAAAATGTTCATATAATTTGCAATCAAAATTTCAAAAAAATTACTTGGTGTTATGATGAAATGCAACCACTTTACAATTTGAATAATGTCAATTATCATCATGGTATTCCTGATCTAACTATGTTTAATGGTATTGATTCAGAATTAGTAATAATAGACGATTTAATGAGAGAAGCAGATGGACGTGTAGTTGATATTTTTACGAAAGGTAGTCATCACAGAAACCTTAGCGTATTTTATATAACACAAAACTTATTCCATCAAGGTAAAGGACAACGTGATATATCTTTGAACTCTAGTTATATAGTTTGTTTCAAAAATCCAAGAGACAGAACTCAAATTCGTTACCTGTCTCGACAGCTTGTTCCTGAAAATTCCAAATTTGTTGAAGATGCATTTAAAGATGCCACACGAGAAGCACACGGATATATTTTTGTCGATTTGAAACAAAACACTGATGACTGTTGTCGATTTAAAACTAAAATCTTTCCTTCTGATGAATATTGTTTTGTGTATGTTCCTAAGAAAGGGTATAAATATAACACTCATCGAGAAGTGACTATTAGTTGAAAAATTATGGCTGAGAGAGTAAGAGCACACCAGGAATTAATTAAGTCTTTAATTAGATTAAAACCTAAGTATCAAAAAGCATTGTTAAAATCGTGTGATGAAGAAGAGATTAACTGTATTTGTGAATGTATATACAACGTCTTAAAAGGAAAAATAACAATTCCTAATAAAGAGGTAAATAAATTAAAAAAACACAAGAATATACTTCGTACATTAGTGTCCAAAGGCAAACGTACGCTCCGGAGAAAAATTATTATTCAAAAAGGTGGTGCATTTCTTCCCATTATCCTAGGGTCTGTTCTTAGTACCCTTCTTGGTTCAATCTTTCAATAAGAGTTCTTATTTAAAATGGAACATGCAAAGAAGTTATTGCTGCTTGAACCACATGTAATCGAAAAATTAAAACAAAAAGAAAGTACCAGTCAAACCATTCTATCACGCTTAGATCAAGATATGAAAAATATTTTGGAATCAAATATTGACGACCGTGAAAAATCTATGTTATATTTACAAGTGTTAAAAAGATACTTACATTTCATTGGTGAAGAACAACGCCCCCTACAAATTCCTCTTATCCGCGAAAATAAATACTTTTCAGAAGAGAAGTCTTTAATAGATGATACAGAGAATTTAAAAGAACCTAACGTATCACATATAGTAAAAACAACTGAAGACCAATATACAAAAAAACAACTCTTAAAAAATATTCCCAAGTCTTATTTACCAAAAGCCGAGTTATTGATAGACTACATTAACCAAAATAATGATAAAATTAATTGGAAAAATGATGGTACAGTTGTAATCAATGGTGAACACATCATTGGAAGTAATATTGTGGACCTTATAAACAATGTTACAAGACCATTGCGAAAATTTGAGCCCATTGGTTGGCAAAAATTTGCATCTTTTTTGAAAGAAGCAAAGGTGCCTTTAACATATGTAGGTAATCCCAAAATATTCAAATATATTACTGATCTACAATTACAAAGTGTTGGTGAAACAGAACTGCAAACTAAAACAAAATCTACACATCAAAAAATTAAACGTAAAATAGATTGGGAGAAATGGACCCCCTACTAGAAATTAACGAAATATACTATGATACTCGTCACCCAGCCGGATATAGTAGTGTTAAAAAACTTACCGAAGCTATGAAAGGAAAACTTGAAAAAGGTGAGGTGAAACGATGGCTCGAGGGTCAAGAAACTTATACTCTACATCGTCCTGTACAAAGAAACTTTTCACGAAATAAATATATATTATCAAATTTCAACGAGTTATGGCAAGCTGACTTAAGTGATATGAGAACCTACGCACAGCATAATGGTGGTTATAAGTACATATTATGTGTTATAGATGTATTTAGTAAATATGCTTTTGTAAGAGCAATACAAAAGAAAGATTCAAAATCGATTAAAATTGCCTTTCAAAGTATTTTTGATGAAGCTAGGGCAACACCAAAACATATACAATCAGATAAAGGTACAGAGTTTGTGTCAAAAGATGTAAGATCATTTTTTGAAAGCAAATCAATCAATTATTATACAACAAATAATCCTGACATTAAAGCTAGTATTGTTGAACGGTTTCAAAGGACTCTAAAACAAAGGATGTGGCGTTATTTTACTCATAAAAATACTTATAAATATATAGATATTTTAGAAGATCTTATTTACTCATATAACCACACCAAACATTCAAGCATCAAAATGTGTCCTTCTGAAGTTAATTCTACTAACATCATGAGTGTTTGGAGAAATCTTTATGATAGAAATTCATTTTTGAATAAAATTAAAAGACCTTTATTTAAAATAGGAGATCATGTTAGAATTACAAAGCATAAACATATTTTTCAAAAAGGGTATGAAACCAATTGGAGTGATGAAATATTTATAATATCATCTATCATTCTGAGATCACCTTGGGTTGTCTATACATTAAAAGATCTCGAAAATGAAGATATAAAAGGTACATTTTATGAAAAAGAATTGCAAAAAGTCTATTTCAAACCTAATATGATTTATAAAATAGATAAAATCATAAGTACACGCGGTTCTGGTATCAGAAAGGAAGTATTTGTCAAGTGGAAAGGTTATCCAAATAAATTTAATAGTTGGATTCCGTATTCAAGTGTTGAATTACTAAAATGAGTCAAGAAAGTTTTTATTTAACATTACCTAGTAATAGCTCCATTTCATATTTCCCTGAAAATAAGACTACAAACTTTTCAACCAAATTACCGAAATCTATAAAATTAGAAGGAGAATGGTCAGTTGGTGTTGTAGAGTTTCAGTATCCATGTACTATGTTTACTGTGCAAGAAAACGATAACATCATGTACATAACCAAGATGATGAATGTTCCCAATGAAGTTGATACATACACAGTCACTTATAAAAGTCATATACCAGCATCAAGCTATGAAGATATAAATGAAGTTTTAACTACGTTGAATTCAAGAGAATCTTTTAAATTACGTTATGATAAAATTTCAAAGTATGTCACTTTGTCAGGTGATATCAATAATCTAATTTCACTTCAGTTTTCTTCAAAATTAAGTCTTCAACTAGGGTTTGATCCAAATACTAACGTTGTTGTAAAAACTACTGGAAAATTTCCAGCTAATCTATACTTAGGATTACCATCACAACTTTATCTTTACTGTGATATTGTGCAACCACAAATGGTGGGAGATGTTATGTGTCCGCTTTTAAGGATTGTATCCCTAGATCCTGTCAAATATGTTTATGGTTCTAACAAAATGCATATTTTCTCTCCACCGCATTATGTTCCAGTTTTGCGTAGAGAGTTTGATGTTATTGAAATAGATATAAGAACAAATACTGGAGAAAACATACCATTTCAATTTGGAACGAGTTGCGTTAAACTACATTTTAAACGCAACTTATAAAATCATGTATTTAAATAATAAAAATAATATTTGCCCATATCATCATTACTATACCAATCAAGCTGGAACTGGAGTTGGTGTTATTTACAAGGGCATATCACATCAACGTGGACATGGTATCGGAAGTTTCTTAGGAGGACTGTTTCGATCAGTTTTACCACTTTTGTCTAGTGGAGCTAAGGCAGTTGGTAAAGAAGCATTAAATGCCGGAGTAGGCATATTATCTGATGTGGTAAATGTGCGGCCTATAGATGAATCATTATCAAATCGTTTCAAACAAGTTACATCAAATTTAAAAAGAAAGGCTGATGACAAAATCGATAGAGTGATGAGAGGTTCTGGGTATAAAAGTAAAAAACAAAGAGCTAGTATTTCCATTCAATCACTTAAATCAAAGGAGAGAGCAAGTAAAGCTAAGATCATTAAAAACAAATACAGCGATATTTTTTCTTAAATTTAAAATGTCGTTCTTACATAATCATTCTAGTGAATGTGCTAAGTCAGAGTTGGATTTATTTGCATTACCATCAACTCAAACAAGTATAGAAAGTGGACAATGGATACATTACAAACCCATATCATCTCTTAGTGATGATGGACCATTAGAATTTCAAGTTCCTGGTTCTGGTGATGATTACATTGACTTATCTCATACATTGCTTCATATCAAAGTAAAAATAATGAATCAAGACTTAACTGTTCTTTCTGATACAGCAAGTGTAGCACCAATAAATAATTGGTTACATTCTCTTTTTAGTCAACTAGATGTTTATTTAAATCAGAAACTTGTATCTCCACCTAATAATACTTACGGTTATCGTGCATATATTGAAACATTATTAAATTATGCTCCACCTGCAAAACAATCACATCTTACATGTAGTTTATGGTATGAAGATACTGCTGGAAAAATGAATGTTGCAGACGAAACAAATAAAGGGTTTTTTGAAAGACAAAAATATGTTAAAAATAGTAAAGAAGTAGAAATGATTGGACATTTACATGGGGATATTTTTAACCAAGATAAGTTTTTAATCAATGGAGTTGAAATGTGTGTTAAACTGGTTCGTTCAAGAGAAACATTTAATCTTATGGCTTCAACAACGGATACAAAAGTAAAAATTATAATCACAGATGCTACTCTTATGATCCGCAAAGTTAAAATCAACCCAAGTGTGCTTCTAGCTCACCAAAAAGTTCTAGCAACTACAACAGCCAAATATCCTATAACTAGAGCAGAAGTGAAAGTAATAACAATACCATCTGGTATTCAGGGTAAAACACTTGATAACGTTTTCCTTGGACAAATACCTAAAAGGTGTATAATAGGATTTGTTGATAACACAGCTTTCAATGGTAGTTTAACAAAAAATCCCTTTGACTTTGATAATTTTGGTATTAACTTATTCAGTTTATATATTGACGGCATGCAGATTCCTTCAAAAGCGTTACAACCATCATTTAGTAATAATGTTCATACTGTTATGTATCATACTCTGTTCTCGGGAACAGGGATTCATTTTATGAACGATGGTAATGGGATAAATAAAGAAAGTTATTCAAAGGGTTATTGTTTGATGGCTTTTGATTTAACTCCTGACTTATCAGCAAATTCCTCTTCACATTGGAATTTAGTGAAACATGGTAGTGTAAGAATAGAAGTAAGATTTGAAAATGCTTTAAACCAAACTGTCAATTGTATTGTATACGCAGAATTTGATAATTTAATTGAAATTGATAAAAACCGAAATGTTAATGTGGACTTCGGTAGTTAGAAATGTAAGAAATATATAATTCGATGTTGTTTATAATTTAGTTATATTTTTTGTACTTTATCATAATACAGACATGCATAATGAATACAATAGAAATAAGTAATTGTTTAAAAAAAATTGATGATTCATTAATAGCAAATGTATTTGCTGCTAATCGATTACCGATTTATATGTCTGCACCTGTTTTTTTAATCAGTAATTTAGATTCTGATACTCAACCCGGATCACATTGGATCGCAATTTACATAGATAATTATGGTGTTGGAGAATATTTTGATACTTTTGGACGTAAACCTAATGGGTTCCACTTAAACTTTTTGAGGAGAAATGCAATAAGGTGGTCTTACAACAATAAAGTCATTCAAAATGTTATGTCTTCACTTTGCGGTGAATACTGTGTAATGTATTTATATTTCAAGTTTAATGGTTTGAAAAATTTTTTTGAAATATTTAACAGTAATACCACTTGCAATGATATAATATTACAAAAAATGTTTAAAGATACAATGTAATTTAATTTTAAGATATATACAATGTAATTTAATTTTAAGTTTTATACAATGTAATTTAATTTTAAGTTTTGTCAATAAATGTTTTTCAATAAACAAAACATGTTTTATTCATATCTTAAGGAAAACCAAATAAAAACTCAAATTTTTATTCAAAAATATTTATTTTTTGAAATAAGTCATATACATTTTTATGGTACGTACTCGTTGATCAAGAGTGATTTGTTTTAATTACTAAGAAATCTTTATTTGACGATTCAAACAATCAAACTTGTTTAAATGGTGCAACAATAACAAGTCAACGTTGTTAGTAAAAATTACTTTCAAATTGTTGATAAAGCGTTTCGATATTGAATGAGTAAACGTTTAAGACAAAGAAATATGGTGTTCGCATGGTAATGAGTATCTACTTGTAATAATAAAACATAAGTTAAAAAGTTTCATGTGGTTTAACTTGGTTGAAATACAGCAAAGAGAAATGTCATACGTAGTTGATAAGTTTAGGTGCATGAAATAATAGTATGCATCGCCAAGATTTTATTGTTGCAATTGTGTAGACAAGGTCCCGTATTTTCAAAGTGATGACCAAATATGTAGCCTGTAGATAAGATGAGTAAAAGAGAAAAAATGCTTTAATTAATTTACAATTCCTTAATATATGTTACAAACATCGTATTTATTAAAACAAAGTTGGAGAAGTGGTTGTTGGAGAATAAGATATTCCCTATTCCACATGTCGGTATCGGTATTGGCGAGAATTTCGTTGATTTCTTCATCTTCCTCTGCGGTTCAATCCCGCAAGAGGGGGTTGACTGGTGCGGCTTCCATCGGAATCGGTGATGATGGGCGTGAGTAACCAGCAACCAAACGTCCACTATTTCTTTCCTCCACGCATAAGGTGCAATTAACCATCATTCTCAACCCATCGATCTCGAATTCATTATCTGTACTGCTTTGATGTTGACTGCATGGGGTGAAAAATGGTACAAATTCATTGTCCTCGACCATGGACTGCGGTAACAGGTAGTTGATAAAGCATTTCAATATTGAATGAGCATACGTTTAAGACAAAGAAATATGGTGTTTTTACTTGTAATAATTTTAAACATATTTTTCATACGTAGTTGATAAGTTTAGGAGCATGAAATAATAGTGAATGTACCACGAGAATGACCGATGAAGAGCAGATTCCAAATTTGGAAATAATCCATGATAAATTATTGTTATTATTTAGGTAATGTTAGATAGGTACAGAGTACATAGCATTGCTAAAAAACAATTAGCCATGATCGATATGTTAATGAGAAGCATCGGGGGGGAGGTGATTAGAATCATGTCATTAAGGCCTTAAGTCGAGTGTGTCATTAGCGTCGAGGTGTCATTAACAGGGGTTCATTAGTTAATCAAGTAGGAATGAGTTCAGCAAAAACGTATCTCGGAAACGGTAAGAGATACGAAGCTGGGACCCAGCGCAATCGCTCCAAATGGGGGTGCTTACCTTTTTTTTTTTTTTTTTTTTTTTTTTTTTTTTTTTTTTTTTTTTTTTTTTTTTTTTTTAGGTTTCGACATCCCCATTGTACAAAATTCTGGACCGAGGCAGACCGTGGCCTCCGGTGGTCCAGAATCGGTGAATACCCACTACTTTTGTTGCTATAGTTTTTGTCGCGGGATGGTGATGCACACTTTTTTGTTATTTCACCGAAACAATGACCATTTAAGGGGAGTAATAAAATTGAGTGTACATTGTACTTCTGCTGATTTTACCAGTTCTATCAATCGGTACTGGAAACCACATAATTACGCTATCCAAGCACCTGCTCTTCTCCAACTTGGGCTACCGAGGTACAAGGTACAAGCTTTATTCTCTGATCTTACTTTCAGGTGTCAGGTCAAATCAAGTTACACCCGCGGTGGTCCCACCAGCCATCTACGTGGTGTTCGGTTTATCCCAGAAAGTCTTTATTGCGCTTCCCCAGGAACTCTGAAGTTCACACTTACACTGTCTTCTCCACGTAAAGCTTGATATGCAGGAGGGTATAAATGGAATAAAGGTAACCTTTACCCCTTTATAAAGATTAGTACAACGGAGAAGTCAAGCTGCATCTCTGGTCCTACCTACGCGAATGAATGCCATGTTTCATTAGCTTAGATTTTAATTTGGATCCCAAGCTACTATACTGTGAATAGTGTATCAAAATCTATTAAGCGACTTTTGAGTTATACGCGCACAGACTGATATACGAACTATACGCGAGGATTAACTTGACCTCTTAAAAAGATGGTGTTCTCATTTTATATTCACTCCAGCGTGCACTTTTCAAATCTCGAATAAGTAACACATTCGATTCTTCCTGTTAGTTCGTGCAGATTTGAATTGCGAAAGGATTACGTTCCAAATTTAAATCGAGTCCAACGGATCGCGTGTATGCAACGTTTGATGCAAATCTTTAAGGGTTGACCAAAAGACATTGTATAAACTCTCAAAAAGTGAAATAAAATATAAGTTTCGTGATAGATATATTTGAAATTAAACTAAACAACAAGTAAGAACATATTGAGCCTATTTGGAATCATGCAGAATAATAATAAATGAATAATAATAAATATACAACAACAACAACAACAATGAATAATAATAATAAATTTAAAACTGTCAAGTTAAATATGAAATAAAAATTAAGTCATCTGAAGCTTTTAAGGAATCTCAACCCTAATAACATGCAAGTGTGATGCAAAAGTTGTTTACGAAATTATTTTATTACATCAAATTATTCATATGAGGTGTATAATTACCCTTAACCTATAACTAAATACTTCCTTTAATTGCCATAGATTTTTTTCTATACGACACAGATTCTTGGAAATGTATATTTGGGGATTTGTTGAAAACCGTTTTTTCAGTGAAAAACTACAAGTCAAATTGTCATTATTTCCCAACATTCCAATGAGTAAATACACAAGGGAATGCTACCAGAATATTTACCTCAACAATACTTACGCTACAATAATACGATTCAATCAGTATATTTCTACGTGCACGTTTTTTATATAACAAAACAATAGTAGTTTTCCAGCAATTATTTTTTAGGGCCATGTCATTTTACTGCTATAATAGCCCATAAAAGTTCCAGTTTCGCAGAACGGCCACTGCGATATCTCTCCTCATGTAATAAATATAACAGATCACATTTGTTTTAAACTCTAACGTAACCTTCTAACTCAAAGTTAGTTTATTTATATATCGTGGAGTCGCAGTCTAAAGAGTTGAAGATAAGTAAGTAACATTTCGTTTGGAGCAACCCTATCTCGGGTGAATATCTTTATGCCGAGCGTACACTTGATCCTTTTAATATTTTCTTTAATTTTGAAGCAGTGAAGTGGTTTTTTTATTTAAAAATCTCATTTTCACTCATTAAAATGAAAAAAAAATGTAAGCTCCGCCACCTGCTTTTATTTATATGTTATTTTATGTTTAATCCTAAAGAATTCGGAAGGGAAAGATAAAACCATTTACTTTATTAAGAAAAATAGTAAATTATGGACAACTCGGACCAATTATTTAAACCCAAACTAAGCAAAACGGTACGGTACGGTACGTGTACCGGTAGGGACAGATGTTTGTGTGATTAATCAGAGCATTTGTTCCTAAGTCATGGCGTGTATATATATATATATATATATATATAGCGTTTATTTTCTTATTTTCTTTTTATACAATCAATGTAGTGTCCAGCAGGGTAGAAAGCATCAACCTTCATACTTAAAGCTGGTGTACCGAGTAACGTGACTCGGACGTTAATAAAGCAGCGACATTGTCTCATCCATAGAGTGATAGTAATCCGCACTATGACAATTTATGGGTTAACTTCGAAGTGTAAAGTCACTGACGCTGTGATATTTGTGTACAAATCTTTTTGTGTAACACGTCATTTTGCGGTAACGACTGTCTTTGCTCCTGCCGCTGAAAATGCGCACGTAGTTTATACCTCACCTGCCGCAAAATACGCTTGCGTGTTTTCTCAGTCTCCACACTACAGAGTGAATCTCTATTCAGGAGTAAGTTAAGCAATAGAAGCGCTGCAATACTGTCATTCGAGTCATGTTGCTACGTCACTGACGCTAGAGCCGCGTTACTCCGAACTGCATTTTTGGGTGTTCTAAAAGGCGGTTAGTAATAATATTAGAAATAGTCACTGCTCCTGTAGACCACGCAATTAGCAACAGTGTTTTCTAAATTATGCTCTTTTAATGCGATCTTCAGATCGCCTGCAACCGCAGAGATTAAGGAAAAAACCCCCCATTTTTAGGGAAAGCTTCCATGCGTCAGTGGATATCTTTTGGCAAGTCATATCGTCAAGTGTCAATGACAATAAGCAGGTTTTCGTAAACAATGTTTCCGTCCCTTCATAGCTGATGTGTCCCAAGCCTAATGCAAACCTACTACGGTTCATTTGAATATCGGTTTTCGTTACCGTCTCACCGAGAGTTCAGCGCAGCACTTAGTGTTATGTTACGCTTATCGTTGTGATTTAACGCGTGAGCTTTCGATTGTTGTTTCTGAGCGGAATTTTTGTTGCGATCAAGTATTATTTTGACCGGTGGTAAGACCAGCGACCATATTTTTATTTATCTAGTACTAGGCAAATAAAAATTGAAGTCGTTGTGATATGACAGGAGGGAATTATGGATTTTATCTAATGATACGAGTTTCACCCGAACTGTTGGTAAGATTTAACTTACAATTTCTCGAGTAAAAATGTAATCTGTCATTGATTTTCTGTTGAGTCGGTTGACTTTTATTTACAAAGTTGGTCTGTTATACTCTATAGCAATTTTTGTGAACTAATTTTTTGTGTACTTTGTACTATGTGCACTAATGAGAGAGAAAGGAAGAGGAAAACATTTATTGATCAAGTAACTACATAAAAACAAAATAAAATAAAGCAAAACACTGGTAACACATAAAAAATATAGTGCATAAAATAATCTTTAACATAACTTACGAGCACAAAAAGTCAATCAGGTCTCCGCCTCAGCTTGTGTTGTCACAACACGAAGGTATGTCGCAGCAATGTTGGTATTCTAGCGAGACCTGTTGGTGCGCGGAAGGAACGGAAAAAGAGTAAATATACCTAGCCCGGCCATAAGTTCTGATAAATGAAAATGAATTTTTTATGAAGTAATCTATTATTACTAACTATGTACATATTTATTAAAGTCTCGAAAAAAAATAAAAAAATATTCTCGAGACTCGATGTCGCCATGTCGTTTAGAGCAGGCTATATCCTCTAAAACTGTCCATAATTTGTAGTCTAAAGAGTTGAGGTCTGGGCTAGATGAGGGCCAGTCTTCAGTGCTTATAAAGTCCGGAACGTTGGTTTCAAGCCAGGTTTGGGTAGTTTGTGCCTTGTGCAGAGTACCAGGTGCAGAGTCCTGCTGGAAAGTCTACGGTTCATTTTTAAAAAGTAATAGACTTTTTAGACTTCTGAAAGGTTTCACAACGTAATCCAAGATTGTCTCTTGATACACTTTGGCTGAAGTTTTCACTCCTTTTTTTACAAAAATGTAGCTTTGTGACGCCTTGATAACACACGCCCCACCAAATCATCACCTACGCAGAATAATGACCACGTTGTACCTTTCCGACCACTTGAGCAGGTTCTTTAGAACTGTGAGCGTACACTTTTAATTTTGCTTATCGTAGTACTCTTCAATCGTGAAAATGTTTTCATCGCCTATGCCTTTCACCTGCTTATCGTGACAGAAGGCATTTTGATCGATCCATTTTCTTTTTAAAGATTGATTTAGATTTATGATGTCCTGTATATCGACGATAAGAGATAATAATAAGATAAGACAAAGATAATCAGATCCCGCGATTAGATATTTGCTTCCTAATGTTGTTACGACGAATTCTGGCTTTAGCAGCATTACCAGTCTTTGTACTTCAAACAGCATGCGGCCGCCCCGTTCTTTTATGGTCTTCGACAGAGAAAGTGTTGTTGTATCGGTTAATAGTACGATATACGAACATACGACTGATACCCAAGCTTTTGAAATGTCTGGAATATGACCGACAGCTCTATACCCACTTTGTGCAAGGCGATCACTGCAATTCTTTTTTCTTTAACACCCCATTCCATATTGTAATTTGATAATGTAAACAAAAAATATATGAAATGGCGCGAAATCGAAAGAAGTTTTTAAAATAATAAACGCGTCCCAAATTCAAAATAATTAAAAAGTTGAAAAAGAGAAAAGGTTTTATGTATTTATGGCCAGACTAGTTTTAATGTAGGTATATAACAAAAGTCACACAACAAATAAGATTAATTTAAAACAGCACTTTTTAGGGGGCTTACCCAAAATATTACATAATAAGAAATAAAATTTATACACAAAAACACGTATCCGCATAATTATCCTATCCTTTCTCGCAAAGTCGGTCTAATCTTTTTGAGTTGACCTTAAAATAAAAGGACCCTTATCACAATAAAATATTGCTTACCATTTTTATAGTGAGGTCGATGTAGTAGCAGGTTATGATGTGAAATTCAATGAAAATTATAATTCAAACAGATTAAAAGTAGCTTTTTAATATTCCACTGTTAAAAAGGGTTTTGTTGTATATAATAAATCGAATGATCTAATTTAGTAAAGGACATGTTCTGTGTATGGACACGATGTATGGCTCTGGTTCTAGAGGTGAACGATATACGACATCGTTCACCTTTAGAACCAGTCATGAAAGAAAAATTACTTTGGGTGTTCTAAATTACTATTACCCATGAGTTTATTGACGTATACTTTGTAAAATAGATTCAAATAAACAGATAGGATTTTGTGGTTATTTTAAATAAAAATTTAAATTGTAAATTGATCCATTTACTTCATTTATTAACTAAGCAGTTATTCATAAATTATATAGCAAGTAGATAACAAGGTATGTTTTGAATTAATATTTTAGTACCGCGATGCTACGGCCACATTTATTTTCATGCCATAGGACTAGTCCTGTAGTAATGTCGTAGCATAGATGTCACCAAAAGTTTGTTTAATGTTACCGTTTTTGCTTCTTCTATTGTATAATAGGTTATTTTTTGTATTTGTTTTTTTATCATTCACAATGCCATATTTCTATAAGATTTAAATTACGCCCATAAAAGGTGAAGGCCAACTTAGGGCTTGGAGATATGGTTTTGTAATAGGCATATTTTAAAAATAATTTTATTTTAATAATTACTTCAGAAATAATTTCTAATAAAATTGTTACATCATTTCATCCTAGAATGCATCAGCGTTTAGCATCAGGCGTAATAGCGTTCAAATGCTTACCTACTATAAAAATATCAATGCAAACGGTGGTAGAAATCGATTAACTCATAATCTAATTTGTCAAAGATAGCGCCGTTTCTAATAAAAAAAAAAAACTTTAAATTGTCATTATTAAGCACTGATTTTCCTTTTGATACAGATATTCGATACTGGTATATTAATTGATTCCAATAATTATGATGTAATAAGCACTTGAATGGATTAACTTGAGGCAAAAGTAACTCTACCACCGTTAAGGCTTAAGTTTATCCATAAAAGATATTACGCCCAGAAGTTTTCGTTTTCATATTGTATTTGTGCATTCACCAACTAACAACTAGCAATTTATTTAAAATAACATACTGAAAATGAATATTTTAATGACTTACAATATAACTACTTGCATTACTTAACGTAGTTCGAGTTGTTACTCGATTCACCTCAAACTAGCATACGTGGCGTCGAAACAATTTCGCCGCGAACTCACAACCGTGTGACGTTTAATTATTGCACTGAAAGATGAATTGGCGCCCAAACGCGGCGCGCAAATCGAACTGTCAAACAACATTCGGCCACCACTTATTTATCTGTGCTCATAACGGTTAGTTCCGAACAGGAAATTTGCGTTATTTTAGTTTATTATAAAAAGAAATCAAAAAAGCATGTGTGCAATTCATACGTTGTTGAAGTAAACCTTCAAAAATAATACCTACGCGTATACATAATACTATGGATAATAACATAATGCTTCCTATCTCATTTTCTCCTATGTTAAATGTTATGAATCTATGTGTCTGTCTCTTTTTGCTGTTGCTTTTTCGTTTCATCGACTTTCAAATCACAAAGATGCTAAAGAAGTTTTTACTTCAATAGTACATTATTGCAAAGGCTGTGAAATAGGACATTACTGGTCGAGTATGAGTTTGAAAGCCGAGCCGTAGGCGAGGACTTCTCTAATACGAGACAGGCAATTGCCATATCCGCCGAGACATATATAGAGCTTTTTTCAAAAGAATGCAATTAAATAAAACATACTTTTTATATTATACATTTAAGTTAATTAATATTAAGTTACAGGAGTCATATTGGTCAATTATTAAAAGAAAATATAATTCCTTATGAGCGACTAATTAATAGTGTGGGAAAGAGCAAGAGGTAACGTTATATGTTAATTAAAAGACATAAAAAGAGTGGCAGAACTTTTTCATTTCACCGTTAATTTGATTGGATATAATTTGTATTTATTATTTCTTTATTATTACTTATTGCTATTAAGCATAAGGCACCTTTTTATATCCCAGCACGCCGTTTCATACAACATTGCTGGAGCATTGTAATGTTCCAAATTCAAAAAATGCTTTAATTTTCTTTGTCCGTAAATTCCATATTGCGCGTGTTCATGTTTCGAAAATAATAACAATATTTCCATGCATGTTTGAGAAAAGTTTTTTTGTATTTGTTATTACTTTAAAGGACTAGTGATATGCGATAATTTGTATTTTAAAAACACTGACAACACTTTTTTACAATAAAGAGTATTTATTAACCCCAACAATATTTCCATAACAATATTTCCATGCATGTTTGAGAAAAGTCTTTTTGTATTTGTAATTACTTAAAAGGACTAGTGAAATATGATAATTTGTAGTTTAAAAACACTGCAAAATTTAAATAGTCTAAAGGCCTGTTTTATGAAGTTTAAATTAATATACTTTATAATATTCTGTTTCATATTTAAATTAAACCTAAAGTTATTTTTTAATCTGTTCTGCTGATAAACTGTTCTCGACACACGTCGCTCACAGTATCAAATCGTGAAATGGCACTTTTACGCACGCAAACTGACTACTTAATTCCAGACACTCGATACCAAGATCAACTGCAGTTTTCGTATTTGATACATCGGCCAAACTAAACGAACAATTGCCGAATGAAGGAACACATGAAAGCAGTCAAAAACAATCAGGGTTCAACTTACTGGATCGAGTTCCGTCACCCTCGAGTTATCTCAGAAAGACACTATATACCAAGCATAATCGGGGAGCGTGGCACTTGTATCACAAATCACCACTACTTAACAGAACAGCGGTAGCTAAGTTAGTATGCTTATATTTATAAAGTTTTAACCATCAGTTAATTGTGACGAGGCCGCTCTCTTAAAACGTCACAATTTGGTCGGATGTGTTGACGATAATATCGCCAATTTTTTGTTTCGTCTCGAATTGCCTGAACGCGACGAATCTGCTACGTAATTTGTCTGCGATGAGTTTTAACACTTTCCTTGACAAAAGTGACCATAATGTATACATTACATTATGTATATTTTTAAATAGAATTAGGATTTTCATAGTAATGCAATGATTAGCCCGTTCTTTTTTGACATTTAAGGTCACTATGTTATATTAAAAAAGAAAATGGGAAAACAAAAAAAAATTAAGAATATATATCCTAATTCTATTTTGAACAAGATTTCTTTTGTGATTTGTTATTGTATGCGATATACCAAATGCTTGTAATGGTTGCAATGACAAAATATACTCTGCCCCTCCGTGCTGTAATAAGAAAGATAAAAAAGATATACTAATCTTTAAAATAAAAAAAGTGATATCGTATTAGCATCACGTCGCTGCTCTCATTACATACAACTGCTGTTTGAGTCGTATGGTACGAAGTTTTGCAGGTGTTGCAGTGTAATAGGATCTGTTGCCCAGCATTTAGGACGTGACTGCTTCAGTATTATAAACTTGTCGAGTAAGGGATTAGATTCTCTAACAAATCTTAGTTAGTTAGTTAGTTTTACGGGGCATTTTCCGCACTTAGCCTCCTGATTGGGCCATTGTACGTGATTGATTATTCTTCCTTTACTCCAGCCATCCTAGTCCATTCCAGAAGGCGAGTAGCCTTTTCAGGTTACTACAAGCTTCCGGTAGTGATTTTGGAGACTGGAGAAAACGTGCCCGTTGATCGGCCACGCTCCTGCACTCCAAGAGCACGTGATGTGGCGTTTCCTCCGCCTCCATGCAGCCTCTGCACAGAGGGCTATCAGTCACACCTATGGTAAATAGATGTTTATTCAGAGGACTGTGTCCGGTTATAGTACCTAGTACTTTGCGGATTTCGTCCCTGTTTAGTCTGGTGAGGTTGCGGGCAAGCTTCTTCGAAGCCACCGGAATGGCGTTCTTTGTTTGCCTGCAGCCTACACTATTGTTCCATTCTGTTTGGTGGTTTTCCTCTGTTTTTGTACGCAGCCATGTTCTAATTTGTGCCATGGGTATGGGCAGTAATGGTTCCGGTCCATACACCGTTCCATTTGAACCCCTTTTGGCTAGTTCATCTGCCGCGTCGTTGCCTAGTGAGTTGCTATGTCCTTTGATCCATTGCAAAGTTATGCTGTTTGTGTTTGCAATGTACTGGAGTGTATTGTGACACTCCAGTACTAGGACAGATGTTATGGTGTTACTTTGCAGAGCTTGAAGTACGGATGCACTGTCGGAGACGATTTTGATATTATGGTCTCTGACATCTCTGGCTGCAACCGCCTGTGCAGCTTTGGTGATACCTATACATTCTGCTTGGAATATAGTGTTGAGTTTATCTAAGGTGGTCGAGATTTTGATGTTTAGGTCGTTCGAGAAGACACCGGCTCCAGTGCCCTGTGAGGTTTTGGAACCGTCTGTGTATATCCTTACTTCTCTTGTGCCAGAGTTATCATCTTTTTCTGCTGTAAGTTGGATATTGTATCTTCGATCGAAAACATGATGACACTGTATGCTGTCCGTAGGTGCCTCAAAGAGTGGGTTTTCTTTAAAGATATCCTTTAGAACAGTTGAGTGTGGTGTTTCTATGTTTTGTTTCCATAATCCGTTTGCTCTTAATCTAAGTGCTGCCGCCTGTGCCTCTTCTTGAATGGCGAGGTGTAGGGGTCTTAGATTGAGCAAGTATTCAAGGGCGATTGATGGGGTGGTTCTCATGCATCCAGTTGCCGCAATGCTTGCTAAGCGTTGTAGGCTTTGGAGTTTTGTTTTTACCGTGGCCAGTTGTTTCTGACTGACTTTTGTTAACAAATCTTATTTAGGAAAGTTTTGGTGGCTTAGCTGCTTTCGCAAAGGTCCTAGTAGCATTACATTATTTATAATTTACTGGCCATAAATTATGAACTAGGTCTGCAATACCTGCTGCTGTTTGCAAATACTGAGCGAAGCATTACCTTACCTAACCTCAGCACCTGACCTTACCTAACTTAACCTAACGGGCTCCTTTTTTTTTGCACATTATTCACGACCACGATGTGAGTTTTGGCGCCAAATTTCATCAATGTAGTATCAGCGGTTTGGCTGTGATCAGCTTTTGAATTTTTCTTTCGGTGATTATTCCTCCATGGTATGTCCAATTTCAAAACTTTTTTTTGTACATAAGTCACGACCACGATGTGAGTTTTGGCGCCAAATTTCATCGATGTAGTATCAGCGGTTTGGCTGTGATCAGCTTTTGAATTTTTCTTTCGGTGATTATTCCTCCATGGTAAAGTCTATATTTTTTTACATAGCCTATGTCCGTCAGGTTATAATCATGTATGTTCATGCCAAAATTCGTTCGAATCGGTTGAATAGTTAAGTAGCAGAAGGGAGACAAGCGAAATTTGTGAGTTGTCTAAAAGAGAGCTTCGCTCAATAATGTACATAAAAGTTAAAAACAATACCTTAGGTTACGCTTTTTAAGGGAATAATCCAAAACAATTTAACCCTATACCTCATTCTATGCTAAGACAGTGATCAAAATTATGTTTTCACTGAAAATGGAAAAGCAAACTACCTTCCATATAGATATAGCAAGCTACCATATAGAAGAATCATAAAAGCGCCAAACATATAGTATCGTTATCGCTTTAATATCACGTAAGTTCTTATTGTGGTCAGTTTACAAGCTGTTCGTTTGAGTCGTACAGCACAAAGCATTGCAGGTGTTGCAATGTAATCGGATCTGTTATCCAGCACTTCAGACGTGTTCGCTTTGCCTGTTCAGTTTGATAGAATGTACTACGTGTTGGTGGATTTACTAAGAATTTTGATTTTTTTACAAAAGCAGACGATATAATATTTTCTGTTACCTTCTGTAGTAAAGACAGTGTAAATACTAAAAGATTTTTAACATTAATTTTAAAGTACTAGATGTGATCGGAGTGCTTTGCAAATTTCATTATGCTGATCATACCCAAATCTTTTCTGGCATGACAACTTAAATTTTCGTGGCATTCCATCGACTTCTTTTCGAGCTTTTGCGATAATAAAGTATAGCAATTGATTTTTATGTACTTATATAAATTAGTACAATTACTATTGCATTGGTTAGTATGTTCGGTCTTAGATGGTAGAGATTAAGTGATTTTTGCTAGCGCTGGTCATCGCATGGCCAAATAAAGTATTATTTCCAGATAGATCTTGCTTCGGAAGATATAGCCTTTAGTTAAATCAATAATAGGAGCGCTTTATTATTATTTTTTCAATTGACCGATTTAATGTAATTGGTGATAAATGTCGATAAAAGGGAACGTTCCGATTATCGGTTGTATGTTGGAACGCTTACCGTGACTTGTATAATGAATATAATTATTGGTTTTTTATTCCAATTATCACTACATCAAAGCAAACTAATATTTTTTCTTTTTTTTCAAGTAAGATACCGTCACATTTTTGCAGTATTGATATAATGTAAATGTAAGTTTAAAATATTCATCTGTGAATTAAATTAGATTCCTTTTTCTATGTGGAATTTACTTCATTTTCATTAGTTACCTTACCCAAGGATGGCCTTCTCCACATAGACTGGTAATGGAGTCTATTTCTTGATATGTAGGAATCGTCCAATCAAGTTGATTGGCTAGTGGGCGTGTTGGGATTCCACATTCGTCAGTAACCGCAACATCCTTTAGCTTCGCACTTGTTAACGGTCGGGTTGGGTGCTTTTAGGAATAGCTAGGGATGTGAAAAACATCAATTTGTACTCTTTATTTTTATATTAAAAATATCTTACTAATGTTACAAATTTTTCGAAAATCCTCTATTTTCAAAGTCAATTTTGAAATATCGAAATGATAATCATTTATATATGTACTTTAAAAAAATTAATTTCAGTTAAACGAATTTGATCACGGTCTTTTACTTTTGGAATGTTGTTTTACGCATTTATCTATTTGTCGTAACTACCTTTATGATGAAATAATCTTTCCTATAAGAAGGGTTTCAGAGGTTTTTTATAGCACCAATATCCACCTTGATAATGTGATCAAACTCAATACGGTTATTGGCATAAAAATAATATTTTAATTTTAAATAATTTCATATCGATCTGTTCAATAAAATTTCTATCTTATCATTCGTACTATTTAATAATATCTATTATAATTATTATGCACAGTTATAGCATTTTTTTTTCCTTTTGAAATTGTCTCCGACGTTACATTTGCTTTCGACTGTAGTTTCACTGTTGAAATTAGAAGGAAACCGTTGGAGATTATTAATTAAATAAAAAATATCCGTTTTCTATTTGAATCTCTGTTTTACTTCAAAGAGGTTAATGCTGAATCCTTCCCTCGAAGACCGAGCGAGGTGCGGCTGCCTTCGTTTTGTCATAACTTGAAATCATCAGAGAGGATATATCCTTGTCGATCCCAAAAAAATAAGTTTTCCAGACTAGTTTATATAACGAATTACTGTGAATAGTATATAAAAGAGTATGATCTGTATATCAAGGCTTAAAACCGCAGAAAAGTCATTTGGATGAGCGCACATGTAAATTAAGAGTTGATCATTATTCAAACTCGATCGTCACGGCCGTTTCAAACCCTGATTTGAATCAATTGGGCCCAAACCTGGAATCTCTCAAAGGAGTGATTCTCGAAGAATTTGAACGCATTCCACATATTCCTATAGTAAAGTATAGCTACCTATAACATAACTGGATATTTTATGTTAATGTTTCTCCACCGAGTAAACGTACTTTAGGAATTTTAATTGATCTATTAACGAATACAAGCAAAAAGATTTTAAACCGGCAAAGTAATAATGATATAACTTCGTCTAAAAACTTAGTAGGTAGTTATTACGATTTATTATGTAGCATTTATAATGCATATATTATTTTTATACATGTGACACTGAGTGTGATGGTTTATAATCTATACCAATTGCATGCGTTATAAATGTGCCTATGCTGATTGTAATCTGACTTGCATGATGACAAATAAATATTGTCAGGCGATGCTGCCTGTGTTATTTTTTTTTCTATCAATTACTAAAGGTACTCAATAGGACTAATCAACTGTGGGCTTGGACTGGTTTTATGGCTTTAAATTAAAGCAATATAATGCAGCATTATATCTGTTCCGATTTTTTTTTTATATCTTGTGTAATCAAAGTTAAGCTCACTGTGCGTTTTTTTCTTTCTATTGACTTTTCTATAAGGAAGAAAAAAGAATAATTAGCCCTTAGTCCTTGCTGGGTTTACTTATATCAAATCGCCTTCTGTAGATTTACGAACAATAATGCTGTTTTTTCATATATTAGAGCAGTAAATATATTACACTGAGTTTAATAAAAATAATGTGTTCGCAATTGTGATCGAACCATGTACCGTAAGCTCTGATATTCAGGGTTTAGTACTAAAAATATGGCAAACTATGTCATTTAGTTGGTCGTGTGTTGTCCAGCATAGTAGAATAGCTCCAACCTTTCCCACTTGAGGCTATCGTAAAATGCGACTAATGATACTGGAGGTAATCACGGCACACGCCACACGGCGTTTCCCGAATTATGATTCTTGACTGCGATCACTAACCCGCCTGCCAAGCGTGGAGATTATGGGTAAGCCCCTAATATTTCCAGTGGACTACCGTCGGAGATGATGGTATCATTTCGTATTTATCCCTGAAATGGATGGCTTAACGATAAAAATATATTTGATTACACTTATCACACCTAAGTGGGAGTATTTCATATTTCCAACAAATTTTTGTATATGCGAGTTCTCATGATAATAGCTATATCAAAGCTATCGTTTCCTTACATGAATCAGTACAGTAATATCCGACTTTCTCGTTTCTAATTTTGGAAAACAAAAGAAATTCGAGGGAAATGAAAACGGCCCTCGGCTCACACGCTGCCTGGCGGAACGAACGGGGGAATGGAAACTTACGACCGTATGCACTGGACTTTACTACTGTACTGTCTTGGAGATTTGATTGAGTACTGTGTCTGTGATTGGATGATACTTGAGGAATTAGTAAATACTTGATCCTCGAAATTCTGACCTTTTATTTGTCTACGATTTAGCAGCATAGTGTGATCAAATGTTTTAAAAATTGTTAAGTCAGGGAAATCGTACAAACATGTAGATTGTGGATATGGAAATATATAGCAGCTTTTGATGCGTTCAAATAATAATATTTCTAATAATTGAAAGAGAGCCTACCAATATTTCGAGAACTGCCTAGTGTCACTACAACACAGATAACTTGCAGTAAATTTTATACAAATATTTAGCATTATTAATAGCCAATTAAGATTGAAAAGTTTACTGTGGGTGCCAGTTTAGCAGCAAATATGTCGTCCGTCTAGAAAACCACTACGGTGGCTTACGGTTCGAGATCTATCCAAAGATTTCTCCCTTTTAGAACCCGGTGGAGCTGTAACGGGCCACGGAAATGCTACATAAAAAAGCAAAACCAAATGATAGTTAATTAGAAACAAAATTGAAATAAAATAATGTTTTTTTCCACGATATAACTAACACTCCTGTACTGTGAACAGCTTTTTAAAAAAAAATCGAAGCGAAGCGTTTGATTCATCGAAGAGCACGAAACGCAGTTCAAGCATTGTCCTACCTCGTCATTTGCGTCATTTCCTTGGTCATAAACATAAGTCCGAATTTTGTGAATTAGTTTGAAAGTCTTTTTAAATCTGAATGCATATATGAATTTATCGCAATTTACTGTTTGATTTCAATTTACTTCATGCAAATTTTTCATTTAAATTTAATTATTAACATGCCTACTGAGTAGTGGCAGTAAGCAATAAGGACTAAATGTGAAATAACCATATAAAGTGATGTGAATTTAAAGATTGTCCTTTGGTTTTTCCCAAAGGAAGTGTACACTACATTTGCAAACCCCGTCTGTAAGTGCCCTCTTCAACTTTATCGCCACGATTAACAGCCTTCTGTTTTGTTTTCCTCCAGATAAGGCGTTGGCTAGCGTCTTGATATTTTCTGTATCTCTTTTGTGAGTCGGTGACCTTATAAGTGGATGAGGCAATATGATTTTATGAATGTCCCTCGAGATTTATTCCGCTGTTACAGCTGTAAAGAAGTTTTATTGCGCTTATTCTTATAATAAATTAGGGATGCCCAATGATGGAAAGCACGAAGAATATGACTTTTATACAATTCATTCTGGATTACTCATTTTATTAACGGTTTACATCTTCTATAAAAAAATCATCAATAAAGTTGATTTAGGAAATAAATAAATAAAATATTTGATAACGGCTAGTTTGCTCACAATTATTTATAAGTATTTCTTTCTTTTTGTGGAGTGTCTAGAATAGACAAAATAAGGAATAAGTAAGTAACAGGAAATGAGAAACTAGTATAAGTGACAGAAAACTGATATGGAAATCTTTGGCTTTGTATTGATATATTGTGAGAAGGGATGAAACGTAGGTGGATGGTGGTGGAAAATGGATAGGTTGTGTGTGAAATAAAATAGATGTGAAATAAGTAAATGAGGAGATCGAGATAAGAGGAATGTGGAGTGCAGTGGTATGAGCCAATCTTTTACTTAAATTGTCCTAAAGTTTTTTGTCTACGTAGCATGATAACGATACGCATTAAATAAGTATCAAGTAATCTTTCCATCATATCAGTTTAGTCCTAATAGTTCTCATCTCATCTTATGTAACAACATTTTAGGTAATTTCTTTTTGATATCTCGACGATTAATCATAAACCTCCCTCATATCTGCCACTGTCAAACGTGACGACTACGGGTAATAATTAATAACGGGTATATTAATTTGGTTCGAATAATATGCGATGAGTACAGCTGCAGCGCCACGTTATCAAACAGAGAAAAGTGTGCCGCTCTGCCGACATCATAAAAGAATGTAAAATAAATGTGTCGTAGATTAAAAAATTAAAGTTAAACTAGCTCACGCGGTAACGTGTTGCTTTAGTAACGCGTTGCTATGGTAACGTTATTGATACAATGGAAAAATAGCGGACATACAAACACACAAACAACAAGTTTGTGTTTTTAGAGTATATATTTATTTTCACTGATATTGTGGTATGTATGAGTTCAAAGTGACACGAATGAGTACATAGAATTTCTACAGTCACCAATCACCATATAAATGAGTTTTCTCAGCAGTTTTTCTCCCGAGAATAAACTTTGTGACCCCTCGATACGAAGTCCCGTAAAATTTTAACAAATAATAACATATCCTCTAACGACACGACCAGGGAATGAAGCATCAATTTACTTAGAGTCGAGTCATCGCCAAATCGACCAGTCATCCGGAAAATATGACCTCGAGGTGTCAGTCAAGGATATTAGCGTTTGTTGACAGGAGATGATATAATGGGCTTATAAGCTTGCACTTATAAGTTTGTTTGGAAAGTGTTTATCTATAGCCATTTTGTAATTGATCCTGTGAGCATTACGTCTAGGTGGATACTGTTGCCTTTTACTGTTATAGTAAATCGATTCTTTTACAAAGTGTCAAAACTTAACTGTTCACTTTCTACAGGAGTAACAGTTGAAAATTTATGTATTTATTGGCATTTGACAGCATTTATTAACAAAGTTGCTTGTTGCCGGAAAATTTGTTTTTTTTTTTTAATTTGACGCCGCTCCGTTGTCGCCTATACACATATGTATTGATGGGAAGTGATGGGCTTATCTTAAAAATATATCTGCCTGTCAACCAATATTATGAATGAATTATAAAAAGCAAAGTTACTTCTGATCTCTTGTTTGTTTATAGTAGACTGTGTTGGATTGTACAAGTCTCATTTTAGATGTACTTTATTTCAGATCCTAATTTCTATTTTAGGAGAAATGACCTATATTCATCGGGTACGTTCACACTCCGTATGATAAAATCTAGTCTGACAAATATCCAATTTGCGATAGTATAGTAGAGATTGCTCATCATCTGTTGATAGAATGGGTCACAAAACAAATGAGAAACAACAGCTAATGAAGTAAATTAATCAAAACTATATATTGTGGCTCACATCCGTGTAATTTCGTAATAACCGAACTGATACCACGAAAACTTCTATCGTATGATTGTTGTCACAGTAGTATTCTCAATTCGCATAGTTTATTGTATAAGGTTGCTAAAAGGTTGCCATGACCTGAAGAGATAAAAATCCTTTTCAATTGATTCGATAAAATATAAAGACGTTTCTCTTGAATTTCATAATTTTTTTACTAAGCATTGAAAAAGAAAAGATTTAATAGAGAAATAAATTATTGTACCTACCCTGGATTGTCTAGAGAACGGGGATTCGGATTTCACCTGTAGATATTTTTGAAGTTTGTATATTTAAAACATTTTTAGCATTTTCGACTCCAATGTTTTATTTCGAATGTGATTCTATACACGTAACTATTGTGTCTAGAAAGCTCTCGAACAAGTACGGTTTCAACTACAGGCACCTTAAAGTTGAAATCTATTTATTGTTACTACGTTTCAGAACTTAACTAGTAGGTCTAGACAAAGTGCCTTTCTATTGACGATTTCTATAATAGAAATAGAAAAAAATGTATGGGACTGACAGTTCCGATAGATAAGTCACGTGATTCCATCAAGCGAGTAGCAAAGCGGTAGACAAGATGCTTTCTACTGTGTCTCTATTCTATCATACGTCAGCATTCTATTTTGACAGTAGAATAATCCCTTACAAAGTGGTAGACAAGATGCTATTTTTGACAGAACAAATAGATAAATTTCTATTCTACTAATCGCTATCCAAACGATTCCTCTAACCCAATAGTAAAGCGTAAACCTTTGAGTTTCTTAATTGTGTTTTGTGTGTCGTGTTTTAATTAAAAGTTAATATGCATACTTTGAGGCTTTTGTGGGCAGCCAAAAATGAAGAAACTTGGCTTAGACGGCAGAGAAGACATAAAAACCGAAAACGTCTTGAAAAAGTTAGCAACATGCCAGACAACTTATTTGTTGAACATTTTAGACTTACTAAAGACATTTTTTATAAACTATGTTATGAACTTAGGCGTACACACTTGAAAGGAACAAACGAGTTACCATTGGAGATTAAAGTAAGTAAGCAAAGCTTTTTTATTAGGTACTAAATAACAATTTAAGTATGGAGACTTAACTAACACTGTAATAAATAACTCTAAAAATTCTAACAAGATATTTTTTTCGTAGGTCTTGTGTGCCCTTAGTTTCTTCGCCACGGGCTCTTATCAGCGAATAGTTGGCATCACTCAACACATCGTGCAGCGAACCGCGAGCCGATGTATTCGTGAAGTGGTTGACGCTTTGTGTAGTGATGCTATTTGTTCCAAGTGGATTGTGTTCCCACAGACCATTGCAGCAAGGTCATTAATAAAACAAGAGTAAGTTATTTTATGTTCCAATAACTAAGTTGATTTAGTATGAATGATATCTAGTATGTGTGATATGATATGATAAGCAAGAAGCTTAAGAGAAACCTATTGTGTTACATATTTTTAAATAATATTTATTATATTTGCAGATTTCACAGACGATTCTCTTTGCCAGGTGTAATCGGATGTATTGATTGTACACATGTGGCAATATTTAAACCAAATGAGAATGAACATTTGTATATAAATAGAAAAGGATATCATTCTTTAAATGTTCAAATGGTAAGTTGACAAAAGTACATTAACAAAAAAAATTAAAAGAGCATGACATAATATAAACAACCTAAGTGATAGGTGATAACTACATTACTTTGACCACTATTCCATTGACTACAATCGTTTATTATTCTAATTCAAAGGTAACTTGATTGTGTCATCCTACAGGGGTAGTCAGAGGTAACTTCATTTTAAAGACTCATATACAATTTCAGATATGTGATGCCAATCTTCGCATCTTGTCTATCAATGCTAAGTTTGGAGGATGTGCCCATGACTCCCACATTTGGTCTGCCAGCAGAATTGAAGGATATATGCGAGAGCTTCATCAACAAGGTGAACATGTTTGGCTATTAGGTAAGACCAGTTAATATTCGAACCTATGCTAATAGTTTTTTGTGAAGCAAGTATCTCTGTATAGTGTAAATATTTCAGGAGATTCTGGATACCCGCAGCGTGCATGGCTGATGACGCCGGTGCTGGGCGCGGCGGCCGGCTCACGAGAGGAGCTGTACACCTCGCGCCACGTGCAGGCGCGGAACTGCATCGAACGATGCTTTGGACTGCTCAAGTCTCGTTGGAGATGTCTAATGAAAGATCGCACTCTGCATTATCATCCACTTGTAGCCAGCAAAATAGTCATGGCATGCGCTGTCCTCCACAACATGGTGCTTACTGTCTCGTCGTCTTCTAATCCCCTGGACCTTCCTATGCATCATGGGGATGATGATGGAGAGGAGCCTCTTCCGGAGATACCCGACATTGCCAGACCGATTGAGCTAGTCCAAGGTAGAGCTATGCTCAATTTATTAATAAGTAGACTTTAATATTAGTAAAATTAAAATAAGGGTTAGAAAAAAACATTTGTATTAGGTATTTATATTTTTTAAAGTTTAAGTACATAGGTTTTTTTTATAATATGTAAACACTAGTGTTGGAGACCACAAGATGTTATGTTTTCCCATACATTTAAATCTTATGTTAATTGTTGAAGTTAATGTTGTCTGGAGACAGAGAAAGATGAGTTACGTTGAAGTTAAGTTTAATATAGTCATTCAAGTCAAATAACAATTATAATATATAAACATGAGATTGTACAACTAGTTTAAGTTGTTAGGTAGAAATAAAAAAATATGCATTTGTATTAAATATTTTATATCCTCAATTATTTAACTATAATTTCTATCCTAAAATCAATTTAATTTTTACATTAATTACTTATATTTTACATTAAAAAATATACCAAATTATATATATTATAATGATTAGTATGTATTTTTATAGTCAGTTCAAGTCCTTAAATATACCAATGTATTGTAAATTATTAGGAAAGCAGTCTTATTAGTTCACATTCATGTCTTCTAGATTTAAGCTTATTGTTTATTATTAGATTGAAATAAAAAGCAAGAAGTATTCTAACTCTAATGTATCATACCTATTGCAAATTGTTAATCAGTCTTTTCTTTCAGCATAATACAAAACAAACACATAGTTAGGTTTTTGTCTATTAAAAATACTTTCTACATTACCACTATCACATTGTGTATATTCATAATAAATTTTATGTGCCTAAGAATAGTAGAAAATAATAATATATGCAGATACAACAATAACAATTTTAATTAACACATTACCTATGTTAGTCACGCCTGTATGTCGGGAGAGCATTGGACCGGATTTCCAAAGGTTGCAGGTTCGATTCCTGCCTGAGAATTCACTTGTGACCTGAGTCGATTTTTTCTAGTATTTTTCTATGATAATAATTTATCTTATAAGTTAACATTGTAAAGTGCATAAAATATTATAAAAATTATAAAAAGAATTTAATCAGTATTAAATCTATTGCTTATTTCACGAATTGCTTGGGAGAAATTTTCAATGGCGTTGACAAGGCGATTCAAAGTAGCGTCTCGGCGGTCCTCCTGGTCGAGCCGGCGCACCTCGAGCTCATGCTGGCACCGCTGTCGCTCGGCGTCGAGCTGCATGCGCCGCCGTTCCACCGCCGAGAACGCCTCCGCTGCACGCTCGAAGGGCGTAAGCGGCGCGCGCCGCCGCCGGCCGACGACGCCCGCAACGGCGCCGCGCGGCGAGGGTGTCGCCGGCGACAGGGACGCCGACCCACCGCGCTCCAAGAATAGGCGACGACGGTGCCCTGTTAACAGTAACATTTAGTAAATTCAATCCAAAAAAAGTAATAAACAAATGAGATGTAAAAATGATTTTTTTTTTGGCTATTTAATCATTCCCTACAATTCCATAAAATACATGTAGTTAGTTACCTTGTCGCACGGGCGTGCGTGGAGCCGGTGGCGGCGGCGAGGGCGCAGGCGGGGGCGGCGAGCTCGGCGCAGGCGGGGGCGGCGAACTCCGCGCCGGGGACAACCTTCTACTGGTGCTGGGCCCTGCAGTTGACTCATCTACAAAAAAATTACTTAGTTATAAACACTATCACGCTTCTCTTCCAGATGGGTAAACAGAGATAATGGAAGTAATTGATTATTTATCACTATTAAATTTAATGAAAATTAATATTGTGTTTATGTAATTACCTGCAATAAATTGGAGAGAGCTTGGAAGATCCAATATTTCCTCCACAATGTCAGCATTGGGTTCATTGGAATCCTGTAAGAAACAATAATTGTAGACAAACTTAAATAAAAATAATTAATATAAAAGAAAAAATTTAATAAGCTATACAAACCCGTAAACCTCTCTCGCTGACGTCTGCAAGGCCCATCACCGCTGTTGATCCACCCATCAGGTCAAGAACTTTCTGTTCTTGATCACTGAGGGACAACCTACTGCCAGGCCCACCACCAGTGCCATGCAAATCTCTTTGAATTGCCAAATATTTTTTTTTTGTTTTCGCCTTCAAATCTATCCACACCTTTTAGATATGAAATGAAAGCAATTAGAATTCGTATACTAATGGTTTAGTTAAAAGAGACATGACAAAGAGTTAGAAAATAAATAGGTAGTTAATAGGTAATGAATTCAACTTACTTTCTTCCATTTGTCAGCGGTCTTTGTCACACCGCTGCCCATGGAATTCAGCATCAACGTTATCTCGGTCCACAGTCGGTCTGATCGCACTCGACCTTGAGCCCCCAACTGTGGCCTTGTTAAGTCTCCATGCCTAAAGAAATATTTCATTTTTTATAATGAGAGCTGTAAGTTTATCGTCATAAATACCTATTTCAGCAATGGTTTTTATCACACAAAATACCTTTCCATAAATTCTACCAACGCGGCGAACTGCTGTGGGCTTGCTCGTTGCCTAGATTCCATCCTAAAAAGGAACAAACATAGATTGTAAACCCTAATTGTTTTCACTTTATAACGACAACACTAGAAAAATAATAAATCACTATGCTCACGAACGTAATAGCACTTTTCTTTTACACGCACAGTTAAACATCACACCCGAAACATTTGAGTTGAATATTGCACTTACTTTCACTTGTCTTTTCCCAAACTCTTTGAATCAAAATTCAAACACGACCGCGCTGCACTTCAAAATCTCATAAATGGATAACCAACACCGCCAAATGTCAAGTTTGACGTTTCTTCGATAGAATAACCATAGACACTTTTTCTTCTTTCTACTGTCATGATGGAAACAACGATTTTGACAGTAGAAACATCTTGTCTAGCTATCTACGATAGAAAACGTTAAGTCTATGACGATTGTAGAAATAGAATAGATAAGAAGCGATGGCATTTTGTCTAGGCCTATAGGTTTGACAACTAGTGTTGTAGTCGGAATGTAATGGAAAACAATAGTTCTTTGTAAAAAAGTATGTATACTACAGATATATGTTTTATTTCGTTTATTTACAACAAGGGTGTGAGTAATGACGCCTGCATTGTGATACGTGACGAAAAAATACATCTTTATTTATAAAAATGCAAGTTTTTTAATCTTGATGGGGTGAGATATCTTAGTAGTTAAACAAAAATAAGTTAATTTTCTAACTAATATATTTATATGATGACTAGCTTTCCGCCCGCGGCTTCGCCCGCGTGGAATTCGATAATATTGAGGTATAAAGCACAACTATAAGAAAACTTCTCATTCCCACGGAAAAATCTAAGAAGCGCGATGTAACGCTGGATACAATTAGTTGTTAAACCAAAACCAAAACTGGTACACTATATTATATGTTTTCCCTTGTGGACCAAAAACATGCAGATTTTGGGCACTGGGAACCCGGGAACACGCTACATAGAGCTGACCATGCGAAAAAAAAATTTTTCCAAGCTATCATTCCACTTCTTATGTATTTTAAAAAACACATCGTTACCATGTTTTAAAAAACACCCAGCGCCATCTATTGCATACCTCAAGAACTAAATAGCGTAACTAATACTTATACCAATAAGTAATTTGTTGACTTTAGTGATTTCAGGATAAGTAGATGTAAAAAAACAATTTAGACGATAAAACAAATTGTACGTCATCCCTTGAGAATTCCTCAGTTTCGAGGATTCATTTTCGTATCATTTAGCTTCAAAATTTACATGTTCATATTCGTTTGAAACATATAAGTAGATGTAAAAAAACAGTTTAGACGATAAAACAAATTGTACGTCATCCCTCGGGAATTCCTCATTTTCGGGGATTCATTATCGTATCATTTAGCTTCTAAAGTTACATGTTTATATTCGTTTGCAATACTTTACCTTGTTTTAAACGATACACAGCGCCATCTACAATCCATCCATCAAGCAAACAATATTTTTTGTTTTTCCTCGGGGATATCAATTTTTTCCGGGATAAAAAGTACCCTATTATTTAATCCGGACTTTTATCTTTACGCCTGCAAAATTTCAAAGCAATCGGTTCAGTAGTTACGGCGTGAAAGCGGAACAAACAAACAAACTCACTTTCCGATTTATAATATTAGTAAGGAAGTAAGGATAATCTTGCCTTGTATAAAATGCTTTAACTAAAATTGTAATTTAATAAAATATAGGTACACCTAGTCCAGCTTGACCATAATGGCTGGTAATATATACAGATTTATCTTTAAGTTAAATTATTTTCGTATTTTTATTTATTGAAGCAGTATTATTAAGTGAATAAATTTTTTATGAGTCGGTGTGAGAGAGTTAGATTAACTTTTTTCTCGACTCTCGGCTGTGTGCTGGGCTGGGTACAGCTATAGAAAATATGTTAGAAAGTTTAAAACAAATGGTCTAATGAAAAGCAAGTTATCTTTATATGTATCGTGCTTTCCTAGAAAGTGCCTATGCAATCTAGCCTTGAAGAGACCCAAGATATTAAGTTCTCCTTAGCTCATTGTAATCTTCAGTGGTTTATAAAGCAACTTTAGATGAGTAAAGTTTGGAGCGGATTATATCGATGTCATAGAATAATTTGTATTTATTTATAAAACAGTTTTAAACCGCAACACATCTTAAGTACAATACACAGACTTAATGCTATAATAATTCTGTACCAGACACACTATGAAAAATAATTTTTAGAAATACTCCAAAATTTACGCATAAAAATTACATAGTCTAGCAAGACACGGTGATAATGATGATGAACGCATACACTTGTCAAATGAAAATGGACTGATGGAAAAATTGTATAATAAAAATGAAGTAGTTGTCATTTTCGGACTTTTATTGTAGAGGTTAAACAACATTCGCAACGGTTGGTCATTGGAAGGGTAAACAAAAAAATATTATCCTCCTCGATACTTCGGATGTTTCAGGTGCATTTGCAGTCGTTACTACGCGTTAATCCACACTGTGCCTCCATGGTTATGGATTATTTTCCCTACAGTGTTTTCATGCATAGGATATAAGCCTGTGCTCTAGTGTTTGGAAAATTTAGACACTGTTGATAAATAATCATAAAAAATAGGGAAACAACAATTTCCTAACTAAACTGTAATACAAAAACCATGGTATGCGAACGAATCCTTAGGTTGATCACACAAATTAAGAACTTAAGAATTCGCAGGATATCGCCACGGCCGTCAAATACTGATATTTACCGATGGCAGCATATCAACCTACTGCAAACTTTAAGGCTGGTAAAACTTGTCTTTTTTTAAATTTTGTTCCAGTTATATAACGACACTCCTTTCACGTAATATAAGGTAATAGAGGGTTCGGTGGCAGAAGCCAGCGGCTATAGTATTACTAATTCAAAAATTGCTCTGTAAATAAATTGCGAGTAAGCCACACTTAAGTGGCTGATCGCGTGCGGTTTGAGACAGTGTGACCACGACAGGATAGCTCAAAACTATATATATGATAACTCTTTCAATTTAGCACTATAAGACGAGATAGTTTTCTTTATAAATGTAGGCACAAAAATTTTGTATATTGTATTGAATTAGCTAATTACCTCATACATACTTAAAAGTCGACAAATTACTCTCACAGTGACCTTATTGTCATTATCGTGTGACCTCTTTTAATTTAAAGGAAGCCAATGCCCTTAGTTTCTCGTCTGTTATTTATTAAATTTCAAAATTCGACTTGATTGAAATTTGATCGCATTTTACGCGCGATTCTTGGATGTCCCATATGCGTTGCTTGAAGCTCACGCTGCATTTACTATTGCATTCAACGCATAAAACAATAATTGATATGTGTTTAATATAGTACACATTAATTTAACAAATAAACGCTGCCTCGAAATCCAATACATACAAAACTTTGACAATCTGACTATATTGACCTGTACAAAGTTAGCTTTAAATATTTTATACTTACATTTTACTTTCAACTAAAAATAAATATATGTTTCTTCTAATCGATGTTGAAGGTAGTTTTACCTAGACAAAAAGAAATTGCGCTGATGTATTCAAAGCATAAAACAATAAGTTGTTTTAGTTCTCTTTCTAGTGTTTCTTAAAAAATCGGCTTAAGAAACATTAAAAAAAAACTGCTCTCGTTACATTGATTGAAAGTGCAATCACTTGGATAGAGAAAGGTTACGGGTACGATTCCCGTAAAACACCTGAGAATTATTGCTAGTAAAAATGTTTTACAATTTATATTTTGAACACTTAACTTAAGACAACTAGTTACAATTGTTGCTAGAAATGTCGACGTTATATACACGTCAGAATAAGTCATAAGAATATCTGGAATCACCATTCAGAGTAAATCCTTACAAACTCAGTATAAGTGTTCACCCTAGCAATGACATTTAAAATACAATTGTTCAGTATGTATTGCCTATAGAGTAGGTGACTTGATTACCAGGTTTAAAAAAAGTGTGCGATTAGAATTTACTCTTTCAGAACGATTGTCTTTGAACAGGCACAGAAAATAATAAAAAAAAACTTCAGAATAAAATTGAAAGGTGCACACGATAGGTAACTTACAAAAAACGTAAAATTTGATCACTAAATAGGTATTACTCTTTATATTTTTTTCATGCCGGACGCCTTATATAAAAATAAATTCTTAATTAGTAAACTGCAAAAATGGAACTGTTACTTTATCCTTCTTCTGTTTAAAATCAAACAATAATAAATAAATTTATTAAAAACAAATCCTACACACAACTTGCAACTCGTTTCGGGAAAATTACGAGGCAATTTATTTGCTTTGTGTGTAAATTGATGGCATTTATGTAGGTATTGGGTCCGACCTACGTGATATCATGTTCCTCCCGTCACTGATTACTAATCAAAAGCGAAAAATGGAGTGATTACTGAAGCTATTATTTGTATGTTGGTTTTGTCGTAAATCCTTCATACCTCTTACACATTATTATCAGCCTATTAATTACAGGGGCACAGACTTTTCTCATGGTTGACAACCACGTGAGCATAATGGCCCTTAAACCTCCGTAAAACGGAGGAGCAAGCTCCTTGAAATAGTAAATTCTCTCCATATGTTGATCGGCCTCTGGTAATTATGCTTATCCTTAATCATAGGGCGAAATCGCTTTTGTTTATAATTTGCTAATATTACGGATATGTAAGATTTGTTTTTAAATTGTACGTTTTACTTAATAAGCTGTATTACTATATTTAAAATTGCATTATTCAAATAAAGGCTTGACTCAGGCTTTAATTGAACATCTTCCTTTCGCTATCCGGGCGCCTGAAATCATGTAAGCTGCTCATGATGAGCCTGTAAACACTTTTGGAGAGCGTGCTTAAGAAGCTTATCTGTATTAATCGATAGTACAAGACAGTAAGAGAAAATTACAAAGCAAAACTGATCGGTGTGACATTTAATGATGTTTGTGATAATAAACTTGAATTGTAACTGTTACTTTAAATTGGTAATACAAGCATTAACAAAAGAAAATCTGTAATCTAAGATCACAGTGGTTTGTGTGTTTGTCTGGCCGCTCTTTTTCCATTGTATAATGTATTAAAAAAGCTTTTGATTATTAGAGGTATTACATATTTTTTAAAACGTGTTTCTTATTATTATTTTGATAACAGTAAATATGTACATCAGATGGAGAGACATCTCTACAATATTATTCCATTAATTGCAAACGCGTGGCTTACAAAATTAACGAATAAATATCTGTTTGCTGCTAATACGCAACCCTGCCAAGAATGCCAAGATACAATCCGAAGTAATATCCAATCTTGGGAGCACGTTACAGCTAGTGCAGTGTCTTAATTTTGGATCACGACAGATAATGGCGCTTAACATAAGGCGCCATATTGCCTCTAGTGATACCGAAGAAAATTCCCTTAACATTAACGTGTAATAGGTTATTATAATGCTTATTGCTACGATATCGTACAACAAAATTAAATATAATACAGAATAAAGTTCAAAGGAGATGTTCCACGAATGTATGGAGCCCCGGCCTGCACCTTGTACACATATAATTAAGAAACGACATTAATAAATAAGTGTGTATTCACTAACTATTTGGCCCATTTTGGCTTAAATATGCTGCATTAAATCATTTACTACAATTATTACAGGCAACACGCCCCATATTTATTTTCACTGACATTTGTTTGATTTGACATTTAGACATAATCTTACTCATCTGTGCATTTAACTAACCAACCTCAATTATATCTGGTTAATTGTAACTAAGTCAAGTCCAACAAGTCAAAAAAACAAAGTCCACTGTCGTTGTCGTTAGCATTGTCTAAAACACGCAATGATAAAAAACATTCTTTCCGTGGTCGTCATTTTGGCAGTTTGACGTTTCAATGAGTGTCCGTTCAGCAATCACAACCGAATTAGTAGTCGTAAATATGAAGAAATATATCCAGGAAACAGTGATTTTATTATGATTAAGTGTATTTTCTTTGGTTATAACCAAATCATGAATTAATCAGTCATTAATTTCTAACAGCACATCTTTTAATTACATTATAAAAATTAATTTTATTTGGAGTTGACATTTAACCGTACACTTTGAATTATGTTTAGGAACGGATTCATTGTGTCATAATTGTTGCCTGTTATTATAAAAACATTCACTTTAAAATAAAATCGCAAGTGAAATACTGAAAAGATTATAGTTTAGGTATTTTTCTATCAATCTCATGTTTTTTTCACGTTTTTTGAATATATGTACAGGGTGCAGGCCAGATTTGAAATATCTCCTTTAAAAAAACATAGCGAATAAATGAATATGAACATGAATAAAGTATGTGCAATAATATTAAAGCATAAAGATTCAATTATATCCCTTTGTTTTAAACCTTATTTCCTATCAAAGTATAAAGCATGTAAAGAGAAGTCTTGAGAGAAAATTACGGATTTCATTGTCTATTGCACACCACAATGCAATAATTAAAAATATTCATTTTGACGTAAGGCTGGTTACATGACTTTACTAATAAAACAGAAAGTGGATGCAGTACTGTCATAGACACAATATAGGTAACTACGATTATGACATGTAAATATGTTTTGACAACATCTCCGTATAATCTTTAACTTTGGCAAATTTTGTAGTCTTCTATCCGTGTAATTTACCACGAAGCGAAAAAAGTTTATAATACAAGAATAAGTACAATCAATCATATGAATCATAATCTATGGTTATTAGTTTTTATATACAAGTGTTGTTTAGAACGTAGCCTTTGATATTTGGTACATGTACTTTTGTGCTGAAATGAAATCTCAGAGTCTCACTTATCACGCTTTTACCTTTTCAAGCAATGTGTTCTCATAAGTCGTTGCCATTGCTGATTCGGCTTTATGCTACAGGAGAGTTTAGCGAACAGAGAAGAAATCTTAATTTTGTTGCAATATTAAGTTAGTTTTCATTATTTGTACAAATATGCGGCGAGACCACTGGCTACAATATACGTAATCGCCTGTAACTTGCATGTATGTTTACATGTTATCCACGACATGTGGCGCCAAACGTCGTTTGATGCACAGTGGATTTCAACACGAGAAACAATAATTGGCAGTCGAATTATGGAAAAATTAAATACTGCTTTATCAGTTTGTGATAATTGCTTAACGTGAACGGTTCCTACGCGCGCAGAAACATTTTTTACTTATCTATTCCTAGTATCTATGTATCTATTGCAGTCCACCTGTATGATTATTTTGTTTTTGTTTCCAATTTGCTACTAGGCGATGCAGTCGCTAAGCATAAAGCTACGCTAGCACCATATATTGGAGCGGAGCGTAATACCTAAAAAAAGAAAAAAAAATTTTTTTCGATGGGAAGTTTTGCTAATTTCTAAATTCGGGCTCCGTCACAATCTAAACCTGTTGATTCGATTGCACGCAAACAATACTAAAATCGGTTAAGATCTCTGAAAGTTATGGCGTAACAGACATTGCGCCATTGAAGCTGATCCATGGGATCTGCTCCAAAAATCTGCTTTGTTATATGATTATTGTACTCGATTCTGTGTTATAGCGTTTTCAAAAAACTTACGTCTGTTCTATTACAGAATACTGTCTTTAAGAAGCACGGCTTCCCGCGGTGACATAAGAAGAAATTTATCGTCCCTTACAGAATGTTTTATTGCCGTGCGAACATTTTGCAATGTATACATACAGTGAACACAGCTGTTTTAAGGTGTAATTTGATATTTCATTAGTTGTTACTCCAGGGGGTAATTTATTGAGGCCTGTTTAATGTTTCCTTGATGTCTTTTAACGTAATTAAGCAGTTACCATATCTTTAATTACTTCTCAGAATCATGAATATAGCGCCATCAGAGTTCTACGTCTTAAAAAGAAAATATGGGTTTTTCTTTTTAAGTGTGGGTTTCAGAAACACATCCGTTTTATTTATTGATTCGCTTTTATGGTAGAGTCTAATATTTCGCAATAATAATAGTAATACAATTTTAAAATGAGTTGTCTAAGATCAATCAGTGTCTCAATTCATGACATCCGTCATATAAGCAATAGCAAGCGATAGCAGAATTTGCTTCTAATTCAGCAATGTTTGGTAATATATCACTGAATTAATGTCTATCGCCTATATTGTACTGTACAGACCACAGGACAGGACAAAAATGTTTTTTCAACTTAACCTTTGGTATTCCTTGCACTAATATCTAATTTAAAAATGTTTTATTATTATTCTTCCTTAATAGATCCTTTTTTATCCGCCTTTGCTATTAGGTAATTAAATTGACACTTATAGTTAATCTTATTATTATTTTATACATAAGTTTTATCAAAATTTTTTAGAATCTCCCGATACTTTCTACCAAAACCAGCTGTCAGACCACCTGTAAGCGTGTGCACGTATCTCATATTGTACGTGACGAGGCGACTCGGATCGATCTGTAGTGGTACCTACTCGGAAGGCTGAAAGCGATTGCCACAATCTGATGATGCTTCAGGCCGTTCTCATCTCTGTCTTCTAGTAACATGAATAGATAGTATATTTCTTTAATGTTTTTTTTGTTTTGGAAGATTATCTTTATTTCTGGGATTATTTCAGCATTTCTCATTTTTTAAGCTTGACGCCATCGGTTTTATTTTATAACAAAATAAATTAGTATAAAAATTATATTCAATAACTCCATGAAACCTCCTCTCCTCCATGAATCCTTCATATCCTATTCGTCTAATATTATCTTGCTTTATGATGCGAAAGTCATGGATATTTAAAAATGTCGTTCCAAATCATTTTCTGTTTAATTTAAACTTAGCTACATATTTTTTCATTAAAATAAAATCACTCGTCTAATAAACGAGAGTTCATGCTAAACTCGTGAGCGTGGTCACCCTAACGTTTCACCTGCTAGTCAGTAGGTACGAGTCGATTCTATGTATGTACCCACACGTCGTTTTTCGTTCGTTTGACGTTATGGAGTGTCGTCATGCCAGGAAATTGACTTGAGATTTATAGATAGTCCCAGCTGACACCTGAGACAGATATTTTCTAGTTATTATTTCTTTTGACATAAAAATGTAGCAGTTAAATATAATAAAATTTAATAATGCACAGAAAGAAGTTACGAAGTCATAATATTTAAAAATTGACTTTCATTCACACTTATGTTTATTATTTCAGCATATACATCTTTTGCTGATCTTTCGATACTTCATACACAGACACTTGAACACTTTTAAAATTTCATCTCATCCTTCGTTTGTGAGTTTTGGCGCCAAATTTAATCAACGTAGTCTCAGCGGTTTGGCTGTGATCAGCTTTTGAATTTTTCTTTCGGTGATTATACCTCCATGGTATGTCCAATTTCAAAACTTTTTCTTGCACATTAGTCACGACCACGATGTGAGTTTTGGCGCCAAATTTCATCAATATCAGCGGTTTGGCTGTGATCAGCTTCTGAATTTTTCTATCGGTGATTATTCCTCCATGGTAAAGTCTTTTTTTTTTACATAGCCTTTGTCCGTCAGGTTATAATCATGTATATTTATGCCAAAATTCGTTCGAACCGGTTGAACCGTTAAGTAGCAGGAGGGACACAAGCGAAATTTGTGAGCTGCCTCAAAGAGAGCTTTGCTCAATTACACACATGAAAGTGTTATACATCTTTTTAAATATTTTTTTTAATTGAATAATGACACAAACACACACACTAAGATCTTAGTTGGAACAATATTTGTGGGTAACGAAATACACACAAAAAAATGTCATCAAAATCATTTCAGCCGTATAAGAGGATTTCAGTGATATAGTACACACATAGAGTACAACGTACACGTAAAATTTGTATTTACTTATAGTCTGTTGCAATGTGATATTATAAAACTAATTTATAAATAAAGTTCGGCTAAAGCATTCGTAGTTGGTTATGAACCATATACACTCGGCGTCAAAAAAATCGCACCTCTAAGAAAATCACGTTCAAATGGCATTAACTCTGGATATGCACATGCAGTCGTATTAATTATAATTTTATTTAAAAGGTTACTTAATTAACTTAATAAAAAAACATTATTTTTCATTATCAAATAAAACCTAAAGCAACAAATAAAGGGTCACAAAAATTCTAAGGAAATTTTGCTGCTCGGGAGAGTCGCGAGTTGCGCTAACTTTGTGGGTATAAAGAGGTCAACACGGGTTCAATGTGGGTCATTCGCTATTAAACCGTTGAAGGGGACACACGCACTGATTTTACTGAAGAAAGAACATCTGGAAAATGGACACTACAGCTGATGAGGCCGCTCAAGTGGTTGCACTACTGCAAGCAGGGGTGCGGCAGTGTGATGTCGCCCGGCAACTGAATCTGAGCCGTTTTTCGGTTCGTAGAGTCTACCAGCGCTTTTTAGAGACCGGTGGCTATATCCGGCGACATGGGTCCGGTAGACGTCGCTGCACTTCGGAAAGAGACGACCGGTTCGTTGTGTCGTACTCTTTGAGAAATCGCTTCTCAAACGCTGTTCAGCTGCAACAGGAGCTCCAGGCAGTTCGCAGACGCACCGTGAGTGTATCCACGGTTAGAAGAAGACTGAAGGAGAAGAACATAGCAGCCCGCAGAGCTGCTACAGGTCCAAAATTGACTGCAGCGCACCGACGAGCCCGCTTGCAGTTTGCTCGCGACCACGTCGATTGGACCATTGAGCAGTGGGGAGCTGTTCTCTTCTCAGACGAGACACGAGTGTGTCTTTTCTGCAACGACCGACGAAGAAGAGTATACCGGAGGCAGGGTGAACGTTTCGCTCAAGCCTGCATCCAGGAGACGGTGGAATATGGAGGCGGATCCTGCATGTTCTGGGGCGGTATGTCGGCTGCCGGCAAAACCGACCTGGTCTGCGTCTCCCGGACCGGAGGTGCTCGCGGACAAGGGTCGCTGACTGCGCGCCGCTATATCACAGAGATCCTGGATGTGCATGTGGTCCCTTTTGCCGAATCTTTTGGCGAGGGGTTCACATTAATGCACGACAACGCTCGCGCACACACTGCAGCCATCGTGAACGACTTCCTGCGGAGGTCCCAAATTCCTGTGATGCAGTGGCCAGCGAGAAGTCCTGATCTGAATCCGATAGAGCACCTCTGGGACCATCTTAAACGTAAGGTTCGATCTCGGGATCCGGCTCCTTCGACTCTAGAGGAACTCCAAACCGCGGTGATTGAAGAATGGGGTCTTATCCCTCAAGAAGAGCTCCTGAAGTTGGTGAGGTCTATGAGGGACCGTATGGAAGCCGTCATCAGGGCAAGGGGGGGTAACACTAGATTTTGAGTTAATTTTAAGACACTTTTTGTACATTTTTTTTGTAAATTATCGATTATTAATTAGGACTTAATTAAGATTTTTTATTATTTTTCAAATTTTTATGCTTTTTGTATAATTTTAATTAAAAAAAAGATTGCACTTAATTGTTGTTTGATGCTCCTTTTTGTTACCTTTCTAATGATACCTAACACTATCCTCTATATAAGGTTTAGGAATTTTTGAATAAGATTTTTATAAGGTGCGATTTTTTTGACGCCGAGTTTAGTTTGACATCTGTAATCGAGGCTTACATCCCAGCAGTGAGTGCAGCCAGGGGCGTGCATACCATATAGGCAATTAGGCAGTGCCTACCTCATTAAGAACCTAAATAATATTCTACTAGTATTAAAGTTAATTTAGTTTAATTGGTTCCGTAATTCTATACTCAACCAAACTTCTATTGAGCACCCGCCCGGTAAGTTTTTCTTTACTACGTACAGTAACGGTAGGCAGTCTAAAGATTGCCTATTCGAAGCGAGCAGCGTTTCATACAACATAATTAATAAAAGTATTGGTCAATATTATACGGCCGCAATACAAAGTGCGCTCTTTGTCCGTGTGACGTTCTAAAACATGAGCTACGCAATTTAAAAGTATTTTAGTTTCCTAGGTAAGCAAGCTTACCTGCCGAGCGAGATAAACCGACGACCCCCGATCCTATATCTGTCTCACTCGGTCCTATACGCAATAGATGAGATGGATACGCTACCGCACGAGAGCGGATAAGTTGAACAAGTTTCGACTTTATTGCGATGTCATCACTTATAACTATGACTTGAGACGTATACTGAAAAAAATGACCGCCAATCAAGACCGTTATTACCACGTTTTTCTTATCTCACTTTTCTTATTTGTTTGTCTGTCCGGGCAAAATCTTGCAACTTAAATTTGAGGCACTTTCCGATAAGCTAGAAAGCTGAAACTTTCAGGAAAGTTCAGAACCCGATGACAATGCACTCTAAAGCAACTTTCAACTTTCCAGATGCACTTTCAGGTCCACTTTCGGCAACTTTCACTTTTGTATGGGGCTTATCCGATTGTTGCGTAACACATGGTTACTTCGTTGAGTTAATAATTAAAAAGAATAAAATAATTATACTAGATTTAAAAAATCTAAAAATCCCACGTTTTTCAATGTCCTAAAAAGAATAAAATAACCCTGCGGGGCAAAGCGAGGGGCCACTCAAAACGTGGGGGCGCATCTTTACAATAATCGGCATTAATGCATGTCATTCATCTCTTTAAAATCTCCTCTTAGTAATATGCGCCCCCACGTTTTGAGTGGCCCCTCGCTTTGCCCCGCAGGGTTATTTTATTCTTTTTAAGACATTGAAAAACGTGGGATTTTTAGATTTTTTAAATCTAGTATTTTTTCACTTCATTCAGAAGTCGTTCGCTCATATGCGGAGCCGAAATCTAACTACCTATACTAATTTATTAGAGATAATTGTTCTGTTAATGTGTTTGATGTCGTTTTCGAAGGTTTGTGGACTGTGTTTACTGCTTTTTTATCGTGGATGACGTGCTAGATCTTCCCCAGGCTTGGGGTCTCCCGGAATTTCGAGCTGTCGTCGTTAGTAAGTACCTACCTATACTTTTATACGCACTAAATCATATCTCTATTAATCTGCAATTGTCGATTTCTTAAGTGTTTTGTACCATATAAATCAGAAGTAGGTAAGAAAATCTAATAATATAATTTTGCACTAAATGGAATAAACATTCAAGCATTCCTATTTCTTATTCCTCAACCAGGACCAAGAGACCTTTTTTAAGATCCTGGAAAATGTAGCAAGCAGATATTACCATGTAATGCTACCATCGGTAATTTGAATATTTCAGCAGATTTTTCTCTAAGCGTAATTACTTACATGCAAAGCTCTTCCATCATCAATGTTTTTAACCTATCAAGGATCCAAGATTGTAAGGCCTATCTTATTGCAGGATAGTAAAGTATTAACTGAAGGCAATTAAGCTGCAGAGACCATTCAAGTGGCAGAAAAATCCAAACCAACCTTTATTCAATATTATTATGCAAAATACTAGTGATAAAAAGAAGAAACTTTGTATGGCTTAAATGCTGTTGTTGCTGGTTAACAAAACGATTTAAATATTTGGCGGAATATTCAGTTGAACAATAGTTTAGACTTTTCTGCCTTATGAAAACCTCATGGATATAAATTGGTGAGTATCTATTATGATATATTTTTTTGTTTGTAAACATAGAATGTGTAATAGTCATTTAAATAATAAAACTAGCCAAACATGATTAGCCAACAATATGGCATATAAAGATATTCCTTATAAACTAACAACATATTAAGAATTATTATATAATTATGAAACCATTGAAATGAAATTAATAAGTAGTAGGTATATAAGATTGATGCTTTATGTTCAATGATTCTTTGTCTTAAAAGTGTGTTTTACCTAAACTAGTAACATAAGTGTATCTTATGATCAATTGAACATAAAGGGAATTCCTTTATTTATTATGTATTCTTTCGATTATTTTGACACATGAAAGCTTTTTCTGAACTGGTCCGATTTCAATACTTTTTTAGTACTCATCACTCAATTGCCTTTTCTCTTTTATTTCTAGAAAATTGTTTGAACTAGCTTACATTTCCTCCTTCAACTCCAACAACCACAAATATATTATACTATTTACACTAGATTACATTAAATTAAAATGAATTTTGATATATGGTTATTTCAAATGATATGTACTTGCATACTGTGTACATTTACTATTCTTTTGTTTCAGCTTGTAGACAACTTCAATAATCTACATTCAAAATACATGAACAAATATATTTGTATATTCCCAGTGTAAAAACAAATTAACTGAACTTTTGAGAAAGAAAAAATCTAAAATTATTATCACAATGACATCATTCATTTAGGAGATGGTGAGTTTTGACTCTTTTAGTACAATAATTACATTTTAACAATTCTTAAAATATGAAAAATCATCATACAGAATGTCAATATCATAAGGATAACACTGCTACACAAAAAAAATAAAAAAATCTGCGGCAGGGATTTTGTTAATGGTTTTTGTTAATACTCATATTAGACCTTCACGCTGCATGCTTATTTATTTTTGATTCACTCTGGTTATTGAGATAAACGGAACTAAGAAATAATTGAATATTTCAAACTACCCTACAAACATTGTGGTTCATTGATTTGTTTTCACTTACGTTTGTTATCTTTTCACGGATTTATTTGCAACAACTTAACTTTATAGCTATCAGACCCTGAAGTTATCAGTTATAAATCGGTTTTTTTGTGTTAAAGTGCATTTTTCCTTTCAAAAACATGAGTTTTCCACGTAAACCTTGTTTAAACGATCCTAACAGTTTTTGCTTTATTTGTGGCAAGTTTAGTTTACAAAAGCAAAGAAAAGAGATCACAGAGTTTGTAAAAACAGTCTACCGAGAATATTTCGGGATACCACTAGTGAAAAGGAATAAATATTGGGTGCCAAACATCGTGTGCAAGCCGTGTGTAGAATCTTTGCGTTACTGGAGCCAAGGAGGACGTAAAGGGTTACAATTTGGAGTGCCGATGATGTGGAATGAGCCAAGTAATCACTTAAACGACTGTTACTTTTGTGCCGTAAATGTTAAAGGTATGAACCGGTACAAAAAACGTACTTGGGTTTACCCGAGTGTGAAATCGGTTACAACTCCAGTATCTCACAGTGATGATTTGCCAATTCCAGTGTTTTCAAGACCATCTACATCAAATTGTGATGATTTTGAAATGTTAGAGGGATCAAGCGGTCAGTCGAGCAGTAGTGGAAGTGAGTTCGAAGAAGATGGTTCTAAGAAACCTGGATTTTCTCAAGACGAACTCAATGATTTGGTTCGTGATTTGAATTTACCGAAACTTTCGGCCGAACTTCTTGCTTCAAGGTTGAAAGAAAAACAATGTCTTCAACCTGGTGTTATCATTACATACTTTAGAACCAGAGAGAGTGAACTTCTTCCTTACTTTTCAGAAGAAGATAACTTTGTTTTTTGTAATGACATTCCTGGGCTCCTAAGATCTATGGGTCTTCCTAAATATGAGGCTAAAGATTGGAGGCTTTTTATAGATAGCTCAAAAAGAAGTCTAAAATGTGTATTGCTGCACAATGGAAATAAGTATGCTTGCGTTCCGATTGGTCATACTACAAAACTAAAAGAAGAATACCAAAATATTAAAATGGTTTTAGAAAAGATTTCGTACGCACAACATCAGTGGCTAGTTTGCGTGGACTTGAAAATGGTAAATTTTTTACTAGGCCAGCAAGGAGGGTATACTAAGTACCCTTGTTTCATATGTTTATGGGATAGCCGTGCAAGAAACCAACACTGGATTACAAAGATCTGGCCTTTGAGAGAAAATATGGAGGTTGGAAAAGCAAATGTGATAAATGAACCGTTGATAAGCCGAGAAAACATCCTTCTTCCACCCCTTCACATTAAGCTTGGGCTAATGAAGCAGTTTATTAAAGCCCTTGATAAAAATGGTGTCTGTTTCAAATATGTGTGCCAAAAATTTCCAGCCCTTAGCATGGAAAAATTAAAAGCAGGCATCTTTGATGGACCGCAAATACGTACACTGATAAAAGACACTGAGTTTGTAGCCCATATGACACAGATTGAATCTGAAGCATGGTTAAGCTTTGTGTTGGTAGTAAAAAACTTTTTGGGGAATCACAAAGCGCCGGAATATCAAGAACTAGTTGCAAAAATGCTACAAAATTTTAACAGAGTAGGAGTCAACATGAGCATAAAATTGCATTTCTTACACAGCCATTTGGACCGATTCCCGCAGAACCTGGGTGATTACAGTGAGGAACAAGGAGAAAGGTTCCATCAGGATATCAGGATAATGGAAGAAAGATATCAAGGTCGATGGGACAGCCATATGATGGCTGACTATTGTTGGACCTTGAAAAGAGATTGTCCTGACAAAGTAAATAAGAGAAAATCCCAAAGAAAAAGTTTTTCATGATCTTCATTTATTTATTCTAGTTAAAGGTACCCCAAACTATTATTATTTTTGTGTATTTTTGTAAAGATAAACAATAAAAATAAATTTTAAATACATCTTTTGGCCCATTTATTGAAGCATTTTATGGAAAATGTTAGAAGCGTTTATCTCAAAAACTGGAGTCAATTTGACCATTCTGGTATTTTTCCCGTTATCAGCACACTCGTCTTATACAAAATCGACTTCAAGTATGCCTTCCGCAAAATGACTGTATAGCAGTGTAATTAATGTTGGTGCTTGTGTTTTATAAGTGAAAATAAAAATATTTTTTAATTTCAGATTTAGATAGAAAAGAGAAAAAGCTTGCAGCTGTATTGAGTTTACCAGAATTAATCATCCCAAGTATTGTTGCATTGCCCGGCAAGTCTTCTTCAACAAGCTCTACACACTACTCCCCTATACCATCGCCTTAAATCAATTGGTAGCTTTTTTATATTAAGAGATATTTTTGTAATTATTAATTTGAAATCAGACTTCATTTTTTTTGTAGTGTTGATTGTTGCATTAGTCACGAGACTAAATAGGATTAATATAATTAAGAGTGTTAAGTTTGTGTTGTAAAAATAGCAATCATATAAACATTTTGATGGCACCACTTATAGATTTATATTGGTACCTAGCTTACTTAAGAATAATAGATATATTGCAGTGTTTATTCATACATTTAAATGTGAATTACAGAATCCGGTAAAAGTTATACCAATTTGTTTAATTGCAAAAGAAACCTTATCCAACAGAATAAAAAGACATTTATTTTCTGCTCAACTAACGTCATGGTACTGATGTCATAGTTTGTTTTTAAGTATTGAAAGCGCTAGATTTGTTGAGCAATAGAAATGTCCAAATAAACAAATGTCATAAGCTGATAAGACTTTAAAAAGTGTCTTATACAAATTATTTGAACATTAAAATTACTCAACCATATCTATAGCTAGCTATATTACAGTACCTAATCCACATGAAGTACCTAAAACTCAATAATTAGGTATAATAACTGAATTGAATATGATCTTGGTTAATTCTATAAAGATAACTTGATTGTTATAAAAAAGATAAATATTAACTTAAATGTAAAATATTGTTAATTTTAATAAACAGTTGTTTGCATTCATTACCAAACATTAGCCAATCAATCATATACTTATTAAAAACTATCAAGTGCTTTGTAAATGGCACAAATTAATTTATAAAATGAAACGTATGACATGATAGGGACGACTAAAGCGTAATAAATATTATAAAGCCTTTGTAAAATCCATAAAGCTTTTGTGATAGCCATAATAACCATACTTGATGCAGTTGACAAATACTTGTTTGATTTCAATAAGATTGCTTGTTCACGTCGCTTAATCAAGCACAACTTATTGCTAGAATCATGTTGCTTTGTGCGCTTTGTTATATTTACTAACTATAAAGTATGATAATTAAGTATTTTACATATGTTTTCTTGTTTAACTTAAAGAAAAGCATCTTTCGCTTGATAGTTAGTGTAATTTTCTTGTATGTAAATAACAAATTGTTTTCAATAAGAATCATATGATTTACCAATACAAAAACCACCCTTTAAGCAATTTAAACTCTGTTTTCACATATCCATTAATATCTCCAATTTTATCAATATATGTTGTATAAATAACCTTGCAATTTGTTCCAATTAAGTTATTTTTTCAATTAATAACTTAAAATCTATTTTTATATAATTAAATCACAGTGAATTTGAAAGAAATTGTTAAATAGAGCCAAATTAATAAAGTCAGAGAATATCGTCCGATGTGACGTCACTTGTTTGTCACCGCCTATAAAAGACTGTGCTCCGGTCGTACTCGGCCGCCGCCGAGGGTTCTCCGAGGCGGTCGCTTGGATTAAACCTTAGCAGCCTCATCGGCTAAAGGTACTTGCTAAAGAAAAAAGATGTTGATGAGTGTTTTTTGTTAAAAATAAGTATCGAAGTTAGGTATTTAATAATGGAGAAATTACAGTGTGCCGATTGTAAGGATTCGATTTGTGTACAAAAACTACGTACCTATCCTTTCGGACAGTTTACGTTCATAGATAAATTAAAAGTCGTTTCTTTTACTAGACCAACTCCAAATATCAAGCTTATTCAACGGAAAGGTAAAAATATCAGACATTTCAATACCAAATATTACGACAGTTATACTCGGCTAGCTGGTTGCCGCCATTCGAATTTATTGTTTTGCTTTCCCTGTCTTTTGTTTTCTACAACAAAGACGGTGTGGAATGACACTGGTTACGGTGATTTTAATAATTTAACAAACCTTGCTAAGAAACATGATCAATGTCGTATTGTAAGCATTAGCAAATGACGTACTAGAAATTTATTTACAAAAAGACAGACGAGTTGAGCTTGTTTATAAATAAAATAAAATTTAGAAATATAATACATAAATAATACGAAAAGGTTCGATCGAATCGACACAAACTGCAACAACATCTTTTTTTTTCTTACTCAATTTACCTCAGTCAGTGTATTATTACTCGTATAATTATTCATACCCGGTATTCGTAAATCGTGAGTGATGATGTGAAGTGACAAAAAACTTATAACAACAACAACGGCTTTTCTAAAAGCCTGAAAAAACCTGCAAAAAAAGTGGTAGGTGAATTTATATCCATATTACCTACCAAATATTAGGAATTTTTAAATGATAAGCGCAACTTCGACTTGTTAGATCTACAGTGCCTACCGCGCTGGAAAACCAATGCACGCCCCTGAGTGCAGCAGTAATAAAGCATCTATAAAAAAAGTATTACAACGTAAAGAAAAATTACCAGCTTTTTCCACAGTTTCGTCTTTTGCTTATTTTTTGATAAATGAGATCAGAATATTATAAAAGAGCTGCCATATCCACAAAGAACTAAAATGTTTTAATAAAATCGATAGACGTTAGGTCAATGTATCTAATGAAATCCTATATCAGGATTCAGGAGCTTCGATTTGAGAACGATATTCGAAATTACGAAACTTAGAAAGAGTCGACACGTCAGGAGTAATTAAAATATAAAAGTACCCGTCTTTCGTAATCCGTTTAGTAAAATGTTTTTCAATAAAATGAGAAAATGCGAAAATGTTACAACTGAGATTGGGTCACTCAAAACTTATGTGACTCAAAACTCACACATATGCTCATACCGCCATCACCTTTCTTCCATCGGACATCCAGACGCACTGCGGGCTACCACCCTTTCTTGGTCGCTATTCCTACCTGTCGCACCAAGCGCTTCTCGACTTCTTTTATAAAGCGCACAGCAAAGGAGTAGAACTCCCTCTCTGCGTCTGAATTTCCGAGTACTTATAACCCGTCTGTTTTTAAAGCCAGGGTGAATAGGCACCTTTTGGGTTAGCTCGTTCCATCGTGGATTCCATCTTTGCCGCCGGGCTTGATTGGGAGGAAGAGCGAACCCATTCTGAATAAAAAAAGAGAAAAAAACTTATCAACATTTATAAGAAAATCAAAACTGCAATAGAATTTAACATTACCTTAGTCTGCCGCTGACTGCTGATGAAACATTCCCAAATCACGAAGTCACCGCATTTCATTTGTTTAATTTCAAAAAGAGAACATTTCTCACGGCTAATACACACACCAGGTGGCCCAGTGATTATGTTAATCTATTCAGAAAATTAAAACCGATTTATCTAGTAGAATTGCCTTAGTCATTTTGAATTTTCTGCATAATTTCGTCGCTGATTCGGTATGAAATAGAGCTAATCTTGGGGGAACTTAAGAACTTTCTTTGTTATTGCTGTTTCTGCTTGGTTAATTAATTTTGCTGAAACTGAAAGCATTGAAAACCTTATCTTTACCTGCATTTTCAAAACTAGCCTTTAGTGTTTTAATCATTTATGATACCTATATAAAGGCCCTTCGATTTTGGCTGTCTTGTATGTTACGATGTCATAATAATATTAGGATGGCTAAAACATATGTTGTGATAATTGGCACAAACATACATTATCATTTGTTGTTTAAACATTGGCACTCGAGTCATAATGTTAGCTTAAACTATCAGCTGTAAATTTGATAACCTGCCATTAATCAATCTGACAAGTTTGTTTACTACATAAACTTACTATCGACAACCCCCTTGGTCTAGAGACTTTCATTAATGATGGTTATGCCACTCCGAGGTCCGGGATTCGATCCCCGAACAGACCAATGTTCGAAAACGCACTTTTCTATATTGGATCATACCTGGGTGTTGTGGTACCGCCGTTGTTACTAGTTTCAATTATAGCTTTTTGCTACTTGAAATCAAAACAACGAATGTGATGGCTAAAGTTTTTATTTATTATGTAAATATTGCTATTACGATTAATTATACTGTGAGGTCGAGATACTTTCTTTATTTTATTCTATTTTGGTGGCTAACAAATAAACAAACTCGATGGGATAATTAGTGCGTTAGTTCTTCCATTATGGAGATTTAGTAACTTTCGCAGAGACTGGTCATCAGACGGTGTATAAAAATGTAACCACACGCTCTTTTTTGCTAAGCAGTCCATTCTCCCTCATCTGTTTCCATCCATTGGTTAGGCCTGTGCCCCAGTATAGAGGAATTAAACATGATGAAGAATACTGCCTATTTATCGTTAAACAGTTCCCATAGCCTGAACTATCAGGGATATGATATTCATGTTTCTAACTCATCGTTGTTTTGATTCACCGTATGGATCACTTTATACTTATATATTTGTACTAAAGGTCCAATAAGTACTGCCATACGTCCACTTTTGTTTTGCGAATGCTTAAATATTTTCTATAAACTATATATTTTTCGGGAACAACTTTTCAAAAAGCCGCACAATATTTATTCTCCGAGCTGAATGATCCTAGTTTCAGACCCATGGTCAAATTCTTGTTATAATTGAGATGTCTTAAAAATATGTGACTCACTGATTTGATGTGTGATAAAGTTTAGTGCCAATATTAATTAAATTAACAATATGTTGTAATATATGTATATATTGAGTTACTTACTCAACAGTCACAGTACAGGCTTCACTATGAAAACCAGTACGCACTCGACCGAGGAGGTCACCCACGTTATTTCGTCGCCTGTGATATTTTCAAAATTTTCTGGTGAAAATAGTTTGCGCACTCCTGCTGTGCAACCATCCATTGAACCGGAACACAGCCACGTAATACTCTGACACTTAGCTTCATAAATAGCCATGAGGGTGAAAATAAAGACATCATATCTATCAATCATAAAGATGATTTATTAAAATTGCTCCGTTACACAATCACACAACAGTAAAGGCTGTATTCGTCTACAAACATATATTTGTTATTCAGTCTGTATACAACAGTTGGGAACAATCCATCTTCCCTCAGGAACGCCTACAAAGGATTAGAAATGATGAATGTATCGGTTGAATCGACATTGGTGGTGTTAATATGCGCTTGATGTGTGTGACGCGTGTCAGATTTATTTTAAATAGTGCTGTATTACTTTTTTAAATTCTTTCACGTTCTATCTTAGAAATTGTGCCAACATGGCATTATCGTATACTAAAGAAAATCGGCTTTATATATCAGCAGCAGACTAATAAGTTCGGTTCGCCAGAAAGACGAAATTAATATATTGGTTTGTTAAATTACACAAAATCTTAAAAAATAATAATTTTCAAATTCTTAGTCTACCTACTAACTTTTTGTAAATTAATTAATCTACTATTAATTTATAAAATGGCAATGTTTACTTAGAATCGAAAAACATACAGCTCAATGATAAAGAGTATAAAACACTCGTGATATCATTGTTCCCAGTCGGAAGAGATGAGAACTTTGTTACATTTAAAATAAACATTTTCTAGAGCAACGCTTGTCGTGGCGCACTATAAGTCGCCAGTTTTGACCTGTCTGATATAATTCTTGTTATTTACTTTTAAAATGAAAAGATCCATTTAACACTTTACTAATTCCATCGCGAAGCCATCTCCTGCATTTTCTGTTTTCCTTTCATCACTCTGTTCACTTATATGTTTATTACAAAAATCTTTTTATTATTTACTCTGCTGTAGCTTTACTGAGCAACACCCTATGTAACACGATCGAGTCATAAGTATCGATTAGCTCGTGAATCGAGTAATGCTAACGGCATAATGCCCGCAATCGATTGGCCTTCGTGATTGATGATCTGATTGCTCACCTCATAAGAGATTCGTTTAGGGATACCCATCAAACGTAATTTATCATTAAACGGATTTGATGGTAGAATGGTTGGAGGAAAGTTACTAGATTCCATTTTTCATATATTGCAAAGTAGGATAATTGTGACAAAATTGAGAATAGATTATAAACTACAATCATCACACAGTTCCTGGATGCTAACGTCCACCATACCGCAGTGCAAATGCAACTGGTACCAACGGCTTTAAATCACCGATCTTATGACTGACTCTTGCGATAGTTGCTTAACCTTTACTTTTTATTGAGCTCCTGGTTTCATATAACATATTTTACACACCGATAAATAATATCGTTAATATAGAAAATTTGAAAATGAAATTGATTTTTCATTTAATTCAAATATAATGTAAATTCTATATTAAATGTATTTGAGGTTTTGACTTCTTTTTTAAAAACCTAACTTTGTGCATTTACATATTGCAATCGTGTGGTTTGAAAACATTAATTTATCCGCACACTATCCGAAGTCATTCATCTTATTCGAAAGTAGTTTTTGCTGAGTTCGCAACTCGTTGCAGCGTCTCGCTTCCAGACTCATTTGTCATGCTAGTGACATACTGCTCTCGCAGCGTTCCTACCAACTGCTGCTGCTAAAGTACTGAGGACAATGAAGATGTAGATAGCGGTAAAATACACGTCTTTGTAACTCGGTATAATCTTTAAGAAGAATAGACAATAGTATTCTTAACTTTTTACATTCACTTTTAAATCTTAATTGTGACACTGTAGTGACTTAAGGACTTATGGACACGATGGAATGTACAGACTTTATTACCACTGTAATAAACATCTTTATCTTGTATTTTAAAGCTTTCGATATGGTATAGTCAGCCGTACACTAACAAGAGTGTAATAATTTTGAACCCAGTTGGGTTGGGTTCAAAATTTAAAGCAAGTAGATAATTGCTATATAGTGTGAAATATAAAAAAAAATAGTTTTTATATAGGTAAAATTTTTATGCTAAAAGAAAGACGGTTAGATTTGTGTTCCAAGTCATGTGCGGTTTTGAACTCTTCGGGTGTTTAAAATTTTATGCAGTAAGTTTGTAATCGGAAAATAAATTAATAATACAATATATGTAGCACGGATTTTAATAGATTTATAAGTAAATGTCAGTTATATCTCATTTAATTTTAAGCGTTAAATAAGTCGATTACTTTTCATAAATTCAAACGTCTGTTAACCTGGAGATAACTACTAGAAACGCATAGATATGAAAAACAACAGTCACAACTTAAGCCACTACTGGTATTCTGTATTTACTAACTTTTGCTTCTTGAACTACAGATTCCATAGTGCCAAGTTTTCAGGACATTTCTACAGCTTATAGATTATACTACATCAGAAGCCCTTGTTGGAATTATCTAATTGGACGCGTATCCACCATCCATATGGGACTCTTTTAACTCGCTTCGGCTCGGTGATTGTCATTACGCAAACTTGTAGTCTCTTAATTTACAATATAATAGCTCAACAGTGCAGAGGTGCACTGCGCAATCACCTTGTTATTTATCTTCAATTATGTGATTAACTTGTAATATTAGGTTTTATTATTATTTATATGGAATAAATTTTATTAGATACTTATATCTCCTTGCTGACAGTATTCTAATTGTACTGAAAATTACATGCATTGCTAGGTAGGTAACTTCCTCGGTGCTAATTCAGAGAGCGAGTGCTATTGTCTTCAGCATTTAGATTAATTCTAAGTTTGTTTTATTGACACTCTTTGAAGGCGTTATTTAATTTATGTATTTACCGAAGCTGATATCCGAAATATCTACTCCATTTCTATTAGAAAGCTTTTACGTAATAGCAGGAACAAACGAGCCGACAGTAACACCCATGGCAGGCGTCTGACACTATGATTTTGACGTAAATACGTTTGAACGGTACCCTGTTTATGGGTTTTATTACAATAATTTTCCGATGGATAGATTTTGTGTAACATACATGTTGCATTACAAATCTTATAACTTTTTAAATTTAGTGAAACGTATAAAATAAACACACGTTATTTAGATTCCGAACTCACGTCTTCTGGCAAGCTGCGCTCGACGTCGGAACTTCTGCGTTACCCAAACTCTAAGCCTTTTTTAGTGGTAGTGGTGGTAAATAATCCAAACACCTTTTAAAATGGACAACGTTGAGAGCGATTCTCGGTCGATCAGGAGATCGATCTAACCATCGATCAGTGCCCTATCGCTAACGAAAATAGCACACAATTATATGTGTCTCTATTTTTACACGCGACGAGAACCAGGCGAAAGGAATTCGTGGTACAAGTCACGAACCAAAGCAATTGACCGGTCATCATTATAGCTTTTAATTATTTTATTAGTAAGCTCCAATTTAACGTTCTATAAAATAAAAGAAATGTTCCTGGAGATCACAAATAACTGTTTATCTGGTATTAAAACTCAACGCATTTTAGAATATCGGTTTTAATTTATGAATTTTATAAAAATTGCTTTCTTTATTTTGTTAAAGAGCCTTACGGCGTCTTGCACCGTAACACAAAGATCACGGTTTGAAATCCCAACCAGAGGTGATTATTTTTAATATCTCTGTTCTATATTAAAATATTTAAGTTAAGGTAATGAGGTTTTTGATACGATAAACAAAAATATTGAAATAAACATAGTTTATATTACTCACGTATCATAGTTTTATTGGTTTACAAACGCCGACAATTCCTTTGGATTCAATTCAAGATTGATATTTAGAGATGATAGACTTCAAATTTGCATTTCCACCAAAAAAGAACAACGTAAAATAAGCTTAAAAGGTAGGAATTAAATATGCATGTAAACATAAAGTTACGCGTATTTTCCAATGCTGTAGCGGATCTGACAATATGAACTAGGAAATGATATGAAAAACGCGTGTAATTCTGCTCCATGTTTCACATGGTGTTTCCTTGATTTCGTATTTTCAATCAGCAATTTATTTTTTACCAATATCTCTTTCGTAGCTTGTACCTTGTACTGAATATTTGGAAGTGCATCGGTATTCAATGCAGCTGATTAGCTGAGCGAGCGCTACTCGTGCCAATATATTGCAGTCCGTCTTCCGTCAGGACTATGGGTTATAAATAATTAATTGAATCGACATACATATTACTTATATATAGTGGTTAAAGGGCAGGAATTTTCCAGAGAACTGAACGCCATGCTGAACACGCCGATGAAATGAAAATGATATTAGATACGGCTACTTCTACGTAGGCTGCACACTCAAAGTTATGTGTTTTTGGTAGTACTACCTAGAAGCACATTCTATTTAATCATTTGGCGTATATCGCGTACAGGGCAATTTGTTTCTTTTTTGTTTGTACAAGGCAATTTGGCATCTAAAAAGGAAAAGCTCGTGACCCATCCCACGTGCACTAGCGTTAGCACTATTCGAATCCCATATTTTCCCTAAAAACCAAAGATTTGATCAGGGGTTTGATATTTACGGGAGCAGAAAGACCATGATAGCTTTCACAAGAACATGATCTTAAACAAATGGTTCTCGAGTTTTGAAAAATGGTTTAAACGAATGGAATGGTGAAGTATGCGTTTCTAATTACACGAAACTTTCAATATACTCATATCTCACGTATTAATGCGAGGAATAATGAACTGATTACACTCGCCTTTGCAGCAAGCAAGATTCTTCGTCATTTAAAAAGGGGAGTTAAAGGAATACAGTAAGTATTAGCAGCGATTATGGTTTTTGGCCTAATTACAATAACAATTTATACCATACCCTTTTATTATGTAAGTAGATATGAAAACGAATCGTCTTAACTCGTCCTCGCTTCATATGCAAAACACAATAATGAAATGTGTTCAGCAGAAAGAATTTTATCTACCCCATGATGAATAGCAGTCAGTGGAAAGGTCGACGGTCGAACAATCTATCGTGATTATTAGGCATCCTTATTAATTGGGAGAACATATTCACTAGTGATGTGAATTTATACGGATCCGGAAGTAGTTTGATATTACTAATTTATTTCTTTTTGTTTTTCTTCTTTATTGACTGATAGAAAATTGCCCTGTGGATATTAAAATTACGTAGGAATTGTCTATTTGCTTTTGTTTAGTTGTTGTGAATTTGGCAATTTGTACATACTTATGCCAGATGTATGAGAGCCGAATTAGTTGTTTATAAATTGAAGTATTCATTTAAAAGAGAATATAATACGACATAATAAGGTTGACAGAGTTAGGTTTTAAGATCTGAGGAGGTCCAGAGACTTTTTCTGGATGTTTAACGGTTTATGACTTGCCTGTGAACAAAATACAGCAGTTCTTTATATAAATTACACTTATGATTTTGATGTTATTCATAGTTACGAAATTTGACATTACCAACAGTGGTTACTTGGTATTAATATAGTGTAAGATTACTCACGTTTTAAAATCCAGGGTATTTATTAGGGTACCAAGGTACATCACTTCACTAAACAGGCGCTTATGTATATGTGAAGGCGCCGCCGGAATTCGCCTTTTATCTGATGATCGACAATCAAGATGGATCCGAAGTTCTATCAGTCAAGCATTAAATTACTTGCGGATAACTAACGCTACTGTTTCTTTGTGTTCTTAGTGATTTGCGCCATTTTCTTTTGGCTTCTTTTACAAAATGTAACAATTTTCTTACTCAGCCTTACCACTGGTGTGATAATAAGAATTCGTCATTTTATAGCAATTAACTTCGACAATTTTCATTTCCCATAGCACTTTTCGAAGATTACTCTTAGCCAGATTCCATCTATTGTTACTAACCGCACCATTGTGGCAACAGTTTTTATCGTCGTCGCACGAATGCATCGTTCAATGAAACGTTACTGCGATTAAAAGTTGTTCGATGAAATATTTAAAATGTCTAACAATGTGCAAAATCTTTATTCGTTTCAATAATAAATAAATATTTATATTATTATACAAAAATTATCGTAATATGAAATATGACTTCAATGGACCGTTATTCTGTTAACAACAGTTAGCAAGATTGATGTTTTTTTCTGGGAAACTTCTATTTAAAACGGTAATGATTAGTAGTTAGTATAATCAAGTAAGGAAGATATAGATATTAAATATAGTTATTTGAGAAATAAAATACGGTATTAAAAAATATCTGACAATCGTGCAAATTTTGCGTATCAATTGTGCAAACTACACCTTACTCATCTATGTTAAAGTAGATATTGAAGAAAAAACAAGAACCTTGGTAATCTAGTGTTTACGGTGTATACGTCTTCCGGGGCTTGTCAGCTAGTTGAATCTCAGCTGAGAGAATTCTTCGAACGAGCCTTATCCTTATATTAGTGTAAGCGCATTATTTAACGGTAATTTTTATTTTGGATTTTCTTTTACTTTATTGGAAAAAGGATTAAGAAATTATCTTCTAAACGCAAATGTTGCTGCTACAACATAAAAATGTAACTTTCCTTTTTATAATAACATATAAACCTTAGAAAAAAAATTGCCAGTTAACATAGTTTTCTAGAAATATTAAATTAATGGGCTGAGTAGACAACCCTGTTAGGATTTTGGCGGAACTCGACAATGCGATCCTTTCAATCGGGTCCGATCACTCCCCATCCGTCAACCGCTTAATTACTTCATAGGCCTTGCAAAACATTGTGGAAGTATTGTGAGTTTCCAATAAAAGTAAATAAATATGTATTTGGAAGCTTTAAGTGGTTCTTACCCCTACCTAATTATTTTCCTTTTGTATTTCGTGTGTTTGTTTTCTGAGTGCAAACTTGATTTACGCAAAGTGGGAACAAATTGTTTTATCATTTATTCAGTCAGCCAATTTGCACGGTTTCGAAGTAATAGTGGAAAATGGTTTTATTTCAAAGTTTCCAGTTAGTATTCGACTATTGCAACGGTAACGTCTCTCGGTTACTGCCACAGTCGCCTGACCGTGTGATCTGTGAAGCTCTTAATTATCTTGCTGCATTTGTTGCGAGAATTATTGTTTTCCCTCTTGTCAAAAAAGAAAGTGAAGATTTGATTTCTGCTTTCATTTTTGAGAGCGCTCTGAAACAATTGTCAAAACAAAATTGCCAGTGTCTGTTAGTGACGTGCGATCAAGATTGTTGTCCTCATTTATGTGCTTCCGTGCTTGCCCAGATATTCGCAAGAATAATACGCATTTCGGTATATGACGTTCGCTAATAAAGAGTTGTGTCAGATGTTGCCATACACACACACACATTGCTCAGCGATTTCTCTTTTCGTGAAAGAATATCCCAAACCATTACGGTGTATTATAATTTATTATATGCTTATATTTTCATTTATTTACTGCAGGTAAAGGACATTCTAACGTTCGTATTTTTTCATATTCCTAATCACATTAAATATGTATGTTTAGTTGCTCCTGAGTGTTTTTAGCAGCTATTGTACCGTTTGGGTGTTTTAATAAAGGTATTAGTTGTATAATAATGCAAATCCAAACGATTTTTATACTGCCGCTCGCTTTTTATCATATTTTTAGGGTTTCTGGGGAAAATAGCTGTTAGTGATAGATAATAGCTTTAAGTTTTGCTTTATTTATTAACACCACTAAATGCGTCGTGGTTTCCACTCATTGATCTTTTTTATGCTTATAATCACTACTAGAGGCACTACTAGGGTTAATATACCAAATTTTCATAACTATACGAGTAAATTAGAATAAAACACTTTTTTACGGATTTTTGCGCAAAAAAGTGTTTTATTCTAATGTATAATGTGCGCGGAAGTGTAAGAACTAAATATATACGAGTAAATCTAACTCCTTTAATATAAAACATCTTAAAAATGCCCCTGTTAAAATACGAATGAATAAAATTGTATTTTGTTATAAAACCTCTATTAATAATATACATTTGAAATACAAATGTTCGTCACTCACTCAAACATCTCGATCTTTGTCCTCGGAGATTTGTTTTCTGAAGCCGCTCTAATTCTCGACATAACATAGCAACTAACATGTTTCGCATTAGTCACTTTGTAAGCGGTTCGGATTTTATTCGACTATTTTCGGATATCTTGAGATGTCTCTGACACATCCGGGTAAAAGCGGCGTGTCACAACACTATTTTTAAAAATTTAAAATAGGTACCGACGCCAGTACATCGAGCTATTACACTTTGACGTTCGGACTTATGTTTTTCTAATAGAGATAATTTCATTATTAGAGTTGAAAGCTAATTGTGCTGTCGACTTTAGTAGATGTATTAGTTTAATTATGTTAAAAACCGTGTTTAAAGTAGGGTGTTATTATTATTGTGTTTGCTCTTCTTTTTGCGATATTGTATGTGCTGTTGAGTGTATTAAGTAAGATATAATTAGTATTTTAGTTTAAGAGTAAGTTTGTAGTTATAACATGTTTTATTTGGTGGATATATCAAAATCTTATTGGTACTAAGCGTATTGCTTTAAATTTTACTATCCGCAATTACGTGATTATTGTTCAATGTAAGTTTTAATGTTAGACTCTAGTTTGAAAATCGTTTAAAAGGCTTCGAATTAGTGTTGCCCAAATTCAGTCTTGGTCTTGCAGTCTTGGTCTTGTTCTTGCGTTTTTGCAAGACCAAGACCAAGAACAAGACCGCGTATTTTTAGCAAGACCAAGACCAAGACTGACCGTGCAAGACTTGAGCAAGAACAAGACTAAGCCTGCAAGACTCTTGCGTCTTGCAGCTAGGACTTAGCGCTATTTCACGGAGTAGTTAGGTGTAACAGTTCGGTGTATAGGTACGCTTAGGAATTCTATGAGACGCAAAAAACTGTATCAAAGAATATGAAAAACTGGATCTATGCGCATTACGACTAATACCATAAACATACCTACATAGCGAATAAAAAAATATCCATTAAAATCAAACTGAGTGCATGCATAGTTATGTTTTAACCATCGGCACTTTGATAATGCGGCATCAAAGGTTTTGTACTTACTTCTCAAAGAAATTTGCTGCTTTTCGGAAGCACATGGTTATAATACACGCGCCGGCGGCTTCTTTTGAAATCATATACAACAATCGTTGCCGCCGCGCCGAAATCACAACATTTGACACTATTTGATTGCCGCCACAGGGCGTAGGCGTAGGTATACTCATGCAAAATAATTTCGAATTTTAAGAGTACCTACAGGTGTTCCAAAGAATAAATAAGTTTCAGAGTGCTTATAATGAAAATGAATACATTATACTGATCACGCAAGTAGTATTATGATTAGAATAAAATGGTAAGGATAGGTAGTAGATGTCATAATAATTTATTCTAGTAAGTATATATTATAATATTGATTATATGGTTTTAAACTAATTACTTAGGTACTATTATTGTACATTTAGTCATTATATTTCTTAAGTTTTTACAAGAAAAAATAGCAAAAAAGTGTTCAAATATCACCCGTTTGATAAATATTGTAGCCACTTTTAAATATACTTGAAACGTGTAAAAAAATTCTACATAATTAATAAAATAATATAAAAAGCGTAGGTACTTACCTACTAATAAAATAAAAAGCCTGCGATTTATTATTAGTAAATAATCACGGCAGCCGAGAGTGTGTCTCCACTTTTGAATACATAAATCATAACCAGATCACTAGAGCCACTTCAAAAAAGAAATTTGTAATTCCTAGGGTTCAAAATTATTTTGGTGACAGAACTTTACAGAAGCGTATACCATATCTTCTTAATTCGTTGCCCGAAACTATTAGATGTGAAACGGATAAAAATAAATTTAAAAAAATATTAAAAGATTATCTGATGACTACTATTTAACACAACAATTGTATGTTTTTATTTATTTTTTTGCATTCACAATGCAATATTTCTATAAGATATAAAATACGTGTGTAAAAAACAACCACGCCTCCGAGCCCATCTGAGGGCTCGGAGGCGTGGTTGTTTTTTACACACGTATTTTATATCTTACAACAATTGTATCTTATTATTATCACCGCTAAATTTTCCTTCAGTTTGTTGTAATTCAGTCTAAATCCAATTATTGTGCACTTAACTTTACCTGATACAGTTATAGTTGTATTATATACCTACATAATTATAATTATAAGCTAAGAGACTAAAGATCCCTCAGTCAAACCGACAAGTCGGTTTTGTGGGACTAAATTGTATCTTTGTATTTTTTTTTCTTGTATATGAAATAAATAAATAAAAAAAAAAAAATAAAAAAAAAAAAAAGTATTTACAAGCAGTGCCCGCGACTTCGCCCACGAAGAATAGTAACTTTGGAGGTATAGTGACGTTCAGGATTTATTTATTTATTTTAAAACTTCTGTCATCAAACATACAAACAAACTCTTCAGCTTTATAATATTAGTATAGATTAGTATAGATGTACGCCAAAACATTCACTTATATGTAAAGAATAGTGATTGGCACTAATTCTTTACATATATTTTATTCACGCGTCGCGTCTGTACAAGTAGGTAATAATCTGTGTTTGTACGCCGCACGCGGCATCGTTTGATTTGCGGCGGCATCCTTTTAATAGAGCCGGCACGTGGCGAGGCGGCGCGGTAGAAAGCAAGGAAACGTACTATAAACAAAGGAATTATTTTAATTCCAGTCATTTCCAATTGAGCTGTGCTTCGAGTCTAACTTAATAATTGTTTTTACTAATTCTTGTTGTTTTCTAAAAACGTATCACGTGTACAATTTAATATGAGTGACGAAGATTCAAATTATTCTAGTCCGAGTAACGAGAGTTTGAGTCACAGATCTAAAAGACCCAAAAGCAAATTTGAGGAGTTTTTCGAAATAATTCATGCATCCCAAACTGCCTTGTGTAAATTGTGCCAACATAAAAAGACTGAAATAAAAATGAAAAACAGAAACACTTCAGGCTTAAGGAAACATCTAATATCTTTCCACAAAAAGGAATCACAAATATTTCTTCCTGTTAAACCAAAATTAAGTGGAGATATCACAAGCTTTTTAGTAACCGCTGGAAGAAGTGGACAGGTAAGAATATATTTTTTTTATATGAAAACTCCAGGAACTCAAAAAAGTCTTTTTTGAACAAATGACTTTAAACTGACTTCGGAATATTTTATAGATATTGATAAAATAGTAATACATAGGTACATATTTCGCGTCATTTTTAACAATGGTCGAAATTGTCGCTACGGGAATTTTAACTCCGCGTAGCTGTTCATGCGATACTTTCAAAAACGCCATTAACTTACGTAAGTATTTTTGAGTTAGTGGTGTTTTCATCTAGGGGTGCGACATATTAAGTATGTAATTATCGTCTTAAATATTTTTATAAACACCTATATTTTCATTTGTTTTCATAATCGGCCAGTAACAACTAAGTACTTTATTTTGGTAAATTACAGTACAGTGCAACCTTAATATAACAAATGTCAATTTAACGATTTTCTCGATTTAACAACAACAAACCTCCTCCTCCTAAACGCTCAAACCTAGTATGTTTTAAATAATAACACAAGATTTATTGTTTTATTTCAGTCGGAAAACAGCAGTGACAACATCACGACAGCTACAGTTGATTGGGTAGTGAAAAAATATCTTCCCTTCTCATTTTTCGATGACGAAGCTACACAAGTATATTTTCGACGTATTTGCCCTAATATGGAGTTTCCTAAAAGGTCTACACTTAGAAGGAAAGTCAAAGAGCGATTTGAAGAGCTCCAATTTAATCTCAAGGAACGACTTCAACAATTATCATCTAAAATGTCATTTACCATTGATGGGTGGACGTCAATTGCTGGTAGGAGTTACTACGGGGTTACTATGCATTATATAGACAACGAATGGAAGTATCGATCTGTAGTTCTTGATTTTATACCATCACGCGGTCGACATACTGGGGAAGATATTGCAACGATTTTCCATGAATGTTTATTGGAATATGGCATAATTGATAAAATACAAGGTATCACGGTCGACAACGCAACTGCAAATACCAAATTTATGTATGAACTGGGCAAACAGTTGCCACACTTTGATTCAGACAATCAACATTTCCGGTGCTTTGCTCACATTTTAAACCTTGGTGTACAAGATTTATTAGAGACCTTAGCATTACACTGTGAGTCTGACACTAACGCGCAAGATCAGCAGTATGAAGACTATGCAGACGAAACTGAGGAAGATGAAGAATATGCACCAAATATTGCTGACTCGCGTACATCTGTAACAAAGTTACGCAGTATTTCCAGTAAAATAAAAAGAAGTGAGATAGTGAAGAAGAAGTTTCAGTCTGCTTGTGAAGCAGCTGGCGTGCCATCAAATCTAAATGCCATTCTTGACTGTCCAACAAGATGGAATTCCACACATGATATGATTGGATTTGGTTTAAAAGTGAGAGCGGGCATTAACATATTGTGCAGTTCTGTCACCGAATTGAATGATTTTCAAATCACAGCTAGTGAATGGCAGGTACTCGAAAAATTACATAAATTTCTAATAAACTTTAAACTTTTAAGTACAAAACTTGGTGGAGACAAATATGTTACATTACCGCTAGTCATTGTATCATTCAATCTCTTGCTAGATAAAATTGAATCCATGGTAAAACAGTTAGATGAGAAACCTAATCGATCTGAAGTGGATGAAAGGCTCATTCTAGCTTTCCAAGCAGCTCGAGACAAAATGCTTAAACATTATAAGAAGAGCAACTGGATTTATTGTACTTCTTTAATTTTAGACCCAAGGCATAAGGCTCAGACTTTTGACCTGACAATGTGGGGGAAGCAACTTAAAACAGAAAGTCTGCGCAAGTTCAATGAACTTTATGAAGAATATAAAAGTCTACACTCACTGAACAAATCTCTGGAATTGCCAAGAAAAGAAAATAAAGTATGTGATGAAGATGAAGACATTATAGACTTTGATAAACTCTATGAATGTCCCTCGACGTCATCTGGATCTTGTCTTCAAGGCTTAGTGATAGACGAGTTGGAGGAGTACCTGAGAAAACCAAGAACTGCCAGCTCGGAAGACATTTTAGATTGGTGGAGGACGCATGAGACAGAGTATCCGACTTTATCGAAGATGGCCCGTGATTTTCTCTCAATACCTGCAACTTCAGTACCTGCTGAGAGATTATTTTCTAAAGCATCATTAGTAATTAGAAAACATAGAAATAGGTTAAGTGATGAGTCAGCCAGATGGTTACTTTGTATTAATTCTTGGTCAAAAGAATTGATATAAAGTAACATAACCTAATGATAAAGCTGTTGTGTACTGTTATGTTTGATTTGTGTTGTATTTTATTTTTGATTGAAATAAATGATAAATCATAAAACTCTTTTATTAAATTTCATGCAAGTTGAGGGTTCAATCTCTTTCTAGACAGACATTGTTATTTAAAATACAGTCAAGTTATTGTAATTAATTTGTTTTTTTACATGTTTTAGCAAATGTAAGCTTATAAATCATAAATGTTTATTAAGAAACAGTTACTTCCATGGAAAACGACATATAGGTCAGTTGATTTTTCGACTTTCTTATCAAATCTTCAGTTATTTATTAATCTGATTGATCTTTACTATGGCTATGTTAATTCAAGCTCACAATGTTCCAATTCTAATACGTTTTTCTAAGATTTAAAGTAAACTTTAATAAATAGCAATAGACTAATAGGTAATTGCAAGACTTGCAAGACTCTTGCTGCAAGACCAAGACCAAGACCAAGACTGCAAGCGCAAGACCAAGACCAAGACCAAGACCAGGTGTATTGGCGCAAGACCAAGACCAAGACTGGCTAAGTCTCGTCTTGTTCTTGCATTTGGGCAACACTACTTCGAATGCGACCTACGCTTGTAATAACTTTCCAGTTCACTTCCAAAGTGAAAAAAAGCAACAAAAAGAACTCTTGCGTTAGTAAGTTATACCACTGACTGAATCATAACATTTTTTTAAATATTTGCTTTTGTTGTAAAATATTTGTATAGTTATAACTAATAAATGTTTCTTTTTTTTCAGGTAAGAATCGCATTTTCTAACGCATCGTAGGCGTCAGGAATCATTATAAAGGTATTTCTTTGAAAAACTTAATACAAAATATTCTTCGTCATCATCATCAGTCTTTTAATGCCCTCTCTGCAGCGGCATAGATCTTCAGTATAGACCAAAACAGCGTAGAGCGAATGGGTAATATTAGTCCAACATGGGTTTGATGGGTGGGTGCTAACAATGTAGGTGTACCCAGAACCAATGGCTTCACACGTCTTTTGAAGGACGTAAGAGTTTGACAATAATGACAATAATAATACTCTTTGATAACCCATCCCACCATTGCGAAAGTTACTTAATCTCTGCCACCAACTACTGCGCCATCTAGCTTTCCGACAAAACTGTTTTAATACAACTTTTGCGTGTTAACTCCGGCTTAGTTTCCAAGTTAAGGTGGTATCGTGAAAAATGGCTCTGCATAATTAGTTTCTTGGCCGCACTGGAATATTCTGTGCCGATATTCGAAGGTGTTCTAGTCAAAAATTCATTGGCGGCGCAAAGGCCTGGAAGGTGACCATGTTTTTTTGTATTGGCTACACAGGAACATTTAATACACAAAAATTTATTGTTGGTTGCCTCGAGTAATCTTTTTATTATTGCTTCAAAAGTAAAGGCTTTTTATAATTGAGGCGTAGCCCATTGTCCATTTGTTAAGATGTCTGCTTCAACCTAAGATGACAGAATTCGATCCTCACACCACCCACTCGTAATACAAGCCTTTAAGCTTACGAGGAGTTAACGGGATATTCATAATGTGTGGAACGCATTGAAAAAAAACATTACGTTATTAAGTTTTTTTCTAATGATATAGGTAAGTAACAAGTATAAATAAACTCCGAGGTAAAAATATATTTTCGTAATTAGTAAATTTTAATTTTCATTAATTGTAAAACTAAATCTTTACACCAAAGGTGCACTTTTTGCCATTGTAATTTTTATTTTTTTTGTTATATGCAGGTTATCCCTCAAAACTTCGTAAACATAGTCACATCGTACGCATTTCCGTGTTCTAGTGAAAAATTCAAAAGCGCTCCTAAGGGCCGGAACACACCGGACGACTAATTTATTCAGCGCGAGTGGGTCGAGCGTAAATTATACGTTACGCTTATTTACTGCCTATTTGCTAGCCAATCTGTCGGTTATGTGCTCGTTTAGTGCTTTAACGTTTCATTTATGAATGACGTGAGGGAATAAATGTGTAAGAGTTGGGTTCAGTTGCGAAACGCCTTACCTTTGAATATTTTAGACACGTATTGCTACAAAAGTGTAGCACATGATTCTATGGATGCAATAGTTTGTACATTTAATCACTGTAGGTTCACGGAGATCGATTTTAATAAGTTGCATGGTTGATCATTATTGGAAATAAGAAATAATACATTGATAGGCACACGCACACACAAGTACACAGAAAACAAGAATACGTGGAGAAAATAAGGGACATAAAACGATGTGAAAAATTAGAATTAATTAAAAAACTTAAGAACTGCTTTGGTTATAGGTATAATTGTCTTGTTAATAAATCTTTAGATACCTTCTTTTGTTAGTTAAATTGCAATAAAGAAAAATGAAAAGACTATTTGTACTTTCCTTTATTTTTTTCTAATAAATATTAATAGAGAGACAGAGAAGGATTATTTTATTTCGTCTGCAAAGCGTAAAGAGCTTTCAAAAAAATTTATATAAACGGTTTTAGTAGATTCTGAATGAAATGACTTTGTGGCTATACCTATCAATTTTATTAGATGATCGTGTGAGATGGAGGCAAAATTGTTATTTCCGTCTTATATAACAAAGAGGCAATGCTCACATAAAGGCTTTATACATGAAACAATGTAAGGAAGATTAATCCCACCCAGAAAGGAAGAAGGTAATTTGAACAAAGTAAATAAAAAAATGAGAAAATTCATGGTTACATTATCATTTCTTAAAAAGGTTACCAAATTTATCAAGTATATGCTGTTAGTAGAGCTTAAATATTTTCTTTGATGTGGTAAATATTTTTTTATTAAGATTAAGGCTACATGAGATGATTAAAGGTTCAGTGTTGTTCCACATCATGCGAAATTACAAATCGGACTATTAGCATAACCATTAAAAACGACACTTCTAAAATCCTTTATCCAATTTTTCTAAACAGAAAACAAGAAGAGTTCAGTTGTTACAGTCAATCGCGTCTATAACACGAGCAGTTACATCACCGTACTCATCAGCTTAATGTCACAGCCACTGTCTGTCGGGGGGTCCTATGGACAGAGCAGCCTAGGGAGGATGGGCAATATTTCTTCACATGTGGAACGTAAAAAACGCTAGTAAAAATAAATATTTAGCAAATGCCAAGCCAATAAATTTAATCGGCCATCCAATGACCGGGTTTTGTGCAAGTTGCATAACTTCCTCAATCGTATGGCAAATGTTCTAACAAAGGCACCATCGAGCTCCTGTTTTAAGTTTTTTTTATTTTATATAGACCGTATTTGTCAGAGGAGTTTATTTATGCCCAGCCGACCGTCGTTATAGTGCCCCGTACAAAGTAGCTTTATTACAAACGATTAAACTCGCCGGGTTTCGCGGTCGAGATCACACGGGCTCTGGATACTCTTTGGACTTTGTGGTTTTTTTTAATGCATGCAACGTACTTTTCCATTCCGTAACGGTTCGTGGTGGAATAGAAAACAAATCTACTAATGAAATTGAATGGGATGTTGCAAAAATAGGGAGTGAAAGAGGCGAATATAAACAACAAAGGAATAACTTTCGACGGCCATATTTACGGAAAGTAACTTTATTGTACCATTTTTAATCTTTAAAGTGAGAAAAATAAATGTCTTATTTAGTAATTGTTTGTTTTTACTCTGGGTGTCATACAAGATAAAGTAATAATAAAATGTAGTATCTTTCAACCATAAGATGGACAGGACAGTGAACTACGAAATAATCTAATAAAAAAATATCATTTAAGCTAGAGGCGTTTTCTGTAAGGGTTTTTAAACCGTAGCCCACCGTGAAAAAGTCTGGCTACCAGATTTATTTTGAAAAAAAAAATTAATTTATTGTCTTCCTCGTCCTCCTTTCTTAAAGACCAGTGTCACATTCAGAGCTCAGGTCAACTTCTTATTCATTTTTGTTGCATTAATCGTTCGTTTCTAATGACATGAGGTTTTAGGTAAACAAAACGTGTTTCTCTTTAAACCATGGATGCAACAGCAGTTAACTTACGCGCTAAAGTTTCCAAGTTCGAATGAGACTTATGGTTTTATACATATTTACGTGTATTATATTCGTTATGTAGTTTCCGTAGTATAAGTTTTGCTTTTTTGGAACTCAATATTTGGTGCTTATTTCTTTCCTTTATACCATACCAACAATATATTTTTCGAAAGAAGTTGCAAATTGGTCGTTGTTTTACAGAACTCGTGTATCCTACATCAGTCTTCTTTGTAATTTTAACGTTGATTGAGTCCATGCATCTATTCGGGACGCTTTCGAAGCGAAGGGGAAAAACTAAACAGGGTGAAGGCCGTCCATCTTCTCCCTGGATTAAACAGTAGCCTCTCAAGGTAATCCCTGTGCATAAATCGGGAGCGCTCAACGATACCGACACTAAATTAGTGCTTAGAATATGTGAAAGGTTTTAAAATAGTTTTTTAGATATTTATCCGAAGTTTTTGTTGAACTGCTTGTGCTAACAAATACCAACGTACTAAATATTATATTAGCTAGGCCAGTTTCCGCTACCGGATAACATACCCGATAATATTTATATATTTATTTAAGGTAAATTGTATTGTGAACTTAATGTTTAAACTACATAATTTACGAAGTTTGTTGAGTGGAAATCTTTAGACTCTTTTGTGTTACCTCACTGTATAAAGAGACTACCACATTATATGTAAAGAAAATTCGTTTCACTCATTGTATACTTGTAAAATTAAAAGTATAAAAACCTCATAGAAGTCACGTGATCGGCATATAGTGTAAATGAAATACAATAACCGGAAATAATGATTTGTAATTACTATTAATTTTATGTATTAAATTATTTGTAACACGCAATGTAACATTCTTAGCAAGAAATTTTGTGTATACCGTAACGTAATGTAGCTACTGAAATGTGTTTATTAACTGGTATGTTCAGTATTGACATTTAAGTGATTTTTAAAAAAAGAGGTTAAAAATCGTCTAATCTACAATCTATGATCACATTGGTTTGTGTGTTTGTCCGTCCGCTCTTTTTCCATAGTCTAGGCGTTACCATAATGCCTAAGAATAACATTCAAGAAGGCCAAGAACGGTTAGCAGCTATATGTGTAGTCGTAGAACCGAAACGTTAGTGCGATTCATTTCGGTACAGCGACATCTATAATTGAGACCCAACAACGCATGGCCGGGTCAGCAGCAACGCGTTAACCGCAAGTAGTTCGTCTACCGGACGCTAGATGGCGCTAACGGAAAAATATTTAATAATAGAAAAAAATTAAAGAATTTTGTCCACCCGTGCGAAGCCGGGACGGACCGCTAGTACTTATTTAACATTCCAGGTATGGTCTCATAAAGGGAAGAGTACACGAGTAGCTTTCGTTAAAGTTCTTCTTACATCTCATATTTAGTATACCTACAATGCTGTACAGACAACAGCTGGTCAAACTTACCATAAATTGTCTCATTTGATTTTGAATTCTATGCGCTAGATTAAGAGTTAATAATAGGTAGGAGAAATTTGATACTTTTGTCTAGGTTTATGTGCTATTGACCGTACCTTCATATCTGTTTATTATCAATGAAGATTGCTTACGCTATTAATATATGCATCGTTTACATACAGAGCTGCAATCTAAATCGATTTATTTAAGGATCTCGCTATCCCCGCTTAACTGGAGAATACCCAGACTCGTCCCTGGCACTGATTCATATAAATGAATCCTTAATTGATATCAAGACCGTAATAAAATTCAAGGGTTTATACTGACTTTGTAAATTATCGATAGACGCTTTTATGTTATATACTAGGTCAATGCAGTGGCTAAGCATAAAGCTTCGTTATCACCATATATTGGAGCGGAGCATATATTGGATATATTTAGTAATTGTTTGTTTTTACTCTGGGTGTCATACAAGATAAAGTAATAATAAAATGTAGTATCTTTCAACCATAAGATGGACAGGACAGTGAACTACGAAATAATCTAATAAAAAAATATCATTTAAGCTAGAGGCGTTTTCTGTAAGGGTTTTTAAACCGTAGCCCACCGTGAAAAAGTCTGGCTACCAGATTTATTTTGAAAAAAAAAATTAATTTATTGTCTTCCTCGTCCTCCTTTCTTAAAGACCAGTGTCACATTCAGAGCTCAGGTCAACTTCTTATTCATTTTTGTTGCATTAATCGTTCGTTTCTAATGACATGAGGTTTTAGGTAAACAAAACGTGTTTCTCTTTAAACCATGGATGCAACAGCAGTTAACTTACGCGCTAAAGTTTCCAAGTTCGAATGAGACTTATGGTTGTATACATATTTACGTGTATTATATTCGTTATGTAGTTTCCGTAGTATAAGTTTTGCTTTTTTGGAACTCAATATTTGGTGCTTATTTCTTTCCTTTATACCATACCAACAATATATTTTTCGAAAGAAGTTGCAAATTGGTCGTTGTTTTACAGAACTCGTGTATCCTACATCAGTCTTCTTTGTAATTTTAACGTTGATTGAGTCCATGCATCTATTCGGGACGCTTTCGAAGCGAAGGGGAAAAACTAAACAGGGTGAAGGCCGTCCATCTTCTCCCTGGATTAAACAGTAGCCTCTCAAGGTAATCCCTGTGCATAAATCGGGAGCGCTCAACGATACCGACACTAAATTAGTGCTTAGAATATGTGAAAGGTTTTAAAATAGTTTTTTAGATATTTATCCGAAGTTTTTGTTGAACTGCTTGTGCTAACAAATACCAACGTACTAAATATTATATTAGCTAGGCCAGTTTCCGCTACCGGATAACATACCCGATAATATTTATATATTTATTTAAGGTAAATTGTATTGTGAACTTAATGTTTAAACTACATAATTTACGAAGTTTGTTGAGTGGAAATCTTTAGACTCTTTTGTGTTACCTCACTGTATAAAGAGACTACCACATTATATGTAAAGAAAATTCGTTTCACTCATTGTATACTTGTAAAATTAAAAGTATAAAAACCTCATAGAAGTCACGTGATCGGCATATAGTGTAAATGAAATACAATAACCGGAAATAATGATTTGTAATTACTATTAATTTTATGTATTAAATTATTTGTAACACGCAATGTAACATTCTTAGCAAGAAATTTTGTGTATACCGTAACGTAATGTAGCTACTGAAATGTGTTTATTAACTGGTATGTTCAGTATTGACATTTAAGTGATTTTTAAAAAAAGAGGTTAAAAATCGTCTAATCTACAATCTATGATCACATTGGTTTGTGTGTTTGTCCGTCCGCTCTTTTTCCATAGTCTAGGCGTTACCATAATGCCTAAGAATAACATTCAAGAAGGCCAAGAACGGTTAGCAGCTATATGTGTAGTCGTAGAACCGAAACGTTAGTGCGATTCATTTCGGTACAGCGACATCTATAATTGAGACCCAACAACGCATGGCCGGGTCAGCAGCAACGCGTTAACCGCAAGTAGTTCGTCTACCGGACGCTAGATGGCGCTAACGGAAAAATATTTAATAATAGAAAAAAATTAAAGAATTTTGTCCACCCGTGCGAAGCCGGGACGGACCGCTAGTACTTATTTAACATTCCAGGTATGGTCTCATAAAGGGAAGAGTACACGAGTAGCTTTCGTTAAAGTTCTTCTTACATCTCATATTTAGTATACCTACAATGCTGTACAGACAACAGCTGGTCAAACTTACCATAAATTGTCTCATTTGATTTTGAATTCTATGCGCTAGATTAAGAGTTAATAATAGGTAGGAGAAATTTGATACTTTTGTCTAGGTTTATGTGCTATTGACCGTACCTTCATATCTGTTTATTATCAATGAAGATTGCTTACGCTATTAATATATGCATCGTTTACATACAGAGCTGCAATCTAAATCGATTTATTTAAGGATCTCGCTATCCCCGCTTAACTGGAGAATACCCAGACTCGTCCCTGGCACTGATTCATATAAATGAATCCTTAATTGATATCAAGACCGTAATAAAATTCAAGGGTTTATACTGACTTTGTAAATTATCGATAGACGCTTTTATGTTATATACTAGGTCAATGCAGTGGCTAAGCATAAAGCTTCGTTATCACCATATATTGGAGCGGAGCGAATACTAAAAAAATCAATAATGTTAAGTAAATTTTAAAATTCCATTAGAATGAAAACGTTCAAAAAGCGCTTTTTGTTTCAATGGGAAATCTTACAGAGTCAACGTTTTGTGGTCATAACTCTTTTATTTCGATACCACACAAAAATTATTAAAATCGGTTAAGAACTCGGGAAGTTATGGCGTAACAGACATTGCGTCATTGAAGCTTATTTATGAAATCAACTCCTAAAATACTGATATTCCTCACAAAACCTAGACATAGACACGGTTTTTTAAGTCGAATCGTCCTACAAAGAGAGAAAGAATCCCTACTAATATTATAAATGCGAAAGTAACTCTGTCTGTCTGTCTGTCTGCTACGCTTTCCCGCTTAAACCTCTCAACTGATTTTGATGAAATTTGGCACAGACAATCTTTAGTCTCTGAGAAAGAACATAGGCTACCTTTTATTGCGAAAAAAAGGGATGAAGACGTTGAAATAGGGGTTGAAAGTTTGTATGGGATTTCTTAATTTTAAAAGATAAAACCACGAAACTTTATATTTAAGCCCTTGATAAGATATAATTAAACATTTGTTCTAGCGTTTTTGAAATTTCGACCAGTGAGGGGATGAAATAAGGGTTGAAAGTTTGTATGGGATTTTGTCATTTTTGGGGATAAAACTATGAAACTTTATATTTAGGAACTTGATAAGAAATAAAAAAAAATGTTGTAGCGTTTTTGAAATTTAGACCTGTGAGGGGATGCAATAGGGGTTGAAAATTTGTATGAAGTTCGTCATTTTAAGACAAAAACATTACATTTTGTATTTAGGCACTAAATAAGAAACAAAAATCGTTTGTTCTAGCATTTTGAAATTTTTACCACTGTGGGGGTGAAATTCTACAAACGGAATTCCCGAAATTCGAACGGAACGGAACGGATCAAACACTTGAAGTAGCAGGTGTCCATTTAGAGAAAAACTGTTTTTCGCATGGCCAACTGTACGTGGCCTGCTCGCGAGTGTCGAGTCCAAATAATCTCCACATTTTAACAAATAATAACAAAACAGCAAACGTTGTGAACAAAAATATTTTAAATTAGGTCATTTTAAAATATTTTTGTACACAACGTGAAGCTGGCCCCTGGAAAGTGTCTCTTGGACATAAGGGACCAATAAATTTTACTAGGTACTTTCTGCCACTTAATGGAATATATAGGTACCTTATACCTACTGTAAACAGATATTTTTTAATTTTTTTAAACATACCTACTCTCTTATAATCAAATGCTATACCCAAATCTATACCGTTTTAATATAATCTAATCATTATACTTAATACTATTTTAATATAATCATTAATATTCAAATTAATTTACTGTAACTGTGTAAATATTTATTTCACGACTAATTTGCTGAGCCATTTGTTACAAAATTGAATATGGATAGTCTGAAATCTGAAAAAGAACATAAGTTACTTTTTATCAAAACACCACGCGGGCGAAGCCGCGGGCGGAAGCTAGTCGTTTATAAAATCTCAGAAAATGGTTTTTGGTAAAATCCAATATTCATGTAAACTTAGGATATCATGTTAATTCATTCATGTTAAAAACCAAGAACTGACTAAATAACTAAGATTATATGAAAATAAAAATACGGTATCTACAACAACTACCAAGAGGACTCTTAATATCGACATTATAACGTAGATTATATTTAGTTAAGAATGTATATGTGTGTTGTAACTAAAACAAAAAGGAGATGGTTAGAAATAAAGATCATTTAATTAAAGACACTCATAAACTTCCGCGTCAAACAAATTTTAAAATTTTTCGATAACCACTTGTAGAAAGCGTTACAGGTGAAAACACCTATAACGTTTTTAACAAGTTCATATAGGCCATATATAAATTAGATTTCTTGGTACATAACTTTGTTAATATTTGTACATAAGTGAAAGGTATTGTAGAAACAAACATTGCAGCTTAATATACGTTTACCTTTTATAAAAATGATATTAGTGAAATTCCGAATGATAGCAATATAGCGAGAAGTATCATATTCTCTGATCCGCAACAATAAACATAGAAAATTAAATGAAGAAATTGACTTGTCCTATAGATAAACTTAATACCCCAGAGAAACTAGGCCGACGTGCTAAACACTGGATCACCATTAATAAATTCACATACCTTTTTAAAGGAAGTACGAATGCAATACTGTGAACATTAAGCCTTAACTCTGGTAGGCGGGTTATTATTAAATTATTTTAATGGCTCATAAATGTCTAGAAGTTAACGCAATAACGACATTATTTATTACATTCAGTAGCCATCGAGTAACCTTACCTCAAATATCAGATACCAGCGCACTAAATACATATTCTAGAAGTCTATCGAAATGTATATTATATATTTTAACAAACATGAACAATTAACTGAAAAAGTTGCATTTTATAATGGCATCTCTCTAATGAAGTGCGGTACAAAAAAGACATGTGTGCAATTGAAACATAGTAGAAGTAATACCTTTAAAAATAATATGCACACTTATACAAAATACCACGGTTGTTGTGATGCCTCTAACACACGTGCATAATGCTTCCTATCTCATTTTCTCTCACTTTCTCACGTTAAATCTTATGAATTTATGTGTCTGTCTCCTTTTACTGTCGGTTTTTCGTTTCATCGACTTTCAATCACAACGAAATGCTAAAGAAGTTTTCACTTCAAAAACATTTTATTAGTAGGCCGCTGCTGTAGATGGCTTGCTTTTCAGTTGCGAGGTTAAGTACCCGTTTTCACTAAGCAACAATAGTGTATTCGACTACACTAAAAATATAGATCATACTGTTGTGAGCTTAACAGTTAACATGTTTTAAATCAATTAAGCCAAAATATATTTTAAAATATATATGGTTTTATAAGGATGTCATCAAATAATAGAACTAATAGAATAATTAGATATTCATGTTTGACCATGTAATTGAAAATACTCGGGATTGATGAATTTATTAAAGTTAAGAATAATTGTTTCAAAGTTTTATACAAGGTTTTTCAAAGTGAGACTATTGTTATTGTAAACGTTATTGCATCCTAGGGTCAAAGCTAGGGATACTTATGACCTAGGAGCAAGAACAGAAAGAAAAAGAAATCAGAAAGAAAGAGTGACAGAACGATAGAAAAAAAAGAAAAGAAATATCCCTATGATATTATTAACCGTCTACCTACTGCAAATTACGATTTGACAGCTAAAAGTTTGCTTTCATGCAGGTGATGATATAACATCAAGTAAACCGCATAAGGGTATCTTTAGCATTTTGGCGGTTTTTAATGCATTTAAATTAATAAAAAAATTATAGTGATTTTTCCAGAAAATTGAGAATTTAAATTATTAATGAAATGATAACTATATTATGCCATAACGAATAATTTGAAATATTTTAGTAAAATACCCTGGTCATATACCCTATTATGATGCAAGGAGTCGCGTCCTATTTATCAACAACCATCGTGAACTATTTATCAACCACGAGACAGCAGAGAGGAATCACCGGTTTGAGGAGGTTGTTCACAATTTTGGGAAACAATCACATTGACTTTTCTTAACAACAGTATAATAACCGATGTATACCTAATGATTTACAACCTATTTTTTAAATAACTCAAAAAAGTTTGATCGTAGCAAATCGGATAAGATGTCGGCATTCAACTAAGCAAAATGAGTCTGAATCTCATCGATGTACTACCAAGGCGGGCCTCCCCGTAACATAATTTTCTTACCACGTGGGGTCAACGGGAAAATTATTAATGTCTTTGACACTGTGTTAATATTCTTGCTCAAAAAGAAAAACCAATTAACACGCGGCATAATAGAAAGCTCATAAAAAATACTCTCACATCTCTCTTCACCACAAATTATTTTAACAAATTATAGTCAGTCCACGTTCGTCACGCAACGCAAATAGACGTCCCGACGCGCCGTGACGCGACCAAAATAGCTGCTTCGGGGATATTCGGCTCGCCACAGCTATTTAGCTGCTGAAAACTATCCATTTTGAATCCCTTTGTGTATTGTACCAACATTCATACATACATACATACATTGTTTGAAACTAAATTGTCACAAATTTTCATGTAAAACTGACTTTTTACCAAGATTTTTACTATTATTATTAAGACGATATTTCGGCGCAATTGCATGCACCGTTAATGTTACGGAAGAACTCTGCATATATCGGAGCTTCAATAATAGTGAAAGACATGGTAAAAACCTTACTATTATGCAAATACGTTTTGCATAGTACCATGGCTTTTCAAGTTCTTGCTAAAGTGTACTATTATCAGCTCAGACAGTGCAGCCAAACCACAACACAAGGCAGAGACAGTATCTGTACGCTTCATTCATATTATGAATCTCAACTATAATTGTGACTTTTTATGACTGACTAATCTAAACGAGCACGTTGTATAAATATTCAAAATTTATTATTTTATTCTTAGTTACGTACTTATAGCATGACAAAAAGTGACATGCACATCATTTAAAATAGTTTTGAATATTAAGAAGGTTATATCAGCATTATTGTCATGAATTTTTCGTATGTACCTTTGATATTTTCTTAAACAAATATTGCCACAATTAATAAACGGTTCGATTATAAATGTTTTATTATATTTGGCGATCATTTAACAACGCTAGTAGAATCAAAGAATCTCAAATTTATGACAATATTGTAATAGCTAAAGGAAATCTTTTTGAAGTTAATATCCTCTTGTACTTTGAGTTCTCGTTATACAATCCGAGAAGAGCACTAATTAGTTCGTACTAAAAGTGGATCCTATCGCTTTGAAGCCAACGACCGTTTCCCTTTGTTATCGATCAGCTCAAAAATAACCAGTCTAGACATGGTAGGCTGCCTGTGTGGAACAGGTCGTGGTCGTATACAATCAGATGCATTGCCGTAGGGTTATATTAATTTTAGCTGTGCCTAGAATTATTATTGATAGATAAACAAATATTTACTTTCGCAAATACTATATTTATTATTATTATTATTTTTTTTACTATATTTTTAACGGGCACGCCGTCACTGTAAATAGGAATAGGATCCGCGGTTATCTGCCCACAAAAGGTAAAATAAAGGAAATGGACGTAAGAGCGCGTTCAGCGTTTAAAATAAATTTAATTATCAAATCAAAATTATATATATCATAATAATGATTTTGAATATTGTTTTGTTTTATTCCTCTTTAAATAAACGTCATTTGGTTTTGTACAACCGTAACATCTTACCAAAAGTGCCAACTGCTCCTTAAGCTGTAGCTTCTGTTTCTTTTTACTTTGAAGGTATACAGGTATACTAACGACGTCATAACGACACAAGACACCATCTCGTCTCAACGCAGTTCGTGACTTCCAACATTTAAAGCTCCATCTCGGGGCACTTCTAAAATGGTTTTTGAACTTGTGAAAAATAAAGTACAAAATGAGGTGTAAAGAGGGCTGTCACTATTTGTAATATTTTGAAAAATTGTAAAACAAAAAAATATAAATCAAATTCCAGATAGTTCACTATTCCAGTTCCAAGCTAAGCAGTACTTGCACTATAAATACCAAATTATTGATTTAATATATGAATAAATAAGTAAATAACCATGACAAGGAAATAAAATTGTTTATGTGGTGGTTACGGTGAAATGCACTGTTCCTTTCAAAACTTTGACAGGATCAGTACTTTTGCACTGGCCGGTCGTCAATTATTCGTTGGATGGCTTATTGGTCACTATTTGAAATAGTTATTTTCTTTTTTTTGTTATTATTTTATTGATCTAGCGTAGTGGTCACAATTCATTTGAACCCAGTATGCTGGAAATTGAATCCATCGTTTAGCGTATTTTTCAACACATTAAAAAAATCAAATTCAATTCTTACTAAATGTGCTCCAGCCTTGTTTGTTTCTGATTTCACGATTAGCTCCTCATCTACAAATTATGAGGCCATCATATTATAAGCATAAATAACTTTTGAACTCAACTATGATTTTCCTGCCATTTCTTACAGGTTTTGTCATCTTCTTAAATGTGGTAGGTAACCCTTGCGTTTTTCAGTTAAAGCCCTCATTTTCAAAAGTTTCTCACAAAAGGCATCGTAAAAGTGTAGAAGCCTTTGTCTTTGCTAACGTCGAAGAAGTCGAGTATTTTCGACGGTACTTTGATGTCTGTATACGTATTATCGGATGTTATTATTACTGAGGCTGTTTCTTTTTAATTTCAAAGTTATATTGACTTTGGGACCCTCAAGAGTTTCTTAGGTATTCAGTATTTAGTCTTCTTATGATATGCCATTTTGTTTTATAATTTACATATTAAAAACATAAATTTTATAATGTACAAAATTATTTGTGTCAGTTTTAAATATTTAAATATGATAAAATAAGGTAGTGTGATTTAGTCTAGTTTCCGCATATGCTAATTATAAAAGTGACTTATGCAATGTGAAAAGTGTTGATTTTTATGAACCTATATACATTATGAATTAGTACACAAATATTGGTCCGCAATGGTGTACAACTTTAAAACAGGTTACCTATTTCTGCCGCAAAGCAGCTTGTGCTTGCATTGCTGTGTTCCGGTTTGAAGGGTAAGATATGGCAGTGAAATTACTGGGTACAGTGACTTTACACCTTATGTCACAAGTTGGCAACGTACACTGTGGTTCTTGTGGGGGTTGCAGTTTTGCTGCGAATCTCACAAGAGCCACATGTATTATAGGTGACTGTTACCACTTACCATCAGGTGGGCAGTTTGCTTGTTTGCCAACTTTCTGCAATTAAAAAAAAAAAAAAAAAAAAAAGGTAACCAAGATTACGTCAGTGACTCAAAATGTATTTTGTAAAATGTTCCAATAAATATTTTAAACGAACTTCATTTATAACAGGATTATTCAATTCACCTGCATTAGTATACCCTATATGCATAAATATACATATAAGAAATGTGTTTTGTTCCCACAGTTTAATAGGAATCGAAAACCCACTAAGTGTAGTTTCATTAAAGCAGTCACAATAACAGTTCACAAACTGCACAGGGGCAGTGCGACCCGGCTTTGAGTTCCTACTTCCGTTCCTAACTTTACGGACTTTGCGTTGTGTGCGTATAAATAAGTACAGTCGGACACTCAGAGACTGAAACAAAAGTTATGCTTGTATTTATATGATTATATGACGGAACATTAAAAGAACGATGAAACATAATTTAAATTTCAGGACATTTGACGCCGCTCATTAGAAAAATATATTCCATTAGAGAGGCCTTTTCAGTTTTTAAATTCTTAATGGCTATGATACAAAAAATCCTTGCCTTGCCCAGTGAAACAAGTGTTATGTGTCAAAAACAAAACCGATGGTTGAACAAACAAAAATAATATTAAGAAAAACTTGTGAATGCCTAATATATCACTTTGCCGCAGTTGACTCACGGAATGTCACAACACAATATGTCAGATGGTGGGCGCACGCGCTTTCGACGTAGTTTTTATTTATGATGATAACTTAATCTAGAAATTAATATCATTGTAATGGAATATAATTAATGCGTTTGTTTAAATTGATTTTTATGATTCTTGAACATCCTTAGTCAAAGGGAGTTAATGTTTGCCACGAATGTTATGACCAGCTTCTATTTACTTATTTTTTTTAATAATTATTTATTTTATTTATAATTCCATTTAGTTATTTAGTTTTTTTTTTATTTCTATACTGTTTGTCCCAAGAAAAGGGTCAAGCGTAAGTCCATAGCTAGAGATACCCAAATTCTGTTCGGCTATTTTTTTGTTTCACAAACTTTGATATGAAGTAAATTATTGGTCACAGCGACATCAGTTATTAAGATATATACTTTTCTCTAACATAAATGAATAACATACATAATTCAAAAATTTTTGAACGTCATCAGTTTCCATTGCGGATTCATTATCAATTGATTAATTAGGATATTTTCTTTTTCGTTATGGAATATCGTAATTTTTTTATTATTTACATATAAATTATTATTTTCCAACCAGTTAGCAATACTCATTGTAGTATAGTGTCGTGGTGTTTCTGTCATTTGCTATAATAACAAAGTCAGCGTCATTTAGTCATACGTCATTTATGTAAAAAATAAATAGGAGAAGTCCTAAAATTATACCTTGCGGAGCACCTACGTATTTTCCAATCGTAAAGGTTTAATAGTAGTCCCCTTTCAATTCAATAATATTTTTATTTTTTACATATCTATTAACGGGGTTTTTAAAGACATGTTACAATCAATTGAAGTGCATTTTTTAATAATAGCGTTTTATATGAAATAAGGTTAAATACTTTGCTCAGATCAAAATACACTGCTATAGAGTAAGCCTTTTTTTACATAATTTTTATTAATATATATTTTAACTGATACTTACAACAGCTGATATTCACCTCTACGAAAAGCGTGTTGGTCCGTCATTGTACTTTATATTGGTCTATAGTAATTTTTTTACCATTTACGTTTTTTGTATGCATCTCATACGGTTCTCAGGCTGTTTTTATGTTATTATTTATTATTCCATTATGTTAATAGTTTTTTAATTCGCGGGAAACGTCCGTAATGGCGTAAAAGGCGACACTTTTAGTAAAATATGAGAAATATGACGATTTTGACGTAGACATTTTAAATAATCATAATATGTAAAATTTGGTCAATATTGATTTTTAAGTTTTATTTCCTGTGGGTTTTGGTTTCCTTGAATTTAAATATATATATATATATTTAAAATTCAAGGATATCTTAAAAATATGATCAGGATTCCAAATTTATTATACGAATTGAAGTTATTGTCTTAAACGAAATGTGCGAAATAGTGTGTAGAAAATATCGACAGTCATTTTAAGAAAAGACCTAATAAATTATTTTTACTTTATTATCATTGTTGAGTTACATAGAGTCTAAATTTCACTAACTATATTTTGACGCTTAATTTACAAGCTCCGTGGTTCGTATGCGCTACAAATTGACATATTGTGACAAGCGCGGTTACAAGTGTAGAATTAGACTGCTTCGAAGAATTTAGTACTGGCAATGGCGTTTAGAAGTCCCAGTTTGTGTTATCAGGCCAATTATTTAATAGCTCGATTTACAACACACGCTAGCAAATTTAATATTGTTTAAACTAATATTTATTCACCAAATATTATCGGCTTAATTAAATTGTATTAAACTGCCGGGCATCACATATCCCTGTGGATGAAAAACTGTTTGGAGATTCAGCCATAAGTAACCACTCGGGCCCAAACTGAAAGCTAAAAACCACTAAAGCCACCGGGACCAACAGCTTAAAATACCTTTCAGAACGAAGAAGAATCATTAACTTGAGCAGAGGAATAATGACGACTAAGAGGACGAAAAAAGATCTATAATAAGGTAAATTGTTATTCGGTAGGAACTTGGTTGAATTAAGACCAGATATGTTATATATCTACACTAATATTATAAAGAGGAAAGATTTGTATTTTTGTATGTTTGCAATGAATAAACTCAAAAACTACTAAGCCGATTTTATAATTTTTATATATTTTATGCATTTTCAATGCGATCTTATAAGATAAACTATTATAATAGAAAAATACTAGAAAAAAACTGGTTGGTTGCCTGTAAAGTCGGTATACGGGCGAAAGTTTTACGTGACAACGACTTTGAGTGGTAAAATAATTTTAATGTGAATATTCATTCGTATAGTAGGAAGAAGGATGAAATAATAGTAACAATTTAAAACATTTATTTATACAAAGAATTATATTTAAAACATTAATTTATAGGCACGCGTCCCTTCCACTTTTTATGTCTGTCTCTCTCGCTCTTAGGCGGGCTAACCATGCCCGAGTGGAAGGGACGCGTGCCTCTCACTCGCTCTCATTGTAAGCGCATAACGTGAGCGGAGCGTAACGCAGTTTCTTGAAGTGTCACCCGGCAAACCAATTTATAAGACGTTGTCACGTCAAAATCAACTCGGGTCACAAGTGAATGCTCAGGCGGGAAACGAACCCGCAACCTTTGGAAATCCGGTCCAATGCTCTCCCAATTGAGCTACCGAGCCTTGTGAAAACTCGTCGACATTTTCCAGTACCTTTCTGATTTTACGCTATCGGTCAGCGTTGTTTCATCGATGAGAGGAACATCCTCTCGTATTCGAAAGAAACATTTTTACAAATGTTTGGTCAATCGATTAAGATGAAACAGCCATTTTAGTTTTATAATTTTTATATATTTTATGCATTTTCAATGCGATCTTATAAGATAAATTATTAGAATAGAAAAATACTAGAAAAAATCGACTCGGGTCACAAGTAAATTGTCAGGCTGGAATTCCCGCCTGAGAATTTTTCTATTTTAATAATTTATCTACTAAGCCGATTTCAAAAATTCTTTCTCCATTGGAAAGCTACATTCACGCTGAGTAACATAAGCTATATTTAATGCTAGTGATTCATAAATTACCTAATAGAATAACGATATATTGTAAACTTGTTTAATATTAACGAGGAACTAATTATAGCCTTCAATCATTAATAGCTAGAATTGTTCTCTAAACACTTCAAAGGATACTTGCCAATTCTCATAATCAACATAAGTTCTATTCTATTTTTACCTACTTGTATTAATCCACGTGTAAATGCATGATATCTATTGTAATTAGTTTTGATTGTAGATTTCTTTCATTGGCACAAGAGATCTAAAAGCTGTATGTTATAAAATAGTACAACAGCTGTAGAACTTTTCGAGACAACTATGAGTAAAGAGAAAAAAAGAGTGCATTACAGGAAAAAAAATACATATATTAAAGATATTTATAACTTTAATGATTTTAAATGATCTTCCTGATTGATTACTGTTTGTAAAGTGACTTCCAAAAGATAATAATGAAATAGAGTGACGAAGAATTCCAAGAGCGGGATTTGAGAGAGAGAGAACATAGTCAGAGTATATTTCGCAGACGAATATAGATACATTTTAGCAAATAATATGATCTTCCTGTATGATTACTGTTTGTAGAGTGACTTCCAAAAGATATTAAAGACATAGAGTGACGAAGAATTCCAAGAGCAGGATTAGAGAGAGATAGAAATAGAATTTATTTCGGAGACGAAAAGAGATACATTTTAGCAAATAATATGGTAGAGTTTATTGAAACGTAATTTAGTGGAGATCAAAAGCAGCGTTTGGTCGCCATGTCTTGGTTAGTAGGTTATTAAGGTAAATTAAGAAATTCCTTTGTGAAGCTGGTAATTGTTCGTAAATGAAGGTTGTATTTGCATTCTTATTTTTTACCACGTTTTTATTAACTTGCTTTCGTTCGTGTCTGTCGGCTAAATTTCTAATCTTATAACTCAAAATTCGACAGGCTTTACTAATTCAAATTCACTTGGTGAATTCCTTTTCAGGCTTTTGGCTGAGATGTTTAGTATTTACAAATAACGAGTTAGAAAATGAGTGAATTAAAAAAGTTAAGCCTGAAAACCGCCCGACCCACGTTTTTAGTCATGTTACATCATAGTACTTGAACATATATCTTTGAAAATTTTATCATTCCGGGAAAAGGTCTTTGAAAATTTTATCATTCCGGGAAAAGATCTTTGAAAATTTTATCATTCCGGGAAAAGAATTTTCCATCACAATTCTGGAAAAAAAAATATTTTCTTCTTTTTAGTCCGCTTATAAAAACGTGGTTTTTAAAAATCTTTTTTTATTTCCATTTTATATTGTTCAATAATCAATTATATTACATTTTTTTTCTTTAAATAACTCATTAGCAATAACCTCGAGGGCTTATACTAATGTATTTATATTCTACTTGTATTTTGGCATTGTCTAAATACAATATATGATAAGTAGATTGTAATTTATTCATTAACTATTCTACGATGTTATTCAATACCAAATACTGAAAGATCTTGGCTCTATCTTTGCTTCAATTATTACCTCGTTTGTTTTATTAGAATGGTTTATATCGATCGCAACTGCTAACTTATTTATAGATCATACGCACGCAAGAAGAGATTTAAACACGTGATGCTAAATGAATATGCTGAGGTCGGGTCCTTATTGACCATTAGCTATTTGTTTTATGTTTGATTTTTATATGTCACCTATGTTTATTTTATGTGTTCCTTCAGTGCTTTGTGGTCAATAAATGTGTTTCTTTCTTTCTTTCTAAAGGCTTGTCAAATTTTTATAGATTTTAGTTATGGCCGTGGTAAGGAAAAATGTTTATTACGCCATTTCATTAAATCATGAATCCTACACAATACTTAGCATTGTTTATTGGGTTTTATGATATTTTTATTAATATCAATAATATTGTGGGGAATACGGTTAATGTAAAGAATGAGCGGTAACCCATGGTAGGTATTTAACGTTATAAATTGCGCAAAGAGTAAAGTCGGTAAGGTTGCTAGATGGTAATCGATCAGAACCACATCGCAGCTAGTAACAGCTAAAAGGTAGACCGATAACTGACGACAATTATTTAAGTCTCAAACAAAGCAGAGCTTATGCTATGGGTACTAAACAAAATATAGAATATACATATAATAAACTATAGATAACCATGATTCGGGAATAAATTCCTATGCTCTTCACACACACATATTCCTGCGACCTTTGACGAAGAAGGTAAGATCGCTACCGTTGCACTTACTGGCGATAGAAGTAGACTATCCAATGATATATGGATATACATGTGTGTTACGCATATAAGTCCATATTATAGAAAGCGAGGTTTCAGCTACGGCCTGAATGCGCGCGTGATACAATGATGAGTGAAAAGTTTACTGTACTTACTCTTAGGTACGTGGAAAACAAACTATTGGATATCTATCAGTCGCAGCTATGAATGTAGACGATCGTAAAAGTCTCGCATGCTAAAGATCAATCAGATAATACTTATATCATTGTGTACATAAACTACCCACTACCAGTATCATGCGTCTGTCAGTTTGTTTTGTCTATATTCATTCATTCACGGTCCTACGTACATTACAATACATTAATCTAAAATTTGGATTACGATGTATGTAGTAATTTATAGCCACCAACCAGAACGTTAAAAAATCAATAGCACCAAGGGTTCATGGTAATATCCGAACCAATTACCAGTATTAATTTATTTACTCCATACGGCCACCGGCAACCGACGGTCAGTCGTTGAATTTTTAACATTGGGAACAATGGTAATCGTATCGAATATTAAAGACACGATTTTCATGGTATTGCTTCGAGCTATGTAGGTTTTGTATCAATTTCGGTGTATTCATAATTCATTGGTTAAAGGCCCTTTTCTATTTAGACATGGGGGATCCTTTTGAGATGTGTTCGTATTCCTGTTCAAATTTAAATCGACTGAATTGTTAAAGTTACTTTGGTGGTGTTGTTTTAGAAAAAAAGGAGGATTATAATAATTTATTTACGAGGTAGACGACTAGTTGCGTATCCTTTCTTATGAGAAAATATCTGACCACTGATGGATTTCGCTAAGTTATGTAATACTATGTACCTTATTTTTAGTGAGTTACCGATATTTCGGCACTGTTGCAAGCGCCATGAGCACGGATAGCGCTCCGTTGCTACATGATCATGGCGTTTACAGCAGTGCCGAAATATCGAAAGTCACTAAAAATAAGGTACATGATAACCTTCCCGTATACAACTTATATTACTACTAGCTGACCCAGCCACGCGTCGCTGTGTTATAAATTAAAATAAAACCTATCCTATCTTTTAAGTTAGATCAAATAACATATAGTTACGAAGTTTGATCAAAATCGGTTAAGTAGTTTAGGAGTCCATCGCGGACAAACAACGTGACACATAATTTATTATATATTACGATAATGTTAGTGACCATGAAAGCTTATAACAATATAGGTAATACTAATAAACTCGGCGTCAAAAAAATCGCACCTTATAAAAATCTTATTCAAAAATTCCTAAACCTTATATAGAGGATAGTGTTAGGTATCATTAGAAAGGTAACAAAAAGGAGCATCAAACAACAATTAAGTGCAATCTTTTTTTTAATTAAAATTATACAAAAAGCATAAAAATTTGAAAAATAATAAAAAATCTTAATTAAGTCCTAATTAATAATCGATAATTTACAAAAAAAATGTACAAAAAGTGTCTTAAAATTAACTCAAAATCTAGTGTTACCCCCCCTTGCCCTGATGACGGCTTCCATACGGTCCCTCATAGACCTCACCAACTTCAGGAGCTCTTCTTGAGGGATAAGACCCCATTCTTCAATCACCGCGGTTTGGAGTTCCTCTAGAGTCGAAGGAGCCGGATCCCGAGATCGAACCTTACGTTTAAGATGGTCCCAGAGGTGCTCTATCGGATTCAGATCAGGACTTCTCGCTGGCCACTGCATCACAGGAATTTGGGACCTCCGCAGGAAGTCGTTCACGATGGCTGCAGTGTGTGCGCGAGCGTTGTCGTGCATTAATGTGAACCCCTCGCCAAAAGATTCGGCAAAAGGGACCACATGCACATCCAGGATCTCTGTGATATAGCGGCGCGCAGTCAGCGACCCTTGTCCGCGAGCACCTCCGGTCCGGGAGACGCAGACCAGGTCGGTTTTGCCGGCAGCCGACATACCGCCCCAGAACATGCAGGATCCGCCTCCATATTCCACCGTCTCCTGGATGCAGGCTTGAGCGAAACGTTCACCCTGCCTCCGGTATACTCTTCTTCGTCGGTCGTTGCAGAAAAGACACACTCGTGTCTCGTCTGAGAAGAGAACAGCTCCCCACTGCTCAATGGTCCAATCGACGTGGTCGCGAGCAAACTGCAAGCGGGCTCGTCGGTGCGCTGCAGTCAATTTTGGACCTGTAGCAGCTCTGCGGGCTGCTATGTTCTTCTCCTTCAGTCTTCTTCTAACCGTGGATACACTCACGGTGCGTCTGCGAACTGCCTGGAGCTCCTGTTGCAGCTGAACAGCGTTTGAGAAGCGATTTCTCAAAGAGTACGACACAACGAACCGGTCGTCTCTTTCCGAAGTGCAGCGACGTCTACCGGACCCATGTCGCCGGATATAGCCACCGGTCTCTAAAAAGCGCTGGTAGACTCTACGAACCGAAAAACGGCTCAGATTCAGTTGCCGGGCGACATCACACTGCCGCACCCCTGCTTGCAGTAGTGCAACCACTTGAGCGGCCTCATCAGCTGTAGTGTCCATTTTCCAGATGTTCTTTCTTCAGTAAAATCAGTGCGTGTGTCCCCTTCAACGGTTTAATAGCGAATGACCCACATTGAACCCGTGTTGACCTCTTTATACCCACAAAGTTAGCGCAACTCGCGACTCTCCCGAGCAGCAAAATTTCCTTAGAATTTTTGTGACCCTTTATTTGTTGCTTTAGGTTTTATTTGATAATGAAAAATAATGTTTTTTTATTAAGTTAATTAAGTAACCTTTTAAATAAAATTATAATTAATACGACTGCATGTGCATATCCAGAGTTAATGCCATTTGAACGTGATTTTCTTAGAGGTGCGATTTTTTTGACGCCGAGTGTATAACATTATTATAATTAGACTTAGAATGATAATTCTTAAGGATATTATCGTATTTAATAATAGGCACAAACCCCATTTATATCATTTATCAATTATTTTATTTAACCTTTCAATATCTGTATCTTAAACTTCATAATTTATGTAATATTAATTTATTTATTAGTTAAAAAACGATATCTGTCGCTAATTTGTGTAACACATGATGCGACGATGCGATCTAGTATGCGATGCGCTTGCCAAGTACATACCTATTCACTCGTGACTTGAAGTCCCCTAAATTGTATTTGTCAGGAAACATAGACTCAGGCATAGAGTGCTATTCCTTAGCTTTTAATGTTATTTAAATTTTAGTCACTAAACAATAAACTGCACTCGAAATAAAATTATCAATGTTTGTATCTAAAAGTGTTATTAAATATGTTACGTTTAAATAACTTTAAGTGTAACAAAGTAATAAATGTTACATTATAATAAAATAATGTGTAAACACAATATTCGCTACACGAAATTTTTCTTACGTCAAGTGTACTTGCCTTGCTGTTGCTTTTGTCTTTTTCTTTATCTTTGAAAACCCTATTTTTGCCGTCTACAAAAGCGTGAGGGCTCCCACATTTGAACAAATTAAGCTGAATAATTAAGAGGATTCGTATCTCGGCCGTTCACTGCTGTACTCCGCGCTGCGAGCGGGCGCAAGGGCTGGCAAATGAAACATTACTTATTCCTTTCGTATTGTTTATTACGTACCTACCAACGAAATTGGTTGTTGTATTGCAATTGTTAGCAACAGCTATCTATTTATATTTGTACTGTCTTGGGTTATTCTAAGATTAAATCTTAGGTTATTCTGAGATTAAATTCGTATTTAATATTTATGTTTTTGTTGCATTATAATTAAAGAGTTTTAACCGGAATAACCGACGCTCTTGTTTAATTTCATTTATATTATTTTACTTTACTTGCGAAAGCCGTGCTTACAAAATGTTTTCATTATAGTCCATAATGTAAGATCTTGTGAAAAAGTCCCCTAAGTTTTATCTAATATGAAAAATCAATAGTCTATTGTTTTAAACTTTCATGGTCACTAACATTATAGTAATATAAGTTATTTACGGGATTGCTACCATGTACCTTGTTTTTGAGTTTCCGATATTTCGGCACTGTTGCAAGTGCCATGATCACGGAGCGACTGAAGTAATTGCGGGTAGGCTGTTATTGGCAGAAATATCGGTCTACCCTCCGACGAAGTCTCTTATTGCGTTCATCATCGCACTTGCAACAGTTCCGAAATATCGGAAACTCAAAAACAAGGTACACGGTTGCAATCCCGTAAATAACTTATATTACTATCAATAGTCTGTTAAGAAACTTTTGTGTACCGATTTCTGTAGCAATTTGCAGTTCGTAATTCTGTTACGTTTATATCAAATATTATTCCGTAAATGTAACCTAACTATCTATATTTAAGACAATATTAACTCTTTATTTATACTTACTTTCATTCTAAGCTTTATATGAAAATTGCTCTTTATAATTTTAATTCTAATCAATAGTTAACGGCGAGATCGTACGTTCATCCTGCTTAATAATTTTTAACTATCAGCGTGTTATTTTAACAGCCAATGGATGACGGTTTTATTTCTCATAGGAAAGTCGCGATATTAATTTTGTGTTTTCACCTGTTATATGATTATTATCTTTTAAATGGTGACAGCCCTATGCAAAAGGGTGAACGCTCGCATTAAATTTACATACAAAAACACAGTCCATTAGGGGGTCTTTTGTATGAGCGCTAACATTTGTATGAAATTATTATTTATGTTTTAACATTCCATTACACCTAGTACATATATTCAGCTTTACTTACATTAGGAAAATAACCCCCTTACCTGATGGGGGACTGACTTGTTTATTACTTACTTCGAGGTCCTTCGTGCCTCGAAAGGCTGTTGGTCTTGCGTGTTAGGTTTTGATAACCCATTCTTCCTACGGTGTCTTATCCAAAGGCTTGTGTTCCAGCATTTCCAGCCTATTTGTCTTGAATTATTCTTTACCAGCCAACAGCAAAGGTTGCATTGTATTACCCAGTGAGAGAAGCAATAAAACAAAAAAAAACTATAATCAATTTGACATACCTATTAGCTAAGTATGTATGGAGTTTGTATACAATGAGCAAATAAAAAAAAAAAATAATAATAATAAAAATTTCTAAACACAAGGTGGGAGAATAAATAAACTGACAAATAACATGAAAGTACACGATAAACATTCGTAAATACAAAGAAACAGGAAAACTATTAAATAATAATTCGTTTTGTATGTTATATTCTGTCTGTTATATTAATTGCAACCCTTTCTTTGTTACAGGTAAATATCCCCGAGTGCCCGGGTCTATCGACTCATCTGGTACCGGATTAATCCGGATCATCCAGCTTTTCGAGTCACGAACGTTATCTGGGTGTGGAGACATCTAATAATCGCATATTAACCGACGAGATTGTATAGTTAGGCTGTTTCTTTGCGGAAACCTATTATTTCATGGCATATACTATTTGACAAATAAGTTATTTTGTTAATATAAACATGGAAGTCGTCGTTATTTTTATCAAGATAAAAAAAAAACTTTAATTAAAAATATGAAGAAGCGAGCGAAAGGTTAATAACAGATAGATAAGTCGCACATATGACGAAATTAACATCAAAAATGTATTCAAATATTCTTTCTTTCACATTTCCAAAGTAAAGAATCAAACAAAACATAGAATTTACAAACAAACAATCGTAATAGCCTTATAAGCATTTGTTATTCAGAATATCATTATTTTTTAACCTTCCCCTCAAGCCACACAAACACAGTATTGTTAAAAAGTAAAGATAAGTATATATCATAAGACAATATCCCTGGAAAGTAAGTACTTACAGAAGATACAAATGCTGATGGAGTGGGTGTTATTGTATACTGAGTATGTTGTAACAATAGGCTCTGGGATGCTAAATTTTGCTCAAAGGGAGAATTATTTAACGTTAAAAATTCATAGAGTATAAGAACAGAACTGGGGTTTAAAATGGGTTTTGAAATATTTTATAATATCGTTCGTGAAACTGTTTTAATTCCATCTATTTATTAAGCGGTTTACCAGGAAATCATCTTTAACAAAGGCATAACAGTTTTGATAGCAGGCTAATACGAAAGTATAATTTAAAATTTGCGATACGTTATACAAGATCTGAATAAACGTGGCTTTGTTGCTTAACAATCAAAGCTGCTGCTCATTCGTTAGCAAAATCAGCAAAAAGATAAATCGATATTCGTATAACATTGTCCCCCTCTTAAGCATGTAATGGATTTTCATACAACTTTATCCCCCGTGTATTTGTATGACGATATTTGTCTTTAACGCTTCTTTAGTCGCGGAAAAAAATAATTAGCACCACCCAGTAAAGAGTAAAGCAAATTAAAATACTTTTTAATAGTTGCGAATCAAATAAAAAATTGAGTATTTCTGTAATGTTTTGAAACTCTTCATTGTTTTGCGCTATTAATGCCATTCAAAAGCAATTTAGTTTGTCGCGTAAAATGAAAACATAGAGATAGAAATTATCAATGATAAATGGGGAAAATTTATAACGATCGACTAGTATTTATGGTGATATTTCTTCAAACACGGCTTTTAATTTCTACTTTGTATAATAAAAATCAATTTCATTATACAAAGTTTTGATAAAACCGTTTTCTTTGTCTGCTCTCTTTTAAATTGACGCTATGTTTGCTTAATTTTTAAGGAATTCAGACGCGAACAATGAATGTAGCACCTTTTTCTCTTACCATGGTAATGAGATCATTTCTGAGCTTTCACTCTGGAGTGAAACTCTCTTCTTCAACATTATTTAAGAAGGTATAATTATATAGAATGTACAAAGAGTTTTTTAAACAGTTAAGTTGCAAGTCACTTTCAATTATTATTACATAAGTTCGTTTAAATATATAAAAAGCAGTTAAAAATAGTATTAAAGGTACAACTCGTACCTACGGTTTGCTAAAAGACGTGTGATTTTTCTTCAATTTTTCTTTCATGTTCTTTACTTTACGGGATGAACAAATATACTCTTAATATTTATGAAGTGCCATAATCAGCTATCAGCTACTGTGATCTCATAATATAGTTATCGGGAGTAATAATTCACTATGACTTTTCACTATATATTTTTTGGAAGTTATTACATTTTTTAATATTAATAACCGAAGTAACATAATAGTAAATCGCCTTTTTCTTAACGTCCCATTTAAGCTGTCTCAATAGAACTGACTACACAAGTTTTCGGTCCTCCGTTGCCAAATTGATTCAATTCCATTGAGAATTTACAACCAGATAAAGTAATCAATTGGGTTACCGACTGCTAATACATTCAAAATATCCGGGAAGAAATAGCTTCTTCTTAAATGTTTATGCGATTAAAATAAAAATCAAATAAACACAGAAAAGCAATACGAATTGATGTTTTAACATAAAATTTAAACAAAGTTTGAGGAGCTTTATGGTTGCATAAAATAAATCCGCAAAGTCTCGCGTGGCGAATGAATAAATTAATTATTAAATGATTTAATGTAAAACAATAAAATGTGACACAACAAAATATAGAACAATAAGATAATAAAACATGATTAAAAAGCGTGAAGGCTCATCAGAACAAATGTCGAAGAGTGAACGCGTGTATGTTATAACTAAATATGTGTTTCCCTTAGGTTTATTTCACTATGATTGATAGTACATAGTGATGATCACCTAGGTGATACGCATTTCACTAATTAAGAATATCTCCTGGGATCTCATCGAGTGTTTCAAATCTCTCAGGATCAATAGACTTTTTTTAAGTATTATAGTAATATAAGTTATTTACGGGATTGTTACCATGTACCTTGTTAGATAAATTATTATAATAGAAAAAATCGACTTGGGTCACAAGTGAATTCACAAGCGGGAATCGAACCCGCAACCTTTGGAAATCCGGTCCATCGTCTCCCAATTGAGCTACCGAGCCTTGTGAACACTCGTCGAAATTTTCTAGTACCTTCCTGATTTTACGCTGTAGGCCAGCGTTGTTTCATCAATGAGAGGAACATCCTCTCGTATTCGAAAGGTTGCGGGTTCGATTCCCGCCTGAGAATTCACTTGTGACCCGAGTCGATTTTTTCTAGTATTTTTTCTATTATAATAATTTATCTTATAAGATCGCATTGAAAATGCATAAATTATAAAAAAAAAATTATAAAATGTACCTTGTTATTGAGTTTCCGATATTTCGGCACTGTTGCAAGTGCCATGATCACGGAGCGATCTTGGCACTTTTGTTTTAAAGTAATCGATGACGTTGGATAATCTGAATTGCTCTGACAGTCTATATCTTCATTTCGTTAAACTGAAAATTAAGCGATCCCGCGCGGCAGTCTGTCTAAATGCACATTAGCAAAGTTCCAACTAAGTTAACTATCTCAAAGGAAATTCGATCAATTCACGCTATTACTATTTACTGTCTATTAGACAATGCCTTAGTTCCTATGCTATTAACACTATATTCTCAATTCAATTATTAATGTTTTCTAAAGATAATAGAATATCTGTTCTTCTCTCTTACACTTGACATTAGAAAATTTCTTAGAAAATACGGAAAGAAACATACAATCAAAAATAAAAAATAAATTATGGAAAAGTGAGATAAATATACATGTATGAGATGATAAGTAATGTTAATTTATTATCAGTTATATATTCATGTCGCAGTCTTTTAAATGAAAGCTGGCAGAGCACATTAATATAAATAATTCAAATAAGGAAGTATAAAAATAGAGAATCAAAAATAGTGTACATTTGACTTCCTCTCTGGGATATTTTTTTGATACGGGGATCGAAGTGTTTTATTTGTTTCATGGGATTCGGGTATAAAAGTAAATACCAATAGTATGTCCAATGTTTAAGAAAGCAATTTTCTGGTAAATCTTTAATCTAAGAACACAAATTTGTTGTTGTTTGTGTGTTTGTCTGTCCGCTATTTTACCCGATCTTTTTCTATTGTATCAATTAACGTAACCATAGCAACACGTTACCATAGCGACGCGTTACCGGGTCAGCTAGTATATACTCTAAGAACACAAATTTGTTGTTTGTGTGTTTGTCTGTCCGCTCCTTTTCCATTGTATACGCGTTACCATAGCAACGCGTTACCGGGTCAGCTAGTAATATATGATTATAATAATCGTTATGCCAAAGGTATACTATTGGTAAGTGTATTGACCCTTAACTACCTTTGTTAGCTAACTTCGTAATTTCTCAAAGCGATCTCAACAGATGTATTCGAACGCTATCTGTATGCTGATTATTAATCTATTCTTAGACTTTGATGTATGTAAGCGTTATTCCAATATATTATATTAAAATAAAATATGCTATTAAATATGTTGAAAGATTATTAAAAGATTGTTACCTTCGAGCAAAGTATTACCATGCGTAAGTTTGATATTTCAGTCTCAAGTCAAAGGGCCTTTGCCCTTTCGTTTTCTATTCGTTTTGCAGTAGCTGAAAACGGTTTTTGATAACGTTATGGAAACTTCAAAATCGTTACGTAACGGTTTTTCAAAAAACGCCCATCTCTATTTAGATTTTTTTTCTAAAACGATTACTATTGCCATCATTTCGCTTTAGTTATCACTCACCTGAGTGGGATTAGAGTGAGGATCTGTGTGTGCAGACAGGATTCACTTATTATAGTCTTTATTGTACATACAATTACAAAACGGGAATTAAAAAAAATAATAAACGGGATCTCTAACAGGTAACCAAGGCTATGTGGGTACTGTTCAGTCAAATCATCTACCTCGATTGTTTTTTCGTTTTTAAAAGTTATTTCTTCACGCCTCACTTACAAAAACTGAATTAACACAATGAAAAAATGGTAAAGAAGAGAATAATATAGCGGTTTGCTCAAATTGTATTTATTTTAATATATATAATATTGATGTATAAATTAAGGTAGTGTGGCGTCCGGCCGAATGGAACAGCACCAATACATCACACTTAAGGGTGTCTTAGAAGGCGACTGACTAATAGTACCAGAAGTAATCACCATACTCCATCCGTAACCCAAAAAATGGAATTCTCCACGTTTAAGAATACTGCTAATTAACTGCGATCTTAACAACCTGCTTTGCATAAAGATAGTTGTAAAACTCCCATTTTCTTAGTGTTTTCTTTGATGATGATCTTTGATGACGGTAAGGCCGAAAGGTAACAACGCGTTTCATCTGAACCCCTGAAACATGGAGTAACTGGCTATCTCACATCTAAATGTTGGAACACAAAGATATGTAAAATAATTTTATGGCAGTGATTTTTTTTAATTTTTCAAAGTTATCTTATAAGATAATTTATTTTAATAGAAAAATACTGGAAAAAATTAAAAAACCGGTGTTCACAAGGCTCGGTAGCTTAATCAGGAGAGCATTGGACCAGTCTTACAAAGGTTGCGGGTTCAATTCCCGCCTGAGAATTCACTTCTGAGCTGAGTAGATTTTTTCCAGTATTTTTCTATTATAATAATTTATATATCATTGATTTTTTACAAATAATAATATTAAATAAAAATATGCAACAGTTTATTTTTATTTATTTGCTTTATACCGAAGTATTCAACGTGACAATGCAATTAATTTCATCGTTTAATCTCTTTATATCCCTCGCCTTTTAAGATCTTTAAAGCCGCTTTTTTCTATTATCCTATTGTTAAGCTACCTTTTTGCTGTTAATGATTTATTTATTGCCTTGATAAGTGAATAGCTTCGCTTCTACCCTTGTTAAACAAGAGAAAAAAATGTAAGAAAACGTAAGCAAAACCGTTTTGAAACAAAATAAAGTTCGTAGTTTTATTTTAGATAATTTAATCGCTTCTAAATATTTATTTCCTTGTTACTTGTATGTCCTTCTTCTGCTGAAACGATATCAATGGCGTCTTGTGTTAGCATAGAATAATCGTTTTATGACAATTGTGTTTATTATATGACATCTATAAATCCAATACAATGGATAAATCACTTTAAAAAGTTCATTTAAAAAACCAAGGATCAAAGCAATCAAGCAAGCGATCACTCACTTCAATTAAATTACTAATCCAGTACCTAAATAGTTCGAGTTAATGTTTAAAATCATCTTATTATACCTAACTTATTAGTATATATTACTATTACATAATTATCTAAGCTTAAGTAGAGCGTTAAATCCTAATCTTCGCTACATGAGAAGGTAAGCCTTTATGTAGTTCTAAAAATAAATAAGTTTCTGCCATTCTCCTTTTAAATAGATTTAATGGTTCTGGAGATTACCCTTTACATATAAGAAAAACATAGAAAATATTATTTCAATACGATCGACGTATAAATGTGTTGCCAGGCAGATATTTTTCGTTCAAAGAAATCCTCTTGTATATAACAGGCACATATTGCTTATCTGACTAGTAACTGGATTGCTGAAGAATATATTTCTTAAGTTTAATTAAAGAAAATTAAAACTTCAAAATGACGTTTTCATTTGAAGTAATTTTTGTCTGTCCAACTATGCTTTTCTTTATCAGATCCGTAAGTATTTTAACTGTGCATCATGCAAATACAATAAGATCCAATTTCGTAGCTCAATATTCCGGAACGACGCGAAATAAGACAGTTTCAGTGCATACCCGAGTCGGGGATGGGTTTAAATTTAGAATACCTTGGGACTGAGAAAGGCTCTACTGTCTGGAAGCTATTACTTTTAGGGCCGAATAAACAGGGAATAGACTTATAGTTTTACACTGTTCTGTTTCTTTTTATTGAATTAAAAATTACATTTGAGTAACGTGAGCAACACTTTGCAACTTATCAATTTTATTTTCAGAATTAAGATGAGTAACTTTTTTACTGGACTGTACGTAAAGAAAAAGATTGTCTGCAGCGAGATCTGTATACTGGTGTTTTGGGCAAACCTTGTAAACGCCGTAGTTCTTTGCTTTGTTACATGTCCATATGTACATACATTTAATGGACTATACTAAATCAACAGATATAATTACGTTTGTAGATATTCCGTATTTTGATAAATAGGAAAGCCTCATCAATCATCCTAGAATAACGTTCTTTATATATTTTAGTATATTTCAAATGGGTCAATATAACCTTCTCGAATATAACAGGTGATCTTTTAATTTACAAATAAATCATAGAACTAGGTACCTAAATCAAAAAGAGAAGAAAAATCTGTTGTTTTTATCACTATGGTTGATTGTAAGTTACTTAAATCAATTTGTTTGCAACTCTCAAAGTATATAAAAGATTTTCTATAGAAACCAAACTTAAAAAGTCGGTACCTATTCAAAAATTCAATTCAATTATGTACAAAGTCTTTGTTGAAACGCCTACCGTCATTTTGGCAGCACTCGCGCGCGTCGTCAATTTCATCGCAACCGATCACGGAACAATTTTTATTATAACTACCCTCTTCTATTGTGTCCATCAATCATTATAGACGTATTAACATTGAACTGCAGTTTTAATTAATCTAAATCAAGAACATGGTCCTTCGAGCCGGATATGATTATTATTATAAAACGCAGCGAGGTCTATTTGGGATTACAAGAAAAGAGCGTGTTAAGTGTTTATTTATAGAAATGAAATAGCCCAGCACTCAAAGGTTATCAGGTAGTATAAGGATTACTAATAAGTCAGGTTAGTGAATTATTCAATTTCACCTTTTACATACTGTTTACTATTTTTGGCAAATCGTTTATAATGTAATTAATTAAATATATATTGTAAAAACTAATAGAAAAACAGTTCACCGTGATAATTATTGTTTGGTGTTAGGTATTTTTTTATTTCATTTGTATTCGATTTAAATGTACAGTTATTTGTGCCTCAATTTTATTAGGTAAATAGGTGCTTATGTGAAAACATTTGTAGACAAAAGGTATAGTAAAATATCATTGTAATTTCAGTTCATTAATTAAAGTTCTGTTTTAACTATTGTCATTATTTCTATTCTATAAATTTAGATAGATTATAGTTATTGTAACCTTCAGTATTAACTACTACGTACATACATATTTTGAATACTAAATTGTAAACTCATAAAGTAAATAACGCAATAAAGGAAATTTTGAGTACTTAAATATATAAATACAAAAGTACATAAATAATATTGTTTGTATAAAATCAATCTTTAAAATATAACTTTTACATAAATACATCTATTCTACTGTATTAATTACAGGTTGATACACCCGATCTCCCGGTTTTCCAAAATGAGTGAGGAAAAGGAATTAATAAAACGGCGAGCTAGTTACAAGGGACGTTTGACTCTTTTTACTAATCATGTAAAGTCGCTTAAAACACCTATATCTGATTCTGATGCTCGGGAATTGCAGGTACGTATGGGTAAGATTGAATCGTTGTATGAACAATATGATGAAGTGCAAATTCAATTGGAATGTTTGGTCGATAACATGGAAACACAGTTGTCTGAACGACATAGTTTTGAGTCACTTTATTACAAGGCATTGTCTAATGCTCAAAGTTTGTTAGACGAACATAAGTCGTTAAATAATTTACAAAATAATGATAAGTGTTCTCATGCATCTCATAACAACCACAAACTCGTCAAGTTGCCGACCATACAGTTACCTAAGTTTAGTGGTTCTTATAGTAATTGGCTTGAGTTCCATGACACATTCACTAGCCTCATTCACTCCAACGATGAAATAGACGATATAAATAAGTTTCACTATCTGCGAGCTTGCTTAGAGGGATCCGCTGCTGTGGTCATACAATCAATCGATTTTTCAGCGAGCAGTTATGCTGTGGCATGGAAGCTTCTGCGTGATAGATATGACAATAAAAGATTGCTCATTCAAAATCATGTGTCTGCCTTATTTAACCTTGATGCGATTACAAAAGAATCATCTACCGTTTTAAAACGATTAATTGATCAGATTAATAAAAATCTCCGAGCTTTAGAATCTTTGGGTGAGCCAGTAAAACAATGGGATACCCTATTGATATACATAGTTACTCAGAAATTAGATCAGAAAACCTATCGTGAATGGGAACAGTTCAAAGGTCATTTAGATCAGGACAAAACTATAAGATTTGATGAGTGTCTTAAATTCTTAGGTAATCGCGCCGACCTAATAGAAACTTTAGAATTATCACGAAATAACAGCGTTCCATCTAGTTCTTTCAATAAGCCACATCCTAAGCTCAAGTCAATGGTATCACAGAGTTCATTTGATTCAAGTACCACAAGTGTTTCAAAGCTTTGTCACAAGTGCAAGGGTGACCATGCTTTGAATAATTGTCCGCAATTTCTTGCTTTAAGTAACGAAGCACGGTTGAAAGCACTGCCAAATTATAAAGTTTGCTTTAATTGTTTTCGGTCAGGTCATTATGCCAATACCTGTAAAAAACCAGGCTGCAAAATATGCAAGCGTCGCCATAACACTTTGGTGCATGTTGCTGAACCTAAGTCGGTTGTAAAGGTTCGTAACGACTCGTCTGATGAATCTAAAAATAATACTGTCTCTGCTTTATCAACACATAATAATTTAATCAATTCAGATCCCACTGCCGACAACAACGTTACCTTATCTGCTAATATCGTTTCATCTCATAGTGAATTGCAATCACGTGACGTGTTGTTGTCTACTGCATTAATAAAACTGGTCGATAAGGACAACCATGAACACATCGTTCGAGCAATTTTAGATAGTGGTAGCACATCATGTCTTATGACAATAAATATTTGTCGCAAACTAAACTTACCGACTGAGGATATAAATAGATCGATATTGGGCATTAATAACGCCAGTTCGAGCGTAGGTAAAACATGTTGTGTAGTCATGAAATCATTGGATGCTAATTTTACTACTAACCTTCATTGTTATGTTTTGCCATCAATAACTACCAATGTCCCAAGTCGAGAAATAAATATTTCTGATTTAAAAATACCTTCCGATATTTGTTTGGCGGATCCATTATTTTTCAAACCCTCTGAAGTAGATGTACTGATAGGAGCTGATCTATTTTGGGATTTGTTGGGTTCGCAACAAATCAGATTAGGCAATAAGAAACCTGTACTTTGTAATACCAGGTTAGGTTGGATCATATCGGGTTCGTTACCTAGTAATTACATTTCTCTACTGGCTAATGATGTTCGTTGCAATTTTAGTAAAATTGGTCCAATGACTAATAATAGCGAAAGAGACATCCAAACCGATTTAACGCGTTTTTGGCAGTTAGAAGAAATTAATTCAAAACCACCTCATTATTTACCAGACGAAAGGTACTGTGAGGAACATTTTATTAAAAATACTGTTCGTTTAGAGGATGGTCGTTTCTGCGTTAGGATACCTCTTAAAAACAGCCCTACTGTGTTAGGTGGTTCTTTGGAAAGAGCGAAACAATGTCTGTTTTCTTTAGAGCGCAGGATACTTAATCGACCAGACATGAGTAAATTGTATCATGACTTTATAACAGAATATCGATTACTAGGCCACATGACGGAAAGCCCTATGACACAACTAGAAAGCCCGGCGTACTTTATGCCACATCACGGGGTTTTACGAGAAAGTAGCACCACTACGAAACTCCGTGTGGTGTTTAACGCTAGTAGCCCTACTACGTCCGGGGTTTCATTAAATGATATCCAGATGGTGGGTCCGGTGGTACAAGACGATCTGCTGTCTATATTACTTCGCTTCCGGCAACACAAATACATAATATCAGCTGATGTTGAGAAGATGTATAGACAGATCGTCGTTCATCCATCTAATAGGCATCTTCAGCAAATAGTCTGGCGGGACGATGCTTGCGAACCAGTCAAAGTATTTCAATTAAACACCGTCACTTACGGTACTGCAAGCGCACCATTTCTTGCCACCAGATGTCTTCAACAAATTGGTCTAGAATGTGAAGATCCAAGGGTCGCAGAGATAATACAGCACGATTTCTATGTCGATGACCTGCTGACTGGAGGGGATGAACTCGACTGGCTAAAGACCCTGCGTGAGCAGGTGACTAATGCTTTGGCATCAGCCGGTATGCCGTTACGCAAATGGGTATCGAATGAACCTGAACTGGTAATTAATTCTGCCGAACCGTCCATTAATCTGAACATGGGTTCTGAACAACCAAACAAGTTGTTAGGTCTCGGTTGGCATTCCTGCACAGATAAACTGTGTTTTCCAATAGGTTCCTCGCTACCAAACGGTAATACTAAGCGTGACATACTTTCAGCCATCGCAAGGATCTTTGATCCTTTAGGTCTGCTTTCACCTTGTGTTATTGTTATGAAAATGTTACTACAAAAATTGTGGCTTGACAAATCGTCATGGGATGAGCCATTACGTTATGATATTCATAAAAGATGGAATGACATAATTCAGTCTTTACCGTTATTAAATCACTTACGTATTTCACGTCATGCTATTTGTGATTCGTACAAATCTCTGGAACTACACATATTTACGGACGCATCTGAACGTGCTTATGGTGCATGTGTTTATATCCGTAGTGTAAATGACAAGGACGAGATCACGGTTCGTCTACTAATCGCTAAGAGTCGAGTAGCGCCCATCAAACCAACCACGATTCCAAGACTGGAATTGTGTGGCGCCTTGATGGGAGCTCGTCTTTATGAGAAAGTCACTAACTCTCTACGAGTAACACTGGACCAAGCTTATTTTTGGACCGACTCCACCATTGTATTGGGTTGGCTGCAAATGTTGCCTTCTAGACTTCAGCCATTCGTACGCAATCGCGTTGCTGAAGTCCTAGAAAAGGCAGGTAATTGCACATGGAAGCATGTTCCAACCGAGGAAAACCCTGCAGACCTAATATCCCGTGGTGTTGATATTAGTGTTCTGCAGAATTTAGACATGTGGTATTCCGGTCCTGAATATCTAAACCAAGATATTGGTACCTGGCCTTCTCAACCCAAGCAAATTGAGACCCTGCCCGAAACTAGACCTAATATTTCGCTGAACGTTGTTTTGGATGAAACCTGTAAGATAGACAATTTAATTAATTTTAATCGTTTCTCCAATTACTTACGCCTTGTTCGCACCGTCGCATACGTTTTACGCTTCATACAGTCGTTAAAGAATCACACTATCACCACTGGTGTTTTAAAGGAGCATGAACTAAGTAAGGCTTTAATAACTATTATTAAGCAGTGTCAAGAGGAGTCATTTCCTGAATATAAATCATTATTACACAAACGGAATTTACCTAAAAAGAGTCCGTTATTAAAATTTAATGTGTTTTTAGATGTAGACAATGTAATGCGCGTCGGTGGTCGCCTTAACAATTCAGAATTTGCATATGAGAAAAAGCATCCAATAATAATACAGTCCACTCATACTTTTACTAAATTGCTATTTGATTTTGAGCACAAAAAATTAATGCATGCTGGCCCGCAATTGTTGTTAGCTTCCATACGAGAGACATATTGGCCGATTGGCGGGCGTAAATTAGCTAAGGCTTGTTACCATAACTGTGTCCGATGTACTCGCATCAAGGGTAGTATTGTCATTCCTATGATGGGAGATCTACCACAGCAGCGACTCGCTCCTAATGACTATCCCTTTCAGAATGTGGGTGTCGATTATGCTGGCCCCATTATGTGTGCTAGTCGTCAGGGGCGAGGATGCAGGCTAGTTAAAACTTACATAGCTGTTTTTGTTTGTTTCACCACTAAGGCTATGCACTTAGAACTGGTGGGAGACCTGACGAGCAAAGGTTATTTATTAGCGTTGTACCGATTTATATCGCGGAGAGGTAAACCAATTAACATTTATTCAGATAATGGCACTTCGTTTGTCGGAGCATACAACGATTTATCTAAATTCTTGCAAAGCCACTGCAATTCCTTGAGCGAAAGTTTAGCAAATGATGGTGTAAATTTTCATTTTATTCCGGCTTATAGCCCTCATTTTGGTGGGCTTTGGGAGGCCGGAGTTAAATCTGCCAAGTTCCATTTGGTAAGAGTGCTGGGGAATTGTAATATGACTTTTGAAGAACTTAACACGACTCTGACACAAATCGAAGCCATATTGAACTCCAGACCGCTGACACCGCTGTCCTCCGATCCTGCCGATTGCAATCCGCTGACGCCAGGCCATTTTTTGATTGGCCGTTCTCTTACATCGTTGCCGCAACCCGAGTTTCAGCAATACCCAATGAACCATCTGACCCGTTTCCAACGAATCGAGCAACTGCGTCAACACTTTTGGGCTCGATGGAACAAGGAGTATGTCGCAGAGCTTCAACAACGAATTAAATGGCGCACATGCAAAGATCGTTTAAAGTTGGACTCCTTGGTCGTAGTGAAGGAGGATAATCTTCCCCCTTTAAAGTGGAAGTTGGGAAGAGTCATCGCCGTCCATCCTGGAGCTGACGGCATTGTTCGTGTCGCGGATATCAAGACTTCTGCTGGAATCATCCGACGATCCTTCAGCAAGATATGTCCATTACCTGTTGCATCATCTTCTGGTTGAAAGCGAGGCTTCCAACGCCCGGGGGCATGTTGAAACGCCTACCGTCATTTTGGCAGCACTCGCGCGCGTCGTCAATTTCATCGCAACCGATCACGGAACAATTTTTATTATAACTACCCTCTTCTATTGTGTCCATCAATCATTATAGACGTATTAACATTGAACTGCAGTTTTAATTAATCTAAATCAAGAACAGTCTTCAAACTTTCTTTGAAAGTACCGAATGTAAAGCTGCCGTTTTAAACTCTTAAAATTTAAAAGGGTTCCGTATCTGTCAGAATTGGAATATCATCTGACCCCGAGAAAAGTTGAAATTTTTCGAATAAAATTTGCTATGAGGTGTAAAAATGATGAATTTTCTTATAAAATTAAGGTATATAAATCTCACAGTTAAATGCTTAATTCAGTGTTTGTTCTCTTTGTTCTATGCTCTTCGTGTACACACGTATACAAGAGCCCGTTGCATCATTCTATATGCACCACATTACAGATAATGACAACCTCCGAAGTCGAGTGATGCGCATACCGCTTTACATGGTCCCGTGTTAATTTAGAAAACTAACTTTTCTGTATTGGCTTGGGTCTGGGTGTTGTGGTAATGTCGTTGGATTTAATTCCATAACATTAAGTGCTTTAGCTACTTGGTTTCAGAGCAATGAAAAATATTCTAACCCCTTGTTTTCATTGATTCGTATAAAAATAATGTAAAGCTAAATTGACCCTTAATTTTTGATTTTGTTTCTATTGCATTTTTAATAATAATAAAATTGTACCTTGTTACAATAATTTCTTGTCGAAAAGAAAAAGAGGTGTGTTAGAACTGTTATTGTCATGTCAAAGTGACGTTTTTTAAACTGGAACTAAGCAAAAAAAGGTTTTAAATATTCTCAATTTAAAAAAATTACTCTAACATAGAACAAACATTTAATCAGAAAATATGAGTTTTCTATACTTTTACTTGGATAAAGGCAAAAAAAGGAGATAGAAAAAATAATATGTCTCAATAGTACATTTTGAAGGCAATTTCTGCTAAAGAAACCCTAGAAACGCGTCCATTTATAGACCCAGACAAGGCAGCAGCGAATAAAATAAAATATAAACGGGTAAAATCGAACGACGGGCGATAAAATTTTATTAAAAAACTCGGTAATGCCAGTTGCAAACGTTATTAGGTATTCCGATAGGGTTGTCACTTTTATATTGTCACTGGACTGAAGGTTTATCCATAACGTTTTATAATGATTCTGTTATAAAAATAAGTTACTTGAGAGGAAACTTAAAAGATTTATGCTTTCTAATCTCTGTTGACAAGTATGACCATGATCGGTATTTATATTACAGAGATTGTTTTCTCTGGGACTATTATGAAAGAAGAAAAACAGAATATTTGGATATGCAATGACCTACCATGCTGTTTTTTGTACCTTTCTAATATTTGTAATAACAAGAATAATATACTTATACTATATTAATTGAAACCGCAAAGAAAAAGGACTAAATAGCTTTTGTATCTTGGTAAGAAAAAAAGTTAAAACTTTTGAAAGCTTCTTAAATAAATCGGAAATAATTTCAAAAAAATAATGAAACAATAATTATTGTTTTTATATTTTTTATATATTTCATGCATTTTTCGATGCGATCTTTTCAGATAAATTATTATAATAGACGAGATAACGAGAGGATGTTCCTCTCATTGATGCAACAACGCTGGCCTGCAGCGTAAAATCAGATCGCGGGTACGATTCCCGCCTGAGAATTCACTTGTGACCCGAGTCGATTTTTACTATTATTTTTCTATTATAATAATTATTGTTTTTATTATTGTATAGTTCATAACTAAAATAAATCAAAAATAAAATCAAATAAATTATACAATAATGACAACCCTGTGCCTTCTCGAAGGACTGGATTTCAATTTCAACAAGTGGCCTGCAGAATATTGCTAGGCACGTGTACCTTACAATGTAGTGAATTTAAGTATACACCTTGAGAGACAAAGCGTCATTTATTCTTGTTTATAGACTCTTTAGGACTCTTCACGAGTAAAATAAACGTCTTTATACGGTTCATTTTGATTTCCAGTATTGACAAAGTTAATGTTATTATTTATAAATAAATAGTTTAAAAATTTACAATAGAAAATTCACTTAGTATTATAATGTTAATTGAATTGAACTGATGGATCACTAACCACGGTTAAAATATACCTAGTACTGATGACCCAACTTTTTGATACAATTTAAAGTTATGCAAAAATATACTAGATGTAAATAGAAAAACAAGACAGAACAGATATATAAAAAACACGTGAGATTGCTATGCGCGTGAGTTCCCTTCTGTTTACTGGTTGGGGTGTTCAGCAATTAAAAATTTAAATACAAAGGCGGAGATATGGTCTGTGTTGAAATAACTGAAGGTATCGATTTCGTTAGTTAAATCTTATAACCCTATTTTTTACTGCTGTATTGCCTGATGGTGTGTGATATGTGTGTGATATGTGTGTAGTTAAAGGAGAAATTTAATTTAGTTAAAGTATAATATAAGAAATTAAAACTTAAAAAGAAATATCAACGCAGTACTAATCAGTCATTAATTTGGTCACTTTTTTGTTTTTAAACATACCTTACATACTTCGAAGTTTTCGTTTGTTGTTTTTAATTGTTATAGCGATTGAGACAGTTGTATTTGGCAATAAGTAGTTCGTAATATCGCTTGTATTAACGCCTCCCTATTGAAAATACAACCTTCATCTCATAACTTAGATCAATCACACATTACTGTTTTGTATTAATCGATGTATTAATTGACAAAAGAAATATTTTACGAGAAACATTTAGTTTGCTAGTCACACTTACCACTGACGTAGCAAGATCTTTAATCTGCCCAATAAAAATTTAAAAAAATATTTATTGCGTGTTGGGACATGTGTGCCCTAATAATAATCTTTATATATATAATTCTTCTGTGAGTGTGTATGTCACTGAACTCCTCCTAAACGGCTGGACCGATTTGAATGAAATATTTATCTATCTATACTGATGAATATTTATCTATACTGCAAAAATAACAGGCAGGACAACGTCTGTCGGGTCCACTAGTAGTCATATAATTTGTTACAACATGGTGGTTACAGAAGTTGTGACAAAATAAACCTTTAACATGTTCATGTAAGGGTTTGCATTTTAAATGTAAACCTATAATAACTTAAAACTAAATAAATTTAAGTGTTTAACTACATAACAGAAATTATAATATTCACTTAAAATTTATATAACCTGTTACAATTTTGTATGTACGCACATAATATCAATTCCAGTTGTGTTATAAAAAAACAACCCATTGGTTGTTCTTTTTATAACATAATTTAGGATAATTAAATTCTATAAAAATAGCATTCTATTAAAAGTCTTTTAAAACGAAATAAGATATTATAATGATGTACTAAACTCAATTTACCGTGATATGGAATTGAGGTAGTTATATGTAAGGCTAAGTAAACATAATTATTAATTTCTGTTATTCTCGGAAACGTTATCGCCGGCAATTATTTGTCACAAACAAATTGGAAAATTAAAGCCCTCATTCCGAATTACACTGTCAAAAGTTTGCGATGTCGGATTTATAAATAGATCATGGAATTGACATTCTGAAACATTCCTTTCGGATCCGGCATTCCGGGAACGAATGGGAAGTTGTTGTGAATAACGGTGCTGACCTGCGATGTTGTAAAATTTACAAAAGGGCCGAGCGCATCAGCAGTTACTTCCGCGTTCAATATGATATACCACAGAGCACATATATAAGCACAGTATAGAAGAATTTAAACAAATTCAATATCTATTATTTAAAACTTGTTTCTAAAAACCTGACGACTACGAAGGTCGAGGCCGAGTAGGTACATAAATGGTCGGATCGGGCTTTCGTAACCTCTGAGCTTTTTGGTTTATATTCTCAGTCAAGTTAATATAGAAAAATGTACTTTTTCTTTTTTGTTTTAGATCTGGGTGGTAGCGATACTATCGTTGTTCAGATCTTCATGACTATAATTATCGTAAGACGTATGTGTTCCATATATTTTTTATTTTAAATATTTTTACCATCCGAGCTATAAGTAAATATCCAAATTAATACCAATAGAAGTGTTACGTAAAAGTAGGTTTAAGTGTTATACCTTTACTGGCAAACTGAAACCAAAACCAACTTTTCAAGCTGCAAGAATATATAGAATAATAGTATTGTTACCCTTTTAGCTTATTACTTCACGTTGCCACGGTCCATCTTCATTACAAGAGATTGTCACGGAACAGTAATCCATCATATTTCCAAGCAACTTTCGTTTCAGTAATGGGAAGGGCGGTTATAACTACACAGCTACGCCATTTTTTTGGCACACACAGTTTTTATTGTTACTCAATTAGAATAAAACACTTTTTTACGGATTTTTGCGCATGTTTTATTTTATTTTATATTTAATCCTGACGTTTCGACTCCTTTACAGGAGCCGTGATCACAGCCGCGCACATTACACATCACTGATGTGTAATGTGCTCGGAAGTGTAAGAACTAAATATGTTACTCAATTATTTTACGACCAGCAGTTAATAGCAACTGTTGGAATGAGTTTATAAGTATTAGTCGATGTGATCTGGTTACTGATTAGGCGTTTTTTCTTATGTCATGATTTCATTAGTCTGCGTCTTTGACCTATGCGATATAAAACCACGTGGTGAGTGATATATTTCAACGGTAGCTATCCTGCCTTTTGTGTGATGAATACGAGCACTCGTACCTGATGGATGATCATGGATATGGATATATGTTTTTCTTTACATATAACATATCTATGTGTCATATATGTATGTCTATCCGTTACCATAGTATCTATAATACAAGCCTTGCAGTGCTTACTTTAGGTTAAAGTAATTGGTGTGAATATGTTATAATATTATTATTATTTTCTCCTTAAGCTGCGAATTGACGATCAGTTTTTCGCATCAGTTGAACTGACGTCCATCCAAAATTAGATCGTGTGTGTCGAATCATCTCGGCTCGTCTCGCCAAAGTGATCGTGAGTGTGTGATCGTCAATCCAATGGCGTCAGTTCGCTCGCAGGGCCCGCCGTGAATGATCGAAAACTGAAGAGCCGGAGTGACGCCAGTGAATGCGGAAATCGAGTTGGCCTAAAACCATTTGGAGTGACGCCACAGTTTTTCGCGTCAGTAATTCATGCATAGCAAAGGTCTTTGACCATGCAGTTGAGACACTAATAGGCTCATGACCGCGAACGTTGACCATCAGAATAAATAAATAAGTGAATGAAAAGAACACACAATGTCATTTTTACCTGAAAGATAAAATTAAAGCCATATTCAATACTTTAAAAAATATAAGTTTGTTTTTTTTAATTTTTTTTCTCTTGTTATAAACTTTTATGGGAGCTTAAATGAGTATTAAAAAACTAGATTATTACAATTTTTTTATATTAAGGGTTCCATAGTTTTACGTAATTGCATAAGGAAGACTTTTCCTAACGATTGTGAATGCAACTGTGCCGAAAAATCAGAGCATCAAAAATAAAAAAATAAATATTATAGAAATTTGGTTTTAATTAATACTAATAATGTTTTTTCTCACTCCTTATAAGCTCTTTTCTTATTACATAAATGTAATAGTGTTATTCTCTTACAAGGCCAACGTCGTCATTTCTGTGACAAAATCTTGGACCGTCGATTTGTATTCCGCTTTCGTGTCACATCGAGGTGTGACGTGCCCACACGAATATATGGGCGTAGTCAACTATCACAGTATCTATTTTGGTGTTAGCTCGTAGGATTTATTTCAACAAAATGGTACTATTACAAGTTTTCACCAGTTTTGGCGTGAAATTTTAACCCTATGCCTTTTAAAAATATGCCTTACAATATTCTAGAGACTTGCTGGCTGGTAATGGAGAAAAAATATCTAACCTAACCTTATTTAATGTATATCAATTTAAGCCTTTTGATTTTAGGCCAAAGTAAATAACTGCATCACAGTTTGAACCTAAGCTTACCTATATGTTTATATTCCTTGATAGAAAATAAAAACCAACAGTGACAAAATGTACTAATCATTTCCTATTTGATTTACAATCTCTTGTAGTGAGCTAAATGTTTGTGATAGAAGTGGGAACAGGTCCATTGTATAAAAACCACATCTCAACCAACCAACCAATAATGATCTATGGCTTCGGTTGTACAGTTATTATTTGTAACATATGAATTAATGTCTTCCGAATACAGTTAAAAATTATGAGTTAAGATGTAAAATTTAAAGTTTCATTGCACACATGTTTCTATAAAATTTTGTGTAGTGATCGTGTCGCATTTTATAAAAGTTCTGTATTCGCGATTCGTGCAATTGAAAATTAAAAATTAGACCTTTGTAAAAACCTGGCCCGCATAGGTATCACTGCAATTCAGTTATCCATGACGGTGGAAGGAAAGGACCATTTCATGGTATACAGGCTACCCTATATATTGTGTGAAGTAAACCATTTTTCTCTTAGGCTAAAACGTTAATCCTATTATTATTATTACTAGCTGACCCGGCCACGCGTTGCTATGGTAACGTTAATTGATAAACCGGCCACGCATTGCTATGGTAACGTTAAGTGATTATGAAAACTGTTATTCTTAGGCTTATGGTATGCTATGTATATGGTAACAAACACTCAAAGTATTATTATATAATGTACTGATTATATAATGACGAGTGCAAATCGGTTGAAGCTTATGACAGATCACGGCAAACTAGTGTTGTAATTTTTTTATATATTTGAGGATTTATTTCTAAATTCTTTTCAAGTCAAATTAAGCTTTGATTTTTAAATGAGGACAGGAGACTGTTCTTTAATAAAAAGGTCTCATTTTTCTGAGTGACGATGAAAACTCATTGATGTGGGCAATGGCCTGATAATGTTCACTTATATTTTGATTATGTTTGCTTATTTGCCTGAACGAATGTTTATACCGTTGAAAACATTCAGTTTAATGAAACTTCTTTTAGATTTAGAAATTACTCAGTTTGTTTTCAATAGACGGGGCCGTTTTAAAAGAACTGAATTATCAAATCTTTTTGGAATGAGTGAGCGCTTTTTATAAGACTTAATCTTTATTTTTGTTATCGTCATATAGTATAAAGAAATATTTTGCTTTGAAATTTGAACGTTTTCCGATGAGTTACTATGTTTTATATAAAGTGAAATGGAACTTTTCATGATCCGAGACTTAAAAACAAAATGATATTACCTGCTCCACGAATGGCTCTCCACTCTTCTGTTTTCGGGTTGTTTATAGAAAAAATCAAAGAGATCTAATTATTACTAATGTTAAAACAATTAAACCTCTTTACAGAGAAATGATACTACCTACACAGTCTATGCATATTTAAATACTTAATATAATGATATAGATTATTAGCATAATAGGCGAATATAACCAGATGAAATAAAATTTCAATATGAATAATCTATTTGTCTGTCCACTCTTTTTCCCGCTCTTTTCCATTTTATCTATAACGTTACCATAGCAACGCGTTGACCATAAGTAGTTCGTCTACCGGACGCTAGATGGCGCTAACGGAAAAATATTTAATAATAGAAAAAAAATTAAAAATTTTGTCCACCCGTGCGAAGCCGGGACGGGCCGCTAGTCTGTAATCTAAGAACACAAATTTGTTGTTTGTGTGTTTGTCTGTCTGCTCTTTTTCCCGCTCTTTTAACGTTACTATAGCAACGCATTACCGGGTCACCTAGTTAGAATTTAATATCACTCTATTTCTATTTATTGAAGAAAATTTAATTAATTAGTAGCTATGTCCCGACTTTAATTTCCTTAAAACGACTTTGTGTTAAATCTCTTATGGGTTTATCTTGACTGTTATCTTGTCATCTAGGTATTTATAAAATATTAAAGTCTTAATTTGTCGATTTGATCTCCAAGTTTTTCTCCTTATGAAATAAAACTATGACAAGGCCTTTTATTTTCTTGTCTAGATATTTGTAGTTTTCTTTTGATGACCTAAACACTCCGTAACAACTTACAACATACAAATCTTAATATATATAAATTACGTCGCACGTTGTTTGTCCGCGATGGACTCCTAAACTACTTAACCGATTTTGATCAAACTTCGTAACTATCTGTTATTTGATCTAACTTAAAAGATAGGGTAGGTTTTGTTTTAATTTATAACACAGCAACGCGTGGCCGAGTCAGCTAGTAGAATATACGATACAAAGTAACATAATCTTAATTTTTTTTCCTTATTTTCCCTTTAACCCCTCGTGGTATGCTAAATGCTTGTGATTACATTGTTCACGTGCGTGGTACATCGACGGAGATTGAACTGGGTCCGCTTGCTTGTGTTACAGCTGAACTGAATACTTAACCCTTTGAAGCCCAGCATTGTGTTAAATGCGTTATTTCTCTCTCTCTCTGTCGGGGAAAAAATATCATTCAATCAAAAAGAACCATTACCAAAGCCGTAATAAGGATTAAATCAGACCGCGCGCTATAGAGCATTATATAATGCTCGCGGATTTTAGGTATCGTTGTTGTGCGCATGATATTATGCTCTCGGGTTTTGTGGGGTTAAAGGAAAAGTTGTTGTTGTAGTACTGACTCTCATTATAATATCAAACTTGAGTCTGATCTCCTCGCAACACAAAAACCTTATCAATTCATAATAGAGTTAAACATAAGCAAAACAGATTAATTTTCACATCGTTTGTTAGAAAGTTTGGAAATAGTATGTTTGCTATCGTAAATATGCCTAGAGGCTTACTTACTGCAAAAAGATATCACTAAGTTAGATAATCCAAAATAATTAAAATAAAAAAATATTTATTAGAATATTATTTTTCTTCAATGTATGAAGGCAATACGCTATACCAATAGATACAGTAGGATCAGACTGAGAAGTATTTATTTCAGATATGTTTTCGCAAAAAGAGTTCTTAAATGGTTAATTTTGTTTTTAATATTTTTTTCATTTCTCCGGTATGATCTACATACGAAGTTATGTTAGCTTAATAAATATTATCTTTAACCTAAATGTTGTAAGGGTTTAGCTTTTATTATGTGAAGATAGGGTTTGATCTTTTAAAAGTTCTTTTTTTTACAAATGCAAAACATCTTTATTGTCTAATGAATTTTACATGGTGGTAAATATTATATTAGGCAGTATCACCAAGAATCCCGTTACGAAACCACAATTTTTACAATTAAAACTAAGCCTCGTTTATTTAATTAAAACAATTTGTTTAACATCCTAAAATATACATAGGTACGATATTGTACGCCCTTACCTAAGCTAAAATTTTGATTAAGTACAGACTTTGTTGAAGGCTATAGATAATCCGTGGGCTATTTCGTTGCGAATAGTCAATTAGTCCTTGAAACGTCGACTGCATACTTAATATGCGGAAACTTTTAAGTTCAGTACTGTTTTTTCTTGTCTCCGATTAAATTAAAAAGTGACATTTCTTTTAATTAGTTTACAAGTTTATTAATGTCGGTTTTATTTTGTTTCAGGATGTCATACACACAATTAGCACGCCACATGGCCAAGTACAAAGGATTGTGGTGTTCAAGAAAAATGGTGTCCAAGCAATGGTTGAATATCCTTTTCAATAGCAAATACATTATATTTATTAAGGTAAAACAGTGATTAGCTTTAAATAGTATGGATTTTTATGAAGTTTTTAAAACATGACTATCCACGTATCAAACATATTGTAAAATTTGACGTTTCGACTAAGTAAGAACATGGCCACAAACAACGCTTTTAAGACTCTTATCAATCAGAGCAATACGATTATGAGTCGACGTATAACTTTAATGTTATAACCAACTAGTGGATCTTAAAAAAGCAACTTCGCTTTTCATGTCTCGGGCAGAAGTCTTATCATACTTGAGATCTTACTTTTGCTTAGCTTTTAGATCATAGTGAATAGACGGGTAACTTGTTTCGTAAGCATGGAATTCCCTATAAATACTTTATATTCGTTCCTATTATAAGCATACTTTCTTCATATACTCGTAGATATTTTAATATCTGATTTGTTTGAGACTATATATTATAGTCGTTTAAACAAAAACGTTTTATGTACAAAGCTTTCATGGAAAATAGTAGGCTATAAAAAAGAAGTTGTGTGTTTTTTCACACAAACAGTGGGGTGTTAGCGACAGCGTTTCAAGAAAACAAATCATATACAAATATCATTGTAAAAGTGTTGAGGCGATTGAGAGGCGGAAATAATCATAAAAAGTAAAAATCATTCTGTTCTTAATCGTTCTCTTATAAATCGTTTATCAATCACGACGTTAAACAGATGTTATCCACCTATCAAATGTCAGGTATCCTGATGAGTAAACTTTGCAAACGAATTCATACTACCGCTATATCAATATAATTTAGACGTAATTGATCACTACGATTCCTAAATATAATAGCCTAAATTGAAAAGAAATGTGCAAATTGATTGAAAGATATTTTTCTTACGACGAAATTGTTAAAGCTGAAAATTTCTAGACTTAAATAAAATTTCTTATTGTATATTCCTAAAATTAAAACACAAAATTTTAATGTTTTCATATAGGGTTAGAACCAAAAATAAAAATAATTGAAAACGTTTATGCTACACAATGCAGTACTTTTCAGATCTTTGCACTTTATACATATGGAAAATCCAATCGCCAAAAAGCGCTGTGTTGCAAGCAGCAGTAATATATGCTGCCCCTCTAGACAAATGGGAAATTTTCTAAGCATTCGTTATAGGAAGTTTGACATTTATCAATAGGATAAAACACGGTGATATTGGAAAATTGGAATAGACGATTAAGTTACATGTCGCATTTTTATGTCAATTACATTAATTTTTTACATGGAATTGACAAACTTTCGGCTTGTAACTTCTTTTAACTCAGAGGTTAATGTTAGCGTTCAAACGAATATACCAAATGTTTGTCTTTGTGGACTGGAAAAAAGAATAAGCGAAGTCGATCCGCTCACCGCTCTCCGCCTACAGCGAAGCCTCGCCCGCTAGCCCCGTTAACGCGTTGTAAAAGTGTTCATAAATAAACTCACACACTTTAGGGCCACACCTCGATTCTGTGATGTGTTGAACTCTAGATTGATGTTATTATACCATTTTATTAAGAAATCGATATAAGATATAGAGTTATTTATAATGCTTAGAATAAATGCTTCTTATACATTTTACGGAAGATGTTTTTATAAATTATGACTGTTTTTGCTAAAGAAATAATGAACATTTGATTTAGATTCTTGCATTCATTTTTAGCTATGAAGAAAGACTCAAGTTTAATATTTTACAACTGCCTCGACAACATACAAAAGTTTAAAATAGTTTTCATTGAAAAAACCTTCAGGCCCTGTAGGCTTTGTCAGAATACCAGCTTTGTTGTACCGTTTCCAGTGAGCGACACAACACCACGTGTCTTATTTTAAAGTAGAGTAGTCTTATTTAAATTAGAGGATCTTAATTTAATTTTCTTTGGAAATAGATATCATCTATTAATTCTATTATTCTGTTGATCTTTTCGGAAAAATCGTAAGACCAATATAAAACTTATTCAATTCTATTTTAGATAATATAAAATTCGTTTTAAATTTTTGTTGTAAAACTTTTTTATGACTGCTATGTTGTACAAATATGCCCGAGGCGTCGTTTTTTGTTCCTCTTTTGTTGTTAAGATTAAACATAACAACATAAAGAATATAAGATATAATATGACAATGTATAAGTGTAGATAATATTATCTTAAAGGTTTAAAAGTTTTACCTAATTATGAATCTATTTAAAATGTACTAATAGAAATAATCATTAGACGTTGAGCTTCTTTCATTTTATCGCTGGTTTATATTTTATTGCTGGTTGGTAAGTGGTAGAGGTTGGGTGCATTGGTGGCAAACACTTGTGTGATAAATACGCTCTGCCTAATTTACTACTAACTAATACTATAACTAATACTAAAATTAAAATATTTAGATGACCTGCCGTACAATTTTAAATAATATATTAGCTCAATCAAAACGCATTGAAAATATTACTAAACATGCTACTTCAGCTATGTACATTGATTGACAAAATTATAAACTTAAAAAAGAAAATGAATTAAAAAAATTGAAATAATTTCAACAAAAGAAGAACAAAGATGTACAAAGCAAATGTTGCCTGGAAGACTGCATTTTTACGATAAGTCCTCTCATACTGTCCGTGTTTTGTTATTGGTCCTGTAGTCGTGACGTATTCGTGCAGTTACAATTTGAATTCTCTTTTCAAGCTCTTAGAGTTTACGAAATTGAAATTCATTGGCGTAGTTTTTAAAGTACTTACTTGAAATTGCAAATATAGAGTAAAAACCGTTGGTCGCTTTCTGGTGATGGAGGTACATTGAAGCATTGTTTATTTGCGCGTCTGTATTTGCATCAACAACCACCACGGTGTATTAGATCTGCTTAGTGGTGTATAACTCTTAATTCCTCTAATGTTTTCATCCTTGGGCTTTGTACCCCTGCAATAATGAATACAATGATGGACCCTTACCACCCAGACACGGTACCCTTAACACTCAGACACAATAAATTACAATTTACACAATTAACATTAAATAAGCGGCCAACTTCATCCTGCTGGTTTATTCCATGTCGTTTTTGCGGCCAACTTCAACACGATAATTTTGTGTCACAACTTCAACATGATAATTTTGTGTCACAGTGATGCGCGCGCATCTTAAAATTTCACTCTCATAATTTTTTCATAACGCGCCTAAAGAAGAATAACTTCAAAAACGTAATTTCAAAAACAAAGAACGCTTATGTAATAATAGTAGAAAAGGTTAAATCACAGTTATTCCTTCTTATTCCAATTTTGCCCATGATTGTATTTATTCGCTGCTGGCAGAAAACGCAGCTGCTACGGAAACACACTCAGATCGCATATTCCAATAAATAATACAGCAATTACGAATCGCAAAGATTTATATTTGTTTTCGTTTTGAATCAACAAGATGAGTTATATGGCACACGTGGACCATTCAAGCGAATCGTTTCATTCTGTGATGGCGATCATTTGTTTTTTTTTTTATATTCTACCCGTTTAGGCTTTGTAGAATTTATAGCTCAGGTATAAACGTAATGGCTGTGCTCCTATTACGCGAGACTACGTGTAATAATCAAATAGTAAATGGAACATTTTTGATGTTATATTTAATTTCATGTTTCATACAAACATAAAAGGGACTCTACTATTTATACCACTCAGCATTATTATCAGAAATATGTATATTACTTTTTATCGATGAAATAAGAAATGCATTCAGTGGACAAAAAATAAAAACAGTAATTTTAAATATTTTTTTATATGTATATAAAATACTGTTTTCTACTAATACACTTTGGAAACTTTGTTGTGGCAATTCAAAAGACTTTTTTTTTACAAAAAACATTTTATATTTCAAGTAATTATTTGTTCTTTTATTTGGTCTTATATTAACCGTTTTCGTTACATATAAACGTTATTTAGCAAGCGTAAATAATTATCCAAAGTTCGTTGCAGCTCCTCGCTAATTCTAGTTTTTTGCGGAACTAAGACATGGCAATTGATATACATATATGTATATTTAGATAGGCAAAAGTTTCTAAGGGTATCCTAACTGATTGCTTCGTCTTGAAAACGCGGGTTGAAGTTCGACGTTATTTATTTCACGGAAACATTGATTAAATAAGTAAAAAATATTAAAAAATAAAAGTTTTTGATAAATTCGTTTTTACAATTAGCTCTGGCTCTGACTGTTATTCAATTCAATATATTTTGAACGCAATAAACGTAAAAATGTGCGGGAGTGTTAAACATTGTTTTATTAAAAGATAACTATCAATAAATCTTGTACTCCATTTTAAATGAACGTGTACACAAATCTTTGACTGCCCCATTAATGTCTACACGTCTATCCATCAACTTACAACAATTTGTCGGGGTTTTTTTTTAATAAATACTAAACTTTATTTTTGGTATTAAAGCCGAAAAATCAGCTGAGATAATTTGGAATTTTAGTGTTTGATTGCTGTTCACTATACTCATCGAGCACATATCCCAATAGAGTGATAATATTGGGCTGTCCGCCTCCACAACTGATAAGTGATTTTGCACTTATAAATATTAACGCGAGCTCCCACTAAAACAGTACAAAACCAGTATTGGATCTGTGCGTACGTGTCTGCTTATTTCGAAATTTAATTTCAATTAAATAGTTACATAATGGCGTGCTGTTCTATTCGGTGGTGTGAAAAACTTGAAAAAAACTGCAGAACTTCAAATTATAAAACCGACGGAATAACCTTCCATTGGTAAGTTATAGTTAAAAATTACTTTTTATAAAAATATGTCAGGGCTCAAGTTAAACTGGACAATCAAAGTGAAATGGTTGACACACGTGTTCAGGTGTCTATGCGTCCTGCTTCCACATAACACAATTTCCCATTACGCCATCTCTTTCTAGTCTACGCTCTCATCACTAGTGCTGCATTCAAAAGATCAAGGGGTGAATCGATAAATGACATTATTGTAGCTTATTACATATTTTATTCAAACATAAAAGTAATTTTGAAATTGTAAAATTTGCATTAATAATCTAATTGATAGTGTTCTGCATTATCGAATATATAAATCTTGATCGATTATACCGATATATTAGGTATCTAGTGTAGTTGAAATAAACGGTTGAACGGATTTAATACTTTTTCAATAAATAGGTTTGTAACAAAGAAATTGTTTTTTTTTATTAGTTTTCTTAGCAATAGAAAGACATGATGAGAAACAAGCAGTAAACCAATGAATGGTTAATTGATTATTTCATCTTTACTTTTAATACAACTAAATAAATGTAATTTGATAATTGGTTTGGTTCTTGTTGAGGTGCAATTCAGCGGTTAATATCTTCTTATTTGATCACTAGCAGCATTTATAAGCATTTATTTCCATAAGAGAACACGTTTGTATTATTCACTATTGCTATAATTACTGATGCATTGGCTATCGATATCGATAAACCTTAGATACTTGGGCACTACCACATCTCTAGAGTGTTAGTTGACCTTAGGATAGCCAATCGGAGCGCAGTGTGAAAAGCGGCGAATTAGCGGAATTGTTTTCAAACAAAATAATTGTCATTTCTGCTCTATTGGGGTATGTGCTCGATGACTATACTTTACAAGATTAAACTTGAATTACAGACCTGCGAATGGTAGTTAAATACAAACCTAAGATCTATTAGTAAATAAGTATTGCTATGTAGGTCGCAAGTTCTTTTGAAGCGTCCAAAACTTTTTAATTAGGTTGTTTTTTAACCGACTATGAGAAATCTTAATTAAAACATGTAGTATTAGCAAAAATGGACACTAAATTTATATATGTAAATCGTATATTATAAATATAAATCGTAGTGAAACTAAGGCAGGCAACTTCCCGCAGGTAAAGAAATCCATTTCCTTCCCCGTGGTTCGCGGAATCTTCAAACAAAATTTCATCAAAGTCGGTTCAGCTGTTTCGCCGTGAAAACGTAACAGACTGAGAGACTGGCAGAGTTACTTTCGCATTTATAATATTAGTGTAATATTTTTTTTTTTCTCTAGCTGTTTGATGCATTGCCAAGGTTGAACGTTCGTTGAACCGCTGCGAATATATACGCTTCTACCATAAATTATATAAAATAGGGTTGCCGAAGTTGTGACGAACAAATATTTCATTATTTTTTAAATTAGAATTTAAGTAATATCTGTAGTTAATGAATCGGTAGCAACTTAAAATATTTTTGAGAAGACACGCACATGTATAATTGAATAACGTAAAAAGCTCTACTTTACCCTCTAGGCACAAATTATACAATAATACGATACCTATAGTATCACTGTTATAGCTTTTATCGATAGCTATTACAAATATGTAAATTTAGATATCGGGTGAGGTTAGTAGCCTTCTAGTTCGGGCTTCAAGAACTATTTTACCAAAAAGTATTTCTTAATTACCAGAGATATTTCTAGTAGACAAAAAGATTTAGCTAAAGCTTAGCTATTAAATAATTACGTGCGCCAACCCTAACGAACGTGTTTAAATCATTCAGTACGTGACGTAGAGAACTCGCCTTGATTTAGAGCGGGAGTTTCGTTTCGATTCGTCATTTGTTGTTTTGATGCGTTTTGTTCGCGTTTTGTCTCGGTCAACTAGGAGTTGTGTGCGTTATATGGATGATTCATTATCTTTTATTTTTAATATGAAAAGTACTATCACTATAGCTCTTCTTAGTGGCGTATAAATGTGGACGATAAATAAAATACGATGCTGTCGTAATATAGTCAATAAATTAGCTCATCGCCGCAAAGTTGCCTGTCTGTCTTTTACAGACTGTTCTTTGGAGAGTGTGCTCAAGAGCTTCATTTGCTCATACCGCCATCTCCTTTTTTCCATCGAACACGAGATACACTACAGGCTACCACCCTTTCTTGGTTGCTAGTCCTACCTGTCTCACCGAGCGCTTTTCAACATTCTTCATAATGCGCACAGCAAAGGAGTGAAACTCCCTCCCTGCGTCTGTATTTCCGAGAGCTTATAACCCGTCCATTTTCAAAGCCAGGGTTAATAGGCACCTTCTGGGTTAGCTCGTTCCATCGTGGATTCTGTCTTGGCCCCCGGGCTTCATTGGGATTAAGAGCTAACCCATCCAAAATAAAAAAAAATCAGACTACTTACACTAATTATTTAATAGCAAACTAAGCAGAGCTGATATTATATTTTAGGGATGGTCCGTATTTACGCGACCAGGTTTTAAAACCAGGTTTCTGCTTCAAAGTGCGTAAACCAGGTTTCAGACCCTAAATACTTGCAATAATACCTTCAAGGTATATTTACTCGGACGTACGCGAACCGAGTCTTGGTTGGACTGACGTACTGGGTATAAAAATACAATAACTAGAAAATTGAGATTTACTCACATGATTTTAAGGAACATAATCGCAAAAGCAAAGATAAACTTAGAAAACCTTGCAAGTATTTTTTTTTGTCAAATACATTGTAATCATTATTTTGGATACAAATAAGGATTAATTTCCAACAAAATACTTTGAAAGTATTTTACTCTAGCCCGCGAGTCTAGCTCGTTCGAGTCGGCGGGCTTGCTCGGGGCAGCGTCGTGTGTAATCGGCAAGCCACCGCGTGAGCAAGATAGGTAACGTTATCCCTCTTGTTATTTTGTTCGTTCGTTAACTGAATCTAGTCCTTAAATCATTCTCGATAATGAACCCATATTAGTGCATTATATGACTCTTTTAAACTCCTAATGCGCGCGAAATGTTACTTTACAACAACAATATGCTGATGTTGCTCGCGTATCTGAGCCATTCTACTGCTACTTGAATAAAGTTCATTATTGCGCGTTCAATGTAAATTATTAAACTTGTATAAATATTTTCAAATAATAATATTCTGGCTCGTCCGCGCGTTGCTATCTATCTTTTTTGTTATATTTTGATTTGGTTATGTTGAGTTGACTTTGACTTAATTAATTACTTACTAAATATAGAAATAAATTTCAATAAAAATACATTGGTACAGTGCATATAGAAAAAAATATACAAAATAAAAAACAATTAGGTACAGTGCACTGCGTGTGCTATAATGTCAATAAAAAAAATGTTATACTACAAGTAGGAAAGAAAGGCTTTGTTTCATTTTTTATTTTTCTTTATTACGGGTAGAGCGATCGCCTAAAGTAATAAAAGTTCTGAGTTCGATTCCCGGCATCTACGTGGAGCTATTTTTATTTGTTTCTTTATTTCAATAATTATTTAACTGATCGAGTTAACTTACCTCACCACCCATTGTACTGCCGATAATATAGGTACATCAATTAATTTATAAAAATAGCCTGAATAAAATTGTTTTAGCTGTCGCAAATTATGGCCTACAAATCAAACAACTCATAATAAAATATATAAAAAATTAATTTATAGTTCATTAAACTTATTATTCCGCACGTGGGTCGTTCTTCTTTTTTACCGACAATGAAACGACGTTTTTCTATTTTTTTGGTTTTTGAACTATCCATAATTGTGGTTTCTGTGTGGAATTTAGAAGAAATTGCATCTGTGTTGTCATTAGGATTAATTAAAGTTTCCTTTGCGGCAAATATTAATTCTTCTTTAATGTTGGTTTTAAAAAAAAAATATGTGACAGAGTGGCCTTTTTCTGTGGAGACCACATTTCGGCTTACCACTCTGTCACAGTATTCAACGGAAAACAAACGAAAAAATATGTTGGTTGGAGAAAATGAAAAATTACATAATATTATTAGATAAGAAAAATATGGACGTTTATTCGAACCGAATTAAAAAACCTTAAATATCAATTCTCCAACGAGATGCCATAATAAGACGAAGGACAGACCATTGTCGGTAAAAAAGAAGAACGACCCACGTACGATTATGTTTCATATTTCAACGTCGTTATAGTCTATATTCTCGTGAAGTGACAAAAATACTTGCAAGTATTTTGAGACCTGGTTTTTGGCGCTGGTATTTAGTACCTTACGTACCAGGTAGCCCTGGTATTGAAATTTGCAAGTACGACTCATGCCTATTATATTTGACAAATACACAAATTATAATGTATAAATAACTACTAGCTTTCCGCCCGCGGCTTCGCCCGCGTGGAATTCGGTTATATTGCGGTATAAAGCACAACTATAAGAAAACTTCTCATTCCCACGGAAAAATCTAAGAAGCGCGATGTAACGCTGGATACAAAATTCATATAATTCACTCCACTTCTTACGTATCTTAAAAAAACACTTCGTTACCACGTTTTAAAAAACACCCAGCGCCATCTTTCGCATACCTCTAGAACTAAATAGCGTAACTAATACTTATACCAATTAGTAATTCGTTGACTTTAGTGATTTCAGGATAAGTAGATGTAAAAAAAACAATTTAGACGATAAAAAAATTGTACGTCATCCCCCGAGAATTCCTCATTTTCGAGGATTCATTTTCGTATCATTTAGCTTCAAAATTTACATGTTCATATTCGTTTGCAACATATAAGTAGATGTAAAAAAACAGTTTAGACGATAAAACAAATTGTACGTCATCCCTCGGGAATTCCTCATTTTCGGGGATTCATTATCGTATCATTTAGCTTCTAAATTTACATGTTTATATTCGTTTGCAATATTTTACGTTATTTCAAACGACATACAGCGCCATCTACAATCCATCCATCAAGCAAAAAATATATTTTTGTTTTTCCTCGGGAATATCATTTTTTTCCAGGATAAAAAGTATCCTATTATTTAATCCGGACTTTTATCTTTACGTCTGCAAAATTTCAAAGCAATCGGTTCAGTAGTTACGGCGTGAAAGCGGAACAAACAAACAAACAAACAAACAAACAAACTCACTTTCCGATTTATAATATTAGTAAGGATGATTCGGAAACAAATGCTTTTGCGTATCATACAAAAATTCGAGGTTTCGAGTCTAAGCAGTTGGTGCAGTAGGCAGGCTAGGTCAGTACCAAAAGGTCGTCCAATTATGTATACGTACATTTTATATCTATAGCGAACCTAACGTATTGGCAAAAAAAAAAAGACCTTAATGATAAAAAACGCTTTATGACATTAGCAATTTCGAAACGCGCAGTACGGTTTTATAAGTATGAATTTTAAGTCGCAACTCCCCTAAATTGGGACAGATTCTCTTATGTTACTAAAAATAAGATAAAGATAAAATGATTTTTATTCTAAGCAGATTATTACAATGCGTTAAGTAAAAGTCAACAAGTACGCCATAACTTCGTAAGTCCTACGGCGGATGTAGGGTTGAAAATGGCGTAAAAAAAACAAAATTACGTTTTCTTGTTTGCGTCTTTGCAACTTGGGTCTTTGCAGGGAAATATATGCAAATATCGTAAAAATAATATAGCTTTGCCAGTAAATTTCCAATACACATGTAATACTTGTTTCAAATAGTGTATTTTTTGTTCTTAACATTCAAAAGGAAACCCTACACTTACAGCGTTAAAAATTTTGATAGTTAACAAGGCTTCGGTGACTCAATCGAGAGGACAGTGAACTAGACAAAGGTTGCAGGTTCGAGTCCCGCCCGAAAATAACTTGTTCGCAGAGTCCATTTTTTCTAGTATAATTCTATATAAGTAAATTATCATATAGTTAGCATTGAAACTGTAACTGTAATATAAAAAATCATAAATCAAATCTATGTCTCGGTTAAAAAAGAATTGGTATAAATAATTTAAAAAAAGACAAGTAGTTTACAATCTAATGTCATCACTGGCATCGTCGTAAGCTTCATCCGTTTCATGTTTTTTTTTATTCGTATGGCTAGTTTACGGATTCTAGTATTCAAACATTTATCAAATCAGTAGATCACTGACGACTAATGACTAGTAAAAATATAAATGTTAATAAAATATGACAGATCTGAATATGACAGATAAAATATGAAGAATTATACAAGATGCTAAAAATACAACATGTAATAAAAATAAATTTGCAAAAGCTTTGTCCAAGGATCCGTGAGGAGAATTTCTATATTTTATTGAACAACACAGGGTCGTTCGAAAGATATTATTTTTGTAAAGAGCCCTAAGAAATTCGGCAAGGACAAGTTTTTTCTGACTTTAATTACGTGTTAATTATTACATAATAAAGACAATGAAATTATAATTTGAAGTCTTAAAAGATAACTTCGATAAAAACGAATCAAATTTTAGGGTCTTCTAAAAACAAAAGTATGAGATATATCTTCTTTATTTAATAAATTTTCGATTTTCTCTTCTCACTCAAGGGAAATTTATAGCGAAACGACATTTTTTCGTCACAAAGGCGCTGAATTTATTCAAAACAAAGAACAAGTTTGTTTTTAATTTCTTACTTTTTGAGGATCGCGTAATAAAGTTACATAAAGTATGTCATCCCCCTATCGAAATTATTTATGACAATGCGTCCTAAGAAGACGCTATTTTGACAGCATGAAGCGAAATATTGTTTATGGCAATAAGATAAAGTTTCGATTCGTAAACCTTCCTTTATGTAATTTTTGAAGTTCGTTAGCAGAGTAGTCATGGAGATTAAGCCTCTTTCGCAAAGTCCGGTTATGGGATGGTTGATTAAAATAATATTATTTCGAGTTCTGGAAGACGTAGCGTCATGTCGCTGCAGTCATGATTGCGCACCCGATTGCATACAGCAGCACCGTATTGTAGTTTTTCATATGGAGCAGTGAGGGATATTGGGCCACATGGTTCTTCAATTCTTCTTCTTCGGAATCGGAGAAATTTATTTGTTGAGAAATATTTCTCAAAGCGCCAGTGACACTACTGATCTGAGGTCGGGCGATAGTGTCAACTGCCGTTCGGCTCGTAGTCTGGCGCCTATTTGCTTTCTGTAGTCGACTACAAACTCATATGTTAAGCCGTTCGTCGCGGGTGAATCTGCAGTCGTCAGCACCCACGATGTGAATTCCATTCGTGTCTTTTTAAAGCCCATTGTCTCACAGTGTTTTCATCCATAGAAAAGGCATGTGCCCTAGCAATGAGCATTTTATAGAATCATTATGATGGATCTCCAAAGAGCTCTTGGTTATTCCCTACTGTTCCACTTTGATATTTGACAAAGTCCATCGATTAATTTATTTAAATTAGTTAAGAGTTTGGACGGAGATATGGGGTGGTTCGTTATATAGGATGGTGGTTGAAACGTTATTAGATTTCCTTACATTTTCATTTTAGGATTTATATTAATATTGTCTTAGTAGGTTTTTTTACTTACAAGTTCTCGAACTAGAGCAATCAATTCATTTGCCGTTCAAAGATATCCTGCGTATTCGGTGAACATTTTTTTTTATAAATATTCTTTTATTGAAAGTAAGAGCATATTCAATAGTCTGGAAGAATTAATATCGAATTTTAATAAAAAAGCTTACTTGTAACTTTTATCAGAAAAAACAGAGAGATAGCCAAAGATTAAATCCCAGATTCGACTCCAATATTATACTCAAATGGAATTGCTTTTATCACTATTTGAATAATAAGCTGATTCTTGTATTGGTCTTAATTTAATGCCTTATTCCCTATAAGTAGAGAATGTTGTAATTTAATTATATGTAGTCAATCCGGTTATCTTCAGACAGGGCTTTTTTGGCTCACAATATTATTTGTGTTTTTATTCATTCATTTATTGTCAAATTAATGATTGTCTGGCCGACATTGGTAAAAAGTGTTGCAAAACCTTGGGCATAGTAATTATATGTTCTTTGAAAAATCAAGTCAATAATTCTGTAAGTTAATACCATAATGTTATTTAAATATTTTAATTATTCAGTGTTCCACAGACTTTTTGTGTTTTGTGTTCAGTATATTTTAGAGAAACACCATATTGGTGAGAATTTAATTCCAAGTTAATGCGAAAGTAAATTTGTTTGTCACACTTTTACTACTAAACTATTCAACCGAACATCAGCAAAATTTTGCATACACGTTGTCAAATCAAGGGTACACAAAACGACCTTTGATTTTTCACAGAGCAGGGGGAAAATTATAGTAAGGATAAAAAGGGTCTCAATGCTGGTGTAGGCAGTTAACTAATTCGCGAGAATGAATTTGGCAATGTATTCTTTGACGAAAAATTCAATGCCTCCACCGAACTCTCGTGTAATAACGTCTAAATAGCTGACATTAATCCATTTCTGATAGGGTATCTCGAACCATTGTCTGCTAACGGTTTAAGCATTAAACTTCAGATGTCTGTGAACGATAGTGTTATTATAATGAAAAGTAGCATCGTTTGAGGCGTTTGCCAGCAAAAACGATGAATAAGAGACTTTCCTTGAAATAAAGACATTAGACTCTTTTGCCCGAATAACTTATCGGCTTGCGTATTATCTCGGATTATCAACATTTCGTCATCGTCACGAGCCTATTAATGTCCTCACTGGTGGGGAATGGTATGAATAAAAATACTGTAAGAAGAGAGGGCCGTGATCCACCAAGCGGAAACATGGGGCTGAAACTGGCAGCAGAAAAACAGCAGCTTTTTGCAACGACCAAATTTTCTAGAACTTTTTGGAGACATTTCAACATGTATAATTTAGTAGGTATTCAAGAGGGCTTGAATAGCGGAATAATTGAATGCGGAAACGTAAACTTTATGAATGGTGATGGTAACGACTGCAGACGATAAATTTTTGATCTTCGACCTGATCAACAGCTTTTGTGAAACTTGCTAACCTCCGCTATTGAAAGCTGATTTCTCTGACCACTACACCACCGAGTTCCTTATCATTACTATGAAGAACTTCGCCTCACCTAACTTACGTTTTCTGTTTAACGTAATACAGTATTATAAATGAAACACAAGTTGCTTTTTTGGTGACAAACAGTGAACTGTATTATAAAATGATCGATCATACATCAGGAAAATGAATGGAAAAGGTTAGAGAAAAAACATTCTCATTCACAAGATACATTGCTCATAGATAATTGACTTGAGGATTAACAAGTTCTCAATAGATGGAGTTAGTATTTTCATTTAATGCATTAAACTATAAATTTTAATATAAAGCTTTGAAGATCTATCTTGTCAGGACGTATTGGTTTAATTACTTCTTTTTGTAAAAAAGGTGAGGGTGATTTTATAAATACTGGGATTTATAAAAAGGTGGGGGATTATCTCTGGTACCAAAGTCTAAATGAAAAAATTCTTATATCATTTCATAAATACATTATTCCAGATGAACATATAGCATGTATCGCGTGGGTTAAAACGAAGGTGTGAGTCGGGGTGGCCCGTTATGTTTTATCAGTACCGATATTTGACTCAATGTGTACATTGCGTCGGTAATTGAATCATTATCATTTCATTTCTAAGATAGTCGTTCCTAAGTGTACGAAAGCAATCTACCATTTGGACACTACGTAATGAGCGATTCTACTGGTCAATCATTATTCTATTGTGATTTTAAAACTATTTATTATAATCAAAATTGCACCTTAACTCGTCGTCACAAGTTCGAGAGTGTGGAGTCGGCGACGCGCGCGAAGGAAGCGCTGCACGGCTGCGACATATACTCCGGATGCTGTACACTCAAAATTGAATTCGCCAAGGTAAGTGGTTTCAATATAGGTATGTACTCAACACAGCACGTTGAGTGTGACATGTCCACGCATTCGTTACCTTCGCATAATATTTTGGTTCTAATCATAAGGAAATAAAAAAAATCGTGTGTTAAAATGTTGCAATTGATGTGCTGTTTACTGTACGTATATTTTAATAACGTCGTCCATTTTGTTACATAAATAATATATTCTATATATAATGTTGAAAATATGTGTCATACAAAAGTTATTACTTGATAATTAATTTATTCCTTGTGGTAATTCTACTATGATAAAACTAAATTAAAACTAATCTTTTTCTAGCTTCCCTTAACGTCTTTGAATTTGTTTGTATGCGTTATTTTTTACATTGACGGATTCAACTGGCAGGTCTAATTTATACAACAAGAAAGCGTATCCTTCCGCCAAAGATAACACACGTTGAACAAGAAAGTTAAATGTTTTGCACGTATTCGAGTTCATTTTTAGGGATCGAAATATATTTTACAGTGTAAAGTGTTCAAGTGAATTGCAGAAAATGAACTAGAATTCTGCGGACCGAATTGTATAGAACTGTGGATTGAAACGATATTGTGTGGTAGATTGCAAACGATATATTTCAGAAGGCATTCGGTAAAACACTCCTTTGTCAGCTGAATAAAATGTATCTTGTGATATTTTTTGTACAAAATGAAACCTAAGCAAATTACTGCAATAAGTATTGTTGTGACAATACACAATTTTAGCAAACTACGTATACTTACTTCATGCTGTTTTTTTTTCTTTTTAAATTTTATGTGGTGGTCTAGTAAGTTTTGAGACAATTAATTAAGATATTTTGGTTTGTTTTATTATCAATCGAGTGATTGTATTTAATATTAAAGAACCAACAAACAAAAAGCTTACCAATTAATTCTATAGTATCAGTTCCTCAGTATAATAGCGGCTAAATACACGTCTTATAACGATTTGACTAAATATCAATATTTTTTTAGAGGGAGTAGAAGATTAATAAACTCTGTTGTTCTATTGATTAAAATCTTGATCTTGATCATCCTTATTCTGGTTTTGTTCAAGATGCTTTTATTTTATCTAGAATCTAAGAATTTTCCTACTGTTAGAAAATAAAATTAACGTTGTGTTATGTTCTAAAGTCTGTACTGGTTCTAATTCATTATTATTATATAATTCGCTTTGTTGTTATGTTTTTTTATTATTTACGGATAAAATGGTAATTTTCTTTTAATAAAAATTGTGATAATACAAAACAGATTGAAGAATAAATAGAAAACACGAGTAGGTGTCAAATAAAATACTTATTGCTTGTCACGCGAAAAATAGACCTTTTGTCGCCGAGCTTTTGTGCGTTGAAAGCGAACTAAAAAAAGAAATCTCTTGCGCTCATATATCGCTAAAACATTAATCATTTTGATCGCGAAAGCAATTTGGTATTGTGATGCTGAGAACATGGTACGTTGCTTTTTTTTATACAGCGTGGTATGCAAACAAGCAGACGGCCGCCCGATGGCAAGGGCAAGCGTATTGCAGCATATACGAACCTTATATTACTTAATAGGAGTATTAATGTACACGGATAACTCTGGCACTTATTAATTATTTAAGCACTAGCCGTCACCTGCTCATCGAAACGGGCGGGTTGGACTGACATCTTCAGTTTTGTTATTTAACTTTTCACGTTCTTATTTTGACGTGTAATAATTAGTGAAACCGTTACCATAGCAACGCACCGAATAAACTGACAATATAGTAACAAACACACACAAAGTATTGTCATAATATAATTAGGATAACATAGGCATACCCCTACATAAATTCTTGATACTTGGGATGACTTTAATAAGAAGTTGGCATGTCATTTGAAACATTCTATCCACTATTCTATTTCATTCTAAATAAATATAACTACGTCTTTATAACGACAAATTGGCATCTGGAAACTTTATAACCCTCACCAAGATAGGTTCATTTTTCTACATTATTCTGACCACAGATCATATCCAAAACCTCTCTGATATTGCGTGTCTGAGATCTTCTTCATCAACGTTTCTTTGAGTAATATTAACAATGCGATAAGAACGTTATAAACATTTTCTTTATCGCCTCGTGGTAAACGAAATGCTTGTGTTGCGGGATCCATGTTCGTAGTACATCAGCAAGGATTAAACTCGGTTCGCTGGTTTTAAACCTGTCATTTAAATTTTTTGTCATTATTATGTGGATGGTATAATGGAATATATTTTATATATTAAAATATCGTGTCACGATCGGGATAAACCCTGAAACTACTGAACCGATTTTGATCAAATTTCGTAACTATCTGTTATTTGATCTAACTTAAAGGATAGGATAGTTTTCATTATAAATTGTAACACAACATCGCGTAGCCGGTTCAGCTAGTCTATATATATATATATATATATATATATAAAAATTACATGTCACAGTGTTTGACCGTCAAGAACTTCGAAACTACTCAACCGATTTTGATATCTTTTTTTTTCATTTTGCTCGATTTGTTCCAACTTAGGACATAGGATAGGTTTCATACTAATTATCACCAAAAAAATTTTTATGCTAATCATAATAACTACGCATGGCCGGTTCAGCTAGTAATTTTATAAAAAGGCTTAACTATTGAAAAAAAGAAAAACTACTGGTATGAAAAATACACGTCCTACATAGCACGTCCACTACCTGTCGTAGGTAGCAATTTTGTAAGGGTCTTCGTGAATTCGATTCCGCGACTCAATAAAGATTAACCTTATGATTCACTTCCAGCAAAAGATATACATTTTACCGTATCAGAATAATCCGATAATATATCAATGGCTAATCTAATGATACTTGCTCCTATGCTAATAAAGAAAAGAACAAACGAGGCACTTGTTATATACTTGCACTGTCAGGTGTACAAATATACATAAACCTGACTTTGGTCAGGAATACTTTGAGCAAAGCTCGTATACCACGCTCTTTCAATTTATTGCGTTTCATATATCACTCTCCTTCACCGTGAAGTTGATATATGTATTTTATGACCATGAGTACAGGCTGATAGCAGTGGAAACCTTAATAGAATATCATAGATGCTGGGGATACCATAACCAAACACATAAACACATTTGGGGTGCTGTTTGCTGGGTGCTAATGACTGCAGATGCAGCTGGAACGAATGAACGAACGAAAAACTTCCGAAGTACGGAGGAGCTCGATATAGTAAATTTGTGGTCACCCATCTGATTACTGACCCGTATGACAGTGCCTTAACCCGCAAACTCGAACGCGCTAGCTACTGCGTCATAAAGAATGTTTATACACATTTGAGAAAAAGTTGTGGTGTGATGTTGGTATTGCATTTTTTGAAATTCCAATAGTTAATTTAATCCAAGATTTATCTTAGGAGCTGATACAGAATAGAAATATCTTCTAAACACAGCTTCTGAACAAGTTCGCTAATTTACTCAGACATCCAATAAAATTGCCGTACTGTGCAGAAATTATATCTTAGTCCGTCGCAGAATATAAAAATCACGTGTGTAAATCAAGGTCACTGTAGTCTAATAATTATTCTTAAATCACACCGAAGATTACTTTGGAATCGCTTTGATCGCTGTTCAATAGTAGAACTATGAGTTTACGCGGTCGCTTTATATGCTTAGCTTTTTATGTTTATGGCAACCAAGACCACGCTGTCGTTGAAGTCCCATGATCACCGCGTCGAGTCCACATAAACCTTCACGCAGGTTCCCGATCTGTCTGACTCTTGCCTGCGCTGCACCGTACGCGTTTACGATCTATTTCTCACTTAGGCTACTCACATATACGTACGTGTCTTTCGACCTATTCTTTTACAACGGTCTATTTGCTTCTCTTTCGTTCAAACCTCTATGAAAATTTAATCCTGACGTTTCGATTTCGTTTCACAGGATGACTAAGCAATCAAATATAAATTATGCGCAAACAACCCTAAATAAGTTGTTGTATTTAAATCGTACTAACATTTTTTTTTTATTTATGTAACGTTATTTTTGATTATGTAAGTCATTTCTTATGATTTTATTATCGCTTAGCTTTGCTACTGGACGCAGTCGTGGAGCTGCTGACCCGTGGAGATCGATTATGCCATTGATCCCAACATAATACCTCCCCCAATATTCCTTGTCACATACAAGAGTCATAATAAAGGCGGCCATTTTGTATTCTTTTTCTTCCTCGGAGTTGTGTTGCATTTTAAGGGTAACTGGGAATGAAAGAGGATAATACCATTATTGTGATAGAAAGCCTTGGCTCTGGAGAATAGTAAATAGATTGTGAAAATTTTTATTTAAAAGCTTTTGATATGAAATACTTAACTGTACATGTAAATGTGAATAAGAATATAATGCTTTGATAATAAAATAATTTATAAAAAAGAAGTCTAATCTTATGAAGTGATAATAACAAATAATGACTTTATGAATAAAACACTCGGCGACACAAAATTGCATCACTTAAATATATTTTTCAGACCTATTTTTCCTTAATTAATTAATTAGTATTATTTAACTATGATATATGAATAGAAAGGTCATTATTTTTTTTTTCAGAAACAAAATTCATTATGTTTCTGCAGATCAGGTATTAATAAAAAAACCAAATGTTGAAGAAGTCAAAAAATCGTTTTTATTTCAACCACAAAAAATTAAACAAAAATAAATACAATTATATAAATAGCCTAAACTTAATCTAAAACCTAGTGTTACCCCCATTATCCTAATGACGGCTTCCATCCATTTCTTCATAGATCTAATCAATGTGATAATGATTTCCTGTAGGATACGATCCCATTCTTCCAAGGAGGCATCTTGAAACTCTTGTAGGGTGGTTGAAGAAGGGTCACGTGCCCGAACCCGTCGTTTCAGGTCGTCCCAAAGATGCTCTATCGGGTTCAGATCTGGACTTTGGCCATCGTATAACAGTGATTCCAACCTCTTGCAGGTAGTTACTAAAATTATCGCGGTGTGCGAGCGAGAATTGTCGTGAATTAGAGTGAACCCATGGCCGACAAAACCGGCATAATGGACCACGTGCTCTTTCAGAATCTTTGTGATGAACCGATGAGCAGGTAAAGAGCCTTGCCCGCCAGCGCCTCCAGTGCAGGAAACGCATACAAGGTCGGTTTTTCATCGATTGACATACCATCCCAAAACATGCACGAGCCGCCTCCGTATTCAACCGTCTGTTCAATACAAGCTTGTGCAAAACGTCCCCCCTATCTTTTGTATACTCTTCTACGCCTGTCGTTGCAATAGAGACATATTCTTGTCGCATCTGAGAAGAGAACAGTCCTTCACTGCTCTATTGTCCAGTGAATGTGAGTAGTAAGTCTCTTCATTTTGTGCAGTCAATATCGGACCAGTAGCAGCTCTGTGGGCCGCGATTTTCTTTTCTCGCAACCTTCTTCTTATAGTGGAGCCACTTACTGTTGCCCCTCGAGCTGAGCGGAACTGCTGTTGAAGCGAACCGATTCCGCAATGATGAAGAGACGATAAAGTGATCGTCTCTTTCAGAGGTACGTCGTTATGGTCCAGATCTGCGCTTCCTGATGTAGCCTCCAGTTTCCACGAATCTCTGGCGTACTCGACGGACCGAGAAACGGCTTAAATTCAGCTGCAAACTGCCGCATCCCTGATTACAGTAGCCCGATCACTTGAGCAGCTTCTCCAGGAGTAGTATCTATTGAGCAGCCGTTTTAAAGCCTTTCAAGTTAGCGCAATTAGCAGGGTGCTGAGCCAGTAATCACTTTGACGTCCCGTATTCAAGAGTACTGATTTATTAATTAGCTCAAATGACTGTTCAATTAAAGGTAATTAAATATATTTTAACTAGGTACCAAATTGTATTACATTTCTTTTATACCTATAGTAAGAGCTATTAATGATTCAAACCGATTTATGAAAAGGTGCGCTTTTTGTGACGCCGAGTGTAGGTACATATTTTTATTTAAAAAATTCTTTTTTTTAATTATACGTGTCATTTTTTATAGATAAAAATAAATCTATATCTATTAGACAATGGAACCAGGAATCTCGGTATTCTCGGTACTATTGAACAAATTTAGAAAAAAAAATGATTACAACACATTAAATGTTTTAGGTTCATAAGCGTAAAAGCATTAATAAATACGCACTATTGTTAGGTTAACAATTATTGTTATTTTTTAAAGTTATGTGTGTATTACAAACTACAAACAACATGGAAAATGAAAAAGTTATGGGATGAACTTATGGGATTTTTAATGAATCAGTCTTTCTTTATGATCTGTAACATCACTGTCAAATTATTTTGGTTTTTCTTGTAGATAGTAAGAGTGTTAAAATATGATAGTATATAAAAATGAGATTAGTAATATAAAGTGATGAAAAACTTCTTTCCTTCACACTTGTGAGATGTCTAGTCAGAAGATATTAATATGCCATAGATAAATAATGACCTCGATTGCCACCTTTTCCAAATGTCATCGCCTCTTTTATCTTGATACATTGAATTCACAGGGTTCAATGTTACAGAACATTTACAAAATCAACAACTGTTACTTTGAATCAATTAACGATAACTTTATTTATAACAAGATTGACTTTGAAACGCTTTTAAAAGTAGACAGGTATTAGTTACCTTTATTATACCTAATTAAGCATTAGTTACTCTATAAGTACTTATTGCCATTAAATCAATACAGTTAATACTAAAATATCAACCAATCTAGATAATTAAACCAATATGTTAATTGAAAATAGTAGCCATGTAGGTAGTTAGGTATTTGCGCGCGATATTAGATTTTGCGTCAGATAATACTGAGTGGTCCTTAAGAAAATTTACCTCTAATTACATATAGATCACGTCTAAAACACAAACTTGTTATGAGTTTTTGAGCCAAACGTATTTTTTATTTACTTTACAAACAGGACGAGAGGCGGACAGTTATCCGCGATATTGACAACTTATGACAAGTGAGTTTTTCGCTCAGAGCGCGCGTTTGTACCAACTGTCAGTTGAGTCGTTTTATTGTATTGCATTGAGTTATTACTAATTCCGTTACTTGTGTCATTTTTTATTTTATCAAGAACCAGGAATGTTGGTTCTTATATAATGGCACCGGTGCCGGGAATCCCTGGCAAATGTAGAACCGGGAATCCCAGGAGCATGCTTTAGTCGCGACAGGCAAAAATATCCTGTCTTTGATACTATTGTACCATAATATTCTTATATTGACGTGTTCACGACTAGTGTGCGTGCTTGCACAGACTCTGTTTAACATAGACTGTGTCGTGTCTGTCACGTTTCAGTTCAAAACGTACCAGTGTAAATTTAGTTATTCAATGAGAAGATTAATATTCTAGACCTCATTTTGCCTGTCGCTGCTTACGCGTTTTGGATATAGATTCGGAGGCATAATTATAGAATTTGAAAACAATTTGGAGCCGTCTGTTTTGAGGATTTCATTATAAAGATCTTAAAGTTAACACACTGAGCCGCATTCAATAATTCTTCTTGTTAGGAGAATGGTAAGAAAATTGAGGGGAAAGGAATTGCGCCATGGATAGGAATATGTACCTGCTGACGCAAATGTACCTACATTAGCGGCAGCAAGATTTGCCACCCGTTCTAAATAAAGCATTGTTACTTTATTAATGATAAACATAAATTACTAGAACAGTGGTATTCGTAAAAGTACTTAATATTTGTCGTCATTTTTGTTTTTATATAATACTAGCTGACCTGGCCACGCGTTGCTGTGTTATAAATTATAATAAAACCTATCCTATCTTTTATGTTAGATCAAATAACAGATAGTTACGAAGTTTGATCAAAGTCGGTTTAGTAGTTTAGGAGTCCATCGCAGACAAACAACGTGACACGTAATTTATATATATTAAGATAGTAACTAATATGCATGATCTTAGCAACAATTCATAATCCAGTATCCACTTGTCAGTTCTCACCCCTCTCAAAAGTCTCAATGCTGCGCCAATTGTGAAAAAAAAATGTTGGAATCTTAGATAAAAATACAATTTTCTTTTTAAATAACAAATCTAGTACCAAACAAAAAATTATACCGTAAAGCTGATCGAATAAATTTGGATCTCGTTAACTCAAAAATTAATATTTAAAAAAAATGAGCAGGTCACGGCTATCGGTAGAAATTGCTACCGTGGACTCGCAAGTGGATATTACGCCATAGTATTTTATAACCTAAAACACAACACAGTAAAACAAGATACAATAATTGCAGACCATGAATAAGGCTGGCCTTTTATAACGTGTTTGGTAAGTTAGAACTAAACAAAAGTGAAAATGAAAAGTAAGGAATTTGTAATTACATGCCCAGCGTAGCTATTAGCTTACGTTTAAATTGAAATAAGTTTGAATTGAAAATGTCCAGATCAGTCTTGCAAAGCTTTAACTCTTCGAAATCACGGCACACTCTAATAACGAGATAAAAGAATGAGAGAGGTATTGTTTCTGAAAACGCAAAGTTGCGTGGATTCCGATGACGGGGTCGACCTTTAAAATTAATTAAATTCAGCATTTCCAGACGTCAATGGAGGAGTGAATAATTTTGTAGCAGTAAACGAGGTTAAAGTAATGTCTACGTCTATTTAACATAGTGATTTCAAAATATTTCACCCTTTTATCAGATGATAATAAAAAAACGGATTATTCCGTGTTTGCAACATGTTTCCTCTCAAATTGTAGATTTAGCAGTACGCACAATTATACTAAACTCTAATCTCTCAATTCTTTATAATTTATAGAATAAACCAACCTGCTGATAATTAACCACATTGTGTTATATAGCCTCCTGACACCTGAGCATTTACTGAAATCACTTGTAACTACGGCCGAATGTACTTTACAAATCATTAAACTGTTTTTGTTGCAAAGGCCGAGACTTTGCCAGTTAAATAAAACATAATCTTAGGATTTTCCCTAGTTTTCACTAAAACAAATGTTTCTTAATATTATACGACAAAGTCATTGAGCATATTTGTGTTTACTTATTTTTTGTCTTTTATAAAGGACTTTAGGTCATTAAGGCATAAGTTGGTTAGTTGTATAAATAAAACAAATTATTAAATTTGTTCACATAATTTAATGTAATGTCACAAATTAAGAACTAGACATAAACATATTTATTTATTTTTATCAATATAATAATAAATAGTCATAAGTAATAGACTACCCAATCAACAATCTGGTTTTTAATGTTTTTTCATGAGGCCTTATATATTATAATATTAAATTAAAAAAAATATATTGACATCGAGATCATATCCTAGCTTCAATGAGTTCCGTAGCTGAATGTATCTATCACCAGACATAGCTTCAGTTATAATGGGAATAGCGTATTTTCCAGTACTTCCAGTACATCCAAAAATGCGGATAGATGATGCATAACATAAGCAAAGTTATACCCACATTAGTTTTGCATTCCTCAATAGATAACCTAAGACGCTTACCAGATTTTTCGATAGCTGTCTCGTTAGACTTTTATACAATTAATTTGTACAGTTCCTCATCCAAGTTTTCTTCCACATACTCGATGATATTTGATGGATCCTGAATGGATGGCAAGTAAGAGGGAGAAGACAAACATGGTAAACCAACATCGAATTTATCTCGTTTCCACGAAGCACCAACTTGTGGCCGACTCTGACCATGACTGGGAGTGCCACCACGTGTATGAACCCGACATCCAGCATGTCGTTTGCCCCGACCTCGATGACCAGTAGTCCAGCCGAGGCTACGAAAACCACTTCGACCTCTTGAAAAATTGCTATTATCGCTGTCGTAACTCTCGTTCGAGTTCGTTCATCTGCCGATGATCGGGATTCATTGGTAAAAGCCTCAACGAAATCTTCATCCTCACTCGAGCTTCATACTCGGAGTTATTTAAGAATTCCGTAATATGCTCGTAACGCTGAAAATAATATTACGCTACTTTAAATATTAACGCCGAAAGTATCAATTCCATATACTTAAAACATGAATTACGAACGAAGTGACTTTCTATAGGTTTAATTTATTTACGACGGTTTATTTACTTTATTATTTTTTTATTTCTCCCCAAAAGTACGTGAATTCAAAAGAATGTTTACTAATTTGCATTTCCATAAAAAAACTACATTAAAACAAGTGAATTTAACAAAAACATTTTAAGTTTTACTTACTTTGTCGGCCCCGTGTCGCTCTCTTTATGAACTCCTGAGCACGCGTCGCAAGAATGGCAGCCACTAGGTATGACATTTCTATCGAACTCCAAGGACAAACTATCGCCATTGCTTAAATTTCATTGGCTACAAGCAATCACTTGACCAATACTTTTTTAGCGGGAGAAAACACGCTCGGGAATTGATGCTACATGAAGGACGGTCGTCCGTTGTCGACCTAAGAAGTTCAAAAATATTCGGTCTTTAGAGTACCGTTTATTTAGCTCTTTGTAAAGTACGCCAGGTGTCAGGAAGATAGTCGAGGTTTCACTTAAAATCTAATTTAGAATCAAAACACGCCTAAGTCCTTAGCAACTTTTTTCGGATAATGAATTACTCATGTGATATTTATGCTGGATTTGAGTTCTTTTCGCTGTAAAAGGTATAAATAAATATTTAGACACTTTTAAAAACATTTAATTACGTGAGCACCAAATATGAATAAGGTCCCGTTGCAATAAAGGCAGTCATTAATGTCTTTTCTAGTAGGGAATACATTCGTGTGATTGGTATATTATAAACTTTCGATTGATATAATAGTCAAATTTGCGAAACCGTTGAAATTTTGTTCTGAAATAATTATGATTCAGTGAGATTTTTTTTATTACACCAACGAAAGGTAATGAAATAGTATTTTTTTGGAATACAAATTGCAATGGGTATTAATTCCGTCTTACATTAGCAAGAATGAATTATCAGTTACACTAGTTCAATTTTATCTTTAAATTCATTCTATTGCGTCTTGTTTTGAAATGCCTGACATTATCAAAACAAGACATATCCATCAAAGTACCCACATTAAAAACTAATGAACGTCTTAATCTATAGAATGTTTTGATAAGTTAATCCGATTTTTTGTTCTCACAAAACTAAAACTTGTCGTTTGTCATCTTCTAGAAGCGCTTAGCACACATTAATGGTTAATAAGTCAAATATTTTCCTGTATAGTCTTACTTCTCTCCGGTGAATAAATAGTACGCCTCACGTTTTCAAAGGTTGATGACGACATCGATCCAGTTGAATTTTCTTAAACCGCTCGATGAGGAAATGAATTCTTCTCCTCTCAGAATAAGTTGTTATTTTAAGATCACATTGTCCATTTGTCAACAAAAAAATATACTTTCATTTTATTTTTCCCGTTGCGAATTTAAAATAGAATGGATTTTCTGCCTGAATCTTTGGCATACAAATTAAGTCTAAATTAAGTCCTCTCTGTTATGAACTAACAATAAGAGGTACAAACCTTATGTAAGTTATTTTCGTTTAGCTTGTATGTACTTTTGATGATTAGGTAATCAACGACTGATTGCGAGATTTTATTACGGCAAAATTGCGTAATTTAACTTGAGCTGCGATGAAAAACTTTCTAAGTTGATTCCAGCTCTCTAACGTTCATCACTTAACGTTGTTGCTTGCTGTTTCTCTCTCTGGAGATTGAGTGGTTGTATTTGGTCTGTGATTAAGGACGTAACTTTTGAAAGGGTCAATCATTAGAACGGGGGCTCGTTAAGCCATTTCTAATATATTTATCTATCAGCACTGGACTCGCATGATGGAAAGCCCTCTGCACTGTCAGTAAGACTAGTAATAAACTGATTATAACCATCGAGATGTTTTATGGAGCCTCCAAATTCTGCTCTATGTTAAAAAAGGCACGTAAACCAACTTTAGTGACTACATTTACGTTGCCATCCGAGTTTGAGTCACGTGAGATTATAGTTTATCCTTCTTTCTGGTGTTTTCATCACTACATAGTATAAAACAAAGTCGCTTTCTCTGTCCCTATAACCCTATGTATGCTGAAATCTTTAAAACTACGCAACGGATTTTGATGCGGTTTTTTTAATAGATAGAGTCATTCAAAAGGAAGGTTTATAATGTATAATACATGCATAAGATAGTAGAGCATTACATCCGTGCGAAGCCGGGGCGGGTCGCTAGTCCTTGATGAAAATAAAAATTTAATTAAAAAAAAATCTGTATTTTATTTCTGTCTTTCTACATCAGCATATTAAAACGTCTTTTAATAAATTAATTACACATTCTCCGAATGAAACGCAACGGCACCATTACGTGATATATCTTATTTGTATGCGACTGAATGCCTCACAGGAACGTTTAAACGTATTTAACTCATTTGTCATGCATTTTGTGCTGGGTAATTAAAAACGAGGATCAGGTATTTAAGTTACAGAACTCAGTAATTTAAAGTAAAGTTACTTGATACTCTTGGACCTCTATTTAAGCTGTGACGTCACAAAATAAGCTTGAATACGTGACATTAGGTGGTCAAAGAATTTGGCTACATATTTACCGCCAATTTTTACTAAATCACTAGACATACCAAATCCTACTTGTATATTGAAAAAGAAATACCTGTTCAGAGCACTCGAAGCTCACGTTTCCCGTCGGCCATCTTTTTTTCTGCACTAATCGGACGTTAAACGCTGACCCCTCTGCTCTGGTTCCGGTCGCTATCCGTTTTATTCCGGAGCTTCTCGTACACGCCAAACTTTTGTTATATTTTTGTTAATCTTTTCCGTTCAACTCGTACGTTTAAGAATTAAAAATGGTTGCCTGAACGGTACAAGGTTTTACATGGCCGAATTTTAATCTATCCTTCCTTAATTTCATTCGAAACTTGTTTTGTGTAACTTTGAATTTATTTGCTCATTAAATCACATATTTCTGGATTTCAGAGTAGCAATTTTTCGGAATCCCAATTGGAAAACCATAATTTATTAGTTGGATGACAAGTACTTAGCTTGTGTAAAGCTATCGTTTTATTATATTTTTTGTTATTTAAGATGAATTCAACTTGTCTCAGGAGAGACCCGAACCCACATCTCTCGCTATCCAGACAAGTGTTCTTCCAATTAATTTGGCTACTGAGACCGTGAAAAACCCGTCGAACTTTACGCCGACGCCAGCGTCGTCCCTGAATGTTTTATGATTTACTACCCTCAACATCGAATGTTATGCTTTGACTTATATCGAAAAATTTAATAAAGAAGGAACAGCTATGTAATTATTATATTTTTTGTTAGTTAAGCATTAAACTGCTACATTTTTATATCTAGCTATGATTTTGATAAAGCAAGTCGAAGTACTCAGTGGTTTATGTTGAAATTTGTAATTTATAAAAACATTGATAATCTGTTATTTTTGTTTTCTAATCTCGCGTTCAATATCATTTTTCATAATTTACGTTAATTTTTTTTTCAATTTTAAATTTGACTAAATTATTTGCTGACGTATTTGCAAATTTGTTCCGTTTGAATTCCACCTGACTCCCCGAAGGGAAGTTTCTTGTGATCTTTGATTTATGTAATTCAGCAAATATAAGTCATACGCCCCCACGAACACGCCAAACTTGAGCAAACATAATATGTCCTACGCAGCTTTCCTAAGTCATAGTAACAGTCACTATGCAGTATGTAGATATTTCTTGGCTACGAATTAACAATTGAAATTGCTTTTTAAATCATAATTTTTTTTTTACTAGAAATATTATACGAGTTTTTCAGTTTCATAGAGAACTCAAGCAAATTCTAATGAGCGAATTCTGTCTCATCATCATTAATGAAATTAGAACTAGCATGGAAACAAACTAAGACTTTTCAAAACCTACGATTTAATTGAAATTCGTAAGAGAAATTGCATGTTATCCCGATGAATTTTCTTGGGCTTTGTCATGATTACTGATATTATATCTCTGTCTTTATCTACGAGAAAGGAATATTATAAGACTAGCGAAAGTCGTCATTAGTAATTCATAAGACAGACAATATTAACAGATAATATTAAGCCAAGCAATATTAACTCTGTTTAATATGCTTTTAATTTTCATCGTTCGTCAAGTACGTATTTCCCTTAGATTTTTAGACGGTTTTTTAGACGCTATTTAATCCCCTTTTCGTTTACAATATTTATGTATATAAACATTTTATCGTCAGCTCATTAATGTCCCCACTTCAGAGGCACAGGTCTTCCCTATGGTTAAAAAACCCTTAAAAACACAGGGAACTGGGAACACAGGGTGGTGCTTACGACAACAAATTTCTAAACGTGCCTTACAAAGCTCCGAAGAGCTCCTTCGTCTTCGGATGGATGACTGGTACTTGTGGATGTTGCTTTACCTCTGCAACCATAGATCGGACGCCCTGATTACTACGCCATCCAGCTTCTCTATACCTATACTATACTAAATACAGGTTTATGTCGAGATGTGAAATTTGACAGCTTTTTATCCAACGTTTCGGTATATTTGACATCATATAAATATACTACCTACAGCGTTTTTCTCCTCTATCATCAGCAATTCATGTATAGAATTTTCTCACCAAATAATCAAAAGAGCTCAACCTTGATTAACTAACCTATGTAACTCGCTTGTTTTCTTTTAAAAGACCCTAACCAAATAATCCCACAAAGGAATCCAATACAAAGTACTAACTAACTACCTATAAGTTTTTGCAGTATTTGCGACGAAGTTCAGATTCATCAGCACCCTCTTATATTTTCTCATTATTAAACCATTTAAGAAACATTACGAATAAATCTCAAGCATATTTCAGGAAAGCGCATCTTAATCGGAAATCCATATATGATGATGTGCTAAAAACTCGTTTGATGCGAAAATGTTTGTTCCAGGTTCCCCTGACGAATACCATTACCCATATCTTATATAAATCCCCGATGGTTTTCTAGAAAACTTTATATAGATAAATAGTACCATTAGATTATTTTGTCAAGAAGGCCATACTGTGAGATGAATATTAACTACGTCGAAATTTCCTAATGTTTGTTCATCGATTATGATATGGAGATGGAAAGTCTCGATTACTTGCGATCGATTGTGCCGACGTAATCGACTGCTTGTTGGTTTTGTAAATCGAGATGGATCCATTTCGTAATTGCATGTCTTTCACTATGATGTGTTCTGTTCTTTACACTTTTTTTTTATAATTTTTCTCAACTGGTTTATATTGTGAGGTTTTATATATTGCTTAAACTGTCTTTTAGCATTTAAAATTTATTAGGTTAAATTCAAATACTTTTTGTCTTTTACTTTCTGTCTTTTAACATTGTTATACATATTGTCTTATCACTTCTTACTGTTTAGTGATTTATAGTATTTATCTGTTTAAAAACAGTAATGACCTACGTGGAATCTTTTTTCTACAAGCTAGGTGATCTCGAATTGGCATTTGATATTTTTGCTGATTCCTGTAATTGTTTTATCGCGATTTTGTAAAGCACATTCCTCTTTTATTGTCTTAGAAATATACGTGAGTTGCATTTATATAACATACGGAGCCCACAAATGATTGTAGTTTACCATTATGTTTCTTTCTCCATTCTTATATTACACTTTCCTGGGGCGTTTCATCCCGCATCTTCACTTATCCTGTGGGAAATTTGCAAGATATAATAATATGACCCCCGCTGGAATATTGCATATGATGCCTCTATGTTTTCGAAGTCATGGACTTTAATATGTTCTTTATGAGCTCCTCCTGTAACAGCTTTATGTTTTATACTTACCTTTTGTATTCGAACCAGATTGAAACACGAAATGATAGAATCAGTGTTTGAAAGAATCGTTTGATTTGTAAGACATGTGAGAAGACTTTGTGATTTAAGCAAATCTAGGGAAGAATTATTACTTATAAATTCTATTATGGGTATTTACTAGGAATAAATATTATTATTTTATTCTTCCACCTGCTCTTCAATCTTGTCTTACAAATTTAACTTAGCCTTCCAACTTTTTCAAATGTTACTAAGAAACTTTGTCCAAATAATGTATTTTGAATACCATGCCTGTCTCAACTGTGTTTTTGTTAAATTACTGCTGCACTGTCTGAATGTCATATTGTACTTGTTTTGGTTGCACTAAACCTGTGCTACGTAAACCTGAGTGAAACATGAGAGCTCTTACTAAAGGATTACCCACTTACACGTCCCGTGAATGTGAGGTGTGTGGTTTACTTGCATAACTAATGCCTACTCAGGAGTTATAGTGTTTCGGATGTAGCGTCATGACTAAGTCATATACTGACTACCTAAAACCAGGAGATTTTCAATTCATAGGATAAAACTCATGGTATTAAATATTCTAAATACAATTATTATTCATATTATACTTTGTTTATACATATTTTTCGGGCCTCAGTGGCGCAGCGAAATGCGATCTGAATTTTTTGATGGTTTTTAATTTTTAACGTCTACAGTAAAAAAATAAAAAGATTATCCATTTCTTTTTCACAACGAAAAGAATCCACATTCATAAAAGACATTTAGCTGAAATGTTTTTATCCTAACTAGATAGTTCAAACGCAGAAAACAAAGCGCGTTTCTTCCTTTTAGCAAAACACGGAACCTAAAAAATATCTGTAAAATCCAGTTTAGTTGATTGTACAGTGAACGGTGTATTTCACAGCGCCCCGGTCTATTCCTAGTAAAATGCAAATGGTTAGTATTCCCAACAATCGTTGGAGCGGGAGCGAGCAGCGAAGCTCTCATGGATCAGCTTCAATGGCGTAATGTCTGTTACGCCATAACTTCCCGAGTTCTTAACCGATTTTAATATTTTTTGTGACGATTCAAATCAACAGGTTTAGGGCCAGATTGTGACGAATTTTGAAAATCGCAAAAATTCCCATCGAAACAATAAAACATATTTTTTCTTTTTTAGGTATTACGCTCCGCTCCAATATATGGTGCTAGCGTAGCTTTATGCTTAGCGACTGCATCGCCTAGTATATAAAACTCACTCTGGATATTCAGGCTTGAAAAGGTGTCACATTGTTTCAATCGATGACGACGTCTCAAAATCAGTCATCTTATATAAATTCGTTTACTAATACGGGACATTAAAAAGCGAGTGTATAAGGAAATTTGAAAAAGCAAATAAAGTAGATAGTATTAGGGGTTAAAGTATGAAATTGCCGATTTGTACTGAAAATCTATATTGTTTATTTTTTAAATTTTTAACAAATTTATTTAATCAAAATAGTTGCCATTATTATCTATACATTGCTGCCATCTAATGGGAAGGTCATTAATGCCTTTGCGATAGAATTCCGACGATCTAGACTGCACAAACTGTGTGAAAGCATTTTGTACTGCCTCCTGGGAAGAAAACTTCTTGTCACGTAGATAATTGTCCAAATCACGAAAAAAATGGTAGTCCGTTGGAGCAAGGTCTGGTGAATACGGAGGATGACGAATGGTTTCTAACTGCAGTTCCTGAAGGGTCAAAATGGTTTCTCGTGCTGTGTGAGGTCTCGCGTTGTCGTGGAGCAATAATGGTGAAGATCGATTCATGAGTCGGGGCTGTTTTACTGCTAGTTTTGTCAACATGGTTCGGAGTTCGGCACAATAGACATCTGCCGTTATTGCTTGACCAGATCGGAGAAAACTATAGTGAATAACACCATGCTGAGACCACCAAACAGTTACCATTACCTTTTTATTGGTAAGTTTTGCTTTAGGACACTGTTGTGGCATTTGACCTGGGGTCAGCCATTGCATTTTTCTTTTCCGGTTATCATAAAGAATCCACTTTTCATCACATGTTACAATTCGATCCAATATTCCTTCATTTCTGTACCGGTTCAACAAGGCAACACAAGTTTCAACACGCGTTTCTTTCTGCAGATCAGTCAAATCATGAGGCACCTATTTTTCGTATTTTTTTATTTTATTGATTTGACGCAAGTGAGTCAATATTGTGGGTAAGGTAACGTTAAACCATGCCGCTAATTCCTGGGTACTTTGACTAGGATCGGCTTCCACTATCTCTCTTAATTCATCGTTATTTACCTGTGTGGGCGGTCTTCCTCGTGGCTCGTTCTTTAAGTCGAAATTTCCATCACGAAAGCGTTTAAACCAAAATCGCACGGTGCGTTCATTAGTAGACCCCTCTCCAAACGCAGCATTGATATTGCGGGCTGTTTCTGCCGCGTTAGTTCCGCGTCGGAACTCGTATTCAAAAATAACTCGAATTTTCGCAGTATCCATCTTTCTTGTCTAAATTGAATAACAAAAACAATTGAAAGTCGATATTCAAATGTTTTACATTTTTTAAAAAAAGAACATCATAGAAACCATTTAAAAAAAGTTTCATTCGAAAACCTCAAACCATGAAGATTCTATGTCAATTCAAAGAACCTATTGCAATAAAACGGCAATTTCATACTTTAACCCCTATTATTAATGAAATTAATGAAGGTAGGTAAGAGAAGTACTTAACTAGCCTAGCGGCGAAATCAGGCCAGATGACGTGGCCTGGTTTCGCCAGTGTGAAAATGTGGATTCGAGTCAAATACATAAATATAAAAATAAACTTTAAAGCTTATTCAGGATAGATGGGATACAAGAGGGATAAATATAACGGGCGGCAAACCGAACCACACACAAGGAAGTCCATAAAATATTTGCATGTTGGGATTTTTCTGAATTACTGTAGCAGTTTTTAAAATAATATCTTATTACAGCGAAGCAACATTTCACTAAAAACTTTTTTTTTTTTAAATTAACGGAACAGGAAAACAAACACTTCCCACCGAAAATGCACTTCATACTGCGAATAAAACCATGTCTTTTAACTACTGTAGCAGTTATTAACACGTATGACTGTCTGCGTTATTCATTATGTTATAGTCAGATTTCTGACCGATATGTTCTTTAAAGACAGTATTTTAAATTTAACTTGTTTTTTTTTTATACTGACGCAATATGACCAAATTATGGTATTATATTAATGTAATGACAGATTCTCTAAACTTTTTAATATTTTATTTATGTGCTGGCCTTACATGGTTCAGGTTTGAAAAATAAATTAAAAGAATTCTATAATTGAAGCGGTGCTCCCATGGATCAGTTTCAATGACGCAATGTCTGTTACGCCATAACTTGGCCATATGGCGCTAGCGAAGCTTTCTGCTAAGCGACTGCATCGACCTTGTTACAATGAAAGAATAAATAAATAAATTGAATTGAATAGAAATATCTGCAGTCTCAGACGGAATTATGCATTAAATCCGTGTCTCTAACCCAAGGAATAATCTATTCAGAAGTTCAAACAGAAATCAGTTGAATGCAGATAAAGGTTTTAGTCGCTTTTTGAAAAAAGTGTTTATGTTAACTATTGGCATTCTTACAAATTACTTATATTTAGTCAACATATACTAAATGGTAATATTGCTAAAATCGTTGGAATCTAAAAATAAACAAATTGTATGTAAGAATGGACCCCCTACACTGCCCCGCTCGGTTGCAATAAAGTGTCCACAGACTAAAGGATTAGAAGATATAGTCAAATTTATGGACTGTTTATACTGACACTGTAATTATCCGACCGCATAATATCCCGCGATGTTCTGACTACGTCCAATGGCGACCGCTAATTGAAATTGAATTGAAACGAGATTAATATTAATTTTGTATTCGAATTCACCTTTCGAGGCTTTGTTTAATTGCTTATCATATTGCTATACTGTATTTGCTATAGTACATGCTGTAGTGATCGTACTAATGGTGATAAAATTCACCTTGTGATGCATAGTAAGTAATAGAACATATCGAAAAGAGAATAAAAATGATTTTAAAACATTTTTATAATAGATGAACTGAATCAATTATATTTATTTCTCACCCTTTCGTGTCCACTCAGTGAAAAAATGTCTTTACAGACACCGAATTTTTAGCCGTTATTTTTATAATTTTGATTGGTGATAAGTTTCAGTATATTATTTTGGTTGGTAATAACTGTAACTAAATAGGCAAATCATAATAATTTCGTCAAATGGCCCTAGAGGATAGGTGCGAGCCAGACCAGTGCCATGCGAGTATCCAGTCTGCTCGCTATCGAGGCCAGGATAATATTAAGTTAATCATGATGTTTTGACTATTTTGCAGGAACCGGGTTTATAGGATGAAACGTCAAAAAGGGCTAAAAGGGTTCGCGGTATTCTCAGAACGAGTTTTTGGCCAGTTTCTGGGGTGCAAAAAATTATAGAGATATACAGATAATAGTATTTTAAATGTCAATTCTTGATCTTGAAAGGATATTTACATTATGTCCAATTCATAAATATTATATTGATTTTACCCAATGTACGTAAATAAATCATTATTCTCTATCTTGATGGACAAATAACAACCTTAACCTACATTTCCAAATATTCTCTCACAGAGTAGAACTTTTTATTTAATTAATTCTCTCTCTAATAAAATTACAATTTATGATACTACCTACTCCATTTTGTTATTCTATTCGTAGTTTTGATTACCGACAGTGCGCTTTCAATTTAGACGTTTCTTGTCGGACCGCTGCCGCACGTTTACCGGGCCGCTGCTATTCAACAGCGAAATGAACACGTGGAGCTTACGACATTGCCGTTTTGTTGTCGAGCTTCCGCGAAACCAAAGCCGCACTATTGCCGCACCACGCGCTTTGTATGAGAACAAACGACCGTCCGTGCAAAATACGACGAACGCACCGCTTCGGTACCGCAGCGGTACGGTACGAAACGTCTAAATTAAAAGCGCCCTAAGGCTCGGGAAACATGTGATACTTTACAATGATATTAAATCAAGTCAATTTCTGAATTAAGTCTTTCAGGGGTATTTGTAGGTACAATATAAATGACAGAGTCTATATAATTCTCTACTAATCTCTAAATAATATAATGCTCTACAAAACGAACTGCTTACAAAGTTTCACTGAAATCTTGTTTTTATCTCTAATTAAACTACTTTGAACAAATTAAGGTCGTATCGTCATCCAGGAATTAAATTTTGATTACTTGGGTATAGCCAAAAAAAAATAGGGCGTTCGTCTTTTATGGATTCCTCAAATAATTAATTATCTTGCATTATAATAGCTACTGAGTTTGTGTCGCATTTGATTGGAGGTACTGTGTCTCACTTACTCTATGCCGGCGCAGCTCCGTTAAAGCATCGTAGCCAACAAACCACAGGAACGGAAACAAAGAAAAACAATATATCGTAGACAGCTCCCACTCTCAAGCTACAATATTTAGATCTAGGGCTGCGAGGTTTACCGGTAATATGAAGTGACATTTTATTATGTTGCTGTTTTTATTTGAAATAGAAACCCACGTCAAACTAGTCATTAACCAATAATTGGATAGACATACGGTTTGTATAAGGATGATTTTTTGTAGTATTTTAATAACATCGTGCCATCAATAAATAAAGTTAAACTGAAAATAAAATAAAATTTAATTGAAAGTAATATAGTGATAATATTTAAACACACTTATTTGAATTTGAAATTAATAATGGATATGAAATGCATTGTGCAACACATATTTTGTTATAGAATATTCTAAGTTACAAATAATATTTCTCGGCCACTTCTTTAAAGTAACAACCCTAACTGAAATCCTTTTGCTACTGTAAGCCTTTTCGTGTTTAGAAATGTGGATAAAATATGTTATAAAATGGTGGAGGCGAAGTATGCAAATGAGAGCCAAAAAAGACAGGCTGGCGGGCTTTGAGTAGAGCTAATCCTTTTAGCCTTTGTGTGGAAAGAAAACTTTGAATGATACATGATCTAGTTCCTACTACTTAAATTTAACAACTCTACCAGAACAGAATGACAATGAATCCTATTACAAAATTACTTATCTTTTTATTAATTACAGTTTAAAAATTGTCTACCAACCATCAAATCTATAATCTAAGATCACAGTGGTTTGTGTGTTTGTCTGTCCGCTCTTTTTTTACCGCTCTTTTTCCATTGTATCAATAACGTTACCATAGCAACGCGTTAACCGCAAGTAGTTCGTCTACCGGACGCTAGATGGCGCTAACGGAAAAATATTTATTAAGAGAAAGAAAAGAATTTTGTCCATCCGTGCGGAGCAGGGACGGGCCGCTAGTATAATAATAAAATTTCAATGGTGGAAGACACTCAAGGTGCATTTCTGACAAACTTTAAGCGAGTTTTTCCAATATGTTTTAAGTTTAGAACTCTAAATAAATACATGCAGTTTAGTTTCCGGTAGTAAAGAAAAGCGATAACCCTTAATACTTAATACGCCTAGCATCGTGGAGATTATGATAATATTATTATTATTTATATATTCACCTATTATTCCCCTATTTTTAGGGGAGGATGCCTTCCATGAGTGGACGTCTTTAGGCTGAGATGTATGTTTATTTCTCGATATATATTCAACATAAAACATATATGTTTTGTAAAATAAAAAACTTGTAGACTTTCAAAAAATATCAATAATAGTTTCGAAATTTTAATTAAAGTAATGACGTGTCAAACGTTTTTGAAAATAGTTTTACTGTTACGGAAACAATTTCATGAAATTATTACTGACTGCTGAAATGCGACACAGTAAATCATGGGTTCGGCGCCTCCCAGTCCAGTGCATTTGCCAAATCTTTGATTAATTTTGGCCTAAGGAACCTTACGGTTGTTGGCGCCCAATATGGTGTGCCACTTAATGAACTCTGATTTAATGGTTGAAGAGTTTTTATTCACCCTTTTCGATAAAATCTGCCAATACGGTTATTTCAACATTATGATTGTCATATTTGGTTTTTAGATTATTAAATTTAAGCTGATGCCTTTATACTATTGTTAAATAACTAAGCTCTAATATTGAATTGCTAACATGTACTCATGAATGATGTTATTTAAAAAAAAAAACTTATAATATTCAAACGCTCACATTATTATTAAGCTCAATTGAGCTAGAGATGTTTATCAGTGTAATGTAAAGATTACATAAATACACTATATGATGGGTAATAAGTACTTTTTACAGGACAAGAAATAAATTGTAAAGTGTGGAGATATACATTTTTTTCGAACCGCGGGAGAACAAATTTTTGTTGCTTAAGTTTAAAGTATCAAAAGGCACTTAGTAGATACGGTATTCATTAAGATTAATTTCCCATCCATGTTAGTGTTACGAGGCACTATTTATTTGTTCAATGAAAAAATCTTATTGACATGGCCGAGTCCATGACGCAGCTAGTGTTAGTTAAGGAACACCCAGCTTTAAGAGGTGATGTCTCTCAGCGTCAGACAACCCACAAAAGAATCACAGTAATTTATTTTTATTTTTAGACTATTATAAACATTAATATGTGGTGAGAAAATTTATCTTTTATGATTTTTATTCATATCCTACTAAAAAAAAATTATTTATAAATAAATAAATAAATTAAAATTTATAATAAATTTAAAAAAATATATATATTTCAGAAAAACATAGTGAAATATCTTTGATGAACAATTATTAAGGTAACCCATTTTTAATTGCTGTATTTTAACCTGTAAAGAATTAATTCTCGCGTATTTAATTACCGCTTTAAATTAGAGAAATAAAAACAATGCAAATTCATGCTTAAAAGCATTTCACCTGTGAATTCTGTAATTACATCTAAGCTAATGAGGTGGATGTCACTAGTGATGTATTTAGCGGTAACTGACGTTTCGATTATTCGGTTACTCGGTAATCTGGTCCACTTAACAACGGGACGGCGCCGCATCAATTCGGGTCAATTTGCGGTACTATCGGCAGGTTAGGACGGTTTCGGATATTGGTGCAGCACTAGGATATATGTCAGGTCCTTAGGTCGGTGTTGATTATATTACTTATTAACAAATTAACTGTTGGACAGCCAGTTTGGAGCTAACTGTATGCAGAAAATACCTAACATATAAGTTACTATATGTACGAAGAGTACTATTTTGATTAACATTTTTTTTTATAAAAGTAGTCAAGTCTTATATCCTTATAACATCAGCTAATGCGCTAGATAAATAAGACAGATCAAACAAGAAGGCGGACAGTCAAAAAATATATTTCTTGCAGGTAGACATTTCAAATTAATTTTAAGATAAATTATTATAATAGAAAAATACTAGAAAAAATCGACTCGGGTCACAAGTGAATTCTCAGGCGGGAAACGAACCCGCAACCTTTGGAAATCCGGTCCAATGCTCTACTAATTGAGCTACCGAGCCTTGTGAACACTCGTCGAAATTTTCTAGTACCTTTCTGATTTTACGCTGTAGGCCAGCGTTGTTTCATCAATGAGAGGAACATCCTCTCTTATCTTATCGAAAGAAACATTTTTACAAATATTTAGTTCTTACACTTCCGCGCACATTACACATCAGAATAAAACACTTTTTTACGGATTTTTGCGCATGTTTTATTTTATTTTATATTTAATCCTGACGTTTCGACTCCTTTACAGGAGCCGTGATCACAGGATGACTAAGATGATGGTTGTCATGTATTTTCTACTACCTTCACAATATTTTAATCGGGCACGTTCCTAATTATTAAATTATTTTATATAAATCAAGTTGTTTTATTTTATTTTAAAACATTATTTAGTTATTTAATTAATTCTCACTACGATTACATTGTATACAGGTCAGTTAATTAAAGCTGGCACGATCAACACATTTACACATTGCGCTTGTGTAGCGTCTGTGAATAAGCGTGCGGCGTGACGTCGTACTGCATAGGCATCATGAAAAGTATGCCCGTCTCTTTCGCGCGCGGTCTATCTTATGAGCGTGAAGGGGACAGTTATTGTTTTTGGTTTTCTACTGTTTATAAATACAGCGTGATGTTAGCGCGTTAGTCACGTGTGATCGGTGCGCGGCGCGTGTGTTTATTTACCTATTTAGAGGTTAGAATAAAATGTCTTCGGAAAGAATTGGTTCCGGAAAAATTAAAAATTAGTAGGAAATTCCGACGGCGAAACATCAAGTTCTTCGAGCGATGACAGTTTGAGTGGGGTAGAAGATTTAATTTACGATTCTGATTAAAAGCAATAATGTAATAATCATAATATAAACAAGTAACACGAATATTTGTATTAATTTATTTACAACCCACCCATTTTACTAAAAAACGAACTCTAATTTACCTACATTTATGAATCTAAATCATTTATTTTTAAACATACTGTATAGTGAAATTGCATAAGTGTGAGTACTGTGAACGTGCCAGCTTTAGTTAACTGACCTGTACTACTGAGTCTACTACCAGTTCGGAAATTGGGAGGGCCTTCCGAGAAGAACTGGCGAAAGAAACTCGGGCAGGGGGACCGACCTCCATCTTACTGTTTAATTATTTGCAAAAAGAGCTAACTACATCATCAGGTCTTGCAGTGTGTGTTTTTGTAGGTATTAATTTATTAATTATGGGGTCCCAAGCAGGTGGAACGCTCCAACCTTCGTCTCTATTGAAATTAGGATGTTTCTTAATTTCAATAGCCTCGCGTAGCATCCTAGGAACAAATCTTTGTTCTCTAGCGAGAATTTGTGGTTTATCGAAACGAATATAGTGGTTTGGCCCCTCAAAAGCATGCTCACACACTGCAGACCTATTATCGCGCCTATGTTTCATGTCAGCTACGTGTTCTTTAATGCGCGTCCCTATACTTCTCTTTGTTTGCCCGATGTATGAGAGCCCACAGTCACAATCGATTTTGTAGACACCCGCTGCCTGAAGGGGTATATTACACTTGACCGATCGTAAGAATTGGTCAATCTTCCTGGCTGGTTTAAAGTAAGTTTTAATAGAAACCCGCTTCAGAATATTCCCAATCTTGTCAGTGACCCCCTTCATGTAGGGAAGGACAGCAGGTTGGCTCTCTACTGTGGCTGGTTTGGCGCGGCTTCTGTGACGCAGTCTTGGTACTCGCAACTTGTTATCTTGTAGTACTTGCTTGACATGCTGAAGTTCAGCAGTCAGATGTTGTTGGTCACAGATGCCGCGAGCTCTCTGAAACAAAGATTTCCCTACGGTAGCTAACTGTATAGGATGGTGGTGAGAGTCACCATTTAAATATCTATCAGTATGAGTTTTTATCCAAATCAAACCCTTAGTCATACAGTGTACAGAAAGGCAACTCATACTGATAGATATTTAAATGGTGACTCTCACCACCATCCTATACAGTTAGCTACCGTAGGGAAATCTTTGTTTCAGAGAGCTCGCGGCATCTGTGACCAACAACATCTGACTGCTGAACTTCAGCATGTCAAGCAAGTACTACAAGATAACAAGTTGCGAGTACCAAGACTGCGTCACAGAAGCCGCGCCAAACCAGCCACAGTAGAGAGCCAACCTGCTGTCCTTCCCTACATGAAGGGGGTCACTGACAAGATTGGGAATATTCTGAAGCGGGTTTCTATTAAAACTTACTTTAAACCAGCCAGGAAGATTGACCAATTCTTACGATCGGTCAAGTGTAATATACCCCTTCAGGCAGCGGGTGTCTACAAAATCGATTGTGACTGTGGGCTCTCATACATCGGGCAAACAAAGAGAAGTATAGGGACGCGCATTAAAGAACACGTAGCTGACATGAAACATAGGCGCGATAATAGGTCTGCAGTGTGTGAGCATGCTTTTGAGGGGCCAAACCACTATATTCGTTTTGATAAACCACAAATTCTCGCTAGAGAACAAAGATTTGTTCCTAGGATGCTACGCGAGGCTATTGAAATTAAGAAACATCCTAATTTCAATAGAGACGAAGGTTGGAGCGTTCCACCTGCTTGGGACCCCATAATTAATAAATTAATACCTACAAAAACACACACTGCAAGACCTGATGATGTAGTTAGCTCTTTTTGCAAATAATTAAACAGTAAGATGGAGGTCGGTCCCCCTGCCCGAGTTTCTTTCGCCAGTTCTTCTCGGAAGGCCCTCCCAATTTCCGAACTGGTAGTAGACTCAGTAGTATACAATGTAATCGTAGTGAGAATTAATTAAATAACTAAATAATGTTTTAAAATAAAATAAAACAACTTGATTTATATAAAATAATTTAATAATTAGGAACGTGCCCGATTAAAATATTGTGAAGGTAGTAGAAAATACATGACAACCATCATCTTAGTCATCCTGTGATCACGGCTCCTGTAAAGGAGTCGAAACGTCAGGATTAAATATAAAATAAAATAAAACATGCGCAAAAATCCGTAAAAAAGTGTTTTATTCTGATTTTTACAAATGTTTGGGCAATTACTTAAAATGAAACAGCCATTTAGTTTTATAATTCTTATTTCAGGCGCCCGTCTGAGAATTCACTTGTGACCCGAGTCGATTTTTTCGAGTATTTTTCTATTATAATAATTTATCTAAAAAGCTCGCATTGAAAAATGCATAAAGATATAAAAATTATAAAAAAAAAAAAATTCATTTGATTCTTTGGATCAATAAGTATTTTAAATATATTGTATGTTATAATATGTAAGTAAATACCGTTCGAATATACATCCGATTCTCACTCATATGCAACGATTTTGGCGAATTTTCTGTGATTAGGCCCAGAAAAGTCTTTAAATTAAAAGGAAAAAATATAATAACTCTAGTATGACACATTATTTTCAACTACTTCTTTGAATACTAATAGGTAAGCTAAATATTCATTGAACTTTTTTTTTATTTCAGCCTGAAAGATTGAACGTGTTCAAAAACGACCAGGACAGCTGGGATTACACAAGTAAGTATTCTCTACTTTAATAATTTATACTATCGACATTTTTTAACATACGAAATTATTTTTAAATTTGTATAATAAATATCCTTATGAAAAAAATTTGATACTAATAAATTTAATTTAAAAAATATATGTTTGTCCAGAAATTACCTTAAATACTTAACCCTTTCCGTGCCAATTACGAAAATACTATTTAAACACTTAACATGTATTTTTATTCCTAGTGCCAAACTCTAAAAAATCGATCTTACTTGTAGTGCCAGGAAATATTTTTTTGTATAGGATGCCCAAAAAAATCCACGAGCATACTCGTAGTCGGCTTCATGTTACAGTAACGCACTACGAGTATTCTCGTAGCTGGCACGGAAAGGGTTAAAATATAGAGAACATGTATACTTTCTGTGTTGTATAGTTATATAATGTCTTTTCTTGAAAATACATTATTTATAATATGTGTGTATAAAAATGTCGATGATAAGATATTTCCTTTGAGATTCACGCTTTGGTAATTATTATAGTATTTCTTTTACATTATCATAACGGTTTTTACAGAAATGAGTTGATTACTCGAGCGTGAAAGTAACTTACAAAATCAAGTCTATCATACGTAAGTAACGAACACATGTAAAGGAAAAATAAATTTTACCCTTTTTGGGTTATTTTTCTATACGAAGCGAATTTTCTAGTGATTGGTTCCCTTCCAAGATAGTACACATTGGGTTTGAGTTCCTTTATATCTATAACTTTTTTTTCGTCGTGCCTAAAGGGTTATTTGTGTTACATGGCCATCTCAGAGTGTATTAAAAATAGGTTAATAAAATAATAGAAGTTTAATATTAAGAATATGATAGCCTTGGTTTTTTGCTGTGCCGGTCTAAATTATTACTGTTAGTGGATTCAGTCGATGGAGATTCGACTAATCTCCAGTATTAAATTTTTTTAAATCATTCACAAAGGTGGTATTCACATAATTATGTGGATAATTATATAAGTATTAGTTTATCATTATGCGTGTTACATGAAATTAGTTTATCATTATGCGTCTTTCATGAAATTAGTTTATCATTATGCGTGTTTCATGAAATTAATGGAGAATGTCTTTATACAGCAAGCTTACTGGCTTGCTAATGCTTCTCTTTAGTAGCTAATCATAAGAATTCTTTGAATAATGTAAGTTGATAATTATTTAGACCGGCTTATTGTCTAAGATATATTATAATTATTTTAAATCATGTTTGAGGCGTTCAAATTTATATCCAACCTTTTTCTGCAGATAATATCTATTAAATCTGGCAATATATTGAAAAATATCATGAAGCGTTGTCATATGATGCCGTGATTTGTTATCGATATTAGGATGTATCTGCAATAATACTTTGATGAAAGAGGATGGACGAAGTTTTTATTATTAATAGTTTGCATGATAGTTAGATGAATTAACTATTTGATACTGCATCTCTTGGGGAAGATGGGACAGCAAAACTGTTTATAAAATACGTGCAATTAATTTTTATGTAAACTATCAACAAAAATACTATATTTTTTCATATCTTAATGTAATTTATTAATAAGAAATCTATAAATCAAATCAATATAAATTAATAGTAAGATACTGGTTGTTCAAATTGTGATGAGTGATGAACAATATCGTGTGTTATAAACAGTTTTATAAGGCTTGTCATACATATAATTGTGTCAGCTGTAAGAAACACGCAAGCATTGAAGTAATCCTCTAAATCCATTGATTTACTATTAGTTTATTACATTACTAGAAATAGTAAATATTATATCAAACTAATCAAAAATAATGAAAGAAAGATATTATGCCAAAGATCTGATTATATGTAGAACAAACCTATCTTGTACTTTATTCGTTGTATACTCGGCACTTGTCTTTACAGCAATACATATACTATACTAAACTTTTTGAACATACGCATGACATTATCTGCCCTTACTATAATTAACAATGGAACGGTAATTATTCTCACTACAGTTTTACATAACATCATGACGATCATAACTATCGAGAATAGTATTTCATTAAAAACATACGGATAAAATACACGAAAAATTTTTCGTATTAATTTGAAAAATCTCATCAAAACCTTATAGGAAAGTTGTCATTAAGCCAAGCCAAAGTCATATCTCGAAAACGTTTTTCTTCAGAACACAACTCTTCCGTCTCAGATAGATTTAGGTGGAGTGGGGTTGGAAACACTTCCGCTTCGAGGAAATTTCAAATCTCTAAGATTACTTTGTGAGGGACTAAGGCCTTAAATAGTTGAATTCCACAGATTACTCTGGAAATTTAATTATAATGTTTGTTGATTGTAGGGAAGTTCTTTGTTGAAATGCGTAACTTCAAAAGCTAAAACTACTAACAAAAGTTAAATATAGCAGAAAGAACTGTTATCCAAATAGACGTCAGTGATAATGTAGTACCCCAAAAATTAAAAATCACTGAATACAATTTACGCAAGGCCTGTTACTAAGACCTAAATTTCAAAATGGTCAAGCAAGTTCACTGGCGATTTACCATTCGCCGAAATTCACTCAATAAATATTAAAAAAATTAATTCCAAATATTTATAATACTCCTACAGGACATCCTCGGCTGTTTCCCATTCAGTTTATATTATGTTCATGTTTACTTTATAGCTGTTTACTCGTACTATCGATTCCGCTGTAAGTCCAGTCCTAAGTCGAAAGTCGCTAGCACACTGCACGATGCCTATCGCTTCAGGCCACGCCCCACTCCATTCATTCAACAATGGCGCGTGTGCGCAAACAAGCAAGTGAGAGCAGATTGACAGTTGACAGTACTGACATCAAGGGCGATTTTAAAACTAGTTGTTTATGATTGGCCGTAGTATAAATCGTAGTAAAATACGAAGCCAATTAGGGGTCGCGTGGGCGTGTCCGATACGATCAGTTCAAACGTATGTTTCTACAAAGTGGTAAGGCGCGAGAGACCTCGATAGTACATATCACATTTTAAATTTTACATGAGTCTTTTACAACGGGATTTTTATTAATTCGTGCTAATATTTTTGTGAAAAATGGTTGCTGTTGTAAATACAGCTCCAATATATCAATGATGCAGAAGATAGATAGTGGAGAAGAAGTATATACACTTAAATACTTAACGAGAATAATGAGTCTTCATAATAAGAATGGTGTTCACCTTTTTCTGGATACTGTTCTTGACCCTGAAGGAATAGGGTGTGGAATTAGGATCACTAATTTTAATTAAGTTTTCCTAAATCCTGGTATAAGTAAATAAAGAACCGGTACCGTAACTCTAAAATCCAATATTTTTTTAAACCGTGTAAATTTCATAAAATCCAATGTAAATGACCCTCGTCAATTTCTTCATGATTTAATTAACTATTCAGAAAGTTGAATGCAAACGACACGAACAAAGTCCCTTTATTGTAACCCATTAAATTCTCCACGAGCCGAGTGCGGCCTGGAAAAGCCTCGCTAAGTGCCAAATGTTGATGCACTTTGCATAAATTTGCACTTTTTCATGCCAGTCCAGGAATATAAATCAGTTATGGCGAAGACAATTTTACATTGAACCATTGCTATGCAACTTTTTTAATGCAATATCTTCGTTGAAGACGGGCCTTGTGTGGCTGGTTAAGTAGAGCATTCTTTTGAGCCAATAATTTATTCCAATTGGGAATGCACTGTTCGTTATCGACAAAGGGAATTAGGTTTGTGAACGAACACGAACGAGATATAAAATTGCAGGTTATTTTCTATTCATGTTACTGCTTTGTTTTCCATCTTTTCAAATTATAATGGAATTGTCAAACATCAAAAAGAGTAAACTGGAGTAGAAAAAATAACAGGACATCCCAAAGAGAGTAAGAAGAGAGAGAATTTTTACCGTAATGATTTTTAAGAATCCTTTACCAATTTTAAATCTAAGTATGATTGTCTTTTAATTAATTATTATTACATACATAGTTTTAAATGCGAAATTTCAAACTACAAACAATAGTTTATCTAAAACTAAAATAGGCGAACTGTAGCCGTCACGATAAGAGCTACTCTGACTTCACCTGTCCGATCCCATTTTGTTTCAAATCTACTATTCGGGACCACTTGGCCCCGCTTCTGGAATATCCCCGAAGAATTATGTTGGACAGTTTTCAGCCGGACCAAACGATCAATAGAAAACAGTTCATACAAAAATATATCATTACAATTTCTATACGCATGCGGTCAACTTCAACCCAAGTAAGATTTATTGCTAAATTGAATAATTTGGAACATATTTGAAGTGAACTACTGAAACACAAATAATTATAGGAAATAGTTAACGTACCCTCTATTAATCATACTTTCAAAACATACATATCCATATAAACGTCTGAATAATATATTAACTATACATTCCAACATCGTATTGAATACAAAACGTGTTTCAATACTATTTGTATTCGTTTCATCGCTAAAGTAGAAATTTATCTGAAACAATGTTACTTAAGTAGCTTGTATCAATAAATAGCAGCGATCCAATAGTTTTGAAAGGAATTTTTACGATCGATTCGAAATCTTGGCGCCCAAAATGGTGCACCGCGCTCTTTTCTTCAGTTTCGTATAGAAATCATATTTGTTTATTGTCAAATTACAAACTTGCATTTTATATCCTTAGTCATAAGGTTGTAATTATAAATATTAATCCATATAATCAGTTTAGTTGCCGTATTGCAACAATCGCTTCCAAAACGAGAAAAGGCTGTAACAATATAAATAAAACGTCTCACGAATAAACTTATCTTTATGTGACTTTTCTTATTGACAGATGCCTTACATTATGCACGGCATAACATTGTCTCATTTTATTACCTCTTCGAAATAATACACAAAGCTAACAATGGTGCGAAGATCATAAACCAGAGTCCTAATTATATAGTAATGATAATTATAGTGGGAATTAAAGCTAGAAGTCCTTTGAACTAGGTAATCTAAGCTATTTTAAATCTGATGGAATCACGTATACTTTAATAAATGAGATGCAAATGCCGTAATAAACTAATTTGCAATTCAGCTGTACAATAGCTCATTATTGTAAAGATTGCTGCATATGATTGTTGTAAGCTATCAACGTAGTCCATATATACCAGTTACCATCGTCTTCACAAGCGCACAGTGAACTCTGACTTCATTTCCATCACTAAAATCTACTTTAACTCAGATAAAGTACAGGTAGATAGTTAATCAATAATTACAACAGTTATTTTTATTTATAATATTTTCCTATTTTTGTACAATTCACGATTGTTTTGTTTTAACTTTTCCAGTTTACTTTATTAAGAAACTATTGGATGGCTGGAAAATGTTATTTTTAAAGATAAACCCACCATTGCAGATGCATCTGTGTACTGTTAAACTATATTTATATTATACCATAATAATTATGGTCTTGTATTTTAGTAATACTGCTTGCAATGTGAGTTACTCTCAATAATATTTTTCATCTGATCACGATCTTATCACTTTCTCGCAGTCTCCTCTTCACCCTTACTGGTTGAGTGATGGAGAATATCTAATATATTCGCGAATATATTCGCTTTTTTTCTATTCATTATAATAAAGACTACATTATAAAAATCGTCAGTATCATTCGTATATTTTGTGTAAAAATAAAATCCCAAGTTATAAAGATCTCAAATATGTAGGATTTATTCGCCCAGGTACCGACGATTTGGCACGATGCACACAAAATTCTTCGACTTCTCTAGATGGGGGTTGGAATATTTCCAAAGACAAGGGTAACGACGGTTATCTCTGGTTTATGATTTTCGCACCATTGTTAGCTTTGTGTATTATTTCGAAGAGGTAATAAAATGAGACACTTATGTTATGCCGTGCATAATGTAAGGCATCTGACAATAAGAAAAGTCACATAAAGATAAGTTTATTCGTGAGACGTTTTATTTTTATTGTTACAGCCTTTTCTCGTTTTCAAAACGATTGTTGCACTTGCAATACAGCAACTAAACTGATTATATGGATTAAGATTTATAACTACAACCTTATGATCGAGAATATAAAATGAAAGTTTTTTAATTATTTATGACTGGTTTAGGGATAAGCACAAGTATTTGTCCCTATGTACTACACGATTGATTATGTACCACAGTATATAACGCGGGGTTGCATACTCTTCCCTCACCCCATCCTCGAGAGATGCTCTGGTGACTGGAGCAATAAGCAGGTGATATCGCCACAATGCGTCGGTCGGGTCGCGGGTTGCACTGCAATTTCCTGTGCTCCAACCGGGCTTCCTTGTTGCCTAGGGTTGGCGATGGTAATGATAACACTGGTCAATATATTAACTTTTTTCCAAGAATTTCTGAATTTTTCCAACAGACAGCTGTTATTATGAACCGATTAAAGAATCGAAAGCAGTGCTACTAGCGCCAAAAAATACCGGATCTTTTTTTAATTTTAAATACACAAAATAGTTTGTTATATATTTCAGTCAAGAATAAACTGGACACTGCAATGATCAGTACTTACTTTGTCGTGTCGTCTACTTGAGTCGTTTTAATTTATGGAGGTACATAATCATCTAATCATCAAATTCAAGAGATATTTCAAATATTGTGTTCGATTTTGTTAATAAATTTATTAAAATTTTAATAACTTTCTGCATTTTTAACGGAAAATAATATATTTAAACCTGAAAGCTAGTATATATAAAAATCACGTTGGACGCCAACCCTCGCCGGAAAGATCGCAAACGGAGGTCATTCTAGGGGCAGTTATAGAATAGGTACTTTGAACTTTTCATTTAAGATTATCATAGTAAAACAATGCGTTGAAACCGTTGTTAAGTATAAGATGAATAATACTAAAATAATAAATACAAAGAAATTTTAAGTAGTCTTAAATAACGGAAACAATTAATTCAGTCCTATTATATTTGGAGTATTTTACTAAAAACGTTTTGAAGTATTACTTTTACTTACAATTTCACAATTTCATTGTGAGGCATCAAAAGATTCACTAAGTTGTTGATATTTTGTAGTCTTCATAATATCCTTGAAAAATGTTATTTATTTATTTATTTAGGGACAATCAACAAAGCATACACAAAGATATATAACAAACAAATTCATACAACTACAACTAGAAATAGTGCTGTCTTAGTTAAAGGCAGCCACGGCATGCATTAAACATAAACAATCTATTATATAAGTTACATAACGTGGTGTTTTATGATTTTTTTTTTATTAAAGACTTGTTTCATGTAGCATCTACTAGAGTAGAATAATAGGATGTAACAACATTATCTAAAATTGTTCAATTTGAACTTTATATCGTATATCTACTTTCCTGTCTAAATGTCAAGAGTCCCTTTGAAGGATCGGAGACAACCAGTTACCTTAAGTGTTCCTTTTAGTGCAAACAATTACATAAGAAACTCGTTCTTTGTTCCTTCGCAAACTTATTTAATCGTTTATTTATTTCCCTGATCTTGACTTATTTAATACAAAGCCTTAACAGTTTCGGTCCAAACTTGCGAAACGCTGATTTGATAAGACTCTTTAAAACAAATTATAATACTTGTAGCATTTCCATTAAATGTTTTCAACTTGAGTTTTTTTTTGTTAAGCAGATATAGTTTGTATAAGCAGACTTCTTTATTTCTATCACCATACATCTTTCGCAGACAACAAAATGGACAGCGCTTTCCAAATTATAGTCTGTTAGTTTGATCACCATCTCACCTGCAAAACGTGGAGATTATAGCATTTGTGATGTAGGTCATCATTCAGCTCACTATTTACTATCGATAAATAATATAATCTGGCGATTTACTAAACCGTATGTTACGCATCGGTTAAGTATTCGCTAGAGAGGTGTTCAGAGGCAAACCACTTGCATTGACTCGTTGCTGTCGATTGCACCGCACCGCGCCATACAAAACTGTGAAAACGGTAGAACGATTTTATAACTTTGATATTTACGATCAAAATATAGTTCAATAAGAGGAAGAGAAACGTTGAAATTGACGTCTGTCTTAAGCGGAAACATCACCTATTTAAATAGTAGTATGAAGATGATTTGAAATGTGACTTTGCCGTCCCCATTTTTTCATCGGACAACCAGACTTACAAATAGACGCCACCGTTATATGGTAGATATACCAAAAAGTCGCACTAAGCGTTTTGGTTCCAATTTTGTGATACGCACCGCTACGCAATTGAACTCTTTACCTGAATCTGGGTTTCCTGACAAATACAATTTAGGGGTCTTCAAATCACGAGTCAATAGGTATGTTCTAGGCAAGCGCGTTACATCCGAGATCGCATCGTCGCTTACTATCAGGCGAGATAGTGGTCAAGCGCCTGCCTGTTTAGTATAAAAAAAGACTTCTATCGAGCTCAGTTTTAAATGAGACTTCTATTTAACATTTATTCCAAAATATAAAATGCTAAACGATGATTTAAAATGCTTAAATTGGCTGACCACTTAAAAATGTTTAAAAATATATGCCATAGTGGTTTAAAGTAGGTGTAAGTAAGCCTGTAATAAAAAACTAATATTATGCTCTTAATTTTTATCTTTATTTTATTGAAAGTGTGTAGAATTATAGGGGTAATGTTATAATTTGCTTGTAAAAGATGAAAAAATATGCTTTTTAAATTATTTTATACAACGATGGTACACAAACTTCACCGGTTTAGTAACTATAAGGTCCTTAAGTCAGATGTATAAATAATGAGGTACATCATTTTGATAGTGAATCTGATTATAATATCGTCATCATCTCAGTTGAAAAACGTCTACTCCTGAACGGTGGCCTTCCCCAAAAATGTTGAGGGATGCTGGTTGGAGAGCACAATAAGCAAAATTCTGAAAACGCTGCTGCCCGTTTTCTGATCTAAAAAGTGTACGGAGGATACCTTCAGAAACTTAAGTTGCCTTCCATGGCACCCTTAAATGTGAAGAGTTGGTGCTATTCTACTATACCGGATATCACAAGGCACGATTCTTATTATACGAGGGGTGATCCAAAAGTAATGATAATGAATATTAAACAACATAATAACAGTTGATTTTTTATTTTTCTACATAGTCTCCTAATAAGTTTATACATTTAGTCCATCTTCTTTCTAAACCTAAAATTCCCTTTGAAAAAAAAGTCTTTTTTTAACTCTCCAAAAAAGCCTCTACTGCGGGCATCACTTCGCTACCCTCTTCAAATTTCTTGCCTCGGAGATGTTCGAGATAGAAGTCGCTGGAAGCTAGATCTGGCGAACAGGGAGGGTGTTCGATGAATTCAAATCGCATTTCTTGAATGGCAGCTCTGGTGACTCTAATTTCTTTTTTCTCCATTTTGATGTTCTCTCTCCAAGAGCTCGTATCCCGGAAATCATGGCCTATTTAGGTATATGATTTTTCTAGCCTGAACTAGTGGGTAGTATATATATACCTATATATATTGGATTATTATGTGCACTGGAAATAACCGATTATCATTACTTTTGGATCACCCCTCGAAGGGAATGCTCTACTTTTTCTTCTTCTTTATTCTACATCAGTTGGTCAAAAAGCTCTGTGCCCTAAACACGTTCGTAGTAGCGCCAAGCAGTGTGTTACCGGTTAGTTTAGTATTCATGGCGACGTCGTATGAGACGCCATATTGACTCCACTCGGCCGCCCTCGATACGGCTTGCCGTTGCCTGTTTGCGCTATAGATATTGAATATGGCACTGTTTTGATTTATTTTTCTTTATATGATATCTTTCTGATTAATGAAAGTCGTATATTAGTCTGATACGTAAGAAGGAAACGAACGTATTTGTGAATTACGGTTCTTTTTGTTGATAATAATATTCAGTAGTTGAATACAGATATAAAAACTTTTACCTTCTTGAATTCTATTAGGTTGTGATTGTGATAAGCCGTTATATACAGAATATGCATACAATAACACGCAATTGTCATAGCCTATCACTATAATAATTAGCTGAATAAGTGACTACAAGCTACAAAACTAATAATAAAATGTATTTTGTACAAATAATCACTACTCATTCGACCTTGTTAATTCAAGCTTGATTTCTCTCAAAATAATTTTACACGTTTTTCATTCGTTGTCATCCTGTATAACAATGACGCTTCAACTGTATACAATTTAGGGGTCTTCAAGTCACGAATGAATAGGTATCTTCTAGGCAAGCGCGTCACATCCTAGATCGCATCGACGCTTGCCATCAGGCGAGATAGTGGTCAAGCGCATGCCTATTTTGTATTAAAAAAAAGTTATTGAATAACCTGTATAAAAATAACGTTTCAACGTTATTGAATGACACAAGCTTATAAACGTGATATATAATTTGTTTTTTTTTATGAAATTAACTTATATCCAATCAAAAGTTTAATGCCTATTTTATATTACCTGGCAATTTTCATCAATCGGGTCATTTAAGGAAGTTTAATTTTGACCTCGGGTAAAGTCTATCTACACTAATGTTATAAAGAGGAAAGATTTGTATTTTTGTATGTTTGCAATGAATAAACTCAAAAACTACTAAGCCGATTTCAAAAATTCTTTCACCATTGGAAAGCTACATTCACGCTGAGTAACATAAGCAATATTTAATGCTAGAAAAAATTTAAAGAATTTTGTCCACCCGTGCGAAGCCGGGACGGGCCGCTAGTTATTTATAAAAGTAATAGGGTTACCAGTGTAGTACTTGTTACCTAAAATTTTTTTACTTTAAGTAACAAATAGTAAAGTTATGTTTGAATACTAAACCTCTGATAATCCGATTTCAGGAACAACTGAATTTTACCTGAAAACCGACCAGACAAGCATAATCCTGGCTAGTACCAAACCACTTAATTAACCTGTTTTTTGCTAAGGATAGGCAATTGAGAAAGACCGCTAATCTCATTTGAGTTTAAACGGTATTCGAGTTTAACAACTATTCATTCGGCTCTTGGAACTACCTAATTGTGCTACAGTATTTTTCGAACGTAGCAGGTTTTAGTGCTACGAGTGGCTACGATATAGTATTGTAACAGTGATCGTAGCAATGGCGAGTTTATACGTAGCAACACTGAACAGACTGATACCTAATTTAATAGACGTCATACTTCTTACAATATTGGTCTCAATGAGCATATTGTATTGATTTAATCAGTGAATGATTAAAGAATATTTAACAATATTCACACCAATGAAATTTAATGAGCAGACTTTGAACTAAATTCCAAAACCACTAAAGATACATACATAAGTATATAAGCATCTATAACTGTGGAATTAACGTTTATACGCATCACACAATAGTAGTTTATGATACTGTTGCATAATAAGGGTTCTTATAACATGAGTGTGTTTTAAAAAAACGAGCCGTAGGCGAGTTTTTTTATAGCATCACACGAGTGTTATAAGACCAAGTTATGTACAGTGTCATACACTACTTTATCTACTCTCATACTATAATATGTAAAACAATATTGCAAATAAAACGCTGAATATAACAACAAATTTATTTAAATGTCAAATGTTGGCGCCAAGGTGCAAACATCAATTGCGCATGCGTGTTGCGTCGGTCGTCGAGGACTCGTTCATTGAAACCTTTTTAAAGTAGAGGTTCAACCTCCTTGGTCCAGCTGGAGGTTGTATAGGTGTATCGTTATGATAAAAAAGTTATATTATGTTACAGGTGTCCATACAAGACCTGTATCGTAATGAAACTTTTTTTTTATTATTTTTGGCCTGTACGTAATGTTTGTCATAAGCATTTTGTTTTCAGTTTTAGAATCTTTGTATTATAGTATTAGAGTAGATAAATACACATATACAACAAAATACTTTTTATTTAGCTAATATCAGCCAATACCTGTCTGGAAAATCAACAACTAAGCCTAATCCTCTGCTATGTACATTCCTCACATGGTATGTAACGAAAAGAACCGCTGGGAAATCGGCAAGGGTTCTTTTTCTCACATATATTTTTGTGTAGTATAGTATCTTAATTTAAGAATCCAACTAAAACATATAACAACGCCTGTTACAATTAAGTTTGCACGGATAATTAAACGGGTAAAACCAACGCCATTAACTGCACATCATAATTATTTCAGTTAAAATGTATCAGAGCATTATTACTATTTAATATAAATTTAACGTAGTATATAAATAAATATCTAATAGTAATATTACATTACAGGATCCAATTGTCGTATTCTATAACCGCACAAATACATACAAAAAATCTATTACGACCAATATCTGTCTGTACGTACAGCCCTTTTAGTATTCATAGCGGTCGCCGGGAACATCGCCCTCTATATATTATTCAATTATATGTAAAAACCCTTGCTTTGTCTGCCTTGGTTTGTTTAACACGCTCCATTTCGGTTGCGGCGGTGTGTTTCAGTCTTTGAACGTTTTTAATGAATTTAGAAGCTTTGTTTCCATTTCTATTGTTTTGTTTTGGAGACGTTTCTTTTTCGTAGTTACATTAAGAATGGATATTTTAATCTTTTCCTGTCCATACAAATCGGTGAGAATACTATGATGATAATATTAACAACAACTTAACCAGCTACACCCTGTAATTTACTTGACCTGGACCCGTAATTACAAGCAAAAGCCGCTTTATTTCCCCTGGGTTCAGAGGGGCTTTATCAGGCCTTTAGTCGCATAACGTTAAAAGAACAAAATGATAAGCGATCGCAAAATGTTTTAAGCTGGTAAAATGTTGAAGAAATAAAATGTCAAAAGCGCATAATGTTAAAAGGCATTATTGATAAAATATAAAAAAGGATAAAAGCTCAAAATGGATAAAAAAACATTCCTTGTATCTACCCACAATCATATTTTATAAGAAATTAATTTCTAAGTAATATGTATATAAAATACGTTTGATGATCATTTCATGTTGAAACAATATTTTGTTAAAAGAATAATATAAATTATCATTAAACAAATATTACAAACGTTACAAATTAAGTATTAATTTAATACAAGAAATTATCTACATAGTGTAGATAAATTCTTGTATTAAATTAATCCTTAATTTTTGTTGCATCCTAAAATAAAACGTAATTAACAATTTAGGTATTAAAAACTAATAAAATAATTTTTTATATTATTTTTCGTAATAAACGAGCGACCTATCAAGTAAGTGCATAACACTTCCGAGAGAGGGACATACTCTTAATTGTACCATACATATTATAGTCCTGTTTAATTCCTTTAATTCCTTTAATTCCCAATATTATTGCACAAGACATGTAATTTTCACCGTTTCGAACTTTTATCGTTTTGCCCTTTCATCAATAAGATCATTTAATATTGTGCGCTTTAACATTTTGCTATATTACAATTCCGCACTTTTGCTCTTTAAAGTTAGACAACCAAAAGTTTGTAAGGATATCTATCGATTCGCACAACTTCTTTTGGTCATAAAGTACATATTTTTAATTAGTATAATCATAAATTAAATTAAACAGAATGTTAGATTAGACAATATCAAATTTAATTTGATATTTGTTACGGGTGGACTTGATGCCTGGACTGTTAATACAGACTGTTAGGAACATTTGAAACTCAATCCGAGTTTCTCGACCCGAATGATTAGTAACATACCTGTCATTACTTAGTGCATTGAGTGGCAGTAATGTTGCACCAAATATCTGTGTATATGATGCCATATTTCTTATGGGAATAAAGATATGTATTGTGTTTTACTAAAAATAATATACCTCTTAATCTACCTCTGAATCTTACCGTAATGACTGGCTTGACGACAAGCGTAACCAAATATCGCGTAAACAAAGCTGAACCGCCACGAATCGGAGATCAAAAGACACCCCGGGACGTGACGAGACCGAAATAAAGTCGCGTGAGTCACTCCCCGGGCGGGATCGTACACCGAAAAACTTAAGCTATGGGATATAAAATATACGGCTTGCTTTTAGTAGAAAATATCGGATGACATCATATTTATTAATAAAGGCACATTCAGATAATAAACCAATAACCTGACAAATATACATTTATTGTTTATTTGTGTTTGTTGTCAAAACCACGTAGCGTGTGATATGCACGCGTTGCGCGTTGTTGTACTTACGACAGAGAAGGTTTAGATTTATAGGTCAGCAAAAACATATATATAATGATAGGGCTTACAACTATTTATATATTTTATGATATAATAAATGTTAGTAATAGTAGATTTTACCTTGGATTTAGATTTTACAAAGGTCACCATAACTGTATTACCCAGATGAAATTGTGTTTTCGAACAAAGTTAAAGATAATACCAAAACTCTTTCCATCATCGAAATATATCTATACTATAATATTATTAAGAAGTAAAGTTTGTGTGTTTGTATATTTGTTAAATTGTAAGGGGTAATCTCGGGATCTACTGAACCGATTTTAAAAATTCTTTCACCAATAGAAAGGCACATTATTGCTGAGTCTCATAGGCTATATTGAATGCTAGAAAAAATTTAAAGAATTTTGTCCACCCGTGCGAAGCCGGGACGGGCCGCTAGTTGTTTAATATAAGTACACACCTGGGAAATGGATAGTTCTTGACTATAGTCGTTACTGACAACCCAATCAGTTCTTATTGAATTGGATCCACTTCCGAGAATTAATAAATTATTTGGTCATCGATCTAATGACCGACTCTGCGACAGTTTCTGAACCTTCGCTATCGTAGGCCGAACGGTCAGAATAATTATTACTATTTTACTATCGTAAACATGTCAATAGATGGCGTTGTTAGGAAATACTGTTTTCTCAAACGCGCTAATAAGTGTTTGAATAAGATCGACAAAGCCTGTATAAAAAGTATACAGGCTTTGTCGATCATATATCGCGTTCTGCAAATGAGCACGGGAAACTTAGGGTAAATATCAACCATTAAAAATCTATGTGAGCAAAGCCCTGCCTGTAACATAGTAATTACCAGTAGTACATTGTTCACATAGGGGTGAAAGTATCTGATTACTGACAAGGGTGGTGCTTTGAAAGTAACCGAGATTGGCAATCGGTTCTTTAATGATGCCATAGTTATGGATTTTCATACAAATTTATCTCCCGCATATTTGTATGACAATAAAGATATACTTACTGACCCGTTCTTGCACAAATAACAACGCAATTTCCAGAAAATATGTTGATTCTTTTTTTTAATCCGGATTTATCACATTTTTAAAACAAGTTTGCGCCTAATTAATAATATTGAGTGAAACAGGGGTATCTCTTCCAGAAGTAGCTTACCTACTTTATATTTTCATCGGACCCCTAAAGAACTCTCAACAGCCGGGCTCATTAAAAGTTTTAATGAAAACAGAACAACCTGTACCTATACTCCCTTTAGAGTCAGGGCGCGATGAGATTTGATGGGAGAAGGGACGAATGGCATCCGGTTACGTTTAGTTACTGTTGACCCCTTGAAATTCTTTCCTTAATCGCGTACGGGATTGTCTTGGTTACTGTTTTGTCACCAGTGTCGGTCACATCACAACAAATGATTTTAATAAAAACAAGGGAAATGGTATGCATGTAATTTAAGTGATATTTTCGAATTACTATTTTTCTTGCCATGATACGAAATTTAACTTTGTCAAAAATTGTCTAAAAGTCAAATCCCAAAAGTATATCTTATTTAAGGATTTTATTACTTCTCACTGCTTGGGTATAGGCCACCCCTATGAATTGAAACATCGTAGGAAGCATGGGCCTAAACTACTTCGCGGGGCTTGTGCGGATTTGTTGGTGTTTACAGCCGGAAGCATGAAGGAGCTCGAGATAACCAATGTTTTTTGTTCACGCATCCAGTGCCCGCTCCATTTGAAAGTTGATTTATTCTCGCAATCATCTACGCTTATTAAGTATCTTGCTGTCCACTACACGATCGAGCTCCTCCATTATTAAGTAATATTTTTTTTGTGTATTACCAGTGCGATTACATTGAACATATTAAAAGTATTGATCATAACAGCAATCCCGCCTCCTTTGCAAACGAATCCAAAGACTGTAACCGCTAGGTTCTTTTAATATATGCCCAAATAAATCTCAATAACTTAATGTTTGATTTAATATCCATATAATTATGAATATTTTTTTAGAATGCAGTAAAGTGTTAAAATAGGATTTATCGGCTAAAAAAGTTTTAGAGCGCTAGTACAGCTTTGTGTCGAAGTAAGGTAACCTCGTAAGCATGCTGTAATACAAACTATATTAAAGCAGCTTATTTGAACATATTGAGGTATTCTGCAAAAAAAGTACCTATAAGAATAACTTTTTTTATATGCTAGCAGTAAAACTAATTAAAAATATTTTTATATACAGAGGATTTTTTTGTAATCATAAATCGAAAAAATATTTAAAAATATTTAAAAAAGTGAATTTGTATATTCGGAATTTTTTAAGTCGCCTTTGTTTGATAATTAACACGAATTTCCGTGTGTACAATAAATAAGAATTTATAAAACATTACACCATTGGTGCAGAGCAATCATACCTCACATGTTTAAACCGCAATTGTTGACTTTTGGAACAAAATTCCTCGTGCTTAGTTTGTGAACCGAATGTTTTGAGGTTTTCCCCACAGGATTGAAGAATGAGTTTCATTAAGAAAAGTGTGATCAATATTTTACATGTTACCCCTGGTGTAGGCAACTTTCGCTGCTATCAGGCAGACCCTTAATTCGAATCTGAGTTGTATAAAAAAAAAATATTACAAAACTTTTTAATTATAACCTTTTTGCGATCTAATTAAAACATAGTTTGATAGATTCACTACAGTGCATAAATAGATATAGATTTTTAAAGAAATCAGTTTTCAAAAGAAACTGTAACAAGCAAAACAACTCAATTATTAGCTTCAACTTTTTTCTTTCCGACTCTTTGAATTTCCTTTTGCCAACTCAACTGTTCAAACTCAACTGTTCAAATATCTCTTATGTCTCTACGCAAATACAAAAAGTACATATTTCAATTAAGAACTTAGTCGGAAATCAATGTCGATGATTTCGTAATATCAGCTATTTTATTTTAGTTTGTGCAAGCACGTCCCTATCGCCGTTCAAAACAAATACCTCTACTCCTAATGTTGCTCATAAGGGCTGGAACAGTCTTCTATTCAATCCCTACAATAAAAATAGTAATTCGAGCATCATCAATATTCCACTATGTTTTCCTGCGTCAAAGATTTTCCTAATTCTGCTAACTACGTGATGTTTGAAAACACGTGCAGTTCGAAATCCAGTGTTCGTCTAAACATTATAGATGACGAACAAACACGTTGTTTTTGTTTAGCGTTACTCGTCCAAGCTGCGAGTTTGTGTGATGTCCAATTTATATGCATTGCTATAGACTAGCTGAGTGACTCTCCGCTTTAAACACGTTCAGTTCAATTTATATTCAGAATTGCATTGCCATTAGTGCTTGCTTTAGAAATATGAACTCCATATCTTTTCTTAGAATCGAAATCAGTAATTTCAATGGCTATTATCATTTTTTCATTGATGTGTTATTAGTTTTATGCAGTTAATGTTATCCTAAATAGATAGACGAGTTTGATTATTTGTTCCGGCAATAATATACATCTGACTAAAATCTTAATAAACTTGAAAACTTATAAAAATGTACATGTGTTCTAGCATTAAGTTCTGTTTGATATTTACACCGGTGTAATGACCAAAATACCATAACAATTATGGGTTTTAACCTCTCCTTAGTGTTTATACTCATTAAGCTATTATTTTCGGATAATGTGATTATTAGTTGTTCAAATTAATCCATGTCAAGTGGCTTTATCAAAATTAACCCAAATCAGTAATTTCCATGCAGTGTTTTGATAGGTAACTCCGTAGTAAATTAAACAGCCCTATATGACTTTTTCATTATCATCAGTATAGGAAAATGTTGGCTGGTAAGGCTTGACTATACTAGTCCAAAAATTTCTCCACATACATCAGTGAAAGACACTGAATATAATAATAATATTACTTACAATCATACCAACGAGCCTAGCCTAAAGAAAGCACTGGATGGCTTGTGTTATGGATACTAAGGTAACGGATATACATACGTTATGTGATATAAGATAGTAATATATACCTATGACTTAGGTACAAGCGCTTGTTTTCATATAAATGTCTACTCGTTCCCGGATTCGTATCCAGGACCGGAGGAAAGGTAGGATCGCTACTGTTGCACCAAACGGTCGTCCATCGTATACGGTTGACTCGGTATGGGTTAAAGTGACCCATTTGTTTACGGTTTCTGCTGTCGGTCACGTTCGGTGGTAAGTAAGAATGTTATCATAAATCACGATGGTGTCGTTAGTAGTGTTCAGGGACACTAACTAGACCAGATAGCATGATCAGTTCTTCGGTCAATTTCTCTGACAAGGACAGACAGCACCGATAACGGCATTGGCGTATGTGCATACTATATTGGTGAATGCATTACCCAATATCAGCTATTTAAGCTAAACTATTTATAATGCCAGTGTCCTCAGATGACTTTGAAATCTTTTGAATAATTTAGTCAAATTTTACCCTGCGTCTACAACTATTCAAGTTAGTGGTTTGTCATTTCTACAAAACGAGAAAACTTTCAAATCATCGCATAACTCAAAGCTATCGCTCATCTCTGAAAGAGTCGACGCGGAATTTCGTAGATTTGACGGAGTACATGTCAACTGTCAGCTTGAATGTAGGAGGCTCAGATGTAAATCTTATCAGATGTTTGTTGGGAATGTCGCCCGAGGCGTGAAGGGAAATGAATTTGATATTTCCTCGTGCTAACGATAAGATGTTGAGAATGCGTCTCCTTAACGATATACAGATTTTGCTCGAGGATAAGCACGTGGTTTTATTAAAAATGCCTTGTTTTCTGTCAGCGTGTTCTGAAGACTGCACTGTCTTACTGATTAAAGGGAACATGTCTTTATTTACAAATAATCAAATATAAAAACACCCATACTGATAAACACTTATAATGTTCACAAAAAGCGGTTATAAATATATACAAACATTAATATGTAGATAGGTTAAATGATAGATAAATAATGCTTTTAACTTAGACTTTTGTTATCGAACTTCTGCAAAGCTAAAGTGTTGCGGCTGTCATACTGGACAGGGATAGTAACTTATTTCCTACAGTTGATGCATCGAATGCGTAGTGCCTGAGAAGTACGTCAGATGTATAGAAAAAGAACAGCAGTCCGATACGAAATATCTAAAACGAACTTCCTGTAATTTCAAAGCATGTTAAATATAAGAAAAATAATATCACTGTAAACCAATATAAGTAAGGGTAAAAGAGGTAGGTTTTGTAACGCACTAGGTGCAAGTACCCCATCATTTTACAAATAGGCGCTCACTAACCACTGTGGGTACTAACAAATTGGTTCGTCAATGCGCCAACCAAAGAACCATCTCATTTTTATTTTGACGTTTATACTTTGTGGTGTAACATAATCCAATAAAACATCAGCATCTCTTCAAACGCGATATTTGTGATATCGAAACCGGCTCTCTATCACTCTGAGTGGCTTACAGGACCTTAGGGATGGCGCAAACATTACAGACTACGCTTTAAAAATATGCATATTAAATATGTATTATGTCAAAATAAGAAGATGAAATATTTGCTTACGAAGCAAAATTATAAAATAATAATTGTAGGAAATAGAAAGTAACTTAGTAATAGCATACTAAGTGCCCAAAGCCTTTTATTCCGTCTAAACTGAAATTGCTTTTAACATCACTGTGTAAAAGTAATACATTTATAATAACTAAATGATACTACACAACCATAAAGAAAATAATCTATACAAAATCATTTATGGTAAATGAAGTGTAATTTAGTTATACCTTTATCCAATAAGTTTTTATCATCCCTATTTCATTTGCGATAATCGATTATGGGCGGCCCTGAGAAATGACGTAATCCTACACTTATGTCTTCTAGGGGCGAGAGAGGGTCCGATGGTGTGCCTCCTGATGGATTATACCGAATTAATATATATATATTTTTTATATATTTCAAGTTACCGATACCACATTTAACTCATTACAGCTTAAAGAACAAAAAGTTTATAAATCTGGCAAAATCAAAATATTGTGATTGATTTACAAAGGATGTCGGGCATAAATTACTTATTTTATGTATATTTGATTTGGAACCACGCCACAAAATAACAACAACAGGATTTCTTTTTATATTTGACGTTGTCATTTTTGAGGAGTCCTAATTTGTTGTGACATGTGTCACTTGCCTCCTAAATTCTTTGCTTCCGTCTGTTATCTTGCTTTCATTGCATTACTCAATAACTTTTAAATTAATATGATATTCTAATTCGATTTTTAACGGAACTGTTATAACAACCGTATTCCAATAAATTTAATTACACGTAAAAGAAACATAGTTCTAACCGAGTTGTGTAAGATCTCCGCTTAGTAGACATGCTGGCGAGCTAAGTACTCGCTATAAAGTGTTCAAGTCCATTTGATAAGTTAACTTTGTAACTTAGCATTGCAAGTTTGGCAAAACAATTTTATAGCCCTTTTAAATATTGTTTTGTTCTAAATTTATTTGTTTAGTTTCAACAAACAACTTTGAATTGTAAATAAGATTTCGATACACTGCGCCATGGCAAAATATCCATGGTATACTTTGAAGAAATATGGACTTTTAGTCGATGCTAAAAGGACTACTTTTTAAAACGAACTTGCGCGAGCCCAATTAGTCGATTGAAAATTTTATAAAAGACAGCAAGATTCGAAACTTCAGGGACTCTAGGTGTTTACCAGCTCATTTAATAGGTAAAAATATCTCGACATTCTCCTTATATAGAAAGGCATGATAAACCGTTGGTCTTGGCTGCATCTGTGATCGTTAGCAACCATCAATCTATATTAACTAATCTATACTAACAGTGGAGACAATAATAGCTAATTATGTTTGGACATTCCAAAATTAATGGAAAATGTACTAATGCTTCCTTATTTATTTTTCACTATGTTAAAAAACAATGGATTTTTTTTAAACGACCTCGAACTATTAAAGTTTCACATTATTTTAATTCCGCAAATTAATGTTAGTACATAATTTTCACTCTTACAAAATATACACACGAAATATAAACAGACTGACAAACTAACACAGCAGGTATACACATGCAGCCACGCTTCAGAATGGTACGTACGTATGTCATACAGTAACTATTACATAATATGTTATGTTGTTATTGTAATATCAACTTTGACATATACATGTTTAAAAGTTGATGCTACGACTGTGGGGAAAGTCAATCGTAACTTAAAATCAAAAATTCTTATTAGAAGGAAACCTGGCTATGACATTGGCTAATAAGATAATTTTGGAAAAATAAGAAAGTGATTAGAGAGATCTATGAACCGATTCTAGTTACGAATGTTACGATTGACCATCTTAACGCTTTTTTTTTAAACGCATTTTTGAGTTCACAGCTTCACTGTATTACCTATTTTTAGATAGCTTGGCATAGCTTATTGCATCCACTACAGAGTATTAACTAATAACATACAAATGTACACCAGGCGAGAGAAGAGGCCAACTCGTGAATTCAATTTCTTCTTTTTTTTTTGTAGAAAAACAGAAGGCCTCTTTTCTCATTGACTGTACGACTCTTTATATAAGAATGGTTTTAATAATCTTTCATGCACATATAAACTTGAGACAAACACACTCTCCTTAATGGTATAGAAGACAGTTCAAGAAATGAAACGACGCTGGAACAGATAAAAGCACAGACAAGCAAACAGTTTTACCAGACAGCAAAACACAAAGACACAAAAATGTCAGTATCAACACCAACAGTCGATGTATGTGAAAAAAATTCAAATTGGATAATTTTTGATTATATTTTTGTAGCTTTCATAAAATAATTGGCATGCACCGTACCGCTATGCGAGGTGACAGAGATGGAGGATATGGAGGATAAGAAGTTGGAAAGAGATGATAAGGGTGTGTTTGTCTGTTTATATGTGCAGGGAAGTGACGGGGTGTGGAGGACGTTGCGAAGTTTTGTCCGATGACACACTATTCCCGGTAAGTGCTAAAAGTGACCGGAAGAGTTTGCCCGAGGCATGATTCGCACTTTAGTTGGATATGTATTAACATTTTACTCATCGTTGGCGAAGTGTCAATACCTGTTACATTTTTGGGAATAACCTATTTTGTGTCTTCGGCAACAGAGGTCAAATTTGTATAATTCCTTAAAATTCATAAGTTGACTACTATGCATAAAATTTTAACTTATTATTGCCTGGAATAAAATTTGCTTTTGATTAGTTAAAAGGTTTTGGTACTTCGCCGTCATCATTTGTTATATTTGTGTAGCATTTAACTTTTTTCTTACTATTTTGTTGCGAATTTGCATTGGCAGATTTATTCCGGGAATAACTTTTATACAATTTGAATTTAATTTATAATGAAGGTTTTAAACAGGGTGTAAAAAGAGCGTTAATGAAAGAATAAGTTATTAAGATATTTTTTCAGGAAATTTGATAATTTATTTTAATTATTCATTCCCATTAATTATTAATGATTCCCAACATATGACTTATCTACGATAGATACATTTTACTATGTGCGTTGCATTGCATGTAGTATTCGAATCCATTTTATATTTAAAAATAATAGTAGCTGCATTTTAGTGTTTTTTTATAAACTTGCATAAATTGTAGCTTCGTTAAAGATTTTTTTACACTCAATTTATAATGAAGAAATTACTTGCACTAAATTTTAAAATAAAAAAGGATGACATCAGAATGAAGTTTAAAAATTAGTGCAATATTTAATTTAACTGAATTACTAATACAAAAAAATATTGTTTCATTGTTAATGAGAGTCTACGATTACGGTGATTTTTTAAAGAAATTACTTTTAGTGAAATCAAAGTTCTCTACAGTCCTTTTGATATTAAAACTATATCTTCTGAATTAAATATATACTTGTGTGTATGTGGTTTATAGGATTCATTGACTTAGTATCAATGGAAACTGTTAACATAGCCCAGGCATGAAAACTTCGGTCGCCATGAAAATAAGTCGAGTAATTTATTTTTATGACGAACTTATTTTTGCCCGAAAATGTTATAGTTTATGGGCAATATTGAACGCTTTCACGGTAGTACTTAAATTTATGAAGGTTGGTTTCATTCTCACTCCACCCAATATCAGAGAGGTTTTTAATATTGGCCCGTTTGTTCGTTAAATGTTAATTTCACTAGAATCATAGTCCAATGAAAGTCATCGGTGTGAGATGTGCTGCATGTCATTTGATACGAAGTGTCAAAAGGCTAAAATAGGATGCGGGAAATATCACGCTGTTATTTCCTGTGTTGGTTATGCAGTCACACACACACAGATGTGTGTACCATCCAGTATAGGTAGATCTTAAAACAAAGGCGATTAAAGGTTAGCAGCACAATACAACAAATACTATAGTTTCTTCGCCCGTTACAACAAAGCTCTGTTCGACTAATAGTGATTCTGTATTTATCCATCGCGGAAATAGGGTTGCCACCTGTGCTTTATTATAAGCAATCACACTTTATGACGAATATTTTATGAGAACAATAATGTACGTTGAATCTTGGCTTTCATGTACCGTAGCGAGTTTTATTGGATATTAATTTCCAGACGCGGAACAAAAGATATTGAGCATCCTTACACTTAGTTAAATGTGAACGGTTTCTATGCTTTATAATTTATCAGAAAATCCTGAAATTGTTTAAAAGTAATTAAATAACTGTTGATTTTTAGGCGTTTTACTTTTTTAAAGTTACCCTAATAAGTTGTATTATCAGTTATTATAAGACATTGGCAAGATTATTACTGGTGTGCACCTAAATATGTAACAGTATATCTTTTAATTTCTTTAAATAACAATGATTTGAAACCTTTTGTCTTTGTCAACAGTATCTGAAGATGTCCAGCCAGTCCAGAGAAGCGCACCGCTGCTGCAATCTCCTCAATATACCGGTGGAAGACCACAGCCTTACAGTGAGTATGGTACTTTTTTTTTCAATATTGATGGCTAAAAATTGTTTTATAGTTTTATTAAAATCAATTCTCACTGAAACAGCAGTGCGTCAATCGATGACCATATTTTACAGAGCATTTTGTACCGAAAGTGCTCTTTAGACTCCACCGCGTTTTTGCACTTTCAGTATGAATCGATCTTTATAACGTTCTGCAATAAAAGTAAAACAGAGTATTCACCGGTATATATTTGTTCAGTTTTCGTCGCTTTCAAAGTTACGGTGTGTTTTATGTTTTAATAAAGTTTAATTGTATTATGAGAAAAAAGCTGCGATAGCCAACACCCTGACGAACTTGTGCAGCCGAAGTTAAAAGTGAAGAAATATTTATTGGCTGGCTGTAGGTAATGCCTTTCTCTTTTATATTTTTCGACAACTTTTATGATACTTTTTTGCCTAGAGAAACGTGTCAAATATGTAATGATATCAAACGAGTGCATTCATGTAGATTTGACAAATGTATTAATCGTTAATTTTCTAACTCTGTGATATATTTACGTACATATTTAGGTACATCCTAAGCTGTGTTTAATTTTAATATCTAAAAAAGAATCGTTTTTAATATCGAGACATACTACTAATAGACTTAACTGCCATTGCCCAATAAAAAGTTGTAATGAAAAGGTAGAAAAATGCCAAATTAATTTTCGACTGTATGATCAACGATGAAGATATAGTTTACTTTGGAATTAAACATAATCAATCTTCTGTCTTTTTTCGTGTCGAGTAATTACTGAATAACCAAATTATTTAGATAATATAAATTGGGAATCGTCTGAGTTGATTTGGCATTCAACTCTTTTATATACACATCTTTATTCCATTTCACGCTGAAGTTAAAGTAGATTATTGCAAAAACTGTGTTGAGCATATATTAAACTAATTTGTGCACTCATATTTCAATATGTCTCACGATTCCAATAGGACCGAACATTTTCATATGAATTATGAATTTATTATTCAAATGAAAATGTCATCCTTAACACAAGACAGATATGAAATGACAACACATTACGTAACAATAAATTATTTTAAAAGAAGATAGAATTTCGAAAATGATGTTGAATTTTTTATTCAAATTAAAAAGCCATCCCTAACATAAGACCGACATGAAAGACATTACGTATCGATAACTTAATTTAAAAGAAAATAAACATTATCCTTCCTAAAAAGATATATTTTATCTCCTTTTTAAATGGAGTAAATTGATGTACAGCTTTTCGTCATTGTTTATTCTTTAAAACAAATATCATTGAAATGTATGCCGTATTAAACAAACTTGATTCATGTGTATTTCAAACACGTCCCCTCGTTAGACTAGTATGATGAATACTGATACAATCCTGTTCTATCTCTATGAGTGAGGATTTGTTCGCCACATTATGTGCGGACGGAATGATGATGGATGATTGAGAATCAAATACGGGAACTTCCGTAATTTGACTGGATATACGATGCGTTATTTTACTTTATTAATTACCTATTAAGTGTATGCATATAGTTTTATGATTTTTATACATATATTTATTACATTTTTTTCAATGGTATCTTATATAATAAATTAAATAAGCAAATCCCACCTTAGAATAACTTGTGAGCGGCGTTTCTAGTATTTTTCTATTAAAAATAATTTTGAAAAATTATTATAATAGAAAAATACTAGAAAAAAATCGACTCCGCTCACAAGTGAACCCGCAATCTTTGGAAGTCCGGTCCAATGCACTACGACTCAATTCGTAGTGCATTGGACCGGACTTCCAAAGCCTAACAAGCCTTGTGAACACTCGTCGAAATTTTATAGTACCTTTCTAATTTTATGCTGAGGGCCAGCGTTGTTTCATCAATGAGAGGAACATCCTCTCGTATTCGAAAGAAACATTTATACAACATTTTAGTTTTTAAAAATAATTTTTTTACGTATATATTTAGCAACACAATATCGGCTCCAAAACTATATATAAGGAGCCTCCTTTTTATACCTTCTTTCTACGTTATATGAGAGGTAGTTCGTACCGTATAATAGCTGACTCTAAAAAGAGATGTTCCTTTTTTGTATGGTGACTGGGCCCTTGAAAAAATACAAAATAATGAAGTTTTCCTTGTTGAGCGAAGCTCTCTTTTAGACAACTCACAAATTTCGCTTGTCTCATCCTGCTACTTAACGGTTTAACCGATTCGAACGAATTTTGGCATGAACATACATGATTATAACCTGACGGATATAGGCTATGTAAAAAAATATAGACTGTACTATGGAGGAATAATCACCGAAAGAAAAATTCAAAAGCTGATCACAGCCAAACTGCTGAGACTACATTGATGCAATTTAGGTGAGGTTAGGTAAGGTAGTGCTTCGCTCAGTATTTGCAAACAGCAGCAGCATTGCAGACCTAGTATATAGATTTAAAAAAAACAGCAAACTGTTTAAAAAGAATCGTCGGAATAAATATTACAGCAACCCAAAACTTTTTCTTCCTCGGTAACTTAGATTATCTGTCACATAAACTTATTTACAAATCATCTTCGATATGTGGCACTGGTAGTGACATTAAGATGACAGTGGGTGTCATGTGTGACTCAGGAACTTTTTTTTATTAAAAATGAAAAGTTACTTCCCATCACAGTAGGCAACCGCGTGAAGTTTACAGGATTAAATCTGCATTTAAAACATGTTATAACTATAAGAATGTATTCATAAATGCAAGAGAATGAAATATTTACACTTTCATTCGAAAGTGTAAATATTAGGAAATGCTCGATGAAGAATGTCATTATTCAAGATTTTAAATATTGCTTGATTTTTATTTGCAGGTTTATTTATGTTTTTCTTTTTGGAAACGTTGTCTCAGAAGGAAAATATACCAGAAGAGAATCATTTGATAGGGTTATAAAAAATTTAGTGCTAAAAAAGCTCATCTCCTTTATTTGTTCGGCAAAGTTCGTTTTTAAACTAGTACGATATCTCTAATGTTCTTTTTGTCTAGAAAAACGGATTTCTTCTGGGAAACCCACGTATTGTCAGATTTAGTTAATATGTTATAAAGAAAGATGTTCTGTTTTCTATATTCAGTGTTAAATGTCATATTTATCAAATGCTTTTAAGTTAAAAGGCGCAAGGGAAATGTGCGGGTTAATAATAATATTCAATAGATACAAGTGTTTTTTATGCCCGTTATATTGTAACAAATCGTTAATCTGTTGTGGTCAAAACCTATAGACATGGAAAAGTATAACTTTAATTGCTACTCTTTTATCGAATTCGTAGTCGGGTGATTACAATTATTCATAGAATTTAGTCCTTTTCGATAATCTGAGTTCGATCGAGTCCACAATCAAGATAATATAGAAATATTGAGATTATTTATGGTATGTACGATACATTAACACAGTCAGTACAAACAAGTGTAAAATAGAGTATATCTTCAATGAGTGGAATAAGTGAATCGTAAAAGTGTTCCGACCGAGTGCATTCGGACACAGCGAAATCCCGGGCTGAGGGATCAGGAACGCTAGGGCGGATTTACCGAGATCCTATGGGCTAGGGTTGCCATAACGCGACGCTGGCATTCATGAGACGACCGGATGGTGCAATGGTAGCGATCCTGCCTTTCGCACCGACGGTCCTGGGTTCAAATCCCGGAAGGGGCAGATATTTGTGTGATGAATACGAGCATTTGTACCTGAGTCTTGGGTTTCTTATATATATTTCTATGAATATTACTTATCTATGTATCATATATGTATATCTATCCGTTACCCTAGAATCCATAACACAAGCCTTATAGTGCTTACTTTGGGCTAGGCTAATTGGTGTGAACGTAAATATTATTATTATGAGACACATTCAGAGGTAACTTGAGTTTATTTACTTACAATACGACAATTTTAAGTCTTCTAGTACGCCATAGTTTTAAGTCCTGCATTAAGAGACCTTGTAACAAAAAGAAACCGCAAGAAACTCTGCTTCTGTTTTAATTTTTTCCTTCAATTATGTTTAAATAGTTTAGTCGTAATTAAGCAAACCTTCCTTACTTACTATAGCTGTTAAGAAAAAGTTTCCTCTCTGCCCATGCGTACGTGTTAATATACAAAATTCTTTGTGAGAAGCCTCAGTAAAAGAAAGTGTAGGTTTTTTAAATCTGAAAGTTAAAGCTATGAGTAGTCACAAAGATTTTTTCAGTGGGCATTGTTTATATACAAGACCGATATTTTGAACGATTTTTCAGTCAACTTTTTCATCTATTTTATTGCTGACTCAAGACACATATCCGATTGTCGATTATCCACCTTCAATTCATTACGTGCACCTTTCTCGGTTACGAAGTCTCGAAAATATGTGTTGCGTGGGTACTTCACAAAATCGATGATAAAGCTGAGAAAAAAAGCGAAAAATTAGGACAACATCGGTCATTAAGACCGACTTTGTCAGTGGTTTTCGTGGTGGTGGTGGAGTGCTTTAGCTTAACTCACTAGTTAGAGGTCAAATATAGGAGTCAGTCCATGACCTTTGACTTTTCTTAAAGGATGCAAAACTGTGTTAAAAGAGACAGCTTATATAGTTGGTTTATTGCAAAAAGAGATTGAATACGCGCTGTAACATTAAATTATATTAGATACCTAAACCTTTTTTAATCTGTGAAATACTTAGACAAGTTTTGTATCTATTTAAGTGACAGCGACAGCGAGTCTGGAAGGAAAGAGAAGGAAAAGTATCTTTTATTCCTATATAATTACGTTAATGTGCAAATTTTTTAATTTCATTTCCAAGCAATCTGTTCAATATTACTGTTTCTAATAAATAGTTGTTTTTAACAAATTGAGTCAAATGTTAATGACAGCCCTGCTGCACCAAATGTCCAATCGATTCGCAACTCTGGCCGCCCTGTTTCGGTATATGTGCCCAACTTTGGCTGCCATTTCTGGTTTAAGTTTGTCGGAAACTTGTTGTTTTATGTGCATATGCTCTTGTGGATTTCAGTTTAGAGACAAATTTAAAGTAATTGTTTCCTGACATTAACTACGATTGGAATATTGGAAAGTTTGTTGTGATAATGTTTGATAAATCGATGAACGCCGGCTGCATGCACGAAAAAAGCAAGACTCATTGTCACGTTCCGCCTGAGCGACGAGAGCGTGAAACAAGCGATGAAGAGGCATGATTGGCCTAAGCGTTCAGCTTGTGACGCATCTATCTCTCTTCCACTCTATCGGCCGATGCGTCCGAGTAGAAGAGAGACTGCGGCAGTACACAACCTGAACTGTTTTGTCAACTGTTTATAAAGTGAAGTAAAAAGTTAATGTGGTTTCCACTTTTTTATTACAACAACAATCTCGGCAAAAAATTAAATTTATTCTTGCATTTTAAGAACTGTTTATAAAGTGAAGTGAAAAGTTAATTAATTCTTGCATTTTAAGAATTTGATGAGCGATCTAATCTTATATATTTGTTCTTTGATTATTAAAAAAAGTAGGTCGGCGAGTGCAGTTATAATAGGTTATGTTAAAATTTTGACTAAAAACTCACATAAACGATCGTATAAAAAGTCAACTGCTTTTATTTAGTATTCTTATGATTTTATCACGCAAAATTATCATCCGTAAACCGTCTTCACAGACAACCATTTTTTTTATTTTCGGGGTTTTAACCACGTTACCATTTCATAACTTATACTCGTATTTGGACTTTTTATCATCTTTAGTGGGTTTTAATTACAATAACAAAATAAACAATAGTTTTTTTTCTGCTTTTTTTAAAGCCAGTTTGTGCAACTATGCTGATAATAAATTATGTGAATATCATAATCATCAAATTATTAATATGGATGATAATGATAACACCGCAGGAAAAATGAGCAATGCACAACCTACACAGCGTGCCCAATAGGGATCCGTGGGTACAGAACGATGACTAGGGTAATCATGGTTAACCAAGCATGAAATGGCTCAAGATAACAAATTCTCGGTCACACATCCGAAGAACAGATCTTGCAAAAGATGCTTAACATCCGCAATCTGAGGCCAAAAACGCTAACCCCTGTGCCATTGACCTCTTCGATTGTCATGAATTATATTTAACGACTGAAGCATACGAGTTGGCGGATCTCTGAAGTAATATGCTTTAGTTTTATATGCTAAAGCGTCAGTCGGTGTAAATACTCATTGAGCGCACATGGTAGGGCATGTTTTATGCACGCAATTTTCACTCTAAGTTGAAAATTTAAACGCTTTTACTAGTATAAGAAAGGTAGTTGAGTTTTAATGCGAAGTTGCATTTAGTATTTGCAGGCAGTGCAAATATTATTTAAATCAATATATTTCAAGACGAGCGATTGAATGCAGTTTTTGGAAATTATGATTTTGGTTGAACTTATACATGTTGTTACTTAAAGGACCATGTTATAGAGAAACTTATTTATTTTTCTATTTTATTAGGATTCGTAAGGATGCCAACTGATATAAAACATCAAACGGATGCGCTCCTTTGAATTGTTTACTGATAGTGCAATTATCTAGACCCCTGTTTAATATATATGTATATATATATATATATTAGATATTAACATTGCGATAAAAACATTATTTATATTCCCTCTAACCTCTCGTGGTAAGCATAAAGTTCTTGTGTAAAGAGTGTGTCCACTTCCGTGGTACATTGGTAAAAGCTTACATCTCAACCGATGTCAGCTGAACCTGCTCAAGTTATATTTAGGCTATTTCATTCTCCTTTCTTATCGTTATTAAAATAATAAGTTTTCGTATTGTTTTTTTTTTAATCCATACATTTCGATCCCCTTACAGTCCCCATTTGTATAGAGGTTTTTTTTAATTCTGTGTAACTTTTTCTCTTATTCTATCTAAAAATTGTTCGTAGTATACGTAACTTATCACATAAACAAAATAAAGAAAAAATTATATACATTTTCTTTTATTTTTGGTTCTTTATTTATAAGAAGATGAAATATCTTTTCATTGGAATTGTACATGACAAATCCCAGGTCCCAAGGGAGAGCAAGCGAAACACACTGAGCAATAGTAAAAAGCGTGTATTTATATAAGTTATATGAGGTTACATCAGTATGAGTACCGAACCTGGTGAACTTTTTTTTTTTTTTTTTTTTTTTTTTCCCCTCCGGACGCGGGGGAGGGAGGTGGTGAATCCTACATGGATACATCGGCCGGCCGAGAGGTTATGTCAGACTCGTACTGACTAAACACCACCTGAGGTGCCTTAGCCTGGGAAGGCTATACAGGCTTTATATGAGCGATCGCACCCGGGAATGAAGGGCGACGCAACCTGGTGAACTTGCATTTACCTTAGTACTTATGTAATTCAAAAACATTTTTCATAAGTATGATTCAAAAACTAACAGCGCCATCTAGGAACAAAATAATCAAACACTTACTTACCGTTCTTGGTGTGCGGCAATATGTTCACTTTTATGAGTACAATAAAGTAGCATTATTTTTTAGTTGATTTATTATATTTTGTTTCTATTTATTATTTACTTAATATTTTTATATATTATTAAAACTTGAACATTCCGCCCACCAAGAACAATTACAAATTGTTCTTAACCTATTTAATACCGCCCACCGTAAAAAAAACAAGAAAGAAAAAATTACAATATTTTACGACATTAACTTAAAACAACAACAAAAATACACATATAATAACTTTCATATTTTAAACAATTCCTTAGTAGATGAATAACGTTATTTAAAAAACTAAACTAATTAATTATTAATATATATGTATATTTGAAGCAACTTTTTAATTTACTTGCTTCTACGTCCACTATAAGTTATTCAGCTGCCGGTAACAAACACAACTTTGACACCGGTCGCTTAAACGTGTTATTTTTGGCTTGCAACGTGACAACCCTCACAATTCCATCGACTCCGGGGTGTGTTTCGATAACCTTGCCAATTAACCAACGAGCTGGAGGCAAATCTAACTCCTTTACCAGAACGACATCGCTTACTTTAGGTTCTGGAAATCGTTCGGTCCACCTATGTCTTTGCAGAAATTGATGCAAGTATTCCCGTGACCACCTTGACCAAAAACATTGCAACATTCTTTGGGTAAGTTGCCAATGTTTTAAACTACCAACTAAGCGATTTTCAAAATTTTGATCGGGAACAGTTACCAAAGGCTCTCCTATTATAAAATGGCCAGGAGTCAAAATCATGTAATTGCCACCATCACTATCGATTCTCGATAAAGGCCGGGAATTGAGACAAGCCTCTATTTGACTCAGAACTGTAGACAGCTCTTCATATGTCAGAGTAGTATCACCAATGGTTCTTTTTAAATGGAACTTCGTTGATTTGATACCAGCCTCCCATAATCCTCCAAAGTTAGGCGAGTAAGGTGGTATGAAATGCCATGTTGTTTGATTATTGGCCAGAGCCTCATGTATGTCTGGTAGTATTCCTGATTTTTCACGAAGAAATAATTGTTGCAACTCCTTAGACGCACCTACAAAATTTTTTCCGTTATCACTCCATATCTGCGTGCAATGTCCTCTACGAGCCACAAATCTACGAAAAGCAGCAAGAAAACCGTGAGCTGTTAAATCGCTCACCACTTCTAAATGCACGGCACGAGTCGCCATACAAACGAAAAGACAGATATAGCCTTTATGAGCTTGATGTCCGCGACCTTTCGTAGTTCGAACATATATCGGACCGGCGAAATCTACCCCGCTTTGTGAAAATGGCCTAGATGGTGATACCCTAGCCTCTGGAAGTTGACCCATTAGCTGATTTCTTGTTTTATTTGAATATCTTACACATTTGCAACAGTTATAAATTATTTTTTTGATCAAATGCTTAGCGCCCAATATCCAGTACTTATTTCTAATAAAGTTCAAAACTAACTGTTGCCCCCCATGTAAAAGTCTATGATGAGCATCTAACACTATAAGTTGTGAAATAAACGAATTTTTGGGTAGCACGATTGGATGTATCGCATCATCCGTCATACCCGACTGAATTAGACGCCCACCCACTCTCATTATACCTCTATTATCAATAAATGGATTAAGTGACGAAATTTTATTGTTTTTCCTTACTATTCCATTTAAATATAAATCCTTAAGTTCTTCCTTAAAATTATCTTCGTGACATCTCTTTATTATAATCCTTAAACTGTCCTCCAATTCTCGACTTGTTAAAAATGACTCTATATTTCTTTCGTTTTTCTTTGATTTAGCTAACTTTACGAAACGCCTACAATAAGCTAAAACTCGGACCATTCTTCTCAATGACGAGAATCTTTTCCACAATTCTTCTTCGTTATTACTTTCTGTTACTAGATGAACTTTAATTTCTTCTTCCTCAGTGTTAAAATTCTTCTTTATTCGATTTAGTTCCTTATTCTTCAAAAAAATCAGGCCCCTCCGTCCATAGTTTACAATTTAATAATTCTTTCGGATATATTCCCCGCGAGGCAACGTCAGCTGGATTTTCCTTTGACGTGACATAAGCCCATTGTGTTGGTTCCAATAGTGTTAAAATGTGAAACCCTATTGGCCACAAACGGTTTCCACCTACGTGGATAGCTATTTATCCAGGCTAACACTACTGTGGAATCTGTCCACGCGTATACATTGTCTTTCTTAATCGAGAGTACCTCTGCAACTTCCATCAAAAGCTTTGCGAGTAGCACTGCTCCGCATAGCTCTAATCTAGGTATGGCTACCATTTTAATGGGCGCTTCTTTTGTTTTTGCCGTGACTAGTTTAACTTCGATGTCCCCATTTACTTGTATAACTCGCGCAAATACGACAGCAGCATACGCAACCTTGGAAGCATCGGAAAACCCATGGAGTTCTACACACCCACCATCCTGTATGCCCAACCAACGAGGAATATGAAAATCTTCCAACAAAGGTAAGTCCTGTCGGTAAGTAACCCATTCTCTATGTATCTCTTCAGAGAATGGCTCATCCCAGTCTAATCCCTTTAACCATAATTTTTGGATCAGTATTTTTGCCACAATAATACATGGTGATACCCACCCTAGTGGGTCATACAACCGTGATATTTCCGAAAGGATTTTTCTTTTTGTTACTGGTTCTTGTAACGTATTAACTTCGACAGAATAATGAAATTCGTCTGCTAATCTATCCCATGTTAGTCCCAAAATCTTCAAAACTGTATCATTTTTAATATAAAATTTATCAGTTTCCGTATTATCCATTGTTTGACCAATCTCTTTAAGTACTTCCTCCCTATTACTGGTCCATTTCCTCAGCTGAAATCCTCCTTTCAATAACATTTCAGTCATTTCTTTTTGTATCTTTACAGCGTCAGCAACTGTTTCGCAACCCGTCATCAAGTCATCCATGTAAAAATCGGTAAGTACTCTTTCCTTAGCCATGGAATACTGTCCCCCTTCATCGTAAGCTACTTGTTGCAGGGTCCGTACTGCCAGATATGGTGCCGATGCTGTGCCGAAAGTAACTCTCAGCATACGGTAAGCTTGGACCTCAGAAGAATCATTCGGTCTCCACCACAATCGTTGATAGTCTGTGTCTGATTTGGTAACCTTTATTTGCAGGTACATCTTTGCTATATCAGCTACCAAACAAATGGGATGAACTCTCCACCTCATTAATAAATGTCGTAATTCTTGCTGTAATACTGGACCTTTCATCATTTTGTCATTTATCGATATTCCATCCCTTCCCTTACAAGAACTGTCGCAAACTACTCTTACTCTGGTAGAATCTTTATCATTTCTTATTACCGCTAGAGTTGGAACATAAACTGAATTCGGATTATTGAGCTCCCTTGGAGGTACAATCTCCATGTGTTCATTTGATATATACTCTTTCATCACATCATTAAATTTTATCTTAAACTCTCTGTCTTTGTTTAACCTTTTTTCTAATAAGTCAAATCTTTTCTTTGCTATTTCTTTAGAACCTTGTATTTCTGGCTTATCAACCTTGAATGGAATTTTGACTATATATCTTCCCTCTTCATCCCTGGCGGTTGTTTCCTTATAAATTTTTTCGCATTCTTTCTCTTCCTCTGTCATGATATTTTGTTTATTCACTAAAGGTTCTTTTTCCAAATCCCAAAATTGTTTAAGAAAGTTATCTTCAACCATCAAATGCATCGCCATTAAATTAGTAATATTTGTGTTTGCTTTTATTTTTCCGCTTATTATCCAGCCAAATGTAGTAGCTTGAGCTAGTAGTTTTCCTTCTTTGTCTTTTCTTAACCCTTCCTGAACCACTTCCCCATACACATCAGCCCCCAATAATATATCCACTTTACCCGGAGTATGGTAATTTGGATCCGCTAAAACTAGTCCTGTTAAATTTAAACTATCAAAACCTACTACTTCTTTAGCCGGTAGAAAAGAAGTAATCGTCTTCAGCACATACGCGTTGATTTCAACTGCTCTTCCAGAACCCATTTTAGAATGCAACTTTATTTTTACTGCTGCAGTAGATGTGACATTTTTGTCACATCCCAACCCTGAAATCAGACTTTTAGTACGTGTCTTTTTCAACCCCAACAATTGAACTGCGGACTCAGTAACGAAAGACGCTTGAGACCCCTGATCTAGCAAAGCACGTATCATGATCCTATTTCCATTAATCGCCTCTGCATGTACCATTGCAGTGGCTAACAGCACCTGACCTGGGATCTTCCCGGTAGAAAAACACGAAGTCACCGTCTCCCCGTGCTCATCAAAATTATCTGATTGGCTAGGTACATCTCTATTGGCTACTTCTGATGTTGACGCCTGCTCTATGTCCTCCATAGCTATGTTTGCCGACAAGGCTCCGGTTGCCTCATTATACTCGTTTGACCCATTTCCTTTGGGATGCAGCATAGTATGGTGCAAGCGTTTACAAATTTTGCAATGAATTGTGACCGAACAATTCTTGGCTGAATGATTTTTCCCATGCAATTGAAACACAACCCCTTTGTCATTACAAAATTGCGACGTTCATCAACGCTACACTGGAAAAATTTCTTACAATAGCTTAATTTGTGTTCTTCTCCACAAAACGAACAACAAAGCTTATTGACATAAAATACCTTATTCAAAGTATTAGAATTATTTGCATTTTTGTTATTATAGTTATTTAAATTTTTATTTGATTTAGTTGGTACTAAAAATTCCAACGCCCTATATCTATTTGTTAAGAAAGCTTTAAATTGCTCAAAAGTTGGCAAACAATCAAATCCAATCTGACCACTAACATTTAATTCCCACTGTTTCTTAGTTTCTGCATCTAACTTTGATGATAATATATGTATTATCAATATATCCCAAGTGGATACATCGATCCCTAAATTTGACAATGCGTCTAGGCAGTCTGTACTCGTATCCACTAAACATTTAAGCCCATTAGCATTATCCGATATCAAATCGCGTTGCCCCAATAACCGATTCAAAATACAACTGGTTAAATATTTTTTGTTGTTATACCTACTTATCAAAAGATTCCATGCTCTTCCATAATTATCTGCTGACACTGGTATTTGTCGAAGAAGCTGTTCAGCTTCTCCACTCAGATATCCCTTCAAATAATGAAGTTTCTGGACATTATCTATGTTATTATTAGAATGAATTAAAGATATAAACAAATCTCGGAAAGTTGGCCATTCAGCGTACTTCCCAGAAAATATTGGAATATTAATTTTCGGTAATTTAAACAAACTATTTACCCCATGACAACTTGCACCCTTTCCTTCACTAGTAGATGCAAAGACAGACTCTGATGTATATTTTTTTAATACAGTTTTTAATTCTGACTTATACATAATAAATACATCTTCGGTGTTATCATAAACTTCTTTTTCTAAATATTCCCCAGCAGCTTTCTCGTCGTAACTTTTTAATATTTGATTGTGTGTGCTAATAAACAATTTCCACATATCCTCTAAACTTTCTAGTCTACTTTGAACATAAGTTTCTGTCAACCTTTCATTAGGCGACTTTTTAAAGTTTCTTAAACCCTTTTCTATTTTATTCTGAATATCAAACTGAACCCGAAATAAACCCTCCATGTTTAAAAATTAAAAATCAACAAAGGAATAAGCACACCTAAATCAAATATATAAAATTACTTTTTAAAAAAACTTATTGTATACCAATTTTTTTTATATTGCAAATACACATAACAGTACAATGTCCAAACTTCTCTGATTATACTAAGTTCAAAATATTCCGATAAATACTTTCGGGCCCTAAATGAAAAAAACTAAAAATTATTCTAAGTCTTTAGACTTTTTACACCCTGACTGAAATCGGGCATAGGTCACTTCACTTTTTGCGAAACTATTCTAAGTCCTTAATTAATCACACTAATATTTTCTAAGTTCACATCCAAAGCGATGAAAATTTTCTAAGTTAAAATGTTCAAACAAATAGAGTTCAATTTTCCATAGCACACAATAATCCCCTATCTACATAAATCACAAACTGTACTCACAGTTGCACTTTGCACTTATTACCGGCACCTCCCGTGCAGCGCGTCACCCGCGCGCTGCTGCAGTGTAGATCGTGCTGCACGCCACCCGTGCTGCTGTCACCGGCACTGCTGCTCGACGATACCGCCGTCGAAGTCTGGTGCCTGCTGCCGCTTCTACTGCTTTTTCTGTTCCGCCCGCCCTTGACAGCGATCCACTGCCCTTGGGTGCAGGCTTACTTCAATTACCAGGAGACCTGAAAAAATCAACACAAATTCAACCTTGTTTATCCGGCTCGAAGGACCATTTTGTACATGACAAATCCCAGGTCCCAAGGGAGAGCAAGCGAAACACACTGAGCAATAGTAAAAAGCGTGTATTTATATAAGTTATATGAGGTTACATCAGTATGAGTACCGAACCTGGTGAACTTGCATTTACCTTAGTACTTATGTAATTCAAAAACATTTTTCATAAGTATGATTCAAAAACTAACAGCGCCATCTAGGAACAAAATAATCAAACACTTACTTACCGTTCTTGGTGTGCGGCAATATGTTCACTTTTATGAGTACAATAAAGTAGCATTATTTTTTAGTTGTTTTTTTTATATTTTGTTTCTATTTATTATTTACTTAATATTTTTATATATTATTAAAACTTGAACAGGAGTAACTCTAAAAATTATCTCTATAATCTAATCTAGTTTATCTTTTCCTGTTTGAGGCAACCCTATCTTAATCAGAACTAGGCCGTGTCCCATAAAAGCATAGGTCGCCTTCAAAACGCAGCGAGCGTTATGAAAACGCATTCACTTTCAGACATTTTCGCATTATGTATTCCTCTCTTTCTTACCATTGGAAAAGAGAATTTGCTTCCCTTTTTAAATGAGCTAAAAGGTATATAAGATATACTAGCGGATTTTTAGTCATTTTTTAGGTACTGGTTACTTTAGTTTTCCGTCTATAGTACTATTATTAAACAATCTCTTTTTTTCTCATAGTGTTAATAAGTCATGGTGTAATTATTACTTTCTACACAAAAATACATTGTAATTCCACATACTTTGCTAATCACTTTTCATTTCCCACTATTAAAGTGTCTCAACGAATGTCTTAGGAAAAGAGGAAGCAGACATTAAGGCAGCCGTAGCACATTCAGTAAAGATGCTTTATTCAACGAGATGCTGGATCAAACTGATTTTCAAACTGAAGTTATCACACTGAAGGATCAAAAGCTTTTTTATATTTACTGCATATACCTAATAGGCTCTATGACAAACAATTTTTTTTTGCTTTAATAAAAGCTCATTTCTATAATAAACAGACAGAAAAAGTCGGTTTTCGAATAACTTAAAAAACAAGCAAGATATAAGGTATTGAATATTTTGCTCCATCTCACTCTAGCAAAACGGAAATTAACATGGAGTTTATATGGCCGTACTAAAGAATGACGTCACTGTTGATGTCGGATCTCTCTGTCTAATCGCTTCCAAATGAACAACTTAAAATGCTTGTATCTAATATATTTCTAAGCCGATTTTAATTCTGATTTTACAGGATTGTATCTCTTTCTACGGTATTTTAATATATTATGACGAGACGTGAAAATTAAAATGCAGTCATCATCCTAATTATTAGTATTCTTGAAGTTATCTACATTGTATGACTTAATCTAGAGTAAAACACAGTAACTAAACATATAACAAAAGATGTATTTTAAGAGTGCTTTTGAACTCTTTTTATAAAGAAAAGAACTATGAAAACTGTCAATGGCATGTGGCGTGAAAGTAGGCAAATGGCTGGTTAGTTACGGAACCAAAAAATGTTTGATCATTGGTTAACGTTACGGGCTATGCATAAAAAATATCTAAAATTATCCTAATCTAGATGGAATCGGCGCGGCGTTTTATTCACCTCGCGTATATTGCGATTGCATAACCTTGTGTAAAATATTTGAATGCTGGCAACCTCGCAACTGACGCTGACGCACTGAAAGATGTTGCCACCACTAAATAATTCATGCATGAACCGTGAGCAAAGGCGCTATGTATCGTGCAATACGAAACTGAGATTTGAATGCATTTTCAGATATTTTAAAAGAGTGTGCAGAACTATTTTTGAACGATAACTCGGTGTTGTTTATAATTCAAAACTTAACATTATAACATATATTTTTTAAGATATATTACACTTAATTGTTTATAACAGCGTAAAGAAATCCACAGAGGTTTATAGCAACGCCGTGTAAAGTTTTCTTTGAGGTAAAATAAATACACAAAAAAGCACCTCCTTCTGTCAAAGGCAATATGCCCAAAAGATTATCGACCTCGATCAGATCTAACACTGATATAATTGACATTTAATGTTGTGACCTTTTATATGAAAGTAATGATGACAATTAAATAACTATGGGGCAGTTGTTTAAAATAAAATACCTATCATCAGCTATTGATATCCCCACTGCAAGGACACAAACTTTTCCTATAGATGAAAGCACCATAAGGAAAATGGGCCCTAACCCACGAGGCCTCATTACGATTAGCGAAGTGCTAACGACTGTACACGGCGAAGATTGAGAATATTAGTCAACCATCCGTTTACCCGTTTATCCGTTTAATCATAGGCCGAACATGCATCTCTAGGGCTCAATATATTTTGATCTATTCTCCGTACATTGTTTACCCTCCCTATGGGCTGCCGTGTGCCTAAGGCCCCTGCAGTGGTGACGTTAAAAGACTGTTGTGATGACATTTTAAATATTGTATAAATTATATTATGTAAGTTATTGTATACATATTCGGTATACTTTCTAATAACATAAAATATTATAAAGTTTTAACAAACGACAAAATTACTTTCGTTTAAACCTCTGATTAGTTTTTTGGTTATCTTTTAAATTTCCTAGTCGACTTAAAATTTGTGTTTTCTCTTATCATGGGCTGAATATCATTGTGTAATCATTTGGTATTAAGTATATACCTTTTTAGCATCGGAAGGTTTTTATAGGTTTTAAACAAATTAATCTATTCTGTGAAAAATTTTAATTTATTTTTCGTATTTATTTTAAAAATCATCTCTAAATATACATTTATAGTTATATTTTTGTTAAATTGGCTATTTTTAAGCAAATATTTCTTGAGTGCTGCACATAGAAGTCTTTCTAGTTTGTTTGAAATATAGATCAAACAGTTGACACACCATTTAAATTGCCTTTGCCCTTAATAATAATAAATTTTTATAGCAATACCTCTTATTATATTAACGGAAATGGAAATGAAATGCGTTCTCAATTCTATTTTAGGAAATTCAGTCGACTATGAAATAAAAAAGTAAGTGAAATGACGCGCGACGTCGAGGTGTTGCCACAGTTGAATATTTTATTACCCCAGTCGCCACGTGGCGCAGTTTCCTGCAAAAGCCTGTTTTAAAATATGGAATCTAGCAAAGCGCACGTTTGTTGTTCGCGTGTTTGGTCGAAATTTATTTCCAAATGTTTGCGCGATTGCCGTTCTGTATAAAATGTAGCAGTATTTCTATTTTATTTCATTCTATCACGGTAATAAAAATATCTTTTTATATTTGTTAGTTTTAGTGTGAAATTCATTTTGTTTTAAAATGAATATACTAATAACCAGCTCGAAGGACCCAAAAAGCTATAAACATTACGAATACCTAAAGGTATTCTGTCGAAACATTTCAACTATAATCTTGTTTATAGAAGATAAAGTGGTGCCAAATTTCTATGTTAGTGTTCCGAAACAAAACAACAATCGCAGAGCTTGGAATACCTCAACCCGCCTCTGGTGGTGTACATAAACATTCAAATTTACGGCGCGCATACCGAGGCTCGCGTTTTAGGCTATGTGTGCTGTTACATTTTTTTTTCCACCGACAAAGGTATTTCGCGGAATGGTGCAATAAAAAACAGTCAAGATTGAGTTGAATTCTATGGCATACAATATTATGGGCTATATTACTAGTGACAAAAAGATGTTTTGTGGCCTTATTTGCAAATTTGTTGCCACATTATAAAATCAGGTCGTACCAAATATTCAAGAAAACAGTTATTAAAAACGGTTATTTAACCCAGCGTAAATAGAAAAGATAAAATAAAGATAAAATTCAGCATAAAAATTGTATAAACTTAAAAATATGTGCTGTTATTATTTTTCTATATATAATGCGTGAGAAATTTAATTTCATTCTTAAATGGCTTAACTACATTTGTGTTTCCTATACGGTATAAATATCGTCCATAGAATATCTCCATCGCGATCTGTCTTGACAGATGCGCACTACGTCTTGCTTCACGTTTTCTGTAATATATCGCGATAGCGTGGACCTGTTGCGACTTCGTATTTATAAGGAACGACCACGGTCCCTTTTTCTCTGGAATTCAACTACAGGGTTTCTTTTAGGGGATATCGCACTATCTTATTCACTATTTTTGTCGTTGCCTATAAGTAAAATGGCGAATATTAGACAAAGACAGCAACTTCTTTATTTCAGAGAATAATATCTTCCTGCATTTGAAAACATTTAATTTCTCCAACCCCTAGTTTTTAATAATTCAATATACAAAGTTATCCATATTTTTTGTTCTAATTGTTGATACATTTTTCCTTTTTCCTTTATTTTTTCAGTTCATTATGCATATTTTTTTCTTGGTTTTAGTCATAGAATGAATTGTGCAAAATAATTATAAAATGATAAAATGCAGTTAACTTTTAATTTTATGTTATTACAAATGAATATAGAGGGAAAAAATAATGCTAACAGGATTTTATTAGCCATATAATTTATCTGAAATTTAAATATACTATATTTTGACTGTAACCCTATAAAGAACCCTAAAGCCGTGAAATATTTTTCTTCACACGGCTTGCTACAATTTTTCCTACTCACACCTGTCTGCTATAACGCTTTAAATTTTAATGGATACGTCTCTTATCCGGCGCGAAACACAAACAAATATAAAAAAATACATTTATATGTTTCTATGCCACATTAATTGATAAAATATTTTGTGAAATAATCAATCCGTAGTATGATCTATATCTTTAAAACATTATTTATAAATACAGTATAATAAAATTAAGTTAAATTATTTCTGTGTCTATAGTTAGTGAAACAAAAAAGTATTACCTGAATATTCGAGGGTTAATTGATTGAAAGCAGTACGTTTTATGATTTTAGCCGCTACAACACTGTCGCTAATTGTTTGAAAGCAATATGCTTTCAAACAATTTAACAACGAGTGTATCTTTACCTCAAATTATTTTGAGTTTAGAGGGAAATACAGTGTAGGAAGTGTTAAGTTATAATTTAAAGATTCAAAATTTGTAATTAATCTTCAATGAATCATATTATGAACATGCTACCTTTAGTTCTTTATCTACAAATATTCTTTTTTTTATATGCTGGATTCGCAATGTTCTCAGAAACGGTTAAAGTGAATTAGATTGTTCAAGACGCTAAATTATTGTGAAGACATATACAACATATCCACTACCAAATCCAAAGAGAATTACGGAGACTGCACACTATGTTACACAACACATCGCAAACAGTTTAAAAGAACCCGCAGAAGACACGAAGTCATCAGATTTGCTTTAAAACAATTTTTGGATTCATCCGTCGATTGACCGGCAGATCCGGCAAGTGCACAAACCCAGCCTACCACCAGATCGTGCAGTGAGGAAACTTGCAGTCAGCATAGTCAACATTCATGCGAACATTCACAAAATGGTGTGTATAAACCCATAACGGAGTGTTCGGTGTGTCAATAATAAAACTTCCTCACCCCAACCACCTCAGTGAATGTATCCCTAGTGTGTACAATACAAGCCAATAGATACTGTAACCTACCTAGATGGCATGATAATTGTCACGTATTTTAAGTTAGATTCTTACTTACTAATAATCGTTTGCCTTTAGAGATATTAACTTATTAATATACTTATTAATTTATATCATCAAGGGTAGATCCACATATCAACAGTTGATAAACATAATGATAAAAAGATTTTGGAAGACGATGTAGATATGCCCTCGGTTCGATTTGTATATTCAATAAATAATTCTATTACTTAACATCACTGAACTGATAAATATCAGTTACATGTTTTGATACATATTTAAATTCAATTTTCTTGTAATGTTACACTGTTGTTGGAAATACATTTAGCTCACACATTATGTTATAACTTACCTATTGATGATTTTATATCAAAGTTTTCAATATCTCAATCACACTTAAATACAATAATGTGCATTTATTCCTACACTATCTTTCTTATTATAATCCTTGTTATTCACAACAGTTTACATATTGAATAGAGCTTGTTGTATTACAAAAACATATACATGGTACAATAAACAAATCTTTCAAGTACAGACTTTCATTTATATCCTCCTGCATGTCGTAAACCTAAGTTCTGTTGTAAGATCACAGGATGTTAATACTTATTTTATATTTTTCAACTTTCATTTTACTTTATTGTTTTCTATTTATTATTGTCCAATGATTTTTGTTACTAATCGATGTATTTTATGTGATATTGGTTGAAAAATAATATATTTTTATTTTAATAGGTTTCTAAAAGTCTATCCAAGGTCTAAATCCCTATTAGTTACTTTACAAAAGAGAAAGACATAAGCAAGCATTTTGTTTTTTTCTGTTTTCAGATATGGACTATGGGAGTGGTGGACCACCGCCTCCGGGTATGATGAAAGACAGACACGGCCCACCACCGCCACATCACCCAGTAAGTATTTATTATCACCGTCAATAATCTCTACGTCAACTTTATCGAGTTTCTCATTTTCTCAAGGCTGTCAAAATGATTTGACATCATTGTTATGTCCTACTATGATTTTTAATAAAATGCCTGAATGATCAAAGGGCCTGAAAAATTTTGCAAAACAATACCCTGTTTTCGAAACACATAATTGTATAAATAACATTGATATTAGAAGGCATAATTATGCTTGTTTTATCCTTCTATTAAAAGGCATTTTAGGGAACCGCTTATATAATGTCATCATTTAAATAATTCATTTGTTATTTTGATAACTACACATTTTCCACCTAAATATCTAATGTTATAAGATTGAGTTTACTTTGCATTATCTAGACATGAAATTATACAGGGGATAGAATTGTTCTGTCACATTTCATAAATACTTTAGTAATTTAACCTTGGTGATAATAGGAATCTGGGTCTCATTAAAATTAAATGTTGAATTTACTTAAGACTTTCTTTGAAATAAGAAATGATTCTTTGTCTTAATAAAACTTAAAGATTATATTACAACAACAGCTTGCTTTAGGAATTCAAATTAAATATCTTTGTAGCGACTGCAGTCATAAGATATTCTTGAGTTTTTTTCTTTTTCTGTTTGTAAAGTTAAATCGTTTGAGAAATAAACTCATATCGCTGTTTTTTTTTTGAGTAATTATGTAGACTTTTATATTACAAAACTAATTGAAAGACACTTAATTCTAACTATTATAATATAATTTAAAAGTAATTTTGTTTATTTATTACGCTTTTACGCCTTATCATCTCGACTGCCAATCATTATATTTTGCATGTACCTTATCAGGGGTATATAAAAGGACATTGGGTGCCGTTCATCCAGAAAATAAAATTATTTCTGAGGGAAAAACGATCTGCAACTATAACCGAATTCCAGACAGTCGAAGCCGCGGGCGAAAACAATTATCGAACTAAATTAAGCACTATGCCTTTTATATCTGATTAATTCTCAGAAGAAATATCTTCGTCATCAATTCTGTAAATTGTGAAATAGTCGCTTCTATCGAAACAACTTATTTATGTAATGAATAATCCAACAACATAATTAGACCACCATTGGCTATATTATCAAACATAAACGTTATAAATGTTTGTTAGCTGTCTGGAAAGTAATTTGTTTATTAATAAGCATAACTCTAATTAAATTACACAAGGATTCCATTAAACGAAAGTGTTTTTGACTCAAAAGAAAATAAATTTGCCAAGAGCAGCCAGCCCGCTGAGGCGTAGTCAAATTAAGGGTGCCATTTTAATATTAATTAATTCATGTTTTGGGAAGCGAGTAATTATGAAAAGAAATTTAGGATGCTTCTGAGTTTCGTTAAAAGGTGGTAATGATAGACGAGTCGATCGTCTTTGAAATCTCTTTTAATCAGGTACGCGTCATTACTTCTTATAAATAAGGGCTTAATAATTTTTGTGCTATATTTTTAACGTGCATGTATAGAGATATAAGAAGTATAGGAAATGCTTGGATGTTTTATTTTAAAGTAATGTATTTTTTGAATTTGAATTATGCCTCGAAACAAAGTGGTTTTATTTACTATCCCGAATGAATATAGTTTGAAGTGCGTTTGACAATTTATCCAATTCAATTACATTTATATCTTTAACATTTTACAAGCGAAAAAAATAACAAATGAGCAATAAAATAATCTCTTTTATATCCGTTGTCAAGTCACTGACGCCAGATCAACGTCTGTCAGTCTCAAATGTAGTTTTTAGGGTTCCGTATATTAAAATGAACCCTTATTCCACTGCTTTTCTCATACACACTGTACATATGCGTGTCGTTAGACAGACGGACAAAGAACAAGTGATTCAGATACTTAAAAGACTTTTAGGAACGTGTAGAGATATTAAGTTGAAATAGTATCAAAAACTAAGGTCTACGGTCTTATAATTAATTTACAGTTAATCTATTTAATTCATTATCGTCACACATCACATCCATTGTTCTGAATGCAAGTGTTATGGAAATCAAAAACAAAGACGATACCATAAAACCGAAACTCAAATAAGTTATTATTATTAAATAAAAACATGCTATTACAAACTTACGTTAACATTTAAAGAATTGAACCATCAATGTATGGGTAAGAAATTTTTCAACTACAAAGGTTCATTTATTCTTTAGTCCGATTTATAGTTATGTATGTACAGTCTTAACATTTTATGAACTCAAATACATGCACAGTTAGAACCAGGACATATAACATTGAAAAACCATGTGACGTTAAATTGATAGCAAGCAAACATACAGCGGTATGGCTGTAATCAAAAAATCTAATGTGATATAGTTCTATGATTTGTTCTAACTGTATCTACTCCCTCTTGCCTTTATTATAGCAATGGTGTACCTTTCGTGTACTAATTTTGGGAGAAATACTTTAAAATAATAACCATCTTTAAGAGATAAATGATGAAGTGATGATAGAATTATTTACAATAAAATATGCACGGAACCATCGCATCATAAGTTGTCTAGCACTTGTCCGGTTTTTGAACAGAAGAAGTCTTATCGCTCCTAAATGCTTTCCGTTGTTAACGCCATGTTAGTTATGAACATTGACTGAAAGATATTTAAATTTGTTAAAGATAAGCGTGTTACTAATACAGCGCAATTTTATTCCAGCGCGACGGGCGCGGTTACGGGCCGGAAGGCTATGGGGGAGAGGGTTTCGTGCCACCACCACCAATGCACCACCCGCCTATGCCGCCGCAGAACCAGGTATCTCGATGGGTCTGCTATATTTGACTGTGATAAATATTGCAATCGCAATTTTATGGCCTTGATTATCGTCATAGTTTCGCTCATCGCATGCGTTCCGTAATTTTTTTTCATGCGTACAGTTGTTTAATATGTTTTAATATTTAAAATGGAATTAATTTTAATTTTTGAGATTGAATCTTTATGTTTCGATCTTACTACCATGGCAAAATAGAAAAAAGTTTATGCAGTTTCTGAAATAAATGCTCTTCATAATAACATTATTACTACAGAAATCATGACCGTGACGGCCCTTTTAGTAGCAAACACGCTGGTATATTCGAATTTATAAACTACTGGAGAACTTTTTCACCGATTTTATCAGTTCCACCAGCGAAATGCCAACTTATTGCCATAACAGCTTCGTTGTTTGGCGTATCCTATTCATATGTGTTTCTTCATTGAATTTTTCTGAATGTACGTAAACCGTTGATCGTGGCTGTATCCAGCGTATCCCAACCAAGAATCCGGATATCCCTTGTAACAGAAAGGTCAACTATATATTTGTTGATTAGATATTTCTTTTGAATGAAACTAAAAAACCTTTCCTTTATATTTGTTAGTGTTAATTGGTCGTTAAAGATAGAATATGAAGTAAAATGTTGATTGTTAACGGTTTCTTAGTGCAACAGTAGTAATCCTTTCTGTGCACCTAAGGGTCTTGTAGCCTCACCCTGGTTAGGACACATTTTTTTGTGAAAAACACAAGCATATGTTCCCGAGCGATGAAAAATTCAAGCTCTTCTAAGCTAAATAATTGGAGTTTATTTCGATTTTAGGGTGGTCCACCACAGCAGGGCGCCGTGATGATGGTGTACGGACTTGACCCGCAGACTGCCAACGCCGACCGGCTCTTCAATTTGTGCTGTCTCTATGGAAATGTCGTCAGGGTGAGTTAAAATCACGTCATGACGTGATTGATTATTAGTTTTCTCTAGAAGGGCGATCCTTAAACAAAATAAGAATAATGATAAGCTTAATTTTTAATTTTAAAGTATATGTCTGACCAAAATACAATTGCTACGTTATTTACTGATGATGGCGAGGCAGTGATTGTTAACAAATATAATGTGGTATTCCAGATAAAGTTCCTGAAAACCAAGGAAGGTACCGCGATGGTGCAAATGGGCGACGGAGTCTCCGTGGAGCGCTGCGTGCAAAACCTTAACAATGTTACCGTTGGTGACTACACACTTACCCTCGCGTGAGTAACACGGTTTTATTTTTATTTACCTATCTATTAAATCCGTTACTAAAATAAAACATTCAAGATGCACCGCCCACCAGCCGGCAAATAAATGGTCATGCAGATACATCCCAAATTAATGCAAACCCGCAGATACTAGGACTGCGAAACAACTTGTACCGCCACCAACTCTTCTACACCTCTTCAATCTCCAGCACTCACTGAGGAGGTGATGGTTACCTATATACACCATCCTACCTGGTGTGACGCTTTCTTGGTATCTGCGGTTAACATTTATTTGCCGTTTGTGCATATGCATTATTTACGGGTAGGGCGGGCGATTTAATTCAGCATATAGGTAAGCTAGATATTTTAATATTTTATGGATATTAAAATATCTAGATAGATTTCGCCAAGGGACGCTTGATTCTGTCAAAAACATTCTTTATATCGTGGAAGTGCATGCAATATATATAGCAATTGGCAAATACTGTCAAATTGGCAATAACGCTTAATAGCAATTACTGTCAAAACGTTAGTTAGACGTAAGTTTTACTTATGTGTAGTCGCAGAAGTCCATAGAGAATTAATAATATGGAACGTACTCCATCTGTAACATTTAGAAAACACGAGTAAAATTCATATGTATGTATAGATTTTCGCAAATTACTGTGCAGTTACTCAAATATAAGTTTAATTCAATAATATAATGTTTGCACAGTTTCTCGAAGCAAGCGTACCTTTCGGAGGTCATGAACCCGTACCCGCTGCCTGATAAGAGCCCGTCATTCAAAGACTACGTCGGCAACAAGAACAACCGCTTCCTAACGCCCGCCTCTATACACAAGAACCGGATACAGCCACCTTCCAAGGTTAGTATGATCTACAACTGTCAAACGTCCACTCCATAAGGACACCGCACTCTGTCAGGATTTCAGTAGGTTTGGCCATCTAATAGCTTATAGGAACATATAGGCTATGATGAAACTGGCAATTTCGGTACAGGTACATTAAAAACCGCTCGCTGAGCTAGACCGTATCTAATGGCACCACTCTTGAAAATATCCAAATTATGAATTTCAAATTTTTCAGTAGCAATTTATGCGCGAATGAATATTTGATTGATTAAAAATCTGTTTGAATATAAGCCTCCGGCTTCAGACCAGGCTCTTTTGATAATTTGAGCTAGACGCCGTAACCGAAGCCTTATTCGTTCTCATATTTTCTATATGATTATATGATATACATTAAATATTAGCTAATGCCAATTGTTGGATGGGTGACCGAGTATATACGATCACGATAATTCGCTCGTATTCTCTCGCTGGTAGTAGTTTTTGTTCGTCATTGTAACTGGTTAGAATGCTTTTTACTCTTTTCTCATATCCATTTAAAAACCAATCAATGTACATACATCAAACAGTGTTACGTTAATATATTTAATAAGTTATCGTGTGGGAAAAGAAGATAGGCTTGAATAATCAGTTACAATGGTGACAAAAAGAGGTGTTTTCATTTATACTGAAGCTTTATCTATAGCTGGTTACTCATACACTGTCACGATGGTGACCGAAAGAGGTTTTGTCATCACAGGACTTCAAAGAGTATATGGGAATATATTCGAATTCGTAATCTCAGGTGGTGCACTTCTTCAACACGCCGCCGGACGTGTCAGACGAGCAGCTGCTGCAGGTATTCCGCGACTACGGCGTGCCGCCTCCGCACACCATCTCCAAGTTCCCGCTCAAGAGCGAGAGGTGGGCGCCACTTATTTTATCCCTTAGTTTTACTTATTACGTGCTGTGGGTATTGGATAGTCAAATAAAATTATTTATTCCTAGATTTAATTACTTAAATAACTTAAAGTAACCTTTAAAACCAAGTTCCAAAACAACTCCAATAATTAACTCCCAATTGTCCTGTAGTTGTAAGAAACCAACTCTTAAAATCTGTCGCAGAATGTCCCAATAGCGTGCGTAAATCACGATCGATATAAAACAGTAACTCGCTGAGGTCGCTTATTAAATCACTCTGAATCGCTTCGAAAATTGCTTCCAAATTGCTTCGATCGTTTCCAAAATTAAACTACTCACAACGAGATCGTGCACTGCTTAAAATTTGCACGGAAGCCAAGACCACGCGGTTCCAGAATTACCGCGTCGAGTCTGCATAAATCTCTATCCACGCTCGCGAGCTGTCTCGCTCACTCGCCTGCGCGGAACCGCGTGCGTTCGCTATCTCTTTCTTCTACTTAATACCTATTTTTATTACACTTCTTACGTTTAGTTCTTTCACCGCGGCTACTTCTTCGTAAGATTTGGTAAACAAACGATAGTGTGTGATACATCACAGCCCTCCGCAATATTATAGGAACTCGATGGTACCTATAATTGCGGATACTAATAAGCAACAGTCTAAAGGGTCGCTTATCGGATTATTGACCAAAATTTACTACCTCGAGCTTTTCCGTACTATGAAAGTATATTTATCCGCTTGTCCTGGCTGCATATGTTGTCGTTAGCACTTCCGCGTACACGTGTTTGGTTATGAACTATTCTTCTGATGGTGTTTACGTCTATACCACTGTCCCAACAGTGATTGTGATACAGTTTCATTATAACTTTACAGTTTTCTAATGACGATTTCTTTACGATCCCCTCATTTCAGCATTGTAATCGCTGTAATATTATAAAAAGAATTGCTTGCTATTGTTATAATGAAAGGATAGTGTATATAGCGGATTTGTAAACTTGTTTATATGTGCATACTAGCTGTCCCGGCCACGCGTTGCTGTGCCGACTGCAGTGCCATCTGCCGGACTGATTTGTGAATCTAAACCATTCTCAGATCCCCTTGAACACACACAAAAAAATTCATTCAAATCGGTCCAGCCGTTTAGGAGGAGTTCAGTGACATACACACTCACAGAAGAATTATATATATAAAGATAATCCCCGGAACCACCGGATATATTGAAAAAGTTCTAACACTATTTCTAGTATTCAAAAACGATGGGATATTTATTGGACATATCTCTCTAGATATATACTATAATGGATATAATTAATACAATTTTATATTCGTTGACTCGAATTGATCGTTATTTTTTCAATATTCCATTCAGATTTCTTGTTCGAATTCCTAATTCAGTTATATTTATATCTATTAACGAGTAAAAGTAGCGATACTGTACTGCCCCAACGGTCCCGAGTTCAAATCCTGGTAGAGGCATATGTTTTTGTGATGTGCATAGACATATGTTCCCGAAGCATGGTTGTTAATTATAATATACCAAATCCCGAATAAAATATACAAATATGTATCCATAGTATAAGTTTTACCAAAACAGTCCTTGCATAATTATACTATTTAATATATCATTAAAAGTATTTACACGATATTACTACTATTTTTCAGATCGTCTTCGGGCCTAATGGAGTTTCAGAATATTTCGCAGTCTGTCATGGCGATAATGGCGTGCAACCACGCGACCATTCAACACCCAGGTATAATATAAAAAGGGTTAGCCAGGAGAATTTGTGTTCGAATTCAAATGCCACTTGTACATCTTTTTATGATTAAAACGAAACTTTATTGCTATCAACATAAATGGTGGTGGTTACCACTAAATAATAAGATAACTTAATGTGAAGAAATTTAATTCTTCTTCTTGACTACAAGTAACAGACAGATTTATCTTTAAGAAGTTATGGTCAGTGTTTGTAATGTATTTTCAGATTTTTTTTGAGATTTTACAAATTGAATTTATACACAATTATATCCAAAATCTTTTTATTACATTTATTTCATTGGAACGACATATATTTAACAAACATATAATAAAACAGCCTTTTCATATCTAGTGAAAAAAAATGCGAGTGTAAAAGAAAAGAAAGTGTTGATGTTTTTTACAAAGTGCATTTATTTATTCCTTTGTGGTTCACGGATTAGTTTATACTCGCATTTGATGATCTCCAGCTAAATGTATTTATATTAGAAATAAATATTTTTTCTTAATAAAAATCTTATTTTAGATATTCTTCGCTTATATTAAACTGTTTAATTTTAATGGAATTTTGGGAGTACGCAAGTAGCACAGTTCTTATTTAAAGCTTATTTAGTTCTTACACTTCCGCGCACATTACACATCAGAATAAAACACTTTTTTACGGATTTGATCACAGAATGACTAAGATAAGCCATCCTGTGATCACGGCTCCTGTAAAGGAGTCGAAACGTCAGGATTAAATATAAAATAAAATAAAACATGCGCAAAAATCCGTAAAAAAGTGTTTTATTCTGATGTTATTTAAAGCTTCTAGGTTTCAGACACATCTGTGATGTGGAACCGCATTATTTCATGCTTTTACCTCTCATGTCTTTAGAAATGTCATTGGCTAGAGCAAGAAAGATAGCGTACTACAATTCGCATCATTGTTGTAACCGCGCGTGATAGCTTTATCCTTTCTTTCCCGCCTTAGCAGATGACATTCCAGAGCGACGGAAAAAGATAAAGCATGAGAAATGCAATTCTGTGATGTCTGATGTGGGTCAACCCGTATGAAGGCATTGAGAGGCGGGAGTTTTCCACCCAACTTCACGCGCTAGTTTGTGACGTCATAGCGTCTTTTAGTATTGCATACGAAAGCTTTTATTGCGTTGATGTCTAATTAATGGCCATATGGGCCATAGATTACTTTATTTAACTTATAGAATAAATTAGATGTCATATCAATATTTATTGATGACCGGTTAGTTGTAACGGCAACCAACGGTCTTGAGTTCAAACCTGGTAGGGGCATAAGATCATGAGCATTTGTTTCAGAGTTGTTGCTATATAGCTATTTATGGATTCTTTCTATAGTTATGTAATTCTGTTTATTTGAGGTTGAGCAATTGATGTTTCCCAATTTATTATTTATAGCTTTTATTAGTGGTATGATATGCCGTTATGACGTCAAGTACGTATAAAACAATTAATTTAGGAGGTTACCAAAATATTTGTCCTAAAACCTATAATCTAATTTAATTTTTATTGCATTCCATAATGAAGGTATAAGAGTGTTATAAATGTATAAAATTGTGAACATTATAGTCCCTGCTGGCCATGACAATAAAGTATAATTTTGACATTTTTATTTCAGGCGCTAAATTCCCGTTCGTAATGAAGCTGTGCTTTTCGTCGTCGCGACAGATCGGACAGGGCAAAGGCCCGCAGTCCACCAAAGGCCAGAACCAGGACAACCCACGGCAAGCCCAGAACAACGGCCTCGAACACGATTACTAGTAAGATATCGACTTTAGACTAAATGTGTATAAAGAGAATAAAAATACGGTACACGCAATGTGGTGAAACAAAAGACATAATGTAAATTGTTTTCTAGGGGCGACGGACCAATGTTAAGTCGGTTTTTTTTTGTTTTCCCTTTTGCCGAACCGGCGGAGCTTGTACCGTGTGTTGGCTGTTTGATGTTTGATCCCTTTGCCAGTTATGGACGATATTGATAACTTGAATGGAAGAACGTTCCGAATAATAATTAATTAGATCATCTTATAGTTTGTTTCAAATTACTCGAAGTACAGTATTGCTTGATATAATAAGTTTGAATTTTTTAATTTCATTATAATCAAATAATTTAATGTCAGAAAGATTACGATATGGAAGCATTTTTACTCTGCCGGTTCAGGGTCGTGTTATAGTATGTAGAAATCTTTAGATTGGCAGAATTGACAGAACCGTAAGCGAAAGTTGTTTGATCGTTGTAATAATGTGAGCCAAAGATAATGTTACCAGCCTGACAGTTTTAAAAAAGTTACGTTAGTGTTAATAAGTATGTAGATTAAATAAATAGTTCACTGTTGTTTTTTCTGGCATAATTACGAAGCGACAAATTAATTTCCTGCACAAATAAAGCGTAGTTAGGGGCAAATGTAATTTTAGCCGTGTTAATTAAAATTTTCGTGGTAAAGCAACATATTTTAAGTGTCGGCCTAAGATAGGTTAGTTGTATCGTTTTGTATGTTTATGGAAATTGTCACTTACTATCCTTATTTATAAACTGAGTAAAGATTTTGTTTAAAAAAAAATCTTGCCCGTCATACTGTCGTGCGTACCTATGCAATTTGAAAAAGATGTTATTATATTAAAAATTCAAAGTTTACCTCTTGTTACTATTATTGGTTTACTATTTGATTATATTTCTTTTAATTATATTTTTCTAGTCAAAATTGCATAATAAGGGCTTTGTTGCAATAAACGGACTGAACTTTTATTCTTGATTTTATTTTTAAATGTTAAATATTTTGACCTTCTAAGTAGGGACCATAGAATTATGAATTTCACTATATTTGCTTGGATATACTTCTTACAATAATATTTTGGTACGGCTTAAGTTTAAAATAAATTTTAAAAATATCTTAAATTAGGTATGGTGTTTTTTAAAACACTTTTTAAATTTTATAACAAATCGATCGATTCATAATATTTCCAAGCATTTTCATATACGCGTTTCAAAAGTACATATAAATATATATTTTTTCATAGACATTTACCTTCGCGTCTTTTTTACATCTAAAACCTTTTAACCGTACGTTTAATATAGAATAGGTTATATTCACTATAATAGGGCTGCAAATTCTAAATTTTTTTATAATATAGGTGGAAATTGCCGGTTGTCGAATTTTAACATTTTAACAAGCATATAGAACTTTCCTGCTTTTATATACAACTTCTTTGTTATAAACGAATTATACCAAAATTATTCTTGTAAAAGTAAAATTGTACACGTTTTTTCTTAAAATCTTTTTCTAGAAAAGTTCTGACACTAGAGCATTTGACTTCAGATCAATTGAAATTGTACCTTAAAGTAGTTGTTAATAATACACATTTTATTTTATCTAATGCTTTCGTTCCTTCTCTGCATCGTCTTAAGCCAAATAATAAGCCAAAGTTCATAAAATTTTTAGTATTAATATAAAACAATATATATATGAATAAAAGATATGTAAATAATAATTGCTGTTGAAAAGATTTCCTTTTTTGCTTCAATAGTTGTTAAAAAGTACACTCAAGTACTCAAGTGTCATGTTCAATAATTAAAAAAATATATAAATGGATAAAAATGGCGATGTTAACGTGTAAGATTGTAAAATTTTATCGGTATAGTTTAATTGTCTCAATTGTAAGTTTTTAATGTATTATAAAAGAAATGGAATGACATATCTATGTGAATAACGTGGAAATATATGAAAAGTCAATTTTAATATCTCCTAAAATGGGCCTGTAGATATAACTGTATGTGCATATTGTATTATGTTCTTTGCGTAAAATCGTGCACATTCGTCATATATTTTGTGAGAAAACGTCACTGAATGCTTTTTAAGCTTATTATAATTAGACATGTACTTAACTGCTGTAATAGGGACATCGTAGAATTATTATATAATTATAAAATACTATAGCTGAGACTGGTTGTGCACGATTGTACATATGCTTGCCATGTCGTGATGTATGTCAATTGTACATTATTATATAGCAAATACATGTCAACTTTTTGAATAATGCTTCTAATTACATATCAAGAGGACAAATAATACATCTATATTAATTATTTTTAAATTGTCATGTACGCCATATTTCATATCGACATCAGATTTTTCTATGCTCTAATTTTGCTCAAACTTTTAAGTTTTTCGTTCTCTTTCTATTTTTTTTTAATATTTTTTTCTTCATATTTAAGTTACATTTATCCAACTTACAAATTAGTACTTACATATTTATCGTTTCTATCGAAAAATGGTGTGTTTCACAGGACAATAATTTTGTGTTTTCTGCATGTCGCAGCCCAATTTTCTATAGAAAACCCGTTTTAGATACATGCCGACTCACATAAACGTATTTGCTTCTAGTTAACGGCGAAGCGGCGGCGCACACATACACAACACATATCAAGACGGAGGCAACACACACACACACGGCACGGGGGGACGGGGTTGCCATTGCTACACAAAAATATACCCCTACTGTAAAAACTGCCAAAACCTACAAATTCACAATCACACCACGTCTACACTGACATTTAACGTTATTTAAAATATGTGGTTATTTTTTCATAACGGGTAGATTTTTCGCAATGGCAACATCTTAATGATTCCTTATTTTTACAATTTATGTGATTTAGATCACTTTCTATAAAGACATTAACAGTTAGTTTTTTATAATGTAATAATAGACACAGTAACATTTATTTCATAATAATATGGTATAACACATTTTTTTACATTTCCATTCTCTTTTTTGTTTCCTTATTTTTTATATAGAGCCACGCTCTATTGAATGCGTTATGTATTTTTTCATTTATTCAAATTAGTGGCTTAGTTAGCTTTTAAGTAAAATTCCCATTTTATTTGTCTAATTTTAGAATTTATTAGTTTCGTATTATTTCCCAGTGCCATTTTCAAACACTCGGTGATGTAAATTTTATTGCTTGATGCGATTTTTGACTTTATCCCGGTATTTAGAAGGTTCTGCTTTCTCGTAAGAGTTTTGAAGATGGTACTGCACTCTCCCATTTAGTGATTTTGTAGTGAATTGATATTAATTTTGCGAGTTTGTTCAAGAAATTGATAAAGAAATTTATGTTTTTCAGTTTGTATTCCTTTGTCTGTGCGTACGTTGACTGGAGTTTATGTTTTATAGAATTCATTGTCCGTACACACGTCAACGATTCGGTTGTTTGTAAACGTGACAGTTGTGAGATGTACAAGAAATAAAGATTCTGTGGTATAAGGTAGAGATGTTGAGTTTCATTTTTATATTTTAAAATAGTACCATGCTTAGAGTGTGCATGTTTTTGTTTTTCACTGCTGCATGTTTTCTTACTTGTCATTAAAGAGTAGTAGCGTCTATTCCTTTTACCATTTTACTAAATAAACTGTTTAAGAACCAAAAAAAATACCTAAATATAAGAAATAGTTTAGCACTCTTTAGGTATAGTAGTAAGCGTCATTGCAATGTCAATTATATTCGATTAGTGGAGGAAATAATGACAGTATGGATTTTCTATCAATTTTTTCTTAAATATATGAAAGAGGAAACTTATACGTCGAACCGATATTCGAAATTAAATTAAGCCTGCATTCGGTCATCAGGTCGTCGTCGAGTACGAAACACCATTAAACGCTATTTATCTATATATTTTTGTTCTCGTATCTAAGATTCAATGTTTGTATCGTGTGACTCTTGTGGTAGATCGTCTATTACTGTTTATGATGTGGCTTTTGGTCTTATCTTTCAGGAGGTTTCCTCACCATATCTTTTTAAACTAAATCCTTAGCCATTTTTCCAATATCTCGCGCGCCCACCTCTCGTCTCTGTTTAAAAAAACATGGTGAATCGCCTTTGATTATGAAAATTAAATTTACATAACGTAAACAGTATATAGAGTTCAATTAAATTACTAGTTCCCTAAATAGCTGATTAAAAGAATTAATAAATTCAATGTTATCAGGTAAATAGATGCATATCTTTTTCTCTAGAGATATTTTCGAATGGAAAAATAAATGTTTTAGTATTAGGACATTGATGTCGTGATAGCATACAACTGTTTTATGTTAAATGTAAAGAGGAAGATATATTTATGATTGTTTTCAATGTCGACCGTAATTTAATTATATAGAAGATTTGTGTACTAGTGATGTAACTACTATATTTTTATGTTAGACAAATACAACCAGTATGACACTGATCTATTCGATTATAACATTAAAGAAACTGTGTTTTAGACAGTAAAATTGATAAAATTAGTGGCACTTGCGGTTTATGAACAACGCAACGTTCGTGTAACTAAATAATCCTAGTGCTATAGCTTTAAAAAAACAAAATTCATATCGCCAGTCATGACCTCGATTCAATTGTTTGATAATATTGTATTTCCTATTGCATGCATGATCTAGCACTGCGTGCAAGTTTATATATATTAATTTTATTGTCTAAAACCACAAAACTTACCACTAATATTAAAAGAAACATATTAACTGAACGACGCTTACCAAATAGACACAAGAAACAGCACTCTGGCATAACAATATTATTAAGATTATGTATTAATTTTTGTTTATTTTTCAATATTTTTGTTTTAAAGTATTTTAGCTTACCTTTCATTGGATTTAGGTACTTTGTAGCTACATTGTATACATTAAATACATGTCAACACTACAAAATATTCTTTCATTTCAACACAACCACTGACATATGCATGGATTGTGCACTTTTTGCCTTTGCAGCCAAAGACTACACAAGACAAGAAGAACTTTCATACTAATAAACATCCCACTGCAGAATACCGACCTAATTCAATAAATTATGGAGTTTTCAACAAATTATTCATCACAACAAAGAAAAATTATTTCAATTATGGAAACTTTTCTTCATGACATTACTTTGGATTTGTTTTTTTTATATAGACTTTCCTTCACATGTAAAAAATGAAGCTTTGCAATATCTATAACAGTCCTTAAAAATAGTCGCTTTAATTAAAAAATAAGTAAAACAGTTGAATTTTTGCCACTTATTTTAATAATGGAAACAATAAAATACGACCTCAAGTAGAAGACGAACAATTTTGTTTGTTTACAACAGAATTTGTATCTCTTTTTAAACATTTTATATGGACAAATTAAAATGTATAGAGCACTTATTAAATATCTAGGTACCTGCCTTGGCATTTGGAAATAACTTTTGCTAATCTGTCGATTATATTATAGAAGATTTGTCTACCCCCTGTATTTACAAACAACAATTTTACAAATTCTACTAAACTTTCGATCAATCTGCTGGCTTTATACAATAAAATACTATTACAGTTAAAACAGTAGATAAAACACACACGCGCTCCACGATGATTTGTTGTTTTTTCGTAATAACAATTCTTCCCATGCATTCTTTTTGCATTTTCTACACAGTTAAAAACTATGAAAAGACATTAACGATTAAGAAACTCATTTTTTTAACAATCTTCATCAAAATACTTAGCGGTCTACTTCATGAATCTTTAATAATAACAGTTTTCATTTCTACCTTGAACAGAAAGAACAATTTTATAATTTGTAACAAAAATGGACAAAATTATACAAAAAATTCATATTAAATGTAATGTATAAAAATAATCAGTTATCTCTAAAAGGTAATTATAGTAAATACCTTGTGTTGTGTTTATATGTAAATATTAATTGTTTCATGTTCTTTGGGAGTTTAATTTAATTATAAAGATAAGTATAATTGAAAAATATTTATACATTACAACGCTGCACTTGGATCGTGAAGATAATGTAAATTGTATAGAAATAAACAATGTTTTGAAATAGTATTGTGTAATTCTTTAATTCCTACTGGCGAAATCGGTTTTCAAAAAAGTCGATAAATATTAATGTTACGAGCTTAAAAAACAAGCGGTTCTAGCACAGTTACTTGTGGGACTTTCAGCATCGTTACATGTACTCTTTGGGCCTCAAGCCTAAATCGATAAGAAATAGTTAATATTACATTAAAAAAATCTCTGAAGTTTGTATTCACATAACTTAAGATATGTAGATATAATAAAATAACAAAGAAAAATAAAGTGTCTAAAGTTCTAACGTATATTTTTAAGTTATACATTTTTTGCCAAATTTCGTGGCATGCAAATTATAAAAAGATCCTACAAAAATATCCTATAAAAAGATGATACTAATTTCATGGTTATATCATTGATATAATAAAACCCACCCATCCACCATACTCACCCACCATACTCATTGGAGTATGGTGGGTGATTCGTGTTCTGCTGTCGCAGCAGCCTGTGTGACCTGAAGGTGAAAACCAGCCTGACCGCTGTGTTAAAAAAGGTGCCCAAAAGGCTGGCAGCGTTTCCTCGTTGAATAGCTTTATTTAAACGTTTGCCGAAGAAGCTGCTTGATCTTTTGTCCCCACTAGCTTCAATTCAATGGACTGACATTTCTTTAAAAAAGAGCTTGGTTTTCGGGCCTTTGAACCCTTAATCTCTTCACTGAAAGGAACAAAGATGTAACTGCTTGCAACACTTGCTGTTTACTTTCGAACTTTGCCAATTTCTGCATCTGCTGCAACAGCCCTGACTTCCTTCGCAGTAGCGGCTACATGTGATAGTGCCAGAGTGTCGACACAGATCGCATCCCAAATCAAAGATAGACTTTGTCGCCAGAGGGGACAAGTGTCATGCCATCCGGTCTTTTGCCATCATCCCGGAAGATACCATTTGGCTGATAAATTAGGTGACAAAAAAACCCGCCTGATGATGTCGTTTAGGTTATAGTGACAAGAGATGCGACCAGCACTCTTAGCAAACAAGAGACTGTGGTTACCAAGTGGTACGACCATTCCACCACAACAACGGTGAGGTTCGTTCGTTCTGGCTCCCAATCGCTGATAGATTGATATATTAAAAGTTGTCAAGAAGGGTTCCACCTCTGGCTGAAAGGAGCACATGCAGTCAATAACCGGAGTCTTTCAGACAAACGGCAATGAGACGAGCACGCTTTGTATCAAAAGGTGTAGGATTTCTTATGTCGTCATACATATTTTGACAGATTGGTTAGTCCCAATGACGTTGAGATAATTTGATGAAAGGAACCGTCTTACTCGTAATAGCCAAAGCCCAAGCATTCTTAGCTTCAGACAAGTACACAACCTCGGCATCGGATAGCGATGATTTAATAATATCGAGATAGAGATTGTCTGCACTGTGAATAGAAGACAAATATGCTAGTAAGGCTTAAATAGTAATTTTAAGGATCCCGAGACCACCGAAACGAATACGAAGTGAGGCTTGTGACCATGGTCGATCGTCAAAATAGCAGTTCAGAATTTTTTGAAAGTGAAAATTTGATTAAATCGTCCAAACGATTGAATCTAAACAAATTTAGAGATTTGATAAAAAAAAACCCTGATAGGGTGGATTTGAAATAATTTTGGCAAAGAATTTAGATAATTATCAATTTGTTCAGAGATAAATAAGGACTAACTTAAGGACTAGCTTAAGAGGCACCAAGAAGACAAATAGACTTTTTATCTAAAACTTTTATATGGGGAGCTAAATTCGTAAATTGATCAAAAAACTGGTTGGTTGCCTGTAAAGTCGGTATACGGGCGAAAGTTTTACGTGACAACGACTTTGAGTGGTAAAATAATTTTAATGTGAATATTCATTCGTATAGTAGGAAGAAGGATGAAATAATAGTAACAATTTAAAACATTTATTTATACAAAGAATTATATTTAAAACATTAATTTATAGGCACGCGTCCCTTCCACTTTTTATGTCTGTCTCTCTCGCTCTTAGGCGGGCTAACCATGCCCGAGTGGAAGGGACGCGTGCCTCTCACTCGCTCTCATTGTAAGCGCATAACGTGAGCGGAGCGTAACGCAGTTTCTTGAAGTGTCACCCGGCAAACCAATTTATAAGACGTTGTCACGTCAAAATGCATGATGCTTCAGAAGTTAATAATGTATCAGTCATGAATACTTCATACTTACAAAGATTGAGATCTAAGCCGATAGATTTGATTTTTTCGTATGAAAAGGCAAAATCTTTGAGGACAAGGCTTAGACAGCTCCAATACCAAATATATAATTTTGAGCATAATAAAGTGATTATGCGATGTACAGCCGAGGTGAAAATGCCTAGCCCAAATGGACCGCCCTGCTGTCAGCGTACAGAGAATAAATAAGTTTATTTTTGTATAATAAGTTTGAGGGTTTACTGTAACATTGCTAAATATATTTGAATAATTCCGGGACACGAGTCTTAATGTGTTTAGCCCTAGAGTGCTCGTGCTATGAGCATTTTGCCGATAGCTGGACAATATTCGTATAATTTTGTACACGATGCATTTGTCATAGTCAAGCGTCCTAGTAGCTGCGCCCCCGTTCCTCAGCTCCCTGTTTTAGAAATTAGAGGTACATGTTTAATTCTATCCTTAAAACATAAATATAAAATCATATATCTCATATTTTCTAAAAAAAAACGTATTAAGAATGGGCGGCAAAATGCTCCTTACGCGATCACTCGCGTTTCACGGAATGGCGCGATTACTCTAGGGTTAAGCCACCTTTGTGTTTTTAAAATCACCTACATAAAAAAATATTTGTCATGAATCGAGAAAACTAACTCGAAGGTTAATTATATTGCCTATCTGACAATAAGAGCATTTAGAGTAAAACATTGACTTAAATGCTCTCCTAAGTGCTTATTAAAATCAGCACAAAATTAAAATTAAGTTGTTTTTTTATATTTTACATAAATAAAATACACATGTAAAAAACAACACGTCTGCGAGCCCTCAGCTAGGATTCGAACCCACGACCTTTCGTTATCCGGGCGAGAGTAATCGAATATTTAATACTAGAAAAAATATCACTCGATGTTGAAGGTAGTATCCCTCCTCCGCTCCCGCCAAAAAGTCCCACTATAGCACAGACGTAATGTGTAATGCTACGCATCCACAGACGCTATAGTGATGTACATAATAGATGATACACGATATGTATACATCACTATAGATATATAGATCAACCTCAAAACTTTTTTGAAAAATGTCCATCGTAAGCTGAAAAAAACAGTTCTAAAACCCTCCAGAATGGCACTAGAGTAGCAAGAGAGTATCAAATCAATACAGCAGTTGTAGAAGGAGTGAAGTGCGCTGAGTTGAATAATATTGTTTGTGACTAGAGCAGCAGCACTTGACAGGATTACAGTATACTGAACATCAACTATTAACGAGGCCCAAAATAATTTCACAAATATAACCCAAAAACCGCTGTGATATTACGTAGAGAGTTATTAATTTTCGTGAACATTTAATATATTTTTTGTGATTTTATAGTGTTAACTGATATAAAAGCTATAAATTTGTGTTAAAAATCATAAAGTTATAAATATTCCACTGTTCATTTATTGACCATCTTTCATTCATGGATTGACTCTCATCATCATTCATCATCATCTTATGAAGATAAGAAATGACTGAAGACTAGGCTGTATGGGCTTTATACCCTTTGCCTTGGGAAATCTTAACATGCTACGGATCAAAGAGTATGTAACCGTTAAGGACTTGGGTTTGTGTCACAGTATAGAGATGGATTCGTGTTATTTGTGGTTAAAAAATAGTAAAAGAATAAGATGTAAGACTATCACCTAAACTTGAAAACGGGTATATATGGTCTGATTATCTCTATCGTACTTAACTAGGGCCAGATTAATATGGATTTTTCTATACAACTTTTGACGTGACAACGTCTTATAAATTGGTTTGCCGGGTGACACTTCAAGAAACTGCGTTACGCTCCGCTCACGTTATGCGCTTACAATGAGAGCGAGTGAGAGGCACGCGTCCCTTCCACTCGGGCATGGTTAGCCCGCCTAAGAGCGAGAGAGACAGACATAAAAAGTGGAAGGGACGCGTGCCTATAAATTAATGTTTTAAATATAATTCTTTGTATAAATAAATGTTTTAAATTGTTACTATTATTTCATCCTTCTTCCTACTATACGAATGAATATTCACATTAAAATTATTTTACCACTCAAAGTCGTTGTCACGTAAAACTTTCGCCCGTATACCGACTTTACAGGCAACCAACCAGTTTTTTAGAAATTATTTGTTTCTTGGAATTGATGTACCTACAATATATCTTATCATTAAAACCATTACCATATTATTCATAAATAGCTGAAACGATTTTAATACTCTTTTAACTATAGTGTTTTATCTTCTTCTTTCAAACTCAAAACATAATTAAAAAGAAATCGACTAAACACTCAATTACGAAATTATGAAATGTATATCTTATTTAAATAATACTATTAGTGTTGTTGAATTCCTGCATTACACCATAAACAAGCCGGAAACTCGACTCAGCTCTTCTTTGCTGCCAATGTCAAAAAGTTGCAGACGGAAAGAAAGAAATCTGTCAATAAAATTAAAAACGTCATGGTGGCTTCCTGCTCGACGGATCGAATCATTGCTGACAACATATTTTACAAAACAGAATTTGGAAACCTTCAGAAACCAATATATTTTATGGCTACTTTGTAGATTTTGCAGGTAAATAAATATTAGTTATTATTTAGTTGCGTTAATAATGAGGATTTGATTGGTATGTGTCGACTCTGTTGGCAAAATGGCTGCCATTAAAGAAAAGAATGGATTAATCTATCCTTTTATAAGTAGGATCCATGATACTAATTTTTATGAGTATGGTGGTAGCAATTTTGAAATTTAATTGATTGAAAAGCGGTCTAGATAACTGGGTAAACAATAACAAATGGTATTTGATATTTTCTCAACACTTAAAAATTAAAATTCTTATATTATTACAAAAGTCATGTTATATTTTTGCATTTTTAAACGTTGTTTGTCTTGGATATATTAATAATCTATTAATTCCAATTTTGAGTGACATTTAATTAATTTATAAATTATTATTATTATGAATAAATAAAATCTTTATGAATACCAAAGCTATTCATTGTTTTTGGAAGCTGCAATATATCTCAAAGTATTATAAGCATTTAATGTCATTTCTATTATTCTAATGTGTATTTTATCTGAGGTAGTGGTTTATCTAATACTCAATCAGCAGTAAATTTTGAGAAGTATGTATCAAAGAAGTGGGACCAGTTCGAACTTAGTTAAAAAGCGGTTGCCATTCATCATTGTCAATCTTTTATTGATAATAGAAACTGTTATTAACGATAAGCTAGACACAAGACTTAATGCATTATTTGATACTTAACTAGTTAACTTTTCAAGTAATAAATTAACTTTTTGTAAATCGTCTCTTAACTTCCATTAACTTCTAATAAGTTTACTTATTGTTTATTACAAAAACAATATATCACAAATGTCATAGTTACACTTTCATTTTATATTGTATTTTAAACTTTCCTGAATAAAACTTATTAGCAAACATAATAATGTTTTTTATTTATTTGGTCATTTTGTGAACATTTGGATTCAATATTATTGGGAATCTATTGGAGAGGGCTACTATTGTGGAAATAAGAAATATTTATTAGTTTAGTTTATTACACTTATATACACAGTTATATTACAGCCTCATGGTGCTAACGTAAACTCTTACATAGCGGGTTACCTATTTGGAAGGGCTATTAATTATCCCACAGCTTAGAATTAAATTACTAATTTAATATTAACTTTGACTTTTGTTAAACTTTCCTCAAAGTGTGTACTGTTTAACAAAATAAACTTTTTTAGTTACGAATCCACAAATACAACTTTTTAAATAGTAATTGTTTGAATGATTGGGAAAACAGTAGCACTGTTTTTGATTGACAGCAATTGGAAGTCTGGCAGATGTAATTAACTAGCAATAATTTCCATTATCAGACAAATTTATTAAAATTCAATTATATTCATCAGTAAATTGGTGAAGTTTTTCAGGATGGCTACAACTTGCTTTTCCTGCAATGGAATTGTGGGAAAACCCATAAATATATTCGGAAATGATGTAAGTTAACTCTTCTTACTAGATTTGTTACCATTAGCATTTTTTTATTATTATTCTGTATGCATTTACTGCTCCACTTTTATATGTAAAGAAATATTTTAATTATTAAATTTCATACTTTAAGAAATGAACTTGATTAAAAGAAATACTAATTTATTAGACTTAATTACCATTTCAGTATCCTCTTCAGTCAAGAAGAAAATTAGATGAGGTACTTAGTGAAATAGTTGAGAAATCATTAAAGAAAACCACTGTACACAGCCAGTTCTTATGCAAGAAGTGTTTTGCTGCGATTACTGAATATGATTCTTTAAAAATAAGGTATTTCATAAGTATAATTTCTTATAACTCTTTATTGTAAAATTATTTACAACGATTTCAAAAACTAAATCTAGCAGTAGTGCCCTCTACTAAATGAAAATGATTATGTCAGAACTAATAAAATATTAGTTAAGCTGTAAGCAATTCCTGAATGATATAAATACTAGGTCTGCAATAAATCCTGCTGTTTGCAAATACTGAGCGAAGCAATTAGATTTTTGAAGGGTGATTATACCGCGATGGTATGTCCGATTTCAAAACTTTTTTTGCACATTAGTCACGACCACGATGTGAGTTTTGGCGCCAAATTTCATCAATGTAGTATCAGCGGTTTGGCTGTGATCAACTTTTGAATTTTTCTTTCGGTGATTATTCCTCCATGGTAAAGTCTATATTTTTTTTACATAGCCTATGTCCGTCAGGTTATAATCATGTATGTTCATGCCAAAATTCGTTCGAATCGGTTGAATCGTTAAGTAGCAGATGGGAGACAAGCGAAATTTGTGAGTTGCATAAAAGAGTGCTTCGCTCAATATAAATAAAACAGCGAAGAGTCCAATTATTGATTTTTCAAAACTACAAATAGAAACTTGTATAATTTTTCAGGTTACAAGTAATTAAAACCGAATTTACAGAAGAACTAAAGAAAAATTTGCCACAACACAATCTTAACTATGAAACATACGGTACTTCCCCTGTCAAGCAAACATCAAGGGTGGTCCTGCCAGCCTCTAGGCTCCAACCTGTTCCTGCCAATTATATGTTAGATTTAGGCAAAATGGCAGCCGTCTCTAAATCGGGCTTGTTGTCAAGTGTAGCATCTTCGAGTGTGTTGCCAGGACGGTTCAAGGTATGGAAAAGAATCATCACCATACAAATGTTCTCACTGCAGCAATACAATACCTCCTTTTGAAAGGATACACCGTAACAATAGAAAAATAAACTAGGTTGTTGCAGTCTCTAAGCATAAAGCTTCGTTAGCACCATTAATTGGAGCAGAGCATAATACTAAGCCAAAATCAATAATGTTTAGTAAATTTTTAAAATACTATATTTATGAAAACATTAAAAAAGCGCGCGCTTTTTGTTTCAATGGGAAATCCATAGAGCTAATATTTTTGGTCATAACTTTTTCATTTTTGCGAATTTCAAAATTCGGGCTCTGTCACAATCTGGTTCTTAATCTGTTGATTCGATTCTACACAAAAATTATTAAAATCGGTTAAGAACTCGGTAAGTTATCGCCTAACAGACATTGCGCCATTGAAGATGATCCATATGATGATAAGTAATTTTATCTACTCTAATACTATAATACAAAGATTCTAAAACTGAAAACAAAATGCTACACGCATGCGCAATCGATATTTGCACCTTGGCGCCAACATTTGACATTTAAAAATTTGGTGTTATATTCAGCGTTTTATTTGCAATATTGTTTTACGTATTATAGTATGAAAGTAGATAAAGTAGTGTATGACACTATACATAACTTGGTCTTATAACACTCGTGTGATACTATAAAAAAACTCGCCTACGGCTCGTTTTTTTAAAACACACTCGTGTTATAAGAACCCTTATTATGCAACAGTATCATAAACTACTATTTATAAAATGTGAAATGATATGAAGTATTTTTTATTAACAACTGGAAGTATAACACATTAAAATTTAAAAAAAAATGAATAAATAATATTAATTTTATAGAACCCATATCACAGTTATCTATCTAATCGCAATACATGGTATAGTCTCATTGCATACCAATAGCATCCGTGACACCAAATAACATTACTAAATATAATGGATGGGGAAATATATAGTAGATACATTTATAAGAATAAAAGTATCTTATTAATTTATTAATATGTATTAAGAAACGCACCTAACTCTGTGTATACACAAGAACAATTTTGTGTAAAAAGAAAAGCTGACTTGCTTCTAATTGACACGCCTAGGATGTCCGCAGCTAACTTAAATATTGAAAATTTCCTTATTCCTATTTAGGATGATTGCCTAACGTTAATAATGATTTATTTGTTTATAGAGTTTACTTTACCTGTAAAGGTTTTCATTGTGAACATAAATATTGAATGAACTGTAAATAGTCATATGATGTAATAATAAAAGGTACGTTTGAACCGAAATGTAGCTAAAAAAATATGCGCTCTAGTGAAACTGACTGAGAGAAAAAAAAAAACAAAAAATATTTTGACAAGAACAGAAAGTACATACTTATTTAGTTTTGATGACATTCGCCAAGAGTAAAGCCTCAGTAACCTAGCTGATACTGCGTCTGGGTTCATTAGCCAGATGAGCTAAAAAAACAGGGTTACTATATGAAAATTAGAATATTATTAAAATGGTATACAAATATTTTGTAACTTATATCTTTTTTTTAACAGGTAACAACAACTACGGCAAAACCATCAGTGAATCTAAGAGTAACAGTTGGATCGACTGTTCTCACGCAAACATTGAGCTCAGGAATCACAACGAGCCATCCAAAAATCACACTTTCCACCACCGATGTACTTACATCACCACAAAAAAGTACAGATTACACTATCAGTGATAAAATAATATCGTCCTTAGTAACACCTAATAGAACTGCTGTAAAGAAAAATCCAATATTGAGTTTCAATGTCAATTCGTTGCCAAAGGAATTGTTGTCCTCCGCAGTTAGTAATGAAAATATTAAAATGGAAAAGATGGAAGTTGGGGATATAGCTGATACCAAAACGGATGATCAAGAAATGGAAATTGATGAAGGTAGTTATCTATAATTATTTTTTGCAAATAGAGATAAAACAGACAGATATGGATGTATGGAGTTGTTAACAAATTGTAATCTCTACTGATGTGTTCATATAAGTTATTTAATATTTGAAACAAATTATTATATCTATTTGTTTGCATTATTCACTTTGTGTTTTCTTTTAGATTGCACTTTTGCAGTGGCTGTTGCTACAGATGAGGATGGCAAAATTGTCTTTGAGGTGTGTTTGTTAAACAAGCTAGGGCCTATGCACACTGCGTTTTTTGTATCATCAATATTTTTTACATATCTAATGTCGATACAAATGTGCGTTATAATCACGTCTGCACCGATTCAAGCGCCAGACTGAGTCTATAGTGGTATTCGAAAGTAGAACTTTTAACATCTACATAAACTCATACTTAAGCTGCGTTGGACTCGTGTTTGTATCGAAACAAGCACGCGTCAACGTCGCGTTTAAAAAACGTGGTGTGTATAGGCTCTTATTGTCATAAAATATTGCGACCTATTATTTACTTGTAAATTACAGACCACTGTACGTCTACTTACCATTAAATCAAATTGCTGGCTCATTGTGTTAAACTTGCTAAAAATCTAGTAGAATATGTACTTAAAACATGAAGAGATGGCGTTGGCAGTAAGCTTAATCACATTGAAAAATTCACCACGTATGTCGAGATCTCGGTAGGTCAAATAGAACAGCTCTCGACAGGTTGTGGGTTCGAGTCCCACCTGACATCAGATGTAAGTTGATTTTTTTCTAGTATGAGATGATATTTTGACATTCATATATATTTTTTCCAGGACAAGGCAATCGATATCAAGGCAAAATCGAATTTTTTCGACGTCGGTCTATTGCTTTCTCAAGATGGCGCTAAAGAGACGGACAAGGACGGAAAATATATATTCGATAAATTGAAAATACTCAACGAGGGTGTTGACGAGGAAGACGGTAAGAACCATCACTTGACTTGAGGAGCTCGATGGCCCAATGGTTAGCGATTATTTAAATAATAACCATCACTATCTATATTAATAAAGTACAAATTTATGGCCATTTTTGCATTTAATACGAATAACAAATGGTATATAATATTATGACAATCAAAATAGTGCAAAAAATAAGTTATTATAATCATATAATTTTAATTGATTTTAAATAATTCAAACGTAAATAAAATGCAATATCATTAGAATTTGCTTTGTTTCCTATCAAGCTTTGCCGTGTCCAACAGGGCTCATAATTGATTCATTTTATTTTTATGTATTATCTTTAAGTAAAATTAAGAATTGCAATAAAGAATTGAATCGAACTTTTGCAAAGGTCATTCATCGGATGGCCGACCAAAAATTATTTTCTTTAGCTCTTCTATGCTTAAGAAGGCATATTAGCGACGTTTTAAATATATTCCATTATATATATACAAATACATTCCAATTTCTCTCCACAGAAGTCGCCTAAATTTTCGTAATAGTGCAAGAATGTAAAAAGACCAAATAAGTTAATATCACAAAAATCCTGAAATTATTTTATTTTTTTCCCCATGTTTGTTTTTAATAATTTCAAAAGTATCTTTGAACTGTCATTATCATGTCATGTAAAAGTGACATTTTCTCTAGCTAAGGAAACTAAGTGATATTACCATAAGATCGGAAAATTAAAAGACTCATAAGAAATGGCAATTATAAAAATTTATCATTGTCAAATTCGCCATGTTAAAACCTGCGTGAGCGCATATCAAAATCGCTTTGTAATGATTCATTGAGTCCTACATAAGTATACTTATAATGTTGTCTTATATTAATTATTGTTTATTGCATTATAGATACTATAGTTTTGGAAGATGGGCGAACCACGATAATTCGCATGGGCGCAGGGCAACGCGTTTTGTACGAAGGCAAACAGATATCTTTAGTGCAGAGCTCCGACAACGAAGCTAACGACAATGGAGATAGTTTAGGTAAGTCAAAATAAAATGATCTTTATTACAATGGCATAAGGTTCATTTCATAAGGAAAATCACAAATCCACCAATCGTGCATTTTTTGTTAGCGCACCTGGTTTATTGACAACGTAAGATTATTTTTTATAAAAATATGCATTGCATTTTTATATATCAAGTATTTACATAACTTAGACCCTTGGAACCTCTGAACTAAAACCCGCAACGTTTCACTGTCCAGGCTACTGCTTTTATAATTGAGCTATTGAGGTTAAAACAGTCATTTTAAATTATAGATAAAACCAAGACGGTTTCATGTATTGAATCTTGTTTGATTATTAATATATTTTGTAAAATACTAGATTTAAATATCTACAAATCCCACGTTTTTCAGTAACCAAAAAAGAATAAAATAATCCGGCGGGACCAAGCGAGGGGCTACTCAAAACGTGGGGTTATTTTATTCTTTTTTGGTCACTGAAAAACGTGGGATTTTTAGATTTTTAAATCTAGTATTATTATTTTATTCTTTTTAATTATTAACTCAACGAAGTAACCATGTGTTACGCAACAATCAGATAAGCCCCATACAAAAGTGAAAGTTGCCGAAACTTACCTGAAAGTGCACCTAGAAAGTTGAAAGTTGTTCAAGCGTGCATTGTCATCGGGTTCTGAGCTACCCTGAAAGTTTCAACTCGCTAGGTGGTCGGGAAGTGCCTCTAAATTGAGATACAAGATTCCAACCGGACAGACAAGATGACAGACAAGAAAGCGACCTAAGAAAAACGTGGGAAAATCAACATATACAATTCAAAATCTTATATGCGAATTATGGCTTATATAGAGCAGTGTCGGAAAAAGTAAATTGAATATTTTTTTTTGCATTAGAAATGTCCAGGAAATGTGTATTAATTTTAAATTAGGCTGCTTTACAATTATAATTATTTCCTTTTTTTTCATGACACACGTTTTTTTTTATTCTAGATTCCAATGATGAATCTCAAATTGAGTTGCAAGTATCTGGCGATGAAGACATAGCGAACGCACTCATTAATGCTACTCAAGGTAAAGGTAAAGTAGTCTTTATAGTCCATAATATAAGGGTGGGGAGCAAGGAAGTGATGATGTAAAGCTGTCTAGTGTTATGGGATTTTTCAGCCCTAGTTCTAATCCCTTTTACTGCAAACTTCAGGAAGTTTATATACTAAAGGATTTCATACATACTTTTTTAAGGTGGTGTTTCCTCACATGACTCTTAATTCGACTAGGAATTTGATCCATTAACCATATTTTTATTCGCACAAGATGTCAACGATAATCTACCAAAAACAAACTCAACTAATATAATTTTAAAGTTCAATATCAATTGAGAATAAATTAGAGATATAATGAAATGATAATAAGCAGATGTTCAACATCTTTTGCTAATTTAGCTAGTGTACCGTTTGTAATGTTTTTCTACAAATAAGATTTCTGTCCGATCCAGTGTGCAACGTGATCTTAATAATTATTTATTTATTGGACAATCAACAAGACCATTATTTATTACAGGCATATACATAATTTTATGAGACACATTTCAAAGTGACGCCTTAATTAAAGGCTGCCTCGACATGCATAAAAATGTTAAATATAGAGTTCATGAAAGAGATTATAAAACTACTGAACTCTACACTTTATTTCAATTTTTTTTTCCTTCTTATGATCTCTTTCTTTCCTGTCATCCTGTTGCTCTCTCTGTCTACAATCTTTGCCTATCTTTGTACTTGCATTCTAGGCGAGAGGTATCTCTACCCTCAACCCTCGTTTGTAACTACGTACTATAACAAACCCCTAGCGAATAACCTTATTATATAATTTAATCAGTATCACTTATTTAATAAATAAGATTAAAAAAAAAACTACTGAACTATAAAGTCACAATATTGTGAACAAAGTGACTTGAACTGAACTCACTAAAGCCACTGTCGAGCTTTTTGGCGGGAGCGGGAAGCATCACGTTGGTGGTTTTGTTTCTCTTGTTAAAATTTGTGTTGTTGTGGATATTAGTGCGTAATAATGGTGGATTATTAACCACTAAGTGTTTGTGAACATACAACAGTGTTGGCAAGTGTAACAAAGCAGCGGAAGTTGTCTTTTCCTGCTCTCTCAAGAAGTCCACGGGGAGGATTCAGTAAAACCCCACACATTTACTGAAATCTAGGGAAAAACATATTTAACTTTTCATCCATCATCATCAAATTAAGAAAAGAAATTACTCAAGAACTGGCAATTATACTTACTTGTCACTGGCTAAATGCACAAATCGTGCAAGCCACAAATAAAGAGAAAAAAAGCACCTGTCATGGTCTCACAGCTTATATTTACAACTTAAGTGATACTGACATATAGTCCATGTTACCTCTATGCTCGACTCTCAAGTTCTAGTCGAGCGTCGAGTCCAGCGGTTTAATGAGCGTTTTAGAGCTGACTCAAGCGTTTAAAAGCTGCTCGAATATCGACTTAATCGTTTAAACGCCAAGCCTTTTCTGCAACACTAGTATTGATACCGAAAATGAGTTTTTTTTCATAATTTAGGTTGATGTTTATAACACGGCTCATGAAAAAGAGTTTAACTCTCATGATCATCATGGAAGCCGAAATACGTCCATTGTTGTATGAAGGCCTCTCAAATATATATATTTTTATATATTTACTTTTATATATTTTACTAGCTGAACCGGCCACGCGTTGCTGTGCCGACTGCAGCGTCATCTGCCGGACTGATTTGTGAATCTAAACCATTCTCAGATCCCCTTGAACACACACAAAAAAAATCATTCAAATCGGTCCAGCCGTTTAGGAGGAGTTCAGTGACATACACACTCACAGAAGAATTATATATATAAAGATATATCGAAATCGCAGTTAACGATCATAATTCGGAAAACGTTGCCGGTCTTTTGGTCTATCGAAGATGGTTACAGGGTGAAATAGAAATATTATTTCTTTTATTATCTTTTGTTCATTCAATTTGTACTTTAGGAGAAGCAAACTCAGAATGTTAAATACAGTTTATCATATTTAGATATAATATGCGAGACGTTTTCTATTCATGTTATCGTTTTATTTTCCAGGTGGAGCGTTTATTAAAGTAGAATCTGGGGAAATGTATCGTGTGGAGTCTGTTCAAAGCAAAGTCAAAGAAGATAATGACGTTGTTAACGTTAGTATATTATATTTTTTTATATCATTTTAAATATTAATTGCAGAAATGAAATGATTGTCCAACCAAATATATTGGCTAATCATCATCATCATAACGGCCCTTCGTTTGTCCGTCTTCGGACGTAGACATCCTCCAAATTCTGCCTACTTCTTGCCACTCTCATCCAATTCGATCCAGCTGTTTTGGATAATCGACCCATTTGATCGGCCTCTACCGCGAAGATTTTCCCCCGGTCGCCATTCCAGTAATCTCCCGGTCCGCTTGGACTGTTCCATTCTGGCTATGTGTCCTGCCCACCTCAACTTCTGTCGCTCTATTGTAACAACAACATCTCTAACACGAGTCTTTTCTCGGATCCATTCGTTTCTTTTACGATCCACTTACGATATGCCGAACATAGCTCGCTCCATTGCTCTTTGTGCAACTTCATAATGAGGTTCGGATCTTGCGGAGAGTGTAAAATTGTGCAATATTCACAAATTCTTCCAGTCACTATTAAGTTTATTAAGATTTTTTGTCCCAGAATTAGTTATTTAAGATATCACTGAAGATTTTATTTACGTTCAAAATGTTATACCTTAATAATAACATTTCGAACGTTAATAAAATCTTCCGCTTCATAAACACGTGTGATCTATATTATTACCACGAGTTTCCTGCTCTGTTCATTGTTATACATTTATTGTTTAATTACAGTTAATTAAAAAAATCTTTTTCTATTAAAAAAAATAGGCATAGGAAATCTTTTATTCTAAATAGTAATAATAAATAGGCCTGTACTCTTAACAGTTAAAAAAAGGGCAAAATATTAAGATATGTATGAAATATGATATTATTTAAAGTTTTAGTAAAAACCCAATAGGGTATTTGACATAGTTAACAAATAAATAAGTATTGTATTGAACGCTACAGAATTTAAGGTCCTAATTAATAATATTTTACTTAAATTACAAATAAGAATGGTTAAATATTTTATATTCGTAAATAAAAATTAGAGTTTTTGAATCTGTGCATCATTTACACGAAACGTCTCAACGACCAATCACAGCACGTGACGTCACGATGTAATAAACAAAATGTCTTTAAAGCCATTTTTTAAAGAATCATGAACGAAAAACTAACCTCTTGCGTATTGTTTACATAAAGACTATTACATCGTGACGTCACGCCATTGATTTGTCACGTGACCTAGCGTTTCAGCGGGAAATACAAAATGTAATTATTAAAACTATCTTTTTGTTATTAAAATGGCTCTAAATATAAGAGAAAGATTTGTCAAGCGTATCTTTAGCGACTTTAGAACATTTTGAAGTACTTTACGAAAATCTGTCAAATACCCTATTAAGATTATACCCTACACAGAGAATTTCATGGGTTTTTTAATGCTATACAAAACTGAAACATCTATTTTTCTTCACTTTATTAACAGTGAGATTATTTTCGTTTATCGTCTTCTTTTCCCAACTAAACAAAACAATTATTTTTGTGTCAAGATATTTTATGATGGAGAAAAAAATAATTTTATTATATTTAATAATTTGCTTAAAAAGAATGCCGTGTCTAAAATATTATAAAGAAAGATTATTTGTTTCTCTCGATTTTAATGTTAATTTCATACATAGTTATTATAAAAACTAACATTAATTATATGTCTTTTTTTATTTCTGCTTCAGAATATAGTGGAACGGGAAAGCGAAGGATCAAATCTTTACAAATGTTTACTTTGTCAATATAATTTAAAAAAAGGTTTGTGAAATTTGTATAATAACTCAATTGAAACCTCAATATTTGCTAAACAGAAGAGTCGCCGGTAAAAAGTTAAATTTAATGTTTTGTCTTTTTCTATCATCAGCAGAGACTGTGAAAGGAGAAGCAGAGGCTATAATGGCACATTTAAAGACTGAACACAATGCTCGAGCGTATATTTGCCTTATATGTGGAGTAGTTATGAGGAAACGGATTGAATATACTACACATATGGGTGAGTGTTACAATTGTAATTATAATTTATTAAAGGTTTTTAGTATGCCAAAGATTACAATTCTGTGTGTCCTGTGAAAAGTGATACAAGTCGACTTATATCGAATTTGATATTATTCATGCACCTTCATCACAAAATTATCCTCTATTTTTCTGTCTAATTAACATTTTGATGCATCTCTTACCTGCTGAGATCGTATGGTACATCTAAGGCAGATTATCTGGTTTTGAAAAATAGTTTTGAGTAAATAAATACATGTTGACATGTATTGTCTACAATAATTAACTGATACATTAAAAAATTGTGTATAACGATGTACTATCGAGGCCTTTGGCGCCTTATCAGTCCTAAGTCGAAAGTCGCTTGCACACTGCACGATGCCTATCGCTTCAGGCCACGCCCCGCTCCATTCATTCAACAAAGGCGCGCATGCGCGTATATTGCGTTTATTTGTACGCGTAAAGCAGATTGACAGTTGACAGTACTGACATCAAGGGCGATTTTAAAACTAGTTGTTTATGATTGGCCGTAGTATAAATCATAGTAAAATACGAAGTCAATTAGGGATAGGTATGAGTCGTGTGGCCGTGTCCGATGCGATCAGTTCAAACGAATATTTCTACAAAGTACTCAGGCACGAGAGTCCTCGATAGTACCTCAAGTAATTTCCTTATGCACATAATATTTATAACCTTCTAATAAAGTGTCATCTGATACATGTTTAGTTAAGTTACTTGACAACAAAATAATATCACAATGATACAACTAATTAAGAATCATTATACATGATAACTCATTTGGTGTGTTTTGATATAATAAATATTTTTTTTAATATCTTTTATTCTAAAGAACGATTTTAAGTGGGAACTTAATAGTTTATAAACAATTCAAAAGTAATACAAACTGTGTTTCTCTTTTTGTATAATGATTATGCTAACAAATTTTATGATTATTTTAACACAAAAATTACTCTACTGTAAAGTTAACAATTTTGAGATCAGATTCAGATCAGTATCAGTTTTCACAGGACGCACAGAATTTAACAGTACGAATTTAAATACAATAGGACTTAATAGTGGAAACCTGTGTCCCGGAAGTGACACATGTCTATAAATTATGTTAAATTGTTTGGTCACAGAAATTTATTTCTGACGAAAACTTATCACTTTAAAACAGGTTAGAAGGCAGATTATTATAATACTAATGTATAAAAAATAATATCTTTTTCGTTAAAGTTCTATAGCGAAAATTTTGTAGCTTTTAAATATAATTTTTATATAAAAATATAAAATATTTATATTTTATGTAAAATATATTTTTTATTTATTTATTATCTTCATATTACCAGGTAGCTATATTTTATGTGAGTATTCGTTTATATAATAGTATTCGTTTATGTATTTCTTATAATACAAATTATATGAAAATATAAATAATAAAAAAAACCTTTTCAGATAGCCACGCCTCTCAAGATAAAACCGTGTTGAACAAAGGCAAATTACACCAATGTACGATCTGCAATAAAAAATACAATTCTCGTACAATATTGAATGAACATATGAACAAGCATGCCGGCACTAGGCCTTACACCTGTGCCGTATGTGGCAAGACGTTTGCTTCTAAATATACACATCAAGCTCATCTGAAAACGCATTCGGTGAGAAAACAAGCTTTAATAAATTTATAATTAATCTAGGTAGACCTTGGATTTCCATTTAAGGTTATTTTTTTTAATAATCTTTTGTATATTAACCCTTCAAGTGTAAAACATACAGTCAGCCAATTCGATTTCTAAACCACTTCAGACGAGTTTCGCTTATCAGCTTGAAAATTACCACATTCAAATAAAGTTATAAGTTACATATCAAAGCTCGTCTGTACTCGGGACTTAACTGAAATACAAAAATATTTTGACGCTAAATACCTAAAAATCTACAAGATGACACATACAATATTTTACATTGACAGCTGTACTAGTAAAAACTGTGTCACAGCTGTCAGCACCCGCCCTCCTCAGTCTATTATCAAGTTAAGATAAAATTTCCTAAAAATATAAACTAAATTGATTCTAAAATAGAGTTGCAATAAGAGTATAAAAGTTTTAAAACACAAAGAAAACAGATTTTACCACTAGAGTGTGTGTTTTTGTGTACGCGTGCCAGAGTATGTGTGTGTGTGTGTGCGTGCGTGCGTGCGTGCGTGAGTGAGTGAGTGTCTTTTCATGTAAAAAAAAATAAAACAAAACTAAAGTTTGTGTTTTGAGAAGATCTCTTCTGTTTCAATATAATCTAAACCTAACTACCATTGGAGAATACTCCGTTTGCACCTAAAATAAGACAGGGCCACTATCCCATTCGTTCAGTTTGCAACATTGTAGATGTGAGCCAAAGACATAGAAATGGCGTTTAGCAAGGGAAGTCTTGTGAGGTTGAGGTTTCCGCATTTTATTGTGCTGTTTTATTAACAAAAGATCAAAGAATCTTTTTATTATTAATCTAAGAATTCATCTAAGAAATAACCTTCAAATACTGTGAATGCTATTTGAAAAAAAAAAACAAAATATGTCTTTTTAATTTGAATTTGTTTGAAATAGGCTATTTTATTTCTTGAGTTCTGTATCTAGCTCTATCATAAAAAGGAACCCATATAAGATAATTAAGTTGTCCGTCTGTCTGTTAATACACTTTTTATGGTATTAAATATCTATACTCGTAACATTTGAATGTGTTTATGTTTAGACGCGTCCGCGCCCTTTCAAATGCGACCAATGCGGCAAGACTTTCCTAACGCAACAAAATCTCAACCAACACGAGAAGACACATTCTGGCCTCAAGGAGTTCATCTGTACTGTATGCAGTAAGTTATTTTGTTTAAGCCAAATATTAAGTTTCGTATTAACATTTTCTTTTTAAACTTGAGGTTAAGAAATTTTATTATTTAATCAATGATTGCAGTTTTTGTATTGATGTCATAGTTCCTTAATTCGTTCATAGTTCCTTAAAATAGAGCTCTGGGATAATTAAATAAAATAAGATTTAATAAATTACACATTGTAAAATATCTTCCAAACAAAGTTCCCAAACTAGTATGTTTATTAATTCCAATTATCCAATACCTACACTCGCCAAAGTTGGCAGAAATTAACTCTTAAATTCCGTCGCAGAATATCCCAGTCGCGTGCGTAAACTGCAGTCACAATAGTGAAACAACTAACTGAGTTCGCTTATTAAATCACTCTCCAATTCGCTTCGAAGTTTCCTTCCAAATCGCTTCGGTCGTTTCCAAAATTAGAACTAATTACGCTGCATGCTTATTCGAATTGACATAAATCTCAATGTTCGCGTCGCGAAAATCCGTCTCGCTCACTCGCGGCATCGCGCGCGCTCGCCTTTCTCTTTCTTCCTCGCCTACTATTATTTCATACCTACGCACATTACTCTAGAACAGTTCATACGCGATTGACGACTGTTTGGTGCAACGGTAGCGATTCTGCCTTTCGCACCGATGGTCCTGGGATCGAGTCCCAATGAATACAAGCATTTGTACCTGGGTCATAGGTTTTTATATATATTTCTATAAATATTACATATCATATATGGAAGTTCTATCCATTACCTAGTATCCATAATTCAAGGCTTACAGTGCTTACCTTGGGCTAGGCTATGTATATAAGTGCTTTTTCGTAATAAAGAAACGATATAGTGCGATACGTCGCAGCCCTTCATTGTAACAATACTAATAAGCTGGAGAGTTTGTTTGTGTGAACATGCTAATCAGCACAATTACCGGTCGAATTTAAGAAAAACTCTTTGCATTTGATAACCCATTTCTTGAGGAAGATTATAGGCCATCTACCATCACGCTAGAATTCTTAGCAAGCAATTTTTTCTGGTGAACCTTTTTTTAGTGAATGTTATTTTTATTAGTTTATATTTGTGATTAAGTTATTGAGAATATCTTTTTATGTCTTTTAAAATTATAATTTTAGCGTTATAGTACCGTTAAAAAATATTTTTTTCCTTTAGATAAGGCGTTTGCAACCCAACACAACCTGGAAGTCCACGCCGTAATTCACACGGGGGTGAAGCCCTACCCCTGCCTGGTGTGCCACAAGTCCTTCGCTCGACGGGCTGAGATAAGGGACCATATGAGAATACATACGGGTCACTATTTTTAATATTTAAAATTAACTGTTCCAGGTTACTTTACAAAGATCTTTTTGCTGACCATACAGTAAAATATGTCTTTATTACTCGGCTATCTGCCTTTAAAATCTGTACAGCCATTGTCGAGATTAGACAATAAAGTGGAATTAAAAAAAAATAGTTATAAATTATACCTTTATATGCATTCAGTAAAAAGGGCTGTCATTTTGACAGTACTGATAGAAACATATCTATACACGTTATTAATATAACGCTGTTGTGATGACTGGGTCAGACGCGATGCTTTAACCGCTATCGAGGCATGTATGTTCCTTCTTTCTATTATAAACATCTATTCCAAAAAAGTATATATACAGAGTTATCGCATTATCTCCACTTTATAAAAGAAGGACTTTGTGGGTTTGTTACCATATATAGTTACCATAAGCCTAAGAATAACAGTCTTTATAATCAATTAACGTTACCATAGCAACGCGTGGGCGGGTTATATCAGCAACGCGTGGCCGGGTTATACCAGCAACGCGTGGGCGGGTTATACCAGCAACGCGTAGCCGGGTTATACCAGCAACGCGTGGCCGGGTTATACCAGCAACGCGTGGCCGGGTTATACCAGCAACGCGTGGCCGGGTTATACCAGCAACGCGTGGCCGGGTTATACCAGCAACGCGTGGGCGGGTTATACCAGCAACGCGTGGCCGGGTTATACCAGCAACGCGTGGGCGGGTTATACCAGCAACGCGTGGGCGGGTTATACCAGCAACGCGTGGCCGGGTTATACCAGCAACGCGTGGCCGGGTTATACTAGCAACGCGTGGCCGGGTTAGCTAGTTAAATGTAAAAAGAAGTTTAATATTTAGAAAACTAAAGAAAATAATATGTTTTACTTTATCATTCAAAATCTGTAGTTTTTGTTTTGATTACTTTATTATAAAATGTAAATATAATAGCTCGAAAATACAATGTTTTCTATATATCTTCAAGATATTAATCTTGAAGATTTCTCATTTTTCCGATATTAGATGTTTAATGCTTTAAAAAAATTATTTCGCAGCTTTAGGATTAAAATCGGTTAAATCTCATTAACTGGTTTTCAAATTTTTCTACTCATAAAGTATCATATAAAGAAAAATACATGAATAATTTTCTTTCTAGTCAACATAATTTCAATTTATAGTAATATAAGTTATTTACGGGGTTGTTACCATGTACCTTGTTATTGAGTTTCCGATATTTCGGCACTGTTGCAAGTGCCATGATCATGGCACTTGCATGATATACTCAGTATAACTTATATTACTATAATGTTAGTGACCATGAAAGTTTAAAACAATATAATTTCAATTTATTCATTATTCATCACATTTTAATCATTGTAATTTTATTCCAAAATATATATTTTACAGGAGAGCGTCCGTTTGCGTGTGATATTTGCGGAGCGACTTTCACCCAGAGATCGAACCTGCATTCGCACAAACGAGCGACGCATTTAGACGACAAGCGGTACCTTTGCCAACAATGCCCTAAACGGTTCAAGAGGAGAAGGTAATGTTACCTATTAGTCAATATCTAAATGAAAACATTCGAGCATAAAAATTACAATCGCCATTGGTAAACATTTGTCTCTACGGATCGCCGCTAGGGGGTGACACTATATATATTTCGACTCCATTCTTCTCCTAACCTCACCTTTTTTTTACCCAAATCTAACGTAGGGGCGGAGCTGCGCTTGGCATAATGTTCACTTGCACCGATACATATGCAATGTATCCTAAAAAGCTTTTCTGTGCAACTTTTTTATTTGACCTTGGCTGACGCAAGGTCATATGGATCGACTCTAAACTAAAAAAGGAAGTCGAATATTATATAGTGTCGCCCTCTATCGAGGGTACGATGAAAAAAATTCCAGCCTCGCCATTTTTGTTGTTATAAAAAGGTTATCACGGCTCTAGCTACTTGCGTTTTTGCAATTGCTCTGTCAATTGCATTACGAGTATATACGGGTTTTAACACAGAAAGGTATTTAGCTTACACTGGCCATGGTTTTGGGCTGAAACGACAGTAGAAAAAGGTAACACCCGTTTCCGATTAGTGTTGTGGAACGCGAAAGTTTAGTGTATACGCTATCAATAGTGTTGCCAGTTGAAACAAGAGGACTGAATTATATGAAAGTATACGTAGTTGCTGTCAGCGCAGAGAATTTCTTGCAATTTGAATTTTAGCATGCGGTTACTTTAAATAATTTAAATTAAATATTTTATTACTAATAATTAATTTGCTATACTCAGTTCTAGTTGACTGGTAGAGAATTCCTAATGGCTTTAAATCTGCCATTTGTATTGTTTTGTGTACGTAAATAGATCAATTGCCGCCCGGGGCAGCGGGCTTTGTCGCCCCTTGGAACTTGCCGCCCGGGGCATTTGTACCCTCTTCCCCCCCCCCTATTTACGCCACTGCCACCATTATAAAATGTGAGAATAAAAAAAAATATATATCGCAATTTCGGTATCTTTAAATAGTTTCTTTTATATCTATATAAGATGTCTAGACCCGTTTAAAGTGGTCGAGTATTTAGTGATTGCGTATATTCTTCTTTATATTCAACTGTAAGAAGGGCCTGTAATCCAAATATAAAAAGCTGATCTCTACTATATAAAAGAAGGAGTTAGTGGGTTTGTTACCATATATAGTTACCATAAGCCTTAGAATAACAGTTTTTATAATCAATTAACGTTACCCTAGCAACGCGTGGCCGGGTTATACCAGCAACGCGTGGCCGGGTTATACCAGCAACGCGTGGGCGGGTTATACCAGCAACGCGTGGGCCGGTTATACCAGCAACGCGTGGCCGGGTTATACCAGCAACGCGTGGGCGGGTTATACCAGCAACGCGTGGGTCGGTTATACCAGCAACGCGTGGCCGGATTATACCAGCAACGCGTGGGCGGGTTATACCAGCAACGCGTGGGCGGGTTATACCAGCAACGCGTGGCCGGGTTAGCTAGTTTATTATAATTTTTAAAGTGACAATTATTATTTTCAGATTGCTGGACTACCATTTGAAGGCGGTGCACACAGGTGAAAGGCCGTTACAGTGCAATATATGTCGTGCTACATTTGTGTACCCCGAGCACTATAAGAAACACGCAAGAATACATAGCGGGGAAAAACCTTATGTTTGCGAGGTATGTTTACATAAAAAAACTATCCAATTTAAAGTTAATTGGCGAATTTTGTTAACAAAGAAAATTTTGATATGATTTTATTAATTTATTACATTTGTACGAAAAAATATTTTTCTTTAGTTTATGAATGAATTAATAAATAATTCTTTACATAACAACAGACACAAAACAAAACAAAAAAAAACTACCAAACATAAGTAAAAACAATATAAAATATTCAAGAGAAAATTCAATAGACTCACAGTAGTAAATATATGTCTCATGGCTGCGACAAATAGATAGCCAATTCAGAATTTGCCAACCCGGATAAAGTCTGAAACTTATTTTCAATTGGGGCCTAATTGAATTTTTATGTTATAGTTGAAAACTTGGCTCTGCATTCAGTGTTAATAGAAAAATATTTTACAACTCAATGAAAATACCTGGATCGATGAAAGTTACTTTGCTTCAGCAATCATAGGCAGAACGCTTAACATTTTGCTGTCAAATTCCTAAAGACATTAGAGTAGGAGATAAGATAAACATTACATTATTAATTATTCTTAAACAGTGGATATCTGTTTATTGTAAATAAGTTCAATATAGTTCTTTAGTGTATTTATATATTTCATGGCTTAATGACTATTACATTCTACGCATTTCAATACATTTAAATAAACAAATCTTATTAATCATTATAATAATTGTTGTTTTAATATAAAATAACAATGGCTTTGAAGTTTTTATGGCCAGATTTCGTAACCACTTAAATACTTGTAGAAATGATAACTATTTAGGTATTACAACACGGTTTTATTAAAAGAAAAGTATAAAAAAAGCAAGTTAACAAGACTCGATAGAAAACTACGAGAGCTCGCAACAACGACGTCACCAAGCGGAGGACAGACGAATTAAACAAACTTTTTTATTGGCAATTGGCTAGCTATGGTATTGCCTACATTCTTCCAACAAAACTTATCCTCCTTTCTTAATCTTACTGCACCAACAGTCTGGATTTGAATTCTAATCAGGTCATGGTTATTTATTCGACGACCGTTTGGTACAACGGTTACGATCCTGCCTATCGCACCGACGGTCCTGGGTTCGAATCCCTTAAGGAGCAGATATTTGTATGATGAATACGAGCATTTGTACCTAAGTCATGGGTGTTTGTATATATTTCTATGAATATCACATATCTATGTATCATATATGTATATTTATACGTTACCCTAGTATCCAAAACACAAGTGCTTACTTGGCTTTACAAGGGCTAATTGGTGTGAATGTAAGAAATATTTATTTATTATTTATGCTTATTTTTTTTTGTTATTTAGTATCCATAGTACAAGCTATGGTTAGTTTGGGGCTAAATAATCAGTGTGAGTTATCGAAATTTAATTCTTTAAAATTCAATTGTATATTTATTTTATTTTTTGTATTTACAATGCCATATTACTATAAGATTAAAAATTCGCCGATTAAAAAAAGATCCACCTGAGGGCTCGGAGATGTAGTTATTTTTGTTAGAGGCATATTTTTTTTAATGATCATGGAATCAAAATAATTATTTTTCCCAGGTTTGTGGAAAATCGTTTAACTCTCGTGACAACCGGAACATGCACAGATTCGTCCATAGTGATAAGAAACCTTATGAATGCCTCACTTGTGGTGCCGGCTATATGAGGAAACAGCTGCTCTACTCGCATATGAATACCACGGTCAGTGACATATATCAATTATTTTTTGTATATGTATTATTCCTATCGCATGCATTATACCTAGGTCTACTCAACGTTATATAAAATGCTTAAACCTTATGTAAACCCTTTAAATGTCAAATATATTATGTTAGCTTTAGGGATTTGGGTATAGACATATCCTCTTGTATACTTTATCCAATGTAGGATGATACTTTTGACAGTTGTTGTTAAAGTTGCTATTGCAATGTCAAGCCAAACAGAAAGGAACAAACGCAACCTTAGTACGTAGCAATAAGGAAGTGACACCTATCAAAATTATCATCCTACATTGGACAAAGTATAGTTGTCAAAATCCCTTGTCTTGACAATGAATGTTATGGAGTTATTCAATATTAAGTCAACCATTTTTTGGTGTTTTCTTGTCATGAAAGCAAATTCCAATTAATAAACACATGTTTGTTGATTGATGACATGATGAATTATCATGTGGGTTCTATGATACACAAGCTTTTTGATGCTACTTGTATTCAGTGGCGTAAATAGGGGGGGCAGAGGTTGCAAATGCCCCGGGCGGCAAGTTCCAAGGGGCCAAGGTGGCGAAGCCGCCACTTAGAACGTTTACGGTAAAAAGATAACGTACGTACGTTCCAAGGGGAAGCGCAGCCCTCTGACAGGGCGGCAAAATTGGTAAACTACCCGGGGGGCAATTGATCTATTTACGCCACTGCTTGTATTGTACTGACCATAAAAGTGATTGAGGGAAAACTTACTACATATTGTTTGGTAATCTTACTTAGTACTTACGGATAAAAACACGTAAGGCACCCTCTGGGTTAGTTCGTGCCATCGTGGATTCTGTCTTGACTCCTGGGCTTGAATGGGATTAAGAGCTAACCCTTCCTAAATAAAAAAAAGTCATCCTATCAAAGACTGTTTTTTTTTCACATGGTATTATATTGGCCTTTTTTGATGCCTCATAGAGGCCGCTGTGACCGATCCAAATTAAAATTCAATTACAGTTTTCTGAGCCTATATTGATACTTTAATAATTTGTTAGAATATGAGGAGTAGAACAAGGACGTACTGGCATAATCATAATTCCAATTCTCGGTTAAAACTTTGCGTTATCAGTAATTAATGTGTTTTTGATATCAGAAATTAATTTTTCAGGGTCATGTTGCAGAATCGATCGTAGTTAACCAACCAAGAGTTATAAAAACTGTTGAAAATGTAAGTAATCATAATTATCATAATCTATTCATATCCTCACTGTGGGGATACGTATGGGATAAAAATATTGTAGTCAAGTCTTTTGGTCACCCATTCTATGAGAAAGTTGCTTAATAAGTTAATAATGCCCACGACAAATTAATATCCATGTACATTTCTTCTTTTGGTATTCCTTTACTGTTTACGCTGTCCGTTTATGGAACTCTCTACCAGCGGATATCAGAAAGGCTCAAACTCTTTGATTCGCGACAGAGTTAAAAGTTATTTTCTTTCCTCCAATATTTATTGACTCTATTTTATCTTTATTTCTTTCTTATCTTATTGTTATTTAATCCACCATTACCTTTAAAAATAATATATTTCTTTTTTTCCTCTCAATATGCGCACCCACTTCATCATTATCCTTTTATATTTATTTATTCTTTTCACCCAAGGTTGCCTGGAAGAGATTGCTGTTTAGCAATAAGGCCGTCTGTTTGTATACTTTTCTTTGTTTTTTTTATTTCTCTGTATCCTATCTTTGTGTGCAATAAAGCGTAATTTATCATTATTATTGAAGCTTTTAATTCTAATATTTTAACTATGACGCAAGAAACTCCTAACGTAATTATGAGAGGTTTAAATGAAAATAAAAAATAATCTTGGGGTCTTACATTATCATTATTCACAAAATACTGGATTAAAATAGCCGTTCGTGGCTATTTGTTATACAGTTTGCACAAAAATTTTGTTTTTGGTTTAAGATATATATTTTTTATACACTGATGATTGTAATTAGGATAAATCGCGACTATTTAATTTTTCCTTTCAAGCAATCTTCATACCGATTTCATCAAAAACAGTTCAGCTATTTCGTCGTAAAAACATAACAGACAGAATCACTTTCGTATTTATGATATAAGTGATATTAATAAACATTTTAACGTGGAAATAATAAAGATTTATTATTCAAACACATACATATAGCAACGGTTTGCTTTGCAGGGTATTACGGCGCCTCTGATAGATGTCCACGCTATCGAAATAAAAACTGATAAATTATCGGATAGTGTAAGTCAACTAATATTTATTATACATACAGGCTTCATAAATTTAATATTTTATGATCGAAAAGAGATTTCCATCTCTCAGTAATTTTTTTTTCTCTTTATTTTAGTACAAAACAGTCACTACGATAATTACATAGAATTTTAACATATTACATTTTAGACAGGATTTAGAATTTGTTGATAGGACACTTCTCTGGTGGGTATCTATACCCTTCAGGCAAACAAGTCCCAACATCTTAATCGCTAGGCTACTAAGATAGGTTAGGTTACCCGTAAGGTTACCCGTCTTCGCGTATTTCGTCGACATTATCTAACTTTTTTCGTTTCATCTTGTGTTTTAGCTTTAGGTTACCTCATTTTGCCGTTTTAAACGCGTATAATTATAGTTTTCGAATATTGTGGTGTCTATAATAATAGGGGTTAAAGTATGAAATTGCCGTTTTATTGCAATAGGTTCTTTGAATTGACATAGAATCTTCATGGTTTGAGGTTTTCGAATGAAACTTTTTTTAAATGGTTTCTATGATGTTCTTTTTTTAAAAAATGTAAAACATTTGAATATCGACTTTCAATTGTTTTTGTTATTCAATTTAGACAAGAAAGATGGATACTGCGAAAATTCGAGTTATTTTTGAATACGAGTTCCGACGCGGAACTAACGCGGCAGAAACAGCCCGCAATATCAATGCTGCGTTTGGAGAGGGGTCTACTAATGAACGCACCGTGCGATTTTGGTTTAAACGCTTTCGTGATGGAAATTTCGACTTAAAGAACGAGCCACGAGGAAGACCGCCCACACAGGTAAATAACGATGAATTAAGAGAGATAGTGGAAGCCGATCCTAGTCAAAGTACCCAGGAATTAGCGGCATGGTTTAACGTTACCTTACCCACAATATTGACTCACTTGCGTCAAATCAATAAAATAAAAAAATACGAAAAATGGGTGCCTCATGATTTGACTGATCTGCAGAAAGAAACGCGTGTTGAAACTTGTGTTGCCTTGTTGAACCGGTACAGAAATGAAGGAATATTGGATCGAATTGTAACATGTGATGAAAAGTGGATTCTTTATGATAACCGGAAAAGAAAAATGCAATGGCTGACCCCAGGTCAAATGCCACAACAGTGTCCTAAAGCAAAACTTACCAATAAAAAGGTAATGGTAACTGTTTGGTGGTCTCAGCATGGTGTTATTCACTATAGTTTTCTCCGATCTGGTCAAGCAATAACGGCAGATGTCTATTGTGCCGAACTCCGAACCATGTTGACAAAACTAGCAGTAAAACAGCCCCGACTCATGAATCGATCTTCACCATTATTGCTCCACGACAACGCGAGACCTCACACAGCACGAGAAACCATTTTGACCCTTCAGGAACTGCAGTTAGAAACCATTCGTCATCCTCCGTATTCACCAGACCTTGCTCCAACGGACTACCATTTTTTTCGTGATTTGGACAATTATCTACGTGACAAGAAGTTTTCTTCCCAGGAGGCAGTACAAAATGCTTTCACACAGTTTGTGCAGTCTAGATCGTCGGAATTCTATCGCAAAGGCATTAATGACCTTCCCATTAGATGGCAGCAATGTATAGATAATAATGGCAACTATTTTGATTAAATAAATTTGTTAAAAATTTAAAAAATAAACAATATAGATTTTCAGTACAAATCGGCAATTTCATACTTTAACCCCTAATACATCAGTTAGTCTTCTGCAATTATATTTATCAAATAAACCATGTCATAAGTATAAGGTACCATAACAATGGGCATTCCCCAAGGATCAATATAAGATTAATTACTCTTCTAGATCTTTATTAATAACCTTCCTTACCATGCTAAAAATCTATGTGAGGTAGTATTATTTCCGGGTACACTTCACACTTTCTTAGTTTTTAAGGTTTCTAGAAGCCACAATGGCTCCGGCGATCTAAATAGTGCTGTATCAAGCTGGTTAACTAGTAAAAATAGTTCATCGCTAAATTCATTGAAAACAGAATGCATATATTTAAAGTTTGTTCATTCTAACTTGTCCTATTTTGTAAACAATCTTGGCACAACTTTTTAACAAAATCACCCATTTAAAAATAAAATAATAACTAAGTCAATAATCTATTACAATAAAACGTTATTTTAGACTGAAACCTATTGAATCTAGTTATCAGTTGATTTTTAATGCTGCATTTTCAATAAAAAGGACTGCCACGATTGTTTACCAAATAGGACAAGTTAGGATGAATAGACTGTACATTACCTAATGTAACATAGGTTGACTAACATATAAATTTTAATGATAAAGTAACAATGTTCAAAATACAACGTACAGTCTTTTGTATGAAAGATTGTTCATGATCGGGTGTTGCCTTGGGAGATGGTCTGCTTCACTACTACTAATATTATAGAAAAATGGTTTTACTTAAAATGTCACTTTGGTATAGTTTTTTTACACTTATTCTTTTTTATAGTTTGTATGTATTTGCAATGTTTGAATATATATGTTTAAATTAGATACTTGTTGTAACATAGGTTGACTTACATATAAATCTAAAAAAAAAGGTTATGTTAATAGTATTTTTCCCTTACGGCCGCCATTTTGTTTTCTTTGTAACCAAGACATGGGCTCTCATACTAATTTGACCACCACTACTCATGTAAATGTCCTATCAATATGAATAGGTGTTATTTGATAGCTAAACATTTTTCATGGAATAAAAAATAGAAAAAAATAATTAAAGAAAAACAAATAGTTTCTTTTTGTGCATTTTTAATTATTGGTTTTTTGAGAAAAACCAAATTTGAGGGGCAATTTGTCGATAAAAAATGCCATATTTCAAAGGCTCCGACACTGATGACGGGAAACATTGTATATATGTAACGATGTATAAATATTGTAAATGTCGTTTTTGTATAGTTTAGGAGTTTCTTTCGCCATCCTGAATGGGTGGTAGGTAAAAAATATAGACTATTCAAAAGAACCTATTTTAAGGGTGTCTGAATTAAGTTGCCATAACTTATATATCAGATACTATAGAGTACTATACATATACTCTTTGACGTTTATACCTGCCTTACGCTATTGTATCTGTTACAATGGCTGATCTCTGTTGATCATTGTTATTTTGGAATGTACAGTTTGATGTGCTAACGACTGTACCTACTAATTATTACTGCTGTTCAAATGCGATAACTGATTCCTCTTTAAACATTTTTTCAGATATTGGAAAGCTCAGAATTGGAATTGGAAGAAAATCAAGTAGCCGCTGTTGGTCAGTAGTAAAATTTACTTCACGCTTAAGTCAACTTTTACAATCATTTCGGCCAACAACGGCTCAACTTATTTTTTTTTTATATAGGAAAGGCTTACTTTCACAATCATTATTGTTAATATTATCATTTAGAGTGACTTTAGAGTAGTAATATTAAAAAAAAAACCTATTAAAAGAGTAAGAATTAAACACTTTCATACTTTATTTACTTATTAAATTAAGCACAATACTTTAAATTTGAACTAAGCAGAACTTCTACTATAAATAAATAAAATAAATAAATATTTCCTACATTCACACCAATTAACCTAGCCCAAAGTAAGCACTTTAAGGCTTGTGTTATGGACACTAGGGTAACGGATAGACATACATATATCATACATTAATAAGTAATATTCAATAAATAAAGACTTAGGTACAAATGCTCGTATTCATCATACAAACATCTGCCCCTTCCGGGATTCGAACCCAGGACTATGGATGCTAAAATAACTAATAGAATATAAAAGAGTAAAACAACCACGTGTCGGAATGTATGATCCTCACATAAAATAATATGTTGGGTATATTATGTCCCTACCAGGATTCGAACTCAGGACCAACCGACCATTAAAAATATCATGCTTAGTTAACAACAAATAAAATTTGATACTCTTTCAAGCCATTTTTTATCCGTTTTTATTTAATTAAATTTTAATTAGACAAAGTAGATCTGTTATTTTACAGCATTTATAGGTACTAAAAGATAAAATATTCTGATTATGACCGACTTTTTCCCAGCGGTTGCAGAAAGCGACACAACTCCGAAGTTATTTATAACTGAAGATAGTAAGTCAACTTACTTTATTTTATGAGTTGTATAAAACACTAATATCCTTAGTAACTGAAGATCACTAGGTACTGCTCTTTGTAATCTCAGTACTAATTAATATACTGTCTCATATCTTATGTAATTGCTTCATATATCATGCTACTAATTCGTAGTACCATTAGTAGAAGGCGAATAAACTATCTACTTAAATTCCACTTTTATGCTTATATACACAGGAGAAATTAATTGTTTTTATATTTGGAAATTTACAGTTTTTCTTAGTCTAAAGATCCTTAACATAAAAAAGTATAAAAAAAAAATTAAAATACAATAAAAACAAAAAATCGGACACTATTTCTGTTATATTTCTAACTTAATCAAATACAAATTAATTTGAAAATATAGTAGAAATAGAGTGACCCACTTTTTTTGCTTTTGAATTTTTAATATGCATTTGTTGAAACATTTGTTGAAGATTTTTTTGACAAAGAAAATTTTTTTTTGTGAATGTCAGACAAGTAAAATTCAGTCAGAGCCATTTTTATATCAAAGTGAAGCAGTCCGCGAGGCAAAGGTGAAATGCGATTACACAAAGATTTTTAATAAAAATAACAAATACATCAAAAATGAAAATAAAATAATTTGTGTCACTTAATTTGTTGCTTTGTTCAATATTATTAAATTAGTAAAAAAAATGGCGTTGGAAATAGGGGTTAGAAAAAATGTAATGATATCATTGGTTAGTAGTAATTTTGTTTGTTTTCATTTACAGAGTCCACAATAAATCTAGTCCAAAACGGTGAAGATGCTGCTCTGCTGACTTTACGTAAGAATTCAATCTATCAATTAATAATTTTCATAAATTATTTCCATTAGTGTAATCTTTTTTCAATTCTATATGATTTCTAAAAACTTCTTTATTATGCCAAACTGATTAGATAAATACACTATAATATACAATTATTATAATATCATAAACATATTTCAGTTATAAATGTAGTAAAAAAAAAATATTTTTGTTATTTTCAGATAACTTGAACGGTCTTATAGAAACGTCAGCGGATGGAAAATTAGATGAACAACATGTAAATACGTGATGTTTTCATTTTTATACCTTCCAGCTAAAATAATAATGGCGTCAACAGCCATGAACACACCATTTTGTATTAAAATGATTGTTCCGTTTTATGTGCATTTATTTGCAATCATTAGGCAGAACACTATTTTATTCGACTCTGAAACAATTTTGATATGGAGAAGACAATTCTTACTGATTATGACAGGCTTTTCTTACAGACACAAAGGCAAAAAATTATCCTATATAGTCGTAGCTGTGGCTCATTATTATAATTTGCATATATTTGTTTTTTGTAAATAAAAATACAAACTATTCTGTCTAAATTGGAACAAAACCAGCAAAATGAAAAAATCTACAAAATCGGTTGAACATTGTGACAAACACGGAATTTTAATATATAGATTATGACCGTGATATTGACATGCCTTAATTAGATAAATTACAAAATGTCCATTTTATATTACCTACAATAAAATTAAATTTATGTTTTGAATATTTTGCATTTTCAGTGCTATATCTTGTATGTTAATTTTAATTGATAGAAAAATACTAGACAATATTCTCAGGTGATACTTGAACCCATAACTTTTGGATGTCTGGTCTACTGCTCTTCCAATTGAGCTACCGAGCCTCATGAACTTTTCTTTTACCCGTAGAAATTTTCCATTCTTTTTACTTTTTTATGGCCAACGTTGCTTCATTAGTGAGAGAAATGCATTCGAAAAAGCAATTTTTAATTGATTAAGATGAAACAGCCATTTTATTTACGTTCTATATTTTTACATGTTCAATGTTATTTAAAAAATAATTAATGACATCTTAAATTTTCAGATAATAACAACGGACGACAAAGGTGGTACTATGCGCCTCATTCAGATACAACTCGCAGATGGCAACACCGGTTGGGTTGCTATCAATCACCACGAGCCGCTGCACGACGGATGAAGACAAACAAGAGTTATTTCTTTCATCATGTTTACATACCATATTCTGGTGATGCAATTTTTTTATCACTTCGAGATTAATATTGTAATTAAATTCAGTATGTATAAGAAATTCAACATCACAAGATAAAGATATCCAAAGCATGGGTTTCTACGAAGACTTTGAACAAAATCTAGCAATTATACACCTGTTCTAATGTCAACTCAAAAGTTGCTCTATAACCAATCAAACAATCCTTGTGTTTGGCAGAAAAAAGCGCTTGCGAGCGCTAACCAGCGCTGAAAAAAAACTATACAGTTTTCGGCCAGGACACGTTTGCTGTGAGCGTCAAGATGGCGGGATCAAGTCCCCAATTTTAAATGTATCACATTAAAATGTTTGTGCTACATATGTTCTATTTGTACCCCGAACCAGACATTTGTACCTCTAAAGGTAAATGAAGTATGTAAAGATCTCCCTGATCCCGCCAATTTGACGTCAAAGTGGCGGGACCTTCGGAAAGCTCTACTCAGAGGCAGGCAATTCACACCCGAAAACTGTTTTAATCACATTACTTTAATTTGGCACTTACAACTGTGTTGAATACTGAGTATATACAAGTACATATGTAGTACTAAGTTTTCGGGTGTGAATTGCCTGCCTCTGAGTAGAGCTTTCAGAAGGTCCCGCCACTTTGACGTCAAATTGGCGGGATCAGGGAGATATTTACATACTTCATTTACCTTTAGAGGTACAAATGTCTGGTTCGGGGTACAAATAGAACATATGTAGCACAAACATATTAATGTGATACATTTCAAATTGGGGACTTGATCCCGCCATCTTGACGCTCACCGTTTGCTAACTTCAGTTGCGCTGACACAATCCGCCATTTTGCTTATTATCGCTCAGCGATCGCCATTTTTCTTACAAGCTCTCGCAAGCGCTTTTTTCTGCCAAACACAAGGATTATATTAAAAGTACAGTTGAGAACTAAACGCTTACGACTAACTGCACGTCTATCAATAGCAAATTAACCTAACCTAACAGACAAATTTTACTATTTTCACCATAGTCTTAACTAATAGGGTCTAATATCAATTGATTTTGGCAGTATGTGATAGGTTTGTGTATCCATACAACGGTGAGGTTCGAACTAATTGTAAGTTTAAGTTTTTTTAATATGGACAACAAAGTGAAATACAGTAAGAACTTAAAGGAATTAAAACTAACAAGGCAGATATGTTTTTTTACCATTGGAATACTTTCATTTAAAAGTCGAATGAATTATGTTATTTTGCAACAATGACTTATAAAATAATATTATGATGCTTTAAATCTGATAGCAATAAAAAACCTGTTTTTACCATCACTATTGATTTAATATGTACTATCAAGGTCTCTCGCGCCTTACCACTCTGTAGAAATATTCGTTTGAACTGATCGAATCGGAACGCCCACACGACCCTAATTATCCCTAATTGGCTTCGTATTTTACTACGATTTATACTACGGCCAATTATAAACAACTAGTTTTAAAATCGTTCCATTGATGTCAGTACTGTCAACTGTCAATCTGCTCTCACTTGCTTGTTTGCGCACGCGCGCCATCGTTGAATGAATAGCGGGGCGTGGCCTGAAGCGATAGGCATCGTGCAGTGTGCTAGCGACTTTCGACTTAGGACTGATAAGGCGCCGGAGGCCTCGATAGTACATAGGTTATCTAAAATGTTATTTATAAAAAACAAATTTAAGATAAGTACTTTCAAGGCTGGATCATGTAAATATGTATATATGTTATCAATAAATTATACTGCCCATTTTTTTTTAGTTTTATTTTTTACCTTTAATGAAACAAGATGTAACACCAAATATATTTAATAGTAATAATAACGTAACGAAAAAAACATATTCAACTGAAAATAGGTAAATCACAATGTTTCTTTTTCACATGAAATCTTAGAGAAGTGTTGTACTTAGTTGCGAAAGGACATACCTCACATTTAAACCTTTTCTCGTTAGAATGTTTATATTTGTGCTGTACTAAATTAGCTGGTAAAATGGTAGCATAGTCGCATTGATCGCATTTATATCTTTTCTTACCAGTCGTATGGGCTTCTTCGTGATATCTCAAAATGTACTTATTCATTGTTTGAAAAGGACATTTAGCGCATTGCAGTTTTACACCTAATTCTTTATGCTTTTGCTTGTGTCTATGCATAGCTCCATCATAGTAACTTTTATATTTACACCCTGGGAAGTCACAATGCAGAGTGGTAGCATTCTTATGCCTCAAGACGTGTTGGGTCATACTTGCTTTGTTCAATGTTTTGAATTCGCAATATTTACATTTCTGTAACGCAACTGAATGCGTATCTTTTATATGTTTCTTTATCTCGCTACCTGGCATTATCTCCCCACATACTTGACACTGCGTTTCAGGCCCAAAATGATGATTTAATTCGAAATGTAACTTAAGTTCTTCAAAACTCATATATACTTCTGGACATTTGGTACATTGATAGGAATCTTTCGCGTCATCTTCTACTTTGACTGTTACGAAATCCAAGCGGTTATCATCAGGTTGCTTCTCACTATGGACTAGATTTATATGGCGACACAATTCTAACTCATCAGAAAACTTTTCAGGACACTTATCACATTGCTGCATTTGAGCCACATAATGATTGTTGACGGGATGCTTAAGCAAAACATGTCTTCTATAACTTTCCTTAGCTTTAAAATTTTTTTTGCAATATTTGCAAGTGTAAGAAACGTTTAAATGCACTTTCATTAGATGCGGCTTCAGTTGCCGTTTATCGTGGAAACCCTTATTACATACATTGCAGAAAGCAACTTTTGGGGAATCTAATTTGTGCGTACACCTCAAGTGTTTAGCTAAACCCCCTTGCGATGCAAAAATTGAGCCGCAAATATTGCATTCCTTAACGACTTTTGTATGAGAATGGTTAATATACGCCTCTTTTGTCTCAAAACGTTTATTGCACACTTCACAATGGGTGTCGCTATCATGTTTTCTCCGTATATGCCTTTTGAGGCTCTCTATTTTATCATATGACAAGTTACAAATCTTACATTTTAACCTAAAGTCTTCTTTCAAAGCATTGTGCTTTCTCCTCATATGAAGTTTCAGAAAATTGATTGAAGAGAATACTAGAGGGCATTCTTTACAAGTGATCTCCCCGGTTTCTTCATTTCTACAGCTTTCCAAATTCAACTGATCTTTAGCTGCACCATCTTCAGACACCTTGTGCTTCCTCTGCACATGTCTGGCATAAGTTTCTCTCTTAGAAAACACTTTAGGACAAAATGGGCAATTGAACCATTGTGTGACAACCGGCTTCCGATTGCTCAAATGCTTTCGTTTTCTATGAACTATCAAACTTCTATATTTATCGTAAGTTAATCCACAATCAGAGCAAGCGAATTTAAATGATTCCTCGAACGAACCATGTTTTCTTCTCATGTGCATTCTTAACCTGGCGATTCCTTTAAAGACTAGAGCACATATGTCGCATGTTCGCTCTTCGTTGTCGTCTGGATTCGCGCCTGGGGCGTGTTTCCTTTTAATATGAGCTATTAAACTGTTCTTGACCTCATAGGACATGCCACAGTGATCACAGATATGTTTGAAAGATCTTCTAAATGACTTGTGTTTCCTTTTCTGATGTTTTTCTAAAGTTTTTGTTGTTTGAAAGACTAGATGACACACTTTGCAAATGTGGGCCGGTTGGGCCATTACCGGAGGTTTTTGATCACAATCGAAAGCTGCTTGGTTGTTGATGATGCTTTCAAAAGTTAAGAGTACTGCTTCGCGGTTCTCTTCTTCAAGTTTCACGGCAGGTTCTTGGCTATCTTCATTTGGACCCTCCACCATGAGGCCAGAATTGTTGGCAAACTAGGGACAAAATATGTAAAATAGGTTAGATTTAAAATACGCCTGTAAAAAAAACATCACTTCTCTGAGCCCTTTTACTAGCAAAAGAAATCACCGGTCATGTATATATTGCATTTCAAGGATTACGTGGAATCTTTAAGAATTCACTGAAATCACTGCAGATTTCGTTTCACTATACTTTTTGTAAACAATTTAAAATAAACAGATAATATTATATCCTATATTTTTATTAACAACGGCACAGTGCTTGGCCTATATCACTCTTAAGTGACACCCGGAATCTTCAAATATAAAGGAACTGGCATTTGTCACCTCAACTGCCAGAAAACAAAAATGTTTCAAATTGTTTTTTTGGCATGAGACTAGATAAAATGCTGGCAGTTAGCCTCCGCTGGAGTTAGAACCCGACTTCCGAGCGGAAGATTGGTGGGTAAGCTACTACATCACAGAATTGGTTAGCTCCTCACTTGCCTGCTACATATACAATAAACCCCTTCCTAATTATTAAACGTAAAATCGATTTTAAACTGGTGTTGTCTTGTCTTCGATTTTACTAAAAAGAGCATCGTTTTTGAACCAGGTTTTAACTTTAGTAGCTGGCAGATTAGTTATAGTAAAGAATGGGGTTCTCTGACTAATCTAACCGGAGTTTAATGGCAAAATAGTAGCTACGGTTAAGATATGCGAATGTTTAAATAAATAGCCATGCATTTCACACATAACGCATTTCCACACATGACCGACTTTTATCACAGATTTTGTGTCCTATTCTATTATACACGATCTATTGTCCATTAGCCAATGTAACTATACTTTCACTTCCCTCAAGAGCCATCATCTATGTTTTCGATTTGTGGGTTCGAATAAAATAAATTTCACAAACAATGATAAATGTCGTCGAAAATAGTTCGTGTGTGGGAACGCTGAAACTAGTAGTACTGTACAGTGCGATGCAAAATATGTAGCGGCTTAGGGGCCGTCCATAAATTACGTCATCGATTTTTTCAGATTTTAGACCCCCCCCCCCCCTACAATCATCCTATCGTCATTTCTTAATGACCCCCCCCCCCCCCTTCTCTCAAAATTGACGTCATTACCAGTTTGACAAAATTAAAACATTTAAGATTTGAGAAAAATAGGGTATTATATGATTAAAACACACTCTTTTATTCGCCGAGTCGCCGCCAATCTTCGTTTAATAAACACAGTGTCGCATACGAACTATTTTCATAGGTACGATGTTATTTATAGTTTTAAAAAATAATGTAGACATGCCTTGACTTTGTAATAAATAAATAATGAGTTCAATAATTAATACCATTAAATAATTACAAAATATCACAAGAACACTATCTTTCCTTAGTATGAGACATGTATTTAAGTATAAGTATAGTATTTATGTACTTTTATTAATTATGTAATGTGGTAGTTATTTTTTAAGTATTGTGTTTATTATCAATACATAGTATAAAAAAAAGTCGCTTTCGCTGTCTGTCCCTATGTATGCTTAGATCTTCAAAACTACGCAACGGATTTTGATGCGGTTTTTTTTAAAGGAAGGTTTATATGTATAATACATGTAAGTACCACGGGCGAAGCCGGGGCGGGCAGCTAGTATTATATGTAATATTATTGGTAGAGTATTTTATCTGTAGTTATTACTGTATTTGTGTACATCTATGTTGCATTATATATGTTTATTATGAGTTATTTTAGTATTGTACGCGCCTTAGCCGCCTCTCACATTTGCAGTCTCACTTACTAGGTGTGCTGGAAGAAATTTATTTTAGAAATAATCTTTTTGTACGTGAACAATAAACTATAAATAAATAAATAAGAATGACGTCAATTTCGAAACACCCCCCCCCCCCCCCCCTATCTATCATTTACCGTCATCCGCAGACCAACCCCCCCCCCCCCCCTAATTTAGAATGACGTAATATATGGACGGCCCCTTAGTAGACTGCACGCAACACGCAGTAGATTAAACATGGATACGTATTTTGTACAGATGTAGTACTGCCGTACGTTAGCGAGAGAGAGCAAAACGCTGAAAATACATAAAATTGATGTTTTTGCTGGAACTACTTCAAAAACTACAAATAATAGAATTACGATTCCTAGACAGAACGGAAGAGATTATTTCTTTTAAATATACTGGCTTTAAAAACTTCATAATCTACGCCCTGAGACTTTGCAACCTTATACGGACGGCAGCTGTGGGAGTGGTCAATTACAGTTGCATGCACTATAGTCATGGAAGAACTCGATGACGACGGTGCGATAAATGGAGCAGGGGTGTTTTGCTAGTTCTCTAATTCTTTCTTAAAATAGTTATTACTCAAAGCAGTTTGGTTTTATCATTTTTATAAAGGAATGCAATATCTTGCAAACTGATTAATTTACACATTCACGCATTTTTTTGTTTCATAATGAAGCCTACAAATGATCACTTATTTGGTATTATAAAAAGCGAGAATTTATATCGTTTATGAAATAAACTTCATTGTCTTAAAAGTAGATAGCAATCAGCGTTGCCAGACGTCCCGATTTTGGCGGGACGTCCCGATTTTTAAATCAAAATTAAATGTCCCGCGCGGGACAAACTCAGTCCCGCTTTTCGGGAATAACTCGGCCGGAGGATAACTCTAAGACTATTGTTTAAGACACAACATTTTTTTTACTTTGATTTTTGTTTCTTATTATTTTTTTATTCAGAAGACGACGATGGTTATTTTTGCTATCTATCATTATGTAAACATAATAAAAACTCAAATAAAAAGATAAATATTAAAAAACCTCTGATTTTACTATGTCCCGCTTTCGACGAAAGAATCCCGCTTTTTCCACTCATAAGTTTCAAAATCCCGACTTGCCAAATAAAAAATCTGGCAACGCTGATAGTAATATTTATATAGAGTGGAAATAGGTTGAAGAGCTGTCCAATGAAAACTACTCCATGCAGATTTAAAAAAATATGATGTTTTCAATTTACACAAAATTAAATATAATCAAAGCGTACTTACATCTTTAAAATCTAACTCAACCTCTATATTTTCAACCTTTATAGTGACCTCTGGGTCCAAACTTAGATCAAAACAGGTTTCAATATGAGTTGACAATGGTGTTTTCTCATCAACATCTTTAAATGGATCTTCTTGTTTCTTCTTTTTCTTTCTTTTCTTCTTTTCTTTGAATTCATATGACATTGGTTCTTCAGGTAAAAATGAAGTTGGGTCCTTGCGAGCCTTGGTTGTATCATCACTCCTTTCCCTTTTAATCACTAAATTAATGTCTTGTTTTAGTGACACCATATTCATTTATCTGTAACACATATGCCTTAGTTAATCTTATCATATAAGTACTGCTATAAGATAATAAGTATGGCATGACAGCAATGAATTTGAAATATTAAAAAATAAATAGCTGACCCGGTAACACATTGCTATGGTAACGTTAAAAGAGCAGGAAAAAGAGGGGACAGACAAACACACAAACAACAAATTTGTGTTCTTAGAGTATATATTTATATTCACAATTTTAGTACACTTGAGTACTATGGTCATTTTGCTCAAAAAATTTTAAACCACTGAGCATTTTAGCAAAAGTCTCTCCAGGACTCTTTTCCACTGAGTAGCTGAGTTTTATACATCCCTTGCTGTGCACGGATGACACAAGCAGAGGTCATCTGTTGGTACCATTTATCACCAATTCTGTTTCTCATATTTTTGTAAATGTCAATTGATTTGCATTTATGTTAATTATCGTTAATTTTATCGTATTTTTTCTTGCGTTTTATAGTATTAAGATTGATACAATGGATATCACCTGAAAACCATAGCCTTGGATCTACCACAACCACTAATTATACAATGCAATATCTATCTTATCCCTGCAGCAACTTATAAAAAAAATACCAATGAAGGTGAAACTTCAGGCTCTAAAATACTCAATGTCAAGTCTGTCTAAGAGGAAAAAATAGTTATAACAAAAACATATATTATGTTATATGTGCAAAGCTCATATTAAATAAAAATATTTATTGTTATTTCCGAAGTGCCTTTGAAGGCTGGCTATTTTGTTTGTCCCATAATTTCTAAATAATGAGATATAACGATTGTTTTATTATTAAAATAATGATTTTAATATGATTGCTTTTTTATAAATAAAAGAAAATAGAAACAAATTTATACATAGAAGATACTTTACAGCTTGCTAAATCAATGTGAGCCTAACACTTGATGCATTACCAATTGCATAACTTTTAAAGGAGCTAGTATTCAGAAGAGCTGCTGCTAGTTTTTTCACTTATTGATGTGATTTTCAATCAATGTCATAGAAAAATATCATTCTAGATTGGTTGGTTATTTTTTTTTCTCTATTCATTTAATTTTTAATAAACAAAGTATAAGCTTAAGAACTAATATCATATGTAATATGATTTGCCAGTTTGATCAATTACTAATATGTATACAACAATATCAAACTAAAAACTTATCGTGAAAAATTAACCCTAAAATATTTATATACACATTCACAAAAAGAATATGTCATCCAAAATTCCAATTTGGGGCATGGTACCCAGAACACTGGCAGCATTACCTCGCTGATTATTTTTTTAATTTATAAAACTAACATTACATAATTATTATGAAACTAATTAATTTTAGACTGTAGTCCGTTTACATACCTCATTGATTTTGATATGAAATTATTTTTATTTTACTAAATTACCTATATCTAAAATTCATATTTCTATAACTGTATTAGGTAGTAATAACAAAACTATTTCCCTAGACTGGAATTTTTTTAAAAGGAATTATATTTATGTGTCTATACGGAATTTGCTGTTTTCCAAACTTATTTGTACTGATAGTTTTCTTGTTACAATCTTAATTATAAACACAACCTCTATTGGAGAATATTAGGTGTCTCAATTTTGACAATAAAAGTGTATATTTTGTTGCCATTTTAGTAGCGCATCAGATATTTGAAGGTGAAATAATCGCAAAACACACTTGTGCTGTAGAAACACGTCACAATGCCATAAAACTCACCAAACTTATTATAGGTACTAGTATTTACTTATCACTAAAATTCACAACAAGTTATTATTCCATAGTCTTAAATTATAGTGTTGTAGTTGATTTTTTTTAACCACGATATCGCGGCATTATGTCAAGTACAGTTTTGTACTGAAATCAATACGATCAACTATTTAGTAAATAATTTATGCATATTATAAACCTGGAATGTATGACCAAACCAAAATGGCTTTTTCCTTGAATTATTGACATTTAGGAATATTTGACATTGATTGATAAGCCGGTGTTGCCACAGAGGTATTGATTTTTGTGTCCTTTTTTTAAATATAACTAGCATGTAATGATTACAATGATACCGAATCGTGTTCATTTCGCACCGCACACTGTAAGAAAACAAACGACCGTCAGTGCGCAATACGACAAACGCACCGATTCGGTACTGCAGCGGTCCGACACGAAACGTCTAAATAGAATGCGCCCTAAAACTTATTACTCAGTACTTACAATCTATGGTAGTAACATTGTCCACATTCACATCTACTCATCACAGCCACAGGTGCTCAAAAACAGGTATAATATACATCTGGGGCCATTCATTTATTACGTAAGACTGTTTAGGGGGGGAGGGTAGTCGACCATGTCTTATTTTTTCTTACGAAGGGGGTGGGAGGGTGTCTCAATAGTTCTTACATAAGATCATAAAAATGCGCAAAGTTAAAATTATACTTTGAAAACGCGCGGGCAACCGCGCGAGTGTCGAAATGAAATGAAATGAAATATGAAATGAAATAAACTTTATTTGCTTTAGCTGTGGTTACAGAGATATTAATAAATATTATTAGACCTCACAACTAGCCGTTTCCAGCATGCAAAAACTTATTAAAATATTTTAATTGTCACAATGTTTCAAAAAGAAATCTTTCATGCTGTAGAAACATTTATCCATAAGCCAGCTGTATAACACTGATTTGAATACATTTAATGACAATTTTTTAATGGATTCTGGCAAATGGTTATAAATTTTTACACACATACAATAACAGTTTCTTAAGTAAATGTTACTTCTACAGTTAGGAAAAATCAGCTTATTCGGATACCTGGCATTAAATTGGCATTTGTCCTGTCGTTGTACAAATAAATGCATATTGGCCTTCACAAAAGTAGACGTTTCGTAGATGTATAGGCAAGGAAGAGTTAACAGACCAAGATCTTTAAAAAGAGGTCTACAACTGGTAAGAGGTGGAACGTTACAAATTGCTCTAATGCATTGTTTTTGAACAATAAATAGTCTATTGATTGTTACTGCATTTCCCCACAACATGATTCCATACCTTAAATTAGATACAACATAACCATGATAAGCCTTTAATGCTGTTTCTAGGTTACTTAATTTAATAAGGCGCCACAAAACATAGACAAAACGGTTTAATTTAGTACATAAATTGTCAATGTGTGGCTTCCATGTACAACAACTATCCACAGTTATGCCCAAAAAAGTAGTATTCTCAATTTCATCAATAGCTTTATTATCAAATGCCAATTGTAGTGTCTGTTTTTTGCCGCCATTATTGTGAAATTGCATATATTTTGTTTTAGTTAAATTAACTTTTAAATTATTATAATGTAACCACTTTATTATATCAGCAATTGTGGAGTTTAACTCATCATTGTATGCTAGCTTGTCCTTGCATGTTATGACCAAAGCTATATCGTCTGCAAAGAGTGAACATTGATGCTTCGTAACCTCAGGTAAGTCATTTATGTAGAGCAAGAAGAGTAACGGGCCGAGAATACTCCCCTGTGGGACCCCGATCTTGTTCATAATTCGTTGTGATTTATATGTTATCTCTTCATTTTTAGCGTTTAATTTTCTAACTTCTACATATTGTATTCTATCTGCTAAGTATGAACGCAACCATTGAAGTGGTGTGCCGCGAATCCCATACTGTTCACACTTGTTCAAAAGTATTTTGTGTGAAACTCTATCGAATGCCTTAGACATATCGAAAAATACGGCTGTTGTAGGTTTTTTTTGGTTGACAGCCTCTACTACTTTGCTTATTATGTTAAAAGCAGCCAAGGTCGTCGACTTACCCTTTTGAAAACCATTTTGTTGTGGACAAATAACATTAAATTTTGAGAGAAAATTGTAGAGTCGCTTGTGCATTAATTTTTCTATTATTTTTGAAAAGATTGGTAGTAGTGCTATAGGTCTATAATTGTCAATACTTTTTTTATTGCCCTTTTTGTACATGGGTCTTACAACTGCTATCTTTAGGCGATCCGGAAAAACACCTTCACTAAATGATAGATTAATAATATGGCTAAGTATAGGAGCTATTATATCAGCGCTGATCTTTATGATCTTTGTTGTTATATTGTCATAACCAACTGATCGTGTATTATTTAGTGTTCGAATAATTTTAACTATCTCTTTACTATCAGTTGGTGTCAGATACATGTTATTATTATTTTTATTTATTTTATACTTATAACTAGGTATATTACTCTCGTCAGTTATGTCCGTGTAAAAATTATTAAATACTTCTGCTATTTCTGATGGCGTAGTTAACAAATGTCCATTGTGATTTATTTCATTAATGTCATTTTTTTTATTGTCTTCAGTTTTATTTGAAGTCTCTTTTTTTATTATTTTCCAAGCTGCCTGACAAATATTTTTCGATTTCTTTATAAAACGGTCATTATTAAGTTTTTGTAGTGCTGTTATACATTTTCCATAGATAAAGTTATAATGTTTGAAACGCTTTTTATTTGCCTCGTTTTTTTTAAAGTAATATTGAAGTCTTAGCCTTCGTTTTGTGGCAGATGATTTTCTTACACCTTTCGTGATCCAAGAACAGTGATTTTGTTTAATATAACATTTTTTACGTATCAATGGAAAACATTGCTCAAAAAACAATCTCAACAAATCATGAAATGTGTCAGATGCTTTGTTTGTGTTACTTTCATTATACACTTGTTTCCAAGACAAACTTTCTAGATAACCAGAGAATTTATGTATATTTTCATTGCTGAAATCTCTGCATTTTATATACCAGTATTTTGGTGCAAGTGTTTTATTTATTACAGGAACACTAAGCAGTTGTCCTGTATTATGATCGGATAAGCATAAGTTAATAACTTCACTAGTAGCATTTGGACAGTTGCTAAGTACTTGATCTAGGCATGCCTTAAGACGAGTTGGTTCACGAATGTGTATTATCAAATTAAAGTTATGAGCTATTCTTTTTAATTCCGTCAATTCATTTGAAGGTTTGAGATAGTCTATATTAAAGTCACCGGTTATTATGATTTTTTTTTTATGTTTATTTCGGAGCTTAGCCGTCAATAATTCAAGTTTGTTGAGAAAAATCTTTGGGTTACTTTTAGGCACTCTATATATGCAAATAATAATGCAATGTAGTGATTGAATCTCAACGCCACAAACTTCAAACGAATGCTCAGCAACGTATTCTTTAAGTAAAGGTAACTTCTTAAAATCTAAATTATCCTTACACAAAATGCAAACACCACCGCGTCTCTGGTGAGATCTTGAATACCAATCAGCTAATATATAATTTTTCAGTCTAATATTTTGTTCACTACCTAATTTTATAAAAGTTTCACTAAGGCACAAAACATCAATGGTCCTTCCCTGGATTGAAAATTCATGCAAAACGATCTCAATATTATCTCTCTTACTTAGAAAACCAGCTATGTTCTGATGAAGTAATACCAAATTGTCTGACCTATCGTTAGCTCCGAAAAAACATTTTTTTATTAGTGTTTGACGAACACAACGCAGAATTATTATTCATTTTAAGTTGTTGACATTCAGTTTTACAGTTTTGTTCTATCCAATTTGTCAATTTTTTAATGCCTTTGAAGATATCCTCTATGCCGGAGTTATTCAGCTTACCAGTACGAGAAGAAAACATTTCTAATGATAATGTTTGATTGCTATCCACAAGGAAGGCATATCCATGCGTTTCTACGTCAAGAGACAATAGAGAATTGAACAATTCTACTCTACAGTTATACAATTCAAGTCCACAAATATAAGTAGGAGCACAAAGTATAATGTTTGTGTTTTCGTAGTATAACTCGAGGTTCGCTCGGATGCGTATAGGTAAAAACTTTGGGATCTCTTTTTGTTGACATAATGTATTTATTCCTAAAATAGTTTGGCATAATGAGTTTAGCATATATTTTTGCATAATATTACTTTGTCATACTCATAATGGGGACCAGTCACGTTTTATGTTATGAATGCAGTTCTAAAGACATTGAGAAACTAAAACATAAAGTGCAAAAATTTTTGTTCTACGACCAAAATTGACAAAGTTATGAGCAAAATACCGAACGAGGTTTACAGACCGCGCGAACGCATGCGATGACGTCACAATGACCCAGCGCATGCCGCCGAACCACTGCGCGGTTTTATTCTGTTTGCGATATTCGTCCAACAGGGAGCGTAACGTCACCAGTTTATACCCAATCGATTAATAACTGATTTTATTTGTTAAATATTAGAAGGTTGTTATTATAATATAACAAATAAGTGAAATAAGGTAGATATCGGTTTTCAGCAAGCGCAATCCGATAATCTACCTTAAGTGGATACCTTCATGGTATTTGATTATCTTAGTAATCATTTAAACTAGACAAGCTCTGAAATTCGTGGTTGGAAACTCAGAGGTAGGCAAATCTCATTATCAACCTAATCAGAACAGCAGGATAATAAGTAGGTAGGTACACGTACTTGGACTAGCCTATATAATACCCAAAAGGTTTAGGTTAGTCGGCCAGGGCAGTTGTGTTTGTTGTTGTAACTACCTACGCCGTTATTTTAACATTGTTATGTAGATGAGTATGTAGAAACTTTACTGTTCAAAAAATATTATGTATACCATAAATAAAATTAGAGTTAAATACTTCATTTGACAGGAATGTACCTACGTTCTTTGGACACGTAATTTTGAGCTATGAATAAACGAAATCGCTTTGTTAAGTCCTATTATTGTTTCTAGGTAGGTAGGTAGGTACTACTTACTTAAATCCGGTTTATTTATTATAATCTTAGTACCTACTATATTTACAGCAAGTTTCGTGGTGATAGCAGCAAGAAAACTTACTTCCCCATACAAACTTCACTTGTGGTCTTCCTAGTCCCTTGGGGTCAAGGCGTGATTATTGTACAAAATTATGTTTAAGAGGCAGAAGGACACTCGAATGCAAAAAGTTTTATTTAAATACGTCTAACTGTTTTCACATGGAAAGCGTACAACAGACAGACAGACAAGAAATTTAATGACAATGTTTTTGGTTTCTATTGCGTGTATGGAGCCCTCCTAACGCGATTATTCAAAAAAATATTCAATGTACAGAATTCACTTTGGCTACAGTTTAATTACATGTATATTTATTCCCTAAGGCGGGAATATTCCCCTATGTTCCGGGGAACTTCAATTTTATTGTAGTTAGACCTTAGTAAGACCCTGGTTTTTACCCGAGGAAGGGTTATTAGAAACTTCACTACTTACACTTTTTATCATTAATTTACTCATTGAAATATACATAATACAACCCTGTATTTTTTTTAACATTCGTAAACAAGTTGTAACTAAGTTACCTACCCACTTGTTTACCACACGAGTAATGATGATAAAAGTTGGTATACAATTGTTGTGTTGTATACAAAGTAATGGTTGGTAGGGAGATATTTACATCAAAATGATCCTCGCAACAAAATCTTGAAGCTTAGCATGAAAGCGGAATTTTGTCATCCCTCTTCATGACAGTACACCATTTTTTTGCGTACTTTTGAGTCCTTTGGCCCATTGAAAAACAGTTTTTCAGGTGTACTAATTGAAGTATTAGTACATTTCGGTATTATACAGTACTTATAATCCGGCATATTTTCACTTAAAAACTGCAAAACCACAACATCACCCGCGCAGATCGAGGGAATCTTAATAAATGAATTGCGGAGAGTGCGCGCGCGGGCGGATAGGTAATCGTGACGTCACATAAGTTATTCGGCCGCCCCGCGGTCGGCTTGTACAAAATGTGTAATATCTTCGCAACCAATGGACCGATTTCAATGATTTAAAAAGTATCGTACCTAAACGAGTTAAAGGAACAGCATTATATAGATAATATATGCATTTTCCGACTTGATACGGGGACCCATTGTGGCATGATTATAATTAGGTCTAACTAATATATTTATGCATAATTATAATTTGCACAATATTTTTAGGCATAGTGTATAGTCGCGTAATAGTATTTCATAGTAAACTTTTATTTTATTAATGGTTGTTTGAATCTGAAAAATAGAAAAAGGTACTTTAACCAGTATTTCCTATATTAAATAGTGTCAAAGTAGGTTTAGGTAAGGTTAGAGCAATGTTTATGTAAAAACTTATTAATGTGTTTCTGTAATCTTAGGAGTTGCTTATTCTGCGTAAGGGGCCGTCCATTAACGTTAACGTCCATCACTTGATCACAATCCTGAAAACCAACTAGAAGCTACACCTATTATTAGAGATGTTCCAGTGTCAGACCCACTTTCCGAGTGGGTTTTGAGCCCCTGGACTGAAAATCTTATATAGGTAAAGAAGAATGATTAAAATCAACGTTTATTTTACCAAAAAAAATAAAATTATTAGTACCTTTGTAAGTACAAATAAATATTTCTAAAAATTGTTACTTTGAAAAATAAACATTAAAACAAACCAAACTTGTATTTATTTTTGCCTTTAGATTCTTACGTAATAAATATTAAACAGGGGGGGAGGGGGTCGGCCTATTCTTATTTTTTCTTATAATAGGGGGGAGGGGGTCAAAAACTAGCGAAAATAGTCTTACGTAATAAATGAATGGCCCCTCTAAAGGTTGTTTAAAAATATTTTTTTAATTTAGTTTTATTATTACTTTGAGTTATGTTACTTATATCTCGTTTCAGAGAAATAGTGGGAGATATAAATCTCCGAATAAGCTGTAATCGATAAAAATCGCATCATTGCAAAGTTCTTTAATGTTTGTAATTTACAGAAGGTTCTAAATGCCCCTAATGGGAATAATAGGTATTGCTTCTACTAGAACTAGTAGTTATTAGTTCAATGAGGGGAAGAGAATATTTAATATAGTTGTATGTATATACTCAATATTATCTTTGCTGAAAAATCTATTTTTGACGTGACAACGTCTTATAAATTGGTTTGCCGGGTGACACTTCAAGAAACTGCGTTACGCTCCGCTCACGTTATGCGCTTACAATGAGAGCGAGTGAGAGGCACGCGTCCCTTCCACTCGGGCATGGTTAGCCCGCCTAAGAGCGAGAGAGACAGACATAAAAAGTGGAAGGGACGCGTGCCTATAAATTAATGTTTTAAATATAATTCTTTGTATAAATAAATGTTTTAAATTGTTACTATTATTTCATCCTTCTTCCTACTATACGAATGAATATTCACATTAAAATTATTTTACCACTCAAAGTCGTTGTCACGTAAAACTTTCGCCCGTATACCGACTTTACAGGCAACCAACCAGTTTTTTATGAGGTTATTACAAATAAACTGATAAAATAATTTGGTTATGTTTTAAAATTATCTTTTTAAATATTAGTCTATTATAAAATTGCATTGCCAAAAGATAGTATAACCGGGCTGAGGTTTTATACAATCGAAATAGCTCAAAATTTAGCTTTAATTTTACTGGTTACAGTTCCAACATAACCTTATCAAGTTATTTTTAGAAATAAAAGTAGAAAAATACTACAGAAATAAACGTTATTGCTGACTTTGATTTGGGCGATATCGACCCTTTATATTAATACATAATGTATTTTTCCGTTTTATCAATCGTTAAAAAACGAATCAAAATCTAAACAATCTTAATGTTTTTTACACAGAAAAAAAGTACTTAATAGATAGCAATAGGGTATAACTTGGATACGTACTACCACAGACTTATTAGATACAATAATATAATATTATATAATATCAGCATAAACTATATGCATTTCTTGTGTTTGGCAGGAAAAATCGCTTGCGAGCGATTACCAGCGCTGAGTAACAAACTATCAGTTTTCGGCAAAGACACGTTTGTTAAATTCAGTAGCGCTGACACGATCCGCCATTTTGCTAGATGAGTTTGTTTACAAACTTAAGTTAACCGGTGGTTTTGTGCAATCATTAAAATAATAGTAGTAAACTCGTCTTCTTCAATATTGTCATTCACTAAATTATTAAATATATTATTCATAGTTTAAAACTTTTCACTGCATTTGATAAAAATATATTAGGGTATTTGACAGATTTTCGTAAAGTACTTCAAAATGTTCTAAAGTCGCTAAAGATACGCTTGACAAATCTTTCTCTTATATTTAGAGCCATTTTAATAACAAAAAGATAGTTTTAAAAATTACATTTTGTATTTCCCGCTGAAACGCTAGGTCACGTGACAAATCAATGGCGTGACGTCACGATGTAATAGTCTTTATGTAAACAATACGCGAGAGGTTAGTTTTTCGTTCATGATTTTTTAAAAAATGGCTTCAAAGACATTTTGTTTATTACATCGTGACGTCACGTGCTGTGATTGGTCGTTGAGACGTTTCGTGTAAATGATGCACAGATTCAAAAACTCTAATTTTTATTTACGAAAATAAAATATTTAACCATTCTTATTTGTAATTTAAGTAAAATATTATTAATTAGGACCTTAAATTCTATAGTGTTCAATACAATACTTATTTATTTGTTAACTATGTCAAATACCCTATTGAGGTTATGTTCCCCAGTGACCGCTAAGTTTGCATCCTAGGGGAAAATAGCGATTTACCATTTGACAGCGCTTACCGCTTACGATAGCCATTTTGTTTACAATTTCTTATAAGCGATTTTTTCTGCCAAACACAAGGATTGTTATTTGTTTTGATTGTCCATATCATAATATGATCTCAGAACAATATTGAAACTATGACACGTATTTGACTAAAACATTTTTTACGGATTTTGCGCATATTTTATTTTTTATTTAATCCTGACGTTTCGACTCCTTTACAGGAGCCGTGATTGGCCGTGATCACAGGATGACACGTAGTTAAATTATAAGTAATTGATGCCATGGATGAAATCATAAAACTAAATAAATTGATCCTTCTATAGAAAATAAGAACATGTTGACGTTAAATGGAGTAAACGCCATAGTAAACGCGTGATTGTACATAATTTATTTCTGAGTAATTTATGAAAATGCACTGACGTCTATGATACAAATACTAATATGTCAGTGGAAGGAAGCAAGGCATGACAGTTGAATTGTCTATGACAGAGCATTTGTAATTTTATTATTGTGCGTGTTTTTTTCTCTGTTACACTAATGTAATTAAGTAATGCTTGAAAGAGAAAACCGCGAGACCCGAAGCAATTGATGACGGGAGAAAGAATGATCGCGAAAAATCTCTTCTGCATCGTTGTTTTAGTGCAAAGTAAACAATTTCTCTAATTAAAACTTGTGTTTTGTCATTTTATTAATGTACGTGCAGACTATATGAGATAGTAAATTGAATAGTGTTGAATCAGGAAACAAAATGGATATTCTCAGCTTACCAGTCGTGGTATTAGAAAATATATTTTCGTATCTTACATATGACGAGATCGCCAAGAACAGAATTGTGAGTATATTTTTGTGATGTAATTATAGTAACGAGCGTAAATAACCCGCTAATAGTACGTTTATTTCATTGTTTTTGAACTCAAAGAGTTTTGCGACGAATAATGTTTGTTCTAACAGTTAACACAAAGATCGCAGATACAGAAAAAAAACCTAATAACTTTATTAGAAATCGCTATATCTTTAATTTTATTTCCCTAATAATATTTTGGTACACAATATATAAATAAATTCTAATATTATGAAAAAAGCCATTAATAGTCAAGCATCATATTATTACGATTTTTTGTACTTCAAAGCATCCAATCCAAGTTGTCTAGTTGGTAATGCCTTAGGCTAAAATTTCCAATATGGACCGTTGATTTAAATGCCCATATTTTTTTTGTAGTTAGTACTCACTAAAAGAAAGCGTTTTGCAAAGTATTAGGTTACGAAAACTTATGGTTCATGAGATATATTTTTTTAAACTTTTCATACAAATTGGCAAATAACACGCAATTACACAATTAATTTGACAAATAATAGATGTCAAACGTCAATCACTTCACGTACTAGTATGTATTCATTACTATGACAATTAGTTCTCGTTACTATCATATTGTTACTCGTTACTTCAGTTACTGAGTATCTTATAACATGCTATGTTATGTATATTAGAACAACGTACTGTGTACGCGTACAGTATGACGTCGCGGCGTTCCAACATTCGTGATTTGTAGAAAACATACTTATACATTACATACCCAGCTGCGTCAGATATTTTTTTTTCACTTTACTTTATTTTGAACCAGACTTTTAATAATTAACAGCTTTTGTTAACCAAGAAACAATTTAATCTCATTAGAGCTCATTTAGACACATCTCTTTTAAGATAAGAACGAAAAAACCGTGATAATACGCGATTATAAAAAAAAACATATTTCTAATTTGTAAAAATTACTTTCTTACCTTGTTTCTGTTAAAATCTCAAACTTTGTATACATACATAATACTACAATAGTAATCAGTATTATATACATTAATTTTGGTTTGGTTAGGTTAGGTTAGAACTGTGACCACAACGGCACAACGTGCCGCGGCAGCGGCCGGCGAAGTGCCAGAACCGAATCGGTCCTATAGTTATTGGTTTAGGTACGGTTAAAACTAAATAGCGCTATTCTAACCTTAAAACTTTAACCATGAATATCTCAATAACCATGGGGTTCCGCAGGGTGGGGTTGACACGGGGGGATAGCCCTAACCCCCCCTCCCTCCTCCCACCCCTCAAACCTCATATATTGACGGTCCATATCGTGTTATTTGCCAATTTGTACGAAAAGTTTAAAAAAATATATCTCATGAACCGAAAATTTTCGTAACCTAATACTTTGCAAAACGCTTTCTTTTAGTGAGTACTATCTACAAAAAAAATATGGGCATTTAAATCGACGGTCCATATTGGAAATTTTAACCATGCCTTATTTTTCTTGTAATATAAACTTGGTAAAAAATTCTGCAGTAAAATATTGCACCTGATTTACATTTTCTCATAACCAACAATGGGGTATACCCCATTAAAAAAAAATTAGTTATTTTTTTCGTATTTATACATATCGTCGTTGCTATATTTTCATTTGAAAGAGTCGCTATGTGTTTTTTATAAATTTGTTTTAGCTCTGTGAATTATATTGTTGACTAGCTGACCCAGCCACACGTTGCTGTGGCACAGTAATTTTATGTCTCTAAAACAAAAGTAGCCTAACTTACTCCTTATTACATCAGCTATCTGCCAATAAAAGTCCCGTCAAAATTGGTCCAGCCATTTCAGAGATTAGCCGGAACAAACAGACAGACAGACAGACAAAAATTTTTATTTTGGTGTATGTACCGTATATATATTCATATGCATGTAGTAAAAAACGGTTATTTCAATATTACAAACAGACACTCCAATCTTATTTATATGTATCTCAATCATCAACTTACGGTATTGTATACTTATAATTTAATTACACCACATGAATGAAATCCAGGAAGTTTATTTTAAGTTTATAAATTGTGAAACATTTAAATTGGGAAAGTATCCAAATATACTACTGATAAGGGGGTTACCTGTGTTCAGCATTGGACTGATAGTCTGATAATTATATCAATAAATTTTGAAAATATTTACTGCTTCTTTAAATAATTGACAATATTAACAATATTAGATAATATAATAATAATATTTTTATTAATAATAATAATATTTCTTACAATCACACCGATTAGCCTAGCCCAAAGTAAGCACTATAAGGACTTGTGTTATGGATACTAGGGTAATGGATAGACATACATATATCATACATAAATAAATAATATTTATAGAAATATATATAATTAACCATGACTTAGGTACAAATGCTCGTATTCATCACACAAACATCTGCCCCTTCCAGGATTCGACCCAGAATCATGGGTGCGAAAGGCAAGATCGCTACTGTTGCACCAAACGGTTGTTGATTCTCTATTGAAGAAAAAAAAGATTATATGTATTAAACATCTACAGACACTGATAACAAAACATGATTATACCACTTGCTTAATCAAACTTAGTCTATTTTATATTTTGACTTCAGGTATCTCAAGCATTTAATGAGATATGTATGCGTCTGCTAAACCGTGGATTCCTGATGATAGAGAGGCGGCATGCGCTTGCTCTAAAGACAGTGAAGGCACAGTTGCCGCGCAGGGAGTCAGAACGAAGGTTAGAAAGAAGATAAATATGATTAGTACTATATCAGTATCAATTTAAAAAAAATGAAATCTTCAAAAACTTACATTCTATACCAACATAGGTTTGAATTCTTTTTAGCTATACAATAATTTTAAATATTTAAAAGACCTACTCTAATAAATATTCAGTTTCCACCTGCATTTAATCTTGCAATCGGGGTGACCGAACTCAATGTAACAATCAGCTACCAGCAGACATGATTTGTTAATCTAAAGAAAGATAATTTAGTGTATGTTTCAAGTATGAATACACAGAAGTTGATTATCTTATTCTTAATATTGTATGGACAATAATTTTCATCTGGATTCAGTTAGACTTGGTCTAACAATATATTTCTGACAAGTTGTATTTCAAGTCAATTTGCATATTTTGGTGAATTGGGTATTGGATTACTTAGGTCTTGTACATGCTAGTAATTCTTAAAAAAATCTGTGAAAGAAAATTCTTAAAAAATCTGTGAAAGAAAATTCTTAAAAAAATCTGTGAAAGAAAATTCTTTAAAAAAATCTGTGAAAGAAAATTCTTTAAAAAATCTGTGAAAGAAAATTCTTAAAAAAATTGTGAAAGAAAATTCTTAAAAAAAACTGTGAAAGGATATTCTTACACTTCAACATGTGTGAAATGAACATGGTTTTTGAATAGGAATAACTGTTAGGATTCAATAGAAATGGGCAAATAAACGCAATTTTTGGTATCACCCAGATACCAAGCAAAATCAACACGCAAAAATAAATAGTCAACATCGTCAGAAATGTACCCACTAATATGTATATTATAGTTATACAACAGTATTCTTATCACCACCTTTAGCCTGTTAGCGCATGGGCTTATCTAATAGATGAAATTAACGTAAGGACATTTAAGCCATAATCAACCACAAAGGCCCAGTACTGAGTTTTGGGTGCTAATGATTGCAGAGGTTTATGGTGGCATCTGAAGCAGGTCTAGGAGCTCAACTAATAATTTTTTGGACATCCATTCAATGAAAGTTGCTTAGCATCTCCAACCTTCGTTTTAGTATGTTAGGACCTCCTTTTGTCCTCTGTTTATTCATACTTCTTATTTATAAAATACTAGCCGCTCGTGCGTTCTGAGCCCACGCGATAGGCAGCCTTTGTGATATTGATTCGTTGGTGGGAGAAGTGGTGGGAGGCGCCCGACGTGAAGGCTCAGTGGTAGCATGCGCGTGAGCTGAGCGCGGTTTCTTTATTTTTTTTTAAATAAAAGAATTTTTCTAAAGTAACAGTAGCCTAAGTTATTCCTTATTACATCAGCTACCCGCCAATAAAAATCCCGTCAAAATCGGTCCAGCCATTTCATAGATTAGCGGTAACAAACAGACAGACAAAAATTGTAAAAAATGTTATTTTAGTGTATGTATATTCATATGCATGTAGTATAAAACGGTTATTTCAATATTATAAACAGACACTCCAATTTTATTTATGTGTATAGATTTGTGTTTGCTACATTTAATTAACTTCCTGTTACGTATTGTTGTTTTCAGATATCACCCGCTGGCTCGTCACAGCGACATCTTGACGTCATTAGAGACTCGCATATCGATGCTGAACATGACTTACACAAAGTTCATTGACAATGGCATATGTTGCTTCATACCTGGCAAAGTAAGAAAAAAGATTTATTTATTTTATTAAATGTTAAAGAATACAATACAAAACCAATGACACTTTTGACAGTTAACACCTATAGAGAGGGTATAAAGTTGCTATTGCAATGTCAAGCCAAACATAAGGAAACAAACGCAACCTTAGTACGTAGCAATAAGGAAGTGACACCTGTCAAAAGTATCATCCTACATTGGACAAAGTATAAAATGGCGAATAATCGTTACGTCAATTCTTGTAGGTTATCAATATTTTTTAACATTTCGTCAGCGGTAAAGGACGATGACCTTGTGTAGGACACACGCTTTGAATGCATGCTAGTAGTAATGTAAGAGTTATTTAAGAAACTACATACTTTGTTCTCAGAATTGAACATAACTATTTAAAGTCTATCAATGACCAATGCTAGGGTACAGGAGTTCCCAATAATGCACCAGAGATAATGCATACATGACATTAATAATATTGCAATATCATTCTAATGTAAGTGTAATAAAGTTAGAAATTAAATATCGAACAGAAAAATAAAAAATAAAAATTCATCAGACATTGAATTACAATTCTAAAAATTAAAATATAAGATTTGTTTCTTCTAAGCACTGAAGGAGCTTGAGATAGTAAAATTTTGGTTACCCATCCTATGAATGGTCCCTGTGAAAGTTGCTATATTCATAGCATATAGCTCAACGCCCTAAACGGTGTGCCATTTAACTATAATCAATGTTACAATAGTGCATAAATAAACACATTAAAAAAATTGCCCTTCACTTCGAAAAACTCATGTAAATTATTTATGCCGAAAATTATAAACAAAAATAAATCATAAAAATTTCAATTTTCATTGATTATTCTTGTTTCTGCCAGCTACATTTAGTTGTGTGTGTTTAATATTATCTACTATTACTATCTTTATTGTCAATCGTTATTCTGTGTTTAGTGCTTTAATGATATAATAATAATCCATCCTTACTAATATGTATTATAAATCGGAAAGTGAGTTTGTTTGTTTGTTTGTTTGTTCCGCTTTCACGCCGTAACTACTGAACCGATTGCTTTGAAATTTTGCAGACGTAAAGATAAAAGTCCGGATTAAATAATAGGGTACTTTTTATCCTGGAAAAATTGATATTCCCGAGGAAAAACAAAAATATTGTTTGCTTGATGGATGGATTGTAGATGGCGCTGTGTGTCGTTTAAAACAACGTAAAATATTGCAAATGAATATAAACATGTAAATTTAGAAGCTAAATGATACGATAATGAATCCCCGAAAATGAGGAATTCCCGAGGGATGACGTACAATTTGTTTTATCGTCTAAACTGTTTTTTTTACATCTACTTATATGTTGCAAACGAATATGAACATGTAAATTTTGAAGCTAAATGATACGAAAATGAATCCTCGAAAATGAGGAATTCTCGAGGGATGACGTACAATTTGTTTTATCGTGAAATCCCTAAAGTCAACGAATTACTAATTGGTATAAGTATTAGTTACGTTATTTAGTTCTTGAGGTATGCGATAGATAGCGCTGGGTGTTTTTTAAAACATGGTAACGATGTGTTTTTTAAAATACATAAAAAGTGGAATGATAGCTTACGCTATTTAGTTCTTGAGGTATGCGATAGATGGCGCTGGGTATTTTTTAAAACATGGTAACGATGTGTTTTTTAAAATACGTAAGAAGTGGAATGATAGCTTACGCTATTTAGTTCTAGAGGTATGCGAAAGATGGCGCTGGGTGTTTTGTAAAACGTGCTAACGAAGTGTTTTTTTAAGATACGTAAGAAGTGGAATGCATTATATGAATTTTGTATCCAGCGTTACATCGCGCTTCTTAGATTTTCCGTGGGAATGAGAAGCTTTCTTATAGTTGTGCTTTGTACCGCAATATAACCGAATTCCGCGCGGGCGAAGCCGCGGGCGGAAAGCTAGTTTATATATATATTAGAACAGACATAACACAATTCCATATTGCTCCGTATTGTGTTAATAATTAAATTTAATGACAAATAATCGATGTTCACAGGTGATAGATGAAATGCGCAGAGTTCTCACTATAGTTGAGACATCCAAAACACCTCCTAGAGCTCACGAAGTTCTACAAGAATTGAGGGATATATCGAGCATGGCTATCGAACATTTCGACGATAAAATATCTCCAGCATTCCGCAAGAAGCTGCAAGACGGGGTTGTTCCGGCGCCGCCTAGGCCATCGCATGGTAAGATAAATATTTATTGCATTTTTGAAGTTATACTTCTTTAGGCGCTTTAAAAATGATGAGAGTGAAATTTTAAGATGCGCGCGCATCACTGTGACACAAAATTATCATCTTGAAGTTGTCATACAAAATTATCATGTTGAATTTGGCCGCAAAAGCGACATGGAATAAACCAGCAGGATGAAGTTGGCCGCTAATTTGATGTAAATTGTAATTTATCGTGTCTGGGTGTTAAGGGTACCGTGTCTGGGTGGTAAGGGTACTCCGGTACTCCCCCCCGAACTTCACCCCGCGGGACTGGGTTTAGTAACGATAAAAAAGTATAACTTCTTACGCGCGTACATTTTTTATTTTTGTGAAATGCTGTGGTATTAGCTTGTGTTATTATAAGTAATAAATCCTTACTTGACTTTCTTGTAATGAACAATGTAATTGAACTATAACACTACTATAATAAGGAAAATAGAATAATATTGTTTTTTGAGGATTATGTATGGTGACGACCAGTGGCGTGGGGTGAAAAAAAAGGAAGGTAAAGCCGGACCAAAAAACGGCTAATGCGTAATTAAACAAAATATCATATAATAAAAAAATATGCAATAAATTACATACCTGACCTGAGTGTGTTCATGTGTTGTGTTAGTTTACCTTTTCCATAACTACGACGAAATGTTAGGTTTGGTGATTTGCTTGCGTTGCGTGCGTTGTATGCAATTTATCAGTTGTTAGTGTTCACCACCTTCACCATACATGACATCACTGGTATTATATGAACAGTGCATGTCGAGTATGATAAAAGTGGCTTTGAAAAAAGCCGTTTTAAGCACACGTCACTCGCACAGGGGTTATAATATATAGAAAAACAAGAACCAAAAATAAGTGAAACTTCACTTGCTGAACATATTCTACTAACTATATTATTACAAATGGTGAATGTTTTTACTTAATTACGCGAAAATGGCTTAACGAATTTGGATGAAATTTGGCATGCATGTAGCCTTGGACACGGAATAGAACAATCAACATGGCCTGAATTCCACACATACGAAATCGCAGGCATAAGCTAGCAAATAAATATCAGTAGAAATATTGGATGTTTTTATTTTGTTACTTGTCGTTTGTCGTCTGTCTTCGCCATATATATATTCTATAACCCGATAAATTTACGTAACATTTTTTTTGATAAATTATTTATTTATACATGATTTTAAATTATAAATTATTTTATTTGTATTCTAACATAATTCTACGGTTTTTCTTTACGAAATGAGCCAGAATCCTTTCATAAAAGTCGCTTTTTTGTTGCAATTTTAACAATAGATGTTTTTCAATTGATATTACTCCGAGATTTGATAATCTTGCCTCACTTTGGCTGTTTCGTGTATAAGTATGAATCCGCTTCAATGCCGAAAACGACCTTTCCGCGGAAGCCACCGATACGGGAAGAGTCAAAATAATTTGACATAAAATTAAAAGCTGAGGAAAAGCTTCATTCAACGTGGATTTAAAAAGATATAAATAAAGTTCGTAAACATCTAAATTACTAATTGATGAAGTACTGTATAAAACTTTTAATTCGTTTTTTAAGGCGTGAAAATCAAATATATTTGGAAATTCGGATATTAATTTAGACACGCTTTCCTCAGGAAAACTACTACGGTAACTCGCGTATTTCGATTTGTTGACTAAATCAAGAAAAGTTAAGTTCTGAAAAGGTGAATAACGGGAGTTTATTTGGCTTTTGATGTTATCTATTATTTCAACGAATAAACGCTTGTATTGTGTTTTTAAGTCAATTTCTGTATCCAGCCGCCGGCGTCGTCGTGGTGGTTCACAATATTCCTGAATACTACTGAAAATAAAATCAAATTGCTTTAAAAACTCTTCTGACATCCAAGATTGAAATGCATTTATTTCTCTAACTGAGGTTTCGATGTCGACTTGTTTGGTTTGAAGCAAAGCAAATAAAATGTCAGTTCTGGCAAAAATCTCCGAAAAAACATGTAAAAGGAAACAAAATTGCATATCTTCTAATTTACTTACAAACGACTCCGACATGGATACAGAATCAACATCCCACGATTGGGGATCATCTAATATATGATTAAACGTTTCAATCATATCTAACCTGCAATTAAATATAACATTAATAATGCGTGAATGATAATGCCATCGCGTTTCAGCTACTCCAGGCATACGACGGTCGGAAAACTGTTTTAAAAGATTTGACCGCTTCGACGATTTGTTGAAAAACCTGACAATTCCATTGATATGACCAAAAAATGATTTTAATTCCGAAATATTTTCCAAGGATTTGCTTAAAACCAAATTAAGTATATGAGCATAACACGGTACGAAACGTGCGAGAGGGCATTGACCCCGTACTAAAGACTGAACGCCTCCGCGTTCACCTGACATAACGGCCGCACCGTCGTATGTCTGACCGATCAATTTGTCTTTGCATCGATATTGTTCAAGAATATTAAGCAACTGAGTCGCTAATACAGCCGCTGTCCGGCTTTCACTAACGTCGTAAAAACCTACAAATCTTTCCTCCAGACCGTTTTCGGTTAAATAACGAAATATGACTGATAATTGTTCCCTATGACTAACATCTGGGGTTTCGTCTATCATGACTGAAATGAATTTAACTTGGCTAATCTCAGACCTAATCTCGTCTAAAATTACCGCCGCGATGCATTGTATAAGATCATTTTGAATGTCTCCCGAGAGACCGGTAAACACGGAGTGTGAATTAGATGAACATTGATCAAGATGAGAGTCTATAACGCTGTCGTACTTACTCAAATAAAACAATGTTTCTACATAATTGCCACGATTGTCTGAATTTAAGTTTTCACTATGGCCGCGGAAAGATAACTCCTGTTTTCCAAGAAGAACAACAGTGTCAATTAAACGTTTCATTAAGTTTCGATTACGCTCCACTTTTCGATTATGGGCTTCATAACTATTACCGAAAAATGTTTCTATTCTATTATTTCCAAAATCGTGTAATAATAAACAACTGCGTAAATGTTTTTCAGTTTGAGTATGTTTCCTAGCCGAATTTGTCAAATTATTAATGTCTGAAAAACCCGTTTTATTCCAAGCACTGTTTGTATCGGAAAACAACAAACATGGAAAACAAAATAATTTATTTAATTTGCAACTGCCCGTTAACCAATTGTATTTATCATACATAGAACTGTGAAAATGTTTGAAAAATCCGTCTTTACGCCTATAATCAATTTTTATATCGGGACAAGCCCGTCCATTTTTTATGATATATTTTTTATTTTCGAAAGATTGATTGGAGAACGAAGTTAAGTCATTTAATAAGTAATCTGTAAGACAACAGTCAAATAACAAAGTTAAATAAACTATAAAGACAAACCTTTACGAGGAAACGAAACAAACTATTTATTACAGACTAACACAACACTCGGCAAGTAAAATTTCACTTATTTTTCACATCTATTCATTCACATAAACAATAATTCACATAAATGCTAATTTATAGCATAAATTACCCGTGCTGTCCGTGACCGCGTAATGAGTAATCTGTGATCAATCAAGCGAGCAGTGTTGCCAATAATAATTTTGAAATTCCGCCAACTTCATAACGAAGTTCCGTTAGCAATCCGTTAAATCTCGCAATTTTTTCGTCAGTAAAATCCGTCGAATTACCAAGCGAAATAAAATAATAATTCAAGTTTAATAAAAATCAAGTGCAACAATCCATAAGATCACTTTTTTATCAAAAAAATAACAATATAATTAAACAAAAAAAGAACAATACAAATATGTTTAAAGTGTGACAGAGTTCGCATCATTATTTTGCCTCCTGCTACCTTGTCTAGAACAAGAGAAATTCTTGTACATGTATGTCGTAGACAGTATCTTTGGTACATGAATAGTATTTACGCAGTAGAATTGACATAACAGAAACAAAAATTTAGCTTTGATTTTTGAAAAAAAATTGTTGTAATTTGAAATATAAGAATAAATCTATCTTTATTTAAATAATAATCTTTTTCAAATTCCGCTAAACAATCCGTTAGCCGTCAAAATACTTTTTGTTCCGTATCTTCATAGCCCTAATCCGCTAGATATGACGGGAAATCCGTTATGTTGGCAACGCTGCAAGCGAGTGTCAGCCTCAAGGTCGAGGTCGCGCGAAACTAGACGCTCAAGCGAAACGAAACCTTAACGTGAGACAAATAAAGATTGGTAGGCTATCCGAGATCGAGTTATCTATAAACAATTATTACGAGGCTTTTGCATGTATTTGTTTATGTATGTGTGAGTGATTTGCATACATTTGGCATTTGTAAATTCCCAATATTTTGATCGGGTTGCCGGAGCGGAGGACCGCGTCGCACTTGTCGCGTCATATGATTGTAAACTGTGTTTGTGTGCGTTTGCTATTTCAAAGACATTGCGTATCTTGTATACGGGATATAGAAGAATATTTTTACAAAGCGCGCAATGTAATTATGGCGTTTGCAATCCGAAAGCCGTTGAACTTCGGCTTACATTACAAAGCGGGGTAAGCTATTATTGAAAATAATAAAAAAATTATTAGTGATCGCCAAGGCAACCCGATGGGAATCGTGTTATATGCACGCGTCGCCACTGGTGACGACGTATAATATTGTAAATGTCGCTACTTGTGTTAAAGCTGACGAGTTATTTGCGCCCGTTCTTCTTGTTCGGAATGGCTTGGTAGGTAAAATTGTTGGATGATTTTAAAACAAAATATTTTAAGTGTATTTGAATAAAGTTATTTTTATTTCAGTTAGTATCACTTTTTAATTCAAAATTTCCGTAATTTTCTTTTTTCAAAATAATGGGGTAAATGGCCTATTCTCCTTACAGTGTTTTCATCGGTAGACAAGGTCTGTGGCCTGGGGGAGATTAAAAAGCTGTCGATGATGATGACTGCCAATAGATTTGGTGATTATAATTGTTTGAATTATTTTATTCTGACGACCTCCATGGTCGAGTGGCTCGCTTATCAGTTTCCATATTGTCGCTACTCCGAGGTCTTGGATTCGATCCCCGACTGGGTCAATGTGGAAAACGAACATTTCTATATTGGCTCGGGTCTGGGTGTTGTGGTATATATGTGGTTTCCGAATTCTCTAACAAAAGTGCTTTGGCAACTTGGGTTCAGAGTAATGTAAGTGACATTCTCTTATATTTATTATGAAGAACGATTTTCAACTTTAAGTACAACAAATTAGATCTTTTTTTGATTGAGAAAATCGCCTTGTTTCTGCTTGGTGGATGGAGTGGCATTGTCCTAATTTCATGTGAATTTGCAAATTGAATAGTGAATGGTAAAAATAAATTATGTTGCATTTTCAATGTTATCTTATACATTTGAATAAAAAAATGGTAGATAAGATCGGTTATTTGTAAAGAAAAATGCTAAAAAAAATCGATTGGGCTCAGAAGTCGTTCTTAAGCAAGACTAGGCGAGCCTTTGGATGTCCGGTCCACTGCTCTCCCAATTGAGCTACTGAGCTTCGTGTGCATTTGTCAAAATTTTTAAGTAATTAATTTTTTTTTATTCTGTAGGTTTCATTCTTCAGAAGTTTAAAGGAATTGTTAGACCTTAACCAGGCGATGGAATTATCATTTGCTCTCTTATTTTTTGATAGAGCGAAAGATAGGTAGATCACATTTCCAAAGGCTCAAATCAGTTGGCAGCATTAGCCTATATACGATTTTATATTATACTTTTTATTACACTTATAAAGTAAAAACGAATGAATGTGCTGTTCGTCTCTTTGTACTGGCATTATTAAGATTCGATTTGTAGTATATCGCTCAAATGCTCAGACAATATATTAAAGAGCAATGATGGGCTTATCTCTAAAAATGTCTCTAAATCTGTTCTAGGATAGTAACTGACTATATACTATTTAATACAAAAAAATAATAAAATTACATATCGAGTAAATAGATAAATTAGATATCTAAGGTTGTAAGTAAGTGGATTATGTTCAACCTTTAATATTTGTGTTAGAAAGTGATAAAGGAAATAATGGACGGATAGTCTTGGATGACAAAAGAAAGTTTTGGCCGCCTGTCTTTTTTTAATTATTTTTAATATATCAAATATTAAGGACCCTGGTGCGAATAAAAATTTAATCGTCTTAGTCAACGCAGAAATGATTAAAAAATATAATGTAATAAGTCATGTCCATACTATGTAAGCATATTACAAGTATCATTTTAATACATTTACCTATAAACTACTCGTATCAATATTACTGCTTATAAAATCAAAAGTGATTGTTTCACGAACGAACAAAGTCATGTATTATCATTTTTATTTACTTGTTGGTATAAATGTTCTATTTAAACATTTAACAAAATTGAACTCTGTTGCGTGGTCGTAAGAGCGTCGACATTGCAATGCTCTGTTTAAATTTGTGTTCTGTAATTTACATATTATCTACCAATAGATGGCTCTGACTGTATAATCATTGATTTGCATTGATGATTTCTAGTGTTCATATAAAAAGCATGGACCAATTTGATTTACCTCAGTATTGTTATCAATTTACCAATAGTAGCATATTAGTGAAAATATAATGAGTTTTCAAGTGTATGCCGTATCACACATAGCATCTAAAGGTTTATAAATATTTTAATAATTTTTTCATTCAAAAATCAAAAGATTTTACACCAACCCTTGTGGCTAATTATCAAGCTCTATTGTATTGGGTTTATTGTTTTTGATCGACGGTTAGGTTTATGGCGAAAACGAACTTCTTTTATATTAAAATTAAGGGCATTGGATCTGTGTGCTTGTGTTACGTAAAGGCAGCGAATGATATGTGCATTCGCTCGATATTGAATATCCGTATTGATTATTAATTCGTTGTTAACAAATGAATGTGTTGTTCGTCTCTTTGTACTGGCATTATTAAGATTCGATTTGTAGTATATCGCTCAAATGCTCAGACAATCACTATTTGAATTAGACCTAAATAAAAGTTATTTAGGACCCTTAGTAATGTGTTTGGCAATATATGTATATTTATATATTTCATATGCCCATTTTATATTAATTAGATCTGGATCTAGGTGTTTAAGCCATAATATTTGCTATAAGCTCTTTTTAATAATAACACTGATGTTATTTAGTCTTTACGAAGATGAGTTATTCTTTGTTCATTTGATAATAACACATAATCAAAATCTAATTTTGTTATTGAATATATAAAAACACAAGTTTGTTATAATTAGTTTAAACATAATTAGAAATGTAGTGATGTCTGGGTATAAATTGAAACCACGAGTAACGATATGAAATCGATATCGCAAATGTTTCATGGTGATAAATATAAACATTTGTTACTATCCCAAAGCATAGTTTATTCATCAACAAATTGGGAACATTTAATTTTTTTAACCACCCTTATTAATAAATAAAAAATATAGTTAAAAATAAAATGACCAGTATTTTTTTGTTATTTTATTTTTTAGTAATACCTAAATAATGGACACTCTGGACGATTTAATTTAGTTTCTGTCAAGAAACGTAAGAATGGTCGGCCAGAATAGTCATCATCAATGACAGCGACAAAGAAAAAAAAGCAATCAAATCTTCAAAACAAAATTATAAATATGAAAAAAACAAATTAATTCTATGGATTATTTAATTTTTAGAATATTTTTGAATTAATAAATAATTTCGTTAGTATTAGAAATAATAAATTTCAATTATTTATTAATTACAATATAAACAAGTTACGATTTTATCATGATCTTTGCTTACGTTGAACTTGTTATTGCATCTTTTGTAATCAAAATTTTTACATAAACTTAATATTAAAATGACATAAAATTAGGCACAACCTACATGTAAATGAGAATGTTTGCATTGCAGATCAGTTCTTATGCTTGTTGTAATAGAAATCAGAATTGATTTTCAATCGAATTTGGAGAGCCATAAACAATTTCATCTCTTTTGAAATTCAGATCAATTTTTTGTTTTTGGGGAAGCATTTTTTAAAATTGCATTAGCAATTTCAATATAATCTGAGTACTAGAGGAAATACTTTGTTTTATATTTAAGTCGTAGTATTTAGATATTCATGGCATGAACATATTTATATTATATAACAAGTCTGGCCATAAATACTGTTTCATAAAACTTTTTTTTTTCAACTTTTTAATTGTTTTGAATTTGGAACGTGTTTATTATTTTAAAAACTTTTTCGATGTCGTGCCATTTCACATATTTTATCGTGTTCATTATCAAATTACAATATGGAATGGGGTGTTAAAGAAAATAGGATTGCAGTGATCCCCTTGCACAAAGTGGGTATGGAGCCGTCGGTCATATTCCAGACACTTCAAAAGCTTGTTATCAGCCGTATGTTCGTATATCGTACTATCAACAGATACAACAATACTTCCTCTGTCGAAGACCATAAAAGATCGGGGCGGCCGCGTGCTGTTAGAACTACAAAGGCTCTTAATGCTGTTAAAGCCAGAATTCGTCGAAACCCCATTAGGAAGCAAAAAATCTTATCGCGACAAATGAAGTTTCCGCAGGACTCTGTCGCGTATTATAAAACAAGACCTGAAGCTCGGTGCTTATCGTCGATATACAGGATATGCCCTAAATCAATATTTACAATTAAAGAGAGTGGATCGATCAAAATGCCTTATGTCACGATACGCAGGTGAAAGGCTGAAGACTGGCCCTCATCTAGCCCAGACCTAAACCCTTAACACTACAAATTACGGTCAGTTTTAGAAGACATGGCCTGCTAAACGACAGATTGCAAATGAAGATTATATAATTTTGAATCTCCCAACAAGATGACATCTTCTGATGAGGAAAAAATAGTTCTAGCGTTATAAGTTATAATGCGCTGTTGGTATATAAAAGCACATTTATTTAAATAATAAAGATACATTATTAATATTATATGTATTAGCTTTTTATCAGTGAGGTTTGACCTTGTTCTACTTAGTTCGAAACCGACATCTAAATCGAATGGCTGCTGTATTTCACAATGAAAGGGAAAACTACAATGGATTTATGTGTCTTTTATGTTTGTTTTTTATTCCAGGTATGTTAGCACCGATCGCCATTCGCCAGGAGATGCTGATCCTACGTAGACGTCTGGTTCTCAATACGAAGCTGTCGCTGTACCTCACTGCGCAGCACAAGAAGTTCTATAAGCGGGTCTGTTTGTTCATTATCTTGAGAACTTATTGTTAATACATAATAAAAAATTCAAACAACCCTAGTAAGAAATAGTAAAATACTTGTTAGGGTTGTCTCGCGCAAAAACCCTCGCATTTTACAAAGTTATGACAATAAATCTTTTAATAACAAAAATACATATTTAAAATTACAACAATCAAGCAAAAACACTAAGGTAAGTTTATTGGTATAATTTTATTATTAATATTGGTTTATAATAATAATATTTCTTACATTCACACTAAGGGTCGCAATACCGACCCATTTCAGCAAAACCGGTATTTTCGGTATTGGCTCCAGACCAATACCGATAATCCGGTATTTTCGATATTTCCGGGATTATGCTAAAGTTAGCATTTTTTTATTATTCAGAATGCGTTTACTCTTGATCCCAATCAAGCCCGGGGGCAAAGACAGAATCCACGATGGCACGAGCTAACCCAGAAGGTTCCTATTTACCCTGGTTTTAAAAACAGACGGGTTATAAGTACTCGGAAATATAGACGTAGGGAGGGAGTTCCACTCCTTTGCTGTGCGCATTAAAGAAGAAGTCGAGAAGCGCTTGGTGTGACAGGCAGGATTAGCGACCAAGAAAGGGTGGTAGCCCGCAGTGCGTCTGGATGTCCGATGGAAGAAAGGTGATGGCGGTATGAGCATATGTAGCTCCTGAGCACACTCCAAAGTACAATCTGTAGAAGACCGACAGACAGGCAACTTTTCGGCGGTGAGCTCAGGTGTGACGCTTGCTCTACGCCAATTTGCTGTCACTAACGAGGCTCTCAGCTCTGCGCTGAATTGTGTCCAGTGCAGCAAGTTGGTATTTTGCTGAGCCATCCCAGAGGTGGCTGCAATATTCCATGCAAGATCGGACTTGAGCTTTATAGAGAGTTGAAAGCTGTCCCGGCGTGAAATATCGCTTGACCTTATTTAGGACGCCCAGCTTTTTAGCTGCAGTCTGAGCCCTGCCCTCGATGTTGGCGCCGAAGTTGAGATCTGAAGACAACTCCATGCCAAAAAGCTCGAGGCTGTCGGTCACAGGAACAGATGTACCTCGGAAAGTAGGAATGAGGTTGAAGGAACTCTTTTTTGCAGTAAAAATACACGCTTGCGTTTTGGGCGTTGAAATGGACGAGGTTACTGTCACCCCACTGAGAAACGTGGCTCAACCTCTGATTTGTTCGCTCAACCATGGTCTCTCTCATCAATATCACGTCGTCACCGTTAGCTTTTGAATTAGACAGGTATCTCTCTACGACAGTACTGTCGTCTGCATACCCAACGATTCCTGGTATCAACAGGTCATTGATGTGCAACAGGTAAAGTGTCGCAGAGAGAACAGACCCCTGAGGAACTCCGGCATCAATAGCCACTGAGTCAGAGGAGCAGCCATCGATAACTACTCGGATCGACCGTTCTGTCAGGAAATCAGCTATCCAATTACGTCAAAAAGTCAGCGGTGATACCATACGCAGGAAGCTTGCGCAGCAGACTAGCGTGCCAAACACGGTCACAACCCTTCGAGATGTCAAGTGAGCAGAGTGCGTCACATAAACTAGAAGTTCTCCAGTTGAACATCCACGGCGAAAGCCATATTGACCGTCACTGAGGAGATCATTGTCTTCTAGGTACGAGAACAACTTACGTACTTTCAGTACTTTTTCCATAACTTTACATAATATGGAAGTGATGGCGATCGGTCGGTAATTGCATTGGTCGGTGCGACAACCCTTTTTGGGTACTGGCTGCACATTGGCAAGCTTCCAGGATTTTGGTACGGTTTTTGTTTTGAGAGAGAGGCGATACAGGCGTGTTAGCACAGGAGACAACTCGGGCGCACAACACCTCAGTACTCTTGCTGGTATACCATCAGGCCTTATTCACGTCCAGGACAGAGAGAGGGAAGTTCGACTACTAAGCTGTCGCCGGATTCATGGGTCTTGTCGTAAAGTGTACGAACTAGCGCGCGCGTAATTTGAATTAAATGACGCGTAATTTTTTCTATTTGTATTTTATTTATTTTACTTAAACCGAAAATATCGAATATCCCGGTTTTTGTGAAATGAATACCGGTATTAATTAGACCTAAATTTGGCCCGGTATTCCGGTATTTTCGAAATTCGGTATCCCGGTTTGCGACCCCTAATTCACACCAATTAGCCTAGCCCAAAGTAATCACTGGAAGGATTGTGTTATGGATACTAGGGTAACGGATAGACATACATATATGACATATAAACTGAATCAAGTACACATTCTCGTATTTATCACACAAACATTTGTCCTTTCCGGGACTTGAACCCAGGACCGTAGGTCGTCCGTGTCATATCATCAGTCTATTAATGACTCTCTTATAAATGAAAACACCATAGGAAGGATGGATTATAAATCACCGTATAGCCTAGTTAAGTTATTGGTCACCCATCCAAAGACAAGCCTTTGCAAAAGTTTCTTAACTTCTGCTATCATAGACGGAACGAGCTTACCACTGTACTATCGAGATTCTTATAGGGACCGAACGTAAATAAAGTTTGACTTGGCTAGTTGTCTTGCTGGTAATTTAAAAATCACAAATTAACGCAACGCAACTTTGGATATCCGATTTCTAAACTTGTCACCTGCAACGCTTTAGAATAGGCAATTTTTTATTTACGCTAAATACCCTTTTTTCTGGATTTTGGTGTTCATATTTCCACTAAAATAAACTCACGAAAAGAAATATTTAAATAAAGAAATACCTTGTAAACAATTCATTTTATCAAATATCAATTAAGTCTTGAACAATTTTTTTACTAGTATAATTCAATTTGTCACCATTGTCAGACGGGTTTCGAACCCGCAACTTTTCGCTATCCGGGTAACTGTTCCTATAGCTGCCAAGATCATAACAGACCCGTTTCAAGTATTTCAAATGCAGATTATCAGTATGACATCTCTTCATATTCTACAGCTCAATCGGCTAGTCGAATAGTGAAAGATTACGGTTTTGAGTTTTATACTAGAAACAAGTACAATTCTTTTAGTAAAAAATGCTTTATATATAAAGAAAAAAATAAATTTATAATAATCTCTTTTTATTGATTCATTTGAAAATATACCAAAATCAAAGTGACATGTATGTTTTGCTTCTGTTTTTATTATATCATGACAACAAATGTAGATGTCAAAAAAATAAAAAAGAAGGTCTGTCAGAATTGTCAGACAGAGACAAAGGAAATAAAGTGATTCTACATTTCTGCAATTATAAGATAAATTATTATAATAGAAAAATACTAGAAAAAATCGACTCGGGTCACAAGTGAATCTCAGGCGGGAATCGAACCCGCAACCTTTGGAAATCCGGTCCAATGCTCTCCCAATTGAGCTACCGAGCCTTGCGAACACTCGTCGAAATTTTCTAGTACCTTCCTGATTTTACGCTGTAGGCCAGTGTTGTTTCATCAATGAGAGGAACATCTTTTCTAGTATTTTTCTATTATAATAATTTATCTTATAAGATCGCATTGAAAATGCATAAAATATATAAAAATTATAAATTTCTGCTATTGAAAAAAAATGCCTTAATTTTTATATTTTTTTTACGTGAGTTGATAATAACCTAAGTTGGGAAAATAAAATGTTACCAATTATTAATAACAATATATTTTTTTCAGATGTTGGATTACAAGAAAATGGCATGGCGACAGCGAAAAATCATACGCGGTCTCATGAGAAAACAAAAAGAACAAGATACAACAATAGGTAAACATTTAGGTGTCAAAACTAATTCCATATTATTCGTAAACATATTAACTTCTAAAACTTTAAAGGCCCATTAGATTTTATATGTGTTCGATTGTAAAACAAACATGTTCACAGCTTACATGTTTGTAAAATAAACTCCGCTGCATTTTGACCTTTATTAATTTTATTTATTCATATAATTACCATAACATTGAAGTATCAAATTATTATGTCTAAAGAAACAATATATAAAAGAAAAATCATGGCTATCACGACTAACAAATTATGTCAACGTACTATCGAGGTCTCTCGTGCCTTACCACTTTGTAGAAATATTCGTTTGAACTGATCGCATCGGACACACCCACACGACCCCTAATTGGCTTCGTATTTTACTACGATTTATACTACGGCCAATCATTAACAATTAGTTTTAAAATCGCCCTTGATGTCAGTACTGTCAACTGTCAATCTGCTCTCACTTGCTTGTTTGCGCACGCGCGTCATTGTTGAATGAATGGAGCGGGGCGTGGCCTGAAGCGATAGGCATCGTGCAGTATGCAAGCGACTTTCGACTTAGGACTGATAAGGCGCCAGAGGCTTCGATAGTACATTAGGAATATAAACCTTATTTGAATTAAAGATACCTCAAAAGTATTATAATATTGAATTGAATTTTTTTCCTAGCAAGAAGTGGTCGAAATTCCGAAAAGAAATGAAAATCTGTTGAAGCAAGGTCAAGAGTAATCTAAATCAATAAAAGCTTTTTGATCCAAGGTGATGATTAAATGGTTATGATTATGATATGAGTAAGGTGGGTGATGAAGAGTTTCCAGTTGCAGCTCTAATTTGATGATAGTCTGTCGTGCGGCGTGTGGTCGAACGTTGTCCTAAAGGAGCAGTGGGTTCGATGACCGGTCTTGGTTATTGAATGACGATTATTATTTGCAATTGTTGATAACACATATTTGCAGTCGTTATTTGGCCTGCTCTCAAGAAGCTGTAGTGGAAAATACCAGCATGGGTCCGCCAAACACCAGTGTCTTTTCGCCAACTTTTACTTGAAGCAAGTTTTAGCAAGTTCTACAGAATTCTGTCGTTGTGATGAACGTATCTGATTATCGTAGAGGATTCATTTTTCATCACATGTGGAGTAACTATGTAGTCCATGCAATAATATGAAAGTGGTACTCATTTCTCAAGCTTTTTCACTCAATATTTTTCTGTCACAAATACAAAAAGCTCCTACTAACTTTGACATGCTCACACACACACACACACACACACACACACACACACACACACACACACACACACACACACACACACACACACACACACACACACACACACACACACGGAGAGAGACACACATGTATATTCGTATTTTATAATTTATTAGTTACACATGCATAAGTTATATGCATACGCGCACTCGCTACAATTGGCTATAAGTCCATCTCTGAATCTCAAATGCCGAAAAAATTAATGATTATCATATTGACTAATCAATATCCACAATACGGAACAGTATCGAAAGATCTTTGCGAGAAATGGAGTACTATCAAATGTGAAAACTACTATATAGAGCGCCGAAAAGTGGGCAGGTTATTATTAAAAATTCAAGACTAAACGCCAAGGAATGTTTTTCATTTCCAGCTGATTTGAAGAAACGCATCGAAGAGTGTGATATCAAGTATACAGAGTTGACTCATACTAATCAAGCAGTTGGTGGGAAAGTTATTGCTGGTATGTTAATTTTTTATGAATTTTCTAGTAAAATATTTCAAAGTAAATCTATTTTAATTTAGAAAGATTTAGGCCCTCTTAGCATAGCAGAATGTTTAGCAGTAGTGAAGTAGTTGTAAAATGGGTCCAATCATTTTCTTCACCAAACTACAAAACTGTGAGTTTACAGTCGACAAAACATCAAGCATATATGTTAACGTTAAGCCATTGTAATAGAGGTTATTTCATTTTTAGTATTGATATTTTTATTAAATTTATTTTTTTAATTTAATAATCAGTTCAATATAATTTTAAAATAATGATAATTTATTTAACGTAAAATAAATACGTCTTCTAAGGTTCCGATTCCACAGAGTATAAATAATCCATAAAGAATTAGTTATAAATAAATTAAGTCCAAGATTTAAGTACAAAAAAAGCTTACTTCATCATCTAATTACATTAATATTTTACCTAATGGGATAGGAACCCATAATTGTTGATTTATTTATTTATTTATAAATAACAGCAAATCAAAATACTGCTACTGATAAAGTTGAAAATCGATTGAGGAATATATTTATTTTATTTTTGGTTGTCCTCTGGTAGTTCTACCTGATGACTCGCAGATAAGGCTGTGTTTTACAGCCATATTTTAAATCTTATCAATTTCGTAAATTAAAAGTTTTTGGTCCGTTTGATATGCTGTTGGCGGAAGTTAATTCTGACAAAATATCACTGGAAATTAATAAATATATTTTTTGAAAGAAAATTTCATCATGTGTAAGTAGAATTCGTTTATTGTGAAAGTGTTGCTATTATTTCAATGAGCTTAGACAATTGTTATTTTGTCATGGTTATTTAAATATTTTTTATATGTTATTGTGGTATGCATCGTACAAGATGCATCTAACGATTGGTGTAAGTCAGTAGTGCCCAACATGTACCTCGCTGGCTCCTGGTATTCCGCGGCCTCTTCTCTAGATTCCGGCTATCGATCTCCTTCAAAATTGTGCCTTAATCAACATTTTTTAATAAAATTTATTTTTAAGCAATAATTTAATTTTTAAAAAGTGCTGTTTCCGAGGGAATTTATTGGTCAAAGCGGATATGATTCAAAAGTCTCTTACAACAAATGTAAATATCACTGAGTGAATTTAAATTGCAGCAGAACACAATACTTCTTTAAACTAACCTCTCCATTTGTTTCTTTGTTTGTTGTCGTAGACTATGACGTCACACCAAGTACGCCAAAATGGCGGGATTTGAAAGTGCTCTGTTGGGTTTGCTATTTTTAATATCATGCATAATCAATATTGCTAAATGATTAAATTATTAAATAAATTTTCGGGTGAACGTGCTTTTACTTCACTGAAAGTGACTATAACGAACTATACTTTGTCCAATGTAGGATGATACTTTTGACAGTTGACACCTATATAGAGGGTATAAAGTTGCTATTGCAATGTCAAGCCAAACATAAGGAAACACACGCAACCTTAGTACGTAGCAATAAGGAAGTGACACCTGTCAAAATTATCATCCTACATTGGACAAAGTATACAGAATTATCTTGTCAAATGAGCACGTCAAACATTTTATGTTTTGCGTTACAAATTAAATACCAACCCAACTAGCATTGTGTATGTGCTTATGCAATTTATTGGTTTTGTAGTAATTAATAATATATAAAAAATGGTGTATTGAAATAATATTATTTCCTTAATGTCGTCTCTTAAGTTCTTTTTTATTGACGGTGTATAAATACAGAATAGCCTTCAGAGCAATATGAGTTGGGCACCACTGGTGTAAGTTATCAATACTTCTTTATTGCCATGGAAATATCAATAACTATAGTACATGTTAAAAAAATACTGCTGATAGCTCCGGGGGAAGCAGCTGCTCCGACTCAACCGCTGCGACACTTCGGTAGCCAAATCAAGCTGGATCTATCGGTGCTGCCTATTGGCACGTCCAAGCGGACACAGGCTAAAGGTTAGTTCATTTTAATAAAATGACTAACAAATTTAATTATTTGCATGTCAATATTTAAGCCATCACTTAAGGACGTTGATGTCGAAATAACACGAGTAAAGGTGATAGAATAGAAGTATATTCTTAACTTTCTGTGCGATAAACTAACTTAGTGAACTAAATAACATATATATATAGTAGGAATATGGGAGGGAGCAACTGTTTTGACCATGGAAACACGAAGCAGGAAACCCACAATTGTTGTTTAGCTAGCAATTCACGTTCCCTACGTGCTATACTTTCCACCCATGTGTTTTCCAATAATACTATTTTGAACCTGCGGAACACTATATGTACGTTTATATCTTGCTTACGCTAGAAGTTTATTTATTTATTCATTTGGGATTACAAACAGCATTCACCATTCATATTAAAATAATAATTATTACAAAAAGGCAGGACATAGTGAAGCCCACACCATTATCTACAGGTTAATTTGTGAGACTCTTTAACCTATACGCACATTAAAAAAATACAAAAATTCCAAAAAACAAAAAAAGAAAAAAGTTGGGTATAATCAAATCATAGTGTAACATGTTTAGTTTTTCGACGTGCATATTATACGTGAATCAAAGAATCAAACTGTCAACGTCAAACACTTGTAGTAGACAATTTTATTAATAACTAGCTGACCCAGCCACGCGTCGCTGTGGCACAGTAATTTAATTTTTATAAAATAAAAGAATTTTTCCAAAATAAAAGTAGCCTAAGTTACTCCTTATTACATCAGCTACCTGCCAATAAAAGTCTCGACAAAATCGGTCTAGCCATTTCAGAGATTAGCCGGAAGAAACAGACAGACAGACAGACAAAAATTGTAAAAAATGTTATTTTGGTGTGTGTACCGTATATTGTATATTCATATGCATGTAGTAAAAAACGGTTATTTCAATATTACAAACGGACACTCCAATTTTATTTATATGTATAGATGTCAAATAATGCAGTTAAAAATTATATTTATGTCGAGTTTTGTTATCAGATATATCAGAAGCATATATGTAATTATTATGAATTTTAAGTATGATGGATTGGTGCGGTTCTACACTGCTGGACCCCACGTGGCTTAGTTTCTAAGTGCTTCACATTTATGTGAGTTTAGAATTGCTGTGGGTCATTTTACTGTTATGTTTTCAGTACGCAAATGACAACGCTCTTTTGCTCCAAAAAGTTTCTTTTTAAGAAGCTTATATATTATGTATATTATTATGCCACGCGTTGCTGTGTTTTAATATATATATTTTTTCCTTTCACAGCCTTTGACCGCGATGAACTCCGAAACTACCTAACCTATTACGACTTAGGACATAGGATACTTTTCATTTCATTTAAAACACAGCAACGCCGGTTCAGCTAGCATTATTATATTTCTAATAATTAGTTTCTAACCACACAGAGAAAACATCACTTTAATAACATTACATTAAGATGTTGATTGTCTAAGTTGGAATACTTACTATTTTTTTTTCAGTACTACCCAACATTAAACCTCGCAAGCCCCTTATCAAACTGCCGAGTTTATCCGAAGACAATTCAGAACCACCCACCAAAATGCCTAAAATGGACGACAAATCATCACCATCCACTTCAAAACCAAAAGCTCAATCAACTATCGCAAAGATAAGAGGCATTGCCAACGAGATTAGAACCTTAAGCAACTTAAATATAGAGGGCAAACTCAAACGCCCTTTAAGTCTGAACGCTTTGGACCTTTTCGAAGTAGAGGTAAAGAAGCAAAAGCTGGATTAGAATTGGTGAGTTAATTTAACCCTTTTCTGTTTCGACTTGAGGCTGAAAATCGGTTTTTAATAGTATATCACGACTATCTTCAGTAATACTTGCAATTATTGACTCTTCGGCCAGTTTGAAGGCATTAATATCCTATGACTGTAACAATCAAGATAATATATTATTAATAGAACATAATTTAATTTTATTTATCGAATTAATGGTCGCCAATGATTATTACGCAGAATGCTCGGTTCACAAAAATCTTTTTGCCAATATTGTTTTAGGCGAAAACCTATTTAACGATTATTATTTTTCGTCAAACAATGATTACGGGAAAAATATTAATTTATTACCCAACTGCTCAGTTTCATATCTTTGAACTAATACTAAATTTACTATTATAAGTTGACCATGTGGTTGAAAGCTGAAGTTATATAGTAAAAATGTCATTCGAAAGGTGTTAAGTAAATAGTCTATTCTGATACATTAATTGTTGACTAAAGAAATGGTGGCCAATATCGACAGCTCCTCAGTTGAACAATTGTTAAGGATTTAATTGTTAAGGATATTAAAATCATCATTATTTTTGGTGAAATAAAAACCGGTGAAAAAATAGACCCATTAGTAAACAAACATTGTTAACTCAATAGAGATATAGTGTGGTTATTGGAACAGATATTTATCAATGACTTGATTAATATTTAAAGAGTAATCGACCTTATCGTTTTGTCAATAATGCAGGGTTTTGATCGATAGTTTCAATAAAGATCCAGCATTTGTAGATAAACATAATTTACAACTTCGATTTTAAAAAGATTAAAAGCAGCTACATATACTGTAGAGGCAGTGGGGTAACCTCTATTTTGAATTGTGTTTTCGTGGCTTTAAGTTCCAATTGGATTGTTGAAGGAGAAATATTTTTGGAATGGTTAATGTATAAGTTTGAACGAAAGAAAATGTATCTGCTTGTATACTTTTTAGTAGATTAGATTAGAAATTGTTTACTTAAATGTCTTTCATTACATTGTAATAAGGTTTAAAATAAAACTTATGTGAAGTTTAAATAAAAGAGAAAATAAGGGTGGTAAACATTGTGGAAACTTGAGAAGTGAGTTTCTGTTGCCTAAAATACGTTGTTGTATATATTTTGAGTGTTAGTTGCAAGAATTTGCTTGGTCGTCCATTAATTTGATACTTAACTTTGAAAATGGAGTTGTTGGACGATTTAACAGGAAATATAACAAATATTGATACATTTTTTGTTTTTGAATATTTAGCAATACAGTTTCTAAACATAGTTATTTCAACTCAACAAAATTCTTCTCTTACCAGTGACGTCACAACCTTGTATATATCGGAAAGGTTTATCGCTGTTTACACATGAGACGTCTACAATTCATTCGAAGTTTCGATGTATCGAGATATGTTTATAAATAAACTTCATTCATTCACAATCGAAACTTGTGTTGAAAGATATTTTTGATTGCATAGAAATTAAAATTAAAAAAATATTTGAAGTGTATAAATATTACATATATGTGATAAATTATTAATCGCCTTTCGATTCAATGTTATGTAACATTACTACCAGTCAATTAACTATTGAAACATTTATATTTTTTAACCACATATGTTTAAAAAATTAAAATAATATATATTAATTTAAATGTATATGTATATATATCAATATGTTTTGTCTCCTCTTCACTAACGTTACCACTAAAGAAATCAATGCATAGTTTAAAAAAAACAATATTGATTCTCGTAAACATTAGTCATTAGATTTCAGTCTCAAGATTAATATTTAAGTATGATTAGTTATTATAAATGTATTAGACTTCATTTTTAACGTTAAAATTATTCTTGCAACTAATACCTGTAATAAAAAAAGCAATAAATGTAGACATTTAATAAAGAGAAGTTAAAGAATCACATTTTATTTGGTGATTTTTTAGTGTTCGAATTGATTTATAGTAACGATTTTCTGCCATAATCTTTGATTGTGATCAATCGTTATATATTCAATATATTATAGTTAAAGTAACCGTTATTTTATCATAGATAAGAAATATAAATTGACAAAATATAAAAGGAGGCGACTATATTGTGTGCGAGTATTGTTTAGGTATTGTATTTGTAAGTGAAGTTAAAGGTTGGTGGAATAAATACAATATTTCTTTGATTCAGGAAGGTAAAAAAAAATCAAATATTTAGTGTTTATACCACGATTTTTTTAAATTCTTTTTATTTAACAACTATAACTGGTCTGAAAAATTAAATTCTTGTGTATAATTTACACAATAAGAATTAGTGTTTAATTGAAAACGATTGTCTGAAAAATGCATTTAAAAAAGTGAAAAGCAACATTTGATCTGCAATAGCTGCAATTTATTTTCTATTTTAAGCGCATGTAACATCACTAGATTTATGAATATCTATAAATATTGTTATATAATCATATTATGATAATCTTTGAAATAACTAATGTACAAATACGTAAGCACTTTTAAAGTATTTTTTCAAAACTTAAATATTAATAACGTGTTTTATGCTTTGTTAACAGAACCCTAAAAAAATCAAAATTTCGGCAATATGACAAGGTTCTATCGTATAGGCATTTTATTACTTGTTACTGTATGAGTCTGACAGTACACTGATTATGTGGGTAGCTGTGTTTTTTCTGACAAGTTCGTTTTTCTTTTGGACACTAAATGAAAAGGAATATGGTGACATGTTATTGAGTAATAAAAGTAAATAAATTAGTCTTTCATGTTCCGCCTACTGTCGCTATTTCTAATTAGTATTTTAGTAACGAATTTCTCTTTTATTCGGTTACATACTTTGTACAAAATGTTTTAAAGAGTATCTTAACGGTTTTTTATTAAAATACATATAATTATATTATGCTGGGTGTAAAAACACTCTTAACGCAAACTGAATCCAAGGTTTTTTTTATGAGACCACATCTGGGAAACGGTAATGTAATGTTTGTTTAAGTGTGCATTTATTCCCAGATTGTTGATTTCTAATTTGTCAATACAATAAGTATTGTAAATTTTTGTTTTACATTTTTTCCATATATTTATCAAATTGGATTTAAATAAAGTATTATATAATTCGGGTAAGCGTACCTACTTAAGATCGAGCTAATGTCATTCATAAAAGTGTTCGTTTTTAGATTTATTTTCTTGTCTTTTACTAACAGCACAGTTTATTTAAAATGTTTATTTAAGTAAAACAATAGCTAACAAAACATTTTTAGGTAAATAATGACAATATAACTACAATGAAAACAGATTTAACGTATATTTATCTACACAGTATTTTTAATGTAAATATTGTTTGGATGGTTTTAATTTCACTTTCAATGCTAACTAAACATATTAACAAACTCTTTTGACATTAAAAAAAGTAAATATATTAGTAGCCACAAGAATAGATTGTCATAAAAACTATTGCATTTACTTAGATTGTTTGCGAAACAATAGTTTGACATGGTGTTAAATTCTTGATCTACTGAGGTTGACTGTGCATTCACGACCCATGCTTACGTAGAACCCTGTCACACAGAGTTTACCGAAAACCAATAAAAAGCCTTATAGAATTAAACAAAAAAATGTCATGTGACAAGGTTCTATGTCATTGCTCGTGAACATAGAATAATTCAAATATTCTATTTTGACACTGCTAAGAAGTTTTTATATAAATTACTTCTGCTAATAAATACCATTTATTATAATAAAAAAATCTCGTCGAATAAAACCTTTGATAGACATTATGTTATGTTCAAATATATTAATTTTCTAAGTGTATATATAACATCGAGCACATACCCCAATAGAGCAGAAATGACAATTATTTTGTTTGAAAACAATTCCGCTAATTCGCCGCTTTTCACACTGCGCTCCGATTGGCTATCCTAAGGTCAACTAACACTCTAGAGATGTGGTAGTGCCCAAGTATCTAAGGTTTATCGATATCGATAGCCAATGCATCAGTAATTATAGCAATAGTGAATAATACAAACGTGTTCTCTTATGGAAATAAATGCTTATAAATGCTGCTAGTGATCAAATAAGAAGATATTAACCGCTGAATTGCACCTCAACAAGAACCAAACCAATTATCAAATTACATTTATTTAGTTGTATTAAAAGTAAAGATGAAATAATCAATTAACCATTCATTGGTTTACTGCTTGTTTCTCATCATGTCTTTCTATTGCTAAGAAAACTAATAAAAAAAAAACAATTTCTTTGTTACAAACCTATTTATTGAAAAAGTATTAAATCCGTTCAACCGTTTATTTCAACTACACTAGATACCTAATATATCGGTATAATCGATCAAGATTTATATAATCGATAATGCAGAACACTATCAATTAGATTATTAATGCAAATTTTACAATTTCAAAATTACTTTTATGTTTGAATAAAATATGTAATAAGCTACAATAATGTCATTTATCGATTCACCCCTTGATCTTTTGAATGCAGCACTAGTGATGAGAGCGTAGACTAGAAAGAGATGGCGTAATGGGAAATTGTGTTATGTGGAAGCAGGACGCATAGACACCTGAACACGTGTGTCAACCATTTCACTTTGATTGTCCAGTTTAACTTGAGCCCTGACATATTTTTATAAAAAGTAATTTTTAACTATAACTTACCAATGGAAGGTTATTCCGTCGGTTTTATAATTTGAAGTTCTGCAGTTTTTTTCAAGTTTTTCACACCACCGAATAGAACAGCACGCCATTATGTAACTATTTAATTGAAATTAAATTTCGAAATAAGCAGACACGTACGCACAGATCCAATACTGGTTTTGTACTGTTTTAGTGGGAGCTCGCGTTAATATTTATAAGTGCAAAATCACTTATCAGTTGTGGAGGCGGACAGCCCAATATTACCACTCTATTGGGATATGTGCTCGATGATATATAATAACCCAAAATATAAATAATGTCTATACTATAATACTAAAAAATAAAACTACTTTGATGTCAACGTATAAGTTGAACCTGGTTTTGAAATCACGTGACATGCGCAGTAGCAAGTTTAGGTACATTATTCATTACTGCGCATGTCACTTGATCTCAAAACCAGGTTCAACTTATATGCCGGGAATAACATTATAAGTTTGAATTGACAAGCTAAAAAGTAAAGTAATGATTTTATTGTTTTACTTTTTATATTTAATTAGTCATTTACTAATACTGACTTTGAACTTATTAAAATACGATCTTATATCTGTAATTGGTACGTTTACCCTTTTTTTGTACTTCGCCAACTAAAAAATAAAACTACTTTGATGTCAACGTATAAGTTGAACCTGGTTTTGAAATCACGTGACATGCGCAGTAGCAAGTTTAGGTACATTATTCATTACTGCGCATGTCACTTGATCTCAAAACCAGGTTCAACTTATATGCCGGGAATAACATTATAAGTTTGAATTGACAAGCTAAAAAGTAAAGTAATGCCTTTATTGTTTTACTTTTTATATTTAATTAGTCATTTACTAATACTGACTTTGAACTTATTAAAATACGATCTTATATCTGTAATTGGTACGTTTACCCTTTTTTTGTACTTCGCCAACTATTTGTAGGTATTAACAAAATGATGTACTTTATCTTTAAGCTATTAAAATATATTATTGAACACTTACAATGTTGCATTATTTTTCTCATTAATCAGCTGATTAATCCCTGACCCTGACCCTTCGACACGATTTTATTAGAAATAAAAAAATGCAGCCAATTTTCCATTTGCATTACAATTAAACCCTGTTATGTGGAATAGAATCAAAGTGTGTTATGCATTTTTTCATGAACAGTATCAAACTAAAAATTTAGAGAACACGAAGGATCTTGAGGTGTATGCGTGTTTAAGTAATATAACTGAATATACTGACCTTTTGCCCTGCGCAGATGGTGGATTTTATGTACTACGCTCGACTCCGAGATATGATCTTTATCTTTTACAGATTAAGATGATTCTTTTGGTTGATTTTAATGAGTGGCCAAATTGGACCATACGCTTCCGGTAATAATGAACTGTCGCTTAATGAACCGCATAAACCAAAGAAACCAATCTGTGCGAGTTCTTGGATTGTGTATTTGAAGGAATAGACAGTGGTTTTCAGGTGGACGCCGTGTACACCGATTTTTCGAAGTTTTTCGATAAAATTTCTCACAAAATTTTGATTACCAAACTGGAATATATCGGTATACACGGTGATCTTTTGAGGTGGATGCGATCGTATCTTGAGAATAGATCTCAGGCAGTCACTGTTAAGGGTTATACCTCTAACTTCGTGCCCATCCCGTCCGGCGTGCCCCAGGGCTCGCACCTTGGTCCACTACTTTTTAACGTTTTTATTAATGATATTGCCAAATCTTTTAAAACATATAAATTCCTTTTATTTGCAGATGACACTAAAATATATAATATCATTAAATCTACTGAGGATTGTATTAATCTACAAAATGACTTAATTAGATTGTGCCAGTACTGCAACATGAATAAAATGTACCTCAATGTAGATAAATGTTGTGCTATATCGTACTCAAGAAAAAAGTCACCAATATTATTCAAATATCAAATTCTTGATAGAGATCTTAAGCGCGTTTCCGAGTTGCGAGACTTGGGAGTGACATTAGACAGTGAGTTGTCGTTTTCATCGCACATACACAATATCAAGGCTAAGGCATTAAGAATGTTAGGGTTAATTTTTCGTCAGGGTAGGGACTTTACTAAAATCAGCACGTGGTTGCTCCTATACAATAGTTTTGTAAGATCACAATTGGAATATGCATAGACAATCTGGAACCCTCAGTATTCCACCAATATTAAGTGTATTGAAAAAGTGCAAAAGAAATTCTTAAAGAGGTTGAAGTACAAATTCAACAGTTTGAACTTTTGATATTGTATCACTATCGACCCGAAGGGAACGCAGGGATCAAGTTTTATTACATAAAATTCTCAATAGTCAAATTGATTCTCCATATTTGCTGGATAAAATTAGACTGAAATGCACACGGGTTAGTCTCCGGACTACAGCCACTTTTGCCCCTCCACAGGTTAGGACCAACTACGCAGGCAACAGGTTTGTGATTAGAGCTATGAATTCTTATAATTCTAAATATAGTCACATCGATATCTTTAGATATAAACTTGCTAAAGGAGGCCTTTCTTTTCGGGCCAAAAATGTACCTTGGTACAAGTTATTTTAAAATATTCATAATAATGTACAAACACTTATTTCATATATAATATACCCATAAATTAGATTTTTATAAAGTTAATAAAACACAATAAATTATACACTAAATTACAACTGCGTAGAACGAAACGCTAATGTGGCACTTGCATGAAGTTCTACTATCTTCATGGGCACTTGTGTGTGACAGTCGGTTAGATTTTAACAAGTTTTTCGCAGCTCTGGAACACGGTATTTTAGTAAAGTCCGTAGACTGATAAAATAACTAAACGCTTAGTATGATTCGCAATAGCAAGAAATATCTATTTTTGCTCTTGATCCTACTGTATATATTAAAAACAGAAGAATTCATAAAGCAGTATGTTGCTGATAAACTTGTATGCATTTTATGTTTACGACTGAATATCGAAAAATGTTTATATAATTTTAATCTACAAAACGCTTCAAAATCAAAACAATTGTGCTTGCCAGCTAAAAAAAAACATTTGTTGCAAGTAATGTATATTTTTGAATGATTTTTTTTAGTGGTACAAATGTATTTAAAAAAAATTAGTGTTTTTTTCGGAATATATAATATTTTTGCTATTTTTTGGTATCTTTGAATCTTAGGTACATTTTTAGCCTTATTTATATGGAAGAAGGAAAGGCTCCTTTAAAAAGTTGTTAGCAATTGATGCTTAAATTGTATTTAATTTTATTTTCTTACCACACACTGCATATAATTTATTTATTTTTAAATTGGAATATTAAAATAGATATGTGAATCATTGTTTTACACATATCACGTTCTCTTTTCTGTAACTGACACTACACGTAAATTGTTACTCAACAGTTATGAACTATTTTTATAAGTGAAAACTATTTTGGCAAATGTAAAATTTAATTTGTGAAATTCATCTGTGTCATTAATGCTGTTTGTTTTCCAAATAAATAAATAAAAAATAATAAATAAAAAAAATAAAAAGTCGGTTTCCTGCGTAGGTCCTAACAGGGTTATTGTACATTTCGTTGATATCACCTGTAATAAATGTTTTATAAATAATGAGATATAAGACCGATCTGACTGCCTCTAACGAAAGTAGCTTCCGTAATCGCAGATAGGACGAGCAGTCAGTGGTGTATTGGGAGGAGAACGCGGTGGAACGACGTTCCCTTACCTTTATTCAGAACCAGAACGCGTTCCCGTACTTTTTTAGTAGATTTTTTTTTAATTACAAATGAAAATTATATTTTAAATTGGCGAATTTGAAGAACATTTAAAAGAAATATGTTACTTACAGAGTATTTATCTTTGTATAGTAAGAATAAGAAAATATAAAAACTTACATGGACAAAAAATAGTTTGCTGAAAATAGGTCTTTTTTGCTCCCACTATGCGTTCCCTTACTTCTTATTTCACCAATACATCACTGGCTGTATTGCTATCAAGTTAACCAGCCCTCATTCTTTTCGACTATGGGTCGAGGCGGCTGTCGCTGCAGTAACGTAAATAACTCCAGGTTTGTCTATTTCTAGCTTAAATTAAGCCAAATGGTCCCGGGTTCAGTTCTGGAAGTGTCTCTCAGTATCTGAGTAATGGGTATTCTTTGTATATATTTCTATGAATATTACTTAATAAGGAATGTATTGTCTCTCCGTTACTCTGGTATCCATAAAATAGGCCCTTCAGTATTTAATTATAAAATAGTAAATGTAAGAAATATATAATTGAGAGCGGTTAAATGAAGTAAAAAATACAGTTAAAATTATCTACGGACATCAGGTTGGTGCAATCTAGCTTATTTTCTCCGCTAAAGGATCCGGGTAAGACCCCACTAATTTGACCACTATGAAATTTTGAACACATGCAGTGCAAATATATACTCTAAAAACACAAATTTATTGTTTCTGTGTTTGTCTGTCCGCTCTTTTTCCATTGTATCAATTAACGTTACCATAGCAATGCCTTACCATAGCAACGCGTTACCGGGTCAGCTAGTATATACTCTAAGAACACAAATTTGTGGTTTGTGTGTTTGTCTGTCCGCTCTTTTTCCATTGTATCAATTAATGTTACTTTAGAAACGCGTTACCGAGTCAGCTAGTTTTAATAATTTAAATTGAGTGGATTACAAATAACGTGGACAGAGAAGAAAGGAATTGAAAAAAGCAGTAGAGTCGTAAGTATATTTTTTATTATCACCAGTAATTTTTTTGTGTAATCACAATTGCAAGATATTGCACATAACCCTTACTTATATTGGTTAGTATAAATTTAGTTTTCTTAAAATATTTTTTCGAAAAAGACTAGTAAGGACTCGCCAGATCTAATCATGTTAACAACTTAATTTATAAATAAAAAAATATTGCACCGAATTTCACTTTTTTTTTTCACATTACAAATACTTACTTTATAGTATAAAATGTTAAAACAATGTAATTCTTCTATTCTATTTACTATTTACACTTTCAAATGTCAATTTGACTTGATTATAACAAATTAATTGTATAACTACAAAATACAATCAGTATAGTATAGAAAAGTTAAATTTTTCTTGCTAACAAACCAGAATTTTAATTTTTTCTTGGCAACCAGACAATTTATGAAATTCTGTACGTTTTATTGATTGGTATTTAGGTACTTATAGCAAAATGAAATAAATAGAAAAAATATGTATACTTAAATTAGTTTTTGTTTGTAATATCTTAAAAATATGGTTTGTTTTTTTTCTAATTAGATAAACCGTAAAGTTACCATATCCTTTTAAGAGTTAAACGAATAATGGTGCTTTGGAAAATGTAACAATTCCATAGAGGACATATAACCATGATATAAATTTAAAAAGCTCGCCAGCTCGGAATAACCTATAAAATTTTCCATACAGATTTTCCATTTAATATAATAAAAAGGACTGTCGCCCTGTTTTTATCCATAGGTACATTTAAAAATAAAATTATTAGACCCATATTTTTTAGACAATCAGATATTTTCGTTAGTCGCAGTCAGTGTAACGTCACTTTATTAATGATAACTTTGACCATACTATTATTTTCTGACAAAGACAAACTATATTTTTCTACATATAGGGCCTATTTATAATAATTTAAAATAATAATTGTTCTATTTTGTTTTATTTTTTATATAAAATCACCAAATTGTTACTCTATTTAAATGAATTAGTAAAAATAGGCGGTCTTATAAATTTAAAGTTGTTAGTTGTTAGTTAATTTCAGAATTTTTTAATCAAACAAATTTTCCTTCATTTAAAAACAGCATCACGCAGACATAGCTTGCTAGATATTGTATATTCTACGGAAATATTTAGATATATCGGTATTATGACAGTTCATAAAAAACACACACATTTGTGTTACGGAAATCAGAACCACCACCGATAGTATCAGCACTATCGATTTTATAACTAATTTCGGGCGGGAACTATCGCTTGTTCGATAGTCGATCTTTCTGCAACACTAAACCATAGTAAAATGCTGACCTTTATTTTTACAGAAAATATGTAGTATGTTTGGTTTATGTTGTCATCATTATATGTCAGTATCACAATAATCTGTCATAAAAATAATTTTATACGAAAAACCATTATGCTGCCTTTGTTGTGAGATACAAGCTTAAAACTATTGCTTATAATAACAAATACTCGTTTGGCTTGATTATAAATTGAAGCCATTGTAAATCACAATACTTGTTTATATCGGCTGTCAGTCGCAGATATTAAACCTCTAAGACGAGATTTTATTGATAACAAAAGATTTATTATGTGCCATATTGTAAGCGTTTTCGTTAACATATTATATTCAATACGAAGACCATGACTTTCGAAAATGGCGAAGTTTTAATTTACCTTCTTGACTTTCTTTGTTATGTAATTCATTATGTAAGGTGTTGCATTTCACTATATAATGTTAACGACGTGACATAGCAATTTGTTATTTTCGTTATTACTATCTTTAAGCTGTAACGGATTTTAATGTGCGAAAGTAAAAATTTTGCAGTATTTTGTAACCGGTTCTCAAAGAGAAATATCACATCACAAATTCTTTATCAGTTACGGTGCCTTAATTGGCAATATTTTTGTAGGTTTCGTATAGTTTATTATTATGAAAACTCTTGCCTGGGTTGTCATTGATCTTGAGTAGTTTAGCTAAAATATAAATATTTATTGGAGCGGAGCGAAGCGAAGCTCCCATGGATCAGCTTCAATGGCGCAATGTCTGTTACGCCATAACTTCCAGAGTTCTTAACCGATTTTAATATTTTTTATGGTGAATCAAATCAACAGGTTTAGGACCAGATGGTGGCGGAGCCCGAATTTTGAAATCCGCAAAAATTCCCATCGAAACCTTTTTTTTTTTCTTTTTTTAAGTATTACGCTCCGCTCCAATATATGGTGCTAGCGTAGCTTTATGCTTAGCGACTGCATCGCCTAGTCATATTTTAAATGACTAACCTTGATGACAGAAAGTACGATTGTTTGTTATTCCAATTTGAGAAAGTATTTCTTCATTTTGTACTCTGGAGTTTGACTCACAATGTAACTTTTAAATGGTTCGAATTTCAAATGGCCTAAGAGGTTTTTGACCTGTTACATATTCATTAATTATAAGTAAGTAAACATGTATATTTATCGTAAAAATTAGTTCCATTATTAATATGAACAATCTTCGCCCAATTTTATCCTGAGTAGGCACCTAGTTAATATGAAAGTTGTAAAAATCTAAGCATTCAGTAAATGTAAAAAAAAAAGTTTTGTTGAATATTCTTAACGTAATGTAATAAATCTTACGGTTATTACAATTTTGACTTGTTTATTGTTATTGACGTAATATGCTTAACTATAATAACTTCATAAGGTAATTACCATCGTAATAACACTTCGCGTCAGAGAATAATGATTGTAGTTTTCACTTCCATAATGTACGCCCGCATTTGGGCGGGAAAAGCTCTTATAAAATCTTGGCGCTATTTTCTTTGTGCACCATTTGAAAAGTGAGCGGCGTAGTCTATGGTTGTGTTATTGGTTTGAACCTCTTTGTTTTTTTTTACAATCTTGATCTATTTTAGTTATGATTTAGTTACTTTTATATTGAATGTATTTATAATTGTTTATGAGAAATAAATTATTGTCTCTGCCTGTTGTTTCATTTGTACTAAATAAATAAATAAGAATGGAATATCCTTATTCCTATAAATTTTGAATTGGAAATAAGTTATCACTTTTACTACTCCACCAACTGTTCATTTTAGATGGTCGTAAGATATGTCTGCGTGGAATCCTTCAGGACCAGCGGAATACCGGACTTTCTGCATTCTTCCATCGGGTAAACGTACATGGTAATGTCCATTGGTTTTCTCTCCACTTTTAGCTTCGTGGTGGCCGAAGTCGTTGCCAGTTTCCAGGTCTCGTACTCTGTACCCAAACTCGTAATTGGCAGCGTAATGGAGCTGAAATGAACAAATGAATTAATTATAAAAAGTTAAAGAGACTTTGTAAATGGCGATATTTTTGTGTTAGCAAAGATACAATAGGTGAAAATGGGCTATTACAGGTAGGCGGGAATAAAGGTAAATAATTATTCTATGGGCTTAAACCTGCCCCCCAAACCTTTTCAATTTAACTTTAAAGAGACTTGGGAACCTAAAACCTAGAAGAAGTTTTTATGTTCTAGGTTCATTTAACAGATTTTTTACTTCTTGTGACTTTTAATACATACAACATTAAGGAAGTAATATAAGTATATTTTGTTACATAAGTTGTTAAATGGATGAGATTCGATTTTAGGAAATGTACTAGAATAATAAATTGTTTTAAACTTTCATGGTCACTAACATATGTGTATTTATGTAAGTTGTTTACGGGATTGTTAACACTGCACTGTTGCAAGCGCCATGTGATTATGGCGCTTGCAACAGTGCCGAAATATCGGAAACTCGCTAAAAACAAGGTACATGGTAACAATCCCGTGAATATATTTTTTAATATATTATTTGATGGGTCCTGGTATGTTAGTTATAGGAGTTGGAGGTAATTGGAAAACTATTAAAATGACACTGATGATTTTTGAAATACGTCATTGTTTATTTTTGTGTTAATAATTTATAGCCAAAGCAGTTTATTTTATTTTTAAAATAAAAAATAATGTGGAAAGAAAATATTCATACAAAAATTAAAAATTCTACTTATTAATTCTGAAGTCCGAAAAATTGAAAGCAATCGGACGCATCCTACAGTTGTAACATTATTTATTATTTAAAGATTAAATTAGGTACTAATTTTTTTATTAGTAAAGTAATTATTATAAGAACAAAATAAACGTGTTTCAGTTGACAAGTATTCTGCCGAAACCAGAGATAAGTTGAATTTTTCTTGTAAAAATTTCCTAAGGATCCTACAGTTGCCAGAAGAATTCAACTAGTTAGAATATTTGGTTTCGTAGTTCTTTAAGAGTTATTTTACGAATGGACGGCATTAAACAAGGTCTTTGTCATTAGATTATCATGTTACATTCGACGTAATTGGCCATTGAGCATTGTGGTATGTAAAATTAGAATAAGAATTGTTTTAATTATTATAAAGTTGTCATGTTGGTTTTTATAAATTGTGTTTTCAGCCTTGTGCTAGTTCCTTGTAGTGTTGAATATTAACTGAATTAAGCAGTATACATATATACATATACAAATTTTGAAATATTAATTTTTGTATTTAAATTTTACTATAAATCAATAAAAGTCCAATAATCGAAAAGAGTTTTTATAACTTTCTATAATTTTATAACCTATCAAGTCATCAAAAGATCTGTAAAAAAAATACTGAATTCTGCTTTGCGTCAATTTTATACGTAATTTAACTTAATGTTATGTGACATTTATAAAACTATTGCGAATACTCAAACAATAATATGTTTTTTATCTATACCTAAGTAATTAATATATAAATAGGTACATTATTGTTTGAGTTTTTGAAATAATATTATTGCTCGTACTTTAAACAGTGGCTAGGTAGTAAGCCACTACCGTCAACCTTCCACAAATTGTAGGTAAATAAATTCTAAATTTTAAACTCTGTGTATTGGTCTACGATTCTTTAAAAATGTTGAAAGCAAATGTAGGTTTTTAACAAGGAACAACAACTAACTAATTAAGAAAAATACGAAGATGCATATATTATGATTATTTTCTTTATAACTTTCTCTAATAAAACACTTTTTACGGATTTTGTGCTAATATAATAATTTATTTTTATGCGCAAAATCCGTAAAAAAGTGTTTTATTCAAATGTGTAATGTGCGTGGAAATGTAAGAACTAAATATTTCTATAGTAATTTAATTTAATTTCTTGTACAGTCAAAAGTACATCTACCTACTCAAAAATATCAAATCTCTTCATTGGGTTCCTAACTTTATGGTAACTTCATGGTATAAGCGTAGTAACTAGCGTATCTCATTTTTTCTTCCGATAAATAAAAGGGAGAGGACTCTACAAGGCTTTCCGTTATTTTTGATATTGAAACATATTCAGTTTGTTTAAATTTGTGGCTAAAAGTATACATACTTATACACAAGAATTCAGAAATTTTAACAAAAACAACAGCCAAAATAGTATTGTGATTCATAAAATTAGAAAATAATTTTGAGTTGTCTCCAGTTTAAGTTTATGATTCTAGTAGACAATTATTTAAAAAAAATATTAAAAGGAAAACATGTGAAATCTGTTACACTTATTACCTATTACTTTAGTAAAGTTTGATAATTAAGAAGTAAGATAATGAACAAGCAATAAAACTTAGTGTTTTGTTTATTATTCTAATAATTTTAAAGCATCAATAATATACGACTACACAGTCCAACCTTAAATTACAAATAAATAAATGCATTAAAAATTACGTGGTAATCATTTGCGTACATATCAACTTTAAGTTTCCTAAACAACTATAATAAATATATGAAACAAGCCACCTTCAGTATGTTCCAATCCAAGTAAAAAAGTTTACTTAAAATAAACAATATTATTCGAGTGAATGATATCAAATTCATTTAAGATACGTTTACGCCCATTCAAAATTAAAATCATTACCAGCTGTGGTCAATACCACAGTTGTGGTTTGGCTATGGTACAAAAGACAGCATATCAACGTAAATTTCTCCAATTGATTTTCAGCTTGTTAACTTAATTCAATATCCATTGAGAAAAAAATAAAGTTTTTGTAGGACAGAGTCATTATCAGTTTAAATACATAGCTAACTTAAGTCCATGTTTAAAAAAAAGGGATTATAGTTTATTATACATACAAACATTGTCCCGATTTTGTTTCAAGATGCGAGTTCGAATTCATCTCAATGGTGATATTTTGTCCATACATTGTTTTTGGTATTACAAAAAATGTCGCTTCTTTTTATGTTTTAAAATCTCATTTGGCTTACTAAATTACAGAATATTCAATTTGTGCAGTTTACGCAGATGCTGTTTTGTATTATATCTTCTGTAAGGGATTCTCTTTTTTGGCTTAGGCTTAGGATGAAATTTACGATGTGGGTATTGTTGGTAGACATCTAAATGCTCAATGTTTAAATTGTGATGACCACCAATTAGATTTTTTAATTGAGTTTCCGTTAACATATAAACAGGTTCTAAAATATTTGGAATTCCATATCTTTGTGGTAAAGCATATTGATGATTAAGACCTATACCAGGAGGGCCGTAAGTATCAGGCACCCCATAGGAAGTCGCAGGTGGTTGGTAATTGTATCCATAAAATGGGGAATTATATAAATTTCTATTCGAGTGACTTGGAAAACGTTTAATATTTTTGAAATTGTTCGAAAAACTAGTAGTTAAGTCAGCGTTTTGATTATACCCTAAAGATGGTGCGTAATTTTGTCTATGCGCATCCACAGAGTATAAAGAAGGTTGCTTAAATTTATGGCCTCCATATTCATAATCTGGTGAACTAAAATCGTCTCCATAATCGCCAAATTCGTCGTCATCGTATGTGAAATCGAATTGTCCTCGATTTAACTTCTTTTTTATATTAGGTATATTGGGAATGTCAGCATCGTAATCATTGTTATAATCCATGGCAACACCAACAGGAAAATTAGGAGTGGTTAAAAAAGTTTCGATTTCTTTCTTATGATGGTTAGTTAAAGGATTAAGTCGTATGTAAGGCTCTGCTTTTGGTGTATCATTTTTTGCTTCTTGAGGATTTTCTTTTATGGTAGTTTTTTCAGATACAACATGCGAAGGTCTTGTAACAGACCTTCTATTTCGAGGATTAGAGTCATTTTTGTTTTTTATTATACTTACACTTTCGTCACCGTATGCAGAGATCTCTGAACCATCTCCAGAAAGATGCTGTATACCGTGATGTTGAGCATTATGATGAAGATACCGTTCGCTCAAATCGCTTTCTTCTTTAGGATGATTATTTAAATAACGTATCAAAGGTTGAGGTTGTGCTATATCATTTAAATGATGATTTATGTCGTTAGGTTTATACCCTGCACTAATAATCTGACTAGCTACCTCAACTTTATAATAATTGTTGCTTTTTGTAGTTGTCGTTTCGATTTCAGGGACTTGTGTAGCTAAAACCGATTGTAGACCGTAAGGTTTTACTTTAGGATCTTTATTTGGGTTTTCTATGTCATCAACCTCTTCTGTTATAGGTGTATGGTCTTTAACTGTTGGCATATAAGCGCTAGCGTAACTAGGAGGTATTTGAGCGTAGCTGTGATCGTAGTGGCTAGCAAGATTCTGTATAGGTGGATCTTTCATGTAAAAATACAAATCTATAGGTGTGTCCAGAACATCTTTGCTTTCCGTGTTTTCGGTATTTACTAAAGCGTTCAACTCTGATATCTGATCTTGTGGCGCTTTTCTCAACAAAGCGTTTAAAGCTGCTATGTCTCTAGCTGATTCATAGTTTTGCATTTGGCTGTATTGCTTAGGGTAAACATATCTCGTCTTACTAGGAATAGCTTTGGTGAATAGCGTTATGTCTTCTTCAGATGGTTCGAAAGATGCTAATCCAACATTTCCATTTGGTTTGATCGTAACTCCTTGATCATAAGTAGGTGCTGGTGAAACATAAACAGTTTTGTACATTTTGGGTTCTAAATACTGGCGATAATCAGCTGAGCCATGGGATCTATGGTTCCTATTCTTCTCTCTAATATTTTCCTCTTTTGTAATTTCTGGAATGATTCTGACGCCTTTCTTAAGTGTTTCTTGCCTTATTCTACTTCTCGGTGGTTTTGTTGTTGGGTTTGCACCCAATGTTTCTGGTCTGATTCTGGATTTTGGTGTCTTTGAGGTTGATATAACAGGTTTTTTGTCCCTTATGTTGGCCTGTTGTTGTTCTATTGCCAGTTGGTGGTTTTCTTGGGAATCGTGGTACGCTTTCATGTAACTGTCAACTGGCAGTGGAGCTTTTGTCCATCTCTGGAGCTGTGCTCGGTGTTGCCTTATTCTTTCCGCGTTGAACATAGCTTGTTGGTTTTGAGCGTGAAGTTTCGCATTATGTTGTGAGTTTCCTGCTAACGGGTTACCGTAGGGAAGACCACCCGGTGATGTATTTATTCTCATTTTGTCGTCGCTTCTCGCTTGTTCGTTGATTATTTCGTGGACGGGTCTTGAATTTGTCTTAACCTTCGCTGATTGTGTAGTTATGAAAAGGAAAGTTAACAGCATGAATGTCATCTTTATTCTTTGTGATGTTATTGTATCTGGAAAAGAAAAAGAGAAGTTGTTAATATACATTTATAATAATCATTTGACATTTCCTACTTTTATTACAAGTTTTTTGACACGACTTATTTTTATTGCAAGATATATAAAATTTACTTCTTACTATATCTAAATAGATTTGGATGGAATTTAGCACGGATTGACGAATTTGACGAAGAATCCAAAAAATATAAAGTACCTTGATTAAACATATTTTGCATTGAAGTTGACATTTTTGCATGTACTTAAAGCACAATAATTTGTTTTTATACGTTTATGTATACATACATATATCGATAAAACCTAGGCAGTAAGGTTTTATCGATATATGTAAACACTCGTACATAGACTAAATAACCGACCGTATTTTATGTTTATTAGAATTACTAAAAAATCTATATAGAATTATAAAAATTCCTTATCTGTGTTTGATCGCGATGAACTCTGAAACTACTCCACCAATTTTGATGACTTTTTTGTTGAATTCATTGCAAAGTCGGAAGATAGGATAGATTTCATTTTCATTTATGACATAGCAATGGGTGGCCCGGTCATCTAATATATGTTTAAACTAGGCGATGCGGTCGCAAAGTAAAAATTTAAGGAAAAAAAAATTAATAATATTTAGTAAATTTTAAAATTCCATAATAATAAAAACTTTCAAAAAGCGCGCGCTTTTTGTATTCATGGGAAATCCCATAGGCCATAACTTTTTTATTTTTGTGAATTTCAAAACTCCGGCACAATCTGGTCCTAAATGTGTTGATTCGATTTCACATAAAAAATATTAAAATCGGTTAAGAACTCGGGAAGTTATAGCGTAACAGACAATACGTCATTGAAGCTGATCCATGGGAAAAATCCTCCTCCTCCTCCAAAAACATTATATATCCTACATTGGTTTCTCTTTTATAGACCTTATGTAAATGTTATCTTCTTACAAATTTGTTATTGCTAAACATCATCAAGTATGAATTAAAACATTTCCATATGGCCAGTTGGCTATAAAGTTTTAATGGCTTTTGTAAATGACTTAAGTCATATTAACTATGATATAATGAAGTAACCCCATATAGTTTACGAATTACATAAAACCGGACCACGGAAATTGTATATCAGATGTTAAAAACAAGAAAGGAACTTTCGCTTTTACCATTGATAAGTCTTAAGCGGTAGCGTTGTGAGTTACTTACGTATATTATACGTGCATTGCATTTGTGGAAGGTTAAAACTTTGTAGTAATTAAGAAACCTACGTGTCTTTAGTTATAAGGGGCCTTTAATAAGAGGTAACATAGTTTTATATGGCCGCTACCATTATACGCATGTTAGAGTTTTATTTATTATCTACAGAAAAGTTTTTTTTTTATTTCATCTGTTCGATTTTAATAATCGAATGAGAGAAGAGGATATAAGACAAAAATACCCAGTTATCCGCTGTAACTTTATTTAGCAGAATAAAGAATCGTGTACACGTTACTGTGTAGTTAATTTGAATAATTCTAGAAAGAAGATAACAAAGTCCCCGCGAAGAATCTACAACGTAAATGCTTCGTGCGGTTTCTGGTTTGTAACTTTATACGACGCAAGTCAGAATTTATGATTAATAGATACATTTTATTTAAGCATCTTCTGCGCATGTTCTTACTATAAATATTTTGTCAGCGTCACAACAAGTAATTATCATACAAATACAAAGAAAGAAAATCTTAAAAATCGATAGTAGGTGTTACCAGGTTAATTTTAAAAGAGCTACAGATGAAGTTAAAAAAAAGGATTTTGTTTTTTTCAAACGCTTTGGTTTGTGATTTGGCACATACACTAATCGTTTAAGAATGTTAAAGTTAATTCTAATATATTAACATAATGTTATATAATGTTTCGTAGACTCTTCTATAATTTAAATATTTTTAGTATCGATCACGCTTTGAAGATACAGTGCGAGTTTTAAATTATAAATAGGTAGGTTATCGAAAAAATCGGGAATTTGATCAAAATCTTTTGCCGCCGGCGGAGAGAAATACTTTCATAAAATTATAGTAACCTATAATGTTACACTTAAAATTATTAATCGACCATCGGTTAGTGTAATCGTAGTGGTTATGCCTACTGCACCAACGGTTCTAGATTCAAATCCTCGTAGGAGCATATGTTTTAGTTATTAGCATAACATGCTGTCTTTGTATTGTTTGGTATTAAATAATTGTTATGAGTTTTCCTACATTTATTTATTTATTATTATTTTCATATTGTTTAAATTTCATCATGGCTCTAAGATTTAAAGGTGTCGAACATATATTTTTTTAAATTGGTCAGAAATATTAATGTGAGCATACTCGGACTTTATGAAACAAACATAGAATTTAATGGGTTCAGTTCCTAAATAAATAAAGTTAAAATAAATTAGTAATGGGAATGGCCACCAATCCGTACTGCTCAGTAATAGCCCCTTCTTTCCTAGGTTATTTCTTCAGTAGGAAAGGCCAATGATAGACTTGGGGGGCATTAATAGGGTGATGTTATTATGTCTATTGTACTCTTTGGCTATCTACAGTCATGAGAGTGAAATAAATACGCTGTAGAAACATTACCAGACAGACCTGAAGTAGCTAAGTAATGTAATATACATGATGATATTGGCATAAATGATTATGTACCAAACCAGTGTTTATCGTGGTCTAAATACCAAGTTTGACGATGATTTGGTGCACCGGTAGCGATCCAGTCCTTGGCACCAGGGCTGTAGCTAGAGTCTAATTTGAGGTAGGGCAGCAGTAGTAATTTTATCATAATTAATCTGCCCTCGAAGCACGGGCTCCTAAATCAATCACTATGTGCATCACTGATCTCTAGGTCAAGCATTGGACCGGATTTCCAAAGGTTAAGGGTTCGATTCCCGCCTGAGAATTCACTAGTCACCCGAGTCGATTTTTTCTGGTATTTTTCTATTATAATAATTTATCTTATAATATCGCATTGAAAAATGCATAAAATATATACAAATTATAAACCAATTTAATTATACTAATTTATCTTAGTTTTTGGTATTTGACGGTGTCCAAGTCCCGGAAAGACTCATATTTATCAAAGTTTGAGACATACGAGAATTTGTTCGTCAGTCATGAGTATTTACTTATATATATATATATTAAATAAATGTCTATCCTTTACCCTAGTATCTATAACGCAATCCATAAAATGCTTCCTTTGGTCTAGGCTAATTGGTGCGAATGTAAGAAATACTATTATTAAACCAAATAGATAACGGAAGCATTATTTTTAATGCTGATACGTTATAAATAATAACATTAACATATGAATACATCGTAGTCTTCATACTAATGATCGTGTTTTACGACTGCGTTGGGTGATTTGGGAGCGACTATCTATTAAGCTCTAACTGTTACTTTGTAACTATTTAAATACACGGTTTTTATCTTTATTTCCTTGCTTTATATATTACTAGCGGCCCGTCCCGGCTTCGCACGGGTGGACAAAATTCATAATTTTTTTCTATTATTAAATATTTTACCGTTAGCGCCATCTAGCGTTCGGTAGTCGAACTACTTGTGGTTAATATGGTAACAAACATACAAAGTATTGTCATAATATAATTAGGATAACAACCAATTAAGAACACAAAATTGTATAACGAAAGGTTGTTGTTATTAAGGAAATTAAAGAAAATGTAAGAAATTCAGTCGTTTGAGAAAATATCCATACAGATTACAAGCAAACAGAATAAGATCACAAAAAGCGTGATATTGTATTTGCTCGCGACTGTACCCGTAAGCTCAATGACCATAGTACTTTCACTGGCCGTGCAACACCGTGTAATACGTGTTTATTTACATACAAACCGGTCTGTAAGTCCGTTTGACTGTTTAGTGTAAATCCCTTCTTACTTAATAATTACAGCTTCAACTTGTAGAATTAAAAGTACTTCCTATAACATCACTATATATACGATAATTTATTTATTTATTAAGGTACACCAACAGTAGCTATACACTTTCTAACATTAGATTACTAACCAAATGTACAGATCCTACACAAATACCTATTACAGGAATAAATAACATGCGTATTTTAGCACGTAAAGAACGACCACGCCTTGGAGCCCTCAGGTAGGATTCGAACCCACGACCTTTTGTAATCCAAGCGAGTGCTCTGATTGCGGTTATCGGTTACGGTGCTTACTTTAGGCTGATTCGTGTGATTGTAAAAAATATTATTATTATAAACATGCTTATCCAATAAGTACATTCTGTCTGTCTGTTACATTTAAACTGCGAAACACCTGAACCGATTTTGATTAAATTTGGTATGACGATTGCTTGAACCCTGGGGAAGGACATAGGCTGCTTTTCAGTTGGACGAATTATACATACCCCCGGAACTTTAAGTGTAAACACAATTTTTTTGGGGTTTAACCTTCATCTGAATAATTAATAAATTTGCATTAGTTTTAAGTTTCAATATTTTTATAAGTTAAATTTTCACACATATTTCACACCTTAGCTTACCGCCGCAAAGTTGCTTGTCTGTCGGTCTTTTATAGAATATACTTCGGAGAGTGTGTTCAGGAGCTCCTTGAGCTCATACCGCCATCGCCTTTTTTCCTTCGGGCGTCCAGACGCACTGCCGGCGACCACCCATTCTTGGATCAAGCGCTTCTCAACATCTTTTATAATGCGCACAGCAAAGGAATGGAACTGCCTTCCTGCGTCTGTATTTCCGAGTACTTATAATCCATCTGTTTTTAAAGCCAGGGTGAATAAGCACATTCTGGGTTGGCTCGCTCTATCGTGGACCCTGTCTTGGCACCCGGGCTTTAATGGATCAAGAGTGAACCCGTTATAAATAAATAATAATATAATTCATTTCGATTTTTTTGTTAATATAACGAACGGTTTAGTTGATAAGCAGTTTAATAGAATAAAATGAAAGAAAAGATAAGATAAACAAGAACAAATATATATCCAATTTTTTTGTTCTAAAATACGATTCTTAGAAACTCTACGCTGTGCCGTAACTGTGGCATTAAGTAAGTTGTCCTAGGGGAAAGGGGATAAAAACAAAACATGGTATGATACTGAAAAGCTTTTGATTGAAAATTCTTGTAAATACATATTTTCCTGTGAGTAAAATGCTATGTAAGCTTTAGTCACACAATTATTTTGCCTTTTGACTATCAAGATTCATCGAAAGTCTTTTCAGGGTTAAATTTTTTTAACACGCTTTTTTATGCGATGTTTGGGCCACTTCAACACGTTAGATTAATTTGAAATTTTGCACATTTATCAGAGACATGACAAAACAATATTTAAAAATATATAAACTACGAAGAACTGTAAAATCATAATAAATGATATAAATTGTGAAAAATATACTCTTCTATAGTAGATCGTACTGAGAAATAAAAAATATTTAAGTTTAAAAAAAACTAAAAATCACGTTTTTATGGTAAACCAAACTAAATTTTTTATTATAACAAGTAATTAACGAGAAAATTATGTCATTGTAAGATAAGCGTAGGGTACATTGTACGAAATTCTTCTTACACTAACTTTGAATTCCGAAATAAAAATAGTAAGGTATCTTGGTAATAAACAAATTAATTAAAAAAAAACTACAATCGATATCCAGCACCCCCCGATTTTCTTACAATGACATTAATTGATAAATTGTTATATTAAAATTTACTTTTCACTTCGATTTACCAAAAAAGGGTGTTTTTAGTTTTTTTAACTATAATTTTATTTAATAACTAGCGGTAACAAAATTCTTTCTATTAATAAATATTTTTCCGTTAGCGCCATCTAGCGTTCGGTAGACGAACTACTTGCGGTTAACGCGTTGCTATGGTAACGCATATACAATGGAAAAAGAGCGGGAAAAAGAGCGGACAGACAAACACACAATCCACTGTGATCTTATATTATAGATTTTCCAATCTTGTCACGTTTGTAAGTCACCGATTGTACATAGCAAAACGATCACTTTCACTGACACTTCATACGTGATAGCAGTAAGTATGTAGAAACCAGTATACTCGTACCTACGCCCGCTCATCCGTTACTTTATGCAATGAACTCTTGGGAAAATAGTTACAAGTTTAACTAGTTTTTGTCTGAATCAGTCGACCGGTTTTGATGATTTTTTATTTCGCAGGATTTGTTCAAATTTAGGACATAGGCTGGTTTCATTTTAATTTAAAATAAAAAATATATTTCAAATTATAATAACGTAGCCACAGCAACGCGTGGCCGGGTCAGCTAGTAATCAGTACATTATATTATGACAATACTTTGTGTGTGTGTGGGTTTGTTATCATATATAGTTACCATAGTTACCATAAGCCTAAGAATAACATAATAACATAATAACATTTATTTATTTCTCCTCACAAAGAAGCTACAATCAATAACAGATTTACACTTTATATATGTTGGTATGTGAGGAGCTGGTGTTTGATATGGGAATAACCTGTATTACAAATCACCAGGTCCCCGCCCCACGGATTAGTTTGGACAACAATAACAATAACAATATTTTTATTGAGCTTATTTAAAACTTGTTTGTGTGCTTATTTAAAACTTGTTTAAAACATGTGTTTGTGTGAGTGTGTGTGTGTGTGCGCGCGTGCATGCGTGAGCGCGTTCACGTGTGTGTGCATTTGTGTGTTTGTGCATTTGTGTGTGTGTGTGTATGTGTATGCATTTGTGTTAAATTAATAGGTTTTTTTTTTTTATTAATTTTATTCATTTACTAAAACCATATTCTTTTAAAGGATTAAAGTAAGTCTTCAGTTAACCTGTAGCTTAATTTTTGCAACCAACCCTTTATTAGAGTCTTACAGCGGTTTTTTGGCAACTTGTAGATTGACAACAATCTGTTTACTTTATTGTATAATTGTGAACCTTGGTAGCAGAAGAAGCGGTGTGAAAAACTAGTGTTAAACCTTCTCCCATAACACACTATGTCTTTACGTCTTCTCACATTAAATTTATGTGGTTCATATTTAGTTAAAGAATGTTGTTTAAGTAGAGTTTGTAGAATAAAGAGTTGACGAACTGTCAAGACCCCACTCTTTTCATAAAGGTCAGAGGTTGGATGACGATATGGCAAGGATAAGCTAACTTTCAGAATTGCTCTTTGGGCTCTTTCAAGTTTTAAGAGAGCTGATTTAGCAGCACCACCCCAAACTAATATACAATATGAAAGTACAGACTGACAGAGTGCATAATAAACGGATCTTATTAACTTGTTATCTGCAATATGCCTAAGGTTTTTAAATATGACCATCAACTTACGAACCCTTGATGTGACCGTGTCGATATGCAAGTGAAAGTTGAGTCTGTCATCAATCATTACACCAAGGTACTTAACACACGTTGCTCTTTGCAATCTAGGGCATGAGCACGATTTGTCATTGTCACTGTTGCAGTTGTGAGATATAATGCCGTAGTTAGAGGTGTAAGAGCAATTGTCTCTAAGAGAGAAGGTCACGAAGTGAGTCTTTTCCACATTAAGACTTAGGACATTAGCTCTCAACCATTGTGCCACGAGATTGAACCCATTTTGAGCGTATGAAAAAACTTCATCCCAAGTATTCCCACTAAAAAGTAAGGCTGTATCATCAGCAAAGGTAACAACCCTAGCATTAGGAAGTACCTGCTGACACAAATCATTGATATAAATCAAAAATAGGGTTGGTCCTAATATGCTACCTTGTGGCACTCCGTAACACACAGGGAGCTCTTCACTGATGTACCTGTCAATCTGGACACACTGCGTACGATTTGAAAGATAATCCCTGAAAAGTTTCAACTGGAGGTCCCGAACACCAAGACTTTCAAGTTTGCTAATCAGAATATCTGCAGAGACCGTGTCAAAAGCCTTAGCTATATCCAGAAAAACTGCCACAGTTTTTTTATTATCATCTAAATTGTTCACAATAAAATCAGTAACTTCATGGACTGCATCAACTGTTGATTTTCCCGTACGAAAACCAAATTGAGCCTGAGCTAGCAATTTTTTTTCTTCTAGATATTTCACCAATCGACTGTTGATAATGCGCTCTAGAATTTTAGACAAAGTTGGCAGAATCGAGATTGGTCTATAGTTATTGACACGGTCTCTGGCACCGTTCTTATGAATCGGGATTATTCTTGACCTCTTCAGTGATAAGGGAAAAACTCCAGCTGAAATGGCTAAATTACAAATGTGTGTGATAGGGGGCGTTAAAATAACGTTAAAAGTCCTAAGGATGTCAGCTGTGATTAAATCCAATCCCACAGCACAGTCAATTTTAAGATTTTTGATGAGAGAATCAACTTCATTACAATCAGTAGGTAATAACACAAACGAATTAAGGCTACTACTACAGCGCTTTGGGGTATTTGAACTAGAACTGAAAAGAATTTTTTCAGCCAATTGTTTTCCCATATTGGCAAAGAAAAAGTTGACGTCATTTATTGATTGCAATGGATCATTTTGAGAAAGTAATTCGGATGGACTCTCTGTATTCCTCTTCGTAAATGTGATGTCTTTAATAATGCGCCAAAGTTTTTTGTTATTATTTTTGGCATTTTGTATCTCTTGTTTATCATATTCTAATTTCACTTTTTTTAGGATAATGGAGCAGAAATTTCTATATCGCTTATAGGTGACTCTTAAGACTTCATTATATGGATCTTTTTTTAACTTTTTATAGAGCTTATTCCGGTTACGCAAACACCTTAACAGCCCTGGTGTAATCCAGGGTTTGATGATTCTTTTAGATTTCGAGACTGTAGCGGATTTTGTACAAGAAATAATTAGTTTGTGCAGAGTCTCAATAAAGAAGTTAGTTGCAACATTAGCATCACTCATTAAATACAAAGGGGTAAAATCCGTCTCTCTCAGAGCATTACCTAAACTGATCTTGTCCAGAATATTTTTTGTTTTAGGCGATTTTATTACAGGCTTAGTTGTTAAATAAAGTGCCACACTTTCATGATCAGTGACACAGGTTTGAAGTACAAGACACCGAGCTGATGACCTCGACTTCAACATAACATGATCCAAACATGTTTTATTATGTGTTGGAATAGTGTGGGCAGGCAACACTCCATGGAAGGCTAACATATCAAGATAAGGGGCCTTTCTATTATCTAAACTATCTTTTGAAATGTCTATATTTATATCACCTGTTACGATAATGTTTTGAATATATGAGTATTTTTGTAAGGTATCATTCAATGAATTAATAAAATTATCTGTATTTTTATAACCTGGGGGTCGATATATCGCAAAAATTATGGTGTTGGAGTTTATTTTTATACTTAAACAATTAGAATCTAAAACAATTTCTTCTTGATGAACTATGTTTAACGTATCCTTGAAGAAAACAACTACACCCTCATTTTGTGTGCGATTGTTAGCGGTTGCAACTTGTTTGTAACCCTCCATGGTAGGTATATTTGGGGTACATGGAAGCCAACATTCCGTTAGCACAATACAGTCCCAGTCTACGTTACAACCACAAAGAAAAGGCAAGAGTCCATCCAGATTACACTTAATACTTCTGATATTCTGATGAAACAATTTTAAGCATTCACCCGAATCTAGTAGAAGAGACTGACAATCATCCATATCGCACTTTAAAGATTCTGCAACACTGTACAAATCAAGGTCGCTTTGTAATTCACTAATCTTATCCAGTGATGCCATTGAAATAGACTAAATGTTCCGGAGCTAAAGTATAAACTTTGCAAGCAAATAAAAAATACATTATAATATCACCTAACAATATATAGCTACGACGATATTTGCATGAACCACAAAAATCCACGTGTAAATAAAAAATATACAAATAAATCAATATGTAAATTGTATAAAATGAATGTTTAGTTTTATATAACAAGCAATGCTTGAAAAGTGTATAGTGTGAAAGCATATTGGGTGTGTAAGTGTGTAAAGTTATATAAAAAATATTTTTATTTTCTATTAAAAAATTACGGTTATTAATAATTAATGCGAGCACAATCATAAGTATGTGATTAGTAAAAATATCGTAAAATATAACACCTAACTTATAACGTTTAAATTTAGAAAAACTTATTAGCATGCGAAATTTTAACATTGTGGTAAAAAATAAATAGAAAAATGAAAAACGATACGAAATAACCAATAGCAGTCATGCAGGAGTCCCTTGTTTCTTGAGCTCAGTTAGGATGGCTTCTTCGTTGACTAGAATATATGGCGAACCTTCACTCTTTCGTAAAAATATTTTTCCATATGATGTCCAGCAGAAGGTATATCCAAAGGTTTTTGCAAAGTCACGAGCTAAGAAAAACAAGCGCTTTCCTTTTGGAGTGAGGCTTTCAGAGATATAAATCGGTTTTTTGGGGCCCTCTATTCCAATTAAACCCGTGTTTATGTTGTCTAATAACAGTTTTTATAATCAATAAACGTTACTATAGCAACGCGTGGCCGGGTCAGCTAGTTATATATAATTTTAATATATACATATTATATCAATTCTATAAAATATAAAACGATCGTTTGGTGCAATAGTAGCGATCCTGCTTTTCGCACCGACGGTCCTGAGTTCGAGTCCCGGTAGGGGCAAATGTTTGTGTGATGAATATAAAAAATTGTCATGTTTGTGATTATTTCAATATATTTCTTTGAGTATTACATATATATGTATCATATAGGTATGTCTATCTGTTACCCTAATATACTTAACATAGGCCTTAGAGTGCTAACTTTATTTATTCGTTTATTAGGTAATGGATTCATAACTAATTAAGTGAATTCGCTTGATTGCTTTGTTTCTTGGTTGGAGTTGATGTTGATGTCCTTGTACTCGATTTATTGCTGTTATTTGTGATATAACAGATACAATTGTCATGAAACGATTAGTCTATGCCATAGACGGTATTACCATAGACTCTATGGTAATACCGCAGGCAACACAAATCGTCATTACTTCTTTCGTGTCGTGTCGTTTCGTTCTAGTCTTTCGTGTAATGATGAATCCACAAGATATGTTATTTATTATGTAAACTTAATGTTATTGAAAATTAAGTCTGTGCTTCTTAGAAGGACAGAAAAATAGTCGGAGTATAGGAAAGTCGGAGGTCTGCATGAAAGTTGGAGAAATATATTTATGTCTGTGCATTATTTGGAAACTGAAGTAAAGAACTATAATAATCCGAAGTCTGAGCTAATGAAATGTCTCCGCAAACATTTTATTTACATGTTTGCGTACAATTTTTAACTCAGATTTCGTAGTCTCTACAGATATCCATCGGACATCTAAACGCACTGTGGGCTACCACCCTTTTTTGGTTGCTTTTCCTACCTGTCGCACGAAGCGCTTCTCAACATCTTTTATAATGTGCACAGCAAAGGAGTGGAACTGTCTCTCTGCGTCTGTATTTCCGAATACTTAACCCGTCCGTTTTCAAATCCAAGGTTGAATAGGCACCTTCTGGGTTAGCTCGTTCTATAGTGGATCCCGTCTTTTCCCCCGGCTTTATTGTAATCTAGAGTGAATCCAATAAAAAAAAAGATATCTGTACGGTTTAAAATCTGTATCGTGTGGACCTACCATTAGATACGTATTATGCTATAATAGTTCTATGCTCTATGGTACATGATATTGATAGTATCTATTGTCACCTGCGTGAGACTTTTGCTTTCTGTTCTTGTGACCTTCTTGTGCGAGCTCTACTTCGAAGCGATCTTTTCCAGCAGCGGATTCTTACTATGTCTAGATCAGTTGCTTTAGTCTATTTTTTTTCTCGTTTGCCCTGGTACCCTGGGGCGATCACAGGTACACTTTCTAGGTGGTGTTTAGTTAGTACGAGTGTGAATTATATAACTTTCGGGCCCGGGCAAAGTATCCATAATGATTCATCAACTTCCCTCTATCTGGAGGGTAGCCCATTCATTGCTTCGGGCGCAAAAAGTCGTTTTTTTTGGATTTTAATGACCGTTTGGTCCGGCACTTAGCAAATTTGAAAGTCAAAATATCCTTATGGTTAATGCTGTAGAGATATGGTCTACAAAAATTACTAACACAGTCAAACCAAACTGGGTTTTAAGCCATGCTTAAAGGAGTCTTTTGAGGAGCTCTAGATATTTCTTTATTTATGGACAATCAACAAAGTACACATAATAACATCGATATAGACTGTCTTAATTAATGGCTGCCGCCATATGCCCAAACGAAAATAATATTAAAAATAACTATGCAATATGAACAGCGATCAACAAAGACTTATATATAAGTACAAATTTAAATAATATAAGCCTATAAAACATCTATTAAATGTATTCTGATATTGAAATATATACATAAAATAGAGTTAAATTAGGTTCGACTGTTGGTGACCTGATGTCATTTTTTCTGCGAGTGAGAGAGGGTGACACCAAAGTCAGATGTTCAAAATAGTTCGAGATTCGTATACCGTATCTGTTTATTTTATATTTTGTTCTATTTATTATTATAATTTATCATTTTGACGTGACAACGTCTTATAAATTGGTTTGCCGGGTGACACTTCAAGAAACTGCGTTACGCTCCGCTCACGTTATGCGCTCACAATGAGAGCGAGTGAGAGGCACGCGTCCCTTCCACTCGGGCATGGTTAGCCCGCCTAAGAGCGAGAGAGACAGACATAAAAAGTGGAAGGGACGCGTGCCTATAAATTAATGTTTTAAATATAATTCTTTGTATAAATAAATGTTTTAAATTGTTACTATTATTTCATCCTTCTTCCTACTATACGAATGAATATTCACATTTAAATTATTTTACCACTCAAAGTCGTTGTCACGTAAAACTTTCGCCCGTATACCGACTTTACAGGCAACCAATTTTTTCTTTCATCGTTTTTACTTAACACTGGTTGTGCACCCTACATTTTATACTTATATCTTCACATCACCTAAAGGTTGACTGTTAAAAAATTGCCTAAGGAATTAAGTCTGCCGTTGTATATTTTGAGCATTAAGTCAATAATATCCTAATTATATTATGACAATACTTTGTATGTGTGTTTGTTACCATATTGTCAGTAAATTCATAACACTGCGTTATGACTTGATTTCCTTGCTTGACTTGTAAGCGAATGTTATCTTTATTATTAATTTGGCCGAGTCAGCTAGTTAACAATAAATTAATATTGGTAGATTAATTATTATTATTATTGCTACATTATTTTAACTAATTATCGAAATGACATAGATATCTTAGCAATGTTTGATTTGGTTCATAATGTGTTAATATATAATATAAAATTTGCCCTTTAGAAGTGAACGTATGTCACGACTTACTGAATTTAATGTCGGGAGTAAATCATTTCAACAGGTGCAATAAATTAATGCGTTAAATTAAACTCTTTTGTTAGTTTGATAAAATTTGTAATTGTAGTTTTGTATTATAATTGATAAATTCTTTTGATTGTCATATAGGTAACTGGTAATTAAATGAAAAGCCTTTTATTTACAGTTGGTTTTCATAATTATCTTAAATAATATTTTTTTGACATTAAAGGATGTGAGGGCAGGGTTTAATCTTTTTTATAAATAACAAAACGAATTAGATAGAACACAAAAATATATTTTACCCTTTTTTGGAGCACTTTTATTTGGCTAGTCATCAGCTTTTTTATTATACCGTTTAAATAATTAACAGTGTTTAAATAATGATGGATCATGTAGTTAGGTACAAAGAAAATAAAAAAAAATTGACAAGAAAAATAAATTATTCCATAATTAATCTGCAATCTCACAGGTAAGCATCCAATAAATAATAATAATAACATAACCTAATGACTTGAATTGTAAAATTAATTGGTGTGTGAAAAGGTAACATGTGTGAATAAAACTTAGAATTTAAGCATGATTGTTTTGAAAGTGGATTGTGAGAAATTAATTATTAGTTATAAATGCAATAGTAGTAGTAGTTTGTAGTCCCTTCTGGGACAGGCGAAGGAATCTTATAAGATAACTTATTTAAATAGAAAAATACTAATACTAGAAATTCTATTAAAATATAGTTACAGGTTATTGAAGAAATATTTATACATTTTTTGCTTTTAACTATACTTATTCAAAACACAATTTGCAGCAGACAATATAATACTTTTTTAAAACTCAAATAAAAGTCGTTTCTCATCATAATTATTACAAAATTATTGATTTGTAAAATATGTGCAGGACTTATTTTTTTTATCTTATGAATCAAAAATTATCAAGAATAAATATGTTTAATTAAACAATACTACTTAACAAAAAGTTGACTTTAAATTATAATAAATTAACAAAACGCAAAAAAATGTGTTATACAATTTAAGGAGACGCTCAATTTATTTTATTTCTTTAACAACATTGAAGTTTTTTATTTATATTATTATAGTAAACCATACGGCCAATTCTTAATAATATTTCTTTATTACATTTATATTTTATGTTATGACTTAATGGCATTTTCTATTTTTAGGGCTTCGATTGTTTACCAAAAAACATTATATATATTTTATAGGTTATATTTTTGGCGGGAGCTCGAAGCGTCACTTTAGTGGTTTTGGTTTTCTTGTTAAATTTTGTGTTGTGATACATATTAGTGTGAAATAATGGTGGGTTATTAACCACTGAGTGTTTCTGAATATACATGAGTGTTGGCAAGGGAAACAAATCAGTGGAAGGTGTCTTTTCGCGCTCTTTCAAAAAGGCCACGAGGAGGTTTCAGTACAACCCCACAACTTTACTGAAACCTAGAAAATTACTCAAGAACTGGCAATTATACTTACTTGACACTGGCTAAATGCACAAATCGTGCAAGCCACAAGTAAGGAATAAATAAAAAAAAAAATTGTCGTAAAAGATCGGGAATCTGGGTTTACAAAGGTACCAATGATATTAAAGTTTTATAAGTTACAAACACGAACCATTGCCTATTCTACAAAGACAATGTAATGACCGGAAATGATATGGCGATTATTTTTATAATAACAACTATTGTGTTACACCCTGATTAAGAGATCATTGTCACTTACATAAAAAAATCTTCCGTGTTTTATGAATGCCGGTTTTTATTTTAGTTGTTTTTAATTATCAGAATAATGCTAAAGTTATCTAAACCCTACAAATTAAAACGTCACACGGAAACGATACACGTAATTAAAACGTCAAAATGAAATTGAAATATGGAAAATTATACGAGTATTCGTTATCTAATTTTTTTTGGTTTATACAAAGTATTTGATGGTTTTATAGCTTGTATGCCCACGCTGGGTAAATGTGTCCTGCATAGATACATTACACTTCCTAATTGATAATTGAGAACTTGTACCGTGTTCCGCATTCTTACGAAATAAATTTTATTATTTTCAAGAATATAGTACCTATCCGTGTGCTAATCATTTATGCTTAAACTGAGTTCCGTTCGTAATTTTGTTTCTTTAGTCCCCAGCTCCTATTTTTTTTTCTAGTAAACAGTCAACGCAGTCAAAACACTCTTGATTGAAGTTGATAGAAGATTCTAAGAAGAGGTGAAAACCGTGTTCAATAGTAATAGCAAATTAGACGCCTTTTGTTTATTAATTTTAAAAGTTAAAAAACTAATAAATTGATGGCTTATTTTTTTTATTAAATCAGTATTTTTGCAGGAAAGTTCTCCTTTAGTAAAAAGCAAAGGGAAAATTGAATTAAATGTGGAAGGTATATAGAAACTATGTAGTTAAACAAATTAAGAAAGCGGAGCTATAGAATACATTATAGAAAATTTATTATAATAGAAGAAGTCCCTTAAAAGCGGAAAATCACTCGGATTACTATTATAAATAGGTGTCATTAATATTTGTTTAGTTTGATTATCCCAATTAGAAAAAGCTACAGATTCTTCTGTTACTTCCCGGTTTCGAATGCCATAGTTCACAGGTCAAAATATAAATCCAGTCTGAATTGCACACTAACCCAGAATTACATCCGCGTAAGCTCGGTAGGTATTACTCAATGTACGGATTTATTTCCCGTATCATTCTACACCAAAAGTATATGTAAAGATGACATGCTAGAAATTTCTTACGTAATAATTATGTAAGTAAGTTGTAATTTGGCGCGAATTCGGTCGACCGACCGACTCGATGTTTGATCCACAGATTAACAAGAGTTATGTTTTTTTTAAAATTGAACTTTATGACCATAGCTATTTACAACTTCTGCAATCTTTCATATTTCGAATGATTTTCTCATATTGCTTTAACTTTTAAAATATGAAATACCTATTTTGTTTCACGGATTTGTCAGTTCAGAGATAAGTTATTCATACTTAATATAAGATAGTTATAAGACCCATTCCCTTGTTCTTACTATAGGTGTAGGCGCAAGGATGATTCGCCAATTTGCCGCGCTCCGTTGAAAGTTGTATGCCTTGGTTTAACTTGATACAGCTCTTTTAGGCTCAACAGATATAACATTCCCTGCAGGCGTATGATTGCTTGATAATTTTTTTACCACCTTCTTTAGTAGTAATACGTAGTAAATTAAATATATCCGTTTATACTCGTTTATGATTGAGCGAAGCTCTCTTTTAGGCAACTCACAAATTTCGCTTGTGTCCCTCCTGCTACTTAACGGTTCAACCGATTCGAACAAATTTTGGTATGAACATACATGACTTTAACCTAACGGACAAAGGCTATGTAAAAAAAAATAGACTTTACCATGGAGGAATAATCACCGAAAGAAAAATTCAAAAGCTGATCACAGCCAAACCGCTGATACTACATTGATGAAATTTGGCGCCAAAACTCACATCGTGGTCGTGACTAATATGCAAAAAAAAGTTTTGAAATCGGACATACCATGGAGGAATAATCACCGAAAGAAAAATTCAAAAGCTGATCACAGCCAAGCCGTTGAGACTACATTGATGAAATTTGGCGCCAAAACTCACAAACAAAGGTAAGGTAGTGCTTCAATCAGTATTTGCAAACAGAAGCATGCATTGCAGACCTAGTATAAAAATCTATTCTGTGTAAAGATGGTCAATTCAAATCGGATTATTGGACTTCTAAAGTCTAGAGTATGGATAAGTAAGGTTTTATAAAAGTTTACTAAGGTACGAGAACATTTTAACATTAACGATTATTACATACATATGATACGATCATAAAGTCCCAAGGATAGGTATGTCTAAACGATTGGCCTTTGAAATACAATATTGTTACCACAAAGTAGATAATATTGTTACATTGCTGTTACTGTGAATCCTAATATTATCTTACAACAAGAGATAACTTTATATGCTCTTGCAAAAATAAGAAAACTATATCGCACATACGGTGCTATAACGTCACTTGTGCAAATTTCAGGACAGGAATTTGAAAATTGATCATCCTTACAACGTATAGTTCTTCTCGGCTAAACAAATAAAATAATTAAGCTACAACTTTGAACTTATTTTTAAAGTAAAACAACCAACAAAGTAAAGAGGTAGAGTAGAGATAGGAGTATTTTCTCATCTCAGTTTTGTTTTTCCTAAAAAAACAACGGGTTGCACTCCGGGAGTGCCGGCAGAAGTGAAAACATAAACATTAACGTTGTGCATTTTCAATATTTTGGAATAATTAGTGAATAATTTCGCACGAATTACTTTAATTATCAGTATAAAAGTACTGTCATTTATGTGGTAAAATACAATATTCATTTATTGCGTTATCGTACACAAACATGACAACAAACACACACGCACTCTCGCGCAAGCGCCCTGCGCCGTCTTACGAATTTTCGATCAGGGTCACGTGTCGTGAGTTTAACATTTTTTACCCACCCCAAAAAGTGCACAACGCCGCAAAAGAAGTTTTCACTTCAAAAATACATAAGTAACGTTATAGCACCGTATGTGCGATATGTCTATGCATGTTACAAAGACACATTTGTTAAAATTGTGCAACGTTAATATACTCGTGTCCTCCAAAAATCATTTTCCCACAATAATTTCAGTCGTAAGACCTCTTTTAATAGCACTCATAATTTATCGTTGTTATGATATAATCTGTACAGTCAGTGCGATAAAAATATCACATATGGCTTTAATGGGGGTATTGTAGTTATAATTAGATATACAATTTCATATATAAATACTTTAATTAGTTAGTTATAGGATAGTTGTTGTTGTTACAATAATAAATAAATAAAACTTAAGCTACATATAAATAGACATTACTAAAGCACAAAATTTGTGAGGAAGTGGACCCTGCAATCAGCTATAGGTTTCCAAAGAAAAACTTGTAACTACAGGTCACCAGGCCCACAGATAGATTTTTCTGTTTCACAGGCAGTAAATTGTTGCAATAATTGTAATTATATTTAAAGTTATACTAATATATTTATTAATATGTAATGTTGTCTATAGTTATTTTTAATAATCTCAGTACCTTTACATAAATCATACAAAGAGACTATAATATATTTTTTTCATGTAGCTGCCTTTCCTTAACAAAATAATAATGCTTTATTTTATAGTAATTCAAGTCAATCCCAATTATTCCGTAACACGGCAATAGTCGTTTATTTAAAAATCAGATCCTGTGTTAAGTAATCACAGACGTTACGAAATTGTAAACAAATGTGCGATTTGTATGTATCTCGGAATCTTGGTGTATGCTATGTGTGCCTGGTGTCATTGGCTTCCCGCCAAAAGAAAGTTTTATAGCGGTTTATTAAGCGATTCATACCATAGACAAGAGTTAAGTAAGGATGACCAATAACACGCAAAATAGGTTGTTAACTATTATTCAACGAATATATTTTAGGTTATCAAACGTCAATAAAAGAAAATTGAGGTTTATGAGATTTTAGATAACACCTGTTTCCGATGCATCCTTTTTGATATTTTTTATGTTTTTATGTATGATTATTTGTTAATATAATTTTCTAATATGTTTTATATAGCTCAGATGTATGGAGAAAAAGGGTGACATTGATAAAAGAAATGGACGAAAAATAGAGGCGGCGAAGTGTGTTGGTGACAACATTTCCAAAAAGATTGCAGTCGCCAAGCATAAAGCTTCGCTAACACCATATTTTGGAGCGGATCGTAATACTTAAAAATAATAATAAAAGAATCAATAATTTTAAGTAAATTTTAAAATTCCATAAGAATAAAAACTTTAAAAAGAGCGTCTTTTATGTTTCAAAGAAAAATAAATCCCATAGAGCCAATGTTTTTTGGTCATAACTTTTTTTGCGAATTTCAAAATTCTCTCACGTTACTCCTTTACGATCTAGTCCTAAACCTGTTGATTCGATTCCACACAAAAAATATCAAAATAGGATAAGAACTCGGGAAGTTACGGCGTAACAGACATTGTGTCATTGAAACTGATCTATGGGAGCTCCGCTCGCTTCGCTCGCTCAGCTTCAATAAATAATATAATATTAAAATGCTTTGACTAGAAATAAAATTTGTATTTATATCTTTTCATTTCCTATTTTTAATTGTTCTATCACGAAAAACTTAAATTACGTACTTACATAATAAGCCCCTTTTTTTGAGCATTTGAGCCCCTGTATTTTTACAAAATCCGTCATAAACAAATTAAACTATTAATAGCAAGTAATTAGTGATGGGATAAATTTAATATGCGATAAATATTTCATGCTTAATGGACATACTCTTATGTTTAATGATTTTGCTATAGCTTAATTTATGACCGATTTTGTGAAAATACAGGGCTCAAAATTCTTTAAACGCATTTTCCCAACAATCATGTTTTTCGAATTGTGCCCATATAGTATGAAAGCTGCGACATACATAAGAATCCAAGATAAGTAGGTAAACCAACTGTGAGTAATGCAATTCAGAGACTATGGTACCACAACTCCCAGACTCAAGTTAACACGGAATAGTTCGTTTTCTTTATGGACTCGGCCGGGGTTCGAACTTGTGACCTCAGAGTGGCATAACCATGAAAACCAATATGCAATGCCATTCGACTGCAAAGTTGGTCCTATAGTTCTTGTATTTTAGTGATATTCGCATTTTTTTGCGAAAAATAAGTATTAGATACATATATTATAATTATATATTAGAGTCTATCCAATGCTTTTAAAAAAGGTTCGTATACACTGACATCCGATTCATTTTTTCACTCCCTAATGTAAACCACATTGCGATTTTGCAATTTCTCCCTTCAAACTTTTGTATATATTCGGAAACTTGTTTTGTTTACTAGCTACGAGTTTTCCTTGACCATATAACTTATAAATAAACCATTTAATAACTGTTGTCGATACACAATTTCAAAATAAATTAAATTTTGCAATAAATTGAAGTAAATTTCGCTTTTAAAAAGAGTTTTTTAATTAAATATAAAGTATTTAAAGTTTTATTGTTACTTACCCATTATTACAATTTCACTTAGCTCTTAAGAAAACTAAATACTTTTAAAAGACTGCTTAACTTTTTTTTTATTTAATTACCACATCGACACAGTTTTCATAAATCCTTCGTACAGTGTGGTAGAATCACAACATTGAACCTTTTATCACTTAAGATAAAAAAAAATACGCTGTTCGCGTTCCAAATTTGAAAAGCATACTGGGCCGTAGACCTCTGTGTATTCAATATAAACTCTACTTTGTATCGGTGGTGGTCGCTTGGGAAAAGGCTATGTTGAGGTTACTTTTTCGCTATTTTGCATTCCATTGACGTTTTAGAGTTCTTCTTCGATAAGTAGAGTGATAGTTTAAAAGCAATGATGCCATTAACTTAACGTTTCTATTCTATAAAGGTTGCAATAGTTACCATAAAAATGTAGAGTTTTCGATTTTGGATTTGTTTCTATTCTTATGCTTAACTTAAATACTTTTTAAGGATGTTTTAATAAATAAGAACTCTTTTTTTAAATAATGTTTTCATTATTAGATACAATTCATTATCAATTAAAAAATTTAATTAGTATCATAGACAACCACAATTCCAGATTTTGATCTTTTCCTTGACTTTTTGGCGGGAGCGGGAAGCGTCACATTGGTGGTTTTGTTTCTCTCGTTAAAATTTGTATTGTTGTGGATATTAGTGCGTAAATCATTACGCACTAATATATCATCATCAGTGGTTAATAATCCACCATCAGGTGGATTATTAACCACTCAGTGTTTGTGAACTTACAAGAGTGTTGGCAAGTGTAACAAAGCAGTGGAATTGTCTTTTCCTGCCCTCTCAAGAAGTCCACGGGGAGGTTTCATTAAAATCCCACACATTTACTGAAACCTAGGGTAAAAATGTATTTTACTGTTCGTTCATAATCATTAAATTAAGAAATTACTCAAGAACTGGCAATTATACTTAGCACTGGCTAAATGCACAAATCGTGCAAGCCACAAATAAAGAAGAATAAAAAAACTTTTCCTTTCTTTTTTATTCAAAATTGAACCTGTATATTCCAAATTCAAGACCATATAAAATGACATTTATATTAAGACTTTTGCTACAAATATTTTTATTTCTGCTATATAAAATAGGACTTAAGTCACCAAGATTACGTTATATATGTTACGGCTAAAGGTAGGTGTGAACATAAACTTAAGATTAGCCGGCTAAACCTAGGTTTATCTTCAAGGAGGTGTTAATGTTAGTTTATTTTATCTTTAGCCGGCATAACTAATCTAACCTAACCTATCCTAACATGATATCGAACTTTAGCTGCTTCTCGAAGATAAACCTAGGTTTAGCCGGCTAATCTTAAATTTATGTTCACACCTACCTTTAGCCGTAACATATACATTAATTAGATGTATTCAGTCCATGACTAGGGACAATTTTCTTGTGTAACCCATACATATGGGTTCTGCTTAAGTATGCCTATTGACCTAGAATCTTAATATCCGGTTACAAATAAATCTTTTAAGCTGACTTTTATTATATAGTTCCGTACTAACAACGGTAATTATTTGCGTAATGTAATTTTATTTCACTTCACACTGAAACGCGGCTTAATTACATTTCAGTAGGAAGATTATATTGATAACAAGTTTTATGTGTTCATTTTGAACATTAGCTTTAGTGATAGAGGGAAGATGACTACTTTTTTTAAAGTGACAATATATTGGTTTTAGTTTTCGTTTTAGAAATCAACTTAGTAAGGTACTTATTTTGCCGCTGCATTTAAAATAGATAGTATAAGATACCAATAGTAAAAAAATATATAATTATGAAGATTTATGTATATTACTATGTATATTGATTGGCAAAATATTGAAAGGTAATACTCATAAGTTATATAATAACAAAAAATAAAATTGGTATTTTATGTTTCATAGATAAGGAATGCAATTTTATAAAGCTTTTTCCTGTTATAAATATATAATATATATAAATTTCCTGTTATGAAAACACGTCATAATATATTATGAAATTTATAAATGGTGTTCATATCGATATCGTTAAAAATTTATATAGAAATGAAAGTTTTCAAAATACTTAAAACACTTCTTACTTATTGCTGATTACTTTCAGTACGATTTTGACGAGGTACTAGTGGTACCGTCTAGCGGTTAGTATCCCAAACTACGAATATAATCTGTAAAGGTTATCATTGAGCGTTTTCCATTTAGAAAAAAAAGTCGACACTGTGTTGCACTGTGTCAACTTTTTGTGTGTGTGTGTGTGTGTGTGCCCACTAAGTTGACATTAGGTTTTTGCAATAGTATGGTCGACACAGTGCAAAACAGTGTCGACAATTTTGGCTAAATGGAAAACGATCATTGACGATTATTAACTGCGTTTAAGATCTCATTCAGTTTGTTTGCAACTCACGCTTGCCCATTTCATAATCATCGCGTGGCGTAGATCACAATCTGTTTTACTTTTTTTGCCTGTGGGAGTTCAAATTTCACTAAGAACAATGAGATTTGCGCGTAACAGTCAGTGTGAACTTCGATATAATCTGTGATATTCATTATGTAATTATTATATGACCTCTACGGAGAGGGATAATTTACTGCTGCGAAATAAATATAAACTGTAACACTAATTTTTTTTTAATGTAAATGTCTTTATTTTTACTTATAACTTTATTGTGAATTACATATAAAATACGATTGATGAGTACAATATTGAACTAATTATATTTAAAGATAAAAAACTACGTATAATATAAAAATACTAGGTATTTTTCATATTACGTTATTCAATGGAACTGTGAAAATGACTATAAACTTCTCCTAGATATAAATACGTTTCTAGGATTACATTAGATTAGATAAAGTGACGCAACGAATATAATGTGTTATCTTATAAATGTATGGATATGTTCATTAATCCCTGAGAGAAAATATGTTACATTTTGTACTATTTGGATTTAGATATTCTTAGTTTGAAATGTTTTTAAGGATATTATTCATAATTTCAACCACATTACCAACCGGCTCGTTGGTCTAGGGGTATGATTTTCGCTTAGGGTGCGAGAGGTCCCGGGTTCAAATCCCGGACGAGCCCAACTCCTTTTTGGAACTTTTTGCTTATCTATTTAATAAACCAGCCCATTATATGCATTTTCGAACAATAAATTTACAAACATAAGTAAGTTTGTAATTTTTTGGTTATGGTATATGTTATGTAGGATATACTTACTATAATCTAAGATTTAACAATTATTTTGTTACTAAAAATCATGCAACAGAGTGCTTAGAAAACCGTTTTATAAGTTGTATCAATAATGCATATCAAGAATTATTAAAACATAAATTATACTAATAATTGTAATACAAAGCTGGGGTCAGCGACATCTAGTGTAAATAGCCTGAAACAAATTGACTGCATGACGTTCAAGTCTGCTATTTCCAGCCTGTGCTGCCACTTACGGTGTGCTATATATTTGGGTAACCATGTGTAAAATTAAAACAGAACCATAGCGTAAAGAAAGTATTGGCAGATAATAGTGTGTGTAATATTTAAGTCAATATTATTATAAAAGTCGATCCCCGTAGTATTGTGACTTATGTATCACGTTTAAACAGGTTTTTTGATAGAAAATTCTGGCAATTTTCACAAATATCATTTTATAATTTGAATTCAGATTGGTTGACATTTATTTAATTGACTTTAAGGTAAAAAGAAAACTTTTTTACGAGATAATGGAAAAATTTAATGTTACTTACGAGGTTATGAAAATTTAAAGCACCTTTTAATTTATTTTCTTATTTTTTAGGATCTTATTTAATTAGAAAAAAAATACTTAATATGTTTTGCATATTAGATATTAACATAATATCTACATAAATTTAATTAAATATATTACATAATATTCCACATAAATACGTTTCAAGGATACATTTTACTTAGCCTAAATTCTAGAGTCAATTTTAAAATGAAAATTATGATATTTTGTAGCCTTACAAAACAATTTTTTACAAGCAATAATTTTTAATAAACTAAGGTCACTTCTTTTGTTATTTTTACAATCGCCAGGAATATATTTAAATATATAAATTTAACCCCTTACAACAATGAAGCATGTCATTTGTATCTTTTTGTATCCTATTGTAATATAATAACTTATGACTTCGTAAACCCTTACTTGTTTAAATAAATATTAAACTTAAATATATTGTAATGTGATTGACCATACACTATTTGAGTTACCTAATCCACCCATCCGACTAATATTTACGAATTGGTGCCAAGAAAAAAAATGTCATCGTTAGATAGCTTTTTGATATTTGACTTGGTGATTTAGCAAAAAACTGTAATATCGAGGACGTAAGCACACTAATACATAATATCTTCCGATTTGAAAGTTTGATTAGCGATATTACAAAACTTGCCATGTGCGAATTTCATTTGTTTGTCTAATTCCGTATTTAATTTTTTTAAAGACTATAAAAATGCGTTATACGTATTTTTATTTTATTTATTTATTTATTTATTAAGAAACAAACGGTCGGTGATAACACAAATGATTATGAATAAATAAATATAAATAGACCAAAGTTCCATTAATTTACCACAAAAAATCAGTAACTGAATGCACAAAAATATTAGATTGAAAAATTTTGTCTAAGAATAAACTATTGAGTTAAGCCAACTGTAGAGACTTAAGTCTACAATAAATATAAAATAACTTGTATACACGAATGGAAGTTTATACTAATAATAATAATAAAATGAAAATAAAGAGATCTAAAAGATATGACCTGAGAACCTCCTCCCTTTTTGAAAGTCGGTTAGTTAAAGTGATTATATTAAACGGGTGTTGGTTCTAAATACATTTTTTAAAGATCGAATTGTACAACAAAATATATCCGTGTCCTTTAATAGTTCACATTTGTTAAACATTTTATAAGCGCGCTTTGTAAACATATTGGCGACATAATGAGTTCTACTATGTGTAATATAAAACAATGCTTTTTTACGACAATTTTATATAAATATTCCCGTTATCCACGCTTGTGTTATGAGTGGGTCCAAGTCCAAGTCCGCTTGGATTAAAGCTGATATCTCAACCGATGGCTACAACCGCATTGATCTCGGCATAAATTGTTATTTTAGAATACTACTAGCTGACCCGGTAACGCGTTGCTATGGTAACGTTAATTGATACAATGGAAAAAGAGCGGGAAAAAGAGCGGACAGACAAACACACAAACAACAAATTTGTGTTCTTAGATTATAGACTCGTTGACCCGGTAACGCGTTGCTATGGTAACGCGTTGATATGGTAACGTTAATTGATACAATGGAAAAAGAGCGGGGAAAAGAGCGGACAGACAAACAGGCAAACAACAAATTTGTGTTCTTAGATTATAGATTTTAAAAACTTTGTATTCATAGCAACATGGTCCTTTACAATGAAATTTCGTCAAAATCAATTATAATTAAAAAGTATACGTAATAATAATAAAAAACAAGGACAAGGGAATAGTCTGTAAGTTTAATAGACAGCGATTGTCTTAGAGACTTCATCTGATATTGAAATAATGGGTCAAATAATAGATCTAGTTATTGATTTTCAGTTTACTCATACCTATAACATACTACTCATCTAACATACTACTTATAGTGTGTGCGTATAACATACTCCAGGAGACTGTGTATAAGTAAAAAAATACAAACATACAGAGACATCTTTATAGTCCATTTAAATTTTTTACAAATCAAAAGGTTAGCAATCTTTTTCGTTCTCTTTAATGCAAGTTTTCCAAGATACCGTTATGAAATTAAGTTACCTAATGGTTCTACACAATAGTGGTTAGAAAAGATTAATTAATAACTAAGTGAATAGTTTTTTTGTAGAATTAATAATATATAATATACCTTTAGAACAATTTTGTATCTAAATGAATTTTACTTTTTTAACGCACCATAGAGACCTCTATGCTAAGCAGGTTTCTTCACCTTGGTATGCCTAGTTGAAAACATTATTAAAACTGACAAGTATTTTTATGAATACATACCTACTAATATTGGCCTAAACATACACATAGTGGACAAATAAACGTAGATGAAGTCTCTGTATCTATAATATTTTGTGATAGTAATTTTAAATCAGTTTTTTTTAATCTGTGTCTTTAAATTTTTTGTATTGCCCTTTTTCTATTTGAGGAAGATCTGTGTCGAAGCAGTGGTTATAAATTCGCTTATGCTGATGGTTCTCATTGCACAAGACAGGAGCATTTAAAAAGGTGGAATATTCAGTAGCTTAATGAGCAAATGTTGAACTCTACAGTTCAACAATCTATAAACACTTACAAACTTTTTAAAATTTGCAATAGGTTATAACGAATTATCCTTCGTTGTTCAACAAATCTGTGCTATCATAAAGAAGCAATATAAAATTAAATACAATTCATAGTATTACAAAATTTGAAATGTCTTTGTAGAAATACCTCAGAATTTTGATGTGGATTCCAAACTAAAGTTTCTATTGACTTTAGGAGTTGTAATTCATAATGACATGATAGCGTGTAATTTTTTCTTAAAAACATAAATCAATTGATGCAATCAACAAAATCCATATAATCAGGTATTAAAAAAATGAAACGCATATTTTAGTACAAAATCATATATTTTAATCTACTTAGTTAGTCAAGGCAAAATATTTATATAACCAAAAAAATACTGAGAACTATATACTAGACATGAAATAGTCATCAGGTGGACAGGGGTCATTAGTATCCACAGGTTTATATCTATAAATCTTACTTTTGGTTCCAATAATAATGTTATTCTTATTGTCGAACGCCATACCTGTTATTTTGAAGCCCAACTGACCAATTTTCACAGGCAAAATGCTTTTTGTAAACAATCTAAACAATGAACCTTTCACAGCCACAATAGCCTCATCATTATTGTTTAACTGTAGAATATATTTCAATTCTCTTGTAAAACCTTTATACTGTATCGGCTCATAGAAATCAACAGAGAAGAAGTACAATCTTCCATCAACATATTCATAAAACGCATTACCTTTACTATCCAATACGAAACTATATGCTTTTGGAATCTTATCATATCTTTTGATGGCAGCAGAGCCATTCATAAACCTGAAAATCTCATGATTTGTACCTGTAGCTATGTACATTTGACCGTCAGATTTGTCTATGAAAATACTTCGTATGTCATCGTCTCCGATGGGTCTTTCAGCTGTGATTTCTGTTCTTGAATAATCATATGTTATTAACCCTTGGTTGGTTCCAATGTAGATTGTGTTAGTAGCTGCATCAATGCCAACACATTGTCCAGCTATATCATCAGATACTGGCAGTTCTTTTATTCCTAGCGAACCATGTTTTAAAAGATGTATTCCTTTAGTGTAATTCCTTTTATGTAGTATAAAAAATATGTTCTCAGTTCGTGGGTCTATAACTATTCCCGTAGGATATCCGTCTATGGTGGCAATCAGTTGTCTTTTGTAATATTCGTTTCCTATTTTCGTTTTCTCACATTTCTCAGCTCTGCTTTGCTTTATGAATATGAAAAGAACTGGTATAATGGTGACAAACGTGCGTTTTAAATTCCACATTTTAAAACCATTTCTTGCTTCTGTTGTCTCTGGAAGTAAAAGTTTAGCGCGTAAGCTCTGTTAAGTTTTGTCTCACCAGAAATTTGATGTATCTTCACCAGAAAATTTTATAGTAACTTTCATAATTTACAATCCTATATGCAATAAACTTTCTTAAAGTATTTTTATGTAAAAATATTATTTTGCTTCATAATATACACTTTCTTTAAAAAATAAGTGACTTTTTAGTTTTAGAAGATTCTAATTCTACGGTTAACATAAAAAATAAAGTTATTAATGAGGAAGTTGTGTAAATCTATATACCTATTAATGAGGAATATAATTAAGTTCACTAAATATAAAAAAAGTACCTGATCTAATGCACCGGTTCTGAATCCAGCCGATCCAATATCTAGATTGCCGAAGATTGTTTCGAACGATTTCGATTTATAAAACATTACTGCTATTGTGTCATGTGACGATGGTTCTTTAAACAACGGGTCAGATTGTAAACATACTGTAAAGGAGAATCTTTTTTTTATATATTTTTTATGAATATGAGCCATAATGTAGCCAGAATAACCATTTATCCCTATGTTCGCCAAAATTGACTTTTACTGCTCTCATGCATTACGCAATTTAATATAATTTACATAATTAATTTATTAATTATTGCACACAAAATGGCACAGATGGTGCTCTTAATGCCATCGGGCATTCTGTTACTTAATCTGTTGTTATTTTGACAACCACGGTAGTGCCAGCGTTTAACTTAGATATTGTTATTTACGAATCACTTAAAGCAAACCAGTTATCAAACCCTCTCGCCAAAGGCTTACCTTTGAGTTCACTTTTACAAATTGATAGGATATTAGACAGTATAACTGTTTAATCATTAAAATAAAGACATGTAATATACTAGTCTAATGTTCTAATACGAATTATTCATTTAAAACTTATAGTTACGTTGAAATAACACTTTGAAACATTGCTATGATATTATTTATAATTGTAAACTAATAAATACAATTGAGCGAAATAATTTTAAACTGAAAAAAATGTTGGTATTAAAATCTATTTGATTTATTTTCTGACAGTTCGTAGCGAGCGAAATAATTGTAAACAAAACAAAGTTGGTATTAAAATCTATTTGATTTATTTTCTGACAGTTCGTAGTGATATACATTGAACATTTTTGTTACAATGAATCGATTTTAAGAGGTCTCTTATTGAGTTAGAGATTTGTAAATACACTGGTACTTTTACGTTTCATGAAAGAAGAATAAATATTGTACAGTTTGCAGAACACCCTGTGGGTGAAGATTTAGAAAGGATAGAAATACTAATGATGTAATTTGTGTAACTTGAACATCCGCTTTTGTTCTAAACATTAGTAAGTCTATTATGAAAAATAGACAACGATACTCCAGCACTATACTGATCTGTCGACTGTCGTGTTAGAATTATTTGCAAGTGTAAGAATTGGTATGTATAAATAATTAATTTTATAATATTTATAGATAATTCTATCATCCTTGATAAATGAAATTACTGATAATAAATAATGTTAATGAATGATATAATTCCTTCTCCTGACTTAACTCTTGAATATGATTTTTTGTGTGACAATTTATTTGGATATAATATAAAAATATAGCTGTTAATGTTTAAATAACAAAAATTAATGATACAATGTTGTTTATTTTTTAAAAATATGATCTAAAACAAATTAGTTTTCTGCTTCAAACTGGAAGGAGTTTTAAAGTAAAACATGTCAAGATAAATATTGTCTCACTAATAAAATCGTAATTGTTTATCTTAATTAACTAGTGGGGATGAACTTATTTTTTATCTATATTTTAAACCTTATCTATACGTGTTCCTAATTTTGGTAATATTTAAATATATTGATTTTGTAATTGATTGTTATTCTCGTAGAGTTTATTATCACCAATTTCCACCTCAATGGAGAGGAAAATAAAAAAAGATAACTAAAAATATTTTTTATTTTAAGACTAAAATCTCAGTAAAATCTTATTCGCATTCATCTGCACTGTATTTATAAATGACACTATTGGTAGCCAAAAATATGTCATCCTCATCGAACGCTATACCAGACGGCACAAAATCCAAGTTCATTAACTTCTTCGGTATAAGACTGTCAGGTTTGAGGGAATATAAACCATCGTTGGCAGCTAAGATCACACTATTGTTGTTATCAACAGCCATTGCTCTAGCAGAATTCCTACCAATACCGACAAATTCAATTGGTTCATGAAAATCTTTCAACAAAACTTTAACGTATTTCGTGTTACATTCATAATAAATATTGTCTTGTGCGTCGACTGCAAGAATGAAGGCACAAGGTATATCATCAATCTTTTTCTTTTCGTTTTTCTTCAAGTTAATAGTGTACACTGCGTTTTCTGGATATAAAACAGCATACAATTCGTCATTATGTTGTGGTTTGAACAATAAAACGATGTCTTCGTCTTTGAAGCTCACGAAATTAGCTCTGTCTGTTTGGTTAAGCACATTTAATCCGTCGTCACTAGCTATGTATACTTTATTGTTCTTAGCATCAATAGCTGCAGCTTGACCGTTTATGTTTTCAATTTTGATCGGCATACCGTTTCTGAGGACATACTGATCCATTTTTGTCTGTTCATCATCATTATGTAGGGAATCTACGTCTATTAGTGTGAAAAAAAGGTCTCTGGTGTTAGGGTTTACTGCTAAATTGGTGGGAAGACCTTTTATTGTTAGTATGGCAATCCTTTCGTAACGTTGGTTATCGTAAGTGTAAGGGCAAGGCTCAGATGCCACTGTCGCTATGATCAATAGCAGATATTTTAGCATTTTGGACTTCTGAAAGCGAAAAAGTTAAACAATGTAATATTTACAATGAATGACAACTTAAGCTGAAATACATTTGATCTTTCATGAGCTGTTCATACAGCTCGCACAAAATTTAGATGTATTAACATAATATTGATTTAGGTTAACTTTAATGAAAATTTTACTGTATCTTTTAAAGCAACTCGCTCAAATTGTCGCAACTTATTATTAATAATAAAGTAAGGCTTGTGTTATGGATACTAGGATAACGGATAGACGTACATATATCGTACATAGATATGTAAGATTTATAAAAATATATATAAAAACTCATGATTCCGGTACAAATCATCACCACACAAACATCTGTCTCTTCCGGAACTCGAACCCGGAAAGGCCCGTTGCGAAAGGCAGGATCGCTTACATTGCACCAAACGGTCGTTAGTTGATGGATTTACACTTCTCAAACTAAATTTAAACATAATATCAAACAATATTTCAACTTTTAAATAACTTTCGTTATTTTTTTTTATTTTCGAGCATTTTTTTTCAGTTTATCATCGGTGACAATTTTAAATGCAATTGATCACAGTTGAATAAAGATAAACTAAGAAGAAGTGAGAATTACCAGTGTTTAATTATATAATGGACTCATGAAAAGGTTAACTTATCATAGGTTACCATGACCTTTCTGATAAAGCTGTTTATATGTGTAGAAGTAAGAACAAAACAACAAAAATGTAAAGATTTTATAATGCAAATCAATATTTAATAAATTAATTATAATAAGAAGAGTCGAATATTAAACCATTTTTATTATCCAAATGATATACTTAAATAATTTATTTACTTTTTAAATAAAAAACTTACATTTGTATAAGCTGTAAAGCGGCTTCCACAAAACTAGGCCCCGAACTGAATATATATTAATTCTCCCACACAAATTATAAGATCACTTGATCTATTTTATTAACTTTATCATTGGTTCAACGCACTTCTATCAATTTGGGACAGTAATTATAATAATAACTCATAATGCTTTAATCATATAGTCGATTATTTTTTATAAATAATAAATCGTTTGGACATGAAAGTCTGTATGTTCGTCTGCTTGTTTCGTAATGGGCGGTTTACACTCTATTGGGTTGTATATATGTGGTTCTAAAGGAAGGAAGGAAATACTGGGAGTGTGTCCATTGCGCATTACAATTATATCATAATCTCTTCGGCCTCTCAGAAATACACATTTATATTTAATCCAACTATGTAAATAACGTTTTTTTTAAATCCTTTGATTTTCTTGTAAAGGACAACATTTACCAGATATTGTTTATAGGTTTAATAGATTAGAATTAGGCAATTATAATTAGCTTCATTCTTTCTTATAATTAAATTCAAATTACTTTTAAACATTGTTTGAGATGGTTATAAGAAGATAAAATTGTTCATTGTTTTTCTTAGTATTTTGTTTAATAATTTAATAAAAAGAAATTCATTTTATCGTAGAAATATTTCTATAAGAAAAAAATAAACACAGTTATTAAATTATGGAATTCGGTGTTTGGTATTGTCTTTTCATAATTCTAGATCAATCATATGATTGATACGCTATTTTCTATATTTACTGTATACGTTATAGAAAAGTCACGTCACGTCAATTATTGTGAATGTTGGGGTTATAACTAGTATTTTACTATCACCAAAATGTGATTCCATTTAAATTCCATGTCACTAAATAAATTAAATCGTCTAACTTCATCAAGTTATAATTATAATAGTCAATAAAATGTTAAACAGAACAAACAAAATATATTTGATACTACATCGACAGTCAATGCGAGACTTTCTAACGGATGGTATAATGAAAACAGTTCATACTTTCATGCTTAAATGATTTTCCAGACAGAATCGCGTGCGGGAACTATTTCACTGAAACAAAACCGATCCTAAGTGAATCTATCATTTTTAGAACATTTCCCTCATTGGATAAACCATAATTTAATTTTTTAGAACTGCTATCTATTAATAAATTATACATGTATTTAATAAAATACTAACTGACCCGGCCACGTGTTGCTGTGTTATATTAGGAACGTGCCCGTTCCCAACGGAACGGAACCATTACCTTATTCACCCTGTGATTACAGATCCTGTAAGGAGACGAAACGTCAGGGTAATTAAAAAATAACAATTAACGTGTCGTAAATAGTTTTATTAAAGTTATCACGTTTATATCTTCATTATCATTTTTTAAGGTAAAACTTAAAAATCGAACGGATAGCTTGTGATACCGACATCCAAGCAACTGTTTTGTTTGTAACTTGTTTTAACTTTGATTTACTTTTAATGCTTTTGTTTTATTTTTATAAATTTTCTGTTTCTCCGACTTACCCGGGCTCAACACTTATTTTTATATAACGTAATGTAATACGAGTAATATATTGTCTATGTCATTTTGAAATAATGCAAATTTTAATGTGGAAGAAATATATTCATTATTTCCGGAGATTATCATCCACATGTAAACCACTAAACATAATCTGCTTGTATTCTTAGGAATAATATGGGTATGGATAGTGTATTTACCAAAGCAATTTTTGTTATAGGTATCGATAATGATTCAGACAACACTGATTCTTTTGCTGGTGACAGCCACATACTGCCGCTATATAATATCGAAGAAAAACAACACCATGTTCAAAAACGACCAGATAATTTTCGCTTCAGATTTCAACATAACAAAACTCTTAGTACCAGCCGATGGGAATAAATATATACACTCAGATTCATCTGATATACCGTCTATATTCTTCACCATATCAGATGCGAAGCTCGAAGGAGGAAGTTGTATTTACGTCCTTGAAGGATTTGCCGCTTATGAAATTTTGGAAGGAGGTCGCGACGCCACTGCAGACTATAGCAATGACAACACTATATTTTTCGGTGCCAAAGACGGAGTCTACAAATACTACCCTGATTCGCTTTCGGCAAAAAAGTACGGGCCTTTCCGCGATGATATAATACAGATTCAAAAAGCGAATGGCGTAGATACCATCTACATTCTAAATACTGAACATAGAATGTATAAAATCGATAAGAACGGCACTGTTAGAACAAGGATAAACAGTGTTCCATGCGCTTTAGAATTTGTTTTAGATACTAGCAATAACATTTATTTCTTAGCTTGTGATGATCGTATGCCTCACATAGTGAAGTTTGATGGGAGTCTTCTATCAATCACAGCTAGTGTAGTTGAAGATTTTAGAGAAGTTAAATTGGTAAGGCCAGCTTTTATAATGGACAATTGTATACCCTTCTTCGGCGATGGCTATTTATATATACTTTTTTCGAACGGTACGAGCGAAAAAAAAGATTTTTACCTTGAAGAGAAACCATCAGCTTATAGTGTTGATGCGGCTTTGTATCTAGTAGCTGCCCTGGATGGGAAAATATACGAGTTTAATGTGATGGAAGTGCTTTTAAGGTCAATGTTCGGTTTATCTACGGAGTGGCCTAGAGATGTCACAAAGATTGTAATGTCTATCATAGATTCTGCAAAAGAGAACATTAGTGGATATTACAAAGGGTGGACAACGAATGTAATATAGTTTTCATCAAATGATATGTATGTATATTTTCTGCAGTAATTGTTATTAGTAATGAAGGCATACAAAAGTTGCATGTTACTAATAGAATAGTATCTCGTTGTTTTGATTTACATCTTAGTCATGATCATGCATAATAATATGTTACCATTTTTCTAGATGTTAAGAAATATACTCATGTTGTTATTAATTTTATTATAATCTTTCATATATGCTATCTTGAGTTGTCTCTTTATATTTTTGATCATTAATTTAATGTGTATGTAATGATATAGGGTTATTTTTGTTAGAGACTTAAAGATGGTAATAGAACATTACAGCATGGGTCAAAAAAGAATGTTTGATATCGATTTTAAGTTTGAAACAGGGTTTAAACTAGTGAAACAAATAAAACTTTTAGATTAACAGTAACATTTATTCAACCATCAATTCGTAAAGCTAAGCCCGGAACTCTTGTCTTGATCTTGTAGCAATAGACTGGATATGTTCAATATTATTATTAAAGAAAGTTTTAAGACTTTCAAGAAATTCACTCAAGATGAGAGCCAAGATATTATATTCATAAATTTGTTTGTTGTAAGCATAATATTGAATGAGTGCAGCTTCCATAGAGTAAGCTGTAGGATGAACGTTAAGAATAATGTCTGTAAATTGACTAGTGCCATTAGGAAATGCAGTAAAAGCTTTCTTTCCTACGATTACTGGAACACCTTCTTCCAAAACAAACGGTGGCCTTACCAACTGTACATAATTAGGATTGTGTGGAAGACCCTTAATCTTCTTTACTTCATCATCTGTGTATACGTATACTTGGTTATCTGTGTCAACGTAATAAATATTGTTAACAAAATCTAAAGCTATTTGCTTTGCATTTTGAATTTTACTCAGTTCCTTTTCTTGTGTGCCTTCTTCTGTTACCTTATAAACTACGTTGTTGCTTGTGAGAATATATATCGTATCTGTACCATTTTCGACTTCAATGCCGATGATGTCTTTATTGATGGTTCCATACTTTTCAGCGCTATTATTTTTAACATTGAATACGTAAATGCCATCTGATGCACCGAAAAATACTTTTTTGCTATCATCACCTGGCGCAGCGGCGTCCCTTCCGTTTTCAAGAAGTTTAGTCGCTTGTTTGTCTTTTAGAACAGAAAGACCTTTGTAAACAGTTTTACCCTCGCTATCTTTTTCACCTTCAACGAAAAACAAGTAAACGGAATCCGACTCAGAATCGTCGTCTTCGTCGAAGTTTAGGGCATTGAGGGGAGTTAGTAATTTGATTATATCATTTTGAGCTGTGTAGATGGATAGAGAACTATCAAAGAATGCTTCAGTGATGTATAGGACATCAGAATCTCTGGTAGTTGGACTGGAGCAAGCCAAGCCCGTAAGCAGTAGTACCACGAAGGTAATCAATGTGTTCATTCTGAAAAAATAAGAACAAAATCAAATTAGCCTTTAATCACATTACTTTACGATTGGTTTTATGTTTTGATCAAGGATTGAGATCAGGTAATAAAAAACACCTAACATTATTAAGTTACGTGTTAGCTAACGTGACATTTCGTTTTAATTCTTTTCAAGATCCGTGTTGATATACGTACTGTAAGAAGTGTGCCATATCAAAGAATTATTGAAATATTGTGAATTCTGAGACCGCAAAAAGTGTTTAGTTATATTGCTAATATAATAAACAAATAATAGTTAGATATAATCATCATGCGTTAAATATCACACTGAAAATATATTATATTATTAGAATTAAGTACCTATCTTAAATCAAGGAAAAATTTACCTAGAAGTGTGTTTTCATTGTGAGAGTTGGTGGTTCGTTATTACATTACCATATTCTATTTTCGGATATTCCTTGAATTAAGTATATTTTGGTGTTTTTGTAGGTTCTGCATCTATGCAGTATATCTTCTGTATTTAATTATGTTAACGTAAGTCAACAAATGGATATTTGATGGCTTACGTATTTTCTTCAAATATAAAAGTTGCTAAACAAGAAAGTAATTAATCCGATTATATTTAACATCATAAAATCGAAGATATTTAAAAATTAAATATGTTCCTCATATACGCACATATGTATATGAGGTACATATTTACTTTTTACTAATTACAAATACATTTACGTCATATACCTAATTATAAAATGAACATAGTAGGTACAGCAGTGTCGCCTGTTTAGTTGCGTACGCGCAAACTAAATTATTTTTTAACATTGTGAATTTTTGCCTAAATGCTAATTTGGGTTACTTCTTCCACCCTCTATGATAATACAGGATAGTGGGATGGCGTACCAATATATTCTGCGATATAATAAATTTAATAAATAAAGTCAAACCTAAATCAAACGCAATAGCGTTGTTATTTCCTACCTCTCTCCTATCAAACTCTGTCGTGCCCAACATGGCCCATAATTGATTCATAATATTTTTATGTAATATCTTTAAGTAACATTATGTAGTGCAATAAAGAGTTTAATTGAATTGGATTAAATCTATCGACATTTCCACATTTAAATTAACCGTAAAATCAATTATTAGTGCCCGTGCTAAGCGATACTTTGTGCTGATAATAATAATATCTCTTACATTCACACTAAGTACCCTAGCTCAAAGGTACCTCTGTAAAGCTTGGGTTATGGAAACTAGGATAACGGATAGACATACATATATGATACATAAATAAGTAATATTATTAGAAATATATATATGTATATAAACACCAATGCCTCAGGTACAAATGCTCGTATTCATCACACAAACCTTCTGGGACTCGAACCCTTTTGAAAGGCAGGATTGCTACCGTTGCACCAAAAGGTAGATATCAATAAAGATATTATAATATCTTAATAAAGAAAAAAGTTTTACACTTTAGGTTTTATAAGTTGGTTTTTACGTGAAGGATAATGAAATATTTAAAAAAATATTTGTCTATTTGATAGGTGTATAATTCCAGTCATATGCTGGCTATATGTTTAATCTGGGCTAAGTCTGGCAGGCCGCCAAAAGGAAATAAATACCAAATCCCTCGATTGCATTCCATGGCAACATATATTTTATAAATCACTATTTTATAACTAACACATACTTAAAAAATATAGCAAATAACAACACTGATATCCAGGTTCATGTCAAATGTCGACGATATTAGGAAAGTCAGATAAAGATGTTCTTGTAAACATTTTCTTTATATGCAGTTAAAATACAAGTAATAATCTATATGAAATGAAATATTTGTTTTAATAAAGAAAACTGGCTACCTAAACTTAAAAAGTCTAGGAAACAGTTTTTTTATTGTTTGGATAATGATTATTGATATTATTAATATTTACAAGTTACTATACAATTACCGGATGAAAACTGTTTAAATAGGGCCGTGAAATTTGATGAGGGTAAACAGCACAAGCAAAGACAAAAATCTGATATAGAATAATGTAGTCCGCCATTGTCTTTTTTATAAGGACAGAGAAAAGAGTTTTTCCAAGTTTGTTTATTGGTGACGTTGTGTTCGGAATGTACATTATTTTATATAAAATGTATTATTGGAGCGGAGCGAGCGAAGCTCCCATGGATCAGCTTCAATGGCGCAATGTCTGTTACGCCATAACTTACCGAGTTCTTAACCGATTTTAATGTTTTTTGTGTGGAATCGAATCATCAGGTTTAGGACCAGATTATGACGGAGCCCTAATTTTGAAATTCGCAAAAATTCCCATCGAAACAAAAATAAAACCTTTTTTTTTGTATTTTGCTCCGCTCCAATATATGGTGCTAGCGTAGCTTTATGCTTAGCGACTGCATCGCCTAGTATTGAATCTAGATGTTCCGACACTATTTCGTGAGTCTTGTTTACAGGATAATTGAGGCTATTCTCGTGAGAATAGAGCCGTGAAGGGTAAGGGTCTACAGCACAAGCAAGCAGAATAAATCAGATATCGAATAATTATGTCAGTCATGTCTGTATTCTGTCTGTAGAGAGAGAGCGAGAGAGAGGATTTTCCGTGTTGGTTAATTGGTAAGGGTTTTTTAAAAACCATTGAATCTATTATAAAGCGTTTTCACGTTTTACTTACATACCTACAAATAGGGTTGACATTACCGTATTATTAAAAACAAAACAAACTATTAACAAACATATTTTGGTTGTAGTGTTTTGTTTTCTTCTTTCAAACTCAAATCGTAATTGGAATGGAATTGTCAAAATAGTTTTTTACTATCGTTACTACGTTTTACGCTTATTTTTTATGAATAATAAGGTAAGTATATATTATGTACTAAGTTATTGTACGAATGCAAAGAGAACGTTGAAATCAAGTGAGGCGTATAGTTTCAAACTCCGCAAAGTCCATTTTTTTCGTGTGGTAACATTTTTATTACAATGGCAAGAGAGACGAGGAGGAGACCACAAATCTCATAAATATATTGACAAAAAAGCAGCTGTAACAGAATTTATAAAACAATTAAAGTGTTCGGAGTCGCATTACTGCCGAGGTAGTACTTGTGCAAGACTTTACTTACCAGCGGAATTATCGATAAATAAGCTTTACAAAATATACGACAACGAGGCCCCACAAAATTTAAAAGTTAAAAAAAGTTATTTCAGGAATGTATTTAACACTTCATTCAACTTGGGATTCGGTTCACCCCGCACTGACGTATGCTCTGTCTGTTTACAACTTAGGGAAAAAATTAAGATAGCAAAAGACGACGAAATAAAAAAAAAATTGATGATACAATTAAGGGTACACAAAAAACGCGCACAAGCCTTTTTTAATTATTTGAAAGATGATTCTCCGAATGTTTATATATTTTCATATGACTGTCAAAAAAACTTGCCTCTTCCCAAGATTCCCGATCAAAGCACTTATTATTCAAGACAGTTTTATCTTTATAACTTTACATTAGTTTCGGGCTCATCAAAATCGCCGTTAAATAAAAATAATACTTTTGCATACGTTTGGACTGAAGACCAATTTTCGAAGGACCCCAACTTAATAGCCTCTGCAGTCTACCATCGATTAGATACAACTCAATTTCCTACCCAAATTGATACAGTTCGATTAATGGCTGATGGATGCGCCGGTCAAAACAAAAATACTCCTGTTATAGCCATGTGCCAAAAATGGCTGTCAGAAGCTCCAGAGCACATCAAAAAGGTAGAGGTCATATTCCCAGTCGTCGGTCACTCTTTTCTCCCAGCGGATAGAGTATTTGGACGCATTGAAAAAGAATTTCGAAAACGAGACACAATTCTGGAGCCGAATGATTACACGAACATCATAAAAGAATATTCCACTGTCATTTCAGTAGGACAAGAGTGTCCGATCAATGATTGGAAAGAAGCTGCGAAAAACGTTTTAAAGACCGTTGGCGCTTGGCATGTGCCTTTTAAGAAGTGTAAACGTTTTATTTTAAAGCGTTCCAAACAAAGATTTGGCAATGTTTTTTTAAAAGGAGAAGTACATTATATGGCGAACATGGGAGTTTATAGAAGTGTCTGTAAAAAAGGAAAAATTATAAATATGATTAGTCCGAAAGATATTTCATCGGGATTAGTTACCCTCAAGCATACAAAAATAAAGGACGTCAACAAATTGCTGACCACGCATTTCGACAAAGATTGGAGAAGTTACAATGTATTGTCTTTTTATGATAAATTAATACCGAATACGATTCAAGAGGAAAACGAAAAAGAAAATAATAGTGCTAATATAGAGGAAGAGGAGGAATCTCTATATTGTGAAAAACAAGAAAATACAGATGACTTAATGATATAGATTTTTTAGATTTTCTTTGCACTTCTTAATACTGAAAACTGTTTTATTCTTTCTTTTGACTTACCTAATTGTTTGCATTTAGGTCCTTAAGTGCAATTCTGTTGTTTTTTTTATAATAAACATTTCATAATATTACATACTTTTGTCTTTTTTATTTACCAGCCTTGTCTGTAATTAACGTTATTATTTTTTCAATTAGAATAAAGTATCTTCTTTGTTTGAGTTGAGTATAACATAAAAATTGGCATATCAAAAACAGCAAAGTCCATAAATGACAAATTCAAAATCCGCTAAGTCCCTGCTTCAGTTTCAATTTCTGCAAAGTCCAACATATGTTCATCTTTTACATTTACGTGGGGCATAATGTAGTTGTAAAGTATGATTTAATTGAATTTAAAGTATCTATTACTTATTATAACCAACAAATAAAATATGTAGAATATTTTTTTAAATAGATACCAACAAAAGTTATCTCTTGAAATTTTAAGGGAACCGGACTTTGCAGAGTTTGAAACTATACGCCTCAAGTACTCGAATGACATATTTTTGTCATTTAATAAAATATCTTTAATTATAGTTAAATATAAACCTTATCACCAATGCATAAGGTTTATTTTAATGTATATTTATAAAAGAAATTTGGACCTACATTTTAACATTATGATAAAAATCATTTTATTTTAATATGCTGTCGACCGATAAATTAAGCTTATTTATTTTTCTTCCAAGTAAAGATTTAAGATTTTGTAACGTCAAGATTATAACAGTTTACAAAGGTTATCATTTCCCGAACGATATCAACATCATTAACTCGGGATATTTTAATAAGTGAATCAATTTAATTATAATAGTTAATATGTTGGATTCAGTGAAACACAACACGGAAAATAACTAACATAATAGCATACCACGGAATCAATCAATCCTGTATCAACATCACATTTTTTGTTCCTATTAATAAGCTATACTCTTTATTTAAGGATGAAAAACACCGTAGTGAGAATATGCAATAACCCACCACATGGACCTAATCTGGATTCGTGGCCGTTCATTACTGCAGTTGAAGCCAGAGGCCCTACCATCACGTCTTATAGCGATTCAAGTTTAGCTGTTAAAAAGAGACGCCACTATAGACCGCGTATAGCGATGTCTCACTTTGACAATCGAACTTGAATCGCGGATGATGGTAGGACCTCTGAGCAAACAGCTTGAAAGCGGCAGAGGTATATACCCAGGAAAACCTTTGGGATTTACCCATGTTTTAACGGGGTTCCATGGATCCGTTGTGACAATTATAACTAGGAGTCCTTCGCAGGTGATTCTTTAGTCCTTTCTCCAGCGGGGAATGTCCAGGTCCATGTTGGGCTCACATCGTCCTACCGTCAGTCTCGAATTCGAAATTATCTTTCTTTATTCATCAAGCTGTCTTTCTAGAGGTAGTAGGGGTGGAATTTGCCCTGCTTCTAAGTGGAGTTAAGGAGGGATTAGGTGCGCGTAGCACTCCCTTTTTGCTCCAGTTCTGCTACTCCAAATAGGGAACGAGTCGTAACCTCCTATCATTTGCTTCGACGGCTTTCATTCAAGAAAGAAAACCGCATCCAACTTTCTTAGCCTTCCCAGGAGGTCACCACGGTGGTCACCACGCTAAAGACAGCCTTCAGTAAATGCCTACTAAACGGGTTTTTCTTTCCCATAAATACATAACGTGTACCAATTTAAATAGTATTATTTTTTACTACATATGTCTGAGTATTCTTTATTATTAACGCCATGGGCATCCAATCCGTATTTTTGCCAGTTATAAAGCAAGACATGGTGCTGTTTGAAGTAGGCTTATGCCACTGTGAATATATTTAATAAATATTTACTTTACCCATGCTCAACCCCTGCAGCGGGTGTCGTAAGGCTGATGCGATGATTTAAAGTAAAAACACTTAACACACTTTATATCATTATTAAAATTAAAAATTTCCACTATCTTTTTATATTTAACTATTTCTTATGCCACTGCAATAAAAAATAAACTTTGATGCCTTATTTATAAAGTTTTTATCTTAATGTACATTATACATAAAATATAATAAACTTATATAAAATATACGCTTTCGAAAAAAGTTAGAATTAACTTTTTTAAATAAAATAGTTGTCTGGCAGTTATTATACTATAAGAATAGAGAAAATGTATGCAATTTATTTTAATGTTAACTTTAAACTTACCTCTTCGAGTTAAATCACCAGAATGATAAGTATTGTGTAAATAAACACAATTTTATATGCTTGGACAAAGAAAGATAACCACGGCTATTAAACGTGTCAAGGGATGTCGAAATACAAATGGAACTTTCTATAGGAATATAGACCGTATGCCAACGAAATAAGATAGATTTAATTATACTTTTGTCATTCAAAATTGTCATTTTGTAGGTGAGAATACTGTATCAATTCCTGACCCGGCGGGTCTATTTCTACCAAGAGAATGATGCTTGTAAACAAAATATAAACATATTTTATTGGTTTTCTACAAAGTTTAGTGATTTTTAACAATAAATGTAATCAATACACAATAACTAAACCTATAACCCTCTCATTACGCGTGTTGATAAAATACTGTCACTCGCATATTTTTATATTTTTAGTGCTAATTAAAACGTTAATTCTCATTTTAATTATGAGCACCATGCGATCTCCACCGCGTAGTGTAATCAGTGGGTCCCATCCGAATTTATAACAACTGAGAGACTCTGATTTACCTAATCAAATAATATTAAGGAAACGTAAAAACGTTGAAAAAACTACCTTTTTAGAAAAGGAATTAAATGACTCAAAAAGCTTGACATTATCGATGATGGAACAACAACGTTTTACGGACCAGCAAGGACGTATTAATAACTTGGAGGTATCCGGAGTTCCACAGTTAAAAGGCGAAAATCTTTACAGCGTCGTTAGCAATATTGCCACCAGGATCGGTTTTTCGCTTCTACCTACTGACATTGACTATATTCACAGAGTGAGACGTTATACGAATAATAGCATTCAGGGTCAAGGTTTTGTTGGTGCCACCTCTGCAGTGAACCTAGTACCAAATATCATAATAAAGTTCACACAGCGTAAGAGAAAAAATGAGTTCCTTACAGCCATGCGCGTTCGGCGACGCTTGACAACAGCGGATATTAATATCGACGGTGCGGCAAAATCGATATTTATCAACGACCACCTTACGCCACACAATAAGATGCTATATAAACAAGCTCGGAAACAAGGCAAGGATTTAAATTACCAATACATATGCCTTAATGATTGCAAGATTTTTCTCCGTAAGAATGACTCATCGAAGGCAATCCTTATATCTAATGAAAATGATTTGCATAAAATAAAGTGACTGTCACTGGTGTTGCATTGTTTTGTTCCGTATAAGTGCGTTATTAAAACTGTATTATATATGTTCTGTACAACTTTAACTAATAAGGGAATATGTAAAAAAACTTTTTCTAAAATTACACATCGATACCAATATGATTTTATAAATTATATGAAAGGTTTATACTATGTTTGTATTACTGATGTTAATAGGGCATCGGCAAAAATAACAAAAAATAAAATCTGGTGGTACAAATTACTTTTTTCATTTAATATCATTATACTAATTTATTTTTGCATAAAATGACTTCCCCAAATATACTATCAATTTATTACCAGAATGTGAGGGGCCTGCGTACTAAATCTCACGATTTTTTAAGTAGTGTTTTAAATAATAATTATGACATCATCTGCATCACAGAAACGTGGCTGAGTGATTCTTTTTATGATGCTGAATATTTTGATAGCCGTTATGAAGTTTATAGATGTGATCGTAACGAGGCTGCCAGCGGGTGCACTCGCGGAGGAGGGGTTGCGGTGGCCGTGCGCCGGGAGTCGCAATCCCGACTCCAAGTCAATGTTTCTACACATCGCTTGTACTTATATACCACATGGTTCTAGACATGAGATGTTACTTCAATCGTATTACGACCGCACAGTACAAATTATTTATTCCCAGCCTAACGACTGCTTTCTTATTCTTGGCGACTTCAACGTAACAAACGCAGTCTGGTCGACTGATGACGAAGGTTTTGGTATGAAGATATGCGCTAGTAATGATAATTTGGTGTCCATGACGTCAGATTTTCTAAGTCTTTCATTGCTGCAGCAATATAATCAGCTAAGTAATATTAATAATCGCCTGCTCGATCTTGCACTGTGTATAGAGCCATGTCGCGTTACTACTCCAAATGCACCATTAGTGAGCGAAGATCCCCATCATAAAGCATTAGACGTGAGTCTATCAACTAACCTTCCTCTTTCATTAAAATGTAACAGCGTATTAAAAAGGAATTATTTTAGAGCAGATTACGAAATGATTAAACGCAACTTAGATTCTATCAATTGGGATGTCACCTTTTCAAATACTAACGATGTTAATTCTATGTTGACCATATTCTATGATATTCTAAATGATATTATAAATGCTTATGTACCTGTTCGTAAATTAATTAATACACAAAAGTTTCCACCGTGGTATACACACTCTCTAATAAAATTAAGTAACGAAAAAAGAAAATATCATAGAAAGTGGAAAGCATATGGTAGTCAAAAAGATTATTATATATTTTCTCTACTCAGATCTCGACTACGCAAATTAGAGTCTAGTACATATAGAAACCATATAGCTTTTTGTGAACAAAAAATCAAAGATAATTCTAAATTTTTCTATACGTATGTTAAATCTAAAAAGGTGACTGGTAGTATTCCACAGCAATTAACTTATAATGATATTATACTCTCAAACGGCGCTGATATATGTCAGGCCTCTGATGATTACTTTCACTCAGTCTTTATAGCACCCACCAAGGGTAGCATTCAATTTGGCTCTTCTCCGTCACATAATACACTTGTAGAGCTTAGCGATATACAATTAAATGAAAAAGAAATATTGGAACATTTAAAACATCTAAACGTCCATAAAGGAGCTGGCTCTGATGATATACATCCTTTTTTTGTATCAAATTGTGCGCATCAGTTAATGAAACCTTTATATATTATTTATCGAAAGTCCCTTAGTTCTGGTGTGTTTCCCACTCTTTGGAAGCAAGTTCTTGTAACGCCTATTCCAAAAAATCACAAGAGAGATCAAATTACACAGTATCGCCCTATCTCTAAGTTGTGTATATTTGGAAAACTTTTGGAGAAACTAGTGACATTGCGTATTTCGTACCTAATTCGTCATCACTTGTCTGAGTTTCAGCATGGTTTCTATAAGTCTCGCAGTGTTGACACTAATATGGTCACATTCACAAATTTTGTATTGCAGGCAATGGAACAAGGCAAACAAGTAGATGCTGTGTATACCGATTTTTCCAAAGCCTTCGATAAAATTTCGCATGACTTACTTTTAGAGAAGCTCTGGAGGTTCGGTGTGCACGGTAACTTGCTGAGATGGATAGAATCTTACATTCGTAATCGTTGCCAGGCTGTTTGTTTAAAGGGTTACTGCTCCACATTTCTTCCAATACCATCTGGAGTTCCACAGGGCTCTCATCTCGGGCCAATCCTATTCTCAATCTACATCAATGACATTAGTACAGCCCTCTGCTATAGCAGTCACCTTCAATATGCAGATGATACGAAAATTTACAGGGTTATTGATAGTGTGGATGATTGTCAAAAGTTACAGGATGAATTAAAATCTCTTGAGATATATTGCAGCAATAATCAGCTAATCCTTAATATAGACAAGTGTCACGTAATAACATATACGAGAAAACATACACCAATTTATCAAAAATCCAAAATTAATGGTATGACATTAAAACGAGTGAATGTTATCAGAGATTTGGGAATATTGATGGACAGTAAACTGTCTTTTAGTGCTCATTTCGAATTTATAGTAAAAAAAGCTTTTCGTACTTTGGGTTTTATACAAAGGGTATCAAAACCGTTTAATAATATATTTACCATAAAAGTTCTTTTCTTTAGTTTTGTTCGTTCTATTTTGGATTTTGGTAGCGTTGTTTGGAACCCTATTTACAAGAAAGATATAGCCCGTATAGAAAAAGTGCAAAAAATTTTTATTAAATTAGTCAATTTTCGTAGTTATGAACCCAATGTTGAATATATTGCATCGTTAAAAAAACATAATTTATTATCTCTTGAAAACCGTAGGATGATGTGCGATCTTGTTTTTCTCTTTAAATTATTAAATAATAAGATAGTTTGTCCAGTTCTTCTATCACAGATCAACCTTATAGTCAAGGCACGACTACCCGCACGCTCCTCACGCCCCATCAAAATATTTGTACCACCACAATATCGCAAGAATTACACTCGCAATAGCTATTTTGCTCGCTGTCTGAGGAATTATAACGAACAATTCTACAAATTAGACCTGTTTTGTAACACATTAACTGGTATCAAGTCGGACATTTTCAATATGTTTAAGTAAAATACTAATGTTGTTCGTTTTTTTTTTTTAAGTAAATTAATACTTATAATTGCACACCTGTATATTGCTTAACTATTTCGTTAAATTGTGTTGTTGTCTTAATTCATAGAAATTTAATACTAAGCTGTATTTTAATATACTTTTATATTTTCATTTTAAACTAGCTTCTGTTCCTACATTTATGTACCTAATTAATATTGGGCACTCATTTGTCTACAATTTATGCCAAAATCTTGTGTACATTTTTTTTTGTAATGACTGATTCGTGCCAGAATAAATGAAAAAAAAAAAAAAATTTCTTGCAAGACTTCACTTCAAAATGTTAGGAGTAGGGTTTGGATTGTTATTGAGAAAAAATTAAGTAAAAAAAAGCATGAGTGCAATTCACACGCGGTACAAGTGAAATCTTCAAAAGTTTTGGTTTCAAGATAATGAGACGAATGTAAAATTGCGGGAAGAGGATAATTGTAGGTTTTAGTAATGATCATAGTGATACAAAGTTAGATAATTATTTTACATTTTATTCGTTTATATTACATAGATTTATTCAGACTCAGAGCTTACATTTTCGATAAATGACACAAGAGGCTTATGGTAACTAAGGCATACCACGAACATAATAGACACTGTATGATGCTTCCTATCTCAGTTTCTGCTACGTTAAATCTTATGAATTTATGTGTCTGTCTCTTTTTACTGTCGCGTTTTCGTTTCATCGACTTTCAAATCACAACGATTTAAAAGTTTTTACTTCAAAAAGTTGACCCAGAAGGTATATAATTATGAGTAAGTTGCACTTATTGCATTTACAACAACAATTATAATTTGTTTAGTTTTAAACGTAACAATTTCCTTGGGTTGCTTTAGTTACATACTTATACTTAAACTTAATTAGATCAATACTTCTCAAATCACCTACATAACCTAGATTAAAAAGTGAAGTAGTTCGTATTTAAAATCATGATTTTTAATATGACTACTCTATGATATGATATGATAACAAGATCATCATCAATAATGCATATCAAAATACTTAAAAACAAAAACAAAACTAATGATAATATCTTAATATTGCGTACACTTTGCTTTAGTAACTTAAAATCAAAGGTCGGAATTAGGTAGAGTTATTTATGTACTTCATCGAAATGTTGATATTAATATGGATCTTCCCGGGATTTCAAATTGACAATCTCGTGTGGACAACAATATTACAAATTCATAATAATAAAATCCTCAGAGATAGATAACACAAATGAAACAAAGATAATTAACATATAATTTTATTAGTATTTATATTAACCTTCCTATACCCGCGTATTGGTCTGCTAGACCGACAAAACATTTATTTTAATTTCTTGAATTTTTCGGAAATGCTGGCGAGTTGAGGTTTTTGCTAGCTGCCGGATTCGTTACTAACTTCAATTTAGTGCACAGCATGCGTTTGTGCTCAACGTGCGTGTAGGTGTATTTGGCGCCAATTGGTCCATGAGACCGACGCGGGTATAGGCGTAACTTTTGGTGGAAGTATAAAATTACTCTATTATTGCTTGTTCACTGTTAAAAGATGACCCATGGTGATGGTATAGCCTGATGAACATAGTAGGTATTAACACCTACGTGATATACTTGTAAAATAACCACAGCAAGAAAATTAGTCACAGGGTTTTTAGTGCTGTGTCCTACGATCTCCTCAACTCGCAACTGCGAAAACGAGCTCTCAGCACATCCTTGCCTTGAACCATCAAGTTGAGACTCCCCGAAATACGTCGATTGGATGGTCTCGAGTCTGCAGTAACATCTGACAGAAATAAAATTGGTCACCGTGGATATTAAAACGCGCTACAACTGCAAAATACACTTTTGTATGGAACATGCTATTATGGTATGCTCTGATTGTTATGGTATGGCTGATAACTAAGTCAATCAATGATTTATATGTCGTATGATAAGAGCTTTTTAATATGTAAAAGTTATTTATATAAAAAAATGTTTAAGTTCTGTTTTTGAAGTACCTAAGCAAAATCTTGCAATTTTGAAGGCTGTTTTGTGATAGACTGATAGATAGATAAATAAATAATAATAAAGTTCTTGCGAAGAACAATCTTCTTCATTATATCCTCTAATTTAAAAATAAAATAATATCTTAGTAGGTTTTCTTAGAAAAAATAAATAAAAGAGGACTCTAAATATTCGGTCTGTGGCACCACACGCGGGTATAGGTGTTACAAAAATTGGCGCGGGTATACGAAGGTTAATTCACAATATAAATTACTAATAGTCTTAGGCAAATTCTCATACTTATACTTCGCCTTTTTTATAAATACGAGCAAATACTTTTGCTTCTAGCCTAGACTTGTGAGGTTTTGCTTATTCAAACTGCCCATCAGAATAACAGGCCTTGTCCGATTCATTACCCATTAAGATTTGAAGTGTTCACTTCCGAAATTACTGTATAACTTTTATGAGATTTTAAGTATATAACCATTAGCTTTTCAATACTTTCCGGCTTATAAGAATTTCTCCGAACTTCTTAAATCCATTTGTACATTGAAAAAGATCGCTCTACGTCAACTGAGGTGAAGTTAGCAAAATACACTTCCCCCTTCTCGTCATTAATGCAGGAAGAAATTTTTTCTGCTATATTTTTGATAGTGTCCAAATTCTATCCATATATCTTCTAAGCTCTAGCAATTTGCCCATCAAAGCTAATCCCACTATCCAATATTTCAAATTATTCCATTATAGAAAGATAGGTTTCTGAAGTGCTGTCAAAGCTGTTGGTATAACTGCAAAATATTCGTAAATACGAGACAAAGTATCCTTTATGTTGTCATTATTATTAAAAAAGTCGGTTTTTTTTTTTTTTTTTTTTTTTTTTTTTTTTTTTTTTTTTTTTTTTTTTGCCTGTAAAGTCGGTTTTACGGGCGAAGATTTTACGTGACAACGTCTTTTTCTCGGTAGAATATTTATTGATATGAATATAATTAAATTGCACAATGCGCGCGGCAGACCGATCATAGTTGAGTGGGAGAGAGACGCAAGGCATTCGGCGGGCCTCTCTCTCGTTCGGTGACTCATCGTAACGTTACCGAGCGTTACACTTTTTCATAAGTGACTCCCAGCCGCAACCAATTTATAAGACGTTATCACGTCAAAATGTTCTCTATTGATTTTGCCTCTTAACTATTCAGCACAGGCAATACAGACTTAATTAAATAGATTTTTTTTTCTAATTTAAAATTAAACTATCAACATTTGGGTTCTCTATGTGTGTTCATGACATGTGAAAGCAACATTTTTGAAATGCTACTCTGTCAGCTACCAACTGATATCATGTATGTCTGCACATTACTTTCTAACATTATCTACTTTGCTCTCAAATGAAATTCCCCTCATTAAAAAAAAAAATCTTGAACAAATTGTGTATAGTTGGTCCATTTACAATATCTAGTATTTTACATACCACTAAGTAAGGCCGCTGGCACCTACTAGGTCGCCTACTAATAGTCTAACCAACAAATGTACGGCAACTTTTCCTAAGAAATCCGTAGTTTCGTCTACTGAAAGCCATAGCTTTTCATCTACAATCTTTCTGTGTATCTCTTGTACTTTAATTTAAAAAATTGATCCAGGTTAACTTTTCTTAATGAGGATTCACTAGGTAATTTAACGATTTTGCAATTGCAACACATGCACTTTTGAAAAATGATTTAAATGCATTGTTGCACAGGTGAGACTATGATATGTTACAGAGAATGATAAATTAGATTAAGTAGAAGTAAAATTCTAAAGGGGTGTGGTGTTCTTTCTACGTGCCTTTATGTACTGCTCCTTCTCCTTGTCTTTTGACATTACTCGGATGAGTTGAACTCAAATGTGTTTCGCATTTAAAGCAGTAAATTAATCCACTTGCATGGGCGTAAATAATCTCCAGATTATCTTTGATTGAACTCTTCGCCATGGTAATACTTTGAATCAAATGATTAATCCGGAGCAAAAAAATAGTGAATCTTAGAAAACCCTATGAGTGTGTTTGTAATTATAAAAGAGATGGTAGGGCACATCACTCCATTAATTCTTCTTGTATTTTATATTGAAATTATAAGCATTAGAATTATATTGCATTTTTTTTAAAGTTACTGAGTTCCTCTGTAGCAAAAGTCCGGTTACCCAAATTACTAACTTCTTAATGAAAAAGCATCTTGTTTTTAATATCAAAATTTACACTTATGTCTAGCTTAGTTTCCAAATTCAGAGATGTGGTTCTTAAATTTACTTAAAATTAATCCAAATTACTGCATTCGAAAATTTATCATTGAGCAATTAATAAGCCCTCTTGGTAAAACTATTACTTCCACATCATGTTTTACTAAACTGAATGGCAAAATTATTTATTTAACAGTATCTTGAGCGCTTTCGCCTAGCGCTTTAACTGCGAGTACGTGTATCACTGGGACATGATACATGTACGGGCTTATAATGTTATTTTATTCTAAACTTTATTTTATTTATTCTGAACTTTATTTTATTTTATTTATTTTGTAATGTATCTTTATTTTTTAATTTGTTGACTTTGAATAAATATATTGATTGATTGATTGATTTATCGTTCTTTCTTACGAGGAATACGAAGATATATTTTTGATTGTAAATTATCTTTAAACTAGCGACCCGCCCCGGCTTCGCACGGATGCAATGCTCTACTATATTATGCATGTATTATACATATAAACCTTCCTCTTGAATTCCTCTATCTCTTAAACAAATCGCATCGAAATCCGTTGCGTAGTTTTAAAGATTTAAGCATACATAGGGATATATGGACAGAGAAAGCAACTTTGTTTTATACTATGTAGTGATAAGTATGTAACATCAATGAGTTCACGATGTTCTATCAGAGTAACACGATATCAAAATTTGTGTTGCCACATTCTTATTTTGCATTATGAGTTCCTGTTGTTAACATGAACAGAAAATTATTATTGGATAATCTTCTTTAATCTGTAATCCACTCTGCTTCCCAATAAAGATTGTATAAGACATTTTACACTACATTTCATAGTCTGAGTTTAGTTATCTTTTTGATCTTTACGCTTTCTTCACATTTAAATTTAAGAAATACTAGCTTTTCTATTTAGGACATCTATCCGGTCTACCATAGCGCCATAATATCCCAACCTTACAGGTCTTATTCAATTTAGAATTTCTCCTAAACCACTAGATATATAAATAACACGGATATTTTTCTTACACCTGATATCACCAGGAATTAGAAAGAGAAAAGGGGTCTTCAGAGAGCAGGACAATGCTAAGGCAGTATTTGAATTAAATAAGTATTTAGAAGTGTTTTTCTGTACCTATTACTGCATGTTAGTGACAAAAGTTTCATGCTACTATATGCTCTAATGTTAATGTATTAATTTTAATCTTAGACATGAAAATGCATAATAATATGTTACCATTTTGATAGGTTTTTAATAATATCATGTTGTTATAAAGTTTTATTATTATGTGTACAGTACTTACAGTTTTGTCATTAATATTTCTGGGTATTCTTTAATGTGTAGGATAAAGGGTTAATTTTTTTAGAGACTAAAAGATGGATGTGTAGATATGATAAGTGATGACCATTAAGTAAAAAAAGATAATTCATCAAAAAAAGAAAACAAAGAATAATTGACATTGAATTCAAATTTGGAAAACGGGGTTTAAACAAAAGATACAAATAAAACTTTTGGCTTAACAGAAACATTTATTCAACCAACCAATTAATAAAGCTAATCTCAGAAATCTCGTCTCAATCTTGTAGCGATAATATTGAGAGACTGGATCTGCTCAATATTATCACTAAAGTAAGTTCCAAGACTTCCCTTTCTTGGTTGATATAAAAAACATATTATATTTATAAATTTGCTTGTTGTATGCATACTTATGCATGAAAATAGCTTCCATAGAGTAAGCTGCAGGAGTGTGTGATATGACGTAAATGCTTTCTTTGCTACCACTACTGGAACCCCTTTCAAGACAAATAATTACTAATTGTACAAAATTAGGATAGTGTGGTAGACCCTTAATATTCTTCACTTGTTCACCATCTGTGTATACGTACACTTGGTTATTTGTATCAACGTAAACATAATTGTTAACGTTACGGCTAATTGTTAACGGCTGTTAACATAATTTAAAGCTATTGGATTTGCATTTAGGATTTCAGTCTGTTCCTTTACTTGTGTGCTTTTTTTTGTTACTTTGTAAACTACGCTGTTTCTTGTGAGAATATAAAATGTATCTGTATCATTTTTCACTTCAGTTCTGATGATATCTTTATTGAAAGTTCCAGACTTTTTACTTTTGTTTTAATATTGAATACTGATTCACCGAAAAAAACTTTTTTGCTATTATCACATGGCGCAGCGGCGTCCTGTCCGCTTTAAAGAAGTTTGGTCGGTTGTTTTCCTTAGGACGGAACGACCTTTGTAAACAGTTTTACCCTCGCTGTCCTTTTCATCTTCAATAAAAAAGAAGTTAACAGCATCTGACTCAAAAATTAATATCTTTGTTGTAGTTTAGGGCTTTGAGGGGAGTAAATTTTATCATGCTGTGTAGATGGATAAAGTATTATGCAATTCTTCAGTGATGTACAGGATATCGGATCATTGGTAGTTGGACTGGAACAAGCCAAGCCCGTAAGCAGTGCCACGAAGGTAATCAATGTGTTCCTTATGTCTGTAAAAATAAAAAATAAATAAATTAGTCTTTAATGTTACATTTGGTCTTACGTTTTCGAATCGGGAGATGAGATGAGAGGGCCTACCATCATCTTTTAGCGCGATGCAAGTTTGATTGTCAAAGTGAGACTCCGCTATATGTGGTCTATAGTGGCGTCTCTTTTTAACAGCTAAACTCCTTACTAATATTATAAATGGGAAAGTGAGTTTGTTTGTTTGTTTGTTCCGCTTTCACGCCGTAACTACTGAACCGATTGCTTTGAAATTTTGCAGACGTAAAGATAAAAGTCCGGATTAAATAATAGGGTACTTTTTATCCTGGAAAAAAATTGATATTCCCGAGGAAAAACAAAAATATTGTTTTCTTGATGGATGGATTGTAGACGGCGCTGTGTGTCGTTTAAAACAAGGTAAAATATTGCAAACGAATATAAACATGTAAATTTAGAAGCTAAATGATACGATTATGAATCCCCGAAAATGAGGAATTCCCGAGGGATGACGTACAATTTGTTTTATCGTCTAAACTGCTTTTTTTACATCTACTTATATGTTGCAAACGAATATGAACATGTAAATTTTGAAGCTAAATGATACGAAAATGAATCCTCGAAAATGAGGAATTCTCGAGGGATGACGTACAATTTGTTTTATCGTCTAAATTGTTTTTTTTACATCTCCTTATCCTGAAATCACTAAAGTCAACGAATTACTAATTGGTTTAAGTATTAGTTACGTTATTTAGTTCTTGAGGTATGCGATAGATGGTGCTGGGTGTTTTTTAAAACATGGTAACGATGTGTTTTTTAAAATACATAAGAAGTGGAATGATAGCTTGGAAAAACATTGTTTTTCGCATGGTCAGCTCTATGTAGCGTGTTCCCGAGTTTCCAGTGCCCAAAATCTGCATGTTTTTGCTCCACAAGGGAAAACATATAATATAGTGTACCATTCAGTTTTGGTTTAACAACTAATTGTATCCAGCGTTACATCGCGCTTCTAAGATTTTTCCGTGGGAATGAGAAGTTTTCTTATAGTTGTGCTTTATACCGCAATATAACCGAATTCCACGCGGGCGAAGCCGCGGGCGGAAAGCTAGTATCTTTATATTTTATTTATTAAATTTGTGCTTAGTAACATAGTAACTACTCAATCGACTTTGATTATTTTTATTTGTTTTGCTGGATTTGTTTCGACTTAGGACATAGGATAGGTTTCTTTATATATTGTTATATATTGCATATATAACAATATATTACTTTATATATTGCACGAACAAAATTGCGTCCTCCCATTAAGGAAAGGCGGGAGATCACAGTCAAAGACTAATATTATATATTTATTAATCACAGTAATAGACCAAAATCCGGTTTCTCACCGACTATCATTAGTTGATTAATCGCATTTTACAAAACCCTTTAGTACTATCCTACTTTATGTAGGCTCTTTTGTACGCTCCGTACTTTCGTACGCTTGTACGCCTACTTTTTGTACGCTTTGTTGTAGTAACGTTGAGCCACGAATTTCCTTAACGTGAGCCCGACAAACTTTGAAACTCGACCGACAATTTACGACACCCTTTAGTACTATCCTACTTTTTGTACGCTCTTTTGTTCGATCCGTACTTTTGTACGCTTGTAGGCCTTTTTGTACGCTCAGCTGTAGTAACGTTGCTACAGAACCACTAATTTTCTTAACGCGAGCCCGACAAACTCAGAAACTTGACCGCCAAACTCTTGACATAAGAGTAGCATAGTAAAACATTATGTTTTGTAGAGTTTTTTTGGATCAGCTGTAGTAATTGACATAGCACAAAGTAGTCATCAAAAAAAAATTATTGAAATCGGCTGACAATCGGCATACATAACTTCTGTATCACTATACAGAAGTTATGTATGCCGATTGTTACACATACACTTATGTGTAGTGCATACACACACACTATGGTGTGTTTTATAAATAAAAACACACCCATAAATAAATTTTAAAAGTAGAATCAAATTGATATTCTCCTCCTTTTATGAATTCAGTTAAAAAACGTAACAAGATCACAACAACATATTTGCTATGAAAATATCACTAGGCACTTCTAAAACTCTAACAGCTCAACATACTGATTATAAAAAAAACAACCAGTTTTGTGATAACACCCCACTTATGAAACGAACCGCAGAGCTAAAGATCGAGATCCATCGAGATATCGATTCGAAGTAAAGTGTTAAACCCTGAATCCCTCTTATATTAACCAAATAATACATAGCCTACGTCTAACTTGTAGGTTTAATCTAATAATCGGTGTAGGTTTTTGAAGTTCTTATATTTGAACTTACAGATATACAAAATAAACTTCTTTATAATATTTATTAGTGTACATTGAGTTATGGAACCCCAGCCCTCTATTCCTTTAGCTTATGATCCAATGTTATTACTACTCCTTACAGTAGCTAGCAACACAGGAAGTAAGCGGGTAATATTTAAGCTTTTTTTAATTTTGTGATAAAAAATCGAATCTCACGTGACCACTAAAACATAGAAATGAAAAAGGCGGCTCAACTTAAAATAAAAACTTTTATTTATAAAAATCAGATAACTCTTCAAATTACTCAATATTATTAAGTATACAAAATTTTAAAACATATTATCAAAAAATTTGTATATTCATTCAAGGCATCGTCATGGTCAAACATCTTTTTCAAGAATAATCACATAAAAATATTGAAATTCCTACAAAAATGTCAAACGTCAGCCATAGACCGCTTGAGATTTTTGTTAAAAATAAAATTTTATCCATAAAAATATTTTCACTCTCAATACAGATCTAAATAATCTTTGTACTAATATAACTTTATACATTTTAATTTTTCGTTAAGTTTGGGAACTGTGACAACTTATGGGGCAATACAGTGTTGCCACATTTCCCATAAAGAGAAATTTTATTGTCAAATGCAATTAAATAAAGCCACATAGCAAAAAGGAACGGAACAGAAAAGAATATTTATATAAAGAAATATTATTAAATTAATTAAAACTAGGGCAGTTTAATTTTCCTTCTGATACATTATACCTATTTCATAGTTATACGAAATGAAATACTGTATGGGCGTTTACAAATATATGCGTAATATTTAAGACAGAAGTCAATATTAAAAAAATTAACATTGATTTACATAGATTTTAAGGAAAAGAAATTATCCATTTCTAAATATAGTTGGCTCAATTAAATTAAAACAAAACAGATATAATTAATAAATGAATGCACTTACGGCATTTATTTTGCATTTTCTACTATTTATTTTTGGAGCCAGCAGAGGAAAAGCTGCACTTAAAGACTAAATCTAATCTTAAATTAAACCTGTGTTTGTCACTAATAGTTATTTTTCTTTAAAGTATAATAATTTGAATAGAAATACCAGTGAAATGATTTCTCAAAAATTCTATTAAAAATAAGAAGTATTTAATTGAGTTTTAAAGAAAAAAGGCCATCTCGTTTTTTTTTTGACCGAGCAAAGACACTAACGCATCAAATAGAATTAAATTATGATTCACTGTGTTATATTTAAAACCAAATTTACTATAGAAAAGCAACAATGACAGAGGAACACAAGCGAATTATAAACCCAAATGCTACTGTCGAATTCTCTGTTTTAGAAAAGATACGGGAGATCTTCTATTTCAACTTGTTAAAAAAAACAAAATTCAACCAAATTTGCAAAAAATAAAAAAGGTAATAACGTATTTTATGAAATTCTTTGTATTGGGTAGGTGGAGGTAACTAATGAAATTGTATAAAACTAAATATTTGTTTGCAATTTTCAATGGTTGTATTGATTCTTTCAAAAATCTAATTATATTTTAATTTAACATTTTGACTAGAATTTCCTTGGTTCGAAAAACAAAGATCATTCTATGGTATAAAAATGCTAACTTGTGATTCAATGATATCTTAAGTAATCATTTTCATTGTTTATTTGAAATATTCAGTTTTCAAAAGGTGAATATATTTTCATTGAATTAAACAAATCAAGTGATTTTTGTTTAAATTAAAATATGGTGCATTGGTTAAAATTAATGTTTATCTCTTTTCAGATTTAATGGTTTAAAAGGAGAAGGACGGCAGTGGCATTTAGGCATTACAGGGTCTCACTTGGTGTGGACCAGATTAAGGAATTCCTCCCGCGTTTTTGGGTCGTCGCGGAATACGCCAAGCATAGTGGATGTTACGGTCTTGCTATTTATCTTCTGGACGCCTCTCATGACCATGCACATGTGCCTGTGAAACAGAAAAGCTTTATAAATAATGTGACTTTAATAATCAATGTGTGCTGATCATCAACTAAGAGTGAAGACGTTCACTGCTAAAGGAAGACTTTCCCATAATTTAGACGAATTTAACAAACCTATAAATGCTGTATTAGTGCTTGACATTTTGAAACTTTAGTTTGAAAATTGTACCGTGTGGTACAACGGTAGCAATCCTGCTGTTCCCACCGCCGGTCCTGGGTTCGATTCCCGGAAGGGGCAGAAGTTTGTTTGATGAATACGAGCATTTGTACCTGAGTGAGGTGTTTATATATATATTTCTAGGAATATCACATATGTATGTATCATATATGTATGTTTATCTGTTACCCTAGTATCCATAACACAAGCCTTACAGTGCTTACTTTGGGCTAGGTTAATTGAAGTAAGTGTAAAAAATATTATTTAGTATACTCTGACGTTCTATCTAAATATATGAATAATATGTACATTAACTTGCTGGCGTTTTAAGGAAACTGTGAGTAAGCAAGTCAATTAATTTAAAAAAAAAATTAAAAGTAAATCTCGACTTTTGGTAGGCAGGTTGGAAATCGAAGTAGAAGATTATAATTTGAGAAAGCAGCCGCTGATTTAGAGGTGTACAAGAGGTGTATAGTGTTTATCTCTAGTGTCATTATGAAACCTCTAAGTTAAACAATAAAAAAAGAAAGGAATTTCTGACGTAGTCAATCTTATGATCAGTTAATAATTTCAATGTATTTCCACTATATCAATCTTAATTCGTTGTGTTTAAATTTTATTCACTCAGTAATTTTCGCAACATCAGATTTTATACATAACTAGCTGACTCGGCCAAGTGTTGCTATTGTAACGCTAATTGATGACCCGGCCACGCGTTGCTATGGTAACGTTAATTGATTATAAAACTGTTATTCTTAGGCTTATGGTAACTATATATGGTAAGAAACACACATAGTATTACTATTATCTAATGTACTGATAATATTTTCGTTTTTTGAAATGATATATCCAATAAGAAATCAATAAGTCCATTTTAATAATGTACAGAACGTTATCAATGTACAAAATAAATTAAAAATAACGAAAAGGAATAGCTATTGTACGTACACTCCCTCGATGACGACAGCGACCCCAGCGGGTCGTACAGCCTGCGTGACGGCCACCGCGATTTGCTTGGTCAGGCGCTCTTGCACCTGCAATCTTCTGGAGAAGATCTCCACGATCCTAGAACAAACCTTACGTTACGTTTTGTGACGGTATGTCTGACAACCTTGATGGAACCCGAGATTGTTCATCGAAGTTTTTAGGGAAAGATTGTCTTGAAGAATGATATGATCTCTAATAATTATAACTATGTTTTAAACTAACCATATCAAATTCAACTTAGACTAGGTTAGTTTTAATTTTAAGCTAAATCTATCGGAATATTGAGAAATATAAAAAATATATTATTCGGCCCTATCTAAAAGTTGACAATTTGATTAAGAGCTTAATTATTTGATTAATGAAAATAACGTAGGGAGAAAGTGTGTCTCAGTTAAGATTGGTGGTTGCTAACGCCTGAAGACACAGCTGGCACCAATGGCTTTATGTGTCTGCTGAAGCACGATATGATGATGCTTTTTCTGTTCACCAATCCGATGAACTTGAAGGAAGTTGCTTAACAAGGCCAAATTTTAACAGCTGCATCATTTTTATTTTTATTAATTTCGAAATGACCGTTTTTTGCCTGTTTTCCCGTTAGCACAATTGCTAACGGATTTGTCTGAAATTATCGATTACTCGAAATATGTATAGTTTAATATAAGCCGACTTACCTAGCCAACTTGCTGAGTCCCAAAATTTTGCCCTGAGGTAGGTAGCCAATTGAAACCTTTCCATAGAAGGGAACCAGATGGTGCTCACACATTGAGAACATTTCGATGTCTTTAACCACGACCATCTCGTCTGTGTCTTCATCGAAGATAGCGTTATTTAACACCTCTGTAATCACAAGAAGTTTTCTTATTAACTTCCCATTATTATTAAGTAAAAATATTCCCCAAGTCGTTGCTATATACTCTACGTTGGGAAGGCGGGTTGGAACTCGCTGTGATATACTATAATTCCAAAAATGTTGCTACCCATTTTTAGTATCCGGGATTCTCTCCATATATATCAGAAGTAACATAGTTTTTGGTATTATATACAAACTAGCTTTTATCCGCGGCTTTGCTCGCGTTAATCTAGTCTACCGAATAACAGTTATATTTCAATCCCTCTGGAATAGTACTTTTTTCTGGATAAAAGGTAGATAAAGTGTATGTTAATTTGTATGTTTTTGTTTTATTTAAGTTTAACAAACATACTTATGTATTTATAATATTAATTAAAACTATAAGGTTTCTACCGATACGATATTTTTTTTTTTTTTTTTTTTTTATTTAGGATGGGTTTGCTCTTGATCCCAATCAAGCCCGGGGGCCATGACAGAATCCACGATGGAACGAGCTAACCCAGAAGGTGCCTATTCACCCTGGCCTTGAAAATAGACGGGTTATAAGTTCTCGGAAATACAGACGCAGGGAGGGAATTCCACTCCTTTGCTGTGCGCGTTATGAAGGATGTTGAAAAGCGCTTGGTACGACAGGTAGGAATATCAACCAAGAAAGGGTGGTAGCCTGCAGTGCGTCTGGATGTCCGATGGAAAAAAGGAGATGGCGGTATGAGCAGATGCAGCTCTTGAGCACACTCTCCAAAGTACAGTCTGTAGAAGACCGCCAGACAGGCAACTTTGCGGCGATGAGCTAAGGTGTGAAGCTTGCTCTTCACCAATTTGTTGTCCCCGATGAGCCTCTCAGCTCTGCGCTGAATCGTGTCCAGTGCAGCAAGTTGGTATTTTGCTGAGCCATCCCAAAGGTGGCAGCAATATTCCATGCAAGATCGGACTTGAGCTTTATAGAGTGTTAAAAGCTGTCCTGGCGTGAAATATCGCTTGACCTTATTTAGGACGCCCAGCATTCTGGCTGCAATTTGAGCTTTGGATTCGATGTTGGCGCCGAAGTTAAGGTCTGAAGACAACTCCATGCCAAGAAGCTCGAGGCTGTCGGTCACAGGTACAGATGTACCTCGGAAAGTAGGAGTGAGGTGGAAGGAACTCCTTTTTGCCGTGAAAAGACACGCTTGTGTTTTGGAGGCGTTGAAATTAACAAGGTTACTATCCCCCCACTGGGAAACGTAGTTTAGCCTTTGGTTTATTCGCTCAACCATGGCCTCTCTCATGAACATCACGTCGTCGCCGCTGGCTTTTGCGCTAGACTGGTATCTCTCTACAACAGTACTGTCGTCTGCATACCCAACAATTCCTGGTATTAACAGGTCATTGATGTGCAGCAGAAAAAGCGTCGCAGAAAGAACAGACCCCTGAGGAACTCCGGCATCAATAGGCACTGAGTCAGAGGAGCAGCCATCGACAACAACTCTGATCGATCGTTCAGTCAGGAAGTCGGCTATCCAACTGCAAAAGTCAGCGGGGATACCGTACGCAGGAAGCTTGCGCAGCAGACTTGCGTGCCAGACCCTGTCATAAGCCTTCGAGATGTCAAGTGACACGGCAAGTGCTTCGCCGTGCATCTCGAGGGCCTCGCCCCAGCAATGCGTGACATAGACTAGAAGATCCCCAGTTGAGCGTCCTCGGCGAAAGCCATATTGACGGTCACTGAGGAGATCGTTGTCTTCTAGGTATGAGAGCAACTTGCTGTTCAGCACTCTTTCCATAACCTTACAGAGTATGGAAGTGATGGCGATCGGTCGGTAATTGCATGGGTCGGCACGACTACCCTTTTTGGGTATTGGTTGCACATTGGCAAGCTTCCAGGATTTTGGGACGGTTTTTGTGTTGAGAGAGAGGCGATACAAGCGTGTTAGCACAGGAGACAACTCAGGCGCACAGTACCTCAGCACTCTTGCTGGTATGCCATCAGGACCACTGGCCTTATTCACGTCCAGACTAAGTAAGACTCTACGGACCTGCTTATTGTGTATTGTGATCTCCGACATCGAAGAATCACAGCGAGGTATGTTTGGTGGTTGTTGAGAGCCGGTGTCAAGACGGGAATTGCTCGCAAACAGAGAGGCAAATAAACTTGCTTTCTCAGCTGCAGAATGGGCCAGTGTCCCGTCAGATTTCAGCAATGGCGGTAGCATAGGACGGCAGAAATTCGTTTCGACTGACTTCGAGAGGGACCAGAACTGTTTACTTCCATTTGGATAGGAAGACAGTTTCATCCCTATTTTGCTGATGTGGTCGAATCTCGCCTTTAGTAACACCCTTTTGCATGACTTGGCGGCCGAATTATAGGCTCTCTTCTTCGCTCGAATTCTCCGTGCACGAACCTTGCGATCGCGGATTTGCACCCAGGCTTGGTAAGCAGATTGTTTTCGGGCCTCAGCACGAGCACAGGCCGCATTATACCAAGGTCGGGACTTGGAACCGAGCGGGATGTCGGAGAATTGAATAAAATACTCCATTCCCTGCCGAATTACATCCGCGATCGCATCAGCGGTGCACGAAGGGTCGCTTGAAGAGAAGCAAGTTTGGCGCCAGGGGTAAGAAGCAAAGAAAATACGCATCTCGTCCCAATCTGCTGACTCGTAACGCCATACTCGCCTCATGCCCTTAGGGCTATCATCTGGAGGAGATATCATCTGAGACATATAAAGCTTATTATTTGCGCAATCACGTGTCTTCTCCATATATCAAATTTCATGGAAATCGGTCAATCTGTTCTTGACTTATAGAAAAACAGACAGACAAAAATTAAAAGATAGTAGGATTGGTATCAGTGATTCATAAAACGAATATTTTAATAAAATGTGACCAAAAAAATAAATGTACAGACAGCACATACAGTTTTGTATACTAAGTAGTATAGATATATAACAGACTATATGCTAATAAAAACCTATGGACTGATTGATCTAAACTAAATTGTTTTTATTATTTATTAATGTAGCAGTTCTCTTTTATTTGGAGTTATATGTTTTTCATAATAAGACTAAATTAAATAGCTCACCTTCCAAACTCTGGTCGTAGCCCTTGGTGAAGAAAAGCATGGCTTTAGCGGCACGCTCTGGTGTCTTCAGGAGACCTTGTCTCTCTGGGTCTTCACCCAACCCTTAAAAAGTGTTTAAAATACTTTGTGATAAGCCAATAAAAATTGTTTTCTTTTGAATAGTAGCTAAAGTTAAGCAAGTCAATAAGGTAAGGTATTCAAAAAGGTTTTTGTTGAAATTGGTGTGTAACCGCAATAATTCAGTAGGTATAAACTCTGGCAAAAACTATAATAAATGTTTGGCATCGCAAAATTTAAAAATCTTTTTCAAATCTAGAATATGTCTAAAGGAAATACCTGTGAGAAGGAGTCTATATGAGCTAGCCATGTCTGGCAGTAACGCCTCCCTGGTGGGTGGCCTGTGGTCCAGCTCCAGGTCGTGGTGGAATGTGCATTTCTCGTGTCCTGGAGACAAAAAACGAAGAAAGTAAGTAGGCTGTTCGCTATGGTTACTCTAAGGCTAACATGGCATATGGTCAGACAGAACAGTTACAAGAAAAAGGAATCGCCTCCTCTTTCCTCCTTCAATTTGGTATATTGAACGATTTGAAACCAAATCATTCCAAGTCCACGCAAAATAAAGTTTCGTATACGTCAACTCCTAAGATCCCATTTTCTGTTCTAAATGCGGTTTGAAAACCAGTATTATTTATTATTTTGTTTACCAAAAAAGTTTTTTTTATTGTATAATAGATCTACTTCTCTCAAGGTCTAATTTACACTAAGTCTATCTCTCCAATTTATTCAATATAAGTTTTTGCACTGAGTTAATTGTAAGTCAATACCTATGCCATGCCCTCGTAAGTCCTAAGTCGTAAGACCTTGTAAGAAGCCGTAAGAAACTCGGCAAGGGCTGATTAATTATTTCCTTTAAATATGTATTGCAGAATTCCTTGAATTATGAAATATTTTCTCGCGCTACTAATATTTAAACTCAAAAAAAATACTTAAGATTGTAATAAGCCTTATAGATATAAAATGCCATTAACCCCATGTTTTTTGTTTTAGAAATAATCATCTATTTTGTTAATAAGTGGTTTTGACAACTTTTTTATTTTCCTCTTAGGCAGATCAGTGTCACGGTGTAGTACCTTATTGTAAAACGAAATACATCGACCCAAAAATAAGATTCCTCTTGCTTTAGTCTTTTGAGACTTGGAATATCAAATTTAAAACTAAAGTGATGTCATTTAATCTGAAAACAATACTGTTTCACATAACTTTGTAAAATAACATGGAAAATCCCCTTTACGTATTACTTATACAGAAAGGAAAAGAAATCTTGATACGAAATATCTATTTTACTTTCATTAGCTGCAGATTACATTCTTACATACTTTTAAATGAAAAAACTTATTTTAAAGTTAATATCTTAGCCGGGTGGTGTCAAGCAAAGTAGAATAACATCAACCATTTACAGTTAATGGTGTCGTAAAATGCCGAGCCGTAGATCAAAATGGATAGCAATGTCTTTCTGATAATGATATACGAGTGTTAATGCGATCTTCAAACTCTCTCTCTCTCTCTTCTCTGTGGAGATTATGACAAAAACCCTTCCGTTTCCGGGAGAGGCTTCAGTGGATGTTTTAAAGCTGTGATGATGATGATGATAAGATAAAGTAATTATAAAGTTATACCAATTTTTATGATTTATTAATTGGGGTAAAATAACGTATATCTAAGGATTTTAAAAGAAATACTTATACAAGCATTTAGTTAATTATAAAACATAAGGGTTTTTCAACAAATAGGTACATATATATTATTCGTTTCGTTTCGAAATATTTATGAACGGATTATATTACAATGGATACGCTGAAATGGCTTAAAAGTTCTGATGCAATACTCCGACAGGAAACTATCATTGTTCGTTTTAACTAAAGTGTCACCGCAAACAGTTTTACCGCGATGAATGATTTTCTTGCAGCAATCGTGGTTTCATTTAATCAATGAAGATAATTGAGATTCACAATTATGCTATTGTTTTACCTTAAGCATCCATTCATACCAAACGAATAGTATAAGTTGATTTTTTTTATTATTAACGCCGCAATGATGCGCCTGGTTAAGGTCGATTGCATGTAATTATTAACGAATGAGTACTTCATTCGCGTATATTTACAGAGATATTTCTAATAAGTAGCTATAAAGGGATTTGCGTCAAATTTTCCACCGAATTTGCCCCTTCTGGCGAAAGTCTTAAACTAAAAAAGTTACAACTTTGTCAGTAATATCAGGGTTCAACAACGCAATTTCTAAAATATCAATCGTTACTTTTCTGCTTGGTAGGCACGTAGAGTACCTCTACTTGATGTAATTCGGGTTAATACTCATTTATATTCCAGACACCATAAGATACCACCACATTTTTTAAAAACAGGAGTAAAATGATAATTTACTTTTAGTTTCTTACATACTTTTAACTAAAAAAACTTTTATTCAAATTAATATCTTAGCCGGGTGGTATCAAGTATAATATCTATTATTAGACAGTATAAAAGACAATAATATTTTAATAAAAGTTTTGGGGTGATATGGTATATTAATATTGTTTCTCGATTAAAAACCATCGACTTAGAAGTCTTCTTAGTCTAAGAAGTATACTCGACGGTTTTCCGTTGATTCCTTGGGACAACTTGGCTTTACATACGATCTTATGTGTTTACACGCGCAAGTTGTCGGTACCGATTAGTAAGGCAATATAAAGTTTTAATGACTAAAATTATGTTTTTCTCAATGTTCAATTATTAGGTTCAAAGTTTTCATAATAAAAAACAATGCATGCACGAATGATCTGCTAACCGTATCCGAGTCAAACGATTTGAATTTCATTTTGGTTTTATATCATTGTGCTAAGCAAAGCTATGCTCATTTTACAAACCTAAAAGACCAATCTTCTACAAAAGGACTAGCTTTTAGGTTTTGAACCCCGGACGTCTGGAGTAGCGGACAGTAGGTATTGTTACTATTTTACCAAAAAATACAAAGAACTAAAAGAGTACATCTATGAATTCGCCACTTAATGCATTTAAAATGCCAATGAAAATATTTTTTTTTCATGTATAGAAAACATAAGACTCAGCTTAAATAAAGAAGTAAAATTACGTTCAAAGTAATAACAGCATGAGCACCGATATTTTTTATCGTATATGTATTCATAATAATCATTGCTCTCATAATGCTAGTGCTATTGTCTATAAATCTATGGCCAAAAATGTTAAAGTTTTAGTCAGATTGTAAAATTATAGGTTAAGTATAGCTCTTGCTGTCACAATAAATAAATAAGAATTAATTCCAATAAAGAATTAGTAAAATGACAGAAGATTATTAAAACAAAATCTTTAAAATACAAACCGGGTGTGGTGGATGTTCTCGGTGTCATCGGCGTGCCAGGCACCTCAAGTTCACTTTCAGCATCAGTCAGGTGGAAATTCTTAAGCGCTTCAGGCGCTGTTTTGTATTTGCTCACAAAAGATTTTCCCGCGTTAATATTGTCGACGCCATTTTCCTTCTCTTCCGAAATTGAATTTCGAATGGAACGCGAACTTACGCGCCTTATCAGAGATGATGGTGGTACTATAGGTTCGTCTTTTCCGTTCATCGACATTTTTAATCTGTCATTAATTTTTATATCTAGAAAAGAGGTTCTATGTTCACTTTTTTATTTTAACAGTAATATGAAAAATATTTATCGGAAAACGTTCGATGCTCACTAAAAGCGAAGCGGTAATAACAATTTGTATGAACAATTGACCTAGAGGTTATCATGCAATTGGTATCACATAGTCGCATAGCGGGGAAGGGGTAATATAATTAGAGTTTATAATTTCTTAAATGTTACGCAACTATCATATATATGTTTCATTAAGTATTTATTTAGTAAAATGATGGAAAAGGTAAGCAATGTAAATTATTAACAATATTATGTTGCTATATATTTTTTTAACGACCGTTTGGTACGGTAGTGATCCTGCCTTTCGCACAGACGGTCCCGGGTTCAAATCCCGGAAGAGCCAAATGTTCGTATGATGAATACGAGCAATTGTACCTAAATCATGGGTGTTTTTATATATTTCTATGAATATTAAATATTTCTGTATAATATATGTATGTCTATCCGTTACCCTAGTATCCATAACACAAGCCTGTCATAGTGCTTATTTTGGGCTAGGATAATTGGTGTGAATGTAAGAAATATTTATTTATTTAGCCTGTATTCAATTCTTAATATTTTAAAAGTATTTCAAAGAAAGTATTTTTGAAAACACCGAAAGAAAGTTCGTAAAAGTATAAACAAAAATAAGTTTTTGGACAACCTTCAGAGAATTGTATCATTGGTTAACAGACTTCCGTTACTTTATGTTAACCTTGCTATGATTTAACTTGTCGTAATATTAAAGAAATCCATATCTTTCAAAAAGCATGTCAGTTTAACATAAATTGTGTTGAATCAACCTAAACTAAATCTATTATATTTCAATCAAATAATGTCAGCAATTAATTATGATGAATATGACGGAAAAATTTAATTAAATTCTATATTCTTTTTTTCATTAACTTGCCATTTTGAAATAATATGATTACTTGATATAAAAACATCCGCTCTTCGGATTACAACTATGACAAAAGAAATAATAGAATGAATTTAGAATATAGTTATTTAAAGTGTTTTAAATATGACCGCCATATTATTTAGTTTTTTTTAAAGGACATGTCTTGGCATAGGATATAATAGCTACGGGGCCTTGATTAAATAAAAAAAGTTACGCTTGTATTGTGCAGTTCAACTTGCGGTATCTTGTTCATGTGATAATCGTTATTGAGTATTGAAATGTTACTTGTTACCGTTTATGATTCAATGTTATTCAACCTGACCTACACCTTGACCATGGAGGTTATATGATAATTGTCTGTGGTTTTTTTGTATCACAAAGAAATCTGCAATAAAACTGATAACTTCTAAACTAAACGTGAATTAGTAGCAACTCGGATTACCAGGAGGCGGAGGTAGGTTCGATCCTGGTTGTACTATTGTACTATGGTTACTAAATCATGTAAAGGATACATAAATGTATTGGATATATCAATAAAAGACCATGACTCAATAACAAATGCTTATGTTTATCACACGAACATATGCCTCTACCGGGATTCGAAGTCGGATCTTTGGCGCAAAAGGTAGGATATCTACCGTTGCACCAAGTGGTCGTCAAATGCAATAATGCGTTTTTAATATAATAGTAAAATAATAATTTAATTAATGGTATAGTTTTAGCCATGCCCAAAAAATGAAAGTTTAATAAGCTAATTAATATAATTTGTCTTTAAATTGATAGATCTGCCACCGAAATCGAATCAACAAACAATTTCAAAACATTTTTTTTTGAAAAATTTTGAATATCACCGGGAATATATAATGAACTCGCTGACCCAACCACGCGTTGCTGTATTATACATTAAAATAAAACCTATCCTATCTTTTAAGTTAGATCAAATAACAGATAGTTTCGAAGTTTGATCAAAATCGGTTAAGTAGTTTAGGAGTCCATTAATCCAGTAATTTGTATATATTGAGATTATGGACAACTATAATTATCAATCTTCTGTATGAATTAAAATAAATATTTGTATGTTTGTTCAGGTTGTGTTGAAACTTTGTTAAGTTGTTGTATGCACCAGGGAAGGTTTATATGTATGGTAAGCAAAGAAGATCAGCAAAAAACATCATTGCAAATCGTGTCGAATGCAGCTTGTTAATTTTAAAATAATGGACACCAAAATAGAATCACTAAAAAATATCAAAAAATCTAGAATTATAATAATTTAAATTTTAATCTATTGTATACAAAATTAATTATGAAAGAATTGTTTTATTTATTCATAACAGAAGGTTGAATTTTACTTATATTTGTTTGATCTAATTTCACTTCCTATAAAGATTATCAGGCATATGACTAAATTTATCGCCGCTCCCGGAACGCGCTCGCTAACTATACTTTGTTCAACGCAGGATGATACTTTTGACAGTTGACACCTATATAGAGTGTATAAAGTTGCTATTGCAATGTCAAGTCAAACATAAGGAAACAAACGCAACCTTAGTACGTAGAAATAAGGAAGTGACACCTGTCAAAAGTATCATCCTACATTGGACAAAGTGTAACGTTATAGTTCCCGGCAGATAAGTTGAACCTGGTTTTGAAATCATGTGTTCCAAAATGTTCCAAAACTTGCTACTGCCCATGTCACGTGATTTCAAAACCAGGTTCAACTTATTTGCTGGGGACATTAGTATGATACCGCCTTTCTTTAATAATTCCCTCAGCTTTAAGCGCTATGAAAACAAACATGCAACATTTTCTTTGCTGCTTAAGTAGTAGCAATAAAAATAACAGAATCAAAAATATTATGTTAGTCATATAGGGTAAGGAAAATGTTTAAGGTGATAGATTACAAATGTATATAATATATATCTGAAATCTGAAATTTAGTTTTTCGAGGACTGAGCCTATATTCTAGTAATCGAAAATAGCAATCTCGCCATTATTAAAATTATTAAAGAACACAATAATAAGGAGATACATAATACACTAAGTTTTGACAGATTTGATTAATGTTATGACAATTATACAATTAAAGTATGAATTTTGGGGACAAATGTAAATTTTGGTGGCAGAAAATATTGTACTCATCAAATAATAATAACATTCATAGTTTTTAGTATTGATTTGCTTCGCGATCGCAAAGGAAGCAAATAGAAAACTCCGAGTCGAAGTATCATCACAAAATAACATAATTAAAACAAAATAAAACAAAAAGTTAATGAAATGCTAATTGGTATGTTGACATTCTCTCCAAATTTACAGTCCATTAAAATATTTGGGCCACTTTCCTTGTTATAATTGCAACGCTTTCTTTTTTTTAATGTAATAAAAGCTAAGTTTTAAAGAATTTTGCATTTTAATTGCTGTCCACCTAAAAAGTTTCGTTTAGAAATAAAAAACTTTTTGGTAAAAATTAAATATAATCTGCTTTGCTTTGTTACTGTACATCTATACATTTAAATAAAATTGGAGTGTCTTTTTTTAATATTGAAATAACCGTTTTTTACTACATGCATATGACTATATATACATTACATACACCAAAATAACATTTTTTACAATTTTTGTCTGTCTGTCTGTCTGTTTGTTCCGGCTAATCTCTGAAATGGCTGAACCGATTTTGACGGGACTTTTATTGGCAGGTAGCTGTTGTAATAAGGAGTAACTTAGGCTACAACAATTTTCATATATTGCAAATTATAATAACAAAAAAAAAACAGCCGGGTCAGCTAGTTATTAATAAGCCACATCCTAATTGTATTATGACAATACTTTGTGTGTGTGTTTGTTACCATATATAGTTACCATAAGCCTAAGAATAACAGTTTTTATATTTTTTTATATGTAATGCGTGGCCGCGTCAGCTAGTTATTCATAAAAATAGAAGTTATTGATAAACCTTGTTTTAGATGAGAAGTATTTTGTCAACTTCATTCTAATTATGATTTAAGCTTTAAAGAAAAAACACAAAATATATATGAACTCATAAAGGTTTATTAAGCATTCGCTATGAATAAATGATAAGCTTCTCGTATCTTAGCTAATTATTGACCAGCTCGTATAAACCGTAATTTAGTGGAAAATAACAGATAATATTCAACTCTCACACTCATTTCTATATATTTCACAAATACGTTTAGAATTATTAATGCTCTACTGCTTTTACTAGAATGTCACTGTTCATCTATCCGATAGCTATCCTTTTGCCCTTTAGAATTAGAACTGTACTACTTAAATTATAAACAATAATTTAAGGCCATAAATCTACCAAACGTGCTCAGTGAGGTTGTATCTACGTGACTTTTATTTATTTAAAATTTTTCGTTTATTATTTCATTTTCAAAATTTAAAATATATTTCGATTTTTAATTTAGCGTCTACATATGACATTGACGGAGCCGCTACACAAAAAAAGTTGAATATCGAATTTGACATTTTTGTATGCGTTAATGTGCTATTGACTGTACACGAATGTTAGTATCTCTGATATTTTAAAGCAAAGTCTTAAACAGTTATAATGGTGGCAGTACTTGTTTGTCCTTGTTTGGGGCAAAAGTGATTGTGTGTCCTTACTTATGTACAGGTGAATATAGAAATGGCTTATTATATCTAGGGGTAAACTTTTTTGATTGTTTTTATAATTAACTAAAAGCCAAGAGGTAGTGATGGTGAAGGTTAATCAACTTTCACTAATACCAAAAAAACAGATGGGTTACAAATTTTTTTTCTCGGATTCCTGCGTATATAAGTACGCACGTTAAACGTTTACTTTTGGTTGCAACTTTATCAATGGGCCCACTGGGCCCCGCGTGATGGGTTCTGGCTCATTCTCTTTGGTTTTCTCAATTATAGAAAAGAGTCTATAACTAAGAGTAATGATGAAGATGATAATTGATAGTCCCTTTGGAAACTTTAATTTCCATGTGTATAATCTCGGAAAGTTTTAAACCTATTAAGCATTATCATTTAAAGGTTAGAGAAATACATTATAATCAGCTTAAAATCTTCCCTCTGAACGGAAAGCTTAACCCTTACTCGTATGGGACTAATACGAATTAAATACTGTTGCAGTTGGGAACTGCTTAGTTCTTTTGAAGCAGGAATGAGTTCGGGATAAAATATATTGAAAAAAATTGGTGCAACGGTAACGGTCCTACCTTTCACAACGCAATGGTTCTGGGTTCAAGTCTCGGAAGGGGCATATGTTTGTGTGAGGAATACGAGTATTTGTACCTGAGTCATGAGTTTTTATATATATTTCTATGAATATTAAATGTATCATATGTATGTCTATCCGTTACTCTAGTATCCATAACACAAGCATTACAGAGCTTTCTTTGGGCTAGGCTAATTATTGTGAATGTACATTATATTATTATCATTACATTTTTTTTATCACCAATCCGATGACCGGGTTTTGTGAAAGTTGCTTCGTCTTCGCAACCAAAACCCTTGTATTTATATATATAATATATAAAATACATTCGCATTGCAATTACTTAATATAAGGCAAATAAATAAAAAAGAAATATTTACAGTTTTCGCCCAATATTATTTTTTCATAAATGAAAATTATTAAAGACAGATAATATTAAATTTCCAAGTTAGCCTTTGACAATTGTTGTTTAATTTTTTTACTTTATATACTAGAAAGGATATTCAATTAATAAATAAATATCTTTATTGATTTTATATAATGATTTAGTTTTAATACAGATGTTTATTACATCATAACCTTTTATTTTAACAGAAATCGAAATGGTAACCGCGGGTAAACCTCTAGTCAAAATAATAAGCAATTGTATTAACGAAACTTGTTGTAATGGTAAATCAACATGAAATTATGAGTGTTATGACTTATAATAATTACAAAAAAAGTATAACGTCATCAAAATTTTAGTAATTATCCAATCATTATAATTAAGTACTATATTTAATTTGTACTCATGTTTTTTAGTGACGCTAGAAACACTTAAGTAATTGAGGAAAACGTTTTAAATAATTCGAAAAACATTGACTATTTTCAATACAAAACTACTTAAATATAATAATATCGATCGCGGGGTATTAGGTCACATTGTGCATAATTAAATATTCCATGGAAAGCTAACTATTATTGTTCCCGCGCAAAATAACCCATGAATTTGCTTTGAGATCAAGAAAGTTTAGCTGTTTTATTTTATTTTACATTAATATTATAATGGATAATGCCTGTCGTACAGATATTCCAAAACTCATTGATTAAAAAATCTAATCATTAAATTTATTTAAACCACATATTTTAACTGAATGCATTTAACAAAATCAACAGTATTGAAAATTATCTTATGTCACATAATAGTTAATTTTAATATGTCACAATAACCGCACTATACATTCTGTTTGTAATTATACTTAGGTGCAAAAGTAAGAAAACACCTTGTGCTTTAGGTCAAACAGGCCTACTTTGAGACATAGGAAACCGGAAACCGGAATTGACATTACATTATTACAAATCAGATCGACATTGCACAAATAAAAGCTTTGTCACACTTCGAGGTCAAAAGATAAAAGTCAATTTACTTTCGAACATTATTAAAATATCAACAACTGCATGATACCTCTTTGAAATTATCAAAGATAAACTTAATTATTTTACTTACTCTATGCTCCGATTTGTTTGTTTTTAAAATCCACCAAAAAGTTTTCACAACTATATTAACTTTGCGGTTTGAACATCGAACGCCCGAACGTGAATTTATAATACTTACGCGCAAAAAAGTAACTTCTAATTCAAAAAAGGATGTATGTTTAATAAATTAAAAGATGGTACGTCCAGAAACGCGTGCTCGCGCTCTTAACTTATGGCTGACTGAGTGTTGTACGAAGCAACAGATGATTTTTGTATGTGAATGCCCAGTTAGCAGTGCGCTTGTGTAGAAACTGGGAAATCGATACATGCGTCACACGAACGCGTTCGGTACGTCAAGATTGTCATTCTGTAGCTTCATCGTATTAGTTTTCAAACTTATGTTAAGGGCAGAAGACTCATTTTTAGTGCACTCGATGCAGCTTTAAATGACCGTTTATGTTTTGGTTTTTATCAGAATTAGCGAAGGCAAAAAACCTGCGCTAATGTGTTACTTATGCAATTAAGGTTTTTTACCGCTGTTGTTTTGATTTTAAAATATGTAGTTGCTATGCTTCAAAAAATATTCCCTGTTATTAATAAATCCCTACTAATATTATAAATGTGAATGTAAGTTTGTTTGTTAAGCTTTCCCGCAAAAACTACTAAACCGATCATCATGAATCTACGTAAATATATTCTTGGAGGTTTTGGAAGTAACACAGGATACTTTTTATTGAAAAAATAATTGCTGTCGAAGCCGCGGGTAAAAGCTAGTATATATTTTTTATGCTTTTATTTGAGGGTATATTCACTTTGTACCTGCAATAATTGTGGAATTAAAAAAAGAGAAAATCATTCTTAATAGTTATTGAGAACTGATTAGTGCAGAGGTAGTGATCCTGCACCAGAAATCCCGCGTTCGAATATTAAAAATTGAATTATCGTGTCTCTTTAAAATCTGAGTTGGGAACATTATCGTGCGATGATTTTTTATAATTTTAATGTGGCTTCAAACCGGGCCAGTTTTTTAATAGACTTCAAATGGCATTTATGAAGGTCCTTCTAAAGCAACTATCTACCGTACAATAAATTCAAACGCGATTGTCTAACTTTAGGGGGTGGTCATCTAAAAACTGTTAAAAGGAAAAAAATAGTTAATAAAAGGCGAATTACGTACGGAGAGAATCAGCATGTATTGCAGATTAGATTGGGATGCATTCACAAGATTCTACAGGAATGCTTTCGTATTAGAAGGATGGTTTCGAGCTGGTTGCCGCACAACCTCTTTAATGCGATCCAAAAACAAAAAGTCGGTCTGCAGTTTGGCTGCTTCAAAACGAACCAGCGCTGCCAAAGTAAAGTAAGAAGTCCAGAAAATTTGACCGCTAGTTTCTACATTTTGACGGGGTTTTATCTTTAGATTCCATTACAAAATCAAAGCAACATCAAATGACAGTAAGAATAAAAAATAAGTTGCCAAATGATTTTAAAATCCTTAACATCAATCAATTCAAACAAAAACTTAAAACTTGATTTACAAAAAAAATGTTTTTGTAGTACCTATGATTGAGTTTTTTGACCATAAACTTGTATGACTGTTTTGATTAATGAAAGAGCATTTTTGAAATATTAAGTCATATTTTTTTTTAATAATATAAAATGTGTAATAAATTTGATTAACACTAGTTTAGTTTAAGATAAGACATTGATTTTTGTGATATCAAAAATTAAATTTATTTTAAATGTGATCTCTTATTGTATTCAAATCTTTATTATGTTTAAATTGTTTATTTTATTATTAATTTTCTCAAGTTAAATTTCATATATTGCATGCCCAAACTGGCAATGTGTCCGGAACTTGTAACTTAATTATGTCACGATCTTTATTCACCTACTGCTGCTACTGCTTCACCACGGCCATGCGCCCTTGCACTCAGCGCTCATAATTAAAGACTTCATGGACACCATACCGATCAAAATTTTGGGTCAACCTCCTTATTACCCTAATCTAACACCATGTAACTTTTTTTTTCACAAAAATGCAAAAACTATTTGAAAGGAATACAGTTTTCATCGCTGGACATGCGCTTACAGTAAAATCTTAACTCAAAGGCGATAGTAACGTTTAAAAACATATATGCAAGTTTTTTATCCACAATTTTTTTGCTGTCGTTGATTTGCCACGGACGGACATAGATATATTTTTACTAAGGTTTGTGAATGGATAAATGAAATTATTAATAATTATGATTAATTTACCCATTTACCCTTTCTAGTAAGCTGAATGCTTGTGTTAGAAATGAATCCACATATGTAAATCTAGTAAGCTGAATGCTTGTGTTAGAAATGAATCCACATATATAGAACAGATCGCATATTTAGAAAGGCTATAGGCGTTTTTTCATATAGAAGTTTTGGGTATTTGAATTAATTATTGATAACGGTACTGTGTAAATCTAATGAACAAATATAGACTATTCATCAATAACGTCATACCTATTCACAGAAACAATTATTGTCCGGTAGATTCTTAAGGAAATATTGTCAAAGGAAGTTTTTTTGGATGTGAAAAAGTAAAATGGGTAAACCAACTAGGAAATAAACTAAATGACTCAGTTTAGTAGTAAAACGAATTATATTACACTTATCAAGTTATAGGATATATAAAATATATTGTAATTATAGATCTACTAATGCCCACTGTTGGGCATAGGTTTTCCATATTGACGAAATACTATAAGAAGAATAAGCTGTAAGCCATGTGGATTAAATCACGAGGGAACTTGATTTACTTCCGGAATTTCAAGTGGCCTGCATACCAATTCATGGTGATGGCCCTCCGCGGTCCCGGGTTCGGTCCCCTGCCGGGTGAAAGAAAAAGAACTTTTCTAAAATAATTTGGGTGGGGGTGTTGTGATACCGCCATTGTGTCTGATTTCCATAACACAAGAGCATTAGCCATTTATTTTGGGCTCAGAACATTGTATGTCATTATTTGTACGGTCCTGGGTCTGAGTTTCAGTAATCATAGTAAAACATACATATCGACGGCGAAGTGCCAATACCTCCTAACTGAAATTTGTCGAGAAATTCACTTTTTTATCATTTCGAATTAAAATTCGTTATTTGCATGTTTTAATGAAATTTCCTAAGTGTATTTTCAGTCGCAAGCGCTTCAAGTTAAAATATTAATAAAAAAAAAATTCAAACAATTTTTAACCTGTCAAGAAATTAAACGTTTTATTTAGCTTGTGTATTATTTTGAATTTAGCAGTTAGGAGTTATTGGAACTTCGCCGTCGATATGTATGTTTTACTTTGCATAACACAAGCCTTTTTTTTCCGACGAGAAATGCGCCTTATGCATACTCCGCTGCTTGGGTAGACATCGAAGTTATGTGGGGCTCTCCTTCGGTAATCCACCCGACAGCGAGGGAGCCCGGTGGGTGATCGAAGGCATACCCAGTAAAACTCGTCGTCGTGCTTTCGCTCTGTCCTGCAGCCTTGTGCGTTCCTTTGTTGGAAGCACCACTTTATGCATAACACCAGCCTTACAGTGCTTACTTTGGGCTAGGCTAATTGGTGTGAGTGTACGAAATATTATTATTTATTTACATTTATATAGTTATAATAATTTTTGGTCACGTATCTTCATTTCTTTTGCGTCAAACTTATCATTACTAGTAATCCAGTTAACCCCTCGTCGTAATTTACACGTTCTGCCATGAGTGTTAGCACGACTGTAATACATCGGCGAGGAACTTAGTAGTTGTACGACTTTCGTTGCCAAAAATAATTATTACCTCTGAAAACAGGTTTTCATGTAATAGACAGGAATGGAATGACGAGAAAATAAAGGACACGAGTAAATGTGAGGTCACCTTTAGGCCGCTATTCAAGTCTTAAATAAAGGATAACAAAAACATGAAATATATTAGGTAAGCACCCATGAAATTTTCGTTCTGTAAGGATATTTTCAGAAAACATTGTATTATTATTATTATTTTTATATTTATATGTTTTATTGGTCGTTACCAAGGCATATATAGCAAAAGAAAATAATTATAAATCATCGATTCTGCAAAACATAAAAATAACCATATATGTGTGTTGAAGAGAGACGCCACTTATAGACGCGTATAGCGCTGTCTCGCTTTGACAATCGAACTTGCATCGTGATAAGAGATCATGGTGGGCCCTCTGTTTGTTGGGATAATTTGAATATAGAGTCTGGTGTCCAAAATAATCACACGAATTGAGTAAGCCTAAAAAGAGTTATCTTTTAAATTAAAATAAGCAATTCGATATGTAAACTGTAATATATAAGTACTGTAGTGAGTAAGGTTCTACTTATATAATTATTTTTGATAGCTTTATATTATAAACGATAAAGTCTAACCTCAAAAAAACGGGTAGACAACCCGTCCTTTAATCGAGTGGTTTAATTTAAAACGTCTGTTAAGTATCATTGTATCGTCATCATTGTTTTTTGTAAACTGGTCCATTATCATGTTATCTTAAATGCAATTTATCTGAAGAGGAGGTAGGTTATGAAGCAACGTGTCTATGGTAAAATTTCTCTACTAGCAAACCTCTTTTGTCTATTACTATGACGCGTTGAGAATTTGTCCAAATCATGTTAAGACGCTTACCTATGACGACCTATTACTTTCGGACAAACTGATAATTGATGGACTACTTACATTTTTAGACATGTTGACGTACAAGTAAACTAGTGGTTACGAGCATCTGATACTAAAACCAAAAAAACAATAAAACCTTACAATGAGACCGATAATACCCCAAAATATGCAAACAATTTGAAAAAATATATTTAATAAGAAATTTTAGTTCTATTGCAAAATATTAAATAAAATTAAGACATAAAACAGGCGGACAATTTTTTGTATATCTATGTTATAAAATCCATATGAAGGGAAAATAAATGTGAATATTAATTGTGAAATATTTGCAATATTACCATTTTGTATTTGCAAAAAAGTTGCAAAATACTTGTAACAAGATCTTTTATTAATATATATTTCGAAACGGAATGCATATTGCTGCCCGAACACTAATTTCTTTGTAAAAACTCATTCATATATAGTAGAGTCAAATAACAAGATAATTATGTTCTTTCCCGTTTCCGTTTTGTTTTGGGTTGGTTTTATTGTAGCGTATTGTTGTCTCTTTACGGTTGAACTTATTCGTACGTTACATATTGTTCTCAAATAAAGATCTTAGTCACTCATTTAATGAAGACATGTAATAGCTAATGGATAGTATTTGTTTAAACTTCATACCAACATCAGAACAGAAAGTTTTTACCAAAATTAAAAAAATATTGCCTCTCAGTACTAATGACTTCTTAAGTTGAGGAAACTCTTCGTGAAAACTTTATGTTTAGTTGTATCTATTTTTAAACAGGATATTTTATAAATACAGGATAAGTATTAATGTTCGTATTTAAGGATTTCCCTGCAGAAGTGATTAGTGCGTTCGAATTTAAGGAAAGTAATAAGTAATGTGTTTTCCTGTAAGCATGTCATGTTACCTGTTGTAATGTTATTCCCGGTTGCTCATCTTTAGAATGTGACCAATAATTAAAAGAGAACAATTATATGTTATGGTAATTATTGAAAATGTTTAAATATAATATTTAAAATAGAAAAATCTAGTGAGTCACCACTTATAGTGGTACATTCACTATCTGTTCTATTTATTTTTTAAATAATTAAATACTTAGTAAAATAACGTTTAATGTAAATGACAAAAAATAATATAGGTAGTTTTAATATTTGTAGTTAGATACTTGTGAACATAACTCTTGAAAATATGTCGATACGTTAGGATTAAACAAAACGCGTTCATATAAAGAGTTTCATAATGCAGATAAATGAAAATTATCGAACATAGATAAGATATTTTTTCATTGGCTAATATAAAATAGTTACTTTCCATTATACTTTGATTTGCAATATTTTCCTAAACGTCTCTGTCAATTGAAAGAAGTAGATATGTTTTTAATGAGTCCAGTATAAACTGATAATATTCCAATTACATTTACGTTATTACGGGTTGGAAAATCTGTTTTAATATCTTGTTTCATTATAAGAATTAATAGAAGTCCAAATGACATTTTATTCGTATTTTTATTTATTTTATCGATGACGTATATTTATAGTTTACTATAAAATAATTGCTATCCACATATATTAAAATACTAGTTTATCGTTAGTCTACAATACATATATCTAACAATTCATCATCATAGCCGAGAGACCTCAAGTGCTAGTCGAAGTCTTCCATATATGGGTGTGATCTTATACAAAAAATGGGGATTTGCTATAAGTTGTTGACTTTTAATAAAGGCATTGTAAATGTTCATATTTATTAAGTTATCTGATAATATCTTCCTGTAAGCAGTTAACTGTTAAATTATCGAAAAAAATCAGGATTTGTCAAAATCTAGCTAGCTTACGTCGAAAAGCTCTCTCTCGCTTGTACATTGAAAAATATTCTAGTAGAAATAGTGTCAATGAGAAACTTAGACAAATGAATAATTTCGCCAAGGAGAATAGAGATCTAACTTTACGGCTCATCAATCTATTGATGACCTTGTTGGGACGGAAAGAGTAATTAGTAGTAACTTACCAAGCAGGCGCTATATAAATTCAACGACTTGACGCGCCTACCGAAGCAAGAATCATAATACCTTTTTGATCATACACCAAGTACCGACCACGTAAAATGTTATTTCTCTTGCGCAGCTGTATAAACCGAACAAATTGATTGATAAATCTGACTTTTAGAAGTTAGAAACATTCCTGACTCTAGGTACGCAATTCCATATAGTCTGACTTAGAACTTGCTCTTGACATTTCTCGAGCAAATAGGTCGAGTGCTTTTGCGGCTTTTACTCGGAATGAAATTACACACCGAAAAACCCTGTATTTCCCCTTCTCAAGTGGATGAACTCATTAAAAGCACTTTAGCAAACTATCTCGGCGTTTGTATAGGTTTTGAAAGATAATGAAATCGCAACATATTTGCAGTCAATAGCACGTCAACCTACAAAAAACTATCAACTTTCTCCATTCCATTTTCAGTTTAGGGTTCAACAAATAGAGTACAATATCTATTGGGAAAATTTGACAGTTTGTGGTATGTTGGTGTAATATTGTCCGTACATAATTAACTATTATACAACACGCCCCGTTTCGTGTTTGAAAGAGAAAATAGCACCAACCGTTCACTCTTAAGAGTGTCGTCAAATGCGACTAATGATGAAGATGATAAAATACAGCTCCCGAAAACTGTAAAAAAGGCCTTTTCCAAATTATGGCGTTTTACTGCGAACACTAACTCTCTAAGGAGACTCCCGTCCAGCATTGGCCCGTTTTGTCTGATGTGATGATGATGATAATAAAGGTTACGCAATGATATATCCAGCAGCACTTTAGGGTGTAAAAAGGCTATACTGGAGGTAACCACCATACATCTCCTGTTTTCCATAAAATTTGTATGTGGTATTTTTCTATTATAATAATTTATCTTATAAGATAGCATTGAAAAATGCATAAAATATATAAAAATTATAAAACTAAATGGCTGTTTCATCTTAATCGATTGCCCAAACATTTGTAAAAATGTTTCTTTCGAATACGAGAGGATGTTTCTCTCATTGAAGAAACAACGCTACAGCGTAAAATCAGAAAGGTACTAGAAAATTTCGATGAGTGTTCATAAGGCTCGGTAACTCAATTGGGAGAGCATTGGACCGGATTGACCGCCTGAGAATTCACTTGTGACCCGAGTCATTTTTTTCTAGTATTTTTCTATTATAATAATTTATCTTATGAGATGATGTAAAGCACAGTAAAATTTAAATTCGTAAAATTAAGATTTCCCGATCGAACTATCATTTTATTCTAGTTGGAATTACCTAATACACGGCGAGCTATCCAAAGAACTGGAAAAATCTTCAAGATTCATAGAATATTTTAAGTTTGTGATTATTATATGACGAAGATTTATCTTGACAAATTGAGCTGAATTGTTTTATTAAATACTTTAAATAATTCCATTTTTATATCATTAAAAGTATGACATGATGTTTACTGTAGACAAAATTTAATTTCTTTATAATACCGTTTTAAGGATTTCACTTTTAAGTGGTAAAAATGAAGCTCTCTAACGTATCCAGTTACATTTGAGTAAGTCACTGGTTTAAGTTATAGGGTGTCTGTGGTGTCGGTTAACCCACGGACTTAAGTTACAGTGTTGCTGCAACCTAATATTGTTAAGTAGGACAGCTCAAAATGTGACCAGATCTAATTATGTATAGGTGTGAGAAACAGATACGGTTGAACAATGATAGATTTTAAACTAGTTATTGTTAGAATAAAAGGCAAAGTGTTGCTATTAAAAAAAAATATTTTTGTTTTTTAAATAACCGAATCGCTATACTTTGTCCAATGTAGGATGATACTTTTGACAGTTGAAACCTATATAGAGGGTATAAAGTTGCTATTGCGATGTCAAGCCAAACATAAGGAAACAAACGCAACCTTAGTACATAGCAATAAGGAAGTGACACCTGTCAAAAGTATCATCCTACATTGGACAAAGTATAGGCAGAATAGTTTATTATTGAAAGCTTTTTAAATAGAACCATTGCTATTTTACATCATTGGACAAAAATATTTCATATAAAGAAAAAAATGGTAGCACATTCCTTGAAACGTATTTCTTGTGGTATCGCGTTCACACATTGCATCATACATAATACGCTGTTATTTTCAAGATTTATTTATAATTCATGTTTACAGTGTGTCATCCTAAGAACAAGATTTGTTGAAAGAGAAAAACTTGAAACTAAATGTTTATAGTGAATCAATAAATTTATTCTTTTAATAAAGAATTTCGGACGACTCATACTTAGTCCCAAAACAGAGATTGTATTTTGCGTATAAAATATAAAAAATATGTATATCAAATATATCCCTATCAGGTGCGAACTTAGGACCGTTGGTACAGTAGACGGAAGAGCCACCGCTGCTGCACCGAAAGGGCGTTAATATGACTAAAATCATGTTACAACTAGTAATTTTATAAATTGTTATAAATGAAAAATACTAGAAAACATCGACTCAGGTCACAAGTGAATTCTCAGGCGGGAATCGAACCCGCAACCTTTTTTTAAATCCCAGTCCAATGCTCTCCCAATTGAGCCTTGTTGCGGGTTCGACTCGGGCCACAAGTAAATTCTCAGGCGGGAGAATTCACTTGCGACGCGAGTCGATTTTTTTTGTATTTTTCTTTTATAATAATTTATCTTATAAGTTTGCATTAAAAATGCATAAAATATATAAAAATAGTAATTTTATGTATAAATCCACTTGTCATAAATCATTTCGATAATTTGTTAGTTAGTCCGGAAATTGCCGGTCACCATTACTAATCGTCTTAACATGATCTGGATAAATTTCCTTGTATCTAATACACAAAAGAGGTTGTGTTAGTAGTCCAATTATAACAATAATAATATAATTAAATACGCCTAGCCACAAGTAAGCACTGTAAGGCTTTTGTTAAAGATATCTACTAGAGTAACGCATAGACATACATATATGATACATAGATATGTAATATTCATAGAAATATAAGTAAATACCAAATGACCAAGGTACAAATATTCTCGTACTGATATCGCACAAAGATCTGTCTCTGCCGGGACTCGAACCTAGGACTGTTAGTGCGAGAGGATCGCTGCCGCTGCACCAAACGGTCGTCCTAACAGAGACTAACGTTTAATATAAACTGATTACAGACAAACAAGAATAATGATTTATAGACAAGTTACATGATTTTTAGGTAAACTGACGCATAAGACAACTTGCGTTTTCGACCATCTGATAAAAACCAGTCATATTTAGTGTATCATTTCAAACTACTGTTAGTACTTTTCTCTATTAGCTCAAATTTGGTTGTTTTAGTACCTCAATTGTCTCTGATTACCATAACAGAAATGTTTTAGCTATTTAAATTCAGAAAAATGTGATCTTGTATTATAAAAAAACATTATCACGAGTTAAAGTAGTAACTTTTTTTTGCGACCTATTTGGCAGATAGCATCAAAAGATTACATTCTATTTTCAGCCGAGGGAAAAAAGGTTTTATTTTAACGATGTACCTTTACTGTAACGAGTGAGACCGAGAAATACAACCTTTAGAATGGATATAAAAGATAAAAGTATTCGTCGTCTTAGCCGCCCAATACTTAACCTCCCCAGAAAATTCGCAAGCGAATAGCCTTCTTATTTTGCAAGGTATAGCACAAATGGGTAGATAATCCGATACTTAAATCTTGGGTTTCGGCAAATAATTTAGTTGTAATTTTATATTTTTGAACAATATTTTAATAATGAAATTTTACGAACATAACTTACAAATGCGTTGTTACTAAGAAAATATTGATAAACCCTACTTTTTGTAATGAAATAAATATTATTCATTTTCAAAATCTGAATGTGTATTGAATTCTGAAATGGCGGGTTTTGCCATATGTCTATGGTCGTCAGGTTGATTGCATATATTGTATTAAAAGACCATAGTTACGAAGGTTAGGCCATATGGCCCGCCTGCCAAGCGGAAAGAATATTCTTTACGCTTGGCAGGCGGGTTGGTAATCGCAGTAGAAGAACATAATTCGGAAAACCCTGCTGCCCAAGGACTACGGGAGGTGAACTGTGATTTTATTCAATTAAGTCGCTAAGCATAAAGCTTCGCTAGCGCCATATATTAGAGCAGAGCGTAATACAAAAAAAAAATTAATAATGTTTCGTAAATTTTAAAATTTCATAAGAATGAAAATCTTTAAGATTTTTGTTTTAATGGGAAATCCCATGGAGCCAATGTTTTTTGGTCATTACTTTTTTGTTTTTGTAAATTTCAAAATTCGGGCTCGGTCACAATCGTCAAACAGTCAAAACCGGGTCCTAAATGTGTTGATTCGATTCCACACAAAAATTATCAAAATCGGTTATGAACTCGGGAAGTTATGGCGTAACAGACATTTCGTCATTGAAGCTGATTCATGGGGGTCCACTCTAATTAATCGCCTTTTTGGACACACATAAGTGTAGGGGAGGTGCTATTCTACTTTGACGGACACCATGTGTCACTTAACGTACAACCCTCAGTATATTACAAAAGTTAATTTCTTATGTCTTAACATATTCGATTCTTAATTTCACACAAAGTTTTTAGGGAAAAAAGTAATTCAATAATATCCATCATTGTTTATATTTAATAGTTTTCATTAGACATTTTGATTTTCTACAACCACCTTAACTGTGTGGCCGGACGCCAAAGTTTGGCAATGGTATTGGGTTCGGATGATGGCTAAAATTTATGAGATTACTAAGGACAATTTATCTAAAAAATCTATACATACCAGAACAATTGAAGTGTCTGTAATTTTTAAGTAACAGTTTATTTACTTAACGTATTAAACATTATAATTATACGGCACTTATTTATAACAAGAGGACATTTTTTTTTGTTTTTGTGTTTGCCTGTTTGTTTCGGTCGATTTTCAAAATGGCTGAACCATTAACGTTATTTTATATACGTTCTCTCTAGCTCTCATTAGAGAAGTTATTCGATTAAAAAGATGTTATTAATATTTCTCTTTATTGCGCTGAACCTTCAGTCTATCCCAAGGGACAAATCGAGATCAAAGCAGTCAGAGATTTTTTTATGAAAATGAAGACGCCGTTTTCTCAATTTACCGACATGAAATTATATTAAGGTACTTTATATTTATTTACTAACTAGCGACCCGCACCGGCTTCGCACGGTTACAATGGTCAATGGTCTACTATATTATGCATGTATTATACATATAAACCTTCCTCTTGAATTACCCTATCTATAAAAAAAAACCGCATCAAAATCCGTTGCGTAGTTTTAAAGATTTAAGCATACATAGGGATATAGGGACAGAGAAAGCGACTTTGTTTTATACTATGTGTAGTGATAGACTTCAGGGAAGTAAATTTTTAATGAATGCTTTGCGACATCTTTTCTATTTAAATCTGGCTATCATTATAAATCGTTATGTTCATTACTTGATTTCATCTCGGTTTTTTTATTTCAGTGTAAGTTATACGTGAATACAACTGTTATATTTATATTTTATCGAATCAAAATTCAACCATCAAAAATAGTACAATTCTCACTTGAAATCTAGAATAAGAACTATGCAGAAAAACCAATCGATAATAAAAACTTTTTATTTTGTATTTTTTCTTTTTATAATATAAAAAAACAATACTTAAAGGATTTTCATATTACCTTTCCTCTCGCATATTTTTATGACCAAAAGACGCACTTACTGACTCATTTTTGCACAAGTATCTATTTACTTTTTGAGCAGACGCAGTTTATTTTTTTTTTATACTGATTTCTCCGCGAAACATGTTTAGTCAAAAATATTTGTTTCAGACAAAAGCAAGCAAAATAAATATTCTGTTCTATTTTACAAATTTTGGTCAAAAAATACCGAAATCAGTGAAATGAAACGTCGAGAAAACATAGTTTGCCACAGGTAGGAATCGTATTTGCACCTTCCGCTATCCGGACGGCTGCGGTTAGTTAAACTTGTCAAGGATTGGGCCCAATGATTGTGATCCACAGAAGTTGTATGGTTATCAGTTCCAGTATTATCAGTTACCTCTTATATGTGAAAGAGAGTGAAAGAGAGTTTACTTTCAAGAAAACTGAAAGAAAGTGAGAAAGGTTGGTGTTATTCTAATTTACAGGATACCACAGTGTCTAGATAGACCTTAATACTAAGACATAAAGTTCTGATTTGCTTATTTAAATACTTACACTCAAGCCTTCGGAAGCTTAAGATTTTAGTAGACATATATTTATCAATTTAACTGGTAAAATAAAAGGTCTGATATGATATTCCAGCTGTATTTATTTTGCCCTCCCTTCTACTAATTTATCTATTTACAGTTGTTTAATTAGTAAATGCACTTTTATGAGAATAATTAGGGTCACCATGAACACTTTAGTCTTGATTTTCCACAGAATAATAGATTGAATGAAAACGTTAGAATAAACATTTCAATAAATAAATAATATTTTATTACATATGAAAGAACTTAACATTACTTTTAAGTAAAAATCGGTCTAAATATTTTAAAAGATTTAAAAAATATATAGTCATAATTATGTTATTAATTTTTATGCAGATTTTTTTACAGACCTTAGAGTATTTAATATAATGTATACATAACATATAGCCTATGTTCTTCTCTATTTGAAAATTATTAAGAATATAATTTTCAAAGAGTGAAGGAACTTTTTAAATTCATTTTGTTGATTGCCTTGCATAAATCCTTCTTCTAGTACTATCAATTGAGCACATTAATTCTTTGATTTCACTTATGATTTCAGTATACAGGGCATTATTTTTCTGAATTGGGTGGTTGTTGAGAAATTGTTGAGAAACTTCGTTGCTCAAATAACTAATTTTATAAAATAACGAGCGCTTTATTTAGAGAAAAAGCAAATAGACTATTTAAATCAGCAAAAAAAGCTGTATAAAAAGAAGGAAAAAAAAATTTGTTACGTTTTAAAATATACTAATGATATTTTTTTAAATATATTTTTAGTATTATTTATAATATAACATAAAAATAAAAATCAATTTTTTTGTTAGTTATTTATCCGAATTTTTAAACACCGCGTGGTTACTCACAGCAATTTACGGACGATTACCGAGATATTAATCATTGCCGGCCTTGGTCTAACTAGACCGTGTCGGTACTGTTTATCATACTTGTCTACCAGTAATCAGTCAGAGATTGTGACGTCACTAAAAGTTATAAAGGAATGCATAACATGAATTACGTGACCTCAGATTTTGTATACAAGTTCAAATGTTTTATGTAAGATGGCATTGAATTTGAAACCTCTAATAAAGTACTTTATTATCATTGCTAGAAGATCTAGCCTATAAATGTTTTAAACGTATTGTTTATATTATTTTTACTATATATTCGCAAAGGTCAGTTACAGGAAGATTAGTAAAAATTTAATGATTCGAACTTCTTTATTGAGCGAAGCTCTCTTTTAGGCAACTCACAAATTTCGCTTGTCTCCCTCCTGCTACTCAATGGTTCAACCGATTCGAACGAATTTTGGCATGAACATACATGACTATAACCTGACGGACATAGGCTATCTAAAAAAAATATAGACTTTACCATGGAGGAATAATCACCGAAAGAAAAATTCAAAACCTGATCACAGCCAAACCGCTGAGACTACATTGATGAAATTTGGCGCCAAACATCAATGTAGTATCAGCAACCAGTTTGGTGCGCGATATTTTCGAGGCAATTCTTAATGATTAATGTGAGGTTAGGTTTACTGAAAGGTTAGTTTAGGTAAGGTCAGGTGGTGTGGTTAGGTAAGGCAGTGCTTCGCTCAGTATTTGCAAACAGCAGATGCTCTGCAATGCAGACCTAGTTCTAAATTGCATATTGGCCCAAGTGGTACGTTATGGCCCTATTCTCCCTAAGGTTTTTATCTATAGGTAAGGCTTGCATATTGACAGGTAAGAACTTTTTTGGCGGGAGCGGGAAGCGACACTATGGTGGTTTTGTTTTTCTTGTTAAAATTTGTGTTGTGGTTGATATTAGTGAGTAATAATGGTGGGTTATTAACCACTGAGTGTTTCTGTATATGCATGAGTGTTTGCAAGTGAAACAAAACAATGGATGGTGTATTTCCGCTCTCTCTCAAGAAGTCCACGAGAAATTTTCAGTAAAACCCCACATTTTTACTGAAACCTAGGTTAAGGTATTTCACTATTCATTCATCATCCATTTGATAATCTATCATTCATATATCAACTCTCATCAACATTTCCAAAATAACGAACATTTTCCAAATGAGTTATGACTGAAAGGTCTATGTTACCAGGTCATAAAATTATATTGACAGGTAATGTAATCTGTGATAATCTGTCTATCGCCATTGTATATGGAATTCATATTTCTAAGATATTTTTGTTTTTACATCTTCTTTCATCGGGTCGTTATAAGTTATGAGCCGCTTGTACGAAGTTTGAAGGGCATGAAAAACTTTACCCATCTTATATTTAATGACAAATTGACCTCCATTGTTGTTTTGACAAGTATGACATAATCTCATTATATTTAACTGCTTTTTTGTATTTATAGTAGCTGACCCGGTGCCGTGTTATAAATTAAAATGAAACCTATCCAATGTTTTAAGTCGGAACAAATCCAGCAAAATGTAAAAAATCATCATAATCGGTTGAGTAGTTTCGGAGTTCATCGCAGTCAAACACTGTGACAGGTTATTTTTATATTTAAAGGTGAAACGAAAACTTGTCTTGGTTCAATCCTGTAGCCTCTTGTTATTCGGGAGATTGCGCTTCCATTTTAGAGGTAGAGTAGAAATCACAAGGCCTCTGACAGGGAGTTTTTATATTTGAAGATGAATAGTATCGTAAATACTAATAATACTAGAAGTTCTCAAAGTACACTTTCCGTAGACCACGAGATGGGTGACAGTCTTTTTCTGCAATCTCCAACCCCAGCGTAGCGTAAAATTTATGACAAACCCTTATGACTTTTTTTGGGAAAGTCTTTCTTCCAGCATTGGGCTTCCTTCTGCTGAGTTGATTATGATATGATCTTAGAAAGGCGCATGGAAATCGCTGTTTTGACTTAACCCATTACACCGAGATTATCCATTAGTGAATATTGATAGTTGTATATTTAAGTTTTAATGCAAAAACTATTTAAAACAAAAACTATAAGAAATATACCTATGTCTTGCATTTTTTGGTATATTTTAGATTAAAGCAATAACCACAAATAATAAAATACTGAAGATATCGTTAAACCCTAACAAGGTTAAAATTAGCAAAATTCTTATATTCTATGTCACCGAGAAGAAATTATGAGATTACAAATTGCTAGCTATAGATTTTATTAAAAGACGGTAAGGTTCAAAATATACCATTGTGTTTTTTTTTCTCCCATGACCTGATTTGGAGTAATAACTACGTGACTTTGCTCACGAGTAACGATCTTCTTCACAACAATTTTCTTTGTAAAGCTATTTGACAAAACTGAACAAGTTTTGGACAAAGTATCAGTTAATTTGAACTGAATAGAACCGTGAACCTTTATTGTAAGCATTAGAAGACATTTTTGGATATTAAATGCGATGTGTTTATTAGTACATAATTGGTCTCCAACCCAAGTACTGGATTCAGCGGAGGTTGCTTAGCAAACTCAAATACTATCCATATATTTTCGAAGAACGTTTATATAAGCTATTGACTATCTCTTCTTACTTGTAAATGTACATGATTTAAAATATAAGCAGTTATTACCTTCTAAAGTTCTTTAAGAAAAAAATGACAATCTTACATATTTTTTTTTATTTCCATGTAGTTTCCTTTTGAGAAGAAATGCACAAACCCTTCACTCTTAAGGGTAACATCTCGCAAAATACAAAAAAGACAACAGCACAGAAAGCCGAATAATGGTATTTAACTGTATGAGGGGAAGATTATGACGAAACCTCCAATTTATAAGGCGAGTTCCAGCAGTGAGGTCGATTGAGATAAAGATAATGAAATTAATCTTTTTGATTATCAAAATTTTGTATAAATCTCTAAAGACTCCGTGAAACATAATTATAAACACGAGGAACGAAGAGTACGTGCATTAGCAATGATAGAAATCGCGTAATTTATTGAAAAACCAAGTGTTATCATATAAAAATACCGTGAAAAAGAACTTCCATATTTTTTCCAATTCATAGAACCATCTTTTAAAAATTTATTTTCTTATAATCTTATTATGATCAAATAAAAAATCTGAAGCTATTTATCAGTTCTAAAATGATGTACTATCAACGATCACCATTTGATTTTAATTTGCATAAATTAAAATAACATTAGTTATAAGTAAACTGCATAATAATATAATGACTCTATAATTTTATACTCGTGTGAATGGTCGTTGACCCTATGGATCTATTAAATTTTGCTAACGCATCACAATCAAATTCGCATTGACAAATATTAATTGTGTTTAAGCATAAATTCGAGAACACGCATGTAATAAATGTAATAAATATGATAAGTTTATCGAAACTTAAAAATTTTATTGACGCTTATAAGCGATAATGCTTATCAATAAAAGTTTGTAAAATTATCATTCAAATATTATTAAAAAAAATGTTTTGTATCAATAATGTCATCGTTAACTTAATAATATTGGGTACTAAAAATACACTTTGACATGCCGCCACTTATGGATATTGTACATAAAACTAAGTGAAATAACCAAAAAATTGAAAAAAAAACGACTATTATTTTTTTTGACGACCGTTTGTGGCTACCGTAGCAATCATGCCTTTCAATCCGACGGTCCTGGGTTTGAGACCCGGAAAGGGCGGATGTTTAAGTGATCGATACAAGCAATAAATATTTTATATCTATGTATTATATATGTATGTAAATCTGCTACCCTAGTATCCGTAATCCGCCTTAAAGTGCTCACTTTGAGCTAGGCTAATCGGTGTGAATATAAGAAATACAATCGTCATTTTTATGTAGTCAAAAAGTCAAGTCAATAAAAATTTTATAAGTCATAAAAATAGTCGATTAGAATTTCAATAACTCCATAATTGGTCACAGATATGAATTCTGGTAGGGGCATACGTTTGTTTAATTAACAAAAGCATTTATGCCTGAGATATGGTCGCCTAAATACTTATTTGTGTATTCTATACGTTATTTAGTATCCAAAGCACAACCTTTTGCTTAGAAACTAAATAATAAAAAAATAAAACTAATTTTAAAAATATTTTTAGTCTGTATAACTTAAATTTTAGTAAAAGTACTTGTTCGGTCGCTCTTAACGAAACTATATTCCTATTGCATGCCGTGGCAGTATTAAGTTAAAAAATACTAAACCAAATTTCACTCGAAACTGTACTTTAATCATGTACTTTGTGTTAAGCTTTGTTGGTTTGCCTTCAATGAAAAAAAAACTATCTACATCACAGTTTTGGTTTCATAAAATCATACAAGAAAAAATTAAAAATTATGCAAACCTCGAGGTTTTTTATCTCGGTACGAGCTTTTATGAACAAAGTATGACATTATTGAAATCAATTTTAATCTAGAAAATACGTGAATTACTAAAATTGGCTGAATTAAAAATATCTCATTAATCTTTATTTGCATATGAAAAAGTTGATATTACCTTATTTAGATACCAAATTAAGCCTGAGTAACATAGGTTTTGGGTTCGAATCCCGGAAGGGGCAGATGTTTGTGTTTTGAATGCCCCTGAGTCATGGGTCATATACATATATGTCTATAAATATAACATATATATGTATATCCATCCGTTACCGCAATATCCATAACACAAACCTTACATTGCTTATTTTGGGCTAGGCTAATTGGTGTAATGTAAGATATATTATTCTTATGATATTAATAATTTATTTTTAAATTTATGAGCTTATTTTGCCAATAAACAATAAATATTTTGGTATTGCCTTATTTTTGTGTTCACTAATTAATTAACGAAACTAACGAAATTAATTTGTGTTACACAACACAAATTAATTTCAAGTCACCTTAGCATAAAATTCTATATGCTTGTTTCTCGAATCAAAATATAATATTTAATCATTACACAATATTGCCTAACATATATATGAAAATATAACGCATATTTTTAATTAAACTCTATGATTAAACAATAATAAAAATAAGGTTATGACAAAAAAATTAATTTCATTGTAAAGAATCGTGGCGCGTTTTTAAACTATATTTTATTTTCACTTTTTAGTTCGATTTGCTATAAAACCTTTTTTAATATGTACTGACGTGTTAACAGTTTCATCTCGATAGAAAACATATTCAAGGATTTCTTTTGCGCAGACCGCGCTCTTGCTTTATCTCTTTTGCTCTCACGCAGAGGACTTGTATTAAATTCATTAATCTGGCGATCCTAATTAGGATAATGAGATAAGCTTATTAATATATTGTATTGTCGCCGATCGTTGATAAGTCTACAACGTTTAAAATAAATCTGATCGCTTAAAGTTGGGCAAAATCGAGCCCAAACGAGTCAGTTACATACATACAAACATACAGGTGGAACTAATAAAAGCGTGTTAAAAAGTTAGATACTAATACCTGGAGTTTGATTATTAAGATAATAGGTTTATGAATGATTTTCAATACAATTTCAATACAAAATATTTAATCGAGTAAAATAAAATAACTGAGGCATTTAATTGATTATTCGACATTGGATTTTATTGAATTTGTATATATGTTTTAGTAAAATCATAACGCTACTCCCAACAGTATTTTTATAACATCTATGTAGTAATAATCTATAATTTAAGCTATAAATGATATTATTGTTTTAATTTAAGTTTTAATCGCCACTCTTCGTTAACTTAAATTTGTTTGAAAACTTAAATTTAGGGTTAATTTTTAAACCAAATTTAAAATATTAAGATTGTATTTAAATTTTGAACTTTGTTTGAATTGGCGTCACGTGGTAACGCAGGACAACTGAAGATTGAAGGTCTTTTTCAAGGCAAAAGCATTTTTCAATATTGCTAAAAAGGTGTTTTTCATTCATCATTGAAGAATGAGTTGGTCCAATGATTGTATTGCAAATCCAACGGCTGTGGGATCGAATCTTATTAAAGATAAAATTTCTGTGTGATGATTTTAAGGTCCTGCAGGCTTCGTCTACACTATCCACACTACTATTATAAAGAGGAAAGATTTGTATTGTTGTATGTTTGCAATGAATAAACTCAAAAACTACTAAGCCGATTTCAAAAATTCTTTCACCATTGGAAAGCTACATTCACGCTGAGTAACATAGGCTTTATTTAGTGGTAGAAGAAATATAAGGATTTTTTTCCACCCGTGCGAAGCCGGGACGGGCCGCTAGTTTTTTTATAAAATCGCTACCAATTAGTGGGAGTCTTGTATATTAGACGACTTATGTTAATGAGAAAATATTTATCACTGCTGCTAGTATCACTTTTTCTTAACATAGACATCAACGCATTACATGAATTATTAATTTTTTAAACAGTCATATTTTAAATAAATTTCGATATGTTTATGGTTGTTTTTTATGTTCAATTCTGACGTTTCGACTCTTTAAAAGGAGTCGTAATTATAGGATGATCATCCGAAAGGTTTGAATACAAAAAAAAAAAACAAAAATAAACGCGTCATATAAAGAGGTTTATTTAAATATATAATAGGCGCGAAAGTGTAAGTATTTAAAAATACTTTTTGTATTTTTATTATTATATTAACTCTAAAAAATAATAAAAAAGTTATCTATGCTGCCCGTGAAGGTCAAATTAACCCTAAAAGAGTTATCTTATGATCAATTATAGTCGTTTATATTGCTAGTTGTACAATTGAGTGTTGGAAAGTTCATATACAGTTTAAAGAAGTTAGGTAAAGAATATTCTTTAACGATATAAATGCCAACAAGCATACATAAACAAAGATGTATAGTTAAACACTTTGATTGCTACACCACTCTAGAAATCTATTACAATAAATCAATCAATAGTGACATGTTGATAATTTGTCCCCGAATTTGAATATCGTAATTTTGTAGCGGTTAAAACGATATGATTATAGGTGACATAGGTAACAAATCGGTTAAAAACATATACCTATATTGATAAGGTGTAAAATGTAAAGAAACTTTAATGAACACTAAAACCTCGTATTTAGTTCTTACACTTTACATAAGGTACCTAATCATATTGTGATCAGGGATCTTGAAAAGGATTCGAAATGTTAGGTTTAAATATAAAAAAATATATATAATTATCTGATTAAAATTGTATTATTTCTAAAGACATATAATAAATAGGATTATAACTAGAAATTGATAAATAACTTTGTATATCTTTTCTTATGAAATTAAGTATTAACAGTGAATATTCCAACTAAAAATATACACGGATACTCTATGATACAGACGCAGTTTGTTGCTACGTGATATATAGTTATACATAACACTGTGTTTATACAGAAAAATAGGGCGCCTATTATTCGTACTTTGTTTTATGTTCATGCTTAGTTTATGGCTTAGTTAAGGCTGTTTTTATATCCATAAAGTAAATTATTTAAATACTCTATGGTATTTAAGTTTAAAGCTTAAATAGGCGAATTTTAAACTAAATAATTTTTAATATATTTTTCGGAATATATTTCTACGAGTAAATTTTGAGTATCAATTTGAAATAATACGTATTTAGGGCGTCTTTATTATTTCATAAAGGTTTAATAAATTACCTGATCCTCTTTTTAAATATTAATAGAAATATGGGTTTTTGCCTCTTAGATATGGCAACCCCATTTATTATGAATAAGAGGTAGTTATGGCAAAATCATAACCAAGCGATAGTTTTTTTGCAATATGCATTGAATAATTTAAGATTCAAGAAACTGAAAAGTAACATTTTCGTTATTTTTATTTGCATATAAAATATATCTTTTGGTTTCATTTTACAGCAACAAAATATGTGTAACTATTAAACAGTACTTCAGTCTTTAATAGCGACTAGAAAATTTCTAGTTTCATAGAGGAAGACATATAAAGGAGTGAAGCAAAATTTTAGGATGTGTATTAAAATTTTATTTGGCATAAGTAAATAACGATTTTAAGTTATCTCTATTATTTAACAGAGAATTATATAATTTCCTCTTTTTTTTTAATTTGACAATTTCGAGATTGTGCATGAAACAATTAAAAGAACATTTAATTGTCTATCTCGAAATTTCAATAAAAAAAAAACAAATACCTATTTGTCATTAACAACGTAAACCTTTTTATGAATAACATTCTTTGTCACTCAAGCATACGCATCAATTTGATACTCATACAAAACAATATAAATTAACCAAGAAATGTAAAAATTTTAATTTGGTCTATGATGATCTTGAAATCCCCATGTTTAACTTTAAGTTGAAAAATTGACTATTTCGGGTAGGTTGATTATAATTTGCTTGTACTTTATCAAAATTAGTCTTTCGGTGAACAATAATGAAAATATATTAAAAACAAAACACTTACCGTTATTTTCTTTTTTCCCATTCTTGGTAACTCCATTGGTTTCCATAGCGTGGCTGGTAGACACGACTCCATTCAGCTCCTTCATTTTCGAAATATGAAAAAAAATACAACTTCCGAAAAAAATGTATCTGATTTAGAGCGCGAAATCGTTTCGCGCGTTTTAAAACGTCACTTTGACAGACGAAAATTATCTAGTGGCAATGGCGCTAATTAGAGCGGGCAACCTGTTGGCACAGTCAAGGCAATCACGATCCGATTAGAAAAAAAAAATAAGGAGTTTTTATTGTACGTCGGGAAGGACTAGGATTAGAGAAAAAAAAACACAGAGCAGTGTCGTCGCTCACGGTCAACAACGAAATGGCCGCGTAACGGTGGATGATAGGAATATTTATACAAAAATCGCACTATCAACTATATTTAAGTGTTGTAAGGTTGAGTTAAACTTAATCGCTTAAAAACTCATTCTTTAGTTAGAGTTCGTTGGCAGATGTTATTATTATGAAATTTTAGAATAGTATTGCGACATATATTTTACGCATGCACTTAATTAGTTTTTAGATGATAGTCATTTTAATTAAAATTTTTCATCAACTTTGAGAAATATCGAAGATCTCCATAGTTTTTTTTAAACATTAAGGTATATTTGCTGCGTTTCATCCATGAACTGTTTGTAGAAAATTTAATTAACACGAATTTAAAATTATATATAAAAAACTGAGTTAGGTTTGGTTGTGATATCTTTTTTACAATTTCTGGCACCTGTCATTTAAGCCAAAGACAAGATTAGTATGACATAAAAACGTCTTTGAAGGTTTGTACCTACTTGTCATTCATCCAATTTTGTTTTGATATTCGCAACTCTGTTTTTGCATGAAGCATTCACAAGTGAAGTCAATGATAAATTTATTAAAAGTAATGGCATAGCTACAATTGGACATTGGCCTTTTTATTTATACAGATAGGAAAAGTTGTAAGCGTCAGGTTATCAAAAGTAGTTGTCATGGTATCCGAGCACTGCGCAGTCTCTTTCATTATACACAGTTCCGGACTTCTGTTTCTTTATATAACTCGTATTTTCAAAAGAGAAAAATATTGAAGTGAAAACTTCTTTAGCGGCGTTGTGCACTTTTTGGGATGGATAAAAAAATGTTAAACTCGCGTCAGGACGCGTGACCTTATCGAAAATTCGTAAGGCGTTTGCGCTAGTGTGCATGTGTGTTTGTTGTCATGTTTGTCATCGTAAGATAGCGCAATCAATGAATATTGTATTTTACCACATAAATGATAGTGCTTTTATACTGATAATTAAAGCAATTCGTGCAAAATTATTCCCTAACGTTTCCAAAATATCAAAAATACACAACGTTAATGTTCGTGTTTTCACTTCTGCCAGCACTCCCGGTGTGCAACCCGATGTTTTTTTATTTTATAAGACGTATTTTCAAAGGAATTAAAACAATATGTTTTTACAATAATATTTTTCACTTTGTGACTAGTAAAATATATATTTTATTAACACTAAAATTACGAAGAAGTAAAGTTTGTTTGAATGTTTGTGAGTTGGATGTAGGAAGTAATCTCCTAAGGCAAAGGAGTGGAACTACCTCCATAAATAATATGTAGTATATACAATTTGTATAAGAATTTTAAATGTATGGTGGGTAAGATTTCATAACATATGATTTGATTTCGGACCACATCCGAAAAGAACTGTCAAAGTGATTTCCGGTCAATTCACATTGAATAGATACCAATTTAATAGTATTTTGAGATGCGTTCTGAAATTTTGTTAAATCCGAAAGATTTAATATATAAAATGTCCAGCAGTAACGACGATACCCATTTACCAATTTTTTTTCTTACACCTAAAAATTTTCCTCGCTGTAGTGAGGTGAAAAATTGTGTTTCGCTCAGCAGCAAAGTTTAGCGTTTCGTACCTTTGAAACCCTCGCTGCGCTTAGGATGATAACTTTGAATCACGAGCGTAGCGTGTCCTACATCCTAGAATGCTTCGCTTGCTCAGGTTTCAAAGGTATATCGCGGCCAAATCTCAACTTTGCAGCCTTGCGTAACAAATAACTATTTCCTACGAAAACTCTTAACGGTAAGAGTATAATTACTTTCTATAGGAAAGTTGTACATTCATGTTATGGTGGTGAGTAAGGAAGAAGCCATGATTTAAGAATTAAGTGATTTTTTGAAGTGAAAACTTTTTAGCAAGTCGATGAAACGAAAAAGAGACAGTGAAAAGATACACACATAAATTCATAAGATTTAACGTAGGAGAAAATGAGAAAGGAAGCATTATGTACACGTTAATACGTGATTGTGTGCGCATGCGTAGTACATAGCATTAGAGAAGACATCACAACAACTGTGGTATTTTGTATACGTGTACATATTATTTTTGAAGGTTTCACTTCTACCACGTGTGAATAAATAAGCTTAAAGATATTTTTAATATTCTCATAGTCATTCAAATAAAAAAAAAACACATAAATATCTAATTTCATGTAAATGTAAAAGTATGTGATTTTTAAGTAAATTACACATATTTAAAGTGGTTTCATTAAAATAATTTAGATACGCCGAAGCGTATCAAGCCAAGTTCAAACTAGTAAAAAGGAATGGAAACACAGCAGCCGTGTGTTATATTACACGAACCATTTAAAGGTACTTTAGACTTAATAATAATTTAAAATCTATTTAACGTAGACTTAAAATTTGGACTATTTATTAAAACCTCTTAGATTGATTAGAACTCCGAAATTCATAAATACAGCTCAAAAGCTTATTAAGACAAGTCTAATAATCGTCATTTCATCACAGACTGATTAATAAAAAACAACCCATTTCTAGACTTAGGAAGGTCAAAATGGGCGACCAGCTGGGTCATTGTGTAAATACAAAGAAGAAAATTTAAAAACAGCGAATTTTACGATTTGAAATATTTTTAAAGCAATCGGTTTTTAATAACACCCAACGGTTTACGAAATTATAATGATAGCAATTAAATCTTTTGTTAAATTTAAACATTGCATCATGAATAGGCAATGCACTCTCATATTTCTTAAGTTGAAGAAAATGTAGAAGATAACAAAAATAAAAATACTGTATGGCGTAAGAAAAAGTATTAATTTTTCAGATCACTTATTAATGAAAAAATAATTATAATATAACAAAAAATAATGATATCCAATTAAAAATATAAATGTGAAAATGAGAGCCAAGTACAAATATTAAGAATAAGTGTAGTCGTAGGTTTGGCATCCAAAAGAATTTCGATCTTAATGAGCGCCAAAGTAAGTTGATAATAGTGAAATTTAATAATTTTAACATAAATTTAAGAAACGTTATTTTCTGTTACTACAAAACAATGGTTGCTATTTGAAAATATAAATTATTAATGGGTCAATTTATTTCGATAAATTAAATTAAGATTCATTGAATCTCAACATTTGACTTGCATAGTTTTTATCAGCAAACTTATTATTTTGAAGAGTAAGATATATCGATTTTATAGTACTTACTTGATGAGAAAACCTTTATAAAAGACACCATATACAATGTGTCCCATCACCAGTGTCGGAGCCTTTAATGGTGTGAAATATGGCATTTTTTATCGACAAATTGCCCCTCAAATTTGGTTTTTCTCAAAAAGCCAATATCTAAAAATACACAAAAAGTAATCTATTTGTTTTTCTTTATTTATTTTTTTCTTGTTTTTATTCCACGATAATTAAAACATGATGACTGTGACGGGACACATTGCATAAATAATACATGTCAGATTTAATTGAAACAACTTTTTAACGCATATTTGCGCATATTATATATTTAATCCTGACATTTCGATTCTTTTACAGGAGCAGTGATCACTGGATTATCACAGATACAGATCACAGATTATTAATAAAAACCCCCGACACAATAAACCTAAGCTACCTTTAAAAAGTAAAAAATAATAAAAGAAAATTAATCCTAAAGTACCTATATGTATAAGTATGTATTCATATTTAAAAAAAACTTCGCGTTCGGGGACCGCTCCAAAACTAAATTACTAACTATTAAATTAAATTAAATTCTTAGATTAGTAATTTTATTAAGATTCTTGCGAAAATGTGAGATGTGGTCAAATTTTCGTAGTCCATAAATAAAGCGTATGGCCAAGTTTTGTAATCTCTCGAGTTTATTAAGCTGTTCTTTAGTTACATCCAAATAGCAGACATCAGCAGAGAAGACAGAGAAGTAGTGATAGATTATTTTGATCTTGAAAGGAAGAAAGTATTGGAGACATTTGAGGGTGTGGAACGAATGCATGCGCTTGCTCATATTGGCAATGTGTGATGACCAAGTCGTATTGCGGTTAATAATCAATCCCAGATCTCTCATTTTTTCATTAAATTCTATAGGGACGCCATCGTAGATGATTGGTGGCACCAAGTTCCAATCCAACCTACTCACCAATCTACTGCTGCCAACCACAAGAGCCTGAGATGTTTTGGTGTTAACAATAATTTAATATTATTGTAATAGTAAAATTCTATAAAAAATCGACTCGGCTCACAAGGCGGGAAACGAACCCGAAACCTTTGGATGTCTGGTCCAATGCTCTCCCAATTGAGCTAACGAATCTTGTGGAAACCTGTTCTTCTTTATTTCTCGCGATAACATTTTTTGCTTCCAAATGGGGTTTTGAAGAATTTTGGCTTTCATAGCATTAACAGCCTTTGTAGTTCTAACAGCACGTGGCCGTCCCGATCTTTTATGGTATTTGATAGAGGAAGTGTTGTTGTATCTGTCGATAGTACGATATACGAACATACGGCTGATACCAAGCTTTTAAAGTGTTTGATGACCGACGGCTCCATACCCACTTTATGCAAGGCAATCACTGCAATCCTATTTTCTTCAACACCCCATTCCATATTGTAATTTGATAATAAATACGAAAAAATATGTGAAATGGAGCGAAACTGAAAGAAGTTTTTATAAAAATAATGATGATTTTAAAATAAAGAAAAGGTTTTATGTAACAGTATTTATGGCCAGACTAATTATATACTCCGAATTATATAAAAACATATAATAATGTATAGTTTTTGATAACTCCGGTTGCATGATGACAATAACATCCGGCTCCAGCTACCTGCCCAATGTTTAGTATAAAATTAAGCTTTTGAAAATTAAAATATCATATATCTACACTCGAGAGCAATGAATCCGGGTCACTTAAAGAATCCTAAAAATCTCGGAAACTAAAAATGCTAGGTTAATGCAATAAATTGTATTTAATAGACAATGTAATACTCCTTAAATGAAGGTATTAAAACTTCTTAGTTATTGTAAAGTTATATCATAAAAAAATCAAATTTGAAAAAGGGCCACTTTCGAAGATGGAACTACGAAATTACAGCATTTGGTTTTGCTTTTGTTTGTAATCTGTCATTTATGTGGGTACATAAACCATGTTGATAGTGCTCTACAGTAGAACTCCAATTATCCGAACTCCGACTATCCGAATCGCCGATTATCCGAATCACTTTCAGACATGTTACAAGTTTGCTGCAACCCATGGACCAGTCTGTTATTGAAACAATGAAGACCGCAAAACAGCTTACATTGACGAAGATGTTTAAAAAACAATGATTTTTATTTCTAAACTTGTACATAAGTACATTTTATTTATATTTAAAACATGTGAAAATATCATGTTTCTTTCAGTTCAATAAAAAAATAGTGCAATATCAAAACGTACCTTTTTTTCTCTCCAATGGCAATTTAAAAAAAAAAACTCCGATTATCCGAATATTTGATTATCCGAATGAGTCCCGGTCCCCATTAATTCGGATAATTGGAGTTCTACTGTATATTCATTATTCAAGCTGAAATTATGTCGCTTACGCCTGAAGAATGCACCAGAATACTTACAATGCTGGAAACCGCCGGAGTCAGCGCGATACAGCCAGGACTGTCGGTGTGTCGCTGTCAACAGTACAAAGAGTTCTCCGACGTTACGAAGAAACTGGTTCTAACCTACGCAGACCAGAAACGGGCAGAACCAGGTGTACCACAGCACGAGAAGACCGATACTTGGTGAACACCATGCTTCGAAATCGCTTTCTCACAGGAACTGAACTCACCAATCAGTTTCGACGCCTCGGAGGAAGTAACCCAAGTGCATGGACAGTAAGACGTCGGCTTGCTGAATCTAACTTAAAACCCCTTAGACCTGCAAACGGCCCTAAACTGGAGCGTGGGCATCGTATTTCAAGACTAAGATATGCCCAGAGCCACGTAAATTGGAGTATTGAAGATTGGTCAAAAGTTATGTTCTCCGACGAATCAAAATTTATGCTCTACAAGCACGATGGAAGACACAGAGTGTATCGAAGACCAGGGGAAAGATTCAAGCAAGCATGCATCGAAGAAAAAGTAGCCTACGGTGGTGGGTCTGTACTTGTGTGGGCCGGAATTTCTTCTGAAAGTCGCACAGAGCTGGTGATCATAGAAAACGGCTCTTTAACTAGCGTAAGATATGTGGAAGAAATCCTCAATGATCACGTTGGTCCATTTATGGTCAATTTAGGTGAGGATGCTATATTTATGCATGACAATGCCCGACCTCATACAGGTAGGATTGTGAATGACTACCTTCAAGAGATGAACATTACTCGTATGGAGTGGCCAGCGCGCAGCCCGGATATCAACCCGATCGAGCATGCTTGGGACGAGCTAGGCAGATGCGTAAAACAACGAAACCCTCCCCCAATCACGCTTCGTGAGCTCAAAATTGCTCTCACAGAGGAATGGGAGAATATTCCCCAAAATCGTATAAGGAACTTGGTGTACAGCATGCCAAACCGCGTAAACGCAGTAATGGAAGCACGAGGAGGCAATACGAAGTATTAAAATTCAAGAAAATCGTAATAAAGTTCAAACATTTCATGTTTCCTATTTTTGTTTTAAGGAGAGATCAGCAGTTTTTTTCTTTATGTAATTTTGTGTTAATAAAATGTATGGTGACTCATATTTTTTTTACTTTCATTTAAGGAGTATTACATTGTCTATTAAATACAATTTATTGCATTAACCTATCATTTTTAGTTTCCGAGATTTTTAACATTCTTTAAGTGACCCGGTTGATAGTTGTTTATGAAATATTGTAAATACCAATAAATAAGTATCCATATTAAGCTAGTTCAATAGCAAATATATACTCTAAGAACACAAATTTGTTGTTTATGTGTTTGTCTGTCCACTATTTTTCCCGCTCTTTTTCCATTGTATCAATTAACGTTACCATATCAACGGGTTACCGGGTCAGCTAGTCTATAATCTAAGAACACAAATTTGTTGTTTGTGTGTTTGTCTGTCCGCTCTTTTCCCCGCTCTTTTTCCGTTGTATCAATAACGTTACCATAGCAACGTGTTACCAGGTCAGCAAGTGTATTTCTATTTTTATAGTTTAAAACTGCTATGTACGCAAATTTGAAAATGTCCTATTTCGACGCATGCGATGATTCCCACTTGTTTTATTGAACGTGACGTCATCGGACCATACTATGAGATACTGATGGTAATAATAATGTCAGTTTCATACCAATGATTTTACATTTTAAGTTCTGGTTCCATAGTACAAGTTGGGAAGTAAAAAAATAACAAAAAATGTATAATTTTACCCGATGACGTAATTTTCCATAGAACTGTAGGGAAGTACCCGACGCATGTGAGTCAGTATTAATTTTGATATATTAAAGTACGAAAATTTTAAATGAGCGGCTTCGATAATTCATACCTTCACTTTCGAAGTTTGTACACAGAGTTTTCCTTATTAAATAGTATTGTCATTTCAGCCAAATGTGTAATGCTGGATGATAGCCTACAAAATGGGGGGATTTTGCAATACCATAACTGGCAAGCAATAAAATACCACAACACAGAAAACTCTGCTGCCTGTTTGTGATTTACGGGAGGACGTATGGTTAAACACCACTATACTTTGTCCAATGTAGGATGATACTTTTGACAGTTGACACCTATATAGAGTGTATAAAGTTGCTATTGCAATGTCAAGCCAAACATAAGGAAACTAACGTAACCTTAGTACATAGCAATAAGAAAGTGACACCTGTCAAAAGTATCATCCTACATTGGGCAAAGTATAATTATAGCCTTTTACCACCCTCTTAAGTGCAAGAGTTGATGCTTTTCTGCTCGGCGAAACACGACACAATTATCATATTAAAAACTTAAATATTTTTATAATTTTTTATATTTTATGCATTTTCAATGCGATCTTATAAGATAAATTATTATAATAGAAAAATACTAGAAACAATCGACTCGGGTCACAAGTGAATTCTCAGGCGGGAATCGAACCCGCAACCTTTGGAAATCCGGTCCAATGCTCTCCCAATTGAGCTACCGAGCCTTGCGAACACTCGTCGAAATTTTCTAGTACCTTCCTGATTTTACGCTGTAGGCCAGCGTTGTTTCATCAATGAGAGGAACATCCTCTCGTATTCGAAAGAAACAGAAACAAAAAAAAGGTCAATTGGGAGAGCATTGGACCGGATTTCCAAAGGTTGCGGGTTCGATTCCCGCCTGAGAATTCACTTGTGACCCGAGTCGATTTTTTCTAGTATTTTTCTATTATAATAATTTTTCTTAAATATTTTTACTAGGCACTTGATTAAAAATACATTAATTGATAACTCATATTTCTTAGTGTTATTTTTGAATAGTTTCTTTATTGAAAATAAGAAATTTAAGTTCATGGATATTTTAGGCATGGTTGTGATTGCCAATATCGTTCTAAAAAAATTCCATGTGATATTTATTTAAGGAAAGCATAACGTTATTTTTGTTGTAAGATAAAATTAAAATTTTGTGTAGCAAGGGTAAAGTTATACATTCGCTTTTTACATACTTTTCTGAAGAACAGTTGATTTGTATTCTCATAAAGAAAATAATGGAAATATGGCGATGGATAGACTTCCAAAAAATCCATTTTTAAAATTTTGATTGATTGATTGATTGACAGTTATTCAAAAAACTTTAAAAATATTTTTAAATAATTGTAATGAAAACATGATAGGATATATAGGCATTTTTGTTGGTACCTATTTTTTTTTCAAATTTACAATTATATTTTTTTTGTCATAACAACTAAATAATATATTAAGTTGTTATGACTTCCAACCTCGCGGATAAAGTAAGATAAAAAAAAATCGTATCGGTTGACCGTGACCTACTGTTATTAGCAAGTGTTGTCCAAGCTTCACTATGATTATGTAAAAAGAGCAGAATACCCTTATACATGGTCTGTTATGCAGGATGCTGCGCAAACTATCTTTCAAAGCATTCCTTGGTGCCAATAGTGGGTTAATAAAATTCGGGAGCCATCACTGTCCAGTGAAAGGTATCATTACGCTTCAGTTAAACGTTCCAGGCACTTTAAGTACCAATAGCAAGGAAAAAATCGAAAACTCAGAGTGTTTATTGCCTTAAAACTTAAAGAAGCCAATTACTTTGCCGAGTACAATAGCTATCTTCACACTATAAAGTGCCGTAAAAGGAGAAAGGTTGAAAATTATAACCACACACCTCCCGTAAACCACAAAATAGATTTCCGAATTATTTTCTTTGACACAACCGGTCTACCAAGTAGTAAATAGGTAGGTACTTGACCAGTATCTCGCCTAATGGTAAGCGACGATCTAGGATGTGATACGCTTGCCTAGATGATACCTATTCACTTGTGACTTGAAGACCCCTAAATTGTATTAATCAGGAAACACATACTTCAACAGAATTCAACAATACTTGCAAGCTTACCGACTGAATATATATGTCACAACTTAGAGTTCTTAAAATACGCCATAATGCAAAAAAATAAAATAAAAAATAAACTTAAGAGTTAAATAATTTTGATGTTTCAGATCTTTATTATTTTTAAAACTCTGCTATTTCAGCGCAAGCGTAGTAAATATTCAGTATAATATAAGTACGAAAAGGATTATTAGGGATTTCGCCATAATCATGTATGCTCCTAAATCAAAATCCTCCTATTACGTGCAAGCTTCTGTCCAGCAGTGGACGCTATTTGACTAAGGTAGTGATCATGGGTCGGTTTGTTGCATGTAGCATGTGAAATTTGGCCAATATCGTTAATTTTATTCGACACATATCGCACATACGGTGCTATAACGTTACTTATGTAATTTTAGACAAAACTGAACTGAGTATGAGAAAATACCTCTACTCTACCTCTTTACGTTGCTTGCTTTTACTCTAAAATGAAGTTCAAAGTTGTAGCTTAATTATTTTATTTGTTTAGCCGAGAAAAACTATATGTCGTAAGGATGTTCAATTTTTAAATGCTCTCCTTAAAATATTACACCATTTGCATAAGTGACGTTATAGCACCGTATGTGCGATATGTAACGCTGCATCAGCACTCATTTGAAACTTGACTGTGGTAGAAACATTAAAAAATATTCATTATCAGCAGACTTACTAATGTCTTGTAGATAATGGGTGTCATTTTTATTACATATTAATAACTAAAGCTGCATCTGCGTCTAGCAGTTAATCGTGATTTTTAGTCAAGAAGGATCTTGAGATAAAAATGTTTTTCGTCACTTTACTGCAATTACAGGTCGAATCCGCTAAACGCTAAACCATTAAGCGCATTTCAAATTACAATGATATAGGATTTTTTTTATTTTAACTTTGATTACCATTAGTAGTACAAGAAAAGTTTTCTGAAATGTTCCCCTTTTAATTAAGTGTTATATTACATAATAATAATAAAAAAAACAAATATATAAAACAGTTACTGTACTACTCAGACGACCGTACTGCCATTACTAAAAAATAACATAAATAGAAACTAGGCCAGTAAATCCATGCGTTCTTGGTTTTTTAATAATCACCCGTATTTTAGCCTTTGGTCATGGGTACATTTTGAAAAATAATTATATATAATTTTTTTTTACTGTTAATATCTGGATCTTAAGTATATGTATATGTCACACACAACTTTTTTGACACACAACCTTATCAATTAGCATCTGAGTCTAAAAACAACAGCCTTTAAGTCATCTCTACATTCATTGTACTATGAAAATAACTAACATCACCGTTCTTGCCATTTCAATGTCAGTAGCCTTATTTTTTTAACAGCGTACTCCGCAAAACCAAGTCTATCCGATAAGGCAGCGATATGAAGACCCATTTCAGCCTTGAGTCTAAAATAATGCTTAAAAACTTAGTAGAAGGAATTTACAAGCTCAACTACTTCGCCGTTCACATTTATTGGCGTATTGACCTGCCTCACGTTAGGTAAAGTAAATTTTATACAGTTTTATTGAAGTCTTAGGTTATTAATAGTGAACCAGTGCACTACTTTAGATAGGAGTTTTGTTTATATAGTCCAAATACGAACTGACTGTCTCAGCTTTAAAACTAAAGAGGTATCTTAAGCAATAAGTATTGTCTAACACTAGTTTTTTGGGAAAGGAAAAACCGAGAAAGACATGAGTCTCAGAACCGCCTGAAGACAATTATTTCAACACAATTATTTATAATGATTTTACTAATATTATCTATAACTAGATGTCGCTGTACCGAAATGAATCGTGCTAACGTTTCGGTTCTACGACTACATATATAGCTAACCGTTCTTAGCTTTCTTAAATGTTATTCTTTTTCTTAGGCTTTCACTGACAAAATGGTAACAAACACACACACAAAGTATTGTCATAATATAATTAGAATGTTTTCACTAATTAAGCATTGGCTTAAAAGTAAAAAATAAAAATAAATAAAACTTATTACATTATAATTGGGTTTTCAGGCAACACGACATTTATTTATTTATTTATTTAGTAAACTTTATTGACCACAATATAACGTATAGACGTAATTACTATTTTTTTTTCTTTTCTATGTTCCGCGTTATGTCCCGCCTGACATCTGAGAGAATTTGAGTCTTTTTCTTGTAGAAATAACTTAAGATATTTAAATCTAAAAGTTTAATACCTAATTAACAAAAAATATGATAGTTACATAGTTGTTTCCTCTTTACCGAATGTTCGATACTTTGGTATTACATTCGATACTACTACAGTAGTAGTTACTTACAACATAAAGAGATGGCGCTGGTGACGTCGGTTAAGGTCTCGGTAGTTTAAATGAAAGAGCACTCCCCGGATACTGATAGGTTGTAGGTTCGAATTCCGCGTATGGCCAAAGACAAGTTGAATATTTTCTAGAAAAAGGTCTTTTACATATAATTATTATGTTTTTAGTTATTAAAATGCAAAACACTTTTAATAAAGAAAAACTGTGTTAAAGAAATTCTGCTTACGGAGAATAATACACCTTAATCGCTAACTACAAAAAGTGCTTTTGCATCTATTAATACTTAAAAAAATAAAAGAAATTACATATTATATGTACTTACAATTTGTCGTTCACTCATAGAAGTAACAATCTCATTAATAATATTACCACGGAATGACTTATTCTTGACCACGCTCTGGAAGATCCTTGTCATATTAATATTCCACTGTCGTCTGATTCAAATATACATGCAAAACTTAAGCTCAATAGAAAATTTGGAAGTAATAATAATATTTCTTACATTCACACCAATTAGCCAAACCCAAAGTAAGCACTGTAAGGCTTGTGTTGTGGATACTAGGGTAACGGAGAGACATATGTATCTGACACGTAGATATTTGATATTTATAGAAATATTGGTAAATAACCATGGCTCAGGTACAAGTGCTCGTATAGGACCGTCTCGGTGCGACAGGCTGGATCGCTACCGTTGCACCAAACGGTAGTTACTCAAAGTGGTTTAAATTTAATTTGATTAAAGATTGAGAGACACTGGGCTAGGTAAAATAAATAAAGATTTCCAAAAGGCAGCTAGTGCTTACCTCCTAAATATAAACTACTACATTCGTATAAAATACATACATATATTTATACATACATACAGTTTAATTGTATAATAATTTTTAAAATTTTAGTATTTGACTACCACCATGTTTACTATTACGTAAAAACATGGTTTATACGTCATATTTTCCCATTGTAAAGTAAACTTTACCAATTGTACTTTCCATGGGTAGATTGGGTATTCCGTAACAAGCAAAAGAGAGTGGTCACAATGCGGGTTAGTTGGTTTTTACAAGATATTTTTACAGGTAAACATCACGGCACAGTTATTACATTTTTATTAAATATAAATTTAAGATATTAAATCGTCTGTTATTTGAGTAATTTGAAAATTTTACAATACTTATATAAAAGATGTTGTGTGAATACGAGTATTCGTACCCAAGTCATGGGTTCTTTAATTTTTATTTTTTATTTTTTTGTATGTTCTTATTTGTTAATTCTTAAAATAATAGAAAAAAAATTAAGAATTTTTTCCACCCGTGCGAAGCCGAGACGGGCCGCTAGTCATGAACAATTAAAATAATTACAGGTCAACAAAAATTTTTCCGAATGATTTCGGTGTGCTGAACCCAAATCCGGCTCGCAGAAATAAGCAAATAGCAGAATTGCTCTATCACGTCAGGTTTTTGAGATATTCTAACCTTAAAGTGCAAAAACCGCCGTTTTCGCCAATTTTTGAGGTTATGTGATCCTTCAGTTTTTAGTATACCTAAAAAACTACAGGGGTCATCTTAAAGTACAAGTCTTAAACTTTCAAATGGCGTTGAGTTTGTTTACAAATTCTTTTTTTTTTTTTTTTGCTGAGATATTGTATTTTGAAGTTCATTTTCTCAATTTTGCTTCATGCTACCTATACTGTCATCAGTTTAGTTTAGAACAGTTTCAGATCTCATAAACCTGACGTGATAGAGCAATTCTGCGACCGGATTTGGATTCAGCACACCAAAATCCTTCGGAAAAATATACTCAGGTGTCTGGGTAAGAAACTTTGTCTAATTTTGTTGGCTTGTGTTATTATATTCTTTATTGTACATAAATAATAAATAATATACAATTATAGGTAAAATTGTTTACAAGGGTGAGCTTATCGCTTTATATGCAGTAAGTTCGTAACAAAAATTGGTTCATTGGACTCGTATGTTTGACCGATTTTATTACAACCACTTTTTTGTTCATATTCACGGCCACTATTATATAACAAGGCGCATTCACTCGACCGAATCGCGTCCTTTTGTGGTTTTTATGGGCAATTATTTAATATTTGAAGGTTGTTTATATAACAGTCGTTATTATTAATAAAGTTATAGCTAGTGCAGGATAAAAATTGTAAATATGCTTTATTTATGTAATATATAAATTTGGTTTTTATTTTTGGAATCTAGCCATACTTGAATTTCCTTTTCTGGAATTATTTTTATTGGTAAGAAGGACGGACGTATGATTTTAACAAAATAGCGATAGTAATTATGTAATAAATTACCATGTAGACAACATAACAATTGTAAATGTTCTGAATCCAAGTAGCTTATGTTATGGAACTTAAGAATGGAAGTTAAAGAAAAAAATTTTCTACATAATTTTCTAACTAGGAATCAAACGCGGTTGGTGGTTTTTAGGGTTCCGTTCCCAAAAACTAAAAACGGGACCCTATTACTACGACTTCGCTGCTGTCCATACGTCTGTCTGCCACCAGGCTATCTCAAGATTATTGAAATGAAATTTTCACAAATTATGTATTTCTGTTGCCACTTTAACAACAAATACTAAAAACAAAATAAAATAAATATTTAAAAACAAACGCGTTTTTTTTTTTTGCCCTTTTTTGCTCGATAAAAATAATGGTAACAGGTAGGCACTTGAAATATTCACCAAATATTTAGTTGTATTTTTACTTTAATAATAAATAATAAAACTAAAATAAAATAAATATTTAAGGGGGTTTCCCACGCAGCGTGTTTTTTTTACTTAACTAAAAGTTTGTACGGAACCTTTCGTGCGCGTGCCCGACCCGCACTTGGCCGGCTTTTTATTATTTAACTCTACCAACACCGAGCTTTTGGCAATATTTAATAGTATGGAAATGCGGAAATCACTTCGCATAATTTTTTCTTGCATTGAAATTTTTGACCGTGTAGCGATAAATTAATCTAAAGTATCATTGTTGTATGTCAGCATTATTTGTACGTTACCCAGACTTACCTGGTACCTTATGGATTCAACGCGCGTCCAATAAACTATCGAGTTACTGTTTTTTATTTAATTTTTTGCATTTACAATGCAATATTTCTATAAGATATGAAATACGCGTGTAAAAAACAACTACACCTCCGAGCGCTCAGGTGGGATTCGAACCCACGACCTTTCGCTATCCGGGTGAGTGCTCTAACCGCTGAGCTACCGAGACGCGCTACGAAGGTAGTTAGCGTTCAACATTGGTGGAACGATACTAGCTCATAGTAGAAGTTGAAATACGTTTGTAAAATTCGACACGTTTGCCGGCGTCTCGGTAGCTCAGCGGTCAGAGCACTCGCCCGGATAGCGAAAGGTCGTGGGTTCGAATCCCACCTGAGGGCTCGGAGGTGTAGTTGTTTTTTACACGCGTATTTCATATGTTATCGAGTTATTACCATTACTTAATTTTATTTATCCTATTTATCATATTATATATATTAATTTGTAAATGAAAAGACAGCATAAACGGTACATTGGTGACCCCGAAGTGATAATAACGTTGCTTCTAGTTTCTTTTGTATATTTTCGTTACCATTATTCCTATTACGTGACTGAGTACGACTTCAAAATGATTCGTTATCGCGTTCGCTTGTAGAGTTTCCAGGTGGGTCAAAAGCGCAGCAAGTTCTGCAAAAGCTTTGGAATCGTCTCCTTTAGGTTAGTTGGTGCCTTTACCTGGATGATTTGGTTTCAATTATCTTATCTGCAACTGCAGCCAATTTCTTTAGCTCCTTTACTTTCGTTACCGCTAATATTGTCCACACTGAATTCGGCAGATGGCATTTCCATAATTCTTGCAATTTTGAATCAGGTATATTATTCTGAACTAAATCCTTCATATCGCGCAACAGGCGATCAGAACGCCTAATAGCATTACGCCTAAAAATTTGTGAATTTTTATGCCTTCCGTCTCCTCATAAATTTCATTTAATCTTTTTATTCAAGGTCAGTTATAATATCTGTTATTTGAGCCAACTTTGCGATGAGTAAATGATATCGTGATTCGTCACCCATTTTTTGTAGGGTTAATAAGGATTCTATCTTGATAAATCATAATCTTGGCTAGTCCTTGCAAAATTCTGGCAATCCTAAAGTCACTGATATTTGAGCAATATAATTATATGCTTTAGATAGTTTGGTGGTCGACGTAAGTCATGGCTGGTTTAGTAAAGTCGTCATTTAGAAATGATAAAGGTCCTAATTTTGGATGTTTGGAAACCCTGGAGTGGTTCAGGGGTGTCTAGAAAAATAATATGTAGGTATATACCAAGTATTCTGCACCACGTGGTTGGGTTATTTAAATTACAGTTCAAATACTCAATTTCTCACCCTCGAAAAATGATTATTTTTTTCGCGTTTTCGACATAAATAAGTAAGAATATTATATAAACAAGTTAAATCCTGCTTATCCACTGAATGACGAGATTATGGTATATAGTATTAGTAGTCTGTAACCATTGTCCTATAACCATAACCAACCAATACTCTAATAACCATTGCGATCATTTAAAAACTTATAAAAATAAAAGTTCAAGTACCTATATCGCCCGTTACTGAACTCACGCGTTTTGGTAGAACCGTTAATGGGGCACTTCGTTTCTTGTTATGACTAGTAATTAATGTATGTGTCCGACAGGCAATGTTAATTTTCAAAAAGGCTATTTAAAAGACACAAATTTTGTGTAATTTTATGTTACCGCATTTTATTTTATGAATTTTATAGGTATGTATATTTTTCAGTTGCGTTTTAGTTTAATTTCGTTATTTGAATTTTAAGTTGCTTTTCATTGCGCAATGGGCAAATCAGTAAAAAAATGGTGATTGGCATTCATTAAATTTTTAATGACGAAGTTAAACAGTTGGAATGCTATGTCACCACAATAGTAATAATTGGAGTATCATCAGTATTTATTATAGTATGCTTTTTGCATAAACGTATAAAGAACACTGTTAGAAAATGTTTCTGTAAACCGTTCGTAAAAAAAACTGGTTGGTTGCCTGTAAAGTCGGTATACGGGCGAAAGTTTTACGTGACAACGACTTTGAGTGGTAAAATAATTTTAATGTGAATATTCATTCGTATAGTAGGAAGAAGGATGAAATAATAGTAACAATTTAAAACATTTATTTATACAAAGAATTATATTTAAAACATTAATTTATAGGCACGCGTCCCTTCCACTTTTTATGTCTGTCTCTCTCGCTCTTAGGCGGGCTAACCATGCCCGAGTGGAAGGGACGCGTGCCTCTCACTCGCTCTCATTGTAAGCGCATAACGTGAGCGGAGCGTAACGCAGTTTCTTGAAGTGTCACCCGGCAAACCAATTTATAAGACGTTGTCATGTCAAAATAATCAGTTATTATAATCATATTATTTTTTACATTCACACCAATTAGCCCAGCCCAAAGTAAGCAGTGTGAGATTTGTGTTACGGAAACTAAGGTAATAGATAGACATTGTATAAGATACATAAATATGAAATATTTACAGAAAACCCATGACTCACGTACAGATGCTCGTAACCATTATGCAAACATAAGCATCGCACGGGTTTTGAACCTAGGACAGTTGGTGCGAAATGTCTGATCGCTAATGTTTCATCAAACGCCCAGCGCCAAGCAGCCCTCACAGTCTGCAACACCGAATAACGTTTAAGATGTAGTATTATATTGATATCATCAAATCTACACATTTTTATCAAAAGTATAAAAGTATCATTGAAATGACAAGTTAATCCTTGTCCTGCCTGCCAAACAGAAAAAATCGCTTGCGAGCGATTACCATCGCTGAGTACCAAACTGTCAGTTTTTGGCAAGGACACGTTTGCTAACTTCAGTAACGCTGACACAATCCGCCATTTTGCTTACATAAGTTTGTTTACAAACTTAAGTTAACCGGTGGTTTTGTGCAATCGTTAAAATAATAGTAGTAGGTAAACTCGTCTTCTTCAATATTGTCATTCACTGAATTATTCAATATATTATTCATAGCATAAAACTTTTCACTGCATTTGATAAAAATATATTTAATTGAGGTTATGTTCCCCAGTGACCGCTAAGTTTGCGTCCTAGAGGAAAATAGCTATTTACCATTTGACAGCGCTTAACGCTTACGATCGCCATTTTGTTTACAATCGCTTATAAGCAATTTTTTCTGCCAAACACAAGGAATGTTTTTAGAAACATGTATTTCATATATCTTCGTGTAAATCGAATAATTAAAACACTGTTATAATAGATACATACTTATTACTTGTTATATTGTGTATTGCGTAATAATATTAAGAAGAGTGAATCATTTTACCATGACACGACACATGCCTTGTCAACCTGAAGCTTAGAGCTAGATTTTTACACGGTCTCTCAGTATTCATTCAGATAATTTATTTAACTTTGTAATTCTTTATTACAGGATTGAAAATGTGATACATTGTTGACTTTTAAGGTCACTACCCAAAGTACGAGGTTATTGTTGTAGGTATCCTTCTATTACGATTCTCCTATTACCTTCAAGTCGCTTCTTAGAAATAGGAGTGTGCCAATTTGTTTGATTTTTTGAAATTTGTGATCCTGTGATCACGGCTCCTGTAAAGGAGTCGAAACGTCAGGATTAAATATAAAATAAAATAAAACATGCGCAAAAATCCGTAAAAAAGTGTTTTATTCTGAGGAACAATTGTATAAGTATTTACACAACACCAGCATTGTTTGAACATTGTGGACTGGAAAATTTCGACGGGTGTTCACAAGGCTCGGTAGCTTAATTGGGAAAGCATTGGACCGGACTTCCAAAGGTTTCAGGTTCGATTCCCGCCTGAGAATTCACTTGTGACTCGAGTCGATTTTTTTCCAGTATTTTCCTATTAAAATAATTTATCTTAGAAGATTGAAAAAAATGCACAAAATATAAAACTAACCTGTTATTGTAAATGTTGGTTTATTCATAATGTTTGTTGTAGATAATATTACACAACGGTTGAAATTGGGTTCCTGTTTTAAAAGAATTAAGGCAATTAATAAAAATACTGTTTGTTCAGCTACGATGTGCTATTAGTTGAATTCTATTGTTTGGTTTCTATAAAAATAGATTAGTATTTTGTAAACATGTAATGAGTGTAACGTTGCCCAATATTAGATAATATATAAGATTATATATTTAAATAAATAAATAAATATTTCTTACGTTCACACCAATTAGCCTAGCCCAAAGTAAGCACTGTAAGGCTTGTGTTATGGATACTAGGGTAACGGATAGACATACATATATGATACATAAATATGTAATATTCATAGAAATATATAAAAACACCCATGACTCAGGTACAAATGATCGTATTCATCATACAAACATCTGCCCCTTCCGGGATTTGAACCCAGGACAGTCGGTGCGAAAGGCAGGATCGCTACCGTTGCACCAAACGGTCGTCAATATATCTATGATTTTTACCATTTTTTAAAAGTAAAAACGTCACGTTAAACACGTTAACTTTAAACACGTTAACGTTAACGACCTCCGATACATTCTAAAGAAAAAATAGATTGATAGACTCTTGTCGGTGGATTATCACACAATAAAAGCGCGTAAATGCACCGAAATATCGGCACATTAATAATGTTGTAGAAAAAAAACTTTTTAAAACCCTATTAAGCAATTTTTTGATGTTTTAATAAAAATAACATGAGATTTAAACGTATACTAATACATTAAAATTAATTACGGACACACGGATATAGAAAGTTTTCCTATGCAAACACAAATGTGATTTCAATATTTTTCCTATGTTTGCATTAATATGTAGGTAATATAGATAACTAATTACTTTATCAAGAGTATCCGGAAGGGGTGAATCGATCAATTAATTAATTTGTAATCAATACGTACCACTAAATGTATTTTTAATTAACTTATAGAAATAACTAATATAGGATGTCTGGGAGAAAATATTTCAATAATTGTGTATTTTTCTGTAACGTTGTGAAATGTTCTCATACTAATTACTATTGTAATCTTGTTTTTATGATGTATTTTTAATGATTAATGATAGAATAGATTAAATATCGTGGATATTAAATTGAAATGCCGAAGATACTTAAAAAGAAATATTTTAATCAATGAAAATATGTATACAACAATTTACGAAAACCATATAAACCAGAATGTCAAATTATTCAAAAATGACGTACCTACTACGTCTACTTATAACTATAGCTTGAATATGCGGTATTAAACCTCTAACACACATCATCACATATGTACAACACTATGTATAGGTATTTTGATGCTAAAATAAACCTTAACATTAGCAGAATATTTATGTAATTTGTGATGGAAAAAAGGAAATTTAACATTACAAAATACATTAAACACGTATTTAAAATATAAATTACTAAACATTATTTTCGTTAACACACACACATGACCGATAACTGTGTTTGAATTCTTTGTACAGGTTTTCTTAAGCGAACTACATTTTTGGAGCAGAGCGAGCGAAGCTCCCATGCATCAGCTTCAATGGCGCAATGTCTGTTACGCGATAACTTCCCGAGTTCTTAACCGATTTTAATATTTTTTGCGTGGGATCGAATCAACAGGTTTAGGACCAGATTGTGACGGATTTTGACATTCGCATAAATTCCCATCGAAACAAAAAAAAAATCTTTTTTAGGTATTACGCTCCGTTCCAATATATGATGCCAGCGTTACTTAATGCTTAGCGACTGCATCGCCTAGTATATTAAATATTCGGTTGTATAATTTCAGGTGTATTCCAGGAAACCTGATTCTGTTTATCTATCCTGGTGGATTCAGAATATTTGCAGCAGATTGCATAAAAGAGGTTCTTTATACCAGTCTCGGTTTTTTTTTAATTTTATATAATTCGTTAAGCAAATATAGGCCAATTAAAAATATAGGCCTATATAATTTACTGTGTGATCTTGGTAATAAAGGAAAGTTTTTGATAAATGAATATTAATTATACAATACAAAAAACAAATATTATTATTTGGAACTTAAACATAGGACAAGCAATCAGTCATTAAACAAAACAAAAACAGTAACAGCAAAAACTGCATAGATTAAAAAACAAAAAAAAAACAACTAAAAAACAATTTTAAATTAAATAAGAAAAAAATATCTTAAATGGAAGAGAACATGAATTTCATACTAGAGGCCTCTTATGGAATACAAGACAATCAAGCACAAATTGTATTACTATTCCGTCAACATTATTATAAATAACTCGCAACTTACTATGTCCCAAGGTCACCCATTTGGTGTACAGTTATCAATTCAGCGTAGTGTTTGCTAAGAGGCTGATGATTAATTTTAGTAAGCCACCTTTTTCTCTTCTAATGTTCAAAATTACATTAATCAAAATCGAATTTCTACCACTGGATGACCCCTATTATTATTATGGAGTCCTGAAATACAGGAATTTTCCTAGTTTAGGCTCCAGTCCGTCCAAATGTTTAAAGTATTGTATCCATTGTTATGCCTATGTATTTGCTACTTTGGAGGAAATAAATATTTTTTTCATTTTCATGTTATTTCATATTATTATTATTATAGCCTTTATTCAGACATATTTATTTTTTTTATTTTTTTATAATACATATACATTGCAATTCAAATTTTTAACAATCTATTATAATAAGTTTTGCGGTAATGCATCCACTCCCTGTCTGTATGTCACTTAATTGACAAAGGCCTCCTCCAACTCTTGCCACTTTTCTCTATCTCTAGCAGAGGATGTTGAATGAACTAGATAAAGAGAGCCAAAAGGTGGAATTAGTCATGAACACACAAAAAACCAAAGCTATGACAAATGGGAGGAAAGAACCTATCAGGATTAATAACAATCTGATTGACTATGTGGATATATACCTAGGTCAAATAATTTCCCTTTTAGATCTAACCAGAAAAGAAATCGATAGACGTATTGTATGTGCTTGGAAACAATATTGGGGTCTGAAAGATATTATGAAAAACAGTGAAACCAGGATAAATATCAAATGAAAATTATTTGATACCTGCATCTTTCCTGTCCTTACTTATGGTTGCCAAACCTGGGTACTCACAAAAACCAATAATAAGAAGCTCGAAACGTGGCAGAACTCCATGAATAGAAGTATGCTAGGAAAAAGGCTATCCGATAGAATCAGAATTGACAACATCAAGAAACAAACAAGAACAAAAATGTTATAAAAACAATAAAAAAGCTTAACACGTTTGCTGCGTAACAGGCCGATATCGGCCTGCCGCGGTACTTCAGCTGGTGCGGACGAAGAAACCTATGTCCCTCTCGCTTGTGCGAAACGATTATCTCAGGTGTTTGTAAAAATTCGACAGAGACAATTATATAGTTCATCTTGTGGTCAAAATTGTAGGTGTTCCCCTTCAAAACATAACGGCAGGCTTTTATCGACCTACCATCGCACTTACGGTGAAATACATCCGCTGAGTGCGGCAGCGGGCCTCTTTCGGCCCGCTCCCCCCACCAGGCAGCTGACGACCCGATACCGCACAGAGCGCGCGCGCCGCCAGTTAGTGTTGTGCTATCTAATTGATCTGACGTAGCGTTCGATATAATCAACGATGACAAGCAATAAACGAAAAATACAAATTTTGGAAAATAAAGTAATTCGCCCTGCAGTTATTGACAGTGATAGTGACTGCAGTGAAGAAATATTCCCCATTAAGAAGATTAAAAAGATTTTGGAAACAAATGTGCACGGAAAACAAAGCACAAGCGGTAAGTTTTGTTTACTACCTACACAATAATTATATCAACATATTAGCCTTAAGCTCATAATGACGTGGGGATTTTTTACCAACCAAAACAAATACCATCCTTTATGAAAATGCTTTTAGTGTTATAGGTAGTATCTAGGTGGGTACCGACCAACGTTACGAGGTGTAATGTAACATGTTACACAGCGAGCATTCTTGCAGTCAGTACGTCGTGTTACGGGGAAACCAACGAGCCACGAGCCGCTGATTCAGCCCATGATTCTGAGTCGATATCAAGTGGAAAAAACACAGAAATAAATACAGTTAAAACAAATCACAGTAGTACAAAGGCGAACTTATCCCTATAAGGGATCTCTTCCAGTTAACCTTTGAGCAATTGAGTGAACCTGGGAAAAAGATATCATGTATTATTTAATTTTTTACTTATACAGGGTGTTAGTGACACCGTCCGTCTAATCTAAATCCGTTCAGTAGTTTTTGCATGAAAGAATAGCAAACATACATAGGTACATCTAAACTTTCACATTATAATTTTTAACATTAGTGTAGATAAATTGTATCCCACTTATTTTTTTGCATTACAGAATTAAAAAAAAAGCCTACACCATGGACTTCAAAAGGATTGTCTTCACCTCGCTCATCGTCAGCTGACAGATTAAGTGTGCATAGCTCAAGAGGATGCAGTCCTTCGCAAACGGGTAAAAATCAAATAAAATCATTCGCTCTTTCTCAGTATGAAATAAAGCAATGGTTTTCAAACTTTAATTTCATAAATAAGTATTTTGTTCATAAATTTATGCTTAGTAACTTTTTTTCTTCAGATTCATTTTTATTTACTGACCTTAATCTGCCGTCTTAAGAAATGTGTTTGAAACTGTTTATTTTTATTTTTGTATTTGATTTTGTTATTATTAGGTGTTTTTTCGAAATCTATTTCAGCACGATTATTATTATTAAACTATTAAGTTTACAAATTAAAGAACAAACTAAATTTAAAACTAAGTAATGCTTAATAAATTAACACTTTTATTGAATTTAAATGATATATTTTCAACACCAGATGTCGAGAAAATTTAGTTTATTGAACATCTTTTCAATTGAACCAAAATCCGTCCGCTCTTACCCCAAAACTCCATGCTCTCGCTATGTGAGTCACAATAAGAGTTACAGCAAACTTTTTTTTGTCAACAGTGGACATTTACAGTAGCCCCAGTGGAAGAAAATTTCATATTCTCAAACAAGTCTCGTTTCCACATGAAACTAAAACCGGTATGTCTTAATTTAAATAAATTCTTTGCTTTTAGTGTTACAGTATCCAAATTTCATGTTTTATTTAATTTTTAACCGACTTCAAAAAAAGGAACGTTCTCAATCCGACCGTATATTTGTTTATTTTTTTTTTTATGTTTGTTCGCCGATTACTTCGCCATTTATGAACCGATTTTGATGATTTTTTTTTAGTTAGAAAGAAGATACTCCCGGAATGGTACCATGATGAGGATATCAGGGTCTGATGATGGGATCCTGGAGAAATCGAGGGAAACCCTCAAATTTTATAAGCACATGTACCGAGTTTTATTGTCAATATTGAAGTCGGTTTTTTTTTATGTGCAATAAAGTAATTACTTATATTACTGTAAAGTTTCATCTAAATCCGTTCAGTAAATTTTGCGTGAAAGAGTAGCAAACATCCATACATCTAAACTTTCACATTTATAATACTAGTGTAGATTAATTTTATTCCACTTACCTTTTTTTGCATTACAGAATTTAAAAATAATCCTACACCACATACATCAAAAGGATTGTCTTCATCTCGCTCATCATCAGTGGACAGATTAAGTATATATAGCTCAAGAGGATGCAGTCCTTCGCTGAACAATCTATCAGCTTCTAAGCTTATGCACGATATCGAAATAGATGAAAGCGAATATCATGACTTGATAAATCTAAGAAATAATAATAAAATGATAGAAAACAAAAATAAAATGAAAAGGAAAGATCCAAAGACAAAACTTACATTCACTTATTCTTTTGAAGACAGTATGTCGCAAGAGTTAACTGAAAGCAATGAAAATGATGGTTTTTATGACGAAGAACGTAATAAACAGTTTGAAGAAAATGAAAGACAGAAAGAAACACTTAATTGCGAAGCAGAGAGAGAGGAAAAAATAGAAAAAGTTGAGGTGGAAGATGTAGAAGGAGAGAGTCAGGAAGAAACAAGAAATGCTGAAGAGGAAGATGAAGATGCAGGGGAAGATAAAGAAACAGTAAATTTTGAGGTGGAAGATGTAGAAAGAGAGATTGAGATAGAAACAAGAAATGCTGAAGAGGAAGATGAAGATGCAGAGAGCGGGGAAGAAACGGAAAATACTGAGACGGAAGATGAAGAGGAGGAAAGTAGTGGCACAGGCGATGATGACAGTGATGTATACTCTGCAAGTGAAGTTGTTTCGGATATAGATAATGATGATTTAGAGGAGGAGGGAGATGTACAGGATAATAGTGTCAAAGAATGGGATGCTATCACAAATTTGACCCCTGAGTTGGAAGCGTGTACTTTAAATGAAAGCACTTTTAATATTCCTATAGAAGATATGTCTCCTGCAGGTATTTTTTCTTTATTTGTAACTGATGAAATAATAGATAAAATGGTCACAGAAACTAATAAATATGCGTTAAAATACATCACAGAAAAGCAAAGAAATAACGAAATAAAAAAAAAATCTCGGATATTATCATGGAAAACTACGAATAATATAGAAATGCGAAAGTTTCTGGGGGTACTACTCACAATGGGTCTGAACAAAGTGCCTCATATAAATGACTATTGGTCAAAAAAATCAATATATCGAAACGAATATATTGTATCTTTAATGACTCGGGATAGATTTCTGCTATTATTAAAATTCTGGCATTTTTGTGATGATTCGTCAGCCATCCATAATACAAATAAGTTGAAGAAAATTCATGATTTGGCTAATATGCTCAACAGCAGATTCCAAGAAGTATTAACGCCCGGTAAATTCGTTGTTATAGATGAATCAATGATACCATGGCGTGGCAGGTTGAAATTCAAACAATACATTAAAAACAAATCACACAAGTATGGTGTTAAAATTTACAAGTTATGCACTCCAGAAGGGTATACATATAATTCAATAATTTATTCTGGAAAGGGAGAAAATGGCCGTGAACAAAATCATGGTAAAGTCACCGTACTGAAACTCATTCAAGGGCTGGAGAACAAATGTCGTGTAGTAATTGCAGACAATTTCTACTCTTCAATTGAATTGGCAGAAGAACTCTTATCTCACAAAACCCGTTATTGCGGTACCCTAAGATCAAACCGAAGAGGGCTACCTAAGGAGATAGTGTCACTAAAGTTGAAGAAGGGCGAAATCAAAGGAGCTATGAATAAAAATGGCGTGAAAGTTATTAAATGGGTTGACAAAAGGCAACTTCTAATGCTATCTACTCTCAAAGAGGACGAAGATGTGCTTGTCAACACTGGCAAAAAAAATAAGAAGACGAACGAAGATATAAAAAAGCCTACATGTGTCTTAACGTATAATAACAACAAAAAAGGAGTTGACTTCAGCGACCAAATGTCTTCATACTATTCTACATTAAAAAGAGGGCTCAAATGGTTCAGAAAAGTGGGTATGGAATATTTGTTTGGCATGGCGTTAGTAAACGTGTGGATTACATACAACATGAAAAATGATAAGAAGGTTTCAAAAAAAGAATTTACAGAGGCATTAATGCAATCATTAACTGGGAAAAGTATATGCCCTGATAGTAAGTATAATGACGTGTAATATCACTGTAGGCATTTGTAGATCATTGTTGAAGGCGATTCCTACATTTCCGTGTTTCAACATCGTCAGAGGTTCTACATCTGCAATAGGTAACTATTGTCATTATTTTGCATGGCCTTCGTGCATGAGCTTTATGCTGGCTCCACTATTTTTCTGCGAGCAACGTATGGCGTTTTTTGCACTACTGCTTCTATTATGGTATGTTATGGCACTATTTACTTTATACGGCTAATTTTTTTCTTTCTAATTTCTCTCTTCTTTGGGGAAAGTTGTTCAGTGACTCGGTTGCATCTCAGGAACCACGCTTCATACTTACTACCTTTTTGCATTATCTTCTTGCATTATGTTTAGACGTTTATTAAGTGAATAATTGGATTCCTACAATGCGATTAAAATGCTAAGCGAACAAAGAGCGACGCCATCTTGCCATTTCCATTGGTCAAACCTTGGTCAACAACTTCAGATTTGTTTTCTCACTCTCTCGCACTTATTGTGTTAGAAAGAGACAGCAACACTTAAGGGAGTGAAGTTTGTCACTAACGCCGTCGCATAGCAATTTAATCGCATTGTACGTTAATAAATGATTTTTGACTTTTGATTTTTTTGACAGTTGTTCCTTTTTTTGAGATAATTTAAGAAAAAAAAATTCATTTCAGAAAATCAAGTAAAACATAAGGACAGTGACCATGTCCTTGAGATGAGCGCTAAGCGAAGAAATTGTGCAGGGTGCTACGATAGACTGCGGAAAACCTTTAATAGTACGCAAGCAAAAAAAAAGGTTAAGAAAATAAAAAAATATTGCAGGAAATGCAACCAACACCTTTGCGTAGCATGTTTCAAAGACAGGCATGAGTAAATAAAAACATTTTTCAGTTCTTTTACGATAATTCTGTTTTATTTTCGATATCCCCTTATTTTTCTCTGTCCCATCACTACTAAAAATACTTTCTAGTGCGGTTCAGGTCGATATCGACCTGCCGCTTTTCCTGCTTTATTTCTCATTTCCTGTTTGGCAGATCCTGGGGCGAATCAAACTTAAGGAAGTTGGATTCAAGGTCATTCTCACAATATAAAAAAAAATTATACATTATGTTTCCACAAATTTATAGCAATTATCAATCTATCCTAGTGCTGGTGGGTCTAGAAAGACCTGCCACGCACTGGCAGAAATATCATTGGGGGCGCATTTTGGCCCGCCGCCGCACCAGATGAAGAATTATGATTTTACTTGCCGCAGTAAACGTGTTAAGTGGAGGTGAGCAGGCCATACAATCAGAGGAAGTGAAAAATGGACAAAGCTAATAATTAATTGGTTTACAAGTGACATAAAAAGAAAGCGGGGTAGATCTTTTCGACTATGGGTTGATGATGTTTAGGCCGTGACTGGGGGTGTGTGGACAAGAGTGGATGACCCCTAGTCTAGTCCAATTAATACCTCTTTGAAAATGAGATCAATTCATATTTATGATAAGTTAATTCATGAATTCACATGTAAAAAAATTTATAGCAATTTTTCTCTACCCAGTTTCAACGGCCTTATCCTCACATGTGTGTACATATTCGATAGTACGTGTGTACTATCGAAGCCTCTGGCGCCTTATCAGTCCTAAGTCGAAAGTCGCTTGCACACTGCGCGATGCCAATCGCTTCGGGCCACGCCCCGCTCCATTCATTCAACAATGGCGCGCGTGCGTAAACAAGCAAGTAAGAGCATTTAGAAGCAGATTGACAGTTGACAGTACTGACATCAAGGGCGATTTTAAAACTAGTTGTTTATGATTGGCCGTAGTATAAATCGTAGTAAAATACGAAGCCAATTAGGGATAGGTATGGGTTGTGTGGGCGTGTCCGATGTGATCAGTTCAAACGAATATTTCTACAAAGTTGTAAGGCACGAGAGACCTCGATAGTACGTGCCCCGTTTACTGTAGGGCAAATAAGATTGACATCAATCGCTAAAAACACTTGTCTTTTCAGCTGCATTTAGGCAGAGCTCGTGATACTCACTATTTTTAGGCTAGAATCCTTTATACTTACGTTTATCCCTAAAGTTGGGAGGCTTGACTAGATCATTAAATAAATTAAGTAGTTCATTAAGGAGAAACGTAATTTGTGAGATTGATTTCTTCCAAATAAATAATTGATTGTGATGAAGTGTTAATAACTATAATATAACTAATATGATCATTATTAATAAAAAAACGACTTGGCTCACAGGATTTTCTTCTTCATAGCATATTTCTATTAAAATTTATTATACAAGATAGCATCTAAAATTCAAAATATAAAAATCATAAATGAAATGGCTGTTTCATCTAATTCGATTTTGTAAACCATAAAAACAAAAGATTGAATTATTTTATATAAAATAATTCAATCAAACGAAACGGCACAGTAAGATATATATCTTACTGTGCCGTTTCGTTACTTCGTAAGTTCATAATAGCGTAAAGTAATAAAACTTAGTCTCACTCGCTTATTAAGTCGTTTTGTATTAACTCACGGATCTTATCAATTTTGAAAAGCGGTCCCATTTTCCAGCAAATTTTTCAAAACCACAAAAAGTAATCTTTAATCTAAGATCACAGTGGTTTGTGTGTTTGTCTGTCCGCTCTTTTCCCCGCTCTTTTTCCATTGTATCAAGAACGTTACCATTGCAACGCGTTAACCGCAAGTAGTTCGTCTACCGTACGATAGATGGCGCTAACGGAAAAATATTTAATAATAGAAAAAACTTAAAGAATTTTGTCCACCCGTGCGAAGCCGGGACAGGCCGCTAGTCTTGTGTAAACATAAATACTCGGAAGACACAAATTATTTTTAACATGATTTACGAAAGCGATAATGGCTGGATATGGGATTACGACATTATACATTCTCTATGATAAATAATACAAGAAGAATAATCCAGATCTCTTTACAGAAATAAAGATGTTCTCCAAAGACTATATTGATTGTGATTAAAGAGGCATTCTTGTCTATTTGTATTGAAGTTTTGATTCCTTTTGTATATTTAGTTTTTGTAAATAAAATGATTTCCTCAGACGATGATTCTTGCTCTGATTGTAGATTAGAGCTTATAGAGAAAAAGTGGACACAACTACTATTAAATTGGGTATGTATTCTTACGCTTGTAAGCATAAATTAACAAGCGCTTTAAATATTTTAGTACGCGTCGTATTTTATAGACCTGCTATAAGGAACATGGATGTTACTAACTTTAAACAAGCTTTTCATAAGAAAACTCAATATATACATCAATCTTAACAACTTGGCTTCTTCTAGCATAAGGTCCTCCGACGTATTACACGCATTCTCAATGCTCATATCGCATAAAATTTATTTTGTTTTTTATCTTATATCTAAAAACTCACATGTATTGAGTATATAGTGCGGTCGATTGTGCCAACGCTGCAAATCTTCAAAAGGATGTTTATGCCACAATTCATGCTGAACGCTGACATGATTTTGAATACGTTGAATACACAATTAATAAAAGCATAATATAATTATTATTTTACATGGAAATCTTTGCTATTTAAAGTAATTGTGACTATCAAAACTAGATATTCTTTTCTGATTCTTAGTGAAATTACGAATATTTTTTTACACATTGACCATAAACTATCTACAAGTAATATTATGAGAGAAAGATGCTTTATATATAAAACATTTGCAATGTTATCTAATTTTAAGATTGCAAAAAACAGGAGTCCCACTGAGGTAGATATATTTATAGCAAATTCTCACAGGACTGCTCTCATGGAAATTAAAAAAAGTTGTTTATTTATGTGCAAACGATTAACTAGAATTATTATTATTATTAATAGATTATCTAGAAAACAAAAATGTGTGGAGTTATGGCTATTTCTTAATAATAACACTATTTAATCAATTACAATGGAAACAAAGGAAATTTAGTAGTGCAAGAACAGTTTCCTTGAACGTAAAAAACTGTAATAAATTATGAAAGAGACGTAGGCCTTTCGATCTCTCGACCGACATAGGACTTCGAAGCCATGGTATACTAGTTGACTGTCACTAAATACATTATAAATGCTCATATAAGATAAAAAGCATTTCATCTTATCATAATGTCAGTGATAAAGAGCATTTTATCTTATCTTAACATTAGTGATAAAAAGCATTTTATCTTATCTTAACGTTAGTGTTTAATGAATGAATAAATTAATGAAATATTTGCGTTAATTTTGGGTGCAAAGTATGTTGTTCGTTGACATGTAAATTAATTAAATAACAATATCACATTAATAAATCAGTTAATATGTCATATAAGGTTAATAAAACAAAATATTATATAATAATAATAATGTTTATTTATTAAGATAACAAAGATCCATTCTTGTAAGTTACAAAACAAACTTACTCACTATGTTAGTAAAACATATAAATAACTACTTATATCTCCTAAAGTATGTCATTTGTTCTGCTAAGAACTATAAACCAATGACACATAATCGGAGAGTGATACCTCCTCGCAATAGTATTCAGAATTCCGCTGGAGCTGGCCCGCACCCTGCAGAGCAGCGAGGCGGTCTTCTTGTGCAAGATTGCGTAAAAATCATCTTTACGGGCCGGCGCAAACATACCCGATGCACTGCAAAAGCGGAGCATATCAGCATTTTTAAGCCATTATTATGATTCGCAGAGCGCTGACGGCTTTCTGAGTATAACTAGTCCACAGGCTGCACGTATAAAATACCTGGCTAAATAATAATATAGAATACCTTATAAAGTTACAGATACGTTTTAAATATTAATTATTTTACGCTCCCGTTAATGTTGACTAGCGATGAAAAGTTATACGTCTCTCCCTCGGGAACAGATATTTTTTCTCCATGAAAGATACTCTATGTCCTTTGTTCTAGCCCTGACAAAGTGTATGCAAAACTTCATGATGATGGGTTGAGTAATTAAGGCGAGAAAATGGAACAAATAATAAAATTTACTAACTTCGTATTTATAATACTAGGCGATGCAGTCGCTAAGCATAAAGCTTCGATAGCACCAAAAATTGGAGCGGATCTTAAAATCTTAAGAAAAAAAATCAATAATATTTAGTAATAAATAATGAAAACTTTCAAAAAACGCTAGCTTTATGTTTAAATGGGAAATCCCATAGAGCCAATGTTTTTTAGTCATATCTTTTTTAATTTTTGTGAATTTCAAAATTCGGGCTCCGTTACAATCTGGTCCTAAATGTGTAGATTAGATTCCACACATTAAATATTAAATCAGTTAAGAACTCTGGAGGTTATAGCGTAACAGACATTGCGTAATTGAAGCTGATTCATGGGAGCTCCACTCGCTTCGCTCGATCCGCTCCAATAATATTAGTTAGGATTAAAAAACTCTTGCACCGAGAAAAACCAATTTTCTGTGAGGTATCTATACAGTGCTTTTTTTGAAACGCGACCTATTCAACTGTCCCAAATTATCAGGCAAGGCTTTAAATTACTTGACAGCGATTTAGCACACGTTATTTTTCTTGTTAAATAATAAAATAACTTAATTCCAGATAAATAAATGCGTGAACCCAAAGACTAAGACGACTAAGTTGGATCTAGAAAGTGTTGCCGAGATAGTCAATAAATACAAAACGGATATTTCAAGCGATGAACTAGATTACATGTTATTGGGTAACGACGATATAGAAGGTTTTATCAAGTACAAGTATCCTATATTGAGACTGAGGTATTCTATCTTTAATATATTATTATAATTCTTATTTTTATACTAGATGTCGCTGTACCGAAATGAATCGCGCTAACGTTTCGGTTCTACGACTACACATATAGCTAACCTTCTTGATAGTTATAATTAGGATTATAGTTATATATTATCTATACATATAAATAAATTTGGAGTGTCTGTTTGTAATATTGTCATAACCGTTTTTTACTACATGCATATGAATATATATACGGTACATACACCAAAAAAACATTTTTTACAATTTTTGTCTGTCTGTCTGTCTGTTTGTTCCGGCTAATCTCTGAAATGGCTGGACGCATTTTGACGGGACTTTTTTGGCAGGTAGCTGATGTAATAAGGAGTAACTTAGGCTACTTTTAATTTTTAGAAAAATAATGTTGCAATATTCCACGCGGACGAAGTCGCGGGCGGCGGCTAGTTAAATATATAATTATAATTTATAAGCAAATACTAGCATAATTATATACTTTTAACCATTTACCTCGAGCCTAGCAAGGAAAAAAAGCACCAAACTTTACACATAGGGATGTCGTGAAAAGCGACTCAGGATACTGAAGGTACACCTTCCAGAGACCACAAAATATGCAGCAGCGTGTTCCAAATTATGGTTTTTGCTGCGATCTCCAACTCACCTGCCAAAGGTGGAGATTGCGGGAAAACCCCCTCTTTTTTTTGTTGGAGGCGTAGATATATTTCGGTTGAAAAGAAGACACAGACGAAGAAACTTACGTTTTCAAGGTGACCTTTTTCTAAGTAAAATTCAGAAATGCTTTTTATAGATTTCATCTTTCCAAATGAATTTTGTTGCTTTTTATAAGATTATTTTGCGTTATTTTAATGGAACTCTGTTTAATAACGCAATTAATAAAGAAGCTACATATATATATGCCATCGTCATCAGAGTATTGTTGTCCAGAATGCTGGGAAACAGTTTTTTCCTATGAATAAAGGCTTTAGGGAGAATTGGCTATAAACAACCCCAATGTGGATTGGCGACCGGTGACTACTGCAGTTACAGCTGGACCAACAACAGCTTAACGTGCTATTTAGGCCAGTCACTAAAGCCTCAAACCCGTAAGTAATTAGTAACTTGCTGAAATTTTAAGGGGTTTTTAAAGAAGGTAAAATAACTTACCATGTGATTTTGCAGCGTTCTGGGGTGTACGGAAAGAGTTGAAAAGGGGTGAAAAGTGTTTTTTTGTTAATAACATTGCCTAAAAAATTAGTTACACGCTGCAAATTTGGAATGAGGTTGTTCTTACCGTTTTGTAACGTGTATTAAATTTGCAGCGTTTTGAAACATACGCAACATTGTTTATTATTAAAAAAAAACGTAATTATTTTAATAACAAGAGTAAAAAAAAAATAGTAACTCGCTGTAAATTTAATTAAGTTGTTTTTACCGTCTTGTAACGTATATCAAATTTGCAGCGTTTTGAAACGAATTAAACATTGTTTATTATTAAAAAAACAATGAAATTTGTTAATAATAATGGTAAAAAACTAAGTAACACGCTGCAAATTTGGAATAAGATTGTTATTAGCGTTTTGTAACGTATAACAACCTAATTCCAAATTTGCAGCGTGTTACTATTTTTTACCCCACCCCAGAACGCTGCAAAATAACATAGTAAGTTATTTTACCTTCTTTAAAAATCCCTTAAAAATTCAGCAAATTACTAATTACGTACGGGTTTAAGGCCTTAATGACTGGCCTATTATGTGAATAAGAAATAAGAATGAGAATAAATTTATTCCTTCTTCATAACTTAACGTTACAGTTTGTAAGGACTGGTGAATGAGCTAAGCTAAAAGCCTATATCTCGGTGCACCAGCCTACTCGTCCCCGTTGATGAAGGAATTTGGGAAACAAATGGTGTGCTATACAAACTAACGCTACTCATCAATATTTTCCATGGGTCTCATTTGTTAATTACATTCCACGAATGGAAAGTTTATTGAACAATATTATACAATTCTTTGATTAATTACATTATTATCCTTAGTTACCTCAGCTAAGAAAACAACGACGACCGTTTGGTGCAACGGTAGCGATCCTGCCTATCGCACCGACGGTCCTGGGTTTGAATCCCGGTAGAGTCAGATGTTTTTATGATGAATACGAGCATTTGTACCTGAGTCATGGGTATTTCTATGAATATTACATATCTATGTCTATCCGTTACCCTAGTATCCACAACACAAGCCTTACAGTGCTTACTTTGGGCTAGGCTAATTGGTGTGAATGTAATAAATATTTATTATTATTTATTATTCTTTTTTCACCGGACATCTAGACGCACTGCGGGCTACCACCATTTCTTGGTTGCTATTTCTACCAAGCGTTTTGCAACATCGTTTATATTGCGCACAGCAAAGAAGTGAAACTCCCTCCCTGCGTCTGTATTTCCGATTTTTTTCTGGGTTAGCTCGTTCCATCGTAGATTCTGTCTTGGCCCCCTGGCTTGATTGGGATCAAGAGCGAACCCAATCGAAATAATAAAAAAAACTGTTACTAAGTAGAGCGGTTCTATGAAAATTATTCGTGATAATAATTTAAATTGTTTTTAAGAAAAGCGGTGAGTAAAGATAGTGTCACGCTATAACTTAAAGGTTGCAGTGTTTTTTTAACTAATTTCACATCAATTAGCCTTGTCCAAGGTAAGCACTGTAAGGCTTGTGTTATGGTTACTTGGATAACGGATAGACATACATATTATTTGATACATAGATATGCAATATTCATAGAAATACATATAAATACGTATGACACACGACTTCCGTCTCCACCCCTCGTCAGCTGAGGATGGTGCTGGGAGATTGCGGAAGCTGCTCCTTAGGGACTCTCACTGCCGCAGGTGGAGAGGGGGTCGGAGGTAGCGGTGCCTTCTTTCCTCCTAGCAAGACCAGCTGGCGAAGGATGGGCGGTCCTGAGTCTGCATTGCACGGTCTTGCCCGTCTGGGGGGATGCCCATATGCACCCAGGCATCCTCCATTGTGGTGGGACCTTCGGGCCAGTCTGTCAGGCACCCCGTGGTGAAAGCCACGAATGACCCCACGGGACCAACGGCAGTGCGGGGGTGCATACTTAGGTTTTAGTGGGTAGGCCTCCAATCCTCCATCGGGCACTAGGCCGGATGGGGAAATGGAGGAGAGTCCCACATTGCACAGTATGCGTAACGCATTTTCCTAAGTATAATAATAATAAAAAATGACACACGACTCGAACCCAGGGCCGTCTGTCGTAGCGAAAGGCAGAACCGCTACCGTTGTACCAAACGATTGTCGAATGAATGAATGAATTCTATATTTAATGATTATTTTATTATCGTGAATAGGTAAGCGATTGACCGCTGTCTCGCCTGATGGTAAGCGACAATGCGATCTAGGATGTGACGCGCTTACCTAGAAGATACCTATTCACTCGTGACTTGAAGACTCCTAAATTGTATTTGTCAGGAAACAGATTCGGGCAACGAGTTCCACTCGTTATCGGTACGGAGCACAAGATTGAAACCAAAACGCTTAGTGCGGCCCTTTGGTATATCAACCATATAATGGTGGCGCCTATTTGTAAGTCTGGTTGTACAATGAAAAAATGGGGGCGGCGGAAACTATCTTGCAAAGGTCGTCCCGTTAGGCGTGGGCAGCGTAGGATGGTTATGGGGAGCCTAGGGTTGGCCAATGCCCAGTACGTAAGCCCACTACGTGCTGATAAAATTTAATGAATGAAGTAATCATGAAATGAAATTTACTTTCTATACGTCTCATATGATACCAGATAGTCATAGCATAGTCTAGATACTCACATGATTTATCTACGGCTGGCCTCGGGAACAGTACTTCTTTCTGGATGAAAGATATCCTATATTCTTTCGGTACCCCTGACAAAGGGTATGCAAAATTTCATGATTTAGTAGTTAAGTCGTGAAAGTGTGAGAAACAAACAAACAAACTTACTTCCGTATAATATCAGGATATGTGTTGAGATTTTCTGGACACTATTTATTAAAACAATGCAAGTTTATAACGAGGAAGTCAAAGAAATAATTACAAAAGAATGTGTAAAAATAACATTAATAGAAGATCAGGGTCAGGAGTTAGGAATTAACAAAGTTTTAACGATGGCAAGCAATTATATTCACTTCACATCACCAAGGGAGAGTCATAACTTTTTGTTGGATGTATTTATCATTATTTTGTACTCTTTTGTACTATACGATAGATAGTTTAATGTTGTACAGGTTTGACATTATAATAACTTGATTATTTAATCAAGAACAAAGTAACGAAACAAAGATAACAACTTTAATTAGCAAGTTATCTATTCCGCACTCCTTTTATAAACTTGTAATGTAAACTACAGATAAAAAGCTGGTTTCAAATGGACCAAGTAAATTTATTGGTATTTTGAAAAGAAATTAACCCCTTTTTTATACTACTAGCTGCCCCGACCACGCGTTGCTGTGTTTTAAATTAAAATGAATATCCTATGTCCTAAGTTGGAACAAATACAGCAAAATGAAAGAAAAAATCAAAATCAGTTGAGTAGTTTCGGAGTTCATTGCGATCAAACACTATAACAGCGATTTTTATATAAATACTAGCTTTTACACGCGGCCTCGCCAGCATTTCTAATTTTATTTTTTCAATAAAAAGTATCCTATGTTACTTCTAATACCTCCAAGAATATATGTGGGAAGATTCATGATGATCGCTTTAGTGGTTTTTGCGTGAAAGCATAACAAACAAACTTACATTCACATTTATAATATTAGTAGGGATAAACTCGTAAATATACTAACATTTTAACTTTTTCGCTCTGCGTCCTGTTAATTATAATAAAACCTATCCTTTGCCCTAAGTCGGAACAAATCCAGCAAAAGAAAAGAAAAATCAGTTGAGCAGTTTCGGAGTTCATCGCGGTCCAACACTGTGACAGTGAATAATTATATATACATATGTAGGTTTCTAAATGATTTCATTTATAAATAACAGGTTTAAAAGGCATTTAAATGCATGTTTTGGTGTAATTAGCTTGCAAGCGTATTAATCTATACATCTATACATATAAATAAAATTGGAGTGTCTGTTTGTAATATTGAAATAACCGTTTTTTACTACATACATATGAATATATATACGGTATATACACCAATATATTTTTTTTTTACAATTTTTGTCTGTCTGTCTGTCTGTTTGTTCCGGCTTATCTCTGAAATGACTGGACCTATTTTGACGGGACTTTTATTGGCAGGTAGCTGATGTACTAGGGAGTAACTAAGGCTACTTTTTAATTAAAATTACTGTACCACAGTACAGTAATTTTAATTAAAAAGTAGCCTAAGTAATAAAAAAGTAGTCAACGCGTGGCTGGGTCAGCTAGTAATAATAATATATTACGCTGACAGATAGGATACAGAGAAAAGAGTTTGTATCGCGTTTTAAGCGCGTTTGAATAATACCAACGCAAATCAGGGCATCTAAGGCGCAGAAAACGCGCGTACCTGAAACGCGCGTCGTCTGCACGTTCAAAATAGGTCTCTTACGTTTGTACGCGCCTCCGCTTTTGTAGGAAACGTTTGTAACGTTTCCTCCGCCTATTTGTATGCGTTTCGAACACCTGCAAATCGGGGCATCTACGGCGCTGAAAACGCGCATTTCTGAAACGTGCGTCTGCGTGTTTAAAATATGACGGCGCTAGGGCTCTAATGGCAATCGTGCACTATATTAGTAGTTACCCAGTCCTGGTAATTATATAGTTATTTATTTATTGCATACATAGTAATAACAATGTTTAATAAACTTTAATGTCCAGTTATGTATGACACTGTCGATTTCGATAGATATTTTCTGAAAAGTCATTTAGCTGCAACGATTTTTCATATTTTCTTAGTATATGATTTTTTCAATTTTGGATTTTTTCTAAGTACCTTATAAGCTGATGCCAGCGTCTTTTCTTCATGTTCAAGGAATTACTACTATCTCTTATTATAAGTGAATTTAAATAAATTTCAGTTTTTTATGATTCTTTGATACTCGACTTACAAATTATTTTTTTTTCAAAGCGATCCATTTTTTATCAGGTAAAAATTATTGACCCATCCACACTTATCTGTGTCGGCAAAGAAATATCTTCCATACGGTCAGATATTCAGGTCAAGGATGATATATTCCAAAATACTAATCACGTATATACTATGTGGTACACTATCATAAAGTCGGTTGACAATACAACGTGAGTGACCAGAGATATTCAGTTAATAAATAATCAGTGTGTTCAGATTTTATATACACTATTTTCATATTGTGTTGTCTGGCAGCGTAGAATTTAGCTAATCCATCACATTTAAGGATGTCGTAAAATGTCAAAATGCGGTAAAATGGATAGTAATGGCTAATTTCCTCCTTCTTTCGGCTGAAAAGACGATAATGATTATTGGTGACTTTAATATTGACATTAGGACACGGAGAACGTATATTAATTTGGAGTAGATAATAAACGAATTCTGAACAACTATTTTTTTATTAAATAGTCAAAAGTAATTCTAAAAATATGGTTATAATAATAATAAGGAACACTTTTCGTTTTGCCAAATTTCAAATCTTTAATATTTATTTATATTTCATTTATATAACGTGATTTGTAAATGATAAAAAGGATTTTAATAGCACAAGGACGCTACTGTTTCTATTTCAAACTTTTAAAATCATACAGGTGTTAGTAACTAAAGTGACAATGTGTTCTATCTAACGTAAAGTCATCGGACAAATCATTACAGGTTTTTACCTTTTTATTCTGCAATAATACAAAATATGAAAAAAGAAATGTCCGGTGACCAATTACATCGCACAAACGGGAACCAGCCGTTAGTAACAACTTATTCTAATTTAAGTAATTATATAGAACTGGCGGCCCGTCCCGGCTTCGGACGGGTGAACATAAATTTCTTAATTTTTTTTCTATTATTAAATATTTTTCCGTTAGCGCCATCTAGCGTCCGGTAGCAACGCGTCAACTTGCAGTTGATGCGTTGCTTTGGTAACGCGTATACAATGGAAAAAGAGCGGGAAAAAGAGCGGACAGACAAGCAACAAATTTGTGATCTTAGATTATAAATTCAAAAATCAGTCTGTTGTTTTTTTTATATTTCATTTTGACATTTGACCTGGCTGACGTCACGGCTCCTGAAAAAAAGTCAAAACGTCAGGGTTAAATATAAAAAGGTCGTTTATACGGTCAAAGTGGTTTACTTAAATGAGCATTAGACGCGGTAAATAACACTAAATAAAACTCGGTGTCGGTAGCGTATCCAAATAGAGCGAGACTTAACGTTTGCTGCTGATCATGTAAAAACGCGCCTCAGCGAATAGAATAGAAGATGCGCTACAATCAACATCTCATACAATATGTTCATTTGCAAAATTGGGGTATTTATGAAGGTTCGAATAAATATTATATTTATATTACATATCAAAATATTCGATATCCATAATATAATTTTGTCAGATATATTTATATTAATTTTTATATATGTATATCATTCAAATGCAAAATTCTTGTAAGCACTTTTTAAATTTAAATACAATAGCGGTATTTATTTAATAAATCCGAATAGGAGTAGAAATCAAAGGAAAATAAACATTTATAATTGTAAATGTTTTTTAAATTAATTTTTAAGTAAAGTGACGTCACAACGTGACGTGACATTTTCGTAGAAACGAAATGATAAATGAGTTTTAAATTACCACTAGTTCCAACAATCGTCAGCGCTTCGCAAAATACGAGTAAAAGCGACATTTTGAGTGCATTTATACTATTAATAATTTATATTTATCCAAGGATAAATATTTACAGTTTTGTGTTACAAATTAAGAAAGGTCTTACTTAACCTATTATACTTTCTCCAATATAGGATGATACTTTTGACAGGTGTCACTTCCTTATTGCTACGTACTAAGGTTGCGTTTGTTTCCTTATGTTTGGCTTGATATTGCAATAGCAACTTTATACCCTCTATATAGGTGTCAACTGACAAAAGTATCATCCTACATTGGACATAGTATAAGCCATGTTATACGTACAAATATTTGAGTGAAAATCTTTTTAATATCTAACCAAACGCCATAACAATAGTCATAGTATATTATGAAGTATTCTCAATTCTCAATTCTTTATTGCACTCCATAATGTTACTTAAAGATATTACATAGAAATGTTTTGAATCAATTATGGGCCCTGTTGGGCACGGCAGTTTGATAGGAGAGAGGAAGTAAATTCTAAAGCTAATAAATTAAGTTTGATTTTCGTTCGAATTTAATAAAATGATTTAAAATTATATTGTTAAAACTTTTTTATGATTTTTATAATTTTATGTACAGTTTTTATTGATATTAAATTTCCAATAATTTTTAGGTTATTGGAAATTTAATCCCTATATTATATATTTGTTTTAAATAAATAAATAATTAATTTAAATTCTGTAGCTTTGAATTATTTAAGATAAATTTTTATATATTCATTGTTATTGTTAATATTATTATTATAATTTATTTATATCTCAGTTATTATTCATATTCGTAAATGTCAATTTTACATGGATTATTCTAATATTATATTTAGCCTATTATTGTATAATCATTATGTTTGTTTGTCATTAAAATATTCATATATACTATAGTAGCTTTTGTCAACAAGAAATGCTTTTAAATTGTTTAAAAAGGTATTGTAATTACTTTCATTTTTTATGACCGTTGGTAATTTGTTATATATCTTAATAGACATAACTAAAGGGCCTGAAGAGTGCATTGTTAATCGGGAAATTGGAAGGTTTAATCTGTTTTTATGCCGTAATATTTTTGTGGTATGAATGTTACTTCGCAGTGTGTAAAACTCTGGGTATTTACGTACAAACTTACATATTTCAAAAATGTATAAGCAGGTTACAGTCATTATTTTGAATCTCTGAAAATGGGGTTTACAAGAGTCAGTCTGATCGATATTCATCATAATCCTAATCAATTTTTTTTGCGCGGTAAAGATAGTAGGTGCGTCGGTACTATTTCCCCACAAGATTATACCATAGCTAAGCCAAGAGTGAGCATATGCATAGTAAGCAGTGAGTGCAGTTGATAGATCTGTGGTTTTCTTGACTTCTCTAAGGGCATATGAAAATTTCGATAATTTAGCTGTAATCTTTTTCACATGTTGTTTCCAATTTATATGGGTATCAATAGTTAACCCTAGTAAGTTAAATTCGCTGACAATTTCCAGTTTATTCCCGTGAAAACTAAAGTTTATATCTAAAGGAGTCTTTTGGTGCGGGTGAAAGGTTATAAGTTTTGTTTTTTTTAAATTAATTTCTAGATTGTGCCTTTCCAACCAATATTCTGTTTTAGTTAAAATAGAATTAATGTTTTCATTTACGTTAAAATTATTTTTACTTGCAACGAGTAGGGAGACATCATCTGCGAATAAAACACAGGGCTCATTGATAGTTTTAGGTAGGTCGTTTATATAGATGAGGAAAAGTAGGCATCCGATCACACTCCCTTGCGGGATTGAGGCGCTAATATGTTTTGCGTTTGATCTAATGTGTTCTATTTGTCCAGTTTGGTTATTATAAAACTCAATTTCTACTGTTTGCTGTCTATTTGTTAAGTATGACTTAAGCCATTCGTGGGCTCTTCCGCGGATACCTATACCATATAATTTATCTAACAATATTTTAAACTGCACTTTGTCGTAGGCCTTCGTCATGTCTAGCAGTATACCTATTGCATATTCTCTATTGTTAATAATATCGAGAGCTCCTTGGATATATTTATAAACTGCAAGACTTGTCGACTTATTCTTTCGAAAACCATTTTGACATTTATCAAATATGTTATATTTCTCACAAAAGGAATAAATACATTCACACATGGCCTTTTCAAACACCTTAGAGGCTGTTGGTAAAATAGCTATTGGACGAAAATTATTTGGGTCACTTTTGCAGTTTTTTTTATGTATGGGTTTTATTAATGCATGTTTCAATTGATCAGGGACAATGCCTTCTTCGAATGATTGGTTGATAAGTTTGTAAAAAGGTAAGGTTAACTCGTCAGCACAGTATTTAATAAGATTAGGTGGAATTTCATCAATTCCACTACTTTTCCTATTTTTTAGATTCTTAAGTATCTTATACACTTCGTAAGGATCTATTGGTCTTAGATACATTGTATTCTCCGTAGGATGGAGTACAGGGGCGCCGTTTGGGTTTCTACCGGATAAATCTTGCCCAATAGATGCGAAAAAATTATTAAAATAGTTGGCTATCTGTTCAGGTTTAGAAACAAGTATATTATTTATATTTAGTTCAATATTGCATTTGTCTTTTTTTCTATTTTTATTTGTTCTTTCATTTATAACAATCCACATCGTTTTTACCTTGTTTTCTGAATTAATTATTTTATATGTAAAATGTAATTTTTTTGCAGTCTGTACAGCTCTTTTTAATATTTTTTCATATTGTTTGTAGTGTTGAGTCAATACTTGATTTTTTGTTTTACTTGTAAATATTTTTAATAATCTTTTATTTTTACAAGACCGTCGTATTCCAACAGTTAACCAGTACTTTTTACATTTTGTTTTAAGTTTAATTTTTTGTATTGGCATGCACTCGTTTAATGTTTTTACTAATATATCGTTAAATGCTATGTAATTTTTATCAATGTTGTTATTGTTATTTATTATTTCATTCCATTTTATTTCACTTAATTTTAATTTAAATTTTTTCATATTTAATTCATTAATTATTCTTTTGTTAGTAAACCAAGTAATTTGTTTAATTTGTTGGGGTAATTCTAAGCTAATAATCGTCCCTCCATGGTCAGAAAATCCTAATTCCTTTACTGAGGTAGATACAATATTTTTGTTAAAATTCGTAAATAGTAAATCTAAACATGTGGAACTATTAGGTGTTATACGTGTGGGCTCTTTTATATGTTGCTTAAAATTATATTCACGCATTAGATCTAAGTATTCATTATTTTTTAGGTTGTCTAATAACATATTTATATTAAAGTCGCCTCCCAGAATAACGTTTGACTTTGAATATTTTAAATTTATAAATTCTAAAAGTAACTTCATTTGCGACAGAAACATTTGTTCCTCTCTGCTATTCCAGTAAATAACTACTAACAATATATTTAAACCTGGTAATTCGCATGCACACATTTCTATAATATACTGAATAGACATATCTGTAATTTCAACGACTTCTTTGTATTTTATATGATCTTGAAGTAGGATGCAGACGCCGCCGCCCGTTTGTCCAGCTCGTGAGAAGGAAGATGCAATACTGTAGCCGTCGATATGTATCAAATCTAATTTTTCAGGTGATAGCCAGGATTTGGATATGCAAATTGCCTTATAAGTCTGATCTTGTAATACGAAAGCAGATATGTTGTTTATTATAAAGGCTTTGCACATTCTGAAACAATATATTAAACTGCAGATCTGTTCTATCGAAAGGAATTAATTGTGGGGCTGTCGACAGTTGATTTGATGGATTCGTTATTGTTACTAAATAAACTAGTTTTACGATGTATTGTCGTATTGTATTGTTTTAATTTGAGATCATCTTTGCTGTCAACTTTTTTGCCTTCTATAAACAATTGATTTCTGCGAATGATTGCGTAGAGTCCCACTTTTCGCGCCTCTATCATTTTATTTCGTAGTATTTGCCTTTCTTTACGTGCCTTTTCATCAAGAAATTCAGAAATTATGTTATAGTCAAAATGAAAATTTCTCATTTATATTTCTTTATTAAAATTCTAATGTCAAATCATGTCAAAGGATCACAAAATTATTATTTTAATGTATTATTTAGTTTATTTATGTAAAAAATCTTGAAGGTCAATTTAATTTTCATAATATTATTATGTTATGACGCGTTATAATATTAGAAGCGTACTTTATCTCTGCTGCGTTAAGTTTACCTATAAACCACATGCGCAGCACGTGTAGAGACATAAAAACATAGGAACAGTCAACAGATATTGTTATTATCCGAAAACTAATTACCTTTCCGATGAGCGAATAACATCGTTAATGGCCCAAAATTTATCAAGCGTGGACATTGCGGATTAGTGAATGAATTAATGAAAACAACTTTAACAAATGCATTTAAAAAAATTGTTTTGAATCGTCTAAAATTTTTACCTACCACTCCATTCAGGATGTCTTTAAACTGACAAGAAGAATGTACGCAAGAAACTCGTCAGCTTTAACAGAAGGAACAACATTTACAATATTATACATAGTCACCATATATAATTCACAAAAAACAATAGTTGATTACAACAAAGACAATAAGATTGTTCTTTAAATTAAGTATACTTAAACTTTTTAATGATATATGGAATATAAACGACAAAAAGAAAGAGTGGTGAAAACTGCAGATGTTATCATGACCGTAACTTAAACATGGAGAAGCTCAAAATGGGATATTTATATTTATACGATATTTATTGTAATTATAAGCCCTTTTTTTCACTCATTGAACCCTGTCAGAATAACAGCGTCTCTGTATCTATTCTGTCCAGCTGTGAATGACACAGAGCTAAAACGCTGAGACGGGATATTTGTTGACCCCACACATTATATTTTTTTCTTCTTCTTCTGTTCACATCGTTCGTCCCTTATTTTTTGTTTCTTTCTCCTATCCTTGTTTCATCTGTGCGTGTTTGTCAATAAATGTTTTTCTTTCTTTCAAAAATTATGTTTCGACGATCTCCGTGGTCGAATGGCTTGCATTTTTCATGGTGACGCCACTCCGCCAGTCCCGGGTTGGAACCTCGACCTGGCAATGTAGAAAATGAACTTTTCTATGTTGGCCTGGTTCTAGGCGTTGTAGTTCCGACTTTGTTTCTGATTTCCATAACACTAATGCTTCCGCTAATTGGAACAAACCACGTGATGTTTTCTTGTATTTATTTATCCCAACTTATATTATAAATACGAATTGCAATGTTCAGGGATACTTACTTTAAGTAAGTACAGATACTTGTTGACTTTGTTGTAATCAACGAAACAACGAAATAATATCATAACACTATTAGTATTGTCATAACAAAATAATTTAGATTTTTTTTTGTGGATTGTGTATGGTGACGACGTATTATATTGTAAATGTCGTTACTTCTGTTAAAGCTGACGAGTTTCTTGCGCCCATTCTTCTTGTCAGTTAAAAGACGTCCTGAATGGGTGGAAGGAAAAAATGTTGGACGATTCAAAACTACTTATTTTTAAGTGCATTTGAATAAAGTTATTTTCATTTTCATTTTTTTCGAAATACAGTTTGTTATGCTTTCAACTTAAAACCCGAGAGCATTTTATCATGCGCATGACAACGATACCTAAAATTCGCGAGCATTATATAATGCTCTATAGCGCGCGGTCTGATTTAATCCTTATTACGGCTTTGGTAATGGTTCTTTTTGAGTGAATGATATTTTTCCCCGATAGAGAGAGAAAGAACGCATTTAACACATAGCTAGGCGTCAAGGGGTTAACTACTTAACCGGGTATAATAAAGAACATAGAGCACCTTTTATCCAGAAATAGCACTTTTATGATTACTTATGCTGTTTTCACATGTCTCTGGAGACGCAGCTTATGATAACTGTGACTTCAACTCAGTTGTGTGTAGAAATAAAAAAGTGATGATCCCGAGGAATGGAAATGTAATTTTTAACAGGTAGTCTTAACGTAAGCGAAGCCGTGGGTAAAAGCTAGTATATAATATTTTTCGAATCCGCCATCCGATGACTAGCCGTTGTGAAAGTGGCTGAACCTCCTTAAATCCAAACGCGCTAATCACGCTCATCGTTAAGCTCATAACAATAGTTCAACAACCGATCCAAAAATTACAAAAAAAATGAACCAAACCAGTTTTGTATTTGAAGCATAAATTATGCGATTGACAAGTTAATTATTTTATTCATATTAATTTATTATTCTTTTTCTTGACAGATATTTGGCGTTAAAAAAGTTAACGTAATTAAATTATTTTATAAATTGTGCGTAATATTATGTCTATATGTATAACCTAAGAATGGACAAAATATTAGAAATGTCAACACAACAATTAATAATGCTTCGTTATTATCATTAACTCGTATTCAATCTTACTTAATCAACATTTAAAAGTATCGTATTTCCATTACTTGCAATTGCTGCAAATTGATCCCAACATGGATGTTAGAAGTTTAGCAATCACACGCTCTAAATCTGCAATCATTCGCTCAATCTTTTTTATAATTCAAAGCCGGGAGACCCATCATATAGATCCCATCCAGAAACGGTTTAATTAGATCTTTCTATAGTAGAAGCAGCTGATAGAGCTTACCTCTGGAGAAGACAAAGAGTTATTTTGCAGCAGTTCAAATTATGGAGTCGATATTTTGCTAACTGAAACGAGTAATACCATACTAGGAGATAGTCAGAAATACTCTACTACTTATATATTTGCTATCTATTTGCTACAGACCTTCGAAAGACGTCCATTGCTGAACAGAAGGTTGGTTTGATATCGCGCAAAAGACCGTAATTAGGAAAACGCTGTTGCTATGGGAGGTGTAAGGGGATTACATCCAAAATCCAGGTCGCCTTTTACGTCACTCTTAAGTGTGAATTGTTGGTGTTATTCTATTAACACATTACATTCCTCCTTTTTTCTGTATAATGTTTATTTGCTAATGACGCTATAGCGGATTTAAATCCCTTTGAAGTGTCGACACTTTTTTTCTTCCTTCGAACTGAAAATATCATATTTCTGAGTCACTTTTTTATTAATATTCTCTTATATTACAACCCGGGATTCGTCATGTCCCTTATCCTATTCTTGTCCCATTGCAGTGCATTATCCCATATAGCTTCCTTGTGGATGAAATCAAAAACAAAACCATCATTTAATAAAAAAAACAGAATTACGAATATTCATCGTCCCAATAGGCTAGATGACAAAAAAATTTTTTATGCTTTAATAGAAGCTCATTTCTATAATAAACAGACAGAAATAATCGGTTTTCGAATAACTTCGGTATTGAATATTTAGCTCCATCTCTCTCTAGCAAAACGGAAATTTACATGGAGTTTATATGGCCGTACTAAAGAGTGACGTCACTGTTGATGTCGGATCTCTCTGTCTAATCGCTTCTAAATGAACAACTTAAAATGCTTGTATCTAACGTATTTCTAAGCCGAGTTTAATTCTGATTTCACAGGATTGTATCTTTTTCTACGGCATTTTAATATATTATGACGAGACGTGAAAATTAAAATTCAGTCATCATCCCAATTATGGTGTTGGGTTTTTAGAAAAATTCATTAGTAAAAGGGAGGTTTACTTATTTCTAATTTAGTAATTTTTTTTCATAAATCTTTTTCCCACAAATACCTTACTATTTCTCTACCTTATTATTATGAACCTTTTAAAACAATAAATTGTACTTAAATTTCAATAAATGTTAAAACATACTTCTTAATTATTTTAACGGGATAATATCGGATGTACGTCCCTAAAAAGAAATAATTGAATCTTAAAAACTACCTCACAATTGGCGGTATTATGGAGAACGTATATAAAATAATCGATATGAATTATCTTTTTTGAAGTCCACATAGATACAACATTCCAGGCGTTCGCAAAAAATGCGTACTCCAACGATTATCATTTCACTTATATATGTTCGTGTGGGATATCACGTGTTTGATACCGTGTTAACCTTTTGACATCATCATCTGAATGTGAGATGTCACATTATTAAAATTATCTATCTCCCCTTATATCCGTAAATACAGTAAGCGTTGTAATAATGTGCTAAAATGTAAGTCGATTCCTGTTGATAGACTTTGTTCTTAATGACAATGATATTGCTATATACCTATGTATATAGCTTTGTATATATGTACCTATATGATATGATGTGTTTACGCTGGCATTGGGTGCGTTTAGCCCACAGATAGACTGGACAGAAATCGAAAATGCTGAACAGCATTCAGCCATGCTAAGTTATCGGCCGAAACCATGCTGAGTTCAGAGGAGAGTGAAGCATTTCTCAGCCGCCTCAGCCTATGCTACTCAGTAATCGCCATTTTTCTTTTAGTGCTGCAAAGATGTTGTGTCGGCTAAACGCTCAGAGTAAAATTTAGTATCCATGGTATCATAGGTGTCAGTTAAAAGAAACAATGGGTGTTTCTTTTTAACTGACTTTTACTCTGAGTTAATCTTATTTTCTGGTTTCTATTTTTAGGTATTTGGTAGAAGCAAAAGACTATCCAAAGAAAATGTACACAATGCACTCTATACTCCTCTTCCATTGCTGCGCTACCTCACAAACAGGTCAAGTAGACCGAGACATCTGTACAAAAATGGATAAAGGTGAACAGGAACTCATACTCAGATTCTGCGAGAAATTAAGCGAAATGGAGACCACTATTAATAATGTGGACATGTCTATTAAAGGTATAGAAGATGTTCCATTTTATTTACAACTTTGTCAAGCTCTCCTGAACTATTTGAACCAAATTCCCAATACAATAACTACTGCTATCTAAGACAACGATTTATACTTATATTTCTCTTTCCTTAAACTATATACACACCTTTCGTAGACCATTAAATAGGCAGTAGCGTTTTTTAAGTAATAGTCTCTTACGTGAAGATTATAGAATTGGAAGATGTTTCTGTCAAGCATTGGACTTATCCTAATTATATTATGACAATACTTTGTGTGTGTGTGTGTTTGTTACCATATTGTATCGCTATCCTAACATTGCAAGACTAAACTTGCCCTTACTTACTCCCGCACAAACAATACGATAGCGTTTCCACGCGCTACAGCGCCATCTAGTTGGTGTAAAAGATAAAATGCTTTTGACTCAATATGACCATTTAAAATGCATTTATTGAAAGTCAACTATGTCATAGTTTAGTGAGCCCTACGACGGGAGACCTGGTACCGAGAAGAAGCCTCAAAAAACTCAGAAAAGGCTATTTTTTGCTCACTATAATGTTTTATAGATTTTTTTTATTAAGAAAGCTTTACTAGTGTATGTGTAAATGAATAAGTAAAATTAATTTTACAAAATATCATTAAAAGTTCTGAAACTAAAACACCTTTATATCCTTCAAATAATCATCGATTCTGTAATAGTCTTTGCTTGTGAGGGTTTTTTAGCTTCTTTTTTTATACTATAAAACGTTATACATCTTCTTAAAAATGAGCCTCTCGTTTTTTGTAATCTGAAGCTTAAAACAGCAATTTAATTTTTATTTCTAGAATTGACCGAATGGTTATCACTATTTAAAAAAAAAGTGTAATAATATTTTTTTACATTCATGATCATTTCATATAGGTATATACTGGGAAGACACTGTAAGTATATTAAGTATATTAAAATCACTAGATATTACGTTATAAAAAGCATGCACTGCTCTTTTTTCAAGAACAAATATATTGTTCATATAGTTGTCAGCTGCTGATCCCCACAGTCTGTAGGAAATTACAATGTGAAAATTGCTGAAGTAAACCATTCTTGCTTCTTCAACATCAGATATGAGCCTTATTTTCTTAACGGCGTACGAGGCAAAACTAATTCTTTTTGACAAGGCATCAATATGGGGATCCCACTGTAATATTACATTTGGTAGAAAAATCTTTACACGTTTGGATTTATTCGAGTTTATCTTTAGATTATCACTAGTAAACCAGTGTAATAGCTTGGAGCGAGTTTCATTTACATCGTCAGATTATATTGTAATTTAATCAGTTTTAATAATTAAAGAGGTGTCATCAGCAAACAATACTGTTTCACGAAAGTTCTTTGTAAGAGATGACGATATACCTACGGCAGGCGGGTTGGACATCACATATATTATGGAATAAGTAAGGATTGCTTACTAATACCTCTACTAACCAATGAGATCACGAGTAACAGCGTGAGGGATTCATACTTCAAACTTCAAACTATTTATTTTATTCATCATATTGCTATTGGCTAATAAGGTCTGGTAAGGTAGAGCGCTCAATTGATGAACGAGCGCCGAATGATTATCTTTTATATCTCAAGATCCTTAAAGTTTATAACTATCTTCTAACCAAACCTAACCTAACCTCATCTGATTTGAACTTTGGCTTAGTCCGTTTTTATTTCAAGTTTAATTTTCTGGGAGTGTTTGAGAAATAAAATTACATTATTCGGCGAAACGTGCTTTCGGCGAACAGTACCCCGATACTGTTCCGGTAGAACAGTGCCTACAAACGTTACAGAACTAGGAACAGTAAATAAATATAAGATTAACAGAGTGGCAAATAGTTCTAACTGTGTCTATTTTGCAGCTAACGGAGACCAAATGTTTTCTAATGACCGATACCTCGGTGGTGGAATAGCATGGATACTGGTTTTTCCAATCCAATACGTTATTAAAAAACACATTCGCAAAATTTCCAATATGCTTAATATTTCATTGGTATTGAACGTATCGTTGATACGCTAAATAACACTTTCGCGAAACGTCCAATACTTCAAATAAACATATGCACGAATCTCCAATAAGCTAAATAATACATTCAAATTGACAAATACTTTTAACAACCGCACAAGTCACAAGATTTTTCTGTATTCCCCTTTCTTGTTATTAGTGTTCTTTTTAATAAATAATAATAATAAAAAAAATAATAAACTCCTAAAGTCCAGTCAACTGTCTTACTGAAAGAAATTTTAACGATGGTCCAGTATAATGGATTAGTTAAATTGTACCAGTAACAGCTGTTATTTCTAGTTATGGACTGTATATTATAAATCCATTGAATTCGATTTAGTAGATTTGGTTTACTATAATTTAAAACACAAAGGAAAACCGACAGACAAAGATAAAATTAGTAATGAAAATATTTTTTAGCCCCACAAACTAATTTATGTACGGAAACGCGGAAGATTACTACAAATATAAATGATAATTGGTTTGTAAAATGCCACCGACAACAAAAGGTCATAATAAAATTTGATTGTTTTTCACAGAAGCATTCGAACACTACAACAGGTTAGTCAAAAAACGCGCAGAGTCTCTCAAAAAGCAAGGAGATACAATGAAGAAGGAAAAAATTGACAATGATATATCAACCGAATCTGGTTCTAAGGCTGAAGAAATAGAAACCAATCAAACAGCATCACCTCAACATGTAAAAAATCCAACGCTGAAGTTCAAATCTTCCGTAACAGTTCTACCTTCATATGTCACCGATTCATCTTCTTATTCGAAATCCGATTTATCAGATAGAAACGAAAGTTCGTATGCGGAATATACGGATGTTACAGATGAAAGAGCTGCACGTCCTAACACCCCCAATTTGCACGGTGACGGGAAGAATGTAACGCAAGTGGGCTCCATTGAAATAAGTAAGTGTATTAAAATTTAAATAAACCATAAGTGTTTAGTTTCTTTATCAACTGATTTGATGGTAAGCAAATTGTGGAGGTGTAGTATACTTATACGGTATACTAGACTTAGTATACCGTCAGGAACTGACGGTATACTAAGCAACTGTGCAAAAGACATAAGAAGTTAACTTTATGTCGAATAAAGAGGGGGTAATAAAAAATCATTAGAATTTCCTGACCTCTCACCTATTATCTTTCTTACTTGATAATTCATTAACTTTTACCATTTTTGTAAAACTGTTATCTTAATAAGAATTCCACTTATTTGCGTTCTGTAAGAATAGTAACTAAACTTTGTCAATGACTCTAAAACTTAATAAATTGATTACATAATTTTAGAGAAAAAGAATCGTTTATTTAGAATATCTCTACAATATTAACTAAAAAATTTAGTATCTTATTTGGTAAGCAGATTTTTGTCTTTACCCCTATTAGTGGCTAATCATACTAACAATTTTATATAGAAAATTGTCAACCCGGATGTGCCTGCATACATTGTAGTGCTACCGGACCGTGTTGTGGAGATCCCGGTACTTCTATGAAAAAATGCAGAGGTTTAGAGAGGAATAATAGAAAATGGCAATGCAGAAGGTAACGATATTTTAAGATTAAGATTATGAAAATATTTCCGATAGACATAACTGGTCACATTAATAATGATATCGACGTCCCAAAGAAAAGTCGGCAAGTGCTATTATGACTTATTACTGTTTGTCGAATTCGGAATCTGCAGATTGGAATACATATTAGTATTTTTTTCAGATTTTATAGAATGATATACAACGTATGCGTATTAATACTTTTTACTATTAGTAACTGTAACGCATTCCTTATACGAGTAATTAAGTCGCGTTTACCGGATTATTGCCGTAAAAAACTCACCATGGTGTTGGTACGCCCTAATACAACCTATTACAAAACAGTATATATTTACTCTTGTTAATTTTTTTTTGATAGCCGTCTTTTTTCTTAGGGGCATCGATATATATATATATATATCCTGTGAAGTGCGATGAAGCCAGTTTTAGCGGTTCAGCCTAAGATTGCGGAAGTTAAGCGACTTTCGTAAGAGTCATCAGAAAATATTAGCTCGAGTATCTTGCTTCGGAAAGTGCGTTAAATCGTTGATCCCGGTTGTACTTGCAGTTGTTAGCATCCACTTATCCGCATTGGATCCGTGTGGTAGTTAACTGGTTATTGTCAATTCTACCTATAGTAGCTTCATCTAAAATGAAATTAAAAGCTTGATAAAATTTCATCTTGTTTTGTTGTTTGAAATCGTTACTAGTTTTTTTGTTTTTTAGATGGAATTGTACGAAGCACTGGAGAATCTATGTGGGGGTGTTCAGTTTCCTTGCTATTTTGATGATCATAATTATCGTTGTTTTATCATCTTTGTGGTTAAATAAACCAAGCCCACGTCGGCGGTTGATGGCTGAAGCGATGAGGTAATATAATACTTCCTGTCATTAGTATATTTGGTCGGTAACGAATGCGAGAATGGGGATGAATTTTATTGAATCTATCTTGAATAAATTTATTTCATACTCCATTTACAAAAAGTTATATGATTAATTAAAACAGGTTTTATTATTATTACCAACAATGAGATTTCCGTTGACAAGTGTATTAGTATCAACTGTGTTACAGCTACCAGAGGGCTTACCATGATCTTTAAGCGCGATGCAAGTTCGAGTGTCAAAGTGAGACACCGCTATACGTGGTAGTGACGTCTCTTTTCAACAGCTAAACTTGAATCGCTATAAGACGTGATGGTAGGGCCTCAGGCGCCTTTCTTCCTGAGTTGAGAACAAGTCATTATTGTAAAATAGATATGTACTATCGAGGTCTCTCGCCCCTTACCACTTTTTAGAAATATTCGTTTGAACTGATCGCATCGGACACGCCCACACGACCCCTAATTGGCTTTGTATTTTACTACGATTTATACTATGGCCAATCATAAACAACTAATTTTAAAATCGCCTTTGATGTCAGTACTGTTAACTGTCAATCTGCTCCCACTTGCTTGTTTGCGCACGCGCGCCATTGTTGAATGAATGGAGTGGGGCGTGGCCTGAAGCCATAGGCATTGTGCAGTGTGCTAACGACTTTCGACTTAGGACTGATAAGGCGCCAGAGGCCTCGATAGACCGTTCAAATTTAATTAAATTAGAAGGAAGAATAGTAAATAAAAGATGATTTTTATGGTGTTTGATTTTATCCATAACAAGATGCCCAACGGTGTTATATGAAATCATACAAGTATTGAAAAATAAGCAAAAATATGATGAAGGTGGACTTACTCAAGATATTTGATGTATAAATATATTTTTTAATATTACAGCATGTTCGTCTCAAATGCTTGGCAATGCGAGAGAGGATTTTGTCAAAAAGTTCATAAACCGATGAGTTCTAATACATACTTCACCTCATTAAGTAGATGTTCCTTATTATGTGCAGGCCCTCAGTTATGGCCCTATCCTATTGGCTACACACATTTTAGCAGAAAACTTGTGGCCTTATCTACAAAAAAGCTAGAATATAAATTTCAATCCATACCTTCTGAAAGCGTGCATCGATATCTTGCAGAAGCATTTAAATTTTTCATAGGAGATTTAGTGAAATTGGAAGAAAGTGATCAAAGCGACCACAATATAACTGATTTATCGATTAGGAAAATGAATATAGTTATCGATATTGAAAATGATGCTGATCCTAGATTGAGACACAATACAGATGAGTCTTATACTGTGAAAGTGGAAACAGTGGCAAGCCAAGTGCATATAAAAATATCGTCACCTTCCTTCGCTGGAGCGAGGCATGGTTTAGAAACCCTTAGTCAAATGATTTTATTAGACCAATACACTGGCTATTTGATAACTTTATCCAATAGCATAGTGAAAGATGCTCCCAGCTACAAATATAGAGGTCTGATGATAGATACCGCAAGGAATTTTATTCCTGTAGCTGATTTAATGAGGACAGTCGATACAATAGCTACGGTAAAATTAAACACATTTCATTGGAGAATAACTGATGCTACAAGCTTTCCCTTATTTTTGCCTGAAGTACCACAATTATTTGAATATGGAGCGTACGATAGATCCATGATTTATACAAAACAGGACGTTGTTGCTATAGTTCGTAGAGCTGGAATAAGAGGTATAAGGGTTTTGATGGAAGTAGCAGTTCCTGGACCAGTTGGAAGAGCTTGGGCGTGGTCTCCAGACACTAGTTGTTCGAAAAAGAACGATAATATGACATGTGATAATATTTTGTGTCTGAGATTAAAGATGAAAAAATCAATTTTTGATGTTTTAGAAACTATATATTCTCAAATTATAGACCTTACTAAAGTTGATGATGTATTCCATTTGAGTGATGGTTTGTTTTCAATGACAAAGTGTTTCAATCTTATTGATGATAGAGAAGGATTTTTGGAAAAAGCATTGCTAAGATTAAAGTCAGCGAATAAAGGGGTATTACCAAAACTGCCTATTGTGTGGTATTCTAGACACTTGATAAAGGATCTTGATGCAACGATATGGGATAAAAATGGAGTGCAAATGCACGAATGGATACAAGATCCTGGAGTACAGCCCCTTGGCAACTACAGAGTTATCCATTCTAGTAGATGGGAATTATCTTGTCAGATGCAGAAGGGAAGATGTATGAAATACAGGTAATATTATTAAAATATTAAGTAATGTTTTAGCGTGAGATGTTATAGAAGTTAAGTTTCAATTCGTGTTTAGTACGTTTTAGGCCACAAACTTTAATGTTTAATTGTCAAACGCAAGATGATTTAAGAATGTTTTTATGGATAAGAACCAAGACGCCGGACGTATTTCAGTATACAAAATGGAAACTTATCGTTTAATCGAATCCGTTTTACGATGATTTTCAGTATCATAGTTATTGCAAGACATCGAAAAGACTTCTTGAATCAGGATTCTGATGAGTTTCGACAACATTATTTTTATGTAATTATTCTATAAAGCATTTATTTGTGTCTTGTTATATCATTACACATACTGTCATGTAATTATTTTATTACTATTAAAACTATTCAACTGCCCTTTTTTATTTAGGTTCATAATAGTATATGCATGTATTTTATAGATGGTTTATGTAGGCGAAATATTATAAATCATTACAAATGAAATAAATCAATAAACTGTAGTGTATTCGGCACTAATTTAATTGCGTAGTTTAGAAGAACTGCACGAACTGACAGATCCGGATAACAATTTTGTTTTCCTTACCTAAAAAATGAATCTAAAAAGAAACAGATAAGTATATATTTTTTATCAGAAACAAGGACTTTTACTAATAAAACGTAAGGTATAATATTTAGAGGTTAAGAATAAGCAATAAATAGTCAGCTATTTCATCAGATTTTTCTAAGCGAGAAAAAAACAGGATATAACAGCGTTGTTAGTGATCAAATATTGTAAAGAATTACGTCAGTTTGTTTGGAAAACTAAGAATAAACAATATGCTAAATGACATATAGTATTCAAATATAGTATTTGCTTCCTGTTCAGTATCCTTTCTTATAAATTCCAGTCTTTGTTCTTGATAATTTGTTTATATTGTAACCTTTTGTTATTTTTAAATGGGTATTCCTATTTTTTCATGCATGCATTTTTGGTTAGCATTATCCAAAAATGCATACAGTTAAAATATCGACGCAACTCAAAAATCTGTCAAATGGATAAAAATATGCCAAACGATCTTATCTCAACGCAACGCAGATATTGCGCCACCGTTTACTCGAAAGAGGTACAATTATATTTTTTGGTATGCGATAAAATATTTTAAGATAAGAAATTAAAAACCTTTTTCTATAAAATCAAAAGTTTTTAGTTCCGTCGCTATTCTCGCAAACCAGCTATAGTGATACAAAGTATTATAAAGCATAGATTCTAAATGGAAAACTGACAGTGCCATACGATACTTGGTTAATTTGAAAATATCGTCAGTCTGCTATGAAACTAAATGAGAAGTTAAAACCGTCATAGTTCGTGAATGTCGTAGTACTCGTAATACATATTTGATTTTTATATCATGAAATACTTAGAAATTAATACTCTTTAATGAGTATTCATAAATACTGACGTATCTATATCATTTGTTAATTTGAAAGAACTTGGCAAGAGATGTACGCATGGAAATCTTGGAGGAACGTCGAAGTATTTTCCATTGAAGGTGGTGAAGCTACGCTTTGGACTGACTTGGTAGATACAGGCAAGTGCACTGTTGGTTCATCTCAGTATAGTAGATAGTTTATCAAATCACGTTAAAAGCGTTTTTGCCTAAGAAAATACAGAAAAGTTAGTTTTTTATACCTTAGATTATCTACTGTTATGCTACTTTACTGTATTACTGGATTCCATGTGCCAGAGACATCTGGATATCTGTTTGAAAATGTGTTACTCACTAATCCGCACCCTTGAGTTGGGTTGGCCCGTTCTTCTTATAATGTTCTCAATAGGTACATGAATAAAGTTATCAGGTAAAATTCGAGATGATCATTGATTCTTCTATCCTTACACATGACGGCTAGTAATTAGCTTCTTCAGTTCGGCTGTCCTATACACGTTCATAGGACAGCTTGAGTGTGACGCTGAAATCAAGATTTCCAGAAGTCCTCTTATCGCGAGACAAGTTCCACTGTTGAAAAGAGACGCCACTATAGCAGAGTCTCACTTTGACAATCGAACTTGCATCGCTCTAAGAGATCAAGGTAAGGCCTCAGGACTCACATTTGTTTACTTTTATAGGTAACTTGGACTACCATATTTGGCCTCGGTTGTGTGCTGTGGCCGAGCGCCTCTGGTCAGACCTAGCTACAAACGCGAGTGCCAATGGATATACTTACGCGCGTCTTGACGCTCATAGGTGACCTTTCTTATTTTAAATTATTATTAATGTAAGGGAACTCAGTAAAATCTCATTAATGCCCAAAATAATGTTATACGACAACATTTTAGAGTACTGTTTACTAAGCCACGTTGAGGAACGTGGATGAAACAAAACAAGGAATAAAAGATTTCAAGACATAAGTCCTTGCCATCAAATTGGAAAATATGTATACTTTGAGCGGCACCTGGACTTACGAAGTTCTCCTTTTGGACTATTTTATAAGTACCGATATATTATCAGGCATTGTGGATATTCATATAAGTGGTCTTTGCAAGTTAGTCTGTGGCAACCCGCTTCTTGGAAATGAGCTTTCATAACGCCACATCAGGTACACGGGGCTGATAATTGTCAATACTTATGATTTTAATGCGAATGGCGCCATATTTGGATATCTTACTTAATTAATTTATATAGGTAGTTGGAAAATTCAAACTATTTTGTGATCCGTACCGCTAAAACTCCTTGCTTGAGTCTGTGTTTCCTGACACATACAATTTGGGGGTCTTCAAGCCACGATTGAATAGATATCTTCTAGGCAAGCGCGTCACATCCTAGATTGCATCCTCGCTTACCATAAGGTGAGATAGCGGTTTGGGGTGGCATTGCACTTACCCCACTAGTCTGTGGTGATGCTTGACTGTACTCAGGCATCACTGATCTTTGGAGTTGTTCGAAGCGGGCCAATTACCGGGCCGTAGAGGTGAATCCTAAAAAGGGTCCCACAAGGCCGCGGGGGGGTCTTAGTTGGTATGCCCGTCAGCCTTTTACTGAAGGGTGAGTCCCACATAACCCCACCGTCTACCCAACGGTGGGGTATGCCTAAAGCATTCCCCCCCCCGTCAAAAAAAAGGTATATAGGTATTTAGGAGATAGCGGATAAGCGCCGACTTATTTAGAATTAAAAGAAACGTATAATAATACTGTTTCCATTTACTTTGAGCTTCAATTTTTTAACGATAACATTTTTGTAGGTGGCGTATACTAATGCGTGGCGTAAAGGTGCAACCGGTGTGGCCAGTTTACTGCAGCATCAACCCTATTGCTTGTACAAATAAACTCAAGTTCTAAGCAGTAATGCAAACTTTTGTTGAAAGAACATTATTTGATTTTTATGTACAATACACTTCATTATTCACGTAAAACTTGGTGCCAAGGTTGTATGAAACTTCTTTTTTTAAGTTTATATAGTAGGATTTCCAAATTATTAAAAAATACTCATTATTAAAATAAATTAAAAATTAGTTAATTATTAACCGACTTCAAAAAGAAGGAAGTTTATTGTTTATTATTTCCGAATGTTTATTTTTTTAATATTTGTTTGGGCATAACTCCGTCATATAGACAGATTTACAAAATTGTTTTTTTTTACAAAAGGGGTATTCTGAATCCCATTCAAATTTTATTTAGATCTGATAATAAGCAACAACGTAACTCTTTAAAATATGACAGCCGATCAATCGCTGCGATCGCAGAAATATGCATTGTTTACGCAATCACATAACATAAAATCACACCGTACCTTTGAAAGAGGAACAAAGATCAGTATTACTTCTGTTTCTTGAAGAAATTTTTAATACGAATAAATTTATCCCACATTCATCATCGTTTTCTGCGAAACTATAGATTGAATTTTCGAAACTCCCCATACACAATCTTTAATCTATTATAATCACCAATACTATATTTTCCAATAGTACCAGAAAAGAAAGAAATGAGTGACTTTCAGATTTAAGAAAGGAAAAACTATAAAACCATACTTTTTTTGGAAGACGCAGCGCGTTGTGCACCGCCATTACATTAGGTATGCCTACCCGAACGGGCAGTCACGTGAGCAGTCGTTGTCGCACTTTGTCTGCGCTTTATGCTGCTTGATTGATGTTCACTTTCTAAGATTATTTATTTCTGTGCATTTAAATATTTATTTGATTTTTTTGGAAATTCTGACTCCAAATAAATATTAAAAACACCTACTTTTTTACATTGACCTGACCGGGGATAGAAGTCGGGACCTCGGAGTGGCGTTACGATGAAAACCGATGTGAGAGATGTTTAAAATGAGTTGGATTTTAGTTTTTACGACAGAAAAAAAAAACAACTTTTCTTAGACCAGATTTGAAACCATATTTCACCCAATACACCTTAATAAACTTTCTTTAAATTGTTCACCAAAAAGATATTAAATAATTATTTAAAAAAACATACAGCTCCTCAAATTCATATCAAGATGCAAAATGAAAGATTCGTGAAACGTCAAACGTAAGTAAATTGTCTCTGCTTAAGCTCTTTTTGTAGACTGTTCTTTTTCATGTCTTTTAAGGGCTGATTTTTTAATACTCGAATAGAAGTTTTAAGTTGGAAAAATATTACCCAGTCAAAGTGGGTAAGAATACAAAAACAGCTGACAAGTTGAATGCATTGGTCAGTATAATACTAGATTCTGGTATTATAAATAACCCTTTAATAATAAGGGGTCTCAAAAATAAGCCCTTAATATATATTTTATGTTTCAGACACAGTGGCTAATAAAGAATATATTTTTATTTTGTATTATAAAAGGGTATTAAATAAAACCAATCATTTAAATATATGTACAAACATTAATCGTTTATTTATTTACGACAAAAATATCACCTTCGTTCACAATTCAAGAAGGCACCCACATTTAGCACAGATGACATATTATGAAATGATGATCTGTTACACTATGAGGTGAAATACGCAGAAATATTTTATATTAGCTGAATTGTTCGTAAAGTTAGTACATAGTATAATGTTACAAATTCGATAATAATTACTTAATTAAATAAACGAGTGATCTGCATATTTTATTTTAATTATTTTAAAATAAATTTACTTTGAAAGTGCACGAATTATACAGTCAGATCATCAATGAAAATGCAATTGAATTATGTCATATCAAGTAAAATTTTGGCCATCGTTGTGTAACGTCCAATAAATACTTGAGACAAACCATTTTTGTGTGTTACTGTGATTATTATAAGACTAGCAGTTATAATTATAATTACTAACATTTAATTCATTAATGGAAGATTAAAAATACACGAATATAAAAAAGGATAAAGCACCTTTTATTGGAACTATTTATTTGTATATTATACAGGCACATCGCACGTTTATATGAATGTAATGGTAAAATATTTCATATATTTAATTAACTATTTGCTATTCAGGTATATTTTTATAGTATTATGGCAACTGTACTTAGTTGATTTCGTTATTATTAAAATGTAAATTATCTATTTCAACAGATATTTACAATAATGCCTAATATACTATTTGATACACTGAATAATTTCGGAATTTTAATTTTTAAACCACAATTATCATGCTTCCTAATTTCATTAATAATGTCTATTGAATGGATTACATTGTCGAATCATTATAATTACAAAATTTTGCATTTAAATAAATCTGATAAGCTAAAGATATAATTGTCATTAACTAATTATCTTTCAAGCATTACTGTAATTCAAATAATGATATTAATAAAATTAAAGACGGGACATACAACTTAACATCTAAATGTGATTCCTAATTACACTTTGGTAATAATAACCTACTATCATTTGTAATTATTAAAGTAATCAATGTGAGAAGATAACTACTTAATAGAAAGAAAAAAATTACAAAAATAATCAGAAATACAAATTAAAATAGTAAGTCATATCATCGTAGAAGTTCATATATAAGTCTACTTGATTTGATAGTATTTACAAATAAAAAAAAGATTGGTCGATACTAAGACGAAAATTGTTGTATCAAAAAAAAAAAGAAAAAATGCACACTTAATTTTCATATAGATGCCAATATTTTTTTAATTTAAGTAACATCGCTTAAACAACGTCATAAGGTCTTTTTCTTAAATAAAAATTAATATATATCTTAAATTATATTAATCTGTACAACAAATACAAAAAAAACTTGAAATCGAACTGGGTTTTTATCAAACTGGTTTGTACTTTGAGACATTCATGTGTCTTTATATTTTATATATAAAAATTTAAAGACCAATTTTTTCAAAGCTTTTCTTCAATTTTAGATAATATTATTTATTTCTGTTTATTCAAATTTGATATCAAAAAGTAATTATAAACAAGAAAAAAATCATCAAAAAATCCACCATTTGCTACGTTTTACATTAGCAAGCGTAATTTTCAAACACATCGAGAGGTACAAATGTGTTATGTGTTGCACTAACACAAATACTTGGTTTACTAACAATAAATAACTAATGCTAGTCAATTTCTAGAACATTCGTACGAGGAGGTACATGAAAATTGATGAGAGAAACACAGTCGCCGGCCGAATGGAGTGAGTCTCCCCATGATTTCCTGGGGCGTACACTGGAAAAAAGAAAAACGCATTTTAGTTCACACTCAAAATTCAACCTTATTACACACGGGCACATTCGTTATTCACAAAATCACCATTTTTTTATACTAAGTCAAATCGAGGAACGCAGTTATTTGAGACTGTTCTGTACCCGGCTTAGTGCCCGATGAAGGATTGGAGGCCTACCAACTAAAAACCCTAGTATGCACCATTGCACTACCTTTGGAACCCAGGGCCGTTTTTAGCTATCGCCATGGGACGAGCAAAATCACCATACATAGGGACTCTCCGTAGCATGATTTTGGTGCAAGATCTAAAAATGGCGCCCCTCCACAGAGCTGGATTTGGGAGAGGGCAGGCAGGGCTGCTGCCCTGGGGCCTCCACAAGAGAGGGGCCCCACAACAGGAAAAAAAATTCAAATTTCGACGGGTTACTTTCGACTATCAAGAAGTATCAAGAACTATCAATATAGAAGAACTTTTAACATTGTTTTAAAACATGTATCACTCATATTCGCAATATTGATTTTTTATTCGAATATAATTAGGGACCTCTGTTGACCCAGGGCCACCACATGTCCAAATCCGGGCCTGGCCCTCCAAATATAAAACGTTATCGTTAAAGCAATTATTTTATCTTGATTACGCTCTTATCCAGCAGGAGAAGAAGCCAAACACCCCGCGATTATCCTTTGTCTTACATTTCGGTTGATTTCTGTGCAATGTGTGAGGTTACGGTACCATCTATGACGGTTTTACAGCGTTGCATAGTGATGAAGGGTAGAGGTACTGCTAGTGCACAGGTTTTCGCTATGGATAATAAGCCTTAGGTAAATACCATGAGAATGCATTTCCTGAGGCCCTAGGCTCTCTTATAGCAACTTAAATTCAGCTGTTGAAGAGAGACGCCACTATAGACCGCGTATAGCGGTATCTCACTTTGACAATCGAACTTGTATCGCGCTGAGATTATGGTAGGCCCTCTGGTTCGGGAGTTTAATGGCATCTTAACTTAAGGAGTGGAATACGCTGCCTACCTTTTGAAACAACAGTGCACCTTTTATTAAGCTATTTTCATTACGAAGATATTCTTAACGAAATGTTTAAAGCATATTATTTATTAGTATTGTACCAAGTGGTGTCTAGCGGAGTAGAATATCACCAATCCTTAGCACTTAGGATGTCTTAAAGGAGGCTAATGATCATCATCATCATCATCATCACCATCACTATGGTGATCCGCGGGGCGATTATCTTAAGTTTGTTTTTGTTGCTTCTATAGACATTATTGTTTTATTAATGTATGCTTGTGTTAAAAATGCAACTTATCTGATAATTTATTTTCAATAGAAAAATGGACTAAAATCGACCTTTTAATACGTCTAATTGATAACACTGCACCTTTTGGAAGAATTTTAATAATACATCAAACAAATTACTAATGTAGCTTTTGTTACGGGTACCGTTAACTTACACTACAATCTGTCAATATTTTAATATTGAACTCATTATTATTCAAATTGAATCTGAACAAAGAATAGAGAAATTTAACAGTTTTGGTTAAGTAGAAGCGCCTTATTCCATTGCGATTATCGCAACTAGTTGTGCCGAAGAGACCCTGTATGTGGATTATTTATCGGAAAAATTATTTTAATTTACTATTATATGATGACATTGCATTTCATTTGAAATTCCCTAAGGAACAACTAAAGAACAGGTTGAACTTGTTTTCTTCGCAAAAAAACAAAATCATTTTAAATGCTTGAAACTAAGAAATAATTTAAAATATACAAAATAAAACAAAAAAATACGCAACTCACCTCCGGCGGTTTGGATGTACATTGGTTGTGCTTCTAAAAAAAATAAAAGGCAAAAATAAAGAACATGCATTGTTAAAACACAAAAAATGACATGGAAACAAAATAAAAAATTAGATGGTTTTTATTTTAAAATGGTTCAAACATAATCAATGAAAACAAAATGATATTATATGGATTTGTAATGAGTTTTTTAACTATCTACTTTGAGACTTACTTATGTTAGTTTACTTAAAAAATATTATACATTATTTTAGCCAAAAATATACAGATCTTTTTATATTATTTGTGATTTAATCAATCAAATGTATTGGTTATATAATGAAAAGTTGTCTAAAGTTATACTAAATATTAAATGGAAAATGTTTAGAATATGAATCTTGAATCCAAGCATTACAAATGTATCGTTTATCAGTAAATTGTTATGTACGGGCCACAAATTAAATAAATAATGTAATTAATATTTTAAAAATTCATTATAACACAAATTATATAATGGATTTTTTGGTAGTTATAAATTTGATCGAACAAATATGTTCTCCAACAATATATGTTGGCCAGTAAAACAGTCATTGTTGGACAAATTTTAGCGGATTTTTTGTTGCGGTAAAAGACAGGATTTGGATATTTTTTGTTAGTCTTTAAAAGAAATGTAAAATTAAAAAGGTCGGTTTTTGTGGCTATTATAAACTTTTGGCATGAGGTCGTAAACAGCAAACAGTATAAGATAGAAATCATTTTATTTTATACCTTTCGGCCGATCAGACAAAGATTTTCCACCCTTTCCCAGTGTTGTCCCTACGAAAACTTAAACTAACAGATTTATAAAGTTACTAAATGTGCACAAAAAAATTGCAATGTATTTTAAATAACGCTCAAGCTCCTCGAACTTCTTATCTTTAGGCAAGTGCTCAATGGCTTTAAGTACTATAAAAAGTATGAAGAAAGTTTTAACTCTACAGTCGTAAGCAGTACCACCCATCTGTCCGTTTTGGGCTAGAGTGGTAGGTCATAAGTTATTATGGAATTTTCATCCATGAAAACTGTTACCTCTGCATTGGGGCTTATTATACAGAAAATAACGCAAATTAATGATAATATTATTCAGATACAAAACTGATAATATTTATAGGATACTAGCTGATCCGATCACGCATTTCTGTTTTATAATATAAAATGAAATATGTCCTATGTCCTAAGTCGGAACTTATCCAGCAAAATAAAAAAAATATGTCATCAAAATAGGTTGAGTAGTTGCGGAGTTCATTGCAGTCAAACTCTGGGACATTGTGTGATTTTTTATATATGTATATATAGATATTAATATTATATAATATTATCTCAAAAATTAAAGGTTTTAAATGCAGATGTGGCCCGAGCATAACAATTAGTTAACGCAAATATGCAGTATTTACCTATTTTCGGGAATGAACCTCCCGCTGCCCAAATACGTGTGACAATGAACAATGTTAGCAAATAAAAAAAAAACGTGTGCACGTATTTTCCCGCCTTAAACAGAACAACGTATGAACGGGAAATGTGTGTGTAGCTTTAAAATTTTCATTAAAAAAATTACCTAAGTCGATTGGAATAGAATCGCTATAACGACTCCATCCCTTGGTGTTGCGCGCTTTCACTAAAGCTTCGTAGCGGCCTTGTAATGTATCATCCAATACGTATACCACCTCGTATTTGTGACCGGTGGACTCTGGGAGGGGCACAGCCACAGTTGTCAAGTTGCCCAGCTGAAGACATAAAGAAATATAAATATAAACAACACATTCTTGAAATTTTCTAAACAATTTTATTTGAAAAGTACGGACATATAACTATATACAGTATTTCCATTAGTGATCATCCTTGTTTTCCAGTCAAGAATGCAACCCAAGAAGTAGTTCGATCAAGAGGAAGTAGACCATGAAGCCATTTGGTCTGCTTGTGAGTGGATAAAGCTGAGCTTCTTGCTTTCGGATTTGGTACCACCTCAGTTTGCTGTTTTCTCTATGAAGATCAGGCAAGAATATGAAAACTTTTAATCTCTTTGCTGCAGCTCGATCCACTCAATCTACCATTATCAGTTAGTTGGTGCGAGTTGCTATCCATTGCTTTTTTAATGATGATCCCAATTTATTGATGACACTTTCGAAGTTGACGTTTTCACGGGTCATGATATCCTGTATCCTGAGAACTTTATGAAGTTCTTATTTTGGCTTACCAGATGCCTGACAAATGTAAATGTGCAAATATTTGAGTGATAGAACTAAATACTAAGAAAATAATGTCGGAATTTAAAATGTTAACTTAAACGCGACGGTAATGTTTGCTTATTTGAGGACTTACATTCAGGCATCTGGTTTACTTGCCTGTTTCGAGTTATCGAACACTCGAAGTAGGTGCACTTTTTTGATCACCAGAGAAGCTTTTAAATACATTTATTCAACACACCTTCTCATCTCTTAGCTGCAGTTCGATCTGTTCCAATGGCTGGTGCGAGTGAACCATCCAGCTGAGTTTGCGGCCCTCGAAATGGAGATCATCCACTACTGGTCGCTGCACCAGCTCGATAGACTTGTTATGTTTTCCATGGTTGTTCCTGGCCTGAAGATAAAATTATTTGTTTATGTTTATGTTTTTAGTTGCTTAACTAATAAAATAATGTTTCAATATCAAGTGATATAAATTTTGTCAATAGGAATTGGGGATTTGACGGTTAAGTAGGATACTTGGAAAGACCAAAAATAGTTATCTTGGAGCTGGTTTCCAGTAGTCCACCAGAAATAATACGGTGTACTAACGAAAGTATTGTGTTCCTACAACTGTAAAGATTGAGGAACTAGACGCATTAAGAATTGACTAGCATCATTTAAGAATGGAAATGAAGTCCCATTCTGTCTTTGAGTCGGAGAATCAAATAAGTATCTTTACCTTAAAATTTTAATACTGTAAAACACAAGATTCTTTCGCGTAAACCATTCAACCCTTTTTAAGTTGTTTTTTATGGATTTATGTAGACTATGAGACGTTTGTTCTCGCTCCGAGAACTAAGCAGGAGGGCTGTTAATAGTGATTGTTTATTGTCATAAATATTAAACATTACTTTATATGAAGCTGTGTTCAAACAAATGTGTGTGTTTTGTAGTGTGTAGATATAGTTTTTCGTGCTCTATTAAACTTACCACACAAGTGAAGGTGCCGAAGTCCTCATCCACTTGTGGAATAACTGTGAGGTTGGAGTGGGGGCCTTCGGTTTTGATCGCGTAATGGCTAGACGCAAAGTCAACAAGATGGCCGTCCTTGTACCAAGAGATCGATGGACTGGAATTAAAACAATAAAAATATGAAACTGTTATTAACACTTAATTTAAAAAAATATTATTTAAAAGCTGAAACGAACAGCCAGTGCCGAATTTCTTTCGGCTTTTTCTCGGTACAATGATTTCTGATGCAGGACATACGAAACCATGGCATTTCAAATAATGTATTATAAATGTTCATATTTTATCATATTAAAACGTGAAAAGAGCAAAGTTCTATTCGTTTAAAGAAAAACTCATTTTATTAATATTGCGGAGCCAAACAGAATACTGTAGCATCTTATGGAGACCTCACTACGCGAAACACTCATTAAGATTGGAGCGGCTGCAAAAAAGATTTCTGTCAAATTTAGCCTATAGGAATGGAATCTACAAAAAAATTCGGTCCTATGAAAAGAGGTTACGGTTTTTTAAAATGATTTCCTTAGAGAATCGGAGAGATCTGATAGATTTATCATTTTCATTAAAAATTTTAAGATATAAAATTTCATGCTTTTCATTATTACAAAAGTTTAAACTTCGTGCCCCTTTGAGAATTCCTCGAACTCCCATTACCCCACTTTGCCCTCCCCGTCGCAGGTCAGTCTTAGGTTCAAATTCTCCCATACCAAGCCTTTGTAAATTGCTCAATGGCTGTAGTTATCTAATTGACTTCCATACCGATTCGTTCGCTAAACTTAAGTCAATCCTAAGCTGAACTTGGCTTGGCACATGATGCGTAGCACTACTCGATCATGAATCATGGAGCTTTTATGATTTTTTTTTAATTAAATTCACTTTTAACATGCATGTGGTGTTCGCCTTAAAAGCTTGTCACATTTAGTTATGTAAGTAAGTAGTTCATAAGTTTTCTCAATGTAAAGTTAACCACTGGTGAACCTAAATAAATAATATATATATATATATATATATATTTAATGGAAAATAAACGGTATTATATTATATAACATAATACAGCTTTCCACTTATAATTAAAGAAAATGACTTTATTAAACTCAAAAAGCATATCTTTTTCTTTGTTTCGTACAAACGCAATTAAACCTGAATAGATATGGTAAACGACGGTTCCAGAATAATACAAAAAACTACAAAATATATCTTTTTTAGTTCAGATTTTAAATATATTTTATATATTTTAATATTTTAAATATTGAAAGCATTAGGAATGTATATACTTTGTATAATTAGTGTGGTAGAAGGGTACTGAAAATGTGCTACGCGATCGGAAGGTTGATCTCGATCAAGTAACCTTTCTTAACAGGTATGGTCGACATGATTATTAGTAATTTTGTGACATAAGATAGAAATATTAAAAACGAAAGTATTTCTTATTATTTTGTAAATAATATTGTTTATACACTTTTACATTGTTTGTGTTTATTTAAGTTTTTCTTATATTTGATCCTGACGACTCGACTTCTTTACTGGAGTCATGATCACAGAAGTCTAAGATATAAAATATGCCTGTAAAAAACAACTATGCCACCTGAAGGCTCGGAGGCATAGTTGTTTTTCACACACGTATTTTGTATCTTATAGAATAAAATAAAACACAAAGTAGTTAAAATATAAAAAAAAACAAGAATAAACGCGTCGTGAATCAGCTAAGAGTGGTTTTATTTAAAAAATAATATTGTATAAATAATAAATATAATCTATAATCATAGTGTTTTTTGTGTTTGTCTGTCCGCTCTTTTTCCCGTTCTTTTTCCTTTGTATCAATCTACCGGCCGCTATATGGCGCTAACGGAAAATATTTAATAATCGAAAAAAATAAAGAATTTTGTCCACCCGTGCGCAGCCGGGACGGGCCGCTAGTTATATATTATATTTATGTGATACTCACGTCGGTTCTCCATGAGCGGAGCACTGCAGCACAGCTTCTACCTGTACAATTGAGTTGACTTCGGATTCGTGCGCAAATACTCTTGGCTTATCTGAAATACCAGAAGCGGATATATAAGTATGCGTACCACCAAGTAGTTCGTGTATATTTAAGACTGTAGTTACGCTCATGTTAAGGTAGTGACCGTCCACGTAATTATTATTAACGGACCAGTAGTAGCCATTCTCAACTATCATACCAGTCTTACTGAGAATAGCGCTACTTTGTTTCAGTTACTAGGCAACCTTTGTTATTTCTTTTGATTTGACACCGACGGACCCGGGTTCGAGTCCTAGAAATGGCAGATGTTTGTGTGATTAATGCGAGCATTTGCACCTGAGTCATGAATTCATATATTTCTATGAATACTATAAATCTACGTATCATACATGTATGTCTATCTTATACCCTACTTTACAAAGTAAGCCTTGCAGTGCTTACTTTGGGCTAGGCTAATTGGTGTGAATGTTGAGGCGGGGACCTGATTGACCTGTTATGCTTTTATACTGTAACTTCTATTTGTAAAATTTCTTTCTATTTTGTGTTGGTCAATAAATGTTTCTCTCTCTCTCTCTCTCTCTCTTTCTCTCTCTCTCATATATAATTGCAAGGTATTAAAATTACAAATGACGGGTCACTGATATATTAGGCAAACAGGATGTTCGTGTTAATTGGGACACACTAAGAAATCATTGAACTTTTACATTCTAAACTGCATTTTATTAAACAAAAGTAACTTACGCAATACTTTAACCACCAGATCCGATTCAGCATGTCCAAGCTTGCTTAATGCGTAGCAGTAATATTTGCCAGCTTGTTCAGGCTTGATGTTTTTTATGGAGATGCTGTTCAGGGTGAATTTGCCATCTTTTTCAAGCAGGCGTTCGTTCTGTAATGTATGATCATTAATTAATATGATAGGCGTGTTACCAGCTTAACTTAATTCATAGAATTATAACAACTAAACTTAACAGTTTAATGTCATCATAACTTGTTATAATTCTGATTCAGATAAACGTATAAAGCTAAAAAAATACTGTAGACATCGTATAAAATCATATTTTTAACAATAAACAACTAAATTATTACTTCATATGTTATGAAACAAATTGATAATATTTATCGGTATCGAAAGGAGCATAGAAGAGATAATTTTATTAATAGCTTAATTATTACCAAAATGTTCATCTTTCATATTGTTTTTCATTCATCAAAACATATAATCGTTAAAATAAATAATCAATGGGTTTTATAAAATTAAGAGGAAATAATATTACCTCTGTAGGTCTTTTATAGAACTCAGAAAGACTTTAAGGATTCAAATTCAAATTCAAAAGATTTTATTGCACTCATGTGGTATACATAGATAAAATTACAAAAATAACAGAACCGAACATGAACCCTGTCAGGGTGTAGCAACATCATAATAGATTTATTAAGAATAGAAAAATAGGAGTAACTAATATATATAACTAAAATCTAACAAAAAATTTAAGTAACATTGAACAATACTTAAATAACATTTCAGTTTGGGATCAGTGAACAGCAAAATAATAAAAATTAAAACTTAAATTAGGATAAGTATTTGTGCAAACCAAAAAAATAAAAATAAAAAGAATTTTAGAGCTATTTATGATCAAAAAACTCTTGCAACGAATAAAAACTTTCTTTAACCAAATATGATTTTAATACTTTCTTAAATTTAAATGTGTTATTTTCATTTTTTATTATTTCGGGGATTTTATTATAAATTTTCACAGCCATTGCAAAGGGACCTGAGTGTATGAAATTGAGCTTTGAACTGGGTGGTGCTACTCTATTGTGTGGTCTTAACTTTTTGAGGCGCTCCTGTTGGGGAAAGAGATAGTAATGTTTTTTTACGAAGATACTTATCTGTAATATATAAATGCATGTGATGGTTAGAATTCCTTCACTAGCAAATATTGGCCGGCAACTTGTTCTTCCGTCTATATTAAAAATAATTCTTAGGCACCGCTTTTGAAGCTTAAATAGTTTTAGAATGTCACGATGTTCCCCACAAAACTATGCCATACAGAAACCAGGAATGTGCATATGCGGATTAGAAATATGTTTTGGATAATTTTACAGTAATTGCAATGGATTCTCCTCTATGAAGTAAAAGTTGTTTAATCCGTGTAAAAGAACACTAACAAATAGATAAATATAGCTCTGTGAGTCTATTTTGATACTCAAATGTAAGCACTTCCCTGACAATCTCTTGGTAACATCATAGCATTTGTAACTCGACATATAAGTGACTCACATAAGTATGAGACTGTTCCACTATTTCTAGATTTCCTCGCATTCCTTCTAAAAGTAGCGCTTGTCTTTAATTAAGGCAGAAGCATAGTTCTATTGCAAGTGAAGTTTATGTGTGCAACCGTATGCTAAATAAAGTTTAGCCATTTATAGAAACATCTTTGTCTTGAAATAAATGTAAGGTTATTCGATACTTTAATATAAATATAAAAAAGTTTACTTTTGAATGAGATGAGAATCATTAATAGCATTATGTTGTATAGCTAAATTTCATATTGCATAGTATCACAAGTAACCTTATAAGTAATCCATAACTACTCGCTGCGTTCCTAGTTCTATTTTCCTGAAAAAGGATTCCAAAAAACGCCTTTAAATTTAATAGCAAGAAATACTAAATTAATTTTCATCGAGAGTCATTATATATAATTTTGACAAAATTAAATTTAAATGTCATTGTATTTCTGTCATATACTTGAAGTTAACCCTTTCCGTGCCAGCTACGAAAATACTATTTAAACATTTAACATGTATTTTTATTCCTAATGCCAAACTCTAAAAAACCAATCTTACTTGTAGTGCCAAGAAATATTTTTTATATAGGATGCCCAAAAAATCTACGAGCATGAGTCGGCACCATGTTACAGTATCGCACTAAAAGTATTCTCGTAGCTGGCACGGAAAGGGTTAAAACGAAGAGAGATTTTTTAAATACGTTTTGTGACTTGTATTTAGGTTGGTGGAAAGACCGTAAGCATATTACGCGTAGTAATTCTATGATAAGAGAATATTTATTTTAAAGAAATCGAATATTAACACTGCGTCAAATACATGGTATATGAATGTTTGTGGAAAGCAAAATGCTTGTTCGTGATGGTCCATACATAGTACAATGGTGAGGTCGAACTGGTTCAAAGCTGAGACTGAATCATTAAGCAATGGTCGATTAAATTATGTCAAGTTAATTTAGGTAAGGTTAGGTTAGGTTTAAGTATACTTCTTAAATTATCATACTTCTTAAAGTATACTTACTGAAAGTGCTTCATCTTAGAAAATAAATAACAGACGAAATCTACTTGCTATCAGTGAGCTATCCTATCTGGTTTACAAAAGACACTTACGCCCTTTTTGTTGAACTTGGACCACATTATCTGTGGAAACGGAGAGCCGGCCACTTCGCAAGTTAGCTGGACATCAGATCCTTCCATCACGGTACCGTCGCCTGACGCATAGAACCCTGTGGAAAATAACAACGTAGTCTATCACAATATCAAGCTTAAACACACGAAAGAACTCAAATAAAACAATTTCTCACTATTGTTGCTTACATTTTAGGAGGTTTTCATTCCTCTTGAAAATGTGAGCAATAGTCGTAGTTTTAGAGTTTGATCAGTGAGACGGATTTAAGAATCTTATTCAGTATTTCAATGTTATAAGGTTGACGGTTGAGTTTTCGCCCGCGCGGAACAGGGGCACAGGGGTACGGTGCCCTCCCTTTTTACGTACCTCCTTTTGTCGCCATACCCCCGCGCCCCTGTACCGCGGAGGTGAAAAGTCATTCAAGCGGCCGACCTATAGTAATTGATATAACTTGCAATTTTGTCTTTTATTACTCCTTCATTATAGTTTAGTATCCAAATCTATAGAAAGATTGTCACTTGTTTGAGGCTGCCTTACCTCTGGAGATGTACGACGTATTTAACTGTCGGTTCTTCAGGAAATTGTTCACCAATAGGACCAATAGGACCATACACACTGTTTAAACACCTGGTACAGGTTTAGTGGAAAAGTAGCTTAAAATTAGCATCATATCGGCAGTTGACTTCAACTTACTGACAATCCTCGGAGCTTCTTGTACCGTTAAATTGTGCTCGATCATTGCTGGCTGCACTTGTACGACCTTGCATTTGTATGTCCCGCTGTCTGATGGCTTCACATCCGAAATAAGCAGGTCATTGGATTTTTCACCACTGGAAAAAATGAGAATAAATTATTCACGTAGCTTTAAGTCTATCGTAGAATCTTGGGAGTTAGAAGTGTCAGGTGAATGGTTATTATACCTTTTTATCTCTGAAGATTTTACCTCACTGCTATTATATTTATAACGTGTTATGTCCTATAAAATATTTACAGGTGTTCATGCTCCAATAAATAAATAAAAAAAAAATAAAGAATAAAATTAATTTATTCAGCAATATTTTTATTTTTTTATCAAAGCTTCTTTTGTTGTAAATAACTGTTTTTGTGTTTTTTTTAATGGTAATTTAAATTTGTTTATTAAAATTAATCGACAAACATAATATTTCATTCAGCCATTTTTTGCGAAAGATTAACGAACGAGAAATAAAAAGGGTGCATAATATTCAATCCTAAAAATAAATTTTTGATTTATATTTTTATAATATTATTTGTTATTTTGGCATCTTACAGCTAGATTTTTATATGGAAAGGAATTATTAGAAGAAAAACTTTCTTTAGATATAGTTTTATTATAACTATTTGATTTATAGTTTGTTGACGACTGTCCACGGTCCTGGGTTCAAATCTCGAAATGGGCAGACGACACGATGAATACGAGAATTTGCACCTGAGTTATGGGTTTTTTTTAGATATAATATATATACATACATACATACGTATATGATTTCTATGATCATATACGTATGTCTATTCATTGCCCTAGTGTACTTAACACAAACCTATCTGTGCTTACTTAACTAGGCTGATGTAAATGTAAGAAATAATATATTAGATTTTCATACATACTTGACCAGAAATACAGGTATTATGGATAATCATGCCGGTAAGTATTATTTGAGATAAGACATATAAAAACAGTTACTGATTCTATAATGACATAATACATAACCATGAAACATATCTATTTTGACTTTTTAAAAATTAATTTACCAATTCTTACTATTTTTAATCATAAAATAATTTATTTTGATGGCTAGTTGTTGATGAAAAAAAAACAATTAATACTTACATTGTAAACCTTCCGTCCGTCGTCACAGCCATATGACCCAAGAACAATTGTTGCTCATTTCGAAACCACTGAATCACAGCGCCATCTGAAAATGTAGATTACAAAATTAATCCCAAATATCGATATCCATACCAATGGTGGGAAGGCCATGAGATTTTAAGGAAAATAGCATCGTTCGGAAACTGTAGTGGAAGGTTCCTCATTTCTACAAATTTAGTTTATTAATGATTTGAATATAAATTTTTGGAGCGGAGCGAGCGAAGCTCTCATGGATCAGCTTCAATGGCCCAGTGTCTGTTACGCCATAACTTCCCGAGTTCTTAACCGATTTTAATATTTTTTGTGTGGAATCGAATCAACAGGCTTAGGACCAGATTGTGACGGAGCCCGAATTTTGAAATTCGCAAAAATTCCTATCGAAACAAATTTTGTTTTTCTTTTTTTAGGTCTTACGCTCCGCTCCAATATATGGTGCTAGCGTAGCTTTATGCTTAGCGACTGCATCGCCTAGTTTAATTTATGAATTTTTATTTGGCATGTTCAATGCTATCTTATAATAACTGTTAATTATTGTACCTATAGTACAACTTATTAGAAGTCATATAAATTTTGACTCACGATTATGAGGTTTCGTCAACAAGTCCTATTTAGGTACCGCAATAGACACCATAGCAAAAATTAAGTGACTAATGCTTTTATAAAACAATTAGATGTTACACCTAGAATAAATTTGCATATAAAATGATTGCCATTTATCATAGAAAGTATTTGACATTGCGAAAAATATTGTCTGCTGCTGCATTGCACTGCATTTAAATCGTACACACGTACACAATTACGAATTAAATATTATAACTATGTAATAAATCAAGCGTCGAAAAATAGACACAATGATTCATCGGCCGTTAAAAAGTTGATACCTACACAAGATGGCGCCCTTCCGGTGGCGCCAAAACTGTACGAGTTCCGTACAGAGGTTTCCGTTAGCAAACAAATATGGCAATCGGATGACGACTGCGAGTGATTGGATAATTATTAATAATTGGTTTACAATGTATACATAAAATGCATAAAAAACACCTGATTATATCTATTACAGGTAATAATAAATATTCATGTAAATTAGTATTTACGCACGTAAGAATGGATTTTCATATGAACAAGATGACTATGTATTTTACGAAATAGTTTTAAACAATTATAGAACTTATCATGTTCATAAAAATATATTTTGGGTTAGCTCCTTCCATCGTGGATCCTGTCATAGCCCCCGGGCTTGAATGGGATCAAGAGCGAACCCATTGAAAAAAAATCCAAATATTTTGTAAAAATTTAAAAGAAGTAAATTTTTTGCTATTTTATGTGTATAAAAACTATGTAACTAATACGAAGCAAATAAATAGTAGTTTATATTTATTAAGGGAACTATAGAATGTAGTATAAAAATCTAATTTTGAATTGTTATTATATTTATTTGATCAAGTTATGTAGTTATAACGTTAAAAGAAATAAAAAACATTGTTCCTAACCTTGTCCAAGGTGAAAAAGATACAACATAAAAATATAGACCAATGCTAAAACGCTTATGCTATTGAATTGCCAGCTATAAAGTGTTGTATACTAGATGTTGCACTATAGCTCGTCTTAAATTGACTTACAGGCATGTATACCAACGAGATATATATTTAAAACTACCAGTAGTTACAGAAAAGCTTTATCTTTATAAAACTAGCGCCCGCCCCGACTTAATGCAAATGGAAGTCTTTTCGCTTTCCAATACTCAAATACGGAGAAGAAAATCTTTCATCAGGTCTTGTATAAACAAACGCTTAAAGCAAGCCTAGCTTTAAAAAGTACAGTAAGCCAGGAGGACTAAAATCCTCGCTTATGTACAGTCAACATACTCAAAGTCGTCAAATTTCTGCGACTGATTTCTTATTTAATGGTCAACATATAGAGTTCCATTTACATTTAAAAAATAAAGTGTAGATGAGCTTTACTTAGTAATGTGGGTCAAATTGTGACACAGTGTTCAGTTTATCACGTGTGTTATCGACAATATTAGCAAGGGGTTGTAATTATTAAAAAAATACTAACCTGATGGTTCCACTTTGCACTCTAGTCTTATTGTCCTGCCCACTGTGACGTTATAAGAGGTTGGCAGAGTTTGAATAACAGCATGTATGCTTTCTTCTTCTGCATCGTTACCTACGAACATTCAGTTTAGATATTATATGATAAATTTGTATTTACGTATCTGTTCGTTGTTACGTACTTTTTTACTGTGATGATGTTTATCATACATACATATAAATAAAATTGGAGTGTCTGTTTGTATATTGATATAACCGTTTTTTATTACATGCTATATAATATACATATGTATATTATATAGGATACATTCACAAAAATAACATTTTTTACAATTTTTGTCTTTCTGTCTGTCTGTTTGTTCCGGCTAATCTCTGAAATGGTTAGACCGATTTTGACGGGACTCTATTGGCAGGTAGCTGAAGTAATAAGGAGTAACTTAGGCTACTTTTATATTATCTATACATCTATACATATAAATAAAATTGGAATGAGCCACGGCATCGTGTGGCCGGGTCAGCTAGTTAATAATATAATTGTAATGCTATTATTTTCAATACATTTCAATGAGTGAATACAAAAGTGTAAGAACTAAATATTTCATGTACGTATTGTTTTTAAGTTTGTAACAAATAAATTTGACAAAAGTATGTAAATATACATTTGTGACTGGCCCAACTAATCAAGTGTAGTTTAAATTATAACTAAACGGGGTAACTGCTGCAGTACACAGCAAAAGGAATGGGTTTAAGTGGTAAGTCGCCAAAATTAAACTTTTCCATACTTTACACCGCTTTATACTGTTTAAAGTTTAAACTTATGTAGCGTTTTGTAAGTACTGTTACTTAAAATATATAATGTTAATTTTCAGTATTATTCATAATTAAAACAAACGCTTTACTATAGCTATATGTACTAAGTAGGTTTACTATTTTAATTAAGAAGTATTTTGTCAATTTTATTAGAGTTACGATGTGAGTCGGAAAGAAAATACAAAACACTCTTCTAACTAAAATAAGTTTACTAAGTTTTTAAATATTTATGAATATTACTTTAGGTTCAAACTATAGAAATATACCTTGGAAATATTCAACATAAATCGTGGACGAATTTAGTTTGCATACTTTATTAACTTGCTTTATTAGTCGGTGTATAATCGCTTGAATAGTAGAAGGTATAAATTCGATTTCCCGCACACAGATGTGACGGTAAAAAGATTTATTTGAAATACTTAGGTAAATATCAATAATGATTCATATACTCGTAGTATTATGATCGAAATTAACTCACCACCGTCAGCATCGTTCTGTGCCTCATCATCGTTCGCTTCATCACCCATAAGCCCGTCGTAATCATCATCCGTTTCACGTCTGCGCATCGAATGAGCATCTGTAAAGAAAAAATACATAATTTGTCAATGAAAACTAGAAAAATAAGAAGAATAATTAATACTAGACCAAAGTAAGCACTGTAAGGCTTGTGTTATGGATACTAGGGTAACGAATATACATACATATATGATGCATATATATGTAATAATTATAAAAATACACCCATGACTCAGGTACAAATACTCCTATTCATCTTACAAACATTTTCCCCTTTCAGGATTCGAACCCAGGACCATAGGTGCGACAGGCAGGATTGCTACCGTTGCACCAAACGGTCGTCTATCAATCTATTAAATAAAAATAAAAAATTAATCGTCAATTTACACAGAGGTCAATTTAAACAGCAACTTAATTTTAACCAAAATTTTATTGTGTACATTAAAAAAAATGAAAAAAGAATAAGTGCGGTTCTTTATCCACATGAAAGTGATTATTTTTGGTAAGATTATTTCTTCTTCGTTTTTTCATATTTTTTATTTCTATTTTTTATATTGTGTATTTAACACCAATGTGAAACCAAACTACATTCAAATTTGGTTCTATTTTATAAAGTAACCGTGTACACTGGTTCAACTTTCAGCACACCAACCTTATCAAAAATGATACTGTATTCTAATCGATTTTCAACTTTAATCACAACCAATAGAGTCAGCATCATATTTTTAAAAGTTATTGGTTGTTATTCTGTTGTTAACGGAGAATTTCCTATAGTATTATATTATACGATTATTCTTTGCTTAAACAATCACAGCAATCCCTTTGCTTTGTATCTTTTTATATTTATTTTATGTCAGTTATAGTTGTTTATATTCCTATAAAGAAAGTAATCCCTGAAATCTTTATAAATTAACTAGCTTTTACCCGCAGCTTCACCCGCTTTATTTTTTTTCAATAAAAAGTATCCTATGTTACTTCTAATACCTCCAAGAATGTATGTACGAAGTTTCATGATGATCGGTTTAGTAGTTTTTGCGTGAAAGCATAACAAACAAACTTACATTCACATTTATAATATTAGTAAGATAAATTTTTAACTACTCCGAAGAAAAAACAAACAATGTTCGTAACCCACAAACTAAGGCCGAATGAAGATACTGCTTAAAGTATACAAGAAGCCCAGCACTCTTCATTCACATACCACCCCACGGGTGGACTCAAAGCTAGCATTATCATACTAAACGTTCCTCTATGCCGTCACGATTCTATCAACATAGCATACCAAGTAGTACATAGACTTATAAAGTTATGAACAGCCGCGACAAAATAATCTCGATAAAAAAACTTTTGATACTTCAGCAACGTTACAGCAACACAGATGAGGATGACATTAAGATTAATTTTAACCTCACAAAGCGATTAATTACTGACATCTTAATATAAATTTAGTTTTATTATTTTATTCTTGCACATTGCAAAAAATAATGGCATCAAGTTTTCTTATAATTTTTAATGAAGACGAAAAGTTACTGTTTTCTCAGTATCATTACAAAGGAAAAACGTATTTTGGTTAAGATTAGTGATAGAAAATGTTGTTTTAAGCTAGGATATTTTTATGTTTTCGCATTTAGCTTACGATGCGTCTTTGGATAATAGCTATATATCTATCGTGTATACTCGTATATCGTCTATGTGTTCTTTAACATATTTGATATTATAAACACATATTAGATCATATTACCGGAGTTGCCAGTCATTCCCTGTGGCGGAGACCGAACTCAGACCGAGTTACGTCAAACAAGCTGTCACTGGATTGTCAGTGTAATGAAGAGAATGCGCTTCATTATAGTCTAATGTGTTATGTGTATATGTATACATGACAGTTTTAGCAGCTAATTGTTCTACAACCAATGAACTTTTACAAGTAAAGTAATCAAACCGGATCATTTCCTACATTTATTCATATTTTCTTCTTTAGTTGGAGCAAAGCTCCCATGGATCAGCTTCAATGGCGCAATGTCTGTTACGCCATAACTTCCCGAGTTCTTAACCGATTTCAATATTTTTTGTGTGGAATCGAATCAACAGGTTTAGGACCAGATGGCGACGGTTGTGGTGGTATGGTGCTAGCGTAGTTTTATGCTTAGCGACTGCATCGTCTAGTTATGAAACTGATTAAATAAATTTTGAAGCCATTAATTCATTAGGTTACTATTTTCTTTCTTATATCTATGGCGGCATTAGAACATTAGAACGCTACGAAAGACCGCGTGTCGGCCTCAGTGCCTGCATAGAATAATTGATGTATCGGTCAGTACAAAACAAAATTCGTTACCATCGCATCGTATCGAATTATAACCACCTTTATTACATCAACAGTAAGATTGTTGTTGGAATTGACTTTGACAAAGTCTTTACATATGAGTACGGGTCTCAGAGTAGGTTACGCAGTAGATTGTTGATTTCCCGAAATTTATTGATTGTGATATTGATTAAGTATATAGGAAATAGGAATAGGAAATGGTTATGATAAACAGAAAATATTCCTGGTAACCGCAACTGCTTTTGTAGTCATAGTTGAAGCGAACTAGTGGGTGGCCTCCCGTGTTCTATTAAATTAGTTATTATTTTAATTTTTATTTGCTGAGCTATAGAATTAGATATTTGACACTCTAACTCTAACAAATATTCGCAATTTTTAGTCATTAAATTAATACCTGCCAAATTTTCCTAAAGTAAGTTGCGAGCTATTTAATGCGTTAATGACATTGTGACGTGGAAACCTGTTGACTTTACAGGCTTACCTACCTCATTAGATACTTGAATATCTGTAGGCTTCGCTCTAATACCATGTGCTAACATATTTTGGTCTGTGGTAAGCAATAAGAATTTTTAATTTTGTTGTTTTTATGGCTTAGACAATAATAGGCTGTTTTTTCAAGTCTTATGTATCGGTTGTGCGTTGCCGACCGTGCCTCAAAGCGATTGTTTCTTTGCTATGCGACTCGTAGTTGACGATGTCTTGCATTGATGATGAAATATATTCAGGCGCTTCTATGCGGCCTGAACTATATTCGCCATATGTAATATAGAGATTGAAAAAATAAATCGATATTATATATTTTGTTATTTTTGCATTTTACTGTTACTTCACTGTATATAAAGCAATTATTACAAGAAAAAAATCACTCGTCTCCCGTGTCAGGCGGAACTCTACTGATGCTAATGCCGTCTCTTTATGTTCTTGGTATTACTACCTTGGAATCGATACTTGTAAAAGCACTATACTCGACTAGCTTTTATTATACTAAAAGTTATATTTCTATTGAGTAGTTAAGGCATGAAAATTAAACAAAGAAACTTATTATCGTATTTTTGAAGTAAAAACTTCTTTAACATCGTTGTGATTTGAAAGTCGATGAATCGTAAAAGCGACAGTAAAAAGAGACAGACACATAAATTTATAAGATTTAACGTAGGAGAAAATGAGATAGGAAGCATTATGTACGTGTGTTAATATTTTTAATATTAATATAAGGTTTTAACGATATTATTAGTGATAGATGTCATTAGTGCAATCATGTGTTCTCACCATATACCAAATTTCAAAATCGGTCAACCCGTTTTGGATTTATAGAAGGACAAAAAACTGGTCAAGTGCGAGTCGGACTCGCGCACCGAGGGTTCCGTAAAATATTTTTATTATATGATGTAACTAAAAATTTACGGCTTTCGCAATTTTTCCTTTATCTGTGCTATAAGACGTAGCTTTGTACCATATTTCAAGATTCTGAGTTCACGGGAAGTACCCTGTAGGTTTTGATTCCCTCGCGAGTGTCAAAAATTTGCGGAATTTTGCGGCATAAACGGCTGTATTTTTTTGATTGCGTTGGCTTAGAAGTTTGAGTTTTTCACAGCTCCAAGGGACAGTAGACCTAAGTTTTTGATATAAATTTCAGCTTGATACGTCCACGCGTTCCTGAGAAAAAGGGTATTGACAGACGGACGGACGGACAACAAAGTGATCCTATAAGGGTTCCGTTTTTTCCTTTCGAGGAACGGAACCCTAAAAATAGTAGGTATAAGTGAATTATAAAATGATTATCATAACATTTGTTCGAAAAAAATAAATTTACAGACAGAGCTTACAGATTTATATACAGTGCTAAATTTACACATTTGCCGCCCCAAAGCTATAAAATTTATGCCTCTAAAATAACTGACCTCTAAAATAAGATTCACTGTTCACAATAACGTTAATTCCTTTTTTAGGGAATAATCTAGTTTCAAGATTATATTTACAACTTTTTGGGTATATTTTTAAGCTAAGAAAGCTTTGTTTTTACTGCACTATTACTTACTTTTTTTCTGTACCAATTTTCTGGGCCAATTTTGCCGCCCTAAGCTTCAGCTTTTTCAGCCTCTATGGTAAATCCGGCACTGTTTATATAGCAGTATGTAGTTATATGTAGAGGATAGAACTTAGAAAATGAAGAGACAGCGCTGTCAGCTTAAGAAATACAAGGAAAAATTCGACGGGATTGCTAAGGTCTCGGTAGCTTATTTGGTAGAGCACTCGCCCGGACAGCTAGGGATCTGAGTTCAAGTCTCGCCTCACACTGGACACAATTTGACACAATTAAATATTAATAATTGATATTTACAAAATTTTATATATTTATGGCTCAAGCGGTTAAGTGTTGTTTGTTACAAATTGAACGGGTTACAAAATATTAAATTGTTCAAGCTTAGTTATAAAAAGAGTTATTACATTACTAGGTCAAATTGTCCCTGCTTATTAACTAATATGATGATCCGCGCTTCCATTAGCTGAACACATAGACATACGTGTCCGCTGTTCATCACGATAATTGATATGACCTAGTTCCCCATGCTTCCTCATATATACCTAGGTGATCTAGTATAACTACTCAGTAAACATCAACTATGCTATGAGAATGTAGTTGTATCAAGTACTGGAATATTAAAAACCTCTATATTATACTAGCTGATCCAGCCACGCGTTGCTGTGTTATAAATTAAAATAAAACCAGGATAGGTTTAATCTTTTAAGTTAGATCAAATAACACATAGTTACGAAGTTTGATCAAAATCGGTTAAGTAGTTGAGGAGTCCATCGCGGACAAACAACGTGACACGTATTTTATATATATTAAGATAACGAAGTATAAACCTCTCATTCCAGTGACAATATGACATGTCTTCTTTACGGATTTTTGCGCATAATTTATTAAATATTGAATCCTGACGTTTCGATTCTTTAGGCATCCTGTAATCACGGCTCCTGTAAAGGAGCCGAAACGTCAGGATTAAATAAATTACGCGCAAAAATCCGTAAAAAAGTTGTTTTATTCAAATGTGTGATGTAAGAACTAAATAAGTCTTCTTAGTATAGTAGCAGAGGAGAATAGCACCAAATTTACACACATAATGGTGTCGTAAAAGCCGATTTGTGATACTGAAAATTATCACCATACAACTTTCGTAGACCATCTGCCTCTTCCGGGACTCGAACCCAGGACTGTCGGTGCGAAAAGCAGGATCATTACCGTTGCACCAAATTACGTCATCATCATGAAAATTATAACCGGCTTATATATTAGTTCATACAATTATTGCTCAGCTACTGTTTATGATGGTATGGCACGATATCATTACGATCTCTTATATAATGGAAATTAATATAATAAATGCTTTCTTCTTTATAGGGCTTTATTATGCGTATAACTGCCATGTAAAATCGTATCTACTTCTAAGTTTAATTTAGGTAATTATTGTTTAGCTTGTGGTAATGTTGGTATTTCTAGCGTTTAAATCATAAAATATAGTTAAAGAAATCTGTACTCGAAAAAAAAATTACTTGTTTAGCGCGATCTCCTTATATTCTATATGAATATATATTTTTTGTATATATTCTTTATCTTATTCAGATTATTTTATTACTTATAAACCAATTGTATTGTTTTTGTTTAAGATTGGGGTTACAATGGTTCTCATTTAAAAGTTTGGTTCAGTAGCTTTAAAAGTAATAGAAATTTAAAAACATACTAGATTATATACATAATGGTAAAGCATAAAATAATACTCAACCACAAAAAAAGTAAAACACTACCAATAAAGAATCGAAACATATTTTTTTATAATTTGGTTAAACAATAAGAATTACCTATTTTAAAAGATTTAAAATATACTTATAAAATCAACCACATCACTACGCCCCTAGGTAGAATCCTACGTAAGGGGGTCAGAGATATGGTTGTTTTCATAGGCGCATTTTAAAACTTATACGAACATGGCATTTTAAATGCATATAAAAATAAATGTAAATACATTTTTTATATAATTGAAAAAAAAATTGGTTACTTACTACGAATACTCTGAAAACCTATTATTAATAAAAAAAAAATTATTTAGTTATTAAATTGCTTCGAGAAATTTTAAATTTTATGATATTGATTTACAATTTAGGTCCATTTCACTACGAGTTAAAATTTTATCCATTTTGACTGTGTTTGCTTTCCACAGTAACTGGCCAATCTCATTATAAATAGAATCCATAAGAGGCCACCCTCGCTCATGATTTATTTCTGTTTGTCCATCGAATCATAACTTCATACCAGCTGTTCAAATAATATACGTTTATTATTAGACGTGGATGCTTGGATAAGTTATGGATTGCAAGAGCAAGCTTACGTACTTCAATCCTAATTAAAGTAAAATACTTATAAGAGTATACTATTTTGATTCATAATATTTCTTACATTCACACCAATGCGTCTGGCCCAAAGCTAGCACTGTAAGACTTGTGTTGTGGATACTAGGGTAACGGATAGAAATACATATATAACTTTTAGTAATATATATAACCGTGACTAAGGTACAAGTGCTCGTTTTCATCATCGGTCGCAACTCAAACTTGGGACCGTTGGTGCGAAGGGTAGTATCTCTACGATTGCCCCCGGTCGTCATGATCTAATCGAACATTGACTTAACAATAAAAATAATTATTGTTTTGAAAATATTGATGTGTTTATGTTGATTTACATAAACTTATACCTACATTCTCAAATATGAGTAAAGATCTCGCCTCAGATAGAGAACTTTTCTAAGTGGAATTTGATTAATTTTAGAAAAGTTTTAGCATTGTAAAAGCAAAAAAAAATGGCAAATAAATATAAAATCTTGTTAATTCAACGGAAAAGAAGCATATTATGACGGTAGATCCGTTAAAAAAAGGTTGCCTTACAGATATTTCCTTTTTTCAAGAAATATAGCTAAATGGGTAAACTTAAAGCAAAACCATATCTAAACACACAATTTCATGCAAGCCGTTACCAAGATACGCGATATAAATTATTATAAAAGAATTGCTCGTTAACATAATTATATTAAGTAAAAAAACAAGGTAAAACCTCCTTTTTGAATAATATTAATGTGAGTGACCCTGAAAGTTTAAAACAATCCATCGTTTTTTTATAAGCACATACTTCTTACAGTAATAAGTGCTTTTCGTTGACTACTTCCTGTTTTGATATTTCGATAGTTGAATTATAAATTTGATTTCAAGTGCACCTTTTACAATATTTTCAGTTCAAGTGGCAATATTTCAACTTTCTGACAAGTCGGTTACAAGTTAATAGCATTTTATTTGGGTAAAGTTTTATTATTTAAGCGGCAGTTAATGTTCTTAAAATAACGAAATAGGGTTAAATTTTATCAAAATCACTTATCTTCATAAAGAAATTATTCCTTGTCAAAGTTAATGATTTTATGATCTGATATATGTATTACGAACCATAACACAAGCCTTATAATGCTTAATTTGGACTAGGCTAATTGGTATTAATATAAGAAGGTTTACTATTATTTTTAAGTATTGATTAAGTCGTTATAATTATATTTTCCTCCTTACAGATTCAGGGTTCAATTCATGGTTATTTATTGGATGAAGCATTATACCTATTTCTGGTAATAAAGGATTTACCATTTATACATTACATTTTCATATTTTTGATTTTTTTAACATGTAACTGTTAAATATTTTTATATATTTTATGCATTTTTCAATGCGATTCTATAAGATAAATTATTATAACAGAAATCTCAGGCCACAAGTGAATTCCCGCCTGAGAATTCACTTGTGACCCGAATCGATTTTTTCTAGTATTTTTCTATTATAATAATTTTACTGTTAAATATGTTTATCTTAACAAATTATTAAAAGAAAAAACAAATTGTCTCAGATGACAGGCGGGATTGCAACCCATATCCCCACGCTATCCGGGCGAGTACTCTCCCAATTAATTGTTAGGTTCTTGTAAAAGTATTACATTTATTGTTGTAGGAACTACGAAACGAAAAGGCCGCGCTGGCTTTCTTAAGAAATACTTGATCAAATTTGATGGCTCTATCACGGTCTGGAGCCAAAATTGGAAGAGTACTCGCCAGGATAGCGAAGAGATGTGGATTCGAGTCTGACACCTGAGCCAAATTAATTTTTTTCTTGCAATAATATCTTTTGAAACTAACTTTATCAAATTAAATAGAGATATTTCACTAAAATCTTCTTAAAAAGCATCAATAAATTAAACTAAACCGAATGAGCACCAACAAAATAAGTGAGTCGTAATATGAATAATTAGTAGTATAATTTCAACATACTTTAATTTTATTTCAATTACGTCACTTGGAGCAGTAAACGAAAAAAAACTTAGATGATTCAAAACATTCCAAAGTTTTTGCTGTTTTTGTATTAAACCATTTTTCCCATATTCCTTATTTCTAACACCTTACGAGTGACAATATAGTATAGAATTTGGTCAACAAGTGGAAGATATGCTTCCATAGTTTTCGGTAACCGATTGTTTGAGGTAAAATATTTACATACATTATATTTTAGTTATTCAAGGTAAAGGAGGAAGCGTTAATATGTTTGTTGATTTAAATATTAAGCTTTAGAGTTGCTAAATAAAAATGTGTTCTATGTATGTGCATTTAAGTTATATATTTTTTATCCAACTATTGACCAGTTGGTACAAAGTGATGCCGCCGAAGATTTCGTGTCTTGGTAAAGGGCATGTTTTTAGGCCATGAAGGTAAATATTTAGATTTCAAATACCCAAATTATTTACTGTACCTACATTGAATAATTTCTGCTTTGAGGTTAAATAATTTGTTAGAAGTGAAGTTTTAACCATTTGCTTATTACATATATAAATATTAATGAACGCATTTTAATAGAAAATTTCTAGAAATCACACTCTGCTTATTAATGCATGTAAGTCAGTAAGGTTATAACTTTTATTTAACTTGCTATTTAACTAGGTATCGTATTTCATGTACATAATGCCTGGCTGTTAGCATTACGAACATATCTCGGTAGTTTACGTATTGTTTTATAGGTATTCTTATAATTGATCTACTTGGTTTTTATATTGCTGAATATTATCATACCACATTGTAAACTAGCATAACAGTGTCACTGGACCGTTTCCAACCATCCCATTACCCTCATCCTGAGTGCTACTTCACACGAATATTGAGAGAAATAAAATACTAGCAATAATTTTGATAGGCTATGCTATCACATATATAAAGTAGTTAGCAGTAGCAAATAAAGTATAATAACATGAAATCTGTAAAGTGGAGTATCGTACTGTCACCAGGCCACTCAGATCGAGTTTCTTAAGATTTTGCATTAATAAACTCATACTTGCTTGTTCTGATACGAGGTGAATCAGTGGGCAATTTTATACAAAAAATGCTGAACCACTCGTGTTCAGACAGTGATCCTCTTATCAAGTTATGCTTACTCGATCGGGCTTATACTTAATTTATTATTCTTTTCTGTAATATTATTGAGTAAGATTACGGAGTACATTAATGAATTGAATTGAATTGTGATGATCTGTTTCCAAGTTGATGTGTGTGCTGCTACAGTTACTGTACTAACTAAATTGTTTGTTTATTTAGTCCTTATACTTCCGCATATATCACACATTTAAATAAAACAACTTCTTATTACATACTGACCCATAATTTATATTTAAATTCCGGCATTTCTGACGTTATCCTATCCTATAATCCTGACGTTAAACTGTTTGTTTTTTAACAAAAACAAAAAGATATATTTATTTCACATCTTGTGTATTATGTAACACTATTTTAAGTTTTCTTTTGTTTTATTATAACTTCAATGTGGTGTTATCAATAAAGTGTTATGTATTTTTTTTTTGTATCTTTATTCTAGTATCCGCTGTTCCTTTCTTTTTGGGCCAAACCACACCCAGTAACAGGTGCTTCGTTTCCCACCTCGGTATTTAAGTATTTGCCTACGTATCCTAGTTCCACACTCGGACGTCGTTTATTTTTCTATTGTGTAACTTTTCCTGTTCTTGACACGAATATTTTGTTTACTTATAAAATATCTATATGTTCACTTTCATCCTTGGAATGGTTATAATTATGACACATATTTAGATAATAGATTGGAGCTCAAGTTAGGTATAAAACTAGATTGAAGTTTGAATGTGATATGATATTTTAGTACTTTCGTATATGTTGCAGAAAAAACATTTAACTTATAAGCGAATGACCTGAAAGCCTAACAGATTAGGTACTAGAAAACAATCAATTTGTCTCAGGTATCAGAGACCTTCTCTAAATCTAGCAGTTCAATGCTTAATAACAAAAAATATAATGATGACCTTAAGAGATAATTAATTATATATATTTAAAATAAATCATCATTAATTATTTTATTCATTCATTTTGTTTTGTTACTTCTCTCTTTGTTTATAATTCAAAACTAAAATAAGAGAACTATACAATAAGGCTAAAATGGTTTAATATAGTTTAAAATTTAAAGAAAAGGAAGGATAAGTTTTCAGTATTTTAACCTGTCCGATTCAGTATATTTTTGTTTGAAAGTAAGAAGTTTATATAATTGGAAAAATATTAAATTTGAATCATAAAACAAGTATTATCCGAGAGTTATTTAATTTCCCCGTTTTAATTAACGTCTCGGCAGTATAGTTAGTTCACAGCCACTCGAACTGCTGAAGGTGTGTATACAATTTCGGCTTGAGACTGGCAATTTTTTTTCACTTGCTTCAGAATGAGTGAAAGAGGAAAATCTGACAAACTACCTCACGTCTATTAAATTGCGATTTTAGAATTTATTTCTTCTTTTGACTCAACAAAGAAAAAGTATAAGGAAAGAAATTTTTTTTTTATCTAATTGACACCTTGAACCTTGTGACATGCGCAGTGGTGAATAATGTACCTAAACTTGCTACTGCGCATGTCACGTGATTTCAAAACCAGGTTCAACTTATATGCTAAGATGTATAGTCATCTTTGAACAGTACACAATGAGCAAAGAGGATTATTCAGGTATTCCAAAAATAACTCATCGTTTCCAGTGGAGAGAAACCGGGTCATTTCCTTAAGTTTACGACTTTTTCGTTTACAACCATGACGAAATGGCTTCGATTGAATTCTTCACTGACATTGTTTTTGTGCTCCATCGACTAAATAAATTAAAAATAAAACTTCATTTATGATTCAGACAGAAGTCAAATAAGTAATCATTTAAAAGTTACTTGAATTATTCTAAATTACATACTTAAGTTCATTAAAAAAATGGATAATGAGGGGGGAGTAGGGAAAGTATATAAATTTCTGCAATTGTAACTATAGGTTCGTGTCATTAATTTGTCGTGCCCTTTCGTATGTAAACGCACTTGATAGATATACATAGTTTTCAATACTTCTTCAAATTATAGTAATATAAGTTATTTACGGTATTGTTACCATGGACCTTGTTTTTAGCGAGTTTCTCCGCTCCAGTTGCTCCGTGATCATGGCCCTTGCAACAGTGCCGAAATATCGGAAACTCGCTAAAATCAAGGTACAGGTAAGGTTACCATGTACCTTGTTTACATCCCGTAAATAACTTATATTACTATAATGTTAGTGACCATGAAAGTTTAAAACAATATATTGTTCTTCAAATGTTTGAAAATGATATAATGTAAGCATCATCAGGTGTCGATTGCAACTTTTTCTAGATTATACCAGCTGCGGAAGCATTATTTGTCTTTTACTCCCGTGATTACCTTTAAAATGTTTAGGAAATAGATAAAAAATCAATGGATACATATAATAAAATTAATGAAGCGTTGTAGTAAACCTACCATTAATTTTACCTTTATGTAATTTAAATAGTAATGTGATAATTATATATAAATATGTTTCGCCATTCTCGGCTATAAATAATCGGTTACCTTTTAAATATATTATGCTTTAAACATATAAAGATTAAAATACCAACAACCAAAACAATCTTAAAAAAATCTTATTAAACCTCTCATACAATCAACTGCTTACAAAAAATCTGAGTTGACTGAAAAATCATTGCAAAGAATGTTATTTATATTTTTAATTTTAAAAATTTGTCTTAGAATACATTATCTTCTCATATAATATCAGAAGACCGAGTGATTATTACAAATATTTAAACTTTACGTTAGATTTTAAATTCAGAACTTATATTCTTAATGTTAAGGTCTATAATACAAATTCTGACTTTAACGTATTTGTTACCTTTGTTCATTTTAATACTTACACTCAGGTCTCAGAGCTTTCATCATATCTTTTATCACCCCACTATTTCTCTCTAATCACTCTAGGAAATGCCAAATGAGTGACGTCTCAAATTGCTAAAAATCCTGACTCACATTTCGGTTAAACAAATATAATTAAAAAAAAACAATGAAGTATCACCCTGCACATCCGTTCCCAGTCACAGATGATTTGAAAGTCGGTAACTTATCTTTACGTAAATATTGTTACTTTTGTTAAAACAGACGAGTTTCTTGCGCCCGTTATTCTTGTTAATTAAAGGATATAAGGAAAGGAAGGATATAAATGGAAAGTAGGTAAGGGCTTTTGTTTAATGTTATTGTCATTTAATTTCATTTTACAGGTTAGCCCTAATCTATTAATGTCCCTTTGTTTTATTTGTTCTCAATTCAATAACAGTAGAGTTAGCAATTAATTTTTCCGTTGAAAACATAGAAAAAAGCGAAAAATGTGAAATCACAGTATCTACTTTAAATAAATAATAGGATATTTAAACTAAATGATCGATATTAAAAAGTTATATTACATTTTTTTTAATAAGTTCAACTTACCAGACTAATTTTATTGTCATAAAAAGTATAATTGTCAGTAAAACTAAAATATTACGTCTAAAATCAATCAATTATAATAAAAATTATGTGTAAACTTTGCATCTGCGTAGGAAACACCATCTACTGTATATCCTACCCTACTGTGACTTATACAGGGTGACATCATACACAAACAAACCGTTGGATATAGTCGTAAAGTATTGTTATTAATTAGTACTTACTGCGAAATGAGTTTGTCGGGATGTTACTACTGAAGCGGCAAATACAGAAGGATCAGTTTGAGAAGAATTTGACCCAATTTTATAACATCATTAGGTATAATGATAAGGTTGGATGTAATTATAGTATCAAATTATAAATTCAAGATATACATCGTTATAATTACTTTTCTCGGTCGTTTTTGTTATAATAATAACAGGGTGTAGTGTATAAGAGAATAAAAGTGGAAATAACTTGAATATAATAACTACATCTTGTTTTTTATTCATAAAAATCAGTAACAGTAATAATTGTTATAATTTAATTTTGATAATAGCTAGTTGTTTGTTTTTGCTTAATATTAATATTTGTTAGATTATCATTGACCTACGTTAGCCGAACTATTGTATTGACAATTTTTTTGGTTGCTATCATATACACAGAATTATATCAGGTAAAAAGACTGTGTTTTTTTCAAAAGCCACTAACTTTCTTAATATTTGTACACATTAAACATTTTTAATTTGGGTAACAAAATATTTTTTTGTAATAAACTCCCGAATTTTATGTAACCGTAAAAAGTTATATGATCATATAAAAATTTGTTTCTATATTAAAATATTCAAAATGACATATGTTAATTACAAAAGCTCTTGGTGGCTTCTTAATTAGTTAAATCTCATCACCGATTCACAAATTAAGAAACATTCTTTTTAATGTTAACGATCTATTGCCCAATTTTCGAAACAAGCTCTTAGACGACCTACGTGGTCGAGTGACTTGCATACCGGTTCGATTCTCTGCCGGGTCAAAGTTGGAAACGAACTTTGCTTTATTGGCTCGTGTCTGGGTGTTGTAGTACCGTCGTCGTTTCTGAATTCCATAACACATTTTTTTCAGCCACTTGGGTTAAGAACTAAATACATGATGTTTTTTAATATTTATTTATTTCTTATTTATACAAAATAATGTATTAAATTAAACGGTGCAGGTATAACTGTTGTTTTCATTGTTATGTTATATTTTTGATGAGACAGTGGGTAAAATTACTCAGTCATAGCGAATAAGTTTTATTAATCTGAATCGTCAAAAGTTATAGAAAGTAAAACACACTTAAGTTTAATGACCGACCATACAGGTCTATCCAGGTAACAAATTAAAAATAAATCTACAAACTAACTTTATTCTTAAAATAAGCTTAAAATCTGGAACCTTTAGTATATTACTAAATAAAATAGTTTCAGGTGAAGAAAAATATTTTAAGTGCATTTAAATAAATTGTATTCTTTTTTTTACATGCTACTTATATTTCTCGTAGGATGTTATTAAACCACACATTGTGTACTATTCAAATAGAGTAATTTCAAAAATCTCCAACGAGGTTTAATAGATAAACGCCAACGCACATTATTACCGCGGAAATTACAGTTTTGTCATTTTGCTAACAAAATAAATATTTTGCAAGATAAACATTTTTATCGCTACAGGCCCATACACAATCATAGCCTAGTCATCGGTTTCTTAAATGGCTTTTGAATAAATATTGTTCAGATCTTCGTTTACCTGAATTATTGAGCATTAATGACGAAACGACAGAATTAATTATTTTCATTAACAAATTGCCCCACTGTCCTTAAAGATTCACTCCACATGAATAGGTTAGGAGTAACACTAGGCACCTTCTCAGGATGTTTAAGAGATGTGGAATTTTATTATTTAAGTACTATTATTTTTTTATTTTATTTATTAAAAGAAACAAAGAGCATGTTATAACACATGCGAAACCTTAGAACTGAAATAGTACATTAGCCTAATTATTTTTCAAAGCTAGTTTTAAAAACATAATTTAATTGATCAAAAGTATGTGCGAAAAGTGTCTTTTTATATTTACTAAAAAGGCAAATACTTAAATTAATGTAACGGTAGGGCTGCTAATATTTAAAATTTAAATAATTGAAATAATGATAACACATCTACCTTTTAGGATCCGGCACAGGATTCTTTTAAATACCTGCGAAATCTAAATTAAAAAAAATTTCCACCCAGTTGAAATTACATCGAATAAATGTTATATCTTTTAAATATTATTATTAGTAGTAAAGCGAATCTAAATAAATAACTGGCACTTTTCATTTGATGTTTTATATTTAACTTGTTATATTTCTTCTTAGAATTTATTTGAAATCATTGTATATTTATATTATAAATATGTATATTTGTATAGTTTAACCGTTTGTTCTATTATAAAAAAAATATATGTTTCGTTGTATTGAGTTGATTTCTCAAAAATTAAAATTAAATAAGTATGCATGGCCTTTTACTGTTCTGTACTCAGCTTTCCGCATGGCTTGTAGAGAATGCCTTATAGCGTACAATCCTCCATTTGTACCGTATTATGTGCAATAAAGTATAAATAAAGTTAATGCAATCAGTACTTTTATGTTTTTATTATATACTTAAAATACGTCGTCGAAATCATAATTTCTGTCATCATCATCACTCAATACTAACAGTAGGAGGCAGTAAATCTCTCAAGTGCACTTATAATAATAAATAATAATCGTTAACTCTGAGAATTTGTATTGATCGTGGTAATGAATCATATGTAACCTTGATTATAATATTTTCCTATAGATGATGTGGTTAGAATGTTTAATTTACAACTATGAGTCTATAAAAATGTAGGAAAAACATACCACAACGAATAACTAAGGTGTGACTTATAAAGGCCTGAGTCTGATTTTTAATGTGAAACTGTCATTATAGCAATTGAATTAGTATTTTTAATATGGGCTTTAATGCTACGACAATACAGTTCTTTAAAAATCTCCATTTAAACGCTATAGACGATACTAAATTCTTTTAAATTTTCGAAAAAACGTGATAGTAACATTTACATTTTTGAAAACTTACTCATGCCTTTGGTAATAAAGTATTATTTTAACACAACAAATAGCTATAAAAAGTACTATCGCCGACACTCTCTACACTCTAAAACTGAAATTTAACTTATACTATTGTAATAAAAAATGTTCGGTATTGGGACCTCTCAATGTCAATGTGCTGTCGACTGTACTTTAAATAGCGACTACTGTACTTTACTTTATATATTCACGAATTGACTGTACTTTGAATATTCCCGAACTGAAGCCCCTTAAATAAAAATATTCGCAAATGTGTTAATTTTAGATGATTAACACAGTTATACATAATGTATGCAGCTACTAGCAGACTTGACAGACATTAGCGCCACTTAATTATTCCAACTGTGAATCTAAACCATCTAGGGATCTATTCAAACACACCCAAAAAGGTGTAGCGGTTTTGGAGCTTAGTGATATATAGATACTGACGAATTATTTATAAAGTTATGATGTGAATCATCATAATCGTCTCAGGCAAAAGAGCGCCGCTACTAAACGGAAGCGGAAGGTTTTGAAATAGACTCCACGTCTGGTAGGCGGGTTACAGTAACAGACCATAATTCGGAAAACGTTGTCGTCCATTTTTTTGTTTACGGGAGGTATATGATGATAATCTCCAGCATCAATAATTGCCTTTTACAAGACTTTCTGTCTCAGCCAAATGACAAAGCCCCCACGGGCCACTCAACAATGACCAGTCCTGCGCTGCCCGCATCCAGGTGCTTTCCGCGACCTTCACCAGATCGCCGGCCCACCGAGTGGGAGGCCTGCCTACACTTCGTTTTCCGGTCCTTGGTCGTCACTCGAGAACTTGTCTGCCCTAACGCCTAGCAGTTCTACGAGCTATGTACCACTCCTACTGCCACTTAAGTTTGGCAATTCTGCGGGCTATATCAGTTAATTTGGTTCTCCTACGGATTTCCTCGTTTCTGATTACATCACCTAGGAAAACTCTGAGCATAGCACGCTTCATCGCCCTTTGGGTGATCTTCTGATTAGGCCCATAGTAAGGGACCACGTCTCCGTTCCGTACGTCATCCTCCTCAGTCACAATACTCCTAAGTCTAAGTGGTTGGTGCTGTGCTATTCTCCTGTATATCACATCAGTTGCGGCCCTATACTCTTTTTTAGATGGTGCGAGATTTAAAAATGGCGTCCCTTCAAATACAAAACTACATATATATATTGTTAATGTTTACTCCTAATTATGGTCTTTTCCATTTGGAAAAGCAGCTTATTCCCCGCGATCGTCGTTTGTCTCACGTTTCGGTTGATTTCGACTCCCGATGACCACAACCAGCATTCGAACCTCACCAACGCTGCCACTGTATTACACGGTATACAATTCTAATGTTACTTACCATTATCTTAACTTAAAATGAAAAAAAAATACTATTGAGACATAAGTCAGTTGTTTCTGTTGTGACATTTTATATGAATTCGCCATGTTAATAATGTAGTCAGTATTTTACTTGTAATTTGTACAAATATAACTTTAACATTATATATTTTTGATAGATAATTATGTGGGATCAATGCAAAGAAGATTCAAAATTATACAGAAAGTTACTTAAAATACGCTAGGAAAGATATAAGATGAAAAGATCAAAATCACCATTCACAATGCATTTTTCCAACCTGCCTGCCAAGTGTCAGAATTATGGAAAAGTTGGCATTTGGGAAGACTTCCGTCTAGCTGTAAACGCTTTTCTATTGAGATGTTCATAAGATTTTTTTTCTTTAGTGATGGTATAATATTATTTTTCACGAATTGTGAATTATGTGTCTCACTGTTACTGACACCCATCACGTCAGTAGTTGAGAGGCTATAAACTAACCTATTCGTTTATACAATTATGAAGCCAGCGGTGTAATCCATAAAATACCCTCATTATTCAGGTCACACCCTGACCTAGCGCGCTATGACACCATAAATCTCCCATATAAGTTACGAACGATATCGCAAAACCAAATGAGTCATGAATCCGTCAATGCAACTAGTAATTCGCCTGACATATAATTTATAATATTAACGCTTAATTTTATTATATTTTGTTTTATTCAATCTATTTATTAAATTATATACTTTCTATTTATTTAATATAAATATAATTTATCCAAAACAATTTACATTTAATTTTGGTAACTAAGTGTTTCTACATTATTTTCTAAACTACACTTCCGCCTCTAGTCATTTAGATAAAACTTTTTTACGGATCCTTCAATTAATTAAAATTAATATATTAAGGTTCTTTTATTTGCTTTTATACTCAACAAAAAATTAAATATCTCCAAAGACCACAATATAAATTCGTACTTTAAATGAGTAGGAAACAAGAATCTCTGATTTTTTCTGAATTCTTTAATGATCTAGTAATATTGTTATACTATATTTCTTTAATGAAATATATAAAAATACGTTGTTACCCTAAATATTGAAGGCCTTTCATACTGCACTTTCTTGCATCAACGTTATCTATCTAAATTCGTTCGCCATAGTGCGCGCCAAAAAGATTTTACGATTACGCACAATTATTTTAAAAGCACGTAGTAAAATCAATAAAAAGAAGCTACATTTTGATATTTGGTCTGTAATAAAACTATAATCGTAGGCCATGCCAGGCTCTCGTAAAAGCTACTTTAGGATAGCTGCTTATGAAAAGCATGTCAGTAACTTCTGTAAAAGGAATAATAGTTATTTATTCTGCAAGGCTGGAAAGTTAAGATTTGGCCGCGAGTTACCGCTATTGAAAAATTTTCCGAAAATGTATAAACATTTTTCACTATTCAATTATTACAACACCAAATTTTTTCACAACTCCTTCTCCTTCCGAGCGGCACAACTCTGGAACAATCTTCCTTTAGGCATCCAAGACTGTCCGTCCATCACTTCTTTTAAAACCAAACTTAAAGATCACTTTCTAGCACAGTTATCATAGTCTGAACGTAACCAACTTACTTACAACCTTTACTATAGTTATCTACTTTATCTATTAACTCAATATGTAATTTTATTTATTTATTGTATTTATGTAGTATATAGTTAGTTCCCATTTATGTAGTATATCGACATAGTATAATAGCCTTTTTTTGGATTTTGATTGAGATTATTATTTTATTTTTATTTTATTTTATGAATATTATTTCATCTGCACTCTAAAGTTGTCCCGCTTACCTGTTTAATCACCCACATACCCTTGGTTGGCTGGAAGAGATCTCTTTTAGAGATAAGCCCACCATTGCTCACAAATATATGTAAATGTACTGTTTTATTACTTTATAAGTGCAATAAAGACTATATATATTAACTGATTGTTAAAAAAAAGTTTTTCCGCTGGACTTTTGACGTTTGAATTCTCGTTGCATTTTGATGTTAAGAAAATTCGTTTTTTTAATATTTTAATGTGACATCACTTTTTATAAAGTATTTTTTAAAAGAACGCGGATTACGCCAAATACTTACAGTAGGTAACTTCCAGAAAACTTGAAATTTTTTAGTTCTTATACTTTCACATTGTTCAATCGTTGAAATCCAATATTGTTTTACGTTATAAGTAAATAAAGAAAAAAATGTATTAGACTTTTGAATTTTTTTTTAAACTTTGGTTTAAAGATATTTATATTCATTAAAACATCATATTGTCACTTACATAAGAACATGTTAACAAAACTTATTTATTAATTCGCGGTCGCAAAAGCAAAACGATACATTATAGCGTATGATGAAACTATTTAAAAATTACTTACAATAACAGAGAGAATCGAGCTTGAAACTTTTTTTTATTTACATGGCCTTGAAATGAACCATACGGCCTATTCTTAATAATATTTCTTTATTATCTTTTCTTAATTAGATGATGATAAATGATGATTAGAGCCTATCCTTGAACGACAAATGATCAAAAAATTATGACTGAACAGTGAAATATCCCATAACTAAGGTTTCAGTAAATGTGTGGGGTTTTACTGAAACCTCCCTGAACTTACTGAGAGAGCAGGAAAAGACAACTTCTCTTGCATATTCATAAAGACTTAGTTGTTAATAATCCACCATTATTACGCAGTAATATCCACCGTAACAAAAATTTTAACGAGAAAAAAAAAACCACCAAAGTGATACTTCCCGCTCTCGCCTAGTCCTAACTTAAAACTAGTTTTAGAAAATTTACGATTTTTTTTTACTGCCACTTATGTTTAGCTACCAGGCAATTAAATTTATAATTATTCAGATTTGCAACAGATAGCCATGAAATTATTATAATATTTAGTAGAAATATTTATACATAATACCGTATTTATACCAGATTTTGAATTGGGTTAACCATAAAAGCCTTAATTTATACAGATAAGATGGTAAGTTTAAATCACATTTCAAATGTTAAAATTAAACTCGTTCGCCATTTGCGAACTGTCTTTCCATTAATGGTTGAACAGTTTATTGTTCAGTTATCACTTCTATTTATACTAGCGGCCCGTCCCGGCTTCGCACGGGTGGACAAAATTCTTTAATTTTTTTCTATTATTAAATAGTTTTCCGTTAGCGCCATCTAGCGTCCGGAACTACTTGCGGTTAACGCGTTGCTATGGTAACATTATTGATACAATGGAGAAAGAGCGGGAAAAAGAGCGGACAGACAAACACACAAACCACTGTGATCTTAGATTATAGATTAAATAAATAAATATTAAATCTTGTACGATTCGTACGGTCAATAGTAGGATAAGATTTATACTGGAAAATTAAAATTATCTTTATTACAATGGCATAAAGCGCGCTCAATGTGCTGTCGACAGTATTTAACTTGAAAAAGTTTTAATAATTTCAGCTATTTTTATAATCAAAATAGTTCACGTAAAAGAGGGGAAATCATAAAACTTCTGAGGTATTTAAATGGATAAATAAACTCAAAATTAACTTAATTTGGACAAAACTATGTATATGCAATGACCTCACTGATATTTCTTAATCTTAAACTATTAATTGCTACTAATATTATGGTTATATTGAAAGTAAGAAATAAGTATTTTCATTTTAGGCAACAGACGTCTATTTGTTCGAGAAAAGAAAACCTTGGACATAACAACAACAAGGCTGATTTTTCTGCTTTACCTACAAAGATTTGTTTTAACATACTCGATGACATTTATTACATAAAAAAAATACTAAGTATTTTTATGAGACTTTTAAGACAATTGTTCTATAATTACGAGTTTAATCGAGAGTGCGCGAAAGGAGTGATCACGTGATAATCAAATGAATGCCTGTAGTTTCTCTCAGTGCTTTCAGTTATTGGAGCGGAGCGAGTGGAGCTTCCATGGATCAGCTTTATTGACGCAATGTCTGTTACGCTATAACTTCCCGAGTTCTTAACCGATATTAATAATTTTTGTGTGAAATCAAATCAACACATTTAGGACCAGATTGTGACGGAGCCCGAATTTTTAATTCACAAAAATTCCCATCGAAACTAAAAAAAACAACTTTTTTAGGTATTACGCTCCGCTCCAATATATGGTGCTAGCGTAGCTTTATGCTTAGCGACTGCATCGCCTAGTATATATTTTTTAATTTAAGTTCTATTTTTAAATTTATTAGGGACATACAAACCGTAGCTATTACGTACTAGGTACCTTAGAGTAATTAGATGCCGGTTCTAAGTATAGGTTTGTGTAAAAAAACAAATAAAAAGACATATACGGAAAGGAATTCCCAATTTCAATTCATACGACCTTCATTCTTTGTAATCTTAGAGATCTCCATCCATAAATCTCTTGAAAGCAGACGATGACGTCATGCTGACGTCATGCCGCCACCATGGGAATAAATGATGCCATCACAACCACTCATGTTATTGTAGGCATTAAAATGTATATGACGCATAAGGCGAGAAAATCAAGGACGTGGAATTTCTTTTGTTTCTTAGTGAAAGCCTCTTTGTAAAATGAATAATGTGTTAATTAGTCCTGGGTATAAAAAAGGCTAAAAAACGCCGCAACACATACATAGTATATATGAAACCAAGAAAGATTCACAATAATTTTCGATGGGAAAATTTTCTTTGTATCACAACATCTGTAACAATAAAACAGCAAAAGGTATATTCAATGCCTTGTGGTTTTCTCTATCAGTTAACCGTTGAAAGTGTATAAGCACATGAGAACAGGACACACAAAAATTTAACTTTAAAATGTATAAACTTTTTAAACATAGTTTGTGCCCTATGAATATATGCAAATATAGAATGAAATAGTAATAATTTGAAATACAGGATAGGAATGTATAGACTTATATATGATATGTCATTAAACTATGAGCGTATGAAAATATAAATCAATAAAAAAAAAACATTATATAATGCATAATACATCAAATGGCAGACTAAAGATTGTGCTTACGTACCAATCTCTTAAAAGCATATGTCATGAGCTTTAGAATTAAAGTGAACGTGAAAGATTTGGAAATGAAGTCCATATACTGAGCAGGCGTCTGAAGAATTAGACGGCTACTGAAGCAAAATGTAATTCATGGTAGAAGCACCCAGTAACTGAAACCTTGACTTCAAGTATTGTGGAGTACGAGGATCAAACAGAATGTTAAAGGGGGAACAAAAAACTTGCAAGTTCCTACGTACATGAATAGGGAGCCATTTGAACTGCTGACGGGTCATCATCGCCATCATCTCAAACGTAAGACTCAAATTGCTGGATGGATGACAAAAATTGGGAGGTTTTGCCATAATCTTTAAGCTTGACAGGTGATTTTAGATAGTAGATGGAGGTTTTGCCACAATCTCTAAGCTTGGCAGATGGTTTTAGATGGTAGATACTAAAGGAACATAATTTGACAAATGCTTTTGTCCATTTTTTGTTTTTTTTCTCTTTATTGTTTTAAGGAGCTTTTGTAAACAGTTACATGTCAGCACCATCATATTCTGTGGTTTATTGGAGGTATATGATGTTTACCTTCGTTATGACTAGTGGTCTTATACGACACTTTTAAGTATGAAGGGGTTGGTGCTATTCTACTCTGCCGGACACCTTAACGTGAAAGCGGATACATGGTCATGGTAACATAAACGTATTGATTTTATAGTAAAATGTCCTGCTATCAAACCACATTATAGAAAAAGACCTATGAGCAGTATGAACTGTTAGCAAATATGATTTTATTTTTTATTTTAACACGCTATTTTTACAGGCCTGTGTATCGAAAAAGATACACATTAGAAGGGGGAGTAGTAGAAGGGTGGGGATAGAAAAAAATGATCATCTATAACATTTAGATGGTTCTAGGAAAAAATGTTTGTTTCAAAAAGTTAAAATTTTATTAGTATTGGCATATAGGGCTTGGCGCTGAGCGTGTTAAAAAACATTAGCGTGTATCCAATAGGAACCATCTCTGTTTATTAATCGAAATGTTAAGTATACATTAGGTATAACCATGCATTTTGAATATGATTTAGTCTTCAATAACTACACGACTATTCACATTTTAATCATTTGTCTACCAAAGTATGCAACAATGGGCAGAATTAGATGCAATTCCTTAAGGTTTATTTTACATGTTGTATTTCATTCAACGGCGCTTGTGTCGTTTTTAAACTCAGTCCACTTGCTTCCTCTCCTCCCTCCATCGTCAATATATTTAAGTGAAATCTCTAATGCATTAGTGGGTGACATCATTACTTTTTAAATAAAGGCATGACCTAATTCTAGAGTGTTTGTACCTATCCCAGCTATAGGTGACTACAAACGTGACTAAACAAAAAATAAAGGACAGTGCCAAAATGTTATTTGTTGGATTTGTTTTTATTTATTAACAAGATTATCAACAAATAAATACATTGTTATATAAAACACACAAATTCAATTTAAAGCTAAGATTAAATGTATTCAATAATGATACGTGTATTAAAAATACAATAATAAACAGTAATTAATGTATATCATTACATGTAGGTATTTAAAACAAAATAGTTTGTAAGTTTGTTTGTAGAAATTTCTTTAATTATTTAATTTTTGTCGGCCTGTCTATATATTTGTCTGTGTGTTGGTAATTGAATTTAATTAAATGTTTTTTTCTACCTATAAGTTTGTTTGTATTCTGCTATTTCATCAATACAACCTATTCTTCTTTCAACTTTTGTCAAAACACCTATTATAATAAGAAATCTTCCCGACCAAATTTTTGCTACGACAATAAACTTATGCAATTTGGAAAAAGATAAGTAATTGTTGTTTTGATTTTTATTTATTAATAGATATTTTTGTTCACCAACATAAGTTACGTTTTTATATTATATGGCACAAACTAAACGATTCTCTATTAATGCTAACTGTTCTTATACTAATAGGTAACCGCAGCATGCGAAATATAATAAAGTAGACAAGAAGAAAATAAAGAGCGAACATAAATTTAATAATAAAAATTTTGACGACCGTTTGGTGCAACGGTAGCGATCCTGCCTCTCGCACCGACGGTCCTGGGTTCGAATCCCGGAAGGGGCAGATGTTTGTATGATGAATACGAGCATTTGTACCTGAGTCATGGATGTTTGTATATTTTTTTATGAATATTACTTATTTATGTATGATATATGCATGTCTATCCGTTACCCTAGTATCCATAACACAAGCCTTAAAAGTGCTTACTTTGGGCTAGGTTGACTGGTATGAATGTAGGAAATGTGTATTTATTTATTTTTTATTTTACATTTAACTACACTATTACAAATGTATTTTAATAAATTATTAGAATTTAAAATATTTTTTTGGAGTAAATCAATCAAATTATGACCTCGGTAGTCGTGTGGATCGCATATCGGTATTCATAGTAACGTTACTCCGAGGTCCAGGATTCGATCCCCAGGTGGATTACTGTAGAAAACAAACTTTCGTATATTGGTATAGGTCTAAGTGTTGTGCTACTGTCGTTGTTTCTGAATTTCTTTACACAAATGCTTTCGCTACTTAGCTTTGGTTCAGAATAATGTATTTGATGTCGTCTAATTTTCCCCTTAAATTTATTTACTTACAAATATACTGGAATGAAATAAAAATCGTAACGAACAACTCAAACCCGATAGTACATTTAAAACTTACACACAGACCTCTCTCTGTTCATATACGTTATCCTAATTATATTATGACATTACTTTGTGTGTGTGTGTGTGTGTGTTTGTTACCATATTGTCTCGCTATCCTAACATTGCCAAGCCCTTACGTACACCCGCAAAAACAATAAGATAGCGTGTTTCTACGCGCCATCTAGTAATTATAAATCTAATTCAATTATCATTTTTGAGCTAATAACAAGCTTCTATGTTTTTTCACTGCCCTGGACGACACATTATGAGATTCTGTAAGTTCCAGCTCACAAGCTAGTGGAAAAATAATGGATAAATTGTTGTGGCGATCACGCAGTGGGAAGTTTATTTTATGAGTTGTTAAAATGGAGATGTGTTTTGTTATTTAGGTCATTGTTATAAAAAATATCGTAACAGTTCTCTATTTAGAAAGTCGGTTGTATATATTGATTTTTTACTGAACTTGTACTGTTTTATGCTCTAGCTTATGGAGACGATATGGGTTGTATGTACATAGTTGTAGTACAATTTTATTGCTGTTTAACAATATAATGATTTTGTAAATTCTTTTCTTTAATATATGTATGATATGACTTAAAAAATTATATATATATATATATATATATATATATATATATATATATATAGAAAAAGAGATGATATAATAGCTATATTTTTAAGGGAGGCTTTAGTCCTGGACGCTGTATTAGGGTGTCTTTCGACTTTCAGGTGTTGATTTTTAAGATGAAGCAATGATTTTATAAAATGGATGCATAATATTTGGCGTAGATTAGATGATATGTAAATACTCCACTTTACAGAGCTGCGCTCAAAGTTAACATTGTAAGGCTTGGCTTATGGATACTAGGGTAACGCATAATCATACGTATATGAGTCATAGATGTTTTATAATTATACTCGTTATTGTCATACAAACACATGACCCTTCTGGGATTCAAACCCAGGACCATCAGTACGAAACGCAAGATACGCTACCGTTACACCGAACGATCGTTTTATATTTACCACACCGCGCACGAATTTTAAACAGACATTTCATTTGTTCTATACTTTCTTTTTTTGACACCGAAACCGTTCATTTAGAGGAACTAAGAATATAATTTTAGTACCATCTCCTAATTAAATAGCTATGCCCTAAAAAAACAAAAACAATATTAAGAATAGGAAAAAATAGGTCTATTATTGTGACCGTCGGTTCTGTACTACATAACATGCAATTTATAACTCATGTAATTTTAAAGTTTGTTTTTTTATAATAAAAATATATTTGACTTTGTTTAAACAACAAATGAAGTAGTCTTACAATTATTAAAAAAAAAAGTTGATAGACGGACACTGAGTCATCGACTTACAACAAAATGTCCAACATATACCAATTTTACTCTATATGTAGGTTAATTGAATAACTATTATACTATATCCGAAATTATTAGTAAAAATCAAGCGTCACTTGGTGGAAGTCTATATCCATTTATAAAACAAAAATATATCTAACTTACTTCCGCAAAAAGCAAGCAAAATGCATAGCCCGCCCACCTGCAAATAAATGCAGATACCGCAGACACCAAGATATCCGATACCATATTAAATTAATTAAGTGAAATAAAACTTTGAAAATTTACAGTTTGTTTGAACAAGATTAATCTATAATCTAAGATCACAGTGGTTTGTGTGTTTGTCTGTCCGCTCTTTTTCCATTGTATATGCGTTACCATAGCAACGCGTTAACCGCAAGTAGTTCGTCTACCGGACGTTAGATGGCGCTAATGGAAAAATATTTAATAATATAAAAAAAAGAATTTTGTTCACCCGTGCGAAGCCGGGACGGGCCGCTAGTAATTCTAAAATTCCTAGTATTCACAACATAGACGGTCATTAATTTTTGGTATAAAACAACAATTTCACTATTAAATCTTAAAAATCTTCCGCTGTATTCCTGTCTCTCTACTTTTATATCAAACAGATTGGCTCCATTTCAGCGGAATTGAAAGCTAAAACCCAATAAATACCACCCCAAAGTAATCGCATCCAAATTCAACAAATATTTCCTTTCCAAATTACTTTTCCTTGTCCCCATTTCCAAACTGTCTCTTGGCAAATTTGTTCAGGACAGTCGTGCAAAGAAATAGAACAGTTTTCGGTCACTAGGTCACTAATAGTTAATTTGTCGACTCCACTTCGTTATGGTAATGAGTTTTATGGCTCTACTGATGCATTTCCTCATTACCATTAAGGTAAATGGTAATTTATTAATGGCGGTAAAGATAGTGCGGCTTTCATTGCCTGTAGTTTGAGTTATTTTTTTTGTTTGTATAAGGCAAACGTGTTGTGTTGTACAGCCAAGTTTTAACTGCAGTTTACTTATTGTATTTTTTATTATAAAATCATTCATATGCAAGATTCTTATATTTAAACATTATTACTAGAAAAAGATTAACTTATTTCGGCAGTTCTCTTTTTAATTTTTAAGTATTTTGGTTATAACAGACCAGTATTTTGGTGATAAATAAATTAATTATGATCTTATATGATCGAAGATTATGATAATAATAATTCGTAAGAATTCTAAGAAGTAGGGAGGCAATTATTGTTTAAGTCATATTTACTATTTATTTATATATTCCTGTTGATGACTATCAAAGTAGGTAAATTCTAACACGTGACCGAGCGGTCGGTGTTACGCTAATGATGTTATGATTCTGATTATGCGGCAGAAGATCTCGAGTTGAAAGGGATGTTGTTAGGGAAATGCATCACGAGCAGACTATTATACTTCTTTCTGTATTCTTCCGTTATTTAAAATCAAATAATTGTTGTAAGTTGTCCATATTTCTTTTTTATATTATTTATTATTATAGCTCAACAGGCAAAGAGAATTGAACGAGACGCCATTGACATGAGGTCAGAATGTACTAATAAATAATTGGTAGATATCGTAAGCTTTTACTGTTAATTTTTTATGGTTTTACATTTCTCGCCTTTGGGTAAGTTGACATTCTTGTCCGTTGTCAAAAGGTGCGTGTAACGTGTGAAATGAGTTTTTAAAAAGCTATTTGAATAGTAGAATTTCTTTTACAGGTCAAATAATAGTATTAGAAATATAAAGTCATACTGAGTTTAATAGAGTAAACAAATCGGTAATTGCAAATCTTTCCATTCTTTTTCCAACGTTAAGTTCAATTAACATAAACAGAGTTTTAGGTAATATCAGTCGCGAAAGTTTGTTATTTCTTTGTAGTATATCGTTGCGGTTTTTACGGTTATTACGCAGTATTTTTTTATATAAATAATGTTAACAATGGTTTAAACAAACATTGAGTTTGTTCGTTTGTAACACTTTTACGCCTTAACTACTTAACCGATTAGCATGATATTTTGCACACACTTTGTCAGGGGTTCAAAAAAGGACATAAGGTACCTTTCATTCAGAAATAAACTACAGTTCCAGAGCGATAGCAATATAAATTTTAATCGGTAGTCTCTATTGCCTGTAAGAATTTCGCGGCTACCGTCCTGCAGTAAACCTCTATCGACTGAGATGATTAGAAATAAATAAATAATGACTTTCTTACCATCTCCTGACGACTGGACTTAGCTTACCTCGCGTAGATTTTAATTATATAATTTATTTTCTCTAATACTCTCATCCGTTGTTAATATTTTATTCAGTCATGTCATTATACATTATCTGATAATTCATATATTTTGTTGACAGTACACACCAGTGTATCAGTGGAATGAGCTCAATAGCGCAGCTCGTTCGACTTCTAATTCCGGGGGTTAAGCATATTTTGCAAAAGCTAGGTAACCTCCTTTATTTATTTTATTTTAAATATTATATTCTAATATTTTTATCGACGCTGCAATTACCTGAAACAAAATAAAAATAAAGATAATTAAAAATGTTATTCTAAACCCTGCAAATATAAACTGACATTTCGAATGATACAATTTTTTCCCGCGTAAAATAACAAAAAATGGCAATAGAGTTCAATCATCTATTTTAAACATATGACAACACATTTATATTAGCTCTAGCCAATAGAGAATGAAGCCATTCTTTTATCTTAGTTTTATAAGGCGATCTTATGATAATGACAAATGATGACCATATACGCACTGGAGTGATATGGGCCGCGGTCAGAGATCACGTAGGCTAGTTATTTATGATACCGCCTTAGAAAATAAACTAGGTTGACGTTGAAGGTTACTTTAATTAAAGTATAAGATTAAAGAGCTAGAAATAATAAGGTTTTATGAAAAAAATATAAAAGCCATTTATTTACTTCTTCGCAATAGCGTGACCGATCTAGTGTGAAACTATATTTCAATTAGATGTGACGCATAATGCATTTTTCAAAAACCAAATACTTTAAAAATAAGAAATATGATAAATAAAAATATCCTTTTCCCTTTAGCCTTTTTAGTAAATTTGCGGGGTTTTACTGAAACCTCCCTGAGGACTTCTTGCCGAGCGTGAAAATACAACTCTCGCTATTTTATTTCACTTGCTAACAGACGTACATGTTCACAAATATTAAGTGGTTAATAAATCAACATTATTACACACTAATATCCACCACAACATATGTTAACAAGAAAACCATAGCCACCAAAATAACGCTTACCTCTCCCGCCAAAAAGTCCAAATATATCATAAAGAAGACAGAGACAGGTATGTAGCCAAATAAAAAAAAACTAAATTTCGATCTCTTTAACTGGTTAAAACATCACAATATGAATATTTAAGAATGTCACATTGAAATTTATCAGCTTTTTGTACTCAAGTTCATAAAATAAGACAACACTGAAAATTTTTTAAAAGAAAAGATATTTTAAAATTATTGAAGCATAAAGACTGTGGAGTTCAATTTTCTAGTGCATATGTAAGTAAGTAATTGCAAAACAAAATCTTTTGAATAAAAAAATGCAATTATTAATAATGAAATAAGGTTACAAAAAGTTTATAAGTTTGATGATGATTTTGACAGGAATAGACACATAAACAGAGGGAGAACGAAATGGTCATTTAAAAATCCTATTAACATGAGACAAAAAACTATGACAGATTTAGTTCTTACTTAAGGTAATGGTCGTCAGTAGCACATGTATGACAAACATTACCTTAGTCATCCTACGAGTATAAACACGGTTCCTATAAAGGTATTGAAGCGTCAGGATTAAATATAAAACATAAGAAGAAACGCGTCGTTTATCCATTAAAACTGCTTTTATTTTGAACTATGATTGAATCATAAACTTTATTTTTTTTATTTATGTCTTGCACGATTTGTGCTTTAAGCCAGTGTTAAGTAAGTGTAATTGCCAGTTCTTGAGTAATATCTTAATTTAATGATGATGAATGAACAGTAAAATGTATTTTTTTCTAGGTTTCAGTGTGTGGGGTTTTACTGAAACCTCCCTGTGGACTTCTTGAGAGAGCAGGAAAAGACAACTTCCGCTACTTTGTTACACTTGCCAACACTCTTGTATGTTGACAAACACTTAGTGGTTAATAATCCACCATTATTAAGCACTAATATCGATAACAACACAAATTTCAACAAGAGAAACAAAACCACCAACCTGACGCTTCCCGCTCCCGCCAAAAAGTCCCCGAATCATATACTCTAGTAATTAAGGTATGACTATTGGTCTTTAAAAAAATACAATCTATATGCATAGACAAGTAATAAAAAATAAAAAGGGGAATCATGCGAATAAATTGCCTTTGTGGTGCCTTTGTGTGTTTGTTGCGTACGCGCATGCATTATGCAACACACGATTGCATTTTATTTGTTAATACAATGTTTATTTACGACGAGCCAGTTATATTTACAATTTTGATTGAGTAATTCCTAAGGGCAGCGTAATTCACATGGTTCAAGAATGTGACAAGTGTTTTTTTAATGATATCAACTGTCGAGTGTACCATTGCGTCATAGGTATGCGTCATTGACAACTCAATGGTGTGAATTCAAAGTGTTATAGTTGTCAGTTAAGTTCTAAAATAATTATTTGTTTTAAGTAATGGTGTTTGCCTAAGATTTTTGGCTGGTCCTTAGATAGTGATCAAAAAGCTGACGAGTTCTTGCGTTTGTTCTTCCTTTCAGTGAAAAGACTCCCTGAATGGTCGATAGGTAAAAATGTTGGACAACTTATTTTAAGGGCATTTGAATAAAGTTCATATTCAATTAAGTTCAAATTCATTTCCAAAAGAACTTTATCGCAGTTCGAATGTACTTTGAGAGTTAGATGTTGGAGTGATTAGCGCATTTGGCCTATCATAGGCCTCTTCAAATCTTTATCAAATATCTGTAAGAAATTTCACTAATCAAATTTTGTTATCTGTAGTGAAGTCAATTTAATTAAAGTAAAATTATATTTCTTCTCTTATCTTGGGCTTAGATGTGGTGAGTTTAATGGTGACAAATTTCAATATCAAAATTGATTGAATTTTATATAATTTAGTGTATTATCCGTGAGAATGTATATATTCTGCACTAATTTGGTATAATAGGTACGTACAGATATTACAATATTGATAAGCAGTGGGCCGCAGCGTTTTCCAAATATTAGTATTTTACAGCGTTTTCCAAACCTCCTACTAAGTGTGGAGATAATGTAAAAACCCCCCGTTTTTAGGGAAGACTTCAGTCCAGCACTGGGTGTCTTTCGGTTGATGTGATGAGAGGATATAACACATAAATAAGTAGGTATATAAAAAGTAGCACTCGGAATTGCTAATTTTCTATGTTGGTCGCAGATGACCTTAACAACGATACCGGGTTTTGGGACGGCGAAATCCTTAAATGGACCTCAAGCCGAGAGTAGCGAGCCACCATAGTGTTTTTCTAGCTGGATGGCATCTCCCATGAGGGAGTCTCCAAACCAGCATAGAGTCACTACGGCGCTCTAGCCGGATAGGGAGCACAGGGTGCCATAGGGCGCCTCTGAGGGATCGGAACGGAATTGCTAATGCTCATCACACAAACAGCTGCTCGGATTCAAAACCAAGAACTGATGCTGTAGTAAGCAGTAATGCTATCTTAATACCAACCGATCATCTATTCTATATGAACGGTTTTGGGATGTGGATGTGGACTATAAAGATATTCCCTTCCTCTGTCATATTACGAGCACTCAGCAACCGTACAATAAGTGATTTATCAACGTTTTTAAAAATGATAAGTTATATTCTAATGACTTTATTAAACTTCAATATCGAATGCATTGTGGTTTGACAAAAGAGCATTTACGTTCATCACCGTCACACCTTCGATGTGTAAACGAGATAAAAGACGATTGATCGAGTTAGTAATATCGAGTGTAAGTTATATTGGAGATGCATTTTTATTCAAGCAATTTAACTTTCAATGGCGATGCGTGACTTCGTTTGTTTGATGTTCAAGTTGTAAGAACAAGCGATTTCTTCATTCGAGTCCAAGAATTAAAAATAGGTCAAATTCAAAATTCAAATTCAAAATTATAACTGTCACAAAAATCACATCTATTTCATTCCAAACTTAAAAAATATTATTATTATTATTATTATTAAACTTTCACCACAACTCATTTAGAAGTCTAACTAATTACATTTGAAACCTACATATATATATATTTTTTTATTTATTTAGATAAACAATATACTGTGTTATAATACATTATACCGTATGTTATGTCGTGTAGTGTCCGACAGAACAGAATACCTTCACACTAAAGGGGAATGGGGATTATGGTAAAACCCATTTTCTAAGGAACCTGCAATGCAGCAGTGGACGTATTCTGGCTGAGTCAAATATGATGATTTTTATTTAATTTAAAAGTAAATGTTATTTAATAAGAAGTAGGAAGCGGCTAGACATTGATTTAATATATTCTTACTAATAAATAATTGAAGAAATATTTCCATTTTTAATATAATAATAAAAATGAGTAAAGAGTTTTGTCAACTTTCTAATATTATGGAAAATCAGATCAAACCATTTTTTCATATGTCAACGCAGTTTCATGCGTCGTTCAGGCCTCGCGTAAGAATTGCAGTTTTTGGCGGGTGATTGTTAAGGGCAGACTTTTCAACAGACCGTGCAATTTATTCCCTTTTTCAGTACTTGTATTCAATCGCTTCCGCTTATGCTTTGGGTCACGCATAAAGTCATCGCCGAGTCAAGCATCCAGCGGAGTTGCCGAGCCTTCAATTGACTCCCATCATAATGCGTGAGTCAACAAATGCGTCATGGAATGTTCTACGAGTGTCTCTTGGTTTGTTCCTATTTCATTCAAAATATGGTGTAAATTATTAAAAATTTCGGTAGCAATATGATTGCACATGGTAAAAATTACATTTAAGTGGAGAATTAACAAATTATTTAAATTCCTTCTTTATATATGTTTTTTTCAAATGAACTAGTAAGTGTATATATTTTATAAGAGAATTATTATTTTAACAATGCTTTTATTTAAGGAGAAAAAATTTTTGGACGTTTTTCAGGCTCTTTTAAAATTAATATAAAAATTTAATAAGCGCTTTCATGAAAATTCTACAAAAAAGGTAAATATTAGATGACAGGCAATACGTAATAAAGTAGTGGAATTAATAAAAAAAATGCACTTAAAGGCTAATAACTACATATAAGCAGACAGACAAAATAGTAAAAAAAACATCTACATCTTATTAAAAGAAATATTATCACACCATTTTCCGGATTTCTTAGTCAGAAACCGCGCCTGGGTTCATGTCATTAACCATATTTAAGTACGTATTCGGCGTTAATCGAAGATCCAAGTAGAACACACCAACTGTCAGATCCTATTGTCAAGGGTTAGAATCTTGGCTTCAAATCATTCACGCGGCAGGCTATGTTCGGGTGTCACATTCTTTCTTTTAGAGCGCGATTAAAGGATATAGTCCAAGACAAATCCATAATAAAAGGTGTTAACTAAATTGGTGATAAAGAACACTAATATCCTAAAATACCTAATTATTGTCATCAGATTGTAATAGCGTGCAACTCAAAATTCGTTCTTTAGACTTGAACTTTGTCTTTTTAGAAGAGAAAAATACTACGGTATTAAAACTTAAACGCTAAATCGTGTTATTACAGTTGGCCCCCGGTAATCCGGCACCTGTCTAATCCGGCACCCCATGTAATCCGGCATGCCTATCACTGTCGAATGTAGGTAGGTACACAAACATAATTGTGGCAAATCTTTACGAATATAGGTAAGGCTTGATTGAATAGGTTGCAACTTGTTGCAATTCTGATTGCTCAGCTTAGTTTGAATTTGACTACATAATATATGATGGCGGATCGGCCTCACATAGGTACGTTCATAGTTTATTTATTTATTTAAACTTTGTTGCACACAAAATATGTACAAATGGCGGACTTAATGCCATTAGGCATTCTCTACCAGTCAACCGGAGAGTTAGAAACTGATAGCGTATTGGAGGTGCATTGAAAAGGTTAATAGAAAATGCTATAGACTACATAAACATACATACTTACATCATGTATAATAAAATAATAAACATATATGAACTAATAAACATATATAAACTAATAAACATATATAAAATAATAAATATATATAAAATAATAAACTACTTAAATATCGATACACTAAACCAATATTAGTATTACTAGACATAAAAGTGAAATTAAGTGGAAAGGTTCGGAGTATTTAAAAGGAGATCGCGAACCAGTCGTTTGAAATTAAATTTATTGGGAGCTTTTTGAATATGGGGTGGTAATGCATTCCAGAGTCGTATAGCCTGAAGTGAAAAAGAGTTTGAAACAAAACCAGTACGGTGAGAAGGAATGGCAAGAGTTTCTTTGCTGTCTGAACGGAGATTACGGTTATGAGAGTCTCTCAGATATTGAAAATTACATTTCAAGTACTGCGGAGTGAATGGATCTTTAAGTAATAGAATAAAGAGTGGTGAGAATTCGCAGGTCTCGACGCTGCCGAATAGGAAGCCATTTTAATTTCTGCCGATATGAAGAGACATGATCATATTTCCGGAGACAGAAGATGAAACGTATACAATTATTGAGAAGTCGATCCAATTTATTAAGAAGTTCCTGAGAAATGTCAGCATAACACGCGTCAGCATAATCAAGGATAGGAAATATGGTTGATTGGACCAGAAGGATTTTACTAGAAATGGGAAGGAAGTTCTTCAGCTGGTAAAATGCTCTTAGTGTACCGATAATTTTGCGACTTAAAGAGTCCACCTGAACCCTCCAGCTCAACGCCCCATCTATATTCAAACCCAAATTCACCACATGAGGTACATATTCGATTAAGGTGTTGTCGTATAAGAGAGGTGGAACAGAGCGTAAGTCAAGACCAGACAACGTGCGTGAGCTACCCACAATAATACCCTGGCACTTACCCGGGTTGACCTTTATACCAAACATTTGCGACCATTTATCTATTTTCTGCAAATCCTCATTTCAGGATTGAATAAAATCTGAAGTTTACTAGTTCAGAGAGAATATTACCATATTGATTTGTAATTTGTCATATTACAAACGACTGATTATAGGGGATCTTTGGCAGTACTCTATAATCCGACAAACTCGATAGTCCGACACTGCCCTGCAAAACGTTTGTCGAATTACCGAGGGTCCACTGTATTATTCATAGCAGTTTTAATTTTTTAAGAAGTGGTGATGTTGTATTTTAAGCAAAACGAATTGCGCCAGGCACCAGTGTGGTGAATTTGTCGATTGATGTAGTACGAATCTGGGTGATAGAAAACCATTAAACACGTCACCAATTTGAGTGGCTAGGTTTCTAAGGATCTTAAGCCTCTTATAATGGCTTCCTAAGAGTCGAGTATTGCGTAAACCTCATTACCTTTGTATATTCAATACTTAAGTTGAAGGCATCTTTCTGTTCAATCTCATGGGAGAATCTAATAACGACTAGTGGCCAGTAGGAGGGATTCAGGTATTGTGGACCGTCATACAAAACCATGAGTACCTTGTACTGAAAAGAAGCCGTAATGAACTCAGCAAGGGCTGGGTTATATAATATAGATTATATAACGTTTAGGGAAAACTTTTCTGGTAACACTAAGACGTTAATTGACGTTAAGTGATACGTTATCACTGTGCCCCAAGATTTGTAATACATTTTTAAACCAGAGGAAATCAATTATACTTATGGGATATGCAGGATTCATTCTGCCATTGCGCTTTGAGCATTGTTAGGCAGAGGTATATACATAACTAAATTTTGATATACCTTCCTTCCCACCAAGTCCATCATAGGCACGCTATAACAGTCACCACATTAGGAACTACAATATCTAAGCCAATGACAGTACAGCAGTAGCCAACATTACAGACAATTGAGGTGTTGTATATTAGGTATTCTGTGTCACAGCTATACGTGCTAAAAAGTTGTACAGGACGATCTTTTTGCAGTAGAAAGCGGCGACGTCCCCGAATTCACGGCTAATTTAAACAGAAACTCGTTTTATCAGGAACAACGGTTCAAGTAAGTTGTTTTGCTCATAACAATTACTTATTTCATTCTTGAACACTTTTTGACTTACGTCTTTTTATAGTAAGAGGCTAAGTTATTATCGTTTGTCCTCATAGTGGGGCAAGGTATCCCCATGGTAAAAAATTCCCGTACGGGAGAATTTGAAAACTCCAATGTTCTGCGCGGATTGGAGATGTCTAGGACCAATGGTTTAAACTGTCTTCCGAAGTATGAAGTTCGTGTTATTAAACTATCAGGCACCAATCCCATAATCGGCCTTTGCGAAAGTTGCTTGAAATCCCAAAACATGAATCAACAGCGCTTACTGGTAGTAGATGCGTCAATATTTAATATTTACATATTTACATTCCTTTATGTTACCAGAAGTTGTTACGATAGTAGTGAATATTCATTATGGATCTTATCGGACACACCAACTGAAAACGGAAAGACCTTTTGCTAATTGAAGGGGAAATTGATTTATTTACATAAAAATAGGTGTTATCTGTCTGGTTTCTTGTGAAATTAAAATTTATAACAAAATATCAAAAGTATGCAAACTTATAAGCATATTGCCATTACCTCAGCTGAAAGACGTCTGCTGGAAGGAAGTGTCTTTCAAAATAGGATGGTTTTGCCACAATTTCCACATTTGGATGGGGATTGGAGATCGCAATTAAAATCTATGATTATAACGCTGCTGTCTGTTTTGTTTTTTTTTACGACATTAGTCCTCTTTTACGACACCTTTACGTGTTGGTATTATTCTACTCTAAGATACCATGAAGCCACATGAATAATCGTCATCATTATTATATTGGCAAAAATATAAAAAAAAAACTGTATATAAATTACGGATTGATCCTTCATTCCTTTTTTTTCTAATGTTATTAGGTTTTTAGTCACTTTTATGTTCCTAACAAAATTATTACTAGAAAATATTCATGCTATGTAACTTTTAACTGTTAGATATTTATATCTAAATTATTTATTACTAGCAAAAGTAATAATTCCATAAAAATACTAGCAAATCGGCGCAGTCGCAGATAAAATAGTTATAAACTGGTTTTGAATAATCTTAGAGACCGTGATAGTTCAAAACAATATATCTATTGAAAACAAGTATTTTCAACCACCCTGAACCAGCTCTTACGAAAGTTGTTTATCCTCCTTGATCATATGCTGCACGCTAACGACTTCTTAAACGCACAATGTGTGGAATACATTAATGTTTAATTATATATTACTAGCTTTTACCCGCAGCTTCGCCCAAAATTTTTTTCAATAAAAAGTATCCTATGTTACTTCTAATACCTCCAAGAATATATGTACGAAGTTTCATGACGATCGGTTTAGTAGTTTTTGCGTGAAAGCATAACAAACAAACTTACATTCACATTTATAATATTAGTAGGATACCAGGATTCGAACCCTAGCTTCTAGAGCGGAAAAAAGGATCGCTACCGTTGCACGAAACTAGTTGTATTAGTAAAAGATTTTCTATACAAAGACACTCAGTTTCTTGACCTTTTTATCGAGATAACGCGACGATGTGAGATAAGTTTAAGTTTTTACCGGCTGCCGCCTTCATTGACGTAACTCAGGAGGTATTGTGTTTCATAATGCAATGGAATGTATATTTGAAAGAAGAAAGAAAAGCCATTTATACTTAACCTATTTTATTATGTCTATATAACCACAATACATATTGAGTAGAAGAAGTAAGTAAATTCGATAAAGTGAGAGTTCATTCCATGGCTTTAATGTTTATATAAACTTTAGTTAAATAAATGTCTTTTAATTTCCTCATAGTTATAGTACAAAATCAGAAATGAGGAGATCCGTAGGAGAACAAAAACCGCCGACATAGCTCAAAGAATTGCAAAGCTGAAATGGCAATGGGCAGGACACATAGCTAGGAGAACTAATGGCCGTTGGGGCGGAAAGGTTCTCGAATGGCGACCGCGTGCCGGACGACGCTCAGTGGGTAGGCCCGCTACGAGGTGGACCGACGATCTGGTTAAGGTCGCGGGAAAACGCTGGATGCGGGCAGCACAGGACCGATCGTTGTGGAGATCCTTGGGATCCTTGAGGCCTATGTCCAGCAGTAGGCGTCGTACGGCTGATATGATGATGATATGATGATAGTACAAAATACTATATACGGTACATGATACCTTTTAAATAAAAAAATACTAGAGAAAAACGATTAACGGCAGGTATCGCCTGAGTGAGCCCAGTCGATTTTCTCTAGTATATTTCTTTCCGCGACTTCGTCCGCGTCAATTTCTGTTATTAAGATTTTTCATTGATGCTTCGCTCCTATTGGTCGTAGCGTGATGTTATGCCTAAAGCCTTCCTCGATAAATGGACTATCCAACACAAAAATAATTTTTCAATTCGAACCAGTAGTTCCTGAGATTAGCGCGTTCAAACAAACAAACTCTTCAGTTTTGTAATATAAATGTATGAGTTATGTAAAAAATATAAATAATAAATAGACTATATATGCTTCAGTTTTAAAAAATGTTTAAAAAAGAAAATTTAATAATATATTTTTTTATTTGCAACTCAATGGAAATGATGTAAAACATTTATTTACTCTCAAGAATGCAAAGTTAAGGTCACACGGTAGACATTACAAAATCTGCATATGTTTTGTCCGTTATATGAAATATTTATGAAAGAAACTCTATAATTTAAATAACAAAACATCGTTACTCAGTATGAGTCGGAAACAGACATCTTTCCAATGATTATATACAACTTTATGATCAACTTATCTCGATAGATGTCGCCCTGTACAAATTGATTTTTTAACCTGCTAAGGTTTATTGTACAATTTTCCAAGGTTTATGCGACAGCAAAATTATTCATGTTAGTACTAATATTCGTTTAGCAATCAAATTTAGGAAATACCGTTACCATTATTTTTCTAACATTTGTCAAACTCTTTACTTATAACATAATTCATAATTTCTATATGTTTTATAAAATATAGAAACTAAATGAATTGCTACCTTTCATAAGTATTTAAATTTGACCGAGAATTAATCAGCAGTTTTTTTATACTTAATTTTAGTAAGAATTTAAATTAATTTATTATATAACCAAAAATTGAGATCTGAGGTTAAAGATTTAACATGTTTTCGTTGGACAGGTGAGTTGTTAATTGCTGATTATCATGTTTCTTTGCATTTATCCTCTTTTTAGATTAGCCGATGTCGTCTTTTTCCTTTACTAAAAGCCTGGTAAAAGGTATTTTGAATAGGGAATATGCATGTAACTTTAATATTGACAAAATGTTTTTATTTGTAATCTTTATTGCTATATAAACATACCTACATAATTTTAATATTTTTGAAATATTTATTAAAAGAATAGTGAAATTTAATCATCAAAAAGTGCCTATTTTGAAATTCCCCCTCAAATTTCCAAAACGCAACGCTATTGGTGGAACAAAAAGTGACGTCAAAATACACTCGACTGTCAATGTCAACGAGTTGTTCTGAAGATTTGATTCACTGTTTGTATTGTTTCGCGGTTGTTTCATATCAAATTATAAGTTTTCTGTGTAAAGTAATAAATTCTTGTCACTTAAAAAAATAAAAAAAAATACATGCATGTTCCCTATTGTATAAAAAGTAAATATGTCCATAAAATCACCAGGTTAACAAACAAACGTTATGGTTTTGGAATCATACCCAAAATCCCTTAGCGTAACAGTACTTTTATTATACCACGAATTTAACAAATTATTCCAATGTCAAGTACATTGGACCGTAACTACCTAACTCGATATCGTTGCGGTATACTTTTTCCGTCTGCGGTTTCAATGATTATGCTATTCTTGCAAAGGTCGTAAAAGGATGGGTAATGAAAATTTTATTTTTAAGCATCTTAGATGTCGGTAGAAACATCTTTAGTGCCAGCCGCAACAGTCACAAATCCACATTGAACTCGAGTAGTGGGTTATGAACTAATCTCCCTAAGGAGTTTCCATCCATGTGAAAGAGCAATAAAAGTTTGATGGTGGTTATTAAGAATGAACGATTATTATCGAACTGTAATTTTACAAAGGTTATCGACCTTCTTAAGATCTCACTCCATAGAGTTCATTTTTGTTGAAATCACCCACATTACACAGTGTTTTATGGAACCAAAAAAAATTGACACCTTCAGGTTTTTACATAAAAAGATTATTTATACCCTAAAAAAGGCATGACTTTAATTCCCAGAAGTCTAACTCAAATACTTTTTGAGAAAAAAAATGATGAACTTATCGTGACCTTTGAAATGACATGAACCTATGAAATCTAAAATGTTTTTTTTTAAAGTGAATATTAAGAATATATTTTTTTAATAAATATGTGTCAAATTTAAAAAACTTTACTACTTTATGTTTTTTTACTGAAAATAGTGATCTGGGAATTGAACTCTTGCCTTTTTAGGGTATAAATAATTGATTTATGCAAATACCTTAAGGTGTAAATTTTTTGGTTCCATAAAACAATGTGCGTTAGTGTAAGGTGACATCTTGTAATATTTATTTATTTTTTTCGTTATTTAAAATGTTTAAATAAGGTTCGAGTCCTGTCTTTAGTTTTTTTGTGATCATTCATTTAGATATAAAAATATAGCTCTTAAACGCTCAAATAACAAAAAATATAATAATTATATCACTAAAAAAACACTTCTATAGTAAAAGAGTCGAAACGTCAGAATCAAATATAAAGAAAAACAAAATTTAACGCGTCATTAATTCGGTAAAGATTTATTTAAATGTGTGATAGGCTCCGAAGTGTATTAAGCAATAAGCAAAGCTCTTTCTTTTTTATCGATTACTGGATACTTGTAAAAGTATTACATTCAATGTTGTAGGTAGGTAGTAGTATCCAGAACTTGAAAAGATGGTGCTGGCGACAACTTAAGAATAACTGGGAAAATTCGTCCGGTCTGATAAGGTCTTAACTTAAAGGAATTAACATCAATAGATGTTGAAATTGAAAATTGTAGAACTTGAAATAACATTTTTGGTCATCCATCAGATGATTGGCCATTGCGGCAATCGTATACCTAACCACCGAGTTCTTCATTAATATTGTTGTATAATATTTATTTATTAACTTTTCATTTAAACATATTCATGATTGTGCACATAAATAAAGACTGGCACATCCCTATAAGAGAATAGATCATACGACCATATAAGTAATGTCTCAAAAGAAACTATTGCGTAACCAACAAGATCTCAATCTTTACTTACCATTCCTGGAAGATTTCATTCATGACGGTGTATGGTGAATGGGGTTAGGTTCGAGTCCTGTACACGGGAACAAAAACGACTGTTGTGCCAATTCGTCCGGGTAACCGGTTCATTATCCCGGTAGAATAAGGATGTGGTAGTATTTCGATGAATTAATAGTCGATAAGTACAGCTTTAAACCGTTTTATTTTCTCAATCAAATTATAAATACCTTTCAGAAGATTGTTTACAAATAACACTGGTTGTTGTTATACACAAAACAAAGTCATATACAATAAGCGACAAGCTTCTAAAATTAAAAAAAAAACACTGAAATTTGAGCATAATTGCATTACATAGTACAACAATAAAACTACAGTGATTTAATTAGCGCTAATTTTATTAATCATATTTAAATTAATTAAATAAAAGAAGCAGGGTAAAATGCAACAATTTAGACAGTTTAAACAGCTTTGCAGCTAAAATTGTATAAACTTTTTATTCAAATAATCAATTCTGTCTTAAAGTTCTGACTCACTTTATATAAATATAGATTGATCCTCCAAAACACAAGTAAAATTGCTAAACAGTAAACCAACCAAAAACGCTTTAAAGCAATGAGTGCAATTATATCGATAACATCTAGATAGACGCAATTGCCGATAACGGTAACAACACTATTGCAGAATGCGGTGCAGTGAGACCCTGTGTGAATGAACACTGAGACCGCTGTATATTCCATCGCTTTCTCACGTATACATTTTGAGATTGTAGAAAAGAGACGGATGAAGTCACGTACAGATTATAAAGCTGTTCGTGCTTTCCGAGATTAAAAACACACTGTTTTCGGTGTTTTATTGTTTCGTATCAAAGGATTGTTTGTTATGGCTGTGTGGAGGTATTTCTTTGCTTCAATACGGGCTCTGGTCTACTTATTAATAGTTGGATGGAAGTGTTTATGATTTCTTATTGTTTGTGCATATGAACGGTATTGGAATGGTAAGTAATTAAATACAGAAATATAAATTAAAAAACCTAAGTTTCAAGTAAAAGTCATACAAATTCATCTAAATTTTGTGTATTATCCACAAGATATTGTTTATTATTAAGGAACTTGTATGAAGTTAGATATAATTTTGGATAACTGGACTTTTCGTTGACAGGAAGATACCAGTCATAAATTTACAATAATTTTACAGCTTAAGTTTACAAAAATATAATGTTTCATACATAACAAAAGTGCACAAATGCGTCTATTATTACTTTTAATTGATTTCTTTACAGCCCTTCTTTTAAAACCGTATTAATACTTTTAAGAATCTTATTTGATTCCGGCCCTATAAACTATTGGTGACTTGAAAACTGAGAAATGTAAACATATATTTGTAAACAACATTACAATCTCTACTATCTAGAAACTAAAAAAAAAATGATGACGTGACTTAACAATTTTATATATTTTGGAGGGAAAAAATCCCGCCAACGTACGCTTGACATTCCGAGCCGTCAATATTTTTTTTTAATTTTATATTCATGTCTCAGCACACATGCTAAACGTCAATCGCATACAGACTATAAAAAATATATACACGGCAGACGTAGTCTAGGCATGGACACGTTCCAAGAAAAGCAGTTAGTACAACTAGGCATAATTGGAATGCCCACGCGACTCACTAAGTGTTTGCAATTTATTTATTCGTTTTATTTTCATGTGGAATACTAAAATGGAACACACCTACCTAGATTTAAAGCGTTTAAAATACTATTTAACATGATCTTGCGTAATATAGAGTTGGCGATTTTTTTTAAAACATACACATGTTTGCTTGATGAGGTTAAGCAACTTTCGCTAGGGCTCGTTATCCGATGAGGCACAAGAAAATATCACGAGGTTTTCCTTGTTTTGGCAGGCAATGACAACGTGGTTTATGTTCAGGCTCATTCTCCCTACAGTATTGCAGTCCGAGGGAAAGACCTGTATCTCTCTAACAAAAAATTTTGTAAAAGAAAGTTTTATAATCTCAGCCGGAAGTCGTTCACTGCTGATGGAGACTTCTCTCAACAATGAGAGGGTTTTTCTGTAATCTCCACGATTAGCAGACCGATTGGAGATTGCCAAAAAATACAATTATTCAGAAAATGCTGCTACACTTTTTTTGTTTTTTTTTAAGGTATATTATGATTATCCTCAGAATCATTAGTCGTCATTTATGACTTATATTGTTTCTTAATTATCATATGGATAACATTTCAACTGTAAACAGATGTAAACAAGCAATTCAACTTTGCAGGTCTTTTGACTGTCCGATTTTAATTCCGCAATTGAAACCAAGAAAATTGCCAAAAGGCGATACAATGTACTAGTTGTAGTCTCAAAATTACCGAATGCCGATGTTTAAGAATTTATTATTTCTTTTACTTTAACCTGGATAAAATACTTAAAATATCTAGGTTTATTAGGATTGTATTATCCAACAACACACCGAACTGTTTAAAACTGTACTTTCACAGTGTTTTTTTTAAACAGGCCGTAGATCATTGCTTTAGAACTAAACGGACAGAGTTCGAATTTGCCAATGTACTTGTAGAGGAATGTTAAAAAAGTATATGACATATAAGTACTCTAATATAAAGAGGGTAATATCAAATGTTTTTTTGTTTGGTGATGGATTGATGTTATCTTAGGTCTTAGGCCATTACGAGACGTTAGCAACCATTTCAGTTCTCAGACCCAGTGAATCTGACCATATGTCGCACATTTGGCAGTATTAAACGGTCGAGTATTGGCTGTTAAGTACCATGTACCATGTTTAATAGTATTATAAAAGTTAATACTCCACTTAGTTATTATCATTAATAGCGTATGTTTTTTTTTTTTTTTTTTTTATATAATGGCACTAAATAGCGTATGTTACATATGTCATTGTATATAATTTTTTTTTTGTTTTCTTCTTTTATGGTTTGCACAATTTGTGCATTTAGCCAGTGTCAAGTAAGTATAATCTTTCTTCTATGTTCTTGAGTAATTTCCTACGTTTCAGTAAAGAAGTGGGGTTTTACTGAAACCTCCTCGTGGCCTTCTTGAGACTACGCGAAAAGACACCTTCCAACCGGTTTTGTTTCACTTGCCAACACTCATGCATATTTAAAAACACTCAGTGGTTAATAACCCACCATTATTACACACTAATATTAACCACAACACAAAATTTAACAAGAAAACCAAAACCATTAAATTGACGCTTCGCGCTCCCGCCAAAAAGTCATTTTAATATTTGCCATTTTGTAAGATATTTAAAAATGGAATTGGTAATAGACTATATTTCTACTGTTTCACAACAGTATCATTCACATGTAAGCTTAATCAGAGCATCTTATAAATTATCAAGATTCTAAGATGTGTATGTTTATTGGAATGTGGAAATGCCATTTAGATAAATCTTCAAATAACAGATATCGTTATGGTTAATTTAATCTTTAGAAATCTCTGTTTACACTCATGCCATGGTTACTGCCTTTGGCTATGACAGAAAACAAACATGTTTGGTAGTTAATTTTCTTTTCATACCTTATGTCTTCACCGTAATGGTTAAGTGTGAGTCCAACAATTTATTAAAAATGTTTTTTGTGTATCTTCAGTCATGAATACCAATCGCACATTTTTTGTTATTCTGCCATTCTTATGATGATGTTTTTATTAGACTTACTAAATTGTAATAACCATTTTTCAGACAAATATTTTTATGCTAACCAATTAAGGTTAGCATAAAAATATTTATGCTAACCTTAATTGGTTAGAAAATGTTATATTAACAAGACAGCGTTAATATAACATTTTCATATGTTATGAAAATGTTATATTAACGCTGTCTTGTTCTATAAAAAAAAAACAAGTATGCAAATCACACGTGGTAGGAAAGAAACCTTCACAAATAAAACGTACACGTATACAAAATACCACGGTTGTTGTGATCCCCTCTCTCAAGCTTTGTACTACGCATGCACACACAAACACGTATTAACACACGTACATAATGCTTCCTATTTCATTTTCGTCTACGTTAAATCTTATGAATTTATGTCCGTCTCTTTTACTGTCGCTTTTTCGCTTCATCGGCTTTTAAATCACAACGATGCTAGAAAGTTTTCCCTACAAAAAATGCTCCAATTTCCTAGAGGTGACTTTATAACGCCACCATATTTCTGTTGCCAAAATGTTTTTGCATTTTAAAAGGCTCTTTGGAGAGGGGAGAGAGCGAAGCTTCTATGTATCAGCTTCAATGACGTATGAATATGTGACGCCATAATTCTATGAGTTCTTAGCCGATTATCGTATTTTTTGTAATGAATCAAACCAAGAGGTTTAGGATTAGATAGTGACGAATTTTGGAATTCGCAAAAATAAAAAGTTTTGACCAAAAAACATTGGCTCTATGGGATTTCCCATTGAAACAAAAAGCACTCCGCTCTCATATATGGTGCTAGCGAAGCTTTATGGTTAGCGAATGCATAGACCTAGTAAGCATGATCTCGTGTTTGAAGAGTTTTTGGAGTTGTCAAATTATCACTAATATGACTCATTGGTAACATAATTTTTCTTTCCGTCAATCAGTATTACTAATCCTTAATTATATATAATTAATTACAATCATTATTACTGTAATTTAGTTTATAATTTACAACAAATGTAATTATATTTTCATTGCCTTACTAAATGGTTTATTAAAAGAGATTGTGTCAAGAAATTTTCCTTCCCGCAAATGAAACCACAAGTGGAGCTAGACTAGCACTTAAGAGCCGGTTTGAGACTCCGGAGATGCAACGAGGCAGTTGAACTCTATGGCTTTATCGCCCTAATAATTCTCGCCCAGTTTGTTTTTTCTTTTACAGTTTCGTATTATATTTAATCTGTATAGATTGCCGCGCCAAATTATATAAGTTTCAAATTCCAACGTATATTGGAAGATTAAATAATTTAATTGTAAATATGCAAGCCATTTTTAAATGAATTATCATTGTTAGGGACAATAGCTCTTTTAAAAATAACTAAATATTAGTTTTGTGACATAGTTTAGTTAGTTAGATTTATTGGCAATATCCGCACTAGCCTGATGATTGGGCTATTTCCCGTGCGTTGGGTTCTGCTACTCCAGCCAACCCAATTCATCCCAGAATGCTAGCAGCCTTTTCATGCTACTGTAGGATTCCAGGAGACATGCTGGAGATTCGAGATTGGGACATACTGTTCATTTATCAAGTGAGGTTTAAAACTGACGTTCAATGGATGAGAAAAATTCAGATAAGTTTAGACAATGGAGATCATATCAGAAGTTTCATTTTTTATCTTTTTTTTCATAACATGTCCTATAAAAGTCTGTACCCAGATATGATTACGTGTGCTAGGCCTTAGTAAATTTTATAATTAATAATGTGACAAATAGGACAACAAAAGAATTGATAGTTGATGGTTAAGTTGTTTTCCAGCTAAAATCTACAACCAGAGACAATAGTTTTTAAAATGACCACTAAGAAATATTCCATGGTTTTAATGCACCCGGCGTCTCAAGTAAATTCATTGCGTGTGGCTCTTCTAACATAAATATTTATTGCGAAGTGAGCTCCTGTGGGTTCGCCCACGTTCAACAATCATTGACCTCAAATAAAACAGAAAATACAACAAAACTTAAAGTAATGTAAGCTTCATGACAGGCTTTTGTCTTTAAAGTAAAAAGGTATATAAAAACAAAGAGCGATTTTTAAAAAGTAGCAAAAAAAAGTCTTCAGATTCATATTATACACCAATTGTAATTTAAACCAATGTTTTTGTGACCAATGGTTCATGTACAACGGTTATGCACTAATATTATAAAAAATACGTCGCCATGCTGTTTCTTAACCTATGATATTTTACAGCTTTCTGTATCCGCAAAATCTTAGATTTATTCACTGGCGACAAGTTATCTTTTCATTCACATAAAGTAACTATTGCCTGAGTTAGTACTAACATAATTATAATTCTATCAAGTCATTCCGATGCTATCTTTGTCAGACATGTATTTCACACGGTAGCTTTAAAGTTTCATTTGAATTATTACTGTAGACAATAGATACGTTTACAAAGTCTTATTGAACACGTACACGCTAAACCGAACTCGTTGTAACTAGCATTATGCAAAACAGAAGACCATAGACAACAAACTCTGGCGGTCGCAACTCGCTTCGTGAACGCACCACAGCGGGTCAACGTCCTCAATATGGCGCTGAAATAGAACTCAAGAATGCCCGCCATTTTAATTTTAACCTCGAAATCTGTTTCTTAAGTGTACATAAACATTAATTTCCATTTTCTCGCTAACGAATACCGCTACTTGTTTGGCGAATAGTAAAAGTTACATTCATTTTATTCTTACCTAACAAAATTTTATATAAAATGTTATAAAGAGTGTGTGTGGTGTCTTACAGAGTAGAATAGCACCAACCCATTATACTCAAAGGTGTCGTAAAAAGCGACTAATGATACTGGAGGTAACCAATGTACACCTGCCATAGACCAAAAAATGGGCAGCAGTATTCGTTGGGTTTGAATTACGGTCTTTTTCTGCACTCTCCCGTCAAACGTGGAGAATATGGCAACACCTTCCTATATTTTTGGCCAGGCCAGCAACGAGCTTGCTGAGATGTTCTAAAAAGATGTCACCGAAGCTTGCAATACCAGAGGTATCTTAATTATGTCAAGCAGGATTTTTAGACGGAAACGTGAAGAGCTTAGTATTATTTCTGTTTAACTTAAAAAAAAATACGATATAATTATTAGCATACGTTTTGTGTTCTGTCAAGAGTTTTAATTTTAATTCGTCGTCATGTATATGATTGTAAATCATTCATAATTAAGCTTTCATCGTCACCAATATACGAAAGGTAATAAAAAGAGGTTGTTAATGGCTTCCCCTATAGAGAGAGATTTAACTATAAAAAACTCTTTAGAAAAACATTTGTCATCGACAAAAATATCATTTGCCGGTGGCCCTTTTCTTAAAAAAAGGCAATTTCAGACTTACGTATATTAACATAATTCTATCGTGTTTTCATGTCTTCGTTAAAGCCAATTTATGGCTTAGAATTAATTGGTATTAATATTATAAATAACTAGCTGACCCGGTTACGCGTTACTATGGTAAAGTTAAAAAAGCGGGGAAAAAGAGCGGACAGACAAACACACAAACAACAAATTAGTGTTCTTAATATATAAACTAGCTGACCCGGTAACACGGTGCTATGGTAACGCGTATACAATGGAAAAAGAGCGTGAAAAAGAGCGGACAGATAAACACACAACAAATTTGTGTTCTTAGATTATAGATTAATATCTATATAATGATATATAATGATAATACATATATATAATAACGCCTTTTTCTCGCAAGGGTAGGAAAATATCACTGATTCCGACTTTTCACGATCCTAATATGCATCTCTCGGTTCTTCAACTTTTATCAGATCTTTCATGCAAGCTTATTTATATCATTATAAATAAATAAATATCCAATCAATCCACTGGTTTTTTTATTAAACTCTGGTTCTAACCCAATTTCTTTTTGATATTAATTGGAGAGTCCAACAGTCTAATGAAAGTTTATTCCGTTTCTTGTGATCAATAAATAATAATCAATCTTGAATTGAAAAGCTGTCTTATTCGATTGAGATGATTAAAAATTTCATCCCTTCTCTTATTGAGGTCAAAAACCTCATTCAATTGGTGTGGTAATGAAGGAATTTTAAGATGTCAGTGCATGCGGGTTTTTATTGTCCGTTCATACTGGGTCCATTAATACTGGCCCGAAATGTGATAGTAGTTTTGATCTGATAGTTGTGATTCTAGGAAGAAATGGATATAATCTATAATCTATGATCACAGTGGTTTGTGTGTTTGTCTCTGTTTTCCCCGCTCTTTTACCATTGTATCAATAACGTTACCATAGCAACGCGTTAACCGCAAGTAGTTCGTCTACCGGACGCTAGATGGCGCTAACGGAAAAATATTTAATTAATAGTCTTTTATAGTCAATTTATATACACTAACCGTTGAAACGTTTAAAAACTTTAAAATAAACACTGAAAAAACCATAACAGTGAATTTAAATAACATTCAGTAGTCAACAGCCGCCCATAGAGACTCGTAAATACACTACATAGCTCTCTGTTGATGTCGCTCCTATTTTTATAACATTGAAAATATCCCATGGTGTTTTATTTGCGACGGAAAAAGTATTTTAATATTTTAAACAAGGAGATAACTCATGATGCGGGACCAATGTGGATCGGTGGGTGTTCTCTGCAATCGGGACGGCTTAACGTGCTTCACAACATGTAGCAACTCAAGGCAATAGATTGTTGAATCAATCGCTTAAAACTTAAGGAAAGTTAGTGCCCATAGAACTGAAATATATATTTAGCTTACGACTTGTTCTGTTATTTGAATGTATCTTATCCCACTTTATGTGTGCAATAAAGTGTATATTAATATTATTATTGTTAATACGGCTTCGTACGGGTGGACAAAATTCTTTACTTTTTTTCTATTAAGTATTAAATATGTTTCCGTTAGCGTCATCTAGCGTCCGGTAGACAAACTACTTGCTTGGTTAACGCGTTGCTGTGGTAACGTTATTCATACCATGGAAAAAGAGCGGGAAAAAGAGCGGACAGACAAACACAAACAACTGTGATCTAAGATTATAGATTTGTGTTAACATATTAGGTAATATAATGAGTGGTTTTTTGTTATATTATATATATATAACGGAGAGGCCTCACGCCGGACATCGGAATGCTCTTTATTATCCATGACGAGTTGCAGTGATCGTCAAAATAAGAGCGCGTATGGTTGAAGGATAGACTCCTTTATTATCTGAAACCACTTGCGGCCTAAAACCGCAAGTGATGCACGAGATTTCGATAGATGAAAAACGTGGTGATCCCCAAGATGGCGTGACAACCTCCTTGCGTGGCGGTCCAACGAAAAGTGACGTCCCGCTCGGTATAAACTACGAAGTAAACGATATAGCTTTATAGCGTGCTAACGTCACTATAAACTGTTTCACGCTTATAGCATGTTAATTAAACGTTTTACACTTATAGCACGCTGACAGTCTGTGCTTCTCAAGAGTCATCTCAGAAACGTTTAGTGTTGCCAACTTGCAACGCCTCCTCAAAGTCACGCCATCTAGGATTTCACCCAGGTACTAACCTGACGTTTTCCATTTGATTAAATCGTATTTTGTAAACAAATCCTTACTGACAAACATTATTTTAAGCTTAACCTCTAGAGTTTAATTTAATCTTAGGTTTAATTTAAATAATCGAATGCTTCGACACGGCCATCCTGCTTGTTCACTCGTCCTCGAGTGACTCATCTGCAAGAGAAAGTCACAAGAGTAGTAACCGTTTCGCTCGGCTTTCCTGACAACATTTCGATTTCAGGGGAAACATGTTAAAATTAAAATTGCAACAGGAGCACAAGACAAACAGATGGACTGATTAATTAAAATAGTGCTCCTCCTCACCATATCATCCACTACTCTACGGCAGTAGCAGGCACACTCCCCCTATCCATCATCGCCATCATAAGGTACACATCTTATGTAAGCATTCTTCGTCACCTTCGGCCAATAACGGAACACTTTTTTTTTAAAACCATACCATCAGAAACAATTCTGACAGCGCACACACCATATCATACCATCAGAAACCATTCTGATAGCGCACACACCATATCATACCATCAGAAATCATTCTGACAGCGCATACACCATATCATACCATCAGAAACCATTCTGACAGCGAACACACCATATCATACCATCAGAAATCATTCTGACAGCGCACACACCATATAAACAGTGTCATAGACACTCTTCGTTATTTCCGAAGCATGACGGAACACAACAAAACTCTGTTTGTCTTATGCTTACAGAAAATAAATTTAACACTATCTACTTAACTTGAAGCAGAGCCCTGGTCTTCGTCTATAGTCTCAACGTCAGGAGGAACGTAACCTTCCGGCATCCATATAGACAGCTACGTAAGTATTTGCAAGGTCACCAAGAGCCTTTATTACAGCACGCTGAAAAACAGCAGGAGCATTGCGCAGACCGAATGGCATGGTTACGTATTCGAAATGACCCTCCGAAGTAATGAACGCAGTCTTCTTAACGGAATATGGATGAACTGGTACCTGAAGAGACAGAGATAGTGCCGGACAGTAAAATGTTCTTTCACTTCAAAAGCAACGACCCTGATCAGCGATTATACGTATGGGAGCACCTAATAATGCCCTACTGTTCTTTATTACTTTGACAACTAACTTATTAAACAAAACTAAGAACATTTAACTAAAAAAAATTGTCAAAAGCATCATCATTTAGGTATACAGAAGTAGCTAGGCTATGTACCATGATCGTTCACAGCAACACTTCATTAATGCCATTTCTAAATTTAGTTAATTGGACACTCGAGTACCTCTATTTGCCACGAACTTCACAGAAATATAAATTGCTGTACTTGTACCACTCTGTACATCCACAACACCGTGTGTATCACCCATTGACTACACACTACGGTCCACCGGGACCACGACCTTTACCTAAGTCAAATGCACACCGCGTAATGACTCTAGGTACGGTCGACACCTTTACGGCTCAAGAACCCGCTCGAGTTCCCACACAAAAAGTAATTATCATTGATCAACATGTAACTCAACTTCAACTTCGACTGGTACATAACCCTTTGGCATCCTTCTCAACCGATCATATGGGTATTTGTAAGGTTAGAATTTACAGCTTTCAAAGTTTAACTATTACCATACGTAACGATACGGACGTATCGATAATATTTAGATCGAGGGTAGGTTCATAAAAAAATAAAAGAATTCACACTAATTCAACCAAAAATGTTTCGGCCGATCTTAATATAATTTTGCAAATAAAGGTCTTGTAAAACTTAAAAAAAATCTCAAATGGTTAATCGCTTCACAACATTATACCTGTTCTGCGCTGAATACTTGTGTTTGGCTTATACCGGTCATGACAGTAACATTATTAAAACGTTTACCAGTCAACTTTGAACAACACAATCCTTAATATACGAGCATTCAGCACCAACATCGTACGAAAAACAATATCGCTCACCGGAGTGTTGTAGGGTCCCAGCAGGTGCGTTCACAACGCACACGTCGACACGCTTCTCTCTCGATGAGTTGGTTCCAGTCCCCTTCTTGTTTCGCTCAGGGCAGCTCGACGCATAGTGGCCCTGACCCCGGCAGTGGAAGCAGGTGATGGAAGCAGGCTTCCCACTCTGGACAGGATGAGGCTTCTGGTGATGGCGATCCTCTTGCGTCTTCATGTCTCTCTTTGTACGGCAAAATGCGGATTTGTGTCCAGGTTTCCCACGGTTAAAGTTGCGCCTTCTTGACGCTGATCACTCACACACATATTCGCGGTTGTAATCCAGGCACGAGCGTCAACGTCTTTTTTTCCGGGATCAAAATCGAGTAGACGAAAATTGTTACTCGTCGTAGGCGTTTGCATTGCTTGCACCAAAGCCAAAAAGTTACGGTTTTGCTGTTCCATCAGTAACCGCCATTTTTCGTCGATCGTGTTATTTTCCGTAGCACTTGTCCCGTTATTAGACTGTCCAGTGTTTAATTCACTATTCACATTATGTGGCGCGTTGTGGTTGCATCCCACTTCTGATAACGGAGAGGCCTCACGCCGGACATCGGAATGCTCTTTATTATCCATGACGAGTTGCAGTGATCGTCAAAATAAGAGCGCGTATGGTTGAAGGATAGACTCCTTTATTATCTGAAACCACTTGCGGCCTAAAACCGCAAGTGATGCACGAGATTTCGATAGATGAAAAACGTGGTGATCCCCAAGATGGCGTGACAACCTCCTTGCGTGGCGGTCCAACGAAAAGTGACGTCCCGCTCGGTATAAACTACGAAGTAAACGATATAGCTTTATAGCGTGCTAACGTCACTATAAACTGTTTCACGCTTATAGCATGTTAATTAAACGTTTTACACTTATAGCACGCTGACAGTCTGTGCTTCTCAAGAGTCATCTCAGAAACGTTTAGTGTTGCCAACTTGCAACGCCTCCTCAAAGTCACGCCATCTAGGATTTCACCCAGGTACTAACCTGACGTTTTCCATTTGATTAAATCGTATTTTGTAAACAAATCCTTACTGACAAACATTATTTTAAGCTTAACCTCTAGAGTTTAATTTAATCTTAGGTTTAATTTAAATAATCGAATGCTTCGACATATATATATATATATATTCCAACCCGCCTTTCAAGCATGGAGGTTCTGTAAAATCCCCTATTTACAGGTTCCACCCAGCAGTGAAGGTCCTTTGACTGAGATAATCACTAGTTTAGTTTCTACAATGTCTTTACGAATTGTATTTTTGAAATGAACAAATTTGTGAACTGATGGTACCCAAAAAACTACGTAATGTGTATTTTTATATATGGCTTTGAAGTACTTCGTTTTATAACGCTTTAAAAAACTATAAATCTGTCTACACGTTAATTATAGTTGGCTAAACAAAAGATAATATGGCTAAATTAATAGCTGCGATGACTATCATTGTTAGTTCAAAGGAAGTATTATGAAATCTATTTACGATTGCGTCAGTAAGTGTCAGAAATTTATCATCAATATATCATCATTTTCACCCTTTTTAAGACCGCTCGGTGGAACGGTAGCGATCATGCCTTTCGCGTCTACAGTCCTGGGTTCGAGTCCCTGATGGGGCAGATGTTTGTATGATGAATATGAGCATTTATACCTGAGTCATGGGTATTTATTTATGGGCATTATATTACTTAGTTATGTATCATATATGTATATCTATCCATTACCCTAGAGTCCGTAATACGAGCCTTACAGTGCTCGTAGGCTATATTTTTATTATTATATTATTTGTGTCCCCACTGCTGGAATACAACACGCAAAATGAAAAGACACATTTCAAATAAAGGATGTCACAAAAAAGTGGAAATCGGAAGTTTAGAGGCAGAGAATCACTAAAGCTACCCAAATCATTCCCGTATATGTTTCTTAATTTTATATTGTTCTTGACTTATGTATTTTTTATATTCTTTTACAAACCTTTTAGTTGTAACATACAACAGTTTTTTGTTGCGTATTCAACTTAACCATCATTGTTTCTGTTTACGCAAGGTATTTTATTCATCTAACTTAGAAAAACCTTATTTAGCTAGCTAACTAACCTCTTCTACCTTGGACTTCCGCTTTACCATATTTTTGGGATAACCTGTATGTATATTTGCTTTGTTTGCATAATCACTCAATCTCCTGCTACTTAACGGTTCAACCGATTCGATCGAATTTTGGCATGAACATACATGATTATAATCTGACGGACATAGGCTATGTAAAAAAAATATAGACTTTACCATGGAGGAATAATCACCAAAAGAAAAATTCAAAAGCTGAGCACAGCCAAACCGTTGAAACTACATTGATGAAATTTGGGGCCAAAACACACATCGAGGTCATTACTAATGTGCAAAAAAAAATTTTTGAAATCGGACATAACATGGAGGAATAATCACCGAAAGAAAAATTCAAAAGTTGATCACAGCCAAACCGCTGAGACTATATTGATGAAATTTAGGTGAGGTTAGGTAAGATAGTGCTTCGCTCAGTATTTGCAAACAGCAGCAGCATTGCAGACCTAGTATATGTATCTAAGTCATTAAAGAGATGGACTGGGCTACCGAAAATAAAAGCAAAAGTATCCAAAATTAAAACCCGTCTACGGGAATTAACAAAAAATTTGAAACTTAAAACTTGACTATGGCAAAAATAAATCGTAAAGTAGACAAACAAGTTAGGCGATCATAGAACAATTGAAATATAATCGTGTTGCGGTATAGTGAAAACGTAGGTGGCGGTCTGTTTTGTGATATCAATAGTTTTTTCCAAGAACAACATTTATTTCAAAACCACCTACCTACACGGCCATAGTAGGCTTCAGTTGTTTATTTTTTGAAGTTATACTTCTTTAGGCGCGTTATGAAAAAAATGATGAGAGTGAAATTTTAAGATGCGCACGCATCACTGTAACATAAAGTTATCTGAAGTTGGCTGCAAAAGCGACATAGAATAAACCAGCAGGATGAAGTTGGCCGCTAATTATGAATGTGTGTGTGTGTGTGTGTGATTTTAAATTATATATGGTAGTTAACAATAATTTACATAAATTATAATATTAGTTGTCTTTCTTTAGTAACGATAAAGAAGTATAACTTCTTACGTGCGTGCATAAGTACACACAACTTTTTTTTTCCGTAAGCCAGCTTTTTTCTTTTTGTTTTCTTTTTTAGGTTGACTCAATGCAAATCGCGCATTCTTCCTGACTCTAATAGAATCATAACCTGCATAAAGCTAAATCCTTAAACTACATAATAATTTTGCATAATTCAATTATTTTGATATTATGCAAACAAAATATACATATACAGTTTTCTCATAACTTGAACCCAGGAAAGCAAAAGCGAAAGTTACTGTTGCACCAAACGGTGCATTCTGTCATTAACATTGACATCCTAGTTCAAACTTTTCCAGTAACTCTCTTTGTTTTCTATATTATAATTGTAATTAAATTAAAAACACTTAATATCCGGTTCTAATAAAAATACCACAATAGCTTACACCGAAATGTAACTAGAATGCAATGTAGGTTAATGGCAGCGCATTGTGTTTACGGGCTGTTACGTTTTGATTAGAATTAGTTTGTTCAACCTTTTAACACCTTGAGTGTAAAATAGTTACAAAGTTATAGATTTCAACAGAACAGTTAACGGCAGGTTAGGTGCCCAAAGTACTTTCCGAATTAATACAATAGACATCATTTCATTTTTGAAAAAAAAAATCTCTTTTTCATTTCGTTATCATTTTTATATTCATTCGTCTATTGTCAGTTTTATCTTTGCCTCTATCAAAAAAGGTTGGTCAGATTTGTCATTTTTATGTCAAAGTGGCATTTATCTGACGGAGACAAAGGAGATAAGTGATTTAGCCTCAAGATTTTCAAATTAAAAAAGTTTTTATTAAAAAACGATAAAAATGTAAGTCACTTAACTTTTCCTATCAAGTCTTTTTTTAGTCGTTTGCTAAGGTACTTTTACTGTATCACGTCATGATCTCTAGTAAATAGATAGTAGTCAATTTGATTTCGGAACACGACTGCAAAAAGACGCGAAAAAAACAGTTAAATGACAGTGCAGTGAATGATTCGATTCGAAAATAAACTTTGAGGCAATCAACTTGAACAACATCGTTTTTAATTGATTGATTTCAGTGAAAAGTTATCTTTTTGTTATTCGATTACTAGATTTTTATGTCAAAAGAAATTATATAATAGAAAAAAAAATATCATGTGTCAGGCGGGCAACCCCATATCACTTGCTCTCTGGGCGAGTGCTCTTAAAAATAAGCTACTGAGACCCTTATAGACCCGTCGAATTTACCAAGTATTTCTTGTACCAACGCCAGCGACGTAATTTTGTTCTTTTAAAGAAATAAACAGAAATAAATGCTGAATATTTCTCATCTATTTCTACAAAATTATTACAGAAAATATCTGTGTTAAAGTTCTAAATTTACACACTAATGTTTGCTTCCGTGAGTGTCTGAATGTATAAAACCTTTAGAACAAAGAGACATCCAATTTTCTGATCACAGGATAAGGAGCTTGTGTTAAAGAAATTGAGAAACCACATCTGGTATCAAACAAGTTTGATGGACGATCCATAAGACACAGTATCAGTAGTTCGTATTTTTGAAAAAATAAGATTCACTTTTGACTGATTTCTAGAACAGTACTGCATACTTACGTATGACAACCGTAAATTTGATACTAGTCTTATACCGTTATAATTACGGTGGCTTTTGCAATGTAACTGCTAGTACGGACGTATTGCTTTCTGTACTAAGGCAATTAAAGTTAATGTACTGTAAAAAGCGTGAACTAGTATTTTTCACGGTTGTCTCGAACTATAAAGAGGCCGTTTCGAAATGTGTGAAATGGGAGTGGACTCCTTTATTTGCGTTAAAAGAGATCATATACGGGAGTAGTCACGCGATAAATACTTATCTACCTAAAAATATCTACTAGTATATAAGTTGTTATTATTAGAGCAATTCACTGCTTAAAGAATAACTTAAAATATCCTTTAACAAACTAAAAAAAGGTTTTGTTACTAGATTTTTGTCAAAATAGGTTAAATGATGTCTACCTTTGATATTTATAGAGCGAAGCTCTCTTTTAGGCAACTCACAAATTTCGCTTGTCTCCCTCCTGCTACTTAACGGTTCAACCGATTCGAACGAATTTTGACATGAACATACATGATTATAACCTGACGGACATAGGCTATGTAAAAAAATATCGACTTTACCATGGAGGAATAATCACCGAAAGAAAAATTCAAAAGCTGATCACAGCCAAACCGCTGATACTATATTGATGAAATTTGGCGCCAAAACTCACATCGTGGTCGTAACTAATGTGCAAAAAAAGTTTTGAAATCGGACATACCATGGAGGAATAATCACCGAAAGAAAAAATCAAAAGCTGATCACAGCCTAACCGCTGAGACTACAATCATGAAATTTAGGTGAGGTTAGGTAACGTAGTGCTTCGCTCAGTATTTGCAAACAGAAGCAGCATTGCAGACCTAGTATACGAGTGAGTAACAATATAAAATAAATGTACCTATGTGGAAAAACCACATTACATTCAAAACTAAGTCGAGCGTTTTTAATGTGCGTTCAATCCTCACGAGACTTCAAATAAAAATACCTCCATACGCCCACAAATTAAAGATATAATCTATAAGATAACACTAGATGCGTTAAGTTACAACAGCCTTCTGTATTTTTTTTTCCATTTAACGATATACTGTATGTCAACCAAAGAGCCAATTACATGAAAGCCGAATTCTTTTTCTTTTTCAAAATAAGAAGTTGTTCTAAAATGAAAACGACGGTTGTCTATGGTGCGCCTTAAGTAACAAACTATTTGAGATTCGAATTCATTAATGGAACTAACACAATGCCAACCGCGCCTTATTTTGAATTAGGAAAGTCAGTTTTACACTGGTCACTTTTGTATTTATGTTTTCTACTAATTCAGACAACTTAACTATTTATATTGTTCATAATGCTTAATGGTATGATGAGACAGAAAATTAAATGTTCGAGAGCGAGTTGGATTTTTTATATTTTTTTTTACTTATAATAATATTTTCTTTTATGTTGCAATAACAATTTAAATAAAAAACACATCAGTATCAATAGTTAATGATTCATATAACTAATAATAAACAAAAATAAAAACTTTGCGACCAGTGCCCCTCCGACCTAATACCATAAGGTAGCCCAACAAGCGGCAACAATTTACCGAATTCCCGCGCCCATATTGTTTTAGTTACAGGGTTATTAACCCAACACCCGTAGGGCTGTGCCGATTCCTAATCAACATAGTCTATAAATAGTCTGTTATCGATTTTAAAGCTGTAAGCAGTCTATTATATTTCAGATATTTATAATATCTGTTGTAATATTTACATTTTTTATTATGTATTAAGTTTTTTGTTTTGAACTTTTTTTAAGCTCATGTTATGCCTTTAACCCATTTACTGGGGTTGAGCTAACAAACAAGAAAGTTTCTATTGTGTCTAGCTAGTAGTGAATGTATAAAAATGTTTATTAGTTATGGTACGTTTTTATTTGGCGGGAGCGCAAAGCGTCACTTTAATGATTTTGGTTTTCTTGTTAAATTTGGTGTTGTGGTTGATATTAGTGCGTAATAATGGTGGATTATTAACCACTAAGTGTTAGTGAACATACAAGAGTGTTGGCAAGTGTGACAAAGCAGCGGAAGTTGTCTTTTCCTGCTCTCTCAAGAAGGCCACTAGGATGTTTCAGTAAAACCCCACATCTTTACTGAAACCTAGGAAATTACTCAAGAACTGGCAATTATACGTACTTGACACTGGCTAAATGCACAAATCGTGCAAGCCACAAATAAAGATTAATAATAATAATAGTTATGGTACAAAGAGCGCACACTGAAAAGAGTCTTTATTTATTTTATATTTAAAAGTAAAAACAACAATTTTTAGTTAAAAATAAACTAATATGAAATTATAAAGATAATATGAAATTTTTATAAAGCTAAAGTGGAACCAGTTTAATTTTAAGATACTTAGATAATATAATTGCGATCCTAAATCTAGGCAACTTTTGTACGGATTTTGATAGAATAGAATAAGATAGAATTGCCATGTAAACTCCTTCTAATTGAATATGTCGTAATTTTAAAGTTACAAAAAATTAAGTAAATACAAAAAGAATAAAATTACGCGCGCATTTATTTTGACGGCGAAATAAAAATTACAAATGGCAATAGACAAAGTTTCTATTTTCACTCATTAAGTAAATATAAAAGTTTTAAATATCTATAGTCAACTTAGAAAAACAATCTCGCAATCATTCAACAACCTGGTGACAGATAAACCGTCACACTTTAACAAAACGTCAAACATATTGCTATTTTATTACGATACTTTCATTTGAAGTTATATTTAGGTACAACACTAACAAAAGGGCGAACTCACAACAGATTACTTATAATTTTACAAAATATACATAGCTCTTATCATCAACGGAATTAAGTTCAAAATGAGTCGATTTTAATTAAGGCAGTTTTAAACTAAAGTTTGTAAAGAAAAACAGGCGGGAAACAGAATCACGCTGTCAATCGTTGGAAGCCGTGTATTTTAGGGAATCAATTAAATTAATTGATTTCACAGATGCACGACTCGATTCTGAGAAATGTCGAGTCATCTAGTTACCGCACTACTGCAAGCGTGGCGGTTGGGGAGAAACTTTTTCAATGGTTGGTGTTAATTTAATTATTTCAATTTAGAAATCTGGTTTTCATTTTTTTTCTGAATTGTTTTTGTTCTATATATTTTATTTGTATAATGCAGATTAGTGAGCTCAAAAGAAGGTTGAAATAAGTTTCTATATAAATTGTTGGTAGTTATTGTATCCCGAAGTACAAAATGGATAAAATCGAACTCCCTAGTATCAAAATACCTGTTACTTGCATTTTCATTACAATGACCAACGTAATCGTCAATTACCTAACTCAACGACATTTTTTCGTAACAACCAAATCTCTTATCTTTTGGCTGAATTCCAATCTTTATCTCTTTGCATGCTAGAAATGAAAAAAAAAATAATTCTAAAATTAAATATTTACAAACGCTACAAAGGAGTCAACGAACTCATTTTATCTCAATGCAAACTTATATCATAGACTATCACAATGTTCTTTGTATATTTTTTTAAATTATCCGTAGACTTTGTTTTTTGTTATTTTAGTAAGAGCATAGAGTAAATATTAGCCGGGTAGTGTACAGTAGAGTAGAATAGTACCAACCCTTCACAATTAAGGATATCTAAAAGGCGACTAATTATACTAGGCGATGCAGTCGCTAAGCATAAAGCTTCGCTAGCACCACATATTGGAGCGGAGCGTAATACTAAAACAAAATAAAAATGTATAATGTTAAGTTAATTATAAAATTCTTCAAGAAAACTTTCCAATAGGCGCGCTTTTTTTCAATGGAAAATCCCATAGAGCCAATGTTTTTTGTTCATAGCTTTTTTATTTTTGTGAATTTCAAAATTCGTGCTAAATTTGTTGATTCGATGCCACACAAAATTATTAAAATCGGTTAAGAACTCTGGAAGTTATGGCGTAACAGACATTTCGTCATTGAAGCTAATCCATGGGAGCTACGCTCCAACAAAAATAGAGGTAATCATTATACAAAATGCCTTTTCAAATTAAGATATTTTACTGCGATTTCCAAAATACTAGTCAAGCGTGGAGGTTATGGCAAAACACCTCATTTTTTAAGAAAGATTGACGTCTTTCTAGCAATGGAAATCTTTTGGCTTACATAATGATGAAGATAGAGAAAATAAATATACAAAATTCGTCTATTTTCAGAGGAAATGTGAAACGTAACTTGAATAGTTTTTTGAATGATTTTGTTAGAGTTTTTGCTTTGCCGGATATTAAAGTAGTATAACAACTTAAAGACAATGTTTCCAGAATGAGACAAATTGTCTTCTAATTCGCTTAAAAAGTTCGTGGTGATTTGTTCCCGTATCTTTACGAACCTAGAAACTCAGGGGTATTATTAAATTTTTGATTGATCATCAATTGATGATAATTTAGCTGTAACAATGTTCTAACGAGACGAGGATATTGGGTTGTACTCCTCTGTTTTATTTTCTCACAAATAAAATTTTCTTTATTTAATTAGCTTCGTAACTTTTTTCAACAGTATCTCTGGATTGACTTTTTGGCGGGAGTGGGAAGTGTCACGTTGGTGGTTTTGTTTCTCTTGTTGAAAGGAGATTGTTCTAGACCGCCCTACAACCAACAAACATTTGACGTGTACATTAATTTTAATTATATTTTAATATACTTTTTAAAAATAATAAATTCAAGCGGACACTGTTTAATTCTTAATAGGTTTTTAAAAGTGACCTCATTGATTTTATTACCAACCAAACCCGCCATCTTTCATGGAATTGTCAATGTAAATGTCAAAAAAGATTTGATAGTGTCGCTCTCGCTCATATTACATAAATATCGATATCGACGACGATGTCCATAATATTAATATCTAGTGATAAATTAAAAATGGATAGAGGGGCTTATGGCTAAGAAATAACAGCCGCACGGGTCGATCGATCAGGTTAAGCTACGCTTGCCGCGGTTGGTTCGTGGATGGGTGACCATCTTTACATACCAAGACCCCTCCGTGCCTCGGAAAGCACGTTAAGCCGTTGGTCCCGGCTGTCATTCGTGGATCTTTGACAGTCGTTACGGCTCGTCAGAAGCCAGAAAATCTGACAACCAGTCTTACCAAACGGTATCGTATTACCCAGTAACTGGGTTGTGGAGGTCAGATAGGCAGTCGCTCCATGTAAAATACTGGTATTCAGCTGCATCCGGTTAGACTGGAAGCCGACCCCAACGTAGTTGGGAAAAGGCTAGGCAGATGAAATTAATAATGGATGTTCGATATTTATCACTTCCAAAACATTGAAAATGTGCAACATAAAAGTTTTTTAAAATTCCATGAACATTTTAATGGAACTTATGATGAATATGACCTAGCACGATTATGATGAAAATATAATGAACAAAACAAACTCACAAAATGTACTTACTAGTCGAATGAGGGATTTTCTGACAAGTGAGAAAATATTAGTTCAAAAGAGGCGTTGGTAAAAAATACATCACTGTCTCTGGTTTTTGACAACAAAATATAAGCTTTCATAGTAACGGATCTTATTTTTGTTATCAGTAGCCAGTAAAACAAAGACGTATTTTTTACCCACGCCATCTATTTGTCAGAAAATCTCTTATTGAACGATTGAAATGTCATTTACGACGCAACTCTAGTGAATTGTTCTCATAACGATTCCACGACTTCAATAGCCATATTTTTACTTTTTAAGTACTTACTTAAACTCTGTTTTTAAATGTCGCAAACTAAAACGTTTCACATTGTTCGTTGGGAACAAAATATTTTATTTTACTGTCATTTTGGTCTACTAAATTGTTTTAATTTAGTGGTCATTGATAATCGATATACAATGATCGATCTTCGAGAGAGCATCTCTACGTCACTACGTCAGTCGGTTCGTCTCACGCGCTGGCTGTGGTTGTGTTATGTTGTTGTGACTACCTACCTACCTATTTGGAGATTTCTTTTGGCGTTTTTGATTTTGTTTCTGTTTAACGGACTACGATTTGGATTGCTTTCAACGTGACCTGGCTTCGAATAACTGATTCTGTGATCTGCTTAAACGACACCTTGGCATTTTGACAACGGCTAACGGACTTCGCATACGAAATGGAAAGTGGATTTTGTATCAGCTGTGGCTCTGCTGGTGGTTCTATGTTGTTGGAAGATGAACAGATTCGTCGATATATTCAGGAAAGGGCTCCATCACTTTCGGTAAATAACTGTTAACGTGTACTTAACATAACGACATTTTGTAGAAGACATAACGTGTAATATTTTTCTAAATAATTGTTACTTATTTATTTTTGTTTATGCTTTTAGTGCAATCATACATATATACCAACATTTTAAGTATACGTTCTTTCAGATTCAAGCAAGTGATATTATATGCACAATATGCTGGATTTCGGCACAACAAAGCATACAAACAACATCAGAATACATTGGTAGAAATTGTGCACTATGCCATAGAACACTGGGACCTCGAACTCGTTCTCATCAAGTTATTGCTCTGAGAACTGACACACAGCACCATATTAATATCAAGAATATTATCACAGAAAGATTAATGCCACTGGAGGTATTTTATTGTCTAATTCTGATAAGCTACTTAGAAATATCTTATTGATATACCAGCTCAAAATGTACTTTTTATTTTAGATACGTGCTTCTCACCATATTTGCCATCCTTGCTGGCAGAGAGCAGATCGTGCTGCCAGGCATTATTCAGAACCGTCGTCATCTACACATACTCCAACAAGAAGCAATCCCTTGCGATGTGCCAATTGTGGGATCAATTTAATAAGATTGAGAAGGCACATACTAAATGACGATGCCATTCTTCTGCAAATACAGCAACATGTTGCACCGCAAGTGGTCAGTTTTTTTCCTATTTTAATGTCAAATATGCATGCTAATAAACATATCATGCTGTTAGTCCCTGTCAGTTTAAGTAGTACATACTTAGTCAACGCATCTTAGGACCATACATAATAATAAATTCACTGAGTAATTTATACTATCATTCCTATTAATTATGGATATGTGGAAACTGAATATTGTTACTACATTTCAAAAAATTAAACATATTTTGCTTTACAGGTGACTGCAACTGATTACATTTGTGATTCCTGTCATAATTTACTTCATAGTTCAATGGGAGCCTCGCAAGATGCACATGACTCTGAAAACATTGGTCATCAGCACATTTGTTTAACATGTGGAGTGTCACTAACTCAAAGTCGAAGACACTATATAAATGCAGAGATTAATCATCATATTGTTGATATTGTACGCAGTTGGATACAACCTCGTGAGGTTAGTATATTTTCATTAAATCATTACACAAACATTTTTTAATTACGGTGTAACCACACACCTCAGAGCAGCCAGGCAAGAATCCGTTCTGTATCAACCAGTAACATTGACAGATGATGTTACTGATTATCGCATGCAGTTAATTAAATATTTTTATATTAAAGTGTTTACCCTGTCATCTGAATTCCTAAGCTATAATTTTTATGTACGTTGGTATAATTATGTTGTCACTTTCATGTTATTTTCATTATAGATAATAATATATGAAAATTCTTTCTCACATCCTTATATTTAGACGTTTTATTTTTAGATGAATCTAGTAATCATTAACATATTTTTCTTTTTAGATTGAAGCATCAGATATACTTTGCCATAGGTGCTATCAAAGAGCAGATACAGCAGCAGTCAATGCTATTTTACCACCTGTAAACAATGTGATTCCACCGGAAGATGAAGCAGTAACCTTGCCCAATTTCTCAAGAGCATCAGATACACATAATCGATGCATATTTATTGGATGTCACATCACTTCACAAAAATTAGTGCCATTTGTGTTAAGAGTGAGACTTTTTAGAGACCACAATTACTACATACCACCAGAGTGTCGCATATGCGAACAGCATCTGGCACGGCAGCCCTGGTCAGAGTTACTAGGAGTGGAAAACGTCAACCATCGATTTAAGGCTTCACATATTGAAGATTTTGTCGAGTTACTAAAGAATGAAAAGTGTGTAATAGATTTTGAAAATATTGATTCAATGGACGACAATTTGGTGTGGTACTGGATTGGACGTACCAAACAACAATTTATGGAATTGCTCACAGAACTGCCAGATTTTAACCAGCGGGCTACATCTCTTGGTGCATATTTGATGAAAATTCGGACTGGCGATTCTGATGAGAGAATCTCTACTTTATTAGACATACCTCGAAGCACCCTTTCAAAACTTGTAACAAAAGCAAGAGAAGTAATGACTGAACATTTTGTGCCAATGCATTTGGGGCTACCGCACATATCCAGAGTCGATGTTGCAGCAAGAAACTTGTATATACCGGAATCTCTGTTTGGCAACCCTGGAAGTGACTTAGAAAATAGAAAAGCTATTGTAATAATGGATGGAACTTATATATACGTTCAAAAGAGCAGTAATTATGCCTATCAAAAAAAGACATATTCACTTCATAAATATAGGAATCTTGTTAAGCCATTCATTGTAGTATGCTGCGATGGGTACATAATTGATGTTCTAGGCCCGTATGCTGCCACAAAATCTGATTCCGATATAGTAAAAGATGAATTTGAGAACCCATCAAAACCCATGAGACAATATTTTAGAAATGGTGATGTAATGATACTTGACCGTGGCTTCCGTGATAGTATTTCACTTTTACAATCATTAAATTATTCTGTGCACTATCCTTTATCGTTAGAGTCAGGTGAACATCAGCTGAGCACACAAAGTGCAAATGAATCAAGAAAAGTGACGTTATGTCGCTGGGTGGTGGAGGTGGTCAACGGGCGGTTCAAAAGAGATTTTAAGCTGCTGCGACAGGATTATTTCAACAGAGCATCAAAGAATTTAATGAAAGATTTTAAGGTCGCAGCAGCTTTAATAAATAAGTTTCACCCGGTTCTAACAGATAGGGAAGATGCCAGAGAAATTATTTCTATAATTCAAGAAAGAATGTTTATGTCTAATGTTTTAGCAGATTTTGTGGAAGAAAATAATTTAAATAGGAGAAGGGCTCATTTTGAAAATATTTCTGTAGATAGCGAAAATCTACAAGAATTTCCACAAATTAATTTAAATGATTTAATTCTTATCCCTTTAGGTATATACCAAATTAAACAGGCCCGATCATACTACGGTGAACATGTGCGACAAAACGGTTCCTATATTATTGAAGTGTGTAGGGAGGTCGACCAAGACCTGATTACTAACTTAGAGTCAGTCACTTCCAGTAGCAATATATTGCTTGTACGTGGCAGAATACAAAGCCGACATATAAGCAGTAAGACATATTTTGTTTATATTTTGCTAGACAGGAGTCAAGTTGGAAGACAATCCATAATGCAATATTGTTGCAACTGCATTGTTGGGCGCAGGACCATAGGATGCTGCGCTCATATCATGACCATTATATGGTACTTAAGTTATGCCCGGTATGAAGGCAACATCGCTCCACCTGCACAATTCTTAGACAATATTTTAATAGAAAATAATGAAAATGAATAAAACTGAAATAATAAGAAATAAGTGTTTTAATTCTGTTCTTAACTATGAGAATGTCATACTTAATATGTATATGGCTACTTACAAAACCTGATGTTGGTCTGGTCGGAGTATGCGACTAACGACAGGATTCATATCAACTGCATAATTAAAGTGCTTCAAATCATATTCTAAAATCTGTTAGGTACCAATCTATACATAAAATGAAAAGGGATTTATACAGATATTCAAATGTTTACTTTTTCTCAACTGATGGTTTGCATAGAGTGGGAAATAGGTATGTAAGAACCTATACCTAAACAATGCTTCTTGTATGGCTGACTTGGTTTATTGAAGTAAGTATAATTAATCACCCTAGCTTATTATGTAAACTTCAACCAACAAAAATAATAACTGTACCTAAAAAGCGTAATAAAACTGTAGTTACGGTAATATTTTACTGTATTTGAAGTTTATTGCTTTGTAGAAACCAGAAATAACGATTTTAGAAGGAATTGCTTAAGTTTTCTTTTACTAAAAATAACCTCAAAATCTCTTCCTTTTTTTAAAATAAATCTGTTCTCTAAAGTGTCCGTCAAGAAACTTTGTTCTTATGGATTACTAAGGGTAATTTACAAATAGAAAATGATTTTTTCTATGCTGTTGGCTCCAGGGCGAACAATGTATGGGCGTAGAACAATCTCCTTTATGTTGTGGTGGATATTAGTGCGTAATAATGGTGGATTATTAACCACTAAGTGTTTATGAACATACAAGAGTGTTGGCAAGTGTAACAAAGCAACGCAAGTTGTCTTTTCCTGCTCTCTCAAGAAGTCCACGGGGAGGTTTCAGTAAAATCCCACACATTTACTGAAACGTAGCAAAAAATATATAAATATATAAATGACAATTGTACTTACTTGATATTGGCTAAATGCACAAATCGTACAAGCCATAAATAAAGACAAATAAATAATATCTCTGGATTTTGATATTCCATATAACTTATTATACTTTGTCCAATGTAGGATGATACTTTTGACAGTTGTCACTTTCTTATTGCTACGTACTAAGGTTGCGTTTGTTTCCTTATGTTTGGCTTGACATTGCAATAGCAACTTTATACCCTCTATATAGGTGTCAACTGTCAAAAGTATCATCCTAAATTGGATAAAGTATAAATATCCGACTTCGCAAAAAAATCACCCATATAAGTCGATTGTGCAAATCTGTGATTCGCTTATTAATTTTAATCATACTGCACACTCATTTGTACGATTACATTAACAATTACCTTTGAACAATTTTCTTACACCTGCAAGAACCATCAGAAGAAACTGTCCGGAATATCTGGAACTACCTTCCGCTACAATTATTTAAAATGTGTAGGTCTCATTAAATGGTTATTAAACCAACTAACGAAGACCCCTCGCTACTATAGAAATTTACTTTCCAGTGGCTCAAGATAATTTTGTTTTCGTCGACTAGTGTAATTTGAGACTCCGTTAAAGCGTCTATTAAAGATGGTAGTTCTCGATAAAATCTTTATCGACCATTTTCAAAAGATCTGCATCTTTTATATATTTCTTAGATGACTGTAGATGATTTTAATTTGGTTTTTAAATATGATAATTGGATGCGAGATTGGAATAGTAATGAAATATTCATTCATTGAGTAACTAGTTGAAAATTAATATGCAACTTGTGGTGTTGGGTAATGTTTGTATGATGAATTTGTTATGCCTACACATCGCTATGCAAAAGGATTAAACCATGCATAACTTATAGTTAAACGACTGTTTTATGGGACTATTTTTGGTTGGATTGTGTATAACTCAATCCTCAGTTTTGAAGTTCTCTTGTCAATGTGATGAGACTCTTTCAATTTACCTGAAACAAAAAAAAAGTAAAATTAGAGATTTGTACCGTAGACAGCATATCGAACTTAGATGTTTGGACCCAGCTTGTGCCATAAATAAAATAAATAATAATAACAGTAAAAGGGATCTTTTAATTTTTTGACTGTATGCAGCTTGATGTGTTACATAAATAGGTAGAAATCTACAATCTAAGATCACAGCGGTTTGTGTGTTTTTCTGTCCGCTCTTTTTCCCTCTCTTTTTCCATTGTATCAATAACGTTACCATAGCAACGCATTAACCGCAAGTAGTTCGTCTACCGGACGCTAGATGGCGCTAACGGAAAAATATTTAATAATAGAAAAAATTTAAAGAATTTTGTCCACCCGTGCGGAGCCGGGCCGGGCCGCTTGTTAGTAAATTAAAATTGTTTTCAATGTGTCAAAAAATTACACAGAGAAGAAAAAACATATCCAATTCGCACATAAGTTGTTGCAGAATAATATCCTCTGTTTCAGTGAGCTCATCTTTGAATACTTTGACCCATTGACAGTCAAAAGAAACGCTGACCGCGCGTTGAAACTCAATTATATACATACCTATTCATATTAAAAAAAACTGGCAATACCCTTATGTTTTGCAGTATGTGTTTTTAAGTCTTATATGTCTGTGATGATTCATCAAATTAAGTAATCAAATCAATCAACCTCTATGCCGACCACCCGGGACCATTTAGCAGTAGATATCAAAGGTTCGCAGTAGTATCAATAAGTTCCCGGATATCAAAACACAGCATTATTTTATTTTTGATATTTTTATTTCATTTATTTAAATGGCACAATAACAGGCAATAAAACTTAATAAATAAACTAATAACTATATAATGTTGTATACTGCGTTTCGTTATACGGTGAAAAGTGATAAATATAAATGAGTAGAGATTTTTACTCTTGTGTTGCGGGTCCAGGTTAGCTCTCTCTTCTATTCTGTTCTTAACGAGGGAGTTTTGTATTAGGCTACTTGTCGATTCGCTTAGCTTTTTATTAATATATAACGCATACTTTAGCTTTACAAATTTACCAAAATTTTACCAAAATCGGTAAATTTTATCAAGAGTCACGAAATTCGATTAGCACTTAAAGTATTTAATACATTAAAGTAAAGAGGGTCAGAACCCTTTTTACTTAAAGTAATTGAGGGAAATAAATTAACATAATAAATTTATTTATGAAAATGAAAATGAAAAATGAAAATAACTTTATTCAAATGCACTTAAAAATAAGTAGTTTTGAATCGTCCAACATTTTTACCTACCACCCATTCAGGACGTCTTTTAACTGACAAGAAGAATGGGCGCAAGAAACTCGTCAGCTTTAACAGAAGTAACGACATTTACAATATAATACGTCGTCACCATACACAATCCACAAAAAAAAAATCAAAATTATTTTGTTATGACAATACTAATAGTGTTATGATATCATTATTTCGTTGATTACAACAAAGTCAACAAGTATCTGTACTTAAAGTAAGTATCCCTGAACATTGCAATAACATACAGGGAATAAACAACAAATTTAAGATTTATTTTATTGCTATTCATATTGATTTAACATGAAAAAAAGTTTAAAATTATTAGTTCAATGGGGACTTCAATGATGTTGGTATTCACTTTTGCCTTCTGAATGTAAGAAACTCTTATAAAAGAACTCTCCTTTTGTTATAATAATTGTAAATTTATTACTTCCCTACACAATCTCTTGAAAAATAAAAGTAGTTGGTACAAGCAGTAACTTAAAAAAAATACAAAATTGTAGAGACTGGTATTTGAAATAAGCCGCAGCCTCTATCTCAGAAAAAAACAGTATTCTCCCCTTTTAAATGCTGGTACTTATAATTGATGCAATTATGATCTAGACTAAAGTAATATGTAGCGACAATGAGAAGAGAGACACAAACGATGCGCTGTAAGGTAAATTTATGGATAGGTAGGTAACTATGTATCATAATGTCGAGTGTGTGTCTATTTCAAATCAACTAAAATCTATTTAATACATTAACAAGAAGTGTATATTTATACAGTAATACAGCACTGCGACTCCCCAAATCCACAATTTTGCAAATCGCAACGCAAACAATGTACGCCCACAGTTTGCCGAAGCAATGTTGGTTTTTCTCACAGAACTGTGCGTTTACTGAAATTGCTCACCTTTAATGATACTCACGCAATCGCCATGACAACTTTTGTTTGACATATTATGACAACATACGCATTCATTGGAGGAGGTGTAAAACCTTTTGGCATGTTGTAACTCTACATTGTCTGAATTCCAAAGCATCGAGGAGATAAAAATAGTAAATTTTTAGATATCCATCTCACAAAAGTTGATTAAGACCTCTGTAATCCGTGCTAACCACTTCGTTGTCGCTACCAGTATGCGGATTTCGTAACTCTGTTGCCAACAATTCCGTTTGAAATCAATGAAATTATTACTTTTTTATTATGGATGAACGATTTGACAGTTTCAGAGTGCCTTTGTTAGCATCCTGTTAGCAACTGAAACTGTTAAATCGTTCATCCATAATCGCAAACGATAATTGTTAGCAACAGCGTTACGAAATAAGCCTGCAGGCCCAAGACAAGAGACAATCGTTGTCAGTAACTCGGATATAGCGACGTCAAATACGTTCTAACCACTCTACTGGAGGCCATCTCATAACAAGTAAAATTAAATTGAAAATTTAAAAAACCCCCACGCAAAAAAGAAAATTAAACCTATTGTGTATGTAACTGTCACTATGAAATTTAAAAGGTCAAAAACAGTAAATTTCTTTTTGAAGCTGTATAATTATTTGTTGCTCTATAATAGCGTTTTATCACGCATTGTGTTTAATAACGTCCATTATTGCATTGCATAGTTTATAGTCATGTATAAGTGAGAAAGATCAGTTAATTTACGCCCATTATGGATCTAAGACTTACTACAGCTAATAAAAGTCATCTGACAAACGGCAAAACATATTTTGATACAGTTTCGTATGCAAAAACCGTATCTAATTCGGTTTACCTCTATAAAAGCTACACAGATACACACATATCAGTCAAATTTATAACACCTTTTTATTTGCGTTAGGGGTGAAAAGAAAAAAAATACGACGGGTTGCACTCCGGGAGTGCCGGCAGAAGTGAAAACTTGAATATTAACGTTGTGCATTTTTGATATTTTGAAATGGTTAAGGAATAATTTCGCACGAATTGCTTTAATGATCAGTATAAAATGCTATCATTTATCACACCAAGTCGTGTTCGTTGCATTTTATTGTGTCTTGTCTTTTGTGTTGTCAATAAAATCAGTTGAACGTATGCGTTCTCATGACATTACCTGCCATTTTAAAATTTCTAGTTTTATAATTTAGTTTTTAAAAAAATAATAATGTAACTGTCACTATGAAGTTTAAAAATGACACGACTATACGCACATCGCGCAAGCGCCCTACGCCGTCTTACGAATTTTCGATCAGGTCACGTGTCCTGACGCGAGTTTAGAAATTTTTACCCATTCCAAAAAAAGTACACAGCGCCGCTAAAGAAGTTTTCACTTCAAAAATACTTATAAATAGACATCCCCAAAGACCCCCCCAATGAGTGACTATGTAGATTCCATTGGCTTCTAGAATCCCTCATGAGATCAAACATCACAAGTTTATGAATCATCAAGAATATAAATATACTTGGAGTAAACATGACTGTGTTTACTATGACATCGATATTTTTATATATACAATAAATTACGCTAAATCAACCGTAGGTATCAATTTACGCTGTAACATAACTTTTCAAGGTTAAGTTCTACAATTTATTTGTATATCTGGTTAAGCATGGTATTATGATTATGAGATAATGCAGTGAGTTACTATTTTTATTTCGACAAAGATTTTTTTTATTAAAAAAACTACGATTTTGTGTTGTTTAGCTAGTGATAGACCTGGTATAATAATATTAATCAACATCACAATAGAATACAAAGAACAATTCTATATTGTTTAAAGTCTGGGTGTTGTGGTAGCATTGTTATTTCTGAATTCTATAATACAAGTGCTTTAGCTAGTTAACTTGGGTTCAGAACAATGTATATCACATACATACGTTATTCATTTGTTTAAAAATCTTTATTGACCATAAATATAAAATGGTACAAAAGGCGGACTTAATGCTAATTGCATTCTTTCCCAGTCAACTTTAGGGAAAAAGAAACTTAAAAGCGGATACAATGGAGAAATATACTTAAACTTATCAATTTAACATACATATTACATTGTATACAATACATACAATATGAATATAATTATATTACACTACATATATAAACCAAATATATATATACAGAACTAAATACATGAAATAAGTTACAAAAATGTGATGATTCCATTATAGTATTACTATAAACCTTCAGTGAGAAAAGCGTGAACTTTCTTTTTAAACGTAATCCTACTGGGAGTGCTACGAATAGAGTCTATGAGGCCATTCCAGAGACGTAAAGCTTGAAGTGTGAAAGAATTTGACATAAAACCAGAACAATAGAAAGGAATAGACAGAGCAAGAGAATCAGCAGAGCGAAGTTGGCGCTTATGAGAATCACACAAATAATGAAATTTGCTTTGTTTTTTTTTCTACAAAGCAACAGGGCCTCTAGTTGCCATTGTACTGTATGTTGTAAATATGATTAAGTTTCCATAATCCCTATAAATATTAATCCAAGTTGATTAATCAATGTGATGACACACTTCAAGGGCGAAATGTGACAACACTAATGGATTGCATAGTTGTGTCATTGCTGTTACTACTTTTGTGTATTTCGTAACACTGTATTACAAAAGTATTTAAGTATTTTATCAACATACCTAGTGCAACACGGGGAGTTTCCCGTATTGCATTATACTTTGTTAAATATTTTGTATAACTCTTGTTATAACTTTTCGTAACACCATTAAAATATAGATATTAACTAGAAATTCATTTAATTTTTGACAACCTCCTTGTTCGAGTGGGTCGAATGCTGGTTTTCATAGTAACTCCGAGGTCTCGGGTTCGTTTCCCGGCCGGGTCAATGAAATATGGGTATGGTGGTACCGTCATTGTTTCTGCATTCCATGCATTCCATGACACCCGTAAATTACTTTTAAGTGACCAATCACTACATAGTATAAAACAAAGTCGCTTTCTCTGTCCCTATATCCCTATGTATGCTTAAATCTTTAAAACTACGCGACGGATTTTGATGCGGTTTTTTTTAATAGATAGAGTAATTCAAGAGGAATGTGTATATGTATAATACATGCATAATATAGTAGAATATTGCATCCGTGCGAAGCCGGGGTGGGTCGCTAGTGTAAAATAATATAAAAAAAAATTAAAGTTTTCTGTAATGAATTTAAATGACGCAACTACCAAAAAAGAATTGCAATAAATAATACCTGTGCCGAGCGTGTGCCTAAAGCTTTTAAAATGGCAACAGGTTGCTGAGTTGCGCAAGAAGTTAAAAAATATGTACCTAAAATAAATAAAATAAAATACTTACTGTTATTTAAGTTGGCAACCCTACCTGCCTTTATGATTTTAGGAACATTTCCTGCTAGTTTATGTGTTGCGTGTCTTATGGGCGGGTAGCGCACTTTGTTAAAAATACCAGGGTTTATTAAGGAAAAGAGTATCATACATTCAAATAGAACCACTATTACACATAAACTACCTGTTTATTCCTGGTTTTCATATTAAATCCTGACGTTTCGACTCCTTTACAAAAGCCGTGTTCATATTATGACAGAATTCAAGATTGGCAGAGCTTTAATCAATTTAAGATTTATAAAAAAATAATTACCTGATATTCATTTTCATCGACAAAAATGAGACACAGCCGTGATAGCCATAATCTATACTAATATTATAAAGAAGTAAAGTTTGTGTGTTTGTATATTTGTCAAATTATAAGGGGTAATCTCGGGATCTACTGAACCGATTTAAAAAATTCTTTCACCAATAGAAAGGCACATTATTGCTGAGTGGCATAGGCTATATTGAAATATAGAAAAAATTTAAAGAATTTTGTTCACCCGTGCGAAGCCGGGACGGGCCGCTAGTAATAATATAAAGTTAGCACTACAAGGCATGTTATGGATACGAGGGTAACGGATAGACATACATATAATGAAACAAATCTGTGTTATATTCATAGAAATATATATAAATACCCATGACTCAGTTAAAAATGCTCGTATTCCTTACACAAACATCTGCCCCTTCCAGACATGAACACAGGACCTTCAGTCGGTGTAACAGGCAGGATCGGTACTATACCACACAAAGTAATTTAGGTCAAGGATGCAGCGTCCATTATAAATTGGCATTTGTCCTTTTTGAAAATTACGTCACGTTCTATAAATATTTACAATTTAAATTCCACCTGATGATAACTATAATAAAATTATTTGAATAAACATCAATATTATTGCTATGTCTACACCACAACCATAAGTGGCCATGACTAAACTGATTACTTAAGGCTGAATACACACTTGACATTTTTAACGCGAAAGTTTGAACGATAGGTGAGAAAAGAATCACATCTTCATCAAAGGGCATAATAGAAATGAAAGTTCCAGTCATACTAGTATTTCGTTGCCATATTTAATATGAAGTGGGCCATTTTCACTTTATGCTTTCAGAAAAACTTTATACAGAAACTTAGTTAACTTAAATGAAAAAAACAAATAATTGATATCTTATTAATGTAACATATAATACGCAAAACGTAACACTTTAGATTTTTGTTAAGTAATTACGTTTGCAATTTTGTTTTGACTTATTTTAACGAAAAATATTGTTTTTTTAATGATAGCAACTCAAAAAAAGCATGGTGAAACCCTCATCTTGCTTAAGAATATAAATTAACTAATATGGATTAAATCCTATTTGATTTGTTTTGTACCGACTTCAAAATAGAATATTCCCGGTGAAATAACATGTTGGTTTGATCTTTACAATCTTTATGTAAAACTTCATTACTCGAATTTATGATGATATAAAATAATTTCATACAAAAAAACATTACATTCGATTCACAATTGAAGTAGGAAGTCACAGAACAACAATAAATAAAAAATATAAATTATTTTAATTGAAAAATACTAGAATTCAATTTTAAGGCGGGATTTGAAAGCCGAGTCGATTTTTTCTAATATTTTTTATTAAAATAATTTATCTTATAACATAACATTGAAAAAATGCAAAAAATATATAAAATTATAAAAAAAATATTTTGAATACAAAACATTGATTAATTATCCTTTACAACATTTAAGTAACTTAAGTGCCATTTTTGTTAAAATACATCAAACTAAAAATTACACTTAACGCTCATGTTGGAAGTGGAACTTAGCTGGAGTTGTATGCTCTTTACATAAGATAACATAACTCTCAACAGGAGTTTGACTCACTAAATACACTTTAATTCCACAGAACTAAGTTTAATCTGTAGTAACAAGAATATACGAATTATAAATATTACTGCAGCATAAAACATTGGTAGAAAAGTAAAATCCAGTCAATGAACTGACTCCTTAAAACGAGTTCATTCACACAACTATTCGAACACCGCATTTGTTTTGGTATCCACCAATCACTAAGAAAAATAAATTTTAACTTCCATCTGACAACATTCCTTCGTTAAAATCTCAATCTATTTTCCGCAGACATGCCACTCCAATAGACTGTATCAAGACCATTTTGATTCTTTGATTTAAATTGTAATCAATGTCTTGCATTTTTAAGACAAATATATTACCTTATGACCTAGATAAAACTATAGAATTCTACACAGATAACAAACAAACGATAAAATGAAACAAGCAAAAGTATAAAAAAGCCCACATTACGAAAACATACGCTTCTATCGAGTTACAAAGAATATTTTTGCCAGAGCTCTATGGTGTAATAGATTCTCTTTAAACTAGGTTCTATTTGATCTGGCTGGCGGGAGATCTGTTCTATTTTCAAATTAACGCTCCTCGATTTTCGCGGGAAATTGGGTTTTTGGGTTGATACGTTTAGATCGTGAACGCATTTAATCGTAAATATTGGTTGTGTGAATACCAGGTTTCCAATTACGATTAAACTATTGACGTCATTTACATACTTCTATAAGTTTATTTCTACTTATTTTTTTAGTTTGTTAGCGTTTAAAAAGAATATGTCATCTTTTCTTTTTATTTATCTTGTGCAGTAACTACACAGAAAACGTTAAAAATGAAGTTACTCTTTTGTTTTTATTGCACCACTTAGACTAGAGGAGATTAGTTATCAGTTTCACATGCTTCTATTTATTTCTCCGAAACCAGCGACACTCTATACTCGGATGTTTAGCTAAAACTTATTGTTACGACCTACTCCTCTCTTTCCTTAAATTCTACCTAATATTATAATGTAATATATTCACTAGATGTTTACTTTTTCTCCATTCATTTATAGTGTGTAAAATAAGCAACAGCAAAATATTCTTATTAACATTATGAGTACGTAGGTAGTTTTTAAAAATAAGCACCATCATTTTCGAGCATTCCAAATTGTATTTAACCACAACCCTTGCAATTTCACACCCCATCGGGTTTTTTCAAAGCCAGGTGCAAAAACACATAAATTTTGGCTTTAAAATGCTGCTAATTTATTTAGCGATACGCATTTGGTAGCTTTTTTTTATTGTATTTTATACTACACGATTTTTTGTGTACCCCTTTCAAATATTTTAAAGTACAAATAGATAATTATTTTTGATTGAAGATTGTTATCAATAAAAAAACCCGTGTATGTTGTATCAGTTTTCGAAGTTCATACATTTTCATGGATTTGTGTTACGTTAATAGTCAAAGCTCAAATGAGTTAAAAATTGATAGTGTAAAAGGTATTATTCATAAATAGCAATCACTTTTGGATAATGGTTACATCACAGAGTAAATAAATTAAATCGAGTTTGTAACAAAATTATTACAGAAAAGCCTTTTTTTAAGGACCCGGAATATTTTATACTAAATTTATTACTAAATTAAGCGAATTATGTTGCAGATATCTTTAGGATGTTACTAATAGCATATCAATATTTTCTGCCACCAAAACTTTTAAATAACAAGTTAATTAAAAAAGAGATCGGTTTTATCTGTGGATGACTGCGGGTTATATTACATTGAAATTTTTTACAAATATTTTTTTTGTATACTAAATAGGCAGGCGCTTGACCACTATCTCGCCTGATGGTAAGCGACGATATGATTTAGTATGTGACACGCTTGCATAGAAGATACCTATTCACTCGTGACGTGACCCCTAAATTGTATTTGTCAGGAAACACAGATTCAGACAAAGAGTTCAATACCTAAGCGGCCAGTATCACAAAATTGGAACTAAAACGCTTAGTGCGACTCCTTGGTATATCTACCATATTAAAATGGTGGCGCCTATTTGTAAGTCTGGTAGTCTGATGAAAAAATGGGGACGGCGGAACAAGGTTGTGCAATTTTGCTGCACACTCTCCGAAATGTATCCTATAAAAAACGGATAGGCTAGTTACTTTTCGTCTGCCGATAAGTCTCTTGGCCCTCCTCTCAATGGACTTAATTCAGTCGCCATATGAAATAATATTCGATCTGCACAGAGATGCAATATCATACTCAGCAATTACAGGTATTATTAACCCTCACGCCGTGATTAAATTACGAATACAGTATTTTGGTTGAAAGAGGTAGCAGATCCGAGATTCAACCACATTCTAACCACAAATAAGAAAAACGCTCCCTATTCCAACATTCCTTCGCGTTCCACGGCACAGTTCAAAAATATCTCGTGATTCCTGTACCAGTTCCCCGATATCAGTTGTCCTATTCGATCACGTCTTGAACGATTCGAATGACATCAAAGTCTCGTATTTATAGAATGCAACGCCTTCCGGCCGTAGACAAGATAGAATGTTTTGGATTTACGCCAACGCGGACATGGTGCTTGTCTATGGAAATAGATTAGGGTTAATTTTGTAATTGTCTATGATTTTTTTCTCTATAATATGCTTCCTGCCGAATGTTGACTATTTCTTTTTTTATTTATAAAAATTGAAGTTCATTGCCATTGTTATTTATTTGTAGGTAAAAAAGTAGCTTTCTTTCCTGTGGGTAAATAGGGTTGTATCTAAGGGGCTAAAAATATATATAGGGTTGGCACAATCCTTGCGCGCTCGCCGTGGCTAAGGCCATGGTGGCAACGGCCATGGTGGCAACCGAGAGGTTGTGGGAGGCAACCGTCTCCTTCTGCGAAAACGTCATTTCGCAGAAGGAGACCAGAGAGAGAGAGAGAGAGAGAGGATGATGCAAACGCTGCACACATCCGAAGAGGGCGCACTGGCAGGAGACGTCGCCAGTTTGTGGCTCGCATCCTGGTTTAAGGGAGGATCTCCCTTCTTTGAACGAGCCTAGGGCGGACGGGGGTGGAGAGAAGGATGGGCGGTCCTGAGCCGGCATTGGAAGGTCTTAGCCGTTTGGGGGAATAGTTCTCAGATTAACAGTTCACTCGACGACATAGGCCGTCCATCGTCCATCAAAATATATTCAAATTTATCGACCTTTATTTTTTTCTTACATTCACACCAATTAACTTAGGCAGTGTAAGGTTTGTCTTTTGGAAACTAAGGTACCGGATAGACATGCATATATAATACAAAAATAAGTATAACAAGCGTATATAATTTAAAGGTAGCAGACATCGTCTTCAAAACTGTTAATTTGTGGTTCCATTAAGCTCAGTTGGTTAACCTGGCCAAAGGCAGGCCAAACGCGCTAACTACTGCGCCATCGTGTTCCTGGCCTTTATTAGCCGGGATTGGATTAGTCCGGATGTACCTTGCCCTAATTAAGGCACTGAAGGAAACATTGAAACGATACAAGCAAAGGTATTATGGATAAGATGATCAACTGGTAAAACCGTAGTGATGCTGCCTGCTTCACTAACGGTCGTGGTTTTCAATCGTATTAGCGGCATAGGTTTGTGTGATGAACTAAGCATTTACTCCCGAGTCATGGTTGTGAATAATATTAATTTATGTATTTTATACTTTGTTTAGTTACCATAGTACAAGCTCTGCTTATATTGGGAATTAATAATTGTTGTGAGTTTGTTATTATTTATTATACACACCTTGTGTATTGCCTATGAATTGCGCCATAATAAACAAATTTGTTTTATTTACAACAGGTGAATGTAACAAGTGGCCGTCAAGCCGTCTGGGAAAATTCAAAGTTTTATTTTCATTAACCGCGACAACAATCTTTATATTTCCTCTTTCAGCTTCTTTGGCAAAGTGAAGTGAGTTTTTATTGATTATAAAATTATTCCAGAACATAATTTAATTCATTTCTGCAAACATGTGTCTAGTATTTTCAACAAATTCAACACAACACTGGAGATCTGTTTTCATGTCTAAAAAGATTTTATTGTTTTCATACTCAGATAAGAAACATTGTTTATTAAAAATTCAGTTCAATTTTGTCTTCTATCTGTCTTATTTATTTTAACTTCATAGTGTATTGAATTTTATAGAATTCGTGGACAAATATTAGCATTTTCTTTTGTGGCAGTAAATAGTCTCGGTAACGGTCACAGTAATTTCCTTTTGAAAGAGAAAAATGTTCACAACAATTGTATTGCAGCGCATGTGTCCCACTTTCGAGATATATCTAGGACGAGTATTTTGGGAGATGAATGCTAGTTTAAATTTAAAAACTACGTACTCGCTTTATATGTGAATGCTTCAAAAGCTTTACTGAATTATATGAAAATTATTTTATTAATACTCAACAGTAACAAAATAGCGTTCGCTTGATAGGAAGTTAAGTACTGAAGTTTTTGCATAAAATTACCAGGGTTGCATAATATGTATGTTACCGATTCTTTTTAATCCATTTATCGCTTGGGGAAAACTTAAGTCACACTTGACAATGTATTAAGAAAATCTAACCTAAAGATAATGCTTTGAGACACAAACAAAAAACAACGGGTTGCACTCCGGGAGTGCCAGCAGAAGTAAAAACATGAACATTAACGTTGTGCATTTTTGATAATTTGGAATTGTTAGGGAATAATTTCGCACGAGTTTCTTTAATTACCTTCATTCATTTATTGCGCTACGATACAAACATGACAACAAACACACCCGCACACTCGTGCTGGCGCCCTGCGCCGCGGAAACGAAACAGCAGGAGCAGGCATAGATTTTCGCGCGGTAGAAAGAGAAGGGGATATTACTTCCTCTCCTACGCCGCGCCGGCGGTCTACTCTCCCTCCGTCTTATGAATTTTCGATCAGATCACGTGTCCTAAAGTGAGTTTAACATTTTTACCCATCTCAAAAATTGCACAACGACGCTAAAGAAGTTTTCACTTAAACAAGTTGCAGATTCAAACTGCCCGACTTAATTTGTGTTCAACTGGTACATACCATATGTCCATAAAGGCTAAAAATACCTAAAAAGTTTATAAATGAACAAAATAATAAAAAATTTATCAGGAATTTTAATTTTACCAAACAGTTGTTATTATGGTTTATAAGAAATAAAATAATATAAAATAAATATATTAAATATAATTACATAAATTATTTACTATCAAAATATTAAATTGCAAGCTATACTAGACATCCTCTCCTGTTCATATTGCTACTGTACGTAGGGTGTACAGGGTCCATAATGTACTTTTAAATTACATATTTATCACCTTTGTAAACACAATGGGATGCAATTAATTGAACTGAACTGAATTGAATTATGATATTTATCTATAATCTAAGATCACAAATTTGTTGTTTGTCTGTCCAATCTTTTTCCATTGTATATGCGTTACCATAGCAACGCTTTAACAGCAAGTAGTTCGTCTACCGGACGTTAGATGGCGCTAACGGAAAAATATTTAATAATAGAAAAAAATTAAAGAATTTTGTCCACCCGTGCGAAGCCGGCCCGTCCCGGCTTCGCACGGGTGGACAAAATTCTTAATAATAATAATATGGTAGTAATAATAATAATAATATTTCCCCCAATCACACATTAGCCTAGCCCAAAGTAAGCACCTTAAGGCTTGTGTTATGGATACTAGGGTAACGGTTAGACATACTTATACGATACATTGATATGTAATATTCATAGAAATATATATATAAATATCCATGACTAAGGTACAAATGCTCATATTCATCATACAAACATCTGCGCCTTCCGGGATTCGAACCCAGGACTGGACAGCGGCCTGCCTCAAAAGTGGGTGTATTAATATCCCCACGCTTAGCTAATGGGTTTGAAATCTCAACTAAAGGCCATAATTCTCAAAACGCTGACCCTCGTTTTGTGGTCTACGGGAAGCGTGTCATGACTACTTCCACTATAATTAGTAGCCTTTTATACACCCTTTAGTGTTAAGGGTTGATTCTATTATTCTCAGCAGGACAATACACGGTACATACATTATTAAGATTAAATTAACCAAATAAGTTGTTTGATACGGCAAACATGTCTATTTCTTTTGAAATTAGATACTTTACTGGATACCGAAACGCGACTCATACATCTTAAATGCGTGGGGATTTCAAACCAGTAAATGTAAATTTCCAATGCCTTTTTGTTTCTGAAAAGTTCCTAATACAGTTAAATTATGTTGAAAAGTTTCGCCTCGGTTAGGATTTGAACCTACACGTTACGGTGTATAACTTTAAATCATGTATTTATAATTATTGATATTCTATGCTTTCTGGTCCAAACTGGAAACAGATAGCACATTTGAGTAGTTTTGGAGGAGGCCTTCACCCAATAATGGGGTTTCTACAAATTTATATATATTTATAAGATTTATGTATAATGAAATCAAGTTATGTTAGTTTATAATTTAAAAAAAAGTTAAAAAAAATAGTTAAAAAAAAGTTAATTATGTTAAGAGTGTATATATCTATACATATAAATAAAATTGGAGTGTCTGTTTTTAATATTGAAACAACCGTTTTTTACTACATCCATATGAATATATATACGATACACACACCAAAATATCATTTTTTACAATTTTTGTCTCTCTGTCTGTCTGTTTGTTCCGGTTAATCTCTGAAATGGCTGGACCGATTTTGACGGGACTTTTATTGGCAGGTAGCTGATGTAATAAGGAGTAACTTAGGCTATTTTTATTTTAAAAAAATCTTTAAAATTACTGTGCTACAGCAACGCGTGGCTGGGTCAGCTAGTCATTAAATATAAACTTAGTTATAAAAGCAAAAAGAAAAACAATGAGAAAAATTAATTGGTGGGAAATAATAAGGCTTTTTATTTTATTTATTTTTTTATTGATATTATATGCTTTATGGTCTCCGACAGAGTAGAATGACACTGACCTAGAAGTAATGATACTAGAAGTAATCACCATCTTATCCCATACACCAGAAAATGGCCAGCAGCAATTCTCACATTAGGATTTCATTTCATTACCATTTCCAATTCTACCTAGCGTGAAGATTTAGACTAAATCCCTCTATTAAAAAAATAAGAGAGGCCTCAATACTTGACGTTTTCAAGCTAAGATGATGAATTGTATGTATTGGAAAGACCCAAGCAAACCTTGATAAATACGTGTTAAATGCAGCTTACACTTGACTACTTTTATCTAAGAGCACATCCCAGATGTCCCTGGCACGTGCTGTTTCCATATCTGAAACATGACGCCACTTGAGCAGGGCAATCCAGGCCTTTTGATGTATCAAATAAAGACCCTTTGTTCAGTATCGGCCTTTCCTTAACAAGAAAGTTTAAAGAGGAGTTTAATTAAACTATTATGATAAGCTTACGCGAGTTTTAGAGCCAGGTTTAAGAATTAGATCTATTGATTTATTTTTTATGGCTAACATAGAAATATTATTTGTTTTATTTCAAAAGTAGATACTTTTTCAGTAAGGAATACACTAGTATTATATAAAGTTCACTTTCACATAGCATATACATGGTTAAATTTCTGAATCTTATTCATTCATTTATCAGCCTCTGGTCTGAATTGCATGGGCCTTGCAAGCAATATTTTTATTTAGTTACAAACATATTTATTTAATTTAATTGTGTTCGGTTCAGTATGTGATTATAGGAATCATTATCTTTAAAAACAATATTATACTTAAATAAATAGAATAATCTTATCATTATTAATATTTCATTATAATTTTAGCTCATTAGTTATAAAATCAAAGACGAAGGCCTAGAAACTTTTCTGCCACCACATAACACTGATGCAACAGTTATCAGCTGATATTAGTGGTAAGAAAGTTTCTGACATGAAATACCATATATCATAAACACAATCAAGTAAAAAACTGGACACCAACAATTAGCTATCTTTTTAATCAATTAAACATTCTTGTATGTAACAGATTTTCAATATTTCCAACTTAAAATAAATCGCTTATACTATTAACTCATTTATATCATCTATTCCTAAGTTATTAACGATATGATCGTATCGCCATTTAATTTTTATTACAGCCATACACAGCAATAGACAATTACCACAGCCATTTTTTCTAAATACCTTAAGCTGTCAATGTCAATTACATAAAAAAACAAGAAACGATTACTTACAATGTGTCAAATATGGTGATACAACATTTCACGACAACTTTCGCTTGACGGTAAAATAACAGAATCATCTGGAGAATTCACAGCCTTATAAGTGTAAATCCAATTCAAACCAGTGCTATGTTCTAAAAATCTGTGCGGATGTTAGAGCTGACGATTTATCGATACTTGATTTTATCGATAAACTGAATACAAAATTAATCGTATCTAGAGCTCCTTTAGAATGTTATAGATTTGGAAGTGTTTGTTGATTTTATCTTTCCAATTTTATTTAAGTGTCATCGCCAACGTCATAATTTCACCTGAATGGACGGAAGCCTTCCTCGATAAATGAGCCGCTTTTACAATATCCTTATGAATAGTACAATTCTAATGTTCCAGACACCACACGAGCACAGAACCAATAACTTATTAGTACCAATTAATCGACAGTAACAAATTAAATTCAAAGCAAAAAACATCTCTTATCGAATTTTAAAATATTTTAGCCTCGGTGCTCTGATCAAAAAAGAAAAGAAAAGTTATGACTTAAAGTTAAACATAAGTTTTCTTTTTCTAACATAAAAAATGTCGGCTTTGGATAGAAGAATCATCCCCAAATAACTATAATATTTTCTTAAATTTTGCTGAGAGAACAATCTTATCGCCTTGATAAGATTGTTCTCTCAAGTTATCACTACGATTGAATATAATGGACTATGAGTTTCATTATGGAGTAGTTTGATTTATAAATACTTATCATTATATGACATAGCTTCTGGAGAGTAAAATAAATACCATGAAGGAGATCAGAGAGTTGATCAGAGAAATAAAAACTTGTTTGCTCCAACGAAGCTATATTTACCAAAGATACAGTTGTGTACACTTTGTCATTGATTAATTTTACCTAACCCATTCTTGAAAAGTTTTATGCAATAACATAATATCGACACAAATCCATCACATCACTGGTTTACAGAAACTAGGCAGAAAGTCCATATGGTTTCCCTTATAAAGCATATTATGCTGAGATAGGATCTGATCATTTGACAGTTCTAGGTCTATAGAATATTTATAACATAGTTACCATTATACTTAATTCTATAATTTACCGCCTTATACGGCGGTTATACAAGAATGATTGGCGTTGACTTTTTTCTTTAACTACATATGGCTAAAAATAGGCTACCCATGATTAGAAACTTTTTAAAAATGGAAACTGGAAAGGTTTTAAAAACAAACAAAACTCTTTTTTTCCATCGACTTTACAGTCTTAATTTAACTCTATCCATATCTTGTTTGTGGTAAGTAATTAAAAATAATATAGGTTAAAATCAAAGCATAAAAGGAAGCAATAGTTTCGTTATAGCAACATCAACAGCTGATAAGACAGTGAACATACTAACTATATGCGTAACACAATAATCGATCAAGTGTTTTCCAACACCATATAATTTTCACTTCAGGTACTTTTCAAAAAGAATCTTGTTAAATGTTTTTTTGTGTGTAGTACCGAGATATTTGATTTATTTGATCACATGCTTTTGGTGTTAACACAAGTGTCTGGTTTGAAAACAATGCATTCTTTAACATACATTATGTCTTGAACAATCACGTCAGTCTTTATGGATAGAATTGAGGTCAAATATCACTTCTTTTTATCTTTACTTCTACTATACATGTTTATTTCAGTAAAATCATGAAGAAAGAAATAAATACTTGAAAACACCTTTGGGGGCCTAACAAACTCCTCCACGGACTATTTTGGATCTTCTGATGACAAAATCTCCATAATCGAGTGGCTTGCAAATCGGTTTTCATAATTTGTGACGGCCGTTTGGTGCAATGGTAGCGATCCTGCCTTACGCACCGACGGTCCTGGGTTCGAATCCCGGAAGGGGCAGATGTTTGTGTGATGAATACGAGCATTTGTACATGGGTATTTATTATATTTCTATAAATATTAAATATCTATGTATCCTATATATGTTTATCCGTTACCCTAGTATCCATAACACAAGCCTTAAAGTGCTTACTTTGGGCTAGGCTAATTGGTGTGAATGTAAAAAAAATTATTATTATTATTATTAAATATTATTATTATTATTTCATTCCCGAAATTCCCCTGAATCACAGTCAGTACTAAGACACAAGTGCTTTAACTACTTAACTTGGATTCAAAATATTATCCTATTATTTCATAAATCTATACACCACGCGTACGGAGAGATAAAAAAATAACGGTGGCAGTTTAACATCACTCCTTTGCCACCCATGTTGTAAAAATGTCCAAGAAAATCTAACAACAGAATAATTTGATTCCTTGACCGCATGTTTCCTGTCTCTATTTAACTTACTCTGTGCTCATTGCGCAAGCGCAGAGCGTCTGTCAGTTGATTTAGCGCCATTTTATATTATTTTTATAGCAAACGACTTGGGAACATATGTGTTGACACAATAGCTTGTTTGGTCTTTAATAATAGTGTTTATGGTAAGGTCTTTTTTAAAGTCACATTGGAATTGTGGAAATATGTAGGCTCTTTGTAAGACATCAATGGCATTTATTTTTAACTAGCTGATCCAGCCACGCGTTGCTGTGGCACGGTAATTTTAATTTGCTATATTTTTTTAAAATCAAAGATTTTCTCTAATATAAAAGTAGCCTAAGTTACTCCCTATTTCATTAGCTACCTGCCAATAAAAGTCCCGTCAAAATCGGTCGAGGCGTTTCAGAGATTAGCCGGAACAAACAGACAGACAGACAAAAATTGTAAAAAATGTTATTTTGGTATATGTACCGTTTATATATTCATATGCATGTAGTAAAAAACGGTTATTTCAATATTACAAACAGACACTCCAATTTTATTTATATGTATAGATGTATAGATAAAAAAACAATAACTTTTTAGTCAGGAGTAATCTTAAAACATAGTTTTTTAGCTTTAATCATAAGATAAATACCATTTTTTTAAGTAATCATTTCTTTGTTGTTTTATAGAAAATTATATAGATATTGCGAGATATTTAGAGTTCAATTATGATTGTATTAATTATTGATATTGGCTCAGGTTTGAAAGTTACTACAACTTTCCCCTTTGTTATTCAAAAGTCAAAAATTGATAAGACACATAAAATATTTATTATTTATAACTACAATGTATCGAAAGTAAATATTTATGCTCATAACAAAAAAAATTGGTGACGTGACGACCGTTTCGTGCAACGGTAGCGATCCTACCTTTCGCACCGATGGTTCTGGGTTCAAATCCCGGAAGTGGAGATGTTTGTGTGATGAATACGAGCATTTGTACCTGAGTCATGGCTATTTATATATATTTCTATAAATATTACTTATTTATGTATGATATACCTATGTATGTCTATCCGTTACCCTAGTATGCATAACACAAGTCTTTATAGTGATTACTTTGGGCTAAGCTGATTGATGTGATTGTAAGAAATATTATTATTTTTATTTGACCAACCCAAGAGCGTTAATACAGTGGGTAGGAGTACAAATAATAGTCAACTCAACTTATATTAAAGCAGCATCATTTGTCTATTAAAGTTAGCTACAGCCTAATATTCACTTGTTATTGATCTAGTACTAGATGTATGTTGGACATTCGCCAAATAGAAAATGCAGTTACATTATTTTACCGAGAACACATATAAAGCTTGTAACGTACTATAATAACTACACTCGCCTGTTACACTGAGATAATATACTAAAAATAGGTTCCGGAAAACTCAAACAAATTATTTCGTACCAAAAACGAATATTAACAACTATGACTTAGAACGGGGCCTTAGGCTCATCACTTTCATCACACAAGCATTGTTTATTGCCCTCAAACTGTACTGGAACTGCTGCAATTGTGGTTGGTAGGTGGCAATAATGAAACCACAAGCAGCTTGATTTAATATGTAAAGCTTTTATTCTGAATAATAAAAAGAACTCATGTAGGTAATACAAAAAACGAAACCATAGCGTATGTCACCATAACACAGTGCCATCTATGATCTAAAAAAGAAAACAAATTGAAGACTGTCTAAACAAACATTTGATTAGGGCTGGTTGAATTATTGAATTTTACACACTCTACTTATCTCTATCTGATTTTATTTTATGAATCATTATTATTTTCTTGCTTAACCTTGACATTTTGTTGACTACTCTTAATATTGCTTGCAAACTGACATGTATGTCTGTATCTCCTTCATTTTTGTGTAGTCGACATACTTATAGCTAGCTTTCTTTCTTTTATTTCTTTATCTACCTACGCCTTCATTACCCTGACTGAAAATTGGTGTTTCATTAATCTGTGTCCCAAGTGAATGAGTCTTGACCCTATTCCTGTAATTACACCCAGGTTCTTTCTTTTCTATTCTGATTCTTATCTGTAATATTTTTTGAGTGATCTGTTGACCTCTTTGTGTTGCAATTTTAATTAAACGTTTTATCTCTCTATCTTTTCAAATTTATTTGTATAATTAAAATGTAAACAGTATATTTTATTGTATGCAAATTGTGATAGTTATGAAAGTGAATAGGTAGAAAAATTATAATAAAGTTTTTCTATGCAACGATACCCTTTCCCAAATTTGTAATTTGTACAAAATTATAATATAACTATTTATAAAATAAAAAAGTAACTAGTGTAACCCTTCGTATGTATAATATAATTTAATAGTCATGACAATTTTAAGCTTTATTTATTTAGATTAAGATTTATTTTAGTTTATTACAGTATTGAATTAACTGGCAGCTAGTAGAATATGGTTTTGTTTGTTGGTCGCATATAAATAATTTTTATCTTATGCCCATTCCACACATGTTCCACAACATGAGTCTCATTGCGTAAATGGCACAGACGGAGCTTATAATTAGGAACATCTTATTCAAAATGAATCCAAGCGAAGAATTGTGTTATAATCTTTCATATATTATAGGGAAAGTTGCTAAAATAATAGTGTCTAGATCGCCCAAAATTTTTAATAAATTTACAGATCGTTGTTTTAACCTTTACTTGGTAAAGAAAATAATAAATAAAAATGTTGATTGATTTCGATATAGGCTATATTACCTCCATAAAATTAGATTCGATTTTTGTGTTTTTATTTTTTTCATTATTGTATCTGTGCATCAAATATTTAGTTAAAAACTAATGAACTTGGGGATAATGATGTAGGTTTCACTATTAGCAAAACTTATTGTATTTATTACGATTTTAATGTTTCGTGTATATTGCTAGCTCAAATAAATAATTAAATGTAATCTAGTGACATGTATTAACAATGCAAACAATACATAATCGTATACAATTAGGAGAATTAGTTTATGTAAAGAAAACAGTAAAAAACAAGAAAAAGTTATACTAATTAACTAAATACTATTCTTGAATGACACTGCAGAACAGCTGGTGCAAAGTTTATCATATTTAGAAAGCATCAGAACACTGAAGTCACACTATATTAACTACTAGCGGCCCGTCCCGGCTTCGCACGGGTGAACAAAATTCTTTAAATTTTTTCTAGCATTCAATATAGCCTATGACACTCAGCAATAATGTGCCTTTCTATTGGTAAAAGAATTTTTAAAATCGGTTCAGTAGATCCCGAGATTACCCCTTACAATTTAACAAATATACAAACACACAAACTTTACTTCTTTATAATATTAGCATAGATTTACTATACGTAGTACTATTGCAAATAGATCTACACCTATAAAGTTTAAGTACAATGACCAAAGAGAATTTTATGCCTCTTATACTGTCCTGTCGTCTGACGAATGACATTTCCTTGAACTCTCTGAAAATAGGTCGAATAACCCACATTTGGTTTGAGTTTGTATTAACATTCAATGGAGGTTTTTAATGGATGTATACCTGTTTCTACTTTGTTAACATCACGTTGGAAATGAGGTTTCGTTTGATTCATTCTGCGCATGTACTTACAAATAACTGTATTTACTGAAACCGGCAGAAACTTTGATGTACTCAAAATTTTACGCATCTTGAAGTTACACATAAAATCAGTGGCGCTAGCGTCGACAGTTAAGTATCTTATTTACTCTATGATCAAATTAACTTACGTATTGGCCACCGAATTAAAAAAGTTTGCACTTTATTATTTTCTTTATTTATGGCTTCTACAATTTGTGCATTTAACCAATTTCAAGTAAGTATAATGTTTCTTCAATGTTCTTAATTTCCATTATTACACACTAATATCAACCACAACATAAAATTTAACTAGAAAACCAAAACCATTAAAGTGACGCTTCACGCTCCCGCCAAAGAGTCCCAAGTTTGCACTTACTAGCACTCAAGAGACACCTATTTGGTATGGATCTGAGATATGCTAAATATTGGTAGTGTCGCTTAATGTCTTTGCTTGTCCCAAAGGATGAATTTCTCAAAAACTACTAATTCTCTATTATTATTATTTCATTGTATTTTTTCGCAAGTTATGATCTTTTACTTTCTCCCTTCTAGTTTGTAAGCTCATAGTACGGTGTACCCACTTTTAAATCGTTTCAATAAATAAATAAAAATGGTTTGTTTGTATTTTTTGAAGTAGCTAACTCAAAATGAACAAAAAGATCCCTGTAGCTTCTCTTTTTATATTTACTCAGATCAATACATTTTATACTCAAATGCATAATCATTTTGAAAAAACAAATGCTATTTTAGAAGTAGGTTACAGGCGAATGGTTCTTTTTCGTGACAACAGAGAGCAATCTCTTTTAGACAACCTTTACTATGAAAAAAAAACTGGTAATTGTAAACGATAATTTTGTGCCAAGAAAAGGATCTTATTTTAAGAGTTTATATTATTTACTTCTAATACTTTCGATTAGCAGATGCTACACCTACACTCACTATCCTATGATGGTTATCTTAAGCAGCCTATGTTCTGCTTTATATTCACTTAGTTTTCTTCTAACATACAGTTACGAAATCTTTAATGAATGTATACAAAATTCCCTATAAGATAAGTATGCCACTTAACTGCAGTTTGTAGTTGGTCTCTAACCTTTGGCGGAAGTCCCGATGAATGGCCTACTCGATAAATGGTCGGTTGCATTGATCCACTATCGCTGACATCATTTGTTTTCTAGGTTTGAACCTATTCTTCAACGATCAGCTTGGAATTAGATTATTTTCAGAATAGTTAACAGTACAATGAATATAATAATTGAAAATAAAGATAATAAGTTTTTTTATAATTTTTATATTATTTTCTTTTATTGATTTTTGCATTTTTTCGATGCTATCATTATTTTTAAAGAAAAATACTAGAAACAATGGAGTCGGCTCAAAATTGAGTTCCCGCCTGAGAATTCACTAGTGAGCGAGTCGATATTTTCTAGTATTTTTCTATTAAAATAATAAAGATAATTTTTTGATTTTAATATTTTTGCATTTTTCATGCTAATTTATTACAATAAATTCTAATAGAATAGTACTAGAAGAAATAGATTCAGCTCACAAGTAATTTCTTCATGAGAAATGCTTACGAGGCCAACCAATTTTTTTTCTATTAAATTTTATCAAATTAGGATAATCCTAAGGGTCCACATAATCCAATTGAAGTCGCTCAAATTTTGCCGATATCTGTTTTAACATAATCTTACTAATTACTTTTAGTTATTAAAGGCGTGGTCGAGACGCTTTGGTAGCGTCTCGGTAACTCAGCGGTCAGAGCACTCGCCCGGATAGCGGAAGGTCGTGGATTCGAATCCTACCTGAGGGCTCGAAGGCGTGGTCGTTTTTTACATGCTTATTTTATATCTTATAAAAATATGGCATTGTGAAGGCAAAAAATAAAATTAAAAACATTAGTAAGATCAACTGTAACCGGGAAAAGTAAATTGAAATGGTTTTTATCTACTCTAATACTATAATACAAAGATTCTAAAACTGAAAACAAAATGCTTATGACAAACATTACGTACAGGCCAAAAATAATAAAAAAAAAGTTTCATTACGATACAGGTCTTGTATGGACACCTGTAACATAATATAACTTTTTTATCATAACGATACACCTATACAACCTCCATCTGGACCAAGGAGGTTGAACCTCTACTTTAAAAAGGTTTCAATGAACGAGTCCGTGACGACGCAACACGCATGCGCAATCGATATTTGCACCTTGGCGCCAACATTTGACATTTAAAAATTTGTTGTTATATTCGGCGTTTTATTTGCAATATTGTTTTACGTATTATAGTATCAAAGTAGATCACACTCGTGTTATAAGAACCCTTATTATGCAACAGTATCATAAACTACTATTACCTCTAATTGCTTTAAGATTTGAGAATCGAGAGAGGAAAATACTTGACACAAGGTCATGTTCTCCATCATTGTGTCTATTAGATCGTGAAGGTGGTAAACATGACTGCAAACCCCACAGTTACAGAAAAACATATTCTAAATGACATACTAATTTCTACAGTTTTTTGACTCGTACCGCGCTCGTAACTACTTTACGTATAATTAAAATTATATAAAATACTTTTTTAAATCCCCAAAAATATCAGATATTCATATATAAAGATACATAAAATGGAAGTATTTAAACATTTATTGTCAAAATAACATGTTTTCTCAAAAAACTGCTCAATTTTGGCATTTTCAGATTGAAACTCAAAAAAGTGGTAGCAATTACCGATTATTATGGTATAAACATCCCAAAGAATACCATTTATAACTGTGAAGTAATTACTTCCATTATGGCATCAGGTTATGTAGCCCATCAAATTCACATTCAAGTCATGACTTGTCCTCTCCTTAAAAATATTATCATTCCTTATGTATGCACAAAAAGTTTAAAATACAAGATTATTCTTAAAAAATATTTCGATTCGAAGTACTTCACGTATGTATACAGTCAAAAACACATCTTATGACGTTTTAATAGAGAGTATTTCTTAATGTGATGTTGACATAAAAAAGATGTAGAGTTAACAATAAGTTATAAGACGTGAAAACTGATAAAGCAACTCCACACATGATACTTCAGTATCACAGTCGAGAGAAATCTATTGCTAGACGTAAGCAACTCCCCAGAAAGGGAAGTATGGACACAATTTCCATGCTTCGTGATCGCAATCCCTGGATTCGACGCTGCTTCACAATTTCTGATCTTTTTTATTTAGAACCCATTCGCTCTTGGTTGACCAATCAAACCCGAAGGCCAAGTCAGTATCCACGATGGAACGAGCTAAACCAGAAGGTACCTATTCAACCTGGCTTTAAAAAGGGACGGGTTATAAGTACTTGGAAATACAGACGCAGGGAGGGAGTTTCACTCCTTTGCTGTGCGCATTATAAAGGATGTTGAGAAGCGCTTAGTGCGACAGATAGGAACCAAGAAAGGATGGTAGCTCGCAGTGCCTCTGGATATCTGATGGAAAAAGGGTGGCCCTTAAGTGTAAGGATGGATACTATTCCACGATGCACTTGGTACTCATTTCAAGATAAATGCATTAAATTCAATAACTAATTGAATTACTATTTATGTCAAATGTATATCTGAACATTTGTATTGTATTAAATCCAAAAAGCCAAAATTATCAAAAATGCATTTAATTTTAAACAATTTCATTATAAAAGTTAAGAGTTTGGAATTCAAATCTATAATCTAAGATCACAAATTTGTTGTTTGTCTGTCCGCTCTTTTTCCCTCTCCTTTTCCATTGTATATACGTTACCACAGCAACGCGTTAACCGCAAGTAGTTCGTCTATCGGAAGCTAGATGGCGCTTACAGAAAAAAAATTATAATAGAAAAAAATTAAAGAAATTTGTCCACCCGTGCGAAGACGGGCCGCTAGTCTATAATCTAAGAACACAAATTCGCTGTTTGTGTGTTTGTCTGTCCGCTCTTTTTCCATTGTATACGCGTTACCATAACAACGCGTAACCGGGTCAGCTAGTATGTATCAAAGTAGATAGTGTAATTAATCAAAAATGTGAGAAAAGATGAACATTGGGTACCTACGCAATTATTTTTCTTGATAAATATAAAAAATAATACTTGTAATATTCTTGTGATACATACAATCTGAAACTGTAATAATAACGAAACGTGTAAACATTATTTAAAACAAACAGATCAATTAACTCAGTCTTATATATAAACAAAGAATACATTACGTAAGATTTTACTTTAAGATTAACTGCTTCAGGCAAATTGTAATTTTAATCGTAAATTTCATTCTTTACGTACCATGTTATTGCCCCAAATTATGGCCTAAGTCACAACGGGCAGACTGTCTAATAGTTGTGACCACACCTTTGGAAACCAGCAGACCGTTGCAAATAGTGTTAAATAGAGATGTTCTTTAGGGTGACAGCCTTTCACTATTGATCGGGACATACCTGGAACAAAAAAAAATTGGTTGATCTACTATCAATATTCTAAATTATTATGATAAAATTGTTCATGTTATTGATTCTGTTTCAAAAACTGCAACAGGAATTTCTCTTTTATCTACTGTATTTTACTGTTTAAACTGTACTAAATTGTTTAAATGATAATTATTGATATCAAATTATAGTAATATAAAATGATGTAAAAAAAATAAAAATTCATTAATAGACTATAAATATAGTCTATTAATTAAACTTAAGACAATGAGTCTTTAAATATTGGAAATGAAGTGCCCAGCAGTGGACTCTAACAGCGTAATGATAATTACTATTGTTTCTTTTACATCATGATTATATATAAAATGGTTGGGAATAGTCCTAGGATGAAAAATAAAGAAAAGAAATAGTTATATTATAATAGTATTAGAAAATGATTATTTTTTACCAGTAGTTATCAGCATTGAACCAAACAGAAGTAGTTCGTTTAAAAACTACGGACGTAAATCCACTTTATAACACAAGCATTTTGTTTACGAATGGCTGTTAATAAATTTTAAAAAATGTCTTATAAACACGCAAACCGTAGACACTCTAAAACTATTTTATCCACGCAGATGGCGTTCTGGACCACTGGGTGTGCGATGACCTCTTTATGGGGTCAAATTTGATATTTGGTCGCCAATTTGTACTTAAGCTAACAGTTTTTTATACTATGTCACCTTTTAACCTCTATGATAAAAAATTTATTTACAAAAAAATAAGAAGTTTGAAAATACTTTTTTATTAATATATGTTAAACAATAAGGCATAGGAATTGTAAATTACGTAATTTAATTTAATAATATGTGCATTTATTTCAATTTAAATAGTTTCGATAAATATGAAGTTAGTCATGGTTTTTTAAAATTTTTGTATTTATACTTTTTCAATGCTTATATCATTTGAATTTGAATAGAAAAATGATAAAAAGTCCCGGCTTACAAGTATTACTTGTTCCGAGTATTTTTTTATTCAAACTTATCATGTCAAGTAATGTTAATGCCAATATTAACATTGCCTTGGTTTTCCTCATCATCTTCAGCCAATTAATGTCCTCATAGCTAGGGGCAATAACGTAGGAAGGATGGACCATAACTCATCATGCGGGCCGAATGAGGATCGGTGGGTGTTAACGAATTCAGATGCAGCCGGGATCAACATCTAACCTGCCCTTAATTGTTTTTGTCACCTGTGGAATTGCCGAGCTTTACAAATAAACTATTTATTTATTTAAAAAGATTCTTTATTGACCGTCAATATAAAATTGGTACAATATGCGGCTTTAATGCTAGTAGCGTTCTTTACCAGTATACAAAGGATATAAAATATACTTAAATATATATCAACATATACAACTAAATATTACTCAATTGCAGTATTATTACATAACTTCATGAAGCAAAAATCCTAAATTATTAAAAAATGGATAAACAAACAAATACGATCGGTCACCCATCCTAAACCCGTTTCTAATGAAGCCGGCTTAACTTTTTTTATTGTCTTCAACGTACCCGAAATCACTGTGCGTCATTACTGCACTTCCCACGCATATAGGTCTAGTTTTTCAGGACAGTGGAGTCTCATTTTAGTTCACGCTTCGCAATCCACATTCAGTTTTGTAAATGTTTACGTTTAATTTGTTTGCAGCAATTGAATGTTTACATACGTACTATAGATCACTACGCTTTGTGGAATCTTTTACACTTGTGTGTCTATAATGCCACAAATGATACGGAAGGAATCATTCAGTCATACACCTTCCGCAGACCAACAGAATGGACAACAGTGTTTTCCGAATAACGATTTTTTCACGATCTCCAACCCGTCTGCCCAACATGGAGATTATAGAGGGGGAGGTCTCGCTCTTTCACTCTCTGAATAAGAAAAGCAAACGTATTTTTTATCCGAAAAGTATAATTTGTTATATATCCAGGTTCTTTTATTGAAAAGTCACTATTATTAAGTAGAATTTGATTGGAGCGGAGCGAGCGAAGTTCCCATGGATCAGCTTCAATGGCGCAATGTCTGTTACGCCATAACTTCCCGAGTTCTTAACCGATTTTAATATTTTTTGTGTGGAATCGCATCAACAGGTTTAGGACTAGATTGTGCCAGAATTTTGAAATTCGCAAAAATTCCCATCGAAGCAAAAAAAATTTTTCTTTTTTTAGGTATAAGGCTGCGGTTTCACTGAGGCGGAGCGGAGCAGTGCGGAGCGGGGCTGAACTGTGAAAAGAGGTAAGTGCTGTTTCCTTTGAAGTGGAGTGGAGAAGGGATGTGGATTTCAAGCCATGTGATTGGTGAATCGCGGCACAGCTCGTCTCCGCTCCGCCTCAGTGGAACCGCAGCCCTACGCTCCGCTCCAATATATGGTGCTAGCGTAGCTTTATGCTTAACGACTGCATCGCCCAGTAAATGTAATTTTCACTAACTAGAGTGTAATAGACAATTTTATTATGGAATGTAATTAACTAATTACTGTATGAGAACAAAGGTTTTCAGAGTGGTTAAAAGAATCTATTGCCGATTTTCTTAATTAGTATAGATATTTATGAGTAATATTGACTTATATTAGTCGATAGTGACCACGCTAAATGCTTCGGTTATTGTAGTGTTAAATGTGCCTAATTAAACTTTGTTTAAACTTAAATCCATAGCTACTTAATAGATGGCGCTGTACTGCTTAATAATAAAGTATTTATGAATATAAGGGAAAGTCAACTTGAAACCTAAAATTGGGCGGCCAGATAAGTTACAACTGAACTCCATAAAAGGGGAAATTATCACACAAATCTTATGAACATTGATTTCCTTGTATTGTTTTAAACTCTCATGGTCACTTACGTTATTATTACGCAAAACAGTTTCTTCCATGGAAATTGCGAAAACAACCGCGCCACAAATATCGAAGCACCAATAGTATAAAACTATGGTAAAATCCCAATTAACATTAGTAATAATAATTGATTTCACACAAATAAAGCAGTTTCTAATGAATAGCATACGCCTGGATTCCATTACGCGGACAGCTCACCTAGATAGGCAAATAGGTCTAGATTTATTACCTAAAGACCTAATTCCGATAAGTGGTATGTTGAGTTCAATTTCCTAAGTGCCTGTTTTCTGTTTAGAGAACTACTTACTTTTTACGTACATGACACTATTTAGGTGTGGTACTCGTATTTCTGACTAGAAATAAATTTAAGGTTAACATTAGCATCTACAAGGTTATTCATATATTTTATACTTCAGTCATCACAGTTTTTTTCTTACTGAGCATAGCTCATTTTCATAGCTCATATTTATTGCTTCTTCGACTTTCGGGTCTTGATTATGCAAATGTTAAAATAGTATTCGTATCTCAATAGTATTGTTTTTTGACATAGTTCTTGTTACTTAACACAAAGTAATAAATATACCTTTCTTTTTATTATTATGTGTATGTATTGTAGCTGTGTGGTGAACGCCAGAGTAGAATAGTACCAATGCTTAATGGTGTCCAAAAATTTTACTGGAGAAAACCACCGTGCTACTTTCGTAAACCACAAAATAGGCAGAAGCGTTTTTTAAATTGCGGTATTTTACCTGCCTGCCAAGCATGGAGATAAGGTCAAAACTGAGGGTAGGGGCGAGACCTCCGTTCTGAATTCTGTTAAATAGCAAATAGCATTGATACATGATGATTTAAGTTAACATTGACAAAATTGGTTCCTGTTCAGGAGCCGTATTTACAAGACCACATTCTGAAAGGAGTTGTGAGGAAGAAACAACGTTGTTTCGACTTCAGATTGCTAATATAAAGAGCTGCCAAAAAGACGTGACATTATGGCCATCTATATATTTAGTACCCTACAAAGGGATAAATGGCCATACGAGGTTACGCAAGCTATTTCGTATTCGAAAACTATAGGAAATACAAAGGAAAAATAATTAACAGTAAAAGGTAAGAAGCTAGAGTTGTAGATAATGAGAATAGGTTGAGGAAACTTATTCTAAATCCCCTGGAGAAGGTCTTAGGATAACACTTCACCAACAAGTTTTAAGGCAATTCTCTAAAATTCGAACTAAGATTCGCCTTACGAGCGTTTATCATAATAACGATCTTTATCACGAAATTTGTCTGGATTCTGCAATTTCTGTTTCTGTCACCTTTCATTTTCTCAGCTGACAGACGTGTACTTCTGAACGACAGTCTCTTTCAAAATAGAAGCGGGTTGGAGGGCGTAGTAAAAAACCATGATTCGAAAAACGCTGCTAGCCATTTGTGGTCCTGGGGGAGGTGTTTACGGAGGTATCCATCCATCCAGATTTGGTCCTCCAGGGTTAGACTGTCGAATACCAGACGGCCATATTTAGAATAAGCATGTATTGTTTTCTTTTAATTATCAATTAAATCGGCAAAGTAATTACTGTCACCATGATATATAACGATTTCATAAAAATAAAAAATCCGAATACTATTTTTTATAGATGTTATATGAATCTTAAGATAAGATCGGTTATATTCTACTTTTCATGATTAGATGCAGGAATTTAGGTTTTCGTTCCGTCTGGTTTAGGTCTAAATCTAGGTCGTAATCTATCTCACTGTAAGTTTGATTTAATAGATACCAGGTATAGTTGGCAGATTAGTTAAAGACTTAATAATTAAATACATTTTTAGATTTTAGTGAAAGTAAATATTGTTTGGCAATCACAAAGAATTAAACCTATAAAACCATTTTGTTCGTGTACGAACACATGGTCAATTAGGAGACAAATTTAAAATAATATTTTTAATAACTAAACAGTCGCAATTTAGTAAAAAAAATATCTTTTAAATATAGTGACGTCATAACACAGTATTGCCTTATAAACCAAAGTGATATTAATTTATGCTACAACAAATAATTACGTCATAAAAAGTATATTTATTGATTGTTTAAATCCGATAATTTTATTTATAAGTTGCTTGTTTTCAGATACATCTCTAAAGGTCGCGTTTTGTTCGGCGGAGTAGAATAGTAAACCTTCACACTTAAGGGTGTATTAAAACGCAAATAATAATACTGACGAGATGAAGATTGTGGCAAATATCGCCCATTTTTGGTCCGGCAGTTACAATAAAAGGTTATTATTGTCTAGGTGAGCAGTATTTATAATTGTTCACACTATAACTTGCAATATCGAAACCCACGTGTTGAAGTAAAACTCGTTCTCTACATAATGTTTAATTTATAAACAAGACAGTGCAAAAGAAATAATATCTTTAAAATAGCTTAAGATCAACGGAAATAAGAAAAGAAAAAAACCAAATTTAGTTCTGACACTTCCGCGCATATTACACTTTTTTAGGATTTTTTACAGGAGTCGTGATCACAGGATGACTAAGGCAATGGATTAAATATAAATAAGGCGCAAAACACCCTAAATAAGCAGTTTTATTTAAAAACAAAATGAAAACTACACAAATGTACCTTTCTCTATAGGCAAAGTAGTGTCAAAAGCATATAACAACCGATAAAAAAAATCATTCAATTTTAACTTATAATAATAATTATATTTCTTACATTCGCACCAATTAGCCTAGCCCAGAGAAAGCACTAAAAAGCAGCAAAGATACTAGGGTAATGGCTTAAAATAAAAAATCTAAGGGTTGACATACATATATGATAAATAGACGTAATATTCATAGAAATATATAATAATAAATACCCATGACTCAGGTACAAATATTCATTTTCATCACACAAACATTTGCCCCTTTCGGGACTTGAACCCAGGACCTTCGGTGTGAAAGGCAAAATCATTCCGTTGCACCAAACGGTCGTCATAACTTAAAATCTTACATAATAAATAAAGAAAATATTACAGTTATTTATAGACTAGCTGACCCAGCCACGCGTTGCCGTGGCACAGTAATTTTGAAAAAATTTTCTAAAATAAAAGTAGCCTAAGTTACTTCTTATTACATCGGCTACCTACCAATAAAAGTTCTGCCAAAAACGGTCTAGCCATTTCAGAGATTAGCCGGAACAAACAGACAGACAAAAATTGTAAAAAATATTATTTTGGTGTATATATATTCATATGCATGTAGTAAAAAACGGTAATTTCAATATTACAAACAGACACTCTAATTTTATTTATATGTATAGATTGATCAACATCAAACATTAAACTTTTTTAAAAGCCAATCAAATATCAATTCACTGAATTACGGATCTACGTTATCTTTACACATAGAATGAAAACATAAATTACAATTTAACAATTACTAAAAAGGGGTTTTTAGCTATTCTCCGTTACGCGCACTGTCCGTGGTTAATCGACTAACAAATGTGGTCGCGTTATTGCGAGGGTGACCACATGACATGTTAAAAACTATTTTGAATTACAAATATTTTTTTCTATTTATGTATTTCAAAATAGTAAAGGATGTACTTATTCATCATTCTCTATTAGAATTGGGCACGCATAGTGACAAGGGCATCGTCTACTATGGAACTTAAACTACAAAATTATAATTATTTCAATGTACTGTTGAATTTAACACGAATAAGCCTAAAACTATTTTTTTCTTCCTAAGAAAGCTGAGCCCCAGTATTTTTGGAAAAAATATAAAAAGAAAAAATTAATTATTGACTGGCATTGGCCAATGCTGGAAAATAATTACCCATACATGAGTCGGTCGGCATAGGCATTCTTTGTGAAGAGAAAACTTCTTTAGCATCGTTGTGATTTGAAAGTCGTTGAAACGAAAAAGCGACAGTAAAAAGAGACAGTCACATAAATTCATAAAATTTAACATAGGAGAAAATGAGAAACGAAGCATTATATACTTGTGTTAATAAGTGTTTGTGTGCACAAAGCTTGAGAGAAGGCATCACAACAACCGTGGTATTTAATATACGTGTACGTATTATTTTTGAAGGTTTCACTTCTACCACTTGTGAATTGCACATCTGTTTTTTACTAAATTGCTTAAGTAATAAATAGATATGTAAATAAAACTCTTTCAAGAAGACTTTCTATTGAGGACTTCGGTGATGGAGTGGTTGAAATGGGCCTGCGTAGGCTGTATATGGCCAGTACCCTACGCTGCTACTGATGATAAAATAAAGTATTTAAAAACGTGAGGCGCCGGAGAATCATTTTTTTTTTTTTGTAAATTGACGTGCTTTTGTTTGTATATTCACTCTGATAGTTAGGTACCATGAACAATGAACAAAGTATGTGATGAAGACTATTATGATTATTATATTTTTATCACAAGTTGCAAAATAGTTTACCTAAATAGTGCCGCATTTAAATATATTTTTTATAATAGGATGTCCTGCAATTTACAATTAGGCAATATTTTAATACGTAAGTGCATTATAATGGGACAGGAAGTGACAAAGTGTGCCGTGCGCGTGAGTGCGTAAAGTTGCCATATGCGACACACACGTCGCGTCGGTTTCAGTGGAATCGCTATTTAGGCTGCGTTTACGTAAAAGGCCTTAGTATGAATCACTTTTATATTTTCCACTTAATTAAGTCTTCATTTTAAGTATACTCAACGCGTAAACACACAAATACACGTAGTCATACCATTACGTAGAACTCGGTTATTTTAATTAAATGGTGCTTAGATGGTTAGATCATGTGGAGAGGATGGACAAAAGAAGATAAACAAGACAAGTTTATGAGATAATTTGGACGGGCAAGTCGGTAAAAGCAGAAAAAGATGAATTTTTAGGTACTTAAAAGGAGATATCATGAATAGGCCAGTTTAAATCACTCTTAACCGACGAGCTTCCATGAAAGGTGATTCCAGGGTATACCGTGATGGGAGTTGAAGAAGCAAGAGATAAATAAATAAATAAAATAAATAAATAAATATTTCTTACATTCACACCAATTAGCCTAGCCCAAAGTAAGCACTGTAAGGCTTGTGTTATGGATACTAGGGTAACGGATAAACATACATAATTATGATACATACGTAATATTCATAGAAATATATATAAACACCCATGGCTCAGGTACAAATGCTCGTATTCATCATACAAACATCTGCCCCTTCCGGGATTTGAACCCAGGACCGACGGTGCGAAAGGCAGGATCGCTACCGTTGCACCAAACGGTCGTCAAAAAAGACAAGTTTATGAGAAAATGTGCACGGGCAAATCGGTAATGAAAATGAAAATAACTTTATTCAAATGCACTTAAAATAAGTTGTTTTGAATCGTCGCACATTTTTACCTACCACCCATTCAGGACGTCTTTTAACTGACAAAAAGAATGGACTCAAGAAACTCGTCAGCTTTAACAGAAGAAACGACGTTTAGTATACGTCGCCACCATACATAATTCACAAAATAAAAATACAAAATTATTTTGTTATGAAAATATTAACAGTGTTATGATATCATTATTTCGTTGATTAAGTCAACAAGTATATGTACTTACTTAAAGTAAAGGCAGAATAAGGTGAATTTTCATTGACTAGAAAGGAGATGTCATGAAAAGGCCAGTTTAAAGCACTCTTAACCAACCAACTTCTATGAAAGGTCTGTGAGAGATGAAGAAGTGAGAGATGTATTTCAGGATTGTAGAAAATGGAAGAAGGTATAATTGTATGAATGCATATATATAAATTTATGGCGTTCCTTTTATTTAATATGCTATGTTACGGGGGAAAAGATATATTATGATTTAATGGAATGAATTATAGTAAAAGGCCTTTCAGTAAAATGTTATGTTTACGATGTAAAATTAAATTTTTGGATTAGTTTTAAATTTCTGCAGGATCGATAGAAATTATTTGCTTAAAAGTTAATTTATATTATAAATCTACTATTATATTATTGACGACCGTTTGGTGCAACGATAGCGATCCTGCCTTTCGCACCGACGGTCCTGGGTTCGAATCCCGGAAGGGGCAGATGTTTGTATGATGAATATGAGCATTGGTACCTGAGTCATGGATGTTTGTATATATTTCTATGAATATTACTTATTTATGTATGATATATGTGTGTCTATGCGTTACCCTAGTGTCCATAACACAAGCCTGAAAAGTGCTTACTTTGGGCTAGGTTAATTGGTGTGAATGTAGGAAATATTTATTTATATATAATAGCGGCATAAGTATACTAGCAGTTTTCTACTGGCAGATTTTGATCAATGTATTACTTTAAGAATATTTTTTCATCTTCATCTTAGCCGAAAGACTCCCTCTTATAATTGGAGAGTGGGTTTTCTTTAATCTTTAATCTGCCTGTAAAAGGTCGATTTAAAACATGGAAGTTCGGAATAACACCGTTGCTCCTTTTATGGTTAACGAGAGGTATATGGTGAAATCCTTCAGTATCATTAGACGACACTCTTGAATGTGAAGGAATAACATCCTACTCTACCAGGCACCGTAAATCTATAATATAAGATCACAGTGGTTTGTGTGTTTGTCTGGCCGCTCTTTTTCCCGCTTTTTTTCCCGCTCTTTTTCTATTGTATCAATAACGTTTCCATAGCAACGCGTTAACCGCAAGTAGTTCGTCTACCGGACGCTAGATGGAGCTAACGGAAAAATATTTAAAAATAGAAAAAATTTAAAGAATTTTGTCCACCCATGCTAAGCCGGGATGGGCCGCTAGTTAATTACTAAATACTCATTAGTGAATATCGAAAAATTTCTTATAAATTCCAATTAAATTCGCAATAATGGATAACTAACTTATATTGATAATTCTTTATCAAACTACAAGTTTTAACTTTTAATTTCTTTACACGTAACAAGACCAACAAATATTTTGAAACCGGAAGCGTTCACCCTTGACCTGAGTTTCGGTAAAACCCACTAATTATGCACCATGTGCCCTAATTATGGATGAAGTTATGGTCCAAACTAGATTCCGGCCAATGACTCATAGATATTGCGACTTGATAGGGATGTGACTGTGGTATACGAGTCCTTACCTTAATTTAATGCAGCTTTTCCCAATTTTTCATAATACGTTGTTTTGGTTTCCTGATAAGTTAAAACAGGTCTAAATCTATGTATTTGTTTGATGAATGCTCGTGTCTGTTGCACTGCAACTCGAGTTATTTCTATCGTCATAACTATTTTGGCGGTCTGCCATGTGTTACGAAACGGAAACTCCTCTGCCGTAACGATTACGAATATTATGTTGTTTTAATGCGTTTGTTATAAATCTGTGATATTTTTATTTAAAATAACACAACGATCGTCCTTACAATTGAGTAAAGTTTCTTTTTTCGAGTAAAATAGAATTAGAAGTGCATTTCGATACCTCCAACGCAAACGGTCGTAAAATTTTTTTATACAAAATTCGATTTTATACCTATTACATTTTCATTAATAATATTATAATTTCATTATTAAGATATTTATTTCAATACATACATTTAATTAATAATATATAACCCGCTACGGATAAGCAAGTCCAAAGTTTCAAGCAATAAATATACATATATCAGCTTGTAAAAGTCATGAAAAAAAATCGTATATATTTCGATACGACCTTATGCGTGGGAGTTGTCGATTTATTAAATTCTCTCTCGATATCGTCCACGGCTGTCAGTCAATATATTTCAAACACGTTTCAATTTTCAAATCTAATGTGTAGTAATTAATCTGTTAGATATTTGTTTCAAAAAATGCATATTGCATTCTCCTCTACATTAAAGTATAATAATAATAAATCGTGAAATAAAAATAGTTCAATATCGGAAGTAAAATCGTTATATTTTTAACAGAAAGGCCTTTTTTCGACAAAAAAAATTATTTCCCTGTCACTGTCAAGTTTACATAAATTCATTGACATTTGTGGAAAATTAATGACAGTGTGGTAAAACTAAAGGTTCGCTTTTAATTCTTAAATACTAGTTGTGTGAACGCACAATCCTATTATAGAGTTACGAATATTAAGAATCGATCATCTTACAAATGTTTCTGCTTTAAGGCAATTATCCTGTACTATAAAAAATATTATAGATAATATTGTATTGTATTGTATTATTCATTACAATCAAAAATTCAGAATACTAAATTGAAACTTGTAAAACTTTGTAAGAATTTTGTTCTTATCCCGCAAGATAACAAGTTAATACGAAAAATGGTTAAAATTAAACCGTAACCTTAATTTTTTGAATTAAACGTTTCCTTATCTTTGATGTATAATTGACAAAAAAAAACTAACTTCAGCCGAGGAGTGATTAAATCTTTTTAATAAATGACGGCACCATTAATGAAGTGTGGCCTGTGACGTCATAATATCAAATTATTATGAACACCACACATTTGTCGGTCTTAGGGTTGTCAACTTGGATTTTTACGTCAATTAATATTGAAAAACTTTGTACACAAAAAGATATGCATATTGAGAAAATTCTCAATATGCATATATTTAGAATTTCGAAAGTTAAGTAACATTTAAATGATATCCATTTGAATGTTTCTTAACTTTCAAAATATACAAAGTTCTATTTATAATAATTTAATCCATAAACACTAAGTGTGAAGACATTGCCTAATCTTACAGTAGGTATGCCAAAATTACATATATCGTCGTCTAAGCCAAATTTCGCCCAAACTTTTTTGTTAGACAAAGTTCTCCCTTCAAGGATCTTCACAACAACGGATCATGCGCTTCCCGCATCCAGGTACTTCCCGCGATCTTCACCATATCGTCGGTCTACCGAGTAGGAGACCTTCCTACATTGTGTTTTCCGGACTTTTCTTCCCCAACGGCCGTTTATTCTATAAGCAATGTGCCCCGCCTACTTCCACTTAAGTTTGGCAATCCTGCGGGCCATGTCGGTTAACAATATTCTCCTACGGATCTCCTAATTTCAGATTCGATCACGTAGGGAAACTCTGAGCACATTCCATCGTCCTTTGGGTGACCTTGAGCCTACTTATAAGGCCCATAGTAAGTCAGAGAAATAACATGGCCATATCAGTTATGCCAAATACATTATGACTTAAAAATTATGCAAATATAACTAATCCCCTAAAAAATAAAAGACAGTTATTGACATGTGACATTTAATTTGATATGTACCTGTGGGTTTCTAATTATGTATCCTAAATAAATTACATATTATATCATTAATATTCTCGACAGCCCTACCACATACGACGTGGCAAAAAATGCCCTCACTTTCCTTGGAAGAGATACCATCACGCCGGCCGATCAAACGGCGGTCCTTTTATTATTCATCCCATTCCATCATATCAGAAAGGGGTAGTTCTGTCTCGTTCTTAACATGACCAAACCTTTTGTTACAAATGAACTTTACAGAGAGTTGTGTTTGAGTACAGAAGACACCAACTACGAGGTAACAGCGTCGTCTTCATACAAGTTATTCTACGTAACATAGCTTATTTGATTTTATGCTAGCTTTGTTATAATTACTATAGACCTATTATGAGTGAGTAAGTAGACAAGTTTATTTCTTAATTACAGAAGCAGGTTTTTATCAGAAATTGTTAACAAATTAAAAGTCTTTTATTTGAAAAGATTGATGTGAAAGGATCGCGGAGATTTAAATTTATACCTAAATTGTTTTTAAATTCGTTCTTAACAGTTCATGTTGAAGTTCTTTTTATTATAATAGTACTATATGTTTATTTCGTATTATACTTATTTTGACAGACATTTTGCAGAAAACCTATCCTTGTAAACCATTAATGACTCAAATTCGCAAATCCGCAAGAAAATTAGAAGATTTTCATCCAAAACACAATTTTCTTTTGTTTTTTTTACCATTTCTTGCTAGAAAAAATGCTTAGGTTCCGAAAAGAAATAAGAGTATCAGAATAGTACAGTCGATAGCAGCTTAAGGTATACATTTTAAGATGAAATCAACTGAATTTATTACAATGACATAAGTAGATCCAAAGTATAGCGCATAGCTTGATGCACTGTCAACTGTATAAAAATTTTTAAAAAAGATTAGTAGCCTCAAGTCATTACGGAGTTCGAACCCAATACCATAATTCAACATTGTAACACCACCATAAAGGAACGATGCATCAACACGTCCACAGACTAAATTAAAGCGTGATTTGAAAAAAAAACGTAGCACGTTGCATCAAAATGTGATCAGCGTTTTATCTTTTTAATTTGTTAAAATTAGTTTTTAATTAGAAGTGAACTGGAAACTGACGTTTAATTATAATTGTAATTTGATTACGTAACATTTTTTTTTACGTAATACTTTAAAACATTTTAAGAAGGCGGCGGTATAGAAATAAACGAACGAGTTTGACCTCATTAATATACCACGAAGGGTTTACTAGAATATTAATTATATATTTGACGTATTGTTAATCAGTACATTATATAATAATAATAATAATACTTTGTGTGTTTGTTACCATATATAGTTACCATAGATACCATAAGCCGAAGAATATCAGTTTTTATAATCAATTAACGTTACCATAGCAACGCGTGGCCGGGTCAGCTAGTATTATTAAAATGAAGTTTATAAATAGCATAGGTTTCGTTGTATTAAAATATATTATTGCCAGACGACGAGCCTCAACTGAAAGAAGGTGTTTCAAGATTTATGTATAAAACATGTAATTAAAAGAGTTTTTTTAACTCTCTCATACTGTCTTTATATTTGTATTTTTATATTTTGATAGGAAGATAAACTTAATTTATCTAGATAATTTATCCGTTAAAAGAGGTTTTATTTAAATGTGCCAGTGCGCGGAAGTCTCAGAACTAAATTTATGATTCATGTCATGAACAGACAAAATTATTTGTTTTAAACGAAATCATGTCGTACTTTCTTGAATATTTTTATTATTCTTAGAAACTTTAAGATTTAATAAAAGTTACAAACAATGTATCATAGACTTTAGTTAATTATTCAAATTTAAAAAATCTGATGGATTACTTAATTACACTTAGATAACTGGTTTTAAAGGTGACTCAAAAACACACCATACATCAAAGGCTGTCAAGGCCACTGATTATATATCTTATCTAGAGATAGTTTACAGCAGACGAAAAATATATTTTTAATCTGTGCCCCAAATGAACAAAAAAGTATAACATCGGTGCGACGTTTATTTATAGCCTGTGGTTAAGTTGTCATTGGAGGTAATTAATTGATTTGATATGTATTAACACTGAGTTAGTTTTTATGTGGAAACGAAGCTCAGAGTAGATCAATGGCGCGGTTAAAACAAACGGGCCGTGATTGTAGCTTTCTCATTGGCCGGCATTTAATGGGTGATTGGAAATTTATTAGCATCATAATCAAGATGAACGTGATGACTTTGAGCTTATGAGACTGCAGCAGTCGTTAACACCTACCTGCTATAATATTTTCATCCATAACGAATGTCAAATCCCGTGCAATTTGACGACGATTTCTTACACTCACACCAATTAGCCTATCCCAAAGTAAACACTCTAAGGCTTGTGTTATGAATACTAGGGTAACGGATATATATACTTAAATAAATTAAGTTTTATCGCATTCGAATGAACCGCATGGCAACTCATTACATATTTACAAACAAATAAATACAAATAAATTACTTTCATAGTAAGAACATAGAGGCACGTCAGGGCAGAGTTCAATTCTAGAATATGGTTAGGTTTTACAGGTTTTTATTTTATTTTTTTGTACTCTAGACCATAAGACCTAGGGTAAAATAGTCCAAAGTAGTTGATAGCAGTTCTTATCAGAACATTTTAATGTTAATATATTTAATGAAAAGAAGAGAAAAATATGTTGTTATATTGACATAAATGCTTTATCTATTTACGATCAAACCAATATAATGTAGACAAAAGTAATGCAAGTTACACTTTATGCATTTGTTCTGAACGGAGCCCGGCTGCCCAGGTACAGACCACTGCACATAAATCAAAAATTACTTTTTAATAAATTTTCAACTCAAACACTTACATGGAGAGTTCAATATTATTTGACAAGTGACATGGATTTTGTGGTGGGTTTACGTTCTTACTATAATATAAACACCAATGAAATAACCTTATGGTTAGTAACCCATAAACTGAACCATAGTCAGATACTGATAGAGTGATTCTCTGAAGATATAAAGTGAGATGGACGGTTTTATTGCCAGTATAAAATTGAACAATCGAACAATCTTACTGCATTGTAAAGTTAAGTGCAGACTGGCCAAAAAGTTATATTTATGTCCTGAGGTTTTTTTAGCTTAAAAAGAAAGCATTTTTATTCGAGTTTACTATCACATTTTAATTTAATTGACGGAGAAAAAAAAACAAAAATTAGACTCTGTTTAAGCAGACGGACATGTCAGAAGAAACGTCTTACGGCATCCTATGAACACAGCTCACGATAAGGTTGAAACGCTATGATTAATTTATCATTATCATCTCAGACGAAGTCAGCTGCTGGGTGGAAGCATCCCACATAAATTTTGGTTTCGTCATTAACTCCATAATTGAAGGTTACAGTAAAATAATATAATTTGGAAATCGTAGCTAAGTATTTATTTATTTACAATTGCATTACATGTGATTTAGATTGGCGTGTTATTACATTTATCAATATACTTGTATAACTAAGAAAATCACATGTACCTTAATGTACACATCAATAATGAAGAGAGAAGGGTAGCCACTTAATTCAAAATTTATGTTTAAAGTAATATTTGATGGAATAGTGGCATTTTGCAATTAGGACTTACTTAACGCATTATTAATAATCGGTAACGCGTTGCTATGGTAAAGTTAATTGATACAATGGAAAAAGAACGGACAGACAAACATTCAAATAACAAATTTGTGACTTTAGGGTATATATTAGTCTTAACATTTAAATATTTTTATTGACATTAGATTTAGTTTCGGAAGATTCAATTCAGACGTAACTTGCACAAGATTTTTCTTGTATCGCGATTTATTATGTGCTATCTTTACATACAAGTATGTTTGCTTTCTGAATATAGTTCTTACTTTAAAAAGTTTTGACGCGACCACATCTGCGAGCCCGAGCCGAGGTAGGATTCGAACCTTCGATCTTTAACCATCCGGACGTATTTTAAAACTCATAGAAATATGGCATTGTGATTGGAAAAATTAAATACTTTTCCAATACTTACAATCAATTGATTGTAATTTTTTTTATCGTGAATAGAAAGCGCTTGACCACTATCTCGCCTGATGGTAAGCGTCGATGCGATCTAGGATGTGATGCGCCTGCCTAGAAAATCATATTAACAAAATACTATGAAAATAAACTTAATTGGTGTTTAGATTAGAGAATAAGACGTAAAAAAATATCAAATCATTGGGCAAGTTTGCTTTAAGCGATAAAGTAGCAGCTACACTTTTTGTTATCCGCGAAAGATATATAGGGATTATCTCTTTTCAATTGAATGAGTGAAATAGTAGATTCTTTATATAATCTATACATCTAAGTCAGCCTGTGATCACGGCTCCAGTAAAATAATCGAGTCAGAATATAAAAATACAAAATAAAACGCCTCCTGAATCCAGTAAAACTGAATTTATTTAAATTTGCGATAATCGCGTAAGTGTAAGGACTGAATATGGAATAGTAAAAGTTATAATAATACATATTTGAAATATATTTTCAAACATTTACTGTATTTGTACTAGGCTTTACATAAAGTAACCAACCCACGCGTCCCAACCGGTTATATGGTACACGGATCGAATCACCCAATGCCTGGATTCTGGTCAAGCATACATTCGTTGCGTAGATAATGATACAGATTAGATTTTTTTTCTGAAAATCAGTTAGATGCTTCCGACAAAGGTGGCTGACCGAATTAGTAATCCTTTTATTTATTCATTTATTCTTTAATGCATAGAAAAGTACAAATTGATTGATGCCGCAAGTCTTTCTCTACCCACTGGTTTCGAATAAAAATATTGAAAGAACAACATATGAAAACAATATTGAAACGCAGTGCCGGATTTACCATAGAAGCTAAAAAAGGTGAAGCTTAGGGCGGCAAAATTTGCCCAGAAAATTGGTACAGAAAAAAAAAGTAAGTAATAATGCAGTAAAAACAAAGCTTTGCTTTTCTTAGCTTAAAAATATACCCAAAAAGTTGTAAAAAATAATCTTGAAGCCAGATTATTCCCCAAAAAAGGTATTAACGTTATTGTGAACAGTGAATCTAATTATTTTATAGCTTTTTATAGGCAAATATTTTATAGCTTTGGGGCGGCAAATGTGTAAAGTCAGCACTGTTGAAACGTACTTACAAAGTAGTGAATACTGTTTTTGTAACTAGACCAAATTCTTTTGTTTTTGCACTTATATTTGTTGTTTGTTTAAAAACAAAAGTAAAATCTTACATACATAATTAGACGGTTGAGATGTGCGCTCTTATGACATCTGATTTGTGACTTGATTTAAATTGGATTATTTTGTAAATTTTATTTGCTAATTAAGATTTTATTCGTTTATACTTTTATTTTTATTTGATTTAATATAATTTTAATATTGTTATTATTAATTATGGTTTTTAAATAATTTGCTTATGTAGGGGTTGAATCACCTGACATTTAATTCATCATTTCATTTTATTATTTAATTCAATCGGGACGAATTCGATTCTCACCGATGTACTACGAACGTGGATCCACTCATAACGCAAACATTTAGCTTACCACGAGGTATTGACGGATATATTAATAATGCATAAAACACATACATACATGGTACATATACATATGCTGGGAGCCTTTTGGATTTTAGGTGGGAAAAGTTCTTCTACCTTTTCTCTATCATAGACATGCTCTGACCACGTTATTAGCGGAATAGCTTTTTTATTTTTTATACTTTAACAACTTCGTAGTTTCTCTTAATGCATGCCATGGCAGCTTTTAAGTGCGATGGAGCTTTAGTATGTAACTGTTAGTATATATTCTGCTTCATTAATGTAAATAGCGTTTATTGTGTTGGTTGTCCTAAATAAATACTTCAAACATTTCGAAGTATAAGTAGCTGAAAATAATAAGTGCTCTCCCGAAGCACAAGTAGTAAGGAGAGAAATAAGTTAATGGTCACCCGATGAACGGACTTTGAAAAAGTTGTTTGATTTCCGCAATCGCAAACTAAACGCAGTGACTATTGCACCATCGGGCGATTACACTCATTATAAAAAAATAGTTTTTATATAAAGTATGACCTCCATTTTCTGTTTGAATCACTAAATGAAATTTTGTAATAGTTTTTAAGGGCTGTGGTTATTGTTAATCAATAATATAAGATCACAGTGGTTTGTGTGTTTGTTTGTCCGCTCTTTTTCCCCGCTCTTTTTCAATTGTATCAATAACATTACCATAGCAACGCGTTAACCGCAAGTGGTTCGTCTACCGGACGCTAGATGGCGCTAACGGAGAAATATTTAATAATAGAAAAAAATTAAAGAATTTTGTCCACCCGTGCGAAGCCGGGACGGGCCGCTAGTAATAATAAATAAAATAATTAAATGAATACTAGCTGACACTGCTAGCAACGTAAATCGAAAGTTCACTAGTTCTGCTGGTGTTGATTTCTGGTAATTTTCCTGTTCGACACATGCCAGCTGACTCATGTTGGCAAGCACTTCGTTGAGATACATAACAAATGCAGAATAAAATGTCAAAGTGACATGACACTACACATCTATGAACGATGGTAAAATATTCGGATATAGTTCATGAGCAAATACTAAAATTGCTGTAAAAATGGGGGGTGAAAAGTACTTAATGACCTATTCTCAGCCCTACAAAAATTAAACATATATATATGTGTGTGTGTGTGTGTGTGCGTGCGTGTGTGTGTGTTGGATTTGTATTAATATTATAAGATTTACGCTCATGTTAGACCTCTCAATTATAGTACTAATAATTTTCCTACCTACTCTACATATTGTACTGTGTACATACTGTATTAAATGTCCATATATGCACCTAATTATATTCTCATTGTAATCATTTATGCAGTTGCATGTAAGCCATTTTACGCATTTTATCGTCACAGATAGATTTTTCTCTGTTATATTTTTTTAATAATGAAATACATATGAAATAAAAATTATTTTAATTAATTTAGAACCATTCAGCGATACAATGCTAATAATTTGCTCGGCCATCTACCAGATGGGGATGACCAGAGACATTTATCTGTTTATAGTCTATCGTCGTTGCGCGTGCAAAAATAGCACGCGCAACGACGGATTTTCGGATTTTTATGCAGTATTGATCGTTATTTCAATGCACACATACTGTATAAAAAAACTATGTAGTAAATTAAATATTTAAAGAGTTTCGGAATGTACCTATGTGACATTCATACTTCAAAAGTTCCATATATACACGTTAAGTGTTATAATTCACAGAGCTAAAACAAATTTATAAAAAACACATAGCGACTCTTTCACGCGCGACGACGCTATTCAATTAATACTTTTTTGCAACGTGATGTCATGGATCCTGTTAAGTCTTGGAAACATAAGGATTAAACATATATAAAAAAAATCCGCTTTGTGGTTCTATTTAAAGTTGCCGTAGGGGCGGAAGTGTAGGAACTAAATATATATATTAAGTTACAGTTGTAATTATTTATAGCAGTAGTTTAAAGTACATTTATAACCACGTTACTTTATCAATTTTTGCGTTGCAGATAATAAAAAAAACGGTAACTTAGAACTTCAATTGAACAAAATGATTCGAAATTCTAACAAGCGATTAAGAAAAAGTTTTATATAGTAAAAAAAAAATACATTAAAAGAACATTTCCACCTCCAAGCCAAATATTATGTGCTCCCGACTAGGCTTTTTTAAAGACTGCTACCACAATGCTAACTTTTTCAACGTGTAAACATTTTACGACATGTATGATGACAAGTTTACCGCAGAAGCATCATTATTTTCTTCGCACACATGTTGAAAACTGGTAGCAAACACATTCCGACTTTCAATTTCTTTAAGTTAAACCCTAAATCACTTTCTCGAAAACAAACACTAAGGTTTGTTATAACCGGTCCGTTTTCACTAGTCCGTGTGGGCGGTTATGAGTTTTTCGACAGATATTAACTTTACGTCATCTTGTTAAAGAATTCAATAGTACATAGACAATAAAACTTTATTTCGTTATGGTTAGCTTACAAGTTTGTAGCCTCGTTGGTGAGAAGTTACCTACTTTATGATCACTGGCAATACATTTAGTTATATATAAGTATAGTGTTATGTATGTATGAGATAAACTGTATTCTTTTTATCTATACATATAAGTAAATTTGTCTGTTCGTAATATTGAAATAACCGTTTTTTACTACATGCATATAAATATATATACGGTAGGTACATAAACCAAAATATTTTTTTTTCAAATTTTGTCTGTCTGTCTGTTTGTTCCGGCTAATCTCTGAAATGGCTGGACGCATTATGACGGGAGTTTTTTTGGCAGGTAGCTGATGTAATATGGAGTAACTTAGGCTACTTTTATTTTAGAAATATTCTTTTATTTTAGAAAAATAAAGGAATGTTGCAATGTTCCACGCGGACGAATTCGCGGACGACCGCTAGTAAATACTAATGTTGTCGTATAAATAGTTTTTATATTTTTTGTTTATCTTCTGTTCTGTTGTTGCAACAGTAGCGATCTATTCTGTGAGCCAAAACATCGAAACAAAAGCTCTAATTTTGGTAAAGCACAAAAATTTATTTGCTGAGTATTAGATATGCTCCCGAGGTATTTATATAAATATTACTTAATTGTGTATGTATCCGCTTAAACGTATTAAGCTTTAGAACTTGATAATGGACGCGAGTTACCCCAAATTAATTATTTATTTCAATATATCGATCAATTTTATTTTTCTAAATATCTAATCTCGTGTAATTTTAAGTTTTGTATTATTATAATCAACCACATTTTAAAACACTTACTATTTTTTTTTTGTAAAAAGTCGTTGAGAAAATTTTACAAAATACCTTGTCTCTTTTCGCAATGAAATTACCTGAAACAAAAAAACACTTTAATTAGTACATTACGTTTGGTTTTAAAATTTTTGTTATTGTCTGCCGCTGATATATTTGCTTATACGTTGCTGTTATAGAACTTCTAAGTAGCTACTAAAGAGGTCTTTAACAGTTGAAAGCTTCTAACCCTATTATTCTATATTGAAACACTTTTTAATCACTGTTTTACAGGTTTATTGGAACTGAAAGCTTACGAAAGCACGAATGCTGAATGTAAAAGCCTTTAATAGCCTTGCTCTTGTATTTCTATATCATATTGTTCATCATGCTTTATAAATTCATGTCGCACGAATTGTACGTTACGAGCGCTGATAGAAAATTGAAAAAAAGCAAATTATCGCTTTTGTGAGGAAACACTAAGTTTCCCTCACATAAACAATAAAGAAAAATAGCTAACATCCCATACATTGTCTTGAACTCAAGTTAAGTAGCTAAAGCACTTGTATTATGGAATTCAGAAACAATAACTGTCCCTTGACGTACACACACATACACACACACACACAGCTAATATTGAAAAGTTCGTTTTCTATATTAACCCGGCCGGGAACCGAACCCGGGAGCTTGGAGTGGCATTGCCATAAAATCTATAATCTAAGATCACAGTGGTTTGTGTGTTTGTCTGTCCGCTCTTTTTCCAATGTATCAATAACGTTACCATAGCAACGCGTTAACCACAAGTAGTTCGTCTACCAGACGCTAGACGGCGCTAACGGAAAAATATTTAATAATAGAAAAAAATTAAAGAATATTGTCCACCAACGTCCCGTCCACGGGACGGGCCGCTAGTCTGGTATAAGAACCACTCGGTCACGGTATCAAACATTCCCAAAAATAGCTCTTATACAGCCTACTTACACTTATTTGATGTGGCTGACCCTAGTGAATCAAATCTGTGTTATATCAATGACATCGTATCAACATATTCCTCAGCCAGGAATAGAACTTCCACTTAACCATTCTTTGGAACAAACGCTGTGTGTGTGGAACACCGCGGCCATTATTCAATGTTATCTAATTTATCGCTATATGGCGTGTGTTTCACACATAATAAAGACTCCTTATCGAGATAATACAAGCTTGTTCTAAGGAATAAGGGGCTTGTGTTGGAGAAAAAAAATAAGCCAAGTGTGAGTAGGCTAAGGATAACCAATAACATGAATCCATAAGACTAATTAATAGTAGTATGTTTACAATTTTTTAATTTAATGAACTACTTGATCTTTTATTGCGAATTTGTCTGTTTTAGTTTCCGTTACTTAACATATTAAACTGTGTAACAAGAGTTATAAAATATCAAACTAATTTGTGAAACCAAAAACAAGATATACAAATATCAATAAATTTTAAATAGCTGGATTTTGTTTTTATAAATAATTTTATATATATTTTTTTTTATATTTTATGCATTTTCAATGCGATCTTATAAGATAAATGATTATAATAGAAAAATACTAGAAAAAATCGACTCGGGTCACAAGTGAATTCTCAGGCGGGCCTGACTCGTCTGGACTCATTATGTAAACAGAATTTACTAATATGCTTTGATATTCGCATGTTGATGAGTAAAAAAAGTCGTCCATTTTATAAGTAAAGAGCAAATATTTATGAAATATCGCATCAAACAAAAGCTTGATTAGTTCTTACACTTCCGCGTACATTACACATTAGAATAAAACACTTTTTTATGGATTTTTGCGCATGTTTTATTTTATATTTAATCCTGACGTTTCGACTCCTTTACAGGAGCCGTGATCACAGGATCAGTCATCCTGTGATCACGGCTATTTGCAGGATCAGTCATCCTGTGATCACGGCTCCTGTAAAGGAGTCGAAACGTCAGGATTAAATATAAAATAAAACATGCGCAAAAATCCGTAAAGAAGTGTTTTATTCTAAAAGCTTGATTATTATACATTCATATCCGCTCATTTATATGACATTTTCGTCTTTTATTCCTGACGTTTGGATTGTGTTCACACGATTCTAACATCCGTTCATTTCCATTTTCGTTTCATTTCAGTTTTTCTATTGTATCACGATATTTTTAACTGTTAGATTAGAATGAAATAGCACTCCGCTCCTTTGTAGATTGTTAATACATACAATATATCTATTTGTGTAATATTAGATTAAACATGACGGGATTGGTATCATGTTTTTTTTCATGGCTCCGATATTTCATGAACACGTGCCATCGTAACGGAACAACTGAAGATTTTTTGCGGATGCATGATATTGGCTGATATGTTGGTCTACTCTCTGTCTTAGTTTTTTAATGCCTTCACTCGATGCCGGTATCATTGTTCGTAAACTCACTTTTTAATACTTATGTAAATGTCCATGAAAGTTTAAAATAATATAAAAAAAATACTGTAAAAAAACTCCTAAATAAGGTCTAGCGATATTTCACGCCAGGACAGCTTTTAACGATTTATAAAGCTCATGTCAGTCAAGCTTACATGAAATTTTGCAGCCATCTCTGGGACAGCTCAGCAAAATACCAACTTGCTGCACTGGACACGGGTAGAGCTGAGAGGCTCATTGGTGACAGCAAATTGGTAAAGAGTAAGCTTCACACCCTAGCTTATCGCCGCAAAGTTGCCTGTCTGTCGGTCTTCTACAGACTGTACTTTTGAAAGTGTGTTCAGGAGATGCATTTACTCATACCGCCATCTCCTTTTTTCCATCGGACATCAAGACGCACTGCGGGCTTCCACTCTTTCTTGGTTGCTATTCCTACCTGTTGCACCAAGCACTTTTCAACATCGTTCATAATGCGCACAGCAAAGGAGTGGAACTCCCTCCCTGCGTCTGTATTTCCAAGTACTTATAACCAGGGTTAATAGGCACCTTCTGGGTTAGTTCGTTCCATCGTTGATCTTGTCTGGGCTTGATTGGGATCAAGAGCGAACCCATCCTAAATTAAAAAAAAATACATAAGGGCGAGCTCGAATTTCCGTTTGTTTTATGCCATTTATTTTAATGAATACTAACTTTTACAGATACACAAAGATGACTATCATTGCCTATTTGAAGATTAAACTATATATTTATAAATAATGTTTTATAAACACTTGATTAATTCAAGTGTGTTAACGCACACGGAATTTAATACAAACTTCCATTCTCAAATATTTCACAATAATAATAATAATTAGTAATATATTTTAGATATTATATTATATTTTTAAGGTTTTTGATTTTTGGGTTTAGACTTCATAATTTTAACTTTGACTTTAACTCCCAATTATTTTTTTTATTATAGTTGTTACATAGTTATTTTTTTGTTGTTAGATGTAAATATTTATAATTTTATTAATTTATTAAGACGCTAATAATTTATATTCTAAAGAAATTTTATATATTTAAGATACTTATATAACATATAAGTTACTCTCATTTCAGATAGTATAAACAGTTTATTATATATATTAACATTAAAGTTTAATAAATATATTTATTTTCTATTACTATGGAAATCTTAAAATAGCTCTAATTTGAAGTACAATAATCTTATCAAATATGTTTTGTACTATTTTTTTAACTTGTGTATATTCCTTGAGTGTATATAATTTCATCAGGGTCAATTTCTTTATTTCAAAGTTTGAATTTGAAGTTTGTGTATTAAATCACTTAAAATCACTGTTTTACAGATCTACTGGAACTGAAAGCTTACGAAAGCATACCTAAGAGCTGAATGAAGATGCTTTAGTATCCTTACTCTTTTATTTCTATATCCTATTGTTCATTATGCTTTGAAAATTCATGAATGAAACTCGATGCAGCATTAATGCTTTTAATCTTGAAACAGCCAAGGATAGCTGTATACTTCCCCTCTCCCCCTCAATTTTAACATTACATAGTCTAAATAAAATGAACTCAATACTGTTTCCGTTGTCCGTTCTTACAATACTTCTGAATGATAACAAAATGCCTTTATTGTCATGTTGCAGTGATTGAAAAAATCCGCCATACCCGGTCGCTTCCTACCTGGGATTTCTGAGAATTGCACACCTCGTTCCAAACGGTGAATATGCAAAAAGGTTGACCGGTTGTAGGGTGACTTTGTTTCGACAAAAACTGGGATTGTTCTCTATATCTGGAATTGTGCTATACAAATTTAACACTACATTTTGACATAACTTATGGTCATTGATGAATTGGTAGAATATTTTTTTCTTTTTCAGTATTAATTACAATAATAAATGGACCCGCGATTGGCCGTTTTCTGTTGAGGCCTAATGAATTGCTCGTTATCTGAATCGTTTTGTAATAAACACAATTTATAAGACATTTGGCGATTTTAAAAGAGTTTTGGCACATGAGTTTCTTGCCCGATTCTTCTCATGTTAGCCCCTACGTTCAGAATTTGGTCGCTCGTGGCGACCGCGGATGTACTAGCTGCGGATGCGCCAGCGCACGGGCTATCTTTATTATAGTATAATATTTTCTTAATTTTGTAAAATTGACGATTTTAAGTGCCCGCAAGGGCCTATGAAATAAAGTAATTTTGATTTAATTTTGATGGTTCCTTTACTATTTTTGAGTAATCGCTTAACTTAAAGTTGATTATTATTTATTTATATTTGTACATACTAGAACATCAAACATTTGCAAAACAAAAGAAATTAAAATTCTTTCAACCGGAAGAAAAGCAAAAAAACCAAAGAAGGCAGGCAGTATGCACTTAAGATCGACTTCTGTCTTCAAATGCTTACGTCTGTATGTATGTACTTATTTTTTAAGGTTTTTAAAAGGTCTCCATCAACGATTTACGATTACGATAAAGTCACCGCCTCTCGAAAAAAACCATGCTGATGAGTTGACTCTTACCGCCCATCAGTAACGACTGTCCTGTATATACAGGTTTTTTTGTTACAATTATTCATTCATACAACGCACTATCATTAATGAATTAGAAAAAAAATAAAGAGTTTTCCCACACATGATAGTATCTTGTCCACTTTGAATGGTGTACTGTTGAGTACAAACTGCTTTATACTATAAAAAAGTCATTATTTGAGTGCTTTATTAATACCTAGGCGATGCAGTCGCTTAGCACAAAGCTTCACGAGCACCATATATTGGAGTGGAGCATAATATAAAAAAATAATGTTAAGTAAATTTTAAAAATCTAGTTTCTGTAGGAAATCACATAGAGCCAATGTTTTTTGTCATAACTTTTTTATTTATGTGAATTTCAAAATTCGGGTCTCTGTCACAACCTGGTCCTAAATGTGTTGATTCGATTCCACACAAAAATTTATAAAATCGGTTAAGAACTCTGGAAGTTATGGCGTAACAGACATTGTGTCATTGAATCTGATCCATGGGAGTTCCAAAAATGTGTAGTTGATACAACCTAACGATATATTTATTTAGGTAGGTGGCCTCATATGCAGAGATGGCGCTGTTACTTAACAAAAGAAACAATAGGAAAATAAAATATGAAAGTGTCCGTACCTCAATTGGAAAAGGCGTCTGGTGCCTAAGACAGGTTAATTTATTTCTAATAAAAATTGGTCAAGAAAAAATCTAGCAGCTAAATTGATATAAAAAAGAAGGTTTTTTTTAATGATAACATAAGCTTATATTTATTTGTTAATATTTTATAGACACTGTTTCCTTTTAGAAATTAGTAGACTGTTTCAGTCTTCTAATCTGTTATATCGTGGACACAGTTTCTATGTAGTTACCTACCAGGATTAGTCGTAAATATACATATATGCTGCTTGCTTGCCGCTTATACTAAAACGATCACAGTTTGGGTATTGCACCGTTACTGTGCTTACTATTATATTATTATTAATATATATTATTTGTTTTTCGTTTTGTTTGTATTTTTTCTATGGGTTTTTGGTGTGATATCAAAAATAAATGCATTTTTCTAACATATGATCCAGTAATCACCTCAGCACGGCTGGTCCACCAATTCAAAATCTCTCTTTTTTTAACTGGGTTCTCTCTTGACCCCAATCAAGCCCGGGAGCCAAGACAAGATCCACGATGGAACAATCTAATCCAGAAGGTGTCTATTCACCAAGCTATACTTGCAGTTTATCATTTTGATCAAGTCCAGAAGGAAGATATTCGCCAGATAGCCAAGTCGTCTATATAACTCAATGAAACAGTTGCCTGTAGGGTCAAAAGGTTGTTCATATTTGCCTTAAAACTGTATGACCACTGAGGAAGACTCGCATTGCAACCAGGTGGAGTGACGATATCCCAGAGCGGTTGGTAGACACCGTTAAACGAGAGCCGAAAATTGAACTAGACAATTCACCTTGTTAGAGGTCTAGCTGTTAACTGGTGTGAGAATGATGTACCTATAAACATATTAAAAGTTAAATATACTATTGAGTATAGAGACACAAAATGCAAAATTGCCGTGTCTTTGTTCTCAATAATCGCGCGTGTAAACGCATCAAGTTTTGTATACCTACCATTTTGAGATAGATTGAATAAAGGTATAATATAGAGGTATTTCTAATGCCTTTCGGTAACTGTAACTGTCTTATGCATTTGTAGACTGTTTCTGTTGTGATTATTACACTACTACTACATCTATATCGTCTGTATTTAAACAAATAAATGTCGTTAATTGTATGTGTGTATAGAGACAATTATGACCACGAGTGTACTCGCTTTGGTGGTCCAAACCCTTTGTAGTGTATAATTTGGGATCATTATGGCTGTAGCGGTCCAGTGGATGAATAAAATGATATCGATTTGATGCGATCCATCGATTACAGGTACTGTTGACAAAGCGACAAAAGAGACACTTCCATATTAGCATAACATTGTACAACGCAATTCAAGTGTTAACCCTACAAACATAAAACCAAGAATCGGATTTTTCATGGAGGTTGAAACAAATATTTTGATCTTTCATTGTTTTTAATTACATTTTTTTTGCACGAAACAATGCAACGCAATCTTTTTTTAATTAATGCTGCCTTTGCCTTAGACTTTTTAAGAATGCCTTAAGGCATGAATTGCATTAATTTGTTAAACAAAAAACGGTAAGTTAACTAATAAATATCTAAGCCTTTATAAATATGTACGTTAAAAATCATCGCATTTAACTGAAGTGTGATTTAACATATTATCTTCATTTTTATCAGGTTTAATGATTGGTTCTATCAAAGTGCCTTTAATTCAGCTAATGAACATCGATTTGAATTCCCTGAAAAGCATTTTAAAATCTTATTAAAATAATAAAATAACTTACACAAAAACCAAGTGGTCCAAAGTTATCTAAGTAATATATTTTTCAGTGGACTATGTAAAAAAATGCAAAGTAAAGTAATTATTTATTTCTTTAAAAAATACTTAGGAGAAGCACTAAATGTAGTTTGCTGAATCTACGAAGCAAAGAATAAGCTTGTTATTCATCCTCAAGCTTCCCTTTACTTTAAATTATTTTTGTATATTTTTTCAGTTAATGCGAACAGCATAAGTTTATTCCATTTTGTTACAGTTAAGTTAAAATAATAAAACAAAACATTAACGAAATTAAACAACTCCATTCTCAGCATTGTCAAATAAAAATAAATATTACTGACTGCACATTTGACAACATAATGCCTTCTTTAATTTTTATACATAAATTATAACTGCATCAAAGAAAATAACTTTCTCCTATTTCCGTGGCATTTAAAGTTGAATTTTCTATGGACAACGCTATGGCCTATTCAACAATATCTACTAACAAAGTCGGCTTGTGCCTGTCTCACCTGCCGGGCGGGTGTTCTTTACAAAAGTCCTACATAAATCTCATGCAGGCACGAGCGATGCCGAATGCGGTGACCATAGGTTGTCAATTTGACCGGATAATGCTTGGAAAGATGGCTCTTAAAAATTTACCTAAATTTTTTAAACTTTGAAAATATATTCATATTTATTATTTTTACAATATATTGTCTTAAAATTTTAAGATCAACAACAGTATTTTGGAAAAGAGCCTCAGCTATAACTTTTAAAATAATCCGCTCTATTACTAGATCTCGAAACAAGTTTAGTTTTATGTTTTGTAATTCTTACTTTTATATTTTATTTAATTCTTACTTTTTAGTAATTTTCTGCGGACATATTCATGGGATGAATAGGTAATGGTATCGAAGTTATTATAAGATACCAATCAAGAACTAGCGTTTCTAATATATTAATGATCCGATTGTTATCTTAATAATTTTCATAATTACGACAAAATTGCCTCTACGTATTTGAAAGACATACCGACAGACAGACCGAACGCACATCACGTTGCGTGATATGCATCAATAGTGAAAGAAAAAAAGTGAAAATAAATAACTAAATAAATAGATTTATTAATCACGAAAGTACCAGTTTAAAATAATAATTGTAAACAATGATAATTAACCATACTGCTTGAAAAAAAGGCTCCGATAATATGATATGATAAAAACGTTAGCATTATGACCTCGTTTATTTATGTATTTCATTGTGTACAATAAGACAGAAAAATTCATTAAATACTATATAAAGAAAATATATTTGTAATTTAGATAAACTCATCTTTAAAGATGCTTACAGCGTTCTTGGCTGAGCTGAGGTGGTTAAACCTACCTTCTAAACGTGTAACATACGCATAAGACGTAGAGTTGCGGAAACCGCCCGCAAAAAAGGAAAGAAGAAAAGAAGATGACTAGTTAATATTCTGAATATATAGAGATACTTATTTAAAATATGCTTTCGTGTGTGTGCAAGTTCGTACCGAATTACCTATGTCATAGATTTCTGCACTGAATAAAGAATTAATTGTATAATTATATACATTTTTTCATATTTAACTGGGAGTATTAAATTAAACCTTAATAAATTAAAAACTTTCGTTGAACCTGATAAATAAAATATAATAATAAAAGACAAGAGTTTTAGTCTTCAATAAACTATTGATCATGGTCACCTTAAATTCCATCACAGTACCTCAAAATGTACACATAAAGAAATAAATACGTGATCCTATTGAACTAACAATTTGTACCATAAGGTTTGTAAACCATTTTAGTAGTTATTACTATAGTTATAAGGTAAAAAATATTAATCTCGATAATACATATTAGTTTGACAAAGAGCTCTTTGTAGTGTTACGCATAATACTCGGTTGTGTGGTTCGAAGAAAGTTATTTTGAATTTCTTTAAGGAGATTATTACTTTTTAAAGTTGTGTCATAGTTTTGGTATGTGTGTGTATCTAACGAAGTTGCTGTTTACTTGAAACGAAGTAATAATATTTAAAAAAATAAATAGATTGATATTAATTTATTTTACACTACAGGCACAAACATAGAGAAAGATTATCAGGTTTATTATTAAGATATTAATTATCAGTATACTGGATTAATCTTACTATCTAAAATAAAAATATAAGTACGTGTGCCGCAACAGCGCAAAATGGTCGCAGCTCAGGGGTACATTTACCCAGTAGCCTCAGAGCTAATCACAAATTTTCAGCCACCACCCCAAATGAAAACCACGTGTTGACATTAATTAATCATCCTATTGATTGTATTATTAAACTAAATAAAAAAAAATACACCATAAATATAATATAATTATATTACGAGCGTGATTTCATATAAGAGATAAGATAAAAATTAAAATGCTTTTTATAGAATATGAGTATTAACAATGTATGCATTACAAGTCAACAACTATCTTATCTTCGCAACAAGAGATCTTGTATAGAGAAGAAACCGCAAGAAACTTGGCAGGGGTTTTATCTCATTTTAATTATGGTTACAGAGTGTTTTATTCAAGAAAACTGTCCTATAAGAAAAAATATATGTTGATTTGATCTTCAATAACTCCAAATCCACCAAAATTAACGGATTATCAAAACACCTTATTATAATAAAGGTTTATAGAATTTCATATGGCGCCAACTCTATGTAAGTCGATACAAAAAATATATGTCATCGCTAAAGTGTACAATCAGACAAAATTCAACTTTACCACATCGTATTTAACAGAATACGTTTAATCGAAACAGGAAAAAGCAACTTTGTTCCCCCTTCCAGGTACGAACTTAAGAATTCCAAATTCCAAACAAAAAAAGGAATCAGTAGCGAAAAAAACGCGGTTCTTTTGTGTTTAAAGTCAAGAGAAGATTACAAGAAAAGGGCAAACTTCGCTGTTTAGTTCTGATTTTATCGACAATTTGAAAACAATGGGCTTTTTCACAAAACCGCATTTAAAATACAACAGCTTTTTAATCTGAAAAACGAAATTAAACCTTATGGTGCACACTTTAAAGACATCACATATTTTTACTAGTTTAATAATTAAAGTTATCTTTGATGCATTGTTCTTTATCTTAGAGTAGTGTGTATATTGCTTTGCTAAACGTCTATAGAGATTTGATGGCTTTCTTATGTTAACTGACAACATTTCGATTGATAAGAGAGGGCGACACTTTTAAAGTCCCCATTAGCAGTTATAAAAACTAGTAACTACGTCTTTTGACTCTTGAAAAAATAAGGAGTCGGCTTTTGCTCTTTTAGTGCAATAGTAGGATAACCATATTTACTACATGAACATAGCGCGTATCCGTGCCAAATTATAATTGTTCACAATAGTTATAACCTAATTGAAAAATATAAAACTTAAAAATTTCAATGTCTAAGATTAGTATTTCATTTTAAGCATTGATAATACTTCTTAAACTATCGCTGCCGTTGCCCTTGAACAAAAACGGTAAATAAATTGAAAAATACCTTAGCTTTGTAAATATGTAAGAACGCGATGAAAAATAAACATATTTGGTTCAAGTGAGACGAAAAGTATTATCGATATATATGAAGTATGTATATATATATATATATATATATATATATATATATATATATATATATATATATATATTTAGTTCTTACACTGCCGCGCCTATCATACATTTAAATAAAACCACTTTTACTAGATTAGTTGCGCATTTATTATTTTTATCCTGACGTTTCGACTCATTTACAGAAGTTGCGATCACAGAATAACTAAAGGCCTTTTTATCAGCCTATTGGTTCTTTGAGGTGTCAATATGCTTGAATTTAGCTAATGAACAGCAGATTTGTATACCCTTGCAGGTTTTCTAAAATCAAAACTAAAATAAAAAGTTAAAATCAAGTCATCCAAAATTTTGTTAGCTAGATATGTTAACAACAGATTTTTAGAAATACATATTGATAAAGTACCTCCTCAGGCAGCACTCAAACCCGAGTCACCTTGAAAACCGTAGCTGACGCCCCACTCACTCATGCCACCGAAATCTAGTGACCTAACAGGGTTCGAGCACCTTAAGTGTATTGTTTTCCAAAAGTTTAGAAATCTTATTTTCGTCCAAGGAAAACTTATCAAGATTTTCCTATACTCATTCCCTATTTCGTTACAAAGTTAAAAATGAAATTAAAATTTGTATAGATCAAGATTTTTTTTCATTACTAACATTTTTAACAAAAAAAAATAATTAATGTGAGTAATTAAATTATTCCTTTTACTTACTTAAGATTATTAATTTGTATATAGTTAAAAAATTGTTTAAAATATTAAATCCAGAAACAGAATAAACTGTGGAAGCCAGATCCATTCTCTCTATATGACAAAAGAAATAATTTCGTCAAAATTATGTGTTTGAATGTTTCAAAAGTTTTTGTCTTACATCTAAGGCCATGTTAACACTGTATCAAATCTAAAAAGGGGTTGACAGTTAATAATACCTTACACGCGAAGGAACAATGGAATCTTTTTTATCTGGGAACAAATTTTTTGACAAAAAACATAAAATGTTACGGTCCACTCAAAAATACACCACAGGTGGTGGTCTGATATAAAAATATTGTGAGATCTGTTGTTATTGTTTTTTACATTAAACTTTGAATCAGAAATCATAAAGAAAAAAGATATTAAGATACTTAAATATTGTTTAACGCATGTAAACATTTATTTATACACATAAAACAAAGCATACATTAATTTCCTATTAACTAAGCAAAGAACATACATTAAATAAAATAAAAGGCCTTTCGATTTATCAAATATGTAAATTATGGCATGACCTGAATTATTAAAAATATCCCAGTTCATAATAATAACTGCATTCAGTACAACGCTGTTCACAGACCTAGAAACTTGATCAATAGCCTGAAAGCGCACTTGAACCGCAACCGTTAGCCGACAGCTGTTCGCGAATCAAAAGGCCAGTATCTATTGATGGGTGTCGAATTGCAAGAGATATCCATATTTATTGAGAGACTTTATCTAAGCCAAAAGAGGTTATTATACCTTTATGAAAAAAGTAACACATTAAAAAAAGTATAGATGTAAAAAGTTTATTCAGAAAACATAGAGAAAATTACCTATTAGTATAACAATAAAATCTATTCAACAGAACAAACCTCTTTTCTTTCAATTTTGAATCGATCTATTTGAACACCTTACCAGCTCAAGCTGCTTTTATCAAAGGTTGGAATAGAAACAATTTTTTAGTTCAAAAAAATTTACCGTTTTTGACATTCGGTTTGTGCTAAACTTCGCAGTTATCTTAAAAATAATAAAATTAATGATAAGGGGTCTCATAGAATAACACTCTACTAACAAACTGAAATATAAAGGTAAGTAGTGAAATAAGTATACAAAGTATAACCAAATTATGAAATAAAAACATTAGAGCTAACATATACCAGCGAAAATATTTTGGAATAAAAAAAATTAAATCTCATAAACTATAAATGTTTGGTCACTAGTATTAATGATTTGGCAGAATCCAATTTTGTGTATGGTTTCTTTATGATCTTTATAATTAAATTGTTTTAATGCCATCTTACACGTTTTAATATAAAAAATACTAGAAAAAATCGTCTCGGCTCACAGTAACTTGTCAGCCAAATCCATTTTTTCTGGTTATTTTCTATAAAAGTTTATCATTTTTGTATAATCTAATGTATTGTCTTGTGTACTTTAATGCTACATGTTGCTTGCTATTAAATATAAAAGGAAAATTTTAAAGCACTTCTAACCTTGAATTTTAAAACATATTTAGATATTGATCCTATGATCATCCAATTTAATCTTAACTCAAATTGCCATCAAATAAGTTGGCATTTAGCTTAAACTATTCTAAATTCCCTATGACAGACAATATGGCGAGTACATCTGCCGTACACAGTTGATTATCATGATGCCCGTAGCACATGGGGCGGGATTATTAGCCGATTAAATGGAATTTATTTAGATTCAACTAATTGCTATTGTATTCGGTCAAACGTTTAGTCTTTGCGTGTATTGTGGGTTTAATACGCGATTCATGCTGTTACCTTGTAGGGTGGCAATATATTTTTAACACTATCGAAATATTAGTAGACACCAATACGTCGTCGTCTAAACTCTATGTCTCTACGAGTGAGATTATTATTATGAATTAGGTTTTCCTATTCAGTAACAATCCAAAACAAAACGATCTTAACCGATTCGTTGCTACATACAATTACAGAAACGAAGGCTACGAGCTTGATTTACGTCAAAAATGAAGATAGTTTTAATATGGATTGATTTCCCTAAAACTTGATTTGAAGGAGTTATCATCGATTTGAAAATGACACGGCTAACACCACACGCAAAAAAAAAGTAATGACACGACAGGCGTGTCATCAGCAACTAAATTAATTGGTTAAATATACAATAATTACAGTTTTATTTAGAAAATGTTGTGAACTATGTTTCTTAAACGATCAATAAAATAATAAAAGCTAAGTAAGTAAAGATGAGACAGTGCTAGAAGCTAGGAACTAGATAAATGAGGTTATGGTCTTCGGGTGGGTGACCAAAATAAAATATCTCGAGTTCCTCCATGGTTAATTTCCAGTTCTTTATTGCATTGCATAGTGTTACAGAAACTGTTGTTTAAATACAATATACACAGACAGCTACCATGCAACTAAAATATGTGTAGTTTATTAACATCATCAGAGCTAAGAGATGTTCACTATTGCACGAAAGCCTTTCTCAAAAATGGGGAGTATTTGGCACTATTTCTACGCCTTGCAAATGGATTGTATATCGCCGTATAAGACCACCTTTCTGAAAACTCTGCTGCTCAATTTGTATTCATTATCATTCGTCGTTTTTAACAACACCTTAAGTGTCACGGGTTAATGCTATTCTGCTCTGCGAGGCACCACACGGCAAAGTTTATTATGGATCATTGAAAACCAACCAAACGATTAAATTCATTAACAACCTTCAATCCGCATTAGACCATCATGATGGTCTATGACTTATTCTCCCTATGGAGTATATGTAAGGCCAGTGCCCCAGCATTGGGGGCATTAATAGGCTGATGATGAAGTGAAGGTGAGCGGTAAGAAGTTATTGCTAAAAAGCAATTGAGAAAGCGGTAATGAAAATGTTTAAACTTTCTACCACATCTTTATTACATTACTGTTACTTTTTATTAACTATAATCAATAACTTGTCTTTCATAAAGCATTAAATTAATATATTAAGTTAACTGTGAACTCCCATTACTGTAAGGTTAAGTTATGCTGAAAATTAAATAGGTAATAAATTTAGACACTCCGCCGCTTGACCTATTTCCGAATGCGTCGCGACGTGATGCCCATTGTGCATTGTGAAGATTTTACGATTTCATTATATACTGCTGCATAGATACTTATTCGTCAGTATGATCTCTTTGCTACATAATGTCATTGTTTTAAAATATAATATTTTATAGTATTAACCTTTATACTCTATCTTAGTGGATTTAAAATTGAAAATACTCCAGTTTTTAGCTCCCTATATTAATAACCCATTTCAAAATTAATCCATCATGAACACCGTTTATAAGTAACCAGGGGCTTCTATGACAGAATGAGATAAACAATCAATTTATGACAGTTTGTCCTTTGCTATGCATACAAACTTCTCTTTCGTGTAGGAAGGAATTTAGCATTATCTAGTCCTTCTTTTGATTGATGGCTTGTTTTGTAACTCCCCAATTTAGCCAATGTCATGTGAGTAGCTTTTTCACGTAATTGAATGATCTGTCTTCCTAATTATTTTATGACAGTATTATAACAATATTTTGTGTGTTTATTACCATATTGTCTCGCTATCCATACATTGCAAAACTGAACTTGCCCTTACGTACTTCCACAAAAACAATACGATAGCGTGTTTCTACGCGCTACAGCGCCATCTAGTATAAATAATAATAAATATTGGATAACATCAAATACATTTTTTTGAACCCAAATTGTGTTATGAAATTCAGAATCAATGGCAGTACCACAACACCAAAACAGAAAAAGTCGTGCATCGAATCCATAACCTGTGGCTTTATTAGCTTCTTGGCTCTCCTCTCAATGGAGCGTCTAGAGCTGGTATTGAGTGGAACCGTCCCAAAGATGAAAACAGTACTCCATACACTTTGAGCCACTGTTCTGGTGGGAGTACCTTCTCATCTTCGCCAGAATACCAAACTTTTTTGAAACTAGTTGAGTCTTACTGTCAATTAAAGAACCGAAAATTTATAATTTATTTACCAAAGGAAATCGTTATCTAGACTGTTAGGTTTACATAAACAGAGATATAACAGCACTGGACATCACAAAACATCACATCAAAGGAATTCAGTAAGATCAAAAATTCGATAGTTTAATGAGTCAATTCTACCATCAGTCACTACGATTTTATTGTCTAACATTGACACATATTCCCAATTATTAAAAAATGAAAAAAATTCTAGATTATTTTGAATGAGTTAAGACAATATAAATAAATGTTATCACTTGATTATTAAACAATTTTCAACTTTATTGCAATCTAAATGTTCGAAAAATTATCTTAGGAAATGAGTCCGAAAATAATGTTTGTTACTGTACAACCATTAAATCAGAAAATGTGTTAATACATACGTCGAAAACAAATGAAGACCAGAGCAAACAGTTTAGCGGTAATAATGGCAGTTAAAACGTCAAAATCACTAACCTTGATCCATTTATATTACAATAGAATCTACCATATTTAATTTCGAATACTGCTACGCTATGTACACTATGCATAATATAATAAACCTAGATAGCCAAATGGGATTGTAGACTATTGTGTGCTATGCCATCCTAGCCTGAATAAAGTAGGCTAATTTCTTGAAAGAGTGAAAATAAACCGAAAATTTAGGGCATCTTTGAGTCAATTGTTAAATAATTAAAAGTAAGTCTGATTTTAATTATATTAAATATTTATTTTTTTCAGTTTTATACAATTAACCGCAGTTCAATTTACACAAAAAGTGAAATTTTCGGACACCAATACTTGTTAAATGAATTATAAGGTAAGTTAAGATTGTTGAGTTGTTAACAGCTGTATATATTATGTTAAATAATATATACTCACTCTGAACAGGTAACTAGCTCTATAAGCAATTTACCCCTACCGGGATTAGACCCAGGACCATGGGTTCAGTAGGATGGACGATTAATAAACGTTCGATTACTGTCATTGGAAAATTTTTGTTTGCTAATATTTATTGATTCTTATTGATTTATGGCTCTAAATTATATAATACTAGCTTTTACCCGCGGCTTGTCCCGCATTTAAGCCATTAATTTTTTTTCAATAAAAAGTATCCTATGTTACTTCTAATACCTCCAAAAATATATGTACGAAGTTTCATGATGATCGGTTTAGTAGTTTTCAAATAACAAACAAACTTACATTCACATTTATAAGATTAGTAGGGGATTTGGTCACCTATACAATGACTAACCTATTCTCAATTTGCTTTAACAATATCTTTTCTTGACTTTCAATAAAAAATCGATACAAATAGCTTTCCATAATAAAAAAATCTGATACTAAAAACAAATTACAAGCGAAGTAATAAGAGCATCTTGTATTCACGCCCACCTACTCTATTCACAAATAAGTTTAAGTTTTCAATGTAATTTAACAAAACTTCTAGAATATGTTTGAGGTCTCTCTGTGGGTGTTGCTATTATTAAGTATCTATTGTTATCCGCTTATGACGTCATAAATTTACGTTATCTCTGGTCTAAGTACGTTCACTTCCATTCATATTTCAAGTGTTGCGTGCTCTATGGTCTAATCAGAGTCAATGATAATAAGCTTTTGAAATTGGAACAACAATTTATTTGAGATTGTGTCTTCAAGATTTATAAATCCTTAAGTCGATTTATTAGTATTCGCCAAATATTTCAAATTCATACATACAAATTATATATAATCTTTGTTATTGAAAGACAGACTTTAATTTTTGATAATTTTGAATTCGGAACTATCGAAATGGGATAAAAATAAGTTCAAAACACAAATGTACAATCGCACCATGCCCCACCCGTATATAAGGCGGCGCGTGGTATGGTGACTGTTTTCGGTCGAATTTATTATCTGTATTTCAGTCTCTAGGGTAGGAGAGCGTTAGGGCGCCAAAACGACGCCTGTCGGTCGTCAAGGCAACGAGACGAATTTTCTTAGGGGTGAGCATAAGTTTGGGAAAATAAGTTGCGATTCCCGACTGTGACGAACACCACGATGAGCCTTTGAGGGTAATTATTATTAAGAATATTTTAATTGACAAACATAACCATTTATTGCAACTTTCTTAGGCCATTTAAAATATAATATCAAAAAGATTTCAAACATGTTGCCGTATAAAAAAGTACTGGTAGAATTTTGCGTCCAAATTTGGAAGGTAACAATCACCTTTGACATTTGAAAATTTTATTTCTTTGAATCTGGGACGCGTACATTTTAATAAATAAAAAACAAATGCAAAAAGGTCACATGTGTAAAACAATCTTTAAGTAAACAATAACATTTTTACTTCAGGGTAAATTGATAATGTTAATTTAAAATATTCTAATACTTATATTTTATTTATTTTAATTACATAATAATATTAAGATAAACTAGGGAACAATCAAAACATTATAACCTATAACATAATATAGTAATGTAAACAAGCGATAAATATCATTAGTTTATCGTCTTGTAGCATTTTCATTTTTTACATCATCTGATATAAGTCTGATATAAATGCTTATTTTAAACAGAAGTAACGCGACTGTTGATGTCCGATAATCTAGTTAAATCATGGTTACCCGACAATTAACGTCAAAATTCATAATTCGAATGTTTCGGAGAAAGTGGCACGACTCTATTTACAGTGTAAGCAAGGAAATAAGGAACGACTAATATATACTGTATTTTCTTACAATACAGTCCAATTTCGTTTGGAACAAGCTTGAAAGTTTCTTTAGCTATTTAAACAATCCAGTAACATTAATACTGTAGAAGTAAGGTTTAATTTCCCGTAGCCAATGGATAGTAGGGTCGTTCCAAGATTGGTATTAATTGATCAGTTTTTGCTGTTCATTTGTTGGAAAAATTAGGGGAATTACTTGAAGGGCTCTTGCTGTAACTCTTACAAAAGTGAATTATGTAAGCTTCTGGTCTTACAAATGCGATACTAACTAAATAACGTAAGTCTAAATACACAGAAAAGCATTGAAGTTAATGTAGTCGATACTAAGTTTATCCACAGAAAATCTCGCTTCACAAACACATCACATTTTTCGGACTGTTAATTGCCGTCATGCTCGTGAACGAGTGCTAACTTTAAGTGTTACTGAAAATTGTCTTTACTTAAATAAATATTCTTTATGTGTCTTTTTATCATTTGTATGATATTGTAATGTATGAGTTAACTTGTTTAAAACTGATATTTGTTGATTTTGTTGTAATCAACAATGTAATAGATTCATAACATTGATATAATTGTGATAATATATTATTTATATTTTTCATTTATGTATGGTAACGATGTTTAAGTATTGTAAATATCGTTACTTTATTAAACCTGACGAGTTTCTTTCGCCCTTTCTTCTTGTCACCAAAAAGACGTCCTGAATTTAAATAAAGTTGATTTCATTAATGTATTATGGATACAGTGATAACGGATATATGTTTTACAAAGAAATGTAATATTTAAAGAAATATACTATATTAATACCCATGATATTACCGCAGTCATCCTTAAAGGTGAGGATTAAACGTAAATATTAATTCGGTTTTTATTTAATTGTGCTACAGATGCAGAAGTGTGAGAATATCTATATTTTTTAAAATAGGTTACTTTATAAATATAGTTTGTAATTTTTTATGTAAAAGTTTAGTATTCGTAAGCTTCGATTTGTCTGTTAAAATTAACTTTTTTTCAATTATTTATGTCAAAACCCACACAAAAATGTTACAAATAAATTTAATTATTAATTACATAAAACCTTTAAATAAACTCATACCAAAATAAAAGAAAATTATGAAATAAAATTATAATTAAAGATTCAGTTGAGTTTTTTTTTATAATGTCCCTAAAAATATTCACGGCCAGCGGAAGCGTTGAATGTGCCGGATTAGCAAGTCGCGTTCCAAAAAAATAGTATGGCGGCGCGTACGCAACTAAATATTCTAATGTACGAATTTCTTCACGCTACAACATTGTCCATTCCACGTGCAACCTGGGTTTGGGTAAAGATCGTCAACCAGTTCAAGCTAGGCGATCAAACGTTGTAGTTTGAGAGCTTTACAAAAAGTAACAACAAATGAAATAAATACTAATAATATTTCTTACATTCACACCAATTAGCCTAACCTAAAGTAAGTCAGTGAGGCTCATGTTATGGATACTAGGGTAACCGGATAAACAAACCTATTATGTAGTACATAAATAAGTTATACTCATGGAAAATTATGTATATAAAACACCCTTGGTCATATTCATCACATTCATAAACATCTGCCTTTTTTGGGACACAAATCCAGTACCATCGGTGCGAAAGGTAAGATCGCTACCGTTGCACAAAACCGTCGTCTAATAAATATTAGACAATTACTTACTACAGCTTTGATCTTTCTATCACTTACCAATTCGAGCCTTTAAGCAATCCAAATCAATTCGCTACTTTTGCAAAGTCAACTTACTGCTAGTAGTTTGCTAAAAGCCACAGCTAGAGCTACACATCCCGAATGAGGTCTTATATTTTCCACGCCCTTTTCTAAAACTCATCGCTTACTTAAATCTTTTTTTGTTTATTGATTGTCTTCATTTGAAAGTTCGTGTGTCTAGATGTTATATAGACATACAAACGTATAGCTTTATAGCTGTACACAATCTTAATGTAACCTAAATGTTGACTCACTACATTTTTAATATTAAAATTCCTGGTAAAGGGCCTTATTTGCTTTAAGTTTGCGTGATCGGTTTTGATTATATGATCATAGGCATAGATAGTCGTAAGCTTTACGAGCTTGGAATCACAATCACCTCATTTGGAGATAAAGTAGAATCACAGCTATTTATGGGACTAAAATATTAATAGAATTATATATATTTAAAAATTTATATTTAATTTTGACATTTCAACTTATTCATTAGTATATTAAATGCAATAAAATATGAAGTTTTATTTAAAATTGGATTTTTACCGTGTCTTTAGGTACAAACATAGTTTTTCCATTATGATTTCGCATAAAACTACGCTGAAATATCGTAGGCGCAATAGAAAAAACTAGAAATAATTTCGTTTCTCGTATTTAATACTTAAAGTTTTAATCGTAAGGTTTATGTCGTGTGTGTTTGTGTGTGTGCAGAGTTAGACAGAATGGAAAAGCACCTATCCTTCATTTTTCAATGTGTCGTAAAAGTGATCCATGATCGATCGATGACAGAGGTAATCACCATAAACCTCTGATAGACCAGAAAATGGGTATCCGCGCTTTTTATAGTCTTTACTAGGATCTCCAACCAGCCGGCTAATTGTGGAGATTATGGCTAAATTTCCCCATTTTCAGGGAAGGCAATAGAACTTCCCAACAAATACACAAATTCTGATTTAAGGGTTATGGTGTTATTACTGATTTACAATGGATCCGATTGCCGTTAAAAGTGATATGTATGATTTATGAAATATACTTAGTTCCATGAAGTAATATAACAATTGTAAAGAAAGAGAAGTCTCTTTGAATCAATGTTTGCTTTCACACATATAATATTAAAACTTATTACACATCAGCGTCAAAAGCTGTATAAAATTGTTATCGAAATCCCTCTTATTGTAATATATTTGCTAAAGTAAAACTTCTTATATATTTTTAGTGCCATAATTGCTTCTACAACGAAATATAATAATAGTATAGTAACACCACACTCTTAAAGTGAAACTCTTTGCCTGAGTTTGCGTATAAAACATATAATTCAGGGATCTCCAAGTCACAAGTCAAAAGGTATCTTCTAGGGAAGCGCGTCACATTCTAGATCGCATTATAGCGAACCACCAGGAGAGAGTGTGGCCAAACGCTAACCTAGTCATTATTAAAAAAAAGTATTTAACATAGTTGAAGACGTTTATGTTACGGACGATGGAGAGTAAAAAAGTATTTATTTTCGATTATGGTTGTTTCCTACAGTAAAAACTTAGCATAACATTTTTATTAAGATAAATTAAGTAACCATATACGTTTATAGGATACATTTCGGAGAGTGTGCAGCAGAATTGCATAACCTTGTTCCGCAGTCCCCATTTTTTCATTGGACAACCAGACTTAAAAATTGGCGACACCGTTATATGGTGGATACCAAAGAGTCGCACTAAGCGTTTCGGTTCCAATTTTGTAATACGTACTGCTAAGAAGTGGAACTCTTTGCCTGAGTCTGTGTTTCCTGACAAATACAATTTAGGGGTTATGTGACATGAATCACGAGTGAATAGGTATCTTCTAGGCAAGCGCGTCACATCCTAGATCGCATCGACGCTTACCATCAGGCGAGATAGTGGTCAAACGCATGCCTATTTTCTATAAAAAAGTTACTTTACATAAAAAAATCAACAAACGGTAGATACTTTATTCAATATAAGTCTACGACAATTTCTAAATTTAAAGTTTAGAGAGGTTGAGAAATTCTTTATTGAATTCCATTTAATTTGATTGGTGGGCATCAACTTCGCTGTATTCCTGTTATGACTGCCAATGTGGCTGTAATTGCTACTATAGAACTCTTGTGCAGATATTCTAACACCTATTTATCACTATTATGTATTAGGTGTGCTATCCGGTGGAGTAAAATAGCACCAACTATTAACACTTAAGGGTATCATAAAAGGCAAGACATAATTCTGGAGGGAATCACCATACACTCCTTTTAGACTACAAAATTAGCAGCAGCATTTCCGAAAGATGGTCTGCTACGATCCCCAACCCTCCTGCCAAGTTTTATTCCAAAAGGTTTAAGGCAAGTTTTTGTGGGAGGCTTCTGTCCAGGCTATCTTTCGGCTGAGATGATGTTGATTTGTAAGTTAAAGGAGTGACTTCATAAATTGGATATATACTTTTCCAGCGTGGAATCGATACGTACTTAGACTGCTACGTAGCGTTTTCTGAATAATGGTATTTTATTACGATCTCACTTTGCAGCAGAGGACGTGTTTCAGCTGGGATGATGAGGGTGTAAAAAACTCCTTTTAAGGATATGTTTTTCTAATATTAAATTACTTATAATAAATGTTTTATATTCAAAATCACAAAATCATGGACACTGCACACTTTACACATTTTGTGATGACCATCATTTTACAAGTCCCCATTCATCAAACATATTAAGTCACACCTACAAAGACCCTAACACATAATGGGTATGCTAATTGGATCTTTGCATAAGAATCGATGAGTCCAATGGTACGGAACCGATAGAATCGATTGTTGAAAATCGATTCATCGGATAATCAAACGATTATAATAGAAAATTGCCGCAATTTGGAATTGAATGTCTACTTTACATATCGAACGGGCGCTTAGAATCTATTAGTGAATGACATTAGGAAACTAGAAAAAACAAAAGAACTTGTTTTTTTTCCACAAAGGCAAATCTGATGATATAAAAGGAGCGACGGCGTAAGAACTGTTTTTATATTAAACGTTCTAAAACTATTGTGAGTTTTCACAATCAAAATATATTGCCAATACAGATGGTTATTGATTTATTTGGTTCAGTCAAATCAATATTATAAAGAAAAGTATGAACCTAAACTAAAAACATAAGAAAAAGCCAAGCTCTTTTTCCGACCGTTTAATTAAAACGACTGGCGGCAAAAGAACTGGTAGATTCTTTGATCAACCCATAAATACATATAAAAAACGCTGCAAGCCTTTTAGGCACCACTCTGAACAGCAGCGAGGAGGCTGATTATTACCTTTTTTAAAGTTTTACTTCCAATGTCAATAAACTAGGCGATGCAGTCGCTAAGCATAAAGCTACGCTAGCACCGTATATTGGAGCGGAGCGTAATACCAAAAAAAATATTTTTTTTTGTTTCGATGGGATTTTTTGCGAATTTCAAAATTCGGGCTCCGTCACAATCTGGCCCTAAACCTGTTGATTCGATTGCACACAAAAAATATTAAAATCGGTTAAGAACTCGGGAAGTTATGGCGTAACAGACATTGCGCCATTGAAGCTGATCCATGGGAGCTTCGCTTCGCTCCGCTCCAATTAATGAAAAATTACAAAATCTAGTCGAAGTATTTGATTATAATTGATCATTCGATAAATTTTGAACAATATTGATTGTTATGGTTTTATTATTCCTATTGGAGTATAATTTTATTATAGTTTATTTATCTTTTAAAAAGGAAAAGTCTTCTAACATTGTCGAAAGCTACGGATTTTAACAATCTCATTGTCCACACCAAATTCGTATACAAAATGAGTAAATTATATACAATATGTAAATTATACTAACCGCCACAAGTTACTGCGGCGTGTCGACTCGGAAGCTAGTCATAAATCTCATCACAAAAGGTACAGTGTTTTTTTACCAAATTAATAGAACGCACTTTATTTTTGTACAGACTCACTCATAGTAACGGGATATTTATTGTGCGTTGATGTCGAAATAGGAAATATTGAAGGGCACTAACCTTAAAACAGTAGATATAAAATAAAATTATGACGATTGACTTGGCCGAGCGGGTGTAAACCAAACTGAATGTTGTATGGTGCCATGAGTATTTATATTACTTTTTCTAATTTATCATAAATAAATATATGTGTATCCCCTAGTATCTATAACACAAGCCGCACGTAACTTTCTTTGGGCTAAGGTAATTCGCACCCTTTGAAGTAAAATGACTTAATCTAAAGAGTTACTGCTCTTGCTGTATTTTTGCTGCATAAAACTACATATCTTACAAAAGCAAATTTTGAAAATTAAATACTTATTTAATTATACATATTTATCCTCAGTATATATAAAAAAAGTATCAATTTTATTCAAACGCTGAAGTATCTATTATATCTATATATTATTTATATATTTCTCTAGTGCTTTGGTACATATAATTTACTAATATAATTTAATATACTTACTTTCCAATTAAAACAATTCCGATTGATTGTCCTTCATGTCTCATTTTTAAGATAGATCATTTTAACCAAAATACACAAATTTAGGCACAAATTGGTGTGAATTTAAGAAAAATATTCTTTATTTTAAGACTCATTTCTTTTATTTCACTTTCGTTCTTAATAAATAGTTCTGTAGATTAACACTGTCATCGGAGTATGACTATAATTAATACGGATTGGTGTGTTTCAACCATTACTACTGAAATAGGAAGCAAGAGCTTAATTTACATTCAAAGCTCGGAACGAATAAAATAAATTGAGTTTTATATGTGGTATATATAATACAACTATTTTCATAACATGGCCGTCCATTCGATTACCCGGATTCCTTAATCTAAACATCCAATGAGCTTCTTATTTTAATATTATTAATAATTCGTCATAATTATTATGGCAATGACCCCCTACTACCGTTCAATATTAATTACGGTTCTCTTAATGTTATATTGAATGACTAGCTTCCGCACGCGTATTCACCCAAAAGACCGTGCTGTTCAGTTTGTTACAAAAAAATATTTATCCCATTTCTTCATGAAACAATAATTTTTTTAGAGATAAAAAGTATTGAATGATTTAGGGTTATAAACTTTATATCTGTCAAATTTCGTCTATATCCCTTTAGCAGTTTTTGTGTGCTAGAATAAAATATTTTTGTAGGATGACTTTTGTATTTTTCTATTCTTGAATAAAAAAAGGGAACTGATTTGTACAATTAAATTATTTTTTTGTAATAATCACTTGCCGAGTTTCTTGAAGCCTTTTTTCAGGAAAGGTCTCCTGACTTATGATATGACTAAGACATGCGTTGTGTCTGGGGTGATACCTGCTACGAACCCAGTCGTTTATTTGGGAAGGGGGCCTTAAGGCCGGTCAACCGTTGGGGTCTCTAGTGGTTCTCGTCACACGGATGCAATGGATCTGAGTTGGAAAAAAATACGTTCCAATGCTACGCCCTGTCTAAGCTCCGTGCGTTAAGATATGGACAAGTTCTACTGGCAACCCGCGGCGCGTTGATAAAGGATTTTAGAATAAATTGCTCGTTCTCTGAATTGGTTTGTAATATTCAAAATTTGTAAGACATTTGGCGATTTTAAAAGAGTTTTGGCACATGAGTTTCTTGCCCGATTCTTCTCATGTTAGCCCCTACATTCGGAATCGGGTCGCTCGTGGCGATTACATGCGTGGCATCAACTCCGCGGATGTAGGTACTTGCCGCTAGTGCACGGGTTATCTTGATTTTAGTAGAATATTTCATTAATTTTGTAAAATTGACGATTTAAGTGCCCGCAAGAGCCTATGAAATAAAGTAATTTTGATTTTGATTGATTTTGATTTTGAATAGAATAGTCTTTATTTGCATAGAACATGGTAAATACAATCATGTTTAGATATTTAAGGTACAGTAAATTAACCCACATGTTTAATAACAATAATTAATTATAAGTTAATAATTAACTAAAAGCAATATCAACCTTAAATAACAATAATTAAAAATAATTAATTTCCACTGGGATGTAATGGTGAACTGTCAACAAACGCATTATAAATGAAAAAATCATTTCATTTCGTTTTCGTTTCAATGACGAATGGTATGATATCACAGCATCGAAACTGCTATCGATAAATACCTATCTATTGCATAACTGCGATCACCCGAATTATAAGCATAACAGACAAATAATTTGGCAAGACGTCAAGCTTCATTAAAATGCTATGAATATCATCTGACATTGCGAATACGAAAAATAATATTAAATTTGCTTCTAACTATTTAAATAAATTGATCAAAGAATTTTCCCCAAAATAAAACTTACAGAATTTTGCATACTACGAAGAAGACGATTTTGCAGGGAAAATTCAGCGATTTCTTCGACTATGGGATTTTACGAAATATACTTCCATGAAGTTGAATCTGACCTGGTTTACAAGAAGACACGGATTCAAGTCCCACCAAGTCTAAGAAATGAGAAATTTCTCTTAAATTATTTTTTATTTATTTATGAAAAAGTGATTTTAGTTCCTGGAATGAAATATAATGTTCCTACATATATATATACATATATGCTAATATTATAAATGTGAATGTAAGTTTGTTTGTTATGCTTTTACGCAAAAACTACTAAACCGATCATCGTGAAACTTTGTACATATATTCTTGGAGGTATTAGAAGTAACATAGGATACTTTTTATTTGAAAAAAATATTTGCGGGCGAAGCCGCGGGTAAAAGCTAGTAAAATATAAATAGGAAGCAATCTGTCAAACGTCCCTATTTGCTTTTTAATATTCAGTCTAACAATATAAAAAAAAAAAATTAAATTTCATTAACATTAATAGTATTAAAACGCGATTTTTTTCACATTGAGAATTATTCATAAGATTATACCTACTAATACTTATTCGTAGTAATCTATTGGGACATTTTGACATTGTGATAAATGTGTTTGTCGTACAAATGTTTCACCAACTCGTGTAAAACATAACAAATACGCAACTAGCTCTTAGTCACATACCAGGTTATCGACCTTAACTTCATTTTGTTACACTTTTTTACTCCACAACTATAAATCGAAAGATTTATAGATCATTGATCAAGGTCAACGATCAAGATTGATCGATAGAACCAATCAACGGAGTCGGACCTTTAGATTGATATTGGAGAAATTGTTTTTGATTATTTTAACTAAAGATAATTTATTGTGAAATTGTTATGGTATTGATTTATGTTTAAATTAACGATTACTTGTAATAAATCATAAATGTAAATTAAAGGTGAACTCCTGCCATACCTGACCATATCTTGTATTTTTTATTGGTTAAATAGGTTATCAGTAGTCAGTTTGTTGGAGATAAAGTTGTTTATTTACATCTGATAGCTGCATTATATATATTTATACTTTTTGTATGTTGTAAAAAGCAGAACCTCTTACTACAAACCTTATCACTCACTTCCTGTATTAAAATACTGGCCATTACATTGTTTTTACTAATGTAAAAAAAAGTTACTATATTTTTATCTGTACCAGTTAATCTTACTTTGAGAAGTTATATATTATTATAATTTAGCGGCAGGTTACCAATTCGTATTATAATTATTGTAATTGCAATTTATTTTCTTGCGTAGTACCTACATAGGTACTATGCAAGTATAAGGTAACATCTGATGTATTACCATACTATAACAGTTATAAGAATGTCTTGAAATTGCAGAAAATAATTTTATTACTTACGAGCTAATCCGGCCACGCGTTGCTGGTATAACCCGGCCACGTGTTGCTGGTATAACCCGGCCACACGTTGCTAAGGTAACGTTAATCTTAATATATATAAATTACGTGTCACGTTGTTTGTCCGCGATGGACTCCTAAACTACTTAACCGATTTTAATCAAATTTGTACACCGTGTGCAGTTTGATCCAACTTGAAAGATAAGATAAGGATAGATAAGGATAGATATCATTTCAATTTATAACACAGCAACGCGTGGCTGGGTCAGCTAGTTGATTATAAAAACTGTTTTTCCTAATCTTATGGTAACTATATATGGTAACGAACCCACAAAGTCCGTTTTTTATATAGTAGAGATTGTAAATAGCACAAGTTTGCTTTGACCTGCAGAGTAGAATAACACCAACTCTTCATATTTGAGGGTGTCTCGAAAGCCAACTAATAATACTGGAGGTTATCACCGATCACCTCCCGTTGACTACAAAATTGGCAGCACTGTTCTTCAAATTTTGATTTTTTACTGCAATCTTCAACCCGCCTACCATTGTGAAGATTATTTCAATGCCCTACATTTTTTGGGAAAGCTTCCCTCCAGCAATGTCTTTCTACTGAATTAATGATTCATCATCATCATCGATGAATACTAGCTTCCTATAAAATAGTTCTTGTACTCTTATTTAAACCAAATTACATCAAATCAAAATATTTATTTGCATGAAATATGGGTCCAAACAATACAGATGACTTAATAAATAAAATTAACATATCTAACCTTCACGGGTGTGCAAATGTAAAACTATAGGATTATAAAATATTTTGTCTCGATCCCTACAATTAAAAAAACATAAACCAAGCAAGCAATTAGAAATGTCAAAAATATTTTATTAATTAATTACATTTCGTCATTGATATACTTACACATTAGCGAATTAGAATTAATTTAATTCAAACAAAAAGTGTTCGTATTTGCATAGCTCAAAGACATGTGCCTTTTGTTTGGAACAATAATAGAATCATTTGCCATTTTGCATCGTTTGCAAATGGACCACGAATCAAGCCAATAATGAGTATTGAACTTGCTTCCGCGTTCCACAGTACTTGCTGTCCATACTTATTGCTTTGTTTATGTGAATAAAATTCTAAGCTTATTCAGTGATGATAGTGGGCTGTTGTAAGTAATCATTATAGTGTTACAGGAAGCTTCTCAAGGAAAACTTGAGTAATAACTTTTGACATTAGAAGATCGTAAATCAACCAATACACCGAGTTACTCGAAAATTAAAAATGTGAACAATTTTAAACCTTTAGTCCAACTTACAAAGTGTCTAATATCAATTGAGGAAATATGACATTTTGCAGTAAGTTGAACTGTTTTCCGTACTTTGTTTAGATGTATATAAGGGGTTTTTATTTTTATCTTAATTTGTGGCTGGAATTAAAGTTGCCAGTACTAGAGAAAAACTTACACTAAAACCCTCTCATGGTAAGGTATTTAGTGTAATAAAAGATTGAGACCCAAAACATCGTCGTGCAAAAAAAATCAATCAATCGATCGATCATTTATTTACAATAAAATGTGGTATAACACATCGTCCGTGATGACGCTGCGCCGAAATATCTTAACCTCAAAAAAATAATAATAGCGCTTTACATAATACAAATAAAGGACCATGAAAGTTTAAAAGATTAAACCTTAGTAAAGTTGTGTTTCTGCTGGTCAGTAGGATGCTGTAGCTTTAAAATTGTGGTGCCCAAAATGACATTTTAATTGAGTTTAATGGGTAACGATTGAGATAATTTCAAAGATCACCGAGATTATGAAGATTCTGGCTGTAACACATAGCATAACACGAAGTGAAAGAAACAAAGTAAATGCTGAATGACGCTACATTCATCTTCATTACTAGCCTAATGTCCCTATATCGGAGACACAGACCTACTTATAAAATGAAAGTACCGAAGGGAGAATGGGCTATAATCCACCTTGCGTGTTGGATACCAGGACGTTACATTACTACCCCTAAAAAAATTGAGTACATTAACGAAACATTTCATTTGAAATGTTAAACTTTGTTAATTTTTGCAAATATAGATATTAATACATAGTAATAATACTTATATCCATAGAAATTGATCCCGCATACGATATAATTATACCGTACCACAAATATTTGTAAATATATAGAGAACTATAATAGTTATTTTTGGAAGTCGCGTGGCGTAAATCGGCACAACCTCTTAATAGCGTTAAATTATGAAGCTATTTTAGACCTTACATCTTTGTCCGACAATCTATTATGAACTGAGTTGCAGTTTAATATTGATATTCAACTGCTGACTCTATTTTGAAAGCCAGAAATAACATTTTCATTTGAATGTTTATTGGAGATTTTGCATGTAAGGGGGGTGCAAATTACAAATATATTTACGAGACAAAATAATACCGATTTGAGTCTTATTTCAATACAAATACGTATTGAATAGAAGGAAGTTGTAAAATTGTTCAGCACTCGTTGCAACCAGCTAAATTAAGCAATCAAAATAACACTACATCACTGTCGAACTAACCCCTGCATACTTTTGTATTTTTGGTTATTCTGACAAATCATCAAAATGAAAGAATCGCATAGAGAGTGTAATTGTAGTTCGTCATCCAAAAAGCGTGGATGCATATCTTGTCTGAGGTAAGGTCTGCGCGTTTATATCTAAAAATATACGCTGTAATCATACATAATCTATTTATTTCAATGAGTTGATTACTTGCCAAAAAAACAAAACGGCAGCTGTCTCGTTTTAAGTTACCTGTGAAAAGAAAAACAATAAATTAGTATTCATTATATAATGAGAAACAATTATAAATTTACATTTCAGTTAAACGTTTTATAAATTTAGTTGTGCAAATTAAAATGTATTGATGTAACAAAATAACCTCAAATCAGATCTGATTTTAAGACCAATAGTAGAAGAAAGTGATAAAAACTGCTCAATCTTTTCGTCTTTTTTATAACAAACCGAGACAGAACGTGCCATAAATATCTATTTATTGTATGACACTGTTAGTATGTAATGGCTGGTTACACTATTGACCGAAATAGGGGCAGCTTAATGAATCCGAAGAGACATTCGGTGACAATCACTAGTGTGAACATTCTCAAGATGACTCACAGAGTATTGTAAGAACGTTTTGAAGCTAAATTTGTGGACACTAATTCTAGTTTGTCTGACCTCATTTGATATCTGAACGTGGGATTCTAAGCAATAAGACACTGTTTACAGATAGAGAAAACCTGCTTGCTTTCTTAATAAATTGATAATAATAATATTTCTTACACGTTTTCCAATTAACCAAGCTCAAAATTAGCACTGTAATATGTATTATAGATACAAAGGTATTATCTTCCAGTCCAAAGGCGTCCACTCTTGGAGTGAAGCCTCCTCTGGAAATGAAAGGTTGCCATCTCTACGCTTGGTAGTTGGGTTAGAGCAGTATCATTCCTGAGATCTTCGACCAGCTTGCCAAGCATGAAGATTATGGAAAAAATTCCGACCAGCAGAGGAGGCCTTGAACAATAATTACAGCATTAATTTCCAGAAATACCGATAGTACATAATATACTTTTTCCCTAACTATCTGAACGGGACTGGACGGAACGGGCCGAAATTTGTGAGAAAGCAGAGACATATCATTTAAATTATGAACTTAGTTAAAGGTCAACAGAAGACTTGCAGTAATGTAAATGTACACTCTCCTTCTCTCATGATTAGATCCAATTTACAGGCTACATTTGTGACATATATACATACACATAATCATGTCTTTTCACGCAGGGACAGCCAGAACTCACAGATTTCCACTTTCCACGGACCTAACATACATCTCTCGCTTCTTCATTCATTACACCTTTCATACAATTGGTGATATTATCAAACCATATTTCTTTAGGTCACTAAAATTTTCGCAAAAGTTCTTGATCTCCGCTCAGTTTCTTTTCGACTCCAGCATCCGTTTCATGAATTGATAAAATATATGATGGTGATATGTTGTCAATGCAAAAAAGTTGCTGTTTACCGGAAGTATCTATTATGCAAGTCCTCGAATACCTAAACGTAGGATAACGTATCCCAGTGTTTTCGCCAATTTTCGACGATAGTCTGAGTGACACATTGGCCTGTTGTTTGACAACGCCAATTAAATTGATTAGTTAAAGATGCCGCTTATTTATCAAGAACGCACACGGATCGACGAAACTATTTATTTATAATGTGTTTGCAATAGAACTGTTAATGATATTATGACTTAAAATGCCGCTGTCAAAGTCTATGAGTATCATATTTAATTTTATTAAGAATTAAGATATAAATTTGTGTTCTACTGTTACCGGGGTGAAATAGATAAATGTGATCTAACCCCAACAACAGTGACAAATATTTGCAATGCTAATGAGACGAATACTGTACTGACAAATTGCTTAGGGTATGTCTTATTACATGGGGAGTTGTGGTGTGACTTGCACAGTAGGTCCTGCTTCTGTAAGAAGACGATTGCGCGCGCGAAAAATATATTCTTGACGATACTGATTAAGGAATTCAATCTATTTACATAGTTCTTACATTTCCGAGCACATTACACATTTAAATAAATTATCATGTGATCACGGCTCCTGTAAAGGAGTGGCAAAGTCAGGATTAAATATAAATGATAAATCCTAAATAAGTTGATTTATTTAAATGTACTAATAATCATTAACAGTAACTTAATATTTTGATTACGAAAGCAAAACAAAAACAATAAATAACTTATCGCATTATTCAAGTATGTAACAAAAAATCACAATACCTACCAGTAGGAATAGAGGTAACTTTAGTGAGAAAAAAAGTAGTGTTCGTTAATTAACTAAGGCAGCGAGAGATTTGGCAATCTAACAATTCCGACCTCTGATACGGCAAACCAGAACTGGTTTCAATTCTAAAGTTTTTTTTTTCCGTTTTTCTGTTACAATATTTTTAAATAATATCACTATATGGGACTATATAAATAAAAAGGGCCATAGCAAAAAAACATAATTATGAAACGAATCAGGATTAAATATATTTCACGTCTATGAAGCCAAAAGTACTATATTTTTGTTCACAGATCTTGCTTTTGCTGTTTAAGTCTATACAAAAAATAAGGCTGAAATATCTGTTTATTATATCAAATTAACAACTTTTACTAAATACATGTATATACGGTACAAACATTATTATCTTATTCCAGTGTATGTGTGAGTATATTAAGCATTTCCCAATTTTAATAATAATCTTTAAGTAACATATCGTTTTTAAACTATTTCCTTAATCCGACATTTCAATCAGATTGTAAAAAGATGCTTTCGTGTTAAACTGCCTAAGGTGTCGCTTGAGAATTTTTGTAGGCATTATAATATCTATTTAAATCTTGACGGCATTTCGTTTATACTTAATATAAGTCTTTAATAAACTGAATTACTCATGTTAAATGTTTATAACTTCAAGTTATTTTTTTTTGTAATAAAAAAATACATTTAGAGAAACTAGAAGGTGCAGTGGTTCGTGTACTTGAGCTGCAATTGTAATTAAGTAACGTTCCCACAGGTTTGTAATCGAATGGGTGACCGGAGTCTTCTTAAGCTAGTCCCAGCCACAATAATAGCCTTTATTACTTTAGACCCGTATGGTGGATGGAAAATTTAGGTCACATATAAGACGTATGCTTATGTCTGATAAGGCTTACTGGATCTTGTCCACAGCTCCATAAGGGCCATAATTCTTTATTTTGATTGTAGTTCTGATGTGTTATTACAAGATACCGGAGTTGTTATATTAATTTCACGTACTTGTTTCACGAGATAAAAAATATAGACTTACGTTTAATTTTTCGAATGAATTTATAAACTTTTTAAATTGAATATTTTTGTGTCGAATAAGTAAGTTAAGTTTAAAGTATTTTATTATTGTTTTTTTTAATACCGTTAAGTGTTAAGTCCATTTTTTGCTGTGTTTGTTGCAACAATAAATATAAATACATTAGTATGCCATTGAAGTGAAGCTTTGGTCAAATTTCTGTGTAAGGGATATGTCCATATTAAAATATATACATTTGAGGTCTAAATCCTAAATCAATCATACTTTTATTTTAGATGCGGTTAATGCCTTATGCATACGCCGTCACTGGGAGCGCAAGAGACGTTAACCACCCACCTAACCAACCAACCAACCCACTAAACCACCGCGGTGTCCCACTGACACACTGGTGAGGATCACGTGGAGTCCTTACAGATGCTACCACGGTCCCTACTCCGAACTTTGGTGGAGTACTCCGCAACAATGATGCTTTTAAACGCCATTTAAAAACTCCATGACCAGCAACATAGCAGTCTTACAGCAATATTTTCTCTATCACTCTACCTTTACTATTTTGACCTTTCCTCTCAATAACCTGCAATGACTTTCCTAAAAGTACAGTCGCACCCGCATAAAAGGTGAAAAAATTAAACCCATCCATATTGTAATACCAAATATTTACCCGCATGATTTGATGATAAAAACAACTTTAACATACTAAATTAGTACGGGTGGGGCACAACTCATTGCTTATTAAGCTAACGAACTCCCTTTCTGAATTCATAGGCGCGAATGAGACGGAAGAAAATCTCTCTCTAAATTGAAATGTGTGAAGGGATATATTTCGTGGGAAACTGTTTGTGTTTGTAATTTTATTGCTGAGTTTGTTAATGTAAGCGACTCGTTTAAATAGGTATTTGGCGGTATGTTAGGCTGGGAATTCCAAGTTTTGTGATGACGCTATCGTGTTTAATTAATGCCATCAAGGATATCTAGTTACAAGCTATTCTATACCTGTAGATTACCCGGAAAAAATATTTTCATAATCATTTTCTGATTACTAGTCCAACAACGTATTAACAAGTACTTTGTAAGAAAGAGCTATACTTTAAGCTGTAACTGCGTATACTAAATAGATTGTCAAAATAATTATAATAGAGTGAGACAAGAGCGACCATATTTTTATAATAAATAATATTTCGTGGTATAAATTTTTTTTTTTTAAATAATTCTATAATTATTTAACCTAAAAAATTTGCAAGAAAGACCGATAAACGGAACGTTCGATTTAAGTTTAAACTTTTTCGCGCCATTTCTGTTCCTGTTTTAACATGGCTGACTACAACTTGTAAAAATTTACGAACATATTAAAATAGTTACCAGTTCTTATACTTAAGCTCCATAATATTTAGGTACTTCACGTTTTAGAAGCATTTTTACGGATACTGAATACGAGTTATGTTTCATATTTTTATTTAATCCTTAGGTTAGTTTTTTTCAGGAGTCATGGTCTCAGGATAAAGGGCCTGCGCAGACGATGGTCATTTTATCCGATCAAGTTTGCTATGTAGGTAATCTCTATTACCAGGTGCATAAAGTAGAACAGAAAAATTCAACCTTATTCTCTTAGTAGTAAGGATTACATTTTGGAAGCCACGAAAAGTCTGTTATCTTCGCAAATTCTTATGGTGGATCTACATGATACAGACTTAAGTAGATTTCTTTAGGACTTAGTCGATGCAACTTAGCAGGACAGACCAAAAGTCGGAGTATAAAGAAAGTCGGAAGGCTGCATTAAAGTTGAAGAAATGTATTTCTGTGCATTATTTGGAATAGTAAAATTAATTAATCAAGATGCATTTATTTTTCAAAACATTCTTATTTGATTACTCATAATAAGTTTACTATTTAGTTCTAAAGAAATCAATATATAATTTTATCTCTGTTTCTTTACAACTACTCGCACTAAGGTTCACTACAATTTTAGTGACAGAAATGTCAAAAAACTGTACATCCCGATACAGTCTGAACTAGTAAAAAGTCTGTACAAACTTTTTATTGATGTGTTTGAGTAGAACTTTTTTATTTAGACTTCTCAGTCTGTACGAACTAATATCTGAGGACCTACCATCATCTCTTAGCGCGATTCAGTTTCGATTGTCAAAGTGAGACACCGCTATACGCGGTCTATAGCGGCGTCTCTTTGTAACAGCTAAACTTGAATCGCTATAAGACGTGATGGTAGGGCCTCTGTATAGTGTAGACCTACCATAAGATTAGAAGGTATTATTTATCATTTACATTCTAATAACGCCCAATTTAATCGGGCATGATCCTAACCAACTCATTAATTATTGTTATAATATAATGTACCACCACCTACTTTTTGTTACTAGTACAGCAGTTTTTGGTTTCTCATGTCTCAAGGTTCTGATAACGGCGAACAAGCAAGTTAATCTAGAAGCTTTCTAAGAAACAGCCAGACAAACAGATAAAACGCATACGTATCTCACCGGATGCTGCTTTGAGAGTAGGTTAACAAGAACATGGCGGAAAACAAATAAAAATCGTAAATTTTAACTATTTCAAAAATAGAACAAGTAACAAATACCAACTTTAAAGTTACTTTTACTTTTTACAGTAATAACAATTGAAACATATGGGGATTAAGCAATGTCGTCTTGTCTTTATATTGAAAGAAGTATGATTTTATATGTGTCTATACTTCCTACATATCTTTGTAAAATTAACTAAAGTTATAACATAGAAAGTAAGGAAGCAACATTAAACGTATACAAAATAGATATTTAAAATAGCCAAGACGCATAGAAAGTAGCTATGTTTTGCCTTTCGAGTGCCTTATTCTAGGTTCTGATTAATTTATAAAAAATATTAACAATGCCTAATACATATCCTAAGTATTTTTTTAATACGAAAGCTTTAATTACTCATCCGGTAACCATCAAATTTTGTGTACACTTTGTCAGGGGTATTAAAAAGCTGTCATCCAGAAAAAGAACTGTTTTCGAGGGATAGCAATATAACTTTTATTCGGTAGCCTATATAAACGCGAGTGAAGCTGCGACTAAAAGCTAGTTATTAATAATCCCGTTAAACCCTCGTGTTAACTAAAAGCTTGTGTTACCAGTCAACGTAGTACATGAGGATCGAACTAGGTCCGTTTGGTTTAAAGCTAACATCTTACCCGAGGGATCGGAGTTATGATACCCTTAATGTATTGGTGATATTCTACACTGCTCGACACCACACACCAAATTTAATTGCATAAAATCTTTTATTGAAACTAGCTGACCCGGTGATGCGTTGCTATGGTAACGCGTATACAATGGAAAAAGAGAGGGAAAAAGAGCGGAAAGACAAACACACATACCTACAACAAATTTGTGTTCTTAGATTATAGACTAGCGGCCTTCTTATTCTTCATTCTTTAATTTTTTTTCTATTATTAAATATTTTTTGTTAGCGCCATCTAGCGTCCGGTAGACGAACTACTTGCGGTTAACGCGTTGCTATGGTAACGTTATTGATACAATGGAAAAAGAGCGGACAGACAAACACACAAACAACTGTGATCTTAGATTATAGATTTGCAAACAAAGACGGAAGGTAGCTTTGTTTGCAAATTTCTTTTTTTACAGAATACATTTCGGAGAGTATGCAGCAAAATTGCGCAGCCTTGTTCCGCCGCACCGTCCCCATTTTTTCATCGGACCACCAAACTTACAAATAGGCGTCACCGTTGTATGTTTGATATACCAAAGACTAAGCGTTTTGGTTTCAATTTTATAATCCGTACCGCCAAATTGTGGAACTCTTTGCCTGAGTTTGTGTTTTTTTTACTGATAAATACAATTTAGGGGTCTTCAAGTCACGAGTGAATAGGTATCTTCTAGGCAAGCGCGTCATATGCTAGATCGCATCGTCGCTTACCACCAGGCGAGATAGCGGTCAAGCGCTTACCTATTCACGATAAAAGAAATATCTTACCAACTTGTATATACTGATGCTTGCCTCACTTTGACTCTCCCCACGTTTCTATCTAATCAATAGAGTTGTCGAATGGAATCGTAATGGCCAATCGATAGCAATAAATTAAGATACACACCCCCGCGGTTTCTGTGACCCTGGTACTTTACGCCAATTAGCTACGCTTCCCCTAGTTTTTATTTATCGATATTATATGGATGACTTTGAAAATAAATGATTTTCATATTACATCTATTTCTATGAGGGTAAAAACGATTGTTCCTCTAAATTCTATTTAATTAAGTGTTTTTGTTCGATCTTTCTTACAATCTCTTAAAATATAGTTCTTGTTTTTTTAACCTACTTGCCATTGCGCGACTTTTTACTTTTAGAATTTATTAAGTATAAACGGAAAAATCGCGATATTAATTAACTTATATCTCTATAAGTCCAGTCTGTTCCAGTCAACTCATATTATGTATGGTTGGTCGTATGGTCGTAAGTTCAAACAAGCAGTCAAGTAAAATCGATATTTAAATAATAAGAATTAGTTTAGCTATTCAAAGGGGGAATGCTGCCAGTATCTTTGGAACCTTGCCTAAAGGGACTCCTTTTAGTAATATATTTTAGATATTATATTATATTTTTTTAGGTTTTTAGTTTTTAAGTTTAGTCATAGTAGTTTTAACTTAATTATTACTTAATTATTTCTTTATTAGTTTTTAATTTATTATTATTGTATATCATAAGATTTTTTTTTATTAATAAACATAAAGGATTGAATGTGAATAATAAGTTATATACATTAATAAAGAGATAAAAACAGAAATATACTTACGTATCTGAACTCATATACTTTCTTATATAGGTATAAAAGAAACCACCAACCAAATAATTTATTATTAGTTTCTTTAAATGTTTGTTTGTAACTTATTTTCCGATTTTGTTTTCAAGTCTGTGTGCAAGTTGAAACAAATGAAATAATTATCTATCTGTCTCCTTAGAATTATTATCAAATTATTTTAACTGCATGAGGCTGTCTACTAGATAGCGCGAAGCATATAAAAACAAGGCTACTTTTTGCAAACGAAAGAAAGAAATGCTATATATTTGGACTCTATGGACAAGAAATAAGATACAATATAGGTATAACCAACCGCAGAATCGCTTCAAATTCATAACAATAAAATAATTAATTCAGTGCAAGTGACTTTTGGCCGGTTTTGAATGTCAAAACAACAAGTATTGTTCTAGCATAATAGGCAAGAATCTAGGATATATTCTTAATTCATTCACGTCAAAGATTCTAGAATAGTAAATAATTACTACTATTTTTTTACGACCAGTTTGACCAAGCGGAAGCGACCCTACCTTCGAAACCAAATGATCCCACGTTCGAATCACCGAAGGATAGATATTTATAATTTATTTATGTATCATATATATATGTCAATATGTTACCCTAGCATCCATAACACAAGTCTTATAGTACTTTGTGCTAATTGGTGTGAATATAATAATTATTATCAATACTATTGAAAGTAAAAGTATGTTTATATTTGTGAATTAGAAAAAAATACAGGTTTGAATTCTCAAAACCGCTTCTTTTATCTTTTTTAAACCGATTACTTCTTCTACTACTTAGCAAACAACTATAAATTTGATAACCCACCCTTAACTCTATGCTTTCTGCAGTACAGAACTCGAAATAATATTTGTTTTGGTAACTCATTCGTTTACCAGTCTGCGAATGCTGCTTAACCTCTGCGATCAAACTCTTTGCCTTAGTCTGTGTTTCCTGATAAATACAATGTAGGGGTCTTCAAGTCACGAGTAAATAGGTATCTTCTAGGATGGCGAGCCACATCCTAGATCGCATTGTCGCTTACCATCAGGCGAGATAGCGGTCAAGCGGTTACCTATTCACGGTAAAACAAATCTAGTTTCTCCACTAGAAAGTGATGAGCTGAGATGTCAACAATGTGAACCAAGTTAACAGAATGACATTCCAAAACTGTATGAATAGTGATAGACCACCATAGTAACAATGACACTAATTTCAATATGCACAAGACTTATTATCCAAAAGCATTCTCATAACCATAGGCGAAAATTACAAAGACCCCTCCGAAAATATGAAGTTATTTTCGTATTTCGTTATTGCAGCTTGTTATCCGAAGCTATGGGGTGGCAAAAATCTTCCCCTTCGGTCTTTTTACAGCTCAACTAGACTATTGGCGTTTGTTAGAATCGTCTTGACATATAAACTTATTGGTTAATATAAGGCCCTTAGTAATGATGTAGCCTTTTTCTTAACTCTATTATGTACATAATTATTGCAAGTCAAGGCAAAAGGGGAAAAAAGGAAAAGGAAAGAGCGGAAGAATAATTTTGTTGGTTTTGGTTTTCTTATTAAATTTTGTGTTGTGGTGATTATGGTAGTCAGTTCAATCATTTAGAAGGAAATTTAAAATATATTTACTTGAACTACAACTCAAATAAAGTACCTACCTAGTAGTTTAGCAGCCAATGTTCAATGAAAATTACCGTAACCATTTTAAGTCTAAATCATTGTAAACTTAGCATCTAACATATTCCATCCTAATTTAAAGTCCATGCCACTAACAACATAATTAAGAGAAACAATTCAGTACAGTTCCTGTATACGGATATAATTTATTTTATTATTTATCAATAAGTATATTATATAATTTTAGTTACGTGTTGGCTCCACGGAAGATCAGAGTTGCAAATGAATGTTTGTAACACATACTGAGTGGAGACCATTTCGGTAGATGTAAGTTAATAATTTAAGGTAAATTTTATGTAAGAGCATTTTTTTTCTTGTATTCTACCGAATAAATATATTTAAATTTGAATTTATATTAATGGGTAATAATTGTGACTTATTAACCGCTGAGTATTTGTGAACGTGCACAAGTGTTGGCAAGTGAAATAAAACAGTGGTAGTTGTCTTTACACTGTGTCTTAAGAAGTCCACTTCGAGGTTTCAGTAAAATTGTAATTGATGAACTATCATTCATAAATCAGCTCTCTTTATCTTTCATCATCCACTAATGAAAGATAAGAAACTACTGAATATGGAATCTTGACTTCAAGGACACGCACTTAATCCCTACTAATATTATAAATGTGAATGTAAGTTTGTTTGTTATGCTTTCACACAAAAATTACTAAACAGATCATCATGAAACTTCGTACATATATTCTTGGAGGTATTAGAAGTAACATAGGATACTTTTTATTGTAAATAATAAATAGTGTTATTATATAGTTAATGTATATGTACATAAACATATTTTTTATTATAAATTACTTCTATTTTTGTTGAACTCTGCCAGAATAACAGTGTCTCTGTTCATATTCTGCCCAACTGTGAATGATACAGAGGTAAAATGCCGAGGCATGGAGGTTTGTTGGCTTGACATAGTAATTGTTAAGTTTTATTATCATTATAATTTTTCACATTATTTACGTCCCATTTATCAGTATGGATTACTTTCTCTTTCTATTCTTATGTGTTTTTATTTTCTTTCTGTTAATTTCTGTTTTTATACTTGTAATTTCTTTCATAAGGTTTATAAGTACACGTGACACGACGCTAAGACATTACGTGAAGCATCGCTATTATTACAGGTCAGTTAACTAAAGCTGGCACGTTCACAGTACTCACACTTATGCAATTTCACTATACAGTATGTTTAAAAATAAATGATTTTGATTCATAAATGTAGGTAAATTAGAGTTCGTTTTTTAGTAAAATGGGTGGGTTGTAAATAAATTAATACAAATATTCGTGTTACTTGTTTATATTATGATTATTACATTATTGCTTTTAATCAGAATCGTAAATTAAATCTTCTACCCCACTCAAACTGTCATCGCTCGAAGAACTTGATGTTTCGCCGTCGGAATTTCCTACTGTTATTATAAATGAGTCAGTGAAATTATCCACTTTTGGTTCCAGTTCAATATATCGTTCCTCATGTACTCGCGTCTTTCTCCAAATGTCACTAAACATATCCATAGTAATAGAATCGGCTTCTTTTCTAAACAATTCCTCCACAGTTGTCAAGTTAAACTTAACATTTTGTGATGCAACTTTCCCTTTAATAATACCCCACAGTAACTCTATGGGATTCAGTTCTGGGTGGTAGGGTGGTAGGCGTAATACACTGTGTCCGTGATCTTCGAGTATTTTATCAAGTACAAATTGTACATGGCTTGGCTTATTTCTTTTAATAATATCATATATTATAGGTTTTGTGTTTATTTCTGGGTATGATATGTTATATTTATCCAACCAAGCTAACATGTCACTTTTTTTTTAATTCGAGGTGGGCACTCGATCCGATACGACGTTGTGATACGATGCATTATCGACTACTAAAACTGACTGAGGCGGTAAATTTGGAAGAAGTTTTTCTGTAATCCATTTCTGATAGTTACCAGCATTCATATTACTGTGATAATCTCCCGTTTGCTTTTTTGCTGGATAGATAAGCAAAGCTCTTGGAACGAATCCATGTTCCGAGCAGGCATGAACTATCACTAGCATATCGCCTTTGGAAATAGGTACTTTACAACCATTGCTCGTTTCGTCGGCCCATGCTCGTGGCAATGTATGCGAGCTGTGTATATAAGTTTCATCCGTATATATTACAGGTCGGCCTTGTGATCTATATTCTTGCAGTTTCGAAAGATATAATGTTCTTTTGAGTCTGATGTGACTTTTTTCAATGAGTATTTTTTTATTATTTTGTGTCTTTCTCCATCTGAAACCTAGCCTCCGAACGATCTTCCTTAGTGAAGAAACACCACCCTCAAAGTTGATACTTTCTTTCAACACTTCTAATAATTTTTTCAATGTGGGAAATGTATGCTGAACCAGATGGAAGTTATAGATAGTTCGCCTTATGACTTCTTGATCAAAACTATCTACTGTAGATTTTTTTGCTAACCTTGGTCGCTTTTTACCCGGTGTTCTGAAAGTAACTTGATGCGCCAATCTTTTCGGTGTTTGCGGTTCTCCTTCTTTTGAGGTAGATGGTTGAGATGTTGCATCAGCTTTCACAGCCGCTGTTACTTGATTGCGTACTTCACAAACAATTCGTTGAACACTTCTCTGAGAAACACCAGTCGCCTCCGACGTCAAATCGTACAAAGTTTTCATTGGAAGATATCCACCATCACTGTTTTTATTTTGATGCATGAAATAGTTAAAAACATTGTACACGATTTCACGAGATTGTCCCTTCAGAGTTTTTCCGGAACCAATTCTTTCCGAAGACATTTTATTCTAACCTCTAAATAGGTAAATAAACACACGCGCCGCGCACCGATCACACGTGACTAACGCGCTAACATCACGCTGTATTTATAAACAGTAGAAAACCAAAAACAATAACTGTCCCCTTCACGCTCATAAGATAGACCGCGCGCGAAAGAGACGGGCATACTTTTCATGATGCCTATGCAGTACGACGTCACGCCGCACGCTTATTCACAGACGCTACACAAGCGCAATGTGTAAATGTGTTGATCGTGCCAGCTTTAATTAACTGACCTATACTGATATTTCGTCTCTTTTTCAAAAACTTTCCCAGCTTTTATTTGGCAGAAAAAATTAGAAAGATAAAAAAGGAAGAAATTTGTAGGTAGTAAGTTATCTATCACATAAGAACTGGCGCTGGTATTCAGCTTAAAATACAATGGAAAATTCAACAGGTCTGTCAAGTTATTGGTAGTAGTGTTGCTAAACTATCGATAGTATATCTATCGACTTTTTCATCTGAAAAATAACGTGCAATCGATAGAATCGATAGTATCGATAATATCGATAGCTTAAAACATGTCAATACTATTAAAAGAGTGCAATACTATGGATACTATCGATAGTATTGTTGCCCGTAAATAACAAACAATTGAAAATATCGATATTATCTATGTTCTTAATAACAATATTATTGATAGTATCGAGGCTATCGATTGTTTTAGATTATCGATAGACTTCAATTTTGCAACTACGATACTACGATAGATAGTCCTGATATCTATCCCCTATCGATAGACTATCGATTAATTATCGATAGTCCACTATCGATCGGAAATACTAATCAGTAGCTCAATTGGAACAGCGCTCGTCAAATCAAGTCCAACTTTTTCTGAGATTAACCACAAAGAAACATTTAATTTTGTTTTAAGTACCGTATTTTAGTTTTATACTCATTTAGAAAACACGCTGTTTAATTTGACATTCCAAGTAAACACTTTAATTGTATTTATTTGTATAGATAATTAATATCATTGGCTTTTGAACTTCAGGAACGTGCTAGTAGTAAAGAGTAATATCAAATTTCCTGCTCCATTGCACTGCACGTTCATCAAATTTCCTTTCATCCTAAGACTGTAATAACAAATAGTATTTTTAACCCTCACTAAAAAATTCTAAACGCGTCATAACATATTTATTTTCGTTACCCAATCTTAACCCTTCACTATCTATGATGAACAATATCATCCACCGTGTAATATTAATGTGACAGCTTGACAGACTGCTTATAAAAAATGTGTCAAAGTGGTGATAAATTAGACTCTGTAATTTGTGGTTAAATGCGATGATGCACCGATAATGATGAATAGAAAGCATAGACATTTTATTAAAGGTATTAAAAAGTTATGAGTAGTAAAATAATTATGATTATTGGCTGTGATGTAATGTTCTAGTGATTCAAGACTGCATATCGTTATGATCCTCTAATGGATGCAGTGTGACCATAAAAGGTTCTTTTCCCGATCGTAACCCGTCGGCATATTCCGGTTAAGGATTTTATTAACACATCTACGGGTGAAGCATTCGATTACAGTAATCGTAAGAAAAGTAGCTTAAGATGATTTTACGATTATTTCAGGTACACATTTTCAGTGCGATCGGTTCAATGTTTCAGTAAAAAAACGGAACGATAGGAAGAATGGTATATATGAATTTTATTGATACATGAAAATATTATATTTTATAAAAAAAAAACTTGTAATGTTTCAGTTTTTTATTCTATTGTAATTTTTTTTTATTTTGGCAGCCAATAAAACTTCGTTGCATTTAAATGAATTGCCATTATCAATATTGAAGCAAGACTAAGTCTGAATAAGTATTGTGAATTGGTATTATCAATTGTGTTATTTTTGACGCCACACAAACTGTGCAAAAAATTGAAAGCATAGTATAATTATAAATAAAAAGAACAGTAGGTACTTGGCTATCCTTTAATCATTAAAAAAAAGTTTGAAACCAAAAATACCATCATCAACCTATTAATTTCTTGACTAATTTGGGGCATATGCCATTCCTATGGACGAAAACTTCGCAGAGACAAGGGCAGTGATACATCACGCAGGTTCTAATTCGTTGGTGACAACCAAAACCATTCCAAAACAAGGGTTAGCTCAAGATACCCTTCTCTACAAAAAGTACCTAACCTCTTTTTTACCTACATGATATTCTTTATGGATTCGAACTACTACTGGGATATGTAAGACTCCCTCTTTCATTCCGCACGGAGCGTATGCAGAAGTGTACCCGAAAATGAAAACCTCTACTCCCACCAAATCCAGTCCTGGAGACGTTGCGGCATTCACCTCATGAACCTAATCTTTTTTTTTTTTTTTTTGCGAGGGGAAATGCTTTTCGCATACCCTACCGCTGGGTGGGCAGTGGGGTTATGTGAGACTCTCCCACCAAAGTGTGAGTCTGGTGGGCCTACTCACTAAAACCCCTCGGTGCACCCTCTCCGCAGCCGTTGGGTTCCGTGGGTCCGTTGTGGCACTCACCACGTGGAACCCCGGCAGGCAGCTTGATGGCCCCCTTTCGTATAGGGGATGCCCGGGTACACACTGGGCATCCCCCCAGACTCGCAAGGCTGTGCAGTGCCGACGGTCGGATTCCCAGTCCTCCGTCGGCTAGACTTGCCCGGGGGCAGGAGGCTACTTGCATTACCGCAAGGCGCCCCTGTCCCCTTTCGCCCGCTCTGGTTCGGTGTGAAACTTCACCTATCTCCGACCGACCCTGGCCGCCTCTAAGCACTCTCTTCTCCTGGAAGAGAGGGAAGAGCGGCCCACACCCCCTGCAGTTCGTTCAGGGTGGCTGGGGTGTCCAGCTGGTGTTGGTCACCCCGCCTTCGCCTTAGGAGAGCTACATTAGCGCTCTCTTCGCGCACTCTCTCGGCAGCCTCCTTCTGCGAGATAACCTCCTCGCAGAAGGAGACCACCGCCTCCCACGATCCCTCGGTTGTCACCATGGCCTCGGCCACGGCGGCAAGCGAGAGGTCACCTCCTATCACCGCCTCCAGAGTGCCGCGCTGCGAAGACCATGCCGGGCACACCTCCAGGGTGTGCTGTGCGGTGTCCTCCGCAGCGCCGCACTCGTGACAGGCAGGGGTCTCCTCTCTCCTTATCCGGTACAGGTATTTTCCGAAGCAACCATGCCCGGAAAATACCTGCACCAAACGGAATGTTAGAGACCCAAACCTCCTTTTCAGCCATCTCCTTAAAATAGGGCGTATGGCCTCTACAGTTCGCGTCCCATATATAGGGACCTCAAGCTGGCTCTCCCACCGTGCCAGCAACTCCTCTTCTGCTCGGTGCCTGGCGCTTGCGAGCACCTCCTGCCGTAGTCGCTGTTGGCCGTTCGTCCCGGCAGTCCTACGTCCTATGTACGTCTCCCTGAGAGCCTGGGCCTCGAGCTCCCAGGGAGGCGCCCCCGCCATGACGCACGCTGCTGCTCTGGATATTGTCCTGTAGCCCCGCACTATTCGGGTGGCTATGACCCTTTGCGCCCTTCTGATGCAGGCACAGTTGCGTGCATCCAGAGCCTCTGCCCATACCGGGGCCCCATACAGGGCCATTCATGAACCTAATCTAACCTAACCTCAGCGAATCTCCTCCGAAAAACTAACTAGCTTCCTAACTCGCTAACCAATGCGCTATCCGTCCGTAGTTGAACTTATCAGGTTTTACCCAAGCGGACCGTGTTCCATCCTCGCCAACACACTACGTACGTGAACCCACTCGTTACACAAGCAAGTTAACAGGAATACTGATAATATGTTTCTCGCATTGTTAATTGGAGCCGAGCGAGCGAAGCGAGTGAAGCTCCCATGGATCAGCTTCAATGACGCAATGTCTGTTACGCTATAACTTCCCGAGTTCTTAACCGATTTTAATATTTTTGTGTGGAATCGAATCGACAGGTTTAGGACCAGATTGTGACGGAGCCCGAATTCCAAAATTCGCAAAAATTCCCATCTAATTTTTTTTTTTTTTTTTTTGGTATTACGCTTCGCTCCAATATATGGTGCTAGCGTAGCTTTATGCTTAGCGACTGCATCGCCTAGTTGGAGCGGAGCAAGCAAAGCGAGTGAAGCTCCCATAGATCAGCTTCAATGACGCAATGTCTGTTACGCTATAACATCCCGAGTTCTTTAATAATTTTAATAATTTTTGGGTTGAATCGAATCAACACATCTAGGACCAGATTGTGACGGAATTTTGAAATTCACAAAAATAAAAGAGTAATGACCAAAAACATTGGCTCTATGGGATTTCCCATTGAAACAAACAGCGCGCGCTTTTTGAAAGTTTTCATTATTTATGGAATTTCAAAACTTACTGAAAAAGTTTTTTTTTATTTTATTTTTACGATCCGGTCCAATTTATGGTGTTAACGAAGCTTTATGCTTAGCGATTGCATCGCCTAGTATTCTTAAAAAATATTGGACTTGGAATCGTAACAATTTAGTAGAATTTGTATCATACTTGGACATTTGTCATATTAAATCGTCAGTATGTAATATGTTCAATAGTAAAGACAAAAGTGGATATTTTATTACTGTCAAACATCCCATATATTGACGATTGCCATACGCGTTCGCAAATTACAGATTCGACACGCTGGAAATGGCTCCAGTTGATTTAAAACTTATGAAGTTTCATGGTCAATAACTAATTTCCCAATAAAATACATCCTTAACCTTAGTAATAAAGAGTAATTCACAGCTCACCCAAGTCATACGCTAAACGAGAATGCGGAAAATTAATTGCAATTGGCATTGAACTCCTCGAGAATGGGGTGCACCTTCATTTAGACTTTAAACAACCGAATGGAGCTTGATCAATTTGTTGTCGCAAGTCTTCAAATTGTATTTTTTGAAAACTTTTCCACTAACATGCATTTTTATTTCTTATATCGAATCTAAAATCTATTATTTTTACTTATTCCAGTAGTTGTATAGTGGAGATAGACAGTATAATCTTTTATTCGCCTTATTGAGACATTGTTACATTTAAGAATAACAGTAAAACTTACATTTATGTTTGTTTAACTAGAATATAATAAGAACCAAATAGTTAAATACAATGAATAGTACAATATGTTAAATATAAATACACTAGCTTTTACCCGCGGCTTCGCCCGCATTTTTTTTAATAAAAAGTATCCTATGTTACTTCTATTACCTCCAAGAATATATGTACGAAGTTTCATGATGATCGGTTTAGTCGGTTCGATTCACATTTATAATATTAGTAGAGATTAAATACATTTTGTTAGATATTTAAAAGGGCAACAAACTATCCTCCTATTTCGATCCACCTTAGACTTAAGGGTCACCGGAAATAACCTTTTTTAATAGGCACCTACCTAATACCTTTACAAAACTTTAAAGGGAATTATACATGGGGTTACTTTTTTGATTACTCCTAAGCTCATTATGATGCAATTCATTATTAAAACAAGCTCGGCATGAAGCATATCCAATTGATGTAATTCGGTTCGCGTGTGGGGTACCACCCACAACGGATAGTCAACAACATATCAGTCCAAAAAATATCGACTTCCAACATCAGATTCTTAATTTGATGTCAAACACATAGAGTTGAATATCCATTGACATATTTTGTTACAGGTTGATGTGATGTTGTTCGTACAAACTTATTTATATAGACAAGTTTAGGACCTAAATGTATTGCATTAAATAAAACCAGTATCCATGATGAAGATTAGGTACATGTTACAACACCAGAAAGTGTCTAGTTTTGGAGAAATTAAGTGAAAGCGAGTTTTAGTAGAAATAGTGTCTTTTAGAGTCAAGGAATTTCTTATAAATGTTATGCACAGCAACCGTGAGGGGAAACTATTAAAAAAATCAAATGAATATTACATTTCAATCATAATAATAAATATACATCATAATTTGTTTCGAAGAAATAACTACCTATTAAAATTTAGGTAATAAATCAGTATTATATTCAATTAAAATTCTATTTAATTTAATTATATAATTATAAATGTAATTTACCGATCAGTTATTACAAGAATTAAAAATAAATTACTTTAAAACTCAGTTACAAAAAGCACAATAATATTAATAATTGGTATAAAAATCCATTAATAACTGTTGTAACGTGGAAAGACGGAAGATGTATGTTGGAGTCAATAAGAAAAAAAAGGAAATATATAATTTGCTCATTTATTTATACTAATGTTTTTAATTTTTTTAGTGCTATATCAAATTGTGTGTGTTTAATTGGTTTATAAATTTTTTCACATACATTGTTTTGTAGTCAAGTTAAGTAGCTAAAACACTCGAGTCAATACACAAAAGTCAGTCTTTCACTTTGACCCGGCAAATCAAACGCGGGGCCTCGCAGTGGCAGTTAAATAAGCATAGCCAGTAAAGATCAAAGGTTAAATTTATTTTATTCAATACAAGCAACCACAATACGAATATTGCACGTCAACAGTTTCGCCATGGCTCCGTTATTGTAATATCAGGAGACCTCGTACCGAAAAAAAGCCATAAGCTATCTGTTACACAGTTTCTTAATTAAAAAAAAAATCATGCTATTACTTAGACGTATAACGAAAAGTTACTTTCCATTACAATGATCGGATTTTTTACAGTACTGTTATTAAATCTAGTGTTTTTGAAGTGAAAACTTCTTTAGCGTTGTGATTTGAAAGTCTATGAAACGTAAAAGCGACAGTGAAAAGAGACAGACACATAAATTCATAAGATTTAACGTAGGAGAAAATGAGATAGGAAGCATTATACAGTGTCTCTTTGAAACGAAAAAGCGACAGTTAAAAAGAGACAGACACATTAATTCATAAGATATAACGTAGGAGAAAATGTGATAGGAAGCATTATACAGTGTCTCTTATGTTCGTGGTATGTACTTTAGTTACCATAAGCCTCTTGTATCATTTATCGAAAATGTAAGCTCTGAGTCTGAATAAATCTATGTAATATATACGAATAAAATGTAAAATAATTATGTAACTTTGTATCACTATGATCATTACTAAAACCTACAATTATCCTGTTCCCGAAATTTTACATTCGTCTCATTATCTCGAAACCAATATTATTGAAGGTATCACTTCTACCACGTGTGAATTGCACACATGCTTTTTTTTATTTGTTAGCGAAATATTAAAGATGGAAACCTAATAGTAATATTTTAGTTGTCACAAATGTTCATAGAATCTCATGTCTCTCTTTATAAATGTGTTCTGGGCTCTGTCCTAACACTTATTTAATCTATAATTATTAATGACATATTAGTTTTGACCCGTGGCTTCGCTCCCGTTAATGGAGACTGCCGAATAAAAGTTAAATTTCCGTAGTTCCGTAAATAGTTCCGTATGTCCTTTGCTAATCCACTGAAATATGAAAAATTTTATGATTATCAGTTGAAAAGTTAAGTGAAAGTGTTACAAACTCACTTTGTATTAATAATATTAGTTGGTATTTAAGATAGACATATTGAGCATTCTTGTACCTTTCGTCCTATATTGCCTGAAGGTTGCTTGGACGAGATTGGTGCTTGCTTCTTTACACGCATGGGGCATATTTTTAATAGTCGCAAATGCGAACCGGTAACTAAAATTAACCATGAAAGTTTCTCTCAACAAGAAAAAACCTCGTTTTTTTTTATTACTCAAAGTTTACTACATCTCATGTTCTACCGTGAGCCACATGTAATGTTTACATTACGCGATCATAATTTATACTAAAACCAGCCATTACTCACTTTGACCGGATTATTGTTTAGTCTGCGACATGCAGCTGCGATGGAGGTGAAACGTATTGTATTACAATTCAATCATGTTAATAATAGGTACTTTTTAAATTACTTGTTTACGACAGAATATTAGAAAAGTAGATTAAATGTTATTTATAATTCTTTAAATGTCTCAAAGTTGTATCCAAAAAGAAAAAAACAACTTTTATTATCCTGAGTGGACTGTGGATTAGTGAGCGTTAATCACTGCATTAACAGCTGTAACTAACGTAACTTTTAAAACACATAATTCTCTTAAAGATGGTCACCCATCCAATGAATAACCTTTGTAAAATTTGCTTAACTTTTATGATTGCCGCTCGCTCTGATTTCTGGATTTAGATCTCTTTTAATTAAATGGAACTATCTAGCTTCACTCTTTTGTTGTTGGAAATAACATAGGTTGCATGCCTAGCAACTGAACCAAAGTTCAAAGTATTTAAAAAAAAATTAATATTGTATTTTTGTAATATTTTTTTACAATTATATACTTAAAAAGCAAAACCTAGTTTAAATACAGAATTTTTTCGCAATTTTTTGATCCGCTTCTGGCAAATGCGTAATTTAATATACAAAAATTGCTCGTTTAAAAAAATAAGATTACTATCAACTTACCTACAAACAAGACAATAAAAATATTATCATTGTTTCAAGATCGCATCAATTTTTTTTTTAAAGTTTGATATCCAACCAGTACGTTCAACAACAAAATAGTTTATATTCTCATATTTAAAACTCCTTGCTTAAAAAAAAAGTCTTAAGTCACCATAGCAGTAGCTGGAGCAGCAAATAAACTCATATATTTACTGTGGTAATAATGAGTTTAAAAACAGAACTAAACAATGACGTACAGGCTGTTTGAAAGGTGACGCACGTTCAAAAACAAACGAAGGGGGCTGTAATGTGGGCCACACCGGGCTGGGCTGACATACTAACGAGTATATTATAGTTATACCTATATATAACCCACATAAACAGAGTAACTTTAAGGGCGCTTTCAATTTAGACGTTTCGTGTCGGACCGCTGCGGTACCGAATCGGTGCGTTTGTCTTGCAAAGCGTGCGGTGCGTTAACAGTGCGGCATCGGTACCGCAAACGCTCGATAACGTATTCATTTCGCATTGCGCGTTTTGTATGAAAACAAACAAACCGATTCGGTACCGCAGCGGTCCGACACGAAACGTCTAATTTGAAAGCGCCCTAAGCTGTGCTGCAAATTTTTTATCCATCTTTCATTTTTGATGGACTCGAAATCTCCTCGCGGTTATCATCAGAGTGTCTTCTCGCAGAGATTTAGAAAACTTCCGTCACATTGAAGGAAGGACGGTGGCAACCTCGAAGAGCTCACATGACCGGTCAACTAGATGAGAAAAGGTCTCAAGGACATGGTCCAATGCTCTGACCAGATCAGCACCGATCTTCACTCTACAGTTAACAACGCCCTCCACACCACCAGTCACAAAAACAGATGGAGAAAGATAGTACGAGGGAAAGTGATGCAGAAGGGAGGTCAGAACCCTCAATACTAGAGAATACAACGCAAGGAGAGGTGATCGATTTAAAGTACAGGTCGTCATCACCATCCTCATTCATCATCGTCTCTAAATGTGTGATGTTCTTTTCTAAAGAGAGTGATAAAAATTAAAAAAAAAGAACCGTCAGGAATCTGTTAACTTAACTTTTTATAAAATACCCTTTTCCTTTTAAATATTATTTAACTAGCACCCCTTCCCGATTTCATCCGGATTCCTGCGTATAAATATTATATTATATAAAACATTGTATATCAGAAATTTTGTATTTTTCAAATGATGAAAGAATTTTTTGAATTAAATTCTGTAGTTTAATAGATAATGATCCGCCACATGTAAAAAAAATGTAAAATCCTTTATAAACCAATATGTAGAATATCAAAAGCTCCTGACTTATTTATTAATAATCTTATTTATCTTATATTTTATTGTGTGGAGCACTATGTAACGCTTTTGGTCAGCTATTGCAGATGTTTGCGATGTTTTCATTTATAATTATAATAATATTTATTTATTTTCTTCACACAATGTATGGTACAGACAAGATAAAATTAAAGAAAATACATACAAATAAAATACAGTAATACATTGTGGGAAGCTGGCATCCATGCTAGGAAAGACCTGTATTACGGACTGCCAGGCCCCCCACCCGTTTAAGTTAAAATTAAGTAAGTACTTAACCAATACCTATTCCTATGATTTTTGTGTAAATAACAATGGATATGCATGTACAGGAAGGCATGTGATCTAGTAGTGATGTCATCAACAGGTTAAAAATTATGAGTCATAAAAAAGTAGAACTATGTTATCTTTCTTTAATATCCCATTACAAAAGTAAAATATTATACGTCTCGTCATTAAGATTATAAAAAAGTAACAAACTTATATATTTCTAATTAAGAATTCCTTAACAAATATGAGACGTATGCATTTAAAAAACAAAAAAAAAATATTCAAAATGAAATACAATCTTGCAAGGATATGCTACTGTGTATTAAATTGGTTCAGTTTATTTTAAGCTTTCAGCTCGAAGCAAAAAGTCCTGAAGTGTTATTACAAACATAGCCACTGTATTTTTACACGTAACCCTTTCAAAATAAAGTTGAGAATTAAAGTTACAAATGCAAAGCGGTGAAGAGTTCAAAGAAATCACTTCAATATGAGAGACGTGTGGAGTGAAACAAAATAACATACTGGATATCGTATGCGACCTAAATAATAAATGACGGGTGTCTAAAATACTCGGATAGCATGTAATGCTTCTAAATTCTGTTTAGACTTATGGTTGAAACATAGCAAGAATAATTACAGTAAAAAAAAAAATATAATAAAAAATTTTAAACTATTAAAATCTCGAGTCATTTTATGTAGCATTTCATCTAAAAGAGTTTACGAAGGCAATGCATGGCTGTTGACATTGGCGTTAAATCTTACACGCTTTGTAAATACCCATCTATCTATCTATATATCGCAGCTTTAATACTATAGGGGCACAATTCGAAAAAGATGGTTGTTGGAAAAACACCTTTAAAGATTTTTGAGCCCCTGTATTGTCACAAAATCGGTCATAAGTAAATTAAACTTTTGAAACCAAAATCATAAAACATCATAAGAGCATGTTCACTAAACATGAAATATTTTTCGCATATTAAATTTATCCTAGTACTAGTTTATTTTACTAATTTACTTATGATCGATTTTGTGACAATACAGGGGCTCAAAAATCTTTAAAGGTGTTTTTCCAACAATCATCTTTTTCGAATTGTGCCCCTATAGTATTAAAGGTGCGATATATGTAAAATCCATGTCACAGTGTTTTACCACAATGAACTTCGAAACTACTCAACCGATTTCGATATATATTTTTTTTCATTTTGCTGTATTTGTTCTAATTTAGGATAGGTTTCATTTTAATTCATAACCAAAAGCATGCCGAGGTCATTATTAGGCCTAGAATCTATAATCTAAGAACACACATTTGTTGCTTGTGTGTTTGTCTGTCCGCTCTTTTCACCGCTCTTTTTCCATTGTATACGCGTTACCATAGCAACGCGTTACCGGGTCAGCTGGTTTAATAACAAACATTATAATATAATATCTTTTCTTTTTGTACTCAAAAATTCTATGTCGCAATGGTTAACCCCTTCGCCATGTGATTGCGGGAGTTCAGCCACTTTTACAATGTACGATCATAGGATGGGTATCTATTAATCAATCAATATAATAGTGTATTTGCAGATATAAATTGTACAGGGATCTTATAAACATTATTTTGTTATTCTATTTCACATGCTCGCAGATGTGCAAATTTACAGTAGCAACTGAAGTGACGTGTTCATTACTATGGTTTTTTTCTGCGATTTCCAACCCATCTAATTATTAGCTCGGTAGCTCGACACCTACATAAGACATCATAAAATAAAATCTGTCATGCGATGTGAACTCAGCCATAGAAGGTACAGAACATTTAATATTACGAAGGGCGAAGACTAATTACAAATGCCATAGTTTTAATGACTATGGGCGTTATAAATTATTGAAGTGATCACGGGAAATGTACAGCGATAAGAATTATTAATGTCATTTTATGACCAAGCGTTTTGACAAACAAATATGGGTAGAATATTTTGAGCCCTTGAACGGAACGTTTTAATTATAAAATTGGGGATATTACATTTTCTTTGCTTGTTTTACGGATAAATGCAGCTCAATCTACCAGAAACTGTCAAATCTTTTGCCAATGGTCTATTTTAACAGACATATTCTGTCGGGTTTAAGATCCAAAGACGAATGTGAGAACCAAGATAACCTCATTCAGAATAGTTTAAGAGACTGCGGTTCAAATATTGCCCGTGGTGTATATTAACCCGACACAATGATTCTGTAGGCTGATTATTATACATTAAAGTCAGAAGTTCGTAAAAGTATTTAATCTATACATATAAATAAAATTGGAGTGTCTGTTTGTAATATTGAAATAACCGTTTTTTACTACATTCATATCAATATACGGTATAAACACCAAAATAATCTTTTTTACAATTTTTGTCTGTCTGTCTGTTTGTTCCGGCTAATCTCTGAAATGGCTGGACCGACTTTTATTGGCAGGTAGCTGATGTAATAAGGAGTAACTTAGGCTACTTTTTAATTAAAATTACTGTGCCACAGAAACGCGTGGCTGGGTCAGCTAGTTAGTCATATATATAGGAAGGATTACGTAAACTAAAGTAATGAATGAACAAGCTAAACTTGTTTATTGGCTCAGCACGCGCGCTAAATCAACATAGCCTTGGCCGTTTAATTATATACTCCAATTTATCAATATTAGCATAACCTTCCTTCATCGCTTAGAAATAAACTTTATATTAATATTTTTTATGTAAACATAACCTGCGTGATCGAGTGGCTCGCTTACTTTCATAGTAACCTGGAGCCTTTCCGGGGTCTCGGGTTCAATCCCGGGTCGGGTCAATGTAAAAAGGAACTTTTCTGTTTTAGTGTGTTGTGTTGTTGTGTGTTGAATGTGATGTAGCCTAACATTATTTGCCGCAAAGTTGCCTGTCTATCGGTCTTTTCGTTGTCGGTGTAAGAATTATTATAATTATTATTATAGTAAAAGTTATTTTTGTAACATAATATATGAAGCTGCTTTACTCTGTAATTACGAGCCAAGGCCAAGTAAATTACAGGGTGTGGTGATATGTTTGATGAGAGGTGGAAAGAGGAGAGTGGGTAGTAGTTTTTTCGTCAATCTACATTAAATTTCTTACTATTCAGGAAGTATTTAGTATGGCGATTTTCTGTAAAGTATTTTGACGACCGTTTGATGCGACGGTAGCGACCCTGCCTTTCGCAACGACGGTCCTGGGTTCGAATCCCGGAAGGGGCAGATGTTTGTATGATGAATACCAGCATTTCTAACGGAGTCATGGATGTTTGTATATACTAACGGCCCGTCCCGGCTTCGCACGGGTGGACAAAATACTTTAATTTTTTTCTATTATTAAATATTTTTCCGTTAGCGCCATCTAGCGTCCGGTAGACGAACTACTTGCGGTTAACGCGTTGCTATGGTAACGTTATTGATACAATGGAAAATGAGCGGACAGACAAACACACAAACAACAAATTTGTTATCTTAGATTATAGATTTCTATGAATATTACTTATTTATGTATGATATATGAATGTCTATCCGTTACCCTAGTATCCATAACACAAGCCTTAAAATGCTTACTTTGGGCTAGGCCGGGTTTACCACTCGTGTAGCAACAGAGAATATTTACTTGACCCTATATCACTTTCTTAAACAGTACCAGTACATACTCTCTAATCATTCTGATAAGAAGTTGACGCAATATTTGCTCTTTCATGCTTTTCGGCTTAATGAGTGTGACGTAACGAGTACCCCTACCATTGTCGTTAAATATATTTATAATTTTTGTTTATAATTTTAATTTTTTTATTAAATTCGTTCAAAATCTACTTGGTTATCTTTTTTTGACTAATCTTAACTGCGTGACGAAGGTCCCTCCACGAAATATGAGGGGATTGCCATTAACTCCACGCTCGGTAGTTAGCAATAAAGGATCTTTAGAATAAAGCTGCTCGAGGAGCTCCTGCTTGCAGGAGCGTGGCAGATCAACGGGCACAATTTCTCTCCTCCAAAATCACTACCGGAAGCATGTAGTAACCTGAAAAGGCTACTAGTCTTTTGGGATGGGTTGGATGGCTGGAGTAAAAGAATTAAAACCCAATCATGTACAATGACCCAATCAAGAGGCTAAGTGCGGAAAATGCCCTGTAAAAATAACAAACTAAAGCTGCTTGGCATTTTGCGGTCAACGGGTGTTTAACTTTAGACTTCTAGTATCATTAGTCGCTTTTTACCCACCCTTACGCGTGAATATTTGGTCATATTCCACTCTGCCAGATACCACACGACTGATGTAAATTTGACAGTTTTAAGTGAACCGATTTATCGTTGGCTGTATGTTAATAACCTCAGTCTTTTACTTTTTACCATTAAAAATTATTCATATAATTACTTGGGTATTACCGGTACATTTATTATTTTGTATGTAAGGGTTGATGGGAGTTGAAAAAGCGAGAGATAGGTCAGGATTGTGGTAAGTGGAAATCTGGGATTACTGCGGGAAAAAGACGTGATTTTATGTATGTATATGAGAGAGAGAGAGAGAGAGAAACATTTATTGATCAACACAAAATAGAAATAGAATTTACAAATAAAAGTTACAGTGTAAAAGCACAACAGGTCAATCAGGTACCCGCCTCAACTTGTGTTGCTACGACACGAATGAAACGTGTTATCATTTTATCATATTTTGCATATTTATCATTTTACACTTAACACCTTAAAAGTAGTCCTTTGAAATAACAAAGGATATCTTTTATAATTCTTTTGTATCACACATCCCTGTATTCTTCATTAATGCCTTAATATCTCTATTAAGGCATTAATGGAGGACAATTATATTTCAAGATACATCAGACCAATTATTATTATACCAACTAACTCGATAGAGATATGTCTACTTATATCTTGAGGGAGTTATTAAACAAAACAAAACAGGTCATTATACACTGATATAATTGATTCTTATAGAAGCTAAAGAAAAATAAATACCTTTTCTCCATTTCACCAAGACAACTAAAACAACTAATCTAGGAAAATTGTGAAGACAAATGTAGAAATGCTATTTTTTTCTATTAACATTTAAAACGACATTCGTGAGATACTTACTACTCGAAATGTTACAAGAAAACCTTAGTAGGGGATTCGTTGACTTCCTTATCACTGTTATGAAATTTTTTAGATAAAAGCTCTCATAAAACACCTTCATAGTTCCGCATTTGGTTTGCTAATGATAAAAAGACCTTTTTTATTCAGAAAATTATGTATCTTTCGGTACATTTACATCATTAGAATGTTGTAGAAATGCGTTTTAACTATTACCATGGATATATATCAACCTTAATCTCCATATGAAGTAGATGCTAAAACTGAAGATATAAATAGGGCAACCGAACAGAGAGCGAGAAGTTCGAGACTCGTCTGACGTCTCAGGACTTATGCATGTTTTTTTTGCAAGTGAGAGCATTTTTTTGCATATCTAATGCGTTTGTATTTAACACAAATGCTTTATAATCACGTATGTACCGACTAAAGCGCGAAACTGATTTTATATAGTTATTCAAAGGTAGCACTTTGAATACTTACGTAAAGTTATAGTCAATCTATGTTTGACTCGCCTGAGTATCGCTTTTGTATCGATATAAGCGAGCGTTGGCAGCGCGTTATAAAACGTAGTGTGCTAGACAAGTTTGATTATTTCAAGTATTTAATAGGACTTTTTGGCGGGAGCAGGAGGCGTCACGTTGGTGGTTTTGTTTCTCTTGTCAAAATTTGTGTTGTTGTGGATTAGTGTGTAATAATGGTAGATTATTAACCACTAAGTGTTTGTGAACATACAAAAGTGTTGCCAAGTGTAACAAAACAGCGGCAGTTATCTTTTCCTGCTCTCTCAAGAAGTTCACGGGAAGGTTTCAGCAAAACCCCACACATTTAATGAAACCTAGGGGGGGGAAATATGTTTTACTGTTCAGTCATCATCTTGAAATTAGGAAAAGAAATAACTCAAGAACTGGCAATTATACTTACTGGACACTGGCTAAATGCACAAATCGTGCAAGCTACAAGTAATGAAAAAAAAGTATCTTATAGAATCGGGCGTTACTTGGCGGAAGTCCAAGTTTGTTATTGTTTTTATTTGCGGAAGTAAGCTACATTTTTTTTTATTGATTTAATTATTTCGTGTAATACTGGCTTTAGATACAAAAATTCCATTCTTCTTTCACATGTTCTGAGTATGAGAGATATGATCACTTTATCATTGTTACATAAAATGATTATGATAAGACACTCTTGACTGATAAGTAAGACGTACTTATGAAGAGAAAACAGTATTAAGTAGCGATTTTTTTTAGTCTAGGATCCGTAATTGATGTAAGTAATGGAATGAAATGTAAATTTTTATAAAATAAAATATAAGATTTAAAAAATGCCTAAAAAACAACCACGTCTCCGAGCCCTAAGGTGAGATTCGAACCCACGACCTTTCGCAATCCGGGCGAATGATTTGATCGCTGAGCTACCTAGACGCTGGTAGACGTGTTGTAATTTACAAGCGCATTTCAACTTCTACTATGAGCTAGTGTCGTTCCATCAATGTTGAAGGTTATTTTTTTTTTAAATAACCCATCTGGTTCGGATATGTGGTTACTTTTTATAGAAGTATTTTCAATCTTAAAGAAATGTGGAATCGTGAATGCAAAAAATAAAAACATTAAAATAAAATATGTTAACGAATGTAACGTTATTCTTTCCCCTTTTTTGGCTTGTTTTGAGTACTTATCATAGAGCATGTCGCGTCTTTCTTCAATTAAGACTGCACTCTGCTTACACAGATTAATTTATTTTTTTATTGTTATAGTGTATGTTTTGTCCTTATGAATAAATTATAAACTAAATAAATATATAAATAAATAATTTATTATAAAGACTGCTTTAAATCCCTACTGAAGTAATTTTTTCCGACACAACTTTTCTATAATAAAAAAACTAGCGGCCCGTTCCGGCTTCGCACGGGTGGACAAAATTCTTTAAATTTTTCTAGTATTAAATATAGCCTATGTTACTCAGCGTAAATGTAGCTTTCCCATGATGAAAGAATTTTTGAAATTGGCTTAGTAGTTTTTGAGTTTATTCATTGCAAACATACAAAAATGCATATCCTTCCTCTTTATAATATTAGTGTAGATGTCATATTGATTGGTAAAGCAAACCCTTTGTTTTTCACAGTATTATTATTTATGTACACTTGAATGCGATACATTACGCGTTGTTCATAGTACATATAATTATATGCAACACTAAGTTTTGACTCACTAGTTAAACAACATTCCTACTTATAACGGGTTTCGCTTCGAAATGGGGTTACCGAATGATAAAATATTCGAATAGTAATCGATCAATCTGTACGAACAATCGGGATATTGATTACTCGATTAATTATAATGGGAATCGGTAATGAAAATCTGAATACATTTGTGTAGTCATTTCCATATCTTTAATAGTAATAGGGTAAATATATTTGAAAGGAGGTTTTATTTATTTTATCATCTTAGCTGAAAATGTTCAGTACTGGATGGAAGTCTCTCCCAAAAATATGGGATAAAACCACTTTTTATGCATTTTGCGCATAATTGATTTTATATTTAATTTCGACTCCTTAACAGGAGCTTTGATCACAGGATGACTAAGGTAATGGTCGTCATATATTTTCTACTACCTTTACAATATTATAATCGGGCACGTTCCTATTGTTAAAATTTTATATAAATCAAATTGTTTTATTTTACATTTTATTGAGTTATTAAATACTCACTACGACGACATTGTATACTACTGAGTCTACTACCAGTTCGGAAATTGGGAGGCCCTTCCGAGAAGAACTGGCGAAAGAAACTCGGGCAGGGGGACCGACCTCCATCTTATTATTAGTTATTAGTTGCAAAAAGAGTTAACTTCATCACTAGTCACACTTATAATTCTCGTGGTTTATTTAACCCCAAAATATAAATACAAATAGCCATGTATGCTATGGCGTTTCATCGAAGTCGAAATAAATAAATTTAATTTCAATGAAGCTTTAAATACCTACCTAAATATTAATAAACTAGCTGGTGCCCGCGACTTCGTCTGCGCAGGATTAGTATTTCGAACAATATGTTTATAAATTGTAGCCTATGTGTTATTCTGATGTATAAGCTATATTGTGGTAAAGTTTCATTCAAATCCATTCAGTAGTTTTTACGTGAAAGAGTAACAAACATCCATACATCCATACTTACAAACTTTCGCCTTTATAATAGTAGTAGGATTACATTGCAAATAATAACAATTCTTAGTCATTGCTTCAGAAAAAAATGGTTTGTTTTGTTATGTCAAAAGGTTAATGACTCATTATGAATTGAATTATTGATACGTTCGTGCAATGAATGAACTATTGTCTTTTTTGACTGATAAAAAAGTTGATATTACGCAATAAACAGCTCAATGTCATCTGTGTTGTTTACAAAACAGTTCGTACAGTCAAAGACGTTTTGAGAGCGGGATGTATCACTTTAGTACGCACTCTCAAGAAGTCTATGTCCAATTCCAAACTTATGGAAAGGGCTTATTTCATTATTCATTTATCATTCTTCATTCATTAATCAGCTCTTACTATTATCCATTATCATATAAATAAGAAAATAAATTAGGTACTGAAAATGAAGCTGTATCAGCATTGTACCCTTTGCCTTCCCTTGTGGGAAAATCTAACAAAAAAACAGTTTTTTTTTTTCTTTTATTATGGCTTAACAGTTTATTTAATCTGCAGCCTGCAGCATAACAACCTAAATAGTTTTCATATTAAAATCATAGTACCTAATTGATAATAATAAAATTAAAAGAAACACAAACAATATTCCTGACATTGTTTAATCAGTTGTAATTAGTATTTTGGTGGGCGTCGCGTGTTCGATAACAGTTTGACCAGTTTGCACCCCACCTTTTTCACAAGGAGCTCTTTTTATAACGAATAAGAAGTTTGGATAAGGCATTTTTACCGAGATTACTTTATTATTTTGCGAAAAAGTAAAAATTTGATGTAACAGTTAAAAAATTAGTCTTTTTGTTAAACAAGTCCTTTCGAATAACAAGCATTTCTTACCTTATAACATAATACAATATTTCTACTATTAACACCAATTAACCTAAACCAAAGTTAGCACTGAAATCCTTGTGTTGTATGGATACTAGAGAAAGGATAAACATAAACACAAGTAATATAAAAAGAAATATATATAAACTCCTATGACTCATATATAAAGTTATAAACCCTGTAACAATCACACAAAAATCGGCTCCTTCCGGGAATCGAACTGTAGACCGTTCGGTTTTATCGTTATCTTATAATCGTTCTTTATAAGATGACGGTATATTACGATACGGCGCATAAATATCAATCCAAAAAAGAAAACATTTGCCAGGATATTTATATTTTGAGGATAAAAACGATATTTTTTCACAAAAAAAAACAATTAAAATTTTTAAGAAAACGTGTTAAAACATTCAAATCGGATGCCAAGTAATATGTAAGAATCTTAGTAGTTTAGCGAAGTCTAACTAGTTATGACAGAATATTCAAATAACAACTCAGGTCAACAATTTAATAACATATATTACAACAGTTATTAAAAATAAAATAATCAAAGCACATATTACATACCTACCATTTAAAACTTGATTGTTCTAAAACTAAAAGTGGCTGCAAATATCGTTTCATAATTTCATTGTTTACCGCGTCCACACCATTATTATTCTCAGTAACACATCTTTATAGCTACGATGATCGTAAGCGAAGCAATGGGGCTAATTAATTGAATGAGTCTTTTGAACCGACTATTTTGGGCACGGCCCTATTGATTTTAAGTGTAGATAGGGCAATACAAAATAACTACACATTATTCACGATTAGTCTTAACTTGCCATTTAATATATCTAATTAATATGAAGCTGCAACTTTTTTTTTGTTTATTATAGCAACCTTTGAAACTAACAGTGTTGCTATATTAAATTATTTAGGTGTTGTATTGCTTTTTTACGAAAAAAATATTAAGGAATACGCTTTTATATACATTAGAATAAACCTGTGCATCTGCAATGGGAATATTAACGTGTTTGGAACGGAAAAATTAAAGTTTTCATAGACTGATATTGGCATTTTTGGAGCGGAGCGAAGCGAAGCTCCCATGGATCAACTTCAATGGCGCAATGTCTGTTACGCCATAACTTCCCGAGTTCTTAACCGATTTTAATATTTTTTGTGTGGAATCTAATCAACCGAATTTTGAAATTCGCTAAAAAAAATATTTTTTTTAGCGAATTTTGTAATTCGCTAAAAAAAATATTTTTTTTTTTAGGTATTACGTTCCGCTCCAATATATGGTGCTAGCGTAGCTTTATGCTTAGCGACTGCAACGATGACTTATTAGAAATGCGCCTAGTGGCAAACAAGTGGAGCGAAGCTCTGAAAGAGTGAAACTCTCTTTCAGGCAACTCACAAATTTCGCTTGTCTCCCTCCTGCTACTTAACTGTTTAACCGATTCGAACGAATTTTGGCATGAATATACACATGAACATGAACATATAACCTGACGGACATAGGCTATGTAAAAAAAAAATTGACTTCACCATGGAGAAATAATCACCGAAAGAAAAATTCAAAAGCTGATCACAGCCAAACCGCTGAGACTACATTGATGAAATTTGGCGCCAAAACCTACATCGTGGTCGTGACTAATGTGCAAAAAAAAAGTTTTGAAATCGGACATACCATAGAGGAATCACCCTTCAAAAATCTAATTGCTTCGCTCAGTATTTGCAAACAGCAGCATGTATTGCAGACCTAGTTATATCAGAGATTTCAGAAGCTCGTTGATAATCTTTCTCAGTATGATAAAAAAACATGATCTAATAAATCACTAATGGGCGAACACCATAACGGAAAATCAAAAATTAATTCCCAACACGCGCGCTTAACATCTTGACAGCTGTCATTTTGACAGCAAGTTTGGCGCCAAAAAAAGGTGCTGTCAGTGAGCAGAGCATTGCTGATGCCGTTATGATTGTTAATGATCCAATTAGGTTCCGATGAAAATTTTAGGGTACGCTTTCGACTACGTGACTGACAGACAATTATTGTGCTGAGCTTTGTCTATGCTCATGGTTTTATTTTACAATAAGAACAAGTATTGATTGGTCTATTGAATGTCTTCATCGAATCGTGACTGCAGAGAGCGTCTTTGGGATTTTTTCTTTTTTTATGAAGGTTTTAGTTGCAGCACAGTAGAATACTTTTTAAGTGTTTTATACGTTTAAATAATTTGTACAAAATTATTTTTAAATAAGAACTATAGAAAAATCAATCTGCTGTATTTTCAAACTTATATTAGTCTTAAATATGGAAGACACGTTGGGTATTTAGTATTTGATAATATTATATAGGAGTATAACAAAAATATAATTATGTTATTTTGGTAAAAAAAAATAAAAAAATAAAGAAATGTCGTTTTAAATGAATTTAAAACAAATTTAAAAAATAATTACAAAAATTAATCTGTTGTTAATTTTTTTATTATTTTCGCTGTAAAACTACCAGTAGGAAGATTAGTTCGCCCTGAAATACTTATCCATATTTCACGATATACTTATATAATAGCGTGTATTTTATTAGGTACATTCTCTTATTACTTTATTGCTGTTTACCTGGTTTAGTTTCTGAACTCGCAATACACGTAATATAATTAAATACCTTTTGTACTTTTCTTATACTAGTAATAAACAAAGGATTACTTTATTATCTGTCTCAAACAATTATACAGTCTTTTACTGTGTTATAACCAGGCGATGCAGTCGCTAAGCACCATATATTGGAGAGGAGCGTAATACGAAAAAAAAAAATAATATTAAGTAAATTTTAAAATTCCATAAGATAGAAAACTTTCAAATAGGCGCGCTTTTTTTCGACGGGAAATCCCATAGAGCCAATGTTTTGTTCATAACTTTTTATTTTTATGAATTTCAAAATTGGGGCTCCGTCACAATCTAGTAGTTCCGTGTGTTAATTCGATTCCACACAAACATTATTAAAATTGGTTAAGAACTCGGGAAGTTATGGCGTAACAGACATTGCGTCATTGAAGCTGATCCATGGGATTATCAATTATCAGCAATATTTATAATTTTACTTACCATAGCATTTTTTATTTTTATTTAGCATTTTGTCACCCCAATTACTTTATTCTATATCAGTAATAACAAGAAAGTAAGTATACAAAAATACTTACGGGATAAACGAGGCACCTGTTCTGTTCATTTTCCTATCAATATTTCAACACTCTCACATCACTTGTAAGTACAATATTCTAGTTACTATAGCGTCACGAGTCTATAATTTATGGTAGCATTTGTCCAACTTTAATCGTTTATCACTTTATTGCTATTCCGTTAGTGTGACGCCACATTTAGCTTTTATCACCTATAAAATAGTTCCGATAATAAAACATTAAGTTACACAACTAATATTAAACGACGTTACTAATTTAACTACTGAATGGTCTCTACAACTGTAGCAGAGTCGAATTTTAAATAGCACTAAACGTTTAAGTATTTCGTCTGCTCAGTTCATGGTTGACGCACGAATTTCCGGCTCCAAACTAACTGTTTACCTAACAATGAATATCATATTTTTATTTCTTACACGTCCACATCTCTCACTTTAAATATAACCACTTTTAACCGGATTAACTAAACGTTTTTTATTGTTTTTAACGTTTCAACCCCTTTATCCAAAAGTCAGAATTAAATATAAAAAAACATGGTATAGTGATAGAAAAATACTAGAAAAAATGGACTCGAATCACAAGTTAATTTCAGGAGGAATTCGGACCCGCAGCCTTTGTATGACCGGTCCACTGCTCTCCCAATTGAAACACACAAGGCTCGGTAGTTCAAAGCTCAATGGATCAAAAAATGTTAAAAAAATAATAATAATAAATTATGATACGATGGTTTTATTCGATAATTAGATAAACCTGATAAATACGATCATATACGATCGTATAGATCAATCAAATGCAAAAAAGCCTCAATTAAAAAAAGGAAATGTTTATTATTCTCTATTCTTAACCCTTCCCGTGCCAGCTACAAGAATACTCGTAGTGCGTTAGTGTAACATGGTGCCGACTACGAGTATGCTCGTGGATTTTTTTGGCCATCATATACAAAAAATATTTCTTGGCATTACAAGTAAGATCGGTTTTTTAGAGTTTGCCATTAGGAATAAAAATACATGTTAAGTGTTTAAATAGTATTTTCGTAGCTGGCACGGAAAGGGTTAACTAGAATCTATTGTAATAAAAATACTTTAAACTTCAGGGTCTCATGATGTAGAATACATTATTTTCTCTATCTGAGATCCTTAATTATATTATTATTATTATTATTCTTTCACAATCTGAAAAAATATACATTGTATTTTAACTTAATTATTACCTGACATAGTAATTAGATTGTAAAAGACAGATATCAGATATCACTAAGCTAAATATTTTATTTTTTAATTAATACAAAGCATATTTTCATTAAACAAAATATGTATTGTTTTCAAAAGCTGAAGTAACAATTTTGAATACTAAAACAATGAAAAAAAACTATATGCCAACACCACACCAATTAGCCTAGGCTAAAGTAAGCACTGTAAAGCTTGTGTTATGGATGGCTAGGGTAACGGATAGATATATACATATATGATAAATAAATAAGTATTATTCATAGAAATATATATAAATACCCATGACTCGGTACAAATGCTCGTATTCGTCACACGAACATCTGCCTCTTTTCTGAGTCGAACTCAGAACCGTCGGCGCGAAAGGCATGAACGCTAACCGTTGCATCAAGCGGTCAACAAATGCATTCAATTTACTTAACAATTGATATTTTTAATTCGAATGGAGCGATATTATGGGCTGGTCGAATTTAATATTGCCAAACGTGAGGAAAGCAATACTAAGAACGTAAGAAAATATTTTGTAGTGATGAATGATTGGTAGCTTGAACAAAAAACGACATTTGACAAATTCATCCAAAGCTACCAGAAATAAAACTATTTCTGTTTAATAGCTGTCACTACCATCACTGTATCTATGTGTGTACCAATCGCTAAGCTGGGATTAAGTATTTATTTTGAGTTAAATAAACTGAAAGACCGCTCACAACACCAAATGGGAACAGCGATTCGGATTTTTTTATGGATGTGTTTTGACATTTATCTATACATATAAATAAAATTGGAGTGTCTGTTTGTAATATTGAAATAACCGTTTTTTACTACATGCATATAAATATATGTACGGTACATAGACCAAAATAACATTTTTTACAATTTTTGTCTGTCTGTCTGTCTGTTTGTTCCGGCTAATCTCTGAAATGGCTGGACCGATTTTGACGAGACTTTTGTTGGCAGGTAGCTGATGTAATAAGGAGTAACTTAGGCTACTTTTATTTTAGGGAAAAAAAATATTTTAGAAAAATAAAATTACTGTGCCACAGCAACGCGTGGCTGGGTCAGTTAGTTTTTAATAAAACTCGTATTTTCCGCCTGAGAAGACTGTTTTTTTCCTAGTATTTTTCTACTATAATTTATCATATAAGATACTTTGAAAATATAAAATAAATAAATTACTAGTATTTGTTCTCACAGCGTAAATAGTATTATTTAGATGAATGAACATAGTGGTTAAATATCTTAGCATTATAAACCGACCTTGGTGGCTTATGTAATGATGATAATGTTTGTGATTAGTATTATTGATAAAGAAATAAAAAATACTAATTAGTGAGTATGTTTGCGAAATATATTCTTGTTTCTTTGTGTTCGTCATTTGTCTTAATGTATCCTTTGACAAAAAGAAAAATAAAAAATTAGTTTTTGTTGTGCAAATGTTTTATTCATTTTTGAGGTTTTTATTTAAGTTTTTGGATCTTACTCATTTCCCCTGGGATAGATTTAGGTGTTGCCATAATAAAGTGGTTTATAAATAAATATGAGACAACATCAGTTGTGTTATGAAATTAAGAAACAACGACGATACCTTAACACCCAGACACGAGACAACATATAAAAGTTCGTTTTCTATATTGACCTACCCGGGGATCGAACCCAGGACCATTTCCCCAGCAGTGGAGTGATCAACAGGTACTATTTACCTACTATAAACAATTATTTTCTTTATTTATGGCTTGTACAATTAGTGCATTTAGCCAATGTCAAGTAAGTATAATCTTTTTGCTATGTTCTTGAGTAATTTCCTAGGTTTCAGTAAAGAAGTGGGGTTTCACTGAAACCTCCTCGTGGCCTTCTTGAGAGAGCGCGAAAAGACACCTTCCAACCTGTTTTGTTTCACTTGTCAACACTCATGCATATTCAGAAACACTCAGTGGTTAATTGCCCACCATTATTACACACTAATGTCAACCACAACACAAAATTTAACAAGAAAACCAGAACCATTAGAGTGACGCTTCGCACTCCCGCCAAAAAGTTCTATTAACAATTGAAGAACAAGAGGTTTCCTTTTTCAATACAATCGTGTCAAAAAGTATGACAACAAACAGTTCCTCAAAGTGAAACGTGATGCGTCATTCTCGGTCGAAACCATCTTGACCTCGAAAACACTCTTTTTTTCTATCATTACCTGCACTCAGTCTGACCTAGAACCGGTCTAAAATTATAGCTCTTGAGCATTTAGTCATTTTGTTTTTTAGACTTCCTGGCGACACTGTGAGTTACTTTTTTATCACAACGTTGGACTGAATACCTACAGGAATATTTAGTGTTTGTTTACATTACTTTTATTGATAGTATTGCTATCTTGTCTTGTTGTTGCTGATATGCTGGGCTGAGTATTTTGCTTTTTTTGTTTTTTTAATACATACATTTAACGATCTATTATTGTAATTTTAATTCTAATTAACCTATTATATAATACATAAACATAAGATATACGAAATTCATATAGATTTTTTAAATTTCTTTACTTCAGATGAAAAAGTCTATTAAAAATATATAAGGTTCAACCCAAGCGCAGTTTTTTTATTATTTTAATACATACTTTTAACGATCTTTTATCGATATAGAATTAAAACAACGAAAATTAATTAACCAAGTGTACTTCATGTAAAGTTATAACAATTATTATAGTAATTGTAATTCTTACTGTTTCTGGAAATGTTTTGAACTTTTCAACTTGGAAGTATTAAATTAATTTATGAGAAAAATGCAAAAAAAATTGCTCAGCTCACAATTCTCAGGCGGTTATTCTCAGTTGTAATTCTGATAACTAGCACTTTTAGTTTAAAAGTACATTAACCTATCTAAAAACATTAAATATACCATATTTTACAACTTTGAACATTGCCCGCGGGAACCGTCGATTCAACCTAAAAATCCGGGATAAAAGGATACCTACCATTTAAGGATTAAATAGAAGGAAAATTATCATTTTCTTTCCTTAATCGATTTTCAACTTAGAACTTCAATGTTTATTTAGAGACTTTGTTATTTTGCAGTAGGCATGTAAATATGTAATATGAGAAGTAAATGATAAATATAAGTATAGGAAATATTATTATACTTTGGATATTTACAACGGGTATTATAACCATCATTCCCTATCAAATATTTGAAATTACCACAATGACATACACCTCCACCAGGACACGAACTTAGCGCATAACCATGATCGCTATCATTGCGCAAACTATTTGTCAAAGACGACACTTCTTTTATTTGTACTTTCTTAAATAAAGAATATTGACAAAGGCATCAGAGTCCTACAGCCAAAGAGATTTCATTGAAACTTTGAAAAGGACAAAAAAAACATACCTGAGCATTGTGTGTAGACTGCCAGCATGAAGAGTGCTAAACAAAGCGATAACCTCCTTAGCTCCATAGCGTTGACTTTTTTCTTTTTTAAAAACCACAAAAACACCAACACTGAAGTAGGTAGACACTCGTTATGTTTATACAATAATGATATCAATCCACTACTTTTACACTAACACTGAAGGCACATCCCTTTTAGGCACTAGTAAATCGGTTATCTGGAAAAAAACGAAATCAAAAATCAGTATAAATACATTTTACAAAATATGTTTGGCAAATTATGAAAAGATCAACGAATTAAAACAATATCTCAGTTAGATTTATAATTTTTATATATTTTATGCATTTTCAATGCGATCTTATCAGATAAATTATTATAGGTAATAGAAAAATACTAGAAAAAATCGACTCGGGTCCCGCCTGAGATTCACTTGTGACCCGAGTCGATTTTTTCTAGTATTTTTCTATTATAATAATTTATCTAATATCTCAGTTATTTCAAAGTATAACATTTGCTCTAAATTACATATTTAGATCAATCTTATATTTGTAACAAAGTCTAAAAGAAATTAAATTTCAAAGTTAAGACAATAAAAAATTTTATGAACCATTAAATGCGTTCCGTTTCACACATAAAGTATACATTTGTGTTCCGTGCATTTTCATTATGCCCTGAATTTTTTGTATCGTTTTATACGTTTTATGCAGTGGATTACATCAAAGAAAATGTAATGTTTTATCAAACTTATTATAATACCTAAACATAAGATATTCCAAAATCATATACATTTTGTAAGAACAAGGATTTTTTCAGATGAATAAACCTATTAACAGTATACAAGGTTATTTTATAAACACCATCCAAATTTTTTCTAGGCATTAGATATCATTCAAACACTTCATTTATGAAAAAAAATTGGTAGGTAAAATTTCCGCAAAAATATTATTTTGTCCGAGCGAATTATTACAACAGCTGGTTACTGGTCAAAAGAAAGGTCGCCCGAAAGGTCAAACACGGCCGAAATGTTTTGAATGAAACAGCGGGGTGGGGTCGCGGGGTGTTGATGCCGAGGTACAGTAAGAAAGAACGACGTAACTTTCTTTTTCCAAAATTGAGTTGTTAGAAAGTCAATCTGTCGAAGAAAAAATCGTTTGAGTGAGAAAATTGCCGAATGGGTGAAAGTTGTTTTATTTGCTGTAAAATGGTGTTAGTTATCTACCTTGAAGGTGGCCACGCGCCATCTTGGTGCGTCTTTTTGCAAACTCCAAAAACGAGCCAAAAAAATTTGAAATGCATTTTTCTCGGAATGTATGCATTTCACAGAAAAATCGATTGATTATAAAATGTAGAGGACGTCAAAATCTACAAAAAATGTCATTGCTGCAATCCCGTACACCAACAAATGCACACAGTAGGTGGCGCCAAAGTCTTCAAACGGTGTTTTTTTATTTTTCACCTTGAAAATACATTTTTATTGCAAAAATGTAAATGTAAAAGTTGTTCCTTAGGATTTTGTCAACGACTTTTGTTTGAACAATTTTTTTATACAACTTACCGTTTTGAAGCTGGACCTCGAAAAAGAATGAAAAGTCCAATAATACGGTTGCCTGCAGTATAAGTCCACATGTGTAGTGCACTTTTTGACCACGATTCATTTATTTGTATTAATTAATGTCATTCTAACAATTTAAATTTGTTAATTATTTGAATTTGTTTCGCATTAAACCATTTCTTGCTAAATAATTAAAAAAATACTGTTGCCTGTTTGTTTAAAAGAGGAAAAATAATCAATATTTTTTTTCCATTTATTGCAAAACGGACAGTTGTATAAAATTAAAATAATAATGTTTACCGTAAATTTGTTATGTTACGTTGAAATAGTAAATTTTGATTATTTCATAAAAGAAAAAAATAAGAATCAATAATTCAATAGCCTTATAAATACTACTATTTCTATTAGAACAATGAAGGGAAATAAAATATTGTTTGTTTTTGCCGAAAACCGTAATAACTTTGAAGTCGATGTTTTTATAACTTGCAAAAAGTTAGAACAATGACTTACTCAATTTAAATACTCGAAGCGCATGCGGCGAGCCGCGATCGTGGCTGCGCGCGCAGGTTGTGGCTAGGGTTGCCACCTTTTATTTTTGTAGTTAAAGTACACTGGTTATTATAGGTAAGAAAAAAAAGTACATAGTATGAAAATAAAGTACAATTTATTTTCCTTTATCATTATGTTTAAAAGCATATTTTTTATTGCTTTTTGCAGTTTGTATCAAATTAGTATTTCTATTAAACAATTGCAAACACAGCATCTTTACAGTCTAGCATAGCATAGTTTAGTTTGGATATTTAATGCAACCATATCAATTCACACACACACACAGAAAAAGAAAATTTGTCTTCTTACTTGTCCTGCTCCTATACTGAAGCAATTGTAATTCCACACAATTTTCATTTTCCATTATATTCGTTCTGTGGATCATAAATTAACCAATCACCATGTCCGTTTTCCCACGTACTTTTATACTTTACTGCAATCGTTTATTTTTCTTTTTGACCTATCATTTCTTTTAAACATTTTTTCGGTGTAACATATTCACTATCTGTTCCGAGAGAGAGTTCTGTTCTGTGCGAGAACCGATACGGTAGGTTTTGTTCATGATGAAACCCAGGATAAAGAAATATCACGTAAAACACACTAGAATAACAATTGACTTCTTAACTAAGCAAAAAATTAGTCAACCTCTTGACAGTTTTGACAGATAAGGAAGTGTTGCCAACAAAAAGTGTACATTAGTTGCGGAATATTTTTTGTCAACTCTTTATTGTCGAGCTGTACTACTAAAATTTTCAAAATCCCAAAAAAATCAAATCATTCGAAATAAAGTATTTTCGTACGGGTGGCAACCCTAGTTGTGGCGACACCTGTGCAATGAAATCAGTCACGCGGGAACCTCCCGCGACGTACGTCTTGTGCTCCCGCGAGCTTACATCACATAAATACCTACCTAACAAAATGTATTCAAATCGCGAGTATTACGAGATGGTACGGTGCTATATTTTAAGTGGAGAAAGCTTAAACGGTGCCTGTGCACTGTACGAAGCTGAAAGTCTTCCTCGTCTTCGAAATAGTGGTTTCGTAAATGCTACAACACCGAATCGTCAAACCATTTTAGCTGCGAATCAACGCTTACTTGACCACGGACAATTTACGACGCCATCACACGCTCGAGGAGGTGGTAGAAGGAGACTTGCAATTGAAATCGAAGACGAAATCTTTGATTTCTTTGATCGAAATCCCAGAGCAAGTACGAATGACGCAGCAAGACGGTTCGGCGTAAGTCAACCCGCGGTGTGGAAATTACTTAACGCCGCAACCATGCATCCTTATCACTATCAGAAAGTGCAGTCTTTAGGTGAAGCAGATGCCGTGCCTCGCCGTGCCTTTTGTGAGTGGCTGATTGAACATCCTGGTGCTGTTATTTTATGGACTGATGAATCTTTATTCACTCGCGTGGGACTGTATAACCAACACAACGAGCATTGGTGGTCGTTCCGGAACCCGCACGTGATAAGGGAGAACCATCATCAAGTGCGTTTTAGTGCAAATGTGTGGGCGGGTATTATCGGTAACCAAGTACTGGGGCCGTTCTTTATTGAAGGGCGGTTGACCGGAAGCACGTATCTTGATATGTTACGCACTGTAATATCCGACTTTATGGACAAAGTACCACTCGCGCTTATTCAAAATCGCGTGTTTTATTTCCAACAAGACGGAGCACCACCTCATTATGCGGCCGCAGTTCGCGATTATTTAAACACCGAACATGGTGATCGCTGGATCGGTCGTGGAGGCCCCGTCCCATGGCCGCCCCGATCACCAGACCTCACGCCTTGTGACTTTTTTTTGTGGGGCGAAATTAAACGGCGGGTTTATGTGGAGGAGGCCCAAAGCCTCGAGGACTTAAAAATAAAAATAATCCGTGCATTTGACGAAGTGAAAAATGACACTGTAGTGCTTAATAAAATTAAAGACAATGTTCGTAAACGTGCAAGACTCTGTTTGGAGAGAAATGGTCTACATTTTGAACAGTTAATGAAGTACTCTTAAAACGATTGTTTTCAAACTTTATGTAAGTGTATTATGATTGGTTCTTTTATTTATTATTGGGTTTGAGTATAGCAAAGGTGTGCAGGGCGTTTAGGCTTCAAAAAATATGTTTTTAATTTAATTATTTTGCATTCGCAATGCAATATTTTCTATGAGATATAAAATACGTGTGTAAAAAACAACTACGCCTCCGAGCCCTCAGGTAGGTTCGAACCCACGACCTTTCGCAATCCGGGCAAGTGCTCTGACCACTGAGCTACCGAGACGCTGGCAAACGTGTCGAATTTTACAAACGTATTTCAACTTCTATTATGAGTTCAACATCGAAAGTAATATTTTTACAAATATTAAACAATCGATTAAGATGGAACCAGCTATAATTATGTGCTTTTTATTTAATTTTTTGCATTCATGATGCAATATTTCTATAAGATATAAAATACGTATGAAAAAACAACTACGTCTCCGAGCCCTAAGGTGGGATTCGAACCCACGACCTTTCGCAATCCGGGTGAGTCATAAAAATTATAAAATCTAATAATAATTTTACTCTTTCTATTTTTCATCCGGCTTCGGATTAGTATTAAATGAGCGATGTTAATGTTTAGGACTAGGAAAAGTATTGAAATGTGTTATCAGTGAATTTATTGCTTTTTAATACCGATTTTCGTATTGCGTATGCGATTCCTGTGTTTTTTTAGTTTCTGTTGTTAATAGTTCTCTTAGTTTTGTATGTTTCAGTGAGACAAAAAAAATCTTAAGTTCTAGACGCCTTGCACAGCCATTGCTATACTCCAACCAATTTTTGTACCTAAGTTGTTCCAGATTTTTTAAATACGCCTTATTGCAAAAAGTATGGTTTACTTTTACGTTCAAAGTTTTTATCTGTTATTAGAAAACAACTCATACCTTCTGCAATTTGACGGTCCTAAGCCCGATCAAGTATGAAGGAAAAATTTAGAACTTATGACAATTATTGTTATGTATTAATGAAATATGCGAGAGCGGGGAGCGGGAGCGGCGGCGGCGGCGGGGGGGTGGGGGAGGTCATGTAGTCATCTGCTACAACACCGTGCGCAGCGTAATGTATCAATGAAATACGGGGGGAGGGGCGGGGGTTGTGTAATCATCTGCTCCAACACCGTGCGTAGCGTGATTGTGACAGTAAATCGGTAGTTTTCCTCGGATAACTTTGTATAGCCTTAACTTAATATTTTAGTACTGAGTGATATTAAAAGAAAAAAATCTTGTTTCGTAACTCTCTTCAAAGAATATCATTTATAAATTTGGATGGTGTTTATATAATGACCTGACTGGCTTGTTATGTAATATGTAGTTTCATTGTTTTTTAATGTTGCTCCGTTTTTAGACTGATTTTTAGATTGTGATAATTTTCAAACTTCTAAACATATGATGTAACGGTAATATTAATTATAATCCCCGGCATTTAAGTTGAACATGATTTTGAAATCACGTGACATGCGCAGTAGCAAGTTTAGGTACATTATTCACTACTGCGCATGTCACGTGATTTCAAAATCATGTTCAACTTAAACGCCGGGAACTATAACTATAGAAATATCAACTCTCCCTTTTGCATTTTGTTTGAAAGAAATTTAACAATTATTGTGACATTAACCTACTATAAACAAATTAGTTATTTATATCCTAAAGATTAGTTGCAAAAAAATAAATAAATAATTATCTTTTTAATAGGTTTGCTTGACGACACAACTAAACATTGCCAAATATAAATTTTAAATCATCTCAGCTTAAATATCTCCACTACTGGAACCAAAACTATATCCACCAAACTGGACAAAAATGGGGGATTTTTTCAAAACTTCCACGCTTAGCAGGTGGGTTGGACATTGAAATATAAGACCATAGTTCTGCTGCCTATTTTATGGTCTTAGAGAGGTGTATGATGAAGACCTCCAGTATCATTAGTCGCATTTTACGACACCCTAAAGCTGTGAATTGACGATCAGTTTTTCGCATCAGTTGAACTGACGTCCATCCAAAATTTGATCGTGAGTGTCGAATAATCACTCCAGAGTTTTAACTGACGACGCGCCACGTATTTCCGAGACTATCATAAATCAAACTCGACGCGTCGCGCCAAACTGATCGTGAGTGTGTGATCATCAATCCAATACAATCAGGTAGTACACTTCCTAACAGCCCGGCCGATTGAAAACTGAAGAGCCGGAGTGACGCCAGTGAATGCGGAAATCGAGTTGGCCTAAAACCATTTGGAGTGACGCCACAGTTTTACGTCTGGACTGACGCGAAAAACTGATCGTCAATGCCCACTTTAAGTGTAAGGTTTGGTGCTATTTTACACTGCCAGACACCATACGTCCGAGTTTACTGCTATAACCCCTTAACATTGAAACAGATTGTTGGTATGTGTAATTTAATTTTATATCACTGTTAATTTTTAGTTTTTATTTAATCCCAAAATAATTGTGTTAGTTTCCTGTGACCAAGTACTGAATTTCTCATGTAGGTCATAAATTCTTCGTCACTAAATCATTAAAGTCTATTCTTAATCAAAATAACGATCCTCGTGGTAAAATGATAGCTTGGCGAAAAGTATAAATGTCAGTACTCGTTTATTTTTATTGGTATTGTTAAATGTCCAGTGTGCGTAAATTCGCGAATAAAACATTTTATGGGTCCATCTTGAAGGTAATAAAGGGCCGAGTTTAATGTATTTTTTTAAGGTTTTGGAATGGTGGTATAACCCTTTTACGATGAAACAACAATTTAAAATTATATAATTAAATCCCAAATAACATTAAAAGTGTGGAAAATTTTATTATATATTATAAAAAGTTAAGATTATTTTTAGTTTCAAAATGTATTATTTTATAGAATAATTTTTAGATTAGATTAGATTTATGCATAATTAAATATTACCTTTAGAAGTATATTTGTTACGGTAAATGTGATAACTGGGTCGTTCTTCTTTTTTACCGACAGTGAAACGACGTTTTTGAACTATCCATAATTGTGATTTCTGGGTGGAATTTCAAAGAAATTGCATCTGTGTTGTCATTAGGAATAATTAAAGTATCCTTTGCGGCAAATATTAATTCTTTTTTAATGTTGGTTTTTAAAAAAAATATTTGACTAAGTGGCCTTTTTCTGTGGAGACAACATTTCGGTCTACCTGTCACGGCATTCTACTGAAAACAAACGAAAATATATGTCGGTTGGAGAAAATGAAAAATTACATAATATTAATAGATAAGAAAAATATGGACGTTTATTCGAACCGAATTAAAAAACCGTAAAGATGCCAGAATAAGACGAAGAACAGACCATTGTCGGTAAAAAAGTAGAACGACCCATCTATGGTTATTATTAATAATAACCAGTAATGATTAATACTTACCTCATGATTTGGTTAGGTTATGTTAGGTTATTGAAGTTTTATTATTAATAATTGTTGGTAATTATTAATAATTTTCAATTAATCACATTTACCGTAACATAGACATTGTTTGCTGTTGTAACAACTTTGCGGTGTTGTCACTTATAAAAACTCAAAATTATATTGTTTAATTTTTAAGAGCTGCAACACCCTTGCAGGGCTCATATTGCGAGCTATTTTCTAGATATGATACCTATATAGGAGCAATAAATATTATAATTATCACTTTGATAATAATAAAACTTCTTACAATTACTCCAATTAGCTTAGCCTATAGTAATCACTGGATAAATATAGTAAGCTTATGTTATGGATACTAGGATAACGGATAGACATACATAGCAATATTAATAGAAATATATAACAAATACACTTAATAGAGGGAACCCACCCCGGTTAATAATTGTTGTAATACTTGGTAACAGCCCCTTTGGGACTCCAACCCAAGACCATCAGTGCGAAAGGCAGGTGGTTAAACAATTAATCAACGTTAACAAGTCATATCGTTAAATATAACACGAATTAGGTGCACCAGTAGCATTCAATGCTTACATGTTAATTAAATTAGCATATAGTTAAAATTTGATAACAGTATCATTTGACTAAACTATTTTTAACCATTCCGATCCGTAAACCAAAGTGTACATTAGGAACTTTTCGTAACCAAGTTTGTTAACAAAGGTTACAAGTTAAATCATTGCATTTTATCAACTATCCTTATCTTGTTGTTGTGTTACGTAAGACTTTGAACCTATTTCTGTATGTCTAGCGCAACTCCTGATATGCCAGTAGGCCAATAGGTATGCACTACTGGATATAATCACGTACTAAGATATAAGGCGTTTTGCTACACAAACTTCAAAACAAACAAGCATATCATAAATTTATAGATAAAAATTGTTCTTATTACTCAATATTATTACTTATTTTTCATAAGTCTGATAGATTTCAAAATAAAATATGGCAAGTTATAAAACAAATCTGCTGTTTGTACAATGCGTAGTCATAAACAGGGGTCTAACTGTATTTAGAATTTTTATATGTCTGTAAATTTGTCATGAATAGGCTCTGAAACTGAAACTGGGATTGTAATAGAAATGTAGAGATCAATAAAGGATTCTTTTTCTCAATTTATTAAATTGGGATTAATAAAAAATATAAAAACTTAAACTAAGAAGTTTTGCTTATTTAACCTCAAATGATGCTTTGACAAGTGTTACATAACTAGGCGATGCAGTCGCTAAGGATAAAGCTACGCTAGCACCATATATCGGAGCGGAGCGTAATACCTAAAAAAAGAAGAAAAAATTTTTTTGTTTCGATGGTGATTTTTGCGCATTTCAAAATTCGGCCTCCGTCACAATCTGGTCCTAAACCTGTTGATTCGATTCCACACAAAAAATATTAAAATCGGTTAAGAACTCTGGAAGTTATGGCGTAACAGACATTTCGCTATTGAAGCTGATCCATGGGAGCTTCGCTTCGCTCCGCTCCATTAATAAGTCATTCTACCTAATTTGATCGAGAAAATTATTTCCTTTGTGTATGCAAGGAGCTAAACAAATATAAATTTAAAACAATACGAAAAAAAGCATTTGATTCAATATGTAGTTCATTTTAAGATCTTGATCCTGCGGACACAGCTTGTCTGTAAAATTAATTATATCATGACAGTTATAAAATTTCAAAGTTCGGCTTTAATAATAATGGTCTCCCAGACTCTATTTGTAGCTCTCCCAGTAAGTTTGTTACAGTCAAACAGTAAGTTCACGCTTTTTTCACTGAAAGTTTTTAATAATATTGTAAATTAATCATCATCTGGTTGTTGTTTATTTAATATATTTATTTCTATGTTTCTATGTAGTTTTATGTAGAAAAAACAAATGTATTCAATGGTTTAATCTTAATATATATAAATCTCGTGTCACAACGTTTGTCCTCAATGGACTCCTAAACTACTTGACCAATTTTGATCAAACTTCGTAACTATCTCTTATTTGATCTAACTTAAAAGATAGGATAGATTTGATTTTAATTTATAACACAGCAACGCGTGGCCGGGGCAGCTAGTAAATATGTAAGTTTAACTATTATTATATCCGTTTTATACCGCGTTTATCTCTTTTCCCAAAGGCTGGCTGGTAAGTAGAGAACGGTACTAGCAATTTGTATTTTTGGCCACTAAAGCTGTTTAAATAAATACAAAATATTTAAATAATACTAGTAATAATTGCAAAAATAAAAACAAATCTATGTCTGTCATATTTTATTAAAAATGAAACGGTCAATCGCATACTAACAACATTGCAATGTCGGAATGTTTAGTGATATTGCTTCCGCTCTGAAGTAAAATAAAAAAGTCTTTAATACAACGGCATAAGATCACACGAGATGTCAAAGTTTAGAGCGTGGTAATCGACTTTTCATAGACAAACGCTGTTAACATAGAGCAACATAGAACAGTTACATACTACACAACATTCCCTTCATCTAAATACCTGACCATTCAACATCAAAGTGTCGGAAGGAAGGCTGAACTAATAAATTGTCTATATTTATACTCTAAGTACGCCTTTCCTGTATCAGGGTTCTATGTATAAGTTAAGATGTTCCTAGAAAATATGGCATCTGCTCACATGAATTGAGAGCTTTTGGTTCGTATAGTTAAATTGTAGGAATTTAGCGGTAAAGAACTTTAAAGACGAAAGGAAAATACTATAACCGATTATTTGATACTAATAAATATCGTTAGATTTCTTTTAGCACACCATAGAGGAAACATTTAAAAAGAAATAAATAGTGTCTTAAGAAGTTTTTGCTTACTAGAAAAACTTCATCAATAAATAATTTTCTGATAAGAATTTCTATACGTTAGGATTGAAATCAATATATTTTTTATTATGCTTTAATAATAAAAAATATATTGATATCTTTGATTTATAATAAAAAGATAATATAATAAACTTTTAATTACATCCCGCAAAGTTATTTCCTTGAATTATAGCTGTATGATAATTTTCTGTAGAAAAAGAAACTAATTTTCTACTCACTATGTATAGGAAACTAGTTTTTGCAAATTTTTACATACTAATTCCTCTTAATTGCGTAGAAACGTAAATTATCTTTATAAGCAAGATAAATTAAAATAAAGTTAAAATTTATTTCTTAGTCAATAGTCATTAAAAAAGTTTATAAGTGCTTTTTCCAGATCCAAAAAAATACAAGAATTTTGTTACAAAATTCATGTTTTCCTTTAGAAGAAATAATATTAAATATAAAAGACTAACAACGATCAATCATTATTTTGTAGCAAAATAATAAATCGGCTTTCATAATTTAGACTCAGCTGTTAACCAAGTAAGAACCGGTTAAAATCCATGGGAACTCAATTCTGATAAATCCATAGTATAATTATACTCAGTACCAACAGTCATAATTTTTTTCAGATGACATTAAGTCGTATGCAGGGATTCAAAAACACCTTTATAAGGATACACTTTCATAAGAGTTACACATCTGTTACAGAATTATTCCTGTAGCACTTATTTGGGTGTTTTGAACCTGTTTTGCGTCGAACACTTGTAAAAGTGTAACAGATATAATGTTTTCTGATACCAATCTGTTAGAAATTGTTTTACGTTTTACTATCTATGTGTTTGCACAGTACACCAACATAGGCATTTCAACGTACCCAAATCATTAGTGAGCTGTCGCATAGTTATGCCAATGTGAACCTTATTGACTGTAACAGATATTAACACTTGTGAACCGCTATTTTCTAAAACAGATTCAAAGTGTTACTGTTTCTTTCTGTTTGACTTTTAAAACAGAAATTAAAAACAGTGTTCAGAACACTCTATTCGGATACCGCTAAAATCCCTGGTCGTATGTTTAGCATGCTTATGCTGGACTTGTCGACTTGTCTGGTTTTGTCGACTTAGTGTACCCACAAAAGCTTTTGTTAACATTATTTTGTGGACGATGCGTCCACAAAATAATGTTATCGGACTAGAAGGTCAGTATGGTGTCTCGCTATTCTATAAAGGAACTTTCAACGGCCTTTTTATACTGGTGACAATGCTAAGCCTATCCACAGATTACGCTCCTGTTGGTTTCTTAAAAAAAAAACAAATTTACTTAAATATTTTTATATTTAATTATAAAAATACTATAAGTGCACGTAAAATATGTCATCAATGACCCTCACCGATGAAAAAATAAAGGACAATGCCGATTTTTGTATGGACTTGTGACCGGAAATGACCAGATAAGATACAAACAAATATAAGTAGCTAAAGCCTTCTAGATTAAGAATTCGTTGATTTCAGTTTAATTTTCAGATTTGTAATGGAGAAAAACGAACTTTTCTGAAAACATAACCTAACATTTCAATACCTTTTTTATAATACTTGAATTAGTATTTTGCCTATTATTTCGCTCTTATCTCATACTAATCATGTAAAAGAATCGAATAAAACACTATGTGACTATAAACGTCTTCTTTTCATGACTCATGACTGGTTCAAAGATTTATATTTTTGAAGATACCTATCCTAGTTTTTTATCCATTATAAAACTAATAATTATTCACCATGCAATGTAATAACCATTACATTGCATCGGTAAAATGTAAAGATATAGATATAGCATGCATGTAAGAAGACTTTCAAGTATGTACCTATGGGAAATCTCCCATAGGTACATACTTGATAGTCTTCTTACATGCATAGATACAGCTAACGCCCGTCCTGTAGGAGGGGTATGCAGAGACTGGAGTCTTTTTATCAATACAAAAACATACTTGTTTTTACATTAAACTAAGTTCATAAAAATCAGATGTGTGTAATACATATCTATGTAGTACACATATCTGATTTTTATAAACTTAGCTTTAAATTGCAAAAGGAAAGAGGAAATTGCTATTATTCATTGTTTTTAATAAAACATTGCATGTTATTAGTTCTCATATTTTATTATATTATAGTACATATTTTAGTACTCTTATGTTGTTGGGTTTCCAATATTCAATTAGGAATAAATGGTTTAACACAATGGATATAATCAAATAAGGCAGTTCTTAAAATAAAACACCTGTGGTAAATAAAACAACTTGTTCACAGTTTTAAGCGCATAATTTATATTTAATCAAGACGTTTCAACTTCTTTTACAGGAGTCACAATGTTTAACTTCTTTAGAGGAGCTATGATGACAGGATGATTAAGGCAATGGTTGTGATATATGTTCCACTACCATTACAATATTTAAATCAGTTATATTCATGCTATTTCTCTATTAGCTCTCACAAAGCAAGCATGACAAAGAAAGTTGGCCAGTCTCACCTGTAAAATAATGAAAGTGCTTTATTTAAAGTTGTGGCAATATTTTGTTTTTTTAATAATCACATTATATATATATATATATATATATATGAATAATTAAATGTAAATTATACATATGTGAACATTCATAGAAAGGTGTCAATGAACAACTACATAGGAAACAGGTCAATAACATAGAAAATGTATTGGAAAGATTCATAAGGGGATTTCTGGTCAGATGCAACACTTCACACATGGCAACTGTTTAAGAAACTATGACAATAATATTAGCAGATTAAGTAATAATAATAATGGCAGATATAGGCAGTACTTACAGTTCTGCGATGATGCCAGTATGAAGCAACGCATGTTTGTGGACTGCTTTCTAATATGTCGTCTAACACAACCAACAGATCCTTCACAACCAAAATAAATACTGGCATCCCCATATTGTCTTTCTCTCGAGTTGGTTGCAATGAATCTTTCAATGAGAACATGACAGGCACCACAAACCAAATCCGATATCTGTTTACAAAGTATACAAAACATTTTATTTTTGAATACATACAGAAATATATTTAATATTTATATCTTAATAGTGTGTGTGCGTATGCAAGCATCTGTAACTAAACCTTTCGATAATTTACCTGAAATGTTAACCATTCGGCCAGAAGAGAATTCATGTTCTTAAGGTATTTTGGAATGTTTTCACTTATTGTAAATCTAAACACTCTGTTAGCGAACTATACTAGCTACAAATAGACTTTTTCTGAGTAATAGTAAAGTCATAGTACAATATTATACAATACAATAACAATAGTATAAAATACTTTCAATGACGCTAACCAACCATACGTCACTTTTTTTTTTAATAAATAATGTCGTTTGGCTTATAGCGCTTTCGGTCTCAAACGGTGAAATCATTATATTTTATTTCCTTATAAAAGGAAAAAGTAACATATTTAGGCTATTAATATATGCATATATATCACATATATTTATTTAAATGTTTGGTTAAGTATGTAAATATAATAATCAAAAATAAAGGACGGCCAAAATGCTGATATCCAAAGCCATGGCGCAGTAAAGCATTATCACAGGGAAGTGCTTAGTAAACACACAACTTTTTAATGGTTTTTAGATTCGTAATCTGCTTTTAGATAAGTTCAATACGTTAAATATTGTATTTTATTTTTAAATTTAATTAGTAATAATTTCATTCTTGGTCATTTCCGGTCACAAATCGGCATTGTCCTTTGTGATATATTGTATAAACAGCCGAAAACTATGAATTTGTCTGTTGAATCAACGCTTTGAGAGGTGGGTAAAGTTGTTATTTACCTATCCTTCATTCGTAAGAATTTATTGCTTTATTATTTAAAAGCTTTAATACAAAAAAAATCTTTTATCTCTACAATATTTATATGGGTATACTTATGATATCATGAGTTTGGGTATATATCTCCATTGCATCGCTTTTAAGTTTCTTTTTCCATAGGTTGACTGGGAGAGAATTCAATTAGCATTAAGTCCACCTTTTGTACCATTTTATATTTATAGTCAATAAAGCTTTATAAATAAATAAAATGTGGATCTTCCATAGTATATTCATAAAAGTAAGTAAGTATATAGTAAAAAAAGATAAAACTCGAGTTATGTTACTGTTTTCATCACACTATGATTATATCTTATTCATTTTATCTATGCAGTTAATTTAGCATTACGGTACATAGCGACAAATACTATACGCCGGCCTTAATTCTCATACATAAATCGAAAATGCTGGAATACCGCAGGTTTTTAAATTGCCTCAAATGCCATTCTCTATATGTCGATTTATCTAATGATCTATGCGTAGATAATTAACAAGCTGACATGTTCTTTCAATTAATAATCTCAGTGAACATTATTTTTTATTAATGAAGCTTAATTTTACTACTACTAATAAATAGCCTTTTTTCTATCTGTTTAATAATATTTTCATAATGAAAGTAAGTACAGTAGATCTTTTTTATTTTATTTTGAGGCTCCGATATTACGTCAAAGTTGCTGTCTCGTTAGTTCTTTCTTGTCGATGGTGAATGCAACTTCCCTGCAATATCGGAGTCTAAAAAATAAAAATATGGTTAAAGTCCTGTTTTAATTAATACTTCAATCAGTTTTCTTAAATTATGAAACTGTGTTATACGGTCCTATGAACACTGCCTTTGCTCATTCAAGATCTCCAGACACAGAACTTACGAAGGCTTGACCATGGCCTAACGCCATTAAATACACTCATCGTAGATACTTATAATAATATTAAATATTATATTATATTAAAAATACACTTGGGATATCACATATTGCAATTAAATTTATCGCTTCACATACAACCATGAAAGTTTAAAACATTATGATATAACAGCAGATAATTAAAAATTATATATCTTCAAATAGGAAATGATTTTTTCAAATAGATTCTGTAGTTCAAGTGATAAACAGATAATAAATGAAGTTACAGAATCTGGACTCTCTCATTACAATATTAATCACCATTAGAGCACAAGGTTTTCCTGCATTACTATTTGAATATTAAAAATTTAATAACAAATATAGAAATAATGAAATCGTACCTAATAATTTGATAACAAACAGTAGCTAAAGCAACAATCTTTCTATAAAAAAGGTTTTAGCATGCAAAAAAACAAAAACGAATTCCATTACTTTATTATTCCAAAGAGATCATCAGGTCTTAGCAACACAATGCAACTCATCGAAGCATAACCGCTTGTCAACATTGAGCTAACGACTCGTAAAATTGTAAACAACAATCAAGTCCCCGGGCTATTGGTTGGTACTGGTCCGTATAAATCGCGACCTCGCAAGAGTTGTTCAATAGAACTATTAATAGTAGATTAGAAATCAGTTACCTGTATTATGAAATCTACAAGCATATATTTGATACTGTTATACACTTGGATACCGATATTTTAGATCCAACTGATGTAGACATTTTAATGTACTTATCAACATTATTATCAGCTGAATAATGTTCCAAATGTTGTAAAAAGGCCTCCTTTCTTCATGAACACATCACAAACACGGAGAATAACTCACTATGAGGGTGGATTCAACTTCTCAGCCGAAAATGCTGGACAGAAGTCCCTAAAAAATATGGGGATTTTGGCAGAACCTCATCGTTTGGCAGGTGAAATGGATATCGTATTATGAAATCATGATCCGGAATATATGTCTACCCATTTTATGTTTTATGTTAGGTGTATGGTCATTAATTCCAGTATCATTAGCCGGATTTTATGGCACCCTAAGCGTGAAGGGTTTGTGCTATTTCATTCTGCCGGGCGCTATACGTCTTGGTGGATCAGAAAATACTAAATAGTGCAATTACAGTCGGAACCAACCGCTTGACATGCCTTTGGAATCACGAAGCCTTATGGCCACTCATCAGCTGACCGACATTTACAAAAGTTGTTAAACTTCCTAGGTCAAAAGAACTAACCCGGATGGATCACCATGATTAAAAATGCTGGTACGCCCATGATTGAAACCAAGTAGTTCGTGCTGCGTACATCAACACATTAACTTTTATTTTAATACATCTTTCATTAGAGATGGCGATTAGTATTTTGACACATTTCGTAAAGTTCAAAAAGGCCATTTGAAGGAATACCAACTTGTGTAAGAAGTTTAACAAATCATCGGTTTTACCATTATCAGATTTGGCCAACAACGTAAGACTTGACCTGATTTGTTACAGTTAGATGTATTCACCATAATACTGCATCAGAAATCTTGACTCAAGCTCTGTGTCTCAATTATCCCTAGATCTAACTCCCCGATTATCGACGCAGATGTCTCTCGTCTCTTTTACTCTGCACACAGTCGTGACATTCGTAATGTTTGCTAGTTACAGTTTGTACAGGGTGTTTGCCCACGGAATTCTACTGACCCATATTTGCGCAGACAATTCACAACGTTCAAGGATGTACGGTTTTGTGGAAATATTAATTTTACTGAGTTGCTTTTGTTCTCTTCCCCTATTTCCTATTCTTCCTTTGCTCAATATTCGTTAAATCAAAACGACGTAGCTAAGTATTTTAAATCACATCTACTTTTATAGCAACAAGCAGGAATGTGAAATTCTCCACAAAATCTACCATGTTCTTCTAGTGTTTTGTTAGTTTGATACAAGCTTAGAAGCTATTGAACCGTTACCTGTCAACTGCGATTGATAACTTTAGCATATTGCAATACCGTAGTTATTATAAACTAATTATCATTTGTAGTATATTAAATCATTATATGAACCCAAACCAATGAAGCAGATAACCCAATTAACTCCTATCTACTTTAAGGTATTGTTCCAAATAAGTGCCTCTCTATGAGTGAAAATACTGATCTTCAATCGAATTATTTGGTTATTTTGATCTAATCTTTGGGGCAACCAAACTGATCCCCGAAATTTTAACTAATGCTCAGAGCTTATATAAGAGTAATGTGTTGATTATCGTGGTATACCCATGGTTGATATACCAAAGAGAGTCGCACTAAGCGTTTTGGTTCCAATTTTGTAATCCGTACCGCTAAAGAGTGGAACTCTTTTCGTTTTCCTGATAAATGTAATTTAGGGGTCTTCAAATCACGAGTGAATATGTATCTTCTGGGGAGGCGTGTCACATCCTACATCGCATCGTTGCTTACCATCAGGCGAGATAGCGGTCAAGCGCTTTCCTATTCAAAAAAACCACTCGAACATCACCACACGCTACGTTATCCTCAAATAAAATGAATAATTTCTCTTAAATTTTTAGCTTAAATGCAATATAAATTTATTATTACCAGTACTCATTGTGGTGGGTATTAAGAAGTCAACCAACGGAACTTTAACAACGATAACGATTCGCCCAGACCATATATCTTGAATATTGATGGCATTATCAAGAAAAGCTGTCCCAGTAACCTCCGCCTTACTATTTCATAACAAACGCTCTCTTGTTAATTGAAACGCGATAACTTTTGATTCATTTCAATGCGTTTTCTCTTTCCATTAATTTGATTTGTTGTTTATGTATACTTTTTAACGGTTAGTGATAAGTATATTATCTGTCTCATTTCTGCTAATCTATACACATAGATAAAATTGGAGTGTCTGTTTGTAATATTAAAATAACCATTTTTTACTACATGCATATGAATATATATACGGTACATACACCAAAATAACATGTTTTACTATTTTTGTCTGTCTGTCTGTCTGTTTGTTCCGGCTAATCTCTGAAATGGTTGGACCGATTTTGACGAGTAACTTAATAAGGAGTAACTTAGGCTACTTTTATTTTAGAAAAAATTTTTTTTTTTAGAAAAATAATATTACTGCCACAGCAACGCGCGGCTGGGTCAGCTAGTCTGTTATATGTTTAATTTGTAGTTTCATATGTAGGTTGTTTTAAGATTGTCATTATTACTTATCGATCACAAGTTTTAGATAGACAGATAGATAAATACTGTTATAAATAACAGAGAAAAATTATGCATCTTAAATTAATGTTACAAGCGGCAATCTCAGATCATTGAGAGCTCTACATGGCAAAATTATTAAATATATTGTTTCGTTAATCGATATATCATTTCTATCTGTAACATCGTATCGATTGGATGCTATTCTCACAGACAGGCATTACCAATTGATAAGCTATCGGATTTGCGTCAACAACGGTGCCCTTAGCGAAGGTAAGCGATAACGAGAGATATTCTCGATGTAATCTGTTCAGTGTACCTGTTTTATTGTTACACTAACCGACTTCACCTGAGATAATCATAAGTCATACTATATTCATCTATAGCCACCAAGTTTTTTTTAACGGTGAAAGTATCTTTATATATATAATTCTTCTGTGAGTGTGTATGTCACTGAACTCTTCCTAAACGGCTGGACCGATTTGAATGAATTTTTTTGTGTGTGTTCAAGGGGATCTGAGAATGGTTTAGATTCACAAATCAGTCCGGCAGATGGCACTGCAGTCGGCACAGCAACGCGTGGCCGGGACAGCTAGTATTCTTATATTTTTAATTATTCTGGAGATTACCATCCACATACAAGCTAACACTAAATTCGTTCTCTGTCTTTAAATTGGTATAGATAAGCTACACCAACTTACTTTTAAGAAAATAGGCAACTATAAAATTTCGAAAGTTAGTCAAAATCAGATATCGATAAGGCTACTCAAAGCGAAGGAAATGAGGTCTTCAAAGAAAAGGAATTATGATGAAAATTTGATAATTCGTTATACGATCGATCAAATTGTGTGTACCGTAACAGATAATTAATAAGATAATACTTGAATTGGTCATTCTATTACATCGTACAGGCAAGCACACGTGGTTGTTGTCATGTCTACACAAAAAAGTTAATTATTATTTTTAATAAGATTTTAGGGCTTGAATACGAGTTATTTAAGCCATGACTTTATATTCAGTAGTTTATTTTCTTGATTAGATGACTATTAATGATGATAAGAGCTGGTTTATGAATAAAATAAATGATAAATAATCAATCGATAATGAAAGAATAATGAAATACCCCTTTCGCAAGGTTTCAGTAAAGGTGTGGTATTTCTACTGAAAAATCCAGGTGGAAATCTTGAGAGAACGTGAAAAGACAATTCCCACTGGCTTGTTTCACTTGCCAACACGTGTCCGTTTTTTAAATACTAAACGGTTAGTAATCCGCAATTATTATACACAAATATCCACCAAAACACAGATTATGATAAGAAAATCAAAACCACCAAATTGACTCTCCCCACTCCCGCCAAAAAGACTAATCACATAAAAAAGTCATGAAGAAATCTAACACAGATTATTATTAAGTATTTTATGAAACGAGTAAAAAAATACATTGGTATGAGAACAAAATAAACCAATAATTCAATAATAAAGTTATCCTTAACCGAAAACACGACATTTCACTCAAGTCTATAGTCACCATAAATAACGACCCTTTATTCCCACACGGAATTGTGTGGTAGATGCGTGTTTGGAATGTACTCATACAGTGAAGTGTCAAAAAAAATTTGAATTATTGTAATATTGTTAAAATGATCGATGATTTTCTCACATAACTCGGATCATTACTCTTCACTCTATTTAAGAAATAAAATTATACAAATTTTACTCACTTATGGAAAACCAGAAAACGTGAGTACTTTATATGAATATTCAATTTTTTTTGGAGCGAAGCTCCCATGGATCAGCTTCAATGGCGCAATGTCTGTTACGCCATAATTTCCCGAGTTCTTAACCGATTTTAATATTTTTTGTGTGGAATCGAATCAACAGGCTTAGGACAAGATTGTAACGGAGCCCGAATTTTGAAATTCGCAAAAATTCCAATCGAAACAAAAAAAAAAAATCTTATTTAGGTAATACGCTCCGCTCCAATATATGGTGCTAGCGTAGCTTAGCGATTGCATCGCCTAGCATATATTAAATATTCTTCCAATAAACAAAAAATGAATGTAATAATATATTTTTTGTTCCTTACACGAAGAGGTTAATATCTTATAAAAATGTATTTATTCATCGACTCAAGAGAACCGTTTCAAGAGTCAATCACCTATCAACTTATGTCCTCTATAACTCAGATGAGTGAACCGGTTAAGGTCACTCACTCATTCAGTTACTGAGTGATTTACTGAACGCATTTTTATTGCTCTTCGATGAATGAACTAGTTTTTTTTAAACTTGTTCGATTGCGTATGTTTTCAGTGCAGGTATCTATGTTTAATGCATCGTGTTTTGTATTTTCATTATTCTCAGTATTTTACTTAAAATAAGTAAGCATAAAGTGACATTTTTATAAGTATTATCAAAGTACAGAATAACACTTATGGTATAAATATAATATAAATGAAAAGAATAAATATCTTAAAATGTTTATTTTTAAGTAACTGCAAGTTTTTGCATTTTGACATCGCAATGTCATACAAATGTCAAACATTTGAAACTTCAAAGCTCGTTTATGAGATGAAACGTTACGACAGGCAATTACGCATTTTCTTTGAAAAACTAACACTGACATGTTTCATTATTTCACTAAAAATTAAACAGAATACAATTTATTTTTTATTATTATAGCTTTAAGCATTTAACTGGCTAACTGACTGTCAAGCGAGCCTAACAACACGAAAGTGATTTTATTTTTGTAACTACCTAACCTGCGATCTCTTAATAAATAAATTCATTCATTCATGAATTTTCGCATACACTAAACATACACATAGGGTACTTTTCATCTGAAAAAGTACTTCTTGAGAGATATAGAAATATAACTTTTTATTTATAGTCTACATTAAAGCAAGCAAAAACTTAAAAATTTTGAATAACATTTAGCATTTAATCAAACACATAAATATGATAATGGTAGCATATTTATTTTATAACTTCAAAATATTTAAAAGAGAAACAACTTTTACCAGATAAATTGCACATAATTTATTTAATTATTTATTTATTTATTTAATTTATTTATTTATTTAATCTTGAGGTTTCGACTACTTTACAGGAGCCGTGATCACTGGATGACTGGATCCTGTGATCATGGCTCCTTTAAAGGAGTTGAAACGTCAGGATTTTATATAATAACTATGAGCAATTTATCCGGTAAAAGTTTTTATTTGAATATGTAATGTGCCCGGAAATATATGAATTAATAAATTTAAAAGACTTTAAACCAAGTTTTCTCTGTTGTTGTTGTAGTTTATGCAACCGGAAAGTTAAAAAAATAGACCAATCCATCTTGTCTTACTAACAGCCAATTGTTAAGAACTCGATTCTCTGGTTCAAATTGTTTCCTTTCTCGATTAAAACATCGTCTTAATCGACCGATTAAAATGTTTTCACGTTAAATTAACCGACTCATTACTATTACGATGGGATGTTACAATTACCTTTATTACTTACGAGTTTTTATCTTTCACTCATTTTTAATTTATACTGTCTGACATTTTTGTAAATTAACAATGTTAAAAGTGGCTTATGTTTTTATCTCTTGTATTTGTAGTTTTATAAAACAATACTCGCTTCTGCCCGCGACTTTGTCTTCATTAAATTTGGAAAGATTGCAGTAAATTCTGTAGGTATTTTTGTGATAACCCTACAGGAATCTAACATTTTTATGCTGTAAAAAGTAACCTTTTTTACAATCAAAATAAAATAAGTGTATGTTTCAGCTCCGACGCAGAACTGGAGTATACTCCTCACGAACGATTGTCTTTGAATGACACAGTAAATAATGAAACAAAATTACAAAATAGAAGTGAATTTTTATATCGGTGTATATTTTGTTGGTTTTTCCTTTAATCCTTGATCTAAGATCACAGTGGTTTGTGTGTTTATCTGTCCGCTCTTTTTCCCCGCTCTTTTTCCATTGTATACGTGTTACCATAGCAACGCGTTAACCGCAAGTAGTTCGACTACTGGACGCTAGATGACGCTAACAGAAAAATATTTAATAATAGAAAAAATTTAAAGAATTTTGTCCACCCGTGCGAAGCCGGGACGGGCCGCTAGTATAAATAAATAAAATCAAAATCAAAATAACTTTATTTCATAGGCCCTTGCGGGCACTTAAAATCGTCAATTTTACAGAATCAAAAAAATATTCTTCTATAATAAAGATAGCCCGTGCGCTAGCGGCAAGTACATCCGCGGAGTTTATGCCGCGCATGTAATCGCCACGAGCGACCCGATTCCGAACGTAGGGGCTAACATGAGAAGAATCGGGCAAGAAACTCATGTGCCAAAACTCTTAATAAAACTAAAATACCCAAGATTTGACCTCATTTTAAGCGAAATGCTTAATAAAGTTTATGTTTATCGTAACATTACATATCTTTAAGTATTCTGTGATAATACATTTCTTAGTCCCAAGGGACATTAAATTCTAAAGAAAGTGTAAAGTAATATATATAGTAGTAGCTTACCCAATTTATAAAGATTTACTATCTAATAATCAACACGTCATCAAATTATCTAGTGGTGTAATTACATTATTAAGCCGAGTATAACAATTGTTAGATATATAAAACAAGTTCACAATCACCAACTGTGACTTCTGTATAATTAGGTACAATCAATATATCACGAATATTGTACAAAATGTTAAAAATCACACCTTTTACGTTCGTTTTTGATTTGATAATCGTTTGACAAAATTTCATCTTTTATAGAAGATTGACTTGTGGTTGATTGTACATAAATCAGCTAATCTACGAGCCTCGGTTTTATAATCCGATTAAATGTGCTTTGTCTATTTTAGTCATGAATGGAATGACACATGTAATGGAAACTTTGTACAGTTGACAGAACATCAAGCTATACACATTGACGTCTCGACCGATCCAATTTATAACACCGGCGTATAAATGGGTTCCTAACAGTTGCATAGAGTAATACTAATATACTCTAGTGTATACACTAGAGTATATTAGTAGAGTATACTCTAGTATACTGGTCTTTAGTGTCGATTATCTGTCAGAAGATTTTAAAGGACTAAAATCTCACTGTCAGCTTTGATACGTCGATATATTAAAAAAGTCAGCAAAATAATTTTGTATTTACATGGGCTGATCCTAATTATATTATGGCAATACTTTGTGTGTGTGTGTGTGTGTTTGATACCATATTGTCAGTAAAAGCCTAAGAATAACATTCAAGAAGGCTAAGAACGCTTAGGTATATGTGTAGTCGTAGAACCGAAACGTTAGCGCGACTCATTTCGGTACATCTAGTTTAAATAAAAGAACTTCTTTGCGGATACTAGCGCATACTCTATATTTAATCCTGACATTTTGACTCCTTTAAAGGAGCCGTGATCACCGGATGACTAAGGTAATGATCGTTATACATGTGGCACTACATTCACAATATTTTAATAGGGCACATTCCTTTCTTTTAAAATTTTAAAGTTAAAATAAATTGTATAAAATGCGCAAAAGTGTAAGAACTAAATCTATAATCTAAGAACACAAATTTTTTGTTTTTCCATTGTACAAGTGTTACCATAACAACGCATTACCGGGTCAGCTAGTATGAGCTGAATTTTTTTATTTGCTTTTAACGTAAACTCGATTGAAACAACACTATGCGTCCCAAACTGTTATCATCAAAAGATAAATCTGATAATGATAAAAGCTGTGCAGCTGGTAGCAAATTTTCAAAATACACTTTGGAATATATCAATTATTATTTTTATAAATACAATGTAACATATAAAATTGTTCAAAACAAACACGTGTCAGATAAATAAAAAGCGCAATACCGATGTCTGTTTATTCTCAATGCTGATATAACGCGACATGTGATAGTGGAACTGTTCACAACATTTACAGATAATGATGTATAAAGCTGTGTATTCGTGTTGAGGCCAAACTAGATCAAAGCTTATACCTTCCTCTTCCGCGTTTAGCATAGTAGGATAGCACCAATCCTTCTCACTTAAAGATCTGGTATATGACAACTAATGATGCTGGAGGCAATCATCGTACCTACACATCCCTTGAAACAGAAGAGGGGCAGCTGAGTTTTACCAAATTATGGTAATTTGTTGTTTAAAGAAAGAAAGAAAAGAAAAACTGTTAATGATATACACAGCGAATACAAAGATAGAAGAAGAAAATAAGAAATGAAAAATACAGAGAAACTAGCTGACCCAGCCACGCGTCGCTGAGGTTAAGTTATTATAATTTGCGTTTTTTTTTTGTAATAAATAAAATAAAACCTATCCTATGTCCTAAGTTGAAAAAAATCCAGCAAAATTAAAAAAAAAAAACATAAAATCGGTCGAGTAGTTTCAGAGTTCATTGCGGTCAAACATTGTGACACGTATTTTTATATATAAAGAAGATAAAAGCTCAAAATTATTGTGTGGGGTCAGTGAATACCCTGCATCAGCATTTTGCCTCTATGTCATTCACAGTTGGGCAGAATAGGCGCTGTTATTCTGACAGGATTAGATAGAGAGACAGAGAGAGAAAATCTAACCCGCGTGCCAAGCTTAGGGATTATGAAAATATTCTTTTATGAAACTCTATGAGGTCTCTAAACTCAATACTTATATAAGTCACAGTCTCGCGATCTCTGCAAACATACGTCTCGTACTTAGATTGGGTTTTAAAGAACTTGAGTTCGAATCCAGAAGAAGGGAGCAACACTAAATGGACCTATATGATGAGTTATGGGCTATTCTTCTTATGAATGTTGTAGTTTAAGTACCTTTTTATGAGTTGCAAATTCCTACAGGCGTTCTGTTAATGTTCTAATATTATCGACTGTTTGGTGCAACGGTAGCGATTCTGCCTTTAGTATTGTTCCTGGGTTCGAGTTCCAAGAGGGGCAGATGTTTGTGTGATGAATACGAGCTAATGGGTTATTATTTATATCAATATTAACTATAATGTATCATATATGTATGTATGTATATACGTAACCCTAGTATCCATAAAACAAGCCTTACAGTGCTTTCTCTGGGCTAAGATAATAAATGTATGAATGGTGTGAATGTAACAATTATTAATTAAGTGTTGATTTATTGAAGACTAGCGGCCCGTCCCAGCTTCGCAGGGGTGGACAAAATTCTTTAAATTTTTTCTAGTATTAAATATAGCCTATGTTACTCAGCGTAAATGTAACTTTAAAACGGTGAAAGAATTTTTGAAATCGGCTTAGTAGTTTTTGAGTTTGTTCATTACAAACATACAAATCTTTCCGTTTTATAATATTAGTGTAGATTTAAATCAAAATTGTAATGTTGTGAAAGTTACGAATGACAGTTCTTAAAATGAAACAGCAAGAAATTTCATGTTAAGTAAACTTGACATGAAATTTCTTGTTAGTAATGATAACGTAGAGATTTAAAACAAAATATATTCATAGCTACCTCCATCTCATCTCGTAACTTAAGTTAAATGTGTTACGCTACCGTGTAACTAGACCTCATTCTAATCATTATTGAAGATAAAATATGTAAACAATTAAACAACTATCTATCATTCGATTTAAACCGAATTTAATCCCATTGCCTCCCCTCTGATAAAATAATCCTTTTTGCACTTACCGTGGGATACTCTACGCTTAAGATAGGGTTGGTCACCTCTTACAAAAAGTTTTTTAATTCTTATTAACTTTTTGGTGGCTGTACACATGAAAAACGTAATCCACAAGTATTTTTTACTAACTAATGAACCGTATAATCTCACAATTTACGAGTAATTAGTTATATTAAGAAAAAGAATGAAATAACCTAATTTGAATTATTTTCTGATGAATGTCAGTTGAAGTTGAATATTGAAATAGTTTTTCTAAAAGGATTTTTACAATTAAAAAACGAAGTAGAGTGTTGATAAAAGAAAAAATAGCCCTTGATTGATAACCTGAGATTTATTACAACTTTAGAGGATAAGATTATTATAAAATATTAAAAGTGACGGCAAAATGAAAAAATGTTTTTTTCTGTTTTTATACTAAATAAAAAAAAATTTGATAAAATATATTTCGTAACTAACTTAATGTCCGGAAACGTGTGTTTTTTAATGTGTGGTTTGATAAAGCCAGTTTCTATGCTAAAATTTGTATTCTAGTACGCAAGATTTTTTTGCCAAAGTGCCAACCCTTAATTTAACCTTGAAAACTCATCCCAAAAATGTTTTCTAATCAAACAGAGGGGGAATTACGGATAAAATTAAAGGTGTGAAGCTAAGGGAAGTAACCTTGACTATTGAAAGGTAAAAAAAATAATTTAAATAACAATCGGGGAATAGGATAAAAGATGCGCCATCATCTTCTAATGGGGTATAATGTATGGTAATATGACACCTTTAAAAATTTGCTTTTTATAACAGTATTATTAGAAACATCGCACCGTGTCATACAATAGCGAAGTATTACTATGAATATAAATGAAATTATTAGGAACATGAAACATCATCAGCCTATTAATTTACCAAATGTTGGGGTAATAGCAGTGGAGACTTTGTGGACAGCAAGTGTGAAAACATAAGGGTAAAGAAAATCGTCAGGAGAATGTGCTATAAAATAACCACATGAGCGAATCCAGTGGGGAATTGTGGGTTCAAGGAATACGTTAATATTCTTTTACTATACTAATACTCTACTATTCTTTACTATTCTAATACCCCATCCTATAACCGGCCCTTGTAGAGCGAAATCGTTAACTGCGCCATAGAACTCTGGATAAAATTTAATAAATATAGGTATGGTTGGCAATTTAATTACATTTTATATGTTATGAAAAGTACACGCTAGTTTTTTTTGGTAATTTCCTTTACAAGATTTAGGATTAATTATGCATTAGGTAGTATTTGATGTTTATAGAGACGAGCTTTTAAAGGTGAAAAATTATACATTTATCATAACAATTAAATTCTTGATTTTATAGGTGAATAAGCCGTAGAAAGCACTGGAGCGGACAGGAAAACGTCTGCCAAATCCACTAGTATTTATATATATTTCCTAATACCCATAGTTCAGTTGCTACTATCAATGAGATAACATAATCAGCTGGTATCATACAAGGATAGGCATAGCTTATCGACAAATCGATAACCTGATTTTCTCTCTATTATTCACTAAAACATCTTATGCTTCAAAACTATGTTAACTGGCGATGTTGACTTATTTCTTTATTTATCTTTGTTTATTTTTAAATTCATAATAAAATTAAAAACATAGCAGTTAGTTTTTTAGCTAATTCGATTTTTTTTTTATTTCATTTTAAGTTTTTTACACTTTAATGTCTTCTTCTTAATATAAAACTATGCCTAAACTAAACTCATTTAATATTTTTATTTATTTATTCGTGATATTGCTATTCCATGAGATGACAAATATTTTAAGATTATTTATGTAATTTCTTGTCATTTTAAAACGTTTAGCTCGTTTCCTATTGATGTTTGCAATCGGCATGTACCTTATTTTCAACACTTAAGTACTTTAACTGTTAGGTACTGGAATAAGCTCGAAAAAGGCATGTCGTAGGCTTAAACTAGCATAAACTTTACAAAAAATACCACTACCACTTTATAAGATAAAGAAACTTTAATATCAAATACTATGCTAGTTACTCCGATTTCCAAAAAAAAATTTAAATTAAAATTTCTTTTTCTCATAGACCCGATCGGAAGTCGAAATCGAGACCACCGAATTACGTTCATTTTCTTATTGTTATTTAATTCTGATGTATTAAATCAGGCGATGTATTGTCTAAATCATATTTAACGTGTTAAATAATAAACGAACGCAATTTAAATAAAAATATTTCGATAGACGTTGAAAGAAAATAAAAGTTGTTAATTCGTAAAATATATAGTACCAATGTGTTTTGGAGTGAGAAGAAACCTTAACATCGATAGAATAGTAGTAATAGAGCTGTTCGTTCAGTAAAATTGCATAAACTAATTACGTAAAGATTATGTATTCATTAGCGCTAAGTACGTAGTGAATGCCAAGGCCTGACTATTTTCATACTGACCAGTATTTTTATATGTTTCTTACAATGAATTGCAGCTATGCAAATAAAATAGTTATAATTATGGCATATAAGAATACCTTGGAAAAATGCTAAAGAGGTTGTATTCGGTTGTTTTTGGTAATAAGCCATTTAAATATATTATCTAGTTTTTTATCTAGAAGTGAATGTTGCTAAACAGCTTTTGGCACTATTATTTTGTTTTAAAGATACCTATAAAAAGTCGTATATTTATGCAAATCTCAAATTTGGCAAAAAAAGTTGTTTGTGTTAAGTTTTTAGATCCATAGAAAGAAATATTTTGATTTTTTATTTTTGAAAAGGTTAGACAAGTTATTCAAATGATGAGGTGCTCGATGGTGCAGCGTTTAAGGCATTCGGGCTATGATTGCTAAAGTTAAGCAATTTTCGCATGGGCCGGAAACGGGATGGGTGACCATAATTTGTCGTCATGAGCTCCTGCATGCTTGGAAAGCACGTCAAGCCCTTGGTCTTGGCTACATCTGCAATCGTTAGTAACCATCGCGCCCCATTGGTTTATGGCTAATCCTTCCGAAGATCATTCATAGTGATTCATGCCACACACGACCCCACTGATCCACGACAGATTAAAGAAATCATATTTTATACTGTAGGCCTCTGTCCCTACAGTGAGGACGTCAACGTGCTTATAATTATAATTCAAATATAAAAAAGTAACTCAACTCAAAAGAGCTGTGTTAGGCAGTGAATAATTTCATTGGCATCTTTAGTTTGAGTTAGGAAAAAATACCTTGAAGTATCTTAGATACCGAGTACCGAGATGAAATTACGAGGATGAAGGTAACCGTATTTCAGTAAAAAAAAATGTCGTCGCCTATAAAAATTTTTTTACTCGGATTAAAAATAATTGTCAGTAAATTTAAAAAAAAAGTACGTTTTCAGTATCAAATGACCCATATTTTATAAAGAACGTAATATCATAAGACTTACTAAGATAGCGTTAGTACTATATATGTCAGAAATTTGAAAATCCTTTCCAGATGTTGGCACAAAACCCTTGCCAATGTGCCAATTCAATTCAGTATCAAAATTTATACGTACGTAGAGATTCTGTATGTTAATAAAACAATTTTATTCAAAATAACAGTTACTAAAAAAGATGACTCAACCAAAATAATAATCGAAATAATTTTAATATGACTTTGTATGTTACATATGATGACCGGTAGTGATCCTTTCGCACCGATGGTCCTGGGTTCAGGACCCGGAAGGCAGATGCTTGTGTGATGAATACGAGCATTTGTACCTGAGTCATGGATATTTATAATATTACATATCTATGAATCATATATGTATGACAGACTAGTACCCGTAATACAAGCTTTCAGTGCTTACTTTGGGCTAGGCTCATTTGTGTGAATGTAAGAGAAAATATTATATTAATCTTAACATATAGATTTACGTCAGAGTATAGCTTTTTTATGTTTTTTTTAATTTACAACTTTTTAAAGGAAAGTATTTTAACTAATCTCTTTTACATCAATGAGATCAAATCAAAAAAAAAAAAAATCTTCTTGTTCTGCTAACAAAACTTTAAATTTTATTTTAATACTTTGAATCTAACATCAAAGTAAGTTAGCATTTATAAGTGATTATACAAATACATAATATTTTGTGTTGGGAAAACTACCCCGGAAATCTACTCTGGTTTGTTTATAGTATATATAAAATATCATGAAGTAACTTTACGAACTTTTTAATTACTCAGATATATGCGTGAGTTAATTGCCAGCATATTTAAATTTAGTTTAATTATTATTAAATATTTAATTATTTTACCACAGAAAAAAAATCGTGGTAAACGAAAATTTCTAAACATAGAGTCCTTATATTTTTAAATATTTTTCACAATTTTGAATTGAATATGTAACTTAATACAGTGTTTAAGAATATCTCAGTAAGTAGGCAGATATGTAGTTATTGACAAAAAAAATCCTTATTTTGGCGCGTCAACTCGACTTACAAACCTCACCAAACCGAGCTGAAATAAATCCCTTACCGCTCAAGATATTTTTGCATTTGCAATAAAATAACACAGACACAAAACGCATAAAACGATGGGAGAACATAAATTTTATAAATAACCATCCATTCGGAACACAAAATGCACAAAATAAAAAAAAAACACTTTTCTCACTAAATACAGCAATTTTCAGAAACTTTTTGAAAATAGAATACTTCTTGCAACACTCGCCGAAAATAAAAAAAGAGGTTATTTAAATTAAAACACTGAACGTTGAACGGAACGCATTCCTATTTTCATTAAAAAAGTTTTGAGTTCGAAATTATAAACGTACCGAAAAATCGAACAACGCGACTGCTCTGCCGCGTTCGTATACTCTATACTGAGATAGGGCTTTCGAACGCTGTCGCTTACTTATTTTCCACGGCTGTGTTTTCAAGCGGAGTCAACACACACTACGATAAACATGATGGGATTGCTTTTAAGAGTGTGCGTGTGTGCGTGGCGAGACAGCGACGTGACGGGGTCGATAAGATATTTTATCGAAGTTACGTGAAATTAAATTATGCGCAACTGATATTTCCTTTATACAATGTATATTGAAAATGTTTCAAGTAAAAAACGCGTATTGTGTAGATATAATTCGGTTATATGAAAAAAATCTGAGTAAATATCACATAATCGCGATATTTCCTTTAAATCTATATGTCTCAGATGGATTACCGAATCCACTGTTTTACAAAACAATTCTCATATGTTAAACAACTAAACGCTGATTAGCGGTTTATCACGATAGTGAACTTGTAACGTTTGCAGTAATGCAGCTGGTCAACGATTACAGATTTCGCGTCACTGCTTAAAAAAAAGAGTCATATTGTAAATTATAGTTCCAAATTTTGTTGGTCACTTATTTCGATTCCATATATTTTGTGTGATGTACAGTGGTCGGAGTAGGTATATTGATTTTAGATACTTGCGTCATGATATCATAACATGGACATGCATTTCTTCCGGAATGTACCGGAGTTTCCAAAAATTTGGTAAATAGAGTAATAAAATAAAAAACCATATGTAAGCAAACAAAATTGTTTATTGTGAATACAAATAATCATTATTACAGTTTTATTAAAAACAATTATTTTTAATCCTCATCGGTTACAATTTCTACATTTTGATTTTCTGTCTCTATACAATTAAAATAAATAACTATAATTTTTTCAATATTTTCGATTTTTAAGCTATTTCTTTTAACATCTAAGATCCATTTGTAAGTGGAAAATGATCGTTCAACATCTGTAGATGTCAATGGAGCGAATTTGAAATAAAGTTTCTGATTATTTGCTACGCTTTTTTCAATACTCTCGCTGTATTCTCTAATTGTATCTAAATCTGGATTTCGTTCCATAACTGATTCTATTTTATTTTTTATATTCTCATTATTGCACTCGTTAAGCGTAGCCCTTACTTGATCAAATACTAAAAGTGAATCAGCTAGAGATAAATTTTGTTTTTGTAACTCTTTTAGGGCTAGTAGTATAATAGAGTAATTTTCTTCGATATATTTTAAATCATTTTCTAAATTTTGTTTTTCCAAAATGTTTTTTGCGTTTCGTATGGCTATAGCATCAGAACTGCTCAAGCAGGATAAAACTTCTTTTATTTTATCTAAATGTTGAGCGTAGTAAGATGTTGCCTGTAACCAAGTACCCCATCTGGTAATGACTGGTTGCGGAGGCAACGGTAAGTCAGGATATTTTTCTTTTAAAATGTTTACCCTACTAGGAGCCTTTAAAAATACTTTTTTAACATTTGATATAAGAATATCAATATCGTTGTATTCTGACCTTATCTGCTCACTTACACGATGAAGAGCGTGCGCCAAACATGTCACATGCTTCATTTCAGGTAAGTAATGTTTTAAATTTCGCCCTGCAGATAGCATGTACGCGACACTGTCAGTGCAAAGCATTAAAATATTGTCAACTTTCGCTTCAAAAGTGTTTTGCCATAAATTTTCTAGACATTGCAGTACAAATTGTGTTATTGTTTGTCCATTTACTGCTGTTAGCATTTTACAAGCAATCAAATAAGGCCGGCCTGCACTATTACTAGGATGCAATGGTTTTATTAGGAAATTGACTATGTATCGACCAAAAATGTCTGTTGTCTCATCCAGCGATATCCATAGTTTCTCATTTTTATTAATTTCATAAATCGAATTGATTTTATTCCTATAAAACTTCTCCAAATAAACTTTTCGTAACTGTGATTCGTCAACCACTTTACGATTGGTACAAACGCAACAACAAGTACTGCACATATATTTCTGAAAAAACTCTTTGAACGCTGGATTTTTCATTTGCGACCAAGGAATATTGCATAGAATCAGGAACTTAATGAGGTCGAAGTAAAATTCCTCTTGCGGTCTCTTAAATTTTCCTTGATGTACAGCGCCTTCAATGTGTTTGGTAATGTTGCCTCTATTCACAGCTTTCAAATGACTTTCACACTTTGTACAGTATATAGTGCCACTAGCGTTATCGTAAAGTAGCTCAGGATAGTGCAATAACCACTTTAGCACTGTTTCAGCCTTGACCTTTGCCATATTTATTTATATGTCACCTAAAACAATGATTTAAATTTACAATATATACATACACAACTGTAAAGTCGATAATGAAATTCTGTTTCATATAAAGTGATTTTTTTAACTGAAGCGGTGATAGCCCTGCGGTGTGCGTACCGGACTCTCATGCGCTATGATGATTGCTATAAAGTGATATTTTAACTGTTTCCAAGTTCTAAAACCTTCTTAAATAGTGAAAATAATTAAAACTTACCCGTACAAAAACAACTTCAAATGGGCCCAATCCAAGAGTAATAAATCGATGTCCGTAGTTATAAGCCAAATTCGTCGTTTTAAGTAGATTTCAGAAGACAGTACACAAGCCAGGGTCAAGTCAAGATATTCACAACACATAAAATAAGCGCACTCCACGAACCGAAATAAGTGAGTGAGCCACTTGGTCTGGATGTCGGTGCGAGCATTGTTTTCGAACAAACAGTCAATGAGTCATCCAGGATACTTGATTCTAATTGGTCAGATGCGTTGAGCATAGACATAAGAGGACAAAAGACCCTGTTTGCCGGATGTCGTGTGTTGAAATGAATATTATTATTATATCATTTTATAAATGAGAGCGAGTGAGAGGCACGCGTCCCTTCCACTCGGGCATGGTTAGCCCGCCTAAGAGCGAGAGAGACAGAGCGAGAGAGAGAGTGAGAGAGATAGGCATACACACCGGTTCATGTCTTGCGCTTCTATTTCGCTTAGGCGGTGATATATGAAATTCAGTGCGAGATTCTTTGTATAAATTAATGTTTTAAATATAATTCTTTGTATAAATAAATGTTTTAAATTGTTACTATTATTTCATCCTTCTTCCTACTATACGAATGAATATTCACATTAAAATTATTTTACCACTCAAAGTCGTTGTCACGTAAAACTTTCGCCCGTATATCGACTTTACAGGCAACCAATTTTTTTTACTATTAAATTCTGGCCATCTACGCCACTAGCAGCATAGCGTTGAGAGTATTGATACATTTTTAACTAGTTTCATGTAATAATTTCGATGTTTCGGTATTTTTATCATAATAATCCGGAAACTCGGAGGCGTATCCATATTAACATATACGTTTGATGTCAGTGACCTTAATTCAATATACCTACTCCGACCACTGGTGATGTAACATAAGCATCCATTTGCATCATATGCATAAATATAAATTAAAACATTTATAATTAGTATGAAATGCGAGTGTATGAACAGTAACATCAAATACGTCATACACCGTTTAAATATTTTACAAAAGACAGTAAATGCAATAAATTAAATAACTTCATTTTCAGTAATTTATGGTTTTTCTTTTTTTTTTCTAGTCTTTTAAACAAGCAACAAGCATAATAATGTAAATAAAGTTGAATTCGGCGGTATCATGGGCATATAATATGAAAACTGATATTTAACTAGCACTATATATTTTTCCATAGGCCATTCCTATGGATAAAAACACCGTAGAAAGAATTGGCCATACATAGCCCACCGCACGGACCCAAAGTGGATTGATGGGTGTAAAATTTTAGTTACCCATTTAATGACAGACCCTTACGAAAGTTTCTTATATTATGAGTAAAGTAGAGCTTACGGACGTGACTGCTGGTTAAAATAGTGCCCCTTATAGGGATTTTGAGATAAGGTTCTAGTGATTGGGAGAATTTTTTACCGGAACGATTATGATGTATCCGATTTGTAGAAATATTAATAATAAATAATAGTTTTATTGTAACGATAACAATAAAACAGTAAATAAACAAACTCATTATAGGCAAAATAAAAACTATAATAAACTCACGACATTACATATAAACTTTCAAATCTATTTCATACAAAAAGGGAAACTGATTCTTTTGAAACTATATTACGTTACATTTAAGTCGAAAATTTAGTAAAAACATTTTTGATACGTTTGATATAACTAAAAAAATTTAATAATATATGTAAATAATTAACTATTAAGTTAAATTTATACATTCTCTATAGTTCATCGACTTCGATACTATAACATCACATCACTATAACATCAAAACATCCTATATTCAAACACACACAACCTACAGTGCCGCGTGACTTCTGAGCTTAAAGCTCGATCCATTAGAAACGCGAACTTAATTACTTAACTTTAGAGTATATTTTCCCATGCCTCTTTTATTACATATTTGAGTCCCGATTTCTCCTTTGCACTATGATATTGTGCTACCTTAATGTAATAAATTATAATTTAATGTTATGTTATTAGTCGTACCGGCTTTTGATTATAATGTATATAAAGTCCATTTAATCCATATAAACGTGTGTTAAACATATATTAAACTTCACAATGTAAAGTCGACAACAACTAAGCTAAACATGAAATGGTCTTTATTACGATAACATAAAATTCCACACATTAAAGCATAAAAAATACCCTTAACCCACGAAATATTTCACAATCGATATAGAACTCTATCTAGTCCAGCCATAAGTTCTGTTACAAATGAAAATTATTTATTTTATGAAGTAATGTTATATTACTAAAACTCATATGTGCAAGGACGTGGTTATAATCGTACTTCATTTGGATTTACGTATTAATTATTTATTCAGCTATTAAAAAATAAATATGTAACAACTATTATAAAGAAATAATTAGGAGTTAAAGTCAAAGTTAAATTATTAAGTCTAAACCTAAAAACTAATAACCTTAAAAAAATATAATATCTTAAATATATTACTAAAAGGAGGCCCTTTAGGCAAGGTTCCAAAGATACTGGCAGCGTTCCCCCTTTGAATAGCTTAACTAATTCTTTGTCCGAGGTAGCTGCCAGCTCTTCGTTCTCCTGTGATGTCGACTAACCTTTTTGATATTTCCTTAAAAAGCGAAATTGCGCTAGGACCCCACGGACCAAGGGTCTCGACACCGAATGGGACAAAATCATATTCCGAGCCTAGACCCCTGTATTTACATACTTAAGCTTTTTCAACCGCTTCACATTAAGGTCTATACAAGTCTAGACAATATTTATTGAAGTCTCAGCAAAAAAATTAAAAAAATATTTTATTCGAAATGACCAAATTTGAATTTTATACAGGCCTTTTATCTGTCTGGTCACGAATCTATGGATTTACGCACTGTTTCCATGGGAAATTTCGCCACTGATTGCTCCAGAGATTTTTTAAGGGACTCGAAATCGCCGTATAGTTTAGAGCAGGCCATGTCCTCTAAAACTGACCATAATTTGTAGTCTAAAGGGTTGAGGTCTGGGCTAGATGTGGGCCAGTCTTCAGCTCTTATAAAGTCCGGAACGTTGGTTTCAAGTCAGGCTTGGGTAGTTCGTGCCTTGTGCTGTTACGGTCCTGCTGGAAAGTCCACAGTACATTTTTAAAAAGTGTATTGCTAAAAGGTTTCCCGACACGATCCAAGAGTGTCTCTTGATACACTTTGGTTGAAATTTTCACTCCTTTTTCACAAAAATGTAACTTTGTGAGATCACCTTGATAAGACACGCCCCACCATACCATCACAGATGCAGGATGATGACCACGTTGTACCTTTCCGACCACTCGAGCAGCTTTAGAACTGTGAGCATGCACTTTATCATTTTGCTTATTGTAGTGCTTTTCAATCGTGAAAATGTTTCATCGGTAAAAGGGATATTTCTGTGCCTTTCACCTGCGACCGGGCTAACATAGAAAAATTAACTTTTCTAACGAATGTTAAGAGGTTTTTCGATACCGTCGTAATTCCTGAATCATAACACAACTGCTGTAGATACTTATCTTGGGCCAGAAAAATGTATGTGATATGTATATCTAATATTTATATTTATTTATTATATTGTTATTTCAGACTTTAAGTTGAAAATAGAATAGAGAAAAATTACATTCTTGTATATGTTAATAAGTTACCTTGGTTATTCAACATTGGTGGAACGATACTAGCTCATAGTAGAAGTTGAAATACGTTTGTAAAATTCGATACGTTTGCCAGCGTCTCGGTAGCTCAGCGGTCAGAGCACTCGCCCGGATTGCGAAATGTCGTGGGTTCGAATCTTACCTGAGGGCTTGGATGCGTAGTTGTTTTTTACACACCTATTTTATATCTTATAAGAAATTATAACCTACTACCTCCACATTTACGTTTGATACTTCGGTTGAAAAGCTTGTATCCTTCTCCAGAGTTCAAATAATCTTCATACCAAATGTCATCAAAATCGGTTCAGCATTTTGCTGTGAATACGCAACAAACAGATCGAGTTACTTTCGCTTTTGTAATATTTTTATGAATGGCAATCTCCAAATTACGAATAACAGGAATTTGTCTATATTTTTTCACTAATATCGAACTTTTTTTAAGTTATAAAAAATATCGACTATGATTTTTGTTTTATGTATAGCGAATAATTTCAGGCTTACCTGATTGGAGGATAGATCAGCTTCAATGACGCCATGTCTGTTACGCTATAACTTCCCGAGTTTTTAACCGATTTTAATATTTTTTGTGTGGAATCGAATCAACACATTTAGGACCAGATTGTGACGAATTTTGAAATGCACAAAAATAAAAAAGTTATGGCCAAAAACATAGGCTCTATGGGATTTCCCATTTATAGAATTTTAAAATTTACTTTAATTATTGATTTTTTTGATTCATTATAATGGAATTTTAAAATTTACTAAATATTATTGATTTTTTTTCTTAAATTTTTCCGATCCACTCCAATTTATGGTGCATTATGCTTAGCGACTGCATCGCCTAGTATTTTTTTTTCATCCTGTATCTTTATATATATAATTCTTCTGTGAGTGTGTATGTCACTGAACTCCTCCTAAACGGCTGGACCGATTTGAATGAATTTTTTTGTGTGTGTTCAAGGGGATCTGAGAATGGTTTAGATTCACAAATCAGTCCGGCAGATGACGCTGCAGTCGGCACAGCAACGCGTGGCCGGGTCAACTAGTATAAAATAAAAATGTCTGTGACGGAATTAAAGTCACTGGTTTTATGATGATGTAACTAGCTAAAGTTATTTTACCTTTACTAGTAATAATTAACATTCACGTCTTAATGACTAAATGCTAATTATAAGAGTGCATTGAGTGTTAATAATTGCGGTTGATGAGGTAATGCACTACATGAATGCATATTATTACTAAGAAATAAATATTATATCATTACTAAGTGTTTAATTAAGGATGCTGTGGATTGATCCAAGATATATATTTTTTAAAGATTATTTTACTTTTTAATATACAAAAAAGTACAAATGTCGGAATTGGTGTACCGATTGGAATTGGAATTGGAAAGTCATTCTGTACCGATGATAAATAATGAGTTTCGAATGAATAGGTATTGTCCCCGGCAAATAAGTTGAACATGATTTTGAAATCACGTGACATGCGCAGTAGTGAATATTGTACCTAAACTTGCTACTGCGCATGTCACGTGATTTCAAAATCATGTTCAACTTATTAGCCGGAGCCTATACTATAAGTTTATCATTAACATAACAAAGTTTAACGTTAAAATTAAACCAAGATATCGTTTTGTTTTATTCATCGACCAAAAACACCACTTCTGGAAATACTATGTAACAGTATATATAACTGTATTTTGAAGTTTAACGGTCGTCATTTAAGACATGTTACAATGTCTCACTTGCATGCTAAAATAAGCAAATATATTGTAATGGTTTTTTTCTTTAAAAATACATAATCGCGTAACGTACGTTTACTTAACGCTCCAACAATAAATTACAAATTTACTAGTTAGACTGTGAATTAAGTCAAAGGAAGTTATTGCATCGTTATATAGTTAATTTGTGAGTGTTTATACACATTTATCAAGACTAATAATGGTTGGAAAGTGCAAAATATTGTGATCGAAAATCTTCTAACAAGAAAAATAATCACATCTACCTAACAAACTAACAGTTTAATAGCGCATTCGACTAAACGCGTAAGCGACATCCATCGCACGGCGCTTACGCCCTTTTTACTGCGGGGAATTAAGTTTGGGTTCTACGAGGTGGGCATTTATTTGTGTACCGTTATCAGTTTTAACGTTCGAGTATCTTAGATTGAGATTGTACTGGAGCGTTTAATCAATATAGTAATATTTTGCGCTTTTATTACTTTCTATTTATTTTTTTCTTTCTACAAGTAACAATAATACTAAGATGTTAAATGAAATGAAAGTCGTATGGGGCTGTTGTACAACGGAAAATGATAAGATGGAACACATCATATGCACCGAGTGTTCGAAAGCCTATCATTTGGCATGTATATCAATTGATTCCGAACAGCTTGACTGGTTATGTCCTGTTTGTGTTAGCAATCGTCCAAAGAATGTGAACAACGATAGTACACCGGTTCGGTTCAATCCCAACGTTACTGTTCGCTCGACAAAGAGACAAGCTTTATCATCTCCCCCAAATACCGAACCAAATCTTGTCACTCAAGATGATGTGAGGAGTATCATGAATGACGTTCTCAAAACTCATATGGCGTCACTCATAAAGGAATTGAATTCCTCAGTACGGGACATGTTAGATAAGGAAATGAAAATAGTTAAAAATGATATTAAAGAAATGAAGGAGTCAATGAATTTTATGAGTGAAAAATTTGATGAAGTTTTAGAAGAGCAAAAGAAGGCACAAGTTGTTATAAAAGGATTGCAAGAAAATAATAATTCCCTGCAATCGACTATATCACTTTTACAGTCGCGCGTAAATCAGTTAGAACAAAACGCGCGATCAAACAACATTGAAATCCAATGTTTGCCTGAACGCAAATCAGAAAATATATTAGAAAATGTCAAAAAAATTGGAAATATTATAAAATTTGAAGTTGCTGAAGGAGATATATTACGCGTTACTAGAATCGCTAAGCTTCAGAAGGACAGTCCTCGTCCACGCTCTGTTGTAGTGGAATTTAAGAGCCAGAACATCCGAGATGCTTTTCTGGCTGCCGGAATAAATTTTAATAAAAGAAATCCAAATGATAGATTAAATAGCAGCCATCTTGGCTTTACTGGCAATAAAACTCATATTTATATATCAGAACATCTGTCGGTAGCTAATAAAGCGCTTCATGCAGCAGCTAGACAAACAGCTAAAGAAAAAGGATTTAAATATGTTTGGGTCAGAGGGGGTAAGGTCTTCATGAGAAGAAACGAAAACTCAGGATACATTGTAGTTAGGGATTTGGAATCACTAGCTGCTATAAAGTAATCTTAGTTTCCAATATATATATTTCTTTTACTTGTAAAAAGGAGTGTACTATGTTATTATAGTGTATAAAATTCACATCACTAAAGATATACTACCAGAACACTCGTGGGTTGAGAACTAAAACTAATATTTTTTATAGAGCTTTGGCTGAGTCTAATTTTGATATCGTAGTGTTAACAGAAACATGGCTAAATAGTAATATTTTAAGAAGTGAATTGTTTGATAGTCGATATAATGTTTTTAGAAGGGATAGAGAAGTTTGTAACTTCCATGCGTCGAAGGAGGGGGGAGGCGTACTAATAGCAATTTCCAATACAATAAAAGCTAAGCCGGTTGAGTTATGGCATAGTTCTTGTGAGGATTTGTGGATAGTCTTAGATATATTGATTTCTGGCTCTATTAAATAAATTGCTTTATGTGCAGTGTACCTTCCTTCACCTATAAGTCATCACATGCTTGATTGTTTTATAAGTAACTGTAACTCGATATTTGAAGATTTTGATGGTCACGTTTGTATATTGGGTGATTTTAACTTACGCAATATTGATTGGAAATTAATAAACAGTTCTTCTAATAACTATCAGTTAACTACAATTGGTCACAAGTTGATTGATTTTATTAATTGTAACAATCTTAGGCAATGTAACCTTGTTCCTAATCATCAGGATAAGGTGCTGGATTTAGTACTCACTGATATGGAGTTTTGTAACGTACAAGAATCATGTGATAGCTTGAGTAAGGTTGATTGCTATCACCCTCCCCTTTTGATTGGTATAAGAGCTGGAGTAGTTGATTATTTAAATTATAATGTTACATTGAATAGATTTAATTTTCGAAAAGCTGATTATAATGCAATTAATAGTGCTCTTGCTCTTATTGACTAGTCAAAACTGTCAACAGTCAATGAAGTGAACCAAATGACTGAAATTTTTTATACTGCAGTTAAACAAGTTATATATAAATATGTTCCTCAAAAGAAAATGCAACGATCTCAAAAAGTGCCTCCGTGGTATAGTGGATGTTTAATAAAGAGACTGCGTGAGAAAGAAAAAATCAGAATCAGATACAAAAAATATAACAACCCATTGGATAAGATAGAATTTAAAATTTTGAGTAAAAGATGTAATTTAATAGCCACTGAATGCTACAAAAAATACTTAAATCATATGGAGGATTCAATTGCTCACAATACAAATTTCTTTTGGTCTTTTATTAAAGCTAAGCGAGGAGGATCCAGTTCCTATCCCAATACTATGACTGATGGAGAAACTACAGCAACCGATGGCCTTGGTATATGTAATCTCTTAGCACACCGTTTTGCCCGAGTATACAACAATTCAATTAGACAGAATGACAATAATTACAGAGAATGGTCTAATCCTGATAGTTTAAATTTAAATGGAATAACTTTAAGTGTAGAATGTATAGCGGATACCCTTAAAAAGCTTGACCCATCAAAAGGCATGGGATCAGATGAAATACCGCCAATGTTTTTTAAAAATTGTGCCTCAGTTCTAGCCGTCCCTCTTTGCCAAATTTATAACAAGTCCCTTAGTACAGGAGTCTTCCCAGAGGTGTGGAAACTTGCAAAGGTGGTGCCGGTGCTTAAATCAGGTGACAGAAATTCGGTTGAAAATTATAGGCCTATCTCACTGCTCCCAACTGCGTCACAGGTATTGGAAAACACTATTTATCCTCACATTTTTGAACATGTAAAGTCACGCATCTCGTGTCATCAACATGGCTTTATGCAATCAAGATCTACTGCAACCAACTTAGTCACATTTGTAGAGGACCTGACACAAGCCTTAGATGCCCGTTTAGAGGTTGACGTGATATATACCGATTTAAGTAAAGCATTTGATAGGGTTCCCCATTATATTCTATTGAGAAAACTATTCGATATCGGCATTGTTGGAAACCTGTTAAAATTGTTTAAATCTTACTTGGAAAATCGAAAATTTTATGTTGTCGTTAATGGTTTCAGTTCGGATGTTTGTAGTATTAGCTCAGGGGTGCCCCAGGGCTCAATTTTTGGCTCTTTATTTTTCATCATCTTTATAAATGATGTTGTCGAGTATTTAAAGCATTCTACTCCATATATATATGCTGACGATTTGAAGCTTTCTAAGATACTACGGAGTGAATTAGACATGGAACTACTTCAAGAAGATCTAGATGGTCTCCTGAGTTGGTGTGAAAAGAATGGAATGAACATAAATACCGAAAAATGTTTTCATGTCAGGTTCTCTAGAAAGCAACACACCTTTCAATCGAAGTACTTTATCGGTGATACTGAGATTAAGCAGGTAAGTTCAATTAAAGACCTTGGTGTAACATTTGACCAAAAACTTACTTTTGAGGAGCATATTGAAAGTATAACCAAAAAAGCGTCTAAAATGCTGGGATTTGTTATTAGAAATAGTAAAGAATTTCGTCAGCTACATACAAAAAGAGTTCTTTATAATGCTTTTGTTACAAGCATCCTAGAATATTGTAGCGTCGTATGGAGGCCGCACTACGCAAGTCACTGTTTGAGATTGGAGAGACTACAGAAACGATTTTTATGGCATCTAGCATACTCAATAGGTAAGCGCAGAAGAGGATTCTCATATCAGTCTAAACTGAAATACTTTAAGTACAGCTCTTTGGAAAAACGACGCATTATTAATGATTTAATATTTTTATATAAATTACTTAATGGTAAATTGGACTGTCCTCAATTACTGCAGAAGTTTTATTTTAGAGTCCCTGCTAGAATGCCAAGATATCAAGTAGATCCGTTGGTGCCACCAATGCGCACAACTGTATTCGGCTCTAACTCTCCAGTTCCAAGACTGTGTAGACAATTGAACTGCTACGGAAGATCCACTGACATTCATTCAGTGAACATAAACATGTTCCGTAAATACTTACAGAACTCCATAGGTGTAAACTAGATATTATAATTTGTTATTGATACTGTATTTTTTTTTTTTGTTGTTATGATGCTTTTTGTTAATATTGTTTTCCTTTTTTTTAATTATGTGGAGTACTTGTTTTTTCTATATTTATATTTTATTGTAATTGCAAGATATTTTTAATTAATTTAATTGCATGTGGTGTTTACCTGTCATTAATTGTACACTTAGTTAGTTCCTTAATATTTGTTTATTTTATATTTAGTGTAACAATTGTTGGTAAACCATCCTAATAAAATAAATAAATAAATAAATGACTAACAATATTAAATATTTTTTACTTGCATGTTTTAATTTAATGTTAAGAAGAAATTGAGGAACTAGGCTTAGCCCAAAGAAAGCACTGTAAGGTTCGAGTGATTGATACTAAGGTAATGGATAGACATAAACAATAAATAGATATGTAATATTCATTGAAATATATTATAAATACCCGTGACTCTGATCCAAATGCTCGTTTTCATCACGTCTGCCGCTTCTGGGACTGGAACCCGGGACCGTTGTCGGTGCGAAAGACAATCCTTGCCTTTGTCTTTATCAGAAAAGTATATAGGTTCGGTCAGAATTGCCATTGTCGTATCAAAGTGATGTTTCTCAACGGAATAAGAAGGGTTTTTTTTATTATTTAGGATGGGTTTCCTAATCAAGCCCGGGGGCCAAGACTGAATCCACGATGGAACGAGCTAACCCAGAAGGTGCCTATTCACCCTGGCTTTGAAAATGGACGGGTTATAAGTTGTCGGAAATACAGACGCAGCAAGGGAGTTCCACTCCTTTGCTGTGCGCATTATGAAGGATGTTGAAAAGCGCTTGGTGCGACAGGCAGAAATAGCAACCACAAAAGAGTGGTAGCCTGCAGTGCGTTTGGATGTCCGATGTCTGGGTGTTTAAGAAAATTTAATGTTGTAAAGATTGTCTTTAATAAAAATGCACCAGTCTTTAATGTAGTGTATACTTTTTATATCTCACCTACTTGAGTACAAATTGGTACTTAAACGCGGTATTTACCAACCGGTCTTGGACACGCATCGACGATAATATTTAGGACATCATTCAAGTTCATTCTTTAAGTATCTAACTAATTCTTAAATACACCAGTATGCGTATTACGTAAACCTGTTGCTAACAATTCTTGTTTGAAATTAATAAATCAATGAAATTGATTTTTTTTTTGTGATAAGGGATGAACGATTTGTTAGTTTCAGGGCGCCTCCAACCTGTAACTGAAATTGAGAATGTAACTGAGAACTGAAATTGTCTCATCGTTCTTCCATCATCGTAAAAGGAGCAATTTAATTGATTTCGAACAAGAATTGTTAGCGAAATAGGTATGTCATTAGATTACTAATCCTAAATGGTTACTAAAATTCCTACTGAGCAAAGGCCTATTTAATTTTTTTTGAAGTGAAAACTTCTTTAGCGGCGTTGTGTACTTTTTGGGATGAGTAAAAAATGATAAACTATGCGTCAGGACACGTGACCTGATCGAAAATTCGTAAGACGGAGAAAGAGTAGACCGCCGGCGCGGCGTAGAAAAGGAAGTAATCTTCTTCTCTTTCCACCGCGTCCGTTGTTTTTTTCTTGTTCCGGCCTGTTTTCTAATAGTTTAAAATAACATTTTTTTCTAAAAAATTTAGTTACATTTGTTCTTAAAGCATCTCAGTTAACGGCATTTAGTACATTTTTTATGTTAAATTTGGATTTAGATGTTTATATGTTATGTATATGTCACCATAAATATATAAATACCGTTAGATAATAATCTATCTCGCGAGATTGTAAACTATCGAAAGATTGTGAACCGTAACATACTGCTTACAGTTTAACGCTTATATTATTATATTATAAAATATCTAACCTAACCTAACCTTACCCAACCTTATGGTTAGGTTAGGTTTATCATATATCGTATATCGCATATTTTATCTACCGACGGTTATGTTACGGCTCACAATCTTTCGATAGTTTACAATCTCACGAGATAGATTATAATATAACGGTGTATACAATGTTACGGTGACATATATATATATAGGTACGACATTGTTGATCGGTATGGTTATTCTTTAGTTGCATAACGAAGGATCGTTATTAAAAAATAAAATAATATTGGTTGTCATTTATTGGTTGTTTTTCTGGCATTATAAGCATTGAGTCCAGTCTTTCTACTGTGTTCTTGCCGTGGCAAATATTATAAGTTGCGTATGACGATAATGCTCATTAAAAATTTTACACATCCCTTGTATTGTAGGTGCATATAAAACAGTAGGCACTTTCTAATTTAAACTTGTGATTTAAACAATCTGTGTAAAGGGCAAACAATAGAACGAGTTACGCCATTTTCTAACCACAACTTGTCATCGCTTCTTAAAGAATACGTGATCTGTGATACTTACATTCTATAAAGGTAGATGAGTTAATAAAAATATGAGATCATGCATCAGAAAATATTGCTCTTTTACGATACGCAATAGAAGTTTTTAACGTAATAGTAATGTTTTTTCATATAACAGTTAAAGAAAATAGATAATTACATTATATAAATTGATATGGAGTGAAAAAAATTCTTTGGACTGTGTATCTTATTACAAAAAATAACTTTTTAAGATATAAAATATGCGTGTAAATAAACAACTACGCCTCCGAGCACTCTGGTGAGATTCGAATCCACGACCTTTCGCTATCCGGGCGTATGCTCTGACCGCTGAGCTACACGCGTATTTTATATCTTATAGAAATATTGCATTGTGAAGGCAAAAAAAATAATAAAAAAACACATAATTGCTATTTGATAACAAACTAATACGTATTTAGACCTTTACTTTATTACCTTACCGAATCCTTTTTTCTGTATTTTTAAACAAATTAATATTGCCGTTAAAACCTTGTGATGTGCTAAATGCTTCTGTTTTGATCTACGTCCATAATGGATGGGTTAGCTCTTGATCCCAATCAAGCCCGGGGGCTAAGACAGAATCCACGATAGAACAAGCTAACCCAGAAGGCGCCTATTCACCCTGGCTTTGAAAATGGACGGGTTATAAGTTCTCGGAAATACATACGCAGGGAGGGAGTTCCACTCCTTTGCTGTGCGCATTATGAAGGATGTTGAAAAGCGCTTGGTGCGACAGATAGGAATAGCAACCAAGAAAGGGTGGTAGCCTGCAGTGCGTCTGGATGTCCGATGGAAAAAAGGAGATGGCGGTATGAGCAAATACAGCTCTTGAGCACACTTTCCAAAGTGCTGTAGAAGACCGACAGACAGGCAACTTTGCGGCTATGAGCTAAGGTGTGAAGCTTGCTCTTTACCAATTTGCTGTCAACGATGAGCCTCTCAGCTCTGCGCTGAATCGTATCCAGTGCAGCAAGTTGGTATTTTGCTGAGCCATCCCAAAGCATATTTCCGACTAGGCCCGCTTGACTTAAACACAATAAATAGGTAAATAGCCAAATTAGTACCGAAACTACAACCGATGGCATGCTTGTGTCAATGAGTTCGTTTCCATCGATTATCTTACGGCTTTTGTTACCATTTCCAGTGCCTTGAAGCTGATAAGCGGATAATTAGTTACTTTCGTAGTATTTTCGAATTTCCTCCTTGTTATTTACGTCGGTAAAGGCAGTCCAAGGCGAACTTTCAATAGATGTCCTGAAAAGCTTGGATGAAAGGTCTGATGAGTTGAAAAAGCGAATTGTCAGGATTTTGGAAAGTGGAAATCTGTGATCTGTGCTCCTGCACTCCTGCGGGAAAAAGGACTGTTTATATGTATGTCAACCTCAATAAGGTCCAAAATACTGTTGCTATATATGTCAAATAAATCCAGTCGAGGTCGAGGATAATTTATTTGATCGACAAGACTATATAAATGGCAAAAAAATCGAAACACCGCGATTCAGCATAGCAACATTGGGTACGTCGCTATCTATCGACAACATTTAGAACTTGTATATTTCTATGACAACAGTATTTTTAGGGGTGTCAGTCAGAAAGCCTCCTAGTGGCACACTCCGGGCAACGGCAACAACAAATGCCCACCGCTTGTGTGGACATCTGGTGTTGACGGCTAAGGTTCTACAGTGATGAAAGGCCCGTTTCTATCACTGAGCATCCATGATGGACAGTGAGCGGAATCGAGCCCGGTGGACTCGGTACGGCACTCCCCACCTGCCGAGTGGTCTTCCCTACCCCTCTCCCCCACCCCATCCTTGTTTCCCTTACCCAACTTTCCCTACCCAACATCCCACACTTGCTCTCCCAGTGCACTCTGTGTGGAACTTCCCACCCACCGAGTGGTCTCCCCATCCCCCCCCTCTTTTACTCCTACCCCCTGCCCATCCCTACTCCTCCCACCCAACACCCTCTATCCAAAATCCCATCCAAACCACACTACCGAGGGCCAGAGTAGTGTGGGTATTTAATTTTTCTTCTGCCCAAAATATGGAAGCACAAAGTAAAAAGAAACTACCCCAGGAGGGTACCACGAATCGTGGAGAATCCCTCACTGAGCCCAGCTCAGTCTGTTCCTCGTATTCTGGGGGGAACACACATTTGTGCAACTCTAGACTCGACATGTCCAGTCTCGCAGAGGCGATCCCATCGACTCTCACAATGACAACGACTACGACGACACTGGACACGACCACCACGACAAAATGGAGCCTAGCAGCTCATAAGCGCCCTTGCAAAAGGAGCGCAAACAGAGCCGCGACAGCTTCAGACGACCTGACAGCGACAGACAAAAAGAAGGACCGACCTGGACGCAGTCGCCCCAACAGGCGCGCGAGAAGGGAGGCCCTTCAACGACACCAGACCGTACCGACCGTGTCAGAGAACGCAGCAGCGGCAACGCAGCGCGACCCTGTGCCATCCACCTCGAAAGAGGCGTCGAAGGCACAAGATGACACGACACTACCACCACCGCCACCACCCAACCAGCCGACGAAAAAGAGACGAGCTCCGAGGGGTCACTGCGGTCGGCGGACTGCTGCGACGGCACCCACAGCTCCTGAAAAGGAACGTCCTGGGACCGGGAGCCGTTCGGACGAGCGAGTTTCAACGAAGCGCGCTCGTCTGGACGACACTCGATCACCCAGAGGGGAAGCCAAACGCGCGAAAACCGACGCGAAACCGAAGCGGACAGTCAGCTATGTAGATGCGATACAATCGCATCTCAGAGTAGCGGTTATCACTGTCCCGCCGAGGGATCTCTCGCAGTGCCAGGCAGACCAGCTTAGGAGAACTATCGACGATAGTATCCTTCAAGCGGTACTGTCTCCACCGTCTCCAAGCGCGCAAGCTCCATCTTTCCTTGGACGACCCTTCCTTATGGATGGGGTACTAGCGATGTGGTGTGAGGATGCGAACGCTTTAAGCTGGCTGGAAAACGCTGTGAAAGACATAACATCACCGATACCCGGCACCACTCTGGCTGTTATCAAACAGTCGGAACTACAGAAGAAGCTCAAGGCAGGGCTTCTCATTCACACACGCATCACCGATGCCGAGACACTGCAGAGAGTCCTTTGTGCCCAGAACCCCTAGTACAAAGTCGATTCCTGGCAGTGCTACGACATGACGGTTGATGAGAAGTCCGGTGAGGAGGACAAGGTAGTTCACCTTATCCTGGGTATCCCGGAAGACCAAAGGGCAACAATCCTGGATAGAGACCGCCGCGTAGCTCACATGTCGGGAAGCGGATACATCCGCTTCTTCCACACAGAAGAAGAGGCTACGGGCGAAGAAAAACCAGCAGTGATGGGCGAAACCACGGCAGAACGGTCATCCACTCCGAAGCCGACCACCTCAGCTCCCCAACAGGGTCAGAGCGAGGTGGGGTCGAACCCACCACTAGAAAGGGATGCAGGGACTAGCGACGAAGATGACGTCCTCCGCAGCCCCTAATTCCCTTACCATCATACAAACAAACCTCCAGCACAAACAAATAGCGGCGGCCACTTTATGCAGAGTGCTGGAGGTCGACAACAAGACCGTCGCTCTAATCCAAGAGCCTTGGATCAGAAATGACAGAGTCTGCGGTCTAAACAACATCGGAGGTAAGTTACTGCTGAACACCTCTATTGCAAAGCCAAGGACCTGTATTTACATGCCTAAAACTATAACAGCAACTTTACTTAACCAATTCTGTTCTAGAGACCTCACTGCCGTGAAAATCATTACAGATAGACAAACAGTCCTAGTGTTAGCTTCAGTGTACATGCCGTATGAAGGCGAAGTGCCTCCAAAGGAACTGGCAGAGCTGGTACAGCACTGTGACACACATGCCTGGGACATAATCATCTCCGCAGACAGCAACGCACATCACCCGCTGTGGGGAAGTGAGGAAGTAAACAAAAGGGGTGAGTCTTTAACCGAATATTTATTGCAAACAAACCTTAACATTATGAACAGAGGTAAGGAACCCACTTTTGTAAGTTCAAGGTACCAAACAATCGTTGATATCACGCTAGCTACTAACGCCGCGGCGCACCAAATCAAAGGATGGCACGTATCAAAAGAACCATCCTTTGCGGACCACCGCCGCATATGCTTTCAAATAAAATATAAGCCGGCTGATCCTGTCCGATACCGTAACCCCCGTAAAACAGATATACCAAAGTTTATAAACTTACTTACCAAAACACTAAGTGAGACACATCTGACAGACATGACACTTAGTACAAAAAACATAGACATCAATATACAACTTATAACCACAGCTCTTTTAAAAAGTTACGAATCAGCGTGTCCTGAAGTAGTACCCAAAGCTCCAGACAAAAGTTCCTGGTGGAGGCCTGAGCTTGAACGTCTACGTAGGGAACTTAGGGCACTTTTTAATCGAGCCAAAAACACTAGAACTGAAGAAGACTGGGACAACTATAAACTTGCCCAAAAACACTACAAGAAACGCATTAGATTCCGTAGCAGAGAAGGATGGCGTACTTTTTGTAGTAGCATCAACTCAATAAACCAAGCCGCGAGGTTAAAGAAGATCCTAGCAAAAGGTGACCTTAATCTCCCTCAAAAAAGCCGACGGCACTTACACGAATTCAGATGATGAAACCAATGAAGTACTGCTTGAGACACACTTTCCTGGCTGTCTCATTTCATCAGACTCTGACTGGTTAAATGAGCATTACAACACACCAACATCCCAGGAATGGGAAACTGCAAACAAGATAGTAACCGCAGATAAAGTAACGTGGGCCCTAAAAAGCTTCAAATCGTTTAAATCCGCGGGGCTGGATGGAATCTTTCCAGGATTACTACAATGGCAAATCGGTCAAATAACAAAGTACTTAGTACCAATATACAGGGCGTGCATAGCCTTCAAATACGTACCTATAGCATGGAGGGAAGCTAAAGTAGTATTCTTACCAAAACCTGGAAAGGACGACTACACACAAGCTTAATCCTTCAGACCCATCAGTCTAACGTCATTCCTACTTAAAACGCTGGAAAGACTAGTAGATCTTCATCTACGAGATGGAGTCTTAAAGAGAAAACCACTGCATCCTCAACAACACGCATACAGGAAAGGCAGATCAACTGAATCGGCCCTACACATGGTAGTGCACAAGATAGAATCAGCCATCACAAACAAATCGTCAACTCTAGCTGTCTTCATTGACATAGAAGGAGCTTTCGTTAAAACTACACACAATAGCATTAACCAGGCCCTACAAAGATACAAGGTGGAACCAGTATTAACAAACTGGATTACCGAGCTCATCAGCAAAAGGGCGGTACAAATAGAAATGAATACCACAACTAGAGCAAGAGTGGTCAGAGGATGCCCACAAGGGGGAGTTCTATCACCACTTCTGTGGAACCTAGTAGTGGACAGTCTCATTAGAAGATTAAACAAACAAGGCTACACAACCATCGGTTATGCTGACGACCTCACCATTCTCATAAGCGGGAACGCAGAAAACATACTATGTAAGGAAATGCGTTCAGCTCTCCGAATTGTGGAAGAATGGTGTGATGATCACAAGTTATCAGTAAACCCGAGAAAAACAGAACTTCGGGTCTCAACCCAAAAATAACACTTCGGCTGTACACTTCAGTTATCAAGCCATCCATAACCTACGGCTCACTTGTATGGTGGCCCAGAACACAACTGGCCACAGTAAAAACAAAACTCCAAAGCCTACAACGCTTAGCAAGCATTGCGGCAACTGGATGCATGAGAACCACTCCATCAATCGCCCTTGAATACTTGCCCAATCTAAGACCCTTACACCTTGCTATCCAAGAAGAGGCACAGGCGGCCGCACTTAGATTAAGAGCAAATGGACTATGGAAACAAAACATAGAAACACCACACTCAACTGTTCTAAAGGATATTTTAAAAGAAAACCCACTCTTTGAGGCACCTACGGACAGTATACAGTGTCATCATGTTTTCGATCGAAGATACAATATCCAACTTACAGCAGAAAAAGATGATAACTCTGGCACAAGTGAAGTAAGGATATACACAGACGGTTCCAAAACCTCACAAGGCACTGGAGCTGGTGTCTTCTCGAACGACCTAAATATCAAAATCTCGACCACCTTAGATAAACTCAACACTATATTCCAAGCAGAATGTATAGGCATCACCAAAGCTGCACAGGCGGTTGCAGCCAGAGATGTCAGAGACCATAATATCAAAATCGTCTCCGACAGTGCATCCGTACTTCAAGCTCTGCAAAGCAACACCATAACATCTGTCCTAGTACTGGAATGTCACAACACACTCCAGTCCATTGCAAACACAAATAGTGTAACTTTGCAATGGATCAAAGGACATAGCAACTCATTAGGCAACGACGCGGCAGATGAACTAGCCAAAAGGGGTTCAAATAGAACCGTGTATGGACCGGAACCATTACTGCCTATACCCATGGCACAAGTTAGAACATGGCTGCGTAAAAAAACAGAGGAAAACCACCAAACAGAATGGAACAATAGTGTAGGCTGTAGGCAAACGAAGAATGCCATTCCGGTGGCTTCGAAAAAGCTTGCCCGCAACCTCACCAGACTAAACAGGGACGAAATCCGTAAAGTACTAGGTACTATAACCGGACACAGTCCTCTGAATAAACACCTATTTACCATAGGTGTGACAGACAGCCCTCTATGCAGAGGCTGCATAGAGGCGGAGGAAACGCCACATCACGTGCTCTTGGAGTGCAGGAGTGTGGCTGATCAACGGGCACACTTTCTCCAGTCTCCAAAATCACTACCGGAAGCTTGCAGTAACCTAAAAGGCTACTCGCTTTCTGGGATGGACTAGGATGGCTGGAGTAAAAGAAGAATACTCAATCACGTACAATGGCCCAATCAGGAGGCTAAGTGCGGAAAATGCCCCGTAAAACTAACTAACTACTAACTATGACAACAGTATGTATGTATGTTTGTAAAAAAATAAGTTTTTTCTAGTGTGTAAAAGTTGATTTAATAGTAGTCTTAATAAGCAAAGCACGACCTTGTATAAACTCAAGAGACGTATATAGTCGAATCTATCAAATTGGTTTGAGAATCTCAGCATGTGAATAATTAGTATTTAACTAATGGGTATACTCTAAACATAAAAAGGATGGTATTGTACAACCATCGTAATAATAATAAATAATAAAGCCTTTTATTCGGACAACATATTTGTATACAATTAAGTTTCTTATACTAATGCACTATAGTGATAATATTCTACACCGCTAAAAATATTCATAAATTTGATGCTTCTTTGCTTTCTGTAAGTCCGTTTGCCAGTTGGCAAAGGCCTCCTCCAACCTACTCCATTCTGTTCTCACTCTGGCTACACTGCTCCATGTTACGCATTACTGCGTGATATCGTCGTCCCATCTTTTTTGTTGTCTGCCTCTTTTCCTTTTCCCTTCCCTTGGGGCCTTGGATACCAATGTGTAATTAATTTTCTCCATTTATCCTTTCCTCTGACCATGTGGTACAGTAGACGACCATTGTAGTACAGTTTAATACTTTTACCATTTAATAAGAACATAATTGTTTTTATATTAAGATATATTATTCTTACGTATAGTATGTCCGGGCGAATTCGAAACGAACTGCTTATATTTCTTAAAGAAATTAACAAAAAAATATAATAAAGTCTATTCTATTTTATAGATGGACCGTAACAGCATCGCTTATTAACGAACGCCATTTTAATTACAACGAGAGTAAAATACGAGACCTAATTTCCTATTAATTGTAGTAATGTTATACCTTTGACATTGCTTGTTAACCCAATGACACCGCGAGATGCAGCAATGTTGTTTTGAAGGATAATTAACACGTACGTAAGTAGAAGGTACCTTCTAAGTACTATAAATAAAGTACTTACGAGTAAAATTAAATTCAACATTTACTAACGAGCGATTTTAAAGAGAGTATTTAAAAAGTAAAAAATACCGTTTTGTGTACTTATTTACCTTACCACCCAGGCACGGTACCCTTAACATCCAGACGCGATAAATTATAATTTACATTAAATTAGCGGCCAATTTCATCCAGCTGGTTTATTCCATGTCGCTTTTGCTGCCAACTTCAACATGATAATTTTGTGTCACATCTTAAAATTTCACTCTCAACATTTTTCATAACGCGCCTAAAGAAGTATAACTTCAAAAATATAATTTCCTGTAAGGACTCGTATGTTTAAATGTACCTCTCTAATAGCGTAGTATTAAGTATTGTATTTTATAATGTCCATTATTGTATATAACAACCGTACATAATTTAATAAGTGAGAAAGATCAGTAAAATACCAACTTTGCGTTTAAGATCCTTATCGTAGCTAACAAAAGAGGTGATGACTTAAACGGCTGAACTGATTTATAAAAAAAGTTAGAAACCGCTAGAAAACCTGCTTTGATATATTTGTAAGTATAAATATGTATAAGTATATCCTGTTATTTAATAATAAATTTGCAGAGTTTTGTATTAATTTAGCTTAAACATTAATTGAGAGTTTAATTAACATTTTAATGATATTTTAATTGTTAAAGTATAAAATATGCATGTCCTGTTATTTCTTATAAAAAACTTATCTTCAGCAAAAGGCACTTTCGTAAAGTTTGTAAGGTTTAAACGTTTGTTACTTTCCTCCCTTTAACAGAAATATGAAGGCCACAAAACCGTAGTTGTTTTATCTGTTACGGGAGATAATATAATAGTTAATTCTTACATTAACACTAATTAACCTAGCCCATAATAAGCACTGCAAGGATCGTATTATGGATACTAGGGTGATGGATAGACATACATATAAGATACATAAATATGTAAAATTCATAGAAATATATATATACACACCCATGACTCAAGTATCTTGATTCATAACATAAACATCTGCCCCTTCCAGGAATCGAATCCAGGCTCGTCGGTGCGAAAGGTAGGATTGCATATTGTTCGGTACCCAATTTAACTAACTAAAGCACTTGTATTGTGGAATTTAAAAAACCACGACGGTACTTCAACACCCTGGTTCGAGCCAATTTAGGACAATTAGTTTTTTACATTAACCCGGGATCGAACCCGAAACCTCGGACTGCCTTTACCATGAAAAAAGCTCCACCACGGAGATTCTCGAAGAGGTCGTATATTGCTCTTATAAAAGACTAGCTTTCCGCCCGCGGCTTCGCCCGCGTGGAATTCGGTTACATTGCGGTATAAAGCACAACTATAAGAAAACTTCTCATTCCCACGGAAAAATCTAAGAAGCGTGATGTAACGCTGGATACAGAATTCATATAATTCATTCCAATTCTTACGTATCTTAAAAATCACTTCGTTACCACGTTTTAAAAAAAACCCAGCGCCATCTTTCGCATACCTCTAAAACTAAATAGCGTAAGCTATCATTCCACTTCTTACGTATTTTAAAAAACACATCGTTACCCTGTTTAAAAAACACCCAGCGCCATCTATCGCATACCTCAAGAACTAAATAGCGTAAGCTATCATTCCACTTCTTACGTATCTTAAAAAACAAATCGTTACCATGTTTTAAAAAACACCCAGCGCCATCTATCGCATACCTCAAGAACTAAATAACGTAACTAATACTTATACCAATTAGTAATTCGTTGACTTAAGTGATTTCAGGATAAGTAGACGTAATAGATGTAAAAACAGTTTAGACGATAAAACAAATTGTACGTCATCCCTCGGGAATTCCTCATTCTCGGGGATTCATTATCGTATCATTTAGCTTCTAAATTTACATGTTTATATTCGTTTGCAATATTTTACGTTGTTTTAAACGACACACAGCGCCATCTACAATCCATCCATCAAGCAAACAATATTTTTGTTTTTCCTCGGGAATGTCATTTTTTCCCAGGATAAAAAGTACCCTATTATTTAATCCGGACTTTTATCTTTACGTCTGCAAAATTTCAAAGCAATCGGTTCAGTTGTTACGGCGTGAAAGCGGAACAAACAAACAAACAAACAAACTCACTTTCCGATTTATAATATTAGTAAGGATGTGTACCCCGCACTAATGCTGCCTCTGGTGTTTTTATAAATATCAGAGGAATCTAATTAAAGCCTCTTGACACCTATATAGAGGATATAAAGTTGCTATTGCACTGTCAAGCCAAACATAAGGAAACAAACGCAACCTTAGTACGTAGCAATAAGGAAGTGACACCTGTCAAAAGTATCATCCTACATTGGACAAAGTATAGAAGCAACAATTTATCATATTCACTATATTTATCTCCCCACTGTAAGAGCGCAGGCCTTACATTTGGATGGAAACACCAGAAGAACAGGCCATATGGTTGTTTATGGGCCACACAGGCCCAGTAGGGAACATTGGATGCTAAGGACGGCAGATGTAGCCAAGACCTCTTAAATTGTCTTCTGAGCTCGATAATAATATTTTTTCTTGCTATCCATCCTATAAACGATGATTATGTACGTTGCTTAACCTTCGCTTCCGTAGCTCACGTGGCAGCACATCAACGTAACCTCCAAGGTATCCATCATCTCTTCACTGATTATTATTCTAACATATTATTTTAAAACAACATTTCAATAAGCTGTAGACGGATGTTCAGAAGTAACGCCTGGAATTTTGCAATAGCAAAATATCTGTAACACAAATACGTATTGTTTTTGATAATAAATGAAAGATACAAGTAAACAATCTTTACAATTCCTCTACTAACTACTTCTCTAAGAACAAAACAGGACTTCCGGACACCTTCCACCTACAATAAAACGTGAAAATGTATCTTCCTTCACAGCAATAAGTCTGTAAATTGCAAGCATGATTTTCTTTAATGCAATACTTTGTGTACATCTAATATTATATTATAAACGAGTAACCTTAAATTCGTTTCGCCCCTAGAAATAAACTTAATGGTTGAAACAATTGATGTGGTGCAAGGTGGGCTGTTATGATGGTAAACATAGGCCTGAGGACAAACAACGTGAATTTAAAAAAAGAGTTGCTTAATCCAAAGAAGTGTATTTGTAATTTTTTTTTTTATTAAAACGGACTGTGCGTCTATTAGAAATTTATGCAAACTTTTTTCGTTATCAAACTGTCCGAAATACTTTTCCTGGCAATTGCAAGTATAAATGATGCAGCGATAGTTTTCAAAAACAAAAACTATTTCAATTGCACGATACTGAACACACAGGTTTTCAAAAAAAATATAGAGTATGTAATAAGTTGCTACTTAATGATACTTTTCGATTCTAAATGTAGGAATTGTATTTTTTCTTGGAGATCTGTGTGGTTTGCGTTAAACTTGTAGGTATGCTATAATTTAAATCAAAAAGTGCGCCATTTTGCTATAACACTGTAACCGAGGACAGTTGACGTGATGCAGAAGTAACTACAAGTGACTAGTAGCATAGATAGAATGCCTAAATAAACTACAATAAATTTACTTCTATTATTATTCATTAAACAGGGAATTTTCTAGATAAATGTCAGTTATTTATTACACTGGATTTTGTATGACCTATTCCCCCTACGATGTTTCTTCCTCCCGACCAGAGTGGACGTTTATCTTTATATACTAATGAATCCAGTGTATCTCTTTCGCCAAGGGTTCTAGTATAGACCATAAGATTCAGCAAAGAGAGTTGCTAAGAAATAGCAAATCTTCTTTAATACTTCTAGAACTTATCAGCTTAGCTTATTATAAAATTTAAAATACGCCTGTATAAAAAAAACACATTTCTAAGCCCTCGAGTAGGATATGTGGCTGTTCTTACAGGTGTATTTTCAATCTTACAGAAATATGGCAATGTGAATGCAAAAAATAAATTAATACAGCTTAGCTTATTGTTAGCCACCTCACATTAAAAACTTGACGTATCTTTTTGGAACCGCATTTCCTAGTCTAATTAGGCTAGCCTTTGTAATTGGCCGCTATATTAACTAACGCACGCACCTTTTGCCATACTTCAGGAAGTGCGTAGCTTGTAAAACTGTTAGTTGCGCCTAAATCTGTAAGATGTCGTTCGTTAAAATCGTCGCTTCAGTTGTACCTTTGTTTCTGCTGCTTGTAAGTAAAATTTCAACTCATCAATCATCATCACTATTTTAAACATACCCGTCAGTTTAATGCCGTTTCAAACCTATCATGGAATTCGTCTTTTTGCTGGGTCTAAAACCGTTATTCTGTAAATATTCGATAGTTATCGTTATGTTCAGTATAACTAGTTAGTTCTATGTAGATTTAAAATATTGGCAGTTGCTAATATCCACTTAACTAAGGCTGTCACCACCACAATAATACGCCAGAGTACAGACAACATCTGCTTTTGAAAAGTCTGTAGGTACATAAAATAAATTTTACAAGTTAGTCATCTAAATCGATTGCAAACATTTGTAATTTTTTTTCTTTCGAATACGAAAGGATGTTCCTCTCACTGGTGAAACAACCCTGGCGTACAGCATAAATAGGTACTGGTACTAGAAAATTTCGACGAGTGTTCACAATGCTCTCCAATGCATTGGATTGGATTTCCAAAGGTTGCGGGTTCGATTCCCGCCTGAAAATTCACTTTTGACCCGAGTCGATTTTTTCTAGTACACTTCTATTATAATAATCACAGTCTTCAGTCAAGAACTCGTTTACCCCAACGATTGTCTATTCTGTGGCTAATATGGCTAGCCCACTGCCACTTCAGCTTGCTAAACCGATGGGATATGTCGATTACATTGGACTATCCTACCTATGGATCTATTGAATCACCTCGTTTTGAAGTCGATCCCTCTGAGAAACGCCGAGCATAGCCCTTTCCATAGTTCACTGAGCAAGTCTAAAGTGGTGAACTAGCCCTCTTTGTCTTCAAGTGTCCACGTTTCGGCTCTGTTTGTCATGAGAAGTAGGATGCGGTAATTAAAGAATTGTCTTTAGGCAATAATATTTTATTTTTATAATATTTCTTACATTCACACCATTTAGCCTAGCCCAAAGTAAGCCCAAAAAGGCTTCTGTTATAGACACTAGGGTATTGGACAGACATGCATTTATGATACAAAATAGGTAATATTCTTAGAAATATGTATAAATACCCAAGTCTTCAATCAACAATCTACCCCTTCCGGGACACGAATGCTGTGGAAAGGGCGACGTAAAGACCCGACGTAGTTTACCTGCTATATGTTGACTATTTTAACGCTACGATATTATGGAATATGTATATATTCTTTTCAGTGCTGCTTCGGAGTAGAGAGCCGTGCATTTTTTGGAATTGGGTCACTGCTGGGACCTGTAAACACCTCGTGAGCAACAGAATACGCATATTTATTTATTTATTAGTAACAATAACCACAGCCCTTAAAAACTATTACAAAATTGCATTTACTGCTTCAAACAGCCGATTGAGGTAATACTTTATATAAAAAAAAACGACGGGTTGCACTCCGGGAGTGCCGGCAGAAGTGAAAACTTGAATATTAACGTTGTGCATTTTTGATATTTTGAAATGGTTAAGGAATAATTTCGCACGAATTGCTTCAATGATCAGTATAAAAGTGCTATCATTTATGTGGTAAAATACAATATTCATTTATTGCGCTATCGTATACAAACATGTCAACAAACACACCAAGTCGTGTTCGTTGCATTTTTTGTGCGCATGTGCAGGATTTTGTACATGCGCAATGAATAAAATCAGTTGAACGCAGGCGTTCTCATGACATTACCTGCCATTTTAAAATTTCATAATGACAGTTTTAAAAAATATAATAATGTAACTATCACTATGAAGTTTAATGACACGACTATACGCACATCGCGCAAGCACCCTACGCCGTCTTACGAATTTTCGATCAGGTCACGTGTCCTGACGCGAGTTTAGAAATTTTTACCCATTCCAAAAAAGTACACAGCGCCGCTAAAGAAGTTTTCACTTCAAAAAATATTTATTTGTCACACTTACGAGGCCTTTAAAGAAAACTCTTTACTGATACCGAAATCATCCGATTATCTTTTAAACCCGACTGCAGTCAGGAATAAATGACGCTTTCGGTATCTCTTGAAAGTGGTTAAAGTTAAAACTCTGATTTAACCCATTTTTATAACAAATTCACATTCGTTTATTGATTTTTTATATTCCTTTCACAACCTTTACTAATACTTTTTAAAGGCAATCCAGTCAACGGTAGCTAATTGTACGAAAACTTATTATTATATGATAATTACTCTTACAGATTTTTAACTTATTTAAACCACGAAGTACTTTGTGAACTGAAAATCGTGCAAATATCCAACCAACTGATTTTTTCTTCCTGTTGACAGTGATACCAATGGAACCTCCATACTGGCGGCTCTGGCTTTAGCTCATGCGCAACATACAATCAACCGGTTGGAGCAACTGGCTGAACTTATCAGCTTGGGCCAAAACTTTACCGCTTCCAGTAAGTGTGTTCGCAAGAACAAGCATTCTCAGTTAGAAAGTTCAAAAAATTGGTTCCCGACATTGTTATAATTAGAATCAGTTCCTTCATTAATTTTATTAAATCCTCACTTCAACGTCCATATTTGCATAGCGTTAAGAGTTAATGGTATAATGTTGACATTTTAAAAATATAAGAAGGGTATTTCTTTTCCCTAATCTGATGACGCAGAAGGATTGTTAATGCTCAAATCAAAGTAGCCCAAACTTTTTATTAATTTTGTCAGATTATTGAAAATCATGAATATAATTTTTTATTACGATAATGGCTCAAATAAACTTGGTAAGGTTAGTTCAAATAAAATCACTTTGGTAGGATTCAGGGCGCGTTTTATTTTTTATATTTAATTCTGACGTTTCGACCACTTTTCGGAGCCTAGATCACAGCATGACTAAGGTACTTGTCACTCTGAACTTTTATGTAGGAACAATTTGTTATTGCGAAATCTATTTATTGTCTGTTTATAATATGTTCGTATACCATGAATCAAACCGATTTTCTTTTTTACAGTTCTGACGCACTAGTCGAAGCTGATGTGACGTGATTCAGTGTCGGCTCGTGTTGCCCAATTCGGTCTGTCCTGGTCTTCGATATTCCTTATGTTGCTATGTTTTAAATTAACATAAATATATTAATATTGTACCCGATTTTGTTGTTATTTCTATTTTTTATCGATGAGAATCCTTTTTTGTAACATTCACAGCAATTATCCTAGTTAAATAAAATACTTAGCTTTCAAATAAAATACGATAAAAAGACCTACCGAAATTATTAACTTTTTATTCGATTTTATTAATGGTTAAATAATAATCGCAAATACATATGGTAAAGAGATGTTGATTTAAGGGTGCAGCAGTAAATTGGATGTAACATAATACACAATTTTCCGATTAAATTCATTGCATAGGTAATATTTATTAATATGAAAAAAAAATATTACTAGCAGAGTGCCAATTACTTTATCAATAATCCAGTTTACTTCCGTAAATAACAAGCAAGATGCACTGATGCTTAGTCGAGGTAGACGTAATATACTAGGTACTAGATAATTGGTAATTTCGTACATTTCATCACAATTTGTTATGTGTTATACGAAACTTACTTGTCAAAACATAATGTGACGGAATCAAAATGCATGGGGTGTTAGTGCTCTCCCCTGCACTTCAATAAAATTTTATTCAATAATTTGTGTTGTTGTTTGTAATTAATAATAATTATATATTCTCTTTTAAATGGAAACCTATACTCACCATACGACGTCCTACGTTTCCTACAGAAGAAAAATAATATGACAATTCCTATATGTTCCCAAATGTTTGGTCACCCCATTGCCATCCCGCAATTAAGGACACTAGATCAAAAGGGGATATGCAATCACCCAGCATATTCGAGTTGTACGTAGTACGGTCAACAGAAAATCAACCTTTACAAAAATGTCGAATTCTCCATTCGATTTTCAGTTTAATTTCTGAGTGCAATCGAGAGACTTTCTGATAGGTTAACTTACTGTTATCCCTACATGTTGTAATAGTTCCATGCGCCTATGACGAACAAATCATAATTCAAATTAAATTATTATGCTTCATCGCATTACGTGACGACAACTAATTACGAACGTTAAAATAAAACTGACAGTGACAGTTCAGTCAATATTGTTTTCGTGGACTATGAACTTTGTTCCGAAAAGAAACTTTGTAAAATTTTTAAATGAAATCAGTTCTAAAGATAAGTAGAAAGTGTACAGTAGTATCCAACATCTAAGAATAATATTTAATAGACAATTTATTTTATATCAATATGAATTCTTTAACTAAGCTTTTTTCAAATAAATCAAGTAAGTATCTTTCTAATTATTATTTTTTAACTTCCTTTGCCTTTGTGTTCAAGGTTCTATACTTAAATAATAAACAATTATCACATAGAACTGATGCAACACATGTCTTCTATGCTAAATATGTATTTTGCTTAAATCAAATAACATATTCACTTACTGACGAACACTAAAATATAGAATATATTTATTTAACACAAAGGGATTTAGTATAATACTATCATTTAAATAGAGCAACAAGCTTTATGGTGGCTCAGTATGGTGTCACAACAATAAATATTTGTTATCTTCTTTGGGGTTACTTGGTTCATAAAGGCTTATAATATTGCTTAACCCTTTCAAACCGAATGATATGCATATGTCCCAGTCTACCAAGGACTAAAAGGATTATTTGTCCCATGCAATTTCAGCACAAGACTGTGACTTCGATTTACTATTAATAAAGGAATTGCTTGTCTCAAATTATACTAGGCTTATTAATTTATAATTTTCAGTAGTCAGAATATAATTATTCTTATAACTTTTACAAGTTTCCCTTTATCAAATTTTGTAATATCAAGAAACTACAATAAATATCCAGTTTTACAACGCAGTCCTGATACTGTACCCCTATGTCGATTCGGAAGGATTAACATTTTACGATGCCATTAGACACAAACACTAATAAAAACTTGATAGTGATACATTATGACTATACTGCTTATAAATAATTATAATTTTTTCAGGTTTAATACGGTATGCCTCATCAGTGCCAAAATTTGAGACCTTAAGCATATCTGTTCCGAGCAAAAATGTTTATCATGTTGAACTCAGTCGCCCTCAAAAACTGAACACAATAAATAAAGATATGTGGGGGTACGTATGTATAAATGATAAGATATTGATCGCAAAGTACCGATATTATCTTACTCACATAGTGAATGTTACACTAAACAACTTATGAAAATATTTTTCTTAATTACATAACTTGTTATATTTTCTAATGAGACTAATATTATTTTAGTTACTTGGTAAGTTCAACTAAAGATTTTGACAGAATTATACAAGATCTCTCTGTTTAAAGACAGATTTCTTTTTCATAAATGTTAGACAAGAGGTAGTCTTTCCCATCTGTATATACAAAAATCCCCTGTCATAGTGTTTGACCATGATGAACTCTGAAACTACTTAACCGATTTTGATTATTAGTTCTATTAGTTATTCATTTTGCTCGTTTTTTAAACCATTGCATAGGTTTCATTTTAATATTTAATCAAACTTACCAACACTTGGCCAGGTCAGCTAGTAAGTATACAAAGTTCAATATCGATTAAGAAAATTTGACTTTTTGAGGTATTCTCATATATAAAAGGAAACCATCTTTTTAATTACAACAATCCAAAATTATAAAACTGACTATTTTTTTCCATAATTTATTAATCACAACAAGTGTTATGAGATTGTAAATATCAGACTAAAATAAAAAGTTTAAGCATTTTTGAAATAGGATAATATAAAACTGCATAAAAAATGCAGTCCTACATTTTTGTCTATAAGATATTACCAAAAAATGCAGTAATTAACCCAAGGTAAAGCTAATATAATGATAGCTTACCTAGGTAGAGAAAGATAATAGATGCATTTTAATTTTTTCAAATATTTTCATATTTTCTCTGGATAAGCTAACAACTATTTAGTTAAGCAGAAAACTAATGTATGAATGCACTTGTTCATATAAAATAGTAATAATTTCTTTATTTATACAGTTTCTATAGCTTAATGTATAAACATGAAGAACTACCTACTTTAATTTAATGCTATATATTTTATGTCACTGAAGTAAAACTTTAATTAGATTTTATAGTTTAGAAATGAAAAACTAAATGTCTTAATTATTTTTAAATATATTTTAAATGAGCATATACACCTTACTTATAAAGAGTGTTTTACCAAAAACAGTTGATTTTTTTTTCAACTTTAGTTGCTTATGAACTTACAGTTACAACCAAAGCAGACGTAGAAAATCTTTCTGTTCAATTTCAGGGATTTGAAAAATTGTTTCCGAGCTTTACATAATGAAGCTGAATGTCGTGTCATTGTACTTTCTGGCCAGGGGAAGCTCTTTACTGCTGGTAAGTTTATGCTGTGATCTTTATTGGCACCGAGTTACATTAAAATACATCGAAACATTTCTGAATCACTCTTTATCTATGTGTTAATTTACTAAGGAAAAGCCATGATGTAATAAAAATTGGAAAACAAAATAACATTCTTAGTAGTACACTCTATTACTAGTTATAGTGCAAATAAGACAGATGAGTCTAAAAACATAAAATATGTATCCTTATTTCCTATTAATATATAATACACGAAGACATGTAGACATGAGATAATCATATTAAAATTTGCATAAAATATCCGAAAAAAGCCCCAATGTATAAGCTGCCATAAAGACTCTTTTAATATGCTAATCTGTGCAAATACTTCTTATTGGTATTGATTTTAAATAATTAACCAAGTCCAATTAAGCACTTTAAGGTTTGAGTTGTGGATATTAGGGTAATAACTGGTTTTACATATATCATACATAAACAAGTAAAATTCACAGATATATATAAATGCCAATAAGTCGGGTACAGAGACTTATATTTACCACACAAATATCTACCCCTTCCGGGTTGCTGACCCGAGTACCGTTTGACTTTGAAGGCACTTTGCAAAAATGGTCATAAAAGGGATATTACTCTTCTGGCTTCTTCTGGGTTAATTAATTAATACACATCCTATTCTACAACATAATTAAAAGACTTTCGTCAAAACGCCTCAAATTAAAACAAAAACGCTGATCCCATCGTAATAATTATTTCCTAGAGGAAATTTATGATACTGAGTAGGGCATTGGAATCGGTTTTTCCCGGTTCCAAAAGAACCGGGAATTCCCGGTTCTGAGGGTAACAAAAATAACCGATTCTAAGATATCAAAACCCGGTTCTTTCGGTTTCAAAAAAATATATTATGAAGGTAAAACATTATATTTGTAGCCCACAAAGATACGTTGTATCTGCAGTGCCTACACAATAAATAACGCAGGACGTGAGTTGTACTGTGTAGTCTGGATTGGGGAGGAGGACAACGCACTGCAGCGACCGGCGGCGCGCGGCGGTCGGAGTATGCGGCGCGGGGCGCTAACGTCGCCATTTTGTTTTAGTTTGTTGCGAGACACAAGCAAGGAATCTCAAACTCAAGATATCATAGCTCAAACCACAGATGGCTGCAGCCTTAAAATTGCGTTTGGAAGGTCCCTACAGTCGTACCATCAATTATTTATTGCTCACGCTATTCCATTAGCAATTATGGACGTGATGTATAAACGCAACGAAGACTCCAAGGAAGAAGATTCAGAAATACCGCAGTTGGTACAAAAGGGGTCAATTGACGACGGCGATGACCAAGATGTGCCTCTTTCTGTATTAGCCTCGCGAATGCGTAGCTGTGAAATAAATGACGAATTATAGTGATAGCGATGATGTTATGGACGAAAATTATATAGATGGTGCCAAGTTCAATTATGAATCGCTTTTAGAATCCTTGCCAGAACAATCGTTAAGATAACACGACCTCCTATCTAAGGTACTTAAAGTGGTCAAAATTTTCAGAAAATCGCCAACTAAAAACGACGACATTTTACAAAAACATGTTAAACCTGATTTTGGCCAAGAATACTCTCTGCTTTTAAAAGGAACGACTCGCTGGAGCAGCATCGCTGCCATGTTAAATCGTTTCCTAAAAACGTCTATCACCAAAGCATTGACTGATCTTAATATCAACGTTGCCTTTACTGATGATGACTGGAAAAAACCATGGAAGAGCTTCATAAAATATTAGACAGTATCAAAACAGTTGTTGAGACCTTATGTCGACGCGAAGCTACGTTGCTTACAGCTGATATTTTCATAAAATTACTTTAAATGAATACTCGACCTAGTAATAAAATGAGTAAAGAAATCGATATCAAAAGAGACTCCTAACCCAAGCAGCAACTCTTCAATACTTGACAAATTCAGATAAGTATTTTGAGAACATTAAAAGTGAAGACGCAACTTTGTTTGTCCGACCTACCAGTGATGAAATGCTTCACGAAATTGTAAATCTCATTCAACGCACAAGCACCGTACAAATTATTCCCAATGAGGTTATGCCAGGAACGCAGGATCCGCAGGAAGATGATTAATAAATAAAAAATAATAAATTACTTAGTATTACATTACATTTTATAAAACTGATTGTTGCCAAAAAGATCTGATTATTTTTTAAGTAGGTATAACAATTATAAGTGCTTGTGGTTTGCAACTAAATGTTTAATTTTATGATCCTTTTATATTTTTCTTATGAGATAAATATAAAAGGATCATAAAATTAAATCATTCATAAAAATAACGGAAAGAACCGAAAGAACCGGGTATCCGGTTATTGATAGTGTTTGGAACCGAAAACCCGGTTCTTGAAAATAATGGTCGGTTCTCGATGCCCTAATACTGAGGTGTAAATTTAATAACTTATAAAATGTTTGAGTCCTATGAGTAAAATTCTTTTATTATTGGTTTTTAAGATTTTAAAATCCTTTATATTAATTTTTAATTTACACCACTTAATTGACTCCGATGAACGTTTAAGTAATTTACACATTATTTCATTACAGGTATTGACTTGAAGAATGTAGTTGAGTATTTCACAACGGCTAACGAAATTGAAGATATAGGACGGCGAGGTCGATTTATGTATAAGTGGATTTTAGAGTGCCAGGTAATTTTTATAATATCCTATTTATTTACAGTAATACCATAAAAAGAGGTACCCAATATTATCATAATTCGACGTTGCAGAAGGATGCAAAGACAAGATTAAAACCGATTTAAACACCAAATCAATTATCAATTCTACTTAAGTTTGAAACATAATTATGAACTCGTGTTATCTTGCTCGTAACGGCTGTACGGCATATTGATGTGTTCATGTTCGACAGTTAGCTGGCGAGAACTATACAAGCACAGAGACAGGAAGACGTATTTTTTTTTCATAAAAGCTCATCAACATCAATGCCGAACCCATTACCCACATTCGTTTTGCCGATGGTACTTATACTGGCTGAGTCGATTCAGGATCTCGGTGCCCTACAGTATGAATCGTCACCATTCCAATGTCGGAATAGATTCGGAATGGTTTCAAGAATAAGATCGTCGATCCACCTTGTGGGGGTTCCTACCAACAGAATGTCAAATTCGTAGTCGCCATTCTAGAACCATTTCGCCATCGCTGCTTCAATTGAGCAATCCTTCGAGCAATATCAGTAACTTTGACTCTTTTGAGGATCTCCTAATTCCTAAGTCCTAATTTCTCCTCCTCACTTAAAGATAAATATTGGGAGTAAATAATCTCGAAATTCCAAACTTACCTGAAAGATACGTAAAAAATTGTAAATTATCCCAGTTTGAATCACCTTTTTTTGCAAGAAGAAAAAGAAAGAGACAGCCTCTCTTAGTGTAACTTTAAGCCCCGTTTTGTAATAAGGGGATACGGGACTTTTGTGCAGAGCCCCTAGCTGTAACTATTATGTGAACACTACAAGTGTGAATATTAAAAATCATTCTATTATTTGTAGCGATTGCGCGATTTCTCGATCCAACTATCCACCATTAATTGAAAATACGCCTTAAATTCACTTGGATGATTCATGTTCTTACTTTGGTAATTTGTTGTGTATTCCAGGATGGCATAACAGCTCTGGAGGAATGCACAAAGCCAATACTGTGCTTGATACACAACGCTTGTATCGGCGCTGGCGTGGATCTCATCACTGCTGCTGACATGCGGTACTGAAATATTAAATCATAGCCGCTTTGTATTTTTATTCCCTTGAAATTCCATTTATTACTTGTGGTAATACCTTCCATTTAGTACTATTTTCATTATTTTTTTTTATAAAACGCACCACTTTTGAGTTATAAGCAATTACATCAAACTTCCAACCTTAACTTCATACATACGCATTTATTTAAGACTAGCGGCCCGTCCCAGCTTCGCACGGGTGGACAAATTTCTTTAAATTTTTTCTAGCATTCAATATAGCCTATGACACTCAGCAACAATGTGCCTTTCTATTGGTGAAAGCATTTTTAAAATCGTTTCAGTAGATCCCGAGATTACCCCTTACAATTTAACAAATATACAAACACACAAACTTTACTTCTTTATAATATTAGTATAGATAAAACGGATAAAAATACAATATACGAGTATGTATGAAGTTCAAGAGTTTGGTTAATTTCTTATAATTCAAAAATGGTGCTTTTTATTAAAAAAAATGACAGACAAAAAATATTTAAAATTAATCTAAGAATCGAAAAATGTAAAAATACACAGGGTATTATACTTATATATTTAAAAAAATAATTGGTTACCCTTTTTCGATAATAAAATGAGCATCCTGTATTTTCAAAATATTTTTAAACGATAGCTTGTTTACATCTAAGAAACTTTTGTTTTTTTGAAAATGTTTACGGTTCAAGGTTCATTTAGGTGTTCCGGTATTTTTGGCTAACCCTCTATAATCCATTTTTGTTGTTATTACTAGTGAGGTCTCTCTTATTTCAGGTACTGCACAGAAGACGCCTGGTTCCAAGTGAAGGAAGTTGAAGTAGGACTGGCTGCTGACGTGGGCACCTTGCAAAGACTACCCAAGGTAGCATTTATATTTTTGCAAACCTGGCTTGGCGTTTGATATTTAATGTTTGAAGATAATTCTATTTGCTGAATTTTTTGAAAGTAACCTTTCAATATTTAAATATAATTAGGATTAAACACTAAAATATTAAGAAATTATATAAAATAAAGTCTATCCCATGGAAAAAGCGTTTCGAAGAGAAAACGTTATATGCAAAAGAACAGTTTTATCACATCAAATTTTGGGTAAACTTTTTGAAAACCATGTCCTGAAACGTCTGTTGAAATCAACAAAGGACGTTCTCATTCATGGGCAAATCGGCGTTCGTTGTTCTCATTCCACCACACAGCAGCTTGTTAGAGTTTTTGATCACATTTCACATAATTTAAACCGTGGTAAGTTTACTGGTATGTTCATTTTAGATATAGAGAAAGCATTTGACACCGTCTGGTACGAAGGACTCCTGTTCAAGCTTTTAAAAGCTGGTTTACCGGTTTTCCTGGTAATACTTATGCAATCATATATCTTAAGGATCGTAAAATTAGACTGCATATTGGAGACATTAAATCTTCTGAACAGAATGTCCCTGCTGGAGTACCGCAGGGTTCCATTTTGGGCCCTTACTTATTTTTATTAAATCTTAACGATATACCAAAACAACCCTGCACACAGCTAGCTTGTTTTTCTGATGATACCGCCTCTTATACTACTGCTAAAAACCTCATATTGGGCCGCCTACAGTTCTCCATTGATCTTTTGAGATATTACCTAATTAAATGGAAACTAAAGTTAATGGTCTCCAAAAAGGAGCGGAAGCGAGACTAACGAACTGCTTTTTTATATATAAATGTAATGAATGAATTTTAACATCAGTAGCGAATACAGAATTTTGATTTAATTGAGGGGAGTTGATTTTGACAAAAGAGATAATGAGTTTTTACTATAACTTTTTTAAATCATACTTTTAATTCTCATAATTACCTAATAGAAAAGATTATTGGTTTAATAAGATAGGTGGACTCAAATGTTTTCTTAAATTTTACTTTAACCTTAATTTTATCTTACCATTAGTATTCATTAATATTACCAGTACCTCGGAATCGCGTGTTCGTCTATTTAGCTTAGACATGGTAGATAAAGGGATACGAATACAGAATAGAATTTCTGGTTTGGAGTTGATAAACAGTGTATTTCCAGGTGATTGGTAGCGCTTCTGTGGCGCGTGAGCTATGCTTCACGGCAAGGAAGATGTTTGCAAAAGAGGCCCTTGACGTTGGTCTTGTCAGTAAAGTATTTCCCGACAAAGACAGGTAACTCTTTCATATATCCATTTAGTATATGCGTATGTATGTTTTTTTTTTTAAATATTCTTATATAAGTTTAAAGATTTTTTCCTTGTTACCCCGCCGTTTCTTACGTTTTCTTTCAGTCCTATACATCCAGAGGATGTCTGGGAGAGATCGTTTGACGCGATAAGACCGCTTATTGTAACACTAAATTTTTCTTTGATTTTTTTATTTTATTTTCTTAATGTCGTGTTTTCAATAAAGTACTTTGTATTTACATATAAATAAACTCTATATTCTTGTTAATTTTGAGGCGTAGAGCCCAGAGACGCTACAAAGACCTCTAATCACGATAGAAGTTCCACTGTTGAAAAAAAAACTATAGGGCGCGTCTAGCGATGTGTGACTTTGACAATTGAACTTGTATTTTCGCCAAGAGATCATGTTAAAGTCTCAGTTTACACTGATGAACGCTTCAGTTACACTTTGAATAGCATATAACATTTGAGTACGTCACTGACAATAATATAGCTTAAAAGTTGAAAAGCCTAACTCTTCAGGCGCTCTGTTTTACCTGAGGCCCTACCATCACGTCTTATAGCGATTAAAGTTAAGCTGTTAAAAAGAGACGCCACTATAGACCGCGTATAGCGGTGTCTCACTTTGACAATCGAACTCGAATCGCGCTAAAAGATGATGGTAGTAGCGATTCAAGTTAAGCTGTTAAAAAGAGACGCCACTATAGACCGCGTATAGCGGTGTCTCACTTTGACAATCGAACTTGAATCGCACTAAAAGTTGATGGTAGGCCCTCTGTTAGTATAACCATAAATAAAATCAAACATATCGTCGTTAGCACCATAGAATTCGCACATGGCTCGCATGATTCTCTATGGTTCAACTAAAGGGAAAATCTCAATGAGGATCAGTCTAGTCAATAATAAAAAATGAAAATAACACAGTCAAATTTAAGAGAGTATTAAAATAATTTAAGCTTAAAAAATGTTTTTATTCGTTGTAAGAGTTTTTTTGATCATAAATATCTGTAAAATTTCTTTGTCTATTTTTTTGGTTTGCTCAAATACTTATCCTAATTTAAGTTTTAATTTTTAACTTTGTTCTCTTTTTTCTGTTCACTGAGCTCAAACTAAAATGTTATTTAATTATAATTTAATGTTACTTGAAATTTTTATTAAATGTTGGTTTTTCATATCTTATACGATGTTGCGATAACCTAACAGGGTTTGTGTTCGGTTCTGTTATTTATTTAATTCCAACTATGTTTACCACATGAGTGCAATAAAAACATTTGAATTTGCCTAATGATGATGATGGAATATTTTTTTACAGCGCCATGTCTCACGTGATGTCATTAGCGGTGGACATCGCATCCAAGAGCCCAGTGGCAATACAAGCCACTAAACAGAACATCTTATATTCGCAGAATAAGCCAGCCAGAGAAGGACTTGAACACATTGTGAGTCAATGTTATAGTTATTAAAAAATATTTTTCTTATAACGACCGCTTAATGCAACGGTAGCGATTCCTACTACGTCAAAGGTCCCGGGTTCGAATTTTAATAGGGTCTGTATGTGATGAGTCTATATGAAATGATATATAATTATTTATGTACTCTGTACCACTTCTGCTTACTTTGGGACTGAATAATTGTCGTGAGTTGGTCCAATTTGGTTTTTGGTATTTATGAAATGCTATAAGCTGCAAATACAAATCTACCCCCTGTTCCACTAGTCCAATGTATTTCCGCTAAAGGGGAAGAGTATAATCCTTTTCCAGTATTTTTTTTTTGAAAAGTGATGATAGATGGAACTTTCTTTCAAAATATATTACAGGTATTTTAAGACCATAAGACTATCTATTCAGAGATGCGTTTGCGAAGTATAAAGCAAATGCATTGTTATAAAAAACACTACGTAACACAACGTAATATTTTTTTAGTTTTTGATAGTTTATCGTACTAGTATCATTGATGGTACTACTGGTACCAATTTTTCCCATTTGTACAACTACAAATAATTATGTATGGCTACAGATGTCAAGCCAATTTGAAACGTTCTTTCGGGTTTTTGATGTTAAACTAGTTTTTGATCTGTTTCCTGAAAGTCCACGTAAGGGTTTTCGGTGCGAGGGGAAGTAGTGCCATGGGCAACAAAGTGTTTCTTATTCACTTTCCACTATAATATTTCCTTCTCGCTAATTTTAATGAACATAGAAAACTCCATTTATCCCTGTATAAATTGCCTATGAACAAAAAATTGTCTTAAATCAAATTCTGTTAGTTAATCCAAAATGGATTAAAACCTTTCGAAATGGAATCATTAATAAATAAATATTGAAATATTGGATCTACTTACTGAATTATATAATCTTTTCCGAACCGCTGAAGAATGGAACTCTGAGTCTGTGTTTCCTGACAAATACAATTTAGGGGTATCAAGTCACAAGTGAATAGGTATCTTCCAGGCAAACGCGTCACATCCTAGGTCGTCACACTTAGCGGTATAGCGCTGACCTATTTACTATATAAAAAATAATTAAATGCATGCCATGTCTTCCTTATTCGACAGTATCCTTTAAAGTCATTGTTATAAAATAAATAAAATTCCATTGTGCAAATTAAAAACACTATTGTAAACAATAATTCTACAGCTCTTTAAAATGTCTGATGTCCAAATAATGTCCACATGAGATCTGAGTTTTTTAATTAAGTAAGGTTCTGAAAAACTCGGCCGTCTGATGCATTAGTTTTTTCTTTTCGCAGGCACTCTTAAACATGCTGAACCACCAAAGTGAAGATCTAGCTAAAAGTGCGATCGCTATAGCTTCTAAAGGAGAGAAACCAGAGTTCGAAGACTATTAAAAGGCTTTGCTTATGTATTATATTTATTTTATGCTAATAGTTGTATGAAAATGTTCAATTCGAGTATTCAATTCCACGTGTTCAAGGTGTCCTCTGTACAGTTGCCATTGGCTACATACTCTAAAGATATAATCGTACCCTTAGAAGTATAATGACCTAATATAAAAACATTACTAGTCTTCAGGATTTCCTACATATAAAACTATCCTGCTCTGAAAACTAAATGTAATTAAGTATTCTTTCCTTGTGTTTGGCAGAAAAAAGCGCTTGCGAGTGCTTGTAAGAAAAATGGCGATCGCTGAGCGATAATAAGTAAAATGGCGGATTGTGTCTGCGCAACTGAAGTTAACAAACGTGTCCTGGCCGAAAACTGTATAGTTTGTTTTTCAGCGCTGGTAAGCGCTTTTTTCTGCCAAACACAAGGATTGTATTAAAGTACTGAAGTAACTATTTTAAATACTAAAACACTGAAAAAACCACTAATTACTTTCTAATGAATCCAATTCATTGTCCTTCATATCTATCAAATCGCATTTTACAATAGATCTTTTTAATTCTTAGAGTGCCAAATGATCTCTTTTACAATAGCATAAATCTAAATGCTAAGATGTATAGCTTAATTTGCAGTGATGGCTAGGCTTGTCAGAAGCCCATTATTTTACGAGTTACCCGTTTTTTCGGCTACAAGTTTATAGGAACCCTTATATTTTATAATCAATTCCCTGAGCATAACGGATAATTTTTTAAAGCGTTTCGATAAATATTAAAAAACAAAAAAAATGTCATAAAACAAAGCTATTTTAATTGTCGCCCGTAAAGACTAAAACCCATTTATTATTGGCAAGTGGCTCAGCAGTTAGAGCTTTTGGTTTGTGATTCCTGAACTTAAGCAACTTTCGCAGAGACCGGTCAAGGATGGGTGATCAAATTTTTTTACCTTGAGTTCCGAGCTTAAGTTAAACGTTAAGCTCTTTGTCTCTGATACGTCACAATATTTCTATCCTTAAGTATGGCCTGTGCAGCAGCAGTAATGTGCCCATTAAGATCAATGTAAATGATACATGCTCATCTATATTTACGCAGTCCATACAGAATTCTGACGCATAAAAATGCCTTAGCTAACATAGACTCAATTATCTTTGCCATAAGTGGTATTATCCTGAATCAATAAAAGACTTAGTGAGATACAACCCTTGAAACTTTTCCTATCCCTTCCCTTATGGCCTTGATTTTTTTATTATTCCTTATATAAAAAAATTCAAGGTTTTGTCATGACTGTCAAATTTTTAATGAACTTATAAAGAAAATTAAGAAACTTGGATCATGACAGGACATGACAATTTCAATGTTCCCATAGATTTTAACTAATTTGGAGCATCGAATGATTCCGTGTGTTTGGCAGAAAAAAGCGCTTGGAAGCGCTTGTAAGCAAAATAGCGGATTGTGTCAGCGCAACTGAAGTTAGCAAACGTGCCCTGGCCGAAAACTGTATATTTTGTTTTTTAGCGCTTTTAAACGCTGTCAAGCGCTTTCTTCTGCCATACACACGGATTGTATCCGACTTTACCATTTTACTTGAAACAAAAACAGACATTCTTTTTCAGATGTATTGTATTTTGTAAACAATTAAGTAAGTATTAAGTTTTTATAATAAATGTTTATACACTGAAAAAAAAAATATTTTACTCATTTAGTGATATCTCGCCCCGCTTACTTATATATTTACCCGTTAATCCTTTAGGTACACTGGGTAAAAACGACCATCATGATTTGATTTATTTATTTAATAACAAAATGCGTTACATATGACTTAGTGACGTTATACAGAAAATGCAAGTACTAATTATCACATGTACCTCGAAAGATATAGAAATGAAGAGGGGCAGATGTTCAGATTTTTTACCTCAAAGTATAATTTTATAGAATAAAACTTATTGTAACTTTTTCAAAAACATTATTAATTTATTGATATCTGTCTCTGCTTTTTGGTATTTTGGCAGTTAACTAGCTGACCCGGTAACGCGTTGCTATGCGTTGCTATGATAACGCGTACACAATGGAAAAAGAGCGGACAGACAAACACACAAACAACAAATTTGTGTTCTTAGATTACAGAGTATTAGTTTTATTTCACATTGGGTAAAGACCTAAACTATGGAAAGTTAATTTGGATTTTGTTTGCAAAAGGTTATTTTTATAGCGGGATGTGTACAGCGATCTGCCCCAAAGAGTTTTGCTATAATCTCCATACTTGAAGGACAAGTCTGAAATCGCAATAATAAACTACACTCGCGAGCAAACAAAACTCAATGTGTAAGCGCGCATATAAATGTACTTTTTTCCGTTAAACAGCGTGACGCTTCAGCTTTAAATTGATAGCATTATTCCATTTATCTATAATTCGGTCGATGTCCGAAGTGATGACTGACACAACGGCCCCACCGCACTTCGACAGAATGGAAGGTACATCGGAGATTTTCGCAGGTAGTGCTGGACTCTTGTCGGGATCACCCGCTGACTGGGCTGATAAATCGGGGTTCCCTTGGTTACCAAAAAAAAAAAGCATGGTGGGTTACAGTCACCTTATGGTGTTTTAATACAGTCAATCTGCAATTTTTGCTCCGAAAAATGACAAACCGGGATTTGACGACGCGAATCGTTAGCGGGGCAAGTAATAAACTTAATGTCAGATTTCCGAAGTCCTCCCTCCTGCTGTTTTTGAGAAAATCCAAGAAGTCCGGTTAGACTCGATACCTCCAACAGTAAAAAAATGTAGATATAATAAAAACTAGCAGAATTAACTACATTAATAGTAAAAAAATATATTTAAAAAGCAATTTCTTTGTACAAACTCAAAGCTTGATTAAATGCTTTTTGGGTTGGGTAATATGTGCTAAAAGAAACTGCCAAATAATTTAAATGTGGAAAAAATTTCCTTTAATAAATTCTTTTTTCTTATCATAAACATTTCTGGTTATATTTTTACGAAATACATTTTAGCCACCTCAATCAAGCGGAGTACAGCGCCATCTCTTAATACAATTTATAGACATATTCAATAACTTTAGCAATACTCATTTTATTCATTTATTAATATTATATGTTATGGCTTGTACATTATTCTTTACAGATTGTTTGATAGTTGTTAAAGTATTACATTCGAAATTGTAGGTTAGTGATGAAGAGATGGTTAGTACCTATCAGTTTAAGAAACGGTTGGATAAATTCAACAGATCTGTCAAGGTCTCGGTAGGTCGATTAGAAGAGCAGTCGCCCGAAAATCGAGAGGTTATAGGTTCGCGCCTGACTCCTGAAACAAGTTGATTTATTTCTAGATTTTTTTTTTTATTTAAACTAGAAAAAAATGCATTTAGTGTCACAACATTACTACAAAACGACGTCTCGGTAGACAAACAAATACACAGTGGGTAAATGTATATCTTTAGTTACCACACTAAAAAAAAACAAAAAAATAGGTACCGTGTTCATTTGACAATTGGATTTTACTATTATCATGTGATTACACCCTTTAATCACGACCTCAGGCCTCAGTAATTGTTTTTAAATGAACAGACATTACGATTGCATAATAATTTTTATAACAGACTTAAAAAAATTAACGTTTTGAAAACTTATACTTACCCACCCTCTTTTCCTTGATATCAAAAAGATTTCAATCCGAGCTCTCCAAGTTATAGCTGATTGTGTCTACATACATTAGTTCCATAAACTAGATGCAATTAGAAAAAGTTTAGTGTTCCAGAAGATTTTGCTTGTATCACAACGGAGATTGGTGGCACCGCATCACCTTCATAACTTCCAACTGTTAAGTGCCACAAAGTATGAATGTTGAAACTTTTTTTATTAAATTCTGAATTTCAATAGAAAAATAGTAGTTTTAAATATTGTTAATATTAGCATCTGAAGGAGTCATTTTTTTATTTATTTTTTTCTTATTTTTTGTTAATGTTTTTTAGAATAGGGTTCTTGATTTAAAACGTTAATGCGTCCAAGGGTCAAAGCAAGGGATACTTATCACCTAGGAGCAAAAACAAGTGAGAAAAAGAAAATAGAAAGCAAGAGAGACAGAACAGAAAGAGAACGAAGAGAAGAAAGTATATCCCAAGGAGCCATTATGTTAGGTAGAAATACATAGGGTATGGGAATTTCATTTTTTTCATTACTTTTTGTACTATATTAAAGGTTTGGCTAAGCAAATGTGCTGTATACTACCTTTTTACCCTAACTATAACTAATTTTCTATATAAATTATGCATTATTAAAAACTAAGTAAAATAGACAGGATTTTTACTTCTAATTGAGCGAAGCTCTCTTTTAGGCTTGTGTCCCTCCTGCTACTTAACGGTTCAACCGATTCGAACGAATTTTGGCATGAACATACATGATTATAACCTGACGGACATGTAAAATGTAAAATGGCTATGTAAAAAAAAATAGACTTTACCATGGAGGAATAATCACCGAAAGAAAAATTCAAAAGCTGATCACAGCCAAACCGCTGATACTACATTGATGAAATTTGGCGCCAAAACTCACATCGTTGTCGTGACTAATGTGCAAAAAAAGTTTTGAAATCGGACTTACCATGGAGGAATAATCACCGAAAGAAAAATAAAAAGCTGATCACAGCCAAACCGCTGAGACTACATTGATGAAATTTGGCACCAAAACTCACAAACGAAGGTAAGGTAGTGCTTCGCTCAGTATTTGCAAACACAAGCATGCATTGCAGACCTAGTATTAAATGTACTAGTAAAATCTACGAGACAGACTACCTCTACATGTCTCTACCACATAACTTGTCATCGCATAACACTACTGCGTGTTTTTTCGAAACAATACACAAAAAACATGAAACAAAAACTATTAGGGCAAAAGTTACTGATTAAGAACAAATAATTTTATAAGCACGATATAGCAGTCTTAAAGATTTAAACAAACCTTTGACCACGCTACCCTCACGGGAGATGATTTCCGTCAGGCTTTGAAAACTAAACGAACAAATGTTTTGATTATTTTGTGCAGGAAACATGCTTTAATTTCCAAACCGAAAAACAGATGCTCGGTATAAATAAGGAGAAAAAATGGGAACGTAATGAATGAGTCCTTACTTAACCCGCCACTGGTTACGTCTGTTTGACTTACATCATTGGTGACGCGCCTATCCCACGCACCGGGATTTTCAACTTAATTTTTTTCAAGAATTAACTATTAACTGTACTCGTAGTAGACTAAATGTGAAAAGTAGGTGTACTTTAGATAGTAAAACACGTTCTGTTCGCGTTCGTAATTCATTCTGAAACTAAATTTATAATTCGATAAACAAATGTATCAATAACGCAGCTTCTCAAAATCACGACACAATTCGATGGCGGGTGTAAAAGTTATTAATATTTTACTAACCACTCGGTCTCACAGATATATACGTCACTTATAATTGACAATTTGTAAAAAAAACTTGCATTGCATACACTGAATTACAGATAGTAGCAAACAAGTCACAAGTGAATCTGAACTTGTGAATCAACAAGGCGGGAATTCCCGCCTGAGATTCGATTTTTTCTAGTATTTTTCTATTATAATAATTTATCTTATAAGATCGCATTGAAAATTCATAAAAAAAAAAAATTATAAATCTTTATTTTAGTCTTTTATAAGTTTTTTTATAAGTACTTACATTATAATATCACGAGTTATCAGTTATCACCTAGTAAATGTGACTTACTGTTGGTACGGTCTATCGGGTGGTCGTAGATTTCAACGGAGGGATTTAAGAAGCGTTTTATTTTTAACTAACTATAATTTTTAAAACATTTCATATTTGCCATAATGGAAAAATACTTAATTAAAAAAAGTCACAGCAGCGGCAACAAGAATTAAGCTGCCAGTGGTTAAGGCGGCAGAGATTGGAACCTTCTTACAATACGTGCCGTGTTCAGGAGTACAACGCTCCGCATTTGTCCCTCAATACAACCACCTGACGCCAGCCTCTCAAGGTTTTGGTCGAGGCTTTTTGTCCTTAAGCCGTGGGTAGAGACTACGATTAGTACAATGTCTTCCGAATTCACGTCCTACATGTTGACAGCTGCTCAAGTCTAATAAGATATTTGGATTGGTAATATTGTTTTACTTTCACCAAATTTCCATCATATGGGCCATTATCAATCCATAACACAATGTCAGGTTTTATTTGCAACTATAGATCTATCATTGATAATTGACCAATCCCAGTTCAACGTCACCTGATTGTTTTAAAAACTGGTTCGGACATATACAGGTAAGATGGAATTTCAAAGCAAGTTGTTGGTAGAAATCTTTGCTTCTTGGTTAGTTCTGCAAGTACTCATCTTTGGCAAGACAAGTACAAAGATAAAAAATTAAATTTCCTGAGAGTCTCTCCAGACACTCAGGCCGAATGTAAGTTTTAAAACGTATAAACATTATTATGGCGTATGATCTATTTGTTTAGAGACCTTAATACTAACAAAATAAGGTCGGGATTTAAAATCTTAACACAAAGGCGATAGTGACGTTTATAGTATATTTGACAACTAACATTTAACCCTCTGGTTGAACTATCAACGATTTTTTTTTTTTAAACTTTATTGCACACACAGACTATGCAAAAATGGCGGAACTCTACCAGTCAACAGGAGAGCTTAAAACAAATAGCGGGCTGATAAGAGAAAACAGAACTGTGCACTATATCAGTATATAGAGACCCTTACTAGATACCTTATTATTATTATTCGAGCTAACAAAGCTATTTATTTATCTTTATTTATGGCTTGCACGATTTGTGCGTTTAGCTAGTGTCAAGTAAGTATAATTGTCAGTTATAGATTTATATATTTAGGTAGGTTTCAGTAAATATGTGGGGTTTTAATAAAACCCCCCGTGGATTTCTTGAGAGAGTAGGAAAAGACAACTTCCGCTGCTTTGTTACACTTACCAACAATCTTGTATGTTCACAAACACTTAGTGGTATTTACGCACTAACATCCACCACAACAAAAATTTCAACAAGAGAAACAAAACCACCAACGTGACGCTTCCCGCTGCCGCCAAAAAGTCCCTATCATAGCTAGAAAGTGACACTGTAAGTTGCAGAGTATATAGGCGTATGACAGATAATATAAATGCAAAACAAAAGAGTTCAATACGCTTTTCTCTCTGTTTGTTACCCAGTGATGACCTCTATGGTCGAGTGTCTTGCAAACCGGTTTTCATGGTAAGCCCTGGAACCTCAGCTTGGGGGTTGAGTGTTGTGGTTTCTGATTACCATAATACAAGTGCCTTAACTACTTAACTTGGATTCAGGACGATGTATGTAATTTAAAAATAAACTTAATGTTACGATCATAAACCTTTTTACTTTCCTTCGAATTAAATTGATTGCTGTCGAATATCGTTCTCTGGGTGACAATATAAACTTAATACTTTGACTTATTAAAGCCTTACTTACATAATACACTGTCTGTGAATTAACAGGCAACTGGTTTGAATCATATCTACGAGTATATAGTATATAACATTTATATATATTTCGTTATTCATAAAAAAGTTTCTCGCAAATCGCATAACTTACAGTATCAATGGATTCGGGCGTTATAAGCTAGGTATCTAGGTCATTTAACTAGGTTTAACTGTGACGGCCATCGCTCTACCTACATACGTCATGCTTCGGAAGGGTGCAAGAGTGGGGAGTAGAGAGAAGGTAGCCGAAGGAACATTATATAGGCACCGATTATATAGTTAATTATTCTATACAATATTAAATCTAGTGAAGTATAGAACTAACATTCTTCTCATGAACGTAATAATAGAAGTTAAATTTTAATGATAATGAAATATTATTCTGATAAAATAAAATTTACGTAACCCAACATCATCACCGTATTCGCTTAACCACTTTTGAGGAGATAATGAGCATATAGACGTGGAAGTTGTTAAACTGTGTATGCAATCGGGACTAAAGACTCAATGTGCCTTTCAATGAACGAATCGAGATAATAATTATTTGGTCACCCATCCCATAGCAGACCTCTGTCAACTTCGTCAATCACAGAACCAAACGTTTTAATCACTGTGCCATCGAGCAATGAAGTTAACCACAAAATTATATTATCAATCACTGAAAATAACATGCCGGTTTTTGAAATTTACTTTTTGTAGCTAGTACTTCGAAACTTACTTCTCTATACTAAATAATTACTGCACTTTTTTATAATAAAGTTCAATTCACGAAAACTCTTTCACGTTAGTTTCATTCACTTCCATTAGAATTTGTAATATAAAAATACTACAAAACCGGTTTGGGTCAATAAAAAAAATAAAAAAAATGGCGAACGCTAATAATTTCTACAGAAAATGTCTGACGTCACCACTGGCTCGAACTACGTCACTGTACAGTCTAATAACAAAGAAAATCAGGTAACCTAGTTTATGGAGGCTGCATCTACGTTATGCGAATGACCTGCCCAAAAATAGAGCAGCTATAAATAGAACCTAGGGTCTAGTATACAAGCGCCGCCTGTGAATGGTGCAAGGAATCGACATCTGGGCCACACTGCAATGATTTGACCTATTTATTTTTCAATGGGTCGGTGCATGAACGGGGCCCATCCCCGTTGCGAGTCTTGCTCCATTCAGTAATAGGCGAACCCCCGAGGCCGGCGTGACCTACTTGCGGTGTACAACAATTTTTGCCGGTTTTTTCCTATTTTCTACTCGAAATCAGTGTTGGGTGTGATTTTTGTGCGTTATTTTTGTGGTGTTAATATACAAAAAACTTATTTTGAAATAAACGCACTGTGAAACGAGGGTGTGATAAACATTTCTTGGAAACTCTACATTTTTTAAAACTCGCGCGGTATTATTGTCTCTACCAGTAAAGTGACGTCATTGGTCGGTTTTGACAACGCAACGCTGTTATTGGCGGAATCCGTGTGGCGGAGAGAGATATCCAATAGAAGCGCAGTCTGCTGAATTTGCGCGCGACTGACGCGCCACCTGTCGCGCGATCATCTCGTGTTCATTGAAAAGCCCAGACTGTTTTATTGACGCACGCGCACTGAGGCCCAACAAAGGGCCGAAATAAGAACGGTTCGCAAGTGAAACTGATGTATTTATGTCATAAAAATGGTGAAATCTGTGAAGTGGCGAGTAGAAATTAGGATATTCGACGTGTCGAATCATGACCGAGGCATCTGAAAAGTAAGTGGCGTGAGAATAACTCAGTTTTTGGAAAATTGTGCTTCGCCCTTCTCTGGGCAGGTAGGTAGGGCCTTATCCCGGCCATTTTCCATATATCACAGAATGTGTAATGTGATTGATGGTATTCTATGGGGTTCTTCGAGCCTTACAAAAGCTGATGACAAGGTGTAAATAGTAATTTCGGGCCAAGTGTCTTGTAAAAGCCAAGCATTGCACATACGACCGCCGCCCTAGGGTCACGGTGTCCCTGTACAGCTATAATCAATGAGTCGTCGTTTCATTCACAATAAAGTAGGCATCTTTCGGGGTCATTTCGAGCTAAGCTTTTGCATTACAAATCATAAACCTGAATGAGTTTGATATTCGACAAGCACTGTTAAACGTATTTAGTAAAAATCTGACTGTATAGGTACGTTTTTTACTTTTGACAGATGACAAAAAATCAAAAGCAATATAAATTCGCAGCCGCATAATGCAATAAATAAATAAAAAGTGTTATTTACTCAATTGTTAACAGCTTGAATGAATATTCCTACACACCTTGGCAATTATATGTTATGTGGAATTTTACAAAGATGTTAATTACTTGAAACTTAATTGAGACTTAAACAACTGATATATTTCTTTTTTTTTTTAGTATATTTATTTAATACCAATTTATTGGCTGCCAGTAATCTTTTATTTAAAAGTGCTTGTAAATAAAAAAAATAATATAGTCTTATTATGCTTTCACCAATTTTTGACTGTTTTTTTCAATTCAAAATTAGTTATAAACTGGTTCATACATATAAATTTATTAAAAAAAAACATTTATATGTATTTTTATTACTTAACCATAAATATTGTTTTTACTATATATTTTTACATTAGAATCCATTCATTAATTGAACATTATTTTATTCTTTCTATGTTTACATGTTTTTTTTCTTTTGTGGCCAGTTTTAGTGTACCAATATTTTTTGCAGAAAATATTAAAAAACTTTTTGCATATGAAATTGAAACTTTTACAAATAGTCTCTAGGTCTAATAATATAATAGTAATACATCACTGTATTTCAGGTTTCTGTGTAGGTATTTCTACAAGTTAGTCAAGCAAACCAATTTTTCTATCTTTATTATGGTTAAAAAATAAATACATTTACAGATAATAATAAAATAATTAATGCTTTGTTGCACACACAGGATACAGTAAAAAACAGATAATTATAAAAAATTGACAAATTGTTTTGTTCAAAAAAATTGGAAAGAATAATTATCTAACAAATATCAAACTTCAAAATTATGGTAGATAAATTAATTTAAATATATTAAGGTAGAGTATTTCTCTTTATTTTATATTAAGAATAACTTGCCAACAGCAAATAGAGCACATCTTTTAAGAACCAGTCAATGTAATTTAATTGGCTTATTTACAAGAATTGTAGCGATGAGTTGTTGTCAAGTGGCTACTATGAGTGGCCATGACTCAACTATGTTACTTATCAATCATTGACACCACTCATTCAATGCTGTTTGTGAATGAAGAACAATGAATAGAGGCCATTACTACATTCATTACACATATGAGCTAGTTCATGTGTTTTTCATCTTTTTGCATTTTACTTATGAATTGCGCATCACCTTCAATAAGCATTCATTCTCAACTGATATTATCCTATGTGTTAATCCAACACCTATAAATTAGATACCTTCATATTTATTTAAAAAATCCACATTTCTTTAGAATATATAGTTAATATACACAAGACCTGATTATGCATTTTCCAATGATGAAATGTCTGTTTGTATTTTATTAAAAATTCATTGTTATGTGATTGTCATGTAAAAGAATGTCGAATGAGCAAAGGCATTGTAAGGCTGAGCGCATTTTGAATTCAGATAGAAATATTGTTTATAAATTTTCAGTAAGCCAGGTAACTAAACCTTTCAGACAGCTGTCTATCCTTGCTTGTTTTATGTAAGATACCGAAAAAAAAAAAAATACTGCATGATGTTAACTGCGTGAAATTACTATTGGTGAAAATTGTCAGCTATAAAAAAAATTATAAGGTGTTTAATATATTAAATTTCACAATATATGTAATATGTAATATATATGTAATATAATTTTAAGTTATAGCTTATTTCTACACAGACTATAGCTTTTGTCCATAAATCTATCCATAATGATAAAACATTACTTATTTGCTAATTAGTTTTTTCAAATAGATTCAGTGGTTTCATAATATTATCCTCCACATATACACTAACACGAAAAGTTCGTGCCCCAATACTTCTAATATCAATAATTATTACTATCTACAGTTTTATTAATATATCTTCTTATACACTGCAAAAACATCTGTTAGTATTATTAGGATTTAACTACTGGTAAAGCCTTAGTGTGCAATAACAGAAATGTAGAGACAATACTCTTCATACCAAAGGTTCATGCAATAGTGAATTCACTAAAAATAGATTTAGTTATAGTAGTTTATGATACTGTTGCATAATAAGGGTTCTTATAACATGAGTGTGTTTTAAAAAAACGAGCCGTAGGCGAGTTTTTTTATAGTATCACACGAGTGTTATAAGACCAAGTTATGTACAGTGTCATACACTACTTTATCTACTCTCATACTATATTACGTAAAACAATGTTGCAAACAAAACCAAACTTTGTTTAAATATTGAAAAGATTTTTTAAATGTCAAATGTTGGCGCCAAGGTGCAAACATCGATTGTGAATGCGTGTTGCGTCGTCGCGGACTCGTTCATTGAAACCTTTTTAAAGTAGAGGTTCAACCTCCTTGGTCCAGCTGGAGGTTGTATAGGTGTATCGTTATGATTAAAAAGTTATATTATGATACAGGTGTCCATACAAGACCTGTATCGTAATTAAACTTTTTTTTTATTATTTTTGGCCTGTACGTAATGTTTGTCATAAGCATTTTGTTTTCAGTTTTAGAATCTTTGTATTATAGTATCAGAGTAGATAAAATAATTAACTGTGTTGTAATTAACGTTATAATATATGACAACATTTTTAGTTCTTACACTTTCGCACACATTACAATAAAATACTTTTTTACGGATTCTGTGCATATTTTATTTTATTTTATATTTAATCCTGACGTTTGGACTCCTTTACAGGAGTCGTGATCACAGGATGACTAAGATAATGGTTGTTATGTATTTTCTACTACTACTTCACAATATTTTAATCGGGCACATTCCTAATTGTTAAAATTATTTTATATGGATCAAATTGTTTTATTTTTACATTTTATTTAGTTATTTAATTCTCCCTGCGATTACATTTGTGACAACATTATTCATCATAGTTGAAGTTAGAAATAATTTAAAATATATGTTTAAGTTAATTCAATTACGTTTTTCTTACAAACACTTGTTAATAGTACTTTATTGATCTTATTAGGCACAGCAATAACACATTAAAAATTATTTATTTAAACACATTATCCTTACACTTCCGCGCCTAAGTTTGGAACGAAAACCGAAACGTCAGAATTAAATAAAAACAAAAATAAACGCGTCGCGGATCCGTTTAAAGTGGTTTAATATTAAAATTTATAAATTTAATTGTTTTAATTACAATTTCATAGATTTATAGTTTATTTAGATATAATATTTTCTTTACCCCATCGTACTTCTTTCAAAAAAATAAAATACGCAGCACATCGTGTTATAAGCTTCGACGTCATAGACCTTATGCCATTGTGATATAGCACACATTTAGTTCTCACACTTTTGAGTTATTTACTCATTGAAACGGAAAAAAATTAAAACTGATCACTGAACATGTTTATTTTCATGTTTTTTTATATGTAAACATGACATTTCGTGAGTTCTATTGCTTTCCGTCGATCCTTTTAAGACCGTGACATTCACAGTACGCAAGTTATTGGTTTACATTCTTATTGTAAATATTTATTGCTTTTTTATAAATTACTTATTAATTGCGTATTAGAGGCGAGAGCGTCATGCATGTGTTAGTGTGTGGGCGTCAGTAACCCTAGCGTACCTCTCTTGAAAGATTATTTTTCCTTTTAGTAAACATGTGTAAAAGTACTGTAGAATTGATTGTCCATATATATAAAAATCCCTATCACAGTGTTTGACCGCGTTTTTTTTTATTTTGTTGGATTTATTGCGACTTAGGACATAGAATAGTACCTATTCATTTTAATTTACGAAAAAAATTCCAACTGAGCATATGGTCAGCTTAACTTATAGGTAGCAAGTTTGTTATGTGACGCCTTGTTGTCGTTTCAGTGCCTACCTGGTGCGGGTGCGAGCGCAGGTGATGTGTCGCGACGAAGGCACGGGCGGATGGGTGGCGCTGGGCGGCGGCGGCCTGGCTGACGTCATGGTCGGCCGCCGCGCCAGGCACGCACCACCCGGTACGTATCAGTCACCAGAAAAAGTAGTGGCAAGGAGTCCTATATGTAGAGAAGACCACCCAGCCTCCAGCGCGATACTTGGCGAAATATCTGTCCTTCTTGCACAATAGCTTGTTCTCTCGTTCGCACGATTACCAACTTTTAAAAGCGCTCCTATTTCATTTTCACAACTCCTTGAAAGTAACATTTTCGGTGGAGAAGAGGAGACCGTGCGAGTGAGAGAGCAATATAAGTGACAAGGACAGGTAATCCTCGAAGTATCGCTTGATAGACAGACCCCTTTTCTACTCTATCTGATTTAGCAGTTAGCCTTCCGCTAGTAACAAGCTGCTGAGTATACCAACAGGGGTGGTGGTTGATTCAAATGTATTTATTGCACTCATGTGGTATAAATAGATGCACAAAAAACAGCAGAACCGAACGTGAACCCTGGTAGGGTATCGCAACATGATAAATTTAATAAGAATAAAATAATAGGAGTGAATAAAATATGAAAAATCGACATCTAATAAAAAAATTCAAGTAGCTGCCATCACCTTTAGCTCTCTACCTATACTCCATATAATATGACAATGCATTAAATTTATCTTTGCTACCTGGCATTGAGGACATTATATGACGTGAAGATCACCCCAGGCTGATCTTCCAATACAGAATAACTATAGTCAGCATTAAAGTTCAAGGGTTGATTCCCCAATAAGACTCATGACCTGTAACACAGATTATATCTAGCTCAGGCATCAGTCTCGCACAAACAAAAAATGCAAAATGTCAGTACTTACCTAAGTTGAGGAGAAATAAAATAAGTCATTTTAAGGCAACTATTTTTTAAATCTCTAATGTACTGTATTTTTTTATCTCTATTATTGTACCACATTCTTGCGAAATAAATTATATAATTGTATTCCATACAGAAATACTGTATAGAAATACTAGAATTTACTGGAGGGAGACTCTGTACCAGGGTCGTCTGCTTAGGTACCTCCGTCTTACCTATTTCTGCCGCAAAGCAGCAGTGCTTGCATTGCTGTGTTCCGGTTTGAAGGGTAAGATATGGCAGTGAAATTACTGGGTACAGTGACTTTACATCTTGTGTCACAAGTTGGCAACGTACACTGTGGTTCTTGTGGGGGTTGCAGTTTTGCTGCGAATCTCACAAGAGCCACATGTATTATAGGTGACTGTTACCACTTACCATCAGGTGGGCAGTTTGCTTGTTTGCCAACTTTCAGCAATAAAAAAAAAAAAAAAAAAAAAAAAAAAAAAAAAAAAAAAAAATGGCGGACATAACACCAAGAACCAGTAAATCTTCAAAGCCAGGGTGAATAGGCCTTCTGGATTAGCTCGTTCCATCGTGGATTCTCTCTTGGTCCCCGTGCTTGATTGGGATCAAGAGCTAACCTATCCTAAATAAAAAAAAATCAATTTGTTTACGTTATTTCTAGTCTGACATCTATTTTTAATACCAAAGACATTTTTGATAATATATTTTGCAATATTTAATTAGTATTTATTTTTGTATATCCGCAGGTGCCGAAAGTAACGGCGAAGTAACAGCTACGCCTGCGACCGCACCTCCGCACGAATACTACATACACGGGAAGCGAATAAGCGATAACATGGTAAGGTTAACAATTTTAAACCCTTTCGTCTTATAATAATGTACAGTCAACCAATTTGATCTTTCTGACCCATAGTTATGTTTCACTGTTGTAACTGTTGAGCATACCTATGAAAATTAATAATTAAAGTTACAATACTATAGCGATCCTGCCTTAGAACCGACGGTCCTGGGTTCGAGTCCAGGCAGGGTCGTCTTTAACCTATTGTAGGCCCTGAGCATATAAGAATAATGGGGCCCCTATGAACACTTTTTCATTAATTGAATAGACAATGAAAGTATATAAACAAGGTTTCAGATTTTTTTTTATTGTTAGACAATAGATGAATAAATCTTTAATTTAAATGGGGCGATTCTCACATATTTTAAATAATCTAAGCATGCTGAAATTCGATAGCCTTATTTTGGGCGAGAGTAGAGTAGCTTGGCGCATGCAAAAGCTAATAGGCAAGTCGATATAGTCCCTAATTGAGGTTTAATTTACTCTTAATTAAATAAGTTTTTCAGTAATAAATGTCGGTATTGCTTTAGTGATCTGGCAGAAACTAGCGATCGCGGGGCCCTGGGCATTTGCCCAGAGTGCCCAGTGGGAAAGAGGGGTCTGAGTCCAGGACGGGACAAATGTTAGTGAAATGAATACGAGCATTTGAATGAATATTACATATTTATGTGTCATATAAGAATTACTATCCATAACACAAGCCTTGTAGCTTTGAGCTAGGCTAATTGGTGTGAATGTAAGAAATACTATTATTATTACAATACAATGCAATTTGCAAAATGTAGATTATAAGTTACTAATATGATTTGAATATTGTATTGTCTCTAGAATATAAGCAATCGTAATACCGGCTTCGCACGGGTGAACAAAATTCTTTAAATTTTTTCTATTATTAAATGTTTTTCTGTTAGCGCCATCTAGCGTCCGGTAGACGAACTACTTGCGGTTAACGCGTTGCTATGGTAACGTTAATTGATACAATGGAAAAAGAGCGGACAGACAAACAACAAATTTGTGATCTTAGATTATAGATTTGCATTTCAATGCCATCTTGTATGATAAATTTCTATTAAAAAAATAATAGCAGTATCGACTCCGCTCACTAGTGATTTTCAGGCGGTACTCGCATCCGCAAACTTTGCATGTCCGGTCCATTGCTCTCGAAATTGCAAAAATATAAAAATCATAAATTAAATGTCTGTTTTAATGGCTGAGTCGACTGTTCTAGTATTTTTCTATTAAAATTCAGCAATAGTTCAAGATATTTATTACAATTAAATATGTAACTAATTTTATATGAAAATTTGAAGTAGATTATTTAGGCCAGCTGCTCAGCGTCTTTATCATATCGACGTAGTTTTTGTTGATTAATTGATTTATTTGTTAACTAGCTTTCGACTGCGGTTTCACTCACTTGGTTTTCACTCGTGAGTTTTGTCACAGATATTGTTTATCGCGTTTCCCAAGGGAATAATGGAAAAAAGATTCTAAAGAGTTCTTAGGTGAGAGAGCGAATGGTTCTAAGGTGGCTTAGAAATAATATTGGTTGACTGTATAATCAGATTGTCCCCTTATGACACCTGGATATGTAACGAAACTCCTTGAGAAGTAAACGCGCTTACAATTATGCCATCCTGCGATCACTTAAACGTTAACCCGTTCGGCCTTTGATTATCGAGGATAAGCAACTTTCGCTAGGACTAGTTAACGGATGGTTGACCTAAAATAGTGCTCCGTGCTTGCATCTACAGTCATTAGTAGCAATATGCACTATGGCCGCGTGTCTGTTTAGTTGTAACCCTTCCATCAAAGCCAAATGATCCCGGTGGCAGTTCTGTGATGAAAACGAGGATTTGTACCCGATTCATGGTTATTTGTACATATTTATATTAATTTTATTTCTTATCATTATCTAATACTAGGGTATCCATATTCAGAGCTTTATAATATTTATTTTGGTCAAGGATAAAGCGTGTGGGGTTATGTAAAGGATGTTATTATAATTATACCTGTTTTCTCTACGGTATTGTCATCCATAGAGGCTTTTGTCCCAGCAGACTAGTGATGGGGATGATTAAACGCGTCTTAAACAGTTTTACAAATAATGAGTTTAACTTAGTTTAAATTTATAAAACGCACTACAAATTCTGTTCCTCATGTATCGCCATCGTGCAGGGGGCAAGCTTTCTTGTGTATGAAAACGCCGTTAAGATAATATGCAATAATGGGTGCGTTTGGCAGAAAAAAGCTCTCGAAAGCAAAATGGTGACCACCCAGTAGTAAGCGCTCAATTACTATTTTCTGTTAGGACGCAACCTTAGCGGTCACTTGGGAACATAACCTCGATTAAATATATTTTTATCAAATGCAATGAAAAGTTTTAAACTATGAATAATATATTGAATAATTTAGTGAATCACAATATTCAAGAAGACGAGATTACTACTATTATTTTAATGATTGCACAAAACCACCGGTTAACTTAATTTGTAAACAAACTTATGTAAGCAAAATGGCGGAATATGTAAGCAAAATGGCGGAATACGTCAGCGCTGCGAAAGTTGTCCTTTCCGAAAACTGTATCGTTTGTTTCTCAGCGCTAGCGAGCGCCGTCAATCGCTTTTTTCAGCCAAACGAACCCAATAATAAGGTTTATACCTTGGGCACGAAATATTAAATTTTCGGTTACCCATCCAAAGACTTAATCAACTGTAATTTTTCGTACATTCTACCACTTCTTTCTTTGTATAGACGTTGAAGAGACCAGATTATTGTCTTCTATTGACACAAATACATGAACCTACTTATTTCCCATCGTTTCCAGATTTTCAAAAGCACATTTTCCTTTTCTCCCTAAGAAATATTGGCTTTTTTACATAAATCAGGTATACACACTAATAAAGATTGACCACCGTTTGTCTGAATAGGAATGTAAAAATTAAGTACCGATTTCAATAAATTAAAATAATATTTCTGTTAAAAAAATCTAGACGTAATAATGAAATCATTACGTTTTTTATACAAATACTTTATTATTGTAATGATGAATTCAAATACATACTTAGATTTTTATTAAACATTACAAGTAATCTATAAAAACCTATTTTATAAGAGATTCTTTTTCTTTAAAAATAATTGGTATATTTACCAGCAAGATAACTTAACTAAAAATTTCAAGCCTCAACTCATTTTGAACCTTGTTTATTTATTAATCAAGACATAGTATACATTTTAGTTGTAGATTCATAAGCTCTTGATTCAATTAGATACTATCAACGTGTTACTATCTAATAGATAGTAACACGTTTGTGTACTGTCTCATTGAAATATTTCGTTTTTTATGACATTAAGATTAGAAAACGTTTTAAAATGTAGCTGACATGATGCCTTTTGTTTCTGTTAATTTTCAAATAACAAATGATTCTCATTAACCACATTCTTAAGTCTTTCTTTGCGCCCCTGGCAACTTAGGCACCCTCCGGACGCCGGGGGTGATGAATACTCACGGATACTCCAGCTTTGCTTCCAAGTTATGTCAGACTCGTACTGACTAAACACCACCTAGAAAGTGCCATAGCCTAGATGGTTGTATAGGCTTCATCTTCTTGAACCTTAAACCGCGGCGGTGCAGCTTCTTAAGTCTATTATCTATGTACCTAATATAATTATTCATCTCTATTATAAATATACAACCATATTCAAAAAACTATTCAGATTATTATTAAGTTTTCGGAAATAAGTAACATAGCATATTGTCTATAAAAACATAACGAATGCAATCAGTGATGTATAGACAGCATCACATCTACTTATACTCTCTATCTCTGTCCAATTTAAGAGCAAAGGTCTTGTAGCTTTGGTTCAGGAATGTTCAGATAAACAAACTGAGGCTGATAAACAAGCCAATTAAAGAATTATAATAAAAACAATAGTAAACAAATTAAATGTGGTCATTAATAAAATTCACTAATAACGAAAACAATCACTTTTATATGACAAAGTATATATTACTACTTTTATTTATTAAGAAATCCTATACACTTCTGACATGGTAAAAACCATTACGAGTATTTTTCAAAAGCTATTTTTATCAAAATGGTGGTAACATTTGCAAACAATAGACAACTTACATTGCGTAGGTGCACATTATCACCTACACAACTATCTGTTCTCATATGTGTGCGTGCACTAAGATGCGTTTTTCCCTAAAGAACAAAGAGTCTAAAACAACATTGTAGATAGTCAATTGTTAGACGAGCAAGATTAAAATAATAGTAATAATAAAACGAAAGTTATGTACATTTTACTGACTTACTTTAAATAGATAAATTGTATAATACTTTGTATAGTCATATTCGATCGTTTAGCAATACTTAACATATTAAGTGGCTTAATACTCAAGTATTATTTATTTAAGTCATATATTTAAGCATATATTCTTTATATGAATTATATTTCTTATATTTTTGGGTGATATTTCTTTATCAAAAGATAGGTAATAGTCTGAATGTTTTGGGCTATATGAAATGTAATTTTTGCACGAATTAGATTTTTAACTAAGCCTACAATTTTTATGTTGAATTTTAACTCTTTATTGATCTTTTCTTTCTACTATTTATCTTTATAACTTCATAAACTATTTTAATAATAATATCGATAAAAAAAGAAGTTATTGAATATTTTAAATATGCTAGTTTATATTTTTTGTCAACTGTCCTCGGTTCAAGTTCCAGAAGAGGCAGATGTTTTAGTAATGAATAATGATTATTTATCTATGTATAATATCATATATGTATGAATATCCGTTACCCAAGTGTCCATATAAAAAGACTGGCTTACTTTGGGCTAGGCTAATAAGTATAAATTTAAGAAATATTATTATTATATGTACAAGAGTACATTGTGAAGGCGCGTTCTCAAAATATCTTTCAGATAATAAAAAAAACAAATTTAACAACAATGCCAATAGTTTTCTATAGCAACTTTAGTTTGAAACTCACAGTATAAACTCTATGATTGCTTTAATTTTCTACGAGAACCACCAACCATTACCACCAACAAAGTGGTGGTCGTTTATTGAAAACCTATGTTGTAATAAGTGTATATAAATGAATATTTTTTGGATACATGCCTTATATTGGCTTAAATATAGGCTTCATAAGCTTTAATGCGGAAATAGATTATAACCTTCTTACTTAATTGGCTTATATTCGGTTCAGGGGAACTAAACTTTTAATTTTGGAATATACGTTTTTAACATCACATCATTCATAAAATGTTTATTAAATTACATAAAAAATGTGTTGAAAAATATCACCTTAGATTTGCGAACTTACGTGTTTCTGACTAATCCGGGCTGACACAGTAAACGCTAATCTGCTGAGGTTGTTGCCCTGGGTTATTTCATTGACAATATTTGTCGTGTCATTGTACATCTGCTGTTGTACTGTTGTACTTGAACATCTTTACAGGTAAAACAATTTTTACTAGAAAATATAACTCTGACGGGAACAACCGTAACCTATCACTATACTAGGGACTGTTCTTTCAATCGATAAATAAGACACTTATATGAAATTATGTTATTTGGCATTAAATTGTTAGATTTATATATCTAAAACAATTACCAGAAAAACATAATTTTTTCCCAGGTGAATATCTATACTAATATTATAAAGAAGTAAAGTTTGTGTGTTTGTATATTTATTAAATTGTAAGGGGTAATCAGGGATCCCCTGAACCGATTTTAAAAATTCTTTCATCAATAGAAAGGCACATTATTGCTGAGTGTCATAGGCTATATTGAATGCTAGAAAAAATTTGAAGAATTTTGTCCACCCGTGCGAAGCCGGGACGGGCCGCTAGTATATATAATTTCAGAGCAATTTTCCATTCCATTTTTTTTTTAGTTTTAAAATAATAATAAAAAAATACCTAAATAATATTAAGACATTTTTATCCCTATTGAGGACAACTGTTCTTACAATATAATATACAATTACAGTATTACGTCACCAATATAATCTTGTTTGTTACATAGTAAGGTTATGGTTACAAATCATCTTTACAACTTTCAGTATTGTCCCTGTGAAGAGACCTGCTACATGTGCTTCAATTATTAATAATAAAATCTTAATTTATTCCACCAAACTCCAGGTGTTAACATAAAAAATAACATTATGTAAGTTAATAGTAACAATAATAATTGATAAGTTAATAACACCACTTTTGATTAAATTCTTTACGTGATTATAAGTGAGTTTTTTAAAGTAGTAATTATATAGAATTATAAAACAGATATAATTATTTTATATATAGTGAAAGCAATTTTAAAGTATATTCAGACTGATTATTTTTTTTAACTATATTGCTAATGAAACAAACAAACAGAAAGAAAAGGTAGATATTTCCTTGTGTAGTTTATATATCGCACCTCTACTAAAACAAAGACATAACTGTCAAAATTTCCGAAACTGAATTAACAATGCCAGAATGTCTCAAAAACTTTTTGAGTAAACCTTAATAACCTTATCTAAAGTTGACACAATTTTGAAAATTTTTGACAATTCTGTCTTCGTAGTAATGGAGCTATTGGAGTTGCGATATATAAATTTTTGATGTGTGAATGTGAACTGTTTACATTAAAACTTCGTTTTTTTTCTTACTGTTTCCACCCATGTTTATAGCCACTAAGTTCTTAATAATTACTTGCCATCTATAATAAAAATAAACACAGATGGTTGTTATCAACTGATGACTAAACTTTAAATTCCTTATTGTCCCCAGGTGGTCCTGGAATGCACCATTAAGAAAGACTTCCAGTACAACAAGGTGATGCCAACGTTCCATCATTGGGTGACGGACGAGAAGCGATTCGGGCTCACCTTCCAGACGGCTGCGGACGCTCGTGCGTTCGACAAAGGCGTCAGGACCGCCATCGAAGAATTATTAGACGGTAAGTCCTTACATTAACTATAGTATTGAAACTTCATATATCATCTTCATATGCCCCCATTGAGTGGGCACAAACAGACCTTACTCTATGAAAGAAAAAGCTAGAGGAAAATAAGCCGTAACCGACCACGCCAGCAGAGTGCGGAAGCCGAAACCAACAATTTAACATATCCAAATCACAGGGAAGCTCGACTTAGTATATTTACGGTCACCCATCTTATGACCATACCTTGCCAAAGTTGCTTAACATCTGCAACCAAAGGCGGTACGCGCGAACTGCTGCGCTACCAAGCTCCTCCACTTTTCGAGCAGAATATCTGTCTAGACTTATAAATAGAAAGACCAGTTTTGTATGTGGAGGACGTTCCAATGCCCTAAATATAAGTTTTCATATATGCCAATTATAATGTTGGAGTTAAGATTTTATATTCAGACCTTATTATCTAAGCGTTAATGGCTATCATAAAAATACTAACTCAAACGCGCTAGTAAGGTTTGCTACATTTAAAAACTAACACTAGGGCCTCTGGAAATGTAAATTATGATAACACTGCCTTTTTTTCTAATATAATGTAGAATGTAATAAGGCTCATTTTCCTTCAATTATTTTAGTAATCTTGCTTGATTGAATAATGTTTTTAGTAGTTTCACGCCAAGTATGTACCAGGCAGATGAGATGTGTTTTAGAATTTTACCATACAGTAGATAATATAATCTATCTTATTATATGATTTTTATATATTTTTTGCATTTTTCAATGCTATCTTATACGATACATTATTATAATAGAAAAATTAATTATCAAGTTATGCGTTGCTACTTATTAACCCTCTTCAAAAAAGGAAGACATTGTAAATTAGACTCTGTTTCTTTATCTTTTCCTTTTCATTTAGTTATGTATACTCTTAAGCTGTTACAAACTGCTTACTTTCTGTGAACTAATTTATCTAATGTGCTTTCTTTTTGCCTCCCCTTTCCCGTATACTGGATTTCTTCACGGTAAGTAAAATGAGTATCATTTAATAATCAATAAAATCTGATATAAGTAAAAAAAAATACTTCGGAATGTTGCTTCTTGTTAAAATTTTGTAACACACACTTTTGTGACACTAACAAAAGCATCCAATGTAAATACAAGACGAAAAATGGACGCGGAAAGCCGCTCAATAATGTCCGTTAAAATTTGTAAAAAATTACCTGACCACTTAAGAAAGTTTCCTTCTGATACAGTATTTAAAACTAAATTATATAACTGGATACATAAAAAAAATGTGTCCTGAAAGAATTGTTGGACTTTAAAGTTTAATTGAAATCAATAAGTGCGTAGTAATAGCTGTACTAGGCGATGCAGTCGCTAAGCATAAAGCTTCGCTAGCACCTTATATTGGAGCGGAGCGTAATACCTAAAAAAATATGTTTAGTAAATTTTAAAATTCCATAAGAAAGAAAACTCAAATAGGCGGGCCTTTTTTTAATGGGGAATCCCATAGAGCCAATGTTTATTGTTCATAACTTTTTTATTTTTGTGAATTTAAAAATTCGGGCTCCGTCATCATCTGTCCTAAATGTTTTGATTTGATTCCACAAATTATTAAAATCGGTTAAGAAGTGTGGAAGTTATGGCGTAACAGACATTGCGTCATTGAAGCTGTTCCGTGGGAGCTCCAATAATCACATTGTACACCTAATAATAGGCTATTTTTGAAGTACTTGTATTTTTTTAACATCCTTATGTAACCACAATCAAGAAATGGAAATGTTAGACGTGGCTGCGGACGGAATATTCTAGACAGTGGCTATAAAGAATTACATGCAGTATTATGACAACCTCCATCGTCGAGTGGCTCCACTCCGAGATCCTGGATTCAATTCCAGCCCCGAGTCTTTATAGAAAACGAACTTTTCTTTGGGTGGAAGTCCAGTTATTGTGGTACCATTGTTTTGTCTGACTACCATAAAACAAGTACTTTAGCTTAAAATGGGCTCAGTGCAATCAGCTCAGGGCAACAATGCATCTGATTTTGTCTAATCTATAATCTAAGATCACAGTGGTTTGTGTGTTTGTCTGTCCGCTCTTTTTACATTGTATTAATAACGTTACCAGAGCAACGCGTTAACCGCAAGTAGTTCGTCTACCGGACGCTAGATGGCGCAAACGAAAAAATATTTAATAATAGAAAAAAATTAAAGAATTTTCTCCACCCGTGCGAAGCCGGGACGGGCCGCTATTATTTTAAATTAATAATATAATGTAAATAAGACGATTATAAGCTACGTGGTATTTTGAGTAAATTGTAGTAATATTAATTTGTTTTTCATTCGCACAGGTCTGGGTGGGGCGTGGCCGTCACTTCACGCGTATAAAAAACTGTACCCAGCGCCCAAAGAAGAGGATGAGGAACAAAATATATTCGAGGTGAATAAAAAGAATGTTATTTATTTTTATATAAGTCCTTTAATTTATAAAATAACATAATAAATAATCAAGGTGATGTTGAGATTGTTAAGTCATGATTTGATTGATAATTATACAAATCAAGTGTTTTTGTATTCAATAATAATATTATGTATGTTTTTCATTGGTGTTGAAAATGGATATCGGTACAGTATTTTAATTACTAAAGTTTGTAAAAAGACAAGAAAGAATTGTTTACCCTGTGAACATATTTGGATGAAAATATCAATATATATTTGAAGACCGGTTTAACGTTAACGATTCTACCTACTGCACCAATGGTCCTGGGTTCACAAATGTATTAGTTACCGAGTCATAGCTGTTATATACTCATTTTTATATTCTCTCTTTTATTTAGTGCGAGGTGTCATTAATTTATTTATGTTATGTAATTGTGTAATATTAGGGCGGAAAGATCGCCCATTGTTACACTTTAGTTTTAAGGAATTTCCGGCCATAAACTTGAAACAAGAAATTTTTTTTGTAACAATTTTTTTTATATAAAAAATACAGCAGTTAAATACTTTAAACATCTCTTTATCGATTTTTCGATATTAGTAATTTGGTATTTTCACTCGATGTTGTAGGTAGTTAGTTATAGCTAGAAAATGAAGAGATGAAAATGGCGTTAGCTTAAGAAATACTTGGAAAAAGTCGTCGGGTCTGGCAAGGGCTCGATAGCTAAATTGGTATAGCACTTGCCTTAATTGCAAGAAACAAGTTGAATTATTTTCCTGTTATAATTTCTTTAAATATAAAAAATCTATTCATTGCCAAACTACTTCCTAACTTACGAGATATCATCAACGCACAAAATATTAAACTAAATTAAAAGTTACCTAAATTCTTATTGATATTTTTATTTCTATGTCGGCATTATATTGTGTCAGAATGCAACACTAAATTTAAACCATATTATAGTGGTTTCTAAGTGTTGTTTTCAATAATTTGAATTGTCAACAAAGATTTAAAATGTTAAATGTGAAAAAGAATATTAATTAACAAAAAATATAGTTTTATGGTGTTAAAAATAAGGTTTTATTTAATTGTAGTGTCTGAACTTACCGTCGGACTCCCGTTCGAGCTCGGAAAACTCGACCGGCTCTCGTCGGGGCCGTGACGAGCTGACGCAGACGCCCATCCTCTCCGCCATCACGCTGCCCCGTCACACTACCGGTGAGCTAACGTGTAGTGTTGTCTTCGAGTCGGCGCTTACACGCTTAAGTCAACGTTTGACTAAGATGCACGAGCGTTTTCGTAAAAGGGCTTTTATAGATTGCTTAACTCGACGCTCGCCTCGAGCTTAAACGTAAAGCATTAAATATAAAATACAAAATTAAATGAGCAATTAATTTGATAAAAGTTTGTAATTTAAATATTTAGAAGCGCGGAAGTGTGAATCTATAATCTAAGATCACAGTGGTTTGTGTTTGTCTGTCCGCTCTTTTTCCATTGTATCAATAACGTTACCACAGCAACGTGTTACCGGGTCAGCTAGTATAAATATAAATAAATATGAATCATACGTGTTTTAATCTAAAAACAGATTATTTAATTTTAGGTAATGTTAACCTTCACTCAAGAATATAACGCGCTAAACGCTCGAGTCTTCTTCACTTTAGAGCGTCGTCTCTGCGCGCAACACTTACCGCTCAGCGCTTATTTTTAAAACACTGCAAACGAGTCCTGTTGGTGCTACCATTCACACTTTTAGAACTAACGCTGAAACCGTATAAAACTGATCGCCTTTAAGACATCATAGTATAAATTAAAATTATTTTAAATTTTTGTTGAGGTCCTGCTGTATGTATAGCCAAATTATATTTTATCATTCTCGAATAATTGAAGTTTTAGTTCTTAACTATTTTACATAACATTTAAAAAAAACCTAACACTGCATAATTATTCGAGGTCGTTGAAGTATTAACGTAGAAGTATTAATTAAGTATATATTTTTATTTCAGATTCGTTAAAACAATATGAGGTGCAGTACGAAGAGAAAGGCTTGGACGATTCTGATCCCGACCGCTGTCCCTACGTGCACCTATCAGCGGTAATATAAATAGTATAAATAGTTTTTTCTGTGAGTTCTATGACCAAGGTCATGACTAAGCATCGGATGATGTCACATCACAAAAACCAGCGTCGTATGCTTTGTTTGTAGAAAAATTAACCCAGATATATTTCTATTTGTGCCTGTGAAAATATGAAGTTGGGCAATTCCAAAGCTGAAATGAATGATAAATAAATAAAAATAAGTATTTCTTACATTCACACCAATTAGCCTAGCTCAAAGTAAGCATTGTAAGTCTTGTGTTATGGATACTAGGGTAACGGATAAACATACATATATGATACATAAATACGTGATATTCATATAAGTATATATAAACACCCATGACTCAGCTACAAATGTTCGTATTCATCATACAAACATCTGCCCTTTCCGGGATTCGAGCCCAGGACCGTCGGTACGAAAGGCAGGATCGATTCCGTTGCACCGAAAACGCAAACTCTCCTAAGAAGCAATTATGGTGCGTTTTATGTTGTGTGATGTGACGTCACAGCCAGCAAATGTCACGTGACAATTCGACGGGGTTTTTGAGAAAAATAAATAACTAATAGGTATAAAATAAATGTACTTAATTATTACAATATTATTCCGAAAACTGTCAAATAGCCAATTGCAGAGTGTAGACCGATTTGATGGATTTAAGTTTCATTCCATTCATGCTACCAAATTTTCACTGAAGTGGGTTAAATTAATAATCTCTTCTTCCTTATCTTTATATATATAATTCTTCTGTGAGTGTGTATGTCACTGAACTCCTCCTAAACGGCTGGACCGATTTGAATGATTTTTTTTGTGTGTGTTCAAGGGGATCTGAGAATGGTTTAGATTCACAAATCAGCCCGGCAGATGGCGCTGCAGACGGTATCTAGGTTATTTATCTATACTGCAAAAATAACAGGCAGGACAACGTCTGTCGGGTCCACTAGTTAACTATAAAATTATAGTATTGTATAAAGATTTTCATCAACATCCCATCAGCTTTTTTTTAATAGTAAATCGTTAAGTGCTTGATCGCTATCTCGCGTGGTGGTAAACCTTGTCTAGAAGATTTTATTCGTGACTTAAAAACCTCTAAATTGTATGTGTCAGGAAACACAGGGATGATAAAAGTCGAATCAAAGCGCATAGTGAGACTGTTTTCCCGCTATCCATATCTGCTAAAAGTTATGTTTCAAGTCCTGCTGCACGTTGCACCACTTGCAGCCCTGCCTTTCGCACCGTCCTGGGTTCGAATCCCAGAAGGGGCAAATGTTTGTATGATGAATACGAGCATTTGTGCCTAGGTCATGGATATTTATATATATTTCTATAAGTATAACTCATCTATGTATCATATATGTGGTCAATCTATTAAACCTAGTATCCATAACACAAGCTTTACAGTGCTATGGGCTAGGCTAATTTATGTGAATATAAGAAATGTAATTATTATTATAAGAACAAAACCACAGATTGTATTGTAGGTATTTAACAAGCTAACTTCGCCTGTCTTAAATAACTGTAACTGAACACTTATTTTGAGTTTTCTTTTTCAGATCCACGATTACACGTACCCACAAGTGGGGTCGGGAGTAATCAGTTCGGAGAAGTCTTCGCCGAATACCAAACCGCCACTGCTCAAGCGAGATTCCGGTGAGATAACATTGCAAACTCATTTTCTAAATAATTAACCTACATTGTAATGTTAAATTTTCTCAATCGATATTGAACTCTATGCGGTAGACTTAAAGCTAAAAATCAAATCGAGAAAGTTGAGAAAGGTTGATGTGCAAATGCATTACGATTATTCCTTCTGTAGCCTTTTTAATTATTTATATGAAATAAAAAGAAGTAAATTATTATAATAGAAAAATACTAGAAAAAATCGACTCGGGTCACAAGTGAATCTCAGGCGGGAATCGAACCCGCAACCTTTGGAAATCCGGTCCAATGCTCTCCCAATTGAGCTACCGAGCCTTGCGAACACTCGTCGAAATTTTCTAGTACATTCCTGATTTTACGCTGTAGGCCAGCGTTGTTTCATCAATGAGAGGAACATCCTCTCGTATTCGAAAGAAACATTTTTACAAATGTTTGGTCAATCGATTAAGATGAAACAGCCATGTAAGATTTATAATTTTTATATATTTTATGCATTTTCAATGCGATCTTATAAGATAAATTATTATAATAGAAAAATACTAGAAAAAATCGACTCGGGTCACAAGTGAATCTCAGGCGGGAATCGAACCCGCAACCTTTGGAAATCCGGTCCAATGCTCTCCCAATTGATGCATAAAATATATAAAAATTATAAAAAAAAAAAAGAAGTAAGTTATTTAAAAGACTTGTCTCTTGATTAGTTTTTCGCGAAACTTACAGCGAAAGCGACTTATTCAGGGCATTGGTAAAGAAATGTACGAATTCGAAATCTTGAATTTAATTCCGAGTTATTGACAAGTTTTAGAATTGCACAGATTAGATAGAGGCGTAACGTGAAATTGATCATACCAACGTACGTAAATACAAAAAATAAAATTAATAAATTATAATAGCTGGTTATATCTTAATCGTTTTTTTTTAAATACTAGCTGAGGATATTTACTCATATTAGAAATTGAAATACGTTTGAAAATTTCGATGCGTCTGCCAGCGTCTCGGTAGCTCAATGGGCAAAGCATACGCCCAAATAGCGAAAGGTTAGGGTTCGATTCCTATCTGGGGGCTCAGAGAAGTGGTTGTGTTTTGTAAGCGTATTTTTAATCTTATAGACATCTGGAGTGTCAAAAATTTATATAATTTAACAAATTCTAACCTAGAATTCAGTCAATGGCCATTAGATACACTTTGAAGGCATCTTATTAGAAATTTTAATACCAATTAATATTCATGCAGTTATAGTGCATTTTGAAACCTTATATTGCAGGGTCGATAAAAAAGATGGGTGGGTACGCACCAGCGCCATTGCCTAGTAAGAAGCCTACCGAGACCTTCCAGGCTAGGCTTAAATGCCGGTAAGTCTATTTGCCCTTTAGGTCTTTAGTTAAATAAGACTCAATAGTTTGTCTTTTCACTGATAACTATGGAAATCTATTTAATAATTCTATCGTAAGGTCGTGTCTTTAATATGATTATATTTCATTAGTGTCGTTAAAAAGCCTCAAAGTTTGCCTTTTAACTAATATCTATGGAAATCTACTCCTGCATAATTCTATAATAAAGTGGTGTCTGTAATATATAAAAAACATTTATCCTTTATTTATGTGTGAGCCAGTGGTCTCTCTCTAATAGGCCGCGGGATGTTTTCTGGCCACTTTATAAAACAAAAAGATCGTGTATTTTTTATTTTTGTTTGTTATTTATGTTCCAAACAATATGAGCAGATATATGCTTTTTGCTACTCGATAAGAAATTGAAAAATATATGTATGTCTATCTGTCACCCTAGTATCCATAACACAAGCCTTATAGTGCTTACTGGGCTAGGCTTATTGGTGTGATGTAAGAAATATTATATTATTATAATTGCAGGCATTGTCACGAGTGGTACTTGGAGAGTGCGAATAGAGCAGGGGCGTGCGAGTATGCTCCGGATTGTTTCAAGTCCTGCATCGATTGCACTAGCTGTATCAAGTGTGCACAGGTATGTTTATATTATAATATTCATCGATATTTTAATATTTACAAATTTGTATGTTTACAAGAGGCGAACTTAATGCTATTAGCATGCTCTACCAGTCAGCCTTTGTGGGGAAACGATAGACTCAATTGTAGTACATTACTACAGCTTCCGGCAAACATTCCGGCATTGATGAACGAACGTAATGTTGTCAAGATTTGTATAGTACTTATAATACTTACTTAGTAGAAATTGTAGTAATTTTTTAAATTGCCATCTCTTTTCTTTTTCTTTACATGAGCAAATTTTATCACATTGAATAACTAACATTTATAGACAAAAACTACAATTTTCACATACCAAGAAGCACATTCATTTTTTTTTCATTACACAGCTCTTTGGGTTGCCGTGTTCTGTTACAAAGTTCTTTCCATTTTTATGAGTTTTCTTACTAATTTCACCGATCATTGCATCTACACTCGCGAGCAACCAAATCGACTCAAGCCCTCATTCTGCTTACAAACTTTGTTTTTACGTAAAGTATACAAGGTATTTATAAAAAAAGACTGTCATTAGAAAGCTCAATATACAAGCTTTCATAAAACACTAATATTGTTTTTTTTTTTTAAATCTAACGCATTCATTTTTACATCAATAGCACTATGAGTCGTTTTGCTCATTACGCTATCCGCGACTTGCGCTAACTGCCACCCCTATAAAAGCTCTCGCAACCGGCACACCTTATCAGTCGCTTATCACAAGTTGACATGTACACATCTCCGAGAATTGCAATCATTTTTTCCACGTTACCATGGATACCACACCTGAAGAAGCCGCTCAAGTTGTTGCCTTGTCGGAACAAGGACTTAGCCAGCGAGTAGTCGCTGCCCAGCTTCGCTTGAGCCAGTCTGCTGTGTCCCGGGTCTACAGACGATTTCGAGAGACCGGTGCCTTCAATCGAAGACCAAGAACCAGCCGCCACCGGTGTACTTCTGACAGAGACGACCGTTTCATTGTCTCAACATCGCTGCGCAATCGGCATCTGACGAGTGTTGATGTTCAACAAGAACTCAGGCACGTTCGTGGTGTAGCTGTAAGCGAGTGGACAATAAGAAGACGACTGAGAGCAGCCAATCTCACTCCAAAAAGGGCTGCGACGGGGCCCAAATTGACTGCAGCCCACCGACAAGCGCGTCTTCAGTTTGCTCGAGAGCATGTCAATTGGACCATTGCCCAATGGCAGTCGGTTCTCTTTACTGACGAGTGCAGAATGTGTCTGCATGGCAACGACAGAAGAGGCCGAGTCTACAGGCGTCCGGGCGAACGATTTGCCCAATGCTGTTTCGCTGAAACAGTAGCATATGGCGGTGGTTCCTGTATGATGTGGGCCGGCATCTCTTTAGAGGGAAAGACGGAGCTCGTTTTCGTGCCTGGTGGAGGCCGAGGAGGCGGGCTTACAGCTGATCGGTACATCACCGATATTCTCCTGGAACACGTTGTTCCCTATGAAGGATTTGTCGGCGAGGACTTCGTCTTAATGCACGACAATGCTCGTTGTCATACAGCGCGCATTACCCAGCAGTTTTTGGATGAAGTCCAGATGCGTACAATGGACTGGCCTGCGCTCAGTCCAGACTTGAATCCGATCGAGCATTTATGGGACCAGTTAAAACGAAGAGTACGAGCCGGAAATCAAGCCCCTTCGACGGTGGAAGAGTTGAAGGCAGCATTGTTGGAAGAGTGGGTTAACATACCTCAAGAGGACGTCAAAAAGTTGATCAGATCAATGAAGAATCGACTTCAAGCGGTGATTAGGGCTAGGGGGGGGAATACCAAGTATTGATTTATTAAATTGTTATGTATTTTCTTAATCAATTTTCTTTTATTTCTAAAATACCCAACCACAACATCTTCTCACAAATTCCTGTTTTTCCTGTATTTATGTTTAGATATCATTAATTACAAAGATAATGAACGGATATTGATAATGGTGATATCTTATTAAAGCTGCAGTTTGGAGCTTTCAGATGATATATAGTTTTTAAAAATATCTCCTATAACTTTCTTGAAAACAGAGTCTATACTCAGAGTTAGGGCTTGAGTCGATTTGGTTGCACGCGAGTGTATGTATATGAACTTTTATTAATTGTGAAGGTTGTAAAAAAAATTATCTAATTTCCAAGCATATCTTTAATTACATTTCATTTATTTTTTTTATAATTTTTGTTTTTTTTTTTGCATTTTTTCAATGGAATCTCTCATTGATGAGACATCACTGGCCTTTTCATTTGTGTTATTCACATACACAATTATGTTAACTTAGATATTTACCAAATTATTACACACCAATTACTTGTCTTTATTACACTATGATCTTGTCATCGATTTATAAAAATACAGTGTTGCTAGTGCTACACAATTCTAGTTGCATATGTTCACGATGAGCATTTGTATTTTTACTGTCATGATTATTCATACATTTATTTATGTATTGAGTTAATTCATCCTATTAATAATAATAATAATAGCCCTTTATTCCGAATTAGTTTTCTTTTTGAACTCTTACAACTGTTACATTTGAATATAGTATGTTACAAAATGTCCCTCAATTCGGTGTGTCTTTTGACGTAGGCCTCCTCCAGCTGCTTCCATTGCATTCTGTCGGCTGCAACTCTTGTCCAGAATGGTCCCAAAGTTAGACGGAAATCCTCTCCCATCTCCTTGTTGAACGTCCTCTTTGTCTATTTCCATCTCTTGGGTACCAGAGTGTTATTCATCCTGTTAAATTTTCTTAATAATGAATTTCTGCCTCCAAAAACAACGAGTACTAAAAGAGGTTAAATTATACAAATTTACATATTTATTTATAAATCTAATAAAATTTAACGTTTACTTCTGTTACTAGGTCACTGACCATATATTTTTGTTATAAACATTTGCAATATTATTTAAATAATTTCAGATTTATTTATTGCCATTAATAAGATATGATTTTTTTTATATTTTATAAATATGGTATAATATGTGTTGTTCCAGTGTATGCTGTATCACTGCATGGCGGATTCGGAGGGCGATTTCGCGCTGCACCCTTGTGCCTGCACTAAGCCCGACGATGCCTGCACCAAGCGGTAAACCATACCTCAATAAAACTATATCCTTATTTTGCACCAACCTTTAAAATAGAATGGCCTTACCTCAACAAAATAATAAATTATATTCTTTAAACACAGATTTAAATCTTGTCTAAATTTATATAATCTCCAGATTATGCAATCCTATCTAATACCTGCAATCTCTTGCTATTCTGATAGCGAGAGTTGACACCTATCTGACACCAGAGAGGAAAGAATTTTTCTCGCAGTGAAATGTTATATAATAAAAAAATGACGATGTCAATTTTTAGGCATTAGGCTCAGGTTTAACGCTGTACACGTCACCTCATTCAGGAAGCATTATAGTCAAATATAATAACAGTACAAATGGTAGAAAGTCCTGATATTCTTCTTTAATCAACGGTGTTTTGATTAAATAATTAAATATGATTTCATTATTGTATTAACTTATCGTTCAAATGTTGGCACACAACTAAAATATAGCTTATAAATTTATTGAGGTTAACCTTAGGTTATAATTTTTTTTTCTTGTGAAATAAGTTAACATTTTATTCTCTTGTCAATCAATGGTTGCATAAGAAAACATTATAGCGTATGAAGAAACTATTCAAAAATTACTTAAAATAATAGAAACTTGTTTAATGCATTATTTTTATTTAATTTATTGATTACTTGCTGACCCAGCCACGCGTTGCTGTGGCACAATAATTTTATTTTTTTAAATAAAAGAATTTTTCTAAAATAAAAATAGCCTAAGTTACTCCTTATTACATCAGCTACCTGCCACTAAAAGTCTCGTCAAAATCGGTCCGGCCATTTCAGAGATTAGCCGAAACAAACAGACAGACAGACAGACAAAAATTGTAAAAAATGTTATTTTGGTGTATGTGCCGTATATATATTTATATGCATGTAGTAAAAAACGGTTATTTCAATATTAAAAACAGACACTCCAATTTTATTTATATGTATAGATAACTACTTGTGGCATTAGGTATTTATATTTTTCTACTGACCTCTAATTCTTAGACGATGATGATGTATTTGCCGAAACAAATTGATTTAAATTGTATTAATTTTCCTACTCCAGGTGGATAGGAGTGACTCTCCTCAGTCTGCTAGTGCCGTGCCTGTGGTGCTACCTGCCGCTCCGCTGCGTGCACCGTGCCGCCCGCGCCGCCGGACTGGCGGGGGGCACGCACGCTCCGAGGGACTAGCCCACGCCCGGCCGTAGTAGCTATGAGACTACGCCGCTTTAAGCGAGCCGTAGTGCGCGCTACGACGCGTACGACTACTACGGAAACCTCTTCTACACTACAAAACACTTATAAAAACGAAGCAAACCATTATGTCGCTCTATCAGCGAACCGTAGCACGCGCTACGACGCTTACGAGTACTACGGAATCCTCTTCTACACTATGCAAAACACTTAAACGAAGCAAACCACTACGTCGCTATCAGCGAACCGTAGCACGCGCTACGACACTTACAAGTGCTACGATTAGCTCCCCACACTACGGAAAACCTGCAACGAAGCAAGAATCTATTTTGCAAGTGAACTATGTGGTAGTCTGTGTGGTGTGCTAACGCGATCCATCGCATTGAAAAACTCGAACATAGAGTATGCATTGCAAAGCAGATTTATATTACGGAAACTTACGGAATCTGCTAGAAGAACTAGTAGCTTCAGTCAAGCTGTGCTATGGAAGTTTTCTATCCTTTTTATTAGAAGTTTTGATACCACTCGAAGATAATACCTTAAACAAGGTGTATGTCAATATTAGAAGAAGTGTACTGTGTAGAATACTGTACATTATTCACACTAGCGAAGTTGTAGTACGCGCTACGTCGCTATAATGTCAGGTAAAAAAATAATTTTAACTACAGCGGCAGCTCGAATTGTATTATCTTATATCTACGGCGTGATACAAACCCTTTACTGCAGACAGACAAATAGTGTTAAATTTATGAATGTGGCGCTGAAAGATGTTATAGAGAACTGTGAGAGTAAATCACAAAGGGGTTGTCATAAGCTGATAAAGCACTTATGATACAAAAAAGGTTTGACAACAGTAAAAACTATGTTACACAGATTAGGCAGTCGTTGAATGAATGAGAAATTATATGATCAAACTTTACAACAGTATCAGAAAGGAATGTAGTTTATATAGAACTAATCCAAATGAAAGAAATACCTGCCATTTCTATTTTTAAAATATGAAATAAGTTACAGAAAAAAAGTTTCAAAGTGCACACTGTTGCACTAGTTATGGCTATGCTCTACATCTTAGAGATGTTTTTATATAATAAGTATTGCTGGACTATAACAAGTAGTTATAGCAAAGCTATACAATAAAGAATTAGCTTGGAATGTGTCAATGACAATGGAGAATAGCTTTTGAAACAAAATCATGGAATAATCGAGTTGAAAGAATATTGAAATGGTGTAATCTTTCTATATATAATCCACCAAGAGGAATTGTGAACTCAGTATTTGTCTTACGTGTTAAGTGAAGCCAATTGTACCAGTGTGACTGCCTCGGCCAGTGAAAAACAATTTGTAGTGCGGGCAACATTGAGTGGCTAAAGAAGGAACGCTGTGTGACTGTTAAATGTTTAAATATTACGACAATTTGTATTAAAAAAGTGGCAACACATAGTGTTTTGTTATTGAGGAATCACTTTTTTTTTAAATATTCAGTAGTAATTTTAAAAGCCAGTATTACTTTTAATGTTAGGGAAAAGAGTTGTAAGCCAATATTTTGCCATAATGTTGCCACTTTGTAAGGACAATTTTTTTTATAAATATTCAGTGTTTTAGCATATACAATCGCTTAATCGATTCGCCATGGTTCGTAAACTCTTTGTATACAAACTTGAAACTATGCATTGTGCCATAAGCATAACGTACAAGATTTAAATAAAATAGCATTTATTTCATTAGCTAGTTTGCGCAAGTTTTTGTAAGTCTTCCATGACACTCGATGTTTCGCTTTCCTTTAAGTAATGCTAAGAATTGTTTAAAACAATTGATGTTTGATTCAAATCTCAAATAGTTACATATATGGAAATTCTATTTGTTATTGATTGTCTAGATCCACAAATATATGATATACAAAAGTTAACATATCTCATGTTTGTTATTGTATTAACATATATAAGCTTGTCTCATTTTATTATAAACTAAGAGTGATGTTTTTTTCTTAATTTTTTTTAACAACTATCCTTTAGATAGACTAATTTTCTATATAAAATTAGTACTAGTGTACGCATTTTTATAATTATTTCACTACGGGTAGTATTTGTTACCTAGGGCGGCATTTTAATTTATTGATTCCATTTTTCTGTTTCTATTTGGATTTTTTTTTTTTGCATAAATTCGTCTATGGATAGTGTAATGATACTAAATGTATATGTAAAATTGCTATTAATCGTAATGTCACTTTAAACAAGAAATCATATTTATTATTAGTATTTAAAATATAGTTGACTTAATCCGTTGAAAAAGTTTTGAAAACATTATAATGAATGTTCATGTGGGATTTACATTAAATTTTTGAATAGATTTAAGTGTATTAAACTAATTATTATTATTAAATGAAATCACACATTCGTCACCTTTTTACTTTGTGATTCTAAATTTGTCTAGTCTATGATGGATCAGTATTTTAACCATTTGATCGCGTTTTCTTTACTCATTCAGTTAAATGAAACGACCAAGTGTTTTTGTATATTTATAAATAAGAATCGGAATTTTCGCGGCGGATGGTTGAGATTATATCTGCCTTTGAGATTGCACTCTCGTTTACAAGACTATTATATGAAAAAAATAAAAATAAAAATTGGTAAAAAAATATAAAATCATGCTGATTTTCGTAAGATCAGGGCTCACTTGCGAATCTTTTGATGATTTTATATTTTAATTTTGCAACGGTGATATACATTGCCGTAGTGAATATTTCAGGATCGAATTTCTTTAAAAAAATTACATATTTTACAGTTTATTCAAAAATTGGAACTCACAACCAGGGGGCCGTCCCAAACAGCAGTAAATTTCAAACATCTACGCATTGGTAATTGTTACTCTGCAATGATATTTTACTATTAGAAACCAGTATCAAATAAGTGAATGTATTAAATGTTTAATTATATATTTAAGAACTATTTTAAACTGTTTTTTAAATATTAAACGTCTTTGGTATCAAAATTGGTTAATAGATTATCAAAAAAAAAATATATTTCAAACAGCATAACTAGTTATATGAAGAGACTTCAATATTTACTGTAGTAAAGTTAATTCTATTAAGGATAAAATTAAAGTATCAATGTTTAGCGTTTTGAATAAAAATTAAGCATATTGAAATCCAAAACGAAATGAGAAACCAAAGTTTTGTTGTAACAAAATCAGTATAAGGATGGTTGTGGTGTTGCCACATCTCTGAAATGGTTGTTTAAAATGATGATAAATGTATTGACATAATGAAATAAATACCTAATCGTAAACATATTGTTTGTGTCATTAATTAATTTTTACCCCTATCTAGGATATACGTAATATATATTGACGTCGCCCAGACCTTATTCCACCCCAATTCATTCAATTCGGAGGTAGGTTTTCAAATTTTTTATTTCATAACACCTAATCTCTTGTTAAAAAAAATCTGTTAACAAACAGGAGGATAAAGGGTAGAATTGTTTTGGTAGGCACCTATTTATAAATAAATTACATTGAGTTGAAAAACGGATTTTTCGCTACAAAGGTTAATTTAGATCGTCGCCATTGTGTATTTTCTTCCGTGATAACAAATTATTATAAAATTCTGAATCACAAATGGATTCTTGAATGACTGTCATTCTGGCAGCGCCATACTCTTGGATTTTCAAATGGATTAATGACTCAGATTGCCATCAATTTCTCAGTTTGTGTAAAAATTATGACACTGCAAAGAAGTAGTTTCAGAGATAAATAAGAAAGTTGACACTTAAGTGCGCATTGTAAGTAATACTATAAATAAAATATGTTATGATTAAGGTCCTTTCACAATCAAAGCTAAACACCCAAGCAATTTTTTTATCTATGGACGATCGTAATACCAACTTTAAAAACGAAATTTTTTTTTTACAAATCTGTACCATTTTGAGTACAGGACTGTGTTGTGTGGTTGGCACTATGTAATTTAAAACCGTAACTTACCGATCGTTTTATGTAGATTTTGTCATACATTGATGATGCAAGTATAATACATTAAATCGATTTGATAATTTACATGCGTGTTGTAGTTTCTTTAGAACGATGGCAAACTCCTTTAATAGTGTCTGATAGAAAAAGCTTTAGTAGAAGTAGGCTGTGATTGTTGGCGCCACAAACTTACGTGGCGCCACGTAAAGTATTTGCGTTAACAAAACGTCACCAATTTAACATGCACTGATTAATTGATCCATTTTAAAATCCAAGAATACTACTCTGCCAGTATGACGGACGCGATTTTTAAATATTACCTACCTGTACAACTTGTAAAATTATTAAAGTGGTATGTTTAATCAAACTATTGTTAGTAAATTCTTTATTTATTTACAAAAATAGCCTTACACCTTATAACTTAATTGAAAATTCGCAGGAACATAGTTAGAAACTATCAGAATATAAAGTTAACACGATTTCTTAAATTTATCTACCATTAATTACCGATCGTTATCATTATAAAGAAAAATCTAGGCAATAACTATTTTAAGGTCTGTTCACCTATAAATTATGATTTTATAAGCAGGTATTTTGTTGTTCAAATCATACAGTAGATTTACCTTATACTTTAAAAACATAATTAAAAAGATCTGAGAATTGAAATAGCTATTGTTTAGAAATAAGTTATATTATTACAAGTTCATACTTTAAAATTAGGACATCTTACATTCAGCAACAATATCACGAGTCAGCTGATACAAAACAATAAAATGACTATGGAAATCAAAATGGCGCTTGAGATTTCCCGCGCTCCGCTCGAGCTTTCGCCGACTCGTTCGAAAACTTGCGCTTGTGAAATGTTATGCGCTTCTGGTTCCAATTCTTCTAATACTGGGGATACGTCTGTGTAGTCAGAAGTGGACGGAATTTGACGACCCGCTGAAAAAAAAAGATTTGTATGCATTTAATTTATTAAATAAATTTTATAATATGCTACCAAAAAAAATTACAAACGTTACCTCCAGGTTCCGTTGCAAAATGGAGTATGGCCGAGGGCTTACTCCAACCAAACCTGAAAATAAAAATAAATTTCACACTTTTAATTAATTAGAACTGATAAAAATCTAAAATAATTATACTGTTTGTGTACCGAATTGAAACTACGTGCGATATTTTGATTCAATTCTTTATTGCATTCCATCATGATATTTAAAGATGTTACATAACAATATAAAGGTTCAGTTATTGGCCCAGTTGGCCATGGCCGAGCTTGATAGGAGAGAGGAAGGATCATGTTTTATTGAATCTTGATGTGTTAAATCTATAACGATTTCTGCGTTAAGTCATCACTCTCGAAATGGCTCTCGAATCTAATTCGTGATAGGACTAATTCTCAAAAATATTAATCCTCAAAAGACTGATTTGTACAATGGTGAACATAATCACTAGATGACTAAACTAATGGTTAATTCTAACCAATACTGTAGACAGAGGACTAGCTGTGCCCCACGGTCCCCTCGTGTGGTGCGTTGCCATGGGTATACCAGGTACAAGTTTCCTCTGTCAATATCCAGAATAATCTACTCTAACGGATTATTTTAATTTTATTTATTTTTTTATATATTTTATGCATTTTTAATGCGATCTTATAAGATAAATTATAATAATATAATACTAGAAAAAGTCGACACGGGTCACAAGTGAATTCTCAGGCGGGAATCGAACCGGCAACCTTTGGAAATCTGGTCCAATGCTCTCCCAGTTGAGCTACCGAGGTCTGTGAACACTCGTCGAAATTTTCTAGTACCTTTCTTATTTTACGCTGTAGGCCAGCGTTGTTTCATCAATGAGAGGAACATCCTCGTCCATCCATCCTCGAATCTCGTATTCGAAAGAAACATTTTTACAAAAGTTTGAGCAATCGATATAGATGAAACAGCCATTTAGTTTTATATTAAGTATTGTTAAAAGAATTTTTCATTACAAAGATTACATATGAATAAAGTAAAAAAAAAACGCTTTACTTCTTATAATATTAATTCATAGGTAATTATTAGGTTAGCAGAATTAGAATTACCCTTTCTTAGAATGATATCTTTTCGAGAGACTGCACCATATTTTTTAGCTACCCACCTATTCCTAGAAGTGACAATTGCCTCATACACAGTGGAGGGCGTAAGCCCCCTCACAGTGTAAACAGCGCTGTGTATGGGCCCTTCGCTGGAGTCCCCTGGGACGACGATCTTGACCCAGTGGTTGGAAGGCGCTTCGGTGGTGAACGAGTCTGCTTCAGAGCTCAGCCGGCCGTAGTATGGACGGATCCAGAGATTGTATTCTAGAGAAAAGTATATTGAAAATATAAATAAGCACTATCTACATATGGTTATTGAATAGTAATACTTGGCGATGCAGTCGCTAAGCATAAAGCTACGCTAGCACCATACATTGGAGCGGAGCGTAATACCTAAAAAAGATTTTTTTTTCTTTGGGAATTATTGCGAATTTCAAAATTCGTAATACAATCTGGTCCTAAACCTGTTGGTTCGATTACACACAAAAAATATTAAAATCAGTTAAGAACTCGGGAAGTTATGGCATAACAGACATTGCGGCATTGAAGCTGATCCATGGGAGCTTCGCTCGCTCCGCTCCAATTATATTAATGCGTTTTTTAAAGTATTGAAGTTAGTCAGTCTGATTTTGTACAAATTAATATAGAATGTAGTAAGTAGATTTTTACACCTTTGCTCTCCTTCATTGTAATAAAATGCCGTTAACAATTTTTTTTTTAATTAATTTTGTATTACCTGTGTTTTTTCTTTTTTAAATTTTATTTATTAATATATTATTAATTTTATTTTTAATTTTACTTATTTATTAAGTTTAGTTTAGTGACAGCAGAGATAGAAAAGAAGGAGGAAAAACAGAAAAGAAGGTTCGTATTACCTATGTTAGGTTTGCCAGGCTTGATGCTACGGATGCGTTACGTTTTTTTAGGTTTATGATTAAAGTCGATAAAACGATATTTTTAGTTCTATTTTTATCGTTAAAACCACCAGCTTTAAACTTCCATCTTTAACCATATATACTCATTCATAAATTATGTAGAGATTTAACATTCTTAAGATGATTAGTAACTTTATAATTTTTTTTTATTGTTAGATATGAAATGAAAGTACATAATTATATATTATTTTTTAATTTAATTAGCCATTTTTATTGATAATGATATTAATTTATTATGTTGTAATCTAATGTAAAATAAGCAAGTAGGTAGGTAACGTTGCAGGTAGGTATTATCTCTAAGCTACTTAATGTTGGTATGCTATTGTTGCAGGCTGAATGAGCTAAAATTTTAAATTATTTTGAGATCTATAGTGTACCTTAATCAAAGGCAATTAGATTCTATTTATCTGTTCTATTCTATTCTTATCCATTCGATTCGATTCGATTCCATTCCATTCGCTTTTAATTTAACTCACCAATGATAGTAGAGTAGGAGTCGACCTCCCAGACGAGCGTAAAACTGACTGGGGTTGGCTTATTCAACGCCTGGTCCACTTTGAATGACGCAATGTTCGGAACACCTGTAATAAATGCAGTTATCAGAGACCTTTCTGAAGTTTTAATGAAGTTTTAGTATAACATTTTTATGGATAATAATTCCTTTTGTTGTTTTAGAGTCAAGGAGTTGTGTCAAATAGTAATTTTAAACCCCATGTTGGGCGCCAGTATAAAATTCAGAATGGTAATTAGTTAAGAGATCTACGATAAGCTTAGTATTCTCTAAGTTGCAATTATCATTATCAGGACCAGTGATTACACAAACACGATACAGTCATAATTATGAAAAAATAAATTAAATAATTCTCAAGCGTAACTTGTGAGCCATTTCGATTATTTCTAGCTGTTTTTAATTAAATTTATACATAAAAAATAAAAATCAGTAATATTTTATAAGCCTTACATTTAGATATACCAGTATTCACTAATAGCAATCGTATATATTACAGCATTAAGACAAAAAAAAGGAAATAGATTCTAGTGTTGAAATAAATGGGTGAAGTATTCAGAAACCTGGGGGTAACCGATTCTAACCCAGTTTTCCAAAAAAAGTGATTGAATTTTTTACAAATAATCAAAATTCCATTTTTGATAATAATTACAAAAAATATATAAAATGAATAATTATATTTGAGACAATGTGTCGTAAACAAATCTCGTACCTGTTAGCTTAAACTGCACATCGGCCATACCGAGCTTATTCTCAGCGCGGAAGGTGTAGTTGCCGAGGTCGGTCTTGCGTACAGTTCGGAAGATCAACTGGTGGACGTTATCCTGCACCATTATCACCACCCTACGGGACACAAAAATACCATATATTGTTTTAAACTTTTATGGTCACTAACATTATAGTAATATAAGTTATGTACGGGATTTTTACCATGTACCTTGTTTTTGTTTTTAATAAGTTTCCGTTGCTCCGTTGCTCCGTGATCATGGCGCTTGCAACAGTGCCGAAATATCAGAAATTCAATAAAAACAAAAACAAGGTACATGGTAAAAAACCCGTACATAACTTATATTACAACAATACCATATTAACAGACTCAGGCTCATAAGACCACCAGGGGTCTCTCTGTTTTCACCGAAAGTTTAGTTAAGGCTCAATAGAACGCCGGCGTTCTCACGCGCCCAGACTATTTTAAACTCTAATTCCTACTGCTACACTATATTTTTCTATCAACTAGTTGAGTTTAAAGGCAATAAAGTTATGTTTTTTAAATAGTATCAACGCAGAAAATAAATAAACGTGAGTTTGGACTTTTTCTCTGATTTTGTTAACGGCGGCTATAATAAGGTACTTGATATTTAACATATTAACCCCTAAGTGGTTTTGCCGAGAATCAAAAATTACACATCGAGCCGTTACTCTTCTTGCTGCTTCGCACACATACATTCTTCCTTCTTACTATATTTTTTATCATTGTGCTTAGCTCTGTCTCTCTGTATTTTTTGTGTCTGTTCTTCTAGTCTTTAATTTAATGAGTTATATGTACGAGTTGTGAATGTGTGTGTCATATCGAATAAATTTTTTATTTATGTATCCAAATTAACTAAGGCGGTTAACACACTGCACCGCGCCCCGTCGCGTAGCGCGTGGCCGCAGATTTTATTGTTGTATGCAAGTATCTCAATTAATATAGAAAACACGCCTATGACAACACACTGCCGACGCGGGAACGCGCTCCCGCGCAGATTCTGCGCGGGAGCGCGGGGCGTGAAGAAGTAGGGTCAACTTGTATTGAAAATCTGCGCGGGGAAGCAGATTAACCGCTAAGTTAGGCAGATCTGCGCCTCCGCGCGGGGGCGCGTTTTTCTGTCGCTACGCGCACCGCGGCGGGACGCATCTCTAGTGTGTGAACCGCCTAAGGATGTGCTCATGTGGCTATCTATTCCACCTGTCGTCCGTCTTGACTGGTCGCCCCTCCCGATACCAGGCGGTGCGAGCGGGTGGCACCGCAAACTCGAGACGCGCTGCTAGCGCCGCGCGCAGTCCTGCCGCTGTGTGCACGAAACTGCGTAGCGCAGACACCACAGGCGCGTCTATTTGTAAAACAACCTCATTATCATATTTTTTGTTATTTATGTATTTAACTGCTTGATTTTTATATCTAAAGAAACTATGTGTGGTGTTCGGCAGAATGGAACAGCACTAATCCTTCAAGCACAAAACGGGCAACAGCATTTTCCGAGATATGGTATTTTACACCCGATCTCCAACTCCCCTGCCAAGCGTAGATACATTGGTAAAACCCCTAACATTTTATTACATACTTAAAACCTTTTTTATTGCTGATATACAATAGTGAAAAATTGAAGAGAAGTAAATTTAAAGTAATGAAAAATGGATCTAAATTAAAGTGTCATGGCGTCAGATACATGGTGGTTTAGTCTAAAACACTGCTTAGACTACTTACCCAGGACAACAACTCTTATAGCGGCAGTGACTGGGTCACCTACTCCATTGTTGGCTGAGCACTCGTACACACCAGCCAGAAGCCGATGTTCCGCTTTGAAGCGGAGGCGGGAACGGGGCTCCAGCAGTGCCATTGATTCTCCCTGCAAAGTTCGTATTGTTTTTTTTCAGCTTAGCACCAGAGAACCTAGATTGAGAGAGGTATGTTTTGGGAGGTACAAGTTGTGTTGCTGTCTTAGTATATGCATTTTGTGATTGCCAATTTTTGTGGGAGGGCAGGCGGTACCAGTAAACATGACTAAATTTTATTGTTTGCTCGTATTGAAAATTTAATGCAACATTATACACAAGATAATAAAATAATCGATTTTCGCTTTGATGCTTTTATCCAGGGCGCATATTTATACGGTTACTAAGATAATAACCTTTTGTAATATAACTCAAATGCTGTACATTAATACATCATCATCAACAAACTTTAACGTCCCCTTTGTAAGGGCTCAATAGGCCTTAACCCATCATGCAGGCCCAGTACGGATAGGTAGGTGCTAACGACTACAGACGCAGCCAGGACCAACTTCTTTCCGACGAACGGAGAACTCCGCAACAATGGTTACCCATCCAACGGCAGACCATTGCGAAAATTGCTTAGCATTCGCAATTGCAACACGAATGCAAGGACCACTGTGACTTCAAGTGCCCCTTCCGAATTGAGAATATACTAGTAGAGAGAACCAATAGGTTCTTTAATTACGTTTTTCTTCCAAGTGATTATGGGTGTCGGAGTGCCACTGGCCTCACAGCCAATGTCGACGTATTCCCCTTTACGAGCCTCCAGGAACCCATCCTCCGGAATAGTCCTCACCGTTGGGGAATCTGGAAACAATCGTTACCAATATTACAAATGTGATACTGATATTTATTTGTTTGTTTATTATTAAACTAGCGGCCCGTCCCGGCTTCGCACGGGTGGACAAAATTCTTTAATTTTTTTCTAGCATTCAATATAGCCTATGACACTCAGCAATAATGTGGCTTTCTATTGGTGAAAGAATTTTTAAAATCGGTATAGTAGATCCCGAGATTACCCCTTACAATTAAATAAATATCCCTACAAACACACAAACTTTACTTCTTTATAATATTAGTATAGATTATACCTTAACCACTCGATCGATCGTTATGAAATTTCGCATACACGTTGCCAAAGGTAAAGAGAAGGATATAGGATATAATTCTTTTCAGAAAAAAGTGCTTTAAATTTAAATCAAACTTAAGGCGAGCTCTCATAAAAAAAGCTCTTTCCCCTATAACTAAACAATCAATTAATTTTAGACCGTAATACTACAAATGAGTACCACACTTATCTACGACTGGATTAGATATATATGAAATGAAAATAAATTTAATTAAATTAAATGCAGCTAAAATAAAATTTCTTTAAACCGTCCATACTTTTTTTACCTATCACATCACACGCTCAGAACGTCATCTAACTGACAAGAGTATGGTACAAGTCAAGGGTAAAACTTAAAATATGTATCAAATCAACAGAATTCAACATTATGCCATTTATCTTTTTTTTTAATGGGTTAGCTCTAGATCCCAATCAAACCCAGATGCCAAGACAGGATCCACGATGGAACGAGCTAACCCAGAAGGTGCCTATTCACCCTGGCTTTAAAACATTATAAGTACTGGCGGCCCGTCCCGGCTTCGCACGGGTGGACAAAATTCTTAAATTTTTTTCTATTATTAAATATTTTTCCGTTAGCACCATCTAGCGTCCGGTAGACGAACTACTTGCGGTTAACGCGTTGCTATGGTAACGTTATTGATACAGTGGAAAAAGAGCGGACAGACAAACACACAAACCACTGTGATCTTAAAATAGATTCGGAAATACAGACGCAGGGAGGGAGTTGCACTTCTGTGCTGTGCACATTATGAAAGATGTTGAAGAGCGCTTGGTGCGACAGGTAGGAATAGCAACCAAGAAAGGGTGGTACCTCAATAAAGTGCACTTTTCATTATTTTCATGTATCGATCGAAATTCTTCTTTGGTTTTAGGTTTCACTTATGTCAAATACGGATACTTACACTGCACTTCTATTGAATGAGTCTGCCGAATAGGGCCCCATGGCTCAGGTCGAATCACCTGCGAAGAAATATATAAAAAAATAATTTAATAAGAAATATTGAAAAGAATATCTTAAACTAATAAGATAACCATTTTTTCAAATTAACTTTTACTTTATTTAAACTATTACTTTATTTTAAATTTTAATTAAGTATGCTATAAGTATTGTTCACGCATCAAGCTTCTATCATCTCAAGCAACGACATCACTGCTTTCGTTACAATTGCTCTATCCTTTTATAAGGCGCTTAGTTAAGGATAAAGGATACCCTCAAGCCTTTTGAAGATTATGACGTCATCGTTGATAACCTGTTCGAAGTCGTCGCATTCGAATCTTGGTCGCACACAAGGCACCACCGTTATTTTCATTGTCTGCAAAATACTTGTGCAATTTTGAAAAAGTAGTAATAAATTGTATTCGCATCACAAGCAGTTTTTACTACTACACATCAGCACAAACAAGTACCTAAACTGTCATAATACTGTAATATTGTTCATTGTATGTTTCCTAAATTTCTTAACATGCTCGTTGTCTGCTATCATACTTATTTTATGTCTAATGTGTTTATAATATCTGTTTTGTGATCACATCAAGAAAAAAATAATGAGACGAAACAAATTCCACATCTTAATGATAATGCAGTGGAAGTCCAAAACTGCCGAAACGTTAATCGACTGTAAAGGTTTTCATGTATAACGCTTTTTTTGCTGACCATACAATAATACTAGTCTAGGTTACTTCTTATAATATCAGTTATCTACCAGTGAGTCTCATCAAAATCGGTCCCGCAGTTTCGTAGATAATACGGAACAAACAGACAGACAAAAAATAAAAATAGTTTTGTTATGAGTACCGCATATGTATACTTGAACATCATCCATAATAAGAATATATATCGTATGTATATAATATATAACAAATTTATTCTTAAATCAGTAAAAAATCCTAAACCGTCGAATGTCATCGTCGAAGATAATTTTAAGAGTATCAAACAATCGAAAAAAAAAATATTATACTTCTTCATCATATGAATATATGTATTTAAGTATAATATTTATATGAAATACATAAAAAGCTGTTACTTTGACATTACAAACAGATAGGTACTTGAAAATTTATTTATATGAGTAGGTAAGTTATTAATTGCTTTAACTGTCTAAAGCGTAAAGTATGGAATTACGTTTATATAATGTTTTATTAGACAGCGATATTGTTTTACGATAAATCATTCAATCCAAGCTAATTCTTTAGTCCATCTTCGGCATCTAATAAAAGGTCTGGCGGAACTTCATCTAATTGGCCGGCGGGGTGGTCCTTTCCAATAAACGGCTAATTAATGCTTAACCAGCGGCTTGGTTAACTACTCGCATCCGTTAGCTATAAGGAGGATGTTTCACATCACTTTTTTACTCTGCTTTTGTCTCTAAATCATGGTCGAAAACAGAATCATACCCTAATTATATCTGGTTCTACTATCACCAAAGACAGAGGTTGCGAGGATCATCAGTGAAAAAACTCACGAAGTTTTGGAAAGACCGTAGGATAACCAGATCAACAAAAAAAACCTTTTCTCTATCTTCCTATATAGAACTGAGAGGTGGACACTGAGGCTACAAGACCGTCGCAAGTTGGACGCAGTGGAAATATTGTGTTGGAGACGTCTGCCCAAAATTCTGTGGACCCCACACCGTATCAATGTTTCAATCCTGGAAGAAATTAGCATCAACTGTGCAAATATGTATACTTAAATCCTTCGGACATATTACTCGAATTAGGACTCCATGGCTGATGGTGCAAGGGAAAGTAGAAGATAAAAGACCTCATCAAATCGGCGACGCCCTCCAGCATAAATTATTGCTCTCACTCTGCAAAACATAGAGCTACGTATCAATGCATTGCAGGAGTATCGGTGGCACAGGAATAATAAGAGTGCACGACTAAAGTCTGTTCATTCTAACTTGTCCTATTTGGTAAACAATCTTGGCACAACTTTTTAACGAAATCGCCCATTTAAAAATAAAATAAAAACAAAGTCAATAATATATTACAGTAAATCTTTATTATATACTGAAACCTACTGAATCTAGATATCAGTTGATTTTAAATGCTGCAGTTTCAATAAAAAGGAGTGCCAAGATTGTTTACCAAATAGGACAAGTTAAGATGAACAGACTGTAGAAAGAAGAAAGAAGTGCTTTTGTTCATAACAACCTCATTAGCAATGGTTAATATTATCGACTTAAGTATTCCCGACCCCATTATTGGGAGCATCATAAAACCTTTTCATAAATAGATATATCCATCTTACATGACAAGTACCGCTTGTTAAATCATATCTACGCCTACAACCTGCATAATAGCTATAAAAGGTAATTTATCAGCTTTGTAACAGCCTTTTCAGCTACATTAATATGTAGGTACAAATAACGGCATAGTCAAATCTACCCAACTTCCCAACATCTTTTCAAATCTTAATCTTAATAGATTTTTAAATTAATTCAAAATAGATAGAGTTCAATATCATTTGACTTTTTATGATACGTTGATGATCTATTATTCTTACTATACATAAAATGTAATTAATAACTGTATCGCATAACAAAGCATTGACAGTAACTGATTGCTGGATTTTTACAACATATACATATAATGAGATCCATTTCTATAACTCAATTACAAAAGAAATAAAGAGATCAAAAACATTAGACCTAATTAACAACATTATTATTATTTTTTGTTATATAATAATGCATGTTATATATAGCATTATCATGTTACATAGTAATGTTACATAATAACGCTTTATATAATGTTATATAACAGCATTTAATTACGGGATTTTTTTAATTAAAGAAATTGTTTCTTGTAATAATGACAATATTTTTTTGTCGTCATCCGTTTCTTTTACAAAATAACTTATTATTTAAAATTATTTCATCTTTTGTAAAAAAAATATGGGAGGTATTATAAACAGTCTTTTAATAATATATCAATTCGTTATTGTTATAGATAAATAACATCTTGACTTTTTGCAAATATAACTCCACTTATACAATTTTATAAATGTCAATTTTTCAAGTGCTTACCTACTTTTTGTATTCTATTGTCATTAGTATTATTTAGATAAGATACATTTTAAATCTAACTAAGATTGCATTTGATAATACTAAAAACATAGGGATGAGAGACCTACGTTTTATCGATACATAATATCATTGTTCTTAAATTAATATCTAATTAAAAACACAATGAAAATATCAGTGCCGCAAGAGCAACCGTTAATTACCTACCAACTAAGCTCGCGGTCGGTCGAAGCTACTACAAAAGGCGATTCAAAGAGTTGGACACTCAAATAAATTGATTAATTGCATAATTGGGCTGCTAGAACGAACCGGCCACCTTAACTAGTGGTGCTAGTTACATGGAGATTCGGATATCGATAAAATGCATACTCAAACATTCGATACCAGGATTTCGTTTTGCCGAGTTATATTTAGATGAACAAAGTTTTAGAGTGGATAAGACGATCAAAGGAACGATATCACTTTTGGCATAACCGTGTCATATATTGTAATCTGCCTAAACTTACTTAAATATATGAAACTACAAGTAAGAAATTAAAGTTTCACTTTACTTTAATTTCGAAAAAATAACTTTTTTTTTCAACCTAATTGTCCGTAAAGTCAATGTTATTCTGCTATCTTTAAAAAAACCTTTGAAATTATATAAAATACTTATTTCAAAGACTACTGAAATATGACTTTAAAATATTTTCATGGATATACATAACGATGAACTTTGCAGAAAAAATCCTACATATCGACGGAGAAGTGCCAATAATTGTTAAATTCAAAATTTTAGACAAACTTATGATATATTTAATTTCTTGATGACTAGAAAATAATTCAATGGATTTTTTTACTATTGCGACTAAAAATATGTTGAGGAGATTTCACTAAAACATGCGACTAACGCAATTTCAAAACGATAGAAACTTGAATTACTCGGCAAATGATAGGAGGTATTGGAACTTCGCCGTATTCCTTTTATAACTTCATTATTCCTTTTATTATATTATCGATAATAATCGTTACAGCACTAAACAAGTAAACTGTGTGTTTGTTACCATCGAAGCTTCTTATAAAACAGTTTAAAACTAATTGCTGTCTACGATACGAAATGGTTACCAGACAGATCGTTTCGCAATTGATGCTAACAAAAAGTAAATTGGTAGCAAAACGAGCTTGTTTCGTTTAAGTGTATTTATTGTCTGTGGGAAAATAAATTAGTTATGGTAAAGAGTATTTATTATAACACCGAGTGTAGGAAGAATGAATTCGGGTAATAAATCTAACAATATAATTTATCTATTCCTCCAAGTATTTGTTTGGGCCCCCGTATTCTAATATAGTATTCTTATTGACCACTAGTATGTCTAATTTTAAGTAGTAAACAGCATTTAGCAGGTGCATTTATATGTAAGAGATAAATTTATTTCACAGATACTACTCGACGACCCTTTGGTAGCAATCCTGCCTTTGGCACCGAACGACGACGGTCCGAGTTTGGAGTTGCGGAAGGGGCAGATGACTGCGTGAAGAATACGAGCATTTGTACCTGAGTCATGCATTTCTATAAATTTTACTTATCTTTGTGTCATATATGTATGTCAATACGTTACCCTAGTAGCCATAACACAAGTTTTGAAGTGCTTATTTTGGACTAGGCTAATTGATTGGTTGATTATTTTTTTTAATATAATAATCATAATGCAATACGTCAAAGGCATAATTTTATTTATTACAATTGGGTTGACGGCCATAGTACATCATCGAAGTTCGAAGACGAAACTGCTTAAAGTTTTCAAAAATCTTTGATATTGATTATCTTCAAAAGACAGTTGTTTAAAGAAGCTTTATCAAGATTAAGGACGAATGAGTCCTTTTTAACGGATTTAGTCTCAAGTTTTAGTTGTTTAAACTCGAGTTTTACAAAAACAATTGAGTCTCATTTTTCGAGAGCTCAGGATTTAAGGCTTTTACAAGACTACATTAAGATGTTGGCCCCAGCTGCATTTGCAGTTGTCAGCACCCATCAATACTCCGCAGCGGACTCGTGTGTATTGTTCAATGGAACTATTTGTGCTCTGGAATTGGGGACATTAATGAGCTAAGATGAAAACCACTAATTTTAATGATAAACGTTTAACGTAGTAGTTTTATTATCGTTGTATGTTAGTTGGGTTTATGGAATTTCTATATGTGTACTAAACAGTTTTTAAGTAACGACCCTGGCCTTTGAAGTATTTTGGTAACCACACATTTTTGGTGATTTTGATTGAGATATCCAAGATAAGACTGAGAAATTGTTATTGTGAAGTTACTGAAGTTACCTAACCTGTCGAGCAGGGCACTGTAAATTTTATAGTTTAAAATTCACTCCTATTACAAAATGTAATCAAAAGTTTAGTTTTAAACATTGTAATAGGGAAATAATTTGTTTCATTGACCCTGGGATGAATCCCTGTTCTTATACTGCATTGCATCTTTAAACCACATGGTTCTGGTATCTTCATCTTCTATGCCCGATTTTTTGAATTTAGGGATGGTAACCCTGGTATTGATAGTTATTGTAATGTGTTTAACCCCGGTTAGAAAGAAGTGCGTGTTTAGTGGTCTTTATTTTACCTTACGAACTTAAGCGTTTACAACGTTTGAAAGACCATGCTTACGTTTTTATTTGTCCAGTAACTACATCACATAAAGAGGGTACCTATATGAATACAATGAACAGCATTTGAATGTGTTTTTGATGTTTTTCATAAGTTATTACGGGTTCGAAAGTAAAAAAAAAGTAAAAATTCGTATGTAAATACCTCACAGGTGTAATCAGCTGTGTCTCCTGCGACCAATGAGTCGACCTGGAGGCTGTAGTTGGCATGCATCCTCACGCGGGGTGGGAGGAGGTGGTGTGCGTCCATGCTGTCTCCTAAGAGGGTGGTATCTTTGTACCAGCGAACACGAAGTCTGCTCTCTGTAGAATAAGAAATTGTAATTTTATAACAATAGTCTTAAAAGTTGATATTACTATGAAATAAAAACTTTTTTATGATACTTCTTTGGTACTATATCCTGATGTGTATAAAAAAATTAAACACTTTTTTAATTAATTTTAGTTATTATTGTTTTTTCAATTGCATTGGAATAACAATTTGAGTTGACAGATAACTGTAAGCCAATGGTTAAAGCTTTTGTGAGAGAATTACTGCTTAACCATCATTTCTGTAACAAGTTAGTATCAGTATTTTCTATAAAAATGGATAAAACCGAGTGTAGAGCCGTAGTTTTGATTCCAATATTTTTATGGCGACTCCGATCCATCATTTTCTCTCATTAAATTTATGGCACCTGAATTTATATACGGTCGTACCAGCTAACCAGCTAAAATAATAAAAAAGTTTTACCAAATGAAAGACGATCGTCCAATCAAGGTAAAAAATATAACAGAAACTAAAACACATTGAAGGAATGACTTTGCCCGATATTTACTGCAGAATTGAAAGTGCAAAAGCTTGCTGCACGTTGGGTGCTGCGTAAGGTTACGTATTCAATTTCCAGCTACTCTAATAATATTGAATAGATGACCATCAAGTATTTAGAATTCCTTGGAGGTCAGAAAGCATATCTGTTAAGCCAGTAGTTAGGTACGTTTTAAAGTGCTCTTTTAAAAGTCTGTAGATAGTCATTTAAAAAGTTTTTTTTTTATAAAGAACTTCAAATCATTCGAGAAAAGAGACAGATGCGAGTCGATGTCTTTGCTACCGAACGTAATAATTGCGCTTAGGTAATTTACACTAATGGTTTTACACTTTGCTTAATTAACATGTGTAGATTATATCACGCTTACTTGAATTTCCCATAAACTTATGGTTTATCTTTCGGATAACAAAACCCAGAAGTACTTTAGGATATGTTGAAGCGAGGAAGAAGATAGAAGAAGAAACGGAGGAAGAAAAATGTAGAACAGCTACTTTCTATCATATAGACTTTAAACAAATATTTGGTATTCTAAAGTGGAACTAAATTACATAAAATTATTTGTCAGAATCAGGCGTCACTCAGGCGGAAGTCCATTTCCATAAAAAAAAAACAAAAATATCTAGCAAAAATAAAACAAACAAGCAAAATGTACCATAGGAAGTCACGTGACATTATCAGCACGGAGCCTATAACTACTTAGAGCTATAACTTATGGAAAAACATTAAAAAAATCTACTCTGGCAACATAGTATATTGTAATATAATTAAAGAAGAAATTCTGTTATATTTTGTTATCTTATTTTTTCTCTTTAAGACAAATAGTCCCCAATAGCTCAACTACAGCTCACCGAGTTCAGCATTAGGACCTGAGGCCCTACCATCACGTCTTATAGCGATTCAAGTTTAGCTGTTAAAAAGAGACGCCACTATATACCGCGTATAGCGGTGTCTCACTGTGACAATCGAACTCGAATCGCGCTAAAAGATGATGGTAGGCCCTCTGTTGTTGATTCCTTACTCTTATAATTCGGCGTAGTTGCATGCACCATCGTCACGGAAGAAATCTTCCGTAATACCTCTTTGATATAAATTCAGTTTTCAATATTGCTAATGTTAATGATTATGAGAGTTTAAAGCGTTTTTCTGTATTTATGAGAAGTATACATACATGTATGAACTCAACCTTTTAAGGAAGGTTTTACGATAATACACAGAGTATAATTTCCTATAGGTAGGATATTTCCCAACTAGATGAAACGCGTATCTCCGTAGAGTGGTTGGTGTCAGATGAGGAAATGTATAACATGAGCTGAGAATAGTTAATAGATGTGAATAATATAAGTAATAATAGTTCTGACGCCGAGGTTGGACTTCTCGGACACATTTTTGGGAGTGTAAACAGTGATGCAATCTGTTTTAATTTTTGCGAACTTTTAAGGCGTTTGATTGTGACAGCCATTTAACATAATTTATAAAGAGGGAACATTACGGTGTCTTTAAACTATCATTAGACTTTAATAGATAAAAAGTAATAACTGGCAATTCTTAATATTGTGGAGCACCAGTCACTATGGGTGTTCTCCAAGGATCGATCAATTGGGCTCACTACTATGATTCATTACTTTAAGTAAGTACAGATACTTGTTGACTTTGTTGTAATCAACGAAATAATGATATCATAACACTATTAGTATTGTCATAACAAAACAAATGTTTTTTTTTTTTTGTGGATTGTGTATTGTGACGACGTATTATATTGTAAATGTCGTTACTTCTATTAAAGCTAACGAGTTTCTTGCGCCCATTCTTCTTGTAAGTTAAAAGACGTCTTGAATGGGTGGTAGGTAAAAATGTTGGACGATTCAAAACTACTTATTTTTAAGTGAATTTGAAAAAAACTGGTTGGTTGCCTGTAAAGTCGGTATACGGGCGAAAGTTTTACGTGACAACGACTTTGAGTGGTAAAATAATTTTAATGTGAATATTCATTCGTATAGTAGGAAGAAGGATGAAATAATAATAACAATTTAAAACATTTATTTATACAAAGAATTATATTTAAAACATTAATTTATAGGCACGCGTCCCTTCCACTTTTTATGTCTGTCTCTCTCGCTCTTAGGCGGGCTAACCATGCCCGAGTGGAAGGGACGCGTGCCTCTCACTCGCTCTCATTGTAAGCGCATAACGTGAGCGGAGCGTAACGCAGTTTCTTGAAGTGTCACCCGGCAAACCAATTTATAAGACGTTGTCACGTCAAAAGTTATTTTGATTTTCATTTTCATATTAATGAATCAAAAAACTTGTGTGAGTAAAAAACGTCTTTAGATTTTAAAGCTGGTAGAGGATACTACTTTTGTGGATAGAGCTACTTTTGTGAGTACAATATAAACAGTGTACTCACAAAAGTAGCGCGGATTCACAAGGCTTAAGTTAAATAAAACTAAACGCGTAAAATTTACTAAACCGAAGGCATTACTTTAAACTACAATACACGACTCTTTAGAAGCTGTAATGGAATGGGATACTCATATCGATGCTTTATCGGCAAAAATTTCCTTTGAAAACTATTTCAGGAAATTAAAATATATACAAATGCATTTCAATATATCTATGAAATTGTTATTTATTTAAGGAAATATTATGACATTTAATAACACAGAATAATGTTCATACAATAAATACAAGAAACGATAATAAAGCATGTTCCAGCTTCAAAAAAAGAAGCTTCTTTTGGGTAGAGTTATTATTTTTTAGCGAATTTCCGCACAATATCATTTAAATATCTTTTGGAAGAGATTGTAATGGTTGCTAAAAATACACTTATAAACAAAAGCTACTCAATACTATATACATATACAATATCAGTGAATATTTAAAAAAGACAAGAGCACGTGGAGATTATGACCTTGTATATACCTACACTTATTTAATTTTTGGTAATGACAGTACTGTGTTAAATATTTTTATTGTTATTAGTATCGTTTTACGATTGTTTGTTGCATTTTTCAATGCGATATTATATGATATATTTTTTTAATAGACATATAATTTATATAAATTTCCAGCATCTGTGACTACCGGTTTTGTCGGGTGAAAATGACTCTACCCCACGATCCTGCGAAGCCAAACGGTCCTGGGTTCGAGTCTCAGAAAGGGTTATGATACTCGTAGTTTATACCATACTCATGGGTATCTAAATATTGTTCTATTAACATTTATTGTGTAACATTTAAATATTTATCCGTTACTCTAGTCCATCCATAAAACCAGCTTAATTCTATCCTTGATCACTCAAAGGTTTGCTGCAAAAGAGCTCAACACTCATTGCTATTCTAGGTCAAATAGAGGGAGTCAATCATAATGCTGTTACAATTATTGGTACTGCAATAAATATTTTTCATTTTCACTTTTCATTTAAACCTATTTATTAAAGAAGAATAAATAAACACAAACAATTTTACATTTAAATTATTCATTTATTAATTTACAATTGTAAATTAAATACATTTAAAAAATCAAGTTGACAATTTCTAAACTTTGTATTTCATAAAATCATGGCGTAATATTGCTGTAAATCCAATCAATGTACTCATATACTTTCGAATATATACCAGGGACATCTTGTGTTCCGCATTGCTTCGTACCAAAGCTAACTACCCCTATAACGTCAGTTGTCTGGCTCCCCTCATACATCAGTGGTCCTCCAGAATCTCCTTTGCACGCATCCTTGCCAACTTCGCCTCCAGCGCATACTTGACCTCTCCAAAGAGTCGCATTGCGTGTAGCCACACTGTATACCTTCTGACATTTCTAATGGAAAAAATATGCCCATAGATTAAAAATTAACAAATAAGTTTTTATTGAGTGCTCAAAAAATGGTTGAAACGAAAAAACCTAACACTTGAGGACAATGTAAGTTTTCAAATATGGAGAATTTTAATTTATTTACATAGCAGTATCTTCTGTATAGATTATTAGAACTATTTTCATAGAATAATATCTGTTTGGAAGCTGGGTGCAAAGCCGTAAGGGGGTGGTGTTAACCTTACCTAACCTAACCTAACCAAAGTCTGATTGGTTTTTTTAGGGAACTTTTACGATTTTAGTACCAAAATCCCAAAATTTTCCAATTAAGTGCTAATAATGCAAAGTTTAAGTGGAAATGTCTATTATTTTTTAATTATTGGTTACATCGGCAAAGATCGAACGAGGTCCGCTTGGATTAAAGCTACCGAAGGAATATTGCCGCCTCAAACTGCTTCATACTTGTAAAATATAATACCTTAACCTATCCTGGATAGCGAGAGATTGTGGATTTTAATCCCGCCTGAAGCCTGGCACAAGTTGATTTTGCTGTATTAAAAATGTCTTTATGTATTTTACGGTGTTAAATTTATGGGAAAGTTCGGCTGACAGTAGCCTCTTAGCCGCCCACCGATTTTACGCTCAGATGTCTCGGGGTGGATCCCCTAAGGGAGGTGCGTATTTGTGCTCAGTTTGGCTGGTGGTAAAGCTTGTGAATAGCTGCCTGAATAGCTAATACCATCATAACTAAGCCTGCCCACCATAGTGGTGAGATAATCAGTAACTTCAGCTGAGACCATCTCTACAATATATGTCCCAGTCAGCTGCCAGAATTTTGTTAATTCATGTACTTACTATAGTGTGACCACAACCGCTGCACCGCGCTTTAGGTATCCGCGGGGAGGCGGGGGGTGGGAAGATGTGAGCGATGACGGCAGAATGACAAAATGGAGCAACTGTTTCGCCCCCCCGTCTCGCCGCTCGCAAACCTAAGGCGCAGTATAGCGGTTGCGGTGAAACTATAAAATAGAAGTCAAAAACTGGGTACGATTGCCTTTTGGATCAGAAATAGATTACGTCTTTGCAGATAAGCTTTCTGTACTATATTTTTTGGTAAGTATCCTGTGGTTAATACTACAGTAAGTACGAATTTATAATAAAATAAAAGGAGAAATGGAAGATCCATACAAATATTGGTAATGAGTAAAATTTTTGATAGCGAGAATAGTTTAATAGAAACGCATAGTCATGATAGTTAACAAGTTACCTCTTTGTCTACCAGTGGCACATCAACGTGGACTTTGAACGGGCTTTGTAATAATGTTGAATTTACTTTTCCCCATCCCGCTACATAAAACTTTAAATAATTATCTGGCGGATTCAGTGTGATGTCAGAAGTTGGCAGACAGATAGGTCTTATGAAATCTGCAAGAGATACAAAAAAAAATAATGAATATGGTTATGCTTGAGAATGACGTCTTAAGGAATTTCCTCGCGTTTGGCAATTTATTGATGTACTATTCAAAACCTAAGGGGAAAAAATAACAATCAGCTCCGATCTATGATAATAAACTGGGGAAACACACCTAAAGATCTATAGAGAATGCAAAGAAAAAGAAATATAGTTTAGAACGTAGACATAGAAATATTTCACGAACAAGCGTATAAATGTTATTTTTTTAGAGAATACAAAAGTAGACTGATACCAGCCTAGGCAGCCAGCTTTTTCCCCTTTTTCCATTAGATGGACTACTATTTTATTACAAGCGTAAAAAAGACTTGTGAAAAAATAAGCTTATAAGATACAATATTTAACCTTTGTATCGTGATCCTGACAATTTTTTGAGGTACAGAATATGCTAAAAGAAAAGATTCATAACAAGACAGAGATTGGCTCAAAATAGTTCAATCAAGAAAAGAAAACTATGAGACGTTAAGGATTTGGCTCAGCTGATCATAGTATATAAGTAGGGTAATATTGGGCATTCTAAAGTGAATTAGAATGCCCAATCGGTTTTCCGTCAACCACAAACCTCACTTTCGTTCGATCACTGTCGTAAAAGTGTTTTAGAAAGCCCAATAATCGAAAGTGAATTAGAATGCCCAATCGGTTTTCCGTCAACCACAAACCTCATTTTCGTTCGATCACTATTGCAAAAGTGTTTTAGAAAGCCCAATAATCGAAAGTGAATTAGAATGCCCAATCGGTTTTCCGTCAACCACAAACCTCATTTTCGTTCGATCACTGCCGTAAAAGTGTTTTAGAAAACCCAATAATCGAAAGTGAATTAGCATGCCCAATCGGTTTTCCGTTAACCACAAACCTCATTTTCGTTCGATCACTATTGCAAAAGTGTTTCTGAGATAGCTCAATAATCGAAAAGTGAATTAGAATTCCCAATCGGTTTGACGTTAACCATACTTTCGTTCGATCACCGTTGCAAGTGTTTTAAACATTCAGGCGCTAGGTTTTGGTTATAAGCATATCGTCCGTTCTCTGTTCAAAACCGTTTGTTTTACAAATTGATTCTATTCGAGATGGAAATGAAAAAAAAAAATTGCAAAATAGGTGTGTTTTAGAGCGCATCGTGCCGTTCCCTGTTCGTTCAATATAATTCATTTATGGTGGTACTGAGCACGAGCGCTCGTAAACAACAAAAGTCGAGGTCGTCACCTGCAACTTTTATTTTTGTATTCCAAATTCGCACGAGAACCGTCGTGGTGTCGGGTGAGCCAAGGAGATACCTAGTATCAGTCGCAGCTGGAATCGCAACTTTACTAGATACATCCCGCTGTTTTCATGTTGGGGTCAGCCTGAGTTCCAGCGCACATTTTGTGCCTCAAACTTCGCCCGCCACTACTTACAGCTATCTCGATATTCTATGTTCGTGAAACTGTATATATACTCAGAGCACATAAAAACTTTGTAAGCGCGATGTAGTTACATATATTAATTTATTAAATATTATAAAAGAAAAAATAATTTAACATTTAAACTGTATTAAAGTTAATATCCTTTTCCTTGCAAATGATTATAAAACATTAAAAATTATTAATTTAAACAATATCAAAAGATAAACTGGTATATCTATAATGAGAGCCTATTGTAAAATCAATCATGCTTTTGATAGCAGGTAAGTGTTTTACTCGAATGATAGCAAGTAAAATTGCAGCATTCGATGTCTAATTAGATTATAGTTCAATAGGTGGCGGTATAACTACCTATGATGAAAATATTATATTTGCAGTAAATTATGATTTTGGTTACATGCATGCATGGAAAATCGATGATAATAAAAAAAATATAATGTCTTTTACGACCTATTACCCTGAATCCATTCAGATAAATAAATATTAAATTTATGGCAAACTAGTATGCCTACCGCAAAAAAGATGAAATATTTATACATAAAACTAAAGCCTTTGATAAAAATTCATTAATTAAAAAATATATTTTATACAAAATAATGTAAAAGAAAAAGTTAGTGTTATATTTTTTGTCTTAAATAGCGACATCTATACGTATATTGTGAAATTCAACACTCCCGCCAACAAATTATGATGTAGGTAATTTACCTGCTTGCTATCATTCAAATTAAATAATCATTGGATTCATAGGTGAGTTAATTATAATTCAATAGGTGGCGTTTCAATACTGTTTCCATAATGAGACTTTATTTAGTACTGAATTAGTTATTTAAAAAACAACAAAATATATAATAATTATTTTCTTTTTTATTTATTTAATGAAAGCCGAGTATTATAATTGCAGAGGATAAACATTTTATTTAAAGGTTTACTTTGCTACCTGCTTAACCTTTCTTATCTTATATAGTTGTTTACCATCAAGTGATTGATACAATAATTATCGCGTAACAAAAATGATTTTAAATGATGTAATGACTTCAAACCTTTAGATTTTAAACGAGACCCCTCTTTAAATAAAAACTTTTAGAGTTGCACTGTCTAATTGATAAGGATAACAGCGAAATCTATAATCTTACGTTTTACCTTGATTTATAATTATTATTATTTTGTCAGTGGTGGTATAATTGACTTATTATGATTGTTATTAAATAACGATTTAACTATTCTTCATTGTAGGTAAATAAATAATCACACTGTAGTTTTATGTTTATGTAATGAACTTATTTGTATATAAAGCAAATATATAATTAAATCTAAAATGTTATAACAGGGTATACAAAAACAAATATTTTGTGTCGCTAATAGGACTCGAACCCCAGGTTAGTTGGTGTGTTATTATTAAACGAAGTTATTATTTAAATCGACGCTTTAAATGACCCACAATTTTTTTTAGAAAAAACTTAATTAGTTGCTGTTTTAGAATATTTATTTAATGCTAACAATTGCACCATGCGTGATACCTCAGGTTACAAGTTTAGAATGATTTAGCAATAATTATATCGGTATATTAAGTTACTTGACATTGTTCTAATTTGAAACTAATTAATTCAATCTCATCTGTATTGGAAATTTTTTAAAGCCATATGTTCGATTTTATTACTCCATTATGAAACCTTTTTATAAGGAAAAGATAAAACTTTGTTATACGGATACCGATAGTTTCCTTTATTCAATTGAAAGAAAGATTTTTATAAAGACTTAAAGTCAAATTTTCTGCCTTATTTTGATACTAGTAATTATGCTTTAAGTAACGAATACAGTATTCCTAACCGAAATAAAAAGCAGGCTTCTTTAAAGATGAGTTAGCTGGCAAATTGATTACGGAATTTGTAGGTTTAAGGTCAAAGTTGTACTCTATAAAAACAGCGCAAGATGAATTTAAGAAAGCAAAAGGCATCCAAAAGCTAGTTTTGAAAGATGTACATTTTAAGATTATTACAAGGTGTTAAATGAAAATATGTTTTTACGCAAAAAAATATCATATTAAAATCTCTTAAATATAAAATATTTAACTAGGAGCAGAATAGGATAGCTTTGTCAAGCAATGATGACAAACGCATCATATTGAATAACAAAATTTTCTACTTTATTATGGGGTCACTGTGATAGTATAGTATAAAGTTTATTTTTGTGTAATATAAATAATAATATTTTATTGTTAACGTTGCGGTTGTGGTAAACTATATTTTTAAAATAATTGAAATTTAAAAATGATTTCACTGTGTATTAATTTAAGTTATAATTTATTTGTTTCTTCCATATTCATTGTTTTTCCTACAAAATTATTATTATGTCTTATGTATAAGAAACTTTCACTAAGACTTTGAGTATCTATTTTCTTATAGTATTTTGTACCTACAAAAATTATTGTAAAAATATATGAACAAATAAAAATAATTAATTGAACAATGTGTATTATTTAACAATATTTCTAATACCATGCAGAGTACGATAAATTAATAAAATTTATAGGTTTGTGATAGACAAATACTATGAGTGCATGAGCTCGGCATTATTCTAGGTGTCTTTATTTACACGTGTTGTCAACGCTGCAACATTTCATTACATATTCACCTAATTATTATGCTAAATTGCACATCGTTCCGTTGAGAATCACGTGTTGCTGTATAAGCTTTACGTAGGTAATCAATAGTATAAATAGTCATAAAATTATGATACTCCTAAATTATCTACTAATTTCTGTCAATCGAGTGAAGGCTGCGCTTGTCCAGAGTTATCAATATGGTAAGCTGATTTATTTATTTAATATTTATATATATTTTTGTGCACAACATAAAATTTGTAGAGTAATTTTGTCAACGAATAATCATTTTTATATTTTTTTGCATTTTTTAATTCTATCTTATATTATAGATTATTTTAATAGAAAAATACTTGAAAAATTTATTCGACTCACAAGCAAGTTGCGGGTTCGCTTCCCGCCTGAAAATCTTCCTGCCAGCCGATTCGATTTTTTATTTTAATTTGACAAATTATCATTAATTTAGTAGTAATGTAAACAATATTATTTCAGAATACACAACAAGAGAAATTTCAGATGGCATCACACGATGTTAATGAGGAGCTGACAGAACGGTGTCCGCGCAACTCACCATCACCACCACCTTGTTTTGACCGAAATGCGCAGGACATACTCGACGGTTTTACGGAGGAGTTCCCAAACTGGAATATTGAGGAACCACAGAGCGATTCCCCGTTGTATAATAAGGTGGTGAAAGCTATCAAAAAGAAGAGAGTGCACAAAAAAAGAAGCTTTTTACAACAGAAATCTTTTATAATAAAAAGTGCGCCCACTAATGCTCGTCGATTAATAAAAATAGAAATATTAGATTTAGAGTCGACGAGTACTGATCCATTATTAAGTGCGCAATATGTGGTGACTGAGCATATTGATCCTATAATGGATCAGACAGAGAGTATTATAACTAATATTTCGAAAAAGTTGTGTGGTTATAGCTATAGTTTTTAAAGCTTCTAATCATCAATATTTCGTTCAATTAAACTTCTCAAGTAGGTATTATCCGAAGTATTTCTATGCTACGTATACACCTTCAGAGATACATTTAATTTAACTAAGTTTTGTGAAATATTTTTATTTTTTAATAAATGAATTTGTATATTTGCATATAATTTTGTTTTATTTTTCTTTTAATACTGTGAAGGAATTAAAAAAAATTAAAGATGTAATATATTAGACCAGTTATTTATTAATAGTTAATACAATGATATATTATTTTTTATAATCCATTTTCTAATACATATAACATTTCTTAATGCACAATATTTCTTATGGTTAAAACAATTGTATGTTGATATGTCTTTACAATAGAGTTTACTTAAAGTTTCTAAATTAGGTATACCTTTATCACTTATATCAAAAACGTTTTCATGTCCACATAATTCTCGCACCCAATCAACTTTTTCTCTACCTTTCACTATGATGTTCCGCTTATCACAGTAGGGCTTAATAAGTCTTCTAAATTCTCTGTAATCAATATGCCCCTCACTCCATCGGTATCCTCTATTTCTTTCTATCCACTTGGCACGTTTTTTTTCTTCCAGAGTCAGAGTAGAGAATGGGTATGGTGGTTTTATTAGAAATATTTGATTGTGCTCTTGTGTGCCTATAACTAATTCTTTCAATATGAATTCATTTTTTCCACTCTTAAAGCCTTGCACATCCACTATGATAGTATTGTTAGTCATGATAGTTTTTTAACAATGTTACTCAGTGGCTTATATTCAAATATGCAATCGTTCAAAATAAGGCAATAAGCTGCGGTCTGATCAGGTATCTCTTGATCTGTTTCAATTTCAACACGTACGTCGATTGAACCTTTTAAGGTTTCATATTGACGGGAGCAATCAATAACGAATAATGGTGCTATATCTTTAAATTCTTTCAAACCCATCAACGGCTCTGGTCGACGACCATAATAAGACTGTTGAAATTTTGCATATTGTTCGTATATTAATGAAAACTTGCTGTCGGCGAAATTGATATTTAATCCTTCATAAGGGTAATACGTTGAATTTAAAAATACTCTTACATCACGTACATTGCAATGATCGAACTCTGCCATAGACATAGTGGCATTATGTTTACGGTTAGTTTGAAAAGCTATTATCACGAAACGTGGTTTCTCAATCTGTGATGAAGTTTTAATAGACCAAGTGTGTTTACGTGTTTTAGGTAGTAATGGGTATTCATACAAATCCCAACTACGGAATGGTACCGTGATTGGACGATCCTTTTCTAGATGATTTAATAGATTAATTCGTTCGCGATCTGATACTTTAATATGAGGAACTCGCCAAACAATCTTACTTATTATTATATCCTCCACAATTTCATCAGTGTTTAATCTCAAAGCGTTAAGGTTTGTGTTGCTTCTCAAGAGTACTAACTCGTGTTTACAATTTATTATGATTTTTTCATAATCTTCTGCAAAACCTAATATTTTATTTAAAGGTATAGATGCAGAAAAAACGCCATTGTTTACAGTGTTAGAACCTGTAGGCGACCAACCCCAAACTTTAGCACATTTAGATTCATTATCATTTAACGAAAGGTAGGATTTTATAGTTGTGGTAATCCCTGCATTCTTTACTTTATCTACTTCTACACCGTTCAGTTCATATCGAATATCTTGAAAAAGAAATAATGCAGGGTTATTTACAAAATGTACGCTCATCGCTCTTTCTTTTTGTTTAGTGGTAGTGTTTTGCTTATATACAATGACTCTGCCTTCGATATATAAGCTGCTGAGTGCGGGCAGTATGTACAAGTCCTGTTGATTAATCGGTATTCGAATTTCATCATTCTTGTTGAAACTTGTTACGTATGGTTTATATGAATGATATTCGAAACTTTCGACGCGGTTGTCATACAATGCTGGTTGAGAAATATTCAAAATATTCATTTTAACAAGCCTAGTAATTTCAAAAACTCCTTATTACTCTTGGTTAGTCTCTTCTTTACCCGATGTGGTGTTTCTGTATGAGGGGACCTCTTAGAACTGACCTTAATAATAGGTGTTAATGGAGTTTTATAGAAATTTAACATTTTTTTCTAAAATGTAAATACAGCTGTACTTCTTCACCACGTAAATTGATTTGCTTATTTTCCGCGTCTAACAACCTTATATTAATAGCACTTATTGAGCTTTGGTTGACGGGAAAATAAATTAAATTTTTAGGTATTTCAATTATTCTGTAACCAGGTGGTACGTTAGGTGCAAATTCATAAATTATATGACTTGCTTTTCCATTCACGAATGATCCGCTGATAACATCACATTCGATGCGTACTACAGTTGTCGATAAAATGTTTACAGGATATTGGGACTCTGTATTTATATTAGCTTTTACGGTTTCACTTCCAAAACCCAAAATTTTACCAAGTGAATGTTTCTTGTCAAAATGGACCTCTTCTGAGCAGTAAATACTTGTTTTCAATGTATTATTGTTGCTAGTCAATTTAAGCGTGGCATTCATAATGTTGTTCTTTAAAAAATCACAAATATCTTGAAGTTCGTACGATCCTTCAGGTATTTCAATAACTCTGTCTTTGCCATAGTAAAATTTATTATTTCTTTTGTCTATATTAGGGATAGAATTGAAAGTCGAAAAATGTAAAAGACCGCACTCATATTCTCCATGTAATTGTAAAGTAGGTGTGTAGTTTGTTATTAAAGACTCTCCGTTGCCAGTAATTGACACAGTGAAAGACATTTTTATACTGATAAGATTTTATTTCATTCTTAATATAAATGGGTTTTCCAATAGTTTCTCAAAAATTTCAAACATAGGTGACCACAGTTTGTAGTGCCAAACTTTTGATGTTGAATATAGTTATAGTATACAGATATAGATCCTAAATATTTTAACAATTCTAAAGGAGGCTTTAAATTGCCAAAACTATCAAAATATTCACAATAGTAATTTTGTTTGACGTAGGCTACCCAATGGGTTCCAGGATTATCGGATTTATCCAAATTGATTACAGCACACTCTATTTTTCTAGGCTTTGACGGTAGTGTATCTCTCATGAATACTCCTCTAAAGTATGGAATATCAGCAGCATGTTCCAATATATCAACGTTAGTAAGAGGACGTCTGGGTAGCCTGTTAGTTAGTTTTTTGAAGGATTTAGATATAAACCAGTTCCTTTCTTATAGGGTCTGATAGAAAGTCCTTTGCCGAGAGCGACAGCTTCCATCGCCTTGTTGTGTCGTTCAGATTCTTGAAGGTTTTTCTGCGCAACTTTATAATCGTTAACAGCTTTTGCTATACCGGCTGCTCCTCCAGCAAGTGAACCAAGAGCTGATAAACCAGCAAAAATTGGGATAAGAGGTAAGAAGCCTCCAGTTTTCGGAATAGGTATGCAGCGTGGCAAGCGTATCCCTTTTTTATTAATAAATAACTTCTTTGCAGCGGCATATGCATATTTTATTGCTGTGCCAGGATCTTTAGATTTAATTTTTTTTATTTGGGACCGTATTTTCTTTATAACCGACATAAAAGGTCGTACTCCCACACCAGCTTTGAGTTTTGCTTTCATCGCATTTTTTACAATCCATGATGCAACTTTTTCGCCCTTCTTAGCATCCCTAGATTTTAATCTTTTTTTAGCCATATCTAAAAGTTCTAAATCAGCTTTATGCCGAGCGTTAAAAGTTTTATTACTATAGGCAATATCGTGATACATACAAGCTTCATCCAATTTATTTATACCTCGATCTCCTCTCTGTAATCGTTTTTCAAGTTTTGTTCCGGGTCCGTATTTTCTTTATAACCGACATAAAAGGTCGTACTCCCACACCAGCTTTGAGTTTTGCTTTCATCGCATTTTTTACAATCCATGATGCAACTTTTTCGCCCTTCTTAGCATCCCTAGATTTTAATCTTTTTTTAGCCATATCTAAAAGTTCTAAATCAGCTTTATGCCGAGCGTTAAAAGTTTTATTATTATAGGCAATATCGTGATACATACAAGCTTCATCCAATTTATTTATACCTCGATCTCCTCTCTGTAATCGTTTTTCAAGTTTTGTTCCGGGACCGCAAAATTGATAACCGGGGATATGCAACTCAAACGGTAAGTTGTTTATTATATTGTTAATAATCCCACTTCCTTCTTTCATCGGTATTCTTAAACTGAATTATATTGAATAATAATTCTTAATTTATATCACAAAACTATTTCATTTTTATCTACCCAGCTGTTTTCTGCATCACCGAGTCCCAACCATTTTACGAAAAGTTTGTTACCTCTTCTTTTAATAACCTTTTCAATGAGGTACAGGTCAGGAAATTTAGTTTTTTGCATTTCATACTCGTAGAAAGAGCCTAAAATTCTCTGTTTGTGTTTATCTTCTAAAAGATATGTCGGTGGATTTGTGTGATTTACCATAACTACAATAAATATTTCTGTTGACCAATTAGGGGTATATCCTTTGTAAAAATCACTTTTAAATTTACTAATTCGCACATGGTCACCAACTTGAAATTTTGGTCTTCGTTTGGTCTTATGCAGCTGTGTTTTAATAATATTACCCTTGATAACCATTTGGTGTGCTTTGTTAACATCAACTGGTTTAAATCCTGTTATACGATGGGTAGTATTGTTATAATTGTCTACTACAGAGCTCAAATTTTGGCCTACCCAGTAGTAACTTCCATGCAAGCTGAAAAGTTTATAAAGATGATATTTTAACGTACGGATAACTCTTTCCACTATAGAAGCTTTTTTGACTGAGTGGGTAGAATAATGATTTATATTATATTCTTTTAATAACTTTTTAAATGTCTCATTGTAAAACTCTTTACCTAAATCAGTTTGTAAATGTTTAGGTTTTCGCGACGATTTAGATAAAATTTCATGCATTGCATTTGTAACACATGTTTTCTGTTTTGATTTTAAAGGCTTTGCCCAGACGTACTTTGACAGAGCATCTATAACTATTAAAATGTATTTAAATCCTTTGTTAATAAGAGAATACTTCTGAAAATCTATAAGATCAGCTTGCCATAAATCATCTATACCCTTTGTGATCGTACATCGACGAGGAAAATTTCTCCTTGCTGCTTTGTGGATTTCGTTAATTAACTCTTTTTTACTCATTATTTTTTATTTATTTAACTTAGATTCGATTAAACTATCTATTTCTGTTCTTGTGTAGTATAGAGTATTTAAACGATCGGAAGTGTCTTTTTCCAAGTTATTTAGGTAAATTTTTACGTCTTTAAAAATTTTTTTTATTTCATTTCTTAGTTCTTGAGCTGTTTTATCCATATATGCTTTATTCACAGCCTCGTCGTCTTCATTAGGATCTATCAAGCCTTTCAATTTTGTTGATTTTAAATCGTAATGCCCTGTATCTGACTTTACTAATGTATCGTTGATGGTATCAAAATATTCGGTTAATCGTAAACGCTTATGAATGTGGTGACCAAACTTGTCTACATTCATCGCCGCTCTGATGGGTTCTTCACACTAACAAGTTTTCCAGTTGCACTTTCTTTATATTTTATATTTTTGATTATACCTTCTTCCCACAGTTCTTCAATGATTGCATTGATTTCATTGTCCAAGCCAGTGTTGCCTGCATCACGTGATGCTAGTAATATTTTTAATCGATTCACTAATTCATTTGGATCATCCCAGTAAACCAAATCCGTATTTTTTGTTACTTTTTTCAATAAATTTATACCTTCGCCACTTGAAAGACTTTCCACGCTTGAAGTTACTTTTTTCGTAGATGTAAACAACGGTTTTATAATGTTCATATACTTAAATCCTTTATTGCTGTTTATTGGTTTAGACGAATCACAATTACGCCTGTGGGCATTGGTTTCTAATAATACTAGCTTATAGTTTTGTAAGTCTTCCTCTGTGATTATGTCTAGATTCGGTTTCTTTTTATAGAGTAGTTCTTTTATTCCCTTTGTTTTTTTATAGTCTGCGTTCCTATTTTCAGGATGCTACCATCGTCATAAACACATGTTTTGCCAAGCATCAATTTCCCGCGTTCGTTTCGAATTCCAAAAGGTATATCATCGAACATTGCATCAGATGATGTTGACCACGAAAGTGTATTATTTTTAACACTTGGTGATGACTGGAAAGACTTGAAGGAACCCTCACTGATATTATGGTCTTCAGAAGGTGGTGCTATAAGGGTTTTGTTTATGTGCAACTCACTGTCTGAGAGTTGTTCTTTTTCACTGTAATCATCGTCGAAATCTTCAGTAGAAGAATAAAAAGATTCTCTATGATTCTTTTTTATTTTTTTCGGGGAAGGTATATATTGCTTTTCTTCCTTTTTACTTGTTAACAAGTGAAGCGGTTCCACTATTGGCTTAAATATTGTTTCCAGAGCCATATTGTGAGAATTTTTTGCTTCTTTCAAAAGTTCAACTTTTCTTTTTACAGATGCAGCAGATTTCACAATTTCTTGTTTGAGTTTTTTTTCCATCTTGCGCAGAATACTTCTTGGCTCCGAATCACGAGTGATAGTGATTCATTCATAATATATCATCCTAATATGTAGTTAATCCAATATTATATATGTATCAAATGATGATCTGTAGCATCCATTATTTTTTTCACAGTCCTTATTTATTACAAGATAGCTGAAAGGTTTGTTCCAAACAGCTGAACACATTTCCCGAAATTGGTACCAGGACATATCGGAACATACATGCTCATCATAAACATGTTTCAAATTAATATCGTCTTGCTTGAACAATATAATCAAGTTTGAATTGTCTCTTACGAGCTGTTTTGGTATTTTGGTGTAAGTTTGATTAATATAAAAGCAATCAATGTTTTTATGACGCCCCATAGCAAAATAATCCCGTATGTTGTTTTGATTTTCGCAAGCAACGTCGTCGAAAATGATAAGTCGTAAAGCTTCATGTGGGTTCAATATTTCATTGTTATGGTTAAATTTATGATACGATATATCGGGGACCATATTTAAAACTTTTTCAAGATACAAGTATTTTGTTTGATACAAAGATTTTGAATACACATAAAGATTTCTAAAACATAGACCATCTTTATGCAACAATAAACTTATTACTAAATTAGTTTTCCCGCAGTTTGATGGCCCACAAACAAGACAGCGTATTGTATTTGGTAACAAACTACCATGACGTTTTGACTCGTTCGGTAACGGAGTACAAAAGCAATCTAATTTCAACGATTGTTTTTGTTTAACGAATTTCATATTATTTATTTATACAGACCTGTAGAGTTGAGCTGATTTTAAATAAATGCGTTAGAATAGATTCTGAAGGGATATATAAACACTGATTACTTACGAGTCTACACATACAGAATAAACATAAAACGGTACGATGCGTTCTAAATACAAACACGGTTTTGAACAAAGAACGGAACGAACCTTGCATTGAAAAATTTACTTCAGCGTAAAACCGATTGAGCATTCTAATTCACTTTTCGATTATTGAGCTATCAGAAACACTTTTGCAATAGTGATCGAACGAAAATGAGGTTTGCGGTTGATGGAAAACCGATTGGGCATTCTAATTCACTTTCGATTATTGGGCTGTCTAAAACACTTTTACGACAGTGATCGAACAAGAGTGAGATCTGAAGGGATATATAAACACTGATTACTTACGAGTCTACACATACAGAATAAACATAAAACGGTACGATGCGTTCTAAATACAAACGCGGTTTTGAACAAAGAACGGAACGAACCTTGCATTGAAAAATTTACTTCAGCGTAAAACCGATTGAGCATTCTAATTCACTTTTCGATTATTGAGCTATCAGAAACACTTTTGCAATAGTGATCGAACGAAAATGAGGTTTGCGGTTGATGGAAAACCGATTGGGCATTCTAATTCACTTTCGATTATTGGGCTTTCTAAAACACTTTTACGACAGTGATCGAACGAAAGTGAGGTTTATGGTTAACGTCAAACCGATTGGGAATTCTAATTCACTTTTCGATTATTGAGCTATCTCAAAAACACTTTTGCAATAGTGATCGAACGAAAGTGAGGTTTATGGTTAACGTCAAACCGATTGGGAATTCTAATTCACTTTTCGATTATTGAGCTATCTCAGAAACACTTTTGCAATAGTGATCGAACGAAAATGAGGTTTGTGGTTAACGGAAAACCGATTGGGCATGCTAATTCACTTTCGATTATTGGGTTTTCTAAAACACTTTTACGGCAGTGATCGATCGAAAATGAGGTTTGTGGTTGACGGAAAACCGATTGGGCATTCTAATTCACTTTCGATTATTGGGCTTTCTAAAACACTTTTACGACAGTGATCGAACAAGAGTGAGATCTGAAGGGATATATAAACACTGATTACTTACGAGTCTACACATACAGAATAAACATAAAACGGTACGATGCGTTCTAAATACAAACGCGGTTTTGAACAAAGAACGGAACGAACCTTGCATTGAAAAATTTACTTCAGCGTAAAACCGATTGAGCATTCTAATTCACTTTTCGATTATTGAGCTATCAGAAACACTTTTGCAATAGTGATCGAACGAAAATGAGGTTTGCGGTTGATGGAAAACCGATTGGGCATTCTAATTCACTTTCGATTATTGGGCTTTCTAAAACACTTTTACGACAGTGATCGAACGAAAGTGAGGTTTATGGTTAACGTCAAACCGATTGGGAATTCTAATTCACTTTTCGATTATTGAGCTATCTCAAAAACACTTTTGCAATAGTGATCGAACGAAAGTGAGGTTTATGGTTAACGTCAAACCGATTGGGAATTCTAATTCACTTTTCGATTATTGAGCTATCTCAGAAACACTTTTGCAATAGTGATCGAACGAAAATGAGGTTTGTGGTTAACGGAAAACCGATTGGGCATGCTAATTCACTTTCGATTATTGGGTTTTCTAAAACACTTTTACGGCAGTGATCGATCGAAAATGAGGTTTGTGGTTGACGGAAAACCGATTGGGCATTCTAATTCACTTTCGATTATTGGGCTTTCTAAAACACTTTTACGACAGTGATCGAACGAAAGTGAGATCATTGGAGTGAAAAGTGTTTTAGAATGCCCAATATTACCCTACTTATATACTTAATGTATAGCAAAAACATCCAATAGGAGTGAAATCTGGTGTCTGTTCACGTATCATGTTCTATCATAAGGTGTTTCCATGTGTTGTAAATTAAAAAAATAAAAGAGCAAAGAACACATGAGCCTTTAAGGATATTAAAGTTTATACATGCCTGTATAAGGTGCAAGTTCCTTCAATCGAATCAAAGCGATGTCATGTTTACGAGTTTGCGGGTTGTATTGAGGATGGGGTATAGTTGTTTCGATTGACAACGATAAAGGTTCCTCATTGCAGTCCGTACCACCTGCAGCAACTGGTCTACAATCAATCTTTGTGCTCGTATCGTGCTCTCCAAGTCGAACACTTATGCTGAAAACATGACATTGGTGTTGGAATGACGGGCATTGTATAAAATTATCATTCATTATCGTCACTTGGCGAAAGCTTGCTCCAAATAAACGGGTTTTTTGCCATTATAGCCACGCTTGGCAGGCGAGTTGGTGGTCGCAATAAGACCATTTTTTTTAACTTATTGTTTATATGACTAGTCCGGCCATAAATACTGTTACAAAACCTTTTCTTTTTTTACCTTTTTAATTATTTTGAATTTGGATCGCATTCATTATTTTAAAAACTTCTTTCGATTTCGCACCATTTCACTTATTTTTTCGTGTTTATTATCAAATTACAATATAGAATGAGATGTTAAAGAAAATAGGATCACAAAGTTAGTATGGAGCCGTTGTCGGTCATATTCCAGATACTTCAAAAGCTTGGTATCGGCCGTATGTTCGTATATCGCTCTATCAACAGAAACACTTCCTCTGTCGAAAACCATAAAAGATCGGGGCAGCCGCGTGCTGTAAGAACTACAAAGGCTGTTAATGCTATTTAAGCCAGAATTCGTCGAAACCCCATTAGAAAGCAAAAAATCTTATCGCGAGAAATAAGGATTCCCTAGGACTCTGTCGCGCATTATAAAACAAGACCTTAAGCTCGGTACTTTTCGTCGATATACAGGACATGCCCTTAAACAATCTTTACAATTAAAGAGAGCGGGTCGATCAAAATGCCTTCTGTCATGATACGCAGGTGAAAGGCACAGAAATTTCCTCTTCACCAATGGAAAAATTTTCACAACTGAAGAGCACCACAATAAGCAAAATGATAAAGTGTACGCTCACAGTTCTGAAGCTGCTCAAGTGGTCGGAAAAGGTACAACGTGGTCACCATCTTGCGTCAGTGATGGTTTGGTGGGGCGTGTCTTATCCACATTTTTGTGAAAAAGGAGTGAAAACTTCAGCCAAAGTGTATCAATAGACATTGGATTGTGAAGCGAAACCTCTGAGCTATACACTTTTTAAAAATGTATCGTGGACTTTCCAGCAGGACTCTACACCTAGTCACGAACTACCCAAGCCTGGCTTGAAACCAACGTTCCGGACTGAAGAAAGGCCCTCATCTAGCCTAAACCTCAACCCTTTAGACTACAAATTATGATCACTTTTAGAGGACATGGCCTGCTCTAAACGACACAGCGATATCGAGATTTAAAAAATCTCTGGAGCAGCAGTGGCGAAACTTCCCTTGGAAACAATGCGTAAATCCATAGCTTCGTGGCCAGACACATTTATGACCTGTTTAAAAGCCAAAGGTGGCCATTTTGAATAGGATATTTTTTATTTATTGCTGAGACTAATAAATATGTACATATAAGATTTAGTTATATTAATTTACTTCATAAAAAAATGCATTTTCATTTGTAACAGAACTTATGGCCGGACTATGTAAGATGGTAAAATTAGAATTTTTCTTTACAATGATTTATCGTCTTTACCTATATACTCTTGAAGATTTCCCTGGATGGATTAAATTATGGATAGGCACGCTTTTTGCCACAATTGAGGTGGATAAGACGTATAAAAAACTATTAATGTTTATACCATTACTGTTTAAAATAGCTCTGACATATTTATGTAGAAAGTTTGGTAGAAACTTAGCAAATACACTCACGGAGTGCCACTTTCGACGATAGATCCAGTAACACAATGTGCTGCGGTCAGAACATATTTCCCACTGATGAGGACACCACCACAAAACGTCCCAATTCGTCCCAGCTTTTGGTACTCGATCAATGCCAGCCACGGGTACTTATCTAAACTAGTTTCTGTTCCACCAGCTGTATAACAGGTGCAAATCATATAAGAGTTAGGGTAAATGTACATGTTACCAACCTATATTAAAGTTATTGCCTTACTATTAATATAAAACGATGGATATTTTTTTAAATATTAGCAGAGATCTTTTATTATAATTTTATATATTTTGTGCATTTTTTCAATGCTATCTTATAAGATAAATTACTTTTATAGAAAAATACTGGAAAAAATCGACTTGGCTTACAAGTGAATTCTCAGGCGGGAATCGAAAGTCGGGAGTCGAAATTTCGACGGATTCTTCACAAGGCTCGGTAGCTCAATTGGGAGAGCATTGGACCGGACTTCCAAAGGTTACGTGTTTCATTTCCGCCTAAGAATTCACTTGTGAGCCGAGCCATAACAGAAATGCTACTAGCATAGGGATAAGAACATTTTTACTAACTAAAATGGCCTCTGTATTGTATGAAATAAAATTAAATTCCATGCTTCTATATTACCAACAAGATAAATTCACGCACTCCAACACAACAAATAAAATAAAATTTCCACGGCTTGAAGAGTATGCTCTTAAGAATACAACTCTATTTGTCCTCAATCCAAACCAGAGGCTAGATTATTACATTTGAAACAGCTATATCGAAGGTTTTTGTTTGGGTTGCGAAGTACAGTTTTCTACCCATTTTAAGTCACTATTTGTCAACGGGATGGTAAATGAGATATTTCTGTACTATTCTGGTATTATACAAAATTTGAATAATTAAACTGTAATACACCAGGGTACCAGAAGAAGAAGTTTCAGGTGTGTGTTCGAGTGCGTGAGGTCTCCTTGAATGCAGACAAATAATAACTCTATATAGGTCCAGTGTTAATGTTCAATTTTTAGAGTACACACGTGACTCATCACAAGTATCTACATGCAGCACTGGTGTAGAAAACTAAATAGCTATATAAGAAATACTTACCGCCAGTGATCTTGTCATCCCAACTACTATCTCTGCCACAACATTTAGTCATTTTGTTTGGAGGGAAGGCAGAAACCTTTGACTGACAGGCACTTACGGCCTCATTCTCGTTAAGGAAGGGGCAGCAAATGCTGACTGAATCATAACATCTGAAAATTCAGAGTTTCAAGTTTCAGATTTTATATACATTTTGACTTTATCAAATGTGCTTTTCCAGAATAAGACCATTAACAATATTTCTTTTGTACCCAGGAATTTTTGTTTTAGTTTAAATAAATAAAGGGGATTAAAAAGTGGGTAACGGATATTTCTTGTCTATGATTTTTATTATCAGCTTCGTATATAATGGGCATTTCTGATAATTTTTAGGAGTCGTTATGTCACTGACACCTGAGACAATTTCCAAGTTTTTTGTCTGTTTTAACGCTAAAATTTCAAAGCTTACTAATTAATAATCTATTTAAACATATGTCAGTCTTTACTACATAACACCATATGTTAATAACAAATGTTGATTTATTAAAGGAAATAAAGAAACTTAGCAAATATAACTTTAGTATTCAAAGAGATAGAAAATTTGCCACAGTATAATATAATATAATGATGAGAGATTTACTGCCATGTAATCTTACTTAACTTATAATTAATTATTGCAATGAGTACCTCTTTACTTCACATTTTTTGCATAAATGGGGACATGAATTAACTTTGCTCACGCACTTGCCCTGTTCGCCACTGGGTGTTAAGCACACGTAAGGGCAGCATACCTAGAAATGTATAAAACTGTAAAGAAACCATATATTTTAGCAGCCTACTTACTGCATCTATACTGAATTGAGTCAGAGATTCTGAGAAATTATATAGTCCGTTTCACACATCATGGATACGATGAGGTTTCGTATACGAAGTTTCAAAAGTTGTGAAATAATGAAATGGTATAACAAATAAAATAATAAACATTGATAGCAATAGGTAAATAATCGAATGAATAGTCGATTTTGATGACACTAATTTGATTGGCTTAAAAAGCAACTAAATTTATATTATATTATTTATTCATCATTTATATTTCATTTTCGTGAGATTAAGCATTTAATTAATTGTTTTCGTCACTTACATGAATTAATATTTGTTTCTCTTACACAACAGTAGCTATTATAGTCTTAAAAATTTTAAAGTCATTCTTAATTTGTAATGTTAACATCTTAATTTCTAAAGGTTATTAAAAGATGCTAGTATGATTATAAAGGTTTTATTCCGGCAATCTTTATTACAAAACTGTATCAATTAACGCAACAAGTGATATTGTTAATACGTCTGTTAAAGTTCAGCATTTTAACCCTTGATCGTCTGCTTGAAATGGATTATTATCAAACGTTGCCGTACCCATATTATGAGAAAAGGGTTATAGTACTAACTACAAATGGTATCCCTTGACCCCAAAACTATAAGTAGTGGGAAAAGCATTCTTATAATTTATATAAACACGGTTTTTTATTAAGATTATATATAATAACGCATAAAAATTGAGTATAAAAGTAAAATTTTCCAAGCCATCATTTTTTATGATAAAAACAAAATCAAACCAAAAATATGCTAGTTAAAAAAGGACCAGAATTGAATGAGATAATTTTTGTGAGCTCTTTTTATTGAAAACTGTTTCATATTACATCTCAAAACATAAAGAGCTTTATACTTATAGTAATTATAACATTTAAATATCTATTTTTACTTCTCTGTTCTCAAAATCTAGAATCAAGTACTCATACGTCGTTGACACGATTCAAAGTTGGTTGACGGTAACAAGTGAATTTACCTTACTTTATTATTCAAATGCACAATTCTTACACAATCAGCACGATTCAGGACAATACGACTAAAGTAGAGGAAGGAAAAGTCAATTTCCTATGAATGTAAAATTCTACTTAGCGGAAAGTCAAGAATTACTTATCTCTACTTACCTTTGGTATTTTCCCATCGAATCCACAACTTGAACTCCGTAACAGATCTACGTCTTTAGTGGATATTTTTGACGGTTGAATAAGTTTATTTAGCGGTGGGCATTGCAGCAATGGTATACAAGTACCGTTGCTGCCTTCGGGTGTTATACACGACTCTGTTATCGATAAAATAAACATGCATAGATTATTAAGAACAAAATAACAAAGCCAATATATTGACCGCTATAAGCTTAAGTGGCTTCGTGAATAATTGTAATTAAAAAAAAATATACCAATTATATAGTACCAAAAAAGCAGACTAAATAATAACACTATAACTCAAAAAGAAATGCTTATTTTGCACACAAACATGACCTTACAAGGATATGAATATATGGCTTTTGACGGATAAACGAGATCACTGCCTTTGCACTCATCTGCCGTCTTAAATTGAAACAATGATTCAATATACCAATTGGTAAAATTTTAGGTTTGACGTTTAGGAAGGAGAGACATAAATATACAATAAATAAATATAAATATTACTTACACTCACACCAATTAGCCTAGCCCAAAGTAAGCACTGTAAGGCTTGTTTTGGATACTAGGGTAAGGATACACAGGCATATATGATACACAGATATGTAATATTCATAGAAATATATATAAACATCCATGACGCGGGTACAAATGCTCGTATTCATCGTACAAACATCTGCCCCTACCGGGATTCGAACCCAGGACCGTCTCGGTGAGAAAGGCAGTTTCGCTACCGTTGCACCAAACGGTCGTCAGAGTACAGTCAGTCGGCCGTCAGACATGTAACTAAATGATCTTTTATATTATATATAAGGCCTGTGTTATGGATACTAGGGTAACGGATAGACTGAGATTATCTCTTGATAACCACCCGTACATTACCCATAGTAGAAAGAGGAATTTCATATTGAATATACATGCTCCGTGTGATCTTTATAGATATCCAGGGCTCGAAAGGGCTTTGTTCCTCTGGGTGAAATATATATTGCGTTTAGCAGTTTACTGCGCTTTTGTGTCATCGCATAGTTGACCAAAAATTGACTTTATTGATTGATTGTTACACAGATAAAATGTTTATTTGCGGCGACACACACATTCACAATTCATACATACAACATTACATTAAATTAAAGACTAAAAGAGCTTAATTCCTGGTAACGGTATATCGTATGTGTGATGTAAATAAGCATTTGTACCCGATATTTAAGCATTATATACGTGGTTAGTTTGGTACTAAATAATTTATGTGAAAGTTTGTTTATTTACCTATTTTTTTAATAAAACTGGCGTTCAACTTCCCCCGGGTAAAACAAAAATGTGAACATAAATATACAGCCTATAACAATCCGGATTAATGTGCTTTTCAAATTGATTCTATGGTTACGGAGAGTTCTACATGTAATTAAACTTACAATCTTTTTTTCTTTATCTGCGTTTGTTTCTCTCCCACTATTTATAATATAAATATGATGAATAATAGTAAAAGTAAAAGGCGTTATCGGATAGGTAACTTAACAAATCTCAGCTCCCAGTGGAACAAGAGAACTTGCAGTTTAAGCTGAGAGCAGTTTCAATGTTTTTAAAATTATTAAAATTATCAAAGAAATTAAAACACGAAAAAATTCAAGTTGTCTCATGCCAGGCGAGACTGGCCAACCCACGTCTCCTCGCTATTCGGGTGAGTACTCTTGCAATAGCGCTACCGAGATTTTAACAGTGGAAGATAGCCCACATGGTTTGGGTCCCGCCAGACACCAAGACAAGTTTATTTTTTTTCTTGTAATTATTTCTTTACATATAGAAATCCAGCAGTTAATTGCTTATATTAAAAAATAAACGGGTTTAAAAAAATTTTGTGTGCTTTCAATATTTTATATTGCTCTCGTGTAAATATTTGTGGATAAAATGAATAGCACACAATTGCAAAAAACGCTATCAACAAAAAAGCTATCATACTTAACAATTCATTCGAATTTGTGCCCAAAGTGCTCCTGTTCCACCGAATAATATATATCTCATCACCTATGAATGCACAAAGTTGATGATTCCATTCAACTCCAATGACGGTAACACTCACATCACTGAGCTTATGTGGTGTCTGTTTGATAAGATTCTGTATTATTAGTTATGTACGAACAACAACACGTCGACCTACTTTCAATCAATATTGAACTCTATACATTGGATATAAAGCTAAAAATAAATCAAAATCGAATTGATTTATCTGCTATTTTTATACAGCTCTATGTACTGTTGTATGTTATTTGATTCTCTACTAAATATTAATATAAATCGATGAGAATTAAAAAAATATATTGTAAAAATATTATAGTGAATTATTTTTTATTTCTACTTTTAATTTAGTCTGTGGGTAAAGCAAAGCAAAGAATAACCTCCAAACGTTAATACCAAACATTTGCTTATAGCTGACCAATAGAAATATTTCAATCACAAATTTGATGCTGACCTTAAAGTTTGAATCTTATACATAATTAATAAATTAGTCAACATTAAATTTGTGAGCATTAATATTTTTATACTTTAAATATTTTAATGTAATAAATAACAACTAAACTTACCTCCATTGACGTTTAATAATCCAAAAGCAAGAATAATTACAACAAATAAAACCTTCATTTTAAACACTGAACTGTTTTTCTTTACGTTTTTAATTTTAACTTGTATCAACTAGATATATTATTCGTTTACTCAATATAATATTTAATTCATTTCAAATTATTTTAAAGGATTACAATTATGTTAAAATAATTTCAATTTATTATTAAGAGAACAAACATGGTTGAGAGTAGCTCAACGAATGATTATATATTGACTTATGATCAAAATGCACAACTATGTTAGTTTTCCTTATAACATAGAACTTTTTAAGAAACGGGTTTTCATTGACGGTCAAGACTAGATTCAACCAAACACGCCTATTGCGGATATTGTAAACAATAAATATGTCCATCTTAATTTGATATCTGTTGCCAAGTGACATAAGTCATATAATCATGTGTTAAAACAAAGCTTATAGTAACGTAGAGCGTGAGAGTTGCAAGTAAAATGTAGAAAAAGGACTTTAAAAATGTATTTAGCACTCGGTAACTTAAATTCCATTTTACGCGTTAAGGAGTATTGATTCCAAATTTGACAAATAATTGAATATACGAAATCACACCATAATCAAGCAACGGTTAAATCAATATATAAATATCTATAAAAATTGTGAGATTTTATGTAATCTATAATCTAAGATCACAGTGGTTTGTGTGTTTTTCTGTCCGCTCATTTCCCCGCTCTATTTCCATTGTATCAATAAGGTTACCATAGCAACGCGTTAACCGCAAGTAGTTCGTCTACCGGACGCTAGATGGCGCTAACGGAAAAATATTAAATAATAGAAAAAAAATAAAGAATTTTGTCCACCCGTGCGAAGCCGGGACGGGCCGCTAGGATGAAATAAGATTTCAACTGGTTTTGCTGATAATTTAACACGCTCAGCGCCATCTGTATCGTTTTCGATACACACTGTACTAAATGGCCCACGAAAATGTTTTGGGTGTGAACTATTTTCACAGGCTTGTGTATCGAAAAAGATATACACTAGAAGGGGTATATTTTAATTTGTTTTTTATTTTAATTAGCACAAATTAAAAAAAAACTAATTCTTAACAATATAATTTCCTTATAATTTGAAATGCCTGTTGAAAAAACACAGCACCGTATTATGAAGATTATACGGTGTACACCGGTGATTACACCGTAAGTTGTTAACTAGACTTCGAACTTGTCCATGTCTTTCCTAAAGTTGTTTTTGGTCTGTCACTGTCAACTCAACGTATCAGATCGAACATACAAATATAGATACTATTACGAGACCCTTAAGTTTATTTCGTTACGTTATACTATAGTTATAAAGGAAAAATTGGCCAAGTGCGAGTCGGACTCGCGCACCGAGGGTTCCGTAAAATATTTTTATTATATGATGTAACTAAAAATTTACGGTTTTCGCAATTTTTCCTTTATTGACGTGCTATAAGACGTAGCTTTCTACCAAATTTCAAGATTCTGAGTTCACGGGAAGTACCCTGTAGGTTTTGATTCCCTTGCGAGTGTCGAAAATTTGCGGAATTTTGCGGCATAAACGGCTGTATCTTTTGATTGCGTTGGCTTAGAAGTTTGAGTTTTTCACAGCTCCAAGGGACAGTAGACCTGAGTATTTGATATAAATTTCAGCTTGATACGTCCACGTGTTCCTGAGAAAAAGGGTCTTGACAGACGAACGGACGGACGGACAACAAAGTGATCCTATATGGGTTCCGTTTTTTCCTTTCGAGGAACGGAACCCTAAAAAAGGCGTTCTTCTCTTTTTATTAATTGCCCAAAGGCAAAAAATGATGATGGTAGAAATTATAAACCATTTGGTACAACGGTAGCGATCCTGCCTTTCACAGCGATAGTCCTGGTTTCGGATTCCGCTTTGTTAGATGAATACGAACATTTGTGCCTGAATTATGGGTATTTATTTATTTCTATGGATATTATATATCCATATAATATGTTTATCTGTTGCCCTACTATTCAAAATACAATCCTTACAGTGCTTACTTTGGGCTAGGCTAATCGGTGTGCATGTAAGAAATATTTGTATTAAATAATTTTTAAAAAGAGTTGTCCACTACCCAATTTATCCACAGATCTCTTTCCTTAAGTTACCTTTGGTCTGTTACTGCCTTGAAAGTATTATAGAAACATGGTTGAGTACTCAAAAAAGCATGTCATACAGAGATAAATGAGAGAGAAAATGACGGGTGTACCATGGCGAACTAAACAAACCTAAGTAGCAGAAAAATCTACCTAAAAAGCTCAGTTAAATAAAAGTTGGCACAGCATTTAGGAAAATATTAAGAGAGACTTAATTCTACTCTCTGTGAAGTGTAGTTGTAGAGACACGTATCATCTCAACACGTATTTAAAAAATATCGTGTAAGTAACTTTAGATAAAGAAATTGACTTGAATATATATACAATACCAAATTAAAACTAACAGTATAGAAGTTCCTTATATTATTTTTTGCATTCCCAACGCCATCTATCTATAAGATGTAAAATACGCATATAAAAAACGACCACGTCTCCGAGCCCTCGGGTTGAATTATTATTCATCCTCATTATTATGGCTGGTTCTTAATCGATTGCTTAATATTTGTAAAAATATTACTTTCGATGTTGAAAGTAGTTAGCGTTCAACATTGGTAGAACGATACTAGTTCATAGTAGAAGTTGAAATACGTTTGTCAATTTCGACGCTCTTGCTAGCGTCTCGGTTGCTCAGCGGTCAGGGCACTCGCCCGGATAGCGAAAGGTCGTGGGTTCGAATCCTTTTTTTTTTTTTTTTACTTGGAGGAAATGCTTTACACATACTTCCGCCGCTGGGAGTGCGGCGAAAGTTATGTGGGACTCTCCCCTGCGCACCTACCTGACGATAAAAGCTCGTCAGGTTGGTGCGCAGGGACCTACCCACTAAAAACTCCAAGATGTCCCTCCAGTCACCTTGGTGGCACTGGACTGTCGTACGGCAGTGCAGTGGCACCGGATGGGGTCACGGGAAACCTCGCGGACACTACCGCGGCCCCATCGGTGGACGTCCGACCTAGGCGGACACTTCTGTACTCCGCCGGGAAACGGAGTACTTCGGAGCGTCCCGGGACATTCCGGACGCTCCGATTCGGCGGAGACCTGTGCAGTGCAGGTGACGGGCCTCCCAAGCCCGCCACCCGCTGGCCTCCGCGAGTAGGAAGGGGGTTGTTAAGTACTCCTGAAACAGCCCCCACCCCACCACCATCTAGCAGAACAAGGCGATCAAACGCCCGCCGCCGTTGCCCTCTCCTGTTTCTGCGGCAGGGGTCAGCGAGGGGATCGTCTTCCCTGGCTCTCTCCGCAACCTCTTTTGCTCCCATTACTGTCTCGCAATATTGCGCGACTGCCTCCCATGCATCTTCGCTTTCGAGCATCTTTCTGATGACGCTGGGGAGCGAAAGATCCCGTCCAATCGTGGTCCTCAGAGCACGGCGCTGTGTCACCCATGCAGGACATGCCTCGAGGGTATGCTGCGCCGGTGGGTTCGAATCCTACCTGAGGGCTCGGAGTTTCATTAATACGTTCATAATTTAATGAAGTAAAATATAGGTAACACTTTTTTACAATGCAGTTATTATAATTGGTTTTGAGTATTCTGAATTGGCTAAAGTAGTGGTCTTAAATTAAATAAAATTGGTTTAAATTAAATTGGTTATCAAAATTATGAAGAAAAATATCATTTCGAAGTCACTTGTATTTTAAGTAAAAGTAACTTTTGATCATATTCAAACATGTTTTTTAATCACTATTCTTGATTGCTACTTGACTGGTGGCTCCGTAAGATTAAAATAAACTCTTATATTTATTAAATCATAAAAAGTTAATACTTAATACTGACGAATTTTGTATTTATACGTGTTACATCAAAATGTTTTTCTTGTAAAATATATCTTAAATGTTTTCAAACGTATCGAAACACTCGCACTTCAAATTGACTAAGATCTTTCAACATAATAATAAATGCCCACAATACTCATGTCTTATTATATGAAAATTACATTTGTCGTTCCTGGTACCTCTTCTCGGTCAAGTAAAACTTTCCACGTGCCTTTTAGTAACTATAACTACTCTGAAAATACTATCTTAAAACGCTCCTGTGACAAACAGTAAATTATTTAATAGAATTAATATCTTTTCGACCTCAATTGGCTAATACAAGGCTAAATTGCGAAGGCTGTTTCTTAAATCTAACTCATAAATTAGTTGATTGCACTAAATTGTATCTCAAAAGGTTATTTAAAACTTATTTATAAAATTAATAAAACGACCGTTTGGTGCAACTGTATCGAATCTGCCTTTAGCACCAGCGGTACTGGGTTCGAATCCCGGAAGGAGCTTATGTTTGTGTGATGAATACGAACATTTGTACTTGAGTCTTGGATATTTATATGTAATTCTATGATTATTACATATTTATGTATGATATATGTATGTATGTCTATCCGTTACCCTTGTATCCATAACACAAGCCTTACAGTGCTTACTTTGGGCTAAGCTAATTGGTGTTAATGTAAGAAATATTATTATTATTATTAATTGTACTTAAGGGTCTAGTAAATCTATAATCTAAAATCAGAGTGGTTTGTGTGTTTGTCTGTCCGCTCTTTATCCCGCTCTTTTTCCATTACGCGTTAACCGCAAGTAGTTCGTCTACCGGACGCTAGATGGCGCTAACGGTAAAATATTTCATAATAGAAAAAAATTAAAGAATTTTGTCCACCTGTGCGAAGCCGGGACGGGCCGCTAGTTCATACTTAATTTTATAATCTTTGATAGAACCATATGCATAGGTTTATAGATATTTTTTATTTAGCTAGAACTATTACACAACTGTACCTATGTTTAAACGTTTCATGTTTCATTTGAATAAATAAATAAAAACATCGGTGTAAAAGATAATATAGAAACATCTCTCTACAATTTTAAAGGAAACCTTGCCAATTAATTAAAATAGTATTAAACTAAATTACTAATTTACTATTAAAATATTGTTTTTTATATAAATTTTACATAAAATGGAGCATGGAATTTAATATTTTTGCGCCAGGTGTAAAATTTATTTTTGGTTTTTATTTATGTAAATAAAGATATACAAGATTTTGTCATATTGTTGTAGTATGAATAAGGCCTCTAACAATGCAAACCTCTCGTTCGAATCGATCAAAGGTAAAGGAAAATTTAGCCTACACTTACTTCTCAGATCTTAAAAGGAGGCTAAAGTACAATCTGGGTACCACAATTGGATCACAAAGATATCAATCTCAGCTCCCTTCCTGTTCATTCTAACGCAATGTACCGCGAACAACGACATACAAAATAGCCTATTTGTGGAAGAATGGATGTGGTACTTTAGTATTTTGATATTTATTCGTTTTAGTTGCCGCCTGTTTCACAACTAGTTGTTATAAGCTTCTTTGAATCGTTTTTGGGAATAATTTGTATTGGAAGACTGTATATCTTATGTGTTTAGATCTAGACTAACTTTAAGACACCTTTGGACAGCAAAGAAATGTATGGTATTGGTTAAAATCAGCGGTACTGATGAGAGCCACGTTCACCTAATCACTTCAATCCCGGTTGGATTCCTGCACTGGTTTGAATTTTTATACTAAAATGTAAAATTAATTTGTATTTATTTAACATAAACGTGAAAACAAAGCTCAATGAGTTTCGAGCTTTAGTCAAATAAGCGTAAAAATAAAAATAGTCCAAAAAATATAGGAAACACGCTTTTATGGTAAACCGAAATAAAAAGTAAATAATAAATGTCAATATAACAATTTCGTAATAAACGAGAAAATTCATGTCATTTTAAGAAAAGCGTGGGGTGCTCAATATTGATTGTTGTACTTTTTTATTCAAATTAGTCTGACGTTAGAAAGTGGGCAAAAATCGCGTTAAAAGATTCCGTTAGAAACAAACATACAAAAAAATATACAGGTAAAGTTAATAAAAGCATGTCGATAAAAGGCAACAACTCGTCGTTACAATGAACATTAAATTATATGGATAAAATAAGGTAAGTTTGTAATGGCTAAATAAGACAATTATGTGCACAAAATGTATAAGCAAAATCAAAATATTGTATTGTAGTTACGAGTGATTTCACGATCGTAGATGCTCGAACTCGGCCCGCTCATGTAAAAGCTGACATCTCAATAGGCTAGGCTACTGCCACCTTTTTCCATCTTTAACCGACTTCTAAAACGGAGGAGGTTTCTCGACTCTCAATTCGACAGTATATTTTCATTTTTTTTTGTTTGTTCCGGAGATGTTTGATGATATAGAGCGGACTCCTCATTGATTCACAGCAGCTATTTTGTGTTTGAGCTTGATTAATATTTCCGTCTCAAGTAACCGTCATCTCCTCATTCGAGAAGCATCCTTGCTCGGTCTACCCATCACTTAAAATCGTAAAATAAAATAATTTTTAACAAAAAACAAAACCGACTTCAAAAAGTACACAAAAAAGCAAAACATAAATTTACTTCGCACAAATAATACGTATTTTTATTTAATTAAATATAAATCATTAAATAATCATTTTACAATTTTCAAGTCGGTGCCAAATAAATGCTACAACAACCTTTTACAAATCCAAATCACTAAATACACACTATATTATTAAATATATCAAAGCAATTACAACACTGTAACAGTATTAGAAAAATATATGAATCGGTACCTACTAACTATCAAAGTAACTTTTTAAATATTATATACCTAATTGTACTGGCTTATCTTTACACAGGCCTTTATATCTATAATTATTTTTTTTATATTACAAAAACTATTCGCCATAAACATTTGCCACTCATATCAACTTTTTAAAATCTGTTGCAGAAGAATTGCAAAAAAAGCTCAGGATGATGTTATCATTTCTATACATTTTTTTATATAATCAGAGCCTACAATAAAATGCCACATCCAACAATACCTCATTCAGGTCCGTTTGATATAATCTCGGTACGGTGCTACGGACCTATTGTGGCGTACGTGTTGAACACAAAAATTTAGGGCCTTTGATCATCATGGGCGATTTATGTGAGTTAGCCGGCGGCATAATTGGTGGGAGCTACGGGAATTGTCATGATTAATTTATGACTGTTTTTATTACGGAATAATCTTTGAATACCTACAGCTGTTTCAATATTGTTATTTATTTTACTTTTTTAAACGTACCTAGTAAAATGATATCATTACATAGTATAAAACAAAGTCGCTTTCTCTGTCCCTATATCCCTATGTATGCTTAAATCTTTAAGATTACGCTACGGATTTTGATGCGGTTTTTTTTTAATAGATAGAATAATTCAAGAGGAAGGTTTATATGTATAATACATGCATAATATAGTAGAGCATAGCATCCGTGCGAAGCCGGGGCGGGTCGCTAGTTTACAATAAATACGAATTTATATGAAATGCCAATTATTTTTCTTATACTAATATTATTTCAAAAGTTACTGTGACAGCAGACACCTTCAGACAGTTAATTTTAATTTTTTTTTATTATACTTGCTGACCCGGTAACGCGTTGCTATGGTAACGTTAATTTGATACAATGGAAAAGGAGCGGACAGACAAACACACAAACAACAAATTTGTGTTCTTAGATTATCGATTTATTATATAACTTTAATACATTTTTTTTTTTATATTTATGTACCAATATTGAGATTATTTTATTAACTCAATTAATTTACTTTTGAAAGTAGTTTATATTACACTCGACCCTCTACCACGGTTTGCTGTGTTATAAATTAAAATTAAAACCTATCCTATGTCTTAAGTCGGAATAAAACCAGCAAAATCAAAAGTAAATCAGCAAAATCGATTGAGTAGTTTCAAAGTTCATTGTGGTCAAACATTGTGACAGGATTTATTTTACATAATATATAGATATAATAAAGTAATGTTTAATGGTATATTATTTATTAATTTTTGACCTTAAAATTTGAAAGTATAATTTAAAAATGCAAACGCGAGTAATAGCATTTTAGTTAATATAATATTTGTACGCTAGACCTTTACTACGATTAAAAATAATGAATTAATTTAAAAATTTAAACTCGATAGTAATATTTTCCGGTTATAGTAAGATTTAAAAAAATTACACTCCCAATTTAAATCATTAACATTTTAACTTTTTGATAAATATTTTATATATTTTTAACATATTTTTAAAGCTAATACTCAGTTATCTTATTACCATAAAGGAAATAAATAAGTAAGTATTACCTACAATCTTAATAGTAAAAACCGTCGTGAGTTCACTGGTAGATAATAAAATAACACATATCCTTGCACCCTTTCCGGCTTTAACGCCGTAGTGACTCTATGCTAGTTCGGAGACTCCCTCATGGGAGATGCCGTCCAGCTAGAAAACCACTATGGTGGCTCGCTACTCGCGGCTTGAGGTCCATTTAAGAATTTCGCCGTCCCAAAACCCGATATCGTTGTTAAGGTCATCTGCGACCAACATCAATTACACATAAAAAAGAAATGTCCTTTCACTTTTAACATACGAAAAAGTATTAATATTAACTGCACTGCTCTGTACAAAATGGAAATTACACTTGCACTGCGGTCTCAGACCTTTATAAAGATTGTTATCACATTTCAAAGGCAGACGTGAAAAGACAAACGGTATAGAAATGAGCGGATATAGGTGATTAGGGGTCCCTAGTAAAATTACAACAAACATTTACAGTTTTGCCAAATCCGTTTTACTGTTCTTAAAGTCGCGGAATTAACTCGTGAGCTTTCATCTAGAAAGCTGCAACTAAACTACAATTGTGAATAACTGCTTTTTGAATGTTTTTATTTTATTACGTACCGTACATATTCGATTCCATCGCTAAAGATTGGAACTCATTGACTGGTTCTTTCCTGACACATACAATTTAGGGGTCTCGAAGTCACAAGTGAGTAGGTATATTTTAGGCGAGCGCGTCACATCCTAGTTCGTATTATTGCTATCAAGCGAAATTGCGCGTTATTATAAAAACTAAATAAAAAGTTATTAAGATTTTTTTTTACTTTTTATTCTAAAATAAATAACGTCGACTACTTCTTGGATATGTCTCCTAAAAATATTGGGCGTATGTTATGAAGTCATATGTAGGAGTCGGCTTGTTAAATGTTTATGGAAATGTTGAAGATTGAAATCCCCCCCACCCTTAAAATTCAAACCGTTGTTTTTGGTTGTATGACAATTCTTTGTGATGTGAAATAGATTTTTTTTCTATTTCACGTATGTGACAACATATGCGCAATTTACACGTGGTATAAGTTACAAAATATCACGGTTGTTGTAATGCCTTCTCTCAAGCTTTGTACTACGCATGCGTACACAAACACATATTAACACACGTACATAATGCTTCCTATCTCATTTTCTCATACGTTAAATCTTATACGTCAAATTTTATGAATTTATGTGTCTGTCTCTTTTTAATGTCGCTTTTTCGTTTCATCGACTTTAAGATCACAACGATGCTAAAAAAGTTTACACTTCAAAAATAAAAAAGGAAAGCGGATTTCTATTTAACCTTCAACTTGCCGGGATTTTATGGAGTCAGATTACTAAGTAATCTGACTCCATAAGTCAGTAAGTCAGTCAGATTACTAAGTAATCTGACTCCATAGAAATGAATAAATAATAAATGTTTATTTTTGCTCAGAAACAGGGTACAATATAAACAGATATAATTTATCTAATATTGTTCAGTATGTTTTCCTAGTATCTGGCATGAAAAATTGATTGTGGTAATGGGGCTTTAGTGGCCGGCCAGTAAGCTGTCAGGTCTAAGTGTAACGTTCCGCCTACCTGAGCCGAGCGTGCAAGAGAGAGCGGGGAACAAGCGACGATCGGCCTAAGCGTTCGACTTGTGGCGCATCTATCTCTCTTCCACTTCATGAAGTGAAACGTTAATGTGGTTTCCATTGTTTATTACAACAACTTAATGTTAAATTTTCGAAAAAAAAAATTTAATTCAATTCATAAAAGTATGTTTCTTATCGCTACGCTACGTTACGTAAAATTATCGTCCGTAAACCGACTTTATAGATAACCAATATTTTTTTAATAATTTATTTCCCCATTGAAAGTAAATAAAAGTGTATAAAATAAAATATTGAGTTTAATATATAAAATATTACAATGTTTGTTTATGTTTTCTTCTTTTTTGTTGAGTAACCAATATGAGTTACAAAAATATAAAAAAACAAGACTTAACTAGCTAAAACGAGCTTGATCTCTAGACACATTTAATGTGTATTTAGCTTGTCTAAGCCTCTTTTACATGGATGATTTTTTACTTATCTAATTCATTTGTAAGCCAAAAACACCTTTAATATTGTAATGGGTAACTACTCTGCCGTCCTTACGATAAGTGCAATAAGTCGAGTTTTTGGGCAAATTGACTTACGTACAATTTACGTACAAATATATGTACAAATATAATATACTACATAAAATACCGCTTCATTTTATCGTGTAGTAAAAGTTTCAAGTCAATAGGTATTATAGTTACGATGATTCACAAAAAAATAAAAATTAAATCTTTAATCGCAATTATTTCGAAAGTAGCTGAAACTACTTATTGCACTTATCGTAAGGATGGCAGTACGGAACCCATACCATCCCGATACGCACTCGCCACTTGGCCGGTTTTACCTCTACCGTATCATTATAATGAGTAAACAATTTTGGTTAACATGTAACAAGTTCATTAAGTCATTATTTCTAAATTCAATAGTTTAAAATAACTTATTCTTAACAAGTAGTTTGTCTAGGAATTAAGTTTATTTGTCGATTAGGCAAGCCGAAATAGCTGTACACACTTCAAACACATTTAGATATTCATGTTATTATCGTAGTCACAGGACAGAAACTGTTTTGAACTTATTCTATCTTTAACAATTTGGAGTAAATGGTCAATATTGTACTATACCATTTATATAATACTAGCTTTTACCCGTGGCTTCGCCCGCAAATTTTTTTTGCAATAAAAAGTATCCTGTTACTTCTAATACCTTCAAGAATATATGTACGAAGTTTCATGATGATCGGTTTAGTAGTTTTTGCGTGAAAGCATAACAAACAAACTTACATTCACATTTATAATGTTAGTAAGGATAGTATAGTACCTATATTTGTCATATAATATATAAATAATACAAATATACACAAATATCTGCCTCTTCTGGTTCTCAAACCCAGATCTTCAGTGCGAATGGTAAGATCGCTACCGTTGCACTAAACGGTCTCAAATACTCCATTGAAGACAGATGTGATATTATACTTAATTTTGGTACAGACCGACAAAGCGACGGATATTTTTTTAAATAAAATTTTTATTTTTCTTTTTTTCGAAGATGTCAGTAGTAATAGATAGGTCGGTAGGCACTTAATAAAGTGACTGCGCCCATTTTTATGCAAATGATGTTATAAAAGCTTGTTTATCTGAGATGTCCGACTATCCGTTACTGATTGATGGACAATGTCAGATTAAAATCAAATCCTTTTAATTTTACTGACCGAACGATATTTCTATACTTAATATACAACATTGTGAACTATTGAGATATTTATTAGGAGCTTAAGATGGAAATAGAGATGTTAGGCTAATATTAAAGCATGGATAGGTCTTTTTGGTAAATTAGGAAAACATCGTGGTAAATGTAATAATAATGATTTAATTTGAATTTTGATACATTAAGATTATTTATAATTCGTGTCAATTTCACCCCAACCTCATAACAATACGACTGCCTATATAAGTACTATTTAGTACTAGTAGTAGGTACTATTCGACCAATTGTTGCCGGACATTTAATAATTTAAATTAATCAACGGAAAAAAATCTTTTTCTGAATTTAACCACCCGTTCACCTCTTCACTTGCTAATATTGTTTATTTTGTTAAATGAGTCGACGTAAAATAAAAAAAGAACAACTGAAACTATTTATTTGGTATAACTATTGCAGAAAATTGGTATCTAATGAAATACTATTTTTCAGATATTGCAAGAGATTTTCAGATATTGCAAGAATTATATTACAGAGAATTGGTATCTAATGAAATACAAATTTTCAGATATTGCAAGAAATTTTCAGATTTAGCAAGAATTATATTACAGAAAATTGGTATCTAATGAGATACTAATTTTCTGCAATAGTTTTGGTATAAATCTTTTCAGTTGTTCTTTTTTATTTTACGTTGGCTCATGTAACAAAACAAACAGTATCAGCAAGTATAGAGCTGAATGAGTGGTTCAATTCAGAAAAAGATTTTTTTCCATTGATTGAATATTATATGGTCGGCAACAATTGTTCGAATTGTGGTACTACTAGTACTAGATAATACTTATATAGGTAGTCGTATTGTTATAAGGTTGGGATGAAATTGAGATAAATTGTAAATAAGCTTAATATATCAGAATTCAAATTAAATCATAGTTTGATTAAACTGTCTCCAACTTTAGTAATGAATATTATGAAAATTTACCTTCAGAAAATCAGTCACTTTGTTCATGCTAACAAAAAAATTCAAGAGTAATGACAGTAAAAAAATTATATAAATAAATATATATTTAAATATTTTATTTAACTGATGTGAGTGGCAACATCAATAACGTAAGTCTATATTTGAGATCACATCAGTTATCTTATCAGTCGCCAAAAGTATATGCAATATTAAACTAGGCGATGCAGTCGCTAAGCATAAAGCTTCGCTAGCACCATATATTGGAGCGGAGCGTAATATTATATAGTACTCGTACTATACAAAAAAAAATAAAAAATCAATAATGTTGAATTAATTCAAAAATTCCAAAAGAAAGAAAACTTTCAAAAAGTGCGCATTTGTTTCAGTGGGATATCCTGTAGATCCAATTTTTGGTCATAACTTTATTTATGGGAATTTAAAAATTCGGAGTCACAATCTGGCCCTTAACCTGTTGATCCGATTCCACACAAAAAATATTTAAATCGGTTAAGAACTCGGGAAGTTATGGCGTAACTGAGATTGAGCAATTGAAGCTGATCTATGGGAGCTTCTCTCGCTTCGCTCGCTCCGCTCCAATAAAAAAGTATTTATGGAATAAAAACTTAAATATGAATAATATATTAACAATGAGCTTTATAATACTTACACGTAGTTACTTATATTATAAACGTCAGTAGTATAAAATACCAGTGTCATATATGACCATTTGGACCATAGTATAGATTATAAAACTATATATTTAAAAGAAAATGTGTTATGATCCGAAATTGTTGTAGTTTTAGCAAGGCTGCTATTTCCTCAGATATTTCAAAAAAAGGTTTTCGCATTAAAAAAAAATAAAAAAATAATTTATTCGAACTTGATCACTTTTTGCCCATATAGTTAATAGGGTTAACCTTATAGTAGTCAGCTTTTCATTGGGAATTAAAACTTTCTTTAACTTTTTGGGTAAATATCAAATATAATGAATAAAATAATATGTTATCAGCGGAAAGGATTGTATTCAATTAAACACCCCAAAATAACTTTATTATATTTACAGAAAAAAAAACCAACATTAAACAGAAAATCAACAGTACTCTGTCTTAATTTTCGCTACCCTATAATCAGCGTCTTGGTTTAGTATGTTTGGCATACTATTTTTTATTACAACTCTTAAACGCCTTAGTACTATTCAGTTATTTTTTAAATATAAGTGACGGATTTTCTGATTTAAGAAAAATACTTGATAACTTCTTTGGTAATGTCTTATTTCATTTCAAGCAATTTTGTAACCCTTAAAGTTCACTTTTTAGTTTTATCCCACTCGCACTACCGCAAATGTCTTTTGTTTGCTCTCCTTTATAGGACAGAATGGAATTTTTGACACGATTTGGTGTTTGAAACAAATCCATTCAAAACTGTATTCCTACCGGATTTATAAATAAATAAGTCGGCCCCTCATCTCTATGTACTTTAATATGCGGTAGACTACTGATATAAGTATCATATATATACATACTAGGTCCAACAAATTATAATAAATTAAAAAAAAACTATAACTCAAATACGTGTCCTACCAAAAAAATTGCAATAGCCTTACCAGGTAGGGTAAATGAACCAAAATACTGCGAAATGTGTTTGTACACCAATAAGAAGACACAGATTAGATTACATGTTATTGATAATGTTTACTTTAATAATTTGAAGCACTATTATTTGGAAATAATGTTTGTGAACGCTGAATCCTGGTGCAGGGCTAACTACTGGTTCATTTACCCTATGTTATACTCACTAGATTTATATGTGTTTTTATGATTGGATTAGATATTTTTGAAAATCTATAATTAAAGGGGATGAATTAACTAATAAACTGCTTAAAAATTGATTTATTGTTAGATAAAAACATAATTTAAAAAACTTACCCGTGTCGTCGACGTAGCAGGGCAGAAGTACAGTTTCATTTTCATATGTTTTCACTGTCACAGGTACACTTTTGAATGGATTTTCACTGCTTGTTTTATGTATTAAAAATACCACTAACAGATAAATAACGTACTTTATACTGTCCGTCATAATTTTTACTGTCATAAGTGTTATCAAGTCTAAGATTTTTTTGTCAAAAACGACTTTTTTTCTTTTATCTGTAGCACCTAAGAAATAACTTTCGATTTACAAAACGTAAATGAAAACCTACTTCTACCTGTGTTGGTCATTAAAAAGTAAAAAAAAAGTGGTTAGGTTCTTCATACTAATCAATTTGATCAACGAGGAGAGTTCCCGGATTCACGGTCTACTACATATCTTTTGGATTTGAAGGGTAAAAACTACGTTAATTGTCTTTTTGCCATAAAATCCAAAAAACACAGTGTTACCGACTTTCCACGGTAAGATATACTTTAATTCTTTAAAAATATAAATTGATTTTTTTTACAACCTGGATTTTAAGTTAAGAGTTTTAGGATAAGCAATATATTGTTACTTTAAGGATTAGTATTGCGATTCGTATAACATCAAAGTTGGATAGTCTTTTTATACCCTAAGCATTAAAAATTACATATTTAATAAAAAGGGATTTTTAATAATTTAAAAATTTTGTAAGTTTTTTTATTTTATTTTGATTAAAATATTGAATATTTTTCAAGAATTTTTAATTAAAAAAAAAACATTATAATAATTATTTAAATTCGTGATAATTTTTTGGATCCTTTTGCTTTTGTAACAGCCGCTAAAAACAACTAAGCTACCCTGAGATTGCACGTTCTGTGTTTTTTTTGAGCAGATATAATAATTTAATTAATTGTTTTATTATCCAATAAATGTATAATTATTTAAAAGCGAACACGGACTGTTTAACACACATAACTTTTGTTCCCGAATGCGCGCGCGTTTTGGCGGGAAACTGGAGTCAAACTGTCATTGCCTGCGACTGCGCGTGAGTCGACGCATCCACATCGATTAACCTTAACCTTGAGGTACACTGGGAGCACTTCCTGCATTATCCCAAAGGACAATGCCGATTTTTGTATGGACGTGTGACCGAAAATGTACACAGATGAAACAAACAAGTATAAGCAGCTAAAGCCTTCCAGATTATGAATTCGTTGGGTTCACTTTGATTTTCAGATTTGTATTGGAGAAAAACGAACTTTTCTGAAAACATAACCTTACATTTCAATACTTGTTTTACAATACTTGAATTAGTATTTTGCTTTTTTTTTCGCTTTTTTCTCATACTAGTCATGTTAAGGAATCGAATAAAATAATATTGTGACCATTAACGTATTCTTTTTATGACTTATTTAGAAATTTATATATATGAAGTAACCAATCCGACTAAGATATTTTTCATGCATTATAAAATTAATAATTATTCATGGTGCAATATAATAGGTTACCATAGGAGGTAACTTGAATGTCTTGTTACATACGTACATACATAAAGCTCACGCACGTCCCGTCCAAACATAGGTATGCAGTACGCATATGATTTTTATATACTTAGCTTTAATTTTAAAAACTGTAAAAAACTCTTACTTACTTTTAACTGTAAAAAACTCTTACTAACACCAAATGACAAACTTGTAATATGTATAGGCGAAAATGATTATGACATTGATATAATATGTTCACAATTGACAAATTTATTAAATATATTTAGTAATAATAACATAATTGTAATGAATCTGTTAAACAATAATTATAATGATTTAGTTAAGTTAAATAATAATATTTGTAAAATATGTAATAGATTTGAAAATTGTCACTTTGTTAACTTAAAATCTAGTAACTTATTTCATATGTCGAAAGCAATTAACCATGAAATTGACAGCATTGATTACCAAAGAAAATACTTAGACATTAAGGAACTAAAAAAGCTGATGATAATGCGCAGTAAATCATCGACTCAAAACTATAGTAATATATACAGAAAAGGTACTATCCCCTATTACTTCAACCAACGCAAAAAGCAAAATAGGCAAGATATGATCAGTGAAGATAGAACGACATCTCAAAACTCCTTTGCAAAAAGAAAAATAACTGATTATTTCCCTACTGTCGATAAAAACATTTTTTTTCGTAAAACAAGATAAAAACTTTGACATGTCATTTGCAATACTTCATCAAAATATAGCAAGCATTCTGGCAAAACAAGAATTGCTAGAATTAACGTTACAAGAACTACATACCTTAAATATAGTACCAGATGTTATATGTCTTACAGAATCATTTTTGCGATCCGGGCATGAAAAATACATAAAATTGAAAAACTACGAGTTGGCAAATTCTTTTTGTAGAAACGAACAAAGAGGAGGGACATGCATTCTTGTAGGACATCACATTATTCATAAAAAACTAACTCATTTAGAAAAACATGCCATTGAAAAGGCTTTTGAAATATGCGGCATTGATATCACTTCTCATAAGCTTATAATCATCTGCGTTTATAGAACTCCTACAAGTGATCCCATATTCTTCTTAGATAAATTAAACCAAGTTCTTGATGAGGTTTGCAAAGGTATGCCAAATAGAAAAATTGTTTTAACGGGTGATTTAAATATAAATACACTTAAACATACCAAAGCAAACAGGTATCTCGAAGAGTTGTGTCTCAATTACAGATTAAAAATACACATCAATGTTCCTACGCGAAAGGAAGCTTGTATTGACCATATTTTAAGCAATATTGACGAAGCTACCCCATTAGTTTTGCCGCTGTATTTGTCGGACCATGAAACAGCACAACTCTTAAGTTTCCCTATTAAAGGAAATATAAAACCAGCGCCTAATTACTATTTTACATATGCCAAAGACTACAGTGCTGATAACATAACAAAATTCAAAAATTGCCTAAAAAACTTGTCCTGGTCTGAGACATATAGTAGCACCGACATAAACATAGCCTTCAATCTGTTTCATGAGCAACTGTTACTGTTCTTTAACCTATGTTTCCCAAAAATTAGGATAAAAGTAAGCAAAATACGGGAAAAAAAACAAAAATGGATAAGCAGAGGGCTTAAACGTTGTTGCAAAACCAAAAGATTCTTACGTTTTAAATATTATACAAACAAAACTAAATCAAATAAAAACAAATATATAAATTACTCTAATATGTTAAAAAGATGTATAAAATTATCCAGAAAAAAAGCTAATATAAAAACAATAAAAAATAGTAAAAACAAATGCAAAGCTAGTTGGTTTGTTATAAAAGACGAAATTTCCGGTACTAAATTTGACAATGGTATTGAGAGATTGCGTATTAATGGTAAAGATATGACCAACCCAACTGAAATTGCTACGTGCTTTAATAACCATTACATTTACTCAACAAATAGCTCGTCGCAACCGCACAATGATAACGGTTGTTTTAACTTTAACAGTAACAGCATCCCGAATTCCATGTATCTGGGACCAATGACAGAAACAGAGGTCATAAAAGAAATAAGGTCTCTAAATACGACGAATTCTGAGGGATACGACGGTCTAAATACAAAAATTATTAAAAATTGTATTTCGGAACTTAGCGCTATCTTGACACATTTAGTTAATTTATCTTTTGTTACGGGAACCTTTCCTGAAAATCTGAAACGATCACTCGTTATACCTGTACATAAAAAAGGAGAAAAGGAAAAAGTAGAAAATTACCGCCCCATTACTTTGATACCCATTCTAGCTAAAATTTTCGAAAAATGCATGTATAAAAAATTACTTGAGTATTGCGACAAATTTAACATAATTAACACCGATCAATTTGGGTTTCAAAAGCGGAAATCTACAACCTTAGCCATATTTAATTTAGTACGCTACATTTTGACAAAAGTAAATAATAATCATATGACTACGGGTTTATTTTTCGATTTGTCTAAAGCGTTTGACTTTGTATCTCACAAAATGCTATTGCGTAAGCTTGAAATGATAGGGATCAGAGGGTTGCCACTACAGTGGATTAAGTCATACTTAACAAACCGACAACAAACAGTTGTTATAAAAAAAATGATAGGAAAGGAGCTAATATCTCACTCATCGGAATACAAAAATAACAAATATGGAGTCCCCCAAGGTAGTATTCTGGGACCAATTTTATTTATTCTATATATTAACGACATAAATAAAATTACGGATCACAAAATTATATTATATGCAGATGACATCTCAGTGATTGTGACGACAGATAAAAAATACAAATTAAAACGTGATCATGAAACTGACATAAACGATAATATTGACAAAATTATAAAATGGCTACAATTACATAATTTAAACATAAATCTTGGCAAATCTAATTTCATTCAATTTAATAAAGCAAAACAGGACAAATATTCAATAAAACTGACCATAGACAAATTAAAAGAAGTAACACATATTAAGTTTCTAGGTGTAAATATTGACCAAGAATTAAATTGGAAAAAGCATGTAGATGAATTATGTAATAGAATTAATAGATTTGTCTACGCTTTAAGGAAACTAAGGAAAGTTACAAACATTGACACTGCTATCATGACTTATCGGGCCTACGTTGAATCTATTATTCGCTATGGATTAGTATTATGGGGTAATAGTACCGATAAAAATAGAATATTTGTAGCACAAAAAAAGTGCATTAGAGCCATTTGCGGTATTGCACCTGGCGTTTCATGTAAGCCTTATTTTAAAAGTCTTGGTTTGCTGCCGTTACCATCACTTTATATCTTAGAAGTGTCAAATTTTGTAAGACAGAATCAAGCATATTTTAAAAAAGCGTCCGATGTAAATTCAAGGCTGAAAAGAAATCCAAACAGACTTGTATGTGCGGATATTCCTACATCAGCCAAATATGAGAAGAGCTGCTTGATGATGTCTATAAAAATTTATAATAATTTACCTAACCACATTAGAGAGCTTCCTTCAGATACAGCATTTAAAACTAAATTATATATTTGGCTAAATGAAAATAATTTTTATGACCTAAAGGAATTGTTAGATTTAAAATTTAAATAAAATCAATAGTGCACTGTTTAATGATATTGTATACCTAACAATAGGTTATTTGTGAGGAACCTATTTAATTTGTTAACATCAATTTAAAACCACAATTAAGACAATAAAGAATATTATTATTATTATTATTATTATTTAAATTGCAAAAGGAAAGAGGAAATTACTAGTATTTATTGTTTTTAATAAAACATTGCATGTTATTACTTCTCATATTTCCTTCTATATATAGTACTCTTACATGTTGTTAAGTTACCAGTATTTAATCCTGTCCTAATTATATTATGACAATACTTTGTGTTTGTTACCATATTAACCGCAAGTAATTCGTCTAACGGACGCTAGATGGCGCTAAAAGAAAAATATTTAATAATAGAAAAAAGAAAAATGCTGATTTGTGTATGGACTTGTGACCGGAAATGTACAGAGACGATACAAACAAATATACGTAGCAAAGTCTTCTAGATTAAGAATTGGTTGTTACTTAGAAAAACTATTTTTTCTGAAAACATAACATAACATTTTAATACCTATTTAATAGTATTTGAATTAGTATTTCACCTATTATTTCGCTTTTTTTCTCATGCTAATCATGTAAAAGAATCGAATAAAACAATATTGTGACTATAAACGTATTCTTTTCATGACTCATGACTGGTTTTGAGATTTATATTTATGAAGATACCTATCCTAGTTTTTTATCCATTATAAAACTAATAATTATTCATCGTGCAATGTAATGGTTTCCCGTAGATACATACTTGTATCTTGTTACATGCATACATAAAGCTCACGCCCGTCCTGTAGGTGGGGTAGGCAGAGACTGGAGTATTTTTATCAATGCAAAAACATACTTGTTTTTACATTAAACTAAGTTTATAAAAGTTAGATGTGTGTACTACATACCTATGTAGATTTTTATAAACTTAGCTTTGAATTGCAAAAGGAAAGATCAAATTAATATTATTCATTGTTTTTAATAAAACAGTGCATGTTATTAGTGTGTGTGTGTATATAGTACTCTTATATGTTGTTAAGTTTCCAATATTCAATTAGGAATAAATGGTTCAACACACAGGATATAATCAAATAAGGCAGTTATTAAAATAAAACACCTGCGGTAAATAAAACAACTTTTTTAGTTTTTAGCGCATAATTTATATTTAATCAAGACGTTTTGACTTCTTATCAGGACCCGTGATGTTTATACTTCTTTAGAGGAGCCATGAGACAGGATGTTTAAGGCAATGGTTGTGATATATGTTCCACTACCATCACAATATTTAAATCAGTTGTATTCATGCTATTTCTCTATTAGCTCTCACAAAGCAAACATGACAAAGAAAGTTGGCCGGTCTCACCTGTAAAATAATGAAAGTGCTTTATTTAAAGTTGTGGCAATATTTTTTTTACTTTTAATAATCACATTCCATATATGATTAGTTAAATGTCAATTATACATATGTGAACATTCATAGAAAGATGTCAATAAACAACAAAATAGGAAACAGGTCAATAACATTTGGGGATTTCTGGCCAGATGCAACACTTCACACATGGCAACTGTTTAAGAAATTATGACAATAATATTAGCAGATTAAGTAAAAATTATAGTGGCACTTATAGGCACTTACATTTCTGCGATGATGCCAGTATGAAGCAACTGATGTTCGTGGACTGCTTTCTAATGTCTTCTAGCACAACCAACAGAACTTCCACAACCAAACAAAACCCTTGCATGCCCATATTGTCTTTTCTCTTGAGTTGGTTGCAATGAATCTTTCAATGGAATCATGATAGGCACCACAAACCAAATCCTATATCTGTTTACAAAGTATACAAAACATTTTATTTTTGAGGACATACAGAAATATATTTAATATTTATATCTAAATAGTGTGTGTGTGTGTATGCAAACATCTGTAACTAAACCGTTGATAATTTACCTGAAAAGTTAACCATTCGGCCAGAAGAAAATTCATGTTCTTGAGATATTTTTGATATGATATTTCCACATACTGTAAGTCTAAACACACTGTTAGTGAGCTATACTAGCTACAAATAGACAAAAAATAGTACAATATTATACAAAATTATAAAATACTTTCAATGACGCTAACCATACGTCACTTCTTTTTTACTAAACAATGTCGTTTGGCTCATAGCGCTTTTGGTCTCAAACGGTGAAATGATAATATATTATTTCCTTATAAAAGGGAAAAGTAACATATATAGGCTATTAATTTATGTATATATTTCACATATATTTATTTTAATGTTTATTTAAGTATGTAAATATATTGATCAAAAATAAAGGACGGCCAAAATGCTGATATCCAAAGCTATGGCGCAGTAAAGCAATATTACAAGGAAGTGCTTAGAAAAAACAACTTTTGATTGGTTTTAAGATTCGTAATCTGCTTTTAGATAAGTTCTATACGTTAAAAATTGTATTTTTATTTTTAAATTGTATTAGTAGTAATTTCATTCTTGTACATTTCCGGTCACAAATCGGCATTGTCCTTTAATCTTATAACAAAAAATAAAAAAAATATCCCCTTAGTCTTAAGTTTACAGTTAAGTAAACTGCAATATAAAATAATAATAGAGCAGAAAACATGTTTTGTACGGACATCAGCACACCAACTTACTCCAAATTTATCCATTTATATTGAATAGAGTAGATAAGACAGGAGGAGGCAGAAGAGAAGGAGAGTAGAATAAAAGACAAAAATATATACACCAATTTCAAGAGGCAGGTTATATTAAAATATAAATGAACTGAATGTCTTATTATAATATATGTTAGATTTGATCAAACATAAGTATGGCATGTTAAATTAGGTTTAGTCTGTGTGTATGTGTGTGTGTATGTATCTTAAGTGAATAATAAATTAAATCACTATTCGATTTGCATACCGCGATAAAATGTATATCTTTTCCAAAAGATTAAGGTTGTTTTTTCACCAAAGCTGTGAGAGATAGCGAAGAAGTGGAGAAAACATTCCACAAATAGGATTACATAATTTTTCCAGCTAGATTTTGCGCTAGCGTTCCGCCTATTTCTGGTATTAAATCAGCCTAACTTACTGGTTAGTTACAGACAGCTCTATAAGCATTAAGTTTGCTTATTGTACTTGTGTTTTTGTCTAATAAGAGAAAACATTTTATATCACTTTTTATATTTATCCGTATAGTGTACGGCTAGGTAAAGAAGTATAAACTCTTTACACTGGGGTATCGTGAACGGCGACTCATCATACTGGAAGTAATCTCCACCACCATCTAAGACCACCTCCCGTAATGAGCAGCAACGTTTTACAAAATATAGTATTTGTACAGCGATCGCGATCCTACCTGGCAATTGTGAATATTGTGACAAAGCCCCTTCTCCTTCTTCTTTTTTTGGGGAGGCCTTCCGATTGTCGACATCTTTCCGCTGAGATGTTGATCTCTAATATTAGAATTTAAATCAGAATTTTATTTCAAAATACAAATTTCTAAGTAAAAATAAATATAAACTAGCGGCTCGTCCCGGCTTCGCACGGATGGAAAAAATTCTTTAATTTTTTTTATATTATTAAATATTTTTCCGTTAACGCCATCTAGCGTCCGGTAGACGAACTACTTGCGGTTAACGTGTTGCTATGGCAACGTTATTGATACAATGGAAAAAGAGCGGACAGACAAACACACAAACCAGTGTGATCTTAGAAGTTAGATTGCTGATTTAATTTGTACTCAGTGTGCACCTGCCTTTAGTACTGTCGTCTTAATTAATGGTATCACCTTTAATTTAGTTCAAGAAAGACAGCTAATAGAAAGGCTTAATGGTTGTTGGAATGTAACGCTTATATTGCTTTGTCATACGAAACGATACAGACACCACAATGCTCCAAAACATATATTTTAAAGACTTTACGTTAATATATTTTCTTTCTAGATCAATTCTGAAATTTTTATATTACCTATAACGATAATTTACGTTATGTTTTAAAATATCAATAGTTTTAATAAATACAGCAACATTAATTTATAATATAAAAAGTATCAAATTAAACTATTCTTACAAACACTTATCGAAAACGAGTTGTTTCTATTCTGCATGTGCTCATACCGCCTTCTCCTTTTTTCCATCGGACATCCAGACGCGCTGCGAGCCCTACCCTACCCTACCCTTTCCTGACTGCTATTCCTACCTGTCGCACCAAGCGCTGCTCAATATCATTCATTATGCATACAGCAAAGGAGTGGAACTCCCTCCCTGCGTCTGTATTTCCAAATACTTATAACCCGTCCGTTTACAAAGCAAGGGTGAATAGGCACCTTCTGGGTTAGCTCGTTCCATCGTGGATCCTGTCTTGGCCCCGGGCTTGATTAGGATTAAGAGTGAACCCATTCAAAAAAAAAAAAGAAATTTCTACATACTATTTACTTTCGACACATTTTGAGGAGCCGTATTCACAGGATAACTAAATAATCTATGGTTCTTGCTTAAATTGCACCCACTTTCCCTTTGTCTTATTATTTTTTTCTACTCAAGGTTGCCTGGAAGAGACTGGCTTTTAGGAATGAGGCCGCCTGTTGTGGGCTTTCTTCTGAATTTTTCTGTTTTTTTGTAGAGTATCTTTAGCATGCAATAAAAAGTTTATTGATACACTCTACAGTGAGTGGACGCAATACCGCACAGCTATGGGGCTGTCCATTAATCACGTGAGGCTCGAAAGGGGGGGGAGGGGTCCATAAAAAAATCACGAAATATCACAAGGGGGGAGGGGGGGTGTAGTAATATATCACGTGTATTTATTTTTTCAGCAAACGTGCGATACTGACCCAAAAAGCGGCGTGACGTGTATTTATATTTTCGCCAAACGCGTAAAAAACGAAAGCGGCTTGCTACTTCTGTAGTTCGATGTTGGCGCCAAAGTTGAGATCCGGCGACAACTCTATGCCATAAAGCTCAAGGCTGTCGGTATCAGGTACAGATGTACCTCGGAAAGTAGGAGTGAGGTTGAAGGAACTACTTTTTGCAGTGAAAATACACGCTTGCGTTTTGGAGGCGTTGAAATGGACGAGGTTACTGTCACCCCACTGGGAAACGTGGCTCAACCTCTGATTCGTTCGCTCAACCATGGCCTCTCTCATCAATATCACGTCGTCACCGCTGGCTTTTGAATTAGACAGGTATCTCTCTACGACAGTACTGTCGTCTGCATAACCAACAATTCCAGGTATCAACAGGTCATTGATGTGCAGCAGGAGAAGTGTCGCAGTGAGAACAGACCACTGAGGAACTCCGGCATCAATAGCCACTAAGTCAGAGGAGCAGCCATCGATAACTTCTCTGATCGACCGTTCTGTCAGGAAATCGGCTATCCAATTACAAAAGTCAGCGGGGATACCATACGCAGGAAGTTTGCGCAGCAGACTAGCGTGTCAAACCCTGTCAAAAGCCTTCGAGATGTCAAGTGACTCGGCAAGTGCTTCTTCGTGCATCTCGAGGGCCTCGCCCCAGCAGTGCGTCACATAAACTAGAAGATCCCCAGTTGAACGTCCACGGCGAAACCCATATTGACCGTCGCTGAGAAGATCATTGTTTTCTAGGTACGAGAGCAACTTACTGTTAAGCACTTTTTCCATTACTTTGGTTCCAGTATGGAAGTGATGGCGATCGGTCGGTAATTGCATGGGTCGGCACGACAACCCTTTTTGGGTACTGGCTGCACATTGGCAAGCTTCCAGGATTTTGGTACGGTTCTTATTTTGAGAGAGAGGCGATACAAGCGTGTTAGCACAGGAGACAACTCGGGTGCACAATACCTCAGTACTCTTGCTAGTATACCATCAGGACCACTGACCTTATTCACGTCCAGACCAAGTAAGACTCTACGGACCTGTTTATTGTGAATTGTGATCTCCGATATTGAAGAATCACATCGAGGTGCTTGTTGAGAGCCGGTGTCTAGACGGGAACTGCTTGCAAACAGAGAGGCAAATAAACTTGCTTTTTCAGTTGCAGAATGAGCCACTAACCCGTCAGGTTTCAGCAAAGGTGGTAACAGGTTTCAGCAAATAAATAATTTGAATTTGAATAACATAGGACGGCAGAAATTCACTTCGACTGACTTCGAAAGGGACCAGAACTGTTTACTTCCATTCGGGTAGGATGACAGTTTCGTCCCTATTCGGCTGATGTGGTCGAATCTTGCTTTAAGAATGACCCTTTTGCACGACTTGGCGGCCGAATTATAGGCTCTCTTCTTCGATCGGATTCTCCGTGCGCGGACCTTGCGATCGCGGATATGCACCCAAGCCTGGTAAGCAGACTGTTTTCGGGCCTCAGCACGAGCACAGGCCGCATTATACCAAGGCCGGGACTTGTAACCGAGCGAGATATCGGAGAATGGAATAAAATACTCCATTCCCTGCCGAAATACATCTGCAATCGCATCAGCGGTAAACGATGGGTCGCTCGAAGAGAAGCAAGTTTGCTGCCAGGAATAAGATGCAAATAAAATACGCATCTCGTCCCAATTTGCTGACTCGTAACGCCATACCCGCCCTGGGGCTATCATGCAGAGGAGAGCAGATCGATACGGATTTCACTCCACAATGGTCGGACAACCCCAGTGGAGCTAAAACCGATACCGAATGTGTGTGTATCAGTTGTCAGCAGTAAGTCAAGACAATTGACCACCAGCTGAGTAAGATTAAGCGCTAGGGCACGCTTCTCTCCCACCATGGTCAGTTTTCAGTTTGGGAACAGCCACTTTTTATAGTGAGCGTTGAAGTCCCCCAGAAAAACAAGCTCCGCCGCTGGATATCGCACAGTTGCCAAGTCTGCCGTCTCTGTGAGGTAATCTTTGAGCCGAGTCGTCTCCCGGTCACCGCTGTGCGATCGGCAAACACAGATGTAGAGCTTCTTCTCTACCCCTGTGTCCACCAGAAGCCAAATAACAGAAAACTCGGACTTTTTAAAGCATCGGAGACGCCTACAGCAAATGTCATTACGGACGAATACACAGACCCCTGCACTCATCTTGAACTTATGCTCAAGCGGTTAACCAGGGTAGTTGAGGTACGCCTCATCCGACGGGGTTACTATCTGAGTGTCCGTTAAGAAGAGTAGGTGCGGCTTCTCGGTCTCCAGATGATGATGGACCGGATCGAGATTTGAGTGCAGTCCTCTGATGTTCGCGAAGTGCACTTGGATTTTCAGTCGAGACGCTAATCAGTCGACCATTAAAGTACTGTTAGGCTAAGATAACCACAGAATGGAACTCACCTGCAGACTGCGGGGACGCCTGAATCCCCCGAAATGGCCACCGGTTCCTCCCATCCAGTCGCCAACTGGCACGGTGGAGCATTTCGGGATTTTTCGCAAGTTGGCGGGGCAGCCTTTCACGCGTGGCTCACGCGCTAGTTGGGCCCCCTACTAACTGCGGTCGGCCTATGGCTAAACCGTGATTCGGATTCCGCTACCCTTCAGAATGAATTACCTGGTACAGCATTACCAAGATACCAAGACCGGTCTTAAGTTGCGCAACTGACTTATTACCAACCCCCATTGGCACTGGTACTCCCGGCCTCCAACGGAACGCAGCAGAGCTGCTTGGCGACGGATTTCGGCAGGATGGTGGTCGCTAGCCAGGCGGCCCCTTACGGAGCCTACCACCGCTGCTGGAATCATCAGGCGTCACCATGGGCCATTGGTCCGTGATGCCGTTGCCCGGGGTGGACCGCTAGGAGTTAGATCCCACCCACCCCAAAACCTACAACCTCTCTATCTACCTCTAAATGTTATTATTGTAGTCTTTAATTTTCTTTAATGAAATTAGATGATACTTATACCTGTATATTAAAAATATTAAAAAAAATAAAATTCTTTGTAGGTACTAAAATACACGTGATATAGTGTGTGGGGGGGGGGTGGTAGTCTGAAACCTCACCATGTATCACCAAGGGGGAGGGGGGGGGGGTTAAAAAATGCCAAAAAAAAAAACATCACGTGATTAATGGACGGCCCCTATTACAAAACTGAAGTACCCACACACGCAATACACAATACACATACAAACACATATGTAAGCGACAAATTGTCTTCGTTGTTTCAAAATCTGTTAAACATCTACCTTACTGCTGATATAGAATCTAAAATATGTAAATGCGGAATTATTTTAATCTGAGATATATTGAGTTACAATAGTTTTATAGCAACGCATTTTTTTAATTTGTTTTAAACTAAAGCACAAGACCTTAAAAATGTTTAAATTGTAACTCATCGCTGCTTAAGCTATCCACTTAAAAGACAGTAACGTTATCTCGCTCTTAAAATAGCCTTTTACTTATTTATCTTTTTGTATGGCTACCTATATTACTTACTTCTAAGTACCACAGTAACGTTGGTATTGCCATATAGAAGGTGGCTGCCATTTAGCCTCAAAATTAGGTTCAAAATCCAAAACAAAGTTAACGACAGAAGTAGGATAATTCTCAAGATGATATTGGGCGATAGCGTTTCTAACTAACCAAAGATTCGGCAATCGATTGAATCAAGGCATTTATTTGCTAAATTTATTATATTTGAAGATATTATTACTTGAATAATTTCAACATGTCCCGGGGGTTAGGGGGTCAGGAGTTTTAATTGTAGTGATTTTCATTTACAACTTGTAGAATATAATAATAATTCTTACATTTAAGATAGTAATAGAATCTTACTTAATGACTACCATAATCCTATTCGATTTTAACGTGAAAAGTCTTTCGTAAGTCTGTAGGCATTCAAAAACCAAATGTAACAAAATACATTATAACAAAAACAATTTTCACTTTAGAAGTATAGCACCTACCAGCATTATTTTATATCCATTAGAGGGTAGTGTCATTCCTATGTCGCTATTGTAAATAGCGCAATAATCGCCCGCAGCCCAACGCATTCGAAATCCAATTCACCATCAGACATTGTGTTTAATTAGTGATTACTCAGAAATACATTGATCGATTTAAGCGGAAGCGGTCGCATTTGACATAATAGCACACGACGTAATAGTATAGTAGATGTAGATACAAGTCGTACTTGTGATCACTGCATGTTGTATTATCTACAACATGGTCTATACTGTAGAGTAAGTCTAAGCACTAGTTTGATTATTATTATCCATTCTTTAACACGCAGACATTCCACTCACTTCCCTAATACAGCTTCTATGTTCTCTATGGACTTTTTTGGCGGGAGCGGGAAGCGTCACTATGGTGGTTTTGTTTTTCTGATTAAAATTTGTGTTGTCGTTGATATTAGTGTGTAATAATGGTGGGTTATTAACCACTGAGTGTTTTTGTATATGCATGAGTTTTTGCAAGTGAAACAAAACAATGGATGGTGTCTTTTCGCTCTCTCTCAAGAAGTCCACGAGAAATTTTCAGCAAAACCCCACATCTTTACTGAAACCTAGGTTAAGGTATTTCACTATTCATTCATCATCCATTGATAATCTATCATTCATATATCAACTCTCACCATCATTTCCAAAGTAACGAACATTTTCCAAATAAGTTATAACTTAAAGGTCTATGTTACCAGGTCATAAAATTATATAAAAAAAATATGTTCTCTATGGTTTGCCATTAATATTAATATGTGTGTATGTAGTTTATGTATGTGTGATTCGATTAATTCATTTGAATAAAATTCGGTGGTGGTCTCACTACTTTTGTAGTTTATATAACTATTGTGGATTTAGCAAAACAAAAACTAGTGAAACGCCAGAGCGAAAGTTATAATCAGCCAGTACCTATTATAATAATAATAATAATTCTAACAATCACACCAATTAACCTAGCCCAAAGTAAGCACTATAAAGGCTTGTGTTATGTATACTGGGGTAACGAATAGATATACATACATATATCTACATAAATAAGTAATATTTATAGAAATATATATTAATACCTATGACTCAGGTACAAATAGTCGTATCCATCACACAGACATCTGCCTTTTCTGGGACTCGAACCCAGGACCGTCGGTGCGAAAAACTACAGTTGCATAAAACAGTCGTAAGTTATAAGGTCATAAGTTTCCAAATATGCCATTGATACCCACGTACTTGAGATCAAATTTCAAATTCAAATCAAAATTTCTTTAGAATTAAGGCCTGTCATACAAATATTAATTCGATTGTTCTAGTTACCTTAGTTTTTGTCTTTGATACCACCAACATCAAATGAATGTTGTCGACCTTCTAGAAACTTCACGCCTTTTAACGTAGTTTTGAGTTGTCTTCGAACCAAGACATCCGAGTTTAATTTCCTTGTATCCATCGTTTGAGATAAAATTTTGTTCTCATTCTACAAAACATACATTTCTGTATTAAAATCGGTAATAAAAATCAACGGAAACATTTAAAAATCGGTCGTGTACTGGAACGCTTAAGATGGGGGAAGTGAAATCGGCTAAAAAAATTCATCGAATCATATTAATTATATTAGATCACAGACTCCACCGTGAGACATAAAATATCTAATTTCAAATAATTTAATAAAATGAACAACACTTTTAAGTTATAAAATTTGAATATTATAATATCCGATAAATCATAAGATCACAATCGAATAATTTTTAACTAATGCTAATGAGATTAGATCTCATTTTATGCGTTATGGTTTCAAATTTATAAAATTCTATTAATATGATAAAAAAAAATATAAAATTCTTAAGTTCGTGGAATATGAACGACATACCATTATTTTTGTTCAGGTTATGTATCTATGTGAATCACTACTAATATTATAAATGTGAATGTAAGTTTGTTTGTTATGCTTTCACGCAAAAACTACTAAACTGTAGTGATGTGCCGAGTCGTTGTTTTATAGGATCGAGTCGACTCGAGTCAGTTTGTACGGTACTCGAATCATGACTCGATTCCGCGATTCGAGTCCAGTACTCGAGTTCTATGTTTGGTATTCGAATGCTGACTCGAGTCCTGGACTCGAGTCTAAAACCTTAGTCTGGAAATTCGAGTCCAGAACTCGAGTCTGTTACCGATTTAAGTACAAAAGGAAAAATTGGAAATGAGTAAACTTCAAACAGTATCTAGGTTTAGCATAATAACACTACGAACATTTTAATGAAAAATATTTTTAAACATAACAAATAAACATAGAATACCTACTAAGGAGATATCTAGGAACCAGAAAATTTCTGTTAATGAGATCAAGTTCTATTTGTTTTATTAACAAAAAGAAATCATTTTAGAAGCTAGGTATTTAATAACTTCGGGTATTTGTTCTATTAGAAAGTTAGCATGTACTTTTATTTTAGGTGTCACTTCATTGCTTAAGTAAACAGAAATCGAGTACGAGCGAGTCAATTTATCTCGAATACTAGACTCGAGTCAGTTGGACTCGCATATAGTTTCGAGACACCGAGTACAAGATCGATTCTTCCTGACTCGAGTACAGGAATCGAGTCCGGCGTACTCGAATCAAAATAAATTGTTATTCGGATATGCGAGTCCAAAGCAGGACTCGAGTCTGACTCGAGTCAAGCCGTACTCGGCACATCGCTACTAAACTGATCATCATGAATTTTCGTACATATATTCTTGGAGGTATTAGAAGTAACATAGGATTCTTTTCATTGAGAAGATTTTCATTGAATTTGAAAAAATTAAAAACAAAATGCGGACGAAGCCGCGGGTAAAAGCTAGTTAGAAATAAAACAGGTGGTATTATTTATTCTGTGATGCAGCAAAACATGTTGCTGTAAAGACTTTTTGACTGGAGCGATAAGGGTCACTTTAGTGGTTTTGTTTTTTTTGTTAGAATCTGCAAGTTAAGTTTATATGAAGTAGAAAACACATTTTTCCATTGCATGAACTCATAATAAAAACTTTGTTATTTCCATCGAGACTTCTCAAGAAATCCGTTCTCAATTACTGTTTAAGCGGCGTCATTTATTTCTGGCGTCGACTTTATAAAACTAACTATCACTTTAAATATCACTTTCTATATTTATTTTAGATCGAAATTCGAAACTTCTCTTCGTTAAAAACAGAAATATGCTCGAAAACCATCAACAATCTTATAATGAGCTTCTCCAAGGTTCCCAATGCGTAACATAAACATTTCTTTTTTTTTAATTAGACACCGTTCCATATTTGAAAGTATGGAATTCCTTTGTTTCCTTCGCTTGATCGGCTTCATTTTAAAATGAGTATGTATGCAATAAAAATAAACTTATCGATGTTATTTTTTCAAACGAATTTGATCGTTTCACTGTGATAATGGCTTATACAGTACCGTCTGATTCACAAAACTCTCGTAAATAATACTGGTTCATTAAGAAACGATAGGGTTGCTTACTTACGGATATTTAAGCTCTACGGGACTTTTTGATATATAAAAAAAAATAGAGGCACACATATCTATATTAATTTTTCAGTTTATTCAAAAGTAATAAACTAAAATCTGTTTTTAATAATCAGCAAAAATGACACAGTGTTAGCTTTATTATTATAATAATAACTTTTCAGATAGTGTGCATAAAATATACGAGTAGGTATGTAGAAAAATGTTTTAATTATACCTATGCATTTTTAGATTGCAATCCATTATTTATTTATTAGTTTATTTGGAAGTCATATGGTATATAAAGGTATTACATAGTTAAGTGCAAAACATAAATTGCACACCCTGTAGAGGCACTGCAAGATTACTCTACTATAGTATAGAGTAGAATGCATAGAATGCATAGAATGCATAGAATGCACTACAGCTTACAGCTTAGCTTACAGCTTAGCTTACAGCTTAGCTTACTAATAGTCATTGTTATAATTTTAATAATATGTATTATATACTATTATCTATAGGCTGTCCAAAAAGGTTTAAGCGGAAAACCAGAAGTAGAGCACCATTAGGATAACTCGAATCACCCTTATGTAGGTTCCGTGATTTTTCGTAGTTTTCGAGTTATATTTTTTTTACTTTAATTTAAACTATTGGTATATTATCGAGAGACATCAATATTATTAACATAAGTATTTAATTTTTTGTCTTCTAAATAAACTCACCTAGAGTGACGATTTAAAATCATAGATGTATATTCTTCTAAAGCTTTTTAAAAATTTCAAATGTGGTGGTTTTTAACCGTCTTTTTTCCTGTAAATGTCTATCTCTATGGAATCCTAGTGAAATTTAGACCTAGAAGGAAATAAGTCGAACATTTCAAAATTATTTTTTAATGATTAAATGTTATTTTGGCGTAATAATATAATTCTAAGGCAAATATTTCAAACTTAAATATTTCGTAAACTTTTATTAGTATGACAAAGGATAGGCAGCCCTAAAGACAATGATCACTCTAATTATATTTACAATGTTCACTATAAATCGAGTTACCGAAGCCGCGGCGGGCGTTACTACTAATAGGCCCAGAGCCGTCATACATCATATTAAATAAACTGTTAGATATTTTTCCATTGTCAGAATAGAAAGTGTTAGTATTGATTGAGATTTAAAAAGCTTATTAAAACTCATACATATAGTTTACCTATCAAGGCATCGAATTTTATCTCTTCTTAACTAGTATAGGCTTTTACTTTTAACACCACAACCAAACGGTACCCCCAAACGGCGGCGTGTGCGTACGCATTCCCCGCGTCAAAAAAAGTGGTGCATTTGTCTACCCCCGTCGTTGTTATCGGTTATCAAGACCAACACCGGCCCCATCGGACGATTTTTAGCAGGTAGTCCAGCCGGGCTAGCCGGTGGAGTGCCTCTCCCGACCAGTCCTGCTACGAGTCCATGACTTGAACCGCCGAACTATGCGTCAAAGCTGACAAATCGGGGTTCCCCTCGTCAATAAAAAAAGGGTGCGTTTGTCAAGGAGGAGGGCAAGGACGTACGAAGAACGGGATTTTATTCTTTTGCATACCCAATGTTTTAATTATTAACATACTTTGACAAAAAGATACATTGCAAGTTAAGTTAGGTAAGATATATTTTTATCCATTACCAGCAAGCAAGTTATAGCAAATTGCGCCTTTTCAAGTTATGCCAATATTCTGCCAAAAAAATATGTTAAAACAAGTCGAACTACGAGGTTTTTGTCTGTATCAAGCGGTGCAAGCAGAAGAAGAGCTACTCCTCTTGCGGATCCTCACGGATTGCTGCGGAGGATTTTATATCACTAAATATTATAAATCCTCGGCTTCGTCTGTCTGAACGCTATAAACTTAAAAACTACTGGACAGATTTTCATACGGTTTTCATTAATGAATAGCGTGATTCGGGAATAAGGTTCAGGCGTATAATTTATTAAACTTTACTTTAACTATCAATGTATGTAGGTGTCAAAATATATAAAATATTTGCTTCTAAATTACTGATATACATATAAAAAAAGTCCGCGAGACTATATGCCTAGCCATTATAGAAACCTACTTAAACCGAAATAACCGTATTTATTCAAATTAGTCAATAAAAAACCATTTTTTTTTTTTTTTTTTTTTTTTGCCTGTAAAGTCGGTTTTACGGGCGAAGATTTTACGTGACAACGTCTTTTTCTCGGTAGAATATTTATTGATATGAATATAATTAAATTGCACAATGCGCGCGGCAGACCGATCATAGTTGAGTGGGAGAGAGACGCAAGGCATTCGGCGGGCCTCTCTCTCGTTCGGTGACTCATCGTAACGTTACCGAGCGTTACACTTTTTCATAAGTGACTCCCAGCCGCAACCTAATTTAAGACGTTGTCACGTCAAAAACACAAGTAGAAGAGCAATATGACGACATTCATATCATGATATTTAATCCAAGGTTGATTATGTATACATGTTAATTCCTCTTTAAATTATTCAAATCACACCTTTCCTTTAAAAGTTACGAGAGGTATAAAAATTGGGCGAAACGTTCTATGCTTAGTGTAATAGTCACCTTTACAATTAATTAACGTTATATCTTTATTAAATTAAATTAGACCATCTCTTTTACATTTTCTTCATACTTCCATAAAATATTTTAAAACAAAAGCAACTCTGTCTGTTACATTTTCACCCAAACAGTCTCCAAAATTCTCACAGGAAAAGGAATTCTATGTGTACATAATAATAGTGTAGTCTATCACTAATCGATAGATTAAAACATAGGATATTTTCTATCCCCTAAAATTGGAAAGGTTCCTTGGAAAGCATGATATAGACTCTCTGTCACAAAACCGAACACAACGCAGGTGAAATCGTCAGCTAGTAAATGTTATAGTTATATTATTAGGATTATTACAACATCTTACTTGCTGACGTTATGCCTACATTAAAATTAGCTTTGGTATGTACAATAATAAATAATTTAGTTCTTACACTTCCGCGCACATTACACATTAGAATAAATCACTTTTTTACGGATTTTTGCGCATGTTTTATTTTATATTTAATCCTGACGTTTCGACTCCTTTACATCACGGTGATCACGGTGATCACGGCTCCTGTAAAGGAGTCGAAACGTCAGGATTAAATATAAAATAAAACATGCGCAAAAAACTGTAAAAAAGTGTTTTATTCTAAAATAATAAATAATTTTGGGCATTGGACAAAATGAATCCATAACTGTGACGTATAGTCAATTTCTATCAATAGCTTTATCGACCTTTGACCATGTCGGGGACCGGCCATCTTAAAGCGATGCCACATTCTTTAATACTGTACACTTTATTGTACAGGGTGCTGTAATGGAAAATAATTTAACGAAAAAATAAATTGATTAATTTTCTGTACGGAATATTGACAGATTGTGATAGATTGACATTCAATTTACCCAATCTGTATCTTTTCTCAATTATTATTTACTAACGACCCGCCCCGGCTTCGCACGGATGCAATGCTCTACTATATTATGCATGTATTATACATATAAACCTTCCTCTTGAATTACTCTATCTATAAAAAAAACCGCATCAAAATCCGTTGCGTAGTTTTAAAGATTTGAGCATACATAGGGATATAGGGACAGAGAAAGCGACTTAGTTTTATACTATGTAGTGATTTCTAATGTTAGAGTTTTAAGTGAGAATCAAAAGGAAAAATTTCAATAGGGTGACATGTTTGACAACAAGTTGCTGCAACGGTAGTGAAACTGCCTTTCGCAGCTCAATCATGGGTACGAGTCCCAGTAGAGGCAGATATTTGTGCATATTTTATTATTATTACTATTCCATGCATGTTAATGACTTACATTTAAAGGCAGAATGATGGTTTTCTTTTTGAATTTGTCAGCTGGCAATAAATTTAATATCAGTAATTACTTAGTTTAGGTATAGCTCCATCATGGGACAAAAACTTTATATGTGCAATGAATTTAATATCATTATGTCATCCATCATAAAGGTAATCATCCTATAGAACAGTGGCTGAACAGCTTCGGAACAGGCACAATGGTTGGCCGGACGTAGAGTAGTAAGTGCTCAATTCATCACCGCACGTCGACGATTCGAGTATTGTGCTCCAATATGTGTTGTTTCGTTTGTTAGTTGTCACTACGTAGATACTAGTTGATTAGGGAACTGATAAGTACAGTTCGAACTAGTCAAGTAGCGATTGCCTGCCTTAAATAACTTAGATTTTAGTATTATAACACTTTCGTGTCCATTCTCTTAATAGCTAATTCATAATATATCTAGTTGATAAAGCAAAATTAAATCCAAGAGAATATTAGATATTTCAATTACAGTTACAGATATTTAGATAGACTGATATTTCAAAATTTCAATTATTAAAAACTGTACTGTAATATTTGCTAAGTAGTTTTTCTGTCTGTCGTCAATGTTGTGATTAGGTATAATTATACAGTTAGGTATTTCTAAAATGCTAGTACAATAATTTATTAATATCTCATAAAAAGCAAATAATTTAGGTATCTTACTTTTTAGTTTATTTTTAATAGAATTTAGAATCTGATGCTAACATAAATTAAATGCCAATTCTTTTTCTCATAAACTATTCAACTTCAAAATTCATGACATAAAATCAGTTTTTATAGACGCATTCCTTCTGTATTAAATTAACAGGAAATGCATCAAATAGGTACTCATGCAGGAAGTGTAGTTGTTTTTGCAGTTTTTTAAATAGCTTAGGTATATGTATATAATAGATAAGTATTAAAAACTTTCGCAGCTATTTAGTTTAGAAGTTAAACGCTTATTGTCAGGGTCTGATTTAGGGGAGGGCAGGGGGGGTTCTATCCTGGGACCTCCACAAGAGAGGCTCTGTAGATTGAAATAAAAAAACACTAATTTCTACGGATCAGAAACTATCACATTTGTTTCGAAACATTTTTTTTTTCATTTTTAGATGGTAGAATTTAGAAGAGTTTTTAACATTGTTATAACAACCGTAAAACACATAATTATTCGCCATAAAAATATATTTTGAATTTATATTCGAAAATAATTAGAGGTCTCCGTTGCCCTAGGGTTTCCAGACCTCTAAATCTGTCCCTGTCTATTTTAGATGCTCGTCAATAATAATAATAATAATAATAAAATAATAATAAATATTTCTTACATTCACACCAATTAGCCTAGCCCAAAGTAAGCACAGTAAGGCTTGTGTTATGGATACTAGGGTAACGGATAGACATACATATATGATACATAGATATGTAATATTTATAGAAATATATATAAACACCCATGACTCAGGTACAAATACTCGTATTCATCATACAAATATCTGCCCCTACCGGGATTCGAACCCAGGACCATCGGTGCGAAAGGCAGGATCGCTACCGTTGCACCAAACGATCGTCAATGTAATGCAACTTCAAAACTAATATACTTACACGTTTGTAAAATTAACACTGTCTATTTACTGAATATCGAATCAAGGCGTGTTAATAATTTAGATTTTTTTTTATATTATTTTATTTCTCCAATATTTAAGGTATAAGTGTTTCTCATATATAACCGTTTCGTTCATCATTATAAGTTTTTAGTGGTCGTAGTCACATCTCGGAGTTGAAGCTATAGATACTTCTCGCCCGAGCGTGAAAACGGGTGGAGAGAAAGAGGGTAGACAGATAGAGTGATAGAAAAGCGAGAGAACGAAGAGAAAGTGACGTCGGATTATTAGTCACCTTCGTATACAATCCCCGAAGAGATTATATACGAAGGCGCCCAGAGTGCACCGGCCCGGACCCATTGTCGTTCCCACCGCACGTATAGTTTAGAGTTAGTCATAATTATAGTAAGCCTCAAGTGCTTAAAAGCTGTTTAGCATTAAAGTCAATACAATAATTTGACGAGCCTTCAAAAGGCTAAGAGGCGCTTTACACATACTAAGTAAATAAATGTATCCGTCTGCTTTGTTTACAGCACCTTATTGTGATTGTGTTCACATACATCAGTATACTGAGGAGTGGTAGTGACCTCATATTTAAATCGACGCCATTCTGTTGATTTATTCCGCAATATACTGGCCAGCGCTTTAACGTCAGAAATCGTCGACATATTTAAAATAGTGTAAGAGCGAGAAAGTCAGAAAAGCTCAGCAAGATACGTCACACTTTCTTTCACTTTGAAAAGTACAAAATAGCGATGGAGGCATGAGATAATTACGACTTAACAGTATACTGATGTATATTTCGGAAGGCACACTTGAAACCCAATATTGATTAAAGTAATATTTGCGTGCGTGACAGTACAGTATCCAAATAGCAGCTAAACTCCACATTTTGTTCATTAGATTAAAATAATGTAATTAACATATTTTTGCAATTATTAATTAAGTAACTTATTAAGCTACTAATTTGTATTGCGTGCGCTACAGTACCCATGCGCAGTTATTCCCTCCACGTTTCGTTCAGAGCTAGAGTTACAAGAGTTAGGTACTGTAATTGTATTGACTTCTAATGACAACTTCACAGCGCCAGCGAATTGTAATGACCATATTAGAATAGATAAATTAGGTAAGAAGTATTTAGGAATAATTTTAGTTACGTTTCACAATTTTCTTGTCAGACTATAGATTGAACTCTAAACAAAATCATCTCACATTTACAATATAACTGGCAACACTAGAGAAACGTTTTATGTTTTTTGCAACTAGCAATTGTAGCACAAAATGTCCGACGCTGATCTTGAAAATGACGGTGAAGCGCCTTGCAGAAAGAAAATAAAAGTTTCACAAGAAAATGAGAATGGTGTGAGCGACAATCAGTTACAACTGAAAGACTTTATCCCCAAGAAAATCTTAAATAACAATACAAGCAAGAAAACAGTTTGTATCCAGGGTAAATTTAGAGATAAAAGTGGCGTGGCTTTGATTCTTTTAGAGAAAACTGTATTTAAGGAAGATGACTTGAAAGAAAATATTGGTTATTTTACTGAGGACACAAAGTTATCAACTTACTTCCAGAACGACATTTACGGAAACTACGAGTGTTATCCTCGGCCGTCGTTGAATGGTTAGACTTTTCTTGTAACTTTCGAATCTCAAGGATTTCATTGTTGCATTTTGAAATGATTAGTCATCAAGTAAACTATTTAATTTGCTAATACGATGCGTGTGACTTGATTCTTAGTATTGTGGCAGCTACTGACTAAGATTGTTGTCTTGATTTTGTGTTACATTTTTTTTCTTTTGAGTATGTGTTAAATTGCTTAATTTCGCACCATATGTTCTATTTTCGAGAATCGTATAAGTCGTGGTAACTATTACGATGCAGTGATCTTTGACTTGACAAGTCTCTTGATTAATAGTGATATCTATATTTATCTTATTTACTTATCTTTATTTGCTCATTTTAGTTGAAGTTATTAGTGAAGACAGTTACATTTTACCAGAGATATTTAATTAGTGTTAATGCTGTTCAACGAGTATTCATTTGTCCAAACAGAAATGCTCACTCACTAATCATATTCAAATTCTTGTTTTTTTAAATGAGAAAATTGATTCTTTGATGTTTTGTAAGTTTGTTTTATTGTTCTGTTGATGTGTTCTTTTTCATTTTAGGTGTGAAAACAACCATTATTTACCCTGCTACAGAGAAGCATATAACAAAGTTTTCTGCACAGAATGTGCATTTGATTGCCGAGACTGTTGAGTTGTATCAGAAATTGACCCTTCCCTTTATTGAGAAAGAGCAGTTCAATTTACAGGTAAATAGTAGACAGAAACAGTTAGGTACTGATTGGTAAATTTATCAATTTAAAATATATTAGCAAATCAGGACAGATATCAATGTGCCTGTTTGTTCTCTAGTTGCAACAAAAAAGATAAATAAAAATTGTATTGTCATATCAAAAGAGTAGCCTCAATGTACATAAACATAGGTGTGTTATTGTAATTTCTGTAATAATTTAAGTTTAGAATAACCCTTTCATTAAAGGTTTGTTAATCTAAACTTTACACAAAATGCTTCAGTTTGACACAAATTTGAGCAAAGGTTAAACCTGATTAGCTTAACATTCCTTTTCATAGTGATTGATAACAAAACATTGTGGTCAGTCATAACAAAACTATCTAATGTACATAGTTAATAAATACCTATGTATACATCATTGATTATTGGAGCAATATGTAACTATATGTTCAGCAGAGACATCTGGTGGCTAGATCTAAAGTTAGCAGGTTAGAAACTTGTTGGCATATACCAAACAACCCACTTAGTTTTATTGACAAAAATCTTGGGAAAATGATTCGGAATACAATAAAAATATAAAATTTTATTTCTAAAAAAGATTAGATCAATCTGATGGTAATTTTGAAGAAAACCGAGTATACAATTGTATTTTCCAGTGGGTGTACAACATATTAGAAGGCAAAAGTGAGCAGGACAGAATTGTTTACGATAATAAGTGTGAAAAAGAAGGGTTTGTATTACTACCTGATTTGAAGTGGGATGGTCTGACCAAAGAGACATTGTATTTGCTGGCGATTGTGCGACAAAGAGGAATTAAGTCCTTGCGAGATTTGGACTCGAGTCATCTACCACTGCTCAAGAGAGTACGTGACGAAGGAAAGGTAATTGCAATTTTCTCATAAATAGGCACAGTAAATAGCATATTGCCTTAACAAAAAATCACAATTTCAGCTGCTCTTGATTAACCTAAATATCAATTTTTTTTTAGTTTAATGCTAACCAAAAAGCAATACTTAGGTTATATAAATAGGAATAACTTTGATTGATCTGTTTATGATTTTCAAATTATGAGCAGAAATTATTTATCTTGCTCTGCTTTTCTTCAATCAATTTCCTTTACATTACCACTGCTGTTTGAGTAGTAGGAACAGACAAGATCGTACAAACAGTTTGACTTAACCGATTTATTGCGGATGGCACGTCTGGCATGCCATCACTTTCTTTTGGGTGTGGCGCTAGCCACTGTAACCGTGTCGTTTTTAAATCGATGATAACTTCTTTAAATTAAGATTTAGGGAAATCTACCCAGAACAAAACTATCTGCATTTTTCACGTAAATCAATCTCGTAGCTTTTGTTTCTGGTAATTGTATGTAGCAACAAATAGGTTAAATCTATTTTTTAATAGAATAACTCCCACCAAGACAATAGTTCAACATTTGTTGCCATTTGCCACATATGCACTTGTATTTTGATAATTTTACTAGAATGGTTTTCGATTTATATAAAGAATGTCGTCCCACTATGCCATATTGAAATTAAAGTATAGCATAGATAAAGGACATAAACTTTGGGAAATGTTCTTGGAAACAATGGGAAAATTCCCATAACTCTACAATAACTAAATTACTGGTAATAAGCATAATATTTCCAGCAGCATATCACTACCTGACCTAAGCGGACAGAGCTTTAAAGAAGTAATAATGTTGCATTACAACCCAAACCCACACAATTACTTTCTGAGCAATAAAGTGGTCATTGACTAGAATAGATTGCTGCAAATAATCTTAGCCAAGAATATTAACATGTTTTAAAATAGCTTAGACTAATATCTCCAATCTTAAGTGTGAAAATATGTTGTTTAATTTAAACAAGAATACTTTTCTTGTAAAAATTCTTGAGATATAAAAATTGAGATTTAATTGGAAGATCAATCGCCAAGACAACGAAGTGCTGTGGGTTTATGTCCCATAAAAGTTGATTTTTTTCTATTAAAACTCAATCACAAATCACAAAAATCTAACAATTAGTTAAGTTCAATTACAGAACATTCAAACTTAACAGATTTTAATTTTTAGGTCTTTATCTGGTGTGTTGCCTGGTTGTTACTTAAATCTAAGATCACAGTTGTTTGTGTGTTTGTCTGCCTGCTCATTTTCCATTGTATCAATAACGTTACGCTAGATGGCGCTAACGGAAAAATATTTAATAATAGAAAAAATTTAAAGAATCTAGAAGTAACAACAATCAATTCAAGGATAATGAGAAAGGAACATTTCCAACATTATGGTTTAATCAAAATTTTAATGTTCATGTTGTTTAAATATAATCTCTTGATGTCATAATTATATTATGCCTGTGTAGACTTAGGACAAATAGATTTTTTTTTATAGCAATATTTATCAATTTCAGAAACGAATTTTCGAGAAGTACGGTGTGCCAGGCAGTCAACTCCGCATCTACCTTCATTATCAGCCTTCTTTCTATCATCTTCATATTCATTTTACATACCTGAGACACGAGGCACCTGGTATCTATGCAGAAAAAGCCCACCTCCTCGACTTGGTCATCAGCAACATCGAAATGATGGGAAGCTACTATAAAAACGTTACTTTACCATTCACCATTAGAGAAATGGACAATATTTTCAATGTGTATGAAACAAATGGACATGTGGAAAGGATTAAGCCAAATATTGAGAACATTGAACTAATTGATAAGTAATATATTTTTGTGAAACGTAATAAGGTCCAATATTGTCTGGATTTTATTCTGATATTAATTTGATAAGAGAAAATGTTGATCAAAAGTATTTTTATGGAGTTGCGAACTCGATTGCGGAGTTGCAACGTTTACATCACTACTGGTGTCGATTTCAACAAGAACTGCAATTTGAAGATAAGCATTCAATCAAATTGTATTGTGATTAATTATTACGATGATGGTGATAAATTGAAGAGACATGACAGTCTCTCTTCCATTGAAAGTCTGTCAGACTGTGAATCTTGTTCAGAGGAAGAAAATGACGTCTCTGCAGTGATCCCTGTTAATGAATACTGTCAAATCATACCCAATTCAATGTCATGTCTTAAAATTGATAAAAACACCATTTCATTCAGAATCCTAACTGCACCCAAGAATGGTGGTAACTTTTATAAGGAATTGCTATCTTCACCCAACAATTTTGAAAATAAATTCAATGATAAATTGGCGATTAATGTAAAACCGGATAATGAAATAAAAATTATGTGCAGTAATTGTTCCAATGTTGTGTCTGAAGGGATTGTAAAATTTGACAGAGTTTTAGAATTACCATCAGAAAATCTGGATATGTCAGACTGGTTTTGCCATGGCCACGGTCATAGCCATGGCGGGAGTCATGACCATGGGAATACTCAACCTATTGAATTAAAACCAAACAAAAATGATTTTCTCTACAGACTAACATATTTTCTTTTAAACAATAGTGCTTTATCTGACAAAATAAAGAAATTCAACTCGAAAAGAAATTCTTATCACTGTAACAGATGTCTCGCCTGGCTAGGCGTCAAACATAAAGACAGTGTTAAAATATTCAATTCCGAAGTAAGGATAAACAATGGAGATTCCGAAAATACTGTATTTTCACACAAACAATCATCAGGAGATTTGAAGACGGACGATTTCATTTACACTATAGAACGAATGGCATATGAATTCAACCTTGGCATGCAATACTCTGTTGTATGTAAGATTGTTCTAGAATGTGCAATTTCCACTAATAATAAGCAGTACCTGTTAATTTGGATTATGGATAAGGAGCTTCAAGTTTTGCGAGATGTTGGGGAACACATTGAAAATGATAAAATTAAATTGCAGTCAAGTTTTCTTACAAAGATTTTGTATAAAATTGAATCTTCTATAGAAGGAGAGGTGGAGGCCTGGCTGGCAGACCCTGGGGTGGTATCCACGGACATATCTAAGAGTATGTTCTTCAGAGGCTTGGAACATTTGCAAAATATGTCACAAAAAGTGCCAGAAAGTTTTCGCAATACAAATGGTTATTGTGTAAGTTACTTAAAAGTTTGAGAGAGAAATAAATTTGCTTATATTTATTTGCTTTTTTATTTGTACCTGTCATGTTCCATAGAGGGTGTTATATCTTGAAAACCAAATTGTGATACTTAAAACAATATAAAAGAATTTTAGTAACTAGGCTTATAAACTATAATAATTACATTTTTTTAATGTAATTATTAGGCTATCTGAGGGATCTACAGTTTAGTTCTTGAATGAAAACAGCAAAGATACCACAAAACCTAATTCAATTCATACATATAATAAGAAATTATATGTTTTCTGGTAATTACATTTTTTTAATCAAATTCGGAAACTATGGAATTAATAAAATGCTTGTGGAAAAATATATTTTATTACTGCTTGAGTTGTATGGAAATGCATTATGTTGTGCTGAGGCAAATGAAACTTATATTGGTATGCAAATAGCCATTTATTCACTTATTCAATGATCACAACCATAGTCAACAATAGGTACAACTGGGAATGTCTGCGATCATAAAGTTAACCACACTAGTTAAAATAGAATGTGGTAATAAAGTCAAGAATATGGCTTTTTACTTTTAATACATTAATTAATTGTGGATAATTAACAAACTAACCGAATGGATTCCATATTTGTTTAAACTAGCAATTGTTTCATTGTAATAATGTATAGTGGAAGACACTTGTGGTTCCTTTCCCAAACAATTCAGGAACAACCAAATCAAATCAAATCATCATTTATTTACATGAGCACATATTATAATAACAATAAGGTAGAAATCTTGTTTAAGTCATGTGATCAGCCTGCTAGGCACGCGTGCAAATTTTAATTATTTTACAATTTTATTATTATAAGCAAAAGGTATGTCAAAAGTAATAAATCCTACAATCAATTAAATTAACTTCATTATATATTGTCCTTAAAATCTAAATATTCTTTTACACTATAAAAACACTTTTCAAGAAGCCATTTTGTTACAGATGTTTTAAAAACGTTCCCTTTCAGTGTTTTTATAGAGTCAGGTAGTTTATTGTACAGCAATATACACATATTAGAAACGTTTTTTTCGTAAATGTACTTATGGCAAGGAGGTCGATGCAATGAATTAATGTACTGAGTTCGTGGTGGTCTAGTTGAGACCTCCGAATATTTTTTAAAATATTTTGGATGTTGCACAACGAAACAGCAAATATCACGTATGTACTGGCAGGGTAAGGAAAGAACGCCCAATTTCTGAAAAAGTGGTCTGCAACTTTCCAGGTACGACGTTTTACAAATGGCTCTAATACACCTTTTTTGTAATTTAAATGGCCGATCTGCTTCCACTGAATTGCCCCATATAATCAAGCCATAGCTGAGAATCGAGGATACGTATCCGTGGTAAGCAACAAGAGCGACCTCTGGAGAAACTACTTGACTTAAACGTTTTAAGGCATAAACATAAAGGTTTAGTTTATTACAAATTACATCTATATGTCCCTTCCAATTTAAATGTGCTACTATTATTATTCCTAAAAATTTAAACATGTCCACCTTTTCTATATTGAATTCATTGTGTTTTATTTGTAATTGTAATGGCTTTGAATTATAAGAATGAAATTCCATTAATTTAGTTATCTTGATATTAATATATAATTTATTTTTTCTGAGCCATTCTATTATATCAGCGAGCGCTCGGTTCGCTGACTCCTGGTAGGTATTTTTATTGTCGCATCTTATTAACAAAGTAGTGTCGTCTGCAAATAGGATACACTTATGCGACGTACAATTAGGTAAATCGTTGATATAAACTAAAAACAGCAATGGCGCGAGTATAGAGCCCTGCGGAACGCCAGTATCGTTAGTCATATAATCTGACAGAACTCTATGTTTTTCTAGAGAATTTTTACGTTTGGTTAGTTTAGTTATCTCTGTGCACTGTTGTCGATCGTTTAAATAACTTTGCAACCAATCGTAAGCCTTCCCTCTAATTCCACATTTCTCCAGCTTATATAATAGTATTTGGTGATCGACAAAGTCAAAAGCCCTTGACATATCTAGAAAAATAGATATCATGGGTATTTTTTTATTAAGATTTTCGGTCACCAATTTCACCAAATCAAAACAAGCGAGTGTGGTAGAACTTCCTTTGCGAAAACCGAATTGCTGTGGATGTAAAATATTATATTTCGTGAAAAATTCGATCATTCGTTTATAAATAGCTTTTTCAAATATTTTTGAAAAAATTGGTATAATAGTAATTGGTCTGTAGTTTTCTGTGTAAAGCCTGTCTCCTTTTTTAAACAACGGTTTTATTATGGATAATTTTAGTTGATTTGGAAAGTACCCTTGTTGGAAAGATAAATTAATAATGTGTGCGATTGGTTGACAAATTTTGCCAGCACTGGATTTTAGCACTTTGCTAACTATTTCATCGTGCCCGCTAGATTTACCATTTTTTAAAGATATAATAATATTGTCAACTTCTCTATCGGTTACCGGCGTCAAGAATATAGTATGTAAATTAGATTTTAAATTAGTAGTATATGTATTGTTTTTATCATTATTATCATTATTTTTACAGGCCGTAGTTTTCGTCAAATTAATAAAATAGTCATTAAAAATGTTACTAATCTGACGTGCGTCAGTGAAAGTTTTATTATTAGAGTGAATGCAATTGATGTCATTTCTATGGCGATTATCTGATATAGTTGTTGAGATTGCCTTCCAGATGGCTTTACCGCATTTTCTATTCTTTTCAATATACTTTTGGTTGTTAATTCTTTGAGCTACCAATAAACATTTTTTTAAAATATAATTATATTTTTTGTATTTGTTATTAAGCTGTGTTTTTAGTACTTTATCCCTACGAGACGCTCTACAATAAGCCCTATGTAATGTGCGTTTAGTTCGACAGGAACGTTTTAAGCCTTTCGTTAGCCATTTCAGTCTCGTCAGCCTATTATTTACTTTTATTTTAAATGTTTGAAGCTATTGTAATAATATTGCAATCCAAAACTAATGACAGGATTTAGTAAAAAAAAATTGTTATACTGTAAAATAGTTTATTACTCAGCATGTATATCAGCTACAATATTATAGACATTGGAATGAATCAGTATCTCAATATCATATATAACCTTTTGCTCATTATGTTTACTAAAGCTAATAGTGTAGAAATAGAATGGTCAGATTTCCACTTTCATAGAACTCCAGTTAATATCCATGATAATGTAGTTATCACTTCACAGCAGGGGCTCCCCCAAGTAGCAAACAAATGTCTTAAAAAGGAATTGAAGATATCTTGAAGGCAAGTAGACGAATTCCAGCTGTTGTCTTGACTAAAACTAATATGTCCTTCAAGATATCTTCAAGATACACTCCAAGGGCTAGTTAAGTAAAAATGGGCACAGTATTTAACGACATGTTAAGAAAGAGTTAATACTACTGTTAAGATAAACTTTAACCCTATTTAAGAAATGTGGTTTAGCAGAACTCTAAACATTGACTTTAAGATACCTTGTAGGTTGATTTCAGATCAAGAGATAGACTTAAAGATATCTACTATACCTAGTTAAAACTTTCACTATTGAGTTGCAGATATTCGATTTAATCTTAGCGAAGTAAAATTAAAGACCAATTTTGCTTTATAGTGATTTAAGTTACATAATTTTATAAAATATGGCGAACTTTTAATTCATTACAATAACTGTTTTAAGGTTTAGGAAAATGGCGACTAAACAATTAATTTTTATGTCTAAAAAGGCTTTCTTTTGTCGTTGAATGCATTGGAAATTTAAAACGCATGATTGTTTCTCGTGTAAAATCTATAGATAGTGCTATAAAACAGACGGGCTGTTGAAATACTAGAAAAAAACAATAAAATTTTGTATAACAATATTGCAATATGTTTATTTTTTTGCATATATTGCAAAGTTCTACATTTTCTATAAACATACTAATTATTCATGTAGTTAGAATTACTATAACAAAATTAATAAAGTTCAATTTACTCTAGTTTTTGATGAAGTGTTGTCGGAAAATGTATAATAATTTTTTCACATAAAGTGCAAAATGGCGTTAAATCAAAAGTTTCCTTACGAAGTAAGACTTTAGACAATATTGATTTTGTAAGGCTATTTAAGACAAAGTAAAGACAAATTACATTTGAAGTAGTGCTAGTTAAGAGATATTATACTTAATTTATTCTTAAAACCGTATTGGCGAAGTACTATTTAATACATTTTGGTATTAAGTGATTCTATAGTTTGATTTAGTTAAGATCAGATTTCGTCTTAATATTTTCTTAACTTGACATTCTATAGTTCTTGTTTATTTTGTGGTGGGAACAGGTTTATGCAAGATAGTCGAGGAAATAAAATCAGCGGTAAGTACTTACGTGATATTAAATAACTATCCAATCCCCATTTATTTAGAGGATTAATAAACACAGCAACAATAATGAATAGGTACCTACATTAAATAACTTCTGTTCTGCTTCATTACAGGCACATTGTTCATCTCATAAATGTTACAGAGAATTGGCCAAAATTCTACTTTGAACTTTTATGTGGGTAAGCCGACGATATTTACATTTATACATAAATTGACATTTTTACCTAAATTTTCAAAATACTGCAGAATATTTTTATTTAAATCCGTTGTGTCAGTATTCCCCACTGCTACAGTATTCTATATCTACAGAATTTATTGTTTTCAGAAGTGTTCTAGCGTCTTTTGGCACAACACCTGGATCATGCTTGTCAATAATCTGTAATAAGGCATTGATTGCAGTATGTGGTATATTGTGATAAATGGACCAGTTTCTTAATTGGTCTCTAAAATAAAAATCATGATAAATTTTTGATGCGTTATCGTCAGCTCGTGTTGATCGATCGATTAGTGTCGATTCATTAAGAGTTGGAATCACCTCAATTCAAATTTACCGTGGTATCATCTTCCTCGTATACATTAAGTCTAAGTCGTGATACATTAATACATTAAGTTTAGGTCTGACTCGAAGGTTGCTCACGTTTGCAGCATTTAAAGCACATTCGAGTTATTTTTGAAGTTATACTTCTTTAAGCGCGTTATGAAAAACGTTGTGAGTGAAATTTCATCACTGCAGCACAAAAGTTACAGGGTGAAGTTAGCCACAAAAGCGATATAGAATAAACCAGCAGGATGAAGTTGGCCACTAATTATGAATGTGTGGGTGTGTGTGATTTTAAATGATATATGGTAGTTAAAAGTATTTTATATAACATTGTAATAACAATTTTATATTATATAATAACAATATAACAATTTTATTAAAAAAGTGGTTTTTATTTTATAAACTTTTTAAGTGCGTTTATTGATTTGAGGTTAAGTGTCGGAATGTATTCTTTTTATTTGTTTGTAATATAAATAATTATTAGTTTTACATCTCTATTGGTTAAACAGTTTATTTTAATGGTTTTTGATATATTACTTGATTCTGTATACAGATATATAGGAAATATGTTAATCTTTTGATGCTTCTTACTGATAACTATATAATTTTTAAATTTGCCTTTCTTTTCATATACAAAGAATACAAGCACACGGGGGGAAATTTTTAGTTATCTTTTTTTAGTAACGATAAAGAAGTATAACTTTTTACGTACGTACATAAGTACACACAACGTTCGTTTTTATATGTGTCTACACGTCGACGAAAGGCACCAGATCTTTTTATTTTTCCAGATACATCCATGTTTCTTTTGCTTATATTTGGAGAAAACGTCCCATTAAATGAATTTTTACTCTAATCTTACTAATTTTAGTAAAAATGGAATTAAAATATACTTCAGATAATCAATATTTAGAACTTGGTATTAAAATCATCTTAAATTTATCTAGAAAATATATGTTTTCTTAATGAGTTTTAAAAGATACTTTAATTATTCAATAGAGTTTTAAGTGAGCTTTCAAATAATCCGAGAAAAGAAAAAAAAAATTTTTTAGTTTTAAGTGTAGGTACACTTAAATCAAACTAGTTTTAAGAATACTTAACTCGGTTTTTAGTATTCCTCACTTGCTTAAGTAGCGGTAGTTTAAAACTATTTAGTATTAAAGAAAGAAAAGACTTCAGGAAATCCTTTTTGATTTAGCAAAATCCAACTTTAGATAAAGTAAAGGTCTATAAGATTTAATCACTAGTTATAATTGCTACTTGGGCCTAGTTTACATACAATTTTACATTTAATCCTCTTTTAAAAATTTGTCTATCAGACAGAAGTATAAATTACCTTCATATAGTTCTGACCAACCCTTGGTATTAAAAATAAAGCATTCCATATATAATTTATTGGTTGCCAGCTTTTGACATGTTTCTGTAACATGTAGGTATAACAGAAAAAATAGTGAAAGTAACTTTTTCTCCTAATAAGCTGTTAAAATTTATATGTAACTATCTCAATGTATCTCTACTGGTTTACACTTCAATAACAAACAATTGAGGAAAACAGCAAATGTTAGATAGCCTAAGTAGTCTTTACAAATTGTTCTTATGATGTAGCTATTCATACAATTTGGCACAACAAATAGTTTAGTAGAAAACTTAACAATAGTCATAGCACATTTTTGTCTAACATATATAAAAATTTCTGAAATTCTATTCCTAATCGACAAGTTCTAAATGTGGAGTGGTGTTCCTCAGTCGAGATATTCCATCCAATACAATTGATGTGTTGAAATACCAGAATAATCCAAAGATGACAGCAAATAATATATCTGTTAATGTGTTAAGGTTTCAAATAATAGAAAACAATAGTTATAATAAACTACAAGCCTTGGGTAATTTATAATAGTCATTCTTACAGAGCATGAGCATAGATTATGTCGACTTATTCTATTATTTCCTCCAATCAGGAATTGATACTATGATATTAAGTGCAAAGTAATCTGATCCTTAAAACGTAACCATCAAAACATAGTGTTTTGAACATAGTGAAATGGCATTTCTAATCAAGTCATTGAATATCAGTACCTACTCTAAACTTATGGGTTTATCTATGTAGCCCAATTTATAAGGAAAAGGTCTATTAAAAAACTAGTTATTGAAAAGGATACGTATCACAACTCTCTCCCAGGGTTCCACCATGTAGAGTTCCGTTGCTAACTGATATCTAAGATACCAGTAACTGAGGAATTCTTTTGTTTTCGCCACAATATCAGCCATTTTCGAATTTAAGTTACTCAAAGGCTATAATAAATCTCAAGTTCCTTTCCGTACGTTCTCTCGTTTTTTGTCATAGATTGATATTAGCAAAATTAAATGCAGTCAATTAAAATCCAATTTAAACCAAAGAACGATCAATATGATTCTCAATATCAATTCACAGACTAACTAAATTTTTATAAATTGACTTTGACATTTTTTTTTGTATAAGTGGTTTTCAACATTCGGTGTATAACCATGCAGCCAAAGCATCCACCTTTGTCTTTTATTATAGTATTCAAAGCTTTATTTTCAATCATCAGTTATCTTATAATGCTTCATTAGTTTGAGTTATAAACAACATGTTTATAACTCTTCAATGATTGAATTAATATAATCACAAATCATTCCATAAGTTTCAGAGTTCTGAAGAATAATGACAAGAGGTGGGGAATGTCCTCATTTTTATGTATCTTCAGTAAGCCGTTGATTAACAACAGCTTTTGCATATTGAAGGCATTTAGGGTAGCTTCATCGGTTGCGCAATATTTACAGGCAGCGGAGTTGACGATGTTTAACCTTTAAGATGAGCTGCAAACTTCATGTGGCCAAATCTTTATCCGTTTATTGTGATAATAAATTTTCTTGTAGGAGATGCTAACTTGAAGTACCATGGTTTTACTGGAATATTGTTCTGTATATCTGCGTACAATTGTTCCTTACACTGTCGGGTGTACTTCCAATCCTGAGATCATGAATCCAACATCCCCATTTTTATCCAAAGATATTGGATGTTGAATTCAGTAATAGAAACTGATGGCGCGGGGTATAGAGCGTCATTTATTATTGGTGTCTGCATCTTTAAAATTGTATTTTCAACTTCATTACTTACATTATTTCTTGTTAAAAGTGTGTATAGAGCGAGGTGCCCGGCAGTACTCTGCTGGCAAGCATCAACTTTACATAAAGCCTCTTCCATAAACAGGTTTTAAAAAAATACTGCATTCTGTATCGAAGACGAAATAACTTGTTTTGATAAGGCGAGATAAGTCCATTGAGAAAATCATTCATCATGTGCAGTTGGCGAGTTAACACGTCTTAAGAATTACTGCACCTATCAATTAAAACCATAACCAGTCAAATCATGGGTTTTATTCCGAAATAAACATCAGTATATAGGCCAGTGGTAATGACGACCGTTTGGTGCAACGGTAGCGATCCTGCCTTTCGCACCGACGGTCCTGGGTTCGAATCCCGGTAGGGGCAGATGTTTGTATGATGAATACGAGCATTTGTGCCTGAGTCATGGGTGTTTATATATATTTCTATGAATATTACATATCTATGTATAATATATGTATGTCTATCCGTTACCCTAGTATCCATAACACAAGCCTTACAGTGCTTACTTTGGGCTAGGCTAATTGGTGTGAATGTGAGAAATATTTATTATTATTATTATTATTATAAATGACGCCATGAACCGACACCATGCTGTTGATGTGTTGCGCAATGTACCTACTGGCCAGCGCGTTGACGCCAGAAATCGACGCCATATTTAAAATGGTGTAAAAAAGCCCGGCAAGATACGTCACACTTTACAGACCAGTAAAAAATGACGACAAATTCATGAAGTCATTACCCTTGTATTTATTTACCCTAAAGAAGCGCAGAAGTGTTGCTGACAGATATTGGCAGATGATTTTACTCAATTACTCAAGTGAACTCGCCAACAGCAGGGTTAAAGGGTGTTTCAGGCTGATAAAGGCTGACGATACTCGCTATATGCTTCCTGTAGACCACAAACCTGCCTGCCACAGACCTGCCAGCCAAGTGTGGAAATAATTGTGACCAGTTTTGGACGCGGTAAAATACATTGTCGTTGCAGCTGATAGGGTAGCATTTCAATATTAAGCTATCCAAATATGTCAAAATCCCAAATAAATTTTCAATTTCAGTTGGAGAAGACAGTCCTGGGGACTAAATAATCCTTACATTTTCCTAAGGGGAGCAGTTAGGGGAAACGAGTGCGAAGAGATTGTTTGTAGCTGTTAATATTGTGCAATAAGACTAGATTCGATGAGAGATCTCGTTGTCGAGGTTGGTTTTTATTAACTAGGCTGCCTTATACTTATTATAGTCTACAATTTCAAAGGTTTTTTTTCCAATATTGACTTAAGCATTTACAACGTGAGTATAAGTCTTGTCCATGTTTAAAATAAGATCTGCATATAGTACATGAAATATATACTATAAAGTAAAGTCTTGGGGCTAGTAATGTGTATCGATGTTATAAAATATGTCAGTCTTATCACTCTTTGCAAAAAGGTGTGTTTCCCGATGAGTGGAAGAAGGCTAGGGTGGTTCCAATATTCAAAAAAAGGACATCGCTGGTGTGGAAAACTATAGGCCAATTTCGATTTGTCTTGTTTTGCAAGGGTTTTTGAGTCGTTGATTGCGCCGTTTCTCTCAGGGCACTTGAAACACCAAATTTCGAATTATCAATGTGGTTTTCGTACCGGACGTTCTGTAACGACAAATCTAGTTAGCTTTGTATCTGATTTATCTAAAGAACTGGCCTGTGGTGGTGAGATTCACGTAATTTACACAGACTCCAATAATGCTTTTGACAAGGTGAACCATTCAATTCTTACCCACAAGATAGTAATTATGGGCATAAACGGTTCCTTGTTGTGCTGGTTCAGATCATACTTGGAGAAAAGATCACAATGCGTATGTGTTAACGGCTTTAGTTCTAAAGACTTTCTTGCAACTTCCGGTGTTCCACAAGGTTCTATTCTAGGACCTTTGTTATTTAACATATATCAATGACATTGGAATGGTCATAAAAAACTGCAAATTTATGCTTTTTGCGGATGATCTCAAAATGTATAGCAGAGTTCGGACTGTTGCTGATTGCAAACTTATACAGGATGACTTGAACAGACTGTGGCAATGGTGTAAAGATAATCCCAATCAAAAACATAAATGTGAAATGATAGCCAAGTTCAATATTATGATAAATGCCTTGTTTGTTGACTTCAACGACAAAAGAAGTGAGATCTTAAAGGGTGCCAAGTTCAATGGTCAGTCCTGAAATGTATTTATGAGTAACAGTATAACATATCATATCTTCTTATAACATAAGATAATGTATTGTAGCCTAAGGTCTGTCTTGGCTAGTTTTCATATATGAATTATAGCCTTCGCAAGTTCTTGTGGGAGTCGTCGCATCTACGGGCGCCGCGCGCATACTGGAGAGCGACCGTCGAGGAACCAACTTATATTTATAAGGTCCGCTCGAGAGGTCCGATGTTGCCGTCTCACTCGCACACCGCCGCAGGAGCTACGAGCCGCACCGTCGTACGTCACTGTCCGCCTATAAATACGTGTGTTTTCTGGAGAATAAATCATTCTGAATCCTGACCTCGAGTTTCACTCATCTCCGAATCTTCGCAAGGAACTACCACTACGGACAGGCTCCATATTTGGTGACCCCGACGTGATCAGAATTGGAAAAATAATTTGGAGCTACTTACCATGGCTGAAGAACAAGAGAAGAGAATACCCGCAGAGGCGAACTACGATGTCAACGCAGTCTCGATACAGTCGAGGCTCTTACCCTTTTGGCGCGACATCCCTCGCGCTTGGTTCATACAATTTGAAGCCGTCATAGACCCACTGAAGACGTCAGACGACCAGAAGTTCCGGTACCTGCTGCAACAGCTGCAATCAATAGACCTGCAACATCTCACAGACATTTTGTATAACCCGCCCGCAACCGACAAGTATCTCGCAGTGAAGAACCGCCTCCTCGCAGCGTATGAAACCTCCGATGTCAAAAACTTCCAGAAGCTAATCAGCGGACTCGAGCTGGGAGACCAAAAGCCATCCCAGTTACTTCGGAAAATGCGAGAACTTGGCAGCGGGATGATTACCGAAGAAGGCTTAAAGATAGAATGGTTAAACCACTTACCTCAGCAAGTTCGAGTTGTGCTGTCTATAAACACCGAGTCGTCGCTAGACACTTTGGCCGCCATGGCGGACAAGATGTCCGAGTACACTCAAGGATCCAGAATCGCCGTCGTGTCAACTTCAACTACGCCCGGCGCTCCCTCACAAATCGATGCCCTGGCGAAGCAAGTTGAGAAGTTATCACTGGAAATCGCGGAACTACGGCGCGGCCAATCTTCGACGTCCAGATATCGCCGTCCCTTTCGCGCGCGCTCTCGCTCCCGTTCGCAATCAACGCAACGTACATCTGGACCGAAGCCTGGAGATTCGACGTGGGAATGCAGATACCATTATCGCTTTGGTGACAAAGCAAAGCGATGTGAATCACCGTGCTGCAGGAGGAAGAAACAGACGGAAAACTAACGCCGACACCGACTGTGGCGGACGTCGGTGTCCCAAGCACGAGTCATCGCCTTTGTGTCTACGATCGCAACACTCACGAACGTTTCCACGTAGACACGGGTGCTGACATCTCAGTATTGGCCGCCACGCACAAGAAACACAACAACATAGTAAACGCCTACAAACTCTACGCGGCAAACAATTCACCAATCAAGACGTATGGGAACAAAACGATAAGGCTCAACTTTGGACTACGCCGCGACTTTACCTGGACGTTCATCGTAGCGGACGTGAAGACTTCCATCCTGGGTGCAGATTTTCTTCGGCATTTCAAACTCCTTGTGGACCTGGATAAGAAAAAACTAGTCGACAAGGTCACCGAATTATCGATCGACGCACTCAAAACAAATATTAACTCCGAGTCGATCCACGTCGTTAGCAGCGATCAAATTTATCACGATATTCTCAAACAATATCCCGATGTACTTCGCCCGATGTCACTCAAGGAACCGAGCAAGCATGACGTCATACACCACATAGAAACAACGGGCCCTCCCCTCTACGGCCGTGCCCGCTCGTTGCCACCCGAGAAGTACAAGGCCGCCAAAGCTGAATTCGAGCGCATGCTCGAAATGGGAATCTGCAAACCGTCAAACAGTCCATGGGCCAGTCCACTGCACGTCGTGAAGAAAAAGGACGGAGGATTACGTGTATGCGGGGACTACAGGCGACTCAACGCGGTTACGCAACCCGACCGCTACCCGATCCCCCGCATACAAGACTTCACTTACCAACTTCACAACAAGAAGATCTTCTCGAAGCTCGATCTAAAAATGGCATTCTACTGGATACCTATCGCCAAAGAAGACGCACCGAAAACAGCAATAATCACGCCGTTCGGAATGTTTGAATTTACGTGCATGACCTTTGGACTCCGAAATTCCAGTCAAACATTCCAACGTTTCATGCATCAAGTGCTGAGAGGGATAGAAGGCTGTTTCTGTTTCGTCGACGATATTCTTTTGTGTGCTGAAGACAAGGAACAGAGCAAACAACTTCTTCATCAAGTACTTCAACGTCTGGATAAGTACGGAGTTACGCTGAACATCGACAAATGCGAGTTCGAAAAGGAATCAATAACCTTTTTGGGCTACGAAGTTTCCGCGGAAGGCATTAAACCAAGCCAAGAACGCACTGAAGCCATCGCGACCTACCCGAAGCCGAAGACCATAATCGAACTCCGTCGCTTTCTCGGCATGATTAACTTCTACCGCGACTGCCTGCCCCGTCAAGCCGAACTACAAGTCGAACTAAACAAATATCCCCACAACAGAAAAAAGAACGACAAGACGCCAATCGACTGGACACCTAAAGCTGAAGAAGCCTTCGAAAAGTGCCGACAAAGCATTTCCGAAGCAACCATACTCAGTCATCCAGTCCCAGGCAGCGACCTCGCCATCATGTCAGACGCATCCGACCACAGCCTCGGCGCAGTACTGCAACAAAAGATTGACAACCACTGGAAACCTATCGCATTCTTTTCGAAAGCGATGAGTGACACGCAACGCCGATACAGTGTGTACGATCGCGAATTACTCGCTATGTACACAGCTGTCAAGCACTTCCGCCGACTGATCGAGGGATGCGATGTGGTAATATACACCGACCACAAACCGCTCGCTTATGCACTCACAAGATCGGCGAGTAGCAGTGATACACCACGAAGAGAACGCCAACTTCATTTCATCAGTCAATTTTGCTCAAGAATATCGTACGTTAAAGGAGAAGAAAACATCGTTGCAGACGCGTTGTCAAGGCTCGAAGAAATCCAATGCCCGACGTCCATAGACTACGAACAACTGAGTATCGACCAAGAAAACGACGAAGAATTGAAACAACTGAAGAAACAAGCTAACCTCAAGTTCGGACAAGTATCTGTACCAGGACTCGATAAACCCATCACTTGCGAGTTATCGACCGCAACGCCACGTCCTTACCTGCCAGTTGCATACCGTTACGCAGCCTACAAAGCGCAACACGGTTTATGCCACCCGGGCGTGCGGACGACACGGAAGCAGATTTCAAGCAAGTTCTTCTGGCCATCGATGAATAAAGAAGTGGGTCAGTGGACACAAGCCTGCGTTAGCTGCCAGCGAGCCAAAGTGAATCGTCACGTGACCACCACTCCGAATCAGTTCCCGCCTTCGCAACGGTTTGAACATATTCATATCGATATAGTCGGCCCACTGCGACTATCGAATGAATATCGATACTGCGTGACGATCATCGATCGCTGCACCAAATGGCCCGAAGCAATACCCGTGAGAGACATCACTGCAGAGATTGTCGCACAAGCACTGTACAACAACTGGATAGTGCGATTCGGCTGTCCACTTCGCATAACCACAGACCAGGGCCGACAGTTCGAATCCGCGCTATTCAACGGGCTGATGAAGAAATTTGGCATCTCAAGACTGCGTACTACGGCCTACCATCCACAATCAAATGGTCAAGTGGAGAGATGGCACCGCACTATGAAGGCCGCCCTGATGGCGCGCGGCACCACTACTCAATGGGCAGACGAACTACCTACGGTCCTTCTGGGCCTACGCACCGCACTTCGTCAAGACAACAACCTAAGTCCAGCCCTAATGACTTATGGGACTACGCTTCGCATACCATCAGATTTCTTCATACCTACTGAGAGCAAAATAGAAGACGCTGAGTTAGTACGCCGTCTCTCTCACACGATGACGTCACTAACTCCAGCCCCGCAAGCATCACACTCATCGTGCCAGCCATTTGTGTACAAGGACCTAGCTACGTGTACGCATGTTTTCATCAGAAATGACGCCGTAAGGGCGCCGCTAACACCACCCTATGATGGACCCTACGAAGTATTGAAGCGGTATGAGAAGTACTTCAAGATTCAATTACCGCTACGTACTGCAGTTGTATCGTTGGACAGGCTAAAACCAGCCTACGTCATTCAAGAACCAACAGAAGCGACATCAAGTGTTCCTAACATCAACGCAGCACCGACGCCACATCAAGACACGACGACACCCACATCAGCAAGCAAACCATACGTTACGAGAAGCGGACGATCGGTGAAGAGAAACGTACGCTTCTCTTGAAGGGGAGTGCTGTGGGAGTCGTCGCATCTACGGGCGCCGCGCGCATACTGGAGAGCGACCGTCGAGGAACCAACTTATATTTATAAGGTCCGCTCGAGAGGTCCGATGTTGCCGTCTCACTCGCACACCGCCGCAGGAGCTACGAGCCGCACCGTCGTACGTCACTGTCCGCCTATAAATACGTGTGTTTTCTGGAGAATAAATCATTCTGAATCCTGACCTCGAGTTTCACTCATCTCCGAATCTTCGCAAGGAACTACCACTACGGACAGGCTCCATGTATACAAGTATTTGTATACATGGAGCCTGTCCTACAAGCATCCAAACCTACAAGTATTTGTCAGTTCTTATTTTATAATTCCGAAAATTTGGATAGTTGGTAGAAACTAGCGATCGAACATAATAATTCGTTGGTAGGTTTATAAAAAAAATATGTTTTATTTTTGTCACATGAATTTGAAAATGCAACAAAATAAGGGCTGTTGGTGATTTTTTGGAAAATCAAATGCTGGATCGAAAATATTGAAGAAACCACTAATGTTAAGTGTGCCTTTTACAGTTCAGTATGTCCACAAAAACCCTACAAAGAACCAAAAAATAATCCAGCCAGCCGTTTTTTTTTGTTTCACTTGATCGAATTTATGAAAAAATTAAAGGATCACGTTTTCTGCTCTGAAAAGCTAATTATTTTTAAATATGAGAAAAGAAAATGTTTTTCCGAGATATTTCCAGATTTTTGTTCCAGAAAGTGCTTAAATTTTATTGACAAAAGGTTGTCGTCGAATCTAACAATTGCCCGATCATCGCGGTAGTGGTTCGTCTCTTGGTATCTGGCATAAGCTAGAGATACGACGGATTGACTTACACCCATCCGAACGGCAACTGCATGTTGACTGTAACCCTCGTCAATAAGAGTCACGAGCCGAGCAACTTCTACCTCTGATAAATATCGTCTAACCATGATTGAAAATAGAAAAAGTAAGAAATTTTCAATTTTAACCAAAAAATTCAAAAATATATCTTCTAGTGCAAAGGGATTAATTTTGAAAAAACTGTTAAGGATTATTTTTAAGGAGATGCTAGAAAAAGTGAATGAAAAAGATTGAAATTCAATTGGGGGTATTAACTTTTTTTAAATTTAATTAAAAGGAAATCAGTAGCATCAAGGAATGCAGCGGCGGAAACGCGTTACAAATGATTGGGCGATAGTTTCTTGAATTTCCTTAACTTTCTGAAACAAAAATACATATTTTTTTTATTTTTAAAAATTATAAGCTTTTCAGATCAAAACACGTGATCCTTTAATTTTTTCAAAAATTCGATCAAGTGAAACAGAAAAACGGCTGTCTAGATTAATTCAGTTCTTTGTAGGGTGTTTGTGGACATATTGAACTGAAAAGGCACACTTAACATTAGTGGTTTCTTCAATATTTTCGATCCAGCGCTTAATTTTTCAAAAAACCATCAACATCCCTTATTTTGTTGCATTGTCAAATTCATGTGACAAAAAGAAAAAAATTTTTTTGGGATAAGCAATGGCTATTCATTAAAGAGAATTCATTGAAGTTCTTGAAACCCACCTTTAACTTTCTGTGTGATCATTGGTTGCTGAGATATCAATAATCAAAGACAAAAGGATCCTTTTCCATTTGAAGACCGATATCTCGGCGAGAAGTGGACGTATCGAGGTGTATAAAAAAATAAATAAAAGCTAAATGAACAAAGTATCCGATCCTTACAGTGGTTAAGCAAAAAAAAATTTTCCACGCCCGTAGACATAAAATATAACAAAAAAAAAAATTTGAAAATTTTTTAGTCGCTGGTTTGTAAGTGGTTATGTTGGCCGCGGAGCGTACAAAATTTTAAAGTTCTAATCCAAAAACTAGACACTTGGAGCTACAATTTACTTTTCTTTTTTATTTTCTGTACGACTATTTCTCTCGAAGTTGCGAAGTTGCCTGTTGAAAATTGCCCAAAAATTTTGATTATTTTTTTGATCCCTTAATTTTTTCTAGTAGTGTAGTATTTTTCTATTATGATAATTTATCTTATAAGATCGCATTGAAAAATGCATAAAATATATAAAAATTATAAAACATTTTAATACTACTAATTTATCTTAGTTTTTGGTATTTTTAAGGTAGGGCATTGTGATTTCAAGGTAGGGCATTGTGATTTCAAGGTAGGGCATTGTGATTTCAAGGTAGGGCATTGCCCCACAATGCCCCCCCCCCTAGCTACGGCCTTGGCCGTGGGTCCCATGAGTTTTGATTACTTCTGATTCTTACGTCTATAGTTAGGTACAGGCACTAATTAGAAATTTATGTTAAGCGTTCATAATATAATCTAATTATTTAAAAATTGCCATTTTTTTATTTATTCCTTTGTATTCATCTAATTACCTATCTGCATACCAAATTTTAACTCTCTAGGTCATCTGGAACTGGGTTAAGAGTTTTGATCTATAGGTCAGTCAGTCAGTCAATGATAAAAATGAGGATTTTTGGACATTAAATAACCGTTTGAGATAAGCTTATGAAATTTAGAACACATATGTATCTCGCAAGTCTCAATACATGAGACAGATTTGATAAGTTTATGTGAAATAGTTTTTGATTTATGAGGGGGTCAAAAGTGGCTCCAAATGGTTCGTGTAATATTACACACGGTGCGGCTCGCCAGTTCTGTTTCTTGAACTTGGCTTGACACGCTACCGCGTGTCTAGATAGAACGACTCGACGTTAAAAAATGCAACAATATAAATTTTAGTAGACAAAAAAATCGACAGTTACTAGTTGAATTCCACAGTTCTTGAAACTGTGGATGAAGTTCGCGATCTTGGTGTTTTATTAGACAGTAAATTAAAATTTAATTCTCATATTGATAGCATTGTAAAGAAGTCTTCACAGATGATAGGATTTATGAAACTTAACACATCTTTATCAAATTACCAAGTACAACGTATTGGTTCGCAGTCGCTTAGAATTTGCAAGTCCAGCATGGAATCCACAATACGCTGTTGCTTCGCAACGAATTGAATCAGTTCAACGCGTGTTTACTAGACATCTTGCTTTTCATAGTTCTGGTATTACATCTAAATGTCCCTACGACGATAGATCGGCCTTTTTGGGATGCAGTCTCTCCGTAATCGACGTGTAAAAGCAGACTTGGTACTTCTACACTGTGTAATCAATAATAAAGTTGATTGCAATTGTATGTTGGAAGAAAATCGGCTTATCTGTGCCTTATAATTATCCACGGAAGCCTATCACTGCAATTTTAAAGATACCATGCTGTCGAACGAATATCGGACTCCACTCGCCTCTTGTAAGAATGTGTAGTGCATACAACGAACTTTGTAAGAGAAATGTGGATCTTGATTTGTTTTGTGATAGTCTCTCATCTTTGAAACAAAAGATGTCAAATAATGTTGTTTATTCCATGTAAATTGTTTTTATTTTTAATTTAAGTTTATTTCGTTTAATATAAGTTTATTTTGTCCTTTTGTTATATGTAATTTATCTTTTTTAATTTTTTTATCTATTTTATTATAACTGCACATTAATATAATTCAATGTAATTCAAAATAATTCAATATAATTTTCAAAATCATTAGTTGGTAAGTAAATTTTAATGGGAAGTTGTCAAATATGTACCTAGGTATTATATATTTTAATTTTTAAATCACGCTTATAATTTTTAGAATGCTGTCGACACTTGTAATTGTTGTGTTTATAGGTACAGTACTTATTATAAACTCTGAGCGTTTTCCATTTAGAAAAAAAGTCGACACTGTGTTGCACTGTGTCAACTTTTTATGTGTATGTGTGTGTGTGTGCCGACTAAGTTGACATTAGGTTTTTGCTATAGTATGGTGGATACAGTGCAACACAGTGTCGACAATTTTGTCTAAATGGAAAACGTACTCTGTATTAATGTTGAATTAACGCAATGTTAGTGTTGCTAAAAAAATAAATATGTAAATCACTGTTTTCAAAGTGTTTTGTCATACCTCGTCCGTTGTTGTTCCACTGAACGTATCTACAGCGTAAGGCAGGAACCTAATGTTATACCTGTTATTTAATTACTAAAGTAGGGAGAGAGTTTTGGCATCCTGGCAACAACGAATAGGCAGGCTGAAATAGTTTAATATGGAAATCGGATACGTAATTTCATATTTACGTAAACTAAAAATGAATCTAATCATAAAATTTTGAAATCGCTCACGCTTATTAGGCTGATCCTCAGTGAGATAACCAAAAAGATTAATTTGAATAACACAAAAATAAGTGTTTACCTATCAACGTAGAAAAATGAGCTTTCAAAAATATCAAATATGTGTATTTTCAACAAGAGCTAAGCCTACGGAACCTTAAAATGAGTTTAACGTAAAATTTTGCAAATGCACTATTTATATTTCACACAAGCTACTTGATGTAATAGTTCTATAAGAAAATTTGATTGAACTAATTATTATAGTACAATCAATTGAACTTAGTTGAAGTACTGAGAATAAAAGGCATAAACAGTTTAAAGAAAACAAAAGACAGCAGTTACTATATACTTTTTATTATTCGCCTGGTTAATAATTATTGTGACCTTAATACATTAATAATATTGGTATCAGCCATTACATTACTTTCAGTACACATTCCAAACTGTAAAATACATTTATAAACTGGTAATTCATCAAAACACAAATCACAAATTTGTACTTATTAAAATACTATGATACAAGTTTTAAAATGGTAAAGTTATTATACATGGTTCTTTACGGTCAGTTGTTAACGTGGTGGAGTTAAGCCAGTCAGTTTATCAGACAGACTTGAATGTAGTCACATTAACACCTGACGGTAATGAAAAAGATTGTATTTATTTTATGATCTTTAATTTATTATCACTAACATTTTCTGAGCAATTCATAAAATGCAAGCGAAGTTAAAACAACTTGAAACTATCTATACTTAAAATATAAGGCATGGTAACCTAAAATGTTACCATATTATAAAAAGAAAAAAGTAAAACTGTTATTTAATTATACATTAAAACATGGTAACATTGCTCTTCTTTATACATTAAGCATGCAAAATTATATTTTTTAACTTCATCCATTGTAAAATAAAATCGTGATTGGATTCTTTAAATAACTAAACCACACTTTATCTACTTACATGCATATTCGAAGCACAACATTATATAGTTGCCGTAAAGGTAAGTTACATAATGTAAACTTGGACTTAATTTGCATTAAAATGCATAATTTTAATGCATTACAGGCATTTTGTATTTATTCAGTCTTATACAAGGCACCAAAAAACTCCAATGTAAACGTCATATAAAAATAGCTGCTATTTTAGACCTTGTACGTTATGATAATTGGCACTAATTTTTTATATTGTCAATACCATTTCATAATTCATTTTATATTATATTTTTTATAATCTGGCAATACTGTATCGAATTAAACAGTCAAGATATATATCGTAATACTTATTATACAACCATAATACTCATTACTTATCATCATCTGGTCCAGCAGTAGGAATATTCATAGGAAAACGATGAACTATCTAATGATCAGCTTCACAGAAATAATTATTTGTGAAACTCACAGATATAAAAAGCTATTGTGAGACTTGTATAATATATATAAATATATATTTTAATTCAATTGTTCTTTTTCTTAAAAGTAAATATTTGCATTCCATATAATTTCATAATTAATAACAGTTTTAGTGTACATTTGTACTAGCAACACTGACAGTCAGACATTTCTATATAACCTATGTTATAAATTTTATAACAACTATTTTAAACTGATAAAATTACCGATGTTGATGGTATTTTGTTAAATATCATGAATGTTAAAGAATAAGAATATTGTATAAAAAATTTTAATTGGTGAAAATGTAAAATATGTACTATGATTTATTGGATATCATTCAGTAGGCTATATGAGAGTGTAAAAAATAATTTTCTAATTTTTGTTATTAATTTATATCGGGTTACAAAAGCGATTTATTTCTTTATTTTAGTAAATCCCCAAAAATACATTTTTAAATTAAAAATAATTAGTACCACCAAAATTATGATTGTTGTTTATTTACTGTCGTGTAACATATCAGAAACCAGTGCGCGCCATATTGTACAAGATGGCGTTATGGCGACTTATTCAAATGACGCGTTTATTGATAATTGTAAGAGAGATAAATCACTACTACTCAAATAGCCTATTAACCTAGTTGATAAGTGACCTAATATTTCTTCCAAATTTAATGTCTTTAAACATGCAAGGATAACAACGACATTCATCCATGGACGCATTTTTTATTATAGTTATTTTTATTAGATTGTCTTGATATTTATCTTTGCTAACACGTGAATACGATGTAGAAAAATAAAATAAGCCGAGCAGCAATTTTCGTTTCTCTACAAGGCTCCGATTTAGGTTAACCGCCATTTGGATATTTTAAAGTCGTCCTTATACATATGAAAATACGCGAATAACCCGGACCTACAAAGTAATATAGTGGCACACATACTCCATACGAGGTTCTTATATAAAATCATTATTTGATCTCTCGTGTATCTTCATATGACAAAATGATATTTGACCAGTATAATCTCTGAAAAATCACTTGTTATGCCGTTCATTCCAAATAGTCTGTGTATCCTTGAGCGCCCGTAAATATGACGTCGATCCATATCCTGGCTGCTTCACCAGATGGCGCCATGAGATAGTAGTGGCGCTGGCGCGTCTTCACTATAAACGTGGTGAGGGGGTTTGGTGATTTCGACGTGTTACCATGGTCGAGGTATACTTCCTCTATCACCTGGGTAAGATAAGACATTTTTTATTTGAATAAGTCATGATATTCCTTATTAAGAAATGATAGTATTAAATATATTCAAAGTAGGAGGGACAGGAAAGCAAAGCGAAACTTCTCCTACACGTACTCCCCTAACCCTAAAAACTGACATCCGCTAGTTACAAAACCACAACACAAAGAATGGGAGTGGAGGTTGAGATTGATTCGGCAAGGTTTAAAAGTTAAGGTAAGAGAGAACACAAGGCGCGTCAGCTTTGTGCTATGAAGACGCAGCAATATTGCTGCTGTAAATAAAATTGATGTGTCTGATCGAAAATTCAAAATACTAGCTTATATTAAATGCATGTGAAATCATGTACATGAATCATAAAAAGGACGGTACAGTAATTATAACAAAAGAAAAGACGTCGTAAATCTGGTATTTTTTTTATATTAAAAAGGTAAATAGTTATTTTTTGTATGAATGTCCGTTTGTTTGTTTCTGGGTAGTCGTATTTGACGTTCATTGGCGGATAACTGATGTCATAAGGAGTAATTTAGGTTACTTTATTGTATGATTAGCAAAAAATGAGCACGCCGGACACAGCTACTTCTTCCATATGACTAATTTGGACAGGACACACTGTGCGTTGCGCCGTCATTAGCAACTGCAGCGCACGCGCAACTAAACTAAAGATTAGAAAAGTAGAGTTAAATTCAAAATTCAATTAATAAACAGAAACTATAATATGAAATTCAAAAAGTTACCACATAGCCTAAAAGGTTAAGAAATTTTCACAAAGGCCCCTTGTTAAGACTAGTGACCAAGAACCTATTATCTCAAAAGCTTTAAGCCATTTATTGTAAACACCCACCAAATAGTATTAGGGCCGCATGAATTATGACCCTTTTCCTGCATCCAAAGCCCTTTATATCACCAGTGAGGTCTTTAAAAGGCTGATGATAAATATTAAGTGTTAATAGTAATACTCACTTGGAAATACGCTCCTCCTCTTGGCTTCTTCTCGCTCTTGTCCCAATAGTAGACGAACGTTTTCGTTTCTCGATCGAAAACGAACCACCTGTAATAAGTATTTATTTTATTCACAGTTAATAAATAAATAATAAATGAATATTTTCTACATTAACACCAATTAACCTAGCCCAAAGTAAGCACTTTTAAAGCTTGTGTTATGGATACTACGGTAACGGATAGACATACATATATCATAAATAAATAAGTAATATTCATAGAAATATATACAAACATCCATGACTCAAGTACAAATGCTCGTATTCATCATACAAACATCTGCCCCTTCCGGGATTCGAACCCAGGACCGTCGGTGCGAAAGGCAAGATCGTCAGTCAGCACGTCGTCATACTAAAAATATAAAACTCATAGTTAATAAAACTATGATTTTAATATTTTTAATTTTCAATGCGATCTTATAGCATATGATAATTTTTTAATAAAACAAAACTAGAAAAAATCGGCTCGGCGGATCAGATTGAAATATGCTTAATAAATAATATGTAGTACAGTTAACCAGCGATCCTGCCTTTCGCACCGATAGTCCTGGGTTCGAGTCTCGGAAGGGTTAAATGTTTGTGTGATGAATACGAGCATTTGTACTTGAGTCATGGGTTTTTATATATATTTCCATAAATATTTCATATCTGTTACCCTAGTATCCATAACACAAGACTTATAGTGCTTACTTTGGGTTACGGTAATTGATGTGTATGTAAAAATTATTTTTATTATTATTATTGGTAGATTATCATCAAAAAGCGATTTTATTTTTGACGACCGTTTGGTGCAACGGTAGCGATCCTGCCTTTCGCACCGACGGTCCTGGGTTCGAATCCCGGAAGGGACAGATGTTTGTATGATGAATACGAGCATTTGTACCTGAGTCATGGGTGTTTTTATATATTTCTATGAATATTACTTATTTATTTATGATATATGTATGTCTATCCGTTAGCCTAGTATCCATAACACAAGCCTAACAGTGCTTACTTTGGGCTAGGCTAATTGGTGTGAATGTAAGAAATATTTTATTTATTATTTATTTATTTAGGCAACCGTAAGGTGGAACTGAAAGCGTTTATTAAATTATCTTAAGGTTTATCAATTCGAAAATGGATCGTTTCAGCGACTTGATCTACGGTGCAATCATACGATTGCCTGCAAGATATTGCTTTTAGTGAAAGTACCACTTTTTATTTAGTGAGGTCTCTTCTTCATATTTAGTGAGGTATTTATAATAAAGTATATTCATACATTCATATAATATTAATCTATAACATTAATCTACTAAAAAACAATGAGCTGCTCTTTACAACACCATTATATCTCAAAGGTTTTTATTATCGTTTTTATAAAATAAAAATTACCCACTTATGTTAAATTCTCAAGCATTATTACATATTAGGAACAATTGTTATTGTGCTAAAGTAAATCTTGTTGGTGAAATAATAAATAACAATAAGCAAAAATAGGAGAAGAAAATAGCTCTAATTGTAGCTCTATACAGTCGCGACGACTGTCTTGGTTTCGAGTCCAAAGGGATGTTAGAGTGATGAATACGAGCAATTTTACATGAGTCATGGGTGTTAACTACTCTTTCAGTTACTCAAATATCCATAACAAGTCTTACATGCTTACTTTGGGCTAGGTTAATTGGTGTCATGTATTATTTTTTATTTTTAAGTGTAAATGGCACAGGAATTCCATGGTGCACTAGTTGTTGTGTATGAGCTACCCACTAAGGCTATTGTGATAATGCTTGTCGTAACCTTACACTGTGAATACATGAATACATTGGAGTTTATGGATCGGCGAGGGTATACTGACCTTTTGGACCATGTGTGAAACTTTGCTCCTAGTTTAAGTAGGTACCCGCGACACGATGTTGAGTTTAATGTCACGTAGGGGCACAGCTCGATCTGGTGACCTAACCAAATTGAATGTTTATTAAATATACTGCCTTTAAAATTTATTAAATTTGGTAAAAAAACATTGAATTAAATACAATTAGTTTAATTACAATTCAGTAAGCCGTTATGATGTTATAATTAACAGTAAACTAAAGATTTTTTAGACTTGTTACAAAAAAATAAAATAATTTAAAGCATTTTGTCTATCTGTCACAACAATTCTAACTTCGAGCTTTTATCAAATACAAGTCTGGTGAAAGGGTGAATAACTCTTTATTTTATAAAGAGTGCCAGAGGGAAATCAATAGTTCTAAACATCAAACTTATTTTAAAACACTCATTAAAAATTAATATTTTGAAATAGACGAAAAGTACATTCAGTACCGTCCTCGGTGATTTGTGATTCTTCTTATTTCCTGCAATTCACTTCTTTTATTGTTGTTTATCTAAATAGTACATTTTCATTGTGCTATATTTATTTACATATAATAAAAAATGAATTGGGAAAAATTAGGCAAACAGCTGGTATAAGGGTCAATTTAAATCTGGTAACACTGATATTTTTACAATGAACCTACTATGTGATGCACTACGGCTGTCAATGGACGCTGCCATTCGACCGAGTGACAAAATGACACACTTCTTCAGGGGATATGCCGTCCATTGCGATCGATTCTGTGAGGTCTAACTAAAGATATCGTCGCCATATAACCCTGTATCAGTCATTCCCTCATCAGTATAACGGATATTATTTCTCGCTTTTGCCGATTCAGCATTTCATAAACCCATCAGTCTGCTTCCCTCTAAGCATGGGAGAGGTCATAATTACCTGCAGACTCGACATGTCGACGCAGATCGAAGTCGTCCCGGTCAACGGGCAAGTACCGAGTGAGTGGTCGTTGCGAGTCCAGACAGGGCGCCACGCCACGTCGGCTGCGGCGGGGCGCATTCGCCAATGACACTGGAAGCAAATCAAGGAGTACGTTTTTCTCATAGCCAAAATAATTTGCTTGTAATACATAGTGCAACAATTGTTCTTAAATAAGTTATAAAGCTTTTATTGCAATGTTTCCACCAACTATCTGGTATACAAATAAAAAATTGATATATTCTTCTAAGATAATGAGGATAACTTGATAATAAATTCAAATAAAATTTCAACTTTTAAAATAAAGAAACATTATAATGACAAATTAAATAAGCAATATCAAATCAATTCGTTTATAAAAAGTATCAATAATAGTTTATTATTATATTAATGACCTAATATAGTGTCAAATCAAGTCACACCTAAATTGTTTTGTTAGTTAAGAATTCTACCGTATAAGCTTTATTGATTACTAATGCGGTTGAATGTTTTCTGAATAGTCTAATATTCCCACGTTTTTCTTAGGTCGCTTTCTTGTCTGTTTGCTTGTCTGTCGTCTTGTCTGTCCGGTTGGAATCTTGTATCTCAATTTTGAGGCACCAGCCGACCACCTAGCGAGTTGAAACTTTCGGGGTAGCTCAGAACCCGATGACAATGGACGCTTAAACAACTTTCAACTTTCTAGGTGCACTTTCAGGTCAACTTTCAGCAAATTTCGCTTTTGTATAGGGCTTATCCGATTGTTGCGTAACACATGGTTACTTCGTTGAGTTAATAATTAAAAAGAATAAAATAATAATACTAAATTTAAAAATCTAAAAAACCCACGTTTTTCAGTGACCAAAAAAGAATAAAATAACCCGGCGGGGCCAAGCGAGGGGCCACTCAAAACGTGGGGGCGCATCTTTACAAATACTCTCAACATCTATGCATATCATACATCTCATTACATCTCCATAAGTAACATGCGCCCCCACGTTTTGAGTGCCCCTCGCTTGGCCACGCCGAGTTATTTTATTCTTTTTTGGTCACTTAAAAACGTGGGATTTTTAGATTTTTAAATCTAGTATTATTTACTCTTTAATACTAAGTTCGTTGTAAATGCATGGTGAAATTGTCATACCTCTAAGAATATGCCCGTGTCTTACAAACATGAGTTTCCACCAAGCAATCTTTTGAATATTGTCCACTTACAATCAAATTATTGTAATGGAACTTACCCGAAATGTATAATTATGCCGATACGTTAAATTCATTCAAATTAACTCTTGAACATTTTCTATAATTGTCTATAGTTTTATTTAATTTTAGATTAAGTTGTTTTAAATAAATATTGAAAGATTATTTCCTTAAAAATTCGGCCAATGTTCATATACAAGAACAATACCAGATTTGTTAAATAAATCTAAAATGTTACATATATTATGTTGTTGGAAAAACTTATATAAATAAATAACAATGATAATGTATCCAATCCAATGAGAAGATAATGAACTCACGTATATTGTCTCGGCTGAGGTCTGACGCGTGGCTGAGGGGGCGACTGTCATCGCTGAGCTTGTCCTCTGTAGAATCACCTCGGGAATGCCGCACTTGTAACTGTGGACAAAAAACAAGAAAAATAAAATAATCTGTAATAATCAAGCGCTACCCTTAGACTCTATCTTTAATCCAGACCATGATATAATTAAATGCATAGCTTCTAATATAAAGAAACAGTTATACTTTGTCAAATGTAAGATGATACTTTTGACAGTTGACACCTATATAGAGGGTATAAAGTTGCTATTGCAATGTCAAGTCAAACATAAGGAAACAAACGCAACCTTAGTACGTAGCAATAAGGAAGTGACACCTGTCAAAAGTATCATCCTACATTGGACAAAGTATACAAGAAAATTCAACTTGTTTCTGGTGTCAGCAGAGACTTTAATCCACATCCTCTTGATATCCGGGTGAGGTTTCAATTGAGCTACCGAGACCTTATCTATATCTAGTAGTTAAATATTTAGTTATCAAAAAATTATAATACCTTTAACTTCTTATGATTAAAAGTATGAGTTTCATGTATTACAACTATAAATATATGATATACTAGTGGCGCCCTGCGTGTTTTACAACACTTTTTTTGCAGACCATTTGTTTGCTGTCCATATATAAAACCTTCTTTGGCAAGCGTACAATAAACTTTCGCCGTTTCTTCGTAATCCATAGACTACTTTTCGTGTTTTTCCGAGGCCCTTTAAATAATATTTATAAATAGGAGCATTGTACCACATATTTCATAGATCAATGTACTACTGACTAATCACTATAAAAACAATGTGCAAAAGATAAACTTTGTTCAGAATGTGAGTTGCCGCTGAGACAAGAGCGCTATTTAATATAGCGTCTTAGTAATGACATTCTTTTAAATAATGGCAATAAAATTTATATTTAATTTAAATTTAATTAATATATTTATAGGTTATAAGCAATGTTGTCATAACGTGTTTCGTTACATTTGGTTTTTTTGCAAATGGCCGCCTACTGACCGAAATGGAAGAAGTATCACGTTTAAATAGTCACGCAAAAAAATTAAGGCGATTCATGTCCTAATTTTGTTACCAGAGGAAATTCCGAGAGTTTATTTCGGTTTAAGTGATCAAAACAGTGTTATGAATTTGTTCCATATGGTGTTAAAGAGCCTTCTAGAAAATTGAAGCATGAACAATAAAGAAATATCTTTTTAGTGGATAAAATAGTCGTCTGTATGTATATGCCCTTAGGGCTTGCTTGTCCGCACTGCGATATTTCACCGCGCGATTTTTTTTCTCGCGTATTATATAATATATTATTTTTGTCAGTTCAATGTGATTCCTGGCAGAGATGAACGGTAGCTTAACAGACATATAAAAAGAATCAATATTCAGTTGTGATATTTTGGGTCAAATTTGTCCCGCAGGGAAGGTCTCCTGTGCATTTTCTGGTAACAGGTGCACGGCCATCAAGGGGACGGGGGATGAAGCGCGCAACATCCTATCGATAGCGCCAGTGCACGATTAAGCTATTCGCGCGAATTTTATTGCGCAATGCGGCCATAGCTATTGCTATTTCATACTGTACAAAACATTCGCGTGGAAATATATCCGCATCGCATTGCGTTCAATTTACATCAATTCACAGATTTTTATTCCGCTCGTATTTTTTTCCACAGTGCGTCTACTCTTATAAACATTCAATATGTTACAAAATTGCGACAATAAAAACGCGCGGTGAAATATCGAAATGTGGTAACGCAAAAATTAATTTTAATGTAATAAGCGTTGTATTGGTTATACTTTTCGGATCCTCGTTTCTTTTGTATAAAGTTAGTCGTAAGTTGAGACAACCTTAATCAAAAGGAGACTGGCATAATTTGTCACTGTAATTTTCTTGTTGAAATCTGGCAGCTTCTTTAATTGAGAAGTTCTTGTCTTTATGAAACGTTTCGTGTCTTTGACCATACAGTTACCACAACGCCACCATAGAAGGATCTAGGCTCAAATAATTGTTATATTATCTACTTTGTGGCAAAGGTAATGTAAGGCTACTTTAGCAAAGTTCAGTGTTTAGTTCCTACGGACACATGCGTAACTTGTCCGCAGTGTTTTGAAACGGGAGTTCAGTTTCAAGTGAATAGTTATTACATATTTAGGCTCTGCACGGAGCACGGAGAATTATGGTCTAAGCCGTGTGTCTCCGTTCCGGAGGTCCGCAAGCACCTACGTCCGTAATTACTCTGAAGTCAACTTGCATAGATAAATATATCCTCCTTCTAGAACTCACTTAAATATAAAAAGAAATATGTTCTTTCTTCGAATATTCTACGATAATCTTTAATCTAAGATCACAGTGGTTTGTGTGTTTGTCTGTCCGCTCTTTTTCCATTGTATCAATAATGTTACCATAGCAACACAACGCAAGTAGTTCGTCTACCGGACGCTAGATGGCGCTAACGGAAAAATATATAATAATATAAAAAAATTAAAGAATTTTGTCCACCCGTGCGAAGTCGTGACGGGCCGCTAGTGTATATCAAAAATAATTGCGAGAGTCAATGCACAGCCATTAACATATCCAACTAATTAAAAATGGTATAAAAAACCAAAAAAAAAAACAAATCTTGAAAATGTGTCATTTGTGTAGGTTTTTCATTCTTGAAAGTTGAGCAGGTTTATGTCCTGCTAATTTTACGTATGGAATATCTATGCATACTTACTAATAGAGGTTTAGGTGTACAGTTGAGGCCCCAGTGCGAACTCTTGACTAAAGTGATCCACATAGACATACTGGCCCAGAAATATAATTCTTGTTCACTCACTCACTTCAAATTCATGTTCACTTAGTAATGTCTTAAACTTAATTTTGAAGTCTTCAGTATTTGTCAAGATTAAAATTTAAACACTTTTGTAACACTTGCTGTTACATTACACACTGGAGTTTAAATCTGAGTTTTACAACAAGATTTTAATTATATTTTTCTTATTATTACTAACGAAATTGTCACTCAATATGTTTTTTTATACTATTAAATAATAGTACCAGAGAATAATGGAGGCGAAAATTCGATAGAGTTAATTAAACGCAATTACTATAGAAGTACTGTTTTGAAATAAACCGTCATCACCTTTACGAAAATGCAAATATTTTTTTTATAAAATATTTAAACATATTTTTTTATTAGATTTTAATAACTATTGAGACAGTTTTGCTTAATAAGTAAGACAGTTAAGTAAACCTATAATTGAAATTTGCTTATCTGATGTTTCATGCCGAAGACCTAAAATGTGTTATTTGTTTAGTAAGGGGGTATTGACACATCATCGATAAACTACAACAACGTTCTAAAAAGCCTAGAAATAGTTACAAACTAATGACAAACGAAAAAACAAACACACTAATTTGCTGGTTAGTTCTGCAAAATAATTTCTAGTATAAAGAAAGAATATTTTTATGACAAGTCCAGTAGTCGTATGTAATTCTTTAAATAAACCTTTACGACATAGCTGTGAATATAGAGATATGTACGTGTAATAAAACCATGTAAATTATATGTCAAGATGAGACGTGCACTACAAAAGATTTTTCAGATACATGTGTAACTTTGCTTCTATTTATTTGTCGTCGGCTTAAGATTTATACAGTGTTTTTTATTTCATTAAAATCTTCAATGCTTTCACAGAAATATTGCCAATGTCTCTAACTAGGCAGGTACGATAGAATTTATGATTGATCGATATTTATACGGATTATATCAGGGCTACAGATAAGTGCGTTAATTCCAAAATGCCAGAATCTATATATGCTAAAAAAAAAGATGATAAAATATTCATCGATCTTTAAAAAGGATAGATTTATCTAGATCAGAAAGATAAGATCCTATCTAATAATATTACCATAAGTTCCACTTTTGACGAGAAGGCCCTATACGACTGTTGGTGCAACGGTAGCGATCCTGCCTTTCGCACAGATTGTCCTGGTTTCGTGTCTCGGAAGGGGCATATGTTTGTGTGATGAATACGAGCATCTGCATCTGAGTATCTGAGTTTTTCTATAAATATTACATATGTATCATATAACTATGTATCCCCAGTATCCATAACACAAGCCTTACATTGCTTACTTTGGGCTAGGCTAATTGGTGTGAAGGTAAGAAATATTATAGTTATGAGTTCATGTGTTACATCGTAACTTACAACCTTATAAACCTTAGCAACTTGAGAGGGAGACAAAAAACCCGCTTTAACAAAAACCACCGTTAGGTGAGCAAACATCGTATGATAGATTTATCATTAATGAATATATGATGTACGGAACAACTGGCATATTCTCTATCATAATTACAATAATTGTTTCTCTATAACGAGTGCCGTAGCACTATCTTACATTAAATGTAACTTCTCTGAAAGATAGCAAGATCTATAAGATATAAAATAAGCCTTTAAAAAACAACCACGCCTCCTGAGGGCTCGGGGGCGTGGTGTATTTTATACCTTATAGAAAAATGGCATTCTGAATTAAAAAATAAAATTAAATCTATTAGATACCAAGATACTAAATATCTTGGTAATAGACACTGTCTACAGGTCTGGCTCAATTGATACGTATTTAGGGTTGCCATAATTTGATTGGTTAAATGAGGACGAATTATAATGACAGTATAGGCAAGAACATTTAGCAATAGCTAATAATATGTAGTGTAAGGCACTGATAATAGAACCTGTCTATTTATTATGCCAGATATCAGTTTCCGTAAATTTACGTAGTCATATATATATCTGACAAGTCAATATCTATGCTGAACAGCATTAAGGAATTGGATTAATACTCGTAATAAGATATTTGTAAACTTTTCCTAAATCCCAAAAGGCGAATAGTTACTAGATAAGGCATGTCGAAGAAGAACTATAATCAGCTCGACGAACCTTGATCCCTATGACAGTTCATGTTAGTGACGGGTCGTGTCGATATATCGTTTATAGGCAAGGGCGTGACTTGCATTCAGCCACATCAATAAACATGTTTTTAAAAATATAATCTACATTTCTAATGCTTATTATATATACGAATATCCGTGTATTTGTATGCGGGGTTGCCAAAATTCCGATGCAGAGTTAACATGGTCGAACTCTATAATTTTAGTTTTGAAAATCCATGTAAATTAAATTTTTAGTATAGTAACACTATCTGATCTGTCACTAGGTACGCCGTGATCGCTTATTCGCTACACCAGTAGGAGTGCTAACGCCTTGTATGCGCCACGTGTTTTTTGTGTCATCGGAGTCCTTTGTTTGTTACTACTGTTGTTTTCTGTTTTTGTTATTGTTGTTTTCTGTTTTTGTTATTGTTGGTGTTTCAAAATGCCGAAAAGACTGAGAAAAACTGTACTCAACAGTGAAACGCGGGAGTTTGTTGTACGCTTGCGTGATTATTTTGCTCGCGAACAACAAAATGGCGGACCTTTGTTGCCACTTGACAACGTACGCGACCGTGTTGCTGATGCTCTGGGAATTGGCAAAGCTACCGTTTCCCGAATTACAAAGGAGAAGTTCGGTGAATCGTCGATGGAGGAGAACAAGCTATCAACTCCAAAGAAGAAAAAACATAATAGGGCACATTCCGTAACTAACCCCGATGATTTCGACATGGCAGCAATACGAAACCACATTTACGGCTACTATTTTCGAGGTGAACTGCCAACTTGCAAAAAATTATTGGCGTCGCTGAAATCGGCTGATTTTTTTACTTCTCTCAGAGTGGTTATAAAAAAATGTGGATTTCGTTATGGGAAGTGTGACAAAAGAAAAGTAATAATGGAGCGGAAGGACATTGGATTGATGAGGTGTGATTTTCTAAGACAAATAAAAAACATCGAGAACTGGGACAAGGTGGTTTATCTGGACGAAACGTGGCTCAACGCCAATCACTCAGTGTCCAAAACATGGACAGACGACACAGAGAAATCCTGTACCAAAGCTCCAGAAGGCAAGGGCCAGCGTTTGATTATCTGCCACGCTGGCACAGCCAAAGGTTTTGTACCTAACTGCTTGTGGGCCTTCAAATCCGTGAAAACATCAGATTATCACGAAGAGATGAATTTTGAGAATTTCGAGAAATGGTTCACAAAACTATTGGACAATTTAAATGAGCCCCACTATATTTTAATGGACAACGCCCCATACCACTCTGTGCAAGTTAATAAAGCACCTACCGCGAATAATAATAAAGGCGAAATCATAGAGTGGCTGCAACACAATGGTGTGGCAGCTAATAGTCAAATGCTGAAAAAGGAATTAGTCAGACTGATGAACCTGCATAAACTGCAAACAAAGAAGAAGTATGTTTTGGATGAGATGGCAAAATCAAAAGGGCACACCGTGATTCGGCTACCGCCCTACCACTGCCAATATAATGCAATCGAGATGATATGGGCGCAGATCAAAGGTGGGTTGATTTGTATTTATTTTAACATGTTTTTATTTAGGTGACTGGTGACTAGAGAGCTAGCACTATTTAAAGCTATTTTATTTTACTAAATAGCTATAGCATTTTTATTTTTAACCATGTACGTAATTTCTGATATAAATTACACACTTTTAACATACCTAATTATGTACTTATAATGTACTTACTCCGATCTCGCTCTTTGACTTTGCATCATATTCAATCTAAACCATTATTGTTTCAGGTTGTGCAGCCAGGCTGAACACCACTCCGCCATTCACAGCTAATAAAATGCTGACGTTACTAGAAGAGGCATGTAGTCTAGTGACTCCGGACAATTGGAGGAAAGTGGTTGAGAAGACCAAAAAACTGTGCTTAGATGATTGGGATCGAGACGTGCGATACGACAACGTAGTAGACCAGCCGTTTTTAATAAACGTAGGAGAAAGCAGCTGCAGTTCAGATTCCGAGTCTGAGACGCAAGCCGTGATGTCATTGTCAGATTCCGATTAATATATATTAAAAATCATTGCTGAACCGCTTTTGTTTTATTTGGTTTTGTCATATAGTAGGTATATATAATAAATTAATTAAATCTCCTTTATTTTATTATCGCAGACAACTTAAATGATTATAAATCTGACACTAAGAGCGTAGGTACTATGTTAATGTATTTTGTACACTCGTTTCCATTTTCGATATTTGTTTATCGATACTTTCCGCGCTAGTCGATATCTTCCAAACGAAGTAACTTTTGCAGGACGTCAACGTAAAGTCTGATTGAGATAATTTCTTGTAAATGTTAATAATTATTATTATTCCGACGGAATATTATTTTAATGGCATATATCTGCCTAAAATTAATAAATATCATTTTTAGACTCCGCCAATTCGATTATAATGTAACGGTGACGCTACTACAAGGTTGTGTCGAGGGAATAACTGTCAGTGTCATAGGGATCACGGTTCGTCGAGCTGATTATAAGCAATTTGTAATATACATAAAAGTTGTTACTCTATAAACATATACACATAGTCTACAGCTAAATCTAGTTGATAATACTGTTGTCAGTTTTTAGTTGAGTTTTTAACTAAACAAATATTTTGGTTTTGTTTATGTCGCAGCCAACTGGTTAAAATAGCCGTTCAATCAAACAGCCAGCCCTTTGTCTGAACAACGCCATTCAACCATACGTCTAACTTTTTAATTAAATATTTGAGTCGCTCAAAACTTTCAACACTACAGCTGATTCAAAAGCCGCCGTCCAATTGAATTAGTTCGGCGGTCACCACCGCGGCGCTAGGTGCGTTTTGTTTTCAATATGGCGTCAGCTAGCCGGTGTTTGTGATTGTTTCAAGATATTTTTCGTAAAGAAAGTAGTAAATATACGTTACTAGTGTTATTAAAGTGACAGAAATTATGGAGGCACTTACGAGTGATACGAGTGAAGTTGATTAGGTTAGGTTAGTTTTTTTTATATCTTTTCTATTCATTATGTCGGTATTACTGTTGCAATAGGATTAGGTTAGGTTAGGTTAAACTTTTAAAAACAAGGTTAGGTTAAACTTAATCCAACAATAATGTCCCAAGAAATTACAAAAAGTTTTCGTATTCTCTCAAATGACATACTAAACTAATGGTCACCTTAGTTAATTTGCCATTTAACCAGTTGGCTAAGCGTCGTCTAACTGTAAAGTTGAACGTTGCAGTCAACAAGTCGGCTAAACGACGTATAGCCGTGTGATTGAATAGCGTTGTTCAGTCAAAGGGCTAGCTGTTTGATTGAACGGCTATTTTAATCAGTTGGTTGCAACATTTATAAAGCAAAATAAGTTTTTTTAAGCCATTTCCCGAGGACAATGGTACAATTTCACGTAATCGATGCCTGAAGAAAACAAGCCAGTGGAGTGTTTATGAAAATCGGGACTGTCCTCACGCATTTCACAGATGTGGCGACATAGCTCTAATTCGGGAGCCCCCACGCGCTTCTTCTGTAATAAAATTATTTTGTTGGATTTATCCAAGTCGAATTATTACTCTGCGGTCGGAATATTTGTCCTTTGTAGTTAACATTGAACTAAATTTTGATGACAGCGGAATTATTTTATAGCTTCATAACTATTTTCTGTCGCTGAAATATATCAGGGGCAAATGTTTTTTTGACGTTCCATTGATTTATTCGAACTACTATAACCTTAAGCCTATGCACATGGAATCTATTTTTGGCTACAGTTATTTTTATGGTTTGCGAACAATAAGGTTTTATAGTTTAGAAGCGAGCTGACTTCAACGCCAAAATTCCCGATGACACCGAAATCATAGATAAATTGTTTTTTTTTTCTTGAAAATTAGTTTCTAATTTCATTACAGCTTTGTACTCTAATTGTAAAAATAATTAAATATGAACAGTCAGGAAAGTTATTACCGATATTGCGAATAATCGATCGAAATTTTGTTCCTAGAAAGTCAAGTGGCGTCATATATACCCACCCAATTTAGTAAAAAAATTTTAATGAAAAAATAACATTTTCAAAGTGAGCGCGATCGACGTACACTAAATCACGTGTTACGTTGTTGATAAAGTATTTTAAAATGCAGTATCAAAACAAATCTTTATTCGCATACATACTTTTTAAGTAAGAACATTTATATAATTTTTATCGTTGAGTTATTGAGTGTAATCATTTTGTATTTCAGTGGGATAACTCATGGTTGCACTACACAGCTTCAATTTGAATCACACTCTACAGCCCTTTGGTGCCAGTAGAATTTTAAATAGTCTAAAACAAATTACACAGCTTATAAACAACGAAAACAGCATTTCTCATTTCAATGATAATTTAATCCGATAATGTGTACTTTGGATTTGAAAAATGTGTTTACATAAGGAACAATGACGCAGTATCGCGGTCGAGGTATAAATTGTGAGCTTCTAAAAATATTTTAGTGCTATCGCTACTGCAGTGAGACAGACAAAGCTTTGCCAAAGGGGAAGCCACAAATTACTCAACTAATAATTTTCATCAATTGTTAATAAAGAATAATAATAAAGGTATAATATTGAGAGCGCTGTCGAATAAACGACATTTATCGCTTTAAATGTTTACTATGTAAATGAAAATCTTCACGAGCCGATGAGAACTTTGAATATTTTCAAAGTTCTCATTTTGAAATAAGAAATTTGAAAAGTTCTTATTTAAAAAAAAAAAAATATTTGTAACTTATTTACAAATTTATTTTTGTAAATAAGTTACAAAAATATGAATCATCATATTTTTGTAACTTATTTAATGTATTTAGTTGTATGCATATATATATATATATATATATATATTGTATGTATATATATATATATATATATAAATAATAAATAATAATAAAAAATAATAAGTTTAAGTATATATCTCTATTGTATCCGCATTTAAGTTTCTTTTTCCCAAAGGTTGACTGGGAGAGAATGCAATTAGCATTAAGTCCGCCTTTTGTACCATTTTATATTTATGGTCAATAAAGATTTTTAAATAAAAATAAAATAAAATATTCTTTTTTAACATCAACCCCGATACAAATAACTATAAGTGGAAGTTGATACTACCGGACTAATAGAAATATATAAGATTAGATTAGCAAATTAAAAAATAATATGTCAATTACAAAACAAAACATGATACTGAAAACTATAAATAGAGAAAAGCCGATTCTAAGGCTAAAATTGGGACATAACTGTATACCTATATCTATTTAAAATGCCGTCCGTTATGTAAACCGTCGCTTAGCCGCTAAATTATTTATTGCGATATGAACAAAAACCGCGGAAAATATTGAAAAGTTATGTTTTCGCTAGCACTATCTAAAAAATACAAGTAGTTAACTAGATAGATCGAAAGATATTTTAATTACATTACAAAATCGACCTCCTGAGGTTAATCGACCTTTTAGAGGACGGATGGCAGTAAATCTTACATCAGGTATGTATTTATTACAAATAGATTGCAAAACTTTAATTTGACTTTGAGTTATAATGTAAGATATAAGAAACATAGCTCACAACATAGAAACATAGTGTAAAGCACATAAAAGAAAAGAAAGCTAGTCGAAATACAAAGATGAAGAGAAAAGTAAGCAATACTGATGGTCAAATTTGGTTAAGCTAAAAAGCAAGCTTTGCTTAATAAGTAGTAACAGAAAAATTACAGAGTGCATTACACAAGAGATGTTATCTAAAGGGTTATTTGAATTAATAAATTGACTGGATAAATTGCTAACCAATTTACTTTACAAAATTACTGTCATCTTTTTTTTGGTGCTGACGAGTTTTGGATTCGCAAAATTAAGGAAAATTGGCACTAATACTAATGTAATAATTTCTTTACCGACTTATATTGAATTTCCAGAAAAGTTAATCTCGGAATTCCCGGAAGCGATCTTTAATTACTTTGATTTTGAGATTCTAATACAAAGGAAGTTCAGCGTTTTCTCTGGTGCAAGGAATTAATATCTCAAAAGACAATGCATTTTACTCAACTAGATCGCTATTAGAAAACCTACTTATTAAACTAGAATAAAATATATTATGAAACTTTGTCAAGGCACTACGATTAATGACATTTTAAACGATCGACGAAGTTTCCATGTCAACTACAGTTTCAACTTATAACTCTATTCCACAGGAAACGCCTGACAATTTAGATGTTCATTTTAATGAAATAGGATTTCGCACCATCTATCTTATGCATCTTAGTTAAATTAAGACATTCATTTATTCATTTGTTCATAGTTCATAATACTAGCTTATTTTATTGAGCACTACTGACTGACCTGGATTATTTTATTGCTAACTTTCCTGTCGTCAAACTTTGCCTGTAAGATATTGCGGTTTCGCGATAAGGTCGTCATTTATTGTTTGTCTCTCCTTTAGTCTGTTTGTGTCTGTCTTTAATTAGTCGTAAGTAATGTACAATCTATAATCTAAGATCACAGTGGTTTGTGTGTTTGTGTGTCCGCTCTTTTTTCATTGTATCAATAATGTTACCATAGCAACGCGTTAACCGCAAGTAGTTCGTCCATCGGACGCTAGATGGCGCTAACGGAAAAATATTTAATAATAGAAAAAAAATAAAGAATTTGGTCCACCCGTGCGAAGCCGGGACGAGCCGCTAGTACTATTCTATTATAAAATTAACTGAAGTTACGTTGATAAGATCTTGACAGACACCATAACAAGGTTGATCAACATTTTAAATTGTTGTTTAGGCGAATTTTCAACAGTTTATGTAACTGTTGTATTACGCATAACGGAGAAACAGTTTTCCGCTGTAATATTATGGATTGCATTAATTTTTACTATCTTTTATTTACTTTTACAATTTGGAATTTATCGTCACTAATCTAATTAGATAAAGAAAAGACTATTTCTACGATAAATTACTCTAATAAAGGATAATGTTAATTCTTGACTCAGTTTTATTATTAAACGTAAAAATATCTCAACTAAAAGAAAAAAGTATTATTTTTTAGGTATAACCTATTTTTACAGGCAATTCAGGTTTATCAAAAACATGGAAGATAACGTACAATAATATGGCACTTATTATAAATCTGGTATGCGTACTCAAACAATGCACACGGCCCCCTATCACAATGATAGATATTATGCAAGTCTGAAGCAAAAACTTAATGGATGACAGAAAAAAATCATTAGTGTAACAGGCCAGCTGGTTGGACACTTAAAGAATGTTTACAAGACTATTACTCACGGGTATGTGACGCGTATGTATGTTGAGTGGTCACACTGGCTAATATACATCATTTTAATAGTGAGTTATTAAAATTGCTATGTGAAAAACTCAACATGAACGATCGTGCCAAAAATGAAAAAAGTGACTATTAACGTTTGGTTTAAGGGTTGTCACGAAAAGATAATGAAAATAAATAGATTTTTTATGAATGGTATTCAGGGATCTTTGTGGTTTCGCAATATAATTTATTAATTTAATTTTAAAATAAGTACGATATAGCAAATGTTGTAGACAAAAATAGACAGGATTATAACGTATACATTAAATTTAAGCTGGGTAAAGGTCGGAGTGTGTCGGATTGTGGAAAAATTAAATGAAAATAAGAAAAATTAAAGCAAGCTTAAGGAATTATTCCAAGAAAAAAATTATTTGTCCCAAGTGTCTTATTATATTCTTATAATCTTGTTTTATTATATTCTTATATAGTATCTAATCTTGTTATAATTTCTTTAGATATAAAAATCTAGCAGTAATAACAAAAAATATATCAAAAGTAAGCTTGTTACCAAGTAATTTTGTTACCATATAGCCAGCCATGATACAGTTCGGTAAGTAGCGAGTGTTTTAATAGTTAGTATGATATAAACTCGACTGAACTCGACTTCCGGTACTGGTAACAGAGGGACGTATTTTCACTTTGTCTTCGAAAATATAAAGTGTTATAATGAAATAGTGCATAATAACAGGTGAATTCCACATAAAACATCACGGCATAACTGGAGGCATCAAGGTACGCACATAACTTCATCACATCAAAGCTTGTCTCACTGAAATTTGGCGAAACAAATTTGGCACTTGTAAATAACGTTTAAAGATTGTGTCGTTAACGATAATACATTTTTGAAAACCGACCAATTAAACAGTTATTTAAGCCAGAACTCCTCCCATTAATATTACGCACTTCCGAATCAGCTGGTTTGTTGATATTTCATTTGACATAAGAGTGACAATTATCTTGCGTTCGGAAATTACACAGCATAGAAAACATTACGTTCCGTTACACTGACAATTAAAAGTAAAGTTATTACAGAAAGTTCTTTATTACTATCGAGAATCAAATAAATGAATGAAATTAGTACAACACAGTTGCATTTTTTGAACAAATACAGATCAAAGCAGTTACTGTTAAAAAAATACTACTATTTATTATAACTAGTTAAAAGCAGCAATATGGACAAAGATTATACAAATAATATAACATTCAGAAGGCCACAAAGATGTAATTCTATGACTGATGTTAACACAACCCATAACTCGACGCTTCTGGATACAACAATGTTAAGCCTACCAAACTCTTCATTAGGTGAAGTATTAAACATCAGTGAACTACAAGATAAAATATTTAAACTAGAAGAGAACTTACAGTCAGCTAATCAAGAAATTGAAAATTTAAATCTCGAGAATACTAAATTGAACAAAGAGTTAGAAAAATCCAATAAAATTATTGAGCTGTATAAAAAACTTGGCGTTGCAGATAAAAATTGTACTAATACACCACTATCGCTAAGGAAGAAGATATCACAAAAAATACAGTTAAGTAGTGCCTCGAGCACTCCAGCTAAAATTTCAAACAGATATAAGGCCACTTCTTTGACTAAACTAAAGTCACACAACACTTATGATGAAACAAACATGATAAAACAGAACGACAAAAAACAAAAAAAAGTCCTTGACATGACCTTTTCTCCTAAAAACACAGTAGAATCCATTATTCCCACTAATTATTATACAACAGACACGGACAGAATTAAAAAATACAGTAACATTGATCAGCTAAAAACGAACTACGCAAGATTTTCGATTGAGAAATCCACTAAGGAAGAAAAGAGACGAATCATAATAATTGCAGATCAACAAGGTAATCGTCTTCGGCAGACCTTGCAAAGTGCTGTAGGAAATAAATACCAAATTACCAGCTTTCTGAAGCCAGGCGCGAAACTAAATCATATCCTTGACTCCCAAAAAGAGAGCCTGAAGAACTTGAATAAACAGGACTATATTATTTTGTTGGGTGGCTCCAATGAAACGAACCCATATGAATTGCGGACGAACCTTAACAAATGGCTCACCAAGTTAAAAAATACGAATGTCATTGTTTGTGAGATTGCTTTCAATCAATCACTTCATGTAAAAAAACTAAATTACGAACTTAAATGCACTTGTGAGATATTTGATCACACCTGTTTTATTGATATGGGACTTAGTAGATATATACCGAAGGGAAGAAAATTTAAACGACATTTATGCGGACACATACTCAGGGAGATATTGCGTTTAGATTATATTAGCCAAATAAATTATTACAATGAATTAAAATCCAAAGCTACTAATATTATTTACATAACTATGACTGACCAATGTACTCAGACTGAACGAAACGGCTTTGACATTAATTCTAATAATTCTAACAATGACGATGTTTCAATATCTACACCAATTAAAAATCATACTGGGATCTCTAAGAATCAACTTTTTCTTTTATAATTATATAAATATTCTTCATCAAAATATCAATGGTCTGGTCACCAAAGCTGATGAACTCATAATGTACCTAGATGAATTAAAAAATAAAAATAAATTTATCGTTAATGTGTGTGTAACCGAACATAATATGATTGAAAGTGACAAGATTTCGATTCCTGGTTACACATTAGCAACTAGCTTTCATAGATCAACTAGAAACGGCGGATCATGCATTCTTGTGTATAATCAACATAAATACAAAGTTCTACACGAACTAATTTCGTTCAGTGTCGCCAATATTTTTGAATGCTGCGCAGTAGAGTTAACCGAACATAACCTTATAATAATATGTATTTATAGGTCACCAAAAACTAATTTATCTATAGTGGAGAAGTTTTTCGGAAAACTTGAGGAACTCTTACATAAAATATGTAATAAAAATAAAAAGGTGATTTTAAGCGGTGATTTCAACATTGACCGATTAAAATGCACTCCCACGTCTCAACAATTTGAATACATCCTACTAGGTTTTAACTTAAATTTATCCATCAATGAACCCACTAGGCTCAGTAGCAAGACCTGTCTAGATAATTTTGCACATAATATAAAAGGATGTCAAGCGGTTGTAATTGAACTAGCATTATCAGACCATACTGCTCAAATTTTAAAATGCCCTGTAAAAAAAGGTTACTACATGAAGCACTATTTTAAATTTAAACGAGATTACTCCATTGAAAACATCGAAAAATTTAAAAATGTATTACAAAATCTCACATTTAATGATATTTATAGTAGCGACAATCCAGAGGAAGCATACAATTTATTCTATGATATTTTCAAAATGTTCTATGATCTGTGTTTTCCCATTCTCAAAATCAAAATACCAATTTATAAACGTCCGAAATGGCTCAGCAAAGGAATCAAATTGTGTGCAAACCGAAAACGACAGCTCTTATGGAAGTTCAGATACTCATCAAGCGATTACAATAGGGAGGTATTCAAAGAATACAGTAGGAGGTTGAAATCTGTAATTAAACAAACTCAGAAATCGCAGAATAACTATCACATAATTAATGCAACTAATAAATCTAAAGCTGTGTGGGATATTATAAATAGAGACAAATTTGTAAAAATTAGACAAGAAATCAGTCAAATAAAACATAAAAATCAATTAATTACTCACCCTAGAGAAATGGCACAAGCCTTCAATGACTATTTTGTTGATGAAATAAACCAAGACACTAAATGTGATTTACATAAATCAACAAACTACATACAATATGCAAAATCAAATTCATGCTTCATGGCACCTACTGACAAATTTACAATTGAACAAATTATAAAAAATCTTAAATCTACGTCTAGTACTGGTTATGATGACATCAGTACAAAAATTGTAAAAACTGTAAATAAGTACATAGCACCAGTATTAAGTCACATAATTAATCTAAGTATCGAGACAGGGGTTTTTCCCAACAAGTTAAAAATATCGACCATTATTCCAATATTAAAAAAAGAAAAAAAAGATGACATTTGTAATTACAGACCAATTGCTTTACTCTCTATTTTTGCCAAAATATTTGAAAAGGTGTACTATGAAACTCTAGAGTGTTATTTAGAACGAAACAATATTATCGTTGCGGAACAAACAGGTTTTAGAAAAAAGAAATCTACTGATATGGCGATATTAAATTTTTTAAAAGAAATTTTATCTAGTTTGGACAATAGAAAAAGAGTTACAGCCCTATACATGGACATGACAAAGGCATTCGATCGCGTTAATCACAACATACTACTGCGTAAACTAGAATTGTACGGAATAAGAGGAACTGCATTGAATTTAATCAAATCGTACTTAACGGAACGAAAACAACAAACTGAAATAAGCAGGTTAGACTTAAAAACTGGCGAGGAACACAAACATTTATCGTCATTTAGGACTGTACGTTACGGAGTACCGCAGGGTAGTATTTTAGGGCCATTGCTATTTCTCATATATATTAACGACCTCCCAAAAGCTATTGACTATCCTATGACTCTTTTTGCAGACGACAGTACTGCAATTTTTACTGACAACAAAAATAGCAATTATGAAAGTAGCATAAATGATTCTTTGACATCTATAATAGACTGGTTGGAATGTAATAACTTGAAAATTAATATCGACAAAACTTACATAATGACATTTCAAAATAAAAATAGTAAATTTGACCCTCTAAATATAGTTTATGACAACTGCCAAATAAAACAGATCCAATGCACTAGGTTCCTGGGCATCTATATCGACGCTAGTCTATCCTGGAAAAAGCATATAGAACACATATGCCTTAAACTAGGTAGGTTTTCGTATGCTCTTTACTTGCTTCAAAAAGTAGCAAACAAACAGGCGCTCCTAAGTGCATATCACGCTTACGTGGGCTCCACGATCAGATATGGTATCCTATTTTGGGGAAACTCCACAAATAAGGAGCTAGCGTTTAAGGCACAAAAAAAGTGCATACGGTCTATGTGTCAGCTAAAACAAACAGATTCCTGCAAACCGCACTTTATAGACCTTCAACTATTTACACTTCCTTCGTTATATGTCTGCGAGTTAGCTATATTTGTGAAAGAAAACATTAGCAACTATAAAGTTCTAAACAGTAAGAGGCATCAACATAGATTGCGGTGTGATAGACACAACACTAGTGTTTTTAGCAAGAGTGTTTTCTCTATGGGTGTTAAAGTATATAATAAATTACCGAAATTTTTAAAAGAAATTAAGGTGACTCACATTTTTAAGTCACAATTACATAAATTTCTAGTTGACAAAGCATATTACTCGATTGACAATGACAAAGTATAATGTAATTAATCGCTAAAATTTTTGTACATTTAATTTCCTATGGCATGTATAATTTAATTTTATTTATAAACTGAAATCTATAATTATTTTTATATAAATTAATTGTTTGCTTTTTATGTTTTTATAAATTGATACCATTAATTTGGCTTAAATATCTTTGTTTTCTAAATTTGCACACCCGTGAGGGTTAGATGTGGCGTTAATTCTTATTTGAAGTCATCTTTTCTGTACCCATATTCTATGCAAATAAATATTTTGATTGATTGATTGATAAATTACACTATACTTGACTCTTGGGCAACCAGATATTACTCTTCTAAAAACAGGAATGAAAAAATGCATGACATTTGTAGAGATGTTTTTAAAGGGGTTTGAGTCTTATGTTAGTACTATTTAAATTAAACTATCAACTTGTTATATTATTTTTATAGTAGTTCTTCTTCTATTATGTATTATTTTTAATTAATAGAAACAAATATGTTCAAAGTCTTTATTACTGGTTTAGTAGCCCAGTTTACCGAAGTATGTGGTTCTGTGTTAAAACTATCGTTGTTTAATGCAAAAAAGTAATGGAAACATAACATTTTGTATTTGTTGAAAAAAAATGACATAAAATATTCATGTGTACATAGTTTCATATAAAATTAAAAAAAAATTGTTGTTAAAAAATTAAAATTTTTATACATTATTTTACTAAAGATGTAGCAACCCTTATGATGGATTGACACTGAAGAATTCAGATTATATGGAAATGAGTCGCTTGTCACAGTGTGTGAATACAGATCTCATTATTTGTAGGTATGTACATTTGGAAACACATTGAGCTGTACAGTTTGACGTCATGACATTGTGGCAGATGTATCATCTCCGTCATTCAAAAATATGTTTATAAAACTTATGTTTTTTAAATGTTTAGCACTTCATTTCTTTTCCTTTTTTTTAATAAGATGAAATAATCTGTTTATTCGCAAAAATGTAAAGGGATGAAAACATATGTTTTTTTAATGATAAAAATTTGATTCTATTTTTTACTATTTAAGAAAAAATAATCCATTTATTTGCAAAAATGTTAAAGAAATTATTATTTAATATATTAAGGAGCACGCGCATTGATTACCACATTCCGGCCTAGATGATTATTATCATATTGTCTCGAATTCCTCCGAGGGACGTTATGTGGTTGATTTTCAGTATCGGCAGTCATTCCGCACTGGGCCTGCGTCCATAGGGAAAGCCTATGCCCAGTGGTGAGGACATTGGATGATAAGATTAAACTATATAAAATATATAAACATATGTTATATACATATATAACATATGTTTATATATTTTATCGGAATATCGACGATATTATATATTCTATAATTAAAATTCAAGATTTAAATTTAAAATACAAACACTTATTTAATTCAATATTCAAAGAAAATTTCAAACTGCCGATTAAACCACAAAACAGTATACACTGAAATAACTTAGATAGTTCTCGTATTTTGTTTTAAATCACAATTTTTCTTTTCAAATATATTTTTTAATTGTTGAACACAGTTGAGTTTGGCGACGTTATTTTTTGTAATTATCTCATATTTTATTCTATTTTAAATTAAATAACTACAGTTTTTTAGAACACCAACTTATACACACACGTTTCTAAAAAGTTCGAAAAAGTATATAAATTTATTTTAATCGAAATTCCGTTAGGGCTTCGCCCTTGACTGCCAGTGAGAAGGCCTGAGACTGCACTGACACTTAGAAGACCCATCCCAAACAGTCTATTTTAGCCGTGAGAAATCGTGGGCGGATACACGATCTATGATACGGTGGGAAATACCATCAAGCGTCTTAGAGCCTGTCCACATTTTTGAAACGCGCTATCGATACGTGCGATATCGATGTATCGATACAATTGATCGCGTCAAACGAAGTTTGACCATGAATTTGTGTAGGTAGGTTAGTTAGTTAGTTTTACGGGGCGTTTTCCGCATTTAGCCTCCTGATTGGGCCATTGTACGTGATTTTTTTTTATGTAGGTAGGTATTCAAAGATCTTTCTTTGAATACCTACCATACGCATATATTGACTCTCGCGCTTGAATCGGTATAGATACGATGCGAAAGCGAATATAAATAAAACGTGTTAAACATACAAATAATTGTTTTGTGGACTAAAAAAAACGTTGGCACCTCGTTTAAGAAACGCAATGTGCAGGCCCTTGTATACGATTCCTTTGATGAGCACCACCATGGTTAACGCGCACAACCTATATTTGCGAGGTTAATTAAGTTTCGCAAGGACCAACTCTTGGATGGGTGGCCAAAATAATATTTAAATTTTTACCATAGTGCCATCTCCAGTAACAACTTGACACATTTATGAACCATTCCTCCTTTTCTCTTAATTGCTGGGGCACCCACCATGCGGGTCTGGTTAGGTGGCTGGTTGCTAATTACTGTAGATACATGGGGACCAACCGCCTTAAGTACTTTTTGAAGCACGTAGGACTTCAATATAATAAAACGACCACATGACGATCCGATAATAGGTCTTCGCTGTATATGCTTAAGCTTAGCAATTATAGACTGATCTTGCTGCGATATCTAGCTACTTATTTATAAATATATCGTCAAATAAATTGATTATTAATTGGTGTCAATAAATAAAGAAATATTTCTTACATTCACACCAATTAGCCTAGTCCAAAGTAAGCACTGTAAGGCTTGTGCTATGGATACTAGGGTAACGGATAGACATACATATATGATACATAATGTGTAATATTCATAGAACGATGACATGATACACCCATGACTCAGGTACAAATGCTCGTATTCAGTATACCAACCCTGCCCCTTCCGGGATTTGAACCCAGGGTTATCGGTGCGAAAGGCAGGATCGCTACCGTTGCACCAAACGATCGTCGAAATGAAAAATGAAAAGAAAAATAGATTGCGAATATTGTCTTTCCTCAATAAAGACATGTGCCATCTTATTGTAGACGTCGTCGGTATATGAGGCAGTGTCCGCGGTAATATCAGTTTTAAATATTTATTCCTGTTATTTATTGGCGAGCCACTACGCAAATTTTTGGCATTTGCAACAGATTAATCACATCTTATAAACGTCTGAATTGTTTAAGTATACCATTGTAAATGCGTAGAAACGAAATAAGTGTTTTGAGTATTTTAATTTCTATAAATTTTGTTAGTCATTGACTTTGTAACGAATCTTTTATTCATAATATATGATCCAGTGTTAATAATAATTTAGTTTATATAATAACTAGCGGCCGCCCGCGACTTCGTCCGCGTGGAACATAGCAACATTACTTTATTTTTCTAAAATAGAAGAATTCTTCTAAAATAAAATAGCCTAAGTTACTCCTTATTACATCAGCTACCTGCCAAAAAAAGTCTCGTCAAAATGCGTTCAGCCATTTTAGGGATTAGCCGGAACAGACAGACAGACAGACAAAAATTGTAAAAATTGTTATTTTGGTTTATGTACCTACCGTATATATATTCATACGCATGTATTAAAAAACGGTCATTTCAATATTACAAACAGATACTCCAATTTTATTTATATGTCTATATAATATAAGACATTATCACATATATTGTTTTGAACTCAAGTTAAGTAGTTACAGTACTTGTGTTATGGAATTCGGAAACAAAGACGGTATCACAACACCCAGACCCGATCCTATACAGAAAATAACTTTTTATACATTGACCCGATCGGGCATGTAATCCGCGACCACAGAGTGGCGTTACCATGAAAGTTAGTTTCAAATTAAGAATTGAATAATATATTGTTTTCATGCTTGCCGCAACTAATTACCTAAAAATAATCATAGTTATTTTACCTAATAAACAAACCAATCTCCCCCCCCCATCTCGACACATTACATATAATATTTATTTGTATATGTACTATAGAACTAAAATAGATGCAAAGCAACTCACCGAATAAGAATTTGTAGGAGTAACGAAAGCCATTTTTATTAGCCAATAAACATCACATGACAATACTCGTAAAGTTGAGATGAGAGGGGTGTGGATGAGGCATCATTCAACTATATCACTTTTCTCATTAATTCCAAAAAAGATCTCTTGGATTGTATTTATTATAATTTTAAAATACAGTTTCACATAAATCTACTTTTCATAAAGCACTTAGGTTCAAATCCTAATGTTAATAACGTAACGTAACGCGGAAACAAACACCAAAAAGAATTACCGTTGAAACGACTTTAAAAGTGAAAAAGATTATAATAATAATAATATTTCTTACATTCATTCTTACCTAAACAAAACTGCCTGTCTAAACTAAAGTAAGCATTCTAAAGCTTGTGTAATGGATACTAAGGTAATGGATAGACATACATATATGATACATAGATATGTAATGATCATAAAAATATATAAATGCAGTGACTCACGTATAAACGAAATATCTGCCCTATCCGGGACTGAACCCAAGACCGTCGGTGTGAAAGACGCGGGATCTCCATCGTTGCACAAAACGGTTGTAAAAAATAATATAATACCGTCGAGGCCCAGCAGGTTGTATTATTTATTTATTTTCTTTAAAGCTTACCTATAATACAAATTAGTACAGCATGCGGACTTAATGCTGAAAGCATTCTCTACCCACAAACTTTTAGGAAAATGGATATAAATATACTTAACTTTATATTATATACAACTAGCGACCCGCCCCGGCTTCGCACGGATGCAATGCTCTACTATATTATGCATGTATTAAACATATAAACCTTCCTCTTGAATAATCTATCTATCAAAATCCGTGGCGTAGTTTTAAAGATTTAAGCATACATAGGGATATAGGGACAGAGTAAGCGACTTTGTTTTATACTATGTAGTGATAAGATGATTCAATTTAAGTTTTAGTTATTTTGTAAAAATAAAACCACACCAACGGTCTAACAGAATATCGCAAAATTAGCTTCTCTGAAGAACCTTTAGAATAATTCTTGTGACTTACCAATGAAGACTTTTAGCATATCCATACAATTTTATATACCTACATTCTCTACCAGCTAAGTTCGACTCCAGCTCGCTTATTACAATATACTCTTCGGTATCTCGTAAGCGACCAAACCTTTAGTCAATAGCGTCCCTGTGTTTGCCCCTTGCAAACAATATCAGTTCCAAAGTGTGGTCGGTATTGGCCATACTACCATAATTGTGTCATATGACAATAGTTTTACAAGTAGTATTTTACGGCTTATAGTCATCGTGTATGCTAGTTCGAGGGTCATTGCATTAGCTATTTAACGTATCTATTTGCATTGTCTACATCTAATAATTATATCAATTATAGCAATAAAAATATAAATTACAATTTTTTTTTTTTTAATAATTCCGGACATTTCACATCAACTTATTTATAACCAAACTTCGTATTACCGGTTTTAATAAGCTCATCAAAACATTAAATAACAGATATAATATACGTGTTATAATTATAATATATTATTAAGTAAAGTATTAGTACCTATTTCTGCCGCAAAGCAGCAGTGCTTGCATTGCTGTGTTCCGGTTTGAAGGGTAAGATATGGCAGTGAAATTACTGGGTACAGTGACTTTACATCTTGTGTCACAAGTTGGCAACGTACACTGTGGTTCTTGTGGGGGTTGCAGTTTTGCTGCGAATCTCACAAGAGCCACATGTATTATAGGTGACTGTTACCACTTACCACCAGGTGGGCAGTTTGCTTGTTTGCCAACTTTCAGCAATAAAAAAAAAGTATGTAAATAAACATGTGGACAAATGTGTATACTTAATCCCAGGCTCATAGGTGCAGTGCCCAATGTCTGTATACCGATGTACTCAACAGTATTACAGTACCTTTAAAATACACATCATGTTACCAGAGCAATCCAAATTCGTATTGGTTCTAAGGCTAACTATAAAATTGTCCATTGTATGTTATTTAGCGTTCTGCTTACCTAGCAATTACTCACTGTTATGCCAGTATTAATTGTGCAGTGCATTACACGCGTACATATCAGACGGTTGTACCTCATCGTCGTATAATATATAATTATATCATTTTCTATCATTTATCATCAAGTGTGGGAATTCACTCCACATTTTGGTCCTTCGAGCCGGATTTGAACCAGCGACCTATGGATATACAGTCCGCTTTGTCAAATTCTAAATCAAATAGTGGAAGCGTTGAAGTGACCATTCAATATGTAATAGCGTTAAATATTTTATAACGTTATGTAAGTTCAATGTAATAATTTAAATTGGAGTTAACTAATCTCTTAGATAAGTTTCATTACTGACGATTAGATATTTTGTCAACAAGCAGCTTACCTAAATGCTAAGTGACTGATACACATCTTGTGGATATTTCCTATTATATACATCGATAAAAAAGGAGTGAGTGACCGAAAGGGCAGACTTTTATAATTCTGGACTTTGCGGCATGTAACGGGTTATGATCTGATGATGATGATTTTTTAATATCACCACTTCAGGTTTTCGTTATAGATGAAAAAACCGCAGGGAGGGTCATTACAAAGATGTGGAATTCTCTATAAGAGTCAGAATGATATGATCGTATGGCTATCCTTTATTTTCCTTGACGTTGTATTGCGTCTAATATATTTGAGGAAAGCCTAGTTGACGATTTTCAAGTATTTATAAGAAAAAAGTAGAATGCTTTCACGCAAGACTTTCTGTTAACCCTTGAGTCACCTATAGTGAATGTTGAATGCCCGTCTGAATTTCAAACGATTTATTATATTATTTTAATTATATTTACATGAAATTATATGATTTTTGTATATAGTATAATTGTTATTAATTAATTGAATTTAATCTATAATAAATTTAACATACTGTTACAATAATAACATCATAAAATAAAAACAAAACAGATTTACAAAAAAGTTACTAAGTTGTGTGAAGTGTTACAGCGGCTGAGATGTCCGCGGCTCATATGTCACAGCAGAGATGTTACAGCCATGTCGCTGTTTCTCTGACAGGCTATGTATAGCAAAGCAAAACTACATAAACACAACTCTTACTACTTTATGTACCACTACTTATGTTAACTAGAAGTTATTGTTCCGCTGTTTTTTATATAATACTAGCGGTCCGTCCCAGCTTCGCACGGGTGGACAAAATTCTTTAAATTATTTCTAGCATTAAATATAGCCTATGTTACTCAGCGTGAATGAAGCATTCCAATTGTGAAAGAATTTTTGAAATCGGCTTAGTAGTTTTATAGTTTATTCATTGCAAACATACAAAAATACAAATCTTTCATGTTTATAATATTAGTGTAGATGTAGATGAACAAGATGTTGTCTGAAATAACCGATATTAACTTGAATCTTATGTAATAACTTAGCCTGTGGGACCAGTGAGGATTTGTCAGTGTTAACGACTGTAGAAGCAGCGGCGATCAAAGTTTTAACATTTTTTGTTACTTTACTGATCGCTCTTTAGCTATGTGTCAAATACCAAACGGATATTAACTGTTTTTCGATATTATTTGATTTCTTTTTAAGGTACCTTAAAAATATGGTCCGAAATCCAAATTAATAATACGAATAGAAGTAACTATTGCCTCTCAGGATTTATGTGCATAACAGGGTGAAGGAAATAAGAGGCAATTAAATAGGAAAGTAGGTAATTTATCATTAAGAACTAATTAAACCGAATATTTATGAATCAGAAACACACAGTCGAAAAAATCATAACTATTCAAAAATATCTATTAAAAGGATGCCATGTCACAATTAATAGAAACTCGTCTATATTCCTTTGCCGAATAAGAAGCTCTTAGTCTAAACAGAAAAAAAAGTATTTAAGATGAAAGCACGTAATGGATCCAGTGTGTCGCAGATGCGTGGGATATGAAAATAAAACCTTTGAGACCGATCTATGGATGTTAAAGGAAATCATCTTGGTTTACGTGATCGTGATTAACAGCTTTTTTTTAATTAACTCCGTGTTGTATATCTTATTTTTGAAATAATTCGAATTTCCGCTGCATTAGCTGTTATTTTTGTAGATAGCTTTTTTATTTATTTTAAAGATAACCGACAAAATATACATCTATATAAAATAGCATATATATTGTAGGTGCTATTTTAATTATAGTATAGGTCGCCCCAGCAACCATTATTGTTATATACAAAAAATACGGAACTGGTGGTGGGTGCATAAGAAGTAAAAAACAATTAATAAATATAACTACTATTTTTTTAAATGAACTAAATAATTATAAAAATATAATAAAAAAGTATTTACTACAAACAAAGCAATAAATAGATATTACAGCGGTGATATCTGCAAATTTATTCGATTTGATTGCCTTATTTCTTCAATCTATACTAATATTATAAAGCTGAAGAATTTGTTTGTTTGAACGCGCTAATCTCTGTAACTACTGGTTCGAATTGAAAAATTCTTTTTGTGTTGGATAGTCCATTTATCGAGGAAGGCTTTAGGCTATATAACATCACGCTGCGACCAATAGGAGCGAAGCATCAGGGAAAAATCTTAATAGCTGCAATTGACGCGGACGAAGTTGCGGGCAACAACTAATAATAACAAAGAGGCAATTTTTCAAAAACTGGATCCCACCTTATTATCTTGCGTACATTAGAAATTCCTTTTAATCAATGACAAGTTAATCGAGTATCAACTTCTTAGTTTTATCTACTCACTATTGATATAAGTAATAATAAAGAAAATGCATTATTATCGCTGTGAAATATATAAAAATGGAGGATATTATGAGCGGAGTGTATTATCACCCTTCAATAAAACTAATTTTTAGCTACCTTTAAAAGTTTTACTTTATAAAAAAGAAAAGCAATGGTGCACTTATTTTTACCATCAGTACCATTTCTGTATTTTTTAATCAGTCCTCATGAGAACTTTTGGGTTATTTGCTTAGCCAGGATCAGTACGACTGTTTTAGCAACCGGTGGACAATAATTGCATAATATGACTTTTGTATAATATTTGTTTCATACAATTCGCTACCCTAAAATAATAATCATATGACATTCTAAAAACCTGCATTAGTCAAGATTTATTTCTGTTATGGGGCTGATGCACTGTTTGAATAAATAACTTTCAAAAACAACAAGAAAATGAAAAGAAATCTTAAAAGCATTTATATTCGTAAAACAACAGCTCGAAAGACAGAAATAGTGCTTCGTTTACTTCATCCTGCGTTAGTCAGACACACAATACTTCCTTACAGTGTACAGGATGTCCCGAATTAGATGGTGGCCGCACATGACAATATTCTCGATTGTTACGAGGACCTCACATCAGGAACCGAGGTTGGATTGTTGCGTTTTAGCGCCGATTTTTATTACGGCAATACATTTTTATTTATTTTGTGCAAACTAGGAGTATTTAAAGTAGCTTGAAAAATATTAGCGATGGTTGAAATTCTGATTTCGGTAAAATTAAAGTTTTGTATACTGTAATAATTCTACAAAAAATGGAAATGAAACCGATTTAATAAATTTAAATAATCATTTACAATATCATAAAGGAACACATACATTTTTTCCTTTTAAAAATTGTAGTTAAATACTGACAAACTTGATGTATGTTACTTGTCAAAAGAATGCTGTGGTCGCTGGGCAATTTATCAAATATTGAATCTGAAGAACATACGTTTGTGGGTGACTGTTATACACACATATATTAATTAATGAATGAAAATAACTTTATCCTAATGCACTTAAAAGTCAGTTGTTTTGACTCGTTCAACATTTGTACCTGTCGCAAGAAACTCGTCAGCTTTAACAAAACGGCATTTACAATATCATATGTCGCCACCATACATAACACATAAAAAAAACTGTTATCACAATTATAGTAGTGTTATGGTTATCGTTGATTACAACAAAGTCAACAAGTATCTGTTTTAAGTATACGTATTCTATCCATTGTTTTGTATCCACAGTGAATAAATTAGTATGAATTGTTTTAAACTTTCATGGTCACTAACATTATAGTAATATAAGTTATTTACGGGATTGCTACCATGTACCTTGTTTTTGAGTTTCCGATATTTCGGCACTGTTGCAAGTGCCATGATCACGGAGCGACTCAAACTCAAAAACAAGGTACATGGTAGCAATCCCGTAAATAACTTATATTACTATAAAATTAGTATGAGTTTTTTGAATTTATTACTAGCGGCCCGTCCCGGCTTCGCACGGATAGAGAAATTCTTTAATTTTTTTCTACTATTAAATATTTTTCCGTTAGCGCCATCTAGCGTCCCGTAGACGAACTACTTGCAGTTAACGCGTTGCTATGGTAACGCATATACAATGGAAAAAGAGCGGGCAGACAAACAACAAATTTGTGATCTTAGATTATAGATACTTCTCAAAATCCGTATTCACTCCTGTGAACTATAGAATCGTTCTTTTTCGGTAAAAGCGTCTTATTTTTTACAATTCAGTCTTAAAGGGATAAAGATAGTTTCTATTTCAACAGTATATGTGATGCAAGCAACGTCCACCCACATCTCGTAAATCGGTTAGAAAAACTCCTTCGAAAGTCGAGCATTGCTGACACGAAACAAGTGTACGTCAATCACTTTAGACTAAAACGTCTTACACATATTGTGGAGCTGTACAATAGCAGTAGGATTGGTCAATTGAATGCCTCTATTTATGCAGTTCGTTACAATTGGCATCCTGTGATATTCTTTAAGCAAACTTCTATACATATTTTAACATAAGAAAAGTTATTTAGTTCTTACACTTTTCGCGCACATTACACATTTGAATAAAACACTTTTTACGGATTTTGCGCATATTTTGTTCTGACGTTTCGACTCCTTTACAGGAGTCCCCCTGCCTGAGTTTTTTAGTTTCTTTCGTCAGTTCTTTTCGCAAGGGCCTCCCAATTTCCGAACTGGTAGTAGACTCAGTAGTATACAATGTAATCGTAGTGAGAATTTAATAACTAAATGTAAAAATAAAACAATTTGTTTTATATAAAAAAAATTACCAATTAGGAACGTGCTCGATTAAAATATCGTGAAGGTATTAGAAAATACATGACAACCATTATCTTACTCATCCTGTGATCACGTGTGATCACGTGAAACGTCAGGATTAAATATAAAATAAAATATGCGCAAAATCCGTAAAAAGGTATTTTATTCAAACAAGAAAAGCTTTTCATGTATAATATTATACTTTGTCCAATGTAGGATGATACTTTTGACGTGTGTCACTTCCTTATTGCTACGTACTAAGGTTAAGTTTGTTTCCTTATGTTTGGCTTGACATTGCAATAGCAACTTTATATAGGTGTCAACTGTCAAAAGTATCATCCTACATTGGATAAAGTATAACGGCTGTTTGGTGGTCTTACCTTTTAGACCAAAGGTTCCGTTTTCTTACCCTGGTGAAAGCATTTATTTGTATGATAAGTAGAAGCATTGGTTTCTGAGCCATGGTTGTCTATATACTTATTTTTATATTATATACATTATCTAACACTCATAGTACAAGCTTTAATTAATTTCGTATTATCTACTAGTTCCACCCGGTATTTTTGTAATGCTCTTTTTTGTTAACATTTGTATGTTGACTGTACATATATATCTTCCCTGGACTACATACAACAGCTTAATAAAGTTTTATCACAATCTGACGAGGCTGTGGTGCAACGGTAGCGGTCCAGTCTTTCGCACCGACGGCGACGGTTCTGGATTCGAGGGTAATGAATACGAGAATTTGTACCTGAGTCATGGGTATTTATATTTCTGTAAATATTACATTACTATGTATCCATAACATAAGCCTTATAGTGCTTACTTTGGACTAGGCTTATCGGTGTGTATGTAAGAGATATTATTTGGTTTGGTTTTGATTGGTTAAGTACTTACTTAATTTTAACTTAAACGGGTCCCCACCCGTCAGGCCTGGCAGTCCGTAATACAGGTCTTACCTAGCATGGATGCCAGTTCCCCACAATGTATTACTGTCTTTTATGTGTATGTATTTTCTTTAATTTTTTCTTGTCTGTGTCCATACATTGTGTGAAGAAAATAGATAAATATTATTATTATACAATTATTATTATTACTATCATCTGATCAATGGTTTCTGAACGCATGTTTGTTCCTTAACATTCAAATATTAATTTTTATTTAAATGTATAGATAGATTATAAGTTATGGCTACAAAAAAGGCATTGTACATTTATTAGCAAACTTTTAGCTTGAAAACATAAACTCGAGTGTTTCGATAACTTTATTTGTGTTTAGTTACATTGTTTACGAACCAACTTCTTGTAACCTATTGTAATCTCAAGAATAAATAAAATCAAGGTTACTTAATAATAGACTAAGAACGCTCACAGCTTTTCTCAAGTTAAAAATAGTACTCCGCGTAATACTTTTATTCGTTTTTACTATCATTGCATGACTTTAGTCGTGTCCGTATGAAAGCATACCACTAACCATTTACACTTAAAAGTATCATAAGTGTCAACTAATTATAGCGAAGATAAACGCCCCCTGTATGTTACTTATTAGGCTGCAGTTTTCCGAAACATAATGTATTGGGTTAATTTAAGATTCAAAATCGCATATAAAAGGAGTTCAAGAAAATTAGGAAAAGATAAATGATTATAATAGAAAAATACTAGAAAAAATCGACTCGGGTCACAAGTGAATTCTCAGGCGGGAATCGAACCCGCAACCTTTGGAAATCCGGTCCAATGTTCTCCCAATTGAGCTACCGAGCCTTGTGAACACTCGTCGAAATTTTCTAGTACCTTTCCTATTTTACGCTGTAGGCCAGCATTGTTTCATCGATGAGAAGAACATCCTCTCGTATTCGAAAGAAACATTTTTACAAATGTTTGAGCAGTCGATTAAGATGAAACAGCCATTTAGTTTTATATATTTTTTTAAATATATTTTATGCATTTTCAATGCGATCTTATAAGATAAATGATTATGATAGAAAAATACTAGAAAAAATCGACTCGGGTACCAAGTGAATTCTCAGGCGGGAATCGAATCCGCAACCTTTGGAAATCCGGTCCAATGCTCTCCCAATTGAGTTACCGAGCCTTGTGAACACTCGTCGAAATTTTCTAGTACCTTTGCTTTTTTACGCTGTAGGCCAGCGTCGTTTCATCAATGAGAAATTTAATCAAAATCAAATATCAATTTATTAAAAAGTCTAAAGAGGCGAGAGTAAGCTTAAATATATGCGAGTTAGTAAAAGTTAGTGACAATAGCTATTTATTTTAATAATTTTTGAGAAGTATTCTAAATCTGGAACAACGCAACATTTATTATCTATTTATTTATAGTATAACAATTTATTTTCCATTAAGCATCACCGTCTGACTTGGATTATTTTATTCCTGCCCATACAAGAGTCACCTGGCCAAACCACCAAACCAAGACCAAATATTTTAGCGATAAGGCCGCCTTTATATGTATGTTTGCCTCTGCTTATCTTTTTGTCATATGTGAATGTACAATAAACAATATTATATAATAAACAATAACACAAAAATAAGATTGATCTCATGTAATTTGCTGTGGATTAAATTAAAGTATTAAAGAGTAAAGGATATGAAATAAACTCTTAAAGCTTAAAACTAATCAATTTTCATATTTTTTTAGGTATATTTCCTCGACGATACGGATAGGTGGATAATTGCCATCCTCGTCTCGTTATTATTATCAAATAGTCTTATTAAATGTCGTACGGTTAACAATTATTAAACAGTTGTTAACCGTACGACCCGGTATGAAATTTGGTCCTTCATAACCCGTATGTTTTGATGATTTGTTATGAGTAAGTTGTGAAACGGTTTCCAATTATTGTTTAATGTTGAACGAAACCGTAATATGATTCAGACTGCAGTTCCTGTGAGCTAGTAGTAAACATGGTATGGTGCGTACAGCGTAGGCGATATACGTGGTTGGTGTTTCATTCGTATATCTTATTTACTGATGGTCATTTGTTTCCTGAATCATGGTTGTTATATACTTATTTATTTTTAGGTTTTGTATACACAACAAAATATTAAAAAATAAATTGCAAGCATTATTAATATTCTATGTACCATCAATCTATAATCTAAGATCACAGTGGTTTGTGTGTTTCTCTGTCCGCTCTTTTTCCCGCTCTTTTTCCATTGTATCAATAACGTTACCATAGCAGCGCGTTAACCGCAAGTAGTTCGTCTACCGGACGCTAGATGTCGCTAACGGAAAATATTTAATAATAGGAAAAATTAAAGAATTTTGTCCACCCGTCCGAAGCCGGGATGGGCCGCTAGTTAGTATGTAATTATTGTCTAATATTTATAAAATTATTAGGTACATTATTATTATTTTGTAGGTTATTACCAAAAATATGAAGAGATAGCGTGTATACTGAGCATTAGAAGTATTTGAAAACTAATCATCACATACGTTAGGGGAGTACTCAGTAGCTCCATTGGGATTGCCGTCACCGAGAGACAAGTTGATTAGAAAAAAATGTTTTTGAAATTAAAAAATTCCACTTACCTCTTCAATCGACGATGACATAAGCCCAGAACTGTAACAAAAGAAAATATATCAAATACATTTTATAAATAAAAAAAAACAAAGTTCCTCAGTCATGAGTTTGAGAGAAGAAGACATAACACTATAACTAAAATAGGTTTACTAATCGTTTTAGCTTTTTTTATGAATAATACGACAAAACTAAGATAAACTGCCAGTCACTCAACATGCTGACTTATTTTGCTTACGACACCTAATTTAAATATTTGACAAGACAATCTGATCTGAGCTCAAAATAAATATTTTCTATCTCCTTACTATAAGTGTTATCAAGTCACTTATTATAAGTAAGTATAATCAAAAAGTGTAATACAAAGATATTCCGAGAATTTCATTCCGGTTGTAGAAGAATTCACAGCATTGTCAGTACAAAATAATTCCTATCCGGCATTCAGTTGACATGATACATAATACAATATGGAGTATTTCAAAACAATAAAAAATACATGAAAATGTCGTAAAAGCAAAAATTTTTGTCATCTTGTTTTTTTAAACTAAGTCGATCTGCATTATAATATTGGTCACCTGACAACGCCAAACTACTGACAATTTTGCTTAAAAAACATTGTCTTGTGACATTGACTGTTAACTGTCTTACGACAGTTTTCCTTCATCTCATGGTTCCAGTTATCTTAATCAATAGTGTCTCTAGTTGTTACTAACTCAAATTTTAGTTAAACGGTCTTGAATTCATTCAAAACAAGTTTTCAGTTATTACTTAATTTTCCTATTTCCCATGCAACTTTTTCATAGAGGGAATAATTTTTTCCTTTAAAATATCATTCGGACTGTAAGGAACTAATAATTAAACTTGGCTAATTGGTTCTCAATATGCTTACCGCCGGAACAGCATTCCATTCTACTTCTATACAATTTGTCCCGTCACCAGTGTCGGAGCCTTAAATGGTGTGAAATATGGCATTTTTTATCGACAAATTGCCCCACAAATTTTGTTTTTCTCTTACGGCCGCCATTTTGTTTTCTTGGTAACCAAGACCAGAGGCCCTACCATCACGTCTTATAGCGATTCAAGTTTAGCTATTAAACAGAGACGCCACTATAGACCGCGTATTGCGGTGTCTCACTTTGACAATCGAACTTGCAAACAGACTTGTACTACAATTAGTCCCTAAAACGCAGAGAGTCCTAAATAACAGCTACGCAATGTGCATAGTCATTTATAATAAAATACCAAATCGCTTTAAGGACCTCCCTATCAATCGGTTCAGGTCTTTGTTACGTAATTGGCTGTTAGAAAATGCGTTTTACTCAATTGATGAGTTCTTAAGACATAAAGATATTTAAGGTGTTGATGCATTAATTTGTACTATTATGATCAGATGTCGAGAATTGTTATTTTTTTTTTAATTATTTTTGTTATACATATTAATATAAAGACATATTTAAAAAAAAAGAATTGTAGTAGTTAGAATTATATAAATTGTAATGTGTAGAAAAATTTGCATGTTATTCTGATATGGCTAAATAGGTTATAAGCTCTGAATTATAATTAATATCCATGTATTACCCTATTTAAAGCATATAAATAATTTGAATTTGAATTTGCATCGCGCTAAAAGATGATGGTAGGCCCTCTGGGCTCTCATACTAATTCGACCACTACTACTCATGTAAATGTCCTATCAATATTAAAAAGGTGTCATTTGATAGGTAATCATGTAGACAACAATTACACATCATCATGTTTCAATTGTCATGGAATAAAAAATAGAAAAAATAATTAAAGAATAAACAAATAGATTCTTATTTGTGTATTTTTTAATTATTGGCTTTTTGAGAAAAACCAAATTTGAGATGCAATTTGTCGATAAAAAATGCCATATTTCACACCATTCCTACACTGGGACGGGACACATTGTATAAAGAACGTTCTTTAATACTACTATAATAATGACCTCTGTGGTCGAGTGGCTCACATACCGGTTTACATAGTAATGCCACTCCCGAGTGTCGGGTTCGATCCCCGGCCGGGTTATTGTGGGAAACTAACTTTTCTATATTGGCTCAGGTTTGAGTGTTGTGGTACAGTCGTTTCTTTATTTTTGGAATAATATATGTGATGTTGTGAAATATTTCATCTACACTAATACAATAAAGAGGAAAGATTTGTATGTTTGTAATGAATTAACTCAAAAACTACTGAGCCGATTTCAAAAATTCTTTCACTTTTGGAAAGCTTCATTCACGGTGAGTAACATAGGCTATATTTAATGCTAGAAAAAATTAAAAGAAGGGCCGCTATTTTATTATAATACTATTATATAAACTACTTACCAACATAGTAGATTGCTTTTGTTTTGTTTCATCATTGCTGTGATAAACTCACAAAACTATAGTTTATTCAACAAACATATCACAGAATGTAAACGCCACTGACCTTTATACATTATAATAGATACATGTCAATCATATTACTTAGAATTTCTAATAGTTATGATTATCAGGTTTTTGTTTTCACTTTTTCTGAGTTACTTATTTTAATCTGTTTCACCACTGACGCTGATAAGCTTCACCGATTCCTAAGGTTGAATAAGAACAATACTTTTCTTTGCAAGATATTTTTAAACGAAAAAGTTTTTTTTTTTAATTTTTGTAGAAGAAAAGAAAAATGTTACTCAATACGTTGTAACAAAATTAAAAAGAAAGAAAATCGGAATAGTAACCGTCAAATACTTGGACACAGTCATGATTTTAAAATAATGAGGTACAGTCGACAGCACGCCCGTGGTGTATGGAGTCTGGCAGAGTAGAATAGCTTCAACGGCTAAAGCAGCCGTAGCTTGTCGGTTGAGAAGTCAACTTTAAGCAAAGCATAGCAAGTTCGATCCTCGCCGATGTACTACAGCCCGTCCTAATACTAGCGTTTAGTGTACCACGAGGGATTTACGGGAATATTAATAATGTGTTTATTGCAACCACGAATACTTCAAAACTTCATTGTCATTAATGAATGACGTAGTAGGTAATTATCATATACTTCCCGTACGCTACTAACTAGGAGAAGCGTTATCCGAATTGTTTTATTGTCAAGCGTGGAAATAATGGCGAAACCCCTCCATTTTTGGGAGGAGGGGGAGTCTGTCCAGCACAGGACGTTTCGGCTGTAATGCTGATAATTGTCACAGCACATCCATCCATAGAATTTAACGCTTCGGCCTACCTTATGCCATTGCTTCTCGATTATTATGATTACATTTTTAAAGTGAATAACTTGCTTGATATGATGAGAACTAAATATAAAAATTGATCAAGAACATCGAAGCAGTTAAGGTGTTGCCATAAATTTAAATATTAGACAGTTCTTATATTAGATATTTGCAACATTATGAACGCTGTAATCGTTATATCTTTGATCCGTCCGCCCAGCAGTGGACATCTTATTATTCGAAATTAAATTCTTTTTTTCATAACTAATCATAATTTCGTTTCATCATCATTTCTTGATGAAGAATTAAATTTCGACTAATAAGATATCCACTACTGGACGGACGGAAGAGATTCCAAAATAAGGTTTTGCTATAATTTGTCCTTTGCAGACGGGTTGGAAATCACAGGAAAAAAAAATACATTAGGAAAATGCAGCTGCGTATTTTGTAGTCTACTGGGGGTCCATGGTATTCAGTGATCTTTTTTTTACGATACTTTTAAGTATGAAGAATGCTATTCTACTCGAACGGACACTATATAAACAATCGCAAGCCAAATAGCACTACGTAAATTAAAAACTTAAATAAATTAATTCTTTACGCACGGGTTGGGATGGTCAATCCTTAAAAAATAATGAATACCACTTTACGTGGGTCATTGAAATAATGAACAGTTGAATGTGAAAGTAATTATAACACAGGACTGTGTCACTGTAGTTGGAAAACATCTGTGCGCTTTACCCTGTAAGTTTATGACGTTCACATTGCAGATGGCTAAACAGAGAACTGAGCAGTGGGTCGACACTGCCTTGAAACGAATCCTCGGGAAATTAGTTTATTTAAAATACTTTCTTATTGTTTGTAGTTAAGGTCTCTATTTCATTGAAGAGGTTTCGTCAAGACCTGAAACATGATTAATACCAATCTAAAATAACGAACATTCTAACATCTTAATGATGGCGGTACTGGAAAAAATGGCCGATATCTCATTATCTGACGTTTGGTTTTGAGATAACTTATTCAAAAGTTCAAACTGATGAATATTCGCTATTTCACTTTATGTGTGATTTGGAGACCATTGCACCTATTTTATTTTGTGCTTTTCCTGTTACATTGTCATGTGTTGTGCAGAGATTGTTGTGTAAATATTATTTTCTCTGTCTCTGTTAATAACCTAATATCATACCGGTAATCTCGCTTTTCTTGCGTGTAAATTAGTGAGAAACTGAAGGTAACATGGAAGTTAAGCGATACAGAAAGTGTACGATTTGTGGTATGCAAGAGTTACCCAAGTCGGGCATACTTTTTGCAAGTTTTCCTCTCGACCCTGATCGGTAAGTCTAAACAGGGTAGTAACTATCTATCTAAACTTTCTTAAATTACTGTAGTTCAGTCATATCATATATATTTTTAGTAACAAGTTACCCATTCAACCCACATGATTGACAAAAGCAAGCTTCATATTTGTCTAATATTATTGTCATTCTAACTTTCATGTTAATAAAGAACAATTATTTTCATTGTCTAAGTCATATTCTTTATAGAAAGAACGTAATAGAAATGGACGAACTTTTTTTCAGATGCCGATTGTGGGTTAAGACATCAGGCATTGAAGACTTTGCTTATGTGCCAATTGAAAAATTACACCAAAATAAGTTTATTTGTGGTACTCTTTTTGCCAGTGAATGCTTCAACAAAAAGGAAATCGGTTGCTTAACTCTGCTGTGCCAACTGAAAAACTTACTAGACCATATTTATCTGATGACTTTTTAACCGAGTTTCCTTTGCATGTACTTAAAACATATTATGAAAAGAAGTCAGGTTAGTAACAATTGAAAAATTCAGTATATATATAACACATTTTTTTTACATGTGTACATATACAGTATATGACATAGAATAATCACAGAAATCTGATCATTATAAATCACAATGGTGCTAAAGAAGTTCCACTCCAAAAACTAAATAATCATTTTTAAGATTATCCCCAGTGTCTTCACATTTTTTATATAAAATGTAATGTGAATGTAATAACTGTTATTAGAGTTATTAATAATAAGTTATTGTTATCCATATTTAGTAGGTGTGCTAGCATAATAGTATCTAAAAAAATTATTCTAAATTTAATTTTTCAGGTGAACTAATTGGTAGTTCCAAGTTGGCAGTTAAAACTATCACTGCAGAAAATGAAGAAAAGGATAAAACGTTACAAGGTATATATAAATAATTATTTCAAATCTGTATGTCCTTCTATAAGTTAAGAACGGGTTCATTGATTGCAATTAATGAAATTTGGTATATTGTAAGATCATGTGATTGTGCAAATGATAGCCCATATATCGACGGCGAAGTACCAATAACTCCTAATTGCTAAATTCAAAATAATACACAAGCTAAATAAAATGTTTAATTTCTTGACAAGTTAAAAATTGTTTAAAAATTTGTTTATTTATTTTTTAACTTGAAGCGCTTGCAACTGAAACTATGCTTAGGAAATTTCATTAATACATGCAAAAAAAATTTTATAATGTTTGATATTCCTCATCTTTTTAAATCAGTCCGAAATCATTTTTTTGAAGCTGGGGTTATGGAATATAAAGGGAAAAAGGCCAAATGGCAATATTTAAAAGAAGCGGAAGAGAGAAATAGGAACTTTTTAAACTTTAAGAAAATCAATCAAACAGTTGTCAACCCAACATATAAAACTAAAATGCGTGTTAAATTTGCAGCTCACACATTAAGGCTGCAGTCTTGAAGATGATGGCGTGGAACAATTCTCATTCAGAAGAAATCATGGAAATTGCTTTTGTTGTTGAAGAAATGGACAAACTTTTCGACTGCACTAATGGACCAGCGTCACCAAAAGATGTAAAAAAAGGAATCCGAGAAAATGTATCAAAAAAGACTAAACATGAGGAATCTTGGAATTATTATTTAAAGTATATTCCCATAATAAAATTTTTGAAGTCAGATTCCCAATTACGTTTAAAAAATGTATGTTGCATTAAGGGTATGGAAATATCTTTGAAATCATTAAAAAGTATTTGGAATCTTTTGAATGAAAAAGCAAATTTTAAATATTTGAATTTATGCCAACTTAACCAAGATTCCTTAGAAAATCTATTCAGGAACATTAGACAGCACAGCGCAACAAGCAGAAATCCAACATGTACTCATTTTAATACAGCTTTAAAATCTAGTATAATATCTGGTTTAACAGACCCACACATCCGTGGCTCGAAATGTGAAACTGATTATAATAAGTTGCTCATAAGTCATCAAGAATTATATCTGACCTGACATCTGACCAGAATGCTATACAACAGAAACAGAATTCCAACATTGACACTGATGTTTGTTACCCTGTGCTGTCTTTGCCTGACGAATCGGAAATTGAATATATTGATAGTTCTTTTTGTAACTTTGAACAACAACCAATTGTATATGTTAGTGGATATTTAGCTGCAAGAGTTCTTGATAAATTTAACTGTGAAGATTGTAAGCTTTCTTTAAAAGAAGAAAATCCAAATCTAGATGATCCATTATATAAATTTATTTCTCTTAAAGAATGGTGGCAAGATAAGATATCATTAACTTATCCCAAGAAAGAATTGTGTATTATAGTTAATGAAGCAAAGCAGATGTGCGAAACTAAAATTTTGCCTGATTTACACCAACAGCATATTGCTCAATATTGTACCTTGCAACTAAGCATCTTCTGCAATATGAAGTGGTTTAAATGCGATATTCATTCGAAATTAGTAAATGAATATTTATTTAACTTTTTAAGTAAATTGTTCATTAGAAAATCATGTAAAGTTATCAATGATGACTGTGTTAAATCTGAGAGCGATACTACAGACAAAATTAAAAAAGCACAACAACAAAATAAATAAAAGTAATTATATTATACATAGTATTAATTTTTGTACACAATATGGCAGACGGAAGATCGATCATAGATTTTAGAATAATTATATTGTGTACAATATCCTTATTCGTATCTTTCTGTCTTCCATGTTCTTACCTTACCTCTTATATGAAATTATTTTCTAAAGCCGATCCACGAAATGGAGGTTATCGATATGGAGCTACAACACTATTTTCGATAATTAGTCGATAAGTCTGCCATCACTAAGGTGCCAAATAGTCAAGTTGGCCAAACTGGCTCAGAGGCTGGCAAGTTAATGTTATGATATTGGTATTAGTTCCGGTACAGTTCGAGTGAGCTCAACCTGAAGTACTAGAGTGCCGTCTCTTAAAACGTAGTGATTACATACTCTTTGGAACTGAGGCCCTACCATCACGTCTTAAAGCGATTCATGTTTAGCTGTTAAAAAGAGACGCCACTATAGACCGCGTATAGCGATGTCTCACTTTGACAATCGAACTTGAATCGCGCTAAGAGATGATGGTAGGCCCTCTGTACTTTGCTATAACTTTTACTGGTAATAAGAATAGGTACTGGCAGAAAGAAAATTCTTCATTGTTCGAATTTATTTGTGAAATGTTAAGAAAAGTTTTGAATATGTAATATAAAAATGTCATCTTAATAAGTAACAAGCTGACCCGGTAACGCGTTGCTATGATAACGTGTTGCTATCGTAACGTTAATTGATACAATGGAAAAAGAGCGGACAGACAAACACACAAACAACAAATTTGTCTTTATGGGCAAAAGTCTTTATTTTTTTTCTATTATTAAATATTTTTCCGTTAGCGTTCGGTAGACGAGCTACTTGCGGTTAACGCATTGCTATGGTAACGCGTATACAATGGGAAAAGAGCGGACAGACAAACAACATTGTGATCTTAGATTATAGATTTAGTCTTGGTAGCTTATAATTAGAGAGAATAAAACGTCGACACTTAAAAGTTCCAAGGTATACTAAGAAGAAATAAAAATAAGCATCACATTATTTACATTATCGCATTCAATCATAGAAATGAAACAGTTTTTACGGATGCCTAAGGCCTACGACATACTAGCTAGCCTTATTTAACTCCAAAATACAGCTAATATAGCAATGAAATATGGTTGGAAGATAGGGTATAAAGAAGCCCACTAACGTACTAAAATATAGCGATACACTTTGTATACTTTTTTAAAGAAATATTCTTCGTCAATATCGGACATATTCGTGAAACACGTTTTTTGCTCGAGTCTTAACGGGAATATTATGTCGATAAAGCATTTTTAAATAAAAAAAAAATTGGTTTGAATAACTATATCTATAATGGACGAATATACATTCGTTATATACATACAATTCTTTGTGTAAGTATAGCGGATGAACTTGATATAGGTACTTTAATTTATATTTTTAATTAATAATTATGGGGCAATGTTTATAGGGACACAATATGTGAAAAATATTTTATATATAATTCAACGTCGTTGCGTGATGCCACTATGGAATTAATCAATTTTAGTTTATATGTCAGAGGACAAATGGTTCTATTTAAATTCGTCGAGAAATGATATTGGTCTACTTTTAGTTTTGTTTTATTTCCATTGTTACAATGCCTATCAATTGCGAAGAGAAAATATACGAATAACAGATAAAAACACGTTATTTCTCAAAGAAAATTTAATAATACCGAGATAACAGGAATAGTTAGTTTGATAATTTTTATTAGAGAAAAATACTAGAAAAATTGAGCTGATCTCAGAAGTTATTCTCAAGGGGGACTGGAACCCGCAACTTCGGATGTCTGGTTCACTTCTCTCCCAATTGAGCTACTAAACCTTGTGAGTACCCGTTAAAATTTTCAAGCACTATTTACTTTTTACGCTGCAGGCCAGCGTTGCTTCATCAATGAGAGGAACATCTCTGCATTCCAAAGAAATATATTTACAAATGATTAAATTTATTTTCATGATATTTCGACACACACACTCAACTGTAAGATGCGACACGTGTGCAAATGACAAAGATCCAAGTATGGTCACCCTCAACACCTTATAAGTTAATCATCGTAAAAGGCAACATAAGAATCTAAATGTAAGTAATTACCAGTAGCTCAGTGGCGCAGCGATTAGCACGTTTGATCAGTAATTTGTGTTGGTTCGGAGCAAAGGTTGTTCGTTAAATAAGTGATCGAACTATGATTCAGATAGGATATTAATCAGTCTACTCTGGTTTTGTCCTTTCAAATTAGATTAAATGTATATCACTGAAAAATAAGATTCAATATAAAAACTGCTATAGAACTTGCTTGTTATCAGTCTCCGTGGCAATGAAAGAATTTTTTTTTTAATAATAACCTCACACGGTATAACCAACGTTGAACGCCCTAAATACGCGCGTTGCTTTCGATTACCATATAAAATAATTTGTTCCCTTTCACAGCCAACTACTGTAGGGTAGGGTTGTCACGTGAAACACCTTTAAAATAATTTAATAGATATTTGTATCATAATATTCCCACTAATCAAGTAAAATGAAAGATAGAACCATTACGACTCTTTGATAATAAGTAAGTTTTATAGCATTTTATTCGTGAAAAATATGTTTAATATTTAATTAATACAAACAAAGTAACTACGAACTATTCCTTAATTCGATTAAAAAAAAGAGTAGAGAGAGTAGAACTTATCATAGGGAGTCGTTAGTAATTCGAAACTTGAAGATATTTTTTTTTTAAACTGCGATAAAAAAATACCTGTTTTGTTTTTATTTAATATTATTGGTAGCCCTATATAGTGTCGCTTCGCCCCAGTTCAAATGTGGAAGTATCAATGAGGCCCTCGGAAGTAGATTAGCATTATGAATTTGTACTACCTACATACATTATAAATTTTATAATTATTATTTAAAAACTTTCGCTGTTATTAATGAGTAATTTTGACAGTTAAGGCGAATGCACCTGTGCGAGATGCAAAGAGGTTATAAAGTTATTTCACCATTTTTATTTGTCTATGGTTTTTACAATCTATTGCTGTTTTTATGTCTAAACAAATTATTACTTAAAAAAATCAATTTGTTCCTATTGACACCCAAGACAAGTTAAAATGTTTCTACTCTATAGTTTCTTTAGATAAAAAAATATTTTTATTAAAAAATATATGTCAGTTTCATCACAGTCAGCTCTACAAAGGTAACATTTAAAAGGATTTATCGTCCACTGTAAAATTTACATTTTGTGGATAGAAGTGTTCTTGGTAATTACAAAGCCTAATGCTAATGTAATAGACACCATTTAATTTTTAGAATTTATCTGATGTGATATAATTAAATCTTGTCTTTGATATAATTAAATCTTTTGAAGAGTACGTAGCATAGAAAATAGGAAACACTACATCTGACATATTATAAATTTGTTAAGATTTTAACAATTTATTAAAAAACCGCATTGAGGTTGAAATAATTCCACTTTTGCCTCACAGTTGACTGGACATAAGCAAAGCTTGGATAATATTATGTTTTATCTTCGGATGTAAAACTACAGATAAGCGTAAATGTAACGAACGGTGTTTATCATAACTAGGCCGGCGGAGCATTGATATTATGAGAATATTGTTGTGACTAGTTTGATATCGGGTTTTGATAAGATTATGGTGGTATATTTACGGATTTTTCAATCACCTCTGTTTGTATCATAGAATATTTATAAGTACTATGTTCATAAGAGCTACTTGTTCCTTCCTTTTTTTTTATTGCTGAAAGTTGGCAAACAAGCAAACTGCCCACCTGATGGTAAGTGGTAACAGTCACCTATAATACAAGTGGCTCTTGTGAGATTCGCAGCAACACTGCAACCCCCACAAGAACCACAGTGTACGTTGCCAACTTGTGACACAAGATGTAAAGTCACTGTACCCAGTAATTTCACTGCCATATCTTACCCTTCAAACCGGAACACAGCAATGGAAGCACTGCTGCTTTGCGGCAGAAATAGGTAAGACGGAGGTACCTAAGCAGACGACCCTGCTTCCTGCTTCTAAAGTAACGTTATTTAACCCTGCAATGACTTATGCATATGTAAAACGCTATCGTTATTATATGTAAGAAACAATAGTAATATTGAAGCACAGTAAATATAGAGTTGGAGCTGACACAGTTGGTAGTGGGTTCAGCTTATGACTGTAGAAGTGAAATTACTTACGCAAGGATTGGTCATCGGATGGGTGGAATAAAAAATATTTTCTAGGGAACTTTCCAACCTGCTTGTTGGCGTGGGCATTATGTCAAAACCTTAGGCAAGGTATTAGTTAATGATAATTTGTATGGCTGACTTCATTTATTTAATAAAGTGCAATAACAACATAGATGGAAAAGCGTCAGTTTGATTTGGACAAATGGTCAAATTAATGTTGACGAGTTGACGTCACAGCGCAATTAACTAAAATTCTTGATGTACTTTACGGTAATTGCATAGAATAAAACGCAAACAAACTAGCTAAATTTGAAGTATTAGAAGAACTACGGGAAAATAGATATGTAGAAGTATATAATTGTTATTTTAACACTCTAATCTTAATTATTGAAAAATTAGGCCGATTTCGATATAAATAAACACTAATCGTATACTTGTCAAATCAAATGATCGACATTTAATAATAAAAAAATTGAATCTATTGTGGTCGATAAATGGCAATATAAAAAAATGAATTAAATATACTTTTTTAAGTTAGTAAGGTCGACAGCAGAACAAGCACTATAAAATGGAATAACTTATATTACATAATATAAGATTCAAACATCAAAATGTATTAGTGTGTGTTTCTCCTCCGAGTTAAGAATTTAGAAAATTTATTGAGGAAAGTACACATAACACCTTATTCAACTGCAATAATAGTAAGCGATTCCGACTAATTTCAATACAAAAAAGTAAAGTTATATAAAGATTTCGCTATCGATTTATCCATCAACCCGGTCGCGTAAAATCCTTGATTACGGAACCTCCGATTGGTTGATTACTCGATTTAGTGGGGAGTGGTTGATAAAACATCAACTTATAACTCCATTCATCATTTCGTGACAACTGATAGGATTGTTTTGTTTAGAATCTTATTCATTCAAGAATGGATTGAAAATGATCACTATTATGCAATTTGACCTAAATTATTAAATGTATTATTGTTTTTGGTTATTATATGTTTGTGAGTTAAATTATTTAAATATAAGAGACTGGATAAATTTGATTGCATTAAAATGTTTATCTACTCTGATACTATAATACAAAGATTCTAAAACTGAAAACAAAATGCTTATGACAAACATTATAGTCCGTTTTTTTTAGCATTAGAAATTATGTAAACAAAGAAGCAGTGGTAGCCAACCTTTTTTTGCAAGCAAAAAAATATTAAATGTAGGTTTCTCTATGTACCTACTTATCTTCATAAAATGTGCAGGGTGAAGACCCAATGTTCGACATTGGCGTTATTTTAATTTGGGGTAGCTGATTAAGTAAATGAGGTAATTTTAATTTCTTACATGACGAATAGAATATTAAGTTGCGTAAACTCCATTACCTACTTTTTTGTTAATCAGCTCTCCCAAAAAGCTCGAACGACATTCATATATCAGGACGTTCCGTCTTGATAATCAAATGATCAAAGCGGTACTAGCCCGTAGTCCCCCAGTTTTAGTCCCTCGTGGGGTACCATGAGCAACTTTTCTCCTCCTCGGGTAAAATTTGCTCATAGTACCTACGGGGGACTAACACGATGGAACCACGAGCAAGTACAGTCATCGTCCTACTGTGATAAAAGGGTGAGTCGAATTATGAGCAAGTTGGATGAAATTATAGATCATAGTAATAAAACAAAATAGATTCTATATAAATTAAACATTATCATAATTTAATCATCATCGTAAGATGAAGAATCGGATGATTCCCCTACATTAATTACAAATTTGTCTACAGTATCATTTATTAAAGTGTCTAATTTAAGCATTTTCTCTTCTTCCTTAATTACATGCTGAATACAGGACACCCAATTACTTGCTGAAATTTCTGAAAAGGCAACTGGTACTAAAGTTTTAACCGTTGCCATTTTAAAATCTTTGTTGTGCTTTGCAATGTACCCTTTTACTTGAGACCAGATTAATTCTATTGGATTAAGTTCACAGTGATACGGGGGTAACCGCACCACTGTAAATCCCATCTCCTTTGCCATTTCATCAATTACGTATGACTGGTATAAATGTTTGTGTATTTTGACTTTTGATAATAGCTCCGCTCTCACTTCATTTTCTTTGAATGGAATGTTTTTTTTCCTTTAACCAATTTTGAATGTCGGCTTTCCTCGTTTTAGTGGTAGGGATTTGGTCGTTTCTCCTCGAATGATACGGAGCGTTATCCATCACTATTACCGAGCCCTTTGGTATTTTATCTGAGAGGTCCGAGAACCATTTTTCAAAATTGTGGGCATCCATCTCAGAATGATAATCTCCCTCTTCCTTTTTAGCTTCGCAAACCAAATCGCCACCATCCACAAATCCATCTGATGATCCTAAAATAAATAAACCAATTTTATTATAAAATTTATTTGAAAAATAGACTTAATTACAAATAAAGTAGATTTAAGATTTTTAAATTGAAGAAATTCAGTCATTGATCCGCTTGGGTGGGAAAACTTGAATCCACGTCCTCCGCATAGGCACAGCAGTGCAAGAAACAAGCGTATTTTAATTTATAACATGACGCTGTATTCATAATAACAACATTATGAATACAGCGTCATGTTATAAATTTAAAAAGTCAAAGTAGACATTTAGGCCTCAGAGGCCTTATGCAGCTTAAAAAATTAAAAATTGACCTTACCAATGTGTAAAATGATTAATCTTTTCTCTTTGCCGGATGGATTTTTTAAGCCTGTTGTCAACCCCTCACGTTGAGCTTCTTTATTTGATTTTATTCGAGTATCTTGCCAGACTGAAGACTTTGTGTGGCCTGTAAAAAAATATGAATAAATACAAATTTTATATAGGTATAATATGTAATATTAATAATAATATATGTGCAGTATACGACATCACATAACAAAATAAACCACACCGGAGTGGCGTTCTTTGATGTCGGAGGCCAAGATCCACTTTGGGTCGCTGAGCCAGCGTAGTAAGTGAAAGACATCATAGAGCGTAACAAGATGAAGTTGAGTCAACCTTACAATGTTTGCATTGCAACTGTACCAATGATATTCAGACAGCGGCATTTTATTTTATTCTATACAAATCTGCCCATTACGAACAAAATGATAAAAGGTTATAGGTAGTTTAATAAATACGCACCTTAATTTACCCAGGTTTCATCCAGGTAATAAATCTGTTTTCCCTCGATTCTATATTTTCTTATTTCTCTTAAATAGTGAAGCCTCCATAGGACAATTTCATTGCGGTCAATTAAGGCACTTTTGCGATTCCTTTTAGCATATTTGAATTTGTTGATAAAAGTGGATCGCGTAAAGATAGACATTTATCAGCTCAATCTATATACTTTAGATAACATATTTTATATAAGCAAACATTAAAAACATAATACCACTAACATTCATGTTCCAGTAGTAATGACAGACAAGATTTCGAATTCATGTCAACTCAGTATCATAGATGAAAGACAACCAAATTATATCTAAGTAGTTTGTGTGTAAAATCATTACTTTAACAGAATTGGAGTTTTTGGCACAATACTTTGTGCAACGTACATGTTAGGCAATGAGTCGTCATTATTTACTTCTGCCAACACTTTGTCAAGTGTTGGTATTTCGTTCTTGAAAAAAAAGCCATGCACTTTCCTTCGAATTCCAGATAGAATAATTTCGTCCATAATAGAAAACTTGTATGGTTTTCTTTGACGAATAGGCGGAGATTGCACATCGCCACTTCTTTCTTTTTCTTTTAATATGTTGTAGACAGTGGTATTTCGATATTCCTGCTGTAACAGCTGTCTTATAGACCACATCCACTTTCCTGGGGTACTCGTCCTTGGCCACATTTCCAATACCATTTTATGAATGTTCAGGACTACTTGTTTTTCACTTGCGCTGAGCGGATTTTGTTTCGGTCTTTTTCTCTTTGGCGAAGTAAATACAGGAGGGTTTAGAACCTTGTGCTGGAGTCCACTTGGACCGGCTTCAGGCTCGTCCATTGTTGAACAGATTAAATAAAAACAAAAACTTTTAACAAAAAACTTAACAATAACTTAACAATAAACCAAAGAAAATAGTGAAAATAGTCAAAACAGATAAATGCACAGCTACTCGCAATCGCTTTCGTGATGCCAGTGACGTTGACATTTGCCGGTATTGTTGCAAATGGCGGCCGTGTTAAGCAACCATTTTGAAAATTGTTGGAATACTCTTTTGTATACCTACTATATTAATACTTTTTAGTTCCTTTTTGTAATCTAAATTCTATATGACTTTGACAAATCTTTTTAAAACTAAATCAATTGTAATTCTTTTGTACCGTCTGTCAATATTATATCTTCCTTATACACGTATATTTTAAACTTTTATTTATCCATCTATTAATTTTACAACAAAAATCACCTAATATGGTACGTATTACAACATCGGCATGTACTTTTTAATTTTGTCGTGTCAAACTGACCAACGTTTCGTTCCACAAGTTTGCAACTTCTGCTTCTTAAGGTACTTTTTAGTGTAAACTTTTCACGATGTTACGTTTTGTTTGTTACATTATATGTGTACAATAAAGTACCTAAATTTTGTTCTTTCTAATGCTAAAAAAAACGGACTATACGTACAGGCCAAAAATAATAAAAAAAAAGTTTAATTACGATACAGGTCTTGTATGGACACCTGTAACATAATATAACTTTTTAATCATAACGATACACCTATACAACCTCCAGCTGGACCAAGGAGGTTGAACCTCTACTTTAAAAAGGTTTCAATAAACGAGTCCGCGACGACGCAACACGCATGCGCAATCGATGTTTGCACCTTGGCGCCAACATTTGACATTTAAAAAATCTTTTCAATATTTAAACAAAATTTGGTTTTGTTTGCAATATTGTTTTACGTATTATAGGATGAGAGTAGATAAAGTAGTGTATGACACTGTACATAACTTGGTCTTATAACACTCGTGTGATACTATAAAAAAACTCGCCTACGGCTCGTTTTTTTAAAACACACTCATGTTATAAGAACCCTTATTATGCAACAGTATCATAAACTACTATTAAGACCCAAAAATACCTACTGTCAGATTTCGGGAATAAAGACACTATAGTTATTGATAATAAACTAAATTGTATTTTTTAAACAAATATCACATTTATCGATTCCAATTGTTATTAATATAAAAGTCAAACGAAAGCATTATATAATATAACTAGCTCACCCAACCACGCGTTGCTGTGGCAGAATTATTATTTTTATTTATTTATTTATTTATTTTCAAGGGAAACATACATAATTTTAGACTTATACATAACACATATTGAATACACATATAACAGTTAAGTTTCCACAGATTATTTTTCTAAAATAAAAGATTTTTTCTAAAATAAAAGTAGTCTAAGTTACTCCTTGTTACATCAGCTACCTGCCAATAAAAGTCCCGTCAAAATCGGTCCAGCCATTTCAGAGATTAGCCGGAACAAACAGACAGACAAAAATTGTAAAACATGTTATTTTGGTGTATATACCGTATATATATTCATATGCATGTAGTAAAAAACGGTTATTTCAATATTACAAACAGACACTCCAATTTTATTTATATGTATAGATATAGAGAAAAAAGTGTAAAGATAAAACAAAAGACGTAGTGTATCTATAAATCGGTTAGAGCCACTAGGGTTTTGTGACGCTCTGGCCAGACTGGGACGGTGACGTCTCGTCTGAGGAGTGTTTGTTTTAACATGATTTTATATAAAAAAAGTTATAATTTTTAAGGCCTCAGAAAGTAATAAAATATTTATCCAATCGAGGTTGCCTATTTAAGTTTTCACCTGTATACAAAATTATTCTTTACTAACAATTAGTTTTAATATGATTTCAGCATTTTGTACGTAGAGAATATATTAGTAAATGCAAAAAAAAAACTTTTAGAATCACAAGTTCACCGTTTCCTTAAACTTGACAATGCGTCACTGATAGATAACTAATTCAAGGAAATTCGGTTACACTGGAAACTATTGTTTTGACGGCACTCAATAATGTACTAGACACAGGCGGTCGTTCGCTACGAGAGTCGCAGTCACACTGGTACAATAATCTTATCAGCTGGTTGTTGTGCATTATATCACGCTTTGTATACACTTCATATGAACTGTTAGGGACTATACAAATGATGAATTAATGATTGTTGGATACAGTCTACGATATGAGCTTTAATATTAAGCGCATAAAGTTGAACTTGATGACACATATTTCAACCTTATTTTCATGGTAATAAAGATCAGGAATTGGACTGGATGGGAAATAAAGCCCGAGGTCTGCACAGCCTATTTCAAAATTTGAACATTTTAAATTGATATGATTTTTATATAATTATATTTTAGTGGTTTTACAGCAACTGTATATTTAAGGAAATTAATTTTAAAAACCATATTTAAATAAATTATTATAATAGAAAAATACTAGAAAAAATCGACTCGGGTCACAAGTGAATCTCAGGCGGGAATCGAACCCGCAACCTTTGGAAATCCGGTCCAATGCTCTCCCAATTGAGCTACCGAGCCTTGCGAACACTCGTCGAAATTTTCTAGTACATTCCTGATTTTACGCTGTAGGCCAGCGTTGTTTCATCAATGAGAGGAACATCCTCTCGTATTCGAAAGAAACATTTTTACAAATGTTTGGTCAATCGATTAAGATGAAACAGCCATGTTAGATTTATAATTTTTATATATTTTATGCATTTTCAATGCGATCTTATAAGATAAATTATTATAATAGAAAAATACTAGAAAAAATCGACTCGGGTCACAAGTGAATCTCAGGCGGGAATCGAACCCGCAACCTTTGGAAATCCGGTCCAATGCTCTCCCAATTGAGCTACCGAGCCTTGCGAACACTCGTCGAAATTTTCTAGTACATTCCTGATTTTACGCTGTAGGCCAGCGTTGTTTCATCAATGAGAGGAACATCCTCTCGTATTCGAAAGAAACATTTTTACAAATGTTTGGTCAATCGATTAAGATGAAACAGCCATGTTAGATTTATAATTTTTATATATTTTATGCATTTTCAATGCGATCTTATAAGATAAATTATTATAATAGAAAAATACTAGAAAAAATCGACTCGGGTCACAAGTGAATCTCAGGCGGGAATCGAACCCGCAACCTTTGGAAATCCGGTCCAATGCTCTCCCAATTGAGCTACCGAGCCTTGCGAACACTCGTCGAAATTTTCTAGTACATTCCTGATTTTACGCTGTAGGCCAGCGTTGTTTCATCAATGAGAGGAACATCCTCTCGTATTCGAAAGAAACATTTTTACAAATGTTTGGTCAATCGATTAAGATGAAACAGCCATGTTAGATTTATATTTTTTATATATTTTATGCATTTTCAATGCGATCTTATAAGATAAATTATTATAATAGAAAAATACTAGAAAAAATCGACTCGGGTCACAAGTGAATCTCAGGCGGGAATCGAACCCGCAACCTTTGGAAATCCGGTCCAATGCTCTCCCAATTGAGCTACCGAGCCTTGCGAACACTCGTCGAAATTTTCTAGTACATTCCTGATTTTACGCTGTAGGCCAGCGTTGTTTCATCAATGAGAGGAACATCCTCTCGTATTCGAAAGAAACATTTTTACAAATGTTTGGTCAATCGATTAAGATGAAACAGCCATGTTAGATTTATAATTTTTATATATTTTATGCATTTTCAATGCGATCTTATAAGATAAATTATTATAATAGAAAAATACTAGAAAAAATCGACTCGGGTCACAAGTGAATCTCAGGCGGGAATCGAACCCGCAACCTTTGGAAATCCGGTCCAATGCTCTCCCAATTGAGCTACCGAGCCTTGCGAACACTCGTCGAAATTTTCTAGTACATTCCTGATTTTACGCTGTAGGCCAGCGTTGTTTCATCAATGAGAGGAACATCCTCTCGTATTCGAAAGAAACATTTTTACAAATGTTTGGTCAATCGATTAAGATGAAACAGCCATGTTAGATTTATATTTTTTATATATTTTATGCATTTTCAATGCGATCTTATAAGATAAATTATTATAATAGAAAAATACTAGAAAAAATCGACTCGGGTCACAAGTGAATCTCAGGCGGGAATCGAACCCGCAACCTTTGGAAATCCGGTCCAATGCTCTCCCAATTGAGTCGATTTTTTCTAGTATTTTTCTATTATAATAATTTATCTTATAAGATCGCATTGAAAATGCATAAAATATATAAAAATTATAAACCATATTTAAATTCAAACATAAAACTATTTCAAAAAGAAAATAGTATATATATACCACACTTTACTGTTGCGTGTGTTTGAGCTTTAAGCTAACATCTTACGCAAACTGGTGGTTCTAAAATTTTAATATATTTGTTTAAAATCAATATTGCTTTAAATGTTAATAACGTAAGAGATGTTTATTCAAGTCACTAGTTTACTAGTTTGTTTGTAAAGCCATTGAGAAATTTGAAAGTTAATGAGAAAACTAATGGATATTTGAAAGGTTCGATATAGAACAACCTTAACTGAATGAACATTTCAATATTTAGTCAACAGATGCATTAATTCAATCCAATTCGTTGTATTTTTAAAATTAAAAAAAAAAATTCCATCGATTATTTTTTAATTTATAACTTAGATTTATTAAAAAGTTTGAAAAGATTCTAATCGCCAAACTATTATTAATAACATACTGTATTTCACCTTAATTATTTCCTCTTTAAGTTACACCGCCATAGTTCTAGCTTCCTTATTATCCTCTCTATCCTAAGGTTGTCTGGAAGAGATATTGTTAAATCAAGCATTTACACTTCATTATAATTTTTTATCATTATTTTAATTGTTTATAATGTATTTTAACCGTAATCATTTTTTACATTAATCACAAAGATCGTCCAATAGTGCAAGGACGCCACCGACAATAATTAAAGGATCCATTCAATCATATCTACGCTTGACATCCGGATTGAAAAGTCCATTCGGAAAACGCTGTTGCCTACTTGGTAGTCTACAGGTGGTGTATGATGGGTATCTCCAGCATCATTTGTCGTTTTAACGCACCTTTAAGTGTGGAAGGTTTGGCTTATTCTATTTTGTCTGTAACTACACGGCACATAATAGGAATTGTGTGTTAAGTAATATAATGTCACTACCAATTATCAAATTACCAATTACAACATATGTGTAATGTCAGATTTAGTCTTTTGCTGTGCGCGTTCATTGCATATTACCGATTTGGACGACCGTTTGGTGCAACGGTAGCGATCCTGCCTTTCGCACCGACGGTCCGGGTTCGAATCCCGGTAGGGGCAGATGTTTGTATGATGAATACGAGCATGTACCTGAGTCATGGATATTTATATATATTTATATGAATATTACATATCTATGTATTATACAGGGTGTAAATGAAAATAGAACACCTGCTTTAATGGGTTATCATGTATCGCAAATGTAACATATTTGTTGTATCAGTTTTTCAATTAACTAATAAATAACAGAGTTTTGTAAATAAGAAATAAAAAAGAACGGATCGCATCGCCTTAAATTTAAACGCGTGGGTCACCGCTCACTGACCGCGTTCATTGACCGCGTCACACGCGTAGGTATTTAATATTTTTATTTATCAAAGATGCCTAATTTTTTGAAAATAATTTAATAAATTCTCGCTCAGGTGAGTGAGAATGGACAGTGTGTACGAGTACCATCTTTAATCAGAGTTCCACAATGTACGGTCAATAGCACGTCACGGTGAATGAAAGCAACTCGATATTAGTGCATAGTCCATGCAGCGCTCGTAATCTTCCACCAATAATGCTTGCTCCTTTGTAAACTTAAATGGATGTCGCGGCTGTTCATCCATCTTTAGGATTTTGTGTACGGTGGCATTGTAGACTTCAAAAAGTCGACCGGCACTTCTTGCACTGTCCTCAGGATGTACATAAAAATGAGCGGGAATTGAATCCCTAACGTCCACGTCACCTATAGCACCGGAATCCACGTTGCGATTGGAAAAACTGCCACGATCTCTTAAACGCTGAACTACGTTCACAATATTCTACCATGGGAGGGCACATAGTTATTATTGCGGTGTCCGAAATAGTCCAGATACAAACGCAATGCTTCACCAGAGTTCCCAACGCCCATTCCATAAGCCAAAACCATATCCGTGTATTGGATATTACTGTACTGATAAAATTAGGCATAATTATCCGTAAATAAACACCACACTAATCACAAAATAGGTAGTACTTATCCAGAAAAGTACACACGAAAAAACTAGCACACGACACAATAAGCAAAACACGTCCGCGAATTGTGGTTAGTATCCGTCAGTGTTACCAACTCTTGAAAATACTTAGCCTAAATTAAATTCAAATAACCCCTAAATTTGCCCTAATTACTTGGAAATCCCCCTAAAAATAAATTGTATGATATAATTTTGTTAATTTTTCATTTATAAAAATAAATTACATTTATTACGTCAAATATTATTTCATTTTCTTCTGGCGAATCAGATTTTATAAAGTCATACATGTTGACTTTGAATAAGCCTAATATTTTAGGAGATGGGTTGAATATTGTACAAGATCATTCATCCACCATTTCGTTTGAAAATTCCAAGTACTGTACTTGGATTTTAAGTACACTAGATTTCACTAAGTCCGAGGTCGCTAGGTAAAAAATTAATTTGATAAGCTAGTTAAGGCTGTCCCAGGGCCTATACTTTAAATCTTTAATTTTCTCGATAATTAAAATATTAAAAAATATGAAGGTTCACAAAAACCATAAAAATAACCCTAAACATATAACACCCCCAAAAATCCTATCTCACTTATTTACACCCTAAATTTAGGGGGAAAACTTCTAAGTTGGGAACCCTGGTTTCTGTACACACACTAGCGTGAAATTTTAAACAAAGGTAGGGACTTTACCATCCTAAAGGTGTGCACACATTGGACAAATATTTAATAAAAAAAAAAATTAATAACGTTTACTACAAACATTAACAATAAATGACTTGTTCCATCAATGTTATAATAATGCAATATTGTTATTTGTAGAATGTAATACATGTTTTTATATTATTTTCTGAGAAAATAAATTTCAAAACAAAAATTCAAAGTATGACCCTTAGGTACCATCAACTTACATCTGTTCTGCTATACTCTCGTATAGCAGAACATATTTTAGTAGTGGTTAATTTCAACAAAAAATCCAGATATTTTCAGAAAAAGGATCTTGTTATCATAAGGGTCCGTTTGTTTTTACTTTTGATGTACGGAATTCTAATAAAAAGTAAAAACTCTTTAATTTCAGGCTCACTTCAACGCGAATTAATACCAGAAACGTTAAATAAATTGATTGAGTCGATTTATTAATAATAAGGACATACCTAGGCACCCAAGTAGCAAAATCAAAACTATGAATAGTAGTTACAAACAACGTCAAATGATATTATTTCTAATATCCGAATCCAAAAAAACACAAAATTACGTTAAAAACGCGCCTAGGTATCTAGGTATCTACTATCAACAAAATATTTTTCCGATAAAAAAATAATGTATCCACAGCCTAATTTTAACGACCACTGCAAGCTCGCCTTTCGGCAAGATAAAAGGTACCTACGACCGCCTTACACGTGCCACTCATTTCGCGGGCTGAACTTAGGAATTAATTTCAAAAGTATGATGTTTTAATTGGGGTAGATTGTTTAAATGTTTTTGTTTATTGCGTTGCTACTGTTTTTGAATTTATTATGTTACGTTTAATGTATTGTAAAGATTTGTGATTAAGAGTATTTTCTGTTGTTATTAGAAACTTATCTAGGAAATCTACTTTTTAAAAACGATAAAGATGAAGATGTGTACATACTGGTCGTTATGGTAAATTGAATACCATCACGTGTATGGACAAAACAGTCAATAAAATGGTCATAAGGATTTTAATGACATTTCAAAAGTATGTATTTAATAATATTCCAGTTAAGTTCGGCCCTGGATGGAGCTCGGTCCTGTGTAGAGTTGGGAAAAATTACTCGTAAAATGTGAATCAAATCACTAATTCAGACATTGGTATCAGAATCGACTTTTTGATTCGTATGAATATTAGAGCTGTAGCAAATCGTATGTATTCGGTACTGAGTAACGGGTGGGCCATTTAGTACCGAGTAACGAAACGTTACACACAAATGCATTTCGTTACTCGCATTTTTCGTAGTATGGGTACCTACACTATTTCAGTTTACGCAACGTCCGTTGATGCGTGTATTTGTACGTTTGCTGATCGTATATTTTACGCATGCGCGCGCTTATTCAGTGAATTTATAAACGTACGTTACAAAGAACGATGTTTGTTTATTAAGTAAAGTATAATTTGGAAATTCGTCGTCCAAGTTTTTTACTGTTTATAAAATTGTATTGTGTAAGTAGACAAAGTTTGAGATTGTAACAGAAACAAGGTAAGGAAGTATTTTTTACAAATAAGAAATATGTATGTTTTTGTTTTTTATTATCGCGAATATCACGGTTTTTTGTTGTTATCTTAAAAGAGATGTGTCTAAATGAGTCTAATGATATTAAATTGTTTCTTCGATAACAGAAGCTGTTTATCAAAAGTCTGGTTCAAAATACAGAAAACTGAAAAAAAAATACCTGACTCAGCTTGGTATGTAACGTATAAGTATGTTTTCTATATATCACGAATGTTGCGACGCCGCGACGTCATACTGCACTCGTACGCAATACGATTCGATTCGTTGCTCTAACTTACACATAACATAGCATGTTATAAGGTAACTGAAGTAACGATACGATAGTAATAATTGTTATAGTAACGAATACATACGGGTACACTTTTTTTCGTTACTTTTACAGCTCTAATGAATATCATTGTTGTCAGATCGATTTCGATTTAAGATCAAAATGTGATTCTAACCTTAGTATCTTTCGGACTGACTAAAATTATTAACTCTGCGGACTTGATAAAATTTGAAGGAGTCGATTAGAGAGTCAAGAAATCGAAACATTTCAATTGTTCACTATGCATTTATTTATTTTTTTATTTTATTTTATTGATTTACCAACGCTTGTTTACATTAATACTTACAGAAAACAACTTTTTCTTAACAAAACATTAAACCAAATGTAACAAACACTTACAGGTAAATACTGCATGCAAATAAAATTATTAAACAAACAGGACTAAAAAAGCAAATACTTTAGGCTTTTAAAATCTATACAAATCATATGCATATCTTTTCTATAATTCTAATTAAAATAAACTAGGTAAATGGTACATATTTAATTTAATGGGGCATATTATTTAAAATATTTCTCCGGAAACTGTTGTGCGAGTCAAAAAAAATATCAATATATTCGCTCAAGCTATTTATAGTTTTAGAAATTCTAGAAATAGGGGAATTACCACCGAAAAGAGTTCTGCGAAGGGGTGGACGCAAGGGCGTTAATTTGCTGCGAGGATATCTATTAGGGACACGTATATGCAGCCTAGCCAGAAGTTGGGGACAATCGATAGCTCCATTAAATATCTTCCATGCGAAACTCGCATCACTCAGCACTCTCCGATCAGCCAACGAGACCATCTTGAAGATTTTTAGTTGGTTTTTATAAGATATTCTTCTCTGCTTTTTCTTGACCAAACCGGCAGAGGAAGACAAATGCCAAAGGAAACGTTTTTGTATTCGTTCCAGCCTTAGAGCGTGATTAGAGAAATGTGGCCTCCATACCACGCTACAATACTCAAGGATACTACGAACCAAGCTATTGTAGAGTAAGATTTTTAGTTTCTTATTCCTGAAAATCTTGACATTCCTAATCACAAATCCCAACATTTTTGATGATTTTTTAACTATGTAGTCTATGTGTGGAACAAACGTTAATTTTTTATCAAATATCACTCCCAGATCATTTATTTGATCGCGCTCGTGAATTATGTGGTTGCCCAATCTGTAGTTGCATCGAATTATGCTCTGTTTCCTTGCGTATTTAACATGAAAACACTTAGTTGGGTTTAGCTCCATCATGTTCATATCACACCACCCAATGAGGTCATCAATATCTTTTTGCAATCTTCTACAGTCATCGATTGTTTCAACCTGTCTACAGAATTTCAGATCATCGGCATACATGAACACTTCAGAGTTTTTAAGGTACTCAGGAATATCGTTTGCAAAGATATTAAATAATATAGGTCCCAGGTGCGAACCCTGTGGTACGCCTGACAATATTCCACGTAATTGTGACTGAAAACCATTAACAAAGACAAAAAAAGACCTGTTGTGTAAATAAGATTCCATCCAGTTTATCAATGAACCACAAATACCGTATGCAGACAGTTTTTGCAATAAGACCGCATGGGAAACTCGGTCGAAAGCTTTGGAGAAATCTGTATAAATTACATCAACCTGCTTGTTGGAATCAAGAGCTTGTGATATAGTTTCAACAAATTCCGCCAAGTTGGTACTAGTTGATCTACGCTGAACAAAACCATGTTGTCTAAAGCTAAGATATTTTTTAAGGTGGTTCGTAATAAACGGACATATTAAGGATTCGAAAATTTTTGCTAAAGTTGATAAAATTGAGATGGGTCTGTAATTTTGAATTGTATCTAATCTCTCATTTTTATGAATAGGGACCACTTTTGCTACCTTCCAATCATCAGGGAAAATCCCACTAGACAGCGACTTATTAAAGATTAAGACTATATGTTTCACCAAATGTTTAGCGCAGATCGCTAAAAACTTTGGAGGTATAGCATCTGGCCCGGCACCTTTAGTACAATCAACAGTCTCTAATTTCTTCAATACTGAATCATGATCAAGAAAGGGCATAGCTAGTGGCTGGCTTAAGACCTCAAGCTGACTATTAAGACAATTCACTACACACTGTTGAGTATCAGATGTTTCTGCACTTTTGTAAGTAGATGCAAAAAATGAGGAAAAAAGTTCACAAATTTCTGAACCATTTATGGTTGTTTCACGTCCATTAGTCATTGAATTTGGGTAATTTCCAGTGCCACCTCGTTTAGTCTTAACATACGACCAGAACAATTTTGGGTTCACTAAGATGTCCTTTTCGAGGTTGCTGATATAATATTCATAACATTTTAGTGCCATGGTTTCACAACGAGAGCTTATCATTTTTAATTCATATTCATCCATTGGATTGCTGTACTTTTTAAAACGTAGCCTAAGCCTATACTTTTCCTTCAAAGCTCTTATTAGTTTCGAGCTAAACCAAAGTGGATATTTTTTACCATTAGTTCTTTTTAAAGGAACATATTTATCTATAATTGATTTCACTATGTTATAAAAGATTTTAAGCATATCATTAACATTGTCCAGATCTTTAAATATCTCATCCCAGTCATAGGTCATTAACTGTTTACATATATTTGTATAGTCAGCTTTATGAAAATTCTGTATCTTATTTTTATTATTATATGGAAGTTTGATGTCATTTACAATAATCAGCGATATGTCTAAAGCAGGATGTAATGGGTCAGTTTTTACCATTTTATGAAAGGACTCGTGAATAGTAAGGTTTGACAAGTTTGACAACACCAGATCAAGAATTCTCCCGGAGGAATTTGACACAAGATTATGCTGCTGCAATTTATTTAAATCCAAGAAATCTATTAACGATTTTGACATAGCTTGGACGGAGTTTTCTCTAGATGACTCGCTCAACGTCTCCCAGTTTATATTACCTAAATTAAAATCGCCCAAAACACAAAAGTGACAAGAAGAAGTACCAATGACTCTATTACAATTATCCAAAAAGTGATCAAGCACAGACCGATGCACAGGTGGAGGCAGATATACCGCACAAAAAGCTAGCTGACGAATAGATTGTGAATTTGGGATGTCAATAATTACCCAAAGGTCTTCGTAATCACTCTCCCAATCGTTGACCCGCCTAGATGAAAATTTCCTCGAGATAGCTATCAGTACACCACCACCATCCTTTTTTCGAATATATCTAGCATCATTTCTATCTTTCCTATAAACAATGTATCTTTCGTCAAATAGCTCGCTAGTAAGAACCGTGCAGTTCAGCCATGTCTCAGTAAGTACTATCACATCATAGTCGCTAGAACATAGCTGGGTAAAGAACTTGTGAGTTTTGGTACGTAAACCACGTGTGTTTTGGTAGTAAATATTTAAATTTTACAAAGTGAATTTAGTAAAAACTTATCTACACGCATGCATAATAAAATTGTGATACAAAAATAAATTAAAACTAAATGATCTTATCTAGACTTTCAATGTCCCTGATCACTTTGTAGTCTGATGTTTCATCCTTTCTCATGAAGACGCGACCATTACGAATCCACACATACTTATATCCAACTTCTCTCGCCTTCAGTCTTGCAGCTGCGTGTAGTGATTAATTGGCTTTTGATAGGTGTTCAATTACGTATATTGGTTTGTTTTCACCTGGAATGCCCAGCAGACCAGAGTTAAGTCTATTGCTAGGATTAGCTCTGTTATATTTATAAGCCGCTGCCAGCACTGCATCTCGAATATAAGGTGTAGTAAATTGTACAATTATAGAGCGCGGTCGATCACTACTTCTGTCCATTTTAGCAACTCTTGTACATTGAGCTACTTGTTCTCTTTCAATCTTACAGCCCAACGCATTTCCCAGAGCTTTTATTATTGTAAGCAAATTCTCACTTTTTTTTTCAGGGAGACATTGTATTTCAATATTAGTGAGCCTTGAGTGTTGTTCTAGTTGGTTGATACGAATGTTCAGGCTGGAAATAGTAGTACGTAGGGACGCATTTTCTGACTGCAAAGATTTCATTGTTTCAGCTGTCGAACTAAGTACTTTCATAACATCTTCATATTGACTATTCATAAAATTCATTGATTCCTTTACATCCGATATTTCCTCTTTTATAGATTTTAATTCAGAAGTAAAGCCAGCCAACGTGTTCTTCATCAGGTTGAACATATCAGACATTTCAGACCGAAAAATATCTCTTACAGTTTCGTGTGTTAAAGTTGAGTCAACTTGAGTTGGTGGGGAGGATAGTGCTTGCCGTTTATTAGAACGGGTTGTAACATTATTGTCTGATTTTTCACAGCCGTTACCACTCCGAACAGGAGTATTATCATTCCTTATGGTCTTATTACCTCCACTCTTGCACAATGGACATATCCAGTTTGGTAGTGAGCGGTTTACAGTGGTAGCATTTCCCGCCTGTATGCACTCCAAATGAAATTTCTTCTTACATTTGTTACATGTTAAAAAGCTAGTGCTAAATAGATTTTCTTGACAACACCCCCAAGTCATTTCAAATTTGTATATTATTTCTTTTTGTTAAAAAATAAAATAAAAATAAAAAGACGCAATATAAGCAGAAAACAAAAAAAAAAACGAGAATCCGATGTCAGACGATCGATAAAAATAATCCGGGGGCAGCCGAGGTAATACATGTACTGCACTCTGCCGTAGCACGGAGCCGATTGCGCTGGTTTTTCAACGACGAAATCAGTTATTATACGAAGCGTCGGTTATGCTTAAATGCGAGTCTGACGGCCGTCTCAAATTCACGCTGCTATGAATTGTCACAGTCCGATGACTAATTTGTATTAACGCGTAATGTTTTTTAAAACAATATCACACAAACACCACACCGTACAATGATTTATACTTCATTTGATTGGTAATTTCGTGCGCTTTATTTTGATTCAACACTAATGTAATTATAAGAATACTTTACACAGATATAGCATTAAAACGACAGAGCAAACACAAACGCGTCCACTTTGTTTAATCGCTGTAGGGTAGGATTTACCCGTCACTAGTTCTTTTAGGTCAGCGATTGTGTGAGTGACACACACACTGAACATCTTGAGGTAGGTAAGTATGGGGTCAAGCACCAGCTGATTTAAGGCGCAGTTTAATTCGGTTTGTCAATAACAAGGAATCGTTTTGGACGTTTATTTTCATAATTATACGAGCAATTAAAAAAATACCAATTACTGATTGTTAAATATCATTGATTCTATAGGATTTTAATAATTTTATTTTAATTACTGCAACTTAATTATGTAACTTTGAACTGCAATAACTCCGAAACGGAGAGTGATATCGCGAAAATTCTTTTTGTGTTTGAACACTGAAAGCCCATGGTTTTCACCATTTTAACAGGTGTTCTATTTTCATTGACAAGCGGTATATGTATGTTTATCCGTTACCCTAGCATCCATAACACAAGCCTTACAGTGCTTATTTTGGGCTAGGGTAATTGGTGTAAAAAAAGAAAAAAAATTTTAAATGCATGCAGGTATACCATACTTAAATAAATAATATCTCGTGGCTTTATATAGATTACTTTACAGTATTAATTAAAACGTTAGAAAAGCTTGAAAAATAGCTGCGCATGCGCATCAATGTATTTCAAATTACTGCTTTTTCATTATAGGTGGATTATTTGAGTGCTAAGTACATCTAACTGAGGCTGGGTTAGGCTTAATTATTCTGTGAATGTCAAATTAGGAGGGCGATCAATACTATTATGTCTATGCGAATGTCTATATGGAAAATAAAAGCTTTTCGTTGGCAAGCGTATTTAAAGAGAACTGCTAATTTGTATAAAAATGTTTGAAAAATTTATATTAAAAAATTTAAACCAAGATTATATAATTAATCAAGGCCTTTTTTGGAATGCATGACTTTTATTATAATTTTAAACTTTGATATTTTTAATAAACACCAATGCGAAAATATGTAATACAGCTAATTAATATAATTTGTTGCTTTCTTATTTTGAATGTTAATCTATATGATTGGCAGGCAGTTAACAGATCGCAGCAAGAGATCATAATTCGAAAAACGCTGTCTCTTTTTAGGGTTCCGTAGCCAAATGGCAAAAAACGGAACCCTTATGGGTTCGTCATGTCTGTGTGTCTGTCTGTCTGTCCGTCTGAATGTCACAGCCACTTTTTTCCGAAACTATAAGAAGTATACTGTTGAAACTTGGTAAGTAGATCTATTCTGTGAACCGCATTTAGATTTTCTCACAAAAATTAAAAAAAAAATTACATTTTGGGGGCTCCCCATACTTAGATCTGAAACTCATAAGTTTTTTTTACATCAAACCCAACTTCCACCGAAAATTGGTTTGAACAAGATCAAGTAAGTAGTTTTTTTAAAACGTCATAAATTGTAAACCGTAATTTATAATTAAATTTTTTAATATTTAACTAAAATATAAAGAAGAAATCATTTCATTAACATAAACCTTATGAATAAACCGTGAACCACTATTTTTTTAATAATTAAAAGTTTGTAAGCAAACCCTTCGTGCGCGAGTCCGACTCGCACTTGGTCGGTTTTATTATAGTCTATATGGTATGGTGATTACCTCCAGTATCATAAGTTGTCATTTACGACACCCTTTATGATTCGTACTATTCTGCTCTGCTGGACATTACACGCCTTAATGTTATTATCAGAAAAAAAATTAACACTCACCTGTCTTCAAATACACTGGAATTCATAAAGCTGTCATCAATCAAACTGACGTCTTCGGGCTTGTCGAACCTGTCGTATCTGTCACTGTCATTCTTATCATAACTGTTCATACTCTGGTAGCTTTCGTCAAACGACTTGGACTGTTCAGTGCGATACTTCTGGTTCCACAGTTTCTTGGTCTCGTCTTGAACTCTCCGTTTTAGTTCGGATATCTTTTCCCTTTCATTTTCTATTACTTGGCATCCTGTGGAAATATAGTCCTTAGTAAAATACGACAAGACACAATTTAGTTAACCCTGGGCATACCTCCATTATGAATGTTGTCTTTGGAAAAGTTATTTTACTTATTACAACTCTTGTTTTGCTGTGAGAATACGATGAACTCAATGGGACATTGGTAAGCGCATTCCGCCTTATTATGGAAGTTAAGCAACCTTTATAAGAACCTGTCACCAGATGGGTGACCAAAAAATATTCTTCTCGATGTTCTCTGTATTTCGGAACACTTTACTCCGTCTGTATTTGCAATCGTTAGCATTCATTCACCAATCCTACCAGGCTGTGGCGCGGCGTGGACCCAATAAAAGGTTTCAACCATGTGCCCCAGTATTATATTCATGAGAAAGGTTTGTATATAAATAATTCCTAAAAAGTAAACTTAGAGAGCTTAGTAACTCAAGGTATACAGGTCGTTCAAACAGATGATTTAATGGGACATCGTAAATCCATAACTTAATGAACTTATAACTTATTTGCCTAACTAATTAATAAAATAATTATGAAAAAAAAGTAAACGCTCTCTTGTAACTAATAAAGTCATTGTACGGCAAGGTACCTACGGAGGACCGATAGCTAGTGAAAACAGTGTGTCCACTAGCAGATTTCAGTTTCCCCAAGTTTTATTCAAAATAAGTTTAATTAGATTCCGAAGCTTTCTTAAGGTGTAAAAAACCGTAACAAGCAATTTTTCTACATCAAATTCAATCTTCGTTTATGATTTTTTTTTAGTATAGTGATACCTAAAATTTGCAGAAATTAATCATTAAATTTAACAAACCTTGTTCTTCCAACATCTCCATTCTCTTTCTCTCTATCTCCATCAAACTGTCGAGAGTCCTCTTCCCTAATGAATTCATGTCAGTATCACTAGATAAGATAGGAGCATCCATTGTCACTTTTGATATCCTATCGATATCGTCTTGGGAGGGAATCTTACCAGAATCTGATATTTTCTTTTGCAAATCCTTAACGTTCGGTTCGTCACCACAACTCTTTCTATGGTAAACTTTCGCGGAGTTAATACTGTTGTCTATGGACGTCTGACGTATGAGATTCTCAAATGTTACATTATGACCCTTTTGTTTCAAAATCTCCTTCATTTCTTCAGCCGTTTCCTCTTTTAAAACGTCCTCTTGTTTCGTTTTGTCTGGTGATAAAGATTTTGCTTTAATATATTTGTTATCTGTGCCTACAGGTTTAGTATTTTTGACATAACGATTTTTTATATTGTTTTCAGCAACTTCGTCATTTTTAACGTAATTTTCTTTGGACTTCTTACCAAAGGAATCTTTCTTCATTATTTTACCCAATGCAGCAAAAGTTGGTATTTTAGATGATGAATTACTCTTAACAGGGCCGTTTTCTTTTTTATCTTTTTTCTTGGAATGTCTTAAGCTATTGAATTTATCGAAATCATTTTCTATATTGTCATTGAACAGAATATTCTCGTTCAAACTCTGTGACATTATATCAATATTTTCAGGAGTTTTTTGTTTTTTCTTTCGTTTCAGCGAATCGAAGTTCCTTTCCCAAAATCCTTTCTTCTCTTTAGAAGAAGTAGAGGTCTTAGACGGACTCTCGCTGCATCTATTCTCGTTATCGATCGGGTCGACGATATCGCCAATAACTCGCCTCTCAATTTCGACGAACATCGATTGGGACATCTGATCGATCGAGTTGAATTTATCTTTCAACTGTTTGGTGTGGTCTTCTGATATTTTTGTTAGATCAATATCGTCGCTATCTGAGCTTTGTGGTGAGTATCCAAATTCACCAGATTTCGCTCTAGTTTGGTCTGTATAGAATGCGCTGTCTGGGGATTGCGTTCTATCGACATCATTAAGTTTAACTACAATAGGTTTGAGTTCTTTCTCTATGTTCTGGACTTTGCCCGTCAGTTCCTCTACTTGGTTCAGTAGTTTTAGGTACTCTGCCCGGAGGACTTTCGTTTCGTCCAGCGCTGATGTTAGGTTGTTATTCGCTTCGGATTTGAGGTTGAGTATTCGAGATTTCTGCGCTTCAATTTTTTTGGTGAGTAAAACTATTTCGTTTTGTAAGTCCTCTCTATTTGCCAATCTGTGTACGAAACAGATAAATTAATATATCAAGTAATTATTACAAAAGTTTTAATGTACCATATTCAATAGAAAAAGAAATCAATCTCTAGGCATAAATAAATTAGTATTTAAACGGTTTTTGAAAATATTTTACTTACAATTCGGACTCCTCTTCCAAGTGTTGAAATTCTAAGTCTTCAAATATTTTTGTTTCATTGTCCAAAATATCCTGAGCGTTTTGTAGTTCCTCGAGGGTAGTTGCTTTATCCTTCAAGTCTTTTTCCAACCTATATAACAACAAGTATAATTATTATGTACAATAGAGATGTAGATGTAGTTTTAACTTAATTAATAATATTCATAATAATATTCATTTATTTCTTTCTCGTCACAAACTTACATAATCTAGGGTATTATACATTTCTTAGCGTATTTAATGTTTGTGCGTGACTGATGCCTGTGCTAGGAAAAAGCCTGTGTTACAGGTCATCAGGCTCCCACCCCAGGGCGACTATATTCTGACTACATTAACAAAAGAAAGAAAAGAAAAGTACTCTTACTATTATAACAAGAAATACAGACTATTTTCATGTAGGGTCGTGTATATTGCATTGAATTGACGTATCTATGTAAAAGTGTGTGTATGAATGTGTGTGTGTGTGTGTGTAAAACTTTCGTGCATATATGCACGATGCAGTTACTTCTAACCCGTAGTCAGCAATAGACTTTCAGTTTCATCATAATTTAGATGAAGTAACCATGTGGTAAGTTTTGTTTTTAATTCCTTTTTTTGCATTGGATATAAAGTGAGCATAGAATTTAATTTGTTGTAGAGATAGCTGCCCAAGAAGCAATAAAATCTATGAGATAGCATGGTCTTTAGCGGGAGATAGGAACACACCGTGCCTTTACGTCGCTTGTCACTAAAAAGTTTTGGGTTATACTCAAGTTGGGAGTGTTGTCGTAGAATGATTGAGCGAATGAAGAGCTGCCGAACAGTAAGCCCCTCCCAGAATTTGTAAACTTCGGTCGTGGGACAGAGCATTGGAAGTGAGGCGCCAACCTTTGGCACAGCTCTTTGAGCTCTTTCAACTTTTATAAGGTGTGTCTTAGCAGCGCCACCCCAAGATGAAATACAATAACCCAGAATCGACTGACACAATCCAAGGTAAACAGTTTTGATAATAGGTAAATCTGCAATATTTCTAAGAGTCCTGAAAATATATATGAGTTTCCTCACTCTACCGGCTAGCAGCTCCAGATGAGGATAGAAACTAAGCGCTGAGTCAATCATCACACCTAGATACTTAATGGTTTCTGTCCTCAAAAGTTTAGGGCAGTTACATCCAAGAGTAGATGAGCACGAGTGTACCGACAGAGACAGACCATCGGGGAGAATTGGGCGTCTAGAGGAAAAAAGCAATAAATTTAGTTTTGTCAACATTTATGGTTAGCTGATTACCTAATAACCATCTTGAAACCGCATTCAGTCCCCGCTGTGCATGGTCGAAGACATCAGACCAACAATTTGCCTGAAACAATAGAACTGTGTCGTCAGCGAATGTCAGAATTTTACCGTCAGTCAGTTTCAACTGGCACAGGTCATTGATATAGATCAAAAATAGTATTGGTCCAAGGACACTGCCCTGCGGCACGCCAACAGTGACTGGTAACTCTTCACTAGTCCAACCCTCAATTTTCACCACATGACGCCTATTGGACAGATAATCTGTAAAAAGTTTAAGAGCTAGCCCTCTGACACCAATTGCTTCAAGCTTGTGAATAAGAATTGGGATTGAGACTGTGTCAAATGCTTTCGCTAAATCTAGAAATACTGCAAGAACTTTCTTACCGCCGTCCAAATTTGTCGCAATAAAATCAGTCAACACATGAACAGCGTCTTCTGTCGACCTTCCTGAACAACACCCAAATTGAGCGGAAGACAGTAAGTTATTAGACTCTAAGAAGCTCGTCAGACGTCTACTCAAGATGCGTTCGAGTATTTTTGACAAGACAGGAAGTAAGGAGATCGGCCTATAATTGTTGACACAGTCCCGAGTCCCACCCTTATATATTGGTATGATGAGAGATTTCTTAAAACACTCCGGGAAAATTCCAGTATCCAGACAAAGGTTGCATATATACGTAACGGGAGTAACTAAAAGATCAATGTAACGTTTTACAAAACGGCTCGAGATTTGGTCAACTCCCACTGTGCAACTTGATTTGAGGCCCTGTATCAGATTTCTCACTTCTTCTTCATACGTAGGGAAGAGGGCAAGAGATAGATGAGAAGTAGACAAGGAATAATTATTATCAATGGGTCTCAGTAGCCTGGAGGCAAGATCTCTACCGATATCGACGAAGAATAAATTTATTTTATTTACGCTGGTCTGTGGATCATCATTTGCAATTAGGTTGTTTAAGTCATTATTTGTACGTTTGCGTTGAGTTATATTTGTGACAGTTTCCCAAAGTTTTTTACAGTTAGTGCCAGCTTTACGAATCTCCGTACTTTCATAGGCCTGTCTGACCTTTTTCAGGAGAGAGTTACAATAATTTCTGTATCTCCTATAAATAGTGACTGCCTCCATGTCATTAGGGTTTTTTTTCGATTTTTTGTGCAGCTTATCTCTATGTCTCATGCACCTCAGAAGTCCAGGTGTTATCCAGGGCTTTTTAATAAATTTGCGATGAGAGACCTTTCTTGTCTTGGTATTCTCTAAAATAGCATTTCTGAGAATATTAATTAAGAACTCTGTAGCACCATTGGGGTCAAGAATATTGTAGAGTGGTTCCAGGTTTAGTCCATTCATCTCAATGTCTAAATTAGTGAAGTCAGTTTGAGATAAAAACGTATGACAAGGCGGAGGTTCCTGCAGCTGCATTAAATTAATTGCAGCACAATCATGGTCAGTAACAGAAGACTGAATCACGAAACAATTGGCATTATCAGATATTTTTACCATGATATGATCCAGGCAAGTGCGACCGTGTGTAGGAAATGTATGGCCAGGGTGTATATCAAAAGTAGCAAGGAGGTCAAGGTAATCCCATGATCGAGTATCTTTAGTGTTTTGTACTACGTTGATGTTAATATCACCAATCAAAACAATGTTTTTATAATAAGAAAGCTGAGATACTACTGTGTCTAGTGATTTCAGAAATATTTGCATATCCTTATACCCGGGAGGGCGATACAAGGCAATAATAACAGTAGAACTATTGATTTTTAAAACCAAACAGTTACCATGATTAAAGATAGGCTCTTCGACAGACGGGTTTAGGTGGTTACTATAATATACCACAACTCCTTCATTTTGTGTCAAGTTAGATTTTGTGGTGACATTTTTATAGCCAGGCAACTGCGGAATATATTTTGCAGAAGGCAGCCAACATTCAGTCAGTACTAACATGTCCCAATTAATATTAGTCCTAGTCAAAAGTGTTGCGAAACTGTCGAAATTGCATGTGATGCTTCTTATATTTTGTGTGAGTATGTTAAATGATTTAGAAGCGACAGGGATCACATTTAACCAATCCTCAGGGTCACACATGTACGCCGGAATCGTTTTTAATGCGTCCAAATTCGAGTTAAGTTGATTACAACTGGGATTAAGATTATCGAATTATATTAGAAGACAACCACGAAAATTCTAATGGCAGTTTCCCAAATGTCTCCTGAAATGAGACATATCCAAACATTGAAAACTCAGAAGGACAACAGTTTCTAAGGAGAAACAACACTTGGTTCATGCAGAATGTATAAATAGCCTTATTTTTCCTTAAACATTTCCTATAAGAAACTGGGATTGTGTGTCGTGATTTCAAACCATTGCAGGTGGAAAATAAATGAGACTCAAAGAACTGGCACAGTGGGGGTTCGGTAACTACAAGGTATGTGATTATGGTTACAAAGATGTACGTAATATCAACTGTATAAGATATACAGTAACGCGAAGGTGACATTAACTGATAAGTTTTACTTAGTTTCAGTGTGGGATGACACGTGTTGTGTGTTAATAAATATGCTGTAATGAAAAAAGAGTAAGAGTGTGTAAGACTTACGTGAATAATTATTGAATGTGAAGTGTAATAACATTTTTTATCTATAACTAGAACTAATAGTCTCTTAACTAGTCAATCCTTAGGAATTTTTTTCAGGTCTTCCTCGCAATCAATGCGCACCCAGGGCAAGTTTTCCTTTTTTCTTAAATAAACTTTGCCATGGTTAGTCCAACAGTACATGAAATTATTTCCTTTAGCGAAGTCTCTAGCAACTGCAAAAAGTTTTCTGCATTTATGAGTGAGGTTTTCAGCGACGAAAATTGGTAGCGACGGACCATCTCTGTTTAAGTTCATGTAATTCAATTTATTACTTGTGTTAGTGTTATTGTACCTCCTTACAGATTTTATAATGTTATCTCGTAACAGAGCTCTTGTCAACTCAACTAAGATGGGTGAGCTTTCAGATGTTTTTGTTTTAATACGATATACATTTTGAATGTCTGCCAATTGAATAGGTACATTCACAGCTTTACCCAGAGACTGAACAGTCGAAACAAGATCCTCCTTAGTTTCATTTAACTTCTTCGGCACATTTTTTAATTCGAAACAAGACGAGCGTATTTTATTCTCAAAGAATTCTACTTTATCTTCCAAATTTCGTATATAGCTATTTGTTAACTTCCGACCCGCTTCGAGCTCTTCGATTCTTTTTATAATAGCCTGATCATATTTCTCCGACATAAAGTCCATTGAATTTTGGATTTCTACATTTTGCGCTTTAACTTCCTGTAACTGTTAGCTTTTTATCTTGTTCCTCTTTGTATGACAAAAACAGTTCCATAAAATCTTTCTGTGCAAGCTCGCGCTTCCTTTTACGCGTTGCTATATTAATAGTTGAGGATGACTCGTTCTCAAACTCCACACTTAAGTTTGGTTCCGATTCGCTGTGAAGTAACGGAGAGGCGGATGCCGATGCATGTGGCGGCGTACGCTTAAGAGGCATCGTAATACAGTTTCTATTTTTATGGCACAGCTAACAGAATTACTTAAATGTTAGGTGGGTCTCGTAGTGCACTGACCGTGTCGTAGCTGCTCCGTAGCAACAGGTGATCGTAGCACGTCGTTGAAGTGGAGACTATATTGGCGTCAATGATTATTGTTTCGGTAGCCGAGACGAGACGTATACGGACCACAGGAGCACAAATCACAAGATCGAATCCGACAACACAATAATTTTTCACTTTTAATTTATTTAGAATTTAATTATTTCTAACACTCGCTTGCAATTTACACGTCCACTCACAGTGACATCCGAGGGGAAGAGGATTAATTATTTCTTTATTATAGTTTTTATCTACTCTGATACTATAATACAAAGATTCTAAAACTGAAAACAAAATGCTTATGACAAACATTACGTACAGGCCAAAAATAATAAAAAAAAAAGTTTAATTACGATACAGGTCTTGTATGGACACCTGTATCATAATATAACTTTTTAATCATAACGATACACCTATACAACCTCCAGCTGGACCAAGGAGGTTGAACCTCTACTTTAAAAAGGTTTCAATGAACGAGTCCGCGACGACGCAACACGCATTCACAATCGATGTTTGCACCTTGGCGCCAACATTTGACATTTAAAAAATCTTTTCAATATTTAAACAAAGTTTGGTTTTGTTTGCAACATTGTTTTACGTAATATAGTATGAGAGTAGATAAAGTAGTGTATGACACTGTACATAACTTGGTCTTATAACACTCGTGTGATACTATAAAAAAACTCGCCTACGGCTCGTTTTTTTAAAACACACTCATGTTATAAGAACCCTTATTATGCAACAGTATCATAAACTACTATTAATTTATTACTATTGTATATCATAATTTGAATTATCTATTATTTAATGCGTGTTTTAAATATAACAATAGAGATTGCAGTCAACCGCTCATCAAACATCACAAATATTATTATTTAGAAATATTGATCTTTACGCTTTATACTTTGAGTTGAAATTAGGTTGACGTCTTTTTAGAATTATTAACTGACCAAGTAAACCACTTCTTACTTTCTAATAAAATGAGATTATATTGGAAGGAAAGTTGAAAAATTATAACTCCGTAAACATTAACAACTAATACTGACAAACTAACCAGTGAAATATCTAGATTTAAATATTAGTTTTCATTGCAATTTAACTAAGGCATTAACTAAGGCACGTCACTTGCATATATAAACTATAGTATTACATGGTTTTTTAAAGAATATTTAGAAAAGATACAATATTCAAATGAATTACCTGTTGATCCTTCAATGACAGCCAAAATAAGTAAAAATATATTAAAGGTGTAATATATAAAAAAAATAAAATAATTGTTTTAGATTAATAATATATTTAGAGTTATTGTTAATATTATATTATATTGTTAATATTAATACTATATTTAGAGTTGTATGATGAATGCGAGCATTTGTACCTAAGTCATGGGTGTTTTTATATATGTACTTCTATGAATATTACATATTTATTTATAATATTTGTATGTTTATCCGTTACCCTAGCATCCATAACACAAGCCTTACAGTGCTTTCTTTGGGCTAGGCTAATTGGTGTGAATGTAAGAAATGTATATTTATTTATTATAGTTTATATTATGTATACATTTCTTTTAAACATTAACATAAATTAATTTCATTTCCAAGTTAATTCCTCTATGCTTTGGAAGATGCAACCAGGTCAATCCTTGTTGCATTAACAATTTTTAACACCTTGTTAACCATTTCCATTTCCATTTCCCGCGAAATGGATTTCATTATTACTTATTACGCAGCAATAGAGTGTAAAATCGTACCGAACTTTTTCCTAATTTAACATTTTAAAATTTGAGAATGCACTTAAATACTACCCACGAAAGTTTGTTTTTAATTTGACATAATAGTAATTCTCGCATTGACTAATCCTTAACAGTACTACTTGGAGTCTTATATGAAGTGATTTTAATATAGCTGTATATTTAATCATCAATTTCATAGATTTTACTAGATTCGATCTTACCTTTCAACTTTCATAGTGGCTACTTCGACTCGATCTCGCATTTCGTTCTGACGCGCTTCTTGTTTCTCTTTCAGTTGTCTGATTTCTTCTTCGATCTTCTTCGCTTTGTCCGCTAAATCCACCTTCTTCTTTTGTTCGATGTTTAAAATAGCTATTTCGGAATCGTATTCGCCTTTTATAAGGGCCTTTTCCATTTCAAGCTGCAATTAATAATATAATATGGGATACGGTCTCTATTCCAGCTGATATATAAGAAAACCTACACAATAATTTGGAACTCCAAAAAAATATTGTCTTTGAAGATAAAATTATTATCGACGTGATGTAACTAATACCATGTTAAAAAAAAAGTAGATTTTCCGCTATGATGGAAGACGAGGAGGATCAATATGGCGGGTTTTCGGCCTCTTTCACTTTTGACCTAAAAATTCCAAAAAAATTTTTTTTTAATTTGCTATATGGACTAACAAATCCAAAAGAAGCGGAATAATCACATATGACTTAAAACATTTTTTTTTGCGGAGCCACTTAGAGTACAGGGTTTTGAAAGGTTATATTATTTCTTAGCTAAAATTTTTTTTTTTATGAAATAAGTCATATATGATTATTCTGCTTCTTTTTGGGTTCTAACCCACCTTGGGTTGGGGGTTTTTTCCGTTTGGGGTGGAATCGATTTGTTAGTCCACATAGTAGATACAATTTTTTTTTTTAATTTTTAGGTCAAAAATGAAAGGGGCCGAAAACCCGCCTTATTGACCCTCCTCCTTTATTATGTCTGATCTGGTAACTAGAAGATAAAAAAAAATATGAATGAAGCAAATACTGTTAGATATAATTAAGTTATTATTATTACATATATATAACTTGATTATTATAACAAGCAAAACATTAAACCGCTACGTTAGAATAAAAATTCTATAGAACCGGATTTACCTCTCTAAGTATATCGTCCTCTTGCGACCGAATCTCCGTCATTTTGCATTTGATCTCGTGTATCTGAGCGACAAGTTTCTTGCGTTCATCTTTCAAAGTGTCGTATTTGGTTTTGAGTTCATCTACACTGTCGTCTATTACAGCACTGTCTATGGAATCAGCTTCGATGTCAACCTTAGGGTGCAAACAATACTTAGTTGAACATCTCAATTTACGAAATAACAGCTTTTAAATAGTCATATAACTTATGTTTTTTCTAATTGATATTGAACTCTATTAATTTGAATTAAAGTTGCAAATTTTGGGGATGTTCTTCCTTCTAGTACCTTAATGTGAAGTTGCAATTTGTTTTTAAATTAATCTAAATACATAAATTAAAAAAGTGGATTCCATGTAGTTGACAAAACCAAAATAACTAAACACAAGAAAGCAGTTTTAGAAATTTTAAAACGGTTTGTGTCGTCAAAAAAGAAGTTTATTTTTAAATTCGCTATATTGACATCATAAGGAAGAAAAGAAATCGGCTACAGAAAAAGCAGATATGAAAATGTCCGGATCAAAGCGAGTGGAAATCTTTGGTCTTTGCCTACCACTGCATGTATGCTTACCTTTTTGACAGTCTCCGTAATATGTTTCATGAGTTTGTCCTGCTTGTTCTGCTTTAAATCCTTCTCAAACTCTTCCAATTCCGGAATATCTGCCATCAACTCTTTTTTAACATCATCAAAGCTCAAATTCTTCGTCAAAATGCTGTCAATACTTTCGGGTTCCTTTAGGGAATCATTTTTTGTATCTACACACTTTTCTGTGACGATCTTCGAATATCTAAACTCGATATCATTTGTCAAATCTGCGTCATCAATCATCGGTATTTCTTCTTCAAGACTTAATTGTTTCTCTATTCCTTCCTTTTTAGGACTAACTGGCTTATTAGGACTATCTATTTTATCAATAGGTTTATTTTCAACTGCTTTAGGGGATGGTAAATTTTGTGTAAAGTCTGGGACTTTGGAATTGTCTTTAGGCGGTGGCGTCGGGAATATGAAATACTGAGGAGACGGCAAGTTTTTGTGGGCAAAAGTGGTTTTTATCCTCGTCCTAGGACTTTGAGTATTGGGAGATTTGGGTTTAAAATTTGCGTAGTTATTTCTGTAGTAAACATTTTCATACGGACTGCCTGTAGGCGATGTAAGGGAGTTTTTTTCACTTTGGTTGTATTTCCTAATGAGGATGGGACTAGATAGCTCATCGTCAAACACTGGTATGCCAATTTCATCCATTCTGCCGATATTCTCGTAGTTTTGGTTGGGTATTGTGACTTCTGGGGTGGACACGTCTGACGGTGATACGTCGAAGTTTTCGTATTTGGAGAAATTTCTTTGTATCGGCAGAGATTTGCTTAGCGAGTTATTACAATTGTGACTAGTATCGAATCTGTGGACAGAAAAGATACATTTTGTCAATGTCAACATATTTTTTTACAAAGTTAGGATTTCTATTTGTATCTGTGCTGTCTAAATGTTTGGTACACTTCGCATCTTACGTAGGCAAATAAATCGGGCAATAGTGATTAACAATGCGCAAATTACTTTTATGTACTGATTGTATTTTTATTACATAACATAATTTTATATCAAAAGCAATTTTAACTAGAAACCCTTAAACTTTTTAATAAGTGATGTTAGGATCTTGGTTCAATTGGAAAATAGTTGCTGCAAACTGTTGCATATTGGAGTCCCACTTGACAACGAAGTCAAGTCAATGTCTTCTAGTAAAAATACTTTTATGTAAATATATTACTTTGTGATATTCATTTTTATTTCGTTATCGTTATTATATTATGATTTCGTACTTATCACCCGAAAAAATCCGCAGAAAGTAATATTTATTAAGTTAAGCGTAATTTGAAATAGTTCTGGCTTGTCATTACACAAATGACATGTCTGTTTTGTTAACATTAAAATTGTTTTATTGATAGTAAGGTATTAAAATTGTTTCATTGATAGTAAGGTATTAAAAGAAATAATACACACTTATAATAACCGTCACTCGTCTGCACGAAGTTCGGGTTGTTCATAGCAACGCTACGAGGCAAGGAGCCGTTGGTGATGATCTTGTTGTGGGACCGCTTCTCCGTTGGGGTAATTGGTATACCTGGAAGCAAAAATTAAGATATTAAACTTTATGTCGATGGGGATAAAGTTACAAGTCCAATAACAAGGCACTAGGTAAGCATTTTGGATTGCACATTAGTAATTTGTATGGTATACTAGTTGGACCCGGCATGCTTTGCAATACCCTTTTTTGCAATTTTTTGCTGACTATACGTATAAACCTTCCCTTTTTTCGAGGGGAAATGCCTTACTTATACCTCACTGTTGGGTGAGCGGTGGTGTTGGGTGGGCGGTGGTGTTAGGTGGGCGGTGGTGTTATGTGGGACTCACCCGTCACTAAGGCTGACGAGCATATCCTAAAACCCCCTGCTGTACTTCCCTCCACCGTGGGCTCCACCGGTTTTGTGGGTCCCTTTTTATGAGTCACGACTACGGCCCAGTGGTTGGCCCGCTTCAGGCCACAATAAAGCACCACCATGCCTGTTCAGGCATCACCCCAGACAGTGGGACGAGTGCAATGCCACCAAAGGGTACCCGGTCCGTTGATGGTCACCGCACCGCCTTCTCCCATTTGGAGCAGATTCGGCCCTCGCCCTCCTTCATAGCATCCCAGCCTCTTCACATGCCCTTCTCCCTTGAGAAGGGTGAAAGTGGCCGCCGCCCACTAGTATTAATTCGGGGCTGGATGCCCTGTGCTATCTGGGCATTCCTCTTCTGTTTTATATAAACCTTCCCTTGCATACATACGATAACTTAACAAAGTTTCATAACATTGATTTTTAATATATAGATATTCATAGATCATAAAATTATAATAGTGAGATATATCACTGCGCCAAAAAAGAAATTTAAAGACATTCCCATACCTGAATTGCAGATGAGAGTGCAGTGATGTATACATCAAGTAAAATAGGTAGTGCATAAGTAATGACGATAGAATTGAATAGTTTTCATAATGTACCTGAGGCGATCTGTCGTTCGTATTCAGCGCACATATTAAGGATCTCTTCTAGGCGGGCTGTCTCTGCTTCCTTTTGCTCCTCTTCCTTTATTCTGTCCTGGTATGCCTGGAAATTTTATTACAGTAATTTAATTCCGTAACTTCAAGAGTACTGTAATTCTATAATATTATTTGTTTTGTCAATATAGCGATGTTACATTAAACATATTTTAATCTAAGTGGAATGTTTATAAAATTTGTCTGAGTTGTCCAGTTGTGGCAATCTTGCGTTCTAAGATTTTTCTATAATTAGTTATTTGTTTATTCTTTTCAAGTGTACGTGCTTACATGGATAGAATAAATTCAACCTTCAATGATAATTTGTTAAAATCTTACATATTACTTTCTTGGTTAGTTCTTAAAATTTTATTTATAGTTTCCTTCGATTAACATGTTTGGGTATTTTTAATGGAAACTGCTTTTCTTGGAGAGGTCTTTATGAAGCTGGCTTTTGGTGGTCAGTTAAGATTGCATGTGGATAACAGTTCTTCCACTAAAAAATGTTTTTTTCAATTGACAAGCTATCGGTGTGCTTTGGAATACTCATTACAAAAAAAATCCAAGTCACCAGACCATACTTAAATCTTCACAGTCAATGTTTAGTTGTAATCCACTGACTACATTTAGAATTTTTTGAGACTAATGCATGGCAATTGATATTATGTATATACATATATAGATTATACATAGATATAAAGCATAAAGAAAATAGGTATTAAATTCTATTTTAATGTCGTTACTTCTGTTAAAGCTGACGAGTTTCTTGCGCCCATTCTTCTTGTCAGTTAAAAGACGTCCTGAATGGGTGGTAGGTAAAAATGTTGGAGATTCAAAACAACTTATTTTAAGTCCATTTGGATAAAGTTAAATTTACAAAATTTAAGATAAAGAAACTTGTTATTGATTGTGGATATAGAACTGAGGCAGAATCAAAAGTGTGGTCGCAACGAGCGGTGGTATGTGCGTTTGGACGAAGATTAAGACGGTTAAGCAACTTTCAACAAAGGCCGGTTATCTGATGGATTATTATGTCGTTGGGCTTTAGTCCGCTCGGCTGAATTTGCACTATTTAGAACCTATCAATTCAAATATTTTCAAAGAAGAATATTAACATTTCCTTTTACCCTAAGTAGAAAGCCAAATGGTTGTGTTTCAAGTCTGTAGTACATCGGCGGGGATCGAACTCGGTTCGCTTGGTTTAAAACTGATATCTCAACCACATTGCACATAGACTCCGAGTTGAGTTTGGTCCATTTCAAGGCATACCTTGAAATGCAAACTCTCAACTCGGATTCTATGTGCAATGTGGTAACATCGTACATATACGATGTTTTGATGCATAGAGAAAATTCATAATTTGAAACACCCGCATATCAGATAAAGACACTCATATGACGAAAAATGTTAATTACAGTTCAGGTGAAGGATCCTTGCGGGAAGGTTCGTAGTAATCTCGAGTGACATCCCTTACTAAACTCCTAATACTATACAAGTTTTTGAAATCACAATTTTCTAATTACAAAAAGAAAACTGTTTGATTAATACAATAGGTTATTATCAAAATTTAGAACCGGCTATTTACCACGTCTTGGGTTTTTACATTTCTATCAGGAGTCTATCTGTTTATCACGTAAAAATGTGCAAAAGAGATATTAAAAATTAAACTTACCTCCATTTCAATACGAGAATATATGTAAATACGTTATTGTACAATATGCATAGATTAACATCGCCTTATTTAAAATTTAACGTGTTAACACAAATAAAACCTAGATTACTGTGTCCAACTATTTTATTGATCGATTCTTATCATATCTTTCTACCAATTCATTTATCAAGCTATGCAATGAGAAGTAATACAGTTATACAATTATCATATTAACATGATATCAATTATGGAAAATGGTCGATGAAAAAAATATTTTTTTATTACTGCACTAGTATTTGAAGTATGTTAGTAAAATCCTTGCTCGTATCAAAAATGTAAGCTTCCTTTAACTCCCACATAAGGGGTTTCTTAATTAAAATCACTTAGTTTTTTCTTACTTCACTCATTAAGGAAACAATTTATCAAACCAAAATCAAACATCACATTTTCCGGTATCATGGTTCTTATCAATGATAAATTAATCTTATGATCACAAATTATATCATCCAGTTAATTTTAAAATAAATAAAAAGATTATTTAATAAGTTTCACTACTGAGTTTTTACAATCTCGATGTTGTTACATTAATTATGCGTGATAATATACTCATGTTTATTTTTAATTTACATCATATTTTTGTACAAGTGAAATGAATATAAAGTTTTTTTTTTTTTTTATTTACTCGACCGTATGAGATATTATTACTTTGCCATTGACGAATTATTTCTTGACTAAAATTATACTAGATTTAAAAAATCTAAAAATCCCACGTTTTTCAATGTCCTAAAAAGAATAAAATAACCCTGCGGGGCAAAGCGAGGGGCCACTCAAAACGTGGGGGCGCATATTACTAAGAGGAGATTTTAAAGAGATGAATGACATGCATTGATGCCGATTATTGTAAAGATGCGCCCCCACGTTTTGAGTGGCCCCTCGCTTTGCCCCGCAGGGTTATTTTATTCTTTTTAGGACATTGAAAAACGTGGGATTTTTAGATTTTTTAAATCTAGTATAATTATTTTATTCTTTTTAATTATTAACTCAACGAAGTAACCATGTGTTACGCAACAATCGGATAAGCCCCATACAAAAGTGAAAGTTGCCGAAAGTGGACCTGAAAGTGCATCTGGAAAGTTGAAAGTTGCTTTAGAGTGCATTGTCATCGGGTTCTGAACTATCCTGAAAGTTTCAGCTTTCTAGCTTATCGGAAAGTGCCTCAAATTTAAGTTGCAAGATTTTGCCCGGACAGACAAACAAATAAGAAAAGTGAGATAAGAAAAACGTGGTAAAAAATAGTGCACATGATAAACGAGTCATATCAACACAGGCACTTATTACATATAAACTTATAAACCTTAGAAAATAATAATATTCTAGTTCTTAATTTCCGTACCTTTAGCAAATTAAATTAAAGTCACTTTTACCATTGACTTAGTCATTCTATTAAACTGCTACTCGTCAGGAATTGATAATGTACTAGCGGCCCGTCCCGGCTTCGCACGGGTGGACAAAATTCTTTGATTTTTTTCTAGCATTAAATATAGCTTATGTTACTCAGCGTGAATGTAGCTTTCCAATGGTGAAAGAATTTTTGAAATCGGCTTAGAAGTTTTCAAGTTTATTCATTACAAACATACAAATCTTTCCTCTTTATAATATTAGTGTAGATTGAAGTTTCATTAAAATTATCACGAAAAAACATAGTAAAACAATAAATGAATGCAATCAGTAAATATTTATAATCAGTTTAAAACAGTCAACTGTTTTTACTTACCATACCACAAAACAGCTTATCAATTTTATTAATAATGCTATTGTAGATTTCATTTCTAACATAGAATACATTGTGCTGGGTAGTTTTTACATCGTTACCCATCACGAAGACATTGCTATTTTCTATAGAAGATAGATTTCTCAAGAAACATGGCGATGTTTCTTTCTTATCGACCACATTTTCAGTTAGTACTTTAAGATCGTTTCTCAAATTGTCATATGATTGTTTCAGTTCTTTTTCTAATTTAATTATTTTGCCATCGATAGTATTTTCATGGTCTCTCGTCTCTTTTATATAATGATTTGTTAGAATAGTATTAATAGTTCTGTATATTTTGATATCGTTTCGTAGTTTATGTACAACTTCCAATTTTTCATTAACAGAATTCGATATTTCGATTATTTTCTCGTAGTTCTTTCGGTTGTTTTTTATATCGAGCGATGATTTCAATTGTTTTAATGCATGAGTGTTTTTCTTGAGGCACGCGACGAAGAGTTTTAATAAGCTTTTGTGTGATACTTCCTTTCTTTGAGTTGCGTTAGTTTTAAAGGTCATTTTAAGACTTTTTTTTAATTGTTTCGAAAATGTTTAAATATCACTTCACAAACACAAAAGCCGATTGTTTTCACTAAAGATTCAGAAGCAAACTAAGCGCAATTAGATTTGGTACGAAAGTGGTAACTGATACTTTTGACACTGGCTTGTGGTATCGTGTGTCAGCATACAAAAAAGAACTATTGTGTTTCACTTCACTGTTTGCGGTCACGGTGAAATCTTTTTGTTAAAATAATTTCAAAACTATTATAACGTGGACTGATTTGCCTCATATTTTTAATCACATTTGATTTAAATTAAGTTGGATCACAAAATAGTCAATTGCAATGAGTAATTTGTGACTTGAATAGTAAGGAATATAGTATTACATTTTAACGTTCATACTTTATTTATTATTCAAAGCACTACTGTGAGGTTTTCACACAACTGAAATGCCGCATTGGAACCCGCAGTTTCTGCTTATCGCTACGTAAAATGGTATCATTGATAACGACTATTGTTTCTTTTATTTAATTGGACTTAATCAAACATGATTGTTTTGCTCATTTTGTCTGTAGGTTAAAACACACATATATATATATATATATATATATATATATATATATAATATATATATATATATATATATATATATATAAGTACATAAGAACAAGGAACTACGAATCTAAATAAAGGTTGGTGGCACAATAATGCAATTGTGACTTTTCTGCATTCTAAAACCAAAGTTTGGACGAACGTCCATTAGTTCCATTTCGCTATAGCGAACGGATCCCCTGGTATGGGGAGCATAAGCAGATGAAAACATCGTTTAGAGAATAAGGATGCTTTTCCAGGTAGCTGTAAGCGGAGAGCGAGGAAAAATTGCACTAAAAGCAGCGCGCGGCTGGTCCTAATGGTCGTTTTTTCCTCGCGCGTGAATTAGTTACTTCGCCTAGTTCTGGTGGAAAAGCACCAAAAGTCATAACATAACCCATCGCGTATTTCCATTTCTGATGGGTCAGTATTAATCATAACAGAAGTAGTCGGGATTGCTGACTTAACGTAACTCAAGTTAGGACATTTTTTGTCACCCATCCAAAGGCGTTAGGACCATCATTGAAGATTTTTTAGACGGTAAGTCCTTACATTAACTATGGTATTAAAACTTCAAGTATCATCTTTAGCAGTTTACCACTGTTCTCATCACTGAGGCACAAATGGACCTTCCCTATGAAAGGAAACACCGTAGGGACAGAGCCAAGACTGCCAACGACTGCAAAAGCAGTTGAAACTGTTTTACTTACCGTCGAAAGCAATGAGGAACTATCATAGATTACTCATCTGAAGACCAACCCTATATGCATAACAACAAATATTATGCAACATCATATACCTACATAGTTCTGAATCCACTTTAAGTAACTATATCACTTGTTTTATGGAATGAAAACGACGCTACCCGAACACTCAAACTTGAGCTAATATAAAAAAATGGTTTTCTAAATAGACCCGACCAGAGATCAAACCCGGGACCTTGGAGTGGCGTTACCATGACAACCGGTATCGAGCCACGGGAAAACGGAGGCCGTCATAAATCGTAACCCCGAAATCATATGCCGAACTCGTTAACCAGGGTTGCGCTGGATAATTATAAAGATAATTATGTATTGATAATTATCGTTGATAACGAGTAACTGTTATTGTACAAAATAAAATAATAGTACATTGTTGTCGAGGCGCGGAAATCCAGCTGTTGCTGGACGAGTAGAGTATGAAGTCCGAGCCGTAGTAGCCGTAGTTTAATAATACGAGTCAGTCAAAAATTACAATAATTAAGTCGTACACATATAAAAATTAATAGTTTTTTTAACAAAAGGAGTCTCAGACTTTCAGGTAAAAGTTATGTCTAAAAATAGAAAAATCTTTCATTTATATATACCTATGTTATTTGATTTGATAGTTGGATAATTATCAGATAATTATCGGCTAATTATCGGATAATTATCAGATAAATAATTATCTTGATAATTTGCAACACTGGCGTTAAAGCTGCGTCATCGAGCTCCTTATCAAGGTCCCTATTTGGCCGAAGATCGTAACATACTAAAACATATTAAATAACCTCTTTTCTTGCGTTAAATAATCAAGTTACGCAAAGCGTATCCGCGTAGTCCTACTAGTTCTGCAAGGACACTGATATCGTAGTTTGGTAAATATGACATTGTCTGAGTAGAGATAATTCAGATAACACTATAAATAATAAAGATCTTAATAATTACGATTTGTGACGTTAATAAAGAGGTGTTATCTATATATGGGACCAATTTTATCATATACATATATTTTTATATCTAAAAAAATTATAAAAAAAAGTCGCATTGTCTGTGGGTTGAGGTGGAACTAGAATCCTCGGTATCTGGGCGAATAATCTTTTAATTAAGCTACCGAGATCTTGACAGCCCTTTTGAATTTTTTCAAGTATGTCTTAAGCTGACGCCAGCGCCATCTCTTTATGTTATAGGTACTTTTAGGTACCAAGTAATCAATTGGAAGAGTATTCGCCTGGATAACGAGATGATGTCTTTCAGTCGCGTCTAACTCCTGATTCAAGTAATTTGTATCAATTTTTCTAGATATAAAAATCTAGCAGTGAACTGTTTAAATAAAAAAAAAATCTAATGAACTTTGAAGTCTCGTGTAGACTAAATAACTGTGTTGCGCAGATAGCGGAACGTTTCATTTTTACTTAAGTATTTAAAATAATTATTGTAAGTAGTTATATAACATGGAATCAAATTAACTGCCAGGACTTCGTGGAGTGGTTGGGTCAAGTGTTAAGAATATGCTTAATTAGGATTTTATATTGTAAAAAAATAAAAGCTTTTTTCGTTTTTTTTCATACCATGACTTCATTTTATTACTTTTACTGTCATTTCCTATACCTAATCTGTTTTTCAGTTCACCTATTAACTATCAAATAAATCAAACTATCTTCAAATTAAAAGTAGGCATAATCGCGCACAGCTGATGCGTGCGGTACAATGAACCGCAGCGCGGCGATCGCAGCGCGCGCTCCTTTTATTACAACACTTAAAAAAAACGTTGAACTTAAAAATTTCCGAATTGCTGCTTCATTTAATAACTATCTATACTCTGATCGCACTATTAGGTAAAGCCTGTACTATAGTTAAACCTGTACCTTATAGTTCGATTGTAGGCAAGTTCAATGATTCTTGGATAATATATTCGTAACTCTTACATAAGCAAAGAAACAAACTATCACAAGTCTAAATACTACATTCAGTGACACTGGCGTGGAAATTAAATAAATATCTAATTTATTATACTGTATAGGAAACACTTACAAGTTCGGTGAATTTGGTGTAAGGTCTTGGTAGTCGATACACTCACATCACAGCACAAAGAACCTAGTTTATAGTTTTAGGCGTTAAAAGTTCATTGCTTTTTTACAAATGTTATTGGATACCGTAAGTATTTTAAATACTTAAAATTGGAAGTACTATGTCTTAACAAGTTATCACAAAACATCACAGAATTAGCATTTTTTATCTAGGTTGTTAATACCGTACACAAAATACACTATACGCAGAAATCGAGATGGTATTCATTTTTCATTTGACACAATTACAAAGTGCTATAATATCAAACTACTATTTTTAAGTCATTCACAGACACATCATTATGTTATGTTATGATTATGATTATTAGGACATATTTACAAACTGCGTGCGCTAGTGTTGCCAGTAGCCGATAGTCAAAACTAACATGAGACGTCTAAAAAAGTAACATCTTATTTAGAAAAAAAAAACTGTAATACTTAAAACTCGCTAAATTTGTCTAGTAGCAAAGAGAATGCAAAACAAAACCAAATTCTACCACTGTGCTGAATGGTACATAGCTTGGACTTTATTGTATTTATTTATTAGCATTCACAATGCCATAGTTCTATGAAATAAAATACGACTATAAAAAACAACATCGCAGTGTCCTCAAGTGGATTTCGAACTCACGACCTCTCGCTGTCTAGGCGACCGCTGAGCTACCGTGACGCTGGTAGACGCGTCGAAATTTACAAGTGCATTTTACTATGACCCAATTTATAAATTAATATCTGCAAAGACATACACTGCGAGACCTAGTGATATAGTTAGATCTTTTTGTAAATAATATAAGTAAGATGGAGTTCGGTCCCTCATATGCAAGTTTCTTTCGCCAGTTATTCTGCGACGGGCCTCCCGATTGCGGAGTTGGTGGTTAACTCATTAGTTTTATAGTAATCGATATAATAAAAAAAATAAAAAACAAAAATATTTTTTTCTATAAATTGATCAGTAAGGAAGCACATGCAGGACGACCATTACCGTAGTCATCCTGTGATCACGGCTCTTGTAAAGGAGTCGAAACATGAATATTAAATATTGAAAAAAAAAAGAAATTTAAATGCGCAATTAATCTGGTAAAGGTGTTTTTATTTAAATTGTGTAGCTTGTTCTTTTTTTCAATTTTAGTAGTTAATTCTTACTTGTTAGTAAAAGTACCATTTAGAATCGTGAAACATAGAAGTAACATGTAACGGTCAAAAATAACTAAAACTGTTAAAAAATAACATTCTGGCAATACTGGCGTATGCACACACACACAGTAGGTGTACATGCTGGGTGCGGGACAGAGAGAGCGCTAGATCAAAGATGCCGCAACATTAGATTCTTGGAAATACACACGGGGTTCTCGGAAACACATACATAAGGCTGACTACACTTTATAAACATTGTCGATTTTTGGATGTTGCTTTTTCACTTCATAGAAACGTAATCTTTAAATATGAATGTAAATTTAACACGCATTCTATGAGTCGAACTCAATAAATTAATTAAAAATAGAGCAAATTATTCAGACAAATTAGGTGCTGTCATTCAATCAAACTTACATATTCACTTTTTGTATAGTAAGTTGATAGGTGCTTTGTACATAGCTAGCAGTAGTAGATAACTAGTAGAGTGTAGGCAACTGAGGTAGTGATGTTTTCACGATAATTTTCTATAAATATTGGATAGTTCTAAAAACGAATTCTCAACCAATTTGCATTCTTTTTTTTTTAGTTAGCTTAGTGTTTAGCTTAGTTTAGCTAGTCCGAAATTACAATTACGAAAGAATACTTCTAAAAAATTAAAATAGTTTTCACTAATTTTAGTTTTACCTAAAACTAAAATTAGTGAAACAATATTCCGCAGTTGATCTAAAATAATAAACACGAATATGATTTTTGTTTCCGAACTCAATTTTACTTGTTTTTATAGTAAAGAAAAATCTGTATTTACCTTTTTAAATCAAATCTAATTGAAAATCGAAGCCTAAAAAGTCTTATAGACACATGTTTAATCAACATATTATTAAGGTGTAATGACGCCCTAAACAATCACTCAGCCATGCTTTACAAGTAGGTATAAACCTGTGCTTCAAGCAATAATTTTGCGAAACGCAGTCGCTTTTTAGTCAGCGTCCACGTCTTTTGTTTTGTGGTATCGTAAGTGAACCGATGTTAATCATGCATCGTCATACTAACCAGGAGTACATGGAAATGGTGTTTTGCTACCGTGATTGTAATGAGGTGTTCAGTACTGCCGTAAGACGGCATGAAGAAAGGTTTGAGAAAATAAGAGGTAGACACAACGCTTTGTATGGATTCCGTAAACATAGCCGCTTCGACCCACCGGCGACCGACGACGCTGGTAGACCTCGCGGTCCTGCCGCATTGGAAAGGAATATGATAGATTACTAATCTTACTATCGGCTACCAAAACCTACTTGGAACTCGTAAGTGTTTACTATACAGTATAATAAATTAGATATTTTTAACTACTTATTTAATTTCCACGCCAGTGTCATTGAATGTAGTACTTAGAGTTTTGATGGTTTGTTTCTTTGCTTATGTAAGAGTTACGAAGATATTATCCAAGAATCATTGAACTTGCCTACACTCGAACTATTAGGTACCTAGGTAATCCGTTATAACTATCAGAGTTTAAATAATTATTCAAGGAAGCAGCAATTCAGAATTTAACGTTTTTTAAAGTGTTGTAATAAAAGGAGCGCGCGCTGCGAAGGCCGCTCTGCTGTTCATTGTACCGCGCGGATCAGCTGTGCTCGGTCATGCCTACTTTTAATTGAAGATAGTTTGATTAATTTTATAGTTAATAGGTGAACTGGAAAAAACGATTAGGTATAGGAAATGACAGTAAAAGTAATAAGATGAAGTCATGGTATGAAAAAAAACGAAAAAAAGCTTTTATTTTGTTACAATATAAAATCCTAATTAAGCATTTTCTTTACACTTGACCCAACCACTCCACGAAGTCCTGGCAGTTAATTTGATTCCACCTTATATACGCAAAATGTATCATAATAGTCTCAAATTAATGAATATTTATTTTGTTATTACTACATTGTAAGACATATGACCTTAACTAGAATGTGTAATATATTTCTTTTTTTTTTAATCCAAGATAGTATATTGTAAGTTCATAAATTGACCATTTATTTTTCTAAACTTCTATTTGTTGTTTCATATAAAATATCATAAAAAATAAATTTGTTTTTGTTGTATTTTCAATAATTATTAAAAATGAAGCTAAAAATCCTATACAGAGGCAGATAATACTTTTTGCCTTGCCCCTATCAGAAGAGTTGAAATTTTGGGACAGAACTGTTAATGAAAAAAGTGATTCCGAGATCTCCCAATAATAAATCCATTAAAATAGAACAAATTATCGGTCACTTTATTTTGACTATATTTTAAAATTAATCAATGAAAGCAGAGATTTAGAAAAAAAAATGTCAATTGAATCATTTGAATAAGTAATGCTTTTTAAAATGAACTCCGAAACTACTCAACCGACATTGACGATTTTTTCATTTTCCTGGATTTGTTTCGACAGGACATCTGATAGGTTTCATTTCAATTTACAATAAAAATATTGAATTTATTACAACTTAGCCACAGCAACGTGAGGTCGAGTCAGCTAGCATTTATTTTGTTCGTTTTATTATTTTGGTACACAGAAAGTTAAAGAGCTTAGATGTTGACACGATGAGGTACAGTCTGTTCATCCTAACTTGTCCTATTTGGTAAACAATCGTGGCACTCCTTTTTATTAAAAATGCAGCATTTAAAATCAACTGATAACTAGATTCAATAGGTTTCAGTCTAAAATAACGATTTATTGTAATAGATAATTGACTGTGTTATTATTTTATTTTTAAATGGGCGATTTCGTTAAAACGTTGTGCCAAGATTGTTCACCAAATAGGACAAGTTAGAATGAACAGACTTAAGGTGGTGTTATTTTTTATTTTTTATGGCAGGATAAATTCATAAATTTAAACCTTATTAAACCTTATTGCGAAGTTTTTAGAGCGTCGATATCCGCATATTCGTATAGAACATGTATCTATGAATATCGGAAATATTACGTACCTCCACACGTTGACGATGTAGAAATTATCAAAAGTCGTTTTTCCTTTTGTAAGAAAGCTATGCCGTCGACTTTTGGGAAATCCTTTATAGAGTCAGTGTAAATTGACGAGGTGGCGGCGAAGAGACTAATTCGTTATCATTTGAAAACTAACTAACTTTGTTTGACTTGTTTTAATAAAAAAAATTCACGCGGTATTTAGTATACGAAACTATAACTAATGTAATTGTCTTCGCCACCACACCATCTGTCTCTAGTAATCCATACAGTTATTAACTAAAATACATTTATATGGATATTCCTTATTAATGTATTTTTTCAAATACGACGACATAAAATAAGATTAAAATGTGCTAATTTTAAGAAGAAACTTACCTTCTTTCTCATGTTTTCAGCTTCAAAACTTCTATCGTAGTTGAAATTTGCATACACTGGCGAATATTGCGGATTCCTATCAAAAGCTGGAGACGGTAAGGCCAATGTTTTCCCACAATTAACATTTCGCTCCCCTATCCTCCCATAACCGTCATTTCTAGAAGAATCTGCTTCTACATTTATCGAATCTATATTGTTCTTGCAGTTGTCAACATTATTCTTGCAGTTTTCAACATTGTTTTTGCAATTTCCAATATTGTTTTTAAAGTTTTCAACTTTGTTTTTGCAGTGATCAACATTGTTTTTATCATGTTCTTGCTTGACATTGATTCTGCCATAAATATTATCTGTTTTCACTTGGTCATTATTCACTTTCTTTGGCAGTCTGTAATCGTTTCTAGTATTTTCATCGAAGTTTCTTACTATGTCGTCTATCTTTGTTTTATTCCTAATTGCTACATTCGCATAAGAACAGTTTTTTGGATCTAAAGTATTGTTTTCGTTATGTAAAACAACTTTTTGTTCTTGTTTTGTTTTATTCATGTAATTAGGTATTGTTTTGCCTCCTAAAACATCTTTAGCTGGTGTGTTGACTGTTAAAGAGTTAGCACTAAAAACCTTTGGTGATATTTCGTTATCATTATTTGTGTAGAACTGACTTCGACCAATACATTTTTGTTGTTTCGCATAATATTCGAACTTTGATACTTTCGCCATAATACTAGATACTTTTGGTCGTGATTCTTGGTCTGAATTCGAGTCTGATTGATCTAGATCTCTGTAAGGCTTCTTAGGTGCTACCGGTGGTTTTTTTCTGGACATTTCTTTGAGGGTCATATCTAGTTCTTGATCTAGTTGTGTGAGTACATTATCTTTGTATATTTTTTGCATGTTTGTATTTTGGTAACATTGGTTGCTTGTTTCGTTATGGCGGTTTGCGTAAACTGTGAACATAAATTATAAGTTACGTTTTAACTTGGATATAAAATATAATTTAATAGAATCGCACAATAGAGAAAATAGACGTCACCGTCTACTTTGTTTAGTTTGATTTGGATGAGATACTCAAATCAAATTTATTCACAATTTTGATTTCTTAGTGATATAGGTCACAGTTTTATCTTATTCTTTTAAGAAATTGGTTTACTTTTGTGTAGGCGAAACCCTAACCCGACTACTTTAAAATGACAATAACATTACTTCATTCAATTAAGCTGAATTTTATCCTTCTGATATATTTTATTCATCCATATTAGCGTTGTTAAAATCTTTAAAATAAAAAAAGAATAATAAGACCCCAATATGCTTATTTTCATGTTTCTTATCTCAACATCTTAATGTAGAAGTCGTAGACAAAAGAATTCAAAATATAGGAACATGAAATTGATGCATTCAGTGGCCTGATTAAAATTCCTGAGTTTTCAAAGTATTTGGACCTCAAATGTTTATATCAAAAGTAGGTAGAGATCACGATCTTGACATACATCCCTCTGACATATATTCTATAAGTAATTACCTGCAGGTAGACAGTGTTCGTTTGGTGTGTACTGTACGGGAGCCATAGACACGTGCGCGGATGGCAACACTGACTTCATGAGTTTGGCTTCTTCGGGATGGTTGAAGCGTAAGTAGTTCGACCGCCCGATTGTTAGCATACTACCTGTGGATAATAATTTTGACTGCTATAATAATGACGACTGTTTGGTGTAATGGCGGCCATCAGTGATGGTCTTAGGTTCGAATTCGGGTCTTAGGACAGATGTCTGTTGATGTATACGAGCATTTGTATGTGAGTCATTGGTATTTAATATATTCTATAACAATATGTATCATATATGTATGTTTATCCGTTACCGTAGTATCTATAACACAAGCCATACAAAGCTTACTTTGGGCTAGGCTAATTAGTGTAAATGTAAGAAATATTATTATGGTTAAAAATATTACTATAATTTTAACGTTAATTTTTAATTACATTTTGAAATTTTAATTTTTTAAAGTTAACCGGAATAGAATGTAATGCGGCAACTTCTCTATATATTATTTTCGTAACAGTGGAATTGGTAAACATTTTTTTAGTTGCGTTACTAACACTATGGGTATTAAAGATATCCTTAATTAAAATTTAATGTAAAAAATTCTCTACTAGTCAATATCAACAATATTGATAAAGAATCAATCAAACCGGTCAATATTTTTTTAGGTATTACAAAAATGTCTTGAGAGATAAATGTGTTAAAGCTTAATAATATTTTTATCCTCAAAGCTGGGTGCTGCTTACAATTATAACATTTTATTTATTGGTGTTGATTTTCTAAAATATATTTATATGAACTTATTATTTTAAAATTATTCGTAAGAAAAAGCTGTTAGGCTTAGCTTAACGTTATGCTTGTATTTTGTGGTCTATTTTATTTAGAGAATTGTTTCAAATTCCTTATACGATAATATATATTTTCTTTAAGATATAAAATAGCGTGTGTAAAAAACAACTACGCCTCCGAGCCCTCAGGTAGGATTCGAACCCACGATCTTTCGTAATCCGGGCGAGTGCGCTGACCGCTGAGCTACCGAGACGCTGGCAAACGTGTCGAATTTTACAAACTTATTTCAACTTCTACTATGAGCTAGTATCGTTCCAACAATGTTGAACGCTAACTGCTTTCAACATCAAAAGTAATATTTTTACAAATATTAAACAATCGATTAAGATGGAACCACCTATAATTATGTTTTTAATTTAATTTTTTGCATTCACAATGCAATATTTTCCATAAGATATAAAATACGTGTGTAAAAAACAAGAAACCTGAGGGCTCGGAGGCGTAGTTAGGCGAGGCATTGTGAATGCAAAAAATTAAATTAAAAGCATATATTTTCTTGTTAACATTTAAAAAATAAGCTTTTTGATAAAGAAAGTCTGTCATACTTAAATGAAAGAAGTAAAAACAGCCCCTCAGTGTCTATACGGAGAAGGGTACAAGGTCTCGCTGTCTTGTAGGATTCACGAAACGACACGTCCCATAGTAAATGCATATTATATAGTAGTCAGTTTCAGGCGACCAGGAGAAACACATTATGTACCTTGCGAGAGTCTAGTGGGCTTGTCCACAGGCAACCCGTCGAGCAGAGTACTCCCACTGGTGGGGTATAAAGTGACCACGCCGTGGGAGTTCTCCACGCGGCAGTGGACGTTAGCTACACCAGTTCCGACCACGTAAATGTCGCATGTCGGGTCAGAGCCTATAGTCACGCGACCTGGAAAGTAAGAAACGGAAATTAATTATTATATAAGGAAAATGAAACAAGGATTAGAGCCTGCACACCACGTTTTTTAAACGCGCCATTGACGCGCGCTTAAATTTATGTAAGTATTCAAAGTTCTACCTTTGAATAACTACAGTCTAGCACTGTATCGTATTGTATCGATACATATGTATTAGACATGCAAAATCGTCGGCAGCGCGTTTAAAAAACGCAGTATGCATAACCCTTATTGCTTCTCAACCGCCTGGCAACTGTGTTTCACAACTAGTTGTGATACAAGAGTTTTTAATCGTTTTATGGCAACTGGTTGTGATGGACGACTATTTATTCTTAAAACACAACTAGGTGATTACAAGGGTTTATTCAAAAGGTGTAATCGTGATAAAAGATTATGTTTTCTCATGCTGGAATCATTTTGGTAAAAACTAAAATTATTAAAAAAGAATCTGTACTCCATAATATAATTTAAATATCGTTATGATCACAACTGTTATTATCTGCAACTGGAAAGGAAGGAAGGTATAAGTATAAATAACATCTTTTACGTATTTTGCAACATGTCAATGAATGACAATGGTTTATCTCCAAACAGTGACTAACTGTTATTTTCATTTACTTTAATTTACTCACTCTACTAACTCTCTTGATTTAGAGGCTTTTTTAAATATGGCTATTTTTATGCTACTATTATAACTACTATAAAGCTAGTAAGTTTAATTGTGCCATTTTTGGAACTACTAGTCTGTTTTGTAAACTTATTTTTTGCATCTAATACTCTAATTCTTGAAGAAGCTTTATGATCATTAAACATTAAGGTTCGTTCTTTAGGAACCGAACATTAAGAAAAAGTCAGAAAAATCGCTAAGCGAAACCGAAGTAACACTGCCGGTGGGCAATATGCTGCAACACGGTGGCCGCGAACCTAGGGCGGTTGCTTTGCTGATAACTTTTTTGTATTTACATTTCTTTTGGCGCATTGAGGATGAAATTTATCATGTAACGGAAGTTATGCACGCAGCATGCAATGAAAAAGCGACACCATGAAGTTAGCTGTTAAAGTGAATAGGCTAACTTCAGATATTTCATTTAAAAATTTTATAAAAAAGGCATAACTTCTGTGTACATCATAGACGAACGTTTTCTTTCTTAGAGTACTTATACTTATGCGTCTGAAGTTGCTTAGTATTATATTAACAGCAAGTTTAATATATTTAGTTCTTACACTTCCGCGCCGTTCGCATATTTAAATAAACCATTTATACCGAATCCCCGACGCGTTTATTCTAAATCTTTTATATTTAATGCTGACTCTTTTACAGTGGTCGTGATCACAGGATGATAAATCAGTCAGTGAGTCAAGTTTGATATATCTGTTAAAAACATATTATTATTTTGGACTGGCAAGTTTAGTTGCATAAGGTGTAAGTTTTTTCCAATTTCCTAAATTAGTTGCGGAATCGGGTAAGCATAATCTAAAACTAAAAATATCTAGCTTATTTCCGCATACAATAACAAGCCTTTTGGACTCCGTTCTCGAAATTGCACAGTTAAACAACTACTGATGATGCTCCCCACACGGAGCAAGGTGCGCAAAGGTGTGCGAAACATGGTGCAAGGTGTGTCGCTGTCTTGTTGTCTACGGGTATCTGCATTCATTTGCGGGCGAGAGTAGAATCTTGCTTTTCTTGGAAGTACGTTAGATATTTTTGTTTTCATAGACTTATGGACTTCCATCACGTAACGCCTGATTATTTCAATTGTATAAGTAAAACATAATAGTTGTGGATACAGAAAAGTCTATCGTCTTTGGCAACTGGTTACGAAACTCAGTTGCTATTGGGGTCAGAGAGGATTGGTGCAGACCAAGAGAAATGCGGAGACGAGGATCTTGTGATAATACTGTAAAATTTTATTTATTGTCTTTCGAATAAAGTGATAACTGCTTTTATGACGATTTGTTTGAAGCGCAGCTGGCATGTAAGGAAAGTAACCAATACAGACCCTCTAATTTATTAACATTAAATTATAGTCATTAATTTAATTTAATTTTCATATTTTTAATATCATTGAATCCTGACATTTCGTTTAAAGCTTAAGAAAACATTACGTTTCGGAAAATTAGCGGTAACGAAGATAGCGCTAATTTTCCAAATTGAAACGTTTTTGACATTGTAAACAGGGTAATTTCCGGAAGTATATCCGTTGTGTTGGACACACTCCAATAGATTTTCGTTGATGTCGACGAAAAGTTGTGACGGAAGAGTATCCGTCCGTCAACAGGCGACTATCAGAACTTTCTTTTATGGATTCATCGTAAATTCATACGTTTAAGGCCCGGCAAACATGATAAAATTTTGTGCGATACAGTCCACGACATTATCTTTAAAAAGAAGGTTTGTGCATTTCTACATGGCATATTATTCCTAAACTTACATGTCAACTCAATAAAATACAGAAATAAGTTTTAATATTTTTATTTAGTTCTGTTGTTCCGGCTAAGGGTGATCTAGGTCATAAGGATGGCCTAGATCACCATGTCACCCTTAGATTAACTGGTAGAAAACGACTAAGGTATTAAAGTCCGACTTAGTCCAATTTGTACATCTATACTAATATTATAAAGAAGTAAAGTTTGTGTGTTTGTATATTTGTTAAATTGTAAGGGGTAATCTCGGGATCTACTGAACCGATTTTAAAAATTCTTTCACCAATAGAAAGGCACATTATTGCTGAGTGTCATAGGCTATATTGAATGCTAGAAAAAAATTAAAGAATTTTGCCCACCCGTGCGAAGCCGGGACGGGCCGCTAATAAATTATAAAGAAAATAAAAATGATAGTTGTCTTATATGTACTACTACCGGTTTTATTTCACGTAATGATAGGATCTCTACACCATTCATTTAAAGTTATAGCGTAATCTATGTGATTTTTAATATGTGATCATATTCAACTTTATTTGCCTTATAAAAAATTATGTATTTTGTATTACACAAAAACAAAACAACACTCTATATTCCTCTTATATTATATTAGACGGATTATAAGAGAAATTTGTATAAATTTGTGATGTTCTCTCACCTTGCTTGATGGGGTGCAACGTGACGGCGGTGCTCAGCCGTCCCGTGCCCAGGCTCACCAGATGTGGAGTATTGGTTGCCACCCTGGAATCAATCATCATACAACATTATGCATAATCATCAATGATCAAATAGATTTCAACTTACTGTTTGAGGCCATCCAGATAATTATTATATATTCTTATAACTAATACATATTGTACCCACATTCAATCATCAACTTATCCGAAAGACGTCCATTGCTGAAAGCCTTTCTAAAATTGTGGACTTTAATAATAATCAACATATTTTTCTTTGGCGAACAAAAATAGGAACAGTTAAAAAATACGCATGATATATAATAGAACACCATAAAAATTAAAATAAAAATTAAAATAAAAATTAAAATATTGTAATTGACATTGACAAACTACTTACAACTAAAAATTTACAAATGTCGCACGTCTGTATCAAATGGGTGTCTAATTCCGTTAAGTCAGCGTAAGCTTCGCGCTGAACTTTTGCTGTAATCTTAATGCTTGGCAAGCGGTTTAATGATCGTAGTATAAGACCATAATTCGTAAAAACACTATTGCCTTTTGGCATGCTTTTTTACCCAGCCGGAGAATACATGGCGAATCATGTTTTTTTATGAAATCCTTAATGAAGGGTGCTTTTTTAGCCTGCCGGACTATACATGGCAAAACTCGGTTTAATAATGAACAAAGTAAAATTAACAAAAAATATATTAATATAATAATAACGATAAAAAATGCTGCATGCCAATTACGATTCATTTATACATTGTAAATGTGAGCAGCTCGAAGATTCAGTGGTTAGTGCGTCCGGACTATGATATTATTTATAAAAAAATATTAACAATGTGTTAAAACATAATTCTTATTCCGTTAAACCGTCGTGGTAAGTTAAATGCTTGTTTTACGAGTGGGTCCACGACCGTAGTACTAACGAGGTCTCTCGTGCCTTACCACTTTGTAGAAATATTCGTTTGAACTGATCGCATCGGACACGCCCACTCGACCCCTAATTGGCTTCGTATTTTACTGCGATTTATACTACGACCAATCATAAACAACTAGTTTTAAAATCGCCCTTGATGTCAGTACTGTCAACTGTCAATCTGCTTTACGCACTTGCTTGTTTGCGCACGCGCGCCATTGTTGAATGAATGGAGCGGAGCGTGGTCTGACGCGATAGGCATCGTGCAGTGTGCTAGCGACTTTCAACTTAGAACTGATAAGGCGCCAGAGGCTTCCATAGTACATCGGCGAAGATCGAACACGCTCCGTTTGGGTTAAAGCTTACGTCTCAACCAATGGGCTAGGTCGCCTTAAGCAATTGCAGAGGTTCAGCAACTTTCATCAACGGCAAAAAATTATATCATTATTATCCAGACTTTCAAAATAAAGAGACAGATACCTATGAAATTTCATACACTAAAGAAACATACATAAATTTAAAAACAAGAGCCTATACATTTTGGAAAGGTTGAATATAAAAATAAATCAAAAATAATCTGAAATTTTGCATTTATTTAAAGTTTAATAATCTTATGTATCTTCTTTAGATGCATAAAGTTTCATTGGAGTCAGTTTCCTTCTTTCGAATTATTAGGAGATGAAAGTTTGTATGAAACGTGATTCGGTGTTAATGCTCAAAAGACATTTGCGGCATCTGCAGTCATTAGGTCATTAGCATTCGTGCTCGGTCCCCGTGGTTAGATTAGGGTTCATTTTTACTATACTTTTATTTCATGGAGAATTCAAGATGATAAAATATTAGACATTGTATCTAGCCTATAATAGACTTAACGTGATAATTTGAGCGATGTTGATAACATTGTACCATAAACCAATATCCTCAAAACATCAAAACACTAAGTCAAGAACACATCCTTAGCATGTTATTCTTATCCGATGTGTATCTGCAGTTTTATTTTGTTTCTCACGACATCACCGCTTGCGCTGACGCCATGGCGCGCCAAGGAAGTATGTGTCCCGCCACAGGGCAAAGGAAATGGCGATCTATTTCGAGAAATGTGTACAATTGCAACTAAGTCACTATTCGTTTATCCTTAAGACTGAAAGTTTTTTAGGTTTATTACGCTTGGAATTGGTAAATTATTTTAAAAATATTGTTTTTTTTTTGTATTATATAATGCGTAATTTTTTTATGGTTATAGAAAAAGTCATGGTTTTTATCGAATTGGAAATTGGTTTCCTAGCAAACCAGGACATATGTCTTAAACACTAGGCCCCAGAACTAAAACCTGCATAGGTAAATTTAATCAATACATAAATAAAGTAAAAGAAAAAATGCACCAAGCTACAACTATAATATTGACTACAGGTCATTTTCACTCTCTTATAGTTCAAGAAATAAGAGTTGACTTTAATTTGTTGTGTTATTGTTTCTTTAAATCATAAAATCAACACATTCTGAAATTCCGGATAAATCTAGTATCAAATAAAAAAACCGTCAACCTCAAATTTTCAGGGAAGCATACTGAACTTACTATCTCAAATAAAATACTTTGCAGCTAAATATCATGAGTTCAACGTGAACTTCGTAATTTCGGCCACCAGTCTGACAATTGCATTAAGACAAGAAAATGCGCTTCAGATAAGAAAATTCACTTCAGTTAAATTGACAAACATTACTCATTTATAATTTACAGCTCAGGAACATCCCACCTGCGTTTACGCATGAAACACAGGATGCAGGAAGTGCTATTTTAAGGATACCAACTCAGCGTTTAGCGTTATTACCATAACAAACAACCTTTTATAAATGTTAATAAATTTTGATTATTTTAACTATAAAATATGTTTTTGAGCATCAAACTATTATATGAATAATTTTAATAGTTCATTTGGTTGCACTTTTTTCACATGTATGTTAACCCCTAGTAATGCTTGAAACGTGCTATTGACGTTTAATTTAATATAAACATTTGTTGGTAATTTTTAATAAAACTTTCTTTTCATCAAAGTACCTAAATGCTATTTGGTATTTTTTCATTAGACCATGCAACGCGAAAGCTTAAAGACTAAAATTAGTCAAGAGAAAATAAATAAATAAATAAATAAATAAATAAATAAATAAATTTCTTACATTCACACCAATTAGCCTAGCCCAAAGTAAGCACTGTAAGGCTTGTGTTAGGGATACTAGGGTAACGGATAGACATACATATATTATACATAAATATGTAATATTCATAGAAATATATAAAAAACACCCATGACTTGGTAGAAATGCTCGTATTCATCATACAAACATTTGCCCCTTCCGGGATTTGAACCCACACAAAAAAATAAATCTTTATTCTTTATATGGATACGTTAGATTTCTGATTACATTTTTTTTTTATGTGTAATTGATGTTGGTCGCAGATGACCTTAACAACATACCGGGTTTTGGGACGGCGAAATCCTTAAATGGACCTCAAGCCAAGAGTAGGGAGCCACCATAGTGGTTTTCTAGCTGGACGGCATCTCCAATAAGGGAGTCCCCGAGCCAGCATAGAGTCTCTACGGCGCTCAAGCCGGAAAGGGAGCACAGGGTGCCTCTAAAGGCTCGGACCTCGGCTATGGTACAAAATCCTAAGACATATTTACCCAGAAATGCTATTTTAGACTAATGTTTGAGCCATCGTACAAAATCAAGAAAGTGATGGGCTATGAGCAGTATATGCTCCCGTTGTTTTCCGTAACAATGTATCGACTTTTTTTTTGTTTTCTGATTGATATTAAGAAAAAGTACTAGTATTAATACTTTGTAAAAATACTTTGAACATGGTATTTTTTTTCACTTCTTCGAGTACATTTCATTAATCGACTTGTACAGCCCTTGTCGCTATATTTTTTTGACTTCGTCATACATACTATCGATGTGATATATTGACATATCCAAAATAAAAATTTAGGTAGACTACCAATCAAACTGTTTATGGATTTTTAAAGACATCGAGATTTGTAAGATTACTTCCTTTTACTTTACACAAAATAGATAATACAAACATCGACAGTGTGCAGAGACAATAATGGGAATTAATATATGGGCGTTTAAAGATATCACAAAAAAATTATAAACAAACACTTAAGTCAGAAGTCCAGTGACATTGTTTACTGTCATGTGACGTTATTATAGATACAACCAACTACGTTCGTTTAAAAAAATATTAATCAGATAGATGTATAATATATTTCTTCAGATCTGGACTTATATTCTAATAGCAGAAAGTAGATCATTACTTTTTATACAATCAAATAATATAATCGCAAAGTTCAAACAAACAGAATGATTAAATTGAAGCGATCGATATTCAAATGGAGTGCTAAAACAACATATCGAAGCAACTGTTATTAAAGGCCACATATCAGCGGCATATGGCAGCTATAAACTCCTTAATAACAGCACAGAGTGTTTAAAACGTAGAACAGTAGGACATCTACCGATTCAATCTGAATCTTTGATCATTTCCAACAGAGCAAGCAAATACTCAGCAAACATGAATAGAAAGTTTATCATAAATTAATACTAATGATAGCATGAGAAGTATACATTAAAAATTAGTATGTGCGCTGGTGATACTAATAAATTATTTAACACTGGACCTAATTCAAAACCAAGTAAAATCAATTTCTTCCTTTCAAGGTATAAAAACGACAGAACAAAACACAGGTTACTATTCGAAAGATAAATCGGCCATCACAACCAACATTCTGTTCTATGTTATCTCTTAACGTTTTAAGTCTACAAAGACATAGATCACGTTAGAATTTGTGTTTTAGGATGAAGGAATAACTAAACAAAGATAAATAACATTTACTAACTTATTTACAAATTCGCGACGAAAAAAGAATTACAACAGACTTGCACAAGATAGTTTCTTCTCCCTTTTTTATGGTTTTCTTCATCACCTACGAAATACAAATTATTTGTCGTGTCTTTATATCTGTTATCCTTGTTCTTGAAGTGACATGAAATGGGCAAGCAACACGTGTGTGCTGTACAGTTCATATTTTCATTACTGTTTAAACGTTTACTGTCGTGTGTTGCAATATCGTCACTCCGCTGGGCCGCGGCTCCGTTTATATTACAGAGCGCATCTTGAGTCCAGCTGATACTAATATGATTGAATTAAAAGTTCAATTAAATCATTTTAATGAGCATTCTCCCGTGGGAAAATTCGATTATTTCCTCTTGAACTTGGTACCTACCAGAAGCGATGCGTTAATAATTAAAGTACCTTATCAATTTTTCAGTGCTAAAATGTCAACGATTACAATATAATTGAGATTATTTTAATAGCTTTGTTTTTTTAAATTCGACAACTTTTCATGAAAATGCATTGAATTTGCGACTTTTGGTAAGCCGGCGAATGTGTTAGATGGCTGTACGGAACTGGAATGTTTAATTTGTTTCAGTTAAATTTCAATGTCATCTAACGCTAGATCGCGAATTGCAATGAACTTTCGTATATAAATGAATGAAAAAAGTAACATTAAATATTAACTAATTCTTGCCATAGACTCAAACTATGGATAATTTTATACTCTGGTTTGGTTTTTGTAAAAAACATTTTAAATTTTTCTTGTGTAGTGTTGAACTCGTTCTTACAGCGTATCTTTTGATATTAATTATTGGAAATATTAGGCTTCTGTAGTACTCTTCCTAAAAATTGATCCCCTAATGAAGCGATAGAAGTAAAATTTCCAATGGTTAAATGCATGACGTGCTTTGTTTGTTGCATTATTAATCTAGAACTTATCAAAAGCCCTCATATGCTACCAAAACTCATATTGACTCAGGTCATACACGGTCATCACTTAAATAGATACTTACATTTAATTTGATAAACTTTGAACACAAGGATTGTACTTCATCTATTACTCTACAAAACCAATGTTATCATCTGTCTGTCTGTCATTAGAACACCGGTGTTGTGCTATTTCCAACTAACAAGCCATTCATTCGATTACGAACCTTAACTTTTAATAGGTAACGTTAACATTCCCTCAGTTTAATAATGTAATTAACAATTGGATGCACCCTTATCCATACATACTTAGAGTTCAAATTTCTTCATAATGATTGACAGTTAAAATAACATTTTTCTGTAGCTTTAGGTTCTTTGATATAAGGTTTCAAATTGAATATCATTTTGAATCACACAAATACCGCACGACACACGTGTTTCTCGTTTTATAAATATTTATTTATATTCTTGTTTGAAAATGGATCTAAATTTAAAATTTGGTCTTGAAGAATAACCGTAAGTTGAGAACGATTAGTATAACTCTATGAGTTATGAATTAGTCAAGTTTTAGAAAACTTTTTTGTAAGTACTAGCGGCACGTCCCGCCTTCGCACGGGTGGACAAAATTCTTTAATTTTTTTCTATTATTAAATATTTTTTATTGAAAAAGAGCGGAAAGACAAACACAAACCACTGTGATCTTAGATATTAGATTATATTTGTCGCAAAAAATGCTTTTGATACGGAAAAGATGTTGAAAATCATTATACTCAATACCATATACTAAGCCATAAGTAAGCTTAAGTAGTCTAGCGGTTATGGCGACGGCATATGGTCCACAGGTTCGAATCTGATTTGAGATTTTTTAAATAAATCGATCATACTGAAAATTTGCATACACGTTGTCTGGGGCACAGAAATGGGCATAGAGAAAAAAGTGAAAGACGATCGCTCGTATAGCGAGAGGTTTCAAGTTTGATTCCCGTTTAGCACCTGAGACAAGATTATTGTTTTTAAGACATAATAGCTTCAGATATAAAAATCGAATTGAAGTTATTTTTCTGATCCGATTACCTATGAATGAAAAAAAAAATCACTTGTAAAACGAACGCATCTTCGTGAGATAATTATCTTAACGTGTAGATATGTTCAATAGACAGTGAAGATCGATTACATGGTTCGTAAGCTCATTAATTTTAATAACTCGATTAACTGTGAGCGCAATCGATATCAGTTTATATTCATTACACATGTTTATTAATGTCCCAATGATGAATACCATAAGATTGAAAATACCATAGGAAGGGTGGGCACCCACCATGCAGTTTACATTATGAATTATACTGTGCATGTATAGTTATGCATACCTTGTGATGAAGGTGAATGACGAGCGAAAGAGATGATTTAATTTTGATTGCAATTTTTTTTATAAATAGAATTTACATTATTTTGTTTTTTTTAATATAATTTAATATTACTATTAAAAAAAGATAATAATTAACGGTAATAATTCATTGTTATTAATTAATAAAAGGCCATAATTCGGAAAACACATTGAGTGGTCTACAGGTGTGACTTTAATGTCAGTATTTGATCATTCATTCATTGGCAAGTTTGGCCGAGGTAAGTTATCCTGCATTCGAAGCCAAATCGTCCTAGGTTCGAGGCCCGAAAGGGGCAGATGTAAAAAATACGAGCATTTGAATCCGTTTTAGTATATGTTTCTAATAATATCACCTATTTATGTATCTTTCTATGTCTATAGTATGTCCTATGTCCCTAGTATCCATAACACAAGCCTTACAGTGCCTGTTTTGTGAGAGGCTAATTGGTGTGACTCTAATAAATATTATTTGAAATCGATCGGCATTTAAAATTATAAAAGGTTTTTTATTCAATATAAGCATTAACAATGCATTCATCGAATAGTCAACAACTATGCCACGGCTTCATAAATCCTTCGTCGAGAGACCTTGCACCGAGAAGAAGCCGCAAGAAACTCGGTAAAGGTTGTTTTTTTTACACCTTTTAAATATGTTCAAGATTTGTTGACTTAAGGAAACTTCATGCGCTACTAAAGATCAATTCAATTAAATTTTCGGAGGTCAAACAACTTTCGGAAGGGCTAAATATCGGATGGGTGACCAAAAACTTACTCAGCTTTTAGTGCTTGATATTGCACAGTCTAACATCTCTCTGATGATGTTCCGTGTGAGGGTGAACAACGTGTAAAGTAGTTGGTGAAGATGCAAGGTCAAGGTGTCTGTGATATCTGCACTTATTTGCGGGTGGGCGGGCAAAAGCTTGATTTTTGCGGAAGTAAGCTACATATTTTTATTTTATTAAAGATTATGGACTTCCGCCAAATGACGCCTGATTCTATCAAATAAAAATGAAGTGATGTATGATTTTAGTTCATGCTATAATAATACCATATTTCTATAATATTTAAAGTACGCTTGTAAAATGACACAGGTAGGGCTCGCTTATATTACTATTTAAAACAAGCTTTTTCGTGCTTCAAAGGGTGTGTTAGACCATTGGAACTGGCTTCATCTGGAGTCGTTAGCACTCACAAATCCGTACTGGGCCCGCGTGATGGCCCTTTCTTCCTACGGTGTTCTCATTAGAGAGAAAGCGCCCCTCTGCCCTGAGACAATAGAATCATTAACAAGCTGGCGACGAAAATAATTAATGGTTATCCAGGACTAGTTTTTTATTAACTCACTTTTATCATAACCACCTATACATTTGACCCAAACACTCTGCAAAGCCCTGCAGGTTATTTGATGATATCTAATATAATTAGAAGACAGTATTAGTTTAAAAATACTTGGAGATTTAAGCGCTTCAGTATTTTATGCCATTTATCCAATTGTTGTGACAGCAAATTGGTGAAGAGCAAGCTTCACACTTTAGCTCATCGCCGCAAAGGTGCCTGTCTGTAGGTCTTCTACAGACTGTACTTTAGAGAGTGTGCTCAAGAGCTGCATTTGCTCATACCGCCATGTCCTTTTTTCCATCGGACATTCAGATGCATTGCGGGCTACCACCCTTTCTTGGTTACTATTCCTACCTATCGCATCAAGCGCTTCTCAACATCCTTCATAATGCGCACAGCAAAGGAGTGAAACTCCCTCTCTGGGTCTGTATTTCCGAGATCTTATAACCCGTCAATTTTCAAAGCCAGGGTAAATAAGCAGCTTCTGGGTTAGCTCGTTCCATCGTGGATTCTGTCTTGGCCCCGGGCTTGATTGGGATTAAGAGCGAACCCATCCTAAATATTAAAAAAGGGGTTGTTTGCCCATTAATTATTGAATCCTGACGTAGAACATACTACCATTTATCGTGGTTAGGAGTCAAACTTTCGATATAACTACGCCAATTTCGTTTTTCACTACGAGATCGTTAAAATTAAACCACAGAATAAATATTTCATACTACCTACAGGTCCGAAGGTAAATTCAAATAAAAGGAATTGAGGATTTGAGCACTCTTTGGAATTAAAGGGAAATAGCTCGATAGTAATACCCCTATTGAAAATTATATACAATCACTGCTACCGAGATGCCTAACTAACTAGAACAAACTTTTGTTTTAACACTTTTATAACTCATATACTGTGTTCCTAAAAATGAGTATTTTTACATTTTATTTATTTATGGTGTATGGAACAGAGACTAATCATATTGTCGATTGTGACCACACAACAATTAACCGATTACACAAGTTGAACGAGTGTAGCATTACTGTAACTTAGACTTGGCATTAGGTTTCGGATAGAGTTACTGATAACTGGATGTAAGGAGAGACGCGGTTACCAACTGCGGTTACTGCGGTGAAGTCGATTTGCAAAGTATTTGCTTACTTTCGGGGATTATTTATTTATATCATCACTAGCTATTACCCGCGGCTACAATACTGTAAATTTCTTCCATTTAATTGTCAACTTACACTTTAATTCATTATTTGGGGGTAAGTTGACTGTCTATTGTTGGTATTACGGAAGTAGGCCCACTCGTAACACAGCATTTAGCTTACCAAAAGGGGTTAAAAAACTATTAACAATAGTACCTACATTCAGGCATGATGACAACGATTCTTCTTTTCTTTTTACAATTTGATAGTTTTGAGTAGATTGATGTGTTGTTGACTAAAAATAAATGACTAAAAATCCAAATAAATAAGATAAAGCTAAACAGAACTCTTTTATTGCGCTAATTTACTGGGTGTAAATCCCTTCACTAAGCAGCGACTTATAGCGTACATGTAAATAAGACTGTTAAAAAAGGGGAAACCCCTTTTATTTTTATTTATTAAACATGCATTATTGATATATGACACGCAATGCAGAGCACTACGCAACAAACTGCGTGATTGCTGTGTGTGTTTATTAATTGATATGTGCAACAATAATAATATTTTTTCGTACCACACACCAATTAGCCTAGCTCTGTCTTGTGTTATGAATATAAGTGTAACAGATAGATATACAAATATAATACATTGATAAGTTATAGTCATAAAAGATATAGAAATATCAAGGACTCAGGTACAAATGCTCGTATTCATCACACAAACATCCGAAGTAGACAATTAGATCACAAATAAATATATAACTATCCATTTATCAACATATCGATTACGGTAATTGTAATAACGGGAAACTGTGGAACTTTTTATAGATTTAAAGAATTATTTTTGTATTTAATAGAATAATTCTTGAGGAAGGCCATAGCTTTTATAATATCACGCTACTATCGACATTTAGAAGGAAAAAATACCTTAAAGGGAGCTGACGGTGTATAAGCCCTGAATGCAAATAATAACGAAATATATCTTTGCAATTACAATTAAAACAACGGCCATCAATGTTTAACAAATCGTACACCGTCTATGGTAACTCTGATCTATCATGGAAAGAAAATTTTCCAACAACTAGAACGTTTTGTATTTTATTACTGTAATAAATACTACAATCAATTTTGTCAAATATATCATTCACGTTTAACGATTGAAATATTTATTTTCATGGGACCGACACAATTATTAACTAGCCCTAAATATATTTATAAAACCACATTTATAAATATTATATAATTTTTAATTTTCCTTTTTACTAAATAATTCTTGTAAATTTGGATAGTTAATTTTACTTTAAAAATAGTTGTTGCATCAACTATTTGTTCCATAGAAAAAAATATACAAGAAATATCTTGTATCATAATTAATACTTTTTGGGTAGTTTTTACATGACCATAATCATTATCATACATAATAATAAGATATTGCTATAATTACATATTGTGTATTCAAGTTAAAGACTTGTTACTATTTCTATATACAAACATGATAACGAAACAAATCTTAGCAACTTGTTGCATAAATATCAAGAATATTTTAGTAAGATAAATTGAACGAATTGTGTACTAAAAGATGTGCACTGTATTATCAAACAAAAACATATATAAACGAAAACAAGTTTCTAGTTCAATAGCGTTCAAACCAACATTCAATAACGACCATTATTCTTGTAATGAAGACAATTTGAATCTATAATCTAAGATCACAGTGGTTTGTGTGTTTGTCTGTCCGCTCTTTTTCCATTGTATCAATAATGTTACCATAGCAACGCGTTAACCGCAAGTAGTTCGTCTACCGGACGCTAGATGGCGCTAACGGAAAATTATTTATTAATAGAAAATTTTAACGAAATTTGTCCACTCGTGCGAAGCAGGTACGGGCCGTTAGTTAGTTACAATTATCATAAGAAATGTTTACGATACCTAAGTATTCATTATATGCCATAAGCAGGTTCCCTATGTATACAATTGTCCCAGAATTTACAAGATATTCCCTTTTGCATTACAATTTCTGTATAAGAAAACAAGATTTCTTTTCTCCGTGTTTAGTATCAGCTAATGAGAAATACACTATGCACTTTACGCAAGGACTTTGTGCACTGTCAAACGAGATATGGCCTTGTGATAACCGTCACCAAAAATGTCCATAAGAACGTGTTCTGTATTCTCATTTTAGCTTATCTCGTCAATCAATTCACATACGGGCGTATTTGTTTAAAAATAAAATAAACGTTTACCGACTGTAGTGTTTCGCCTTGAGCACTTTAAACAACCAATTAGTTCTATGGCTTTGGAACAATTGTGGTTTAACGAAATAGAATATAAAACGAACCACGGTAATGCCACGTGCAGGAAAAGTACGATCGACAGCAGATCAAACTTTTCGTTTTGATGTTTAACATACGACTACGTTTATCTTAACAATATTATAATAAGCTTACCAAAGGCCTTACAATGGGAAGATTTCCTATCCAATGTCAATACTCCTGTTAAGGTAAAAAAAAAAACAGTGAAATATTTCTTTCTTTTTTTCTTCTTATTATTGTCAAGATAAAACTATTACATATTATTAACTCATATTTTTTGTATGACCCCTACTAACGGCGTGTGGTTAAGGGCAAAAGAAGAAGAGGGTCTCCTATGAGCTGTCTGATTAAGAACCAGTGGAGACGACGGACTTTATTGGCTTAACACCTTAAGTGCGAAACCAGGTCTAAACATCTTGTATATGTCTTGCTTACAGTGCGGCTAAGAAAAGTATAGCATTCCTTGTCGTGCGGAAGGCATAACTTCAATTTGGTTTGATGTAAGAAAAAGATGAATATATATCTAAGATGTCATATTAAATAGAATCCAATGGTGTTCCTTTTTTTTTTTTTCGTAGAAAATGGCATTAGGCATTCCACCGTGTCGGGAGAACACGGTGGATATGTGGGACTCTCCTCCATGCCCCTACACGGCCGAGTGCCCGGTAAAGGCTTGGAGGCCTACTCACTAAAAACTACGGCGTCCCAATACACAGTGGTGCGAGTCGCGTGGTCCCTTGCCGGACTCGGCCGCGAGCCGGACCAGTGTGGGTCCGCGCTCGTGGGCGGACCTCGCCTATGCTCCGTGAGGGACGGAGCAACGGGGTGAACCGTGACGCCCTGAACACCCCGCACGCCTGTGGGCCAAGTGCAATGCAGCTGCCGGTCTCCCGCCCCGACAACCGCTGGCCCCCTTTTGGTGAGGAAAGGAATAAACCACACCCCTCGACCGACACCGACCCACAAGGGACGAGACCCCCGCGCCCGTGATAATCACCCAGGAACAAGTTCCCGGGCGCCATCACAGGCGGCGCGGTTGCCCCGCCCAATGCAGGCCGGAGGCGGCTGAGGTGTGCTAACGGCCTTCCCCCCCACCTCACCGGGATGTGCGTCCGCGGAAGTCCCCCGGAAACAAAAGTTCCCGGAGGGCTTCCGCAGTCGCCATTCCATCGGGCCCCCTCTCGGCCACGCCGGGCGATAATGGAGAAAACTCCGGTATCACCCGTAGTTTCCGAGTGAGGGTCCTAATACCAGGTTTAGACACCTGGCACCGCACGGAAGCCAAAAAAAGGATTTAAGTTTCTTAAATGATACAGGGTCTGTAAGCCTTGTGCCGCCACAATGGAAGTTTTATTACCAGGTGTATTGGCCTTGTACCGAAGAAATGGAAAGTTACTGCCACAGCTATCGTGTTAAACTGCAGAACGGACTACTTCTCTGTTTTGCGCCCTAGACGCTATTGATTTTTCTCTTTTCTCCACTAAAAACTGAGCAAAGGAGAGAACGCATGCAATAAACATTTATTGCAGACCAAAGTTTACAAAGATGTTTGTTACATAAAAATACCTAGTGAAACCCGAAGGATATACAATGTGTCCCGTCACCAGTGTCGGAGCCCTTAATGGTGTTAAATATGGCATTTTTTTTAAGCGACAAATTGCCCCTCAAATTTGGTTATTCTCAAAAAGCCAGTCATTAAAAATACACAAAAAAGAATCTATTCGTTTTTCTTTAATTATTTTTCTCTATTTTTTATTCCATGACAATTGAAACATGATGGCTGTGTAACTATTGTCTACATGCTTAGCTATCAAATGACACCTTTTTAATGTTGATAGGACATTTACATGAGTAGTAGTGGTCGAATCAGTATGAGAGTCCAGGTCTTGGTTACCAAGAAAACAAAATGGCGGCCGTAAAATTTGAGGGGCAATTTGTCGATAAAAAATGCCATATTTCACACCATTAAAGGCTCCGACACTGGTGACGGGACACATTGAAGAAATCAAAGGAGAAGAGGACGTCTTATTCATTAGTTCGATAACATATTAAATTTTATAAAACTTGGCGGAAAAATATTTGATAATAAAATCAAATGGAATGCTTACTGCTTCTATAAAAAATGTCGTATGTTAGTACATCTTGCTATACGCGTTTGAGTTTGGACTTACCTTATGCCATTGTAATAAGGATTACTTTATTTTCAGAGCGCATAGCTCGACGTGTATGTTGATTTCTGACGTCGAAAGTTATCTACGTCGATTCATAAGTAAACAAATATATTAACTTGTAGAAAGATATCAGCGTCTATTTTTACACTCCTTCACTAATCTAAGTTAGAGGTGAGAAATAATACCTAAAAATATACAACAGATTGTTTTTCCATTTATAACGAACCGATTGGTGGTTTCCAGTTGGATTAGCTTACTTTCGCCAGTGAGTCAGTAAATTATGAAATTGTCTAGAAATCTTTTGTTCCAATAAAGAAACTAAAATAGCTGGATTGCGTATTTCTTTTCAAATTAATTTGTTTGTTTGTGTGACATTTATTTCGCCTAAAGTCTATGATAGAGGAAAATTTTATTGAATTACTTACATAGAGAGGCGATTGGTATGAATCAAAACAGAATATTTACTATATCTTCCATATATGACGTAGTTGTATGAGTCATCGTCACGGAAAAGCTGATATCGGAGTCTTAATAACAGTGGAAAACACGGTGAAAATCACCTTTTGGATAGTACCAATTTTAGTTTAAGTTAAAACAACACTAGGACTGGAAGTAAAGTACAACAGCATGTTTATCAGTGTCAGCAACCTGACTGTGACGTGTTTGTTTTTAAAGTGATAACTTTTTAATGGGAGGGTAAACCGCTTCGTTACGTAACGCGTTACGGCGCCAGTCTGTCTGGCTTCCCTTTTTAAATGTAGAATTAGTTAAGAATCGACGCAGAGAACAATAAGCGGCCAATATCTTTGAATTTGGAAATTAAAACTTTTAATTATCGAAAAAGTTATACATATAGGCCAATAATATACACATACGATACTACAATAGATAAAGATACGATTTAAAGATAAGTGATAGGTATTCAATAATTATCTCAACTTTAAATGTGGGCACTGGATAGTGGACAGTCATCCCTTTGATGCAGGCAGTGACTCATTCAACCAACTTTGGATTGTTTACATTAGCCGATCTTGATCCGATACGATGCTGGTGTTAGAAAATCAATTGAGATGATTTTTGTAATCACCTGTTTTATTTATTAAAAGCATTAGGATAAACAGACAAATATTTACAAAACTTCTGAATCGATTTTGTTACAAAAAGTAAAAAACCACCGTTAGAAAAACTACTATTCATTGAAAACCGCATTCGAATGTGTTTACGAGCTACGCTGCTACAGACATGTACACAAAAAGACACACACATAACAGTCAAACTTATAACAACCACTTTCTTGGTAAGATCAATTCTCAGGCGGGAGAATTTACTTGTGACCCGAGTCGATTTTTTCTAGTATTTTTCTATTATAATAATTTATCTTATAAGATCGCATTGAAAATGCATAAAATATATAAAACACTTTCTTGGTGTTGGGGGTTAAAAACCGTGTGAATTCTTAGCGTATTTTTTAATATTATTTTATCTTTTCCTGATAGGTATTTGGATTATGGACTCTATAGTCCAGATAAAATTTTGTTTTATCATCTATAATTACTTACTATGTGTTGTTAATGATTTAGTACTATATTCGGAGTTCAAAGTTCATATTTTTGATTGTAACATCGGATCCGATTTGGATCGGAAGGTGTAAAGAATTCCAAACTAGAATAGTATACCACACAAGGGGAAACAGTATTTTATATACGAATGATTCATCATGGAACCGCCATTTTACAAATTTAGACGGTGAAGCAGTACAAAATGAATGTAATAATTATTCAGACTATATTTCTCTCGTCACACTTGATGCGCAAGACCATAGATTAGATATTATGTGAATTCTTACACTTCTAGTACCTTTATCATAAAGTTAGGTTAAGGATATTTTAAGTGATTAAAATATATTTATATTAAACACATTTTACACACATCGAAAACTTTTCAGATGCTGGGTTCACAGGATGACATGACTTAACGATATCATATAATGATAATAATTATTTTTACTGTAACTGTAAGTACCCAAACTGTAAGGCTTGTGTTATTAATACTAGGGTAATGGATAGACAAACAGTTATCATACAAAAATAAGCAATATTGATAGAAATGAATATGATACCCATGATTCAGATACAAAAGCTCGTATTCATCACTAAAACATCTGCCCCTTCCGGGACTCGAAACCACACCCGTCGGTACAAAAGGCTGGTTACCGTTGCACCAAACGGACGTCAATAAATACCATGTGTTTCGATACAATGACTGGACACGAAAGTTAAATTTGCTAATGATAATCTAAACTCCAATGACAACGCCTATATTTTGTAACTGACAATTCCAAGAATTATTTAGACATTTTTTTTACTAACCAATATAGTTATTTATTTTTGTCACCGCATTAATTTCAGTCAAGCAGATCCTTATCATATCATCAACGGTGTTAAAAATCATTCAACGCTACAGCACGTTCTTCTCTCTAATCTAATCTATGATCAAAACCTGGAATAAACAGCTGGTGGAAGTTCGTTGACCTCCATAGTTGCATCAATTCAGCTTAATTGTTGCTGCAGTCGGTCAAACTGTTTATTTTGTTAGCATTAAAGCGTTTGATGTTTTCTAACTAGAGCCTCTTTATACATCTTCGCTAATGTGTACGAGTTTTATGTGAATTGGAACGTTCTATTTTCAAATTTATGCGGTTAGCCGATAGATCGGAACGTACGAGTTTTCTCGGATACAGGCGCCTCGAGTGTTTGAAGTCAAAAATCATTGATTGGTTATAAATTTACTATCTAGCTTTTAAGTATTTTGTAAAGTAAGACATGTCATAAATAAGTATAGTATTAGATTGAAAACCCACATTAAGCAATTTTTTTCAAATGATTTTAAGCTTTCATTAGTGCAATATAAAGTTTAAAACTATTTGAAGACATATTTCATTTACTAGGTTTTCACTCTTCACGACGTACCTAAGGAATTGGATGCAAAAATAAACAAAAAAGCAATAGCATGGCATATTAACCATAACACAGATTTTTTTCACATTTATCTAACCAAAGAAATAATCGATGTAACCTAACCTAACTTAAACAAAGAGATAATTGATGTATACATAAAGTGAATATATAATTACAAATTAATTTATATGTAGTCAAGTAGAATATTCAATATTATACAAATTGCTATTATTAAGCTATTACTTTTTGTGTTTAAAAGTAAATAAAGAAACAAGTTCTGCAAAAACCACTGACAACTTTTGTATCTCGTTGAGCGTTTCATCGACAATAAAAACAAGAGATATTCAACTCTCGGAAAGGCTTAATCCAATTTTTTTCTTAGCAAATGACTCAACTTTTTCTTGGCGTTTTTACGTATAATTTCACAGAAATTGAGAATATATGTATCCATTTTTACGACCCGATGTGTATTTTTAATTTCTGATTTGGTTTTTTAAGAATCCAGTTTTACAAACTTGTTGTTCAAATACAGTTTTCAGTGTAAATACTTCTAACATTTTACAATGTTTACTCATTGAAATGCAACATTTTTAAAACTCGACTCCTTTTCACGAGCCGTATTCACAGGATCCTGCGATCATTAAACAAGATCAATCGATTTGTTTTCAAACAAATTTATTTTTTGCAAATTATCAATTAACTTGTAAACGGTTATGTACAGATTTCAGATCTTACACTTCCGCGCACATTACTCATTTGAATAAAACACTTTTTTACGGATTTTGCGCATATTTTATTTTATAATTAATCTTGACGTTTCAACTCCTTTACAGGAGTCGTGATCACAGGATGAAATCCAGGTCAAAAAGTGTTTTATTCAAAGACAGTTTTCAGCACAATCAATTTACCGCAACAATTTAAAGTTTATCATTTGAAATTGATCTCTACGTGTTGAGCACTCCATTGAAAATTGATTGGGGAAATTTAACCTCGGGTAGGTCAATGAGCTACTGACTGTACAGTAGCAGGTCAACCTGCACAAATCTCAACCTATTTTTCACTTACATTTAACGCATAGAGTAAATCGACAGAAAACATTTAACACTTTATAATGCTATAAGTAATGCACTATTGACTGAGAGACAAAATCGTAACAAACTTTTATTTCGAAGCATAGATTATTACTTAAGTGAGTATCACTATTACTCACTTTGTGTCACTTAGAACACTAAACTTTTAGCTTGTGGACTCCAGATATAACATATCACCATAAATAAACGTGCTCGGTGAACTTTAATGGCATACGCAACAATGAACAGTGGATACTTACCAATTTGGTTATTTGAATCTATAATCTAAGAACACTAATTTGTCGTTTGTGTGTTTGTCTGTCCGCTCTTCTTCCATTGTATACACGTTACCATAGCAACGCGTTACCGGGTCAGCTAGTAAAACTATAAAATCTTATAGTATTTAATGCTTTTTAAAACTGTATAATATATAATGCTGAGAGGTAATGTGGTTTATAATCCTCGGGAAAGGGTTAACAATAGTAACCTTTCCAACAATGTTATATGGGTGTTTGCTAAACCTGTAAAAAATTTATAAAGCTAAACCTTTTAAAAATTAAATTGATCAAGACTGTATTTATATGAAAAAAACAGTTAAATTTATAACTCGCATAAAAAGAATACCATAAATTGGACCCAATATAAATAGTGTTCTTCAGTCTACTATGTCAGCTAGGCGCAAGGCGCAAAAGCAGTTAAAAATAAATAATTAACTTGTAAATTTATTAACAAAAAAATATATATATACCCTTTCCCTCATCGCCTCATTTTTTAACCTTTCTCTTGCGGTTTCAAGAGTTTTGTTCATTTGCAAGATACCTTTATTTTATTTTTGAATCAAAATTACATTTTTTCAGTTTTTTTTTTATTTTAAATTTACTAAATGTTTCACTATTGATATACGTATATTGATTTTCTAATTAAATAAATGAAAACAACGGCGTACAAGGTAAATCATGATTTGTTTCACACATTTTCTCATATGTATAAAACATGTGTGGTTCAAAATCCGTTATTAAACAAAATAGCTAAAGCTCCTAAGGTTTCTTACCTGCCAGCGTACGTGCTGTTCATCTCGTGGACTATTTCTCTGGCTTCTGACCATAACCTTCGCGACCTATCTTATTAGATTACGTGCTTGTTGAAGCGTGGAGCGTACAAATCACTTAGTTTGCATATCTGGTGCAGGAAACTGCGACGCGATTGACTTTTCAATTAACTTGCATACTGGAGGATACTGTTCCTACACCGAGATCTTACTGTACATTTAACCCATTAACGCCGAGGTGATCAATATTTTTACTAACTTTTCAACGTGTTTTAAAAAAAAATAAAAACAAAAAGTCTTTAAATTATACATGGAACACTCAATTTTTTTCAAAAATTTTAGAAAATTTTAACGATAGATTAAGATTTTTATAACTTTTTTCATTCTCGCCGCCATTTTGAAAAAAAATCGATAGCGTCGATAAAATTTTCAAAAAAAAAATCCTATTAATGTTCAAGTGCCATAATCACCACTGATCATAGTGAAAAGTTGATACCTTTGCGGTATCATTGTGAAAAAAAAAGCGAAAGAAATATTTTTACGAAAATTTTCACGTTTCAATCGACCATATTTTTTTTTCTCGGTGTCTAATCGAAATTTCGCATAGGAATGGAGATATTGCATTATTTTTTCGGTCCAATAACATAATAAATAAACAAGATGAAAAGTTAGTAAAAATATTGATCAACTCGGCGTTAATGGGTTAATAGACAGACGGTTTGTAAATAATAACAAACTATTAACATTGTATTACTTTGTTGAGTCTTTACTGCTCTCAAAATTTAAACTATAACAATTTCAAACGCTATTGCAGATTGCGATGCATCGCAGTCATAAAAATAATAATAATGGCGAGAATACTTGTACGATTTGACTGCAGCTTTATATTAATAATTCCTTGGTAAATATTGATAGTTCCTTGGTGAATAACATAATTTGGTTTAATAATTTTAATATAGATGCTGACGTTTGAAACAGTAGCCTAATTTTAAGTTTGATTTCGTCTGGAGAATTATAAAAAAGAAATAGAAAATTAAAGAGAAGACTGTGGATATTTCAGAACTTCCATACAAATAAAGTTAAAAAGTTATTTTTAACTTAAATTTATGACAAACTTTGGTTACTATCTTAAAAGTTACTTTGTATCTATTACATTAAGAGCGATTCTGTCATATAACACTGTTACTCATTTAAGGTGTTTTTAAGGCCTGCCGGCCTCATAATAATTTATTTTTTTATTTCTTGGTTATAAACAATTGTAGCCACTAATATAATGTTTTTGGTTTCGTCCCCTTTTCCTAAAAAAAAAGAACATGCGTATCGGCACAACAGTAAATTGACTATAGATGAATTATGTTTACTATCTTTGATATTCTAACTTCTTCTTTAATTTGAAAATTGAATTCACCTCAAGAAGAAATGATTTACAAACCTCGAATGTCTGAAATGTATATTTTTAACTTCTGCTAGGTATTATCTCTATTAGAATGCGGATGCAACGCACTGAAATGTCTTCCCGGAGAATGCGCCATGAAATATTTATTTGTGAAACTTAAAGATATTTTTAACCATATAATAAGAAAATTTTGAGAAAATAAAAATAAGTAAAGTAGTTACAAATTAAATATTTGGTGTGTATAAAATAAATGTACGTATACATAAATACAAATCAACTATAACTCAATAACAAATATGGTACAGTGTTAAGATATAGGCCTCCACTTTGTTTCTTCGCATTTCTTCCGTTGTCATCTATAATATAATTTTTGTATTACATTTTAAAGAATGTGTGGAGAAAATCAAGTTCGTATACAAACATGTTCAACCCAGGATTCGAATCTAGGATCTTATCCATTTAAATAAAGAAGTGTTGCGGGTTCGACAACTTGCCTTAAATAAGTTTAGCACATACCAATGATTTATCTTTTGGTAAACTGAGCATAAAACCGGCTTTTGAAATGTCAAGGCATTTTAATTTATGCGAGACGTCATTTTCACTAGGAACGTCTTGTTTTGTTGCAAAGTTAACGATTATACTGGGTAAAATGAACAGACATAACACCTCATAAAAGACATAGCCCGGTATTTCTTCGCTAAGCTTTAACAGGCAGTGTGAACGGACGGATACGGAAAAGCTAGGAAACAAAATGTTTTTTGTCACCCATCTGATCACCAGGCCTTGCGACAGTTGCTGAGATTATGTAATTATAGGATGAACGAACTAACCTAAAGTTAATTAAACCAACGATCCTAGGTTCGAAACCTGGTTTGTGTGATGAAAATAAGCATTTGTTCCCGAGTCATGGTTGACTTATATACTTATTAATTGGATATAGATAGATAGAATCATATATTTCATTATTACACACAAATACATAAGTCATTACGGAAAGAAAACAAAACCAAATTCTAAGTTCGTTACATCACACGACCAACATAGGCAGGTACTTGTATGCAGCAGCAATAGGCTTAATGCAAAAAAATCACCAGGGAATAGGTGAAGCACCGATTTTCAGTCATCACCCTGGCTGACGAAGACGCATCTGAATAACAGCCGTCAGTGTAAAACAGTACCTACCTAATACGATAAAATTGTCAATGCAATGATAAAAAAGAGAAATAAAATATACCAGCTCGATAAAAGTAGTTAATAATGATAATACAATAAATGGGTGCAGAATGTCAAAAATAAATTGTGTGATTTGTCCGAAATTCATTTATTACAAGCGGCCCGTCCCGGCTTCACACGGGTGGACAAATCTTTTTCTATTATTAAATATTTTTCTGTTAGCGCCATCTAGCGTCCGGTAGACGAAATACTTGCGGTTAACGCGTTGCTATGTTTACGCATCTACAATGGAAAAAGAGCGGGGAAAAGAGCGGACAGACAAACAACAATTTTGTGATCTTAGATTATAGATTATTTCAAACTAGCTGTACCCGGCTCTACAATGTTCTTTTTAGCTGATCTTTTTTTGCTGACATTACATATAAACCTTCGGAACGCATAGAGAATAGATATACCAAACTGATTTTTATTTATTTCAAATAACGACAGTGACTTACTCCCTTCGACGGACAATACCCACAAACTGTGAAGGCGTCACGTCACGGTTGACTGCTATGATTTGACATCTACATAACAAACTATTCAATGTTATAATCAATACGGCTTTTAACAATATATTTTTGACGCATTCCATTAAACGTATCATCACAAAAGAGCTGGACCAACATCAAGTAACAGTTGTTTTGTTAGATTCTAAGTTCAGACAAGGACAAGAGTTCACAAACAGTTTTTTCCTTATTGCTTCCATCGAGAATTATTACTAGTTGCCTCAATGCTAGAGTTACGTAATGTGAAAACTTGTTTTTGGATACATTTTGATCTATTTACGACACATGCGTAATTCGAAAAAAAAAGGTTAAAGATTACATTAGTAAACAACCCAAATCTCAGGTGAGGATTTGGAGTAATATTTGTTTTTTTTGTTTGTTTCTCTGGCATAACGTTTGTGGTGATGTCGGTCATACATTTTTTTAAGAAAGAATGATGAATCATGTAACTGTAATAAATATGCACATTTGAATAATTTCAAAACTCTTGATAACAAAATGTCGGACTTGATGGAACAATTGTACGTTCAATTTTCTGTTTCTGACGTTGGCCTTTTATAACATATCATTGTGGACAAACTACTATCATGTTAAGAAGTTTGATATCGTAGTGATTAACGCGTTCTGATTGTAATTGCTAAGCCACTTTCGCAAAGGCTGGTTTTGGGATGGGTGACCATTAAGCCGTTGACCACAGACGCATTTGCAATCATTATTACCTAAGGGTAATTTAAGAATTTGCACTGTCGGTATTTAGAAGTAGGGTGTAGGGACGATAAGATGGTGCTACTCATGTGATGTCTCAATAACCGCTATAAACATGGTCACATCAAAATCAGTGATAATAATGGCATTAACGTAAATTAAGATGTTAACCTAGTTAACTAATCTCATTGCGCATACTAAAAAAGCATTGAATTACGAAAGGTGAACGAGTCACTCTCACTAATTGGTACACAAATCTGGTATCACTTCATTTATCAGTCAGATATTAGAACAAAGCGGTATTGTTGTATTCCATAATCAGGTCAGCGACATAGATTTATCAATCAATATGATTACGTTTCTTGTTAAGTAATATTGGTTAATATTATGTGGTGGGATTAAGCCGGATACAAATACTTTTATGACGTCAATTTGCAATGCATCTGTGTTTTTATTTGATGTATTTAGATGTTCTTTCATCAAAAAGGAAAAGGAAATAAATTCTTTTGCTAAAAAACGGCACTTAAAAGCAAAGAACAAATTTTATCGTAACTATGTTTCATCCCACGGTTTGTTACATGGCTTTCTTCCAGAACCAGGCCTTCTCTTGACGGAACTGGTCTCTGAACCTTGAGCCACAAAGTATCGGCTGCAACCATCCAGAAGCACTACAAAAAGTTTAGTTTTTATCACTGTATCTACCTATTTTGAAATCGCTTAACAGTCATAAAAATTCTTTGAAAATATGAAGAAAATTATTTAATTCAATAAAATATGATGATATATTAAGAATGGCGCCACAAAATGGATAATAAAAAGTTGTCCCAAAAACTAGCCTCAATTTTTTTTATCGGAATCAAACTTTTTTAACATGATGGTAATTTTGTAACGTACAAATGATAAAATATTTTTCGTACTGTATTTTTTTGGGGCAGGAAAAATCAAAATACTCTGTTAATATTAACCAACAATTAGTATAGAGGCCATTATTTACTGTTATACGACCAAAGTTTATATTATTAACGGTAATATTGTTAATCAAAATTGATAATGTATAATTAGTAAGATATAGTTTATTAGCTCGATGACACACGGGTGAGCACATTCGTCCTAAAAGTTTAGATAAGTTCGCATGTGCTGGTAATCGAATGAACCAAAAAATAACCAAAAACATTATAAAGCTCCTCTGTATTTCGGAAGGCATAAGCTGCTGGTCCCGGTTACATCTGCAGTCGTTGGCACCCACTCAGCCATAACCCATTTTCCCTTTGTTTTCATACATAGGGAATTCCTGCGCTCGCGCAACCATAGGGTTGCCAACCACATTTTATAAAAACGTTACCTACTTAATGTTTGTAAATATACATTGTACTTTAACATGAAAATAAATACTTAATTTCGAATATTTATATAATACAAAACATGTGTTTTGTATTATGTTACAATTTGCCGATAAATATTTTTTTACTTAATCGTCTTGTAACCCCAACTTTGATTTAAAGAATCTTAATTAATTAGTAGAATGTATCTTAGTTTGTAAAAGTAATGATGAAAATTAAACGAAACACAAAATTAATATGTACCCTACATTTGAGAAATATTTAAAGTAAATCAGTTTTACCAGATATAAGATGTGTTTATATTTGTTTCATTGATAAATGTGCAATAGCCGCACAAATGTTAGAACTAAATATTCAACAAAGACCTTATTTTCCTTGCATTTTCTTTATTTTTTCATGCTCAGGACAAGTATTTGTATACTTTATTTCAGAAAATCATATTATTTAATAAGAATAATAACTTTTCTTGTATTGGTTAGTGGGATATATTTTAAAAATTATAACATTTAAATTTCCGTTTGATAACAATCATATAATCAATCATAACTATTTGATAATTTCAGTAAACTTTTCGAAAGTTTTAAAGGTCAAATAAATGTCAAAGGTCAAAACCAAATTTCACTTTTAAAAGTACGATGACATTAAAAACTGTCAACAGTTTAAGTGAATAAAAGAAATTCATCCTCATTTCTCGGACCAAACAACAATGGCCGCGTGCAGCGAACAAATTTATCGCTCTGTTGATCACCCTGTATCTTTCAAGAATAAACATTATGGTAATCTAGAACTTGTCACAACGTATTAAAGGTGATTTGTTTTCCCCTTTAAGAGTAGTATATTAATGAAGTTGCAGAATTACATTTAACGATGGTTTCTATAATCAAGAGGTTGAGTTCAAGGTTAGCATAGCTCCTGAGGGTATAAATAACATGTTACATCTAATAGACTAAAGCATACGAGAAAAATAATTGTATTATCATATGGAACTCGAATCTGCAACAATTCGTTATCTCAGTAACTCAATTGTAAGTAATAACGAATAACGAAAGGTTGCAGTTTCAAATACCGTGTGAAACCGGAGAAAAGATTGTTTTTTTTTGGAATAAAGAATGTTTTTTAATTATAAATGGTGTAACAAACTGGTATGAAAAATACTAAATTAAACTCTTAACAATTCGTTAAAAATACCAACGATTTTTTAACAGAGAAAGAATAGAAAAATAAGTAATTGCACAACTTTATTCAGAATATAACAGGGACAAAAAAAAAAATTTATTCTTGTAATTTACGTAGTTGTCACTTAACTTAAACCTACAGCACCTAACTCTCACTTTTTTCTTCATTTCCTTTGCTTATTTCACCATATTTTACCCTATACCTTAGCTATTTATTGTTTTTTTAATATTTAACCCAAACGTTTCGATTCCTTAACATAAGACGTAATCACGGCACTCTGTTGTTATCTGGCTCTTTTTAAATAAAAGTATAAGATTAACACTAATTAAGAATAAATCACATCATTTACTGATACAAGTAGTTTTTTAAATATCATATTTTATATTTGTTTTTTTTTATTACACTCATATTACAAGATTTATTTCTTTATATCTGACACGGACAACTCATCTATGTCATTTACTAAAGCTATAATAACAGTTTCTATGGCCTCAGACTCCACTTAGCTTCCAGTGTGATTGTTAAGTAATTATTACAACTGCGTATATTTCTCGAAATTGGCCAATAGAACCAAGATACACAAGCAATATATGCAACTATAAAAGTTGTGACACCTATTGTTTTGGTTGTTAAAGATGCTTTCCAGTTTCAATAAAGTTTGTATGATTATCTTTTAGAGATGGTTTATCTCAGAAGATAGGTGGGAGTGTAAATACAAAGCAGAGTTTAGTAAGCTTTGCTCTCAGTATACACTAATACATGTACATGGTAAGGCACGTGCCTATACGTATCATTCGTGACATGATGACTCATTTGCCATGAAGCCGAATTCAAGAAAATTAAGTGAATATTAAAAGAAAGTTATCAGTAAAATAACTTCACATTTAGCCGGCGGTGTCCTGCAGAAAAGAATATTTATTACACTTAACGGTGGCAGAAAAGACGACTAATGGTACTGGCAGGAAGCACCATACACCTCCCGTAAACCGTAAAATGGGCAGCGTCTTCCGAATTACAACCAACCCGCCAGCTAAGCGTGGAATTTATGCTAAAGTCTTCCATTTCTGGGAAAGGTCATCTGTTGTCCCACAGATTGTCGGAAAGAATTAGTCAGCCCTAAACTCATACTCATTGCACCAAATTCGTAACAACAAAACTTACGCTCCAGAAAAGAAGCGGGTCTCCAATGCTGAATTCGCAGAGGGAAAAGTTAACAGTCACAGTGACTAATCTGATAAATGAAATATGAATGCCGGTATAAGTGTATTATGTATTATTACGCATTTAGGTAACTAACCTTAAAGCGCTGCCTTGCTCCCGAACGTGGACACCGTTGATGGCTTCTTCGTTCCTCGAAGGAAGTCCCGACATTTCGACCAACAGCAGCGCCGGACGGCAATCTCCACCAATCAGGTGCGAAGATCACCCATCACCGCCGCTTATGGTGCAATTGCGTTTGCGCAACCGCCGCAGGGATCATTGTTCTGTAAAGACAGTTGGGATTTAAAATTCGAACCGCGTAGGAGTTAACGGATAAGGATATAGCAAAGGAAGTGCTATCACAATTGGGGACTGTTATATAACTGCTCTGTTTAGTGGAACGGATGACAGTAATAGATGCGTTTTACGCGTTCGTCGCAATAAATTTACGTCAGTTACTCGGGATGACTGTTAGCTTTAACTGTAATCTTATAACTAACAGTTGCTTTTTGTAAAGTCGCTTGGGAAATCGTTGAAAACGGTGATGTAGTTTAATGGACTTTTGAATACAATAGAACGTTTAAACCTGAAAGTACTATTCAATCTTTGAAACAGAGGGTTGATTTAATGACTTGTCAACTTACTGGCCTCCAGAACTATTCATTCACGTTAATTGTTTATTTCTTAATAATTAACACAACCGATTAGTTTGAAAGCCAGTTTGTTGACAAGTTTGGTCGTTTAGAGTTTAAGTAAGAGCAAGCCTTATAAAAAAAGAATTATCAGAAGATATAAATTAGGAAAAGTGGTGATCACAACATTTTTATTGCAAAGCAATCCTTAACTTGTAGGATTAACCCTATTGTTATTAATAACGTTTCATTTAAAATAAAAGGTAAATGGGACGTATTCTTAGACCCGGAAAAATATTAAAATGAACTAAGGATTATTTAGATTTTAACATAAGCGTTTGCACCCGCTGATTCTGGTCTTGATTTTACGAATTTAGTGATTTTTACAAATGTTAAGAATAAAATCATGTCAATTTTATCCCTACGAGCTGTTGAAAGATGCAATAAATAATGTCTTGCACGCTGCCAAGTTCCTATGTTTCGTCATGAGGGCGCATCACACGCACCAAAAATAGCGGATTAAATATAGCTCCTAAATACAGCAGGATTCGATTAATTATTATTTTTTTATAAACTTATTCGACAGTTAGGAAAAATGTCATTTTACGAACAATAAAAGCTTAGGAAGTTAAGCTTATCATGACAAGTTCAGTTTAATAATCACCACCATCCTTTAATACCTACGCTAGGACTAAATGCTATGTGGAATTAGTGGTCCAAAATGCAAGAGGTTAAGAATTTTAAATAAACTTATGTTTCCCGTTAATCATATAAGTATAATTTAAAGGACTAAGAAAAATCGCGCTTCTTTCAACCATGTCTGTCTATCTTAAGATAGGATTTAGGACAAAACTTACAGATCGTTCCTAAGATGCAATCAAGATATTAATTTAAGTGAAATAGTAGGTCTAACAGCGCTATCATCTCAATTACTAAAATGATAGGTCTTAACTTGCTATCCATCTTATTTAAAGCGCAGGTCTTGATGATTAATCCCCTACTATTATTGAGATTATTATTGTTATCTAGGGTACCTATATTACAGTAATCAAGCTACCCGATACTTTATAATTTCTTAGAAATCTTGGTATATAGTTTGTAGATTTATAACTGACATTATCTGGAAACGGAGAAGTCGGTCACCTAGACATGGGAGCCGTGAACAATGATTAAACCCCGTTTCTCTTTAGAACGGATAAACACAAAATTTAAGACTCGTAAAATAGTTATGGTTCAATGGAAACGTTATGGCTAAGAGAAGTTTAATCTTTGGAATATTTTAGACGATCGTTTGGTGCAACGGTAGCGATCCTGCCATTTAGCACCGATGGTCCTCGGTTTGAGTCCCATATTTGTGTGATAAATACGAGTATTTGAGTCATGTGTATTTATATATATTATTACTTATTTATGTATCATATATGTACGTATATCCGTTACTCTAGTATCCATAACACAAGCCTTACAGTGCTTACTTTGGGCTAGGCTAATTGGAGTGAGATAGTAGATAATGTAAGAAATATTATTATTATTATTATAGCTGACTCGGCCACGCGTTGCTATGGTTACGGTAATTGATTATAAAAACTGTTATTCTTAGGCTTATGGTAACTATATATGGTAACAAAACCACACACACACAAAGTATTGTCATAATATAATGTACTGATCAATCGAAGAAAAAATAAAAATATCAAAAAATCATCAGGTATAGCCAACTATAAGTTTACATTAAGGACGACCGCAGCCTCGGAAATGTTAATGTTTCCATGCGTCCCCCATATAAAATTTCTTCTCTTTTGGGAAAAAACGCTTAAAAGCTATATAGATGTTTTTAAAAATATTGCAAAATAAAAAGTAAATCAGCGATATAAGATAAGGCGAAGGTTTAAAAATATCTCTCACCCGCCAGTTACGCGAGCGTCTGTCGAGCGAAAATACACCTTTGTTTATATACGTAAATGTCAAATACCTGCGATGACCTCGACTCAGTGCGCTCCTAAATTTCGGTCATTAGAGTTACGTATACCGTGAATTATATGCTATTAAAGAACTGGACATCATCATTTGGTGTCATTACATCATGATATATGTGGTTATTAGACTATCAGACAGTTTTGTGATGGTTCCTGGCTGTACGATTATTATTATATCATACGTACGCATTCAAACAGATGGTCTAAATTGCAGTTATTTGTATGGACCATAAATTAATTAGTTTAAAAGCAGTCACTTGAACGTGCAAAAAGAGTTAAGAATATCTCACTAATAATGCATAGATCTTACGCTTCCGCGTACACATTTAAATAAAACAACTTATTTTCGGTTTTTTGCGTAAAATTTATATTTAATCCTAACGTTTCGACTTCTTTACAGAAGCCGTAAAAGGAATCATGTAAAGAAGTCAAAACGTCAAGATTAAATATAATGTATGCGCAAATAACCGTAAATAAGTTGTTTTCTTTGAGTAATAAATCATATTAATTTCAATCTTAGATCAACCTTCATTTAGAATAACGATATAAATTAAAAATAAATAAAAAAACAAACTTTTTTGCACGCGACCATCAAGCTGCGCGGCTAATTAGTTTTTCAATGTTGTGACAAAGCGCTTACAGTTTTTTTAAGACACTGCCGAATAATTAAAATATCTTACGATCTTTACTCAATTTCTAAAGATTTTCATTCCAGTAACGTTTTTAATCGTTATTTCTATTGTGGATATAGATATATTTTCTAGAGTTCGTATTAAACTATTAAATTCTAATATCCTAATTTCAGTGGCATCTTTGGCACCACTAGCTGACCCGGTAACGCGTTGCTATGGTACCGTTAATTGATACAATGGAAAAAGAGCGGGAAAAAGAGCGGACAGACAAACAGACAAACACACAAACAACAAATTTGTGTTCTTATATTAAAGACTAGCGGCCCGTCCCGGCTTCGCACGGGTGGACAAAATTCTTTAATTTTTTCTATTATTAAATATTTTTCCGTTAGCGCCATCTAGCGTCCGGTAGACGAACTACTTGCGGTTAACGCGTTGCTATGGTAACATTATTGATACAATGGAAAAAGAGCGGACAGGCAAACACACAAACCACTGTGATCTTAGATTATAGATTAGCAACAAACCAATAAAGATCACATAATGATTCTGTCAATTCAGTATATTTACCACAGCTATAAATCCTAATTCTTCAAATCAAAACAGATTGTCTGTTGACCTCAATCAATTGGATTGGAATAAGACAATATAGCTACCCACATGAAGTTTTAGGTCAGTATCATTGACAATGATGTGGGTTTTGTTTCAAACGCCTCAGGACCTTCTTCCGATCACGACCCAAATGACCAATAGAATTACTTTTGGTTACAATGAATTCAAAGGTCATGTACATACTTTTCATTAATGAAATAATTGTTTCGATGGCCTATAAATGCTTGGTTTGTTTTAAATGTTATATAGTTATGTAATAAGTACGAATTGATGAATTAAATCACTTTGTTTAGTTAATTGTTATAAATTTTATTGTACAAAATCGATCATCCAACTTGTGTGATTAAATCTCAAAAAATCATTGGACTACGATTGACTCAGAAAAGCTAACTTCTACGTTCACCATAAAACTGAAAAATATCTTATTCCAAAAAATTCTATTTTCAAGTTCTTTTCTCGAGGATTTAATTAAATGTTAATGCCGAAACGATTGAGAAGCCTAAATCAAATTTGTTAATTACTATTTGTTGTCCAATTATCTTAAAAAGTGTTTTACCAGATTCCATTTTGGCAAGTAATCAATTAGCGAACAAAAAACAGATGAATTTCTCGAAAAAAGAAACATCTTAATAGATTTTTGCAATCTGATCTTTCAGAACATGGAACAATGACGAAGTAAAGTAATTAGTGGACGTAAATCATTTGAATCATCGCCGTTGCATACACGAAGCATGCGTTAAATAATTTCACACGATTCATCGACCTAATTAGCAGTTAACAGAGTAGTTGCATAATAAAAATGCTACAAGTGAAGTAAAGAAGCAATGCAATTTTATTGCATCTCCTATGCGCTGACAAGACCACTTTATTTAGACTTTTTACCGTTTTTTTTATTATTCATATAATTTTACATAATAACTTTTTTTAAACAGTGTGCTTAACACCAAAATTGCATTAGCAAGGTGCAGTTCTTTATTCCCGACGTTATTTAAATTCCTGGTCTGGTTAGTCATAATTATCTTATCTGGTCCTCTAGACCAGAAAATATTAGCTATACAAAAGATATTAGCTGTTACATCACATTGAAGTTTCCGTTAAGTCTGTTTGCTAATGCTGACTATTTGACAAATAAGGTAACGGCACACCTATGCTATAGTTTTATCATATAGTTGAACGATTTAAAAAAGCATTTTAGATATATTTATACATACATATAATATTTAAAACCATCATGTTTGCCAGCACTTAATATCTGTATCTTGTTTGCGAGATTCAAGATTATCTTACCTTTTTTTGGCGTAAACTTTTAAGCCTAAAATCTGTACCTAATTTGCAAACAAATTCATAAAAGAGTCACGTACGTTTGAATAGAGAGTTCAGAAATTAACGAAGCATTTATTTCAAAGATGTTTCGAGAGAACATAACACGGATATTCTCCTGCTTTGCAATTTAAATTCCTTGCTTTTATGTCACTAATTTTCTATTGTCCTCACAGTTGTTATTCTGGCTGACAAATAAATGTGAAGTTTTAGGTCCAAGGAAGAAAACATAACGTTTAAAATCAACTTAGTTTTATACTTTAAGGAGTCTTAACTCCACACAAAAATATAGTCCAAATACATCCATTGTGAGAAAATAGCATTATCTTGCTAACAAGACATACATTTTGGGTGTCATTTTGAGAAATAGAGACACTGAGATTGAAAAGAACTAGCGAACTGGTAGATTTTATAGAAGAATTACTTTTCAAATTCGTAGTTTTACAATTGGAGGAGTCTTAATTATAATTGGCAAAATAGTACAATACGGTATGAGATTTGAGCAATCACTACATCACACAGATTACAGAAATAATAATAAAAATAATTGTGTTATATAATAATAAATTAATCGAAATAACAATAAAACTCATTGTGTTTCTGGTATAAATAATATTTTTGAAAAATTGTTTAAGTATGAGTTGGTATGAATTGGCTTTAAAATTGAAGTTTTAAAGTTTCATCGTGTTTACTGAAACAGGAGTCAGATTTTAAAGTACTTCTTCATTTCTGTATTAACGCCATCGATTATAACTTGTACCGTTGTTGTGTGAGCGGAATGTGAATTTTTGTGTGCGCGCACGCACGGCATTGAGCGACCTAGCGGTATCGTTGACACTGCTCGCAATAGGAATTGTTTTTGCGCCTAAACCGTGTCATTTTCATGGATGATAATGTTCCGTTTGTGTCAGAGATTTGCTGGAAATATGAGAAAAGTAGTGTGGAAAATACTGGCGTCTCCTTACAATGGCTAAATTTCTGATTCGTAAAAAAATACTTTTTAAAAACAAGAATACTTTGACATAGTAATCAGGGGCCCACTGAGTTTGTTCTTAAGGTTGTTTTATACACTGAAAGGTTAATACTGAAAATTCCCGTAGAAAAACAGCAAATCAAGAATGCTTAAATGCTTTGAAGTAAAAAGGGAGTACCTACTTTACAACATTTCTAGACCAGATTATTATTATGACTATATAAAGGGCGGGAATCAGGAATTATGAAATTGATATTAAGGATTTCCTATTAAGAATTAAAAGAATAAGCAGAGTATTTTATGTACTGATATGACATATGTAGTACATTATTTATAGAACAATATTATATACTACCTTTGCATGTAGAAACAAAACGGTGAGAGCACAATGGACGTGTTATGTTCCATTTATCCAAATTAGTTTCACACATTGTGTTCTTAGTAAATTAATTATCTATAGTGGGCCGAGAGCGTGACCTCAACGTGGGCTTTATGGGTCAATGTTGCGTAATACAAGAGTACGTAACCATTAGAATATGTTGTGGGTTGTGTATGAGTGCGCATGGGAAAGTAGCACTTCGGTAGGTAATCGCTAATATGGAGTCGGTCGTGATGTAAGGTAAAACTAATCATGATTTGGACAAGGTGATAAACGAAGCCGTTTACAGTGTGAAACAACTAATAATTCCTCCCACGTCTATTTCATAATCCATAACAATAAATGATATGGCGTGATTATTTGATATTGATCGATAATTGACTTACATCGAAAAAGTATAATTGAACGAAAATATCACTGTTATGAGATAGAATATAAATATATAAACATTAAATTGCTACTTGAAAATGATAAATAAAATAGGAAACAATTTTTTTTCCTTATACTGAAAATTTTAGACAAGTCCCATAATATAAGGACCGAAAACCTTGATGTCCTTGATGTTCTACGTCAGTCACTCGTATTTTGTAGGTGTAAGTATTAGACCTCCAAATTAGAACAATATAGAGCGGAAGCCGGAGATATCCTATAATAGGTATTTACGACCAATCTAGAAACAGACAATTTGTTGGTCTCTAATCTTGTTTCAAGTAGGCCAAAATTTTCCATTCGGTTTCAAGCTGTAATTGTAAGAATTTATAGTTATATTCTGAATGGCAGTTTGATAATGTTTTAGCTTTGAGTTCGCTTTTGTAGCAATGGTCTATTGTGGTCAGCAAAGTTTTATATAGATGTATTGTATATTCAAATGCTTGGCTAATAAAACGAGTAATTTATTTCCAATCGATTTGAATTTTTTTAAGTTATTCGTTAAATTATAAAAGCATTTTATATTAAAACAACCTAATTTTGACACTTTCAAAAGTTCTCTGAAGCTTCAAAGCATCTGTATTAAAAAATCAGAAAACGGATAAATTACAGCTTGTGAAGTGCGAGGAAGGAAGTCATCAAAAATTATTTCCTACATCTTAATGAAAAGAATGAACTTCAAAAGTGGGCGATAAAAAAATCATGACAGCCATATGTAGAAATTCATCGCGACCGTTCGTGAACTTATAAAAGGTACCTAGAATGTATAAAATGAATGTTTACATATAAAAAAAACTTCTGCATGTTTGCGTTCGCAATGAATAATCAGCAAATTATACTCAACGTAGTAATATCATATACATTTTTTTTTCACGAAGTTACTACAGCAATGTAACAAGGTTAACTTAAATTATTCTTGGCAGCTCCCAAGTCATAGGCACTTTTGTACTGATTCAAAGATATGTTTCTGAGATTCTGAGAAACAACTAGGGATTTCATGGAGAGTTCACAACCTATGCCTGGAAACAATAAAACTTTTCTTGTAATTGGCGTTGTTATTTCTTTTTGTTCTTTCCTTTCAACATTAAAATTCTGCGTCAATTTAATATAAAAATAATTTTATAGTGTCGTAAAGTTGTAAAATCTTTCGACTTACTTACTTCGAGGTAAATTTTAAATGTTTTGTTTTTGTGAATAACTTGAGTGTATACTTAATTATATTGCAGTTTTTCTCAAAGAAGAATATTTAATGTACGATTTTAATTGTAACTTTATATGATGAGGTCCTTGGTATCTTCTCGGTTTGTAGCGTTTTCTTAATCTTTTCTATATTATTTAATACCCTCACTAGTCTTATCTTGGTAATAAATCAACTGAAACCATTTAAGTATAAAAGTGAATTAATTGGATCCTATACAACAGAATATCGCATACCTACTCGAAAACATTTCAACGATTTAAATGAACGATAAAAACAATCTTACGTAACCAAACCTAGAGTTCTTTTAGGGAAACTTCGATTTCAAGAATTTGAAACAAAATGGTTTTCAATTATTTAATTAAGTCCATTTGATCATTCCAAAAAAAAGTTCTATTTATTACATTTGCGTCGCTGACACGGGAAATAAAAAACAAACAACCTACCAACCTATAAAAAAGAAAAAAGATAATTTATACAAAATAAGTACATGTAGCTACTAGCGTCATTTTACATTTGTGGCGAGGTGAACTCAATTGTCCAGGTGGGAAAGCACTTTTTGTAAACAGAGATTTTTCCTTATTATTAGGGTAAACATTGTTTTTTCATAGAAAATATCTGAAAACATCTGTTTTAAAATCCGTTTGAAAAGCTATTTCATTTATGCCATGGTATCGAAAGCAATGTGAAATTCCTTCTTAAAAACGAACTGCAAATCGGTGTAGTCGTGCCGAATCCAACGCAGAGCCCTTATAGGGAGAGCCGGTTTCTTGAATACATTAACAGGATGCAAAAAGAGATCAAATAAAATACAACATATTCCGCAAACATAGTGGTGCTATAGACGACTTTGTGTCGACTTTCTGGCCGTACACCGCACCTTGTTTATCTCATGAAGTTCGGAATTGCACATAATTCAAATCACTTTCAAAAAAATTCGTGACATCTTAACAAACAAACTGTCTTAATAAGAACAACAATAATTGCATTCTACAAAATATAGCTCTACATAAGATTATGAATAAAGAAAGCAAATAACCACTACAAAGGTAACTGTAGACAAAATGGGAACCGATTAAAATCGAAGATTATTAAGCTTTATAAGTACAGCTTTGTTTACAAATCGTTAAGAGCAAAATGAGTGGATCAAAATAGATTTCATATATCATGGCAATGTCTCTCCTTTTGCAAAATTTAACAGAAAAAATAAAAAGAATGCACAAGTAAGACAGCTTCCAGGGTCAGTTCTTAAAAGTTGAGTGGAAAGAAGTATATTAGTAGCTGTGTAGGGTTTTTTTTAATCTACAGAGCTGTTAAAACAGTCAAATGAGGTCAACTGTTTTTGAAGCTCTGAGAAGCGAGTTTACTACACCTTATATCCTGTTTCAAGATGACAACGGATGTGAAGAAGTGATTTAGTACCAAATATGCACAGCGAATTTAACGAGTTCAGAATTTCGGACTCGTTACATCTTCAGAGATAGATAAGTAGAAGTTATGATATTTTACCGATTCGTTATGCTTTATTCGCCACGCAAGTACCGAGACAGGCTATTTGAATATGCCGTAATTAACAGAACAGCGGGAAGGCGACTATAAATATTTATGTGCTGGTAATTGAATCTTCGCCTTATGGAATTACTTAGCCTCGAAAAGATTTTAGTCTTTCTCATATTCAACTATTTCAAAATATAAGCTATTCGAAATTTAATCATAGATTACGAGTTGACGAATGCATTAGAGGGTAATTGCAACATAGCTAGTACTTGACCAAACAATGGTGTAAAAACTGCTGACTCACCATACAATTGTGTGGTACAAATTTAAGTCCTATGGAAAACGAAATATTTTTTAAACTATATATGCAATAACAAGAAGCGGTGCTGGATTATAAGCTTTTGCCATACAACATTTGACCATAACTTTTTTTTCTTTGCTTGTGACTTGCACGATTTGTGCATTTAGCCAGTGTCCAGTAAATATAAATGCCAGTTCTTGGGTAATTTCTTCTCTTAATTTGATGATGGTAGATAAACAGTAAAATATATATTTTCCCTAGGTTTCACCAACTGTGTGGGGTTATACAGAAACCTCCCTGTGGATTTCTTGAGAGAGCAGGAAAAGACAACTTCCGCTGCTTCGTTACACTTGCCAACACTCTTGTATGTTGACAAACACTTAGTTGTTAATAATCCACCATTATTACGCACAACACACAACACAACACAAACTTTAACAAGAGAAACAAAACCTCCAACGTGACGATTCCCGCTCCCGCCAAAAAGTCCCGACATAACTTGATATGATTCCTAATTCTTTCAAAAGGTTTTCATTTACTTTGTATTATTATTGACAAAAAAAATTAAACCAGATAGGAACTACAAATTCGGAGTATAATTGCCGTAAATTACTACCTCTGACCGTTTCCACCATCACCTGAATTTTTAACTAGCTTACTTGTTTCAGACTGACGAACGTGTGACATATTTAAACAAATAACATTCGAGCGATTGACTGTTACAGTAAATTAACAAAGAAAAACAATAACTGCCTTGTATCGAATAAATAATGCGTTTGGATAAGGTAATGCCGCTTCCTTCCTTAACTTGTCCAGTTACACAACGTGGGTATTAGAAAGTGAGATCGCCACAATATGGATAATTCAGACGATTTATACATTATACATGCCCTCTTTGAGTCGGTACAATATGAGCTAGTAGAGATCGGTTACTTTGTACAATAGCAATCACGAGAGCATAGTGAAGATAAAGGTGTTAACCCACTTTCAGAACCTTATGGTAATATCAGAAGAAAGCAGCTAACAATATGGACTGTTCCGTCATGAAAATAAACACAGGTTATTCGAAGAAAAGACTTTAAGAAGGTTATGAGATGTACAGCTATGCAGCAAAGAAGATTAAGTAGAAGTAAATTTAGCATAATGAATCAAATCTGAGTAACATCTGGACATCCTGGTTTTTCCACACGACAATGCCATTGGAATTATAATGCGTTTTAGTCAAGTCATACAACACTAGATAGTTAATATGCGTAAAGCGATGTTGAAGTTAATGTTCGCTTTAATAGGTAGCACATATGTAATTGGTTGGCTTTCAAAAACATTTTTCTGTAGTTATCACTAGTAAAGAAATACAGTCGTTTGATGGTAAATAAACTTATTAAAATAAGTTATATACAGGATTTTTACCATGTAACTTATTTCTGTTTTTATTGAGTTTCCGATATTTCGGCACTCTTGCAAGAGCCATGATCAGGGAGCAACTGAAGTAATTGCGGGTAGGCTGTTATTGGCAGACATATCGGACAACCCTCCGACGAAGTCTTCTATTGCGTTCGAATGCGTTATTAATGCTTGGGAACCAGATGTTTTGTTATAATTCTGATTATTGTCGTGATTCTTGGAGACTTGAAACCGTGTTAGAGGCAAAAAGACGGTTGAACGGACAGGCAGGCACTAAAGCAGTTTACGTTTTCCGACTAAGATGACTATATTTTTGCCTAATTTTTCTGTTTTAACTAAATTAAAAAAAGTCTGATCATAATTATGAGTACTACCGTGGTCGACTGGGCTGCATACTGGTTTTCTAATGCTCCGAGGTCCCGAGTTCGATCCCCGGCCAGGTCAATGTAAAAACCGACACTTTTATATTGTCTCTGGGTGTTGTGGTACCGACGTTGTTTCTGAATTCCATAACACAAGTGCTTTAGCTACTTGGGTTCAAAACAACGTATCTGACGTTGTGTAATATTTATTTATAATCTTGTGGAATAGTATGTTGTGTGCAATGAAAAGGTTATATATAATTTACTTCAAAGAAATCCGTCTTAAACAGATAACAAACTTGACTAAGAATTTATCGTATTGATACCAAACATTGGTTACCTTGACTCTTCAAAGAAACCTATAAATATTTATCACATACAGAACGAGATAAGCTTATTACACCCACAAATTACCAAATTAATTCACTTAGATATTCTTGCCGATGTCGCGTCACATACATCGTGACACTTTGTTTTTTATAATTCATAAGTAATATACTGTAATGTGACGTAATATGCTACGTCATCGAAAACACTTTGAATAGTAAATAGTAATGACGAATAACAGAAAGTTCAGAGGTTACCTTTACATAAGTGATTTATGTATTGTAGATACGTTATTTTGTACCCATAGTATATGCTCTGTTTATTTTGGGGTTAAATAAATGGTTGTGAATTATACGAAAGGCCATAGGACGATAAGAATACCGAATCGGCCCCAGAGAGGTATCTGGCTCATAATTTTAGGAAATGTTGGTACTCATAAGATACGTCGATGCTGAAAGTTTCAGCTTTTTATCTATTACCGTTTCTGAATAAATCTAAAAATACTGAATTTCAGTAAAAAAAATCATTCTCAGCACCATGTGAATCGATTGATCTAAATACAGGATATGTTTTGGGGCATGGTGGTAGCTTCTAAGAAAAAAAATATAAGCAATATCTGTTCATAAGAACCTATAAAAAAACGAGGTTATTTTCTTGATTTTAATTTTTAATCATGTTACGGGAACGCTAAAAATATGAATCTATTTTTTTTGAATTCCTCATTCAATTTTCGATGAAATTGTGATCCTGGGATTTTATTTAAAACGTTACGCCATATTGAAAAAAAATAAAAACCGATTAGCTGCTCAAAAATTGATTTCTTATTATGATTTAACTCTTGCAATGATAAAATACAGAACGTTTGCAATTATTGTACTAGTGAAAACAACAGAATAAATTATGAACACTCATATAAAAATAATTGTTCTTCATATCATCATATCAGCCGTACGACGCCCACTGCTGGACATAGGCCTCCCCCAAGGATCTCCACAACGATCGCTCCTGTGCTGCCCGCATCCAGCGTTTTCCCGCGACCTTAACCAGATCGTCGGTCTACCTCGTAGCGGGCCTACCCACTGAGCGTCGTCCGGCACGCGGTCGCCATTAGAGAACCTTTCCGCCCCAACCGGCATCAGTTCTCCTTCCTATGTGTCCTGCCCATTGCCATTTCAGCTTCGCAATTCTTTGAGCTATGTCGGCTGTTTTTGTTCTCCTACGGATCTCCTCATTTCTGATTCGATCGCGTAGGGAAACACCAAGCATAGCTCTCTCCATTGCCCGCTGGGCGACCTTGAGCCTTCTTACAAGACCCATAGTGAACGACCACGTTTCACTGCCATAAGTCATCACTGGCAACACACACTGGTTAAAGACTTTCGTCTTAAGGCACTGAGGTATTTTGGACGCGAAAATGTATCGCAGCTTCCCGAACGCTGCCCACCCGAGTTGGATTCGACTAGAGATCTCTTTCTCGAAGTTGGACTTACCTTACTGTATTGTATGTCCTAGGTAAACATAGTGGTCAACAACTTCGAGTGTAACGTTCCCAACATTTACTGGAGCGGGTGTAACATGGGCGTTGAACATAATTTTCGTCTTGTCCATCTTCATCTTAAGACCCACTCGTTGGGATGCGTTACTGAGATCTTCGAGCATGGTGCTCAGGTCTTCCAAGGTCTCAGCCATTAGGACCACATCATCGGCAAACCGAAGATGTGTCAGGTACTCGCCGTTGATGTTGATGCCAAGTCCATTCCAGTCCAGAAGCTTAAAAATATCCTCCAACGCAGCAGTGAACAGTTTCGGAGAGAAAACGTCTCCCTGTCTCACTCCTTGCTGTAGTTGGATAGGATTAGAGCTCTGGCTCTGTACTCGGACCGACATAGTGGCGTTTTAGTATAGGCACCTTAACACTTCGATAAACCTGCAGTCCACTTGGCACCTCTGGAGAGACTGCAGCACCGCCCAAGTCTCGATCGAATCAAAGGCCTTCTCATAGTCCACAAACGCCAAGCAGAGTGGCCGATTATACTCTTCAGTCTTCGGTATAACCTGCCGCAGCGTATGAATGTGGTCTATGGTGCTAAAGCCTTTTCGGAAACCGGCTTGTTCGGGAGGTTGGAAGTCGTCAAACCTGCGAGCAAGACGATTCGTAATGACCCTCGAAAATAGCTTGTAGACATGGCTCAGAAGCGATATGGGTCTGTAGTTCTTCAGTAGGGTATTATCGCCCTTTTTGAAGAACAAAATCACCTCGCTTCTGCTCCTTGCCTTCTGCGTTTTGCCCTGGACGATAACAGAATTGAAGAGCTTCTGGAGGACTTTAAGTACCGCGTGCCGCCCGCTCTCAGAAGCTCTGTTGTAATTCCGTCATCTCCCGCCGCCTCGTTGTTCTTTAGCTGTTTGAGGGCCATTCTAATATCGTACAGGCTGACGTCCGGGATATCTTCGGTATAGTGTCGGGTAAGCTTGGCTCTAGGATCTCGAGCTTTGCTTTGGCCTGGTGTAATACTGGAATACAGCTGCCTATAGAAACCTCAATCTCTCTCAGGATTTCAGGAGTCGATGATATGATACTGCCGTTCTCAGTTTTCAGCCTCGTCAGTTGACTTTGCCCAATAGACAGATCGCTAGCGAACACTTTGGAGCCTTTGTTCCGCTCTATGGCCTCTTTAATACGCTCGGTATTAAATTGGCGAAGGTCGCTCGTCAGCGACTTCGAGATCTGTCTATTAAGCTGTCTATAACGTAGGGCATCCGCTGAGTCTTGCAATCTCATTTCATGTCTCTTATCCATGAGTTCGAGTGTATGTGCGGAGAGTTTCTTCAATTTGGGACGGTGGGTTTTGAAGTATTTTGACCCTCCCGTACGGACAGCATCCACCACCAGGTCGTTCAGATCGTTCTTCATATAATGAACTCTAATCATTATTATAAACTTTATTTATCACTATAATTATTAAATCAGTACAAAACAATATTGTTTATATAATTCAACTACGTTTTAGGGAATTTAAACTTTCCCGCTCAATTATTAGTTAATTCAGCACCCATAAGATGGCACTGTAATTCAAAACTGGTGACACTGTTTTCTATTTTCATGAAAACCCGCCAGATTTGTAGATAACCTTAAAATTATTTGTTGATATTCTATACAAGTATTGGTCGTACTTTTTCTGTTTTTAATAATTAATTTTATCTAATTATATAATTATATAAGTGAAAATATGTCGTCATCTAAAACATATAATCCAAAGTGCTGTATTTGTTCAAAATTCATTAAACAAACGCGAGGTACTCCAAAATATATATAATCTGATGAAGATGCTGAAGACTTTTCAACGATCTTTGATCATCCAATTGTAGTTGGTGATGTTTTGTGGAATAATTGTCGATCAAAAAATATAAGAAAACGAAACTTGACGACGAGGATCAGGATACATCGTTGGAGAATGAATTACCTTCAGATACAAGTGAATTGTTGAATCTCAATCAAGTACTGATTATTCATCATTTAATTTAGAGGTTGTATGTGATTATGATACAGAAGAATGTATTGAAGTTCAAATTAAAAGAACTGTTGCAACTCACAAATACTGTTGTGGATTAAGGACAATTGGTTGTTGTTCACACTAAGCTGCAATAATTTTTTACCTGGCGCATGGACGATATTTGGCTAAAATCCCCAAACCAGCAGCAATACTTAATACTTTATTCAATTAAGACAATATCCCCACTGGGATTGATGAAGATAGCGACGAGGACTAGTCACAAATTCATAAGAAGATTTTATTATTAACACATTAATATAATTGATACATTTGAATAGTTTATAATTAAATATTAATATTAAAGTTATTGAAAAGAGAAAAAATATTTTTATATGAGTGTTCATAATTTATTCTGTTGTTTTCACTAGTACAATAATTGCAAACGTTCTGTATTTTATCATTGCAAGAGTTAAATCATAATAAGAAATCAATTTTTGAGCAGCTAATCGGTTTTTATTTTTTTTCAATATGGCGTAACGTTTTAAAAAAAATCCCAAGATCACAATTTCATCGAAAATTGAATGAGGAATTAAAAAAAAATAGATTCATATTTTTAGCGTTCCCGTAACATGATTAAAAATTAAAATCAAGAAAATAACCTCGTTTTTTTATAGGTTCTTATGAACAGATATTGCTTATATTTTTTTTCTTAGAAGCTACCACCATGCCCCAAAACATATCCTGTATTTAGATCAATCGATTCACATGGTGCTGAGAATGATTTTTTTTACTGAAATTCAGTATTTTTAGATTTATTCAGAAACGGTAATAGATAAAAAGCTGAAACTTTCAGCATCGACGTATCTTATGAGTACCAACATTTCCTAAAATTATGAGCCAGATACCTCTCTGGGGCCGATTCGGTATTCTTATCGTCCTATAGCCTTTATTTATTTATTCACATCTGAATGCTTATCTACTAGTAGCTATCAAGGGGGGATTCTTCTAAGAAAAACACATTTCATCGCAATCGCATCGACAATACAATGTATGTGTTTATATTTAAAAATAAGGAGTCATGACTTCTGAAATAGCAGCATCAGTCAGGTTTCTGATGGCTAAAGACAAAGAGTATAAATACATATATTAAGGGAGAATACCAAGAAAAGGGTATCTTTTTCTTATCCTATTGTGATTTATACAGAACAAAATAAAGATGAATTTCTCCATTGGGTTTTCAGCTTAAATTCCAACATGAAGAATTCAATATCAAACAAGATAAATTGACATTTCGTGGTAAGTTGACATGTTTGATTGCACGATATGTATGATTTTCGGCTTAGATGATAATGATGATGAACCCTCATCCTACACTAGAGATCCTAGAAAGATAAATTAATTTCACTCCAAAAGTTGGGAGTCCAAGTCAGGGCGGCTAAGTTATTATAACTAAGTATTTTTTATAAAAAAGAAATCTACATTACTATGTTAAAAACAATATAACGCTATTTGATGCTAAGCAAAAAAACGTTTATGTTGTACGTTGAATGAACTTAAAATTATTAGCATCCTTTTAATTAATATTAGGTTCAGAATTCCGAAAAACTTTCTTAGATAAACAAAATTTTAAAACTCTTTCTGATTAATGAGATTTTTTATTCATTTAATGAGATTTTTAGGGCTTCATTTAAAATGGAGATATAAAAACACTTAATCTACAAAAAACGACGGGTTGCACGCCGGGAGTGCCGGCAGAAGTGAAAACTTGAATATTAACGTTGTGCATTTTTGATATTTTGAAATGGTTAAGGAATAATTTCGCACGAATTGCTTTAATGATCAGTACAAAAGAGCTATCATTTATGTAGTAAAATACAATATTCATTTATTGCGCTATCGTATACAAACATGTCAACAAACGCACCAAGTCGTGTTCGTTGCATTTTTTGTGCGCATGTGCAGGATTTTGCACATGCGCAATGAATAAAATCAGTTGAACGCATGCGTTCTCATGACATTACCTACCATTTTAAAATTTCATAATGACAGTTTTATAAAAAATAATAATGTAACTGTCACTATGAAGTTTAAAAATGACACGACTATACGCACATCGCGCAAGCGCCCTACGCCGTCTTACGAATTTTCGATCAGGTCCGTGTCCTGACGCGAGTTTAGAAATTTTTACCAATTCCAAAAAATACACAGCGCCGCTAAAGAAGTTTTCACTTCAAAAATATAATATTTTAGGGAAAGTTGATAAGAATAACGGTCCTTATTTAAGTCAGAAGGTTTTCTTGTAATATTAACTTCATCTTGTATAGTTAGGTGTATTTACAATCTACTTCGCACGCATCGTTTCGACCAACACATTTTCTCTCCTTATCAATACTTGATTATCAAATTCAGTTGAGAATGGTTTCCGCGATTTGCGTAAACGGTAAAGATCTCCGCTCACGCTACTTACACTTCACGGTCGCATTCAATTATTCTTTCAACCACTTTGCCACACCAAAATCACCATTATTACACAGGCAATAAGTATGTCAAATACTTTTGGAATTATTTAACAGTTTAACATTGCCGTGTGATGTTGTAATTAAGAAACAGTGAGTGAAATAATTATCAATTTGTTTAGCTACTGTATACTAACTGCTTTGGTCTGACTGTTGCGGAAGTTTTACTTTCTATATCGTTTAAATTTTTTTAAGGTTCCGCACCTCAAAAGGAAAAAGGGAACTCATCTGTCTGTCAAGACTCTTTTTCCCAGGAACAAGTTAAAATTAATATGAAATACTCAGGTTTGTAATCCCTTACAGGGAATGACAAAATCATACGTGCGTTTATCTCACATTTTTTTTTACACTCGCAAATAAAAACCTATGTGATCCTTCCCGTTGACCTAGAATCTAAATAATTTTAGAGATAATTTAACGAAGTACGTCTTTACCCTATCATTCATTGACAAATCTCGTTGCCATGTTCTGCTGCAATGTCTAAAAATATAGGTAAAATAAACAAGTTATCAGCTGTTATTCAGTAAACAAACTTGGTACTTATCAGCAGAATCCCATTATCTTACGAAAGATAAGATATTCTTTCAGTTTAACGTGAGATCGTTCATAGACTTGTACAACCTGGTTAAAAATATTGAGAGTGATTGTTGTTAAAACTTTATTGTACCAACATTTGTACAATAAATGTAAAATTATGTACAATATATGTACAAATTTTGTTTTTATAAAGACTATAGATGTGGTAGCAATATCATATCACAGGTACATATTAGGAATTAAATAATTAGCTTTTAGAATAAGGCTAACCATATTGACAATTCGGGTAAATCATAAACCATTGCAACGGGGTTTTTTATATGTAACGAAATTATTGCAAGGAATAATTTCATTTATTTGTGGTGTAGGCGGGACAAGAAGACGAGTTAATTTTTCCTTGCAATAATTACAAAAAAAAATATACATATAAAATCTAATTTGTTTACGTGACATTAACTGTTGATAGTACAACATTCATTTGTTTTCTTGTTAAGTCTACATATCTTGCTTGACAGATTTTACCTCATTATGTCAAATACATAATCATTTTTGACTAAATTATTGTAATACTATCAACTAGAACCAGTCTTTCAGTTCGTGACTTCTCTACCCCAGGCGTTGATAATTCTGCTTATTAACGAAGGCCTATGTGTATTGCTACATAAAAAATAGCTACTTGTTAATCAATATGTCATATTAGACATGATATATGAAAATTTTAAATCTTTAGTATACTTAACTGGTGAAGTCCAGAAACTTTCATCTAGGCCGTCTCATTAGAAGCCCTTGTTGCATTATCTCAAATCTCTGGAGCTACGAAAGCATTCGTTACATTAACTGGTGTATCATTAACACGCCTGCCACTTATCTCTATAGTAAGTGCTTGACGGAGCAACATACTAACAATCCCTGCTTAATTTCATTCAACAGCGTGATCAAGGGAACTTTTATTCTTGGTATTTTCAATACAGTAAGTTCGAAAAATGGTTTTAAAAATCCATCTATACGAGGATTGCATGTAACTTATCCTGGTTCAATTGTTTTTTATTTATTATTTTATGGTACATAACCAAAGAGTCGCACTAAGCTTTTTAGATCCTATTTTGTGATACGTACCGCTAAGGACGTTCCCTGAATCTGTGTTTCCTGACGAATACAATTTAGGGGTCTTCAAGTCACAAGTAAATAGGTATCTTCTAGGCAAGCGTGTCACATCCTAGATAGCATGTCGCTTACCATCAGGCGAGATAGTGATCAAGCGCCTGCCTATTAGTATATAAAAATTAAAAATAGATATGACTTTACCAGACGAGAAGCTAAAGATTGGAAAATTCACGTTGAATACCAAACTGGCCCCTAAATAAATGACCTTTTTCTATTATTTTAAAACCTAATGATAACATCTGAGTTTAGAAATAAGCATCAAAATAAACATTAAATTTTCCATGTCGCAAAATTATGTAAATCAATCAATCACGTTGATTGGATTGGGGCTAGGGTAATGGGAGCTGGTGCCGGTAATTTCCATAGACCACGATGATCTCTTGTCACTCTGTGGTGGACCGTATGCCTGACTTACGCACTTGTGTGGTCATAATAATTTCAGATTTGATTACTTCTGTTAACATCTACCCGATTTCTAGATAACTAAACCTAGGTAACTTAGTTAATCTTTGATAGTTTAAATTTTTATTTGATTCATTGAACCATCCATGTTACACATTATTTTTAATCTTAAAACTTAAAGTACAGTCAACAGCACACAAACCTAAAAAGAGATTGAAAGTTCAGCAAATAAATTTTATATCAATTGTGGCAATTTGAAAGTTTCTGGTAGGTAGAAGTGCTGTTATCGGTATTACATTGTCAATATATAACTTAAATCGCATACATACAACACAACATATTATTTTAGTGAAACTTAGTGCAATATAGGCTAATTATAGAGCTTAATCGCTAGAGATAGACGTGCTTAGTAGATAGAAATTGGAGTAAATCTTAGTAGACATATTGTGTTAATCCAAATTCTTCTTTTACCAGGAATTGGTACAATGGAATCTGTATCAATCAAGGTATTAGTTGCAATGTATGACCTACACAAAGCTCATATGGTGCCTTTTTCATTTATGAAGTCGTATTAGCTTACAATGTAACTTTGAAAGATATTGGTGTTTATTTTCAGTTCTTAGAAATGTGGAATGTTTAGGCCTATTATGCCTACCAACTGTTTCTAACCAAACATTGTTTGTATAAAGAATTCATATCCTCATTTGTTGTGCCTACACTAGAAGTTTTTGTTTAGTCTGTGAAATTTTTGATAGTCGATGTCTTTTTTTTTGGTGGAAGCGGGAAGCGTCACTAATGTTTTTGGCTTTCTTATCAAAATTTATTGACGTGACAACGTCTTAAATTAGGTTGCGGCTGGGAGTCACTTATGAAAAAGTGTAACGCTCGGTAACGTTACGATGAGTCACCGAACGAGAGAGAGGCCCGCCGAATGCCTTGCGTCTCTCTCCCACTCAACTATGATCGGTCTGCCGCGCGCATTGTGCAATTTAATTATATTCATATCAATAAATATTCTACCGAGAAAAAGACGTTGTCACGTAAAATCTTCGCCCGTAAAACCGACTTTACAGGCAAAAAAAAAAAAAAAAAAAAAAAAAAAAAAAAACCATTTTTTTTAGTTTCACCTTCACTGATACATAGGGAAAGGGATTATTTAATTATTAATTAATGATTTACCATTCATAAATTGACTTTCATAACCTGGCCATAAAATCTTATTTTAAAAAAAGATATATATTTTTGACGATTTAATCGTAGATAATAAATAATTTTGCGTAATACTGTAACTAAGATAATGAAAAAGGCAGGGCTAGGGCAAAAAAGTCAAGATTCATTATACCTAAGTCCTTTTCTAACATTTTCCACTAGTAGCAAAGATAAAAATATAGACCGGAATTATGAAACAGTTGATCGTATTTATTCTCTATTTTATTACAAATCAGCATATTCTATTTTGTCATACATTTAACGTTGTGGGCCTTTCTTTTATTCGCTACTTGATATAAAGGGGTATTTAGAGACTGTTGGCGGGAAGTGTACTAAGATGACTGAGAAAAATAGATATCCCGTCAAAAGCACAACATCTAGCAACACCACTGCCAATGCAGCCAGAAGAATTAAAATTATTTGTTAAAACAGTCAATTGAATTATTAATTCCTACAGATTAAAAAATACTCATCATGAGCTTAACGAATTCAGAAATTTGGACACTGCTGAATTCCTTAGGGCTGAAAACACCAGATCAAACCATTAGCCATCACATTGTTTATATGCAATACATTCATATACCTACTTAGTTTTTAATCAGGTTATATTCATTTTAGTTATATTTTTTGTTGGTTAGTTTCCACCAAAGATTCGTTTTCAGGACGGAATATAAAAAAAAATCAGTGACGATTATCGGTTTATAATTAACCTATTCAGGATAAAGCTACATTTCTTATGTCAATCTATCACTTAATTTAGAGGGAAGCGTGGGTTGCCGATTGTATAGTGATAGTCTGATTGGCCAATTAAATGGATTTGGAAACCCACAATAATTATAAATGAATTGCAGTTGATTAATGACATTTTACACAACATCCGACGCTTTTTGGAGTTGTGTTACGGTATAATACACAATATGTGATATAAGAGTTACTGTTAATGGAAATTAAGCTAACTCCCCCATCACCCCATTGTTTTAATTTAATAGGTAAGTTTGTATCTACCTTAAGACATTGTAATAAAGTCCATTTTACTTTTACAATCAAAGGTTCATTGGGTATCATCGTATAACAGTAATATTTAAATTGCTAACAGTTTCACTGGACTTCACACTAGGATTCCCTGTGTCGTGAAGACCAGTATTTCTATTTGAACTAAGCATGTGTTCATGTGCTTGTGAATTGTTGTGTGTATGTGTGTATGTGTGTATGTGTGTGTGTGAGTGTGCTTGTGTGCGCATGTGTTTGTCTGTGCGTGTTTGTGTCTGTGTGTTGTAATGATCTATTCTACGCTATCTATAGCTACGTGTGTTATGACTGTAGATTCCATAGCTGAACATGAGTATTTTGATCATATTAATTTTTATCAACTTCATTCATTCTATTTCCTACAACAGGCTAGGGAGTGAGATGAAAAATATATTATTTTTAAACGTAAAGAGCTTTAAGCCATAATATGACTACGTCAATTCTATTAGTGCAGAGGCGAGAACACATGGCGATACTAAACATTCAGCGTAGTCTGTAAACAAAACATATCCCACCTTTTATTATATAACGTGGACTAAAGTTAGCCCAGACAAAATAACAATTAATTCACATACATAACGACAACAAATGAATAAGCAAATAAATTTGTCATTTGTTTTAGAAACAAGAATGTTGTTGAACGTTGAAACAACATTGAGACACGATTATTACGGGAACGTTAAGAGTATCGAGACTGAGGTTTAAAACTGATCATTTTAGCGAATAAAAGTGACAATATCATTTCTTACTTAACGTCTTATAATGTAGGTATTATATTATTTAAATAATGGAAGTCCGATTAAAATATTGGCAGGTAGAGGAACGTATGACGACCATTACCTTAGCCAGGATTAAATAAATAAAAATAAAAAAACAAAATTAAAATCATCGTGAAATGTGCGATTATTAGTATTAGTTAGTCCACATTAGTCTAGAATTATCATATAGTCTATGGTAGAGGACGACGACCAGTCAATCCAAAATTGAACTTTCAAGCCAATATTTCTTCGCGTATATTTGTAAAACTTGAATTAAAAATTAACTACTCGACATTTCGCTGTACATGTTTTTTATCAACATTCTTATGTTTATTGGCAGGAACTGGTTATTCTTGTATTCCACGAACAAAACATTAAGTATTATCTAAGCTATCATTATCAAATTCAAATTACTTCCACGCATCGATACAAGGAAATTTCGATCTTATTGCAAGAATTGTAGATACAGTTTTAGTAGTTATTCGTAAATTAGTTAATGGTTGAGCGAGTATGGTCCAGATGCACGATATAACGAAAGTGAAATTGCAAATTCGCTATCTGCCAAGAAAGAAAAAGCCTGTATTAGTCCCATTAGCAATTATGGAAATTGAGCAATAAGGATAGATAAAGATTCTTGTATATAGATGAGATGTCAAATTATTGAAATAGGTTCAATTAACAGTCGAAGAGACGGATTTCGACAAATTTGAAGAAACTTTAAAGACGAAGAAACTTTGAATTTTGTGACTGACAGTTGTGTAAGCAATGAGATCATCATAACCAAAGATTCCCTAATTTGTAAATTAATAAAACGTAAACCTTTTGAAGAAAATAACAAATATTAATTTAATGAATGCATTTTTTGTTTGTATTGTCAAAACATATTCTTTTTTTTTTGGTGGATTTTTATTCAGCTCTTGATCCCAATCAAGCCCGGGGGCCAAGACAGAATCCACGATGGAACGAGCTAACCCAGAAGGTACCTATTCACCATGGCTTTGAAAATGGACGGGTTATAAGTTCTTGGAAATACAGACGCAGGGAGGGAGTTCCACTCCTTTGCTGTGCGCATTATGAAGGATAATGAAAAACGCTTGGTGCGACAGGTAGGAATAGCAACCAAGAAAGGGTGGTAGCCTGCAATGCGTTTGAATGTCCGATGGAAAAAAAGGAGATGGCGGTATGATCAAATGCAGCTCTTGAGCACACTCTCCAAAGTACAGTCTGTGGAAGACCGACAGACAGACAACTTTGCGGCGATGAGCTAAGATATAAAGCTTGCTCTTCACCAATTTGCTGTCACCGATTTGCTGTCTCAGCTCTGCGCTGAATCGTGTCCAGTGCAGCAATTTGACAAAAACTCTGTAGTTACTTCGCCCTTTTTCCTAATTTTAATCGTTTTAACTAAGAGTGTGGTTTGACGACCATCGTAATCGAGTAGCTCGCATACCTGTTTTCATCGTAACGTCACTCTGAGGTCCCGGACTCGATTCCCGGTTGGGTCAGTGTAGAAATCGAACTCTTCTATATCAGCTCAGGGTTGGGTGCTGTTGGGTGGTGTTGGGTGGTACTTCAGCTCCTTCAAATGGGTTCAGATGTTGTCTTTTATTTATTACTTATTTAACAATAAACATAATACAATGTTTTGGTAATATATATACTCTTAGAACACAAATTTGTTGTTTGTGTTTGTCTGTCCGCTCTTTTTCCCGCTCTTTTTCCATTGTATACGCGTTACCATAGCAACGCGTTACGGGGTCAGCTAGTCTATAATCTAAGAACACAAATTTGTTGTTTGTGTGTTTGTCTGTCCGCTTTTTTCCCTCTCTTTTTCCATTGTATACGCGTTACCATAGCAACACGTTATCATAGCAACGCGTTACCGGGTCAGCTAGTATAATTCAAACATCATTTCAAAGAAAAAACGAGCGAAAACTTTAAAGACATATCTTAATATTCAAACTAGTGGTTGTCCGTGACTACCTTCGCGTGGAATGAGGTTTTAAATTAATCGAGTAAATGTATGAGTCGTGTAAAGAAGCCACTGCTTTCTCAGGGTACAAGCAATTTTCATATCATATTTCATCAAAATTGGTTCAGCTGTTTTGCCGTGAAAACGTTATAAATAGAAAGACATGTAGTTACTTTTCCCTTTGGTGAAACGATACATACTAATTATCTAGTTCACTTTTTTATATTTTAGTCAGAATACCAATAGCGTGTCTTTGTGTAGGTATAAAACTTAGTATAGGCTAAGTTATTAATAGGTATTCGCATATGGATATAAATAAATAGCATTTTCATTCGCATAACTGCCATGTAGCATTGTACCGTATACCTTTAAAAGAATTAGCATTGGCTTACCATTGCCATTAGCGAGGACTACGTCATACCAAAGTAGGGCTCTAACTTGCGCGTACACTTCCAGCGATGACATCAGACTACTGTCTGCTTAGACCACAAGATTTGTATAACGTTAGATAGTACTGACAATGAATTATGATTCGTATTGGGTAAACAATAAATTGTTAGCGAGTGAATTATAAATACAATTAGCCGCCAGATCTAAAGGATCTTGATAAATATGACAATTTTAAGGTAATACCGTTAAATGATTTTACCTATATAGAACCTCTTTTCCGCCATACACATCCCTACTAATATTATAAATGTGAATGTAAGTTTGTCTGTTATGCTTTCACGCAAAAACTACTAAACCAATCATCATGAAACTTCGTACATATATTCTTGGAGGTATTAGAAGTAACATAGGATACTTTTTATGGAAAAATAAAAACAGTCACAGGCACAGCAACGCGTGGCCGGGTCAGCTAGTAATAATATAAAATAAATAAATATAAATATAAGACACCATCACATACATTATTCCGAACCTAATTTAAATAGCTTAAGCACTTGTGTTATGGAATTCAGAAACAACAACGGTACCACAACACCCAGACTCAAGCCAATATGGAAACATTAGTTTTCTACATTGACACGGCCGGGGTCTAAACCAGGACTATGGAGTGTCGTGTCGAGAGTCAGTCGATCAAGGAGGTCGTTATCACATGGCATCCGATTAAATCTGCGCCGCCGACAGATCTACCATCAGCGCTTATGTGTACTCTTGGCGCGCCATCATCAACCTCACATTGAGTTCCTCGTGACCCATTGAGAACTGCAGAGGTCCAAAAGCACTCCAGAGACGTTTTTAGGTGAAAATAAACTCTTCAATAAGATATAAAATACGCGTGTAAAAAACCGAGCTGAGGGCTAGGATTGTGAATGCAAAAAAATAAATAAAAACATAAACTCTTCGGTTTCAGTATTAATCCTATTCAGTACTAGTCCTAATACTTATAATTATTATATTATATAATTATTGTGTAATGCGTGACGTTGCTGCCTAATAACGAAACGCAAAAGGAATTGAGAATATTATAACACTACTATTAATTCGTAACAATCTCCTCCTTATCCGGACAGTTTCAAATCTGCGTTATTACGACTAAATTCCATAAATAAAAAATTCTAATAAAGATAAATTATGTATGTAACACTAAACATAGAAACAAAAACTTAACTGGTAATACTCAAACGCCTAATAATAAAGAAACAGTAAAACCAAAAGTAAAAAGCATGTCTAGTGTCGGTACTTTCCCTAGTCAAGCATTTCTAAGACAGTGTCATTTATCATATTGCGTATACGAAAGGAAAAGTAAAATTATTTCGCAATGTATGTAACCAGACGTACCTAAGACCAAAAATAGAATACACTTCGTAAAATTTTTCACATATCCTTACTATTAACGTAGGTAACTTAAAAATAGTTTATTGGTAAAGAGAGACGATAGACTTTTAAATCCTTTTTTTATTCGATGTTGGTCGCAGATGACCTTAACAACGATACCGGGTTTTGGGACGGCGAAATACTTAAATGGACCTCCAGCCGAGAGTAGCGAGCCACCATAGTGGTTTTCTAGCTGGACGGCATCTCCCATGAGGGAGTCTCCGAACCAGCATAGAGTCACTACGGCGCTCAAGCTGGAAAGGGAGCCCATGGTGCCATAGGGCGCCTCTAAAGGCTCGGACCTCGGCTATGGTACGCCGTATCGTGAGAAACTTTTTAATCCGTTAAAAGGTACGGTTCCTATGGGTTAAACTGGAATGTAACTTCGCAGTCTTTCATATAACGTATCGCTTCAGCAAATACAGGACACTATTTAAAAAAAAAATTAGTGTCAATCTCATACACAATCTCATAGGGTAGTCAGATATGTAAAAAGGTCATCTACGCTAATATTATAAAGAGGAAAGATTTGTATTTTTGTATGTTTGCAATGAATAAACTCAAAAACTACTAAGCCGATTTCAAAAATTCTTTCACCATTGGAAAGCTACATTCACGCTGAGTAACATAGGCTATATTTAATGCTAGAAAAAATTTAAAGAATTTTGTCCACGGGCCGTTAGTTAAATATAAATAATAAAAAATTTATGACTTCACATGAACGTAAGGCACTTATTATTATTACGTAAAGTGTAGATGACTCATAGAATTTCCGAATCATTCAATATGATTAGCCTTCTGATATTAAGTTACATACATCTAACACGGTAATGTTATTCAAAAAAACAAGTTTTTTAGTTCTTGAACCTCCGCGCACGTTTAAGTAAATCCACTTTAACCGTATTTATCGTGCGTTTATTTTTGTTTTTATAATTAATCCTGATGATTCGACTCCTTTACAAGAGCCGTGATCACAGGATGGCGAAGGTTACCTTACTCATCCTGTCACGACATTCTGAAGTCAGGATTCATTATAAAAAAAAAAAACAAAAATTAACGCGTCGTAAATCCCTTTATAGTGGATTTATATTTAACTACAGAGTTTCTTGGAGTAGGGATAAGCGAATTATCCTCCTTTTTTATTTGATCTTATTTGAGAAAACCCTTGTGATGTAGTAAATAAAGAATAAAATATATGTTGGACAAAACAGTAAACCAATAGTTATTCTGACTTATTCCAAATGTAATGACATAAGATGCCCAACGTCACTGGCTCGCGCTGCATCATCCATAACAATGCGTATCTTGTTAGAGATAAGTCGTGACTGCGGTTATTATAATCCTGAAATGATTTACATTCATACTACACAATATCTTGAAGGTTTCTAGACTATCTAAACGACTTTTCAATCTTGTTTACAATTTTCATTTAACGGAATACTAAAAATATACCTATCCCATTTCGTTATAACAACATAAATTCTTAAAAAAGAGCGTTGTAATCCTATTTTGCACTAAACACAAGAATAGTTGTATTAGTTTAGGATCTTATTTATCGCTTTTTAGGGTTCCGTACCTCGAAAGGAAATACCGAAACCCTTATAGGATCACTTTGTTGTCCGTCCGTCTGTCAGTCTGCCTGTCTGTCAAGACCCTTTTTCTCAGGAACGCGTGGAGGTATCATGCTGGAATTTATATCAAATGCTCAGGTCTTCTGTCCCTTAGAGCTGTGCAAAAATCAAACTTCTAAGCCAACGCAATCAAAAGATACAGCTGTTTATGCCGCAAATTTCCGTAAATTTTCGTCACTCGCAAGGGAACAAAAACCTACAGGGCACTTCCCGTGACTTCAGAATCTTGAAATTTGGTACGAAGGAACGTCTTATAGCAAAGATAAAGGAAACATTGCGAAAACCGTATAATAATAATAATATAAGAATAACAAATTTTTAACAGGGATGTTGCGAATATTCGCATCCGCATCCGCATATGCGGAACATCCGCATCGTTTTAGACATCTGCATCCGCATCCGCATAAATCGATGCGGAGCTGATGCGGATGCGGATGTGTAGCAGGTGCGACAAGAAAGAAAGGGGAGGGGCCAGCGAGTGACGCGTGTCGACCGAGTAAAAGATTAAAGATGATATATTGAAGATTAGCAGAAACACCGAAGACATCTTGGCTTCTCGAACAATATCTCCAAGTACCGAAAGAGCGAAGAAAATGAGAATGATAGATTCCATGGAAACAGAAAGAGAACGACCAAGGAGCTCAGGTACAGGACGTCAGTCCTGTTTAATTTGTGATCTTGCCATGATGCTCGATTCATCAAGTGACGTTAAGAAGAGTCATGAAACACCAGAAATCGTCAGCCCTGACGCAATTCTCAAGAAGGAGTTACTTACTTTCCGCAATAAAAATTCCATCATTTAAGAGGACTCTCATTTAAATTAATTCATTTAAATGAGAGTCCTCTTAAATGATGAAGTGTTAATCAAAATAAGTTCAAACTGTTATCTAAAAAAGCCCACAAATTCTTATCAGCGTCACCAGACAGTGTTCCTAGTGAATAGTTATTTAGTAGCGCAGGTTTAATATACAAACCCTTGCGAAACAGACTGGAGTCCGAAAAGGCGACCATTCTACTGTTCATTAAATACAAGGTGTCCCGGAACTCAACGTCAAGCCGAAACGGAGTGACAGAATTGGTTGCAACCATCATGAGAAAAATCAGAAAAAAATCTATTCTATGTAGTTTGAAAATTATTGGCATTTGAGAAAAATCTAGAAATTTGGTCAAACTGTAACGATTTTTCGATTATTGTGGTTAATTTTTATTATTTTTGTTCATTTTGGAACTTTGGAACCGTAACCCTAAATAACATTTCTAGAACCACAGTCAAAAATAATGACACAATTGCCCCAAGTTTTCTAGATTTAAGACTATTTGTTTAACTATGAATTTAAAATTTGTCGACTTTAAAAGGCCTTCCTTTAAAAAAAATGTACAAAAGTGCCTTGGCAAAAGTCAGCCATCAAAAGTTCGCGCATTTAATCAGGATTGTAAAATGGTACAATACTAGTTAGTTTCATATTAAAAAAAAAAGAGTAATAAAATAAAAACCTCAAGTAACCCGACTTATGGCTAACCCATTTTACTCAGTTCAAATGTTTATTATTCGCACAAACTAGTAGGTTCTTAATTTTACGGCAAAATGATGAGAGAGATGGATAGTGGACATGTTTGCCATGAGCGAGCGAGACAGATAGTGACGCCACACAGTGAGATGGAGAAACGTCATTTTAACGCTTTACTTTATTATTAAATAAAGAAAGGATAAATATTACTGCTTTTTTACCCTACCAAACCAACACTTAAATTTTTTGTACAGTTCCGCATCCGCATCCGCGGATGTGAGCCTCTTAAAATCCGCATCCGCATCCGCGGATGTGAAAAATAATGCATCCGCAACATCCCTGATTTTTTATAATTGACTTTTACTTATATACCTTCCTGATTTCAAATATAGGTAAAGCGTACTGATTTCAAAGAAGTATATAGAAACCAGACATCTGTAATGAATAGTTCCTTATTCATCAGCTCTCACCAGCCTTTATTGATTCATACTAAAATAACATTGGAACCGAAAGTGAACTTGTATTGCTTGGCGAATGTTAATGACAACGGTAATACCGTTTAATGAAAAAAGCTGTAGAATCTTATTCGGTCACCCATCTAAATTTGGATTGTTACACATAACCGATCGTTCTATTCGCTGTGCTACCCAATGTTGCATCGTAAATCTTGTCTAGAAAGTTCACTAGACATATTACAGCACCTGCTACACCATGAGTCAGAGAATTCGATGAGTATAATAACAATTACTAATTAATCGACGGAATCCTGGAGTAAAGGAACTTTCTTCTTCTTGATTTTGGCGAAAATCCCTTTGTTCTCTTTAAAGCAAATCGCTTATTACGATAGGACTTCAACCATTGTCTGAGTTTTGACATCCGAGTCTTAATAAGGAATCTTATTTTTGAAATGCTTAAAAACTAGTCTATTTCATCTTTAAATATTTAAAATTATTATTATTAGCCTATTAATATCTCCACTGAATCAGGGACTTGACCTAACCGGTTTAGTATCAGATGGTCGAAAACGTCAACCTGTAAAAGAATAATGGTCTAATTTGCAACTTGTCATTTTTATGTAACCCATCTAGAAAGGAGTTCGCCATAAATCATTTTACAAATTAGCAGTTTGTCCAAAACTAACCGTTTGCCATATCTAATTGTCTTAACATGATCTTGTGATTTGAACTGGTTAATATAAGATGACCGTAAAAGAAAGTTGTCTTACGCGACAACGTCTCTAAAATCATGTGATCTAGTCTGCAAGTCTTGACTTGACCCGACTCGCAACTAGTCACCCACGGTAATACACAAAAGAGGTTTGGTCATCAATAAATTTTCACATCTTAGACAAATTACCTCATAAGCAACCAAGTTTTCAGATGAATTGCATTTAAGATGAATTGATAACCGAGCAATTGACAAAAAACAATATCGACGAGTTGCTTCATAGACGGGTTACATTAAATACTGGTTGCAAATAAAGCTACATGACTTTTAGAGACGTTATCGCAACGTCGACTTGAGTTTTCGACCATCTGACAATAAACCATCTGGAAATTCGCAACTCGTCACCCTCGCTAATACACAAAAGAGGTTTGTTAATAGACAAATTTTCACATCTTAGACGAATTACTTCATAGGCGACCTACTTTTCAGGCTAATTGCTTTTAGGATAGATTAATAAGAGAGCAGTAGAAAAAAAAACCATTTGGATCCCTAGACTGGTTTAATGCTTAAGGTAAACGCAGAACGCAAGGTGCGTAACTTAACGCTACTTTGGGAAACTTCTAAATTAAATATAGGTATACGCAGCACGAATAATCTCTAGATTTTTTTTACATTGCTCAATCGATGTCTAACCCTTGTAAAAGTTGCTTAACCTGTGCAATCGTAGACCGAATGCACCAACCACTGCACCATCGAGATCCTCAAAATTTGCATTATGTCAACAATAATGACACTAAATTATTATTTTGTGTTTGAATAATTATCTTTCTTGTCCTTCTTTTGCTTCATTTTTTCTGTGTGCGCAATAATTATTGTTCGTTATGGAAATTATAACAAGATATATTTGTTACACATCGTTACACCACAAAATTACATCCAAGTCGATTTTTTAAATACTTCAACTGGTTTATTGTACGCATTCGAAGCTTTTTGTTTTCAAGAGCAACACGCTTCGACAATTTTTTGTACATCTGTACATCTTTTTTTGTAATCGTGGTCAAAGAATAAGATAATCATTTGTGATCAACTCTAACAATTTCATCACCAAATCTGACAGTTTTATTTTACCACCGTCCCGCGCATTACTTACAAGCGTTGCTGCGCTTACGCAGACAGACAAAAAAAATCCATGTAAACAAAATTACTAAGAAACGGCTATAGTCGCGCTCCAATAAATTGGTGTGCACTGTATGGAAGCAGTAAAGTTAGGATCATTGAACTTATAACGATTTTCTAAATCTCGTGATTAATTTTGCTCAAATAAGTTGCAATGAGGACAAAAGGGTTTTTTTTTAATTAGCCGACATGAATTATTACAAGTTGCAACGGATCATTTAAGTGACCAGTGAACACTTTTTGTCGTAAAGTATTTATGTTCGACCTCGTGATTTCTTGAGTTTGTCCTCAGCTCTATTCAACTAAACAGTTCAACTATTAAAGACAAATATTTAAAGCAAATATTCAAAGGAAAACCATTTCAGGGCTTTGATTACGTATGCGGCAGAACCTGAACTTGACAATTGTGATCCGGTATCTGGGGTATCTAAGACGAGACCATAGGGCTCGCACTATCAAAAAGTAATCAGATCTCATGTAGAGCCAAGCTTCTAACTCTCTACACGCCCTAATTCTTCAAGCTGTGAAGTTAAACTCTACACCTTAGTCAAAAGTGGTTTCGCCGTTTCGTTACCATCACATGGACGAAAGGTGAAAAATTTAATCACTGTTCACACTTTTCTGTTCTACAATAGTTCTAGTAGTAAAGAATAATAAATAATTATTTCATTAGTTTTTTTTTATATTTAAAGCAATTTTAGTTTAAAAGTAGATTAAATATAATATTCATAGGAGTTACTTAAAATTAATAAAAACAATGTCTCAATTATAGTACAGGTTATAATATACAAATGATTATATTGAATTTTTTAAGCATCTGTTTTTATTGATTGAATTAAAAATATACAAATACAAATAAGATAATAAGTAAATTAACTTGTGTTAATAGTGTGTGTCCGACGGGACAAGAACCAACATCTTCTCGCTATTCGAGCAAGTACTCTTCCAATTAAGTAACTGAGACCTTCTTTATCAATATTTTTTGTTTTATGTTTTCATATATTTAAAATTATTAAAGGCAAACTGGCGATTTTCGTTTCCCTGAGAAAAGATACTAAAGACCTGTCTGCGTCTGCGTTGATAATTTATTATAGCTTTAAGAGAATAGATCTTATAAGAGTACCGAGCATGCAAAGAATATCAGTGCTAAAACGAAAAGTAAACAACTTCACACTCAATAAACATTACTTTGGTGATTGTGATTCATCGTGCAAACACAGCTACGAAACTTTAGCTAGGAGAGCGTCTCTCTGTTCCATTGTGATCCACGATATTATCCATAAGATTTACATTTTGAATATGTTTAACCATTTCGACAACCTTTATATTCCTGACATTGCTGTCAAGTAACCAAGTGTTATCACCCTAGTATGTCCCGTTAACAATTAGACGTTGTTTATTGTACTTCTTGACAGTCTTCAGCGCACAAGTTATGCGCTTCTACCTTTCGCCCTATCTCATTTCTTTGTGATAAAGTTTATTTTACTATAACTGTATAACTTGATGTCGACTGTACGTTTCACGGTTTGTTGAAAAGAAGTTGAATCCACAAAACTGTGAATTAGAGGACAGAAACAAAGCTGTCTAAGCTATTGTGTTCATGGCCTTACCAAACTGTTAAGTTGAGGAAACCCGCTTATTTCTAATAAAACTCAAATTGTTACTATGTTGCCAACTATTACAGAATTTAATTTTATCCATTACTATTTTTTGTTTAGGATGGGTTAGCTCTTGATCGCAATCAAACTCGGGGGCCAAGACAGAATCCACGATGGAACGAGCTAACCCAGAAGGTGCCTATTCACCCTGGATTTGAATTTGGACGGGTTATAAGTTCTCGGAAATACAGACGCAGGGAGGGAGTTCCACTCCTTTGCTGTGCGCATTATGAAGGATGTTGAAAAGCGCTTGGTGCGACAGGTAGGAATAGCAACCAAGAAACGGTGGTAGTCTGCAGTGCGTCTGGATGTTCGCTGGTAAAAAGGACGGCGGTATGAGCAAATGCAGCCCTTGAGCACATTCTCTAAAGTACAGTCTGTAGAAGACCGACAGACAGGCAACTTTGCGGCGGTGAGCTAAGCTGTGAAGCTTGCTGTTCACCAATTTGCTGTCACCGATGAGCCTCTCAGCTCTACGCTAAATCATGTCCGTTGCAGCAAGTTGGTATTTCAGTACATTGATACCTTACTAATTGTTGGAGTAAGAAAATTAAAGGCTATGTTTCATATAGATAGGATGGGATAAATGAGCTAATTTTAATCATTACTTTTTATTCTCCTGAACAAAATAAAAATAAAACGAAATTACTCCACCCTTACCGCACAAGACAGACATTTTCACAAAGTTGTTTCATCGATTGTATGAGGGACTCTTGTACAGTGAGGAAAAAAGAGTAAAAAATATAAACATACGTTTAAAGTATCAAAAACACGATAAAAACTTAATTTTAGGCCAATGTCATTAGATGCATAATTGAGATTTAAGGAGTTCTAATCATTTTTGAATTCCAGAAACTAGAAAGCGTGGCTTTGGATAATAATATTACTATAAAAACAATAAAATCCTTTTCTTTTAATGAGTAAAATGTAAATGATTTATAAATCACTTGCTATAACCTCACCTAGAAATTCGGTTATCGATGTGACGACATGGAAATAATAACTGCTTCCTTAAATTCAATGATATGATGTTGACTTTACTCAAATAGATACATATAACTGGACCTTTGGCTTTGAACATAATAAATAAATAAATATTTCTTACATTCACACCAATTAGCCTAGCCCAAAGTAAGCACTGTAAGGCTTGTGTTATGGATACTATATGTAACATTCACAGAAATATATATAAACACCCATGACTCAGGTACAAATGTTCGTATTCATCATACAAACATCTGCCCCTTCCGGGATTCGAACCCAGGACCGTCGGTGCGAAAGGCAGGATAGCTACCGTTGCACCAAACGGTCGTCTATATATAAAACATATATTTACCTTTGCCCGTTCACGTTCGATTCACAATCTATTTTGTTTCTTTTGTACATTCATGACGTGCCCTTACCACTATCTACGATATTTCATGCGTGTCCGTTGATTTTGTTTCAAAATCGTTCCGATTATTACACGGGTCTATAAGGAGATAAGGTGGGTTTTTTGGGTTAAATATCGTATCGAACAGGAAACCCTGTACTCAGCAAAGTTCATCTCGGCTTTCCCACAACAACAATTCAATTTCGTAATTCGTTCGTGATGGCACAGTCAACTCCATAGCGAGACAAATTCAGTTTTCACGATATAGACATACAGTTATCAATATAAAATGGGGATGACCGCAACGAATGTTATGGCAACACAAAATGCTTTTTTTATTAGTAGACGTTTTGAGATTTCGGTTATCGATTTACTCGTGAAGTGGGTAGAAATTTTGAAAGGTAGTAAACCTCTTTTGTAATGTCAACACTCAACGCATAGTACTTCCTCAAGGATGAAAATACGCCAGCAGCAAAGCACGAAGTATCTAGAGATAATTTGATGACTGCTTGGTGCACGGTGTTTGGTGCACGGTAGCGATCGACCTTTCGCAACGACGGGTTGCAGTTCCGGAAGGTGCAGATCTTTGTGGGATGTATACAAGCATTTGTACCTGAGTCATGGGGTATTTATATATATTTTTATAAATATTACATATTTATATATCATATAAATATGTCTATCCTATAACTTAGTATCGATAACAGTGCTTGCTCAGTGCTTACTAAGGGATAGGCTAATTGGTCCGAATGTAAGAAATATTATTGTTATCATAAATTTTTGATCATCCACCCCGCTCACCAACTTATGTGGCTGCTATTGCGAAATTGGTTAAGTTTCGCAATAGCAGCCTGTATGAGCTCCCCAAATGATCAGTATTGTTTAAATGAAATTATCGATATCAAAACAACTAAAGATAATGAGTTGAAGAAAACAGAATATTCTTAATAAACACAGTTCAACCATTCGCTTATACATATATTTTGCTAATTTAATTAAGCCATGTTTGTTACTTTTGAATTAGTTACACGAAATTTATATAATGACACCGCAAAAGCAATACGCAAATCGGAATAATAAAACGTATAAATATTTACTTTTAACATTCATTCATTCGATATCGACTTAAATATCGATCGGTTTTTTTTGCAGGAAGCAATTAAAATGTCAATAAAACGCAATTAACTCTCACTGTTATTTATGAATCAGTTCTTTAAAACCAAATGAAGTATTGATCAGAATATAACATTGGATAAATATTAAAAAGGATCCTGTAATAGAAACTTTAAGCGTCTTCCTTATGTTATTCTGTCTGTTCTCAACTTTTTAGTGAAAGAATTTAATAATAGTAATAGCGTTCCGAATTCTGTAGACATATAAAATAACATAATAAAATCACACATAGCATAGTGGACAAATATAGGAACTAAACGTGGTAAGTGGTCAGGACTCAGACATATTCTACTAAGCCTGTAAAAGATAATTGATTTGTCTAAGGAATACCTAAAAATATTATATCTTTATTGCTTTAATTTAATGACATTGAAACTACTTCAATGTCATTATAATAATGCAGACAAAAATTGGTGGGCTCATTTCAAAATTAATCTTTTTTGCATCGAGGCTTAACTTTATTCCTGCTGCTGCACAACTAGGTAGTTGTGCAGCACCATTACTACAACTAGTACCACTACAACAACTACACTAGTTGGTTGTGTGATATAACGCACTATCATTTTATTTTATTTTTTCATAATGGCTATGTATTTGTGTATACTAATGGACTTTTTAGGCACCTAATTTACTCCTTGTAAAAGGGTTGTGTATCTTTAACGCTTGCTTAAAACAGCGTTGCTATAAACCTTTGTGGATTTCTATACGCTATTTTTGAACAATACAATGTAATTTATTTTGAATACGTTAATGAATAAATAAATAAAATAAAAAGAATTAAACGTTTCTATGTATCTATAGACTAAGGTTTAGCATTCTTACACACCATAGATAATCGGACTGATCTCTATGCCGAGTTTTAGCGACTTTGTGATCGATTTAACGCAATAAACGATTTTGGGAAGGCGAGATCCTTAGATGGACCTCAAGCCGAGAGGGGCGAGCCATCAGTGGTTTTCTAGATGGACGGCATGTCCCATGAGGGACTCTCCGAACCAGCATATATTCACTACGGCGCTTTAGCCGGAAAGGTAATTTTCGGATGTGCGTTGAGTCGTTATAAACAGAGATCGGAGTAGGTAGATTGATTTTCCATACACAGCATGGACATGCCTTTCCGCAAAGTTCCCGTATTTATAGAATTAAAATAGTTATAGAATTAAAAAGTAACGGATAAGGAAAGGCTAGTAAATTATTTTAATATGACTTTCACTCATGTTTTGTTTGTTCTCTATGTGTTCCTATAATATTCATCCAACTAATTTAAAAGTTTGGTCATTTCCCATGTGCAAACGTGTGAGGGTTTTAAGTACTTTTATTGCGGGAAAACACGTTCCTCACAAGAAGAGATCACTATGAGTTACAATAAAATATTTGAAAAATGAATACTAATCATTTTTAAATTCTAGAAACTAGAAGGCGTGGCTTTTGATAAAAATCCTACTTAATATTATAAATGTGAATGTATATTTGTTTGTTATGCTTTCACGCAATAAACAACTAAACCGATCATCATGAAACTTCGTACATATTCTTGGTGGTATTAGAAGTAAAATAGGTTACTATTTTGAAAAAAAAAATTGTGGGCGAAGCCGCGGATAAAAGCTAGTATTACTATACAAACAATGAAATCGTTTTCTTTTGATTAGTGAAATGTAAATGATTTATAAAACTCTTGCTTTAACCTCATCTAGGGCATGCGTCAGTTAAGAATTTAAGCCAGATGTATTCAACGCCTACACTGTCTTCGTTCACCTAGTTTTTTTAGGACTAACTGTAGAAATGACTAATAAGGTAGTGACGAACTAGTACAATATTGAAACGGTGGCTCTCCCCGGTCGTGTGGTTTGCATAAGGAATTCTATTTTGAAATTTGTTTTCATGTGGAGAGTTAACTACGGTACTATAGAATCTAATTGAAAAACAAAATTAATGAAAAAGACAAAATATATCATAATAATAATATTTCCTAGATTTACACCAATTTACCTAGCCCAAGTTAAGCAATATATTGGGAATATTACAGTAAAGGATAGATATACATAACATGAATGCTCGTATTCATTACACAAATATCAGCCACTTCCGGATCCGAACCTAGGGTACGAATGGGTAAGCCATTCCAAAAATTTAAGGTTTTTCTGCTGCTATTGCTCGGTCACTCACTTATATCATCATTCAAATATATATAAAAATCCCATCTCTTGTTATCAATAGTGATGATAGCTCTTCCGAGCATGCCCTATTTGATTGACATGATTTTTGTCTCCAAAGTTAAGTTTGATAAACAAGTTCCAATGTTAAGCAAATACTCAGCTTAACAGCATTTCATATCCCCAAATCAATTAAAGTCGATATGATGAATAAAATTCACAGCAACGAACAAATATATGCTTAGTAAAATAAACAAATAACGGCAAAAATATCAGTTATTTCTTAAAATTACAAATAACTAATTAATTCACAAACATGCACTGCGCGCAAGCAATTATAATGGCTGACACTTAATAATTCAAATACTTCTAAAACCCGCATGCGAAACTAATCAAACAAAATTATACGTCTAAACAAAAATGACTAAGTCGAGATATGTTTTCTTAGATTTCTTATTTTTAACTACACACTATTAAAGAGATAAGAAACGTTATAATATTATGGAAAAAGAGACAAGGAAAGGTACCTAATAGTCGCTATTTTAAACCGAAAGATGCTGGACCTAAGGTCCTATTTTTCGAATCATTCAAATTACAGCATATAGGACGAAAAGCGGACTGGGTATAGGTTTAAAACGGTTACATTAGCAGAAAGCTTCGATACACTACTCGACACATCCACCACTATACTTTGTCCAATGTAGGACTATACTTTTGACAGGTGTCACTTCCTTATTGCTACGTACTAAGGTTGCGTTTGTTTCCTTATGTTTGGCTTGACATTGCAATAACAACTTTATACCATCTACATAGGTGTCAACTGTCAAAAGTATCACCCTACATTGGACAAAGTATACTCGCTATTTTAAACCGAAAGATGCTGGACGTAAGGCCGTATTTTTCGAATCATTCAAATTACATCATATACGACGAAAATCGGACTGGATCTAGCTTTAAAACGGTTACATTAGCAGAAAGTGTTGATACACTACTCGACACATCCACCACTAGTCGCTGTAATAAAAGATTTTCTTGATAATATATGGAATGGTTGAAGAGATGCGAAACAAGGGTTAATGATATTCAATTAAAAGTACAAAAAAAGCATCGTCAAACGACAAATATGAATATTTTAAATTATCAGTATGTATTAGAATATAAGTTCAAAATGGCATCAGAATCTGACTGTATCAAAGCATAAAGACATCGAGATTTATGATTCATTCAGTTATTGACGACGCAATGAAAGTGGACGGTTTGCTGCATCTCCGCTATAATTAACTAAATTAGTCCCACGTTGCATCTGCTTGGCCCAATTTGACACGTGGTGGGGCCATCAAAATCTTCAACAATTGGAAACATAAATGTCTCATCCAGACATAAAGCACATTTGAAAAGAGTTGTTTATGTTAGAGACGATTCCGAATTTACACTTTTGATATTAATTGAAAAGGAACTAAAGGAGAATTGGAGGTTTCAGTCCGTGTTGTTTTGTAACATTTCAAGATCTATGTCATGACATCCAAAAACAACAATCTTTCCAATATCTTTTATTTAGTGCATAATAGCAGGGGGAAAGTTAAAATTTAAAACAAAACGTTTAATTTATTTTAAGAAGTTTATTTGTTTATATTATAAAAACCAGTATTATGCATGGGTGTAGTGGGTAGGGAGGGCGCAGCCCCCCTACCCCTGGATTTTGTTTACCCATGCACTCATTACCGATAAAAGTTAAATTAGAGTAACATGAATAATGCATTATGTAATAACACCAACTCGAATTGTCGCAACAATAAAACGGCAGGAAGAATTACTATGTTTTTTTATTTTTTTATTTTCGGTTACAGTTCCGTCATATCATAATCTCAATAAAATTCAAGTAGAAGATGAAATACGTTTCGTATTCTGCTTTATAGGAGCGTAAATTCTAATCATAAAACAGAATACTTTATGTCTTTAATCGTATAGTCTGTGCCTGAATCGAATTAAGTTTACAAAAATAGCAGTCACGTATTAATTTAATGGCGTTGCACGCGGAACAGGGAAAAGCTCTGCATAAGCGCATGTAGATATTCAACGGAAACTGGTGATGCAAATCGGCATTATTGTGCAATATCACTGATATATCGATTCAACTAGAGCTTTAATAAAAGCCACTAACTTGGAAGCACCAGTTTTACAAACAAGTACTCAAACGATAATCAGGAAAAATCTGTCACTCATTTAACTAAACTGAATTTAACCTATCAGGCAGTCTCGATGCTTATATCGTGTTTTCCCTTATTAGCATTATGAAATGACATTCAGAATGCAAATTAATTTCATTGTCTTCCCTTAAGTGAATAATAACAATGACTGTAATTTAACTGTTTTATTTTAAGATATGAGCTGAATAGTGTAAATGAGAAAAAAAAGAAAATCTTTGGTTACCAACGTAACAAGAGTATTAAGTAGATACGACATATAAAAATTGTAATTAAAAAGGGATTTATACCATTTTTTATTTTTGAGACTCAAATATTTTGGCATAGTTGCATTCACTATTGTCACTATACTGCAATAGAGACGTATCGTATCGTTCTACTAACCATCTTATTTTAATTATTACATTCAAAACCGATAACGCTGTCTGTAAACTCAGCATTTACTAAAAACTGTTCGGGATGCAAGACTGCAACGGAGGGTAGACTGATAAGTCTGCCAATAACACACACATTCAATCCACGATAATTTTAGTTATTCCATGAGACTGGCCCATGCAAATATCGAAAAAACAAAAAATGAAGTAAAAAATCACTTTATAATAAATACTTACGTTAGTATCCATGAAAGTTTAAAACAATATAAATTTTGAATGAATAAATTATGTGTTTTTCTAATAGACCTCATTTCAATCAATAATTTAAATATTTTTTTAAGAATATAATTTTTTCATAATATCTAGTAATTATTATATTTTGTTTCCTTTCCTTTGTTTGATATTTGATTTGATTTAATGACAGTTATACTAGGATGATATTGTAATGACTTTAATGTTATGTACTGCATATCAGAGCCATAAAGAAATGTAAAGCTTATTTGTAATTAATTAATATGTACCATGTGGCAGTACTAAATAAATAAATAATGCCTAATTATTCTTATTCAGAAAATCAGTTCATAATATTACTATTAGCATTATGAATTTGATGGTAATTATTGAGTCACAGGATAAGGAATTGAGATTATACCATAAGACTTAACTATATATTTTCATCTAGTCTAAAAGTGTACATACAACAATTTTTTTTTAATAGTCTGGATAAATGAAGTCAAAATCATGGATATTATTAATTACATTTTACTAACATACATCCTCCCGTCCTGTTTAGTTTTGAAATATACTAGCTTTCTGGATGGCAATCAACATTTTAATATCGCTGTACTTAAACAAAATATTAATATTGAACCAAGTTGATCAAGTTGGATTATTGAGAATTTATTTGAATTTACGTACTCATGCTTACAAATAATACAATGAAAAAAATCCTTGCTGATGTATTAAGGACATGGATCCACAGGTAACAGGTCTTTAGCTTGCTTAAAGGGTTTAATGAGGATATTAACAATGTTCTGCTTATCAATCTTCTTTTTATCAATATTTAAATATATTAAAAGCTTCTGATGTGTTATTTCAGAATAGAACAGTCCTAAATTAAATTCTTCAATTTGTATGTTGCATATATGTATAAATAAGAACATTAATCAACCGCAAGGATACTTTTCTCTCAAAACGCAATAAGCTAGAATAAAGTATTTGAGTTACGAAAATCAGATATAATGACAGCAACACAACCAAGTCGGAATCTAAATTATTCATCCAATATTTTTTTAATTCAATTCAAATTTTTTTATAAATTATTTTATAGTATAAATACTATTATATATAATTTTGTAGTTTATTTTCTTACAGGCCATTACAGATAAACAAAGTCTTTTTGATTCTTATGCACCAGAGGCACAATGTTAGTATTAAGTAATTTAGGTATTGTGTTTATATTGTAAACAAACATTTATATGTTCGATTGCGAATAAATGTCTTCAAACCTAAATCATATAACAAACGCTTAGAAAAATTTAACATAAGGACACATAAAGATGACAATTTTTAGTTCAAATATTCCTACGCCGGTTCTCAAATGGTGTTTATTATTGCCCACAATTGCTTTCTAATATTATTGTTAACTGTCCTCGCAGATTACTCTGTTTACTTCAAACTTAATAAAAGTAACTTAGGTAAATTTTCCCCATTAAATAATATTCTCTGCTTACAAAATAGCTTAAGTAAAAAATCTAATTTAGATATCTTTCATAACAAAATTTTTAGATTCAATATTGAACTAATAAATATGTTAGTAACAAAGTATTTTTAAGTATCCTTTTATTTACTTGTATTATGTATTAAGTCTTTTGTAACTTAAGGTAAATTGCATGCCATGGCAGTCTTTAATTAAGGAGACACTTTACCTTTTTTAAGTTAAAAGCATATTATACTCATGTTTAAGTATTTGACTTGTTGTTTGTCCTTAAATAAATGAAAAAAAGACGAGAGTCCATCAAATCAAGACAGCTGTTGCCTTTCGCTGGAGATGTCAGCTAAAATTCAAGTACACCGACTTGGATCACTACTGATGTACTACCGACATGGTCCCACTCATTACACTAGCGTTTACCTCACCAAGAGGGGTGAGCAAAAATATGAATAATGTGTTTTAATGGATTTTTAATATTTTTAAAAATATTATATATGTACATTTATTTCATATTGTATTTATAGATTGTTCAAAGTTAAGGTTTTAAATTCTTTCTCAATACCTTGCCGGAGTATAAAAAATAAGGTACTGTACAAATTAAACTACTTTTCAAAAACATTCAGTGTTTCTGGGGATTACCCTCCACATTTAAATAAAATTACGAGGACTGCTTCTCTATCTTTGTTATGTTAGAACATTTAAAACAACAAAACAATATCGAAAACATTTTTAAACAACTATCATTTAAGTTCATCTTATATATTTATTATATTAAATCATTTACAAATAAACAAACAATATATACCACAAAAAAAAACTTCAAATATATATAAAATAGACCCTAAATGATTTTTTAATAGTGATAGCTAACAATGTTGATTGGAAGATATCTCACAAGTAATATAATTTCTTAGTGGTTTATAACTGAACAATGTTATTCTTTTCTTGAATTTATGGGCATAATTTATCATCTCATTTTCAAAATTTTATTTCAAAACGAATTCTCCCTTCATGTTGAGAAGCAATAATTGATGTTATCGAATTTATCAATACACCAATATAAGAGTCTTGTACTGTAGTAGGTTATTAAAGTACAAATAACAACAATTCTTCTACTCTACAATATAGGCTGCAGAAAAATAATTGACATCTGATTTTAACTATATGTCCAATATGAATAGTGAAGTTTTTAATTTCTGTTAACAAAATAATAATTTCGCTAGTCAAGATAAGAATCACTTACGAATTTTACTTATAGAGAAAACGAGGTCAGACTCCTTAAAAGAAAAAAAAAATTTCGCAACAACATCAGGGCAATATAAGTGGGCAGACTACATTCATTGCCAAACCAAAAACTATACAACAATGTTAAAAAATTATAAAATACAATAAATAATGCTTACCTGAAAGTTGCGGTATGATTTGATTGTAATAGGTCCACAAAAACAGCCAAAACAATGTAAAACTGTAGAAAAACAACAAAATTGAGGGAGATGATTCAGCCCCCTTATTTGCAGATTCCGATTCAATAATTTTAAGACACTATTACACAAAACTCTTACGGTACTGTTATTTAAAAACTTGATTGCTATCCATTTAGTTAGATCTCATAGAAATTAAGTTGATTGTTTGAAATGTAAACAAAACAAACACATAATATGACACACCAAACGGCGAACCAAACGTTGACTGATTTTTTTTTTAATTCTGTCTGGCAGATACGCGTTCGATTTATTTTTGCTCACAAGATTGTTGCCAGTATCTAAATTGTCCTTTAAGTTTGAGTAAATACATGACTACTAAGGACAAATAGAATTTGTCAGATAAATGGCTCATATATTCACGTTTAGAGTTTTTTCAGTTTTCGTTAGACTGGCATTTACTAAATTGATGGATATCTGAACATTTATTCGCGAATTGACATAATTATAGTTTGGTAACCATTCGTTCATTATTAATTGTTGATAAATACCTCATAAAAATGATATTCAATGATTCTACGTTTTAATGAGTTTTAAATTTTAATAAAATTATCAATTTCACGAATACTTCAGGTAAGAGTGGCGATTTTCTTAAGCTATTTGACAATAATCCCACACACAGTAGCTTTGTGCTGTTTACTTTTGAAGTTATAATTCTTTAGGCGTGTTATAAAAAAATGATGAGAGTGAAATTTTAAGGTGCGCGAATCACTGTAACACAAAAGTAACAGGTTGAAATTGTCCACAAAAGCGACATGGAATAAACCAGCAGGATGAAGTTGACCGCTAATGGGGACCAGTCACGTTTTATGTTAAGAATGCAGTTCTATAGACATTGAGAAACTAAAACATAAAGTGCAAAAATTTTTATTCTACGACCAAAATTGACAAAGTTATGAGCAAAATACCGAACGAGGTTCACAGACCGCGCGAACGCATGCGATGACGTCACAATGACCCAGCGCTTGCCGCCGAACCACTGCGCGGTTTTATTTTGTTTGCGATATTCGTCCAACTGGGAGCGTAACGTCACCAGTTTATACCCAATCGATTAATAACTTATTTTATTTGTTTAATATAATATAAAGTTGTTATTATAATATAACAAATGAGTGAAATAAGGTAGATACCGGTTTTGAGCAAGCGCAATCCGATAATCTACCTTAAGTGGATACCTTCATGGTATTTGATTATCTTAGTAATCATTTAAACTAGACAAGCTCTGAAATTCGTGGTTGGAAACTCAGAGGTAGGCAAATCTCGTTATCAACCTAATTAGAACTGCAAGATAATAAGTAGGTGGGTACACGTACTTGGACTAGCCTATAAAATACCCAAAAGGTTTAGGTTAGTCAGCCAGGGCAGTTGTGTTTGTTGTTGTAACTACCTACGCCCCTATTTTAACAGTTATGTAGATGAGTATGTAGAAACTTTACTGTTCAAAAAATTATATGTATACCATAAATAAAATTAGACTTAAATACTTCATTTGACAGGAATGTACCTACGTTCTTTGGACATGTAATTTTGAGCTATGAATAAACGAAATCGCTTTGTTAAGTCCTAGGATTGTTTCTAGGTAGGTAGGTAGGTACTACTTTCTTAAATCTGGTTTATTTATTATAATCTTAGTACCTACTATATTAACAGCAAGTTTCGTGGTGATAGCAGCAAGAAAACTTACTTTTCCATACAAACTTCACTTGTGGTCTTCCTAGTCCCTTGGGGTCAAGGCGTGATTATTGTACAAAATTATGTTGAAGAGGCAGAAGGACACTCGAATGCAAAAAGTTTTATTTAAATACGTCTAACTGTTTTCACATGGAAAGCGTACAAAAGACAGACAGACAAGAAATTCAATAACAATGTTTTTGGTTTCTATTGCGTGTATGGAGCCCTCCTAACGCGATTATTCAAAAAAATATTCAATGTACAGAATTCACTTTGGCTACAGTTTAATTCCATGTATAGATAGATATATATATATATATTCCCCAAGGCGGGAAATTCCCCTATGTTCCGGGGAACTTCGAGGAATATTCCCGGGAACGGCACATTTTATTGTAGTTAGACCTGAGTACGACCGTGGTTTTAACCCGAGGAAGGGTTATTAGAAACTTCACTACTTACCCTTTTTATAATTCATTTACTCATTGAAACATACATAATACGACCCTGTATTTTTTTAACATTCGTAAACAAGTTTTACTAAGTTACCTACCCACTTGTTTACCACACGAGTAATGATGATAAAAGTTGGTATACAATTGTTGTGTTGTATACAAGGTAATGGTTGGTTGGGAGGTATTCACATCAAAATGATCCTCGCAACAAAATCTTGAAGCTTGGCACGAAAGCGGAAATTTGTCATCCCTCTTCATGACAGTACACCATTTTTTGCGCACTTTTGAGTCCTTTGGCACATTGAAAAACAGTTTTTCAGGTGTACTAATTGAAGTATTAGTACATTTTATATTATACAGTACTTATAATTCGGCATATTTTCACTTAAAAACTGCAAAACCACAACACCACCTGCGCAGATAGAGGGAATCTTAATAAATGAATGGCGGAGAGCGCGCGCGCAGGTGGAAAGGTAATCGTGACGTCACATAAGCTATTCGGCCGCCCCAAGGTTGGCTTGTACAAAATGTGTAATATCTTCGCAACCAATGGACCGATTTCAATGATTTAAAAAGTATAGTACCTAAACGAGTTAAAGGAACAGCATTATATAGATAATATATGCATTTTCCGACTTGATACGGGGACCCATTGGCTCAAGTTTTCGTGAGAACTGATAACTATACTCAATGTAGTAACTCAAATATATATGAATGTGTGTATGTATTATAATAACAATTTTATATCATATAATAACATTGTAACAATTTTATTTAAAAGTGGTTTTTTATTTTATAAACTTTTTAATTGCGTTTATTTACTTGATATATAGAAAATCTATTAATCTTTTGATATAATTTATACATTTATCTTTCTTTTCCCAAACAAGGAGTACTGGCACACTGGAGGAAATTTTTAGTTAACTTTGTTTAGATACGCTAAAGAAGTATAATTCCTTACGTGCGTAGGTACATAAGTAAGCAAAATGGTTTTTTTTATATTGGCATATTCTACAAAAGTTTTTCAGTATCATTAATTTCATCCTGATAATCTAAAGACACCGACTGCTGTCGGAAGCCTCGCCAAAAATGAGAAGATATTGTGATAATTTCCACGTTTGGCATGTAAATTTGAGATAGCATTAAATTACTATATTTTGGAAAACGCTGCTGCCTATTTTGACATCTAAGAAAGATGTATGGTGATTATCTTCAGCATAATTATTCGCCTTTAAGTTGGGTATGGTTGGTGTTTTTCTACTCTGCCGGACACTACACGGCAAAATTACACGCAATTACGCCTTGTCGATATTGCAATTTTAATATTATAAAAAATCTTTAAAAGTTTATTAATCTTCAATTAGTAAAACCGTTGACTTATTTTTATTATTTAATAAAACATAAATGTTTCTGGGCAGTGTCATGTCTGGCACAATTTCAATTCTACTTTTTTTTCTTGTTTCTTCTTTGAAATCAGAAAGAAAAATATGAGACAAAAAATCTACTTGGGTATTTTAATAACCCGAATAGAAAGCTAAAGCCCGTTAGAAAATAAAATTGCCTCTGCATTTTAGCTCTGTGCTTCTGTTAAACCAAATATAGTCTGTTGTAGCACATTAACCCACAAGAAACTTTCAAAAGTTTACAACCGTTTAGGATTTTTCAGATTGGATTTAAAATTAAAAACAGATTGATATTTTTTGACAGACAGACCTATTATTTGCAACTAAACACTGTTACTGAGTAATTGAAGTTGGAAACGATATATATCCCAATCTGTCATTCATTGCCAAAGTATTTTTTTTGTTTAAATACCAAACTTCTATTGATGCTATTAGAGCTAAAATAAATTATAAAAATTAGGTAAATTAAAATCTGCGTGCAGTATTGCAGTCTAAATAAAAAGGTAATTTTTATTTAGACATTGCAATACTGCACGCAGGTGTGTTCCTTTACAGACAAGTAATCTGGTATTTCTGACAACATAGGATTGGAAGTAGTTTTACAAATGAAAGTGAACGGTATGAACAGATAAACAGTCAGCATCTAAATAAAGAAATCCAGAATGACTTTAATCAAATTTTATTAACGAATTTGGACACATTTTTGTAAATATAGGGCATCTCTGTGACACAGTTCCTTAAATTATAAGCAATCAATCTGTGTAATCTGCCTAGCTTCTAAATTAAATGTAATATAATATTAAACAAAACCTGATTAAGTTTTTAAGGCACTGACTTCCAAGAATAAGTAATACGTATGGTACTTATAATATGCTGACTTCTATAATGTTAATGTAACGTAAGTAGAAGGACGTGTGGTGTCAGGCAATCAGAATAGCAAAAAACTCTTTACATTCAAAGGTGTCTTGAAAAGTAAGTAGTGATACTGAATGTTAACACCGAGTGTTTACGCCCTATCCTGTCCCAACTACCCTTTTTTGGGGAGACTTTCATCCATCTATGGACGTCATCGGTTGAGATAAAGATGTTGAAACTTTTTTTTACTCAAAACCGGATATTGTATTAGCGGCGTGATCTTGTATTATTATCAACTTATAGTGAGAATAGTAGATATTTCAGTGAACAGTTTTAATTTACTGGAATGAAATAGAATACAACGTTAACTTTCTGAGCAAAATATTTAATTTACGAAATATTCACTCGGCACATACGGTGTTCCCCTGTTTACTCTCCAAGCCTTATGTATGAGTGCCTTTTGACTATTGTAAATATCCTCACTTACCTCGTCTACTCGCGGAACGGGTGGGTCGAGTCTTTGTAGGATTTCGTATAGGTTAAAAAAAGTGTACAGGTTTGTCACAGTTTTAAAAAGCCACAAACAGTTTGTCAAATCACTTAGCCTACAGGGATTTAATGTACGAAACAGAGAGAAAAAAATAGTCTATACTGCATTTTTCCCAGTTTTTCTCAGTACAATGTTTCTCTCGCCTTAACTTGATGAACCTAGTGTCGTAAAAACGCATGCAAACAGACAAAACTGAAATAATACTATGACATTGTATTTAAAAATAAAACGTGCATTTGATCCTGAGTTAGATTTTAGTTTTCTATTTGTTTTACAGTGGGTTAAAATCTATTGCTTTCTTTCTAGCTGTAGAAATATATAAAAAATGCTTATCTACGCCGGCACATCAAACCAAAAACTCTTAAAAATGTCTCTATCGCAATGGATGAATGCAAATTAAACATCAAAGAGTATAAACTCTTCAAATAGTTGATTGTCTGTCCTTTAAATTTTAATAACGCCTACACAAAATCCACGGCAATGTTGTTAATCGGCAGAACTGAGGAAATGTTGTCGTAAGTTGATAATAATACAAGGTCAAACTCAATAAGAAGGAGAAAAAGCGAAATTAAACTGTCGCTTCGAGTCTCATCTCATCTGTTACAAAAAAATAGGAGAGTAATTTGTACTTATGAATAACTTAACATTTTTATTAGAGAACGTCTTTATAAAATGTCGTAAGTCAATCTAGATAATCATTTCCTTTGGGAATTTTGACAAAGAACCATCGACAATGGTATTTTCGCTAAATTTCAAGCTTTGTTTCCTACTACCAGCGGCGATGATATTGTGAGTATCTAATTTTCACTATTAAATATAAAAATAATTCCAATATAAAGTTTATTTCTTCTTTCGCATGAAAGTAGAAAATATACATGGCAAGCTAGCTTTTGTCTTGGATTATTTTTTACGACACAACTTTGTGTGATCAGTGAGAGATAAGCTAAACATATAAAGGTCTGTATCTCGTATCATGTTTCTAGCTGTCAGGCAAACAGTTTAACGCGCATAGATTAAAACTAATCATTAGCGTGCCAACATGTAGCAATAATATTATGACAAGAACCAATACAACTTTTTATTTTTACTTTCAACTGTCCCGGTGTCTGCAATGAAATCTTGCAAGTTAAATTTATCCCACTTCCCGGTTTCCAATTGAGCTGAAATTTTCCATACAATATATGTATATCACGTGAAAATGCAATATTATGATGACATGGAGCTGATCTAATGCTGATGCTGGAAGGTGGCCAATAGGAACTCCGCAATAAAACGACATAACCCCATCGAGTTTGAACTCGTTTGATTTGTATTGACTAGTACTTTGATCCTTTATGGTCACCAGGATCTGATGCTGGAGCTGGACGGTGGCCATATGAACTAAAAGCCGTAGCTAGGGGGGGGGGGGGCATTGTGGGGCAATGCCCTACCTTGAAATCACAATGCCTTACCTTAAAAATACCAAAAACTGAGATAAATTAGTAGAATTAAATAGTTTTATAATTTTTATATATTTTATGCATTTTTCAATGCGATCTTATAAGATAAATTACTATAATAGAAAAATACTAGAAAAAAATCGACTCGTGACCACAAGTGAATTCTCAGACGGAAATCGAACCCACAACCTTTGGAAATACGGTCCAATGCTTAACCTAGAGGTCAGTGATATACATAATGATTGATTTAGGAGCCCGTGCTTCGAGGGCAGATTAATTATGATAAATTTACTACTTCCGCCCTACCTGTAACTAATGCTGCCCTACCTCAAATTAGACTCTAGCTACAGTCCTGTAGGAACTCCGCAATAAAACGACACAAACCCATCGAGTTTGGGCACTTTTAGTTCGTTTTATTTACAAGTAAAAATAAGAGCTTGTTTTTAAAATAATATTATTTTTTTAGTGTTGATAATTTTCTTCATATAAATAATGTTATATTTATACAGGTAACTGTCGAAACTTACCAATAAATAAATGTATACTTTTCGTCTTATTGTGTGACCTCTGTAGGTCCCTACTTATAGAGATCATATTCCTTAATACGAAAAAAATATTTTATTGTGCTCTTTCTTTTTTTATTAACATAATTGCTTGTTATTATTATTTAAATTTAATTGTGACATTGCTTATAATTATTATTAGAATGTAATTATGAAATTTTTAACATCTTATTATTATGTTTATTAGAATTTAATTATGACATTGTTTATTAATTATAACATTCCTAGTTTTAACAGCATGCTGAATTATTTGATGCTATATATCGGTTTTTTGCATTTTAACGTTTACGTGTATTTACCTGGTGCAACACGTAAACATAATGCAATTTTATACATCTTTTGTACCGTGTTAATTTGCAAATCGCTAATCGCTTTTAGATACGTAGGAGTTATGAATATTTTATAGATCGGATACTTTGGGTGATTTAAATGAATAAAAATTTATTTAAAAGGAGTTTAAAAGACGTTTATAGATCGAATACTTTGGGTGATTTAAATGAATAACAATTTATTTAAAAGGAGTTTAAAAGTCGGTCATACAAAACAGTTGCACTTTAGGTGAATTTTCATCGAAATTTTCGATTACATTCAACACAGATAAGCAAAATATATAGATAAAAACGAACACAAATGTGATGAGGTCGAAAATAATAACACAAATTCAATGAACAATTTATCTAAGGTTTAATAACTTACATTATAACCTCTTTATCAAGCGTCTAAACAAACTTTGCGATTTAGATAAACAGAATTATTTTTATTTTATATCTTCTGAAATTGCTTTTTAAAACACTATTATAGGATACTTTCTATTTATAGTAATTAATTTAAATTGTTCTAAACTTTTTAAGGCCATGTTAATTATGATTATGACTATGTTTTAATTTGCTTCTGAGGCTATTTTTACAAGACCCTTAGAACTTTATGTGATTCGAATCTTCATATTGCCACATGCTTCAAGTCATAGATATCTATATGTTGGATTCCTTTACAAGTATCCTTACAACTTCTGCTAAGTTAAAAATGTTAAACTACTATTAATAACAAGCAAAATGACAGTAACGAAACGAAATGTCAATGTCAAACGATGTGCCAATTAATTGTTAAATTTGAATTAAAAATATTTATATGAATAGCTATAATAATTAAAAGGAATCATACTATGTCAAAAATATAATATGTCAACTATACAGAGACGTTAGAAACTAAATAATGTTAAGTTAATAAACTAATTTAATTTATATTTATAACATTAACATTATTTAGTTAACTAACTAATCTAAGCATGTCATCCTTTATGTGAACACCTCCTTTGAAATATGCAAGCTACGAACGGTTTAAACGACACGATAATTTATCGTCACAACATTATGGCTATAAATTTGCGCAGAATATATGTGCTTACTGCGCATGTCAATTGCTATCAAAAACCTGACTTAAATTATATTCTACTAGGGACTATAGGCGTGTGTGCGCCGTGCTTTGATGGCGATGGCGGTGGCTACCAAATATACCGCAGTCGCCTTTTTTGTTGAGGAGAAACTCGATTTATGAGCCCTTGTCGGCGATTGAACCGACTTCTTTACTATAACCTACCCCGACGTATCTTGAATCTTGTTTATGTCCGGTGGGGCCAGTGCGCACTCGACCCAGAAGACATTAGATGAGCAATTGAGCTACCGAGACCATGCCAAACCCATTGAATATTTCTAAATGTTTCTTAAGCTGAATACCAGCGCCATCTCTTAGTGTATTAAAAAACTATATACTTGCTACATTGAATTACTGCCATTTAATTTAATTATTTTCTTCTTTTATACATATCAAGGTGTCAGAAGATTAACTGTAAGATTAAAAACATTACCATTGCTGTTGTGTTAACATTTTTATGATGGTAATAAGTTCTGAAATTTCAAATATTTGAAAATTACACTCAGTCCTCTGATAATTTTTAAATATCCCCTGTGTAAGTTGTAACATAAATTTCACTGATTTTCCTATTGCAGGTTCTTCGAAACTTCTACTAATGCCTTTTATTTAAGGGAGATGTCTCCTTATCTGCAAAGGTTTGACCACACAAAGCGAACTCTACATTCGAATGTTAAAGATCCTGGCCACCTTGCGGATGAAAAAGAACCGACCAGTCAACCCTCATATTTAAATATTTGTAGTGGTCGACGACCTCCCTTTGAATGTTCCATCAACACAGATAACAGCTATAAGAGATCTGGCTCAAAAGAAAATGTGGACAAGATATGGGTATGTATACAGTATTTGACCACCATCATTTGTTCTCATAAAGATCAGAATTTCATGGGCAGCTAAACATTTATGCCTACGACTGTAGGAATTAGCGATGGTTTTTCAACACCAGTGGGCGCCATTTATCTTATCTACCACCTTACCTGATTCTTTTCACGTTTGTTTTTGTAAAATTATTGAATAAAAAAAATACTGGAAAGTTGTTAGTACAACTTTTCATATCGCCTCATCATCCAAGCCGAAAGTCGTCCATTTCTGTTTGGAAGTATCCCACAAAAAATGGGAGGATGTATTCATGATCTCCACGCTTGGCAGATAGATTGGAGGTCGCAGTAAAATACCATAATGCGGAAAACGCTAATGGCCATTTTGTAGTTCACGGGAGGTATATCGTCTATAAAAGCTATATTGTTTCAACGTTTAATCTGAATCCCAATCAGACTATAAATAAGACAGCTTGGTTCAAAGCTGACTTTTACATCGATAGGCCGCCAGATATTCAATCAAATGAACCCTAATTTCAGGTAGCTCATACGAAATAACTAAACTTATTGAAACTGTTGATAATAGTTTATGGTTAACCTCCTGCGTATTGATTCTCCAACTTTTTAAATAAATAAACTAGCGTTTACCCGCGGCTTCCCTCGCGTTCATGTAGAGTACTGATTAAAAGTTATATATCTATCCCTCGGGAACAACTTTTTTTAAAGGTACCCTATATCATTTTCTGTACCCCTGATACTTCGTCAAAATTTCAAGATATTAGCTTAGGGTAGTTAACCCTTAATTCGACAAAAAAATATATTTAATTTATATAGTTGTAATGTTAAAATATCTTCATTTTGTGAATAGAAAATGTGTCAAAAAATATTAAAAAAAATGTGAATCGTACATTTTTTGAGAAATGGATAGTATAATATACCATACATTTCCAGGTTCTTATAAAAGTACACCTCTGCAGACACGTATAGCCAGCTATACATTTTCGCTAAAAAACAAGTAACAAGTGTTGAACGAATTTAGTAAACAAAGTTTTATTTCTTAGGCTTTATTGTGATAATTATAAAAACAGTTTCTTTTATTAGGTATAAAACATAGTCTCATCTGACATTTTGTACAAAAAACATTAGTTTGCCCCTTTTTACAAAATCGACAACGTCCATAAGAGGTGCCAGCTTGAATATGACCTACATTATCAAACCTCACATCATCACAGGGACGGCTTCTTTTGGGGTTTGATATTTTCTTCGAACTAGATAACTGAGGAACGTTAGCAGGTAAACCTTTTCGACCAAACATACGAAGACCGTCACTGATATCCATTCGAAAATGCTTGAGCATCTTTGGTTTTACTTCAGCTCCAGCTCTCTTCAGATCCCGTTTATATGTCAGCCAGGCGTTGTTCACACAAATATCTAACATTTGCGAGAATATAGATATGTACCATCTTCGGGTCTTCATCTCAGTACGATACAGCGCAATTAGCATATCGGCAAGGTCCACTCCACCCATATGTGCATTGTAATGTTTGACAATCTGTGGGAAATTAACGTGGACCTTGCTTTTACTAACTTTATCGTACCTGAGGATCTTTTCTTCCGGATGAGAGTCGACATACGAGCTGACTAGGGTAACACACTTGTTATCGTACCATTTGACAACAACAAGCTGATGATCATTGCAGACTAATTGGAAAGAGGCACCACGACCTTTCTTTTTCAACACTTTATCATCTGGTAGTAGTTCTTGACATCCTCGTAGACGGTTTGCTCGAATGGTTCCTAAACTAAATATCCCGTACTTATACCGCAACATTTCAATAAGAGCCAGGGATGAAAAAAAATTATCAAAATAAACAGCACAAGCCTTTCTTTTTATAGTCTTACAAAGCGCCAGCACTGCTTTTCCCCCCCATCCCATATCAATCTCGTCATCATCAAATTGTATGTGATTAAAACTATCATCCCCACAATATATGAAAAAGTCGTATACTATACCGGAAGCTCCAGCACGGACAATATTTTTGAAACCCCATTTTCGCGGCTTTTGTGGGTTGTATTGCTTCCTTTTGCCAGCTTTTTTCCCTTTATATGGTATAACCATTTCATCGATGCTAAAGCGATTTTCTTCTTCTGTTTTCAAACAGTTCTGCCTTATTCTTTCAATGAAAGGTCTTATTTTAAAAAACGGATCGGCATCAAATGTTGTGTTGTCAACAAAGTGTAAAAACCTGCGAATTTGTTCGTAGCGTTTTAAACCCATAGTTTCAGCTATAAAAGAGCATCTGGTTCTGGCCGCCCAATAGTCTAAATATGATGGAGCTTTTATTATACCCATTATAAGCTCTATTGCGATAAAGTCGCGAACTTCATCATTTACTACATTAATTGAACGACCAGTTTCTTGAATGGAATAAAGATTGGTATTATAAACTATAGAATCAATTATATCTTCAGAAAAAAAGTCAAAAAAATACTGTAGAGCAGATTTATCAACCGGTAGATCGTTTTGGAAGTTATCTTTACCTATTTCTGCTCGATGTAATAATTGGCCTTTCTTCCATTTGTAAACTACTGGATTTGGTTTAGTTATGCGTTTTTTCGATATTACAGAGCTTATTGGGTTTTGTTTTTGTACTCTCATACTGCGTCGAGTTTGAGGCAAACTGGTAGATGGCGAAGGGCTGTTAATTTCTGAATTTGATATTACTTTAGGTGATGGAAATGGCTCCAGGTAATTTAAAGTGAGATTAGATGGCATAGGCACAGAAGGGATTTCCCTCAACAAAGATATTGCTGACGGTGATGGAGATGGTAAATTTTGGACTTCATCTTGCTGCAATAAAGAAGGCGAAATAATACGATCGGTGACCTCTTCCTCCTCAGAAGAGGATAGCAAATGCATATCCAGTATGGCTGGATCTAGTGACGGTGGATCAGAAGAATAGTCTGATTCCGGATCAGGTCCATACAAAACTTCTTCATCATCTTCTCCAGACGATTCACCACTTGCGTCTGATTTTTTGCCATCCACTGGAATTAGCGCAAGTATTTTTTTTGTTCGTGCTGAAGTAACACGCTAGAACAAAAAAACGACATGCAACACCCACACCACCGCAAAAGCAACCAAGAAAATAACAAAAATTGCAAATAAATAATGTTAGTCAGCATCCAGAAATGTATAGCCCTCTATACGTTTACTTTTTTATCACCTTTTCAGAATGTACGGAAATGTATAGCGGGCTATACATAACGTTCAAACAAGATTTTTAGGCACACAAAACAATAAATCCGGTTATCAAACTGATTTGAAAAATAGTTCATGCAATAATAAATAGAATTTTATTGTTTATACGTAATACAAACCATTAATTATTAGCAAAATAACTAAACTTACCGGAACGTTCCTCCAACCGCTCATTTTGCTTCAAACGTTTTTTGACAAATGACAGATGTCAATTATACAAGGTGAATAAATCTGAACTATGTAAATAAAACCAAGTAGACTGTATGTTCTTAATTTGTTCTCATATATTTTTGTATACACATTGACCTTATGTAAACTCTAACATAAAAGTACAGCGTGATCTAAAATGAATGTTGGCGCCATCTATTGATACATATTTACACTAATACAATTGACAGCAGTGTCACTTGTACATTCCGCCCACCAAGGACAGAATGTCCTTTTCAACCGCCCACCATGACAACGCTAATATAACTAAAACAATACTCTAAAATATAACCTACCCTTAACATTAAAAAACAACTAATTATTAACTGGCAAAACACAAATTTTAGATGTAGGACGTTTTATTGTGGAATTTTTACATTTTAACAATACTACTCTTGTTATCCCATCAGTTCCGGGATATTTATCAAGAACTTTGCCAAACAACCACCTACTTGGAGGCAAATCATCCTCCTTCACCAAAACAATGTCCCCAAGTGCTGGCTCAGGCATTTGATGAGCCCATTTATATCGATGCATGAGATGTGTTAAATATTCATTTGACCAACGTCGCCAAAAACTTTGAAGCCTTGCTTGTGTTACCTGCCATTGTCTTAAAGAGTTTAAATGCGAATTTTCGTAATTTACTTCTGGCACTGTCACTAAAGGTTCTCCTATTAAGAAGTGTCCTGGTGTAATGGGAATAGGTTCTTCCGGGTCATTATAGATCATCGTTAATGGCCGTGAATTTAAACAAGCTTCTATTTGAGCCAAAAGTGTCGACATCTCCTCATAAGTCAACGTGGAGTCTCCAATCACACGTCTTATATGGTATTTCGTAGATTTTATGCCTCCCTCCCATAACCCACCAAAATTGGGTGCCCGAGGTGGTATAAAATGCCAATTTGTTCCTTGCATAGCGAGAGCATCAACAACTTCCGGAACCATACTTGATTTTTTGGCGTTAAAAATGTCTCGTAACTCCTTTGAAGCGCCCACAAAATTTGTGCCATTGTCACTGTATAAGTTAGAACAATGGCCACGCCTTGCGACAAAACGCTTGAACGCCTCTAAAAAGCCTCTTGATGTTAGGTCACTAACAACGTCGATATGAACGGCCTTTGTGACCGTACATACAAATAAGCAAATATAGCTCTTATATGCCTTGTGCCCTCTACCCTTTGATGTCCTCAACATTATAGGTCCTGCGTAGTCCACACCACTGTTAACAAAAGCCCTGGCTGGTGTGACCCTCAATGAAGGCAAAGATCCCATAAGTTGGGTCTGTACTTTAGCCTTGTGGCGAACGCAAGGGATACATTTGCGGATGTGTTGCTTGATCAAGTTTTTACTGGCAACAATCCAATAGGCTGATCGTATGTAATTCAACATTAACCGCACGTCACCATGTAAAGTTTTCTGGTGAGCATCAGAAATTATCAGTCACGACAAGGCTGATTGATGTGGCAGTATGATTGGATGTTTGAACATTTCGTTTTCTTGCGACTTTGAAATTCTGCCACCCACCCTCAGCAAACCTTTTTCGTCTAGAAATGGAGTTAAAGATAAAATCCTAGAGTGTTTTGATCTAATTTGTCCAAATGATCTTAATTCCTTTATTTCTTGTCCATATTCTGCACCTTGAGCTAGCTTTATACAAGTATTTAATGCTTCATCTAATTCAAATGAACTTAAACAATTACTATTTTGTAAAGTTGCGTTCCTCCTAGTTATAAACTTTCTACAATAGGCTACGACTCGAACTAACTTTTTGAGTGAAGAATATTTTTCTAAAATATATTGATCTATCGTACCTACATGAATCTTCAAGGATTTTTCTTCCTGCGTGTCATTGTTCTTCAATTTGGTATAGGTGATATGTTGTTCTTTTAAAAACTTTGGACCAAATTTCCATATATCTAATTGAGCCAAATCTGCCGGTCTAACACCACGAGATGCACAATCTGCAGGGTTGTTCTTAGTCGATACATGAGACCACTGAGCAGATTCTAGAGTTGTATGAATCTCCGCCACTCTATTAGCCACAAATGTTTTCCAATTACTAGCATGTTTACTCAACCAGGCAAGTACTATTGTAGAATCTGTCCATGCTTTAATACTATTTTTTGGAATGTTCATTACCTCAGCAATCTCTACTAACAACTTAGCCACCAAAACAGCCCCACACAGTTCTAAACGCGGTATGCTCACTTGCTTCACCGGGGCAACTCTTGTTTTGGCACTAACTAGTCCGACATGAATCTCACCTGACGCATTTATGACGCGTAGGTACACGACAGCCGCGTACGCGACGTTAGATGCATCTGAGAATCCATGGAGCTCTACAACAATATCGTCAGATTGAGTGAATAGCCACCTTGGAATCCGAAATTCAACTAAATGTGTTAACTCGTTACGGTAAGTATTCCAGTCATTTACTATATCCTTTGGAGGTTCTTCATCCCATCCTGTTCCTCCTATCCACAATCGCTGTATAAATATCTTTGCTGTTACAATGCAAGGTGCTATCCATCCTAACGGATCGAACAGACGAGATATCTCCGATATAATCTTTCTTTTTGTTACAGGTGCGGAAGACGGCGGCGATAAATTCACCGAGTACTGAAAATCATCATAGATTCTGTTCCAGTTAAGGCCTAATATTTTTATTACATCATTTAACTTTAGTTCAAAACTCCTATTCTCCTTTTCTTCTTTTCCTTCTATGTCCTTTTTATCCAATACCCTTAGTAACTCTTCTTTATTACTTGACCATTTTTGTAGCATAAATCCACCTCCTTTTAAAAGTTCATTCATTTCCTTAATTAGCTCTATTCCCTCTTCTACTGTTTGACATCCACTCATAAGGTCATCCACGTAAAACTCTTTTGCTACTCTTTCAGCAGCCAACGAATATTTTTCTTTGTCATCTATGGCGACTTGATTAAGAGCCTTTACAGCTAAGTATGGAGCAGAAGCCGTACCGAAGGTAACGGTAAGTAATTTATAATCTTTTATTTCTTCTTCTGGATTATTTCTCCAAACTATGCGTTGTAAATCACAATCTTCATCTGCTACTCGTACCATGCGATACATTTTAACTATATCGGCAACTATGCAAACAGGATATCTCCTCCAGTTTAAAATTATGTGTCGCAAGTCTGGCTGCAACTTAGGCCCTACCATCAAAGTATCATTTAATGATACACCATTTTTATTTTTGCAGGACGCATCAAACACCACCCTTACTTTAGTGGTAGACCTATCCTCCCTTACAACTGCATGATGTGGTAAGTATACAGCTTGTTCTTTAGTTTCATCGGGTTCCTGTACTAATTGCATGTGATTCAGTTGTAAATATTCATTTATTACCTCTGTATACCTTTCCTTTAGCATGGCATTTGATGTAAATTTTCTTTCTAAATTTCTAAATCTTCTAATCGCTATTTCACGTGAATCTCCATATTTACAGGAAGGTATCTCTTCGCGGAATGGCAATTTTACAACGTATCTTCCATCTGCACTACGACGAGTGGTTGTTGCGAAGATGTCTTCACATCTTTGTTCTTCGGATGTTAGCATTTTTGATGTCAATAAAGTTTCAGATTCTAACTCCCAAAAGCGTTTTAACTCAAATTCCTCCACACAAGTATGCAATACCGTAACACGATTTTCATCTGTAGTAGTATTTACTGGTCCAGATATTATCCACCCGAGTGTGGTGCACTGTGCCACTGGTGAACCCATAGGTCCCCGTAAAACACCTTCTTTTAATACCTGACTATACACATCTGCTCCCAGTAAAATGTCAATTTTGTTTGGTACGTCGAATTGCGGATCAGCCAAATAAACCTGAGATAAATCAACCCAACTTTGCAAAGACACTTTCTGCCCAGGTAAGTATGAAGTGATATTATTAAGTACAAACGCCTTCACCTCAATTTCAAAACTCGGATCTAGTTTAGATTTTAGTGTAAGCAATACCATAGATCTTGACAAAACAGGAGAGTTCTCACCACCCAAACCAGATATCACATTGGTCACAGTAATTTTCTTTAATCCCAGACCCTGTACTGTGGCTTCGGTCACGAACGACGCTTGAGAGCCTTGATCTAACAACGCCCTAAACACATGATATTGACCTGTTTTAGCTTTAAGTTCAACTAATGCCGTTGCCAATAATATATGGCTGCTTTTACCTTTAGCACAAAAAGCCATATGATTTGCAGTTGCAATCGACGGTAAATCCTGTTGTGGACTGTTCATCTTATTTACCTTACCTGTAACATCTTCAACTGCTTGACCTCCAACCCCTGAACCAACAGTTAAAGTAGATACATCCCTTGGGTGAAGCAAGGAATGATGACGTTTTTTACAAACTCTACAGTTAATGGGTGTTTGGCAAAATTTTACACTGTGGTTGCTGCCTAAACAGTTATAACATATTTTATTTTTCATCACAAAATCGTGTCGATCTTTATAACCTAAATGCACAAACTCTTTACAAAAACATAATTTATGCTCCTCGCCACAAAATTCACAAGACATTTTACGAATATTAGTAGCGTGTAAAACCTTAGTATGACTTACATTCCGACTTGCATGTGCATTGGACGTTGACTGTTTACTGACATACTTAGGTTCAATACATTCCAAAGCACGAAATCTGTCATACAAGAAATCTTTTAATTGACTATATGTAGGCAAGCAGTCTGAAGCGACAGTTTTTGCAATGTGCAACTCCCATTCCTTACGTGTTTCGGGGTCTAGTTTCAAACTTAATAAATGTATTATGATAATGTCCCATGTAGATACATCTATACCTAAATTAGTTAAGGCACTTAAACAATCAGAAGTAGTATCAATAAATTCTTTCAATACACTTGCTGATACAGTAGTAGCGTTCCTTTGACTTAAAAACCGTTTCAAAATATTATGTGCTAGATATTTCTTATTACTGTATCTTTGCTCTAGAAGTTTCCAACATTGTTCGTAATTAGCATCGGATACAGGTGTGTACCTAATAAGTTGCTCCGCTTCTCCCGTCAAATACCCTTTCAAATATTGCAGACGTTGTACATTATCGAGAGATTGGTTTTTGTGTATCATGGACATAAATAAATCTCTAAAAGTAATCCATTCTGTATATTTGCCTGAAAACTTTGGAATATGAATTTCAGGTAACTTTACCTGGGATTGGGAAGGATAACTCGGCTTAGTATCTACTAACTCTTTCGGTATATTTGAAAGACATTTCTTTAATTCACATTGATAGTCTAAAAACACTTCTTCTGTTTTATCATACACATCATTTACTACATAAGTTGCTATATTTAATAATTTAGGATCTGATTGTTGTAATAATTCTTTATGACCTTGTCTAAATTCAGCCCACATCTCTTTCAATGCATCAAGTCTGTTATCTATGTAATCTCTAGTTAAGCGCTCTTTCGGCGATTTTTTAAAATTAATTTTAGCTTTAGATATTCTTGTAGATAAATCATCTTGATAATTAATTAAAGATTCCATAGCTGACATATCTTTTAAATAATCACAAGACACAAATTAAAGTTCAAATTGAAAGAACTAAACTTAAAAGTTAGTTTAACTTAAAAAATATTTGTTCACGAAAATTTTACAAGTGTTTAGCAATTCTGGGGAAAATCGGGCATGGATTCCCCGTACCTACGTTTTTTTTCCTTAAAATTCTAAGTCCTAAGCTATATTATTAAAATTATTCTATGTTCTAAAATCTACTTTGAAATAATTCTAAGTCCCAAATTGCTCTTGTTCACTTTTTCTTGAATTTTAAAGTTAAAAAGTTCCTTGAAATAAAGTTGAAATTTGCTTATTTATAAATGTCAAAGTACTTACGGTTTACACTTCACTCACACAGATTGCACAAATAACCTCTTTATCTATGGTAGTGACGTATTCCGTATCCGTTTTCGATTGCTCTAGAAGAACCCTCAGTACTCCAACCGCGGCGTTTCTTGCTGTCTCCTTCTTACAGCTCGTCGTCCAGCCACTCAACGGGTGTCGCGTATCCTTCCACGTACTCTGTTTGTTGCAGCGATCCACTGCGAGTACGGGTTCAGTGGTAATTTACCACTGTGCACTTCAAAAATAACCTTTATATGTGGCTCGTTAAGGACCAATGAATAAATCTGAACTATGTAAATAAAACCAAGTAGACTGTATGTTCTTAATTTGTTCTCATATATTTTTGTATACACATTGACCTTATGTAAACTCTAACATAAAAGTACAGCGTGATCTAAAATGAATGTTGGCGCCATCTATTGATACATATTTACACTAATACAATTGACAGCAGTGTCACTTGTACACAAGGAATAAAAATGTATTTTTTGACAAGTGAAGGTGTTGCCAGATCCATTTGTAAAAACCTACCATTAAAGATTCGATTCTGATACGAGATATAATTTATTAAAGTAAACGTATAACATACTGTACAACGTCGAAACAAACAAATTCATTTTCTTTTTTTTATAATATTAGGATTTATAATCACGCTGTAGCGAGAAATGCCTAACAAAAATTTAAACTAGACCAGATATTTTATTAAAGGTAAACCTTCGAACTGGCGAAGCTTAACAGTGAGATTTCAAGTTACAGAATTAAAATGCAAATTATAGAAGTCCTACTGCATACAGAATAAATTGAATTTGGTTTTCAGGACATCTTTGGGACTGATTTATTGGAAGAGTAGAAGATAACTTGAGGTCAACAGACAATCGAAAACAAAGGCTTGATTGAAGGAAGGGACAAAAGATGACAAACAATACAAGTACTTAATCATAAGTTAATCAAGAAAAGGACAATGGAATAAATTAATCTTTGCAATAAATTATAATTAATTTAATTAATCAACAATAATCATTGTTTAAATGAACCGAATATCTACTAATAAAAACGGGTTCTTAAAAACATACTGACTTATTATTAAAAAAATTAGCGTAGCACGTATACATGTTCTGAGAATATTCGTTTATAACCTATCTACATATTTAACAATTGACTGTAATGTTCACTTAATTTGCTCTTTATCATTCGACCGACACTGTTGATCTGAGGTTAAAATGGTGTCGCGGTAGCGATCCTGCCTTTCACCCCGACTGCCCTGGGTTTGAAACCCGGAAGGGGCAGATGTTTGTGGAATAAATACGAGCCTTTGTATAGGTCATGGGCGTTTACACATATTTCTATAAACATTAAACATCATATATGTATGTCTAGTATCCACAACAATTTGGCTAGGCTAATTGGTGTGAATGTAAGAAACAAATTATTATTATTATTACTCACGATAAAAGTGGTTGGTGCGCAGAGGCCTGCCCACTAAACCACCGCGGTGTCCCACTAAAACCTTGGTGGGGATGACGTAGTAATTACTTTATATCTTAGCTAATAAAGTTTTTAACAAGAATTGAAACCTACATGTTTTAAAAATATTTAGGTGAGGATTTTGAATTTTTTATCCCTTCCTGTCATCTATGTCGTAATATCGTATCACAAGCAAAACTGTACTTATTTTGCATATAACGCTTATGTGAAATTGAAATTATTGAAGGTTTCTACCGTTCCTGTCCATTGAAACCCTAATTAATGGTATCTAACGACGGCAGCCGGGACCAACGGCTTGAAGTTTGATACCTATATATTGGACTTAAAGCTGAAAATCAAAAAATTGTGCAATCTGAAGTACGGAAGAGTTCATCATAGACTTATGTTCAGTTAACCGTTGACCAGTCCTTGTGAATAACGTCCCTTATATAGGCCGAGTGCGCTAGCCGCTTTTTTATATATGAATGCTGTTAGACGCAGGTGATTTTGAGACGGCGAAATCCTTTTATGGACTTGAAACTGAGAGTAGCGAGCTACCGTAGTGGTTTTCTAGACGGTCGGCATCTACCCTGAGGGATGACCGAACCAACATAGATTCACTACGGTGCTCTAGCACGCCAGAAAGAGAGCACATGGTGCCATAAATTCTCTGACCTAGGCTGTACGCCGTGAAATTTAAGAGACGATAGCCGCTGCGCCATCGAACTCTTCTATTGGTATTGTGTACAAATATTTCAGTCCGACATAAGTTATTTCGGTAGTCCATTCCAAAATGTTAGGTCAGTGTAGAAAACGAACAAAAATGAAATACTTAAATTTTGGTTTATATTTTTAATAATATTTATTTAATAGCCATTTTTACACATATAAACGTACAACGTTTAGAATATGTCTGAATTTTTGCAACGGTCACTGTGAATAACTGGATCAATGTTTCTTAGCTGATCTGAAAAGAAAATATTGAAATGAGAAGGTGAATCTATTAGCTTTAATGCTGTAAGATATTCCCGAAAATATAAATGTTTTTATTTTATCTTTTAAGAGGTAGAATTCGATACCAATCGAATATAAGTCACTACAATCATAAGAATTATTAAAATAAGTGACAAATTGGTCCGAAAAAAAATATGACAACTCTTTATATTATTTATTTTTTGGATTTAGTACACGTACAAGTTAAAGTTATCGGATTTTTAAGGTGTCGTAATAAAATATTAGGACTAGACTGTCACCCAATTATACATTTATACAAATAAAGACTTAAAAGCGGTTAAACATTAGAATAATTAATTTGATTTATTCTAAAATACTCATGTCATCAATAGTGATCTCGATTTTAAGAATGTTTTAGGACTTTGCAAGTCACTTAAATAAACTTCTGTTTATTTATAGAATGTTTTAAATTCTATTTGTAATACCACCACGAATTTCTCTGTGATAATTATTACGGGTATCAAATCAAGCATTTTGAGCAAACAAAAGAATCTGCAACGTCTGGTAATTAATAAGGCAGTAGTGTTCATAAGTAGATTTGTTGGATAAAAAATACAAAGATAATAATTTATCGTTTTCGATTATTGCTTTATAGCTATCTCTGTTGTGTGTACATTTTGAAAGTATGATGGAGATAAAATGCTATACTATGGATATGAGCATGTTTTACCTGAATTTAGGCGAGAATCTCCTTCTTCTTGTTTCGTTGCTATCAATCTTCTCAGTCTCAGATTTTTCCTGAAAGTTAATTACAATTTATGAAATATATATTTCACGTACATTCAATGAAATATAAAACGATGACCCGGATTACCAAAATGCATTTATTTTCGTTGTTCTTATTTGATCCCGAAGTTTCGATTTCTTTCCAGGAACTGTGTTAGCGAGATGACTTACGTAATGCTTCTAATAAGAGTGTTACTACACAGTATTGGGTTCGTTTCTAATTTACTAACGAAATTACATCATTGATTTACATTGAATTCGTGAAGCAATTGATCTAATTTCTGTTATGTTTTTGAAAAGTTGTTACCTCATCGTTGGTTCTCAGAAGAGAGTTTTGTTTGGGGGGTCCATATTCCCTGAAGCTGGGTGGTCCGTACTCGAGGAATCCTTCAGGAACCTGCTGGATTATTGTGTAACATCATAATTCTTTCCAATCTTATGTACTCCCAATTTTGTGTAGGTAATTAAGTTGCCGCAATTTTAACTTGGAAAATTCAAAGGCGTATCTGCATTTTCTTTCATTTACGACAAATGAAGAGCTGTGATTCCTTTTGATTTTTTTACATATTAGTTATTAAGTGATTTTTTATTTTATATTTTGCTCTTGCGTGGTATTTACACATGACCCACATGATTTATGATATATTTATCATAAAATAAATAATCTGATAAGTATGCAAATCCTTACAAAAATTTTATATATTGCCTTTAGTTACCTGTTCAACTACCGCTTCTTTTTCCAAACTGACGATAGCCTCAGCAATGTTTTTAACACCTTCTTCAATAACTTTCACTTCTTCTTGTACTTCGGTATTTATTCTAGCATTCACTTCATCAGCACTTACAGTAACAATCACATCACTGTCTTCTGGTTTTGATTCTTCGATATCGAGGTTAACAGATTTGCTTTCAACAAGATCTTGGTTAGCTTCAGTACTCGTTTCTTCGGCAGTACCGGTTTCCTCAGCTGCTACTTCTTCGATTATTTCCGATTTTTGTTCAGTAACAACTACAAAAGAATCATAATTAAATGACTTGGTAATTTCGCTTTAATTGTAAAGATTTTTTTAAAATAACATTACATTGACTGCTTCACAACTTCGAACCTCTCTTTTTGTGCTACTCAAAGTGGGTATATTTTTTAATGAAGAGCAGTCACAAAGAACTAAGACATCTAATGAACGACCTTTTACGAATATTCCAGTTTAATTTTCCAACAAAACATTTCTTACCTTCCGTAGTAGCTCCAACTACTATCGCTTCGTCTTGTCCGAATTTTGCTTCTATAACGACAAACGGCTGTTCTGTTGCAACCTGAGGAAGACTTTGAGAGATTTCTTGGACTTTTGGGGGGCCATATTCTCGGAGGAAGTCAGAACTAGACGCCTCTGACTCTTGAAGAACAATGTTGATTGGAGAAGGTTTCTGTTGAAACAAGTTGAGAAATATTTAACTGCGCATCGACAAGCTGAGCGCATACATTGTTCCGAAGTAGTGTAATTGGAAACAAGGGCACTTTCACAACAATCTTATCTTAACCCAAGATTAATTTCCAGATATCAGAGCTTTAGAAATGACTGCAAAAAATATCGGAAAAAATATTATTTATTAAGGAAATCGTTATTTCTTGCAATAAAAGTGACCACAGCAATTTTTTTATTTGACTACGTCTATATGTATAACAACGCGACTCGTATCCTGAAGGGGTTATATTAAGAAATAGAAACTGCCCAATTTTCATAAATAAATGGTATCGACTCTATTAAGTATTAAACCAGCTTAAGCACGTGAATTACACGAGTGTTGAATCACGCGTTTGGTGTCATTGCTTTTATAGCGCTTGTAGTTATGTTGACTCGAGTCAAGGTTTGTCATTACAACTGAACTAGGCGTGTTCCAATTGAAAAAAAAGCTGAAAGTGTTATAGAGGACTATGTGGGACGCATCAATTTAAGCTAATCAATTAAGCTTAGGAAATACTTGCATATCAGGCATTTTTTTATTGTTCTTAGTTTATTTCTTGATCTAATTTATGGATTTTTGACTGAATTTTCTATAAGTTTTCTATATCATGATTCAATAAAAATAAAATCGACTTGTTTTTACTAACAAAGTTCGTTATTTGGGAAGTTCTTAAATTTATGAATTAGTGTATCAAGACTGCATGGAACAAAATAAAAATTTTGTGACCTGATCTTCAGAGGGCAGGAAGAAAGCAGGTCCCTCGGGTTTCCAGCCACTGGGGAGATACGGGCCAGACCCCAAAGCCGCCGCAGAACCAATAGCTAAAATGAGGGCTGCTAATACCTGCGAAAAAAGGTTTCAAAATTAATCTTTTTGGACTACGGATCCGTGAAAACTTTTTCAAATATAATTAATAGTTTTAATATTAATTTCGAGTTTCCAAGACTTGTAGAAGTGTTCAAATCGACTGAAATGTACTTGTAGTTCACTAGAGAGGCTCTTGGTGACATTAGTCAGTAAGACAAACAAAGCGAACTTATTTAATTGTTTGTTTAACTTCCCTGATCTTGACTTATTTACAAAGGTAAAAAATGTTTAGATTCAACATTGTGAAACGCTCGTTTAATAAGACACTCTAATACAACTTAAAGTAATATTATTGTTTACTAATTTTAAATATTCACCGCTTTTTTATTTGTTTAATAAATAGGCAAACAATTTTATTCTCATCCTATAAGTAAAAGCTGAAATATTGAATTGATGAAATCTTACAATTCAAACTATTTCAGATGTATAAATACACTGGTTTTATTGCAAACTAGAGGTTAATTATTTATAAATGAAAAGAAAACTACTATAAACAATTTATTTCGTTTTCCGTATAAAAAAAAATATCGTAACTTGAACTTGTACTTAGAAATTATATTAATGTTTATTTTATGGAGTATTGAATAAAATGATATCCAAATTACCTTCATGTTGAGATCTTTTGGATTGTAATGATCCGAATAATGAAGTTATCCGAAAACGCACCATTTTATACGTTAGTCGTGATAAAAAAAATGTACTAAGCAAATGGAAGCCCATGTCGACAAATGTTTGTCTCATCACTTTGCAATCAGTAATGCGAAAATTATGTCATTTATGCAGTATTGAATGTCAAGGTTGTGCTATGGTTTTATTCTAAAAATAGTTTAGAATCTAGCAATGTAGGTTGAAAATCTATGGTTTAGGGAGTAAACAGGACCCGCGAGAATACTTATACTCGCCGAGCTAATTCAACTTTATAGAAGGTGTATAAATACCCCTAAGGAAGAAGATCGATAGGTAATCACACATTTATTGTCTCAAGCCTGCTTCAGAAGACACTTTAATCTCTACCAATCCCGGTTTCGTAAATTCAGCCATTTGGTGTTCGGCAGCGAGAAGGCACCACACACTTCCCATAGATCTGTGGAGTAAGGTTTAACGAAATATTGTTTTTTACGTTTTATGTCTTTATGTTGAGATTATAGCCAATGGGGAGGCTTTCATCCAGCACTGGACGTTTTTTGGATGAGGTGATTTTTTTATTGGTTCTCTCTTGATCCCAATCAAGCCCGGGGGCTAAGACATTATAAGTTCTCAGAAATAAAGATGCAAGGAGTGAGTTCCTTTGCTGTGCACATTATGAAGGATGTTGAGAAGTGCTTGGTGCAACAGATGGAAAAAGCAACCAAGAAAGGGTGGTAACCCGCCTGGATGTCCGATGGAAAAAGGATATGGCGGTATGAGCAAATGCAGCTCCTGAGCACACTTTCCAAAGTACATTCTGAAGAAGACCAATGAGCTAAGGTGTGAAGCTTGCTCTTCAACAATTTGTTGTCATTAATGAGCCTCTGAGGTCTGCGCTGAATCGTGTATAGCGCAGGAAATTTGTATGTGTGTTGCTGATGGTCAATTTTCCTGCTTTCTTTTCATTATTAGGAAAAACGTGTCCCAGTAGTACGGATATCAATAGGCTGATGACGATGAAGAAGATGCTTAATGAATACTTAAGCCTCGTGTTCTTAATATTACGAAGTCTCTTTTATATTAAGTTATATATGGCAAACTGGTAATTTATGGAGTTATTAATGATCAGATTTATGTGAAATTTTTATTTTATTAATATTCATTGTTTAAAATAAAATATTTGAATTGTAATTAATGAGTATACTTTAGGAAACAACTTATTGAAAGCCAAAGGGACAATCTTCCACAGAACTATGTAATCTGTGCCCAGCGATTGCGATTTTACTGAATTAAGTAGAACTTTGCATATGTTGTAGACATGCTTTAGAAACAGTTACTGAGCGATGTAGGTTCGGCTTTCTTTAATCGAACGCCATCTGTCTAACTTACTGAGCTTCTTGTAGCGAGCGATATTTTATATGCGGTGTTGTATCATAATAATCATTAATTTTAGACTAATTATTGTCCATATCAACAATCAAAATAACAAGGAAATAATTAATAACCTGATGACCTAATTAATGACGACCGCTTGGTGCAACGGTAGCGATCCTGCCTTTCGCACCGACGGTCCTGGGTTCGAATCCCGGTAGGGGCAGATGTTTTTATGATGAATACAAGCATTTGTACCTGAGTCATGGGTTTTTATATATATTTCTATAAATATTATATATTTATGTATCATATATGTATGTCTATCCATTACCCTAGTATCCATAACACAAGCTTTACAGTGCTTACTTTGGGCTAAAAAAAGAAAATAAAATATAAAAATAATAACCTTAATTGTATTCTGCGACACTAATGCAGTGTTATACTTTCGTTACACTCGTTACCTACATAATATAATTTTCGAAACAAGATACGATAGTTTCTAAAAAAAAGCAAGATAGTTACCCGTTATTTGGTGATCTTTCTTGGTTTTATTGTATACTAGCGACCCGCCCCGGCTTCTCACGGATTATGTCATGCATGTATTATACATATAAACCTTCCTCTTGAATTACTCTATCTATTAAAAAAACCGCATCAAAATCCGTTGCGTAGTTTTAAAGATGTAAGCATACATAGGGATATAGGGACAGAGAAAGCGACTTTGTTTTATACTATGTAGTGATAGTGACTATGCGTACACTGTGTCTAAGTTATGGTTCTGTTTAGGTGCAACGGTAGGATCCCTGCCTTTCGCACAGGTTCGCCTTTCCTAGGTTCGAGTCTCGGTAGTGGCAGATGTTAAATTATATATGTATATGAAAATGACATATTATATATGTATGTCTATCCCTTACCCTAATATTCATAACACAAGCCTCACAGTGCTTACTATGGGCTAGGCTAATTGGTGTGAATGTAATACTCGGTGTAAAATTACAAATATACTACTCTGTCAAGAAAGTACCGGGAAAAGGTCAATAATATACAAAATGTTTGTTATTCATCCAAATTTATTTTATCACCCTCAAAGTACGCTCCTTCAGAAACGATACACTTACGCCAACGAATTATCCAAGCATCAAAACATTTTTAAACGCTGTTTCCGGAATTGATTCAGTTATCGCAGTATTATGTCTTCTACCGATTGAAAACGGGTGCCATGAACTGGTAATTTGAGCTTAGGAAAATGAAAGAAGTCGTCTGGACCCATGTCTGGAATGAATATGGTGGTTGCTCGACGGTATTTGTTGAGTGTTTGGTCAAAAATTCGTTCACAATAATGGCCTTGTGCGAAGTCGCATTATTGTGGTGCAAAATCCAAGAATTTTCTTTCCACAAATCTGGCCTTTTTCATCGAATTTTCTCTCTTTAATGCCTCATAACGCTCAAATAATATTCTTTATTTACCGTTTGACCTTCCGGCAATAATTCCGAGTGCACAATACCGCGATAGTCAAAGAGACCAGTCGACTTTGACTTTTGATCAACTTTGGCGTGGTTTTTTTTATTTCGGTTCAGTTGGAATGCGCCATTCCGAAACTTGTTGACTAGTTTGCATGTCAAACTTGTAAACCCACGTCTCGTCACCAGTGACAATGCATTTCATGAATGTTGGGTCAGAATTGACTCGTTCTATCATGTCCTCAGCGACTCTCATGCGATTGAGTCTTTGGAGAAAGTTCAAGTCCTTTGGGACTTGGAAATAACGGTAACATGTTTCATACCGGTAAACACGAATCAGGCATTACTTGGTAGAAATTCATATCCATTAATAAAACAAAAGTATGTAGCTTCCTTTCACAAAAAAAACAAGCAAATGCACCGCCTGCTCGCCTGCAAATAAATGCAGAAACCGCAGACTCCGACACACATTGCGCCTACAACTAGTCTACAATATCGAGTAGGAAGAGCCTCAATTTATTCATTCATATTATCACTAAACCAATCAGCAAGATTATTTTTTAAAGTATTAAATATATTCCGCTAAAAATTAGTTTAACAGTAACTAAATATAATTATTAGTTAACTTCACGTATATTGTTCTGAACACAAGTAGTTAATGCACTTGTGTTATGGGATTGTTGAACAAAAGTTCGTATGTTATATTGATAAATCCAGGGATCGAACCTCGGAGTGGTATCACCATGAAACCGGTATGCGAGTCACTCGAACACGGACATATGCTCTTGGGGGTGTTCACAAGGCTAGGTAGCTCAATTGGGAGAGCATTGGACCGGACTTTCAAAGGTTGCGGGTTCGATTTCCGCCTGAGAATTCACTTGTGAGCCGTGTCGATTTTTTCCCGTATTTTTCTACTACAATAATCTATACTAATATTATAAAGAAGTAAAGTTTGTGTGTTTGTATATTTGTTAAATTGTAAGGGGTAATCTCGGGATCTACTGAACCGATTTTAAAAATTCTTTCACCAATAGAAAGGCACATTGTTGCTGAGTGTCATAGGCTATATTTAATGCTAGAAAAAAATTAAAGAATTTTGTCCACCCGTGCGAAGCCGGGACGGGCTGCTAGTTTATAATAATTATATATTGATATTTTTTATATTCACGCCTTAGTTTAGCTCAAAGTTAGCACTGTAAGGATCTTTTATATTTATAATAGGGCAACAGTTAGGCACACATATATGGTACATAGATATGTAATATTCATAAATAAATACAAATGACTGATGACATCTGCCCCTTCTGGGACACGAACTATAGATTATTTCATATATTAAGCAGATCACAGGTGTGACACCAAATTTACTAATCAAATATTAATAAAGCTTTAAATCTGCTATAAAAATGAATCATGAAATTCGGCAGAAAATCCGAAGCCCTCTGGGGGTTTTTTTGCGAAGCCAATAACATTAATGCTACAAAAATAAGAGTTTGACAACAAAAAATTACAGCACTTGTCAACATAAGCTTCCTTTAAGTATTTCTATTCTACGTGCCTGATAAACGTCTAATTCTATTATAAGTGGATGTTCACTGTAGTGAATTTTTCTAGTAAGTACACAAACTTAATTGAAATAATGTTTTTTTTTTTAATTTTTGATGTTAATTGTTCAATTGTTCTCATGTCATAGAATATGGCAATACCTTTTATCCTAATTATATTATGACAATACTTTGTGCGTTTGTTTGTTACCATATTGTCGGTAACAGTCTAAGAATAACATTCATAACACTGAGTTATAGTTTCAAATTCAAAATGATGAAAAAGAAAAGAAAAACTTATATGTAACAGTATTTAGGGCTAGACTTGTATTATATAATTGCAATTATGTTAAAAGTTATTAACATAATATAAAGACAAAAGAAATATTGGGAATAAAAAACTAAAAAGGTGAAAATCAACTCCACCGCTGCTGTTGAGAAAAGTGTCCAAAAGGCTGGCAGCGTTTCCTCGTTGGATATCTATACTTGTACATTGACCAAAGAAGCTAAAGTTTCAATTAAACGCGTAGACATTTCTTGGGAAAGAACTTGGCTTTTGGGCCCCATGAACCAATAGTCGCCATACCCACAGTCTATGCACTGAACTGAGAAATATAGTCAAAAGTTTTCTTATTCTTGTTCGTTTACTATATTTTCTCGTCAGTATATGAATACTGATAACATTTTTGAAGTTAGCCTTATTAGCATTATAAACAAGAAATACGTTTTATCTTAATACGATCTTTTCGATCGCATTGTAAATGCATAAAATATATAAAAATTATAAAACTAAAATGGCTGTTTCATCTTAATCGATTGACCAAACATTTGTAAAAATGTTTCTTTCAAATACGAGAGGATGTGCCTCTCATTGATGAAACAACGCTGGCCTACAGCGTAAAATCGGGAAGGTACTAGAAAATTTCGACAAGTGATCTCAAAGCTCGGTAGTTCAATTGGGAGAGCATTGGACCGGATTTCCAAATGTTGCGGGTTCGATTCCCGCCTGAGAATTCACTTGTGCCCCGAGTCGATTTTTTCTAGTATTTTTCAATTATAATAATTTATCTTATAAGAAATACGTTAATTCTCCACCACTCAAATTAACAAGATCAGTGAAATGTAAAGACAAAAAAAAACATAATCGGAAGTGATGACGTCACATAGTCTTAAATGAATTCTCAAGGTGTGTTTGTGGACAAATATTTGGTTTACTTTACGCTTAAGATTATGTTTGTCTACAAATTGGAGTTAAACACCCGGCTTTTTTTTGCACTTTAAAATTTAAACCATGACGCTTGTAGTACAATTGATATGTATTCACAAGTAAACTGTTTTAGAGCTTTACAATTGAATTAATTATTATTTCATTTATTTCCGGCAATGCCCCTAGAATGTGTTAGTAACAATAATCTTTGACTAGGGTAAGTATACAATAGAACAGACAAGAAGAGACACGAAAACAGTCATAAAATAAATTAAGCTGTGTGCAGCTGATCCCAAACCCGTGGTAGTGGTAACTCCCATCTGTCTATGAACACCCTAAGGATACCCTAAGGATAGAATTAAACACAAACATAGAAATAGTAATAAGAGAAATAAGTTTGACTATTTTTCTGAGTCAATGGTTTTTTAGTTTTCTTTATAAATTCCATTGTTTTGTATAAGGTGTGTAATATCATAGTCAGTAAATTAATGAAGAAACTGAAGTTATTGTACGTACAAACATAAGCTTTTATTTTAAGTTTAACTTGTACTGTATCACATTTGTCTGATCAATGGAGATAGTGATTTGGTAGAGATGGAGATAACAATAGGGATAATATCGTTGTTCCTGAATTCCAAACACAACACAAGTGCTTTAGCTATTTGAGTGTAGAACAATGTATGCGATGTTATTAAAATATACAATGATAATTTATTTATTTAAACTGATTTATTTGGAGCGGTGCGAGCGAAGCAAGCGAAGCTCCCATGGATCAGCTTCAATGGCGCAATGTCTGTTACGCCATAACTTCCCGAGTTCTTAACCAATTTTAATATTTTTGTGTGGAATCGAATCAACAACGGACCATATTGTAACGGAGCCCAAATTTTGAAATTGGCAAAAATTCCCACCGAAACAAAAAAAAAAACATTTTTTAGGTATTACGCTCCGTTCCAATATATGGTGCTAGCGTAGCTTTATGCTTAGCGACTGCATCGCCTAGTTATTTACCTTATTCATAAATATTTATTTGCATGCGTTAATTAGTACACTGAGCGTTCAACTATCTTTTTGTAATTAAAATTTTACTCATTAGTAAGTTTATTGTCATAAAGTATGACAAAACGGTTATCATAGTTTATTTTTTGAAATAAACATAATGTAAGAACTCAATAAAGAAATTGACATTATTAAATGATATACTGTTGCAAGTTTATACTTTTTTATTTATTTACATTAATAATAAAAATATTACATTTGGATACGGCTTGCTTGGGCTTAATAATTGATAATTATTTTTTTTTGTTTTATTCATGCAACTTACATATAATTTTGTACTTCCAAGTGCCTCTTATATTTTCTTAATTATAAATAGAAAATATGCAACAACACCCCGAAAATACAATACATATATACAAAAAAAAGAAAAAATGATTTCAAATCGAGTCAGTATCCGTTATTTCGCGCGCTTGCGTGTCCGCCATTACTGTAGCCGTTGCCTTGGTGGTTCGCGCCACGTTCAAATCCATTGCCATGGTGACTCCCGCCGTTACCGCCGTGATAGCCTGCCTCACCGCTGCGGAAATTGTTGGCGTTTGAATTATAGCCACCAGAGCGACCAGCAGCATCTTCCGTGTCTTCATAAGTGATGTGAGGTTTGAATCCACGTTCATCTGCTTCATAACTCACGGTCTGTAAGAAAAACGACGTTACGGTTGTAGAATTTCAAATAACTTGAACAACTCTTGACTTTTATAATTCTAGCAGACTTATTAAAAAAAAACTATTTTATCTTCCACCGCTTTATCGAGAAGAATCATCATTCCCTTTCTTAATTGTATTTAATAAAGGGTGTTCGAACTTACAATACGTTCTTACTCAGAAATACTGATTTCTGAGTAAGAACGGTCCCAAATTTTTTAAGCTACCTTTTTAAAGTAAACCTCATTTGTGATCTGTGTAAGAGAAAGGAAGTCTGATGGTAAAGTAATGAAATGATAATGGTATATGAAAAGCTACTAAAACCTACCTGCTTCCTTCCATCTGGCAACACAACGTGGTATTCCCCCTGCGCTCGTTCCTCCTGTCTCTCCTCGTGGTGGCCGAAGTCAGTCCCTTCTTGGTAATCGTTCACCATGTAACCAAAGTTGTAGTTCGCTGGCTCCTGTTCAGAATGTAGTATAAGTACTTTTTCTTCATTTGTCGTCGATTTTAATTGTCAAGAGTAGGTACTGACAGAATTTCGGTGTTTTCATTTGACAAAATGAGTACTTATACTTATTCTGCTTCGATGCGATTTGAGGGTTAAATGGAGCGAGTTTGAATCGTTAGTGTATATGAATGGAAAAATTACACCTGAATTTTATTTAATAAATTTTAATACTTCAAAAGTTATTGTATCAAAGACATGTCATTTTTAAAGAGTCTCATTAACTACTGCATTTTGTATGTTTTTTTTTATATTTTGAATGAACCAATATCGTGTGCATGATGATTTTATTTCAAATTCATAGTGTCTTTTTATTGTTGATACCCACATGAACGCTTAGATGCTGATAATAAAAATAATACAGAGACTTAGCAAATCAATTTGTATGTTACACTAATATCCAAGTTTTTTTTATAATATTAACTTATAACACTTAAGTTTTATAATGGGATTACCGTTTCTCATTGCTTACCGATCCTTCCTCCAAAGCGTTCCTGGCAAAATCGTTGGCGTTGTGATCGTAACCTTGCTCTTTGGGAGAGAATCTTCCTTGAGCTCCGTGACCGGCGGCGTTTCTATTAAAGCATATGAATATAAGAAAAATATCAAGGTATATTCTTACTTGAATAAACCAAACACATTTAACACTTTTTCTCTTTGAATGAGACATTTTTTTCAGATATTATACGGATGTGTCCATTATCAAAGGAATTATTATTAGAAAACAATTCAACATGTTTTAAATGTTAAGCAGGATTCGTAACCACACCCTGTATCCGGGCAAGTACTCTTTAATAGCGAGGTGATGCAAGTTCATGTCCTTTCTTACTTGAGACAAGTTGATTTTTTTTATTACCTAGTTTTCAATTAACAATATAGGCATTCTCATTATTTACCTCTATTATGACTTTTGTAACTCGACTATAAATTCTATTACTGCCATCTAGCGGATGTCATAACCAGAATTCCGCATCAAAGCTGGGAAAGGGATCGCTGACAGTTGACATAAAATCAGTTATTGAAGATTATCATAAAACTTACCTTCCGAAGCCGTTAGCTAAAGCTCCAAATTGACCCTGACCACCGTGACCTGCGCGGCCTCCATGTTTATGGGCGTCATGAGGCTCGAGCGACCGAGCCGCTACCACCTGAGGGTTAAAACTCTGCGGACCTTGTGGATATCCTTGCCCAGATGATGGTGGAAGGTAGCTGAAACAGAAAAATACGTTAAGGATTCGAAACGTTGCGATTAAATATAAAAAATAGGAATAAACGCGTCGTTTTTCCGCGAAAAGTGTTTTAACTCTTGAGTAAATTTTAAAGATATTCTATATAATTAAAATGTATTGTTGGTTGAAGCCCGCTCCTTGTCGAACACAAGCTTCCTTATATTTTATGAGGGTGGCTAAGAAACCTTCTCAAGAGATTTTCGTAAGTTCGTTAGCTATGTGGCGTTTCAGCATTATATGTGATTAGGTTTCGATAAATTATATGTTATGACTTACTAAAGTTAAAAATAAATATATGAATTTGCAAATATTTTTATGGCTTTCTATGTTTTTCTCTAATTAAGATCTCAATATACCTATCATACCTGAGACCTTATTGTAAGTTTTCATCACGTATATTATATAGCGTTTTGGTTAAGATTTTAAATTTACACCTTATTTTCGTAGTATTAAGATCTAAATTGCAAAAACTCGAAGCGAGTAACAATTTAACATATAAAAATTATACCAATCTTCTGTTCTAGACTCTTCACTTGTTAATTATTTTCCTTTGTTTCACACACACATCTTTACCGTCCACGCATTAATTAAATCATAATTTGTACTAAGATATATGAAATTAAAAATTTGCGAGTAAAAATCATCTTATTCTTACTTTCGGAAACGTTATCAATAGAAAAGACATCAACGCGTCACAATTTTTAATTTATAATAACTATTGGTTTAAAAAATATAGTTTGTTTATAAAATTGTATTTTGTATTGAGTACCTAACCGTACCCACATCTTATTTACTTATTAAAATTAAAATGACATTTTGAGAGTTGCAAGTAAAAGTCAACCTTAATCCCATATCCAATTGAGTTACATTGGAAGAGCAATCACCCGAACAGCTAGAGGTTATGGCATCGAGTACCGTTTGACGCCCGAGACAGGGTTAATTATCTCAAGTAAAAATTGCTTAGGAAAATAAACGTCTTTTTTGTTTCATAGATAATTTAAACTGGTTCGATTCTTTTTAAGTTTAAAAAGAATGGGATCTTTTCTAAGAGAAAATGGCCATACATCCGATAACATGTTGCTTAAAAAACGACTCAATATTCTACACACTCAGTATTTTCAACTGTTAAAATATAAAAAAAACAGGAGTGAAAAAACATATATTTTTAAAGAATAATAATCAAAACCAAAGGGCGACAAACGCCAGTTGGGTTACAGCTATAATCATCTCAACTTGTCGCTACGGCCACAGTATTATAATAAATAATCAAATAATGACAATTTTTGTAACACAGCTATTTCACATAATATAAATATCTTGGTCGACAAAAGAAAAAACAGAATTACTCACCTGTTGGACGGTGGAGGTTCAGCAAAAACTGCCACCACGAAGATTGAAATTACTATGGTCAACTGAAGCAAAAGAGAAAAATAGTTGATTTTTAAATATACCTAAATTGAGTCGACTATTCTGGATCAAAAACTTCTCGAATTCCACGTAAATCTTAAGATAAGTGACTTTAACAAAAAAACAGATTTATTTTCGGTTTACAGATAACCGTTGCTTTTGATAAACTTTTATTTCCAGTAATAATGTTATGACCTTGAAAATTGCACATTATAATGCAATGTAATTTCAGATCTTAATTTTTTAGGTTTTCCATTTTTGAGGGTTGAACATTGCAAATAATTTTAATAACCTTTAATAATTAACTTTTATCGATATTAATTTAAATTTAAATAAGTACGTAGTGCAGTTAAGTCAACTTTCAGTTGAAACTATTTTAACCAGTTTTTTGTTATAACTACCTACCTTCATTTTAGATCCAAATCACACACCGATGTTAGTCACAACAAAATGATACTTTGTCCCAGATACAAGTACCTTTTATACCGCGACTAACTGGTAGGTAGGGGTTGAAAAATTGCTCCTCATTAGTGACAAAAGACGAGCTTTCAAGGTGTAGACGAATCGTAAACGCAACGAATAGAGTAGTCTTGTAAAATATTTTTTTACTAAGTATTAATAAACTTGATATCATAAATGTACACATCATTTTTATTTATTTACAATTACCACAATCTTTAAAAACTAATACACTATTCATCTGATAATACATATAATCAATTAAGATTTTGGAAAAAAATAACTACAAAATCCCTACTATATCTATTAGATAGACTTTCATTATTTTTTTCTCTTTTGACTCAATTTCCAATGGGAAGAATACTCTATGTTAGCTCAAAAGGTATGGTCACTATAATTTTTTTGTTAAAATCCTCATTTCGCCTATTATCGTATCATAAAGAAATGCCAAAAAGCTCTAGCCGTTGTCAAGATGATGCACCTGCCAACGAACAGTATATATTTTTAATTATATAGGTCATTCAGAAATTATAATTTATTTCATACAGCATATTATATAAATATCAAAACATTTCATTAAATAATTTCACGCAAAAGTTTCCCACAGAGTGGCTCTACAGTCACTTCTTTTTAATCTAATCAGAGTTTTTTTTAATATAGTAGATACTGTATGTGATCACTCTCACTCATGAAAACATTTAAAATTATTAGACAAAAGTCCTATGTTCAACGATGGCTATGTTTAAAATAGTATATTTTCGGTTATTAGCGTCTCCAAGCAGTTCTCTGTTCCACCTAAATCTCTATCAAGGATGCGCGCTTCTACGATGAAACGTGTCATCATATAACTTCCTTGAACACTAAGATGTTGATTTGATTACAAAAATTAAAAAATGTTAACAGGGACACACCAACTAAGATTTTCGTTGAGTTACATAACATTTATTTTACAGTAGCACTTAATAAGAAAAAAGTTTCTTAAGCTAATACCAGCGCTATTTCTTTTATTCAATATATCAAATTTAATACTTTTACCAGTATTCAACAATCAATAATGATGAAGCAGCGATATAACTATTAACTATTCTCTTAATATTTAGGTGCTAGATTTTAATAACTTACGAAATTATTTATTAAGAAAATCAACAGAAGTCCTACCATCATCTCTTATTGCGATTCAAGTTAAGCTGTTGAAGAGAGACGCCGCTATAGACCACATATAGCGCTTTGTCACTTTGACAATCGAACTTGAATCGCGCGAAGAGGTCACGGTAGGCCCTCTGGTAACAGAAGATAGGTGGGACAAGAAATCCTGACAACTGAAAAAGTTGATTTTTTATCTAGTATCTAATAATTAACTTAAATACATAATATAGATGATGTATTTAAGTAAAGTAGTTGATAGATATATATTAAAACTCCATGTCACAATGTTTGACCTCGATGAACTCCGAAACTCCTCAACCGATTTTGATGTTTCTTTTTTTATTTTGATAGATTTGTTCCAACTTAGGACATGGGTAAGTTTCATTTAAATTTATAACATAGCAACGCGTGACCGGATTAGTTAATATAATATATAATATTTAAATGCGTATATAACTTATTGAGTGAAAGTAAATACTGAGCTTCCATTATTATAAGTTTCCCTCTATTTTCTTTGAGCGCATGAAAGAAGCCCCAACACAAACAAAAAACAGTATCCAAAACATCACAAAATTGTGTCATTCCAAGTATAAGCTATGCACATTCTAATAAAAGTAGTTTGGATTATAAAATAATTATTTAAAATTAAATATTATTTCAAATAACCAAACATTTGGATTTTTAAATGAAGAACATATAAGAATAAATAATAATAAAAAAATATAAGTAAGCATAGATGGAATCAGAGAGACGATTGTTTTTTCAAAGTTCCATTTTAAAATTTTCATGAATTTTGAGCTTTGTAAACACGAAGAGCATTTTTTCTAACTTACGAATTGCTGACGGGCATAACAAGTAAATTCGTTTGGAATGGACATCAAATTATTCTTTTGAATTCTCATAGAAAACTCTCTAGATATAGGTAATATTAGTGTTGGAAAAAATCTATTACAATTTGACAAACAGTAGTATTTATTGGTTGTTGCAATCCGATCTTATTCGACTCTCTTTCTATTTAAAGAAACATCTACCTAATAAGAATCATACCTCGTTTCGATCCCAAGTACCCGACAACAGCATTAAGACTGCCCCATGCTGTTTATCGCTGAAATTAGAAATATATGCAGATACCCAAACAGTGATCGAACTTGCTTTTCTATACCGATAGCATTTTTTGCAGATATAAACTAGGCAATTCGCTATTTTGTTGGATATGGATTTCTGATTAAAATTAAAATAATTTTAAAAATTCACGCTTTTTTCGCCGGGTTGGGTTCCACTTGGGTTCCAATTTCATGACTAGATTTGTCTATTAGGAACATGGAGTCAGTTTGAAGAGGATCGGGAGTAGTTTGGATTGTCCCAACATTTAATATCATGTCCAGATTCTCAACAAAATATAATAAATAAGTGCCGACAAACAGCTTCTTGTAAAATTATTGACAATGATCACTTCGCTTTGATGTAATATTTTGATTTTGTATACGTACAGTTTGATTTTGAATAGAAAGTTTCAATGAAATCGGCTAAAACAAGCTTATAATAAAAAAATATAGAAAATAAAATTTCTTCTTAATTTTAGTTTAAATAATGGAAAGGAATACGATTATTTTAATGTTTAATTGTCCCGATACTAATCTCAATATGAAATATGTTATCACTTTTATTACAGAGGCTGGCTCCGAGCTCAAAAAATATTTGGCATATTTAATTTATTTCTTCCCTTTTAGTTAAAGCTTATGTAAATTAGTGTTAGTATGCGTTTTTTTTTTTCATTTTGCTTGATGTGCTTGAAGGCCGATTGGTACGTCGGCAGCGATTCTACCTTCTGCCCCAATGGTCCTGAGGTTGAATTCTTAGGGGGATTATATGTTTGTGTGATGTATTTATTTAATCTATAATCTAAGAACACTTTATTGTTTGTGTGTTTGTCTGTCCGCTCTTTTTCCCGCTCTTTTTCCATTGTATCAATAACGTTTCCATAGCAACGCGTTACCGGCTCAGCTAGTTTTATTGATTTTAGGAAGGTTTACAGGAAAAATAAATAACACTGGCTGCGACCATCTTCTATTATATACGAGTATATGACAATAGTTTTATTGTTGTTGTAATTTTTTTTTTGAACACCAAGCATATTCCTGGCAACAAATTTTATTTTATACCGAATAAGCTTACAAAATGATGTATTATCGTAATATAGAACTGTCGACGGTCAACATTCAAAAGAAAAAGTAGTTGAAAAAGCTTTCGATTTCACGTAGGTCGTACGTAAATAACCCCAATGTATAGTGTCATCCAAATATGGATAGGATGACAAAGAACCGCTAACATACTGAGAAGACTGCTGATATAAATTTCTAGCGGGTCAAGTAGAATGTATACATAATAAATAACCCATGTCAATCTGGAGCTTTTCAAATAGTGAATGAAATTTTCTAATAGTTCTGTCGTTTCGAAGATATAAACTATCCAATTATATTTCGATTTTGATTTTTGATTTTTACAAACCAATTTTTATAAATAAGAAAGATGTTTTGAAATCGGATGATTAGATAGAAAGTGGGAGGTTTGCTCTCCTCGATTCGCAGGTGAGTTGGAGACTGCAGTCAAATAAAATGTTTAGCAAATTCTTCCCATAAGTTTTTATGTTTAAAGCTTTCGTAACCTAATTTTACCAAACTCGTATAATACTGTGTTTTGAATTATAACTTATGTACTTAAAATATATTAGTTGGGTTAGAACTGTGACCATTAGAAATAAAAGATAATTTTATTCAATTCATACAACTTTAAACTTTGCTACTTTCACAAAACTGTGACCATTATAAATAAAAGATAATTATTCAATTCATACAAATTTAAACTTTGCCACATTCACTAATAGTTTGTTTGCTAAATTTCTATATATCTTTGTTGCATTTACATTTGGATCTTTAATGATTTTATATTATCTGTTATTACATGTAAAAGGCAAATAAACTATAATTATTTAAATAAATCAGTATTTTTCATAGATATTTGCGCATATTTTATATTTAATCCTGACGTTTCGACTCAAGAATAGTGACGACCATTGGAAATTAGAAACTGTTTTATTTAAATGTGTAATGTTGTGTAAAAGTAAGAACTTAATAAACTGATTATGAGAAATAAAAAAAATAAATAAAAAAGACTTTTTTAATTTTTATAAATATATCAGTTAAAGAGATGAGATTGATGTTTACTCAGCCAAACGTCTGATTAAACAGAAAAACATTTACTCTTTGTTTTTTTACATCCACAATTATATGATAAAACAAAATAAAAACAGTGAAATAATTCCAACGTTTATTGCTCTACTATTAAACTACATCACAAGCAAAACTTATTATCTATGAGATTTTTTTTACATTTTCACATTGCAACAAAACAATAACTTAAAAACAGTGAGTATTTCGTTCGATTTCATTTTTTTTATTAAATTATTATATTATAGTTATGAAAGAATTTCCATGTCTGTTCTATAATAAAATAAAACGCTTACATAAAGTTATTTTATGTTATAACTTTTCATTGTATTATGCTAATCCAACTTTTAGAATTTAGCCTAAATTTTCTTTTATTGCTAGATTGAACAGCAGTTTAGGTAATGTATAACAATGCAATCCAGAATAAATACTTTGGAAAACTTTAAATACAGTATTAACATGTAAATACAATCAGTCCATTGACAAGCTAATTTTCATTTTCAATCCTTTCGTTTTCTAATTCATAAACCTTCAAATTTCCCGCCTTTCCTTTATTGGATGCCTCTTTCTGTCAGAAAGGCAAAAAAGCTTTTTTTTTTCAGTTGTTTTCTATTACATATAATTATCTTTTTCGGCTACAGCACAGATCACAATCTCTACAGAGAAGGTTTACGAAAAGGTGTTGAGCAAGAAGTTTATTTGGCTTAATAAGGTCCACCAGCTGATCTCGACAAGTCAGATGCGTTATCATCGTAACCGCCCGAGCGTGCTGAAGCGTCAGCAGGCTCCACAGAGATTCTGGGCTTGAAGCCTCGTTCGTCAGCCTCGTATTCCACCACCTATTGATGAACAAACAATACGTTACATTTTTCATAAATTAACACGAATAAACAAAGGCAACATGTATAGACATGTTTAACCCAAAAGAAAAGTTCTGACTAAAATTAATAAATAAATAATTCGGTTCGAGTTTTATGCATGATTTCAGAAATTTAATGCGAAGCAAATCTCTTTAGATCTGTAGATTTCCCGAAGAAAACTAATTGACGTCTGATAAAACTGGATTGTGAGCATTATTTTTTTATAGTGCTAGTGCAAATAATGCGACTGTGCATTTTTGAATGCTCGGTTCCGTACTTACTGCTATATACTATTCGAAACCGTATATAATCGAATTCACTATTACAATTCTCAAATCTGAAGTATGTACTTCGGCAATACACGTTTCTTAGATCGCATATATGGCTCATGAGCTCAATGGAATAGTAGTTAGAGTGTTCGTTCTACAATTACGGAGGTTAAGCAATCTTGACAAGGGCCGGTAGCAGGATGGGTGACCAAAAATTCATTATCTGGAGCTCCCATCTGCTGTAGAAGATCTTAGCGTGTCTTCTACAGCAGAGCGAGCTACTGGCCTCGACTGAATTTGCAATAGTTAGAATCCACCAATCCATTATACTTCCTATCGCGTTTTCTTCGAAAAAATTCTCTCTTGAAAACACTACATCATATCAGGCCTTTGTATGTATCCCAGTAATGAGGAAATTCATAGGCTGGCTATAATATGTAGAGCAGTAGTGATAGTATCTTCATTTAATAATGAAACGATTGTGAGACTAACCTGCTTAGTACCATCGGGGAGGACCACGAAGTAACTGCCTTCAGCCCTGTTGTCTTGCCGTGTCTCCGAGTGGCCGAAGTCGCTACCAGTTTGGTAGTCACTCACCTTGTACGAGAAATCGTAACTGGCGGGCTCCTAGACAAAAGCACAGTTGCAATGAAAGAAGAACCGATTCATTATCTACTTATATATAATAACTGGTTTCTTGTTATAGAAAATTTAACGTCTGAACAAACATAATTTAAAAAGAAAATAGCTAAACGGTAAAAAAGATGTCTGGATTGAAATTCTCTTCTTCTTATTCTTCATCTAAACATTTCCTTTACCCATTTTGTAGCAAATTTTGTATCTTTTGTTACTATTCGTTGTTAAATGATTTCTTTCGCACTTTTTAATGTAATTGGATGTAAAATACTAGAAAAGCTCGGCTTCGTTCACAAGTAAATTTTCATACAGGAATCGAATCCGCCACCTTTGGATATCCGGTCCAATGCTCTTCTAATTGAAACCTTCCGCCTGAGAATTAACCTGTGAGCCGAGTGGAATTTTTTCTAGTATATATTTATTGAAATCATTTATCATATAATCAGTGAGTTTAGAATTGAATGCAGATTCTTTATCGTAAAAATTTTGTAATCCGGAAGGCACTCTTTTAGACAACAAGATAATTTTAAGTATAAATTCTTTAAGGAAATCCAGTATTGAAACACGGGATCAAAAATAGTAATTATCTTATGATTTCTCAAATTCTGAAAGACCATACAGCTACCTGGTTGAGCAGCTCATCGAGAGAGTTCCTGGCATAGTCGTAACCCTGACCGGATAGGGCATTGTATTGCTCTGGTACTCCGTATTGCTCCGAAGGCATGCGAGCTGATGGAGCTCCGTATTTCAATGACGGGGACGACCTGAAAAACGATTTGAAGTCTTTTTAACATAATTTTTAGAATGTGTGTAAAGCCGGACCGAGGGAATAAAACACCCTTACCGTGATGCGAACAATGTTTATTTCTAATGTTTACATAACTGCACTGAAGCCTAAAAGAAAATTTATGTAACTATGAACGACTTGACATAAGTAATCATCAATAAAAAATGATGTGCCATTTAAAAAAAAAATCAATTTTTTCTTAATCTTTTGAGTGAGTAATATGGTACGTACACCTTCCACTAAAGGCGTTAAAAATTTATTGGCTTAAACTGTCATTTCGAAGATACAAGAACCAACCATAAGGCAAATTTGTTGTGATTTTGAACCTACAGCCGAAATTCGTTTCCAGCCGTCAATTGTGGCAAACTTTCACAAATGCTAATCATTAAATGACTGGCCAAAAATTATTGACAAATATTTTGAAACTTTTCTAAACATCGTCTTGTTTACAAATTGTTCCGATTGTTTTAATGTAACTTACCTAGCTGAACCGAAAGAGCTCGCAAAAGCGCTGGTCTTCAAGTTCGACTGACTACCAGGCGCACCATACTCCTGCGAGAGGCTCCTCGATTCCGGCGCAGCGTAGGAGTCAGAGAGTGCTCGCTGACTTGGCGCACCGTAAGACTGAGAAAGAGACCTGAACCCCTGGGAATAAGAATCAGAATTTCTTGTAGCGGGAGCACCGTATTGAGTAGAAAGCGATCGGAAGGAAGGAGCTCCATATGATTGGGAAGGGCTGTTTCGTGGAGCTCCATAAGACTGGGAAATGCTGCGAGAACCAAAGGAAGATTTAGAATGACCTTGAGAGATGGAGTTGGATGGCGCACCATACTGCTGAGATAAGGCGTTGAATTGGGGAGAACGGAAGCTTGGGGCTCCATACTTTTGAGAGGGATTGTTAAAGCTTCGAGATCCAAAGCTTTGGGATGGGGTACCATACTCTGCTGAAGGGGCGGAGCGAAAGTCAGGGGCACCGTACGTAGTTGACGGAGAAGACCGAGCTGAGGCATAAGAGTCTGAAGCGTGAACACCAGGGGCGCCGTATTCTTGAGAAAGATCAGAGCGAGCAATTGGGGCTCCATATTCTTGAGACAATCCAGATCTGGCGCTAGGTACTCCGTATTCTTCAGAAGGGCCAGATCTAGCGTTTGGTGCTCCATATTCTTGGGAAAGTCGAGCTGAAGGTGCTCCATATTCCTGGCTTAAACCTCTTGCGCTGGGAGCTCCATAGAGTTCGGAAGGCGAATTTCGAAGGCTCGGAACACCGTATTCTTGGGATAAAGCTCCAGATTTTGCGGATGGAGCACCATATTCTTGAGATAGACTTCGGGATCCAAAGCCAGCATTTGGAGCTGCATAATCTTGGGAAAGCGATCGCTGGGAGTTGAAGTTGTTTCCGTGGCTGTGATCATGATCATGGCTGCCGTGGCCTGAGCGAGCTGCAGCGTAGCCGTCTCTGAAAGATTTGGTAATGCTTTTGTTATTGTTGCTTTTATTTCGCCCAAGGCGCAGTTAAAGGCTAGCCCCTCTTAATCACGAGGACATCACTATATTTTTACAACAATTGTTTTACATTGTGAAATGAGGTTTACTTATGAATATTAAGACGTAATACCAAGTTTTTTTATAGTAATAGTAGGCGCTTTACCACTTTCTAGCCTGATGGGAAGTGACGATGCGATCTAAATTGTGATACGCTTTCCTAGAAGATACCTATTCACTCGTGACTTGATGACCCCTTGTTTGTCTGGATAAATTGTATTTATAAGTAAACAGCTTGAGGCAAAGACTTCCACTCCTTAGCAGTACGTATCACAAAATTGGAACTAAAACGCGGATGTATCTTATAATATTAAAATCACTAACTACAAATAAATACAAAACTTTTCTCTCTTTCAGCACTATATGTGTTAAATTGTTAACATGACTACTGTTAATAATTGATTTATACTAAATATAATATACATAAAGAAATTGTATACATACCCAACCGGAGGTTCAGCTAGAGAAAGAGACAGCAAGCACAGCAATATAAACACCTGAAACAAAAATACCTTAAAAAACAAAGTTAAAGGTTATTAGGAAAATATTATTTTTAGTCACGCTATCGATGCATTTAGATGTTAATTCAGCGTTAATCTTTATTTTTGCATATTTTGCATAATAATTATAATCAATATTAGTTATACTTTTGATACGTATACTTTTGACATGTATACGTATAATTATATATACCTTTTTATGTCCCTATAATTTTATACAGGTATGTATTTAAGCGATTGGTCACTTTGATCCATCAAATGAATAAGACAGTTTTGTGATTTGATATTAACAAATATTAATATTTTTTTTTTACTAGCTTTAGCTTATTGAAATAATGTAACTCAATCATTCCCTAGAAGACACTTTTTTCAATTGATTTGTTTTTTTATCTTTTTATGTTTTATTTAAAAATAAATTTTCATTGACTGAAAAAGAAAACTAAGAAACATCAGTGTGTTATGACAACTTGGTCGCTATTTACATTTAACAAAATTTCAACCACCGAACAGAAACGTGTACTAAATATATGCATTTTCAATATCATATTATATTTTTTACAAAGAATTTGTTGTTGAAATACCTTCATATTGTTGATCCGGAAAAACGACTTTTACAATCTGAAAATCAAAAAATAAGAATTACAGGAAAGTTTGCATAGGAGAATTATCTTATCCAGTTTTTAATTATTATTAAGAATAAAAAAAATGTTGTTTTAAATTTCTATTGTTGCTTTGGAGATTTACTACTTTTTTATAAAACTATTGTTATATAATATAAATATTTATTTTGAATGGTTTTTTATTCAAAATCAAATGCGTAGCTTTTTCAAACCCACCCTTATATTTGTAACTTGCACGATGGGAATACAGACATAGAATGATACTGTCCAAAACATACTCATCTTTTTATACTAACCAAAGTCTGACAATATCTTTTTCTAACTACAATGCTTTTGCGGCTACAGTGATATAGTTTAATTAAAATTGTGCTTTAAATACATAAGTTTAAGAGCTCTATCGTATTTCGTGGCAGGTGTTAAGTAAGTGTGAATGTTTTCATTGTGATTTGATAGGCTTAGCATGTGGCGACACTCGTGCAGTCGAGATTTGGAGCTTTGTTGTCGGTGAAGAGTGATTGGACTCCTCAATTGTATCGGCTGTCCTTGTTTGATGGAGAATCAAGTGCAACCACTCCAATTTTCATAGTAAGATGCTCAGTTGACAGTTTGAAATATGATAACAGTTCTTGTGTTTAGATACATGAATATATTTATATGTAAAACATATATTTACCACCAAAAAGCCTTAAAACATGTAAAAAATATTTTATTTAAATATAATATTCTTTTACAGTACGACAGACGCGTTTTTCTCTTGTTTTTTTTATATTTAATCCTGACGTTTCCACTCCTTAACTGGAGCTGTTATTACAAGACGCCTAAGGTTACATGAAGTTTGCTTTCTTAAAATTGTCGTTCATACTCTGTATATCATTGCAAAGTTTAAGTATACTTATTTAAAACAGATACTTGTCGACTTTTTTGTAATCAATGATGTAATGAAACCATAACACTACTATTATTGTGAAATCGTAGAATATTATAAAAAAGTGGATTATGTATGGTACCGTATTATATTGTAAATGTCGTCACTTCTGTTAAAGTGGACGAGTTTCTTGCGCCCGTTCTTTTTGTCAGTTAAAAGAGTTCCTTAATGGGTGGTAAGTATGGTAGGTAGGTTGACGATTCAAAACAACTTATTTTAAGTGCATTTGAATAAAGTTGTTTTTGTTTTATTTCATAAGGTTACCCTTATTATCAAAATCAATAATAAACGCGTCGTTTACCCAGTCATAATTATATTAAAAAGTGCGATAGGGGCGAAGTGTACGAGCTAAATAAAGATTTATTCTTTTGCGTCATGTTATTGAAAAAGAAACGCCATATCTGGTAAGATAAGGAACCACGTTTTATTTTTTAATTAGTTTAATTTCTAACAGATATTTTGACTTTTTCAGGGGTCGTATTGAAAAAATGTCTTCAGCGGTAATCCCACAGGTATACTTAGTCGGCGGGCTTGATACTGACTAGCCTTCTGCTGACGTGACTAAAACAAGCTGTAATAATCTATAATCTAAGATCACAGTGGTTTGCGTGTTTGTCTGTCCGCTCTTTTCCCCGCTCTTTTTCCATTGTATCAATAACGTTACCATAGCAACGCGTTAACCACAAGTAGTTCGTCTACCAGACGCTAGATGGCGCTAACGAAAAAATATTTAATAATAGAAAAAAATTAAAGAATTTGTCCACCCGTGCGAAGCCGGGACGAGCCGCTAGTCTATAATCTAAGATCACAGTAGTTTGTGTGTTTGTCTGTCCTCTTTTTCCATTGTATCAATAACGTTACTATAGCAACACGTTAACCGCAAGTAGTTCATCTAACGGACGCTAGATGGCGCTAACAGAAAAATATTTAATAATAGAAAACATTTAAAGAATTTTGTCCACCCGTGCGAAGACGGGGCCGGCCGCTAGTTTATAGGTAATGATGCATACTGTCCCATTTATGCAGCGTGTTATTATTATATTAAAATTTTACACTTCCGCGTACATTACTCATTTAAATAAAACTATATTAAAAATATTTTATACGGTTTTTTGAGCATTATTAATTATTTAATTTATCATTATCATCATTAGTTATCAATCATTAGTTATTTAATCCTGGCGTTTCGACTCATGGCTCCGGAGTTAAAAGTCAGGATTAAATTAGGCACAGAAACCCCTAAATAAGTCGTTTTACTTAACTGTTATTATTGTTTATGAACCAATGAATATTACTTGATTTATTATATATTTTATTTTTAACCATTTAACAGCAAACAATTCAACTTATTAAATTTGGTAAAATTCGCCCTTTTTTTTTTTTTTTTTTTTTTTTTTTTTTTATCGCGGGGAATGCCTTGCGCATACGCCGCCGTTTGGGAGAACGATGCAGACGTTATGTGGGACTCTCCCCAGCGGACCTACCTGACGATAAAAGCTCGTCAGGTTGGTGCGCAGGGGCCTACCCACTAAACCACCGCGGTGTCCCACAACACCTTGGTGGGGATCATGTGGTATCGTATTCGGATGCTTTCCACGATCCCCACCAGTGTGCGTCCGCCCTAGGCGGACCCTCCTTTGCTCCGCGGAGGACGGAGCTGCGGAGCACCCCGTGACACCCTGAGTGCTCCGCATCGCCTGAAGACCAGTGCAATGCAGGCGCCGGTCTCCCAAACCCGGCACCCGCTGGCCTCCAAGGGTGGAGATGGGGGAAAACCTCCCCCACGTCCATCCGCCATGAGACCTTTGCGCCTGCGGATGTCCTCCAGGAAAAGAGTTCCCGGGGGGCTCCCGCAGCCGCACTTCCGAACCTAAGCGCATCCCGTCTCCCTCTCAGCTGAGAGGGAAGAGGAAACGCTCCCTACCTTCGGGGATGCCGACTACTCAGACATCCCCTCCCCCTCTGGCGCCCGGTCTCGCGCCTTCTGCGCTTCCGCCCGCGCCTCTCCTGCGGAGTCGCTGGTGCGATCCGCCGGCTCATGGGACATCCCCTTCATTGCCGGCGGGTCGCACCCGCGACTGCCCATGACGTGGTCGGTCGGCCGCCCATAGGCGGCGCACACCGAGCACGCCGGCTCCCGCTTACAGGAAGCGGCTTTATGACCAGGCACTCCGCACCTGAAACATAAGCCGCTCCTGTCTGTCTTCGCTGGACACCTAGGGCTCGCATGCCCCAGCCCCATACACTTAAAGCAGCGCATGGGGCGGGGGCCGAGCAGCCGGATCTCCGCGACACTCCATCCGACACGTAATTGTGCCCCATCCGCTAACGCTGCCATCGCAGCAGCCACCGGCAGTCTGGCGAAAGTGTGCCTCAACCCATCACTTCCTGTTCTTAGGCCCTGTACTTTCACTGCTGCCCTAGGGCACCCTGTCTTCATCGCGATAGCCTCAGCCACCTCATCCTCTTCGACAGAGTCGTCCAGGCCCGAGATCCGCATGTCCGCGGTTCTCTCGGGCCTTCTTATTAGCGCCATGTCGCCTATGACTGCTTCTAGCCGCCGCGCCAGCTCATCAGCCTTGGCCCCGCTCGCCTCTGGTACATGGAGTACCCGGGCGCCCGCCTGGGTTTCCCTTACCCTGACTCCGGCCTCCAGCCCTAGATCAGGAAGGGAGAGTGCCGTCTTAGCCCTTTTCAAAATGAGGGCATATGTCGCTCCGCTCTCTATAGCCTCCTTCTTCAGCGTAACGCTGACTGCCGTAGTCTTAGGGGGGGTCAGCTTGACACTCCTGTTCGGCCCCGCTTTATTCTCTGTGGCTACTGATGTCGCTGTCTTCTTTCCGGCTGTTTGTCTCGCTGCCCTCTTCTTTCTCCCCAGCGCCTCCGTCCAGCCATCGCTCTGGGTGGGAGTGTTGGTGCCCTCCTCGCTTGTGCAATTATGCAGTACTATTGCTGGCCCTCCTACGTTTGACCCAGCAGAGTTCACTAGGCCTCTCCTTCCTTCTGAGCGTTTCAAACCTTCACTTTGAGCTAGGTTGGTGTCCAGCTCCCGCATTTTGGACTCCACCATGTCCGTCACGGATTGAAGAAGAGCCTTCTTCCATTTCGCCATGTCTTCCGTGGCTAACCACGGCTCCGCTCGGCGTTCGTTCCTTTGCGTGGCTTCACGCAGGAGACCCACGCTCCTCTTCAAATTCTCCACTTCTCTGCGGAGGTGTGCGTTCTCCCTCCTCAGCTTCTCCATCTCTTCCCTGCTGGAGTCTGTTGCCAGGTCCTCCGGACCGGTCCAGGTGGCCACTGAGCGGGTTTTCAGTTGCCAGCCGTCGCTGGTCATCCTGAATTGCAGCTTCACGGGTTCTCTTCTGGCCCGCTTTGCCCTGCCTCCATGGTCTGAAACCACCTCGTCCCCGTCTTCTGACGATTTCGCCTCTACGGGGGTCTTCATTCTCCCTAAGCTCTCCTCTAGGAGGACGACCACGGTGCTTGACTCCGTGTATTCTTCCGTCAACTCTTGGTACCTCGGGTCCTCTGGACTGATTCGGGCGATCTTCTTTGCTAGCCACTGGTGTCTCGGCATTAGCTTCTTCAGGAGCTCTTCCTCATCCGCCTTGCGCTGGGTCAACCGGTACTGCTGGTTGTGTCCCTCTTCCGGAGTCCGCGCTCTGGGTGGGCGGTTCTCCCTTTCCTCTTCTATTTGGCATCGCTTTTCCTTGGACGCCGTGCACTGTCCGTCAAAAGGCTCGTCGAAGCTCAACTTTCCACCACGATTCTTCTTGGAGGTTTTAGTTTTTTTGTCAAAATTATTCATCTTGTTCCCACGATGATGGGAGAAACAACGGACCGCCAGGGCAGAGATCCCGATACCCTGGCTACCCTACTTACGCCTGGGGGGTCGGGAGGTACCCCAGGGCGACCACTAATTGGCTGATGCACTCCCCAGCCACCTTTTCAGGCGCCCCGACACCATGAGTCCCAGTGTCAGGACTTTGAGAGTTTTTTATAGTGGTATCTCTCCACGCGGCCCCCACCGAAGTGGCGGCCCCCGCTCCCACACCACGTACGAGGCTACGGTTGGGCCGGAACCAGTCCTCGGACCGGAACACGCCCCCGACTTGCTCGCGTAGCGAGCTGGGCCCGAAGGCCCCCCTCTCGTAATTTTTTAAAGAGGTTTTCTTCCTCGTGGCCCCCATCCCTAAGGATGGCAGCCCCTGGCCCCGCACCATGTACAGGGTTACGGTATACCCCTGCTCGGCTGCCGTTACCCAGGCTACCTGGGTCAGCCAGTCGAGCCCCTTCCTGCTGGTTTTGGTCCGCGCCGGACAAGCCGGTAGCCCCCATATCTGGAGGCCATTCCCCAATCCGCCACCCGGGGGACGCGCCCGATGGCAGTTCCAGCAACTGCACACGGGGTAAAACTCGCCTGGATATCGAGAGCATGTCAGTTCTGGTCCTGCCTGATTACTGAAACAAGTTATTTTTTTCTAGTAATGATTTCTTTAGATTAGATATTTTTTATACTTTCTTCAGATTGTTAGGATATTAATCTATGGCAGGATTTTTTGTAGAGAGCGGGAAGCGTCACGTTGGTGGTTTTGTTTCTCTTGTTTAAAATTGTGTTGTTGTGGATATTAGTGCGTAATAATGGTGGATTATTAACCTCTAAGTGTTTGTGAACATACAAGAGTGTTGGCAAGTGTCTTTTTCTGTTCTCTCAAGAAGTCCACGGTGACGTTTTAGTAAATTCCCACACATTTAATGAAACCTAGGAGAAAAATATATTTTACAAGCTGACCCAGCCACGCATTGCTGTGTTATAAATTAAAATAAAACCTATCCTATGTTTTAAGTTAGATCAAATAACATAGTTACGAAGTTTGATCAAAATCGATTAAGTAGTTTAGGAGGACAAACGCGGACAAACAACGTGACACGTAATTTATATATATTAAGATTGTTCATTTATCATCAACAAATTATGAAAATAATTTACTCAAGAACTGGCAACTATACTTATTTGACACTAGCTAAATGCACAAATCGTGTAAGCCACAAATAAAGAAAAACAAATCTATGGCATTTTACACTCAAATAAAATTGAATGCAGTACTTTATTGTTCCCTGGGTAGAAAAGAAAAAGGATTTCTAATTTTACAGCCTTTAAATTACGTCATAGTATATAAAACTTACAATTTGTTACGATGCATTTCATTAGCAGTATATAAAGTCCTTTGACAAAACGATATTGATGAAATTCGACAAGGTTAATAAGAACCTCAGCAACCTAAATGATATGGAGCCTGATCAAAACGTGGTTTCGAATCTTATTTAAGGCCTGCGATTGTTTTTCATTCTGTTTTTGATACAGTGACAATTAGAGTTATTTTCAAAAACGAGGTTCGAGAGGATCGAGAGGATTTACAAGGATAAAGTTTAAACCTTTTAAGCCTCTAAACGGATATTCAGTTCGGCCGCAGGTGACTAATGTCGTAAGCCTCAAAACAGACTAGCGTCCAACTAAAGGCCACGCGACTTCCGCGATCCTTCTTCTCGTAGTAAACTATTTACTAATTATTTGATTAGTGAAACATTTGTTCTGCTCAATACTTTCGAAGAAAATGAGTGGCTTGTGATTTCAGCCGATAAATGGGGTAGCAATGTGAGCTTGTAAGGCAAAGTGTGAAATCCCTCTATTCCCAGGTAAAGGAAGGAGGAGAGCCCCTCCTGCGCTCACTATGAGGGATTGGAGCTCTACCCATTAAAAACCTCTCGATGAGCATCCTGCTGTTATTTGCCTTGGTCTCGGGTAAGTGGCAGCATTCTATAGATACCAAGGCAGTTGGAGGCTCGCCAAGCAAGCCTTCTATGGGATGCAAAAACTAGTTCTGCCATCCCTGGCATTTCTCCTAATCTATGCTAACTACTATGTGGCTCATAAATTTCTAAGCAGGGTTTTCCAACCAAAACTCACAGCCCAACAGTCATTCATCTGTAGTAACGCACCGATCGACTATTTCACCGAACTTTCCGCCAATTTTGTGAATTTTGTGACGACACACATGTCCGATCACACACTGTAAATTCAGGAGATCACTTTCTTCCACATAAAATGTTTATATATATATATATATATATATTCTTTAACTCTTCAATAATCAAATGGTTAAGTTGCCTAGATTGCATTAAATGCTTGGTACAGTTCCTGCAGGATACAGTTTTTTCGCGTTTTTATACTTATGCATAATATTTGATTCAATGATGATAGTGTATGATATTATTATATAAATATTACTTAAGAATAAACTATACAGAGCTTAAACGAGTTCTTGTAATAATATCACTTATTTCCTTTAAGCTAAAGTCAAATGTAGTTTTTCCTCAACTAATACAAAAAGCAATTTCAATAAGCGATTGTACCAAATCAATATGTGATAATAAAATATTTATTTCTCACTTGTCTAGATCATGTTTCTGATTCTAGTACCGTTGCAAAACGAAATGAACGAAACCAGATATATGTACATCACGCACTCATAAGCTGCGGTTACTGAGCTGGTGCCTTGACTTTGAAAGGGCAACAACAATCTATATGGTTTTTAACCATTTGTAAATTAACACGCAACGAGAGATTGAAATGTTATATGAAAAAAGGGTCAAATTTTTCTAGGCTCTGAATTTTAAAATGAAAACCATTTGTAAAAATGAATTACAATATATCGATGTTCTCAAGCAAAAATAAGCAATTTTTATTTCTTCAGATTTTTCAAAATGATATTCATGTAGATATAACATATAGGTTTATTGTAGGAAAATAATTGCCAAACAAAATTAGTGTAAACGCATTAAAAATATTTCACGTGTTGTTTTAGTAAGTTTACGATAATCATATCGTAAATTCATTTGTTTATCATTATCGTTTTGGTAAACCGTAATATAACCTAATAATTTAAAACAGTAAATATTCTCTTTTGTAAAATTTGCATTTTTCGATTAAAAACGATGCGACACACGCATATATGATTAATGTGCCAAATTGTTTTTGGAGAAGTGGTATGTGTTGCGTTATCGAGTGCAACACAGTTAAAGCTCGATTGACGAATTGGGGCTGTTTTGCTAGGAGTTTAGATCAACATTATTCGGAGTTCTGCACAAAAGATATCTGTTGTTATTGCTTTACCGGATCTGAGGAAGCTGTAGTGTGTTACACCGTGCGATGTCCACCAAACCGTTTCTTTAGGAAAGTCTCACAGGACGTTGTTGTGGTGCATAGGGGCATCGTTGTTCGCATGGAATTTTTATGGGGATATAATAGAACTTCTTCTTTCTTCTTTACTGGTTTAAGAAGATAAAGCTAACTTCAGTCATATTGAGAGCTACTCATTTATCATGTTTTTTTTTTATATCACCAATACGCTGTAATTGGGTAATTATATAGTACATGCTAACATCAAAGCACATCTCTTATAGCATCTGCTTCCAACTTACTTTGGTTGTAACTGGTTTTCCTCTTTAATCATTCTTCATATAAATGTTTCCACTACGAACTGCCTTGGTATCTGTAGAATGCTACCACTTACCCGAGACCAAGGCAAATATCGGCAGGGTGCTCATCGAGAGATATTTAGTGAGTAGGCCTCCAATCCCGCATAGTGAGCGTCTCCCAGCGAATGAGTATGGATAATGCATTTCTCAATTGTAAAAAAGGTGAAATGACTGTAAGTTTTTTCTGTCAATGGCACTATTTGACATCATCAATAATTTGTAGATATAAAATTAAATTAAAAAGGTCTAGTGTAATGTAGGACAAGGGCAACATATATGTCGCATTCTTTTAAAGTAACAAATGATTTTACACTCTTTTGTTTTCATTGAATGTACTGCTTTCCATTTCGATTTTGAATCTACACTAAGGAGAAATTGAGCCGTTATTCGAATGTCACGATCGCTTTATTGGTCTGTGTATGCGTGACATATGCACAAAAGATGCAACTCTGGATCGGTTCAACTTATATTCGTAACGACAGTTTAAACCTTGGTTTCCAGATTGATACCACCAAAAAAGAATTATAAAAACAAACCTATTTGGAATATTCATATTAGGAACCTTTGCTTTATTTAACATCCTTTAATTTTTGCAACGGAAGATATTTAGACTGGTAACATTTTTGTTACTTTACACATTTGCACTTAAGTTATTTTAAGTTATTTGTGTACATTTGTATTTGTATTATTGATGTGATGGCTATTTACATGTAATTGATTAAATAAAATGTTTATAAAATTATTTAGATAAATCACCAAAAACACATGTCAGACGAACAGTTGACAAAGTATAGTATCTTAAAATGTACAACATCATATTATATACAATTGGCTTTAAAAATCGGAGTTCCTCAAGGTTCGGTTACTCTCTACAAAAAAATGTAAAGGCTGTGTAAAATAGTGATCTATTATATCCAGGTGTTTTGGAGTTCGCAGATGACAGCACTGTTGTAGAGAGCTCAAATTTCTGATATAGTGATCAGTGCAGAACAAATTAAATGTCTTAGAGCAGCTATAATGGTCAAATACGTGAACTTATCTTGGCAGGAAGTCCCCGAACACCTAAGGAGTCCTTTCTGATCTGATTTCTACTTCCCGTGGTGCACACTTACTGATATGATAACTCAACTCCTTCTTGGCACCTTCTTGGCACCAAAACTAAATAATTTTGAGCTTATAGCATAATTGGCCTTCAAAAAGCTGATAAAAGTGGGAAATGACTTCACATCGGCACAGCTTTTCAACCTTTCAATGTCATATAACTTACAACAATTATTTAGTTCCATCTAAACAAAGCTTTAAGTATGAACAAGACACTAAATAGCGTATAGAATACATAAATAAGTATATGGACAACCAAGATTCCGAGAACACATATTGGCGCTCATCACACAAAGAAAGTAGGATCGCTACAGTTGCACCAAGCGATCATCACACAATGGACGACATTCATTGGAGCGTAGCTCCCATGGATCAGCTTCATTGACGAAATGTCTGTTACGCCATAACTTCCCGAGTTCTTAAGCGATTTCAATATTTTTTGTGTGGAATAGAATTGACGGAGCCCGAATTTTGAAATTCACAAAAATAAAAAAGTTGTGACCAAAAAACATTGGCTCTATGGGATTTCCCATCCCTCGCGTTTTTTGAAAGTTTTCATTCTTATGGAATTTTAAAAATTTACTAAACATTATTGATTTTTTTTTATTTCTTTTTATTATTACGCTCCCCCAATATATGGTACTAGCGATGCTTTATGCTTAGCAACTTCATCGACCTAGTTATCACCGTATCGCATATAGGGGTTCGATAATGCAGTACTCAATGCGTTCAGTCTAATTACATAAATGTTAAGCATTTTTCACAACCGCTGGTAATTTGATTGGTGAAAGAATCATTTGCACCCCATTACGATCTATTCTCCCTATCGCGTTTATCCATAGTGGAAGCTTGTGAAGGAGTATTGAAGTCATTAAAGTCTAAATATTTTTTTAGGTTAGTATGAGGTTCATCCGGAAAGTAGTATCCCATTTGCGCCGTGCGGAACGCTGGCGAATAGACTACCCGCCGGACAAGTTCTAAAACGTTCAGTTTTTTATAAGCTATCTGCGTGCAAAATTGCGCCTCGCTGGTATTGACTGTGTTTTTATGTGAGTGTTAATTATTTTCAAGAAAAAAGAGAACGCCGCAAATTTTAAAGTTAGAGCTGTGATTAAATGTCAACATTAGATATACAATTGTTCATTAATTTTACAGATTTATGTTAAGAGTATTGAAATGAAACATTAAGGCTACTGGCCACTTACTACTGGCTGTTGAGTTAAAGAACTTACTATTCGCTTGAATTTGAACTGCCTGAAATGGAAAACTTTAACCCATCGGGCGCCCCACGTTCCATCTCTCAATACATAACTAACAAATGTACTCCTATAGTGTCTTAAGTGTTACTTGAAGAATTTAACTGCGTCAAATCACCAAGTTAGAAAGTTCATATTTATATTTCGATCTTCAGAATACCTAATGTGGTTCTTAAACAGACTCCTGTGACGTTTTTCATAACACTATACTAATAGTTATTTGATAAAGCCATAAAAGCAGTCAAACAAATACTCATCGCACGTTACAATAAATGCTTATGGTAGTTGACTACATACAGAAGTAATTAAGATATGTTCTTTACAAATAAAACATTAATATTTGTAAATATGGACTAGTTTTATTTATATTCCCAAACGGGTACTAATTTCCGGATGGCCCTGGTACAAACTCCTCGTTATTTTCTCTATAGCGGAACAACCGGCCCTCATTAGAATATAAGGCCGCTCGTAAACAAATGACAATGTCAGTTCATCCCAAATGATGCTATTTTATCTAATAGACCAACTTAAGTTGAACCTTTGTTACGTAAGTTTGTTAAGATGGGACGGCTCATTAAATGCCAATCTATTTATCACTTGCATTTGCCTTGACCTAAGTCTGAATCGAGATAATCGTGGGCATGTGTAACCATTTATAGTTCTCTTAAAATTAAATAATGTAATTAAATTCATTAGATTTTTTGCCTTTAATCGTGCACATACTGGATATCCGTATACGTATTTATGAGTATCTAATGCTTACTTACCTATCTGTCAGCACTGGATTCGTGTTGGGATTACGGGCTTTTATCCCAAGGTCATTAATCCCTAGGGAAAGCCTATTCCTTTACAGTATGCTGATGATGATGGAGGCATACTTAGCATTTAATTAAAGTGCACATAAATTGTTCCTACTACTTGTAGTAGAATAGGTTTCATCAAATCATTTTGGTACTTACAATTAGTGTTGCCCAAATTCAGTCTTGGTCTTGCAGTCTTGGTCTTGTTCTTGCGTTTTTGCAAGACCAAGACCAAGAACAAGACCGCGTATTTTTAGCAAGACCAAGACCAAGACTGACCGTGCAAGACTTGAGCAAGAACAAGACTAAGCCTGCAAGACTCTTGCGTCTTGCAGCTAGGACTTAGCGCTATTTCACGGAGTAGTTAGGTGTAACAGTTCGGTGTATAGGTACGCTTAGGAATTCTATGAGACGCAAAAAACTGTATCAAAGAATATGAAAAACTGGATCTATGCGCATTACGACTAATACCATAAACATACCTACATAGCGAATAAAAAAATATCCATTAAAATCAAACTGAGTGCATGCATAGTTATGTTTTAACCATCGGCACTTTGATAATGCGGCATCAAAGGTTTTGTACTTACTTCTCAAAGAAATTTGCTGCTTTTCGGAAGCACATGGTTATAATACACGCGCCGGCGGCTTCTTTTGAAATCATATACAACAATCGTTGCCGCCGCGCCGAAATCACAACATTTGACACTATTTGATTGCCGCCACAGGGCGTAGGCGTAGGTATACTCATGCAAAATAATTTCGAATTTTAAGAGTACCTACAGGTGTTCCAAAGAATAAATAAGTTTCAGAGTGCTTATAATGAAAATGAATACATTATACTGATCACGCAAGTAGTATTATGATTAGAATAAAATGGTAAGGATAGGTAGTAGATGTCATAATAATTTATTCTAGTAAGTATATATTATAATATTGATTATATGGTTTTAAACTAATTACTTAGGTACTATTATTGTACATTTAGTCATTATATTTCTTAAGTTTTTACAAGAAAAAATAGCAAAAAAGTGTTCAAATATCACCCGTTTGATAAATATTGTAGCCACTTTTAAATATACTTGAAACGTGTAAAAAAATTCTACATAATTAATAAAATAATATAAAAAGCGTAGGTACTTACCTACTAATAAAATAAAAAGCCTGCGATTTATTATTAGTAAATAATCACGGCAGCCGAGAGTGTGTCTCCACTTTTGAATACATAAATCATAACCAGATCACTAGAGCCACTTCAAAAAAGAAATTTGTAATTCCTAGGGTTCAAAATTATTTTGGTGACAGAACTTTACAGAAGCGTATACCATATCTTCTTAATTCGTTGCCCGAAACTATTAGATGTGAAACGGATAAAAATAAATTTAAAAAAATATTAAAAGATTATCTGATGACTACTATTTAACACAACAATTGTATGTTTTTATTTATTTTTTTGCATTCACAATGCAATATTTCTATAAGATATAAAATACGTGTGTAAAAAACAACCACGCCTCCGAGCCCATCTGAGGGCTCGGAGGCGTGGTTGTTTTTTACACACGTATTTTATATCTTACAACAATTGTATCTTATTATTATCACCGCTAAATTTTCCTTCAGTTTGTTGTAATTCAGTCTAAATCCAATTATTGTGCACTTAACTTTACCTGATACAGTTATAGTTGTATTATATACCTACATAATTATAATTATAAGCTAAGAGACTAAAGATCCCTCAGTCAAACCGACAAGTCGGTTTTGTGGGACTAAATTGTATCTTTGTATTTTTTTTTCTTGTATATGAAATAAATAAATAAAAAAAAAAAAATAAAAAAAAAAAAAAGTATTTACAAGCAGTGCCCGCGACTTCGCCCACGAAGAATAGTAACTTTGGAGGTATAGTGACGTTCAGGATTTATTTATTTATTTTAAAACTTCTGTCATCAAACATACAAACAAACTCTTCAGCTTTATAATATTAGTATAGATTAGTATAGATGTACGCCAAAACATTCACTTATATGTAAAGAATAGTGATTGGCACTAATTCTTTACATATATTTTATTCACGCGTCGCGTCTGTACAAGTAGGTAATAATCTGTGTTTGTACGCCGCACGCGGCATCGTTTGATTTGCGGCGGCATCCTTTTAATAGAGCCGGCACGTGGCGAGGCGGCGCGGTAGAAAGCAAGGAAACGTACTATAAACAAAGGAATTATTTTAATTCCAGTCATTTCCAATTGAGCTGTGCTTCGAGTCTAACTTAATAATTGTTTTTACTAATTCTTGTTGTTTTCTAAAAACGTATCACGTGTACAATTTAATATGAGTGACGAAGATTCAAATTATTCTAGTCCGAGTAACGAGAGTTTGAGTCACAGATCTAAAAGACCCAAAAGCAAATTTGAGGAGTTTTTCGAAATAATTCATGCATCCCAAACTGCCTTGTGTAAATTGTGCCAACATAAAAAGACTGAAATAAAAATGAAAAACAGAAACACTTCAGGCTTAAGGAAACATCTAATATCTTTCCACAAAAAGGAATCACAAATATTTCTTCCTGTTAAACCAAAATTAAGTGGAGATATCACAAGCTTTTTAGTAACCGCTGGAAGAAGTGGACAGGTAAGAATATATTTTTTTTATATGAAAACTCCAGGAACTCAAAAAAGTCTTTTTTGAACAAATGACTTTAAACTGACTTCGGAATATTTTATAGATATTGATAAAATAGTAATACATAGGTACATATTTCGCGTCATTTTTAACAATGGTCGAAATTGTCGCTACGGGAATTTTAACTCCGCGTAGCTGTTCATGCGATACTTTCAAAAACGCCATTAACTTACGTAAGTATTTTTGAGTTAGTGGTGTTTTCATCTAGGGGTGCGACATATTAAGTATGTAATTATCGTCTTAAATATTAGGGGTTAAAGTATGAAATTGCCGATTTGTACTGAAAATCTATATTGTTTATTTTTTAAATTTTTAACAAATTTATTTAATCAAAATAGTTGCCATTATTATCTATACATTGCTGCCATCTAATGGGAAGGTCATTAATGCCTTTGCGATAGAATTCCGACGATCTAGACTGCACAAACTGTGTGAAAGCATTTTGTACTGCCTCCTGGGAAGAAAACTTCTTGTCACGTAGATAATTGTCCAAATCACGAAAAAAATGGTAGTCCGTTGGAGCAAGGTCTGGTGAATACGGAGGATGACGAATGGTTTCTAACTGCAGTTCCTGAAGGGTCAAAATGGTTTCTCGTGCTGTGTGAGGTCTCGCGTTGTCGTGGAGCAATAATGGTGAAGATCGATTCATGAGTCGGGGCTGTTTTACTGCTAGTTTTGTCAACATGGTTCGGAGTTCGGCACAATAGACATCTGCCGTTATTGCTTGACCAGATCGGAGAAAACTATAGTGAATAACACCATGCTGAGACCACCAAACAGTTACCATTACCTTTTTATTGGTAAGTTTTGCTTTAGGACACTGTTGTGGCATTTGACCTGGGGTCAGCCATTGCATTTTTCTTTTCCGGTTATCATAAAGAATCCACTTTTCATCACATGTTACAATTCGATCCAATATTCCTTCATTTCTGTACCGGTTCAACAAGGCAACACAAGTTTCAACACGCGTTTCTTTCTGCAGATCAGTCAAATCATGAGGCACCCATTTTTCGTATTTTTTTATTTTATTGATTTGACGCAAGTGAGTCAATATTGTGGGTAAGGTAACGTTAAACCATGCCGCTAATTCCTGGGTACTTTGACTAGGATCGGCTTCCACTATCTCTCTTAATTCATCGTTATTTACCTGTGTGGGCGGTCTTCCTCGTGGCTCGTTCTTTAAGTCGAAATTTCCATCACGAAAGCGTTTAAACCAAAATCGCACGGTGCGTTCATTAGTAGACCCCTCTCCAAACGCAGCATTGATATTGCGGGCTGTTTCTGCCGCGTTAGTTCCGCGTCGGAACTCGTATTCAAAAATAACTCGAATTTTCGCAGTATCCATCTTTCTTGTCTAAATTGAATAACAAAAACAATTGAAAGTCGATATTCAAATGTTTTACATTTTTTAAAAAAAGAACATCATAGAAACCATTTAAAAAAAGTTTCATTCGAAAACCTCAAACCATGAAGATTCTATGTCAATTCAAAGAACCTATTGCAATAAAACGGCAATTTCATACTTTAACCCCTATTATTTTTATAAACACCTATATTTTCATTTGTTTTCATAATCGGCCAGTAACAACTAAGTACTTTATTTTGGTAAATTACAGTACAGTGCAACCTTAATATAACAAATGTCAATTTAACGATTTTCTCGATTTAACAACAACAAACCTCCTCCTCCTAAACGCTCAAACCTAGTATGTTTTAAATAATAACACAAGATTTATTGTTTTATTTCAGTCGGAAAACAGCAGTGACAACATCACGACAGCTACAGTTGATTGGGTAGTGAAAAAATATCTTCCCTTCTCATTTTTCGATGACGAAGCTACACAAGTATATTTTCGACGTATTTGCCCTAATATGGAGTTTCCTAAAAGGTCTACACTTAGAAGGAAAGTCAAAGAGCGATTTAAAGAGCTCCAATTTAATCTCAAGGAACGACTTCAACAATTATCATCTAAAATGTCATTTACCATTGATGGGTGGACGTCAATTGCTGGTAGGAGTTACTACGGGGTTACTATGCATTATATAGACAACGAATGGAAGTATCGATCTGTAGTTCTTGATTTTATACCATCACGCGGTCGACATACTGGGGAAGATATTGCAACGATTTTCCATGAATGTTTATTGGAATATGGCATAATTGATAAAATACAAGGTATCACGGTCGACAACGCAACTGCAAATACCAAATTTATGTATGAACTGGGCAAACAGTTGCCACACTTTGATTCAGACAATCAACATTTCCGGTGCTTTGCTCACATTTTAAACCTTGGTGTACAAGATTTATTAGAGACCTTAGCATTACACTGTGAGTCTGACACTAACGCGCAAGATCAGCAGTATGAAGACTATGCAGACGAAACTGAGGAAGATGAAGAATATGCACCAAATATTGCTGACTCGCGTACATCTGTAACAAAGTTACGCAGTATTTCCAGTAAAATAAAAAGAAGTGAGATAGTGAAGAAGAAGTTTCAGTCTGCTTGTGAAGCAGCTGGCGTGCCATCAAATCTAAATGCCATTCTTGACTGTCCAACAAGATGGAATTCCACACATGATATGATTGGATTTGGTTTAAAAGTGAGAGCGGGCATTAACATATTGTGCAGTTCTGTCACCGAATTGAATGATTTTCAAATCACAGCTAGTGAATGGCAGGTACTCGAAAAATTACATAAATTTCTAATAAACTTTAAACTTTTAAGTACAAAACTTGGTGGAGACAAATATGTTACATTACCGCTAGTCATTGTATCATTCAATCTCTTGCTAGATAAAATTGAATCCATGGTAAAACAGTTAGATGAGAAACCTAATCGATCTGAAGTGGATGAAAGGCTCATTCTAGCTTTCCAAGCAGCTCGAGACAAAATGCTTAAACATTATAAGAAGAGCAACTGGATTTATTGTACTTCTTTAATTTTAGACCCAAGGCATAAGGCTCAGACTTTTGACCTGACAATGTGGGGGAAGCAACTTAAAACAGAAAGTCTGCGCAAGTTCAATGAACTTTATGAAGAATATAAAAGTCTACACTCACTGAACAAATCTCTGGAATTGCCAAGAAAAGAAAATAAAGTATGTGATGAAGATGAAGACATTATAGACTTTGATAAACTCTATGAATGTCCCTCGACGTCATCTGGATCTTGTCTTCAAGGCTTAGTGATAGACGAGTTGGAGGAGTACCTGAGAAAACCAAGAACTGCCAGCTCGGAAGACATTTTAGATTGGTGGAGGACGCATGAGACAGAGTATCCGACTTTATCGAAGATGGCCCGTGATTTTCTCTCAATACCTGCAACTTCAGTACCTGCTGAGAGATTATTTTCTAAAGCATCATTAGTAATTAGAAAACATAGAAATAGGTTAAGTGATGAGTCAGCCAGATGGTTACTTTGTATTAATTCTTGGTCAAAAGAATTGATATAAAGTAACATAACCTAATGATAAAGCTGTTGTGTACTGTTATGTTTGATTTGTGTTGTATTTTATTTTTGATTGAAATAAATGATAAATCATAAAACTCTTTTATTAAATTTCATGCAAGTTGAGGGTTCAATCTCTTTCTAGACAGACATTGTTATTTAAAATACAGTCAAGTTATTGTAATTAATTTGTTTTTTTACATGTTTTAGCAAATGTAAGCTTATAAATCATAAATGTTTATTAAGAAACAGTTACTTCCATGGAAAACGACATATAGGTCAGTTGATTTTTCGACTTTCTTATCAAATCTTCAGTTATTTATTAATCTGATTGATCTTTACTATGGCTATGTTAATTCAAGCTCACAATGTTCCAATTCTAATACGTTTTTCTAAGATTTAAAGTAAACTTTAATAAATAGCAATAGACTAATAGGTAATTGCAAGACTTGCAAGACTCTTGCTGCAAGACCAAGACCAAGACCAAGACTGCAAGCGCAAGACCAAGACCAAGACCAAGACCAGGTGTATTGGCGCAAGACCAAGACCAAGACTGGCTAAGTCTCGTCTTGTTCTTGCATTTGGGCAACACTACTTACAATGTTTATATAGGTATTATTTGCAACCGATAAAATAATAAATATGATTTTTGAAATATATACTTTGTAAGTTTGTCAATTAAAAATTACAAAAAAAAAAAAAATTACAAATAGTAATAAAATATTTGATCTATTACCCATTTCCGTTATAAAATTTTGAAAGACAATTAAATACCTCCATTGATATAATTTTTGGTTATATATGTATGAAAAGAAATCATAATTGACTAGTACTAAAAAAACATATGAAAGGTTGCTCTTAATTGCTACGCTTGTGTTTTAAATAGGGGCCCGCACACAAGCTTGCTTGACTATATTCTACTACAAAATATTGTTTTCTCATTAATGCAATAAATATTTATATTTGTAGGACTCTTGCTTCATCGCTTAAAAAAACAACTAACTTTTTATTTTACGTCGGTTTTCCAGTCGCTTAGTCTTGAATTTAAAAAATCATATCTCACAGTGGAAGGTTGGTCTGAGTTCTAAATTTGTTTAAGTATATAAAAGCTATGCTTGTGTTTTTGCACACATATTTGCTGGACTTTGTTATATTAGGGGTTAAAGTATGAAATTGCCGATTTGTACTGAAAATCTATATTGTTTATTTTTTAAATTTTTAACAAATTTATTTAATCAAAATAGTTGCCATTATTATCTATACATTGCTGCCATCTAATGGGAAGGTCATTAATGCCTTTGCGATAGAATTCCGACGATCTAGACTGCACAAACTGTGTGAAAGCATTTTGTACTGCCTCCTGGGAAGAAAACTTCTTGTCACGTAGATAATTGTCCAAATCACGAAAAAAATGGTAGTCCGTTGGAGCAAGGTCTGGTGAATACGGAGGATGACGAATGGTTTCTAACTGCAGTTCCTGAAGGGTCAAAATGGTTTCTCGTGCTGTGTGAGGTCTCGCGTTGTCGTGGAGCAATAATGGTGAAGATCGATTCATGAGTCGGGGCTGTTTTACTGCTAGTTTTGTCAACATGGTTCGGAGTTCGGCACAATAGACATCTGCCGTTATTGCTTGACCAGATCGGAGAAAACTATAGTGAATAACACCATGCTGAGACCACCAAACAGTTACCATTACCTTTTTATTGGTAAGTTTTGCTTTAGGACACTGTTGTGGCATTTGACCTGGGGTCAGCCATTGCATTTTTCTTTTCCGGTTATCATAAAGAATCCACTTTTCATCACATGTTACAATTCGATCCAATATTCCTTCATTTCTGTACCGGTTCAACAAGGCAACACAAGTTTCAACACGCGTTTCTTTCTGCAGATCAGTCAAATCATGAGGCACCCATTTTTCGTATTTTTTTATTTTATTGATTTGACGCAAGTGAGTCAATATTGTGGGTAAGGTAACGTTAAACCATGCCGCTAATTCCTGGGTACTTTGACTAGGATCGGCTTCCACTATCTCTCTTAATTCATCGTTATTTACCTGTGTGGGCGGTCTTCCTCGTGGCTCGTTCTTTAAGTCGAAATTTCCATCACGAAAGCGTTTAAACCAAAATCGCACGGTGCGTTCATTAGTAGACCCCTCTCCAAACGCAGCATTGATATTGCGGGCTGTTTCTGCCGCGTTAGTTCCGCGTCGGAACTCGTATTCAAAAATAACTCGAATTTTCGCAGTATCCATCTTTCTTGTCTAAATTGAATAACAAAAACAATTGAAAGTCGATATTCAAATGTTTTACATTTTTTAAAAAAAGAACATCATAGAAACCATTTAAAAAAAGTTTCATTCGAAAACCTCAAACCATGAAGATTCTATGTCAATTCAAAGAACCTATTGCAATAAAACGGCAATTTCATACTTTAACCCCTATTACTACAAAATAATATTCTTGTCATTGGTATCCAATAAATATTTCTTTTTGTAGGACTCTGAGGTTAATATCTCCTAAAAAACAAAAACTAATGTAATAATTTTATTTTACGTTGGTTTTCCAGTCGCTTTGTCATAAACTTTCAATGACGCTTCAGAATAGAATCCGACTTTAATAGTCTGCACAGTCGTGACTTCATTGTTCATGTTCCCACTTTCCATAACATCTTGGATAGTAGGACCCCAGAAATGATGACCTTTCACTTGTCTCCTGAAATTCGCAACCACATTGCCTCTAAGCATAGCCATATAAACTATTTCCACTTCTAAATTACCTCTGTTCGCTGATAAAACACTTGTAACTGCTTGCCCAGGGGCTAATTCGGTTTCCATTGAAGTAGTGGCACCAATTGTAATAGTTTCAGATTTTTCCTCGCTTTTACCCCAACTAGAGGTGTAAGCAATACCCATTCTTGTCGTGGCCTTTTCAAATATTACATTAACACCATATTCGATTTCTTGACTTACTGTTATTTCGTTATTTTTCGTCCAACCCGTTGTGATAGAATTTTCTACCGACTGGCTTATTCCCGTGTTCACTTTGATGGTTCTATTGGAGAAATTTTCAAAATCTTGTGATGTAATTATAACAGGTGTCTTAGAGACGTTCTTTACCTTCGCTGATTTTACTGTCAAAACTCTTGTTACTTGCTCCCAATGGTTTTTCTTGTATAGATCTCCCCAGGGCGTTGGACTTTTCACGTAGACATTAGAGGGTTTCGATCCATAACGTTTCTTCAGGGCTTCCTTTAAGTTTTTATCGTTAATCCCGAATAAATTGATTTCATGGTTCGTTACTACTTTTAGATCTATCCCTGAATATTGGATGATAACATCATTTGAGTTTGAACCAGCTGTGATATCAATATTGATTTTAGCGTAAATCACTTTAACGAAAGTTACGATAAATAACAATTGAAATAAATCCATATCCACTTTTCTTTGTATATTTATGTAAACATATCTGTTCAGATGTATATTATTTCAGAAACTATTGCTGCAACACATTTTTGCTTATTTATATGATTTTCTTGGTCTTCCCCTTTTCAACGAAAATGTGTATAGTTCACAGTACTCTGTACCAAATTTATCAAAACGTTTAAAAACAACTCCAAGAAATGAAAAAGTATCTCTGGTGGAATATATTTATCATTAATTTATGTTGAAACACACGTATAGGAAAATTCTTTTGTCAGTCTGTCTCCAGAAGCAATAATCTAGACATATAAATGTGGATAAGTCACAAACTACAAAAATAATAAGTCTATACAAATATTTCACACTATTGCGTTGTAACTATTTTATTATTTATTTAATAATGATCATATCATTATTATACCTAATGTAAAAATTTTAAATTAATTCCGATTAAAAATAATATTAATATGAGAAAAGTCGACGCTGTTAATAAGTAAGTTTGATATACTAACTATTCGACCTTAAGTTAGTGATAAACTTGGAATAAGGTCAATACATCAATATAACTTAGCTTTACTACTGGCACGTCTCGTGTTATTTAAATATTTTTTAAATTGTCATTTGTTTTTTTATATTATATGCATTTCGATAATTATGATATATCTAATTTTAAGCGTAGGTGGGGCAGTTATTCTAGTTTTTACTAAGTAGTAGGTATATTATTATAGAAAGAAAGTTTAAAATCAGACTCTTTTATAAACAGCGTAGGTGCGTTCGTAAGAAGGCGAAGTTTATTTTTCATCAGTAGACATTCTATTCTACGATTGTAAGAAAATTTATCTCAACTATTAATCAATCATATTTCAAATAAACAAACAGCATAGCAGTGATAATCATATAATAAACACACTTGAATAACTTATCTATGATTTAATTCAGTCGATGTCATTCATCATTAGAGTTACAAAAGTTTTATATAAAATAATTTAAGAGAAACAAATAGTACAATGTACCAAATCGTATTTCTTTTAATTTTGCCAATTGTGTGTGAATCGAAAATGAAACTCAACGTCACTGTAGCTTCTCATATCAACAATGTCATCGTGGATTTCAAAAACGCAGACCAAAAAATAATAACAGAACATGAAAAAGCACTGTTCAACATAACTATGGAAAATCTAAATAGAGGTATGCGAATCGAACTTGGAAAAACGCCAGATAATATATTCTTGAGAGATCCTACCCCTTACGGATATTTGTTTAAGAAATTGAAATGGCCCGAAGTGAAGAGGAATTTGCGAGTGGTGAAAGCTGAAATAGTGGATCTCATTAGAAAGGAATCCGCTCTAAAAACGCATGAACACATAAATAATTCATCAGAAACTATTAAAACTTTGAGAACTTTAAGTGACGACGTCGAAAGCATTGTCTATTCATCGTGGTCTGATGAAGGCTTGCCTGATGAAGATATTTTCTATGAGGTCACTGTAAATTTCGGGGATACATCTTTTAAATATGAGAATAAGTGGAGAGATCGTACTGAAAGAAGCACCATGGAGAAAATAAGTGCATCTAAGAAAGGATTTATTAGTATCAAACCAGGACAAACAGTTGTTACGAGGCTGAAAGCTTTTAAAACGATTATTACAATTAGATTGACATATCGAGCTCAGCTTATAGGCAATTTAATAGGCGATTATGACAGACTGTATGGAAAGTATCATTTTTACTCGCCTACTATAAATAATATAATGAAGGCAGCTGGGTTGATTAATGAAATTGAAACTACAGAATCTCTTGAGGTGATATGCTACTCAGATCCTTCTATAGATGTCTTTGATAAAGACACAGGGCTGACTGTCAAATCGGTTGTATCGAGAAGATTGTTTAAGAATCTAAAACGTCGAAAAGTTCCATTGTCGTAGGCTGTTACTTAAAATCAGAACGTAACGCAGTTATGGGAAAATCTGTGTGGAAAATGATTGTAACTACTTTACCCAAAGTATAATCCAAGAAAAGATAATAAACTTTTTACAACTCATACTTGTATGTAAGACAATGTGGTGTTATTATCCCGCCCCGATGAAAAGAGACAAAAGATTCCGACTTTACGATTTTAGGATTATTTTCTTGTTCAATAATATAGTATTTCTCTAAGATCACTGGACATTAAATTTCAAATCTAGTATTTTGAATATTTACATGAATTGGATAGACGTGTTATGTGATATCTTAATAAATATATGAAAAATGTGTTGAAATAATTTCACTTGAAATTGGGCTTCAAAAGTCTTTTCTTAAGTACCTATAAATTGCAGGTATGTGCAGTCGGCTGCACATCAAACTTTTCTATAACGTTCAGTATGTTATGTCATTGTAATACTACATTTGGTCTTTGGGCTATGAGCTTGATTTTTTACCCTATATTGTGAAAGAGAATATTATAGATATTTCCGTTAACCCCTCATGGTAACCTAAACACTCGTGTTACGAAGCCGCGTCCGTAGTACCTACCTATATCGGCGAGGATCGAACTAGGTCTGCATGGGATAAAGCTGAAATCTCAACCTAAAGGCTACTACATCCGTAAACCCTAGATTGCTAAATTCATCGATAGCGTTAGATACATACGGCCTTACGTTATATACGGTCGAACGTTAGCAGTTCAATTTCGTTGCGTTCCAGTTACATTTAAGTATGTTAGAATCATATTGAGAGATGATACAATGGAGCTGGCTAATACTTATGATTAAAAACCCCAAATTTGTAAAAAACAAAAGAAATTATCACTAACTCCTAAGGTGAAATATCATTTAACTGCAGGAAAATCAAAGACGGAGAAAAACGATTTCCTCATAAATCGACGTCGTTGCATCGACGTTTTACTTCAGCAAATCCCAAATTTTAAATTTTATTAAATCGAGACTTTCTCGAAAACACAAATACCTAAATATATTTTTGTACAGCAATTAAATTGTAGCATGCGGCGAATTTCGTTTTCTATCACAGATTAATATAGGTATAGGTATAGTAATGTCTTTTGTAAAATTATGATACCATATTCATTAAAGTAGTGATGACTGATGTGCTACGAACGAATAATTTTTGGGTCTTATTTAAAGTCTTACTATTCGTATTTAAGTGATGTATGTAATAAATATAAGATAAAAAGACGAAATGTTTTTATTTAATATGAGTAACAGAGCTCATGTCTCGGAAATAATACTTACAACACAATATAACGTAAATTAAATAAAGTTTAATTTTTATTCTAGACTAGCCAGTGGCGTAGCATAGGTCAGTAGCACCCGGTGCGGATTCCAAATTTGCCGCCCTCTTATTTTTGCAATCCATTATAAAAAAATTGAGGCATGGTAAAAAGAGTACTTTTATTGAATAACACTAACCTGAAAAGTGAAATTAACATTTTTTGACATAGAGTAGAAGGTAGACTATCACAATATCACTTAGAATAATTACGTTATGTTATTCCAATGTCTTCTATTACTATGTAATAAGTACAATGGACTCTCCAGCTGCCGCCCACCAAAACCAAAAGACTCGTTCCGGGTATCTAACTTTTTAAGCAGTAGTGTTTGACACGAAACACCGTTTTTTAAAACAATGTAAATCTTTTTACTCGCTAACTTTGTGAATATATCCGATGAAACGGTCATCGGTAATCGTTAAATCATTATTTTCTGTAAGCAAAAAATGCTGTCGATTGCCTCCAAGGTGTAATTCGTGTTGCAACAATGTACGCGTAAGGGGGCGTTCAAGTATTACGTAACGCAATTTTGGGGGGGGGGTCTCGTAAAACGTTACGATGCGTTACAGGGGCGGGAGGGGGTCTTTCTTACAAAACGTTACGTAACATTTAAAAATTAGGGAATTAAAACTCCCAATTGGACAACCCTTTTCGTTCACATTTTACGGGGAACCTCTTGATTGAATTCGTCTTGTCGTCATTTTTATTTTGCTCTCGCAAATTGGCAACCCTTTTCGTTTATGTTTTACGGGGAATCCCTCGATTGTATTGTACGTCATTTAATGTTGTTTTCGTTGTCAGTATTCGTTAGTGTTTATCCAGAAGCACATTGCTGTAGTCGGTGTTATTAAAAAGAGTTCATAATGTTCATACTGTAATGTCCTCAAAAGAAGGAGATTTGTATCATCAGCTGTTCTTGACCTATAAAGGCTCTCATGTCGACTTACCAGCGCAACTGTGTCAAAAAATGCCGCCGAAATTTGGAAAACGCCTTAAGAAAAACTAAAGAAAAGTTAATAGAACTTATAAATGATGTTATTCGAGAGTTGAAGGTGAAGGCCACGAAGAAGAAAGCAACAATGCTTAGTTATTTTACACAGGTAAGTTTACTGCTAAAATGTAATAATGACATAGCTTCAATGGCGTAATGTCTGTTATGCCATAACTTCCAGAGTTCTTAACCGATTTTAATATTTTTTGTGTGAAATTGAAGCAAGAGGTTTAGGACAAGATTAGGACCCGAATTTTTAAATTCACGAAAATTTTCATCGAAACATTTTTTTTTATTTTTTTTTGGGTATTACACTCCGCTCCAATATATGGTGCCAGCGTAGCTTTATGCTTAGCGACTGCATCGCCTAGTAATATGTAATTATAAAACCTAGATTTTTCATAACAGAACTGGTCATAAGTATAGCTACCAATGAAAACATCAAGTACGCCAGCAATACTAAGGCCCAATGCCCCCTCGACTTCACGTGCTCTTCAACAAAACCAGGTGCATCTGCTTGTATATGTGTATATTATGTTCTTTTTCATCGCATGTCTCAATAATACATATTCTTAATTTATTTTCACTTGGTTTATAGGATTCGGATGTTGTAGCTTCATCCAATTATTCATCTCTTATGGAATCGATTGTCGGATTCGCTGGACGAGAAAGCACTGCCGTCAAATGAAAGATAAGCGATACCCACGATGAACGAAGTGAGAATACTGATGAGGAAACTGCGGAGACCCCGTCTACGGAACTATACACGACTTTGATTGTTTCGGACATCACTAAAAATGTTCCAAGTAAACCGACTCAAAAAATTCTTATGAAGAAATTTGGCCTACTGCAACAGAGTATAAATGTTCTTACTGAAGCCAGTGATGAAAGAATCTGAGTGACTAGCAAACCCGTGGATAGAGCAGCAGTAATTTTAATCGAATAGGTTTCTTGTATGATTTTTTTACTGTATAAATCGTTAAATCGAGTCATTTTTAATAGAAAAATACTTTAAAACAATTTTTTGTAGAATTGTTTTTTGTTAATAAAAATATTTTCTTGAATCAGTGCATTAATCGTAATTTTTAACAGCCGCCATTTTCACGCTCTTTGAATGACGTCACATGACATGACACGCCATACATTGTAATGATATATGTTGCCAGCAAACGCATGGCTTCATGTCATCGGACGTCACAACAAATGGGAAGGCGCTCAGTTTGTTTTGAAATTTACTTACGTTTATGCATAATTTTTTACCAAAAAAAAATTTTTTTCGAAAAAAATAATAGTAATTATCAATTTTAACGAATGCCGTTAGTTTATTACATATTTGAGAAATATTTAAATAAATATCAGATTTTTTAAAAAGACATTCAAGAAACTTTTTTTTCAAACAAAAAAAATTTTTTTTCTATAGACCTACTTACTTGGTTAATGGTTGCTTTTTTGTTTTGTTAAGAAAACGATTTTAATTTAGTTAATACGTTAATACGATTTTTTTTTAATTTTGTTAAGAATACGATTTTATTTTGACTAAAATGTTTAATTTCAGTCAGGTTTCTGTTTATAATTGCATTGCGAAAGGCTAGAATAAATGTTTTTTTTTAAAGAGTTTATTAGTAAAAAAAGCTAAAATAGGAGAATGAAGGAGAAAAACAATTGTGTATAAAGTCAAAAATTTCTAAAAAAAATAAACAAAATACCTACGCATGTATTGCGGGTTAAATTTTTTTGTTTTATTTAGTATTACTACCGCAAAGTCGATTAAAACTATAACAAGGATATTTTAGCGACCTTCTTGTACTTTTGGGTAAAAATGGTCACTTGAGTGTTACGTAACATTTAAAGAGGGGGGGGGGGGGGGGTACAGTGAAACGTTACGGCGCGTTACAAGGGGGGGGAGGGAGGGTCAAAAATCTTCGAAAATTGCGTTACGTAATACTTGAACGCTCCCTAACGCGTATCTTTGCTGTTTTTCTACCAGTAGCTTTAAGCTACGGTGAAGTACAAAGAATGCGTAAGGAGACATATTTATTTAAAATAACATTGAAACTTGAAACGAAATAAGTTTCCTAAATAATAGTTATTGAGAAACCTTGCGCTTGCATCACCCATGCATAGAACCTGCATAGGTACCTGGGTATTTGGTAACAACAACAAAAAAATGACGAAAAAAAAACTGAAAGAAATTAACTTTTTTTTATATTTTAATTTTTTTTTCTCTATATAGGGACAGAGAAAGCGACTTTGTTTTATACTATGTAGTGATGCACTCTATGAAACGCCGAAATCACTCCAGTCGGAGTGCCGTGCCGTAGCTTCATACACCAACTATTTTTGTAAAACCTTAAAAAATGTATCTTCAACTATTTAGGATTAAGATCAATTTTCTAGATTGATAATTTTTTAACCTTTCTCGTTCCATTAAAAAAAATACCAGGTATTAACAAGAGGGGAAAGGAAACGAAAAGCAATGTGAAGAATAGATAAAAAATGCTGTTTAACTTCAAAAGACGTGAAACGAAACGTTGTGCCGCGGTTTTTTATTGTTTTGCGTTAATTATCATTTAATGTGAGATATAATACGGATTAAAGTGTTATTTAGCTTGATTTTTCGAATTTGAAACTTGCGAAACCAAATATCGTACAGAAATGTTATTTTATGAATTGTATTCCGCTGCCGCAAGATATTATTATTACTATTATTTGGTTACGTTAGAACTATGACGATGAGGACACAAGTGGGTAGGTGCTAAATAAGTTAACACATCAGCTGATTTTAAAATTTTTATTTAATTTAATTCAGTGAAAAATAATTGAAACAATAAGTATTAATAATCACTCTTGAGGTTCATTATCAACATATTGTGTGGGCAACTAGTTGTGCTATAGTCATGTCATTAACCTTCACTTGGGGTTTTCTGTCGAGAGCAGGAATTGTCATTTTAGTGGTTTAGGTTTTTTGTTAAATTTTGTGTTGTGGTAGATATTAGTTTATGATAAAGGTGGACCACTGCGTGTTTATGGACATGCAAGAGTATTGGCAATTGAAACTAAACAGTAGAAAATGTCTTTTTACACTCTCTTGAGGGAGGTTTTAGTCAAACCCTGCAACTTTTCTAAAACCTAGGGAAAACGATATTTCATTATTAACTCATAATTTATTGATCAACGATCATTCATGGATCGACTCTGATCATTATTATCTAATTATGAAAGGAACTAACTGAATATGAAGTTATGGCTTAAAAAACATGCATCCAGGCTATAAAATCTTACTAAAAAACCTTTACTTGTCAATCTTATGTCACTGTGCTTGCTTAGCAAATTTAAGCATATGTCAAAAAAGTTCGTAGTCGAGCGAGGAACGCATTTGAATAAAAAATCCTTACCGCAAGAAAATTATAATAAAGTCACACATTTAAGCTTTCATTGAAATGTTAGTGTCATACACGCACTTCAAATATTTGTTTTGCAGTTATTAGCGATCATTAACGTGTATTTTATGTCGAAATAATTTATTATTTTGCATGGTTGTTCGTATTCGTTAGATATTTCACCGACTTTCACTACTAAATTTCCTAATCACCACATCTGTAGATATATTTCTATTCTATTAATTTTCCTTTGTTGGAATGGTGCCTAAAATGTTTGATATTAGAGGAATATTCATCTGTGTGCCTTTGTATACGGTGGGGTAAGTTATTTTATTTTATTAGTACCTAATTTTGTTAATAGGAGCATGAGACTTTAGCAAATACATTGTTTCCGAGAGTTTTGATGATGTAATTGTTTTTTGTTTGTTAATTTATAAAAATAGAATGTAGTTGCAATGATGCAATATATGGTATTGTGAAAATATTGCTATACTTATAGTCATAGTTCAATAAATTTTGCTTAAAATTCTTTATTATTAAATGACTTATGTACATTCTACAGCACATCAAACTATACAAACTCAAATTTCTCTATTCAATTTTAATCTTTAAGTTCCACACCTAAAGTTCAATTCAAATTCAACCGGTATCTTCGGTTTGACTAAGTGGTAATGACCCTATCTTAGAAGTGATCCCAGGTTCAAGTTCCAGGAGGGACAGATGTTTGTGTGATGGATATGAGCATTTTTATATATGTTTTATAGTGTTTTCTTTCAGTGCTTACAATAAGCTTGTCTTAGAGGTGTAAATGTAAGAGATATTATAATTGTTGTAGTTATTAATATAATGAAAAAAAAACAGTTTGTGGGTAGATTTTTCAGCTGTTGTCCATACATTAATACTTTCCCTCTTTAATCTGACCTTTATTAAGAACTAGCTGAACCGGTAACGCATTGCTATGGTAACGCGTTGCTATGGTATTGTTATTGATACAATGGAAAAAGAGCGGACAGACAAACACAAACAACAAATTTGTGTTCTTAGATTATAGATTAATATTAAATTCGATTCGAAATTGCTTTCAACTGGAACACCAAGTTAGAAATTAATGGATTAAGAATGAATTGGACAAAACTGATTGGAAACAGTGACGCTCTTTGGCAGTCAACCAACATTACATAGTCAAGATACAAGACCTCTTTTATTTCAAATAAGAGAATCATTAACTTCAGTATCAATAGTAAAGAAGAGGAAAGTGAAAAAACAATGGTTACATTGCGTTTATATACAGGTTTTAATGTTAGCTACTAATAAAAAAGTGTATATCAACACATCACAATAACATTTTCATCTGTGTCAAATAGGAATCTTTGTGACAGACATGAATATAAAATTTTGGAATGGAGACACCACTTTCATAGACAGTATATAAAACTACCACTTCTTGAATGGGTATTAAAGAAAAACTCTCCAACGAATGTGGTAGACCACTTCTTACTGTTATTGTCCCCGGCAAATAAGTTGAACATGATTTTGAAATCACGTGACATGCGCAGTAGTGAATAATGTACCTAAACTTGCTACTGCACATGTCACGTGATTTCAAAATCATGTTCAACTTATTTGCCAGAGACTATACCTGGCTACATGTAAATCTTGAAGCGCATGCATTATCAACAACAAGCAGTGAAAACACCAGTGAATGATTTAACAACCAGGAATATTACTTTGTGGATTTATACCATTCACTTGGAGCTTAGGGAAAATTAATAAAACAAGATAAAAAAACAATATACTGTCTCTGCGGCAAAAGTAAATTTGAAACATGAAATCCTGGTGCACATTTGCAATCTTAACTGTCACAATGAATTTGGTTTTCTGTCATGAATTAAAGAAGAAGCAGAATATAATATTTTATGCCATTATTTTCCTTATTTTGCAGGGTGCTACTACTAGGTGCTTCTATAACAGCTGGTTTATTCGTGTTCCATGTGGCTGTGGTACCAATTATATTCAAGTATTCAAAAACATTTAGAAGGAACCTTATATTTGCTAATTTTGGTAAGTGTCATTATTTTAATTTTAGTAGGAATTATGTATTTTTATTTTATTATTAAGCATTTGAAATACCATATTTGTATAATATTTAAAATATGCCTATAAAAACAACCATATCCCTGAGCCCTCAAGTAGGATAGGATCCCATAATCTTTCACTATCTGGGCAAGTCCTCTGACCGCAGAGCTACTGAATTACCGTAAGAAATACTTTAAATGAAAAAACTCTTAGGATTTGACATTGCTTATTAAGTTACTTTAAAAAATATTTATATTAATATCACATTTATAAAAATCTGGCAACAATATTTACTGCCACAAAAATGTGTCTATTAATTATAATGTAAGTAAGTAATGTTAATTTGTATCTAAAAAAATAGTTTCATCATATTGTTTTATTGCCTGAAATAGGCTTGATCCTCAAAAAAGTAAGCTACAATCAGAAAAAATGTAATAGTATCAAAAATAGTTTTTATCTAATTAATATAATCATTACACATAATATGATTTAACTCATTTTTGTTAGATAGTACTATTGTGGAAACAGTGACAAAAACATGCTGCAAGTTCCCTTGCATGGCATATGATCATATGATAAAGAGTGATGGGGGTCAAAGGGTGATGAGATCCGAGAGAGTGTCGCGACAGCGAAGTGCCATCATTTTGGCATGTTTGCTGAATTAAATTAGGTTAAATTTTAGGTAAAATTATTAAGATCACTAAAATTATTATTTAATGATGATATTTTGTTATTTATAAATTTCACTGCATTTTTTATATGTAAAGATTTTTTTCTAGTTCATAATTATTTTATTATTATTTAAAATTCAACTTGTTCAGCAACTGGACACCAAATTGACACCTGAAACATATTGAATTTGTTTTAAATAATTTCTTTAAAAATAAAAATCTTGCAGTCAGATTCTAAAATAATATAAATGTAATACAATTATTAACATAAAACAAGTTATTAAGAAATTATTTTGAATTGAAAATTGATTTCATTTCCCAGTTTCAATAATCTTAGTGTAAATGCTTTTAAACTGTTTGGTAATTAGATTTCATTGACAGATTTATCAACTAAAGGATAAATATTATTAATTAGATTATTGGTGATCGATCAAATAATACTATTACTAATTATAATAATTTATAACTTTTTTTTTAACTAAAACCTTTTATTATGAGCAGAACAGTAGATTTGGTGATTAGATAAGGTTTTACTTGTAGATAGTGATAAGAATTTGCCAAATCATGTTTGGCAAATTCAATAGTTTCCACATATTTTTTAATAAGACCACTTTCATAGTGATACTAAAAGATGTAAGTTCTTGTGCACACATAGTATGCAATAAAGATATTGATTATAGACAGTGCATAAAACTACCATTTTAATGGGTATTAAAGAAAAAATATAACGAACATGAAATGCAGTATGACATGATGGGTATTAGGCAGTTAAAAGTTTATTGACTAAAAATAAGTTGCCATATATTTTTTTTTTAAGATTTTATGGCTTGGATAGGTATGCAACTTATCTTTTAAGTAAAAAAAAAGAAATTATTTCATAAATAATTATTTATTTTTTAATTTAATGATGATGCACTATAATGAAACTTAATTCATGAATTATATATGATCAATGGATAATGAATATATAATAAAATAATCGCTTTCTCTAGATTTTAATAAAAGTGCATGGTTTTACTGAAACCTCCCCATGGACTTCAGAAAGCATGAAAAAAAATGATTTATTTGCCTAAATATAAGCACTATGCTTTTCTCGACTGGTTTTATTTGATCAAATGGTAACCCTAGTTTCACCCACCCAGCAAAATAACCGTGATAACATTAATCTAGTAGCAATTTCCTCAAATATACAAATTCAGCTCTTAAATTATTAACTAACAGAATAAATATATTGTTGTCAGTTATTAATATTTAATATTGCATTTAATCCATTTGATGAAATAAATAATTTGGTATTATTGTTTTAATTTGAAAAGACCATTGGTTACAATTTTGAAAATCATTAAGAAGATCTGTTGCACATTTTTGGGTTATAAGAAATGTATGGGTACCTCCTTTATCATTAGACAACACCCTTAAGAGTGAAAGAGTGGTGCTACTCTACTCTGCCGAATCCCACACGACATTTATTTATTACCACGTTTTTCTTATCTCACTTTTCTTATTTGTTTGTTTGTCTGTCCGGGCAAAATCTTGCAACTTAAATTTGAGGCACTTTCCGATAAGCTAGAAAGCTGAAACTTTCAGGATAGTTCAGAACCCGATGACAATGCACTCTAAAGCAACTTTCAACTTTCCAGATGCACTTTCAGGTCCACTTTCGGCAACTTTCACTTTTGTATGGGGCTTATCCGATTGTTGCGTAACACATGGTTACTTCGTTGAGTTAATAATTAAAAAGAATAAAATAATTATACTAGATTTAAAAAATCTAAAAATCCCACGTTTTTCAATGTCCTAAAAAGAATAAAATAACCCTGCGGGGCAAAGCGAAGGGCCACTCAAAACGTGGGGGCGCATCTTTACAATAATCGGCATCAATGCATGTCATTCATCTCTTTAAAATCTCCTCTTAGTAATATGCGCCCCCACGTTTTGAGTGGCCCCTCGCTTTGCCCCGCAGGGTTATTTTATTCTTTTTAGGACATTGAAAAACGTGGGATTTTTAGATTTTTTATATAAATATGCTGAAACATGAAAAGGGTTCAAATCAAAGGTTTATAAAAAATGCCGCAGATTGTGTAGGCAGAAACTACTTACATTGGTTGAATCTTTTTGTTTACTAAAATGGGGTTTTCATGAAATCCCCTCACAATCTATTTATTATAATTATTACCAGGCAAGCAATTGTTACTAATAACTGATAGCGCATGTATCCTGCTTTCTAGGCGTTATAATTACGAATATCTGTGTAGTCTTATTTTGAACTTTCCACTCTTCACTCCTTTCACCCTTTGACGACTCTCTTGCTGATTTTGTTCCATTTTTATTTGCTTGGCTATAGAATGTAAACTAACATAAACAAATTATTTTTTCCAGTGCAATGGCCGTTATCTGTAGACTATGATGAGCCCTCCGCCAGTGGCATTGAAGGAGGCCGTAATCTCAGTTTAGAGTATCAGTCGAAGGTCGACAATTGCACCATTAAAATAGGTAAGTTATGGCTTCCGACAATGTATATCACTTACCTATATTGTTACAAATAACAGCCATTTTTACTTTTTTATTTGTACTATAAACTATTTCTATTAAAATAATTTATCTTATAAGATAGCATTGAATAAATGAGAATAATATATTAAATTATAAAAATAAAGATATGTTTAAAAAAAATAATCTCTTAACTACTAGCTGGCCCGGCCACCCTTTGTTGTGGCTCAGTTCTTATAATTTGCAATATATTTTATTATAAATTAATATAAAATCTATCCTATGTCCTAAGTTGGAACAAATCCAGCAAAATGAAAGAAAAAATTATCGAAATCGATTAAGTAGTTTTGGAGTTCATCGCGGTCAACTGTGATAATTTTTATATATATAAATATGTAATTAATATTTCTAATCTACTAAATTATATTTCAGGGATTTGGCACATTCTACCCAAATCAGTGTATGAGAAGTTGAAAGGCGATTTTGAAGATAATATAGACAGAGAAGAATTAAGTAGAAAGTTAGATGAAGAATTGGCTAACTCTAAGGCGCCTATAATGATGTATTGTCACGGTGAGCAAAATACCTAACGTCTTTGATAACTTCAATATTAAATGCTAAGTATCTTTTCGTGTAACCTTACTTATAATAACGGCCCCAATATTAATCCTAGAGGTATCCTGTATTTTTCAAATTTCCATTATGTAAACCATGACGCTGGATTAGATATTTCTGGTAAAATACTTATCTATTAAGGAGTTCCTTTCTTTTTACGTCCCATCATAATTCAATCAATATGGTTGAAATTTGCATGAAATGATTTTAATATCCATTGGTAATGGTGTGAAATGCTTGCTTGTATTCTAAAAAGTAACCTTATGCTTTTATTCACAAATATGAGCTATAATATTATTGCGTTGCAATTATATACCAACAAAGAAATCTTTTTTGAGTCTTAAGTTTGATTCATGTAATATGTTTTTTTCGTTTGCAGGTAATTCTAATTCGCGCGCCGCGTCACATAGGATACAGCTTTACAAATTCTTTCAGCAAATGGACTTTCACACTATAGCATTTGATTATAGAGGTAAGAATAAACTGGGTTAAATATCTTTTAGTACGTTTATTAGCACATTAGACTAGATAACATGAAGTTTTGGAACTGTACTTACGTACAATTTCATAAGATATTTGGACGTCTAATGAAATTTATATAAAATATTTCATCAACCTCAAGATCACATGGGGAAAGATAATTGTCATATTAATTTTTTTAAGACACGGGTCGCTGCTATCGGGCAAAATAACCTCGGTGTGTCCGCTAGTATAATTATGTATTAATATCGCACCTTCGAAAAGATACTTGTGCCATTGGAAAATTCGAAAACTTTGTTAGCAAAACGCTTTGAAAACAGCGTTTTATTTTGTAAAACGCTGTATAGCTGTGTGATGCTTATTCGATGAATAAAATATTTGCTATTGAAGCTGTATAATCTGAGCTAAACTATTTTTATACATATCGAAAATTAAATAACTCTCTTTAAGTTCAACAAGTGCAAATGCACTTGAGATTATTATCTTATTCTAACCAAATAGAAGAATGTCGCTCCTGTTTAGCAATGTTAGGAATTTATTTTTACTAAACTGAAAAATCAACTTATCTTAGGCGTCGATTGGAAGAGAACTCGGCCGGATAGCGAGAGGTTATGGGTTCGTTAAAATAGTAAAAGTTAAAATAGAAAACACACAAAGTTGAATATAATTTAAAACATATTTTTTGGCAGGATATGGAGATTCGACTAATATCAACCCGTCTGAAGATGGTGTGGTGGAAGATTCGCTAGTGGTGTACGAATGGATTTATAACACAGTAGAAAAGACAGCTAAGAAACCGCCCATCTTCGTCTGGGGACATTCTTTAGGTAAGTGATTATTTTTCTGTGTCACTCACTACGAAGGTCTACCACCTACCCGCATAAGTTCTAGCTTATAAGTGAGAGAAAGTATTTAACAAACAAAACGTAATCGGCATATCAGTGTAGCCATATTATAGATATAAATAACCAATTTATGTAATAAATTATGTTGACATTAATAATTATAATACTTAAAGATTTGTTCTGAATGTTCCGTATTCTTCTATAAATTTTTGGATTGATATTATTGTATTTACGATGCTCTAAATATTAATTACAATCAGGTGGGCAAGCTTTTTCTTTATTTTAAATAAATATTAAATTATTTGAAAAAATATCTCCTTAGGATTATCTTTATTTGCAAAAAAGAAGTCAGAAGCTGCTTTTTTAAACAGTCCACGTTTTATCGTAAGGGATTTGAATATTTGAAGTGCAATCTTCTAATTTATAATATTTTTTATCATTTAAGCATTCAAATGCAGATTTTTTTTATCTAAAGAAAGTTTTAATAAATGTAATTCAACTTGAACGCAACTATATGATTATTTTAAATGAATATATGAAGAGACGAAGTTGCTATTAAAATATAACATTTAACCAGATGTATCGGTGGCGTAGTGTTTTGTTTAACCTATCGAGTAGAAGAAGTTGCATATTCACATCTGGGACATGTTTTTTAATAAGGACAGAATAAAGTTCTATTAATTATTTAAAAATTACTATTATATGGACATGGAAACTTAAATCATGACAAAACAGGACAGGAAAGATCTTAAACATTAATAAAACAATCGAAAAATACCTATGACATATATAATAGAATCTATCTCGTTGATAGTTTAACAGTAGTATTTAAGATACGAATTGAAGAAGTACTTTTTTAGGACTTGAGAATGCACCTAGTTTCTCCTTATAAAAGAGTTGATCAATTTATATATTTTTTGTATTGTATTTATTTAATATCAACGCAAGCTTTAAACAGCATTTCCATAAACCGTCGTGGATTTATTTACGCTGTCATTAAAAATAAAATGTAACATATTTTTAATACGTTAACAAATAAAACCTCTTTTATCACATCTGTTTTGTTATTTTTATTTAATTCTGACTTTTTTGAATAAAAAACGAAATTGTTTTTATGTTTAATCTAGATCTTAACATTATCTAATCATGGCTCCTGCAAAGGAGTCAAAACGTCAGGATTAAATATATAAACAAAAATAAAACGCATCGTGAATCCGGTAAAGCACGTTAAAATTGGTTTTATTTAAATGTGTGAAGTATAAGAACTAAATAGAGTCTATAATCGTTTACACAGGTACAGGAATTTCGTCTCACCTAATTGGTAACTTAGAAGAGTTGTCAACTACTATTTTGGAGAGGAGAGAGGCGCTGCCATTACCACTGGGACTGATTCTTGAGGCTCCTTTCAATAATCTTGCTGATGAAGTCGCCCACCATCCACTATCCAAGGTTTGAGAAGGCTGTTATAGTTCCCGGCATTTAAGTTGAACATGATTTTGCAATCACGTGACATGCGCAGTAGTGAATGATGTACCTAAACTTTCTACTGCGCATGTCACGTGATTTCAAAATCATGTTCAACTAAAATGCCGAGGATTATACATTAAGTTTTATAGTTGAGCTAGAGCTCATTATTAATGTCTTAAATAATTATTCATTAATTAAAATTATAAAAATACACTAGAATTAGATTTTCGACTAAGACCTTTGTATGGACTTATTAGATATATTTGACTATAGAGTTTCTAAATTCAAAACCGAGCTGTTAAAAGTGTAAGTAACTTAGTAGGGAGGTAGTATGGAAGAGCATTGGACCGGATTTCCAAAGGTTGCGGGATCGATTCCCGCCTGAAAATTCACTTGTTGACCCGAGTCGATTATTTCTAGTATTTTTATATTATAATAATTTATCTCATAAGATCGCATTGAAAAATGCATAAAATATATAAAAATTAAAAAAATAGTAGGTACTGTTAAATATCTCTATATTTATTTCAATCAAATTTATTGTTAGTTAATTTCTTTAACAAAGTTATTACAGCTTTTGAATTACAATAAAATATATAAAATACTGTATTTCACTAATTCAGTATTTCAGCCAATTACAGAAACTTATTATATTTACAAGCAATATTTACAAAATATTGGGTAGTTCAACTATCATCTTACAAAGTTTACTAATTAAACAAAGTTTGCATTTGCATTTGTAGGTATGTGTGTGTGCACGTGCGTGCGTGCTTGCGTGCGTGCGTGCGCGTGTGTGTGTGTGTATAAAATTTTGTTGTTAATACTTTTGTCTAGTCTTGTAATTATGTTGTATATCGTGCCAAATAAAGCTTTATTCTTTCATTTATTCATTCGAAAAATTGTTTTGATAGCTAGTGACATGGCTGCCATACTACGAGAGCGCGTTCGTGTCTCCGTTCCGCGGTGGACCGGAGCCCTCGTTCCGGTCAGATCGGCATTTGGCTCGTGCGCCTGAGCTGCCCGTCCTTATCTTGCACGCGCAGGATGACGTCATAGTACCCTACGTCGTTGGGCTCAAAGTAAGGATTCATAAAGATTTACCAACGCTTGTTTACATGAGAAATTATGGTTGAAAGCAACAAACATTTATAGGTTAATCAACATACACTGCAAATGAATCTTTCGGTGACCATGATAAAACACAGTTTAGACAAATCAGACTTTATTTCAGCAATCAAGTACTAATGAATATTTTAAGTAAAACTAAAATATGTGCTTTGGTTCTCTTAACCCCTATGTGTTTATGCGTTATTTCTCTCTCACGCAGCTATGTGTTTATGCGTTATTTCTCTCTCTATCGAGGAAAAAAATGATTCAATCAAAAAGAACTATTACCAAAGCCGTAATAAGGATGAAATCAGACTGCGCGCTATAGAGCATTATGTAGTGCTCGCGGATTTTAGGTATCGTCGCGCGCATGATATAATGCTCTCGGGTTTAAGGGGTTAAATATAAAGAACGTTAAAATAAAACCCTAAGGGTTTAAATAATATTTTTGTTTAATAACTTTTAATGTCACAAAACCACTACTTGACGCCATTTTCCTTATTTTGATCAACAGCGACGCCCGTTGTAAGAACTACAACTAAATACTTCAATTTACCGCGGCATTGTGTAGGAGGCGTTGGAATTTTCAATGAAATGTTTCGGCATACTATATAATGACACAGAATATACACAATATACATGTTGTCTTCGGCATAATACATAACCGTATGTAAATGGCGGAAATTGCCTGCGACATATATATCGTAGAACCATATCACATTATATCAATTATTTTTTCTATACGGTTGTCTCTTTGCTTTCGACCGATTTACTGTGACATGGTTCTACGGTGTTATTGCTGGCGACTGTACACTGCCGTTTACAATTATTAAACTTTCACAAAACTTCACACAATTGTAGAAATTCTTATTTTAAATAATAGGGCTTTTAGAATTGTGTTAAAGTATTTTTTGTAATCACCAGTTTTTATTATAGCCCCGTATTGGCTGAAATATCGTGGAATTAAAGTCCTATCTATTTCAGACGATTTTTAAATACATATTTTCAATGTACTACGACAAATACCTTTATGTTGTTTAACTAATGCCAAAGGATAGTTTTTTTTTATTTATTATTTGACGTATTAAAAATAAATTACATTGTATTGTTCAAAAACAGCGTATAGAAATCCACAAAGGTTTATAGCAACGCTGCTTAAAGCAAGCGTTAAGATACAATAAATACACTAGAAAAAGGAAATCAAGTTGATAAACTCTTTTACAAGGAGCAAATTAGGTGCATAAAAAGGTCTTGAAAAAGTACTTATTCAATTCGTACCTTAAATTCAATTGAGTCAAACCATCAACAATGTATGATGAAAGTAAGTTTTAAGATATATCGTCCATCTAGTGTGAGAGACAGTTATATGAAGTTTTTTTGTTTTTCAATGAATAAGCTTTCATGATTGGAATAGAAATAACTTTTTGGATAAATTATTTAATTTACTAGGTTGTCTAGTATATAAAAATAGAAAATATTTCAGACTTACTTATTTTGACCTTTAATTTAACATTCGATGTTTTTAAATACACCAACTGATTAAAAATCGAAAGAATATGTGTTTTAAACAACTTTAATTTTTTTTTAAACCGAAATATTCTAAAAACTGGTTGGTTGCCTGTAAAGTCGGTATACGGGCGAAAGTTTTACGTGACAACGACTTTGAGTGGTAAAATAATTTTAATGTGAATATTCATTCGTATAGTAGGAAGAAGGATGAAATAATAGTAACAATTTAAAACATTTATTTATACAAAGAATTATATTTAAAACATTAATTTATAGGCACGCGTCCCTTCCACTTTTTATGTCTGTCTCTCTCGCTCTTAGGCGGGCTAATCATGCCCGAGTGGAAGGGACGCGTGCCTCTCACTCGCTCTCATTGTAAGCGCATAACGTGAGCGGAGCGTAACGCAGTTTCTTGAAGTGTCACCCGGCAAACCAATTTATAAGACGTTGTCACGTCAAAAACTGTTTTTTATCTTTTGTATCGTGGTCGCGATTTAGTAGCGAAAATGGTTAAAAAATATATAGGTACAGTATCATATAAATTCTGTCACTTTATAAAACTATACTTTTAATATATAACCTTTTTTTTAGTTATACAACTCAATACTGGAGTCTCGTGCCCAAGGAGGGGCTACTGTCAAGATCCACAAATATGACAAAAGCGAAAATCTGGGTCACAAATGGATTTGCACGGCTAGCGATCTACACGATGTAATCGGGTAAGTTTACAGATAAACGGGGTAATTTAACCGATTATTGGAACATTTACGTTCACTGCCTAAAGACGATGAAATTAATTGGCAAAGTCATACCAGAGATAGCGCTCAAAAATTCCAATAAATTCAATACAATCCATTGGTTATATATTGGCACCTGAAAAACTTGGCAGTGGTTTAAAAACATAGTTTTTGGTATATTTTTAGAATAAGTATGTAGCTCCATTCATTATGGCGTATAAACTATTGTTATTAATATAATTTGAACATCTACCAGTTGCTGCTCATTATATTATTAATAAAAGCAACGCAGTTATTTTAATAAGATATAAAATACGCATGTATATGTACGAACCCACAACCTTTCGCTATCCGACGTGTGCTCTGACCGCTGAGCTACCGACACATAAGTTCGTATCCTACCTGAGGGCTCGAAGGCGTATTTTATATCTTATAGATATTTCTATAAGAATGCAAAATCTAAATTAAAAACAATTGACAATTGACGACCGTTTGGCGACCCTGCCTTTCGCACCGGCGGTCCTGGGTTCGAATACCGGCAGGGGCAGATGTTTGTATGATGAATACGAGCATTTGTAACTGAGTCATGGATGTTTATATATTTATATGAATATCTATGTATTATCATATATGTGTATCTATCCGTTACCCTAGTATTCATAACACAAGCCTTACAGTGCTTACTTTGGGCTAGGCTGATTGGTGTGAGTGTAAGAAATATATATTTAATATGATAATAATAATATTTAATATGATATTGAACGAAGCTATTAATTATAAAACTGATTCGTTGTTTGAACCAATCAAAATCTTATTTTATAATTGTTAAAACTTAATATTATAATATCTATTTTGTTAGAATTAACCGTAAGTTTTATTTACCTTTTGAATTACTTAATTTTTTAAAGTTAAATATTTTGTTTTTTTTTCAGAGACTTTGTGAAGAACCATAAATGAGAAGAATGGAACATTTCACAAGAATTATTAGTTCAATCCATAAAAATAAAACGCTCAGTATTGCTGTCACAAGCAGAGTAATATATTTCTAGTTAATAATGATATAGCATAATTGCTGCATGCAGAGTAGACTATTGGTATACCTTATTGTTCTAACCATAGAGTTTGTTATTGAATGAAAACCTCTTTTGTAGAGTTATAAAATGCGGAATAAAAAGACACTTATTGCAAATCTGACTATATACCCAACGCTACTCCATATTAACGGACTGAAATTGGACTAGCTTTGGAGTTATCGATTTATAAGGTCACACAAATGTCATGCTTAATAGAGGCCCTCCCCGCCCCCTTGTCACATGTATATGACACCTATCCCGTTGTCACATGTATGACGTCACATTCGGCAAAGGAGGAGGGTCAATAAGGCGGGTTTTCGACCCTTTCATTTTTGACCTGAAAAATAAAAAAAAAATAAATTATTTATTATATGGACTAACAAATCGATTCCAGCCCAAACGGAACCACCCCCAACGCCCCTCCCCCCTCCCACCCCCCTAAGAAGCAGAATCATCATACATGACTTAATACAAAAAAAATATTTTTTTAGCTCAAAAATAATGTAACCTTTCAAAACTCTGTACTCTAAGTAGCTCCGCAAAAAAATTGAAATTGCATTGGAATTTTAGGTCAAAATGAAAGGGGCCGAAAACCCGCCTTATTGACCCTCCTCCTTTACGTCACAATCGGCAATATATTGTAAGACTATTCCCAATTTAAATAATTTTATTTAAAATCTTTTTCATACAAAAGGCAAAAAATTAAACATTGTAATTCCTCGTTATGTGAAAAGTGTTACAAATGGATTTAAACTATATCTACTACTATAGAGTTGATAATATATTTACAGTAATTTAGAGTTTTAACTTCTTTAATCTACACATTATGACGTCACTCTTTGTCGACTCTGCCCACTCTTTAACGTGACGTGTGACATAATGGATGACCCTTACACTAAAATGGTACCATTATAAATGCATTCCAGTAATCTAGAATATGTTATGAGTGAGAAAATAAAATTAAGGCCTATAAGACACCAAAACGATTATATCTTTAGATGCAATACGGAAAAAGACTGCTTTTTTGATTAAAATATTTTATGAAGTCCCGTCCAGTACTTATAACTGGTGGTACCAGTCAGTACCTGTTACTTAACCTTTACCAAGAGTAAAAAATCCATAGAGAAACAGATGTTATTCCTCTGAACTGGTTCTACAAAAAAAATCCTACTACCCGCACTGATAAGCTTAATATAATACAAAACCAGACGACCTATATGGTCAAATGGCTCGCATACCGATTTTCATCCCGACCACTCCGATGACCCGGTTTTGATCCCGGGCAGGATCAATGTATAAAACGAACTTGTCTATATTGGCTCGGGTCTGGGTGTTGTAGTCGTTGTTCCTAAATTCCAGAACACAAGTGATCAGAACAATGAATGTGATCTTATTTTTATATTTATATAGCGGCCCGTCCCGGCTTCGCACGGGTGGACAAAATTCTTTAATTTTTTTCTATTATTAAATATTTTTCCGTTAGCGCCATCTAGCGTCTAGTAGACGAACTACTTGCGGTTAACGCGTTGCTATGGTAACGTTCATTGATACAATGGAAAAAGAGCGGACAAACAAACACACAAAACATTGTGATCTTAGATTATAGATTTACATAATGAACTAAGATGCGGTTAAAATACACATTGTCATTGTAATATGATGTTTTTACTTAATTGAATTTCGTAACTTTTTGTCTGTAAGCGTTGCCGCATGAAAACCAGTGAAAACAACTGTCTGACGTATTAATATAGGTTCGCCAAACCAAGTCAATTATTATTGTATGCGTAATTTAGTGAAAAAAAAAATGAAAGTATCAGTATAAGATACTTGAAATATACCTGATGAATCGAAGTGGATCGAGTGTCCACCATTTTGTTAATCAAATCAGCAATCAACTTAATTCAATAAGTCATATTAAATTCTTACACTTCCGCGCAGATTACACATTTAAATAAAATGACTTTTAACGGATATTTGCGCATACTTCACGTTTCCTTTACCTAAGGATTACAATACAAGGTAATGGTCGTCATACACGTGCAACTACCCTCACAATATTTTAAACGGGCACGATCCTAACTGTTAAAATATTATACAAATCAAAATTGATTTGAATATTTTGAAGGTTGCACATCGTGACGACCATTGCCTTAGCCATCATGTGATCACAGCTTCTGTAAAGGAGTCGAAACATCAGGATTAAATATAAAGTATGCGTAATATCCGTTAAAAAATATTGTATTTAAATGTTTAATAAGTAAGTTAAAGATCTCATATAATTCGCAAATGATAGTCTGAATCTAGAATGCTTCAAGTGTCGCCATCTGCTTTTAGCTTTGAGTTTGTAACTTCATTCTTAATATATGTGACAGAATATTAGCAGTAATAAATAATTTTTTTTAAATATAATATTGTTCAAAAAATACATATTTTAGATTTATTTGCAAATTCGAAATTGAATTGTACTTATGTAGGAAATTGTATCTTATTTTTTTGTAAAATGGTGTATGTTTTAAACAGTTAAATTATTTATTAATTTATTATTGCTATGCTGTATTGTAAGCATATTTGTGATACTGTAGGTATGCTAGTTTTTTTTATTATTTATTTATGGTGCGCTAAGCTGAATACACGGTTTATGTATGAATATGATTTTGTTTTATTTAACAAACCTGTAAAAAATACAGTTAGATATTAAAACTATTTTAGTGATAGTGATTCTAGAACAAGAAACCCATACGATAAAATTTCGTATATAAATACCCATAGATTTATATACGTTCCAGGATTTATTTACGTTTGCCTATATTATGATGAGAAAAGTCTGCAATATGCTATACAAATTAGGTAAATATTACTTTGAAGTTTAATATATAAAAAAAATCTCAAATAATAATGATAATAATAACTCGTAATTACTAGTATTTGTGTGTGTGTGTGAAAGTGGTTCGTGGAAATGTGTACATGTCAGTTTTTTAATACATGTATGATTTTCCATCTAAAGGGTCGCAGTATATGTGATTTTACTGAAATTAGTAAAACCAGTTTTTCTAAACACCCGTACAATATTTCTAGTGCCGTATTGTGTCCGGCAGAGTAAAATGGCAGCAACCCTTGTCTTTTAATGCGATCTCCCTTTGTCTACTCGTGGATGCATAGGTAGATAAATAAAGCGCACACTCACACTGCTGCTTGTATTCTTAGAACTATTTTAGAAAGCAACCTCACAATACTTATCAATATAAACGTAAAACTTCGTTAGCAAGTTTTAAAAACGAGCAGCGCCATCTACTGACACTTACTTAAATATTTAGTTCTTACACTTCCGCGCACATTACACATCAGAATAAAACACTTTTTTACGTGTGATCACGGCTCCTGTAAAGGAGTCGAAACGTCAGGATTAAATATAAAATAAAATAAAACATGCGCAATAATCCGTAAAAAAGTGTTTTATTCTGACTAACTTAAATTACAACGGATTTGTACATATAATGATTTTAGACATCCCTCATTTTAGGGGAAGCCTCCGTCCAGCAGTGGACAACTTTCGATTGATAAGTACAAATCAAAGAGTGATCGGTGAAGATGAAAGTATTTCTTTAAAAAAGGAGTAAGTACACATAAATGCAATACATACTATAAATCCTATTAATTAGTAATTAACTTAAATACTATTCTAGTTCATTGTACAAATTGCACACAATCTGCCACAGGGCAGTGTCCTCGGACCAACCATGTTTTTATTGTACATTTATGATTTATGTCAATACAACCTAATGAACGGTAGGATCTTTGCTTTCGCCGACGTTACTGCCCTGTTGTTTCACAGGGACAATTGGAGTAACGTTTTTGTTTGCGCTCAATCAGGACTAAATTTAGTCTCTAATTCGTTTGCGAGTAATGTACTAAGTCTAAATTCTGATAAAAACAAATATTTTACGTTTTCCATTAAACACAAACAACTCCCAGCGAGATTATCGCTTGTGACCCACACGTCTTCTTGTTTATGTTTATCTTTGTTCAAGTCATTTGTTTATGCCCTAGTCTTCAATCCTCGGAGGTTATAAAATGTCTTGGTGTTCAGATTGACGAAAAGGGTTTGAAGGTTTTGGCCCTAATATACACAATAAATGTCATATATTTGGATAGGGGACACTTATAAAATGTTATATAACATAACGTCATAAAGCGTCACGTTTCTGAGTTATTCAAAGATAAAAATAACAGTTGTTTTAACGAACGTTTTTATTGTAATTTTTTTTATAGAAAATAGGCATGCGCTTGACCACTATCTCGCCTGATGGTAAGCGTCGATGCGATCTAGGATTTATTTATTTATTTTTATTTATTTATTGATCTACCAACATTTGTTACATTCCTCACATGCATATAAATACAAATTATCATAATGAACCAAAATGTACAAACAATTACAGGTAGATACTTCATGCATTTATAATAGTTTAAAGCAATTATAGGTATGTCAAAAGTTAATAACAATAAGAAGTACAACAATTTTCTATAAGCATTAATCCACATAAAGGAAAAGATGATGCTCTAAAGAGTATTACAAGAAACTATCTCTCAAAGTCCGGCGGAGCTTGTTAGGTGGGTCGAAAAATATATCAATTATTTCGCTGAATTTATTTACAATCTTACACATTCTAGCTAATGGAGAATTGGAACCAAACACTGTTCTACGACGTGGTCCAGTCCATGGTGTAATCTTACGAACATAACGAGGATAACGAATGGGAACGTACACATTAAATTTATCTAAGATTTCAGGACAATGAATAATACCATTAATTATTTTGGAGGCAAAAACTAAATCTATAATATTCCTACGGTTGTCTAAAGAAATCATTTTAAAATGGACCAAATTGTTTTCGTATGATACACGCTTCTTGTAACTTCTAAACCCGCGTGCGTAAGACAAATGTCTTACGAATCTTTTTTGGATACGCTCGATTCTTAGTGAATGTATAGCATAGTGAGGTCTCCAAACTACAGTACAGTATTCTAGTATACTTCTAACTAAACTGTTAAATAAAACAATTTTAATTTTAGGGCTTCGAAAGACTTATATTTCTCATCACAAAGCCCAGCATCCTAGATGCTCTTTTAATAATGCTTTCCATGTGGGGCACAAAAGTTAATTTTTTATCGAAGACAACCCCAAGGTCTCTAATTTGGTCTAACTGCTGTACATAATTATCTCCTGTGATAGTTATATTCGATAATATTACATTTTCTCGCATATTGCACGAAGAAGCATTTACTAATGTTTAAGTCCATCCGGTTTAACTTGCACCATTCTGCCAATTGGTCAAGGTCATGTTGCAGCTTTATTGAGTCACTCTCCTCCACAATCGTCCTGCACATCTTTAAATCATCCGCATACAAGTATACACTAGAACTTTTCATCAATTCTGGTATTTCATTAATAAACACATCAAATAAAATCGGTCCGAGATGTGATCCTTGGGGCACACCTGAATTTATATTTTTTAGGCCAGACTGATATCCATTCACTACCACGAAAAATGCTCGGTTACTTAAATATGATTTTAGCCAATTTAACAAATTACCATGAATGCCATAAGCAGCTAGCTTTCGAACTAATATATCATGCGGAACTCGATCAAACGCTTTGCTAAAATCGGTATATATAACGTCAACTTGTTTTCCCGCACCAAGTGCTTCAATCATTGTTTCCGTAATATGTACCAAATTAGTGCTCGTGGACCTAGATTTAACAAAACCATGTTGACTAGTGGATAAGTAATTATTGATATGTCTCTGAATAGAAGTCCAAATAATTGATTCAAATAGTTTGGCAAATGTTGACAATATAGAGATTGGTCTGTAATTTTTTATGTAATTGTTATCACTTCTCGTCTTAAGAACCGGGACGATTTTAGCTATTTTCAAATCAGTTGGGAAATGTCCAGTAGAGAGAGAAGAGTTGAAAATTATTAAGGATGTGACGCGCTTGCCTAGAAGATACCTATTCACTCGTGACTTGAAGACCCCTAAATTGTATTTGTCAGGAAACACAGACTCAGGCAAAGAGTTCCACTCCTTAGCGGTACGTATCATAAAATTGAAACCAAAACGCTTAGTGCGACTCTTTGGTGTATCCACCATATAACTGTGTCACCAATTTGTTAGTCTGGTTGTCCGATGAAAAAATGGGGACGGCGGAACAAGGTTGTGCAATTCAGCTGCACACTCTCCGAAATGTATCCTATAAAATACTGATAGGCTTGCTACCTTCCGCCTATGCTCAAGGCTTTTGAGCTTTTTACAGAAAATATCTTCATTGCCTCGATGGACTCAAGCGTCTGGAGCTGGTATCGGGCGGAACCGTCCCAAAGATGAGAACAATACTCCATACACGATCGAACTTGACATTTGTTATGACAATATTTATTTATTTCAGAAGGTAGCGGGAGGCTGAATAGGTTATTCTTGGTGTCGTGCCCGTGCCATGTACCATATAATACTATCTCTACCTGATGGTATGGCCAATCTATACTCATATTATAAAGAAGTAAAGTTTGTGTGTTTGTATATTTGTTAAATTGTAAAGGGTAATCTCCGTAAACCGATTAAAAAAATTCTTTCACCAATAGAAAGGCACATTATTGCTGAGTGTCATAGGCTATATTGAATGCTAGAAAAAACTTAAGAATTTTGTCCACCCGTGCGAAGCCGGGACGGGCCGCTAGTATATAATAAGGGCGATTAACGCTAATAAGAACAATGTCGTAAGATCGAACGACCATAAGACACCTTTTCTCCACAAAAAACTCCGAAACATTATATAACATTTTTTGTTTGTTTAAGTGTCCTCCATCTAAATATAAACTTTCGTTGTACACCGCGATTTTGAAAAAAAAAACAAAATGGCGGCCGACGTTAGGGCCACCCTCCATACAAAATCTTCAAACCCCTTTTAAGCTTTCTTCCTCATACCGACAGAATAAAGAAATTGATTTACTCTCTGAACTCTTCATCATGTTGCAGATTTCAACTTAATGAAATCTGTTTATTTACACATTACGGTTTGGGGAGGCGCTGCTAAATCACATATTCTCAAGGCCAAGAGAGCTCAAAAAATGGTGTTAAAGGTTAGTGTTTTTCTTCCCAGCTTGACTCCGACATGTGAGGTATACGAGTTCTGGAAAGTTTTCACTGTACGACAGTTGTTTATTCTGTTATTAGTGCTTTGCAAACATTCTTAGCTAGACTTTAACCCGCTTAATATCCGTCTCAATATTCACAATTGCCGTAAAGGAACTGTTTGTGTATACCTGCCTTGTTATAAATAATTTGCTCATCGCTTCTATCGTTTTTTTATAATAAAATTTATTCGCGTCTTTCAGTATAGTTCAGTTCAGTTCAGTAGCCCAAGACATTTGTGCAAAAAGAAAATTTCACACTGGTTACAGCAGCGCTATCCTACAATAACATGGAAAATCTGCTTGTGCCCTTAAAGTACAACTCATTTTTCTTCTCACACAAATCTTTCCATACGTACCAGAAATTCAGGCACCTACTCATACAGTACATCGAACTCACACACATAAACGCACGCACACGCATAACCACGTACATGCACTTAAAGATTAGTTATACCATCTGATATTTGTAATTTTAATTCTATAGATTGTACCATCACATCTAGATTCGATCTCGATTGCCTCAATTTTCCGAGATGGTGGGAGCATGATGACCTGTGTGTCAACGGGTAATTTTTTTACCTATGTAGGACATCAGTTTCACACAAACTTAGATTAGTAACGGTAAGGCTTTAAGTAAGAGTTGATGGTAAGAAAATAAAGATTTTATTTATTGTAAAGTAACATCGAGATCACCTTAAAATCTATTATCATGTGTCACGGTTACGATCGTCATTTGTCGGTTTTACTGTTAAAAACACGTTTAAGTATTGTTTTATGCTTGAAACACACAATAATTCAATAGGCAGGTAATCGTTGTACGGAGTATATTATAAACGCAGAACTAAAATTGTCTAATTATACTCTTCAGGTTTGTAGACATCCTATAAAAGCAACCTTCAAAAATGAATGACGTTACATTAGATTAAATGCTGAAGTTCCAGAACTTTTCCAGTTAGATAAGTCACCTTAATACTAAGGATGCGTAATATATTAGTTGTTTAAATAAATAAAGGAAATCCAGACCTAGATTTGATATCTTGTTAAGTAAACTACGAATGTGACCGTTTGTTTTTATGAATAAATAAATAAATATTTACATGAAATATCTAGGCTGCCGGGCGGTACGGGTCTTAAACTCGGTCTTGACGCTAGCAATGTTTTTTTCAGGCAAAATTCTCCAGGGGGGCAATTACTGGTTAATATAGTTACGGGAGCGACAAGAAGGATTTCACAAAGCTTTTGTGACTCGCAGTACCCTATGTCTGCTTCTAAGATTTTTGCGATTGGATTTTGCACCTGTCTTCTTGTAGATTCCGTTTTCTAGCATGGACTTGATGTAAAATTTAAGTTTTTGAGGAATTACGTTGGCGAGGTATAAGTCTTTGCAAAGCATTACTCAGGTAAAAAATTGCACTGAGGTGTTCATTCATTACGTGACAGATTATTGATTCTCACCTCTATCTTTTTTTTATCAAAACTATTATTTAACTATCTATGAGATGGTAAAAGTGCATAGATAACGTGGTGCATACTTCGATTAATGAAATATATTTTACAAAAATATAATCGTCTTTATATTCCTTCAATACACAACGCCAATTTCATATGTAAGGACTTTAATATATGGGTCGCAATATTTGATTTGACTTATAGTAATATTCTTAATTCGCAATTTTCTTTGAACATAACAAATATTGAAAACCGTTTTTTTTTTATTTAACTACAGTACCTTAAAATTAGTTACATGTATCATTCTGTACTGTTGTGTTAGTCGCTCTCAGTAACCTTCATTGTGACGACTCCGATGTCCTTGACTTCTAAACTAAAAAATGTACCTAATAAGAAAAATCTGACTTAATGTTTAAATGAATGTGAATTTTGATATCTCCGAAAACGAAAACGAAATTGATAGCGCTGATTCCTTTAGAAACAAATTTATTTTTTGAGATGTGTCAGACAGGCATGTGATGATTGCTAAGTTGAAACAATCAGTACATGCCTGACTGAACAATTGAATAAAATAAGAAAACATTCATATTTTTGATCTAAGTCGGTTAATTTAACCAATAACATAAAATACAAAATGTAATATTCATATGAAATATAAATTCGTGTTTTTTAACTATTTATTTGTAACTTCAATATTTTCGCTCGTGTGATTGAATAAGCAATTACTAAATTTTAATCTACACTAACTTTTTTTTACTGATTTGCACTTGACCCCAATCTAGCCAGACATGAGATCTTCACACAGACGATGTTTGTTCATTACACTTAAAAACAACCGGGTTGTTTATTAGGTACAACAATATTAATGAATATTAATTTTTTTTTTTTTAATTATGTTGATGTAGCTAAGTTATTATAATTTGCAATATTTTTTTATACCTACCCTATGTCTTAAGTCGAAACAAATCCAGCAAAATGAAAAAAAATCATCAAAATCGGTTGAGTTGTTTTAGATCAAGTGTCAAAATAGATTTTGACACTTGTGCAAACTTAGCAGCATATACCTAACTTAGATGCTTAATTTTCTTTTTTTAGAAATTAGTACCTAAAAAAATTGCAATGATGTTTAAAAGTTTATAAGCAATTATTATCTATAAATCACGAGCTGACCCAGCCACGCGTTGCTGTGTTATAAATTAAAATAAAACTTATCCTATCTTTTAAGTTAGATCCAATAACAGATAGTTACGAAGTTTGATCAAAATCGGTTAAGTATTTTAGGAGTCCATCGCGCACAAACAACGTGACACGTAATTTATATATATTAAGATTTAGCAGTGGCTGGCGTGCTATACAACGTTTTTTTTCTGACCATTTTTCTAGTGACTCTATACTATTAAGCTTTTTTGGCATGGGTATCAAATTTTCGTCACAATCCATCGTCTACTTTCCAAGTTTCAAGCTAAATAAGTAGCGCATAGGAATTGATTCATATGTAACAAATAAAGATTAAAAAAAAACTTATTATGGAGATTTCTGTACGTAAAGGCGGATGCACGGTTTGTATAAATTAAGTAGCTGACAAACAACCTGTTGTTTTTCAGTCGACAATGTCTCAACGTGTAACATAAAATTATTCAAATTGTTTGTGAGAAATATTTAAAATAGAAATCAATAGGCAGTGAGTATTTTAATAAAATGTTCATACCATTTCTATCTGTGGTTGCATTTTTCTTGACTTTGTAAGTATTTTATAATATTTATCTCTAGTAAAATGTATGTATTAAAATCTGGTTTAAGATGAACAGTGCTTAAAGAGTGTTTGTGAGTGTTATAGAAATAAGAAAAACAATTATTCAATGATTTTTCACTATGCAGAGGTCCAAAACAATACTTTTACATTGCAAAAGTTATTTCTTTATAAGGACTCGTTCAGGTATTAAATATATGCCTTAGGGCGAATCAAAATACATATATCGCTCTGCTTTTCTAATAAAAATAAGAAAGTATTTTAGTTTAGTTGTCAGCAATGACTGATCAAGAATGCTGACCACCCTAGGCTAATTATCGCGTGGTTTTTAAAATTTCTAAATTTATTGTTAAAATCAGCGACTCTCAAGTGCATTTAGTTTTAGTGTTTTGTCTCGGTCTAGTTGAATTGCATGTAGGGTAGATGCAATGATGCTAGATTAGAGCAAGCGAAGACACGATCTTAGCGCGTGCCCCCTCGATTCTCGCGCCCTAGGCTGTAGCCTAATTAGCCTAAGGGTTAATCAGGGCCTGGTTGTCAGACACCCTTTGTTTCAGAAATTTCTTATTTGTTAATAATATGGATAAATTATTTGAATAAAAAAACGGTGGCAGCGGTGGTGTTGACCCCAGATATGTAGACGTAATAAACCATCTTAATCAATTAGTTAATAACCTGGAACCGACAGATAACTGGCTACTATTTAATGTTCTCTGGCATTGTTCAAAAAATATAAATACGTTTAAATTATAAGTCGTAATCTTACATGTGTACTCAGTACTACAGGAGGTCTATTTGATTGTTTCGATATCTCTATAGTTTACGCATTATATAATCATATTTAGTGTTGAGAGTTAAAGAAAATAGTGTTGGCGATACTGTATTCTGGAGCGCCATTAAATATGTGTATATATTTAATAGGTGTGCCCCAGGGGTCAATATTAGGCCCATTACTCTTTCATATACGTTAATGATCACCCTTATTTTACAAAGAATTATGTGAGATAGCATTGTCCGCAGATGATAACTCTTTAGTATTACAAACAGACAGCTGACGGTCTAAATAGTTTACTAGTAATAATCTAAAACTTAAATCGAATAAACCTAAATCTGTAAAGTTCTCTCTTCCATATGTGATACAGGTAAAGCTAATTTACGTGATTGGCTGAGCTATTGCATTAGTAGAATCCATAAAATATTTTGGTGTCATCTAGATTCTAGACTATAAAGATTCCCGTATTGATGCCTTGAAAATAAGGCTAAAAATGGTTAATTTTGGCTTCTTCTTCCGTCTTATTTTCTGTGGTCTATTAATATGGGCGTCAGGGGCTATTGCTAATAATATTTATTGCTTTTTTTTTTTTTTTGGGGGGGTAGGTGTAAAAGAAAGTAGTGAATTAAAACTCCTCATTAAATAAATTAATTAAAAGTCAATAATAGTTAATAATAAACATATTTTAATGGAATATTAATAGTTATTGCTCAATATCTGCCGGCAAGTGTTATCTTCACAGTTTCACATCCATAGCACTATTTTGTTTTTTTTCACAATTTCATTGAACCCAATGGAGGCCATACAAGAATCACTGACACAGCTGCAACGGTTATTCACTGAGCGGATGGACACCTACGAAAGTGAGCTGCAGGCTGCTGTTCCATCATCCAACATTTCCAGCCTAACTTCAGATTTTGCTTCATTCCGGAACTTTGTATTATCATCCATTCGCAGTCTTCAGGAACAGTTAAATCTACTTGCTCATCAGGTGGACAACATAGAGATGCATAGTCGGAGAAAGATACTGCTTCTTCATGGTGTGCCAGAAGCTACTGAAGAAGATCCTACGGAAGAAGTGGTAAAGACAATTACTGGAAAACTGAAGCTGGACGATTTCTCTGACAAGGATATTAGTCGATGCCATCGTATGGGCCGCCAGTCTGGTCACAGTCATCCACGTCCTCTTGTAATAAAGTTCCGAGAGCTTGATGTCCGCAACAAAATTTGGTACTCCAAAACGACTCTTAAAGGGACAGGACTGACCTTGTCAGAATTCTTGACAAAAGCAAGACACGACACTTTTATAGCCGCACGAGAGAGGTTTGGTTTAAATAAGTGTTTTACACGTATGGGATTTGTGTTTGTGATAGGTGGTGATGGGAAACGTCGGCGTATAAGTTCCATTGCCGAACTCAGTGAAATCTCGGATCCACCAATTATGAAGCCTAATTCTTCGAAGCCTTTATCATCAAAGCCTGCAAAGGGCAGGCGTGCGGCTACAGCTGGCAAGAAATAGATTGGGTTTCTGTTTGTGAAGTGCCCTGTAAATTTAACGCCTTTCTGTGGATCTTTTCATACAATGCTTTACTTTATATTTTCTTTTTTTTTTATGTTAGTCATAACGGGTATTTTTATATTATTATTTAGTTAATTTCGTAGCTACTTGTATTGTAATATTATTGTTGACAGATTGACATCACAGTACTTTATTTATTTATTTTTTTGTCTTAGTTTAGTATTCCGTAACGCAAGGCAAACGATACATAGCCCATACAGCCTAGTATAAGGTGAATTCACAGATTGGCTGAACTTTAATTTATGGTTTTTGTTTCTTATCATTTTAAATTTTTTTTTTCTATTAGTTCTCTTTTTTTTATTTTTTAGCTCCAACATTCAGCCGGCAGATGGGATATTTAATTTGTTGATAAAACTAACCATTTTTTTTTGTTTGTTTATATAAAGTATATATATATATCTATTTTTTATTTATTTTTATGTCTAGTTCTAGTCATTATAGTGATGATGAACACTCTCAATCATTATCGTCAGAAAATGACTCTAGTTTTGACAGTTTACCGTCCCTTTCTGATTCTCTTCATAACCAATTTTCGAATATGCCTCAAAATTTTAATGTCGTTCACATCAACGCACAGAGTATTCCGGCCCACTACTCAGATATGCTGGTATCTTTTGATGTCAAAAATCTCCATGCTGTTTTAATCTCCGAATCCTGGCTTAAGCCCTGTTTACCCTCTTCTTCCTATGCGATACCAGGCTTCAATCTCATAAGGAATGACCGCACTAGCTCTGGGGGAGGTGGAGTTGCTATTTATTTGCGATCTAATATTTCCTACACGATAATTAGCTCCTCGGCCCAACCTTCTTCACTTATTGCCGGTGAACATCTGTTTCTTGAAGTCCTGCTATCACATAACAAGGTGTTGCTTGGAGTTTATTATAGCCCCTCCCTACGAGTAAATTTCTTTAATTCTTTTGAAAAACTTCTAGATGACCTAATACCATCATACGCTCACTCTATAATAATGGGGGATTTCAATACCTGCCTTTTAAAGGATGATTCTCGAGCTCAGACTTTTAAATCCATCGTCGGATCTAGTAATTTGCATATTCTTTCACTCAATGCCACCCATCATTTCCCAAATGCTACCCCCTCACTTCTAGATTTATTAATAGTTTCGGCTCCTCAACATGTTATAAAATATAGTCAATGTCCGGCCGATTCCTTTTCTTATCATGACCTTGTATTTTTATCTTACAAAATTCGTCCTCCTAAAGCTAAACCAAAAGTCATTCTTCAGCGCAGCTTTGGTAGCATAAATCAGGAAGCCTTTATCACTGATGCTCAGAGCATTGATTGGTCGTTGGTGATAAACGCTGAAACTGTCAATGAACAGGTTGCTGCTTTCAATACTCTCATAACTAAACTTTATGACAAGCATGCACCTTATAGATCCATAAAGTTGAAGCATCTCCCGGCTCCCTGGATTACAAATGATATCAGGGCATTAATGCACAAAAAAGCTGTTGCAAAAAATAAATATAAACGTTGTCCAAACGATATTAATAAAAATAAGTATACCAAGGCTCGTAATCGCTGCAACACGGTGTGTAGGGATGCCTTACGCCGCCACATTCATGTTTCTGTCGCAGACAAAGACCCGACAAAGGTTTGGAGTTTCCTTAGGTCAATTGGAATTGGAAAATCACATCTGCACTCTATTCCTAAAAACCTTAACATCGATTCACTTAATACACATTTCTGTGCCTCTTCCAGCCTCACTGATTCGGATAAGAATCTTACTTTGAATTATCTTTCTTCTTTACCAATTCCAGACTATTCTCCTTTTCTTTTTACTCAGTTTTCGGAATGTGATGTTAAGAGGAGCATGCTATCAATCTCTTCCAACGCGGTCGGTGACGATGGCATTAGTCGCAACATGTTGATTCCTATCCTTGATATCATCCTTCCTATTCCGACCTTTATTTTTAATAGCTCTGTATCACAAGCTGTCTTCCCAGAAGGTTGGAAGTACGCTCAGGTGATTCCACTGCCTAAAAAACCCACTCCTCAGTTATTCTCTGATTTTCGACCCATTTCTATCCTTCCCTTTCTATCCAAAGTTTTTGAACGTCTTGTCCTCAATCAATTGAATTGTTTCCTAGCCCGTCATTAATCCTTTTCAATCCGGCTTCCGTTCAGGACACAGCACTACGACTACTTTGCTTAAAATTACAGACGACATTCGTTCTGGAATGGAAGCTGGTCATGTCACGGTTTTAACACTATTGGACTTTAGTAATGCTTTTAATACTGTCAATTTTGATATTCTTTTGGCATTACTGCGCTCTCTTAACATATCTCCATCGGCAACTGAATGGTTCCACAGTTATCTTAGCGGACGCAAGCAGCGGGTTCGTCTGGAGGAGAGTATCTCTTCCTGGAGTCCCACGACTGCTGGTGTTCCGCAGGGCGGTGTCCTTTCTCCACTTCTCTTTGCTATTTTTATCAACTCTATCTCAAATAATTTATCTTCTTCCTATCACCTGTATGCAGACGACCTTCAAATTTACTGTCAGGCTCCTGTCACTGAATTGCATAATGCAGTCCGTGCTATAAACAATGATCTCTGTCGAATTGCAGAGTGGAGCAAATCCTATGGCCTCGATGTTAATCCCAACAAAAGTACCGCAATTATCGTGGGAAGTTCCAGGATGATTGCTAGAGTGGACTGGCAATTGCTGCCAAATATAAACTTTGCTGGCACCGATATTCCTTTTAGCTCGTCAGTGAAAAACTTGGGATTAATTTTTGATAATAATTTGAGTTGGCGACCTCAGTTAGAGGCCGTCAGTCGTAAATTATATGCTTCAGCAGCTGCGCTGAGAAGACTGCGTAATTTTTTACCCACTTCCACCAAAATTGCACTAACGCAATCTCTGTTGCTCCCTATTCTAGACTATGCCGACGTCTGCTATCTTGACATCACGGAGGAACAGCTTAATAAGCTTGAGCGTCTTCAAAATTTTTGTGTTCGATTCATATTTGGCCTACGCAAATATGATCACATATCTCAGTTTCGTTCTCAGCTCAAATGGCTTCCCATTCGTCTTCGCCGGAATACTCACATACTTACTCTGCTCTACAACATACTATTTAATCCTTCAGCCCCTCACTATCTTAAAGAACGTTTTAAGTTTCTTCATACATCAAACACGTTTTCCTTGAGGTCATCAGATAATCTTGGCCTTTATATTCCCGCACATAGTTCCACGTTCTATGACTCTTCCTTTACTGTTCAAGCAGCTCGTCTTTGGAACTCCCTCCCGGTTTCTATAAGGCGTGCACAATCCATTGGCGTCTTTAAGAATCTCGTAAGGGAATATTTTCTGTCAATTTAGGCGAGCAACGTATGGATGATGTATCCTACTAACTAGACGTTATGTATGTGTATTATATACGTATGTATGTATTTTTAATTTAGGTATATGTGTTTGTATGCTATGTATTTATGTGTATGTGTGTATATGTATGTATGTATACGTATGTATGTATATGTGAATATATATTTATCGTTTACACCGCCGCCTCTTACGCTTCCTTCCAGTCCTATCCATCCAAAGGTTGTCTGAAAGAGATCGCTCTGAGCGATAAGACCGCCCATTGTAACACTTTTTTAAGTTTTCTCTTGTTATCTTATTATTTCAATGTGGTGTTATCAATAAAGTGTTTTGTATTGTATTGTATTGTATTGTATTTTTTTGCTCTAAAAAAGAGCAGTGCGCGCTTTTAATAACTTACGGTCTAGAGATTCAGTTTATGTAATTACTGTGTCTTATATATTATAAATTTACTATTTATTAATGTAAAAAATGTCATAACACATGATTACCATTAGTTTAACACTTAAAACAAAAAGGAACTTGATGATCTCATTTTTAGGTTGACGCATTGTGTTTTATAATAATGTGCATGTAACACTTAAATGCCTTTAGAGAAATTAAAAAAAAAATTCAAAACTCATTAGGAATCGTAAATACCTACTTTTATATAAAAAAGTCGTGTGGTGTCGTGGGACAAAGGATAGGAACGAAGTTCCTTATAATAAAAATATTAATTTCAAGTTCTATTCGAGGTATAAAGAAAATAATAATTCGGGTATACTTACATTTTTTATTATGATTTCTTTATCGATAAAAACAAAGAAAGTACTTTACAAAATTATCTTAACACCTTAATTTTATTTACAATGATTTATAAAAATATGTAATAACAGTCATCACGTAGACTACACATTAGACACTGTGTAACCATCCCACATAGACTATAGGTACATAAAATCTTACACTTTTTGTTTAACGCTAAGGACATTCTTTTCCCAGCTAGGGTACCCTCCGCAAAGTCCCATAAGGAACTTCGTTCCAAAAAATAAAATTTTGACGTTACAAGCAGACGTTTAAGTTTTTTTATTTATTTATTGGTAAACATATATTTTTAATTTTCAGGTATAATCTCTGTGGTTTATCAGTGACATGGATATCATTCTTTTTGTATTTGAGCTTGCCCTTCATAGTAATACAGAGGAAAATATTATGTTACCTTACTTTCTTGAATAAAGGTTTGTAAACGGTATTTTTCTTGTACATTCTTACGGATTATTTAATTTGAACAAATGACAATCGAGGGATAGTGTAAATAAATAGGTACAGATAAAGACCAGTCTGCTATGTCATTGTGATTAAACTCAATAGCAAATTCAATTCCGCTCGCATGTATTTATTATTAGATAGTAATGCATAATGATAACTTTATAATAATAACATTATCTGCAATATGTTCACAATAAAATATAAAAATAAACAACTATCTATAGCATACAATGTTAGTCTAACGATATTTCATAACGTAAGTAGTATTTATTAACTCTATTTTGATAGTATTTTTTAGAAGTTCCCACGATAAAGAGTCGATGCAGAAACTGGGTACCAACCCTGTAGTTTTCTGACAGATGGGTCTAAAAATGAGCAAGGATTAGACGAAAACTATGTCAAATGGCCATGTTCCACTACCGGTAACTGTTGGGAACGATACCCTCGAAGTTGTCAACAAAATTATTTACCTAAAAATAGGACGAAATTATTTACTTACCTAAAAATAGGATGAAATTATTTACCTTAAAATAGGACGAAATTATTTACCTAAAAATGAGATTGACCTAAGAGGATTATTTGTCCTAAATCCAACTATGACAAACTTCGATCATATATAATGATCGAAGATGACAAAGAGGTGACGCGACGAATCCAACTCGGCTGGGAAACTTTCGGAAGTTGCATTATTTTTCTCGTCCCATATTCCCCAGAGATTGGAGACCACTTATAATTGTATACTTTTGAAATTATTACATATTTGACCTATATCTACACTAATATTGTAAAGAGAAAAGATTTGTATTTTTGTATGTTTGCAATGAATAAACTCAAAAACTATTAAGCTGATTTCAAAAATTCTTTCACCATTGGAAAGCTACATTCACGCTGAGTAACATAGGCTATATTTAATGCTAGAAAAAAAATTAAGAGTTTTGCCCACCCATGCGAAGTCGGGACGGACCGCTAGTCATAGTATAAAACGATTGGATTTAAATCAGTGAAAAGACAAAAAAAAAATCATCATCAAATATTCTACATATTATTTGTGAATAGCTATTTAAGTTAAGGTGTGAAATGACCCCTGTTTAATGCAAATAAATATTACTGCGTTTTTCAGAGTCTCCTTGCCGTACCATATCATATTTTTTATTTTCTATAAGAACTAAATTGAATTATTAAATAACCTATGTTGCAGTTCGGATGCCATTCTCGAATGACAAGAATGTGAAAAAGTTTGGTATCGTCGGTGGCAGGAGTTTAAGCATAAAGCACGATTCCACCATAGACAAACAAGAAGTGGAGCTTGGTAATGCTTTTTCTCAGTTATTGTTCTGAGTGCTTTTTACTATATAGCAATTAAACTTGGTTTTTATTTACTTTGTGATTCAACTGTTATTTACTAAGTTTTTTGAAAAAAAAACTATTGTCTCTACAATGAATACGCATCTCCCACTGTTTAGCTGTGCAGATAACCTCTGAACCTATTGATTTTTTTATATATATTGTATTTTTAAAAATAAAAACAAAATATTTTCCACCCGATGCCTGAGATAAGTTGATTTTTTTCTCTTAGATAAAATTTCTTTAGATATAAAAATGTAGTTGATAAACAATAATATTTATTACATTCACACCAATTTACCTATCCAAAGTAAGTACTGTAACGTCTGTATTATGGATACTAGGGTAACGGATAGACATACATAGGTAAGTCAATATTTATAGAAATATAAATATCCATGACTCACGAACCAATTGTCGTATCATACAAAACATCCAAGTATCTTCCCCTTCTGGGAGTCGCACTCGGGACAGTTTGGTTATAAAGGTTTATTCGCGGTCGGTCAATGCTTAAATAATCAAAAGGTTATACTATTATATATAAATTCTATATAATTAAGAAGAAATATTTTTCTTCCAGGGCCGTCTTAAACCTATTGGAGGCCCTAGGCATATAAGAATAAAGGGGGCCCCTATGACTTTGACAGAACACTTTTTTTATTGCTAGAATAGACAATAAAAGTAGATAAACAAGGTTTCAGATTTTTTTATTGATAGTCAATAGATGAATAGATAATATTTAATTTAAATGGGGCGATTCTCACATATTTCAAATTATCTGAGCATGCTGAAATTCGATAGCCTTATTTTGGGCGAAAGTAGAGTAACTTCGCGCATGCAAAAGCTAATAAACAAGTCGATAATATAGTCCCTAATTGAGGTTTGATTTACCCTAATTAAATAAGTTTTACAGTAATAAATGTCGGTATTGGTTTAATAATCTGGCATTAACTAGGGGCCCCTATCGATCGCGGGGCCCTGGGCATTTCCTCAGAGTGCCCAGTCGGAAAGAGGGGTCTGATTTCTTCCATCCATTTCTTTTAATTTTAAAACTTAAAAGTATTACCTACATTCTAGTTTTGAAGCTAGTTTTATAGTATTTATCCAGAGATCGTTTATTTGACCGTGTGGTGTCTGTCAAAATACAAAATCACCTATTCTTCAACCTTAAGAAAGTCATAAAGGTCGAGTAATGATAATAGGCAGAGGTAAGCATACAGATACCGTAAACCACAATATATGTAGCGTTTTCTGAATAATGGTCTTTCATTGCGATCTGCGATAAGTATGAAGCATGGTCTAAGCTTGGAGATATGACAAAACCCGCTATTTCTGGGTAAGGATTTTATTCAGTAGTGGGGGTCTTTTGGATGAAAGGAAGAGGATGATTTGCCCAGAATATCAGGCGCACTACTGTGCGTGTGTGTACTGTGCACATTTAAACGAGAAATTTTATCTATTGCCAAATCTTTTTAATCGTAATTCGTATAAATAATTTATTTCCAATAATTGTTATGAACAATTTTTTTTTGACAGCTGTATGGCATATATTACCGCAAAGTTTGATTGAAAAAGCTAGTTATCTGAGCGAAGACTCTGAAGAAATCAACAACTTTTTTGATGACCAATTGAAACATTCACAAAAGCCTATAGTAGTGTATTGTCATGGTAAGTGATGAGAAAAATTAATAAATAGTCTTTGCACATTTTTTAATACCACGCGCATATTTCTCTAGTTTATAGAACTCTACTTCTATAAACTCTTCTACTTACCTTAGTCGTCCTATGAACACGTCTTTTGAAAAGTAATTCGGCGAAACATTCGGGTTTAAATCAAAACGTGTTTAAGCACCTAAGGTCCCTAAAAAGTTACATAAAGCTGGAGTCATATTAAGAAATAGTTGGAGAAATAAGACGGATCTGTCTTAGTCTCGATAGTTCAATTATCGAAAAAGAGGGGCTTTGGATTCAAATCCCGCCTTATACCTGATACCCATTGAATTTTATCTTGTGATAATTCATTCAATTTTTTTTAATAATACTTTTAATAAATAACATCATTGATTAATATAATATTTAAAAAAACTAAGAGTATCTACGGTATCATAATTTCCAGGTATAACCAAAACAGTGGCAGACTCCCATAGAGTGGCGTTGTACAAAGTTTTGCAACAGCTGGATATGCATGTAATTACATTCGACTACAGAGGTAAGTGAAAAAATTACTTTCATACCCTATACAAAACTTATAATTTTCTCCATTCGATTTTCAACTTAGAGTCCAGCAAACACAAGTCAATATCAAATGAGAAAATTTAACAACACATCCGTACATGGTCAACTTTAATTTTGTTCTCTTTATAAATAACGTGAAATCGGGAGTTTGAGCAACAGCTTGGAGGGCACTTTAAGCACCAGAAAAATTTACAGGTCCATCCTCGCGACATAATTAGAGACAATAAGTATGAACGATATCTTGATTTTCTATCTGTAAGTTAAAAGTCCTGGCCCTCTCTCGATGACACACACATTCTTCAACATTAAGCCTAAACTTCTGATTTAGCAGCTGTAATATTGTAAAGAATTTGCCTGTTTGTAATGGACAAGGAAATTATAATGGAGAAGGAGTTTATTAACGAAGGATAATTCAGAATTCATCACCGGGGGTAAAATAGGGCCTCAAAGTTTGTATCTAAGCAGGAACTTTTAGAAACAAGAAATCAAAAACAATACGTAGGTATTTAGCAATTTTCCGAAAATCGTATCTTTTTTTATAGTTATCATTATGAGGATTTATTGTTGAGTAATTGACAGGAATTCAACATTCAATTAGTTTAATACAATTGCTTTTTAAATTTTGTTGCTATTCGAGCAGTGTGTGTTGCCAGTGATGACATACGCCCTTGAGACGTGGTCCTTAACTGTTTGCCTCTTAAACAAGCTCAGAGTCACCTAGCGTGCTATGAAGAAAGTTATTCTTGGTGTTTTGTTACATGTTGTTACATAAAATTCGTAATGACAACAACAAGAGAACTACAATAACTATCGCAGATCTTCCGGTCACTAAGCGGAAATGGCAATGGGAAAGCCACATCGCTTAAAGAACTGATGACCGTTGGGAGGGAAGGTTTTCCAGTGGCGACCACGAAAAAAGCTATGCTCAGTGTTTCACTGCACGATAAAATCGTGATGAAGGATGTATTAAGAGAACCAAAGTACCCACATAGCTCTTCGTGTCGCTAAGCGGCATGGGCTGTATGAGTAGCCCATATTGCTGACAAAACTGATGACCATTAGAGAAGAAAAGTTCTCGAGTGGTGACCACGAAACTAGATGACGTAGTATGGGGAGGTCCCCATTATGTGGACTGATGAACTGGAAACCCGATAGTTATAAATTGCTCTCAGCCGTTCCTCGTGGCGTTCAATCTAGAAGGCCTATGTTCAGCAATGGACTCGTAACGACTGAAAATGATGATGATGAGTGCTACTCATATTTAGCGACTGTTGATAAATATTATTATAATATAATTATTGATTTTAGGTTTCGGCGATTCAACGAATTTAATGCCAACCAGAATGGGATTGGTTGAAGATTTCCTAGTAGTCTACTCTTGGGCGAGGAAATTTAGTGTTGATACACCTGTCTTCGTATGGGGTCATTCGTTGGGTAAGATTCGGGATTAGTTACAAAAAAATATTAATTAATAGTAATACGATATTATGATTTTAATTTTATCTGGAAGATAAAATCATTTCTCAGTGACGTCAACAATATGTGTTACTATAATATTATAATCTCACGTAAAGTGTATGTAATCAGACAATCGTCTTACAATCAGTTTTCAGTCTTATTTAATTTTGTAATTAATTCATTTTAAATTTTATGTGAGATACAAAATCCAGTTTTGAATTAAGTGAAATTTCTCCCTTGAATGACACCCATGGTATTCGAATACTATTACGACGTTATTTTTCACGCTCTTGAATTAGCCTTTTGATCTTGGACGAATTCGTCCAAGCTTTTGATACACGATACAAAATATGCCTTCCAGAAAAATACAAAATGCCAACATGTGGTTATTTAAAAGAGCATTTAAAGGAGACCTTTCTTTTCGGGCCAAAAATGTACCTTGGTACAAGTTATTTGAAAATATTCATAATAATGTACAAACACTTATTTCATATATAATATACCCATAAATTATATTTTAATAAAGTTAATAAAACACAATAAATTATACACAAAATCACAACTGCGTAGAACGAAACGCTAATATGGCACTTGTGTGTGACAGTCGGTTAGATTTTAACAAGTTTCTCGCGGCTCTGGAACACGGTATTTTAGTAAAGTCCGTAGGCTGATAAAATAACTAAACGCTTAGAATGATTCGCAATAGCAAGAAATATATATTTTCGCTCTTGATCCTACTGTATATATTAAAAACAGAAGAATTCATAAAGCAGTGTTGCTGATAAACTTGTATACATTTTATGTTTAAGACTGAATATCGAAAAATGTTTATATAACTTTAAGCTACAAAACGCTTGAAACTCAAAACAATTGTGCTTGCTAGCTAAAAAAAACATTTCTTGCAAGTAATATATATTTTTGAATGATTTTTTTTTAGTGGTACAAATGTATTTAAAAATAAATAAGTATTTTTTTCGGATCATACAATTTTTTAGCTATTATTTGGTATCTTTGAATCTTAGGTACATATTTAGCCTAACTTATATGGAAGAAAGAAAGGCTCCTTTGAACACTTTGAAGTCGAACAAAGTAGTAATTTAAATGGTTTGTGCAAGTTTAAGTTTTATATGTATGAAGTTAAAAAGTTAACCAATTGCTTTAATTTTTCAGCTTTTGTCAGTCAAAGTGTATATTATTATTAGTATTTCGTTACTGATTCTTTTTATTTATTTCTCCTAGAGGTCAAAATCGAGTAATTAAGATAATTTCTTTTACCAGAGATTATATCATGTTAAACTGCACAGTTTTTTAATTCTTAAGTAAAACTCAACGAATTGTACTTTATATTTCAATCTAATGAAAACATCATCCGTAATACCGATACAAGATTTCAAAAAGTATTTTTAATTCCTCAGTATTTGCTATACCAAACTAACCACTAAATTAAATATCAAAAAATTTGCCAAGTTATCGATTATAATGATTTTATCGATTGCAGGTACAGGAATCATTTTAAAGGCATTGAGTAAATTTGAAAAGTTCAGCTCCACGTTGCTTAATTTGGAGAAACCTCCTCCACTTCCAAAGGCCTTGATCTTGGAGTCTGCTTTTAGCCGAATCGCGGATGTTATTGTGAATATGAGACACGTTGCAGTAAGTAAACCCATTTTATTAATAACTAGCGACCCGCCCCGGCTTCGCACGGATGCAATGCTCTACTTTATTATTCATGTATTATATATATAAACCTTCCTCTTGAATTACCCTATCTATTAAAAAAAACCGCATCAAAATCCGTTGCGTAGTTTTAAAGATTTAAGCATACATAGGGATATAGGGACAGAGAAAGCGACTTTGTTTTATACTATGTAGTGATAGTTGTCACTTCAGCTGCACACCACACCACACCCCACACAGGTAGTCGTTAGATTGGACAACACCAAGCTTTCCATAGGTGAACAGTTTCAATTACTGTGGATCTATAATACCTGACGATGGAAAGGTAGATGCAGACGTCCTGCACTAATATACACTAATATTATAAAGAGGAAAGATTTGTATGTTTGTATTTTTGTATGTTTGCAATGAATAAACTCAAAAACTACTGAGCCGATTTCAAAAATTCTTTCACCATTGGAATGCTACATTCACGCTGAGTCACATAGGCTATATTTATTGCTAGAAAAAGTTTAAAGAATTTTATCCACGCGTGCGAAGCCGGGACGGGCCGCTAGTCGATTATAAACACTCGTTGTAGAAGGTACCTAGAATGCCAAGAGATGGCGCTGGGATAGGTTAAGAAATACTTTAAAATATTTGTGTGTATGTTTATGTGACTGGTTTGTCAATTGGATACTGCCCGTATAGTATTTTATGGTATAGTATGTGGGTTTGAGTACCGGCTAACATCTAAGATATAAAATATAATATACGCCTGTAAAAAACAACCACGCTTCCGAGCCCTCAGATGGGATATGATACCACAACCTTCCGCTATCCGGTTGTTTATCGTGTGGTTGTTTTTTACAAGCGTATATTATATCTTATAGAAATATAGCATTGTCAATGCAGAAAATCATATAAAAACATTTGAAGAATAAAAATATTTATTTGCTAATACCGTGTGTTACAATGACGGAATGTTACATCGATATTAGGCATGTAAATACGATTCATAAAATTTAAATTTTCAATATTTTTTTTAAGTTACAATGTCACGAGATTAGAGAGAAAAGCAAATCAATAATTAAATGACATGAACTGAAACCAATCATTATTTATCAATTTATCAGTGTTAAATAAAAAAAATCAAGTATTTCGATATTTTAGAAATAAAAATTTCACAATATCACTATTATTAATGTCATTACATTGATTTAAGACGAGACCATGTTTTGTCAGCAAGAAACTGCTTTATAGAGTAGTAATTGCGTTCGACAATTTCTAAACCTATTTAATAATTTCTTTAGCTTTAAATAACTTGTTTGAATATTATTTGTCTATTTACAGTTTCTATTGGTACTGCCATACGTCAAGAAGTTATGCTATCACACGTATACGACACATCCCAACGTGCGTTTAAATTCTATCGAATATGTGACGTCGATCAGAAATGTGCCAATTTTAATGATGCACGCAAGAGACGACGAACTTATACCATTCAGTCTAGCAGAATTGGTAAGAATATTAGTACCAACATCTCAGTTACATAAAAAACACACAAAAATAAAACTTTATATAACAACTAGCTGCCCGGCCAGGCGTTATTGTGTTATGAAGTAAAATGAAACCTATCCTTAGTCCTATCCTTGCTGGGAAAAAACCCAGAATAATGAAATAAAAACGGTCAAACACTGTGACAGCAATTTTATATATGGGTCGTTCTACTTTTTTACCGACAATGGTCTGTTCTTCGTCTTATTATGGCATCTCGTTGGAGTATTGATATTTACGGTTTTTTAATTCAGTTCGAATAAACGTTCATATTTTTCTTATCTATTAATATTATGTATTTTTTCATTTTCTCCAACCAACATATTTTTTCGTTTGTTTGCCGTAGAATGCCGTGACAGAGTGGTAAACCGAAATGTGGTCTCCACAAAAAAAAGGTTGCCGCAAAGGAAACTTTAATTAGTCCTAATGACAACACAGATGCAATTTCTTTTAAATTCCACACAGAAACCACAATTATGGATAGTTCAAAAACAAAAAAAACAGAAAAACGTCGTTTCACTGTCGGTAAAAAAGAAAAAACGACCTATATATATATATATATATATTGACACGAAAGAGAACAAACAAAAAAAGATAATAATTAAAATGTAGAGAAATATTTTTTATTTTATTTTATTTATTTGGACAACACACGGACACACGGTCATATACCATAAATGTAATGTCGGTGGTATAAAAGTAATAGGCGCTGCCTTAATTAACGGTTGCCACGGAGAGCAAAGAATAAAAGTATATGAATACATACTTGAAAAAAAAAAACAACATATACATACTTGTTAAAAATTAATATAATTTAGCGATACACATAACTCATCTATTTTTTTCGGTACAAAATATTTAAAATTCTTTATATAAAATCAGAGGAGACATGACTATGGCTTTTGGTCCTATTAGAAATGATGATAGCATTAAAATTTGTGTTTTAGTGGACATTATTGTGTAATAATCTTGAATTGTTAACGATTTAGCGATTGTGTTGAGTTGGAGTGTGAAACTAAACACCGGAAATAATCTTTCCACGCTTTTTTAAGTTCTTGATGAGATTTCAATTAACCCTTTTCCTTCAGTGAAACTGTCAAAATTATGGCTTAAAAGACATTGGAAACTTAAAAGACAGACATTGGAACCCATAAATGCCATAAAATATTATTTAAAATTAAAAACTACCTACAAGCTTTTATTATTAGGGGCCGTCCATTAATCACGGGATGTTTTTTTGACATTTTTTTAACCCCCCCTCCCCCTTGGTGATACATGGTGAGGTTTAAGACTACCCCCCCGTCCCCCCGCTATATCACGTGTATTTTTTTGTACCTACAACGAATCTTTTTTTTAATTTAAATATTTATAAAATACAGATTGAAATATCATCTAATTTTATTATAGAAAGTTAAAAAAGTTAAAAAAATATATAATTTATTCCACTATTCACATCTCTCTTCTACAGTTGTTCAAAGCCGCGAAGGATTCCCGAACCGAAAAGGATGCCCCAGTTACCTTTAAAGAGTTTTCTAAAGGAGGTCACATGTGGATTTGTGACGAAGAGAACATTTTAGAAACCGTCAGGTAAAACATTTACAGTATAGCATAGAATTAAATAGTCATAGTTATTATAACTATTTCATTATGTCCCTAAACTTCTTTATAACTTATCTTTTAACGTATCCCGTAGTGCACGGTGGCGTTCCCTTTTGTAATAATAATTATAGGAAGAATAATTTTGTCCACCGAGCAATTAAAAAACTATAGTGATTATTCAAATAATATTTATGTAAATGTATTTTAAAACCTATATCTGTGAGGCGAAAACACTTATTAGCATGTGCTTTGTCAATGATAAATAATTTCTTTATTTTACTGTTTAATTGTTTTATAATCATTACAATTCACTTAAGCTACTTTAGACATTTATATTCTTTTATTACGTCGTATATATAATACTAGCTGAGTCGACAACGTGTTGCTGTGTTATAAATTAAACAAATCTAGAAAAATTTAAAAAAATCATCCATTCGGTTGAGTAGTTTCGAAGTTCATCACGGTCAAACATTATGACAGGGAAATTTTAAATATAAAGATATAGACTAGCTGACCCGGAGAGGCATTGGTGTGTTATAAATTAAAATGAAACTTATCCTTTGTCTCAAGTCGGAACAAATCCAGCAAAATTAAAAAAAAAATCATCAATTTCATACTTTAATTGTAGTCCTAAAAATCTTTGGTCCTATTGTTGACGTTCTTGATAATCGTAACGTGAACTACTAAGGGCGACTTTCACCAACAATCGCTTATTATGATTATAAATGAATTTAAAATGTCATTGTATTTCTGTCAATTAGGTACTTGAAATTTAAATTTTTTAATAATCTTATCGTATTAAGTGACTGTTGGTGAAATTTTTCTTATACTCTATACATAATCCTTATTTCTCCTTTCTTATGAGGACGACAAGGCAAAACTTGAAAACAAAAAACCTACAGTTGGGTTAGGTTAGAACTGTGACCAAATCGAAGCGCGAGTTAAGCGAACGAAAGACTGACTTTGTTACTTAAAACAACAAAAAAAAAACAAAATTAGCCAATTTTATTTGAGCCTTAAAAAACTAGGATGAAATGAATTAAGGATAGAAAAATACTTTCATTGGAGCGGAGCGAGCGAAGCTCCCATGGATCAGCTTCAATGGCGCAATGTCTGTTACGCCATAAGTGCCCGAGTTCTTAATCGACTTTAATATTTTTTGTGTGGTATCGAATCAACAGGTTTAGGACCAGATTGTTCGTTAAAATTCCCATCGAAAAATTTTTTTTTCTCTTTTTTAGGTATTACGCTCCGCTCCAATATATGGTGCTAGCGTAGCTTTATGCTAAGCGACTGCATCGTCTAGTTACACTAGAATGATCTTAAATTGTTTCGTAAAATAATAATGTGAATTACAAATTTTAAGAAACGGTATTAACATGTGTGACCTTTGCGAAGGTAACTTGTCCTTCATAATCGCAGGATTCCGCTCTGCGATTGCGTTAGCCACTGTGCCATTCTACTCCACCTTTGTAAACTCCATTCCTCCTCCTTATTAGAAATTTAAACCCATAACCTCATAGATGTATTTTTAATAATTACAAAACAAGATCAAAATTATTTGCAGTGTAGAAATCATTGTTTTTTTTCATGTATAGGTTATTTATAATATAAGTTAGTTATAATCGTTATTAAAACGTTATTTTTTGTTTCAGAGACTTCGTAGATCTTCACAAGAATATCAATTAATAAAATTTTTTTGATTAAAAATTAAATTATTGGTTTGATTTCTTTATTTTATTGGACGAATGTAACTTTTTTCTTACTGTTTAACTAAATAATAGGAACTCATTGGTGTTCGCTTAAACAACTTTTTTGGATAAAACTAGGATATTCAGGATTTTTGGCGAGAGCATAAATCCTCACTTTTACATGTTTTTATACATTTTTTGCTTTTTCAATGATACCTTATATGTAGAATTATTTGAAAAGAAAAATACAAAAAAATACTAGAAAAAAATCTACTCGGATGTAAATTTAGTTGTGAGCAGAGTCGATTTTTTTCTAGTATTTGTCTATTTAAATAATTTAGCGATAAATATAATGTTAGCCGTTAAGAATATGTGTTCATGAACAGGCAAGAGTTTTAGTGGGTGATATAATCCTATGGGTCTTGGCATCCAGCGTTCTTTTAAGAAGTTCACAGACTCCATTACTAATTTGTTGGAGAGGGGCGAGCGAAGTGAGTTGGAGTGGAGCGAGCGAAGCGAGCAGAGCTACCATGGATCAGCTTCAACGACGCAATGTCTGTTACGCCATAACTTCCCGAGTTCTTAACCGATTAATATATTTTTTGTGTGGAATCGAATCAACACATTTAGGGTCAAATTGTGATTCCCGAATTTTGAAATTCGCAAAAATAAAAAAGTTATGAGCAAAAATCATTGGCTCTATGGGATTTGCCATTGACACAAAAAGCGCGCGCTTTTTGAAAGTTTTCCTTCTTATGGAATTTTAAATTTAGTTAACATTATTGAATTTTTTTTTGTGTTACGCTCCGCTCCAATATATGGTGCTAGCGAAGCTTTATACTTAGAAACTGCATCTGCCTATTATTTATAAATCAGATTTAATCGTCAGTTATGATTACATCATGATGACATTATAAAAAAAAACTATTCTACAGAACAAAACTTAACCTGACGATCAAACTCAAGGAAATAATTTACTTTTGTATATATTAGCCGATTAAAATAAGAATTTATCTGTAAATGTTATCCTAACGTGAAACAAACTCGGATGTTTATATTCATCTCTGAGATATTCATTGATATTTTTTTTTAAAGAATATATTGACAATTCCTTTTCTAGTTTTAATTATTATGTTCTCTATTAATATTTCTCACTTTATGTATCACCTCTTTATTTTTGGAACTGAAATCAAAAAGAAAATATGAGTTGTCAAAACCTCTATTAAACAAATCAACTTCCAAAATGACAAGTCGCAATTTTTATAATTTAAATTGAAATATTAAATAAAAAAGTAAAATGTGTGTGAAAATAAATGATAAAAAGAATAGATTATTACCAGTTTTACACGATGATTGGGTAAGTATGATTATTTTTTTAATTTGTCAATGTTTTAACTTTACCTGCGCGACTAGTGTCTGGAGACTGTAGTGGTGACTGCCGCAAGGAGACCCACTGAACCATGGCAGATAGGTGGTCCGCTCTAAGGATTTTACTGTGGTATATCCCGCACACGCTCGGTACGCAATGACGGTAGAGTCCTCACAAATCTCTATCTAAGAGATCCCCTCTATCCAGGAGAAACTATAAAGAATTCCCCTGGATCCAAAAAAAGTGTTTGGAGACTAGGAAACAAGTTCGTCAATATGCGACCCAGACTGCTCTGTTTTATTATAAAAAATGTAGCTAAGAGACATTCATAAGAGGAGACCGACAGAACTAGATCCTTTACTTGAGTTTCATATTTATATATACTCTAGAATATAGACGCAGGCAGGGAGTTCCATTCCTAAGTAGTGTAAATTATTAAAGACGAGGAAAAACGTTTGAAATTCCTGAATGGTATATCAACCAAGTAAGAATGAAAACCCGCGAATATGCCTGGACACCCGAAGTTTAATTAAAAGGCGAAATGAAGTCATGTAGCTCATGAGCACACACTGCTCAACATAGAGTGTAAAAAGCCGATCAGCAGGCTACTGTTTGGGTGAGTTAGACTTTGAAGCTTGGTTTTCAACAGCTTCCTGTACCACTCATAACATATACAATACCCATTAGTCTCCTGGTTCTGCGTTCTGGAACAATTGCCATAATTTCGCTAGGTTTGTGGCAAACGCTGACGACACTAGTCGTCCGAATTGGCTATCTATTTCCCACTGTAAGATAATCTTTGATTTCAATTTTCAATGTCAGTTGTTGATTGAGAGGCGAACAAGAAGAGTGTCTGACTCCCTTCTACAAGAGTGAGAAAAAGAGTTTGGTTTTCGCGCCACTTAAATCCGTCATCTGCCAATAATCTATCATTTCCATAATAATCACATATCACTTCGCTTTTTGGACCAATTTCTGTAACGTAGATCTTTGGACCTGCTCAGTGACTGAATAGATAGAGATACTATGAGGGTTGCCAAATACAGGATTTATTTTCTAATACAAGTTATATAGTATGGAGTTGGGTCATAATACACATAAGAAAATAAATGTTTAAAAATTAAGTACCGATAATTTTCTATTAGTGTCCAACCGAAGTTTCAATTTCGGTCACTTTTGCCGTAAAATCCAGATTCATGCCGAAACTTCCTAGAAACGAGAAGCATCCTCTTGGCGGTCTATATGCTAATTTCTTACATCTTGAGTTAAAACTTGAGGTCCACATAAGAAGATTCTGACCTATTTGAATATAATGCTCTATTTGAATTAGGACAATGTCATAGACTTTAAAAAATTTAAGTAAATGTCAAAATAAAATTGATGTTTTGTGTGACTGAGACTTAGCTTAAATGTTACAACTGAGGCGATCTATTGCAAAAGTAAATGTTATTCTATGTAAATATATAAAATACCAATACTATATTCACAATTTATACCAGTTATACTTTGTGTGAATTTCAGCGCCATTCTGGTGACTGGTGCCTCTCTGACGGCCAGTTTGTTCGTGGTGCAGGTGGCTGTGATTCCTCTTCTCTTCAAATATAGCAAGGCAGTGCAAAGAAAAATGGTGTTTTCTAATTGCAGTTAGTTTCTTCAAAAATTTGTTTATTTTGGAGATTTTGTTTTTTAATTTTTACACCAATTAGCCTAGTCCAAAGAAAGCATTATCTATGTATTATGGATAATAAGGTTACGGATATATACATACACCATATATATTAGTAGGATATTAAAAGAAATCTAAATAAATGCTCATAGCTTTGGTACAGATCAAAACATCTGCCTCGTCGGGAACTTGAACCCGGTACCATCTTGGATTCGTAGATACGGTCACTCCCGCTAATAGCTTCCGCTCCCAAACCGTTCTTCTATATCTACCTACTTATGACCCTGTTGTAAGTGTACTAAACCAATGACAAAATGTATTCAAGGTGTGTTATTGGGTAAAATGAATACCTATGCTAAGCAAAATTTATTGAATATGCGACTTTAAGTTACTTTTTCACAGCAATATCACTCTTGTTCTCTTACCAAGTTACCAATTCGAAGCTTCGAAGTTTTAAAACGTAAATTCTCTTAAATTAGTTGTATTAAAAACTGCATTAAATGCTAAAAACTTCTGAAGGTATGTTATGTGTGTGATTAGTGATAATACTTTATGTTCTCAGTGTGTACCTACCCTTAACCTTCATAGTGTGTCCCTAGCCTTAAGTTGATATTTTGCAATATTCCAATTAAATTGTTTTTAACTTTATGTGTCGCAGCGTCAGCAGTAAAAATACGTCATGCGCGGAAATGATGACACTGCAACACGCATCCGTTGCATTTTAATTTACCTATTTTAATTATTATATTTTTAGCCGGCATCCATCGCGGAGCTGCCATTTATTTGTAATAGTAGTTAAGTTTATAAAATAAAGATTTTTTTTAAATCCTTATTCGGCTGCTGTATAGATTTAACCCTCACAAATCTAAATGAATCTACACCAGCACTAGACATAAAAGATATTTCATTGAGCAAACTTCATGACCTACAGCATCTTATAGAAAAGGAAGATCCTTTAGCTATCAAGAACACCGGGATAACCTCAGGTCACATCATACTAACTGCACCAATATATATTATGCTATCACTTATATTAATTGGGATAATAATCTACAAAAAGACAATGCAGTGCAGAAGGAAGCCAGATCAGTTAGAATCCGTAGTATTGACCAGCATCCCTGCAGCATCATCCAGCATCCCTGCAACATCAACCAATGATGTCCCTACCTACGCTACGCCATTCTCTCTCCAAGTGAGATAATGGCTCATCTGAGGATGGAGGTGTTATGTGTGTGATTAGTGATAATACTTTATGTTCTCAGTGTGTACCTACCCTTAACCTTCATAGTGTGTCCCTAGCCTTAAGTTGATATTTTGCAATATTCCAATTAAATTGTTTTTAACTTTATGTGTGTCGCAGCGTCAGCAGTAAAAATACGTCATGCGCGGAAATGATGACACTGCAACACGCATCCGTTGCATTTTAATTTACCTATTTTAATTATTATATTTTTAGCCGGCATCCATCGCGGAGCTGCCATTTATTTGTAATAGTAGTTAAGTTTATAAAATAAAGATTTTTTTTAAATCCTTATTCGGCTGCTGTATTTATTATACACCCAAAAAGCCTTTGTACATTAATATTAAACATCAGCGAAATAGCAGTGTCTTAATTACTAAATATACAACAAATAATAATAATAATATAATAATAAATAAATTTATTCCAACAACTTATTTTACAAAAAGGCTTATTGATCTGCTCTCATGGTAGGTTGCCCTGTGTTATAAGAGGCAGGCTCCTCAGATATCATTGGTATTAAGTTGTATAGAACAGACGTGCATGCAATAATGGTGTAATCGTGCGCGCGCGCGCGCGCGTGTTTGCTTATGTGTGAGTGTGTGTGTGAGTGTGTGTGTGTGTGTGTATGTGTGTGTGTGTGAGTGTGTGTTTGAGTGTGTGTGTTTGCTTGCTTGCGTGCGTGTAGTAGCGTGTGCGTGTGTGTTCGAGTGCGTGTCTTGATTTCGTATGTGTGCTTGATGGTTTGAGTATGTACAGCTACGTAATATTTTTTATAAGTTGCTCTAATGTATCATAATCAAATGATTCCAACCACGACAATGAGAATTTCTTAAAAAATCTGGAACGATAATGGTTAGTGTTACTGTCTAGGAGTAGAAGTTTATTGTAAATGCGTGGCGCGATACATTTGAAATGTTTCTTTGCAAATTGTGAGCGGACAAATGGAATCTTATATTTCACAAATCTTTTGTATGATTTCGGAGGGGAATAAGGGACTATTATATTATGAAACCTATTTAACGTATGGAAAACAAATAGTTTTCTGACAGAGAGGACCTTAGTGTATGTATATAGTTCGCTAGTTGGAAACCGGAACGGCAACCCAAGTGCCACTTTTAAAACTGCTCTTTGGGCTCTTTCGAGTTCTATTAATCTATTAATTGGTATCTTTATTCTTTATTTTAATACAATTTTGATAAATTTTAATTTAATAGCAAAGAAACTTGAATGAATATAAAAAATATGTCTACTCAAAGAAAACTCAATAGAATTTAAGTGAAATACAAAAACGTTTAAGAAAATTACTCCTAATAGTGCGAAGTATTTAATAATCAATTTTAGTAATAAAATATTTAAATTTTTCAGTTAATTATCCAAGAAATTTAGACTACGAAAATCCGTCCAGCTGTAATGTGATCGGTGGGAGAAATTTCAAGATTGAATTCGACTCGAAAGTTGATAATTGTCCAATTAAAATAGGTAAACATTAATGAATTTTGCATCAAATCTTTATTTTTTTGTTCTAATAGCTCCCCACTTGTTCAGATTGAGATATTTTTCATTTGTTTGTCAAAAATTAAATACTATTTTCCTATCTATTACAGCAAATATTAATTATAATCTAACATACCAAAAAAGGTATTCTGTGTAATACATAGGTATATGATATTTTGAACAGTACTTACGTAATCATCTTAAGAATTAATAACGAGAATTCTGGAAATTTCTTACCTTAAAGCATTTCTTTATTATTCAAGGAAAAAAATATAAGAACAAATCGCTATAAAAGTTATTTTAATAAGAAAATTTCCTTCTTGGCCTCCTTGAAAGACTCGCATTTCTACCGGTTTTCGTATTGACGCCACTCCAATGTGCCGCATACAAGTCACAGCCGGTTGAATGTAGAAAACTAACTTCCCTTTATTACTTCGGCGCTGGGTGTTGTGGTACCGTCGTTGCCAATATCTTTAACACAAATGCTTTAACAACATAACTGGGGTAAAAAAATATGCTATTGATATGGATAATTGTCTTGAAGATATGAAGGTTAAAAATTTAGTTTTTTTTAGACCTGTAGACTTGTAGTTTAATATTTTGTCACTTTAATATTGTCCCCGGCAAATAAGGAACAATGGTTTGTAAAATGATAAATTTATCAAGTATAATTTTACCTAAGTTATTTTCAAAATGAACATTTATTTATTTTTTTGTCAAATGACAGGTTACCAACTTACAAAAGCAGTAGAATTCTAGTGTTTAAATCTAACACGTTAATAATGTGGCATTTTAAGTGTAATAGACTGTGAAGCCAAAAATATTTTTTTTTTAAGTTCCCCCAAACCGATTCTACTACCTTATGTTTTATTTATTTCAAAGTACTTACCCCCTTTTCAAATCTAACAGCCTGAGGTGTTTAGAAAGGTTTAGCAGCCATACTATATTGCTATCTACTTACTACGACAGGTGTTTGGCACATTGTACCTTGCTGTATGTTCCGAGATGTGTGCGTGGTGCGAGATTATGACAGGCTGGACGATAGACTACATGATGAACTGAGCAAGACACAAAACACTGTCGTTTTGTACTGCCACGGTAAGTTTAACATTCGACTTTTAGTTTCTATTCAAGAATATTCCAATATATTAGTAAAATAAAAATATGTAGTTTACTTCCGCAAACTCAAGCAGTGTGCACCGCCCGCCCGCCCGCAAATAAATGCAGAAACCGCAGACACCGGCACCTTCACCAACTACTCTAAAAGTGTTTCGCCCCCACACGGAGCATCATCTGGAGCTGTTAAACTGTGCAATAACGAGCACTAAGTGCATTTATTTGCGGGCGGGCGGGCATCGCAAACTGCTTAAGTTTTGCGGAAGTAAGCTACATATTTTTATTTTACGTATGATTCTATCAAATAGTATTCCAATAATTATAGATAATAAATTATAATCTAACATTCTATAATAAATAAGATCTAATTGTAAATTACTAAAACTCAAAAAATCTATTTATTATATCCATTCTTTGTCGTAAAAGATTCTTATTAAGAAACTTTTTATCCTCTGGAAGAGTTAATTTTCTTTTGGAAAGTAAACTTAGTTCTGACCTGCCTAATGGCCTTGCTATAACACAATAATTGAATCCTTCGGTCTGTGATTACTAAGGTAAATCAATATTTATATAGGTAGATAAGTAATATGATAGAAAAAATAACAACATACACGACACAAGAAATACTATTATATATAAAATACGGTAAGCCAGAGAGAACACGAGGAAAATGTAATAATTTAATCCAAAAATATGTCACACAACGCCTTTTTTAAAGGTTATGTCAATTGTACTTAAAAAAAATATTGCCGTTGTGATAATGTAGGCGTTAAGAAGTAGCGTCATTATTTTGAGATATGATAGTTTTAAAGTTTTGTTGCACCAGTTGTAGACAAGAAGACAATCTATTTAGGCCTTCGGTCACCGATCGGATACTTAAAAAAGAGATCATTTGTTTTATATAATTTATGACTGTGATTCATATTGCAGGTAACTCTAACCACCGGGCATCTCCACATAGACTTCAAATGTACAAAGTTTTCCAGGAATTAAACTTTCACGTTATCACCTTTGATTATAGAGGTGAGCCCACATATTATAATACATAGCATTATGATATATATACCTCAAAAGTTCAATTTCATTTTCTCGGTCGCTTGGTGCGATGGTACCGAACCTGCCTTGCTGCGCCAAAAGTCTCAGATTCGAATCCTGATAGAACATATGTTTATATTATAAGGACACATAATAGACGTCTTTATGCTTATTTATGTATTATATACTTTATTTAGTACCCATAGTACTAGTCTGGGAATAAATAACTGTTGTTAAATGTTCAAAATTTATTTTTATTTATTTATTAATTATTATGTCGTGTTAACATACCCATTGAAGGAAAGGCTAATGACAGGTCTTATTGAGCGTACAAATAAAGCCCAATTATGACGTTAAGTATCCATTAAGTAATTTTAACAATAAAACTTAGATCGTAGTATTATAACAAGGTAAACAATAGGCATACCTACATATAAGGTTTAACAGTCTTAAAATTATAGTAAGTAAAGAAGAAAGAAATTAACAATTAAAAATTACTGGGAATTAATTTATGACCTTTATAACAATTTTTATTAATTAATTTTATTTATTTTAAAGAAATATTAGAGTTTAAAATTCACTCAATAAAACAGATTTATCTGCAAAGCAAAAAATGATTTTTAAAATACAGTAAAAATGCGAAATAAAAACGAAAACTTTATCATTTCAGTCGAAAGACGTCAGCTGCTGGGTGGTAGCTTCTCCTAATAATGGGGGGTTTAGCCATGATGTCCACGTTTCACAGGCGGTTCGGTGATCGCAGTAAAAGGCCATAAATGGGAAAACATTGCCCTTTTTGTGGGTTACTGGAAGTTTATGCTGATTACTTCTAGTATTATAATAACATTTATTTATTTCTCCTCACAAAGCTGCTACAATTAATAACAGATTTACACTTAATATAGGTTGGTATGTGAGGAGCTGGTGTTTGATATGGGAATAACCTGTATTACAAATCACTAAGTCCCCGCTCCACGGATAAGTTCAGACAGCAAAAACATTACCCTTATTTATTTTGAACTTATTTGAAACTCAATTATAATTATATATCGTTATCTAAAAAGTATAATAAGTCTTCTTTACGAAGACCCCTCTTTCCCACTGGGCACTCTGGGCAAATGCCAAGGGCCCCAAGATTAATAGGGGCCCCCTAGTTCCTGCTAGATCACTAAAGGAATACAGACATTTATTACTGAGAGTAAATCGAACCTCAATTAGGGACTATATTATAGACTTCCTTATTAGCTTTTGCATGCGTAAAACTACACTACTCTCGCCCAAAAAAAGGTTATACAATATAGATATGTAATTTTAAATATGTGTGAATCGCCCCATTTAAATTAAAGATTTCTATTGTCTATTCTAATTATAAAAGTGTTCTATCGAAGTCATAGGGGCCCCATCATTCTTATATGCCCAGGGCCTCCAATAGGTTAAAGATGGTCCTGTGTGTACAACACCCTCAAGTGTGGAAGTGTTGGTGATATTCTGCTGTGCTGGGTACAATACGAAACACTTACAATTAAAGATTTAACTCAACAACATTAAAAAACTAATCTTATACGACGGGTACGTGCGTTCTGGTTATAATACTGACTGCAACAGAGATGTTCCTGATTACCGCAGTCTATTTTACTTTTCATTTTTGCTTGTTTGAGAAATCTCTTATTTCATTAAAAATACTACCTAGAATAGATAGGTACTCAGTTATCATTAGCTACTTTATACTTATATACTTCATATTATCATTATGGTTTTATACATTTGTTTTATTTATAGAAATATTGTACGACAATACTTATAATTAACAGGTTATGGTGACTCGACCAGGATTCGACCGACAGAACGAGGTGTGGTGGAAGATGCGTTCCACGTGTATTCCTGGCTGATGGAGTCATTGAATAAGAACCATAAACCCACTGTTTTATTATGGGGACACTCACTAGGTAAGGTTAACCAAAGTAATAGGGCATGCCAGATGGCATAGGTCTTTTATTGGCAATATTTTATTTACATTTATAATTTTCATATATAATGCTATCTTATTAATATGTATGCTATTTTATTTGTATAATGTTAAATATTATTTACTGAGATAAATATCAAATATATAACTCGCAAAGGATCAATAGTTTTTGATCTCGTTACCTGTTATTTCCTCGAGAGGTGGAACAGCAACTCTAACCCAATTATTCTAGACTACAAATTGTATTTCATTCTGCCTTTAAAAAATAAAATATGATAAATTATTTTAATAGAAAGATACTAGAAAAAATCGACTCGGGTTACAAGTGAATTTTTAGGCTGGAATCGAACCCGCAACCTTTGGAAATGCGGTCCAATCCAATTGAGCTACCGAGCCTTGTGAACACTCGTCGAATTTTTCTAGTACCTTTCTGATTTTACGCTGTAGGCGTATTATAATTATAGCGTAAGGCTATTAAAATAATTTATCTTATAAGATAGCATTTAAATGCATAAAATATATAAAAAATATAAAATAAAATATGTTTCGATAATAATAATGCATAAGTACTTGCTTGATAAAACACATTATTGTCATACCCTACTTTATCATCTGACAATTTAACCTTCAGTGTGGTATTTTCTTTTTTCTCGATGTAGAGTTTTCAGAAAATAACAATGAACAAAATGTAAAAAGCGCGAAACCAAAATCCTTACGGCAAAACTGGCAAATAGGGAATTTGCATCTTCGTAAATAATTTGCGAATTTGCCGTAGAAGCCATTTACTACAAATTTTAATACAAAAATACTAGAAAAAAATCGACTCGAGATTCGAATCGAGAAAAAAACTGCTCACAAGTTGTTGATAGACATTATTAAGTATTATTTATTTCTTAAGATATTTATACAGGGACAGCAGTGGTTGCGAATCTGGCAGCCCACTTCGATGAACTCTGCCAGGAGGCCGGTAAGAAGTTGCCCCCACCAGATGCGATAGTGTTGGAGGCGCCCTTCAATAACCTCACTGAGGAGATAGAGAGGCATCCCTTTTCTAAGGTACCTATAGCCATATTCATCTCCATCGCGCCATCTCCAAAATTTTGCAGATGCAAGCAACACAGTCTCAAAAGTAGACATTGTAAAGTTTTAACCGAACGAACATATGTTTAAAAATTTAAAATTAGGTATCATACGTAAAATGACTGTGTGTAAAGTGTTAAAAACTTAGTAAATTGTAAAATAATGAAAATGATTTTGAATTTTCAAGTTCATATGAACTGAACTTCCAATAATAATCGCTTTGATATTTTTACTTTATTTCGAACATTTAGCATTTCGATGTAATAAACTTAAGTTATTTTTCTACATCCATAATTGGGTGTAAAAAATACTAAGAGCGTTTTAACGCGCTGTCGTCGCACACTTATGGATATAAACACGACACTCACACTAGCGAAGCTTCAGATGTCATATTCGATCAAATGAGTTTTTGATTGAATTATATGAAACTATACTTACATACGTATCACGTCTTTTTCCCATTAGGGTCACAGATTTCCAATATAACCACATTTTTCTGTGATCCTGACATACTTACATCTCTCGTTTCTTCAACTCTAATCAGACCTGTCATACATGTTCATCGGTTAAGGATGCTTTTAACTTGGCATTTTTTCAGTACATCTATTTGTTCCCTGAAAGTTCGTCTTTATCGGCATACCCATGCACATTTGGCTAATAACCTTGTCTTGGTAATCTCCTTTTGGCTATTCTCTCTACATTTTCAAACTATCTAAGCATCAAAAATTATATCAAACTATATGAGGTAAGACTGTATTATGAGCATGTGTTACCGGCAAATTAATAAGTTGAACATGATTTTGAAATCACGTGACATGTTCAACTTATTGCCTGGAACAATATTAATAGTCATATAACACAGCCAAAATGAGAAGTCAAGGTTTGTAACCAGTGATGTATTGGTAAAATAAGAAGTAAGGGAACGCATAGTGGGTGCAAAAAAGTCCTATTTTCAGCAAACTATTTATTTCCATGTAAGTTTTTATTTTTTCTTATTCTTACTATACAAAGATAAATACTCTGCTTATTAACATATTTTTTGAAATGTTTTTCAAATTCGCCAATTTTTAAATATAATTTTCATTTGTAATTAAAAAAAATCCACTAAAAAAGTACTGGAACGCGTTCCAGTTCCGAAAAAAGGTAAGGGAACGTCGTTCCACAGCGTTCCCCTCCCAATACACCACTGTTTATAATGTGTCTTTTTCTCGAAAGTTGGTGTCCTGGCTGCCGTACTACCGAGAAACGTTCGTGAAGCCGTTCGCTGCTTCGTCAGAGTACTCTTTCACCACCGACCAATATCTGGTGAAGGTGCCCCACCTGCCTATCCTGATACTGCACTCTAAAGGAGACAAAATCGTACCTTATGATCTAGCAGTTAAGGCAGGTTTACCTTTGAATTTTGTTTGAAAATAGTGACGTAGCTTTTCAAATATTATAGATTATGTAAAGCAATTTTTAATAGAAAGAATTCAACTTTTCTAAAGTTTAAACGGACTTGAACCGGTAACCTCTCGCTATTTGTGCAATGTTCTTCTAATTGCTAATTTCATAGCAGTTTCTTCTTTATCAATTGTTACTTAACCCTTTTAGTGCCAAGGAGCGCCGTCGCGCTGCTCCCGCTAGGTGTGAAAAATGCCATCGTCGCGATTGCGCTCCTTTTGACAGTTCAGTTTAGGCGCGCGCGTGCGTAGGTAACGGCCATTCCCTTTCCGGCTTGAGCGCCGTAGTGACTCTATGCTGGCTCGGGGACTCCCTCATGGGAGATGCCGTCCAGCTAGAAAACCACTATGGTGGCTCGCTACTCTCGGCTTGAGGTCCACTTAAGGATTTCGCCGTCCCAAAACCCGGTATTTTGTTAAGGTCATCTGCGACCAACATCAATTACACATCAAAAAAAAAAGTAACGGCCGTGTTACCGTGTTCGTATTTTTATTCATTATATTGCATTTTATCTTCGATCGCATATTTTTTATATAAACATCGTTCATATAACACTTATTTATATAAATTATCTAGAAAAATGCACTTTTTTACTGGCATTTTTAGCATATATTGGTAAAATATGTATGGCACTAAAAGGGTTGAGATACTTGTAAAAATAATAAATGCGATGGTGTTGGTAGTTACCTAAAACACTAACTAAAATTTCGATAGGTTCCATCAAGGTCTCGGTAGCTCAATTAAGCAATCGCCCGGATAGCGAGAGGCTACGTATTCAAGTCCTATATGAGACCTGAGAATAATATTTATAGTAAAACTTGGTTTAAATTTAAATGAATAGTTAAATGCTTAGAAGACAGAAAAGTATAGTAATATTAATATATAATTGTATTGTTCACATATCATTAAAACTTTCTCAAGTATAGTTGCTGTAAAATACACTACACCAAGTCGTTGTAATGAGTAATTAAATTGTATTAAATTGTAATTAAATTGTATTGTGTATTGCTGTAAAATACACTACACCAAGTCGTTGTAATGAGTAATTAAATACTAAACTAAGTAAGATTACGAGAAATATTAATGGGAAACAATTAATTTTGTTTATATAGTAGAAATACATTATTGTCATAGTTAAAAATTCATACATAGTCATAGTTACTTATTGTATTATATTATTAATTAATTATTACTTAATGATTATTTTTTCCTAAAGTTTTTTAATTTTTTCCATTGTTTGTCCTCTTTTGTATTTTACTCTAAAATGACAAGTGTCTCACCCACGCAGACTTTCATTAGGTATCTACAATCAAGGATAAATATATGTACAACGATTGCCTATAGTATCTATTTGACAGAAGTCAACATTATAGTCTGAAACTTAAGGTGCACTTTTCATTATTTTCATACATCGGTCCAAAGTGTGTTTAATGATTTGACTTATTAACTTTTTGTTAAATGGATACATGTTTTGGCAGTTTAAATGTATCTATATGTTTACCTTTGTTACCCTTATTGTATTCATGAGCTTACTTTAATCTATTCTTTTATTTGCCAGCTGCATCAAAGTGTAACAGAGTCGCGGTCAGAAAACCCTAACGCGGCCGTCCTTCGGTTCCACAGCGTCGAGAAAGGAACGGGCATTGGCCACAATAACTTGTGCGAGTTTCCTGAAATCAGAACCGTTGTCAGGTGAATGTAAACCTTTAGAAGCATACGATATTGCAACCTTATACATATATTTATTTATTTGATTAGGTAAGCATAAAGCCAAACACATTGTTATAAGCTCCGTGGTACCGGTTTTCATGGTAACGTCAATGTATAAAACGAACTTTTAACCCCTTAAAACCCGAGAGCATTATATCATGCGCGCGACAACTATACCTAAAATCCACGAGCATTACATAATGCTCTTAGCGCGCAGTCTGATTTAATCCTTATTACAGCTTAGTTAATGGTTCTTTTTGATTGAATGATATTTTTTCCCCGATAGAAAGAGAAATAACGCTTTAACACATAGCTGGGCGTCAAGGGGTTAAATATTGGCTCGGGTCTGGGTGTTGTGATACCGTTGTTGTATACGAATTCCATAACACAAGTGCTTTACGTACTTAACTTGAGTTCAGAATAATATATGCAATGTTGTTTAATGTTTATTTATTTGTAATATCAATTAGGTTACGGTAATTGGCAATTTGAAAATTGCATGTATGCAGGCCTATTATAAGCTTACAAAGTATTCAATCCCACGTAATATAAAGGATAATTTTATTCTCAAATATCAATGTATAATCTAAGTACACAATAGTTTTTGTTTGTGTGTTTGTCTGTCCGCTCTTTTTCACGCTCTTTTTTCATTGTATACGCGTTACCGGGTCAGCTAGTACTATAAATATATATTCTGAGTTAGTTCGCTGCATCCTGGATCCTGTCTTTACCCCGGGCTTGATTTGGATCAAGAACAAACTTATTTAAAATAATAAAAAAAGTCAGATAATGCATTTATTTTATTTTTCATAGTCACAATGCTATATTTCTATATCTTACTCGAGGGCGTGGGGATGTGGTTGTTTTTTACAGGCAATGTTTATATCTTAATGTCAGAAAATTACTAAAAACAAAAGGCAGACCTTGTTCCTAGCAAAGCAAAGAAAATAATGTTGATTTTCTATTGAGTTTTTGATACTATTCGATTGAATGATTTTTAATTTTTAAATATTTTTATTTGACGAATGTTCGGTGCAATAGTAGCGATCTTGCCTTTCGCATCTGGTCCTAGGTTCGAGTCTCGATATGTTTGTGTGATGAATACGAGCACCAGCGTAAGGTACCTGAGTCATGGATTTTATTTATATTTCTATAAATATAACTTATTTATGTATTTTTATGTCTATTCGTTACACTAGAATCCATAACACAAGCCTTACAGTGCTTACTTTGGGTTAAGCTAATTGGTGAGAATGTAAGAAATATTAATATTAAACATTATTATTATTATATTATAAATATTATTTGATATTACAAACACTGTAAATCATAAAAATGAATCTATATTTTAATTTCGATACTATAATATAATGCCTCCCAGTGTGGCCCTTAAGTACAAAAGGAGTGCCGCATTAGCTTTCGCTGTACTGTCCACAAGTAGTTCATCTCATCACGTATCCTTAATCCCTATCCGAATTCTCATGAAAAAGGGGGGATGGGGTCACCTAAGCTTAGCTCACTGTCTGAGGTGCGTGCGGTGAAAAAATACATAGTTATTTTTTTATTTCTCTCTCTCAAATTGTTAATAATACATCTACCATTTGATTCGTTCTTCTTTTATTTCTCCATTTTATATAAAAATCACCAGCTTAGTTTAAATGAACAAAAAGACGGGAAAGCGGTAAAGACCTCTTTATTACGGTTACTTGATATCATGACGTCACCTGCTTGTAAACGAAATTTTAGCTGTCTAATCGTAATAAGATACACCGTACAGAAACTTTGACTGACAGTTTTTTTATAGAAAATAGGTATGCGCTTGACCACTATCTCGCCTGATGGTAAGCGTCGATGCGATCTAGGATGTGACGCGCTTGTCCAGAAGATACCTATTCACTCGTGACTTGAAGACCCCTAAATTGTATTTGTCTGGAAACACAGACTCAGGCAAAGAGTTCCACTCCTCGTTTACTATAAACAAGCACGTGACGTTACTCCAGATTCAGCTAACCCCGGTGCGTTTTCGATCAAACCTAAAATGTTAATGTCAAAATATTAAGATATAATATTGTCAAAACTTCATTAAGTATTTCTTAAAATTATGGAATGTCGTACTTATCGATATTTTTAAATTTGATTTCCAACTTTTTACCCTGGAAGATACACGCAAAGTTATGGAAATAAGAAACAACGAAGTACCACAACACCCAGACTCTTACTCTTAATCTTACTGACATTTGTTAATTTTCTTAGTATCTAGACGGAATTGTGTGTTAATCGTTATCTAGGCATATATAGCAAAAATACGAGGGGAGGTCAAAAAGTTCGCGGAATGGAGGGGATGGTGGGGTAGGTTAATTTATACATATAGATACTAATTGAGCATCTCACCATTAATATAGATTCCAAATTCGAACCTAATCGGGTCATTAACCTTTGAGTTATCAACGCGCAAACAAGTTAATCGGGAAAAAACAAAGGCGCAAGGCACAAAAAAATGCGCTCAGACAATTTTTCAACAGATGTTAGCGGTTTACGGGGATTCTGCCCCTGGTAAAACCACGGTTTATAAGTTGCATGGCCTTTTCAAGCAAGAAAGAGACTCGATTGAAGACGACCCACGTTCTGGACGGCCAATTGACGCGATCACACCCGAAATGATGACTTCGGGTAGAAAGAGAGTAGAAAAAATTGTATTGGAAGATTCCCGTCTGAAGAAGAAGCAGCTAGCAGCAATGCTTGAAGTATCCGATACAACCATTTTGAACATCCTACATCATCATCTTGGGATAACAAAGGTCAGCGCACGGTGGGTTCCGAAAATGCTTTCTTCTTTTCAAAAACGACAAAGTATCAAATGTTCTTGTCAGTTTTTGGAGATCTGTGTACGATAACAGAGAAGAATTTATGGCCCGGATTGTTACTGGAGATGAAACCTTGGTTCACCACTATGAACCCGAGTCGAAGCAAGAGTCGATACAATGGCATAAAAAAGGCATACCGCCGCCCAAGAAGTACCGAGTTTCACAAACGGCCGGAAAGATCAGGGGGACTATATTTTGGGATACAGAAGTTATTTTACTGATCTACTATGAAGAACGCGGTGTAAATATAACGGGACAATACTACGCTTCCATATTAGAACAGTTAAAGGAGGCTGTTAAAGAAAAAATAAGAGGAAAATGGACGAAAGGCGTGCTCCTTTTGCATGACAATGCACCTATGCACACGAGTCATGTTGCGACGGCCGCTATTCACCGGTGCGGCTTCAAACAACTCCACCACCCTCCTGTTAGTCCAGACCTGGCCCCCAATGGTTATTATTTATTTCCAAAAATGAAAAAATGCTGCGTGGAGAAATTTGACGACGATGAAGAGGTGAAGTCGGCAATTTCGGCCTTTTCTGAACGCTAAGGACAAATAATTTTTTATGATGGTATTAACAAAATATTTGAACGATCTGAGAAATGTATTGGGTTAAGAGGGAATATATTGAAAAGAAAAATAATTTGATGTTTAATTTCTACCTTCTTCCCACCCATTCTGCGAACTTTTTGACCTCCTCCGTAAATAATATAATTCCTCCGTAATAATATTTAATTTATTGATTTATCATGTACTGAGTAAGTTTTGTTCTTAAATACGTTAAACGAGTCTTCAGTTTTAATACGCAGGCCCTAATTTAACCCTTAGGCTAATTAGGCTGCAGCCTAGGGCGCGAGAATCGAGGAGGGGCGCGCTAAGATCGTGTCTTCGCATGCACTAATCTAGCATCATTGCATCTACCCTATATGCAATTCAACTAGACCGAGACAAAACACTAAAACTAAATGCACTTGAGAGTCCCTGAATTTAACAATAAATTTTAAATTTTTAAAAAGCGCGCGATAATTAGCCTAGGGCGGTCAGAATTCTTGATCAGTCATTGTTAATACGTGAGGGTATTTTATTATAAAATTGTGCTCCTTTGTAACCATACCACCAACCACGTACCAACGTAACCATAGTTTTGCCGTAATTTGGACGTGACTTGGGTAAAACAAGAAAACTAGCGCGACGAGTGCTGCTACTGGTGACAGATTTTTATTATTATAGATTAACTTACCGTATATAACAGACCAAAACTGCATCCTTTATAGAAATTACACAAATCTTATATTAAAAAGTCGAGATATATAATAAATGCAATTCCAAATAACAATGCCCGTAGATATATCTATAGTAAAATGAAACATAAATAATTTTAAATTAAATATAGATAAAAAAAATCATGACGTTTTGACACGTTAACAGTCCAGTGTACCCTATGTGGTACACGCGGAGCGGTTCCGCCGAGTTGTGTACTCTTTGTGGTACACGAGGCTTGTGTTACGTTATAGGCTATATTTTCATAGACTGACCAAATTGGCTAGTGACTTTTTCTGGACTTGGGGCCAAGATTATCATAAAAGAAAGAAATAAGTGTTGTAAAATCCGAGTCTCAATGTAATGATTTTACGTTTTTAGGGACGAGTTTTTACAACGGTATGACGACATTTTTTGTCTGTAGCCAACATTTATGAGGCTTAATTTAATGTTTGAGGTAAATAAATATTCAGCTGATGTTTACTTATACGCTCATGAGTTCGTGGTACACGCTAAGGGTACACGGTGTTTTCTTTCATAAGTCCGTGTTCTTCGGGAATTAAACGGGCATACCCGGGTTTCGGTTTATATTTAGGTATTTTTTATACATCATTGATGAAACCTAGCCCAATAATCAACGAAAAATACCAAAACGTATGTGGACATTATGGCGTATCTGAAACTTTTGTATGGGGACGGTTAACGTGTTAAACACGTAGTACTTCTAGAAATGACTCTGACATAAACTATTATATCTTGCATATTAAGGTTCATTCTAACGTGGATGCTGTCTTGGCCCCCGGGCTTGATTGGGATCAAGTTCGAACCCACCCTAAATAAAAAAAAAAACAGTTTCTAGGTATATTTATAATTTTTATATATTTTATGCATTTTTCAATGCGATCTTATAAGATAAATTATTATAATAGAAAAATACTAGAAAAAATCGACTCGGGTCACAAGTGAATCTCAGGCGGGAAACGAACCCGCAACCTTTGGAAATCCGGTCCAATGCTCTCCCAATTGAGCTACCGAGCCTTGCGAACACTCGTCGAAATTTTCTAGTACATTCCTGATTTTACGCTGTAGGCCAGCGTTGTTTCATCAATGAGACGAACATCCTCTCGTATTCGAAAGAAACATTTTTACAAATGTTTGGTCAATCGATTAAGATGAAACAGCCATGTTAGATTTATAATTTTTATATATTTTATGCATTTTTCAATGCGATCTTATAAGATAAATTATTATAATAGAAAAATACTAGAAAAAATCGACTCGGGTCACAAGTGAATCTCAGGCGGGAATGAGATGAGCCTGAGTCTCAGCCGCGGGCCCGCCTGAGATTCACTTGTGACCCGAGTCGATTTTTTCTAGTATTTTTCTATTATAATAATTTATCTTAGTTTCTAGGTATAATAATAGTAGCCTATGACATCTAGATTTAATAGTGAGTAATTTTGATCGATCTGTAACTGCGCTTGGGTGAATAAGAGCAACAGCATCCAATGCAGCATTGACAGCCTACAATGTCTATGTAACATCGGTCTTAAGTTATTACATTGTCCCATGGGGATACTCAGCTGATATGGACAGAGCATTTCATTTTAAGAAATATTTCTCAGTGGAGCTGATAATCTGGATTCTTTTAAACTAAGGTTACCTTAACCTTAATATTTGTCTTTACCATGTTTATATATACTAGCTTTTACCCGCGGCTTCGCCTGCATTTTTTTTTATTTTTTTCAATATAAAGTATCCTATGTTACTTTTAATACCTCCAAGAATAAATGTACGAAGTTTCATGATGATCGGTTTAGTAGTTTTTGCGTGAAAGCAGAACAAACAAACTTACATTCACATTTATAATATTAAGTAGGGATATAATTGTCTATATATATAAATAAAATTCTTTTTAATGAAAAAGGAGATCTTGTTAATAAAATAGATAAAAAAAAATTGTGTATCAAATATTGACAATGCATTCGAAAAATGCCTTACAAACTTGACTTTAGCAAAATTTAAAAAACAACTTGTAACATGATTTTTACTACACAACGTGTATTATACAGTAAATGATTTTTAATGATACATAATATTTTTTTATGATATTTCGTTAATTTCTGACATTATTCAAAATTGTTAACATGTCATTAGATAAAGTTGATTTGCAATGTTTGACATGTATATTTTCCATTTTGTGTTAATAAATCCTTTTTAAAATTTAACATGTAATAATTTGCACATTAATATCATTAGTATCGACTCTCCAGAGTTACTAGAACGAGTAAATATCACTCTCCCACGAATTGGCAGTTGGTTAAAAAATCGCAAAACATTCACTCTCCCCTTGTGTAGGACAAGACTCGGTCATCACTCACCACACTGTATCGAATGTGTCATATGTGCAACTTTATTAGATCTGATTTTGACATTTTTAATGGTTCTTTGGCTTCAGCAAAGAGGGCCTTAAGGTCATTATTTTAAATACTATATTATAATTATTATTTTGCTAAACTTTTGTTAATGTTTTTATTTTATAATTAAATCACAATTTCTATTTATTTGAATGTTAATAATTAATGTTAGAGTGCTTCCTAGGCCAGAAATTAGTCCGTGCTTATTAGTAAAGTTTAGTGACGCATGTTGTGCTTACATCGAGTAGGTTTCAATGTAGTTTGATAAGTTATAAATGTATTCTTAGTTGTTCATTGTGATCATTGTAAACCAGTTTTGTGAGCCTAATAAAAAAAATATATCAAGAATTTTTTGTTACTGATATCAATTTTACTTTATTCTGGCAAAAAGATAGTATAATATGAAATTTAATATAACTAGATTTTATTTGTTGATTAATAATAGCCTTACAAGAGTTATGTGTATAATAACAATATAGAAAACAAGTCTAAATTACATAGGTCACGATCAGGACCTAATACTTAGTTTAGACAGAATGTAATAAAATAAATATTATTGATAACATAATGTTACCATACAATTTCTTGTTTTACTACGAGAAGATTTCAAGGTTCAAATATTACGACGACCGTTTGGTGCAACGGTAGCGATTCTGCCTCTCGCACCGACGGTCCTGGTTTCGAATCCCGGAAGAGGCAGATGTTTGTATGATGAATACGAGCATTTGTACTTGAGTCATGGGTATTTATATATATTAATACAAACATATCTATGTATCAAATATGTATGTCTATCCGTTACCTAGTATCCATAACAAGCCCTATAGTGCTTACTTTGGGCTAGGCTAATTGGTGTAAATGTAAGAAATATTATTATTATTGTCTAGTTTGGTGTTCTGTAATCTGTATCCAGATTCGCTCCCTTCACTCTGCCATTTTTTTCTGTTTAACATTTTTACTATTTTTTTTTTTTTTGTTACAGCGATTTCTTGAAGCAGATCTCGTTGAAAAATTAAATGACTGATGTTTGACATTGTGTAAAAAGTTAACTATTTGTAAAACAAAAATAATAAAGACATCGTACTGTTATAATTTTAATTTTATTCAATTATCAACCTTAATATTAACAGTGATAAAAATCAAATTGTTGATTTTCATCCGAGCAATCAAGATATCGCAACCATTAGTTAATTTGAACAAATGGACCGCCATATTTTACGTGTCGTTTTATATATTTGTATCGTGGTTTTGAACGTTTTAAAATAAATCTTTGGACATTAAAGGATTGGCCGCTGCGCGCGCACGGTAGCCGGAGAAAAAATAATTTATTGTCTGTGGCTGGGCCAGGGGTTGATAACATTTTTTTAAAACTATTTTAATATTAGTTTAATTAGGTTGAAATTTATTAATTTTCAACATGTATTGGGCTATAATTTTTAAAAAAGTGTAATGCTTGCAATCTTGGTCAGGAATTCAGGATAAGAACCCACGTATTCTGGCAAACCGAAGTCTTAGCTGCCTTAGTAAATGTAATCAATAGGTACTAGTAGGATTCCTTTATCATGTGACGTGTCACATATAAAGTTACTTTGAATATTAACGATAGATTTTATATCATGAATGCATTGTGGCTATGGAAAGAGTATAGGTATCCTAACTGCGAATGTTTGCTTATTTTGTCCTAGATAAAAAATATTTTTTTGACGTGATAACGTCTTATAAATAAATCGATGAACGCCGGCTGCACGCACGAAAAAGTGTAACGTTCCGCCTGAGCGGAGCGTGCAAGCGAGAGCGAGGAACAAGCGATAGAGAGGCACGATCGGCCTAAGCGTTCGACTTGTGGTGCAGGTGCAGATGGTGCAGGTGTGGTGGAGATAGATCTCTCTTCCACTTCATGAAGTGAAAAGTTGATGTGGTTTCCATTGTTTATTACAACAATTTAATGTCAATTTATCAAAAAAATCAAATTTTCAATGAACTCCTTCTTTGTATTATATAAAATAATGAAAAAAGAATTCAATTCAATTCATAAAAGCATGCAATTTTTCATCAATGTTTTCTTATGACGCTATCACGTAAAATTATCGTCTGAAAACTGACTTTACAGATAACCAGTATTTTTTGGTTGAAATATGGATCTAGTTTTATTAAATTTACAATCTAGTAATTGATTTATATTTATTGTAGTTTTCTACACTGCTTAATTTGAAAAATTATTAATAAAAATTGAAAATTCAATGACGAAAACAATTTAAAAACTCAATTATTATACTTACATCTAGTGTAGGAAATCTTTTCAATTTAATTTCCTTATAATGTTGGCATCCTTAACTGTTGCATTGAATTAATAGTTTTTATTTAGCCGGGTGATTTACATTAGACTCCCCAATAAGAAAAGGGAGTACAACTCACCAATATCGGTCTGCAGCAGCTATATTTTCTGACTAAATTCAGTTATTTAGAACTCCACAAACCTTTTCATAATTCAACACAACTAACTCACGAAACTTGGGTTTTTTCGCAATTTCAAACACACGACATTAAGACGCTGCTCCTCGACCTCACTATCAAATGGAACAGAATGTTTCTTGCATTTTCATAGAGGGCGCTGCTTAAACATAATAAGGGCAGCGGAAGTGAGTTACCAACTATGTGTCAGTACGGAAGCTGTATAACATGATTGAATGTTACAACATCCACGAATCTTTTAATGTTTAACACCAACATTTTGCAATAGGTCGTAGCGGATAAATGCAACTAATTTTGGCATGTCCTAACGTAGGTAGTAGTGAATCCTAAAAAGAGTCCCACAAGGCCAAAACCGGTAAAATGGAGTACAGTGGGGGCTTATAGTGGTTGTATCAACCTTTTACTGATGGGTGAGTCCCATATATCCCCACCGTCCAACCTACGCGTAAAACATATCACCTGTCAAAAAAGGTATGTCCTAGCGAAATCAATACTATTTTTTTTTTTGTTTATTCGTTTAATGGATGGATTTCTTTGGATAAAAATATTCAGGTTTGTATGCTATTTCACAGACTAAAAAAAAAAATTTTTAATTATTGTAATAAATGTTGACAGCATCTGTTCATTAAGCGTGTGTGAATCAAACATTCTTTATTTGAATTTATAACTTCTCTCGAACACACACAATGAAACGGAAACTCTTTGTAGCAATAACCAGTCCAACAGTTTCGGTTTGACCTCTCGTGCCACCCTCTTTACACTGATTCGATATTCAAAAAAGACAAATATGTGACGTATCAGGTGTCAATGAATTGGTTGCTCTGTTGTTCATAGAGGAACGGAAACACGCCACGTTCCAATTATGAAATTATTTATTGTGCCGACTTTATGGCTAGCCGCATTCCTTTCCTTACTGTGAAATGATTTTTTTACAAATGATAGTTTCTCTAATTTTAGAATACTAATGATTTTTAAAATTCACAGAAATTATGATTTACTATTTTTGGTTTTATTTTTAATCGCTTGCATAATAATAATATTTCTTACATTCACACCAAGCCTAGCAAAGTAAGCACTGTAAGGCTTGTATTATGGATACTATTACCCTAGTATCCAGTAGGGTAGACATATATGATACATAGATATGTAATATTTATTTTCTATAAACTCTATGCTCGTATTCATCACACAAGCAATTCTCCCTTCCGGGACTCGAACCCAGGAATATAGTAGTAGTAGGAACTCAAAATAAAAGTGAAAATTGTTCACAATAGGTTGCGCACAAAAAACGTAAAGTTGTCATTCGACCACTAAATTTTATTCTTCATAATGTTTTCATACCGGGAGTCTTATATGAAAATCAATTCTTAAAGAGTAGATTAGCTCCAAAAATATAGAAATACATATTATGTTTTTCACATTATACTAGCGGCCCGTCCCGGCTTCGCACGGGTGAACAAAATTCTTTAAATTTGTCTATCATTAAATATTTTCCGTTAACGCCATCTAGCGTCCGGTAGGCGAACCACTTGCGATTAACGCGTTGCTATGGTAACGCGTTAATCGCAAGTATACAATGGAAAAAGAGCGGACAGACAAACACACAAACCACTGTGATCTTAGATTATAGATTGATAGGTATATACATATGTACATACTTATCTACGATTGTGAAAAATACATTTTGTTAAAAATCGAAAATCTCGTGATTTGTCAAGCCTTCCTAGCTAGTAAGTAAATTAATATTTTTTACTTTAAAAATACAAGAAGTTAATACGGCCTCTTTTTTAATTCCCCACCTAATCCTAGCCAAGGAAGCGTGAAATACAGCTAAACAGCCGAAGTGGCTCGTTGCGGCCCAATCTCGCCACATGTGCGGTAGCGCCGAATATTCATTACTGGCAACCCCGCCGCGAAAATTGGCGCGGAATCTCTTGTGCAATGGAGAGCACAGAGACGGCGCATTATAGTTTTGAAATACCTATCGATGTTTTTAATAATATTTTTTCCATTCTGTGTATTATTTATATAGAATAGAATATGTATGTTTATCCGTTACCCTAGTATACATAACACAAGCCTTACATTGCTTTATTTGGGCTAGGCTAATTCGAAAAAGAAATATTACTATGTAGTTTCTTTTATCTCAACTTTCATACTGGTATTGCTAGACATTACGGGTAAACCAAATAATAAAAATGTGTTACTATTATTATTTTGATCCAATGTGTGTCGATCTATTTTAATTTATTCTTTAAAATAGGACAACGAAAATACTGCCGTTACCTAAATCTATTAATTGCATATTAAAATAAAGAATTCTATTTACCTTGCAACCGGCTAAAATTGCTTAGATAATATAACATTGATTTTTTTGTGTTATATGACTTATTTTTTGTTTATAGACAAAATTCTTTCTGGACAATGTTAGCTGATCTTTTATTTTTGGTGCGGAGCGAAGCGAAGCTCCCATGGATCAGCTTCAATGGCGCAATGTCTGTTACGCCATAACTTCCAGAGTTCTTAACCGATTTTAATATTTTTTATGTGGAATCGAATCAACAGGTTTAAGACCAGATTGTGACGGAGCCCGAATTTTGAAATTCGCAAAAATTCCCATCGTAACAAAAATTTTTTTTTTAAGGTATTACGCTCCGCTCCAATATATGGTGCTAGCGTAGCTTTATGCTTAGCGACTGCATCGCCTAGTTTATTATAGAATTTAAAAAACCGAATGCTTTTTAGAAGATTTGGATACAGAAACAGCTGGACTACGGACACTACTACTTATTTTAACAAAGTATGGTAAATACATTTGCATACTAGGATAAATCTCGACCGATTTGATACTGTTAAAGCGGATTTATTAGCTAAAGCTAAAATTGTTATCTTTATGTTTCTAAAATGAGATATTTCTTTTGAATTAATCATAATAAAATGTAAGAAGTAAGTTATATTTCCTAAATACAACTTCAATACAACTTTAAGCGTTAGTACGCTGTTTTTATTTTGCTCATGCTGTGTATACTATTTAAAGATTATTATTTAGATTAAGTATTTACCATTTTTTTATAAATTTTTTGACTTAAATCTGTTTGTGTACCCAAAATAAATAAATGAATGGGTGAATAGCAACTATCGATATCGACTTAGCGTTACGTCACATCCCTAGTTTTTATGAGGGGTGAAATTTAATATTCATAATAGCAACATGCAGCCGCGTTTGTTTTGCCATTTCGCGGTCTGAGGGCCAAATGATTGCAGTTCAACGAAAGATGAGTGGAAACCAATATTAAAAAGATATAAATTATTGTTAAATTTATAACCACATACAAAGTTTAACATAAAAATGTTTTAGTAAATATATTTTTTTTAATTTAAATAATAATTGAACATTGTTACGTATAAAAGATCCAATAAACATTTTGTTGGAGCTCCCATGGATCAGCTTCAATGGCGCGATGTCTGTTACGCCATAACTTCCCGAATTTTAACCCGTTTTTAATATTTTTTGTGTGGAATCGAATCAATAGGTATAGGACCAGATGGTGACGGTGACCCGAATTTTGAAATTCGCAAAAATTCCCATCGATTTTTTTTTTCTTTTTATAGGTATTACGCTCCGCTCCAATAATTGGTGCTAGCGTAGCTTTATGCTTAGCGACTGCATCGCCTAGTTACTTTTGGGTTAGTTTAAATGCAGTTATTTCTCCATGAGTTAATCACCAGAAAAGTTATGAACGTAATGAATGTATCATAATATTAACTATTTTCATAGCAGTTTTAATTAATATTAATTAACTAGCGACCCGCCCCGGCTTCGCACGGATGCAATGCTCTACTATATTATGCATGTATTATACATATAAACCTTCCTCTTGAATTACTCTATCTATTAAAAAAAACCGCATCAAAATCCGTTGCGTTGCGTTTTAAAGATTTAAGCATACATAGGGATATAGGGACAGAGAAAGCGACTTTGTTTTATACTATGTAGTGATTGAGGTAAAAACATGGATAGAAAAATTGTCGGTTGGATCTTTTATGCATAACAGGTTCATAAGCCGCGTATCCACTAGCAGGCAGCCTCGCGTCGAGCGGCCTCGACTTGAAGCAAATAGCCTCAGTTTGAGGCTGCTCGCTCTGAGGCAACGGCTACTGATCAGCTCGAGGCGTGTCGCCTCAGCTTGATCCGCCGGCGGCGCACTGCGCAGTTAAAAGTCAAAACGCGATGGCACCAGACGCGCGTCGAGTAGCTGCTGCTTTAATAGCAATAACCATTATTAAGAAAAAGAGGAGGCAACAAAAAGCTATACAAAAGAGGAAGCATCGCTGGTGGATAAAAGAATTATACCGCAATAGAACTATACATGGATGTGAACACTTGCTATTGGACATAACGTTGGAAGGTGGCGATTGCTTTCGTTAAATTTTAAGGGGTAATCTCGGGATCTACTGAACCGATTTTAAAAATTCTTTCACCATTAGAAAGGCACATTATTGCTGAGTGTCATAGTCTATATTGAATTCTAGAAAAAATTTAAAGAATTTTGTCCACCCGTGCGAAGCCGGGACGGGCCGCTAGTAGTCATATATAGCAAAAATTAAATACTACATTAGGTACTGTAGCGCCCTACGCGCGCTCCTTGATCTTTGGGAACTTGGGACGTTAACTTAATCCATTTAGGTATATCTCAATTTATTCTATTACTCGACTCTCATTACAATGTCTAGGTTACACTCTCAGATACTAATGGTGATTGTCTTATGTTCGTCTAGCTTTCTAGAATATTCCATATTTAAAAGGGTGATATTCCTTGCCATAAAGCATATCTACGCAAAGAGGTGGAATGCAGTGTCATAGACGCAAGGAGGTCACCACAGTACCTACAAAGTTAATAAAAAAGCCACAAAGTAAACAAATCTGCGAAACCAAAAAATGATGTAAATCTTGGTACTTTTAAACATCAATCAATTTGCACCCTTTTAAGTTTCAAAGATTTTCATGTACAAATTTTCTTATTTATTGAAGTAGTCAACAGCAGTGTGATAACATTATCGGCATGATCAGTATATATAATCACGATGAATTAGACCAGACAGACAGACGAAAGTGACGAAACTATAAGAGTTCCGTGTAGTTAACGACGGAACCCTAATAATGCTTTAGACAATATACCATTCTATTTAATTGTCAATACTGATTTCAATTATTTAAACTTAAGAAACAACACGGGTTTTTATTTTATTTATAACACATATGAAATATAGTAAATTATATTTTCTCTATATTAGTCATATCGTATTTATTAGTTAAACAAAAATATGTAGCTTTCTTCCGCAAAATCGCTTTAATTAGTGCTCGGTATTGCACGGTCTAACAACTCCTGATGATGCTCCTTGTCGGGGACGAAACACGTGTAGAGAAGTTGGTGAAGATGCCGGTGTCTGCGGTTTCTGCATTTATTTGCGGGCGGGCGGTGCACTTTGTTTGGATGTTGCAGAAGTAAGCTCCATATTTTTATGTATTACATATATATTGACTTCAGACAAGTAAAGCCTGGTTCCATCAAATAAAGGCTATTTGAGAGTTTTTACGAAAATATCTCCAATGGTCAGTTATTGCATGAAATATTTTCCATTTCATTAATTCTTTGTTAATTTCTCTATTTTCTATAAATATCACCATCTGAGTTTTAATGAAAATAACGCTAAAGACACCTTTATGCAACTAACCTGATGTTATGACGTCACCTGCTTATAAACAAACGTTTAGCTGTCAAATCGTAATACGATACACCGTGAAACACTTAGGCTCACATTTATTGTAAACAAGCAAGTGAGGTCACTACAGATTTAGCCAATTCTATGCATTTTGAATCACCTAGTCGAACATGATAATTTTAATTGGAACGGAGCAAGCGTAGTGAGTGGAGCTCCCATGGCTCCAGCTCCAATGACGCAATGTCTGTTACGCTATAACTTCCCGAGTTCTTAACCGATTTTAATATTTTTTTGTGGAATCCAATCGACATATTTAGGACCAGATTGTGACGATGGACCCGAATTTTGAAATTCACAGAAAGAAAAAAGTTATAAACAAAGAATTGGCTCTATGGGATTTCCCATTGAAAAAAAGCGCGCGCTTTTTGAAAGTTTTCTTTCTTATGGGATTTTAAAATTTATTGAATTTTTTTTCTTCTTAGTATTATGCACCGCTCCGATATATGGTACTAGCGAAGCTTTATGCTTAGCGACTGCTCGCCTAGTAATTTTTTGAGAATGCGCCATTGATGCTCCCATGGATCAGCTTCAATGGCGCAATGTCTGTTACGCTATGGTTACGCTATAATTTCCCGAGCTATTAACCGATTTTAATATTTTTGTGTGGAATCGAATCAACAGGTTTAGGACCAGATGGTAACGAATTTTAAATTCACAAAAGTAAAAAAGTTATGACCAAAAAACATTGGCTCTATGGGATTTCCCATTGAAACAAAAAGCGCGCGCTTTTTGAATGTTTTCATTATTATGGAATATTAACATTTATTAAGTATTATTATTTTTTTTTCTTAAATTTTTACCATCACTCCATTTTATGATGTTAGCGAATTTAAGGTGATAGAATCGCCTAATTATTTTATTAATTACTAGCGACCCGCCCCGGCTTCGCACGGATGCAATGCTCTACTATATTATGCATGTATTATACATATAAACCTTCCTCTTGAATTACTCTATCTATTAAAAAAAACCGCATCAAAATCCGTTGCGTAGTTTTAATATAGGGACAGAGAAAGCGACTTTGTTTTATAGTATGTAGTGATTGATTTCTTATGAATATCATATATATAATAACGTGTATCTGAATGAGGCTTAAAAATTGTTTCTGTGAAGTTTGATCTATATTGTCATCAATTACTGTAATCAAATACACTATTGTTCGTAATAGACATCAGACTAATCTTCACGCTATAAAAAGTAATCACTCAATGAGCAACTAAGGTTTAATTGAAATTTGAACATCAACTGAAGTAAGCGGGGTCAGATAAACCGGCCATTATGAAAATGAAACGCTCCAGGCCGACGCCGTTAGGGAAATAAACGTAGGTTGTGAGTATGGAATCGGTAGAAAGTGTTTCAATGGTAACGAAGACTTGAATATTGGCACTGTCAAAATCAAAATAACTGTATTTCATAGGCCCTTGCGGGCACTTAAATCGTCAATTTTACAAAATCAAGAAAATATTCTTCTATAATAAAGATAGCCCGTGCGTTAGCGGCAAGTACTTCCGCGGAGTTGATACCGCGCATGTAATCGCCACGAGCGACCCGATTCCGAACGTAGGGGCTAACATGAGAAGAATCGGGCAAGAAACTCATGTGCCAAAACTCTTATTCTGTATTCGTATAGTGCCAATATAATAATATTCAAGTCGTATCTAGTTCGAAATGTGGTTCCGAAAATTACGTAACTCTCTCATGAGCTCATAAGATGAGTGACGAAGATGTTGTGATTAGCTTGAGTACTATTAGTTGTATATAACCTTAACGATAATGGATCGATATAGCCCATATCGTCGTTGCGACTTTAAGAGCTCCTATGTGTAAAATTCATGTTTACGAGATAATCGATAAAAACTGTCTACTGAAAAAATGTGAAGAAACTAACTACAACAAATATGTTGGAGTTAGTTTCTTCACATTTTTTTCAAACCAACTCCAACAAAAAAGTTGGAGTTGGCTTAAAAACGCAACGACGATATGAAACTCGCATAAAATTTTATTATTTTTTGCAAATAACCAATCACGTTTCTGAAGTATTTCGTTATTAATAGAGCGGAGCTCCCAAGCAGCAGGTTCAAGGTTTTTGTATAACAGCTGGCATAACATTTTGAATTCTGTGCCGGTTATTGAAATTTCAGTTATAAGAAAAAAATTATCAAAATTATGTACGTAGTGATGAAACCCGAATCTAAAATAACGCCGAAAAATGAATTGTCATCATTTTATTATGAGCCGTTTCTCTGTTCTAATCCTATATGTTATAGCGAAGTAGAATGCTAAGCGATTGCAATCCTTGCCTTAATTAAAAACAACTTAGTACGGTAAGTGTAATCAGCAAAATAATATGAAAATTTTAGTTAAATCTACCCTAATATACTATTCTAAAACAGTCCTTGGTGTACTAAAGAGAGAGTTTTTCCATTCTCAATAGACATTTTAAAGCTTTGGTTTAGGTCAATCAGCAGTCGTTAACAACCAACAATTGTCCTGGATCCAACAACCCTGAACTCCAATTTTTCAATCAGAAAATAGCATAGTAAAAATTTCAAAGCGATCTTAGCATAAATATCATCTTACTGAAGTAGATCAAGCGCTATATAAAAGTTAATAAAAGTTTTTTTAATCAAATAAGCGCTCTGTTGTAATCTATGCTTCAGCCATTTGTTAGGCAGTCGCCTGGGTAGTTGAAGATTGGTGGTTTGACACCCAACTGAAATAATAGTTTTTATTATCAGTGCAAATTTATTATAATAACAACTTCAAATTTCTAAATAACAAAATACAATAGTCTTATAACAGACATGTATAAAGTACAGATTCCTTATGTATTTGCCCACACAACTTGGAAATTCAGTAATTGAAATGAGTCGAGAACTGTTTGTGTTCTTACAGGTTAAACACAGTACCTAGGTAGATCAAATCCATATACGATTTACAGACTAGAGTTGATGCGTGAATTATGAGGAAGTAATTCATCCCGTGGTGTATCTGTGTGGACTTAATGGTGTATCTATCGTAGTCATCTGGTGAATCTGCTATTTGATTGAATGACTAGCGCGTTCATTGAATGACGACATTTAATTGAATGACTAAAAGAAAACTCGTCAAGTTGTTTAATGTAACGTTCAACGTCTCGACTGAACGTCATTTAGCATAGTCGTTAAATGGGATATAGCCAATTTTGTAATGTTTCGTTAGGTTATGTTAAATCCATGCTGTCATACTATTTTATTATGAATAACGCACTTCAAAGTAAATTTAATCAAAAAATAATTAATAAGTAATTTCAATCACCTGACTGATTTTACGTCCGCTCTGTTCAAAGGGCTATGTTACAATCCGCTAACTAGTTGGACATTGAGTGACGCTCGTTCAATCTACGTTCGGCCTAGTCAGTCAATTAAATAGCAGATTCAAACAGATGACGGCGAGATATCCAGCAGGTGCTATCACGATTTCGAGACATCATTCGCGATTTGATGATTATTAAAGTTTCTTCATTAAAGAAGGGCTATGTCATCATTGCATGCAATGACATTAGCAAATAACATCTTTCCTGGGGAGCCTGATTGATAGGCGAACTAAATTAGTACCTACTTACGAACTACCTTTTTTATGGTGCAGTGAAAAAGCCTTTAAAGATCCCCCGCCGCGGGCTGGCGTACGGGTGGATGCGGGACTCGTATTGCAATCCTTGATTGCAAGCCACATGTTTTAGTACAGGTATAGGTAAAAAGATCTACAGTTGCATGTGACACCCTGTGAGGGCGTAGCAATTTCAACTTAACTCTTCCACTGGACTCTTCCACGCCATGTGACAAGAATGGTAGGCATGGGCATGCCCAGGCTTCACTGCTGCTTACGTTCCCGTGTACCGTGGATATATGAGATCATCATATGGCACTCAGCATGACGACCCACGGCAGGTTGCCCATAGGACCCCTCTACAATGGCGGATTTCTAGGTTCGCCGACGAAATTCCCTTGACGTGCAAGGCTTGCATGCCGACTGTAGGACCACCCAGTCCGCCGTCGCTTAGCCTTGCTAAAAATTCTACTTCGAACTAGTAGGACCGACCTCCTGACTTCTGAGTTTAATTCGAATCTACTCGCAGTGACCACTGACAAGCGCTTTTACTTACGAACTGCCTAATGTTTGTTCAAATAAAATTCAAAAATTTAACTTAAAATAGCACTCTGTTCCTTATTTCGTCTCGACATTTATTGATGTCGCATGCGAGATGTATTCGTCCGCTTCTTAATACAACCGGCGATTTCTAACGGATTTCACCTTTCTCTAATTGAAGTGTGTATTTTTTTTTTCAACATTTGCCACGGGAAAAAGCCGCGATTAACCGACCCTAGTTAATGGGAAATTTTGCTTCTGGATAATATGGCGTTGATTAAATAATATTTTTTATTTAATTTTTGTCACCACTAACAAGAATATTTACGTCCCGCTACTAGCGATCACCGAAACCCATGAAAAGTTATGACACCAAGGAACCATTATACTTGAGATATTCCAAAGGGCTGGGAAATCTGGAATAGTCCTGGACTTCTCATTCTAGTGTCTCTTAACAGATTCGTTGCTGATGGCACGTCTGGCGTGCCACCACTTTCTTCTGCGTGTGGCGCTAGCTACTGGAGCCGCGTCATTTTTAAATCGATGATAACTCCTTCAAATTAAGTTTTAGGGAAATCTACCCAGAATAAAACTATCTTCATTTTTCATGTAAATCAATCTCGTAGTCTTCGTTTCTGGTAATTGTATGTAGCAACGAATCGGTTAATAAAACTTTATTTTCGATGTTTAGGTAAGTAACTATTACCTGAATTAGGGGTTATTTATCTTTGCTCTTAAAAAGTATTTATAGACAAACTACATTATTCCATTGTACGAAGGCCAAAGGGAAGGTTTACCTCCAGGCTTTTACAAAATGAGAATGCGCCATGTAGGTGTCCGTACTAATTCTCGCTTTGGTACGTCGTCTATGGAGCTAGCGCCATCTGTGATTCAAAGTGTCAATCTCGTAACATGTAGCAATGTTATGTGCGTGCAAATAGATGTCGCCACTTGACTGGTACCATCCCAGAAATAAAAAGCCGATCTAACAACCTTAAAAACAGGACATGCAGGCACCGTAAGAAAGTAAGGGAAAATACCATGCTATGCAACTTCTTGAGGCGCCAACATTCTAAAGATTAAAAAAAATCAAAGCATTTAAAAAGTGCCAATTACGACCACGACAACGGCATCAAAAATCCAACTTTTATAAAAGGTCTATTGTATAGAGGGGCGGCTGAATTTTTGATGTTAATACAACAGCCTTGATTAAACTTTTCAACCTAAATAGCCGCTAATTTAACTCTAATTTCGCCTACAATTTAGTGTTTTCATTGGATAGACACAGTTTTAACCCAGCTTAACTAATTCCTGTGTTTAATTTTGTAGCGTTTTAGATAAGTAGATTATCAAATTTTTACCCTTAAAGAATGCGAAAAAATACAGAAAGAGTCAAGTTTATTTTGTTAGAACACAGTGGATGCTGGAACGTTTTCTTTTCAATTTGAAATTTTAGTCAATCGACTTCTTTTCCTATTCCTTTACTGTTTACGCTGTCCGTTAATGGAACTCACTACCAGAGGTTATCAGAAAGGCTCAAACTCTTGGATCCTTTCGCGACAGAGTTAAAAGTTATTTCCTTTCCTTCAATATTTATTGCCTCTATTTTATCTTTATTTCTTTCTTATCTTGTTATTTTAAAAATTATATATTTCCTTTTTCCACTCAATATGCGCACCCACTTCATTAATATCCTTTTATATATTTATTCCTTTCACCCAAAGTTGCCTAGAAGAAATTGCTGTTTAGCAATAAGGCCGCCCGTCTGTATACTTTTCTTTGTTTTTTTTCTTTCTGTATCCTATCTGTGTGTGCTATAACGCGTAATTTATTAATTTATTATTATTATTAAAATTTACCATAAAAGATTGAAAATAATATACAAAAAAAAACATAAATTAAATGGCTGTTTCATCTTAATCGATTGTTTTAACATGAGTATAATTTTTCTTTCTAATGCGAGAATTCCTCGCATTGATAAAGCAACGTTGGCCTACAGCGTAAAAAAGGAAACAGTACCTACTAGATAATCTCGACGGGTGCTCACAAAGCTCGGTAGCCTAATTGGGAGAGCAACGGAACGGATATTCAAGAGGGTTCAAGTTCCGCCCAAGAATAACTTTCTGGAATTTTTGAAGTTATACTTCTTTAGGCGCGTTATGAAAAAATGATGAGAGTGAAATTTTAAGATGTCACACAAAATTATCATGTTGAAGTTGGCCGCAAAAGTGACATAGAATAAACCAGCAGGATGAAGTTGGCCGCTAATTACGAATGTGTGTGTGTGTGTGATTTTAAATTAAATATGGTAGTTAACAATAATTTATTATAACATTATAATATTAGTTATCATTGTTTAGTAACGATAAAGAAGTATAACTTCTTACGTGCGTACATGAGTAGACACAACGGTTTTTTTAATTAAAATTAAAGTTCATAAAATATTATATTTCTTAAGAAGGTATTTAAGTAATTAGGAAAATATATAATTTCTTTTTACACAAGTGTCAATTATATTTTAATAAAATTTGCAATCACCTCTCAAAGTTTCATATACACGACCGCCCAAATGTTCCACGAGGAAAACATCAACTTACCCCAAAGTAAGTAACCTTAATATAATTTTCACTTGTGTAAAAAGAAATGATATTCCTGAAAATTGTTAAATTAGTAAGTTTGATTAGTTGTTACTTTCCAAAGAGTTGTAAGATTAAAAGTGTCAACATTAACTTTAATAACATAATTATAACTATAAATAAGAAAACATATATACAATTTTTTACACTTTCTACAACATTAATATTTTTATATAGCATCGATCATCACAATCCTAGAAAATGTAAAGAGAACAAGGTGACGGTGGACAATATTTTCTTTTAATCCCTCAAAAATCACATCTAAAAATATATAGCCCGTAACAGTCAGTGAAAGGCAAACTTTGGAAAAAAGGACAATTTACCCTCAACCTTAATTCGACTTTATTTAGAGCATATAAAGTTTAATATACATTGAAAAAAAGTCGATAATTTTACGTGATAGCGTCATAAGAAAACTGCTGAAAAATTGCATACTTTTATGAATTGAATTGAATTATTATCACTGAATTATCATTATTTTGTAAAATACAAAGAAGGGGTTAATTAATTATTTTTTTCGATAAATTAATATTTAGTTGTTGTAGTAAACAATGGAAACGACATTAACTTTTCACTTCATGAAGTGGAAGAGAGATAGATGCGTCACAAGTCGAGCGTTTAGGCCGATCGTGCCTCTCTATCGCTTGTTCCACGCTCTGGCTTGCACGCTCGGCTCAGGCGAAACGTTACACTTTTTCGTGTGTCACGCCGGTTCATCGATTTATAAGACGTAATCACTTAAAAAAATATTAGATTGGCTACCACAGACAACTCTTCTCAGACTAAACTATCATCTACTCAGTAAAAAGAGGATCTAAAAAGAAGTTCTTGCTATTATAAAGTAAAAGATACTCCAATATAAAAAATAATAAGTATTCAATATCATTTAAAAAATCCTATAATTAATTAACAGTTATCAAACGTTTAGCTTACAATAACTAATGTTGAGCAACTTTCTTTGCTTTAAAATTTATTCTCATAAAAACTAATTAAAAATCACTTAAATGAAATATTAAATAATACCATAAATTGACAATATTTTGCCTCAGACGCCGTACTTACTAAAAAGGTTTACATATTTATGACCTAGGTTTTTAGGGAGCGCGAAGCGTCACTTTATTGATTTTGGTTTTTTTATTACTTTATGCATTTTTCAATGCTATCTTATAAGATAGTCACAAGTGAAATCTCAGGTGGAAATCGAACCCGCAACCTTTAGAAATCCGGTCCAATTAAGCTACCGAGTCTTGTGAATACCTACTCGTCGAAATTTTCTAGCACCTTTCTGATTTTACGCTGTAAGGTACGATTCAGACCGACCGGCCCGCATCGGCTCGGCCCGGCACTGCCATATGCGTGCTGCGACAGCCGTCAGCGCCCGCGGCATGCGTAAACACCCTGAGCGCCCAGAAGTGCTGCTTGCATTACGCTGTGTAGACGCCATAGAATTATAATAGTACGAACTAACGTATTGTGTTGTCATTTTAGCACGGTTTCTATTGCTTTAGTTATTGTTCTGAGCGTTCGACAGCCGCACGGCTCCGAATTGACCCGACGCATATCGATGGAGCTGTCGCGGTCGCGGTATCCGTCGGGAGCCGCTCTTATCCGAACGGCGCTGACAGGAGCCGACCGGAGCTGACCGGAGCCGTCGCGGAATGTATATGTGGCAGAAATATGAACTGTAATTTCTTGTAAGAAGTTTCAATTTCCTTTATCGCATTGTGAAATGCCTTCCGGGCCGGGCCGATGCGAGCCGGTCGGTCTGAATCGTACCTAAGCCAGCCCTGTTTCATCAATGAGAGGAACATCCTCTCGTATTCGAAAGAAACATTTTTACGAATGTTTAGGCAATCGATTAAGATAAAACAGCCATTTAGTAATATAATTTTTATAGGTATATCTTATGCATTTTTCAATGCTATCTTTTATTTTATTTCCAACGGTTGCGTGTTCGATTCCCGCTTGAGAATTCACTTGTGACCGGAGTCGATCTTTTTCTAGTATTTTTCTCTTATAATAATTTTGTTTTTTTTTGTTAAAATTTATGTTGTGGTCGATATTAGTGCGTAATAATGATAGATTATTAACCACTAAGTGGTCGTGAACATGCAAGAGTGTTGGCAAGTGAAAAAAAGCAGCGGAAGTATCTGTTCCTGCTCTTCAAAGAAGTCCACCGGGGTTCTGATCCTAAAACCTATGTATCCAACTTGAATCACGGATTAGGAATAAAAGACCCTGACAAAAGACCACAACAACCCCGATCAAATCAATGTTCTATGTATATTAAAACGGAAATATGAAGCCATAAGCTGAAAAACAGCTGCACTATAAAACCGATGTGATGACACACACATTTACTGAAAACTAGGTGAAGGGATATTTTACTGTACATTCGTCATTCATTGATCAAATATTATGCAAGGATCGGCTCTCATCATTATACATTATTATCTAATTAAGAAAAGAACTAGCGGCCCGTTCTAGCTTCGCACGGGTGTACAAAATTCTTTTTTTTTATTATTAAATATTTTTCCGTTAGCGCCATCTACCGTCCGGTAGACGAACTACTTGCGGTTAACACGTTGCTATGGTAACGTTAATTGATACAATGGAAAAAGAGCGGGAAAAAGAGCGGACAGACAAACACACAAACCACTGTGATGTTAGATTATAGATTACTCAAGAACGGGCAGTACCTCGATTAGACTTCGCCTAACCTGAAAAGGACGCATATAAATTACAACACAATACTGGAAGATATAAAATACGCGTGTAACAACTACGCTTCCGAGCCCTCAGGTGGGATTTGAACCCACGACCTTTCGCTATCCTGGCGAGTGCTCTGACCGCTGAGCTACCGAGACGCTGGCAAACGTGTCGAATTTTACAAACGTATTTCAACTTCTACTACGGTCGTGGGTTCGAATCCCACCTGAGGGCTCGGAGGCGTAGTTGTTTTTTATTGGAGCGGAGCGAGCGAAGCGAGATAAGCTCCCATGGATCAGCTTCAATGGCGCAATGTCTGTTACGCCATAACTTCCAGAGTTCATAACCGATTTTAATATTTTTTGTGTGGAATCGAATCAACAGGTTTAGGACCAGATTGTGACGGAGCCCGAATTTTGAAATTCGCAAAAGTTCCCATCAAAACAAAAAAAAAATCTTTCGTAGCTTTATGCTTAGCGACTGCATCGCCTAGTATTTTATAGAAATATTGCATTATGAATGCAAAAAATTAAATAAAAACAAAACATAATACTGGGTTTTTAGGCGTTTTTTAAACACGCATAAGCTATCATATTCTTTTAGGTTGCATAATATTTTGTTGTAAAGCTACGCTACCTCGAATAGAATCGTGCTCTACGTAGTTGGTGCGCGGATTAACTAACGCGAATTTATTTTTATTTCTTTATTAATATTGTTTTTTGTGTTTTAACAAATGTTGTTTTGTTTTTTGTTTGTTGAATAACTTGTTTTTAATTTTCTGAATTAGAATACATGTGTAGGTCGACCGCTTAAAGGAGTTTTTGCCCGCACGGTACAGAGGTGCGGGGCTGCAGCGATAAAGGGGGTACGAAAAACGGGGTAGAAGGCGCACTATGCCAGCCTGCTGCCCGTTCCTCACTCATTCCCTTTTGTTGCCCTTTTTTTTTTTTTTTTTTTTTTTTTTTTTTTTTTTTTTTTTTTTTCGTAGAAAATGGCATTAGGTATTCACACCGTGTCGGGAGAACACGGTGGATATGTGGGACTCTCCTCCATGCCCCTACCCGGCCGAGTGCCCGGTAAAGGCTTGGAGGCCTACCCACTAAAAACTACGGCGTCCCAATACACAGTGGTGCGGGTCGCGGGGTCCCTTGTCGGACTCGGCCGCGGCCCGGACGGAGAAACGGAGAAAACTCCGGTATCACCCGTAGTTTCCGAGTGAGGCTCCTACCCTCGGGGAAGCCGTTCCCGAGGGTCCTCCTCAAGCGCATTCCGCTCGCGAGGCATTCATCCCGCGAGCCTGCGCTACTGGCCTCTTGACCCAAAGCCCTTCCCAGGAGGGAAGGGTGGGAAGAGACCCTCTCCCCCTTCGTGCGTTTTCACGTGGGGGGTGGACACCCAGGCAGAATGGGTGCCCCTTCCGCCATTTGGGGCGTCACTAGAGGAGAAGCGGAGCTCCATCCTCTAGATGGGGATGCGGGTGGCATAACGCCGCCACCTTCTCCCCCGACGCCTGCGCCTTATGAGGGAGGAGTCTAAGTCCTCCTCCCTCCGCCTTTCGGCGGCCTCCTTCTGCGAGAGGACGTCCTCGCAGAAGGTGGCCACCCCCTCCCAAGACCCATCGCTCGTCACCATAGCTCGCGCCACGGCGGCGAGCGAGAGGTCACTCCCAATCGTCGCGACAAGATTGCCGCGCTGAGGAGACCACGCCGGACACACCTCAAGGGTGTGCTGGGCAGTGTCCTCCGCAGCGCCGCAATGATGGCACGACGGGGTCGGCTCCCTTCTAATCCGGTGCAGGTATTTACCGAAGCACCCGTGCCCGGTAAAGACCTGCGCCAGCCTGAAGGTCACCGACCCTTGGCGCCGAGCGCACCACTCCCGAAGCACTGGCCTCAGTGCCTCGAGGGTGCGCTTCCCGAATGGCGGGTCGATGAGAGATTCCTCCCACTCCCTCATCAGCCGTTCTTCGGCATCCCTCCTTGTTCGCCGGGCCTCCTCGGGTGCGAGCCTATCTCCTCGCACCCGGGCCTCCACCTTTCGCAGATACACCTCCCGTAGGACACATGCCTCCAGTTCCCACGGTGGTGTACCTGCGAGCGCGCAAGCCGCCGATCGCGACACCGTCCTGTACCCTCGTACAAGGCGGGTCGCAATCACCCTTTGGGACCGCCGGAGATCTGCCTTTCCTTTGGTCCCTACGGCTTCTGCCCACACCGGGGCCCCATAGAGGGCCATACTCCGGATTACTCCCGCGTAGAGCCGGCGGCACATGGTACCTGGGCCGCCGACGTTCGGCAGGAGCTTCCCTAGGGCCAGAGAGGCCTTCACCAACCTGGGGGCTAGCTGCCTGAAGTGCTCGCTGAAGTCCCAGCGAGCGTCCAGCAGCAGCCCCAGGTACTTGATGTGGCGAAGCACTGGAAGCCTCACCCCATCAAGCACGACCTCCCTAGCCCTCACCGGTGGGGCTCTCCTCGGGCCATGGAAGAAGATGCACTCGGTTTTATCTACCGAGACATCTAGTCCCATGGCCCGGATGCGCGCTATGGCCACCTCCGCCACCTCCTTGGCCCGGCGACGCGCCTCGAGGTAAGTCGTCCCCCTCGCGGCGATAAGTGTGTCGTCAGCGTAACACACTATCGCCGCGCGGGGGAGGATCGTCCCCCTGAGGAGCCAGTCGTACCCCATGTTCCACAGGAGCGGACCCAGAACCGCTCCCTGTGGAACACCGCACGACATGCTCCTCTCCACCAGCTCCCCATTCGAGTCAGCGTACAGCACCACCCTATCCTGCAGGTAGTGCTCCACGATGACCCGGAGATAGGGGGGAAGCTGGTGGAACCTCAAGGCGTCCCTGATCACTTCGTACGGCAGGGAGTTGAATGCGTTGCGGATGTCCAATGACACCGCAAACACTCCCTGCCCCAGCCGTTATGCTGTGTCGATGACATCCCTCAGGGCTAGGATGGCATCGACCGTGGACCGCCCGCGCCTGAACCCGAACTGTCGCTCCGATAAGTTCGGGCCCAGGCCCTCCTCGAGGTGCTGCACTATGCGCTCGGCAATGATGCGCTCCAAACCCTTGCCGAGCTCGTCGAGCAGCACCACTGGCCTAAAGGCGGAAGGCGAATCTGCCGGACGTCCCTCCTTCCTCAGCAGGCAGAGTCTGCCCCTCTTCCACTGCCTAGGGAATTCCCCCCTCTCGAGACAGAGACTGTACGTCTCGCGGAGGAACTCACCTAGGTGCTCCTGGGCAATGGGGATGACTATGCCCGGGACTCCGTCCGGCCCTGGCGCCTTCCGCCGGCCTTTGAGGCGGTCCGTGACCAACTCCACCTCCTCCGTGGTCACCGGCTGGTACCCCGACGGCTGCTCGCGAGGGATGGGCGGGAGGACCATCCTGGGCGGGAGGATCGGCGACGTTTCGGGGAAGAGGCCCGACACCACCCTGGCCAGAAGCTCTGGCTCCAGCGTCTCCGTTGCTGGAGCCTGGCTCTTAAGCCTCCGCCTAACCATCCGGTAAGGACGGCCCCACGGGTCCCTGTCAAGTGACGACAGGAACTGGGCCCAGGCCTCGTCCTTCGCCTGCCGGATGGCTAGATTGAGCCTCTTCTTGGCCTCCCTATAGGTGGTGGACAGGGCTTCCTCCTCGCCCTCCACCCTCCTCCGTCGCCGACGGCACCTCTGCAACGCCCTCCGTGCCCGAACACAGGCTGTCCTGAGCGACGCGATAAGACCGCCGTATACTGGATACGGCGGTCTTATCGGGTCGCCCAGTCACCTTCGGCATGGAGGCGTTGCACATTGCCGTGAAGGCCTCTTTTAGCCTCCCCGCCCGCTCCTCAACCGTCCATCCCTCGCTGTCCTCATCTTGCAGCCGCCAAGCCTCCACCACCGCCGCCTCCTCCGCCAGGTCCCTGTTTAGCCTGACGAGGGCCCATCTGGGGAAACGTGATTGTGTTCCCCCCCCTGGGCGCCCGCCGGATCCACCCCTCAGGTCGGCTTCATACCTGATGTAGGGGTGGTCTGACAGGGACTCCTCCTCCGATAGGACGCGCCATCCGGAGATTTTGGGTGATAGCGATGGGGTCGCCAGGGTGACGTCCACGCGGGAGCCCCCGCTGCCCCTGACGCAGGTGAAGGCGGTGCCCCTATTTAGCACCGCCAGCCCCATCGCTATCACCCAGTTCGCCACCACCACCCCCTTTGGATCGTTCGAGGGGTGGCCCCACGCCTGGTGTTTCGCGTTGAGGTCGCCCCCGAATAGGATCTTTCGGGGGGCCAGCCTCCGGATGACGCGTCCCATCCCATCGACCCACCGTTGGAGCTCGGTGAGGGCACGATTGGGCGAAAAGTACGCCCCCACCACGGTGATGTCCCCCCAACTGACGGCTACATACCCCGACCCCCTCTCAATGAGTGAGAGGGGAGGGGAGCCGACCGCAGTTGTGGGGACGACTATCGCCACCGTCTCATCTGGCGACGAAGCCCAATTGTCCCTCAGAGGGCAACAATAGGGCTCCGAGACGATGGCTAGGTCGATGGTCCACTCCGCCAGGTGCTGCATGAGGAGGTCCTGCGCACCTGTGGAGTGGTTGACATTCGCCTGTAAGATCTTGAGAGGACCAGGCATTATTGGGCACACTCAGACGTCTCCATGGCCGCATGGGCCGGTGCTCGCCGGACCCCAAAGGTTTTGGGGAGCGCCTTTCCTTTAACAGGCGGAGCCTTGCACGCCTTGCCCCCCATGGTATGATTATGGGGGCGCTTCAGTGACCGACAGAGGTGGCAACTTGGCTCCGCCTCACAGTCTCGGGCCCTGTGTCCTGCAACGCCACACCTATAGCACAGGGCGCTGCGGTCTATTGTCGCCGGGCAGAGCGCGCCTGTGTGCCCCGGCTGCAGGCACCTAAAACATCTAAGGGTGCGGGGCTCCAGCACCCTCACAGAGACGACCGTCCACCCGACCCGGATTTTGCCCTCTTGGGCGAGCGCCTTGGCCGATTCTACGGGGCACCTAACGACGACCGTGCCTAGGCCGCCTGGGCCCTCCCTTATGTCGCCCACCTGGATCTGGTCGGGTGGGCATCCGGCTTTGACGGCAAGAGCGGCCTGTAGCTCTGCCGGCCCCGTAGAGTCGTCAAGGCCCGAGACTCGCATGTCCGCCATTTTAGTGGGCCTTGATATCGCCGCCATGTCACCGAGGACTTCCTTGAGTTTGGCTGCAATACCATCAGCTTTGGTCCCGCTGCCCTCCCCTCCCACCTCAATAAGGCGCTTCCCAGACTGGGTGATCTTGATTTTTACGTCTGAGATCCCGAGTTCACCCAGTCTGACCTCCTTCTTCGCCTTTTCTATGGCCCCCGCGTACGACACCCCCTTTTTTGCGGCCTCCTCCGTAATAGTGAGGACTACGGCCGCTGTTTTGGGGGCCACTAACTTCGGCACCGCCGGTTTGGGTTGGGCCGGTTTTGGCCCCTGTCTTTTCGCCGTCTGTTGCGCTGCCACCTTTGCGTGTTTGGCAGGGGCCTTCGTTCTGGCCACTGTTGCCCACGATGTCTTTCCTTCAGCCTGTCTCTCCGCTGAGGGTTCCGCCGTTTCGAGCACTTCTTGCCCCTCTCTGCCTCCCCGTGCCTCTCTCCCCGCCATTGTCCTGGGGACCGTCCTCTTTTTATCGGCCGCAAGTGGTGGCCGGTGGCTCCTTTCCTGTAGGAGGCGTCCGTCTTTTTCGAGTCCCTCCACTCGCGCATCGACGACCGATCTCACTGCGGCCAGTGTGTCGCGCCGGAACTCTTCCAAAAATTCGCCTAGGGCCTCCATAGTGAGTCCCTGGCCTACCCCCTGCTTCTCCATTGAGGACGCTGTTCTCCTCATCGCTGCCGCCTTCTTGGAGGTCTCTTCGAATTGGCGCCTGAGCGCCTTGTTTTCCTCCTTGAGACCTTCCATTTCTGTACGGAGGCGGTCGAGTGCCTCCTTATATTTTCTGGCCTCAGATCCAGCATCGGGGGTCTTCTTTCCCCCTTTGGGCCCAGGGGCCTTTTTCCCGGTTTTCCCCCCGTGTTTGCCCTCCAGCTTGTTGGCGACCCCTCCAAGCTTCTTGACGGCCCCCTCGATACATCTTCGGTCCGCCGGGTCCATTTTGCCGGCCATCCCCAAGAGGACCGTCCGCACCACCTCCTGCTGCTCTCGCAGCTCCTCCACCATTTCTCCTTCTCCTTCGGACGTCGATGTCGAATCGTCCCTGTAGAAGATGTTTCTTGGGTGTCTCAGCACCCTGGCGGACGTCGGACTCCCAGTTTCCGCCACGTCTATGTCCAGTTCCTCCTCGTAGGAGGCATCTGAGTCTTTGGAAATGTCCACCCTGTAATTTGTGGAAGTTCCACTCGAGACCGGCTTGCCTGCTTTGGGGGCCTTACCCCCCTTCGCACTCTTTTTCTTCGCTCCCTTAGATCCCTCGTCGCCCGAACCTGAGCTAGAGGGCCCTCTTTCCTCCGAACTCGGCCGCTTACGGCACGCACTCCCGCTTCTGGAACCGGTGGGGGTCTCACCCCCTAGCGTTTGGTCTCCTAAGAGACCAAATCGGTTCCCTGTCGAAGCCATGGCTCAACCCCGGCGCCACTAGCGCCTAGGGAGAGCCACAAAACGTGAAAGAACAACGCTGGACTTGGCAGAGTAGCCGCCTCGATTGAAGCGCACCTACCCGACCAAAACCCCCCAAAAGTCGAAAAGGGGGAGCACTCCCCCAAACGACACGAACTACCCCCAAACTACCTCAAAGAACTTCGATTTCGCGAAAAAGACACAAAACCTAAGTTGAACTTAGGTTTTGCCCTACCCTCCAAACGGCTTCAAAAGTGGCGCCAGCGAGACTTCGCGGCACAAGTAGGTCCACTAGTGAAGCCCACTACCTACACCGGGGATCGACACCCCCACTCCTACTTCGAGAAAATCGAGTTTGTCCCTGGACGCTGTTCGAAAGTTTGGCGAAAACCGCCAATCCGTCGAACAACGGCAAGGTGGAGGACTCCCTCGACCTCTCCCACCTGGTTCCTACGAGGGAGGTGCTCGCCCTGAAAAGGGCGAAGACCAATCCAGCAGAAAGGCGCGCACAGCTATCTCGAAAACCGAGATAGGGGTGCCCGACACTCGTCTACCTGGACGATCTTCACCTGTCTCGCAAAAACCCTCCTAATGTATGCAATAAAAAAAGAAAAAGTTGACGATGGGAAAATTTCGAAAAAGTTCGATATCTTCCCAAACACCCAACCGATTTCAATTCTTATAACACCAAAAGTTGCGTCGCACAAAACTCCACCTAACTTCCGAAAATAAACCTAATCGCCAATAAATGACCCACCGAAAAACGTCTTTGTTGCCCTACCCCCGCGCCCCTGTACCGCGCAGGCGAAGACACATTTAAGCAATCGGCCTATAGTAACATATATAGGTCATTCTTCTTTTTTACAGACAGTGAAACGACGTTTTTCTGTTTTTTTGTTTTTGAACTCTCCATGATTGTGGTTTCTGTGTAGAATTCAAAAGAAATTGCATTAGGACTAATTAAAGTTTCCTTTGCGGCAAATACTAATTCTTTGTTAATGTTGGTTTTTTAAAAAGTTATGTGACAGAGTGGCCTTTTTCTGTGGAGACCACATTTCGGTTTTTTTAGTGGTAAACCGAAATGTGGTAAACCGAAATGAAACAAACGAAAAAATATATGTTGGTTGGAGAAAATGAAAAATTACATAATATTATTAGATAAGAAAAATATGGACGTTTATTCGAACCTAATGAAAAAACCGTAAATATCAATACTCCAACGAGATGCCATAATAAGACGAAGGACAGACCATTGTCGGTAAAAAGAACGACCCATATATAGTCGGCATAGCCAGCGCCTCCACCATGTAGCGCCCTACGCGCGTTCCGGGATCGTTGGGAACTTGGGACGTTAATTTAAACCATTTAGGCATAGGTATCTCAATTTGTTATTACTCAACTCTCTTTACCATGTCTCAGGTTACAATGTCAGATACTCCTGGTACTCGTCTTATATTCGTCTAGCCTTCTAGAATATTCTATATTCAAAAGGGTGACATTCCTTGTCATCAAGCATATCTACGCAACGAGGTCGAATGCGGTGTCATAGACGCATGGAGGTCACCACAGTACCAGGCGAAAAGTTGTTTGATTATTAAAAATATTTTTTTTTTCATACAATTATTCTGATGGAGTTTGCTAGGAATAAGGGAAAAAACCTTGATAATTTTATTTCTTTATTCTTTGCAATGAATTAGCATCGGTAACAGCAGTCTAACCCCATTATTTTATACAAGTTTATTATTTTAAGCTCTTACGTGGTGCCGAAGGTTCGTTATGCCATTAATCCTGGTTGCAACTGCAATCATTAACACACTGACCAAACGAGGTGAGCTATGGCCACTCTCTCTAAGGTACCTATCTTCGCCGATTAGTAAGGCACCTACCGTAGTAATATATTAACAAGCTGATTTTTAATACTATGTAACTACAACTAAACTTATTACCACTAATAAGTTATTTTATCATTAAATAAAATTTAAAGAAAACGATACCCGTATAAAATATTTTATTGCGGTTAGTGCCATAGAGCCTTTATGGAAGAATCTGTCGTACGTACTTCTTTCTTAATGTAATTCTACTATCCCCCTATGACTACCCGTTTCATAAATCATAAATAGACCATTATTTATTACCAATTCGATTACATCCACCTACGTATCTCCATTGTTTATTTCGATATACACGCCTCAAAAAAAAGAGTGCGTTATCGTAAACTCAACGAATAAAGACAAAAAAATAACAATTCTTGAGCACATTCTCTTTTAAATAAAACAAAAGAGACTACAAAGACATGTCGGTAAAACAATTGACTTGTTTGCAAGTTAAAAAGGCACAACACTATTGCAGACAAAAACAATTTTCGAATTTAGAAAACCATGATATAAGAGCGGGTTTCAATCGGCGGGGTGGACGATTGAAAACTATTTGGAACGCGGCAAACGGAAGCGGTTACATATTTATAAAATGGAATCGATTTTTAAATGAGCCAATGGTGAGGCTCGTTTTGAGAGGCGGGGGGCGTAAGCTCCACCCAGAGTTCGTTGTCAGATGAGTGTCTCGCGCGCTTTTTTGTTCATTCGCTCAGCGTCTGCCGACGCAAACGGGCTGAGTTTTGGATGAATGCGTTATGAAGTCAAATAGAGCGATTTGTTTTTATGGCCAACGCGTCTGGCGCATTTTCTGTGCAAACGTAATTTAGAAAATTTAAAATAATAAATGATTCTTTTGTATTAATATTAAAAGGTACGAGCCAAATATTCAGTTTCGAACCTACGAATGAATAAAGAAGTCATCTTATTAAATATTCATTTTCGTTACCATAAATTTTAAATTATAATATCTATATAATATATTTACCATTGTAATAAATATACGATAAAAAGCTAATACTATATATTTTCATCTCTAATATGATATGTAACATTAGAAATTAAAGTCCATTTAAAGATACGAGACCAGACGAAATAGGGGGAGTAATAATCCGCGACGTCGACAACAGTGATGCCTTAAGCTCTATCAATTGAAACGTTAGATTTGTCGTTACAAATATCGATGCTTTACGAGCGGACGCGCAGCACTAGCGATGCGACTTTCTGGTATTTCTGTTTATTTCTAACTACCACTAGTTTATAGTACCTTCATTTATTTTGAAATATACTGCCATCACGTTTTAAGAAAGTGATTTTGAATCATTGTTTTTTTGCCATATTAACCATCAACATTTTTGATAAAGAAATTTATACCTGCAACGCAACAATAAAATAATGAACAGTGATTCAGATAAATAGACAGTAACCCTTAGAAATCATGATTGCATTTATTAATAATTTTATTTTTGGTTTTAATATTTTTTTAGCCTTTTTATGCAGTTGAAAAACGTTCCATGCGAGTTTTTCGTGATGTGATAAAAATTACAATGTAAGGTAATACGCTGAGAAATAAGTAGATAGTCCAATGACAAGCGCACAGATAGTACATCAAGCATAACTCGGTTGCCATGCCACATCAACATTTATACAAAAAAGATACGAAGTCAATAAAAAAAAAACAAAATATAGCGGAAACTTAGGTAAAGCTAACGTCTTTAAAAGATATGTTAAATAACCACAATCGATTTACAACTGAAAGTTCAACTACACAGAGTTCGAATTCAATTGATATATTTTGACAATGTAGTAGTTAGGCAAATGCATTGTCAACCTCTGTAATTTTTTTTTTTTGTTATTTTCATGAAGAAATTAATTTTGATCTTTTAATATAAGTTAACACGTCTAACAACATACCTAGGTCATAAGTACTTGTAACTCAACCCGGCGTATTTTGCTGGCATTTTTGGTTTTTAATCGTACACATTTTTTAAACTCTCTAGTATGTGTCAAACAAGTTACCTAGGTGAAGTCGCTAAAAATCGACTACTTTTAAGTTTTTGCGGGACTAACGTTAGGCAATAGTATTTTTTACTTATTTATTATTTATTTGATTATTTTAACTTAACATATGTACAAATGGCGGACTTAATGTCATTAGGGAATTTTCTACCAGTCAACGGGAGAGTTAGAAACTGATAGCGTATTGGAGGTGCATTGAAAAGGTAAAATAATACCAGATTTAAAAATCTAGATCCCACGTTTTTCAGTGACCAAAAAAGAATAAAATAACCCGGCGGGGCCAAGCGAGGGGCCACTCGAAACGTGGGGGCGCATCTTTACAAATACTCTCAACATCTATGCATATCATACATCTCATTACATCTCCATAAGTAACATGCGCCCCCACGTTTTGAGTGGATCCTCGCTTGGCCCCGCCGGGTTATTTTATTCTTTTTTGGTCACTGAAAAACGTGGGATTTTTAGATTTTTAAATCTGGTATTATTATTTTATTCTTTGTAATTATTAACTCAACGAAGTAACCATTTGTTACGCAACAATCGGATAAGCCAATAACAAAAGTGAAAGTTGCCGAAAGTTGACCTGAAAGTGCACCTAGAAAGTTGAAAGTTGTTTAAGCGTGCATTGTCATCGGGTTGTAAGCTACCCTGAAAGTTTCAACTCGCTAGGTGGTCGGGAAGTGCCTCAAAATTGAGATACAAGATTCCAACCGGACAGACAAGACGACAGACAGACAAACAGACAAAAAAGTGACCTAAGAAAAACGTGGGAAAAAATTTTTTTTTCACAAAATTATCTACATTATTACAATAATTGGAAGACAAACAAACATTTTGACTTTCCTGGAATACTCGTTGTTACATGTTAACTCCTCCAGTTCCCCTAATATTGAGTACAGGATTTTCGATAATGATTCGCTGGATTAATCCGTTCGGTCGCTGACAACCCCCGGTGGTTTCTACACAAGTTATCTCGATGAGGTAATCCCGTTAAAATAATAAATTCCGTTGCGATTCTAAGAGATACAATAGACATAGACATTTGATGTTGCGTCTATTCTATAGCGCCGACCGTGAGGATTACCGATGTGTCAATTAGTGATGTGTTTTGGATCCGGTTGTTTTCCACTATATAAAAGTATCGATATATATACAGCAATACGGAAAGGATTAATGAACCCGGTAAAACTGCTTTGCCAATAGTACTGGTTTATTCGTGCCGCTCTAGCCCATAATATTTATTTGTGTAAACAGTACGTTCTTCTTATTTTGTCTTATTAAGGTATTGAACATATCTAACTTGTTGTTAGAAATGAAAATTATGATTACTAGCTGACCCGACAATTTAATTTGCAATATATTTTTTATTGAGCGAAGCTCTCTTTTAGGCTACTCACAAATTTCGCTTGTCTCCCTCCTCCTACTTAACGGTTCAACCGATTCCAACGAATTTTGGCATGAACATACATGATTATAACCTGACGGACATAGGCTCGGTAAAAAAAATATAGACTTTACCATGGAGGAATAATCACCGAAAGAAAAATTCAAAAGCTGATCACAGCCAAACCGCTGATACTACATTGATGAAATTTGGCGCCTAAACTCACATCGTGGTCGTGACTAATGTGCAAAAAAAAGTTTTGAAATCGGACATACCATGGAGGAATAATCACCGAAAGAAAAATTCAAAAGCTGATCACAGCCAAACCGCTCAGACTACATTGATGAAATTTGGCACCAAAACTCACAAACGAAGGTATGGTAGTGCTTCGCTCAGTATTTGCAAATAGAAGCATGCATTGCAGACCTAGTTATAAATAAAGATAACATTCGCTTACAATAGGAAATATGGTAACTATGGTAACAAACAACATGGTAACAAACACACACACACACACACACAAAGTATTGTCATAATATAATTAGGATATATAAAACAAAATGCGTCGCCAATGCGTTGTAGGCTGATTGATGGTGTCGTCAGTTTACCGGCTATATTTTGTGTTTTGCTGTAGGTCCGGTGTTGTGAGCTGTCACACCTAAACCGGGAAATATTTTTCTTTTCAAAAACGTGAAACGTTTAAAACATATACTACAAAAAATACTACTACAAAATACAAAATGTCTATACTAAAGCTCGATTGACAAGGCCCTGAGTCCTTGATCCTGAGGCTTCAGTCTTATGTACCTGCTTTTCCAGAAATATTCAAATCCATTGCCTCGTGCAGCTATTATTTTTTTTTCATTACACGTGGCTAAGCTCATCTCCAGTAGAGGAGGAGCGCTATGGCTTACTGATATTTTTGTCATTTAGGAAAACTTTTTCATTTCTCATAAAACTTTCTTAACCACAATATAACGTTTGTAAGATCAACACAACATTAAGCTAAGTACTCTAACCTACACTAATATTATAAAGACGAAAGTTTTGTTTTTTTGTATGTTTGCAATGAATAAACTCAAAAACTACTAAGCCGATTTCAAAAATTCTTTCACCATTGGAAAGCTACATTCACGCTGAGTAACATAGGCTATATTTAATGCTAGAACTTAGCTGGACAAAATTCTTTCAATTTTTAAAGAATTTTGTCTACCCGTGCGAAGCCGGGACGGGCCGCTAGTAATAAATTGGAGCGGAGCGAAGCGAAGCTCCCATGGATCAGCTTCAATGGCGCAATGTCTGTTACGCCATAACTTCCCGAGTTCTTAACCGATTTTAATATTTTTTGTGTGGAATCGAATCAACAGGTTTAGGACCAAATAGTGACGGAACCCGGATTTTGAAATTCACAATTTTTTTTTTCTTTTTTTAGATATTACGTTCCGCTCCAATATATGGTGCTAGCGTAGCTTTATGCTTAGCGACTGCATCGCCTATTAGATAAAGAGGAAAGTGAGATGGTTTATTTGTTACCATTTTATGCCTTAAAACTCAACCGAAATTCGTGAAATTTTTCATACACGTTGTCAGGGGTACGAAAAAGTTTTACAGTGTTTTTTTCGTAAGTGAGGCAGCGAATAAAAGCTAGTTTTAGATAATAATAAATTACTTGTTCCAGAAGCCAATCTGGACTTTAAAGTAAAAATTTCTTTTGATATAAAAATACTTAATTAAAAATAAAGTTATTTCTTAAGTTACGTTACCATACGCACGAGAACATTCACCGAGTGGTTGGCGGGAAAGTGCCGGCTAATTCTACGGATTACAACGTTTGATGCATGGGGTTTTTCGTATCGCATGCCGATTTAGCAATGATATATTTCCGATTCTCGGCGAATTATCGATATCGCGTTCATCGAATAGTGGCCCGTGTCTAATTTTAAACGCACTCGGTAATTGTGTATTGTTGATTTTATACGCAGTAAGATAGATCATTACTTTAGGATGTTGTGGTACTAAACTACGATAAAAGTATCAAAATTAAGTTAATTTTTGATTGACTAGCGGCCTGTCCCGGCTTCGCACGGGTGGACAAAATTCTTAAAATATTTTCTATTATTCAATATTTTTTCTGTTAGCGCCATCTAGCGTCCGGTAAACGAACTACTTGCGGTTAACGCATTGGTATGGTAACGCATACACAATTGAAAAACAAACAACAAATTTGTGATCTTAGTTCTAGATGACCTACTTTTACACAATTTACTTTTATACATTATGATGAGTTATGAGTGTATTTTGAATTTGATTGTTTTTTTGTTTCGTGGTTTTTTTTTTATTTATTCACATGAAGGATATTTTTCTATTTATTCCAAGTTTTATACGTTTCTTTATCAATAGAAAAAAAGAATAGGAAGTTCAAAAAAGCAGTTATTTTGATTTGAGACTGCATTTCACTATTTCGATATGTCCAACGGTTGTTATTGGCTTGGACTAAAAAAACTGGTTGGTTGCCTGTAAAGTCGGTATACGGGCGAAAGTTTTACGTGACAACGACTTTGAGTGGTAAAATAATTTTAATGTGAATATTCATTCGTATAGTAGGAAGAAGGATGAAATAATAGTAACAATTTAAAACATTTATTTATACAAAGAATTATATTTAAAACATTAATTTATAGGCACGCGTCCCTTCCACTTTTTATGTCTGTCTCTCTCGCTCTTAGGCGGGCTAACCATGCCCGAGTGGAAGGGACGCGTTCCTCTCACTCGCTCTCATTGTAAGCGCATAACGTGAGCGGAGCGTAACGCAGTTTCTTGAAGTGTCACCCGGCAAACCAATTTATAAGACGTTGTCACGTCAAAACCTTTTTAATTCAAACATGATTAAATAATACGAAAATGCGAAAACTATAACCGTATAGTAATAACAAAAAATAATTTTCACACCAGTAATAATAATATTTAATATTTGTTACATTGACACTAATTAACTTGCCCAAAGTGAGGCTAGTGTTACGGATAGACATACATATATGTCATATAGATATTTAATATTTACTAGACGATGCAGTCGCTAAGCATAAAGCTAGCACCATACATTGGAGCGGAGCGTAATACCTATAAAAGAAAAAAAAATCGATGGGAATTTTTGCGAATTTCAAAATTCGTGTTTCGTCACAATCTAATCCTAAACCTGTTGATTCGATTCCACATAAAAAAATCGGTTAAGAACTCGGGAAGTTATGGCGTAACAGACATTGCGCCATTGAAGCTGATCCATGGGACAAAAATATATATAAGTACCAATGACTTACGCACAAATTCATCAAAAACATCTGTCTCTTCTGGGACTTGAACCCGAGACCGTCGCGTCCGTTCGAAAAGCACAATCGCTGCCGTTGTACCAAACTGTAAGCCAATACACTTGTTTTGAAAAACTTTTCGTCGCTTTATACATCGCGTCTTATACGCTTTTTCACATTAGTATTAAGCTATACGGTGACATTAGGTTAGGGGGCGTCTAGCCTAATCAGCAATAGAGATTTTTTTTTTCTTTTTTTATAACGTACCCAAACACTGAAATCACCTATATTTTAAATTATTTTAATAGAAAAATACTAGAAAAAAATCGACTCGGGTCACAAGTGAATTCTCACGCGGGAATCGAACCCGCAACCTTTGAAAGTCTGGTCCAATGCTCTCGATTCCCGCCTGAGAATTCACTCGTGACCCGAGTAGATTTTTTCTAGTATTTTTCTATTATAATAACCTATAATCTAAGATCACAAATTTGTTGTTTGTCTGTCCGCTCTTTTCCCCGCTCTTTTTCCATTGTAGATGCGTCACCATAGCAACGCGTTAACCGCAATTAGTTCGTCTAACGGACGCTAGATGGCGCTAACGGAAGAATATTTAAAATAGAAAAAATTAAATAATTATGTCCATCCGTGAGAAGCCGGGACGGGCCGCTTGGTTATCTTATAAGATCGCGTTGAAAAATGCATAAAATTTATAAAAATTATAAAAACATCACCAAAATTTATCAATTCACTATATATTTCCGAGTAGGTACTTATATCTCGTCCTTATTCAAAGCCAGTGTGAATAGGCACCTTCTGTGTTCATTCGCTCCGTTATATTTCCTCTCTTGACCCCCGGACTTGATTTGGGATCAAATGCGAATCCATTCAAAATAAAATGAAACTTAAAACTGATATGTATATTCATATTTATTGAATCACTACAAATTTGTAACAATAGTACTATTAAGATAACATTGATCTTAGTGTTTAAGGGTGTTTTTTTAGTGCTACAAATTTACCCTTTTAAGGCTCTGTGATGTTAAAAATATAAAAAAGAAAAAAACCGGCCAAGTGCGAGTCGGACTCGCGCACAGAGGGTTCCGTAAAAAATATTTTTATTATATGATGTAACTAAAAATTTACGGTTTTCGCAATTTTTCCTTTATATGTTTTTTTTTTATTTAGATTGGGTTCGCTCTTGATCCCAATCAAGCCCGGGGGGTAAAGACAGAATCCACGATGGAACGAGCTAACCCGGAAGGTGCCTATTCACTCTGGCCCTGAAAACAGACGGGTTATATGTAGGTACTCGGAAATACAGACGCAGGGAGGGAGTTTCACTCCTCTGCTGTGCATTTGCTATAAGAAGTTGCTTCGTACAAAATTTCAAGATTCTGAGTTCACGAGAAGTATCCTGTAGGTTTTGATTCCCTTGCGAGTGTCGAAAATTTACGGAAATTTGAGGCATAAACGTCTGTATCTTTTGATTGCGTTCGCCTAGAAGTTTGATTTTTTCATAGCTCCAAAGGTCAGAAGATCTGAGTACTTGATATAAATTCCAGCTTGATACCTCCACGCGTTCCTGAGAAAAAGGTCAAGACCCAGACAGACAGACGGACGGACAACAAAGTGATCCTATAAGGGTTCCGTTTTTCCTTTCATTACGGGACCCTACTAAACAAAAATTTAGACATAAAAAATCGGTTTTTTTTTTTTTTTTTTTTTTTTTTTTTTTTTTTTTTTTTTTTTTTTTTGCCTGTAAAGTCGGTTTTACGGGCGAAGATTTTACGTGACAACGTCTTTTTCTCGGTAGAATATTTATTGATATGAATATAATTAAATTGCACAATGCGCGCGGCAGACCGATCATAGTTGAGTGGGAGAGAGACGCAAGGCATTCGGCGGGCCTCTCTCTCGTTCGGTGACTCATCGTAACGTTACCGAGCGTTACACTTTTTCATAAGTGACTCCCAGCCGCAACCAATTTATAAGACGTTATCACGTCAAAAACATAGTTTTTTATAATTAGATAAGTTTTATGATATTTTATATATTTTTTGCATTTTCAATGCAATTTAATCTTATAATTTTAAGAAAGAAATATGTTATTTATTTAGTCCCGCCTTATAATTGTGAGCCGAGTACATTTTGACGTGATAACGTCTTATAAATTGGTTGCGGCTGGGAGTCACTTATGAAAAAGTGTAACGCTCGGTAACGTTACGATGAGTCACCGAACGAGAGAGAGGCCCGCCGAATGCCTTGCGTCTCTCTCCCACTCAACTATGATCGGTCTGCCGCGCGCATTGTGCAATTTAATTATATTCATATCAATAAATATTCTACCGAGAAAAAGACGTTGTCACGTAAAATCTTCGCCCGTAAAACCGACTTTACAGGCAAAAAAAAAAAAAAAAAAAAAAAAAAAAAAAAAAAAAAAAAAAAAAAAAAAAAAAAACCGACTTTTTTTTCTAGTATTTTTCTATTAAAATAATTTATAAATTTCTTAAGTATAAACATTTTAATCTTGTCATGACTACACGACATGTGCCTAAATTTAATCTGATTATGTCTCGCCCACACGTCTTTAAACGTAAACTTTACCAAAAATAGATATTGGAGTGACACTTTGCTAACTTCATAGGGTAATCATTAAATTATTATATTTTTAAATTATCAGTCTTTCATATTTATATTTTTTTTTATATTAAACTAGCTTTTACCCTATTAAGTTATATTTCTATACCTCGGGAACAGTATTTTTGTCTGGATAAAAAGTAGTTATCAATGTTGTTAATGAATTTTTCCACACAAAAAAAAAAAGTCAAATATGTCAACGATACTTTCGCGTTATGAGTTGAAAGGAGCCTTTCTTTCTCCCATATATATAACTAAGGCTAAACATGTACCTGAGATTCAAAGATACCAAAAAATAGCAAAAAACAAATATATTTCGAAAATAATATTTATTTATTTTTAAATACATTTGTGCCACTAAAAAATCATTCAAAAATATACATTACTTGCAACAAATGTGTTTTTTAGCTGGCAAGCACAATAGGCTAGATGACAAAAAAAATTTTTTGCTTTAATAGAAGCTCATTTCTATAATAAACAGACAGAAAAATTCGGTTTTCGAATAACTTAAAAAACAAGCAAGATATAAGGTATTGAATATTTTGCTCCATCTCCCTCTAGCAAAACGGAAATCAACATGGAGTTTATATGGCCGTACTAAACAGTGACGTCACTGTTGATGTCGGATCTCTCTGTCTAATCGCTTCCTAATGAAAAACTTAAAATGCCTGTATCTAATGTATTTCTAAGCCGATTTTTATTCTGATTTCACAGGATTGTATCTTTTTCTACGGTATTTTAATATATTATGACGAGACGTGAAAATTAAAATTGAGTCATCATCCCAATTGTTTTGATTTTGAAGCGTTTTGTAGCTTAAAGTTATATAAACATTTTTCGATATTCAGTCTTAAACATAAAATGTATACAAGTTTATCAACAACATACTACTTTATGAATTTTTCTGTTTGTAATATATACAGTAGAATCAAGAGCAAAAATAGATAATTCTTGCTATTGCGAATCATTCTAAGCGTTTAGTTATTCTATCAGCCTACGGACTTTACTAAAATACCGTGTTCCAGAGCCGCGAAAAACTTGTTAAAATCTAACTGACTGTCACACACAAGTACCACATTAGCGTTTCGTTCTACCACAGTAAACAGAACAGTAGGTTATCTAAGGCCGCCCGCCGAGTTATTAGCCTACTCTTGCGTTGATCCCCAGGGTCGTCACTTTTACTTTTAGTTAATATTTTCGAACAAGCAGCACTTGATCTAAAGGCCATAGGACGATAAGAATACCGAATCGGCCCCAGAGAGGTATCTGGCTCATAATTTTAGGAAATGTTGGTACTCATAAGATACGTCGATGCTGAAAGTTTCAGCTTTTTATCTATTACCGTTTCTGAATAAATCTAAAAATACTGAATTTCAGTAAAAAAAATCATTCTCAGCACCATGTGAATCGATTGATCTAAATACAGGATATGTTTTGGGGCATGGTGGTAGCTTCTAAGAAAAAAAATATAAGCAATATCTGTTCATAAGAACCTATAAAAAAACGAGGTTATTTTCTTGATTTTAATTTTTAATCATGTTACGGGAACGCTAAAAATATGAATCTATTTTTTTTGAATTCCTCATTCAATTTTCGATGAAATTGTGATCCTGGGATTTTTTTTAAAACGTTACGCCATATTGAAAAAAAATAAAAACCGATTAGCTGCTCAAAAATTGATTTCTTATTATGATTTAACTCTTGCAATGATAAAATACAGAACGTTTGCAATTATTGTACTAGTGAAAACAACAGAATAAATTATGAACACTCATATAAAAATAATTGTTCTTCATATCATCATATCAGCCGTACGACGCCCACTGCTGGACATAGGCCTCCCCCAAGGATCTCCACAACGATCGCTCCTGTGCTGCCCGCATCCAGCGTTTTCCCGCGACCTTAACCAGATCGTCGGTCTACCTCGTAGCGGGCCTACCCACTGAGCGTCGTCCGGCACGCGGTCGCCATTCGAGAACCTTTCCGCCCCAACCGGCATCAGTTCTCCTTCCTATGTGTCCTGCCCATTGCCATTTCAGCTTCGCAATTCTTTGAGCTATGTCGGCTGTTTTTGTTCTCCTACGGATCTCCTCATTTCTGATTCGATCGCGTAGGGAAACACCAAGCATAGCTCTCTCCATTGCCCGCTGGGCGACCTTGAGCCTTCTTACAAGACCCATAGTGAACGACCACGTTTCACTGCCATAAGTCATCACTGGCAACACACACTGGTTAAAGACTTTCGTCTTAAGGCACTGAGGTATTTTGGACGCGAAAATGTATCGCAGCTTCCCGAACGCTGCCCACCCGAGTTGGATTCGACTAGAGATCTCTTTCTCGAAGTTGGACTTACCTTACTGTATTGTATGTCCTAGGTAAACATAGTGGTCAACAACTTCGAGTGTAACGTTCCCAACATTTACTGGAGCGGGTGTAACATGGGCGTTGAACATAATTTTCGTCTTGTCCATCTTCATCTTAAGACCCACTCGTTGGGATGCGTTACTGAGATCTTCGAGCATGGTGCTCAGGTCTTCCAAGGTCTCAGCCATTAGGACCACATCATCGGCAAACCGAAGATGTGTCAGGTACTCGCCGTTGATGTTGATGCCAAGTCCATTCCAGTCCAGAAGCTTAAAAATATCCTCCAACGCAGCAGTGAACAGTTTCGGAGAGAAAACGTCTCCCTGTCTCACTCCTTGCTGTAGTTGGATAGGATTAGAGCTCTGGCTCTGTACTCGGACCGACATAGTGGCGTTTTGGTATAGGCACCTTAACACTTCGATAAACCTGCAGTCCACTTGGCACCTCTGGAGAGACTGCAGCACCGCCCAAGTCTCGATCGAATCAAAGGCATAGTCCACAAACGCCAAGCAGAGTGGCCGATTATACTCTTCAGTCTTCGGTATAACCTGCCGCAGCGTATGAATGTGGTCTATGGTGCTAAAGCCTTTTCGGAAACCGGCTTGTTCGGGAGGTTGGAAGTCGTCAAACCTGCGAGCAAGACGATTCGTAATGACCCTCGAAAATAGCTTGTAGACATGGCTCAGAAGCGATATGGGTCTGTAGTTCTTCAGTAGGGTATTATCGCCCTTTTTGAAGAACAAAATCACCTCGCTTCTGCTCCTTGCCTTCTGCGTTTTGCCCTGGACTATAACAGAATTGAAGAGCTTCTGGAGGACTTTAAGTACCGCGTGCCGCCCGCTCTCAGAAGCTCTGTTGTAATTCCGTCATCTCCCGCCGCCTCGTTGTTCTTTAGCTGTTTGAGGGCCATTCTAATATCGTACAGGCTGACGTCCGGGATATCTTCGGTATAGTGTCGGGTAAGCTTGGCTCTAGGATCTCGAGCTTTGCTTTGGCCTGGTGTAATACTGGAATACAGCTGCCTATAGAAACCTCAATCTCTCTCAGGATTTCAGGAGTCGATGATATGATACTGCCGTTCTCAGTTTTCAGCCTCGTCAGTTGACTTTGCCCAATAGACAGATCGCTAGCGAACACTTTGGAGCCTTTGTTCCGCTCTATGGCCTCTTTAATACGCTCGGTATTAAATTGGCGAAGGTCGCTCGTCAGCGACTTCGAGATCTGTCTATTAAGCTGTCTATAACGTAGGGCATCCGCTGAGTCTTGCAATCTCATTTCATGTCTCTTATCCATGAGTTCGAGTGTATGTGCGGAGAGTTTCTTCAATTTGGGACGGTGGGTTTTGAAGTATTTTGACCCTCCCGTACGGACAGCATCCACCACCAGGTCGTTCAGATCGTTCTTCATATAATGAACTCTAATCATTATTATAAACTTTATTTATCACTATAATTATTAAATCAGTACAAAACAATATTGTTTATATAATTCAACTACGTTTTAGGGAATTTAAACTTTCCCGCTCAATTATTAGTTAATTCAGCACCCATAAGATGGCACTGTAATTCAAAACTGGTGACACTGTTTTCTATTTTCATGAAAACCCGCCAGATTTGTAGATAACCTTAAAATTATTTGTTGATATTCTATACAAGTATTGGTCGTACTTTTTCTGTTTTTAATAATTAATTTTATCTAATTATATAATTATATAAGTGAAAATATGTCGTCATCTAAAACATATAATCCAAAGTGCTGTATTTGTTCAAAATTCATTAAACAAACGCGAGGTACTCCAAAATATATATAATCTGATGAAGATGCTGAAGACTTTTCAACGATCTTTGATCATCCAATTGTAGTTGGTGATGTTTTGTGGAATAATTGTCGATCAAAAAATATAAGAAAACGAAACTTGACGACGAGGATCAGGATACATCGTTGGAGAATGAATTACCTTCAGATACAAGTGAATTGTTGAATCTCAATCAAGTACTGATTATTCATCATTTAATTTAGAGGTTGTATGTGATTATGATACAGAAGAATGTATTGAAGTTCAAATTAAAAGAACTGTTGCAACTCACAAATACTGTTGTGGATTAAGGACAATTGGTTGTTGTTCACACTAAGCTGCAATAATTTTTTACCTGGCGCATGGACGATATTTGGCTAAAATCCCCAAACCAGCAGCAATACTTAATACTTTATTCAATTAAGACAATATCCCCACTGTGATTGATGAAGATAGCGACGAGGACTAGTCACAAATTCATAAGAAGATTTTATTATTAACACATTAATATAATTGATACATTTGAATAGTTTATAATTAAATATTAATATTAAAGTTATTGAAAAGAGAAAAAATATTTTTATATGAGTGTTCATAATTTATTCTGTTGTTTTCACTAGTACAATAATTGCAAATGTTCTGTATTTTATCATTGCAAGAGTTAAATCATAATAAGAAATCAATTTTTGAGCAGCTAATCGGTTTTTATTTTTTTTCAATATGGCGTAACGTTTTAAAAAAAATCCCAAGATCACAATTTCATCGAAAATTGAATGAGGAATTAAAAAAAAATAGATTCATATTTTTAGCGTTCCCGTAACATGATTAAAAATTAAAATCAAGAAAATAACCTCGTTTTTTTATAGGTTCTTATGAACAGATATTGCTTATATTTTTTTTCTTAGAAGCTACCACCATGCCCCAAAACATATCCTGTATTTAGATCAATCGATTCACATGGTGCTGAGAATGATTTTTTTTACTGAAATTCAGTATTTTTAGATTTATTCAGAAACGGTAATAGATAAAAAGCTGAAACTTTCAGCATCGACGTATCTTATGAGTACCAACATTTCCTAAAATTATGAGCCAGATACCTCTCTGGGGCCGATTCGGTATTCTTATCGTCCTATGGCCTTTATGTAATAAAAAGCATATGATGATTGAATATTTGTTTGCGAAATCGTTATTGAGGCACCCGAAAACACTACAATATTTTTTCCCCTTTTTGAAGTCATGATACTCGTAATAATTAATATTATGGTAAGTGGCCGGCGAAAGTTGACGATCGCGAGCGGTCATGTGACGTACGCGCATGCTCACAGTCGCGCGGCACAGCCCGTACCAGGGGGGGTCAACTTCCTTAGGAGCCAATGCAAACATATGGAACGATTTGCAAATAGAGATGGGTTTATGTGAAAGAAAGAGATAGAGCAATGTATCTGACAATAAGAATATTGACAAGACCACGGCCTCCATACAGCCAAATCCTTAGTTATAGTTTCTTCATAACGTTAGTCAAATGCTGCAGAATTAAGTCTGCCCGATAGGTGTTCAATATATGAGGCCCCATTGTAATCCACTTGCAATCCAAAGGCTCTTTTGAGTATGCCCTATTCGGAAAAAAATGTTACTTTTAACTTTTTGGCTGTATATGATCACCTCTTTGCTTTCCCTAAAATTAAAGGAATAAAAAAAAAGAAATAAAATGGCTACCTGTTTTTACGCAATTGTTATCATCATTGTTTTTCTTTAAATCCCAGACTGTGTATTGGCCTCTTACGCGAAATTGGCAGAATTGTGCGAAAAGCGCAACAGAGCTATTAATCCAAAAGAAGAAGTAGAACTTTTTTGCAATGGTTGCGAAAAAAAATGCTGTAAGTGCGGCATAACTTCTAAAGAAGATACTCCCTAAAACTTTCATAGATTTCCTCGCCCGTCAATGCATGGGTCCCTCAAGTAAGTACCTATCTATACTACATAATTTTATGATACTGCCAAATCAACTCCCATTGAACAACAATGAGCTGTCGCTGGTGTGTTTGTACGTGTAGTTTCAAACCCTATAGTTAGTATTTAACTATAATTTAGCATAAAATTGAGATTCCCAGGTATACAGGTATTTTTGACATTACTGGCAATCACAAAAATTGGGTTTAATAAAAATATGATGCATAATACTTGTTTTGTTTTAGGGCTAAAGTATGGGCCACATCCTGTTTTCTTAATCAAGATTGGTCCACTGAAGAATCATTGTCAAGGCTATATGCACAGCATAAGGTGCTCTGCAGCAAGCATTTCGATGCAACATCATATACCAGCGGCAATATGAAAAGTTTGCATAAATTTGCTATACCAACTGGAGCTGAAAATATACTTTCCCAGTTACCAGAGGAACAATTAAAAGCAAACCACCAAGAAGAAGTAACACGGGTAAGATTTTGAATCATTCCTTAAATCCCTAATACAGGATAGCACAATCATTTTTGTACTGGAGTTGTTATTAGTTAGTTGATTTAATTCATAAGTTTGGATTCTTTTCAGAGTCTTTACCTCAAGAAGCTATTGGCACAGGTATTATAGCTTCCAACATGGACAAGCTCTTTGGTGCTGTCAATAGAAATACAGCAGATAGAAAAAGAGGCAACCATTTCTTACAAATTTATCCGAAAATAGTTTGCATTTGAAGATTTTCAAAAAAATGAAATTGTTTTTTAATGAAATGTAATGTATGCCTAAAAGTTTGTTGAGGAAGCCTCCAAAAAAACTCTCATAAACAAAATTAATTTATTAAAACACATGTAAATTTTAAAATCTTGTTTTATTTCTTTTTTCAATATTGCAGTTTTTGTTTTGCAGCTAATTTTGACTGTACCTAGCTTGGTATGTACCCCTATATGTAGTTTTTATTTCGCAACCAATTTTATGTAAAATTGGTTGCGAAATAGAAACTACATTAACTGTTGTACCTAACCAAGAAATTAAATAGTATTTAAAATTCGCGCCCTATTTTAGTTCTGGTGGAACAAACTGGAGCGCTAGTGAGTTTCCATGTTTGCAATTTTTTTGTATGAAGTTGACGTTCTTGGACCTAGATGTATTCTATGGCCCGTACTGCCGTCACCTTATTCCCCCATATATTATGCTAGCGTGCGCGTGAAATCGCGTGCCGACACGGCGCGCGGCGCGCACGCACACATTCAAACCGAGAGCGGCACGTTTGTATGAAGATGTTTTACTGTTCTTTACTGTGGTTCTACGCAGTAGTGATTTAGTGTATAATTTATTGTGTTTTATTAACTTTATAAAAATCTAATTTATGGGTATATTATATATGAAATAAGTGTTTGTACATTATTATGAATATTTTCAAATAACTTGTACCAAGGTACATTTTTGGCCCGTGAAGAAAAGTCTCCTTTTGATTTCATTCCTTTTTACCCTTTTATTTAGGTATATTATACAAATTTTGCATAAAAAAACTTAAAATATATGTACGGACGTTAACTTACTTAAAACTGTCACATTTTCTCAATTGATACTGAGCTTCGTTGGTCGGACTTAAAGTTGAAAATTTAATGGAGGATTGAGAGTTTTTTTTGTGTGGTTCTCAAAGTGAGATTATCTTACTTTGAGATTAGAAAACTTCATCCAAAGTGTATCAAGAAACAGTTTTAGATAGTGTTGCGAAACCTCTCAGCAATACACTTTTTTAAAATGTACCGTGGACTTTCCAGAAGGACTCTACACCTGGTCACAAAGCACGAACTACCCAAGCCGGGTGTTGGAAATAGCCGTAAAGCCTTTAAATGTTCCTTTTAAAAATAATGCAAAAAATATGGATCACATTTTATTTACTTGAACATATTTCAATATTGTTGAACTATCTACTCTAAAAATAATTAATGAAAAACATAATATTATTATTTAAAAACTAGCGGCCCGTCCCGGCTTCGCACGGGTGGGCAAAATTCTTTAAATTTTTTCTTATTAAATATTTTTCCGTTAGCGCCATCTAGCGTCCTGTAGACGAACTACTTGCGGTTAACGCGTTGCTATGGTAACGTTATTGATACAATGGAAAAAGAGCGGGGAAAAGAGCGGACAGACAAACACACAAACCACTGTGATCTTAGATTATAGATTACTCTTTTCTTATTGCAATTCCTTTGAAACAATTAATTGTATAATTAGAAAATGGAAAGCACAGAGAAGTCGATAGCGTTTCGGACCATTAAAATCTGCCATCTTCTTTCACAATTACCAAATATTAACTGTTCCTAAAATGATCATGAGACATCCATCTTTTGGTGTAATGCTTATTAAAAATAGGTTTCTAAATATTGTGACTTGTTATAATATGTGGATTGTGACTTACTAAATTGTGTGGATTAAACTTAACTTATGGTTTTTATATTGAAAACGAAAAAACTCTATGCCTTTTAGTAAATTCTAAGTAAGTTGTAATAACTAACTAAATATCATCTTAAAAAGTTATGGCAGATTATATTAAATATACTATCATTTTCTCATGTAATTGACTAATATGAAACCAGTCCAGTCCAGTATGAAACTATACCTCGATTTTTCTTGTTTTTATAAAAGAATTGCCTATCTTTTGTTTAATATAAAAACAAAACAACTTCATTACTGTTATGAAAGATTCTCTATTTGTTTTTATCAACCAAACCAACAGCTCCAAAAAACATTTGGGACACACAACAAGATAATTATGTGCAATGTATGATTAAAATTCTATACTACAAACATTATAGCAACCCCAAAGTGACCGTCCCAAGGAATGTGTATGGTTGTTCGTTTTTTCTGATGTTCCTTTTTTAAATATTCAAATCGAATCACCCAAATTAAGTAGCCATAAACGGAATCAGCTTCCAAATTTGAATATTTCATTCGTACCCTTACGGACGTACATTGATTGTGTGGTTGAAAACTCATGCTGCGCAGGAGTGTATGTGTGTGTGCTAGTGACGCTTCACATTTTATCGAGTCGTTGCTTACCAAGTTTTGAAAAAACATTTACTGATATAGAAGGATTGAAGTATCTTGTTATTTTGTTAAGTGACTGGGGTATAGTTTTGTTATAATCAACGGATTTTACATGCCAATACAAGACATAAAATTCAAGAACCGTATGTGAAATGCATAAGTTTAACAGTTAATATAGGTAATGAATATTTCAGTAAATTTCAAGATATATACTTCGCTATTTGAAAAGCAATTTCGATATTCGATAGCAAATAATTTTTTTATGGTACATCCCTAATTCTTTTGTCGAAGCGCGTCGCGCGTTGATACGAAAACATTTTAAATTAGTAGAAAAGGAGGAGAGAAAAAATATCGTAAAAAATATTATATTTTTTTATTATTTATATTTTATCACGCGCACACAAAACGGGTAGCCGCTCGCTACCAGCGAACCGATATAAATTATATCATTTTTCACTACGACAAGCCTAACGGGTGTAAAAAATGGCGTCCCATTCAGTTCCAAGTTTAAAAGTTTTGCCGCGGTTTTTTATACGTTTCCGGGCGGTGGGATTCCATTATTGAAGCGTGGAGTTCGATTTAAAGATTCGATAGCTTTGAAAAAATTCGTATCCAACGATGATTTAGTCAACCTCCTTTTAAGATACTTCGGTTTGGAGTGATCGTTGTATACATTAACCAGTGTAGATAGCTTTATTCACTAATTTTAGTGACCTCGCACTGTCGGCCTTTTTATGATTCGATTGTGAATCTAAACGGACTCTATGGTTAAATATTAGAATTTAGAATTGTGAGTTTTCGGGTACACTAATGATCAGTGGTCGGAGTAGGTATATTGAATTAAGGTCACTGACATCAAACGTATATGTTAATATGGATACGCCTCCGAGTTTCCGGATTATTATGATAAAAATACCGAAACATCGAAATTATTACATGAAACTAGTTAAAAATGTATCAATACTCTCAACGCTATGCTGCTAGTGGCGTAGATGGCCAGAATTTAATAGTAAAAAAAATTGGTTGCCTGTAAAGTCGATATACGGGCGAAAGTTTTACGTGACAACGACTTTGAGTGGTAAAATAATTTTAATGTGAATATTCATTCGTATAGTAGGAAGAAGGATGAAATAATAGTAACAATTTAAAACATTTATTTATACAAAGAATTATATTTAAAACATTAATTTATACAAAGAATCTCGCACTGAATTTCATATATCACCGCCTAAGCGAAATAGAAGCGCAAGACATGAACCGGTGTGTATGCCTATCTCTCTCACTCTCTCTCTCGCTCTGTCTCTCTCGCTCTTAGGCGGGCTAACCATGCCCGAGTGGAAGGGACGCGTGCCTCTCACTCGCTCTCATTTATAAAATGATATAATAATAATATTCATTTCAACACACGACATCCGGCAAACAGGGTCTTTTGTCCTCTTATGTCTATGCTCAACGCATCTGACCAATTAGAATCAAGTATCCTGGATGACTCATTGACTGTTTGTTCGAAAACAATGCTCGCACCGACATCCAGACCAAGTGGCTCACTCACTTATTTCGGTTCGTGGAGTGCGCTTATTTTATGTGTTGTGAATATCTTGACTTGACCCTGGCTTGTGTACTGTCTTCTGAAATCTACTTAAAACGACGAATTTGGCTTATAACTACGGACATCGATTTATTACTCTTGGATTGGGCCCATTTGAAGTTGTTTTTGTACGGGTAAGTTTTAATTATTTTCACTATTTAAGAAGGTTTTAGAACTTGGAAACAGTTAAAATATCACTTTATAGCAATCATCATAGCGCATGAGAGTCCGGTACGCACACCGCAGGGCTATCACCGCTTCAGTTAAAAAAATCACTTTATATGAAACAGAATTTCATTATCGACTTTACAGTTGTGTATGTATATATTGTAAATTTAAATCATTGTTTTAGGTGACATATAAATAAATATGGCAAAGGTCAAGGCTGAAACAGTGCTAAAGTGGTTATTGCACTATCCTGAGCTACTTTACGATAACGCTAGTGGCACTATATACTGTACAAAGTGTGAAAGTCATTTGAAAGCTGTGAATAGAGGCAACATTACCAAACACATTGAAGGCGCTGTACATCAAGGAAAATTTAAGAGACCGCAAGAGGAATTTTACTTCGACCTCATTAAGTTCCTGATTCTATGCAATATTCCTTGGTCGCAAATGAAAAATCCAGCGTTCAAAGAGTTTTTTCAGAAATATATGTGCAGTACTTGTTGTTGCGTTTGTACCAATCGTAAAGTGGTTGACGAATCACAGTTACGAAAAGTTTATTTGGAGAAGTTTTATAGGAATAAAATCAATTCGATTTATGAAATTAATAAAAATGAGAAACTATGGATATCGCTGGATGAGACAACAGACATTTTTGGTCGATACATAGTCAATTTCCTAATAAAACCATTGCATCCTAGTAATAGTGCAGGCCGGCCTTATTTGATTGCTTGTAAAATGCTAACAGCAGTAAATGGACAAACAATAACACAATTTGTACTGCAATGTCTAGAAAATTTATGGCAAAACACTTTTGAAGCGAAAGTTGACAATATTTTAATGCTTTGCACTGACAGTGTCGCGTACATGCTATCTGCAGGGCGAAATTTAAAACATTACTTACCTGAAATGAAGCATGTGACATGTTTGGCGCACGCTCTTCATCGTGTAAGTGAGCAGATAAGGTCAGAATACAACGATATTGATATTCTTATATCAAATGTTAAAAAAGTATTTTTAAAGGCTCCTAGTAGGGTAAACATTTTAAAAGAAAAATATCCTGACTTACCGTTGCCTCCGCAACCAGTCATTACCAGATGGGGTACTTGGTTACAGGCAACATCTTACTACGCTCAACATTTAGATAAAATAAAAGAAGTTTTATCCTGCTTGAGCAGTTCTGATGCTATAGCCATACGAAACGCAAAAAACATTTTGGAAAAACAAAATTTAGAAAATGATTTAAAATATATCGAAGAAAATTACTCTATTATACTACTAGCCCTAAAAGAGTTACAAAAACAAAATTTATCTCTAGCTGATTCACTTTTAGTATTTGATCAAGTAAGGGCTACGCTTAACGAGTGCAATAATGAGAATATAAAAAATAAAATAGAATCAGTTATGGAACGAAATCCAGATTTAGATACAATTAGAGAATACAGCGAGAGTATTGAAAAAAGCGTAGCAAATAATCAGAAACTTTATTTCAAATTCGCTCCATTGACATCTACAGATGTTGAACGATCATTTTCCACTTACAAATGGATCTTAGATGTTAAAAGAAATAGCTTAAAAATCGAAAATATTGAAAAAATTATAGTTATTTATTTTAATTGTATAGAGACAGAAAATCAAAATGTAGAAATTGTAACCGATGAGGATTAAAAATAATTGTTTTTAATAAAACTGTAATAATGATTATTTGTATTCACAATAAACAATTTTGTTTGCTTACATATGGTTTTTTATTTTATTACTCTATTTACCAAATTTTTGGAAACTCCGGTACATTCCGGAAGAAATGCATGTCCATGTTATGATATCATGACGCAAGTATCTAAAATCAATATACCTACTCCGACCACTGCTAATGATATATAGGGTCCTTGAACCCTAATGTGGACCAATGTCGTTATGACGTGGTCATTATTAATTCGGCCTTTCTCAACGGTTTGTCAGCAAAATATTGATTACACAATATTTTTGCGTGGTGTGAATGTGAAAACAAAGTCACCACCGCCATTGAAGGCCGCTTGGTGCAACCTTCTGCGCCAAAGGTCACGGGTTCGAATCCCGGTAGGGGCATATGTTTTTTGGTAAGCATTAGCATTTGTTCCAGAGTCATGGTCGTTTATATACTTATTTATGTAGCCAAACTAGCAAAAAAATATTTACGACAATTCTAAATAACCCATTCTCTGTGAAAGGTATTCCTATTTTCCGGTCCTACAGGAACCTTTTGATGTTTACGGCTTCCGTGGTCGAGTGCCTTGCATACCGATTTTCATGTTAACGAGGACCTGGGTTTGATTTTCTATCGGGTCAATGTCGAAAACGAACCATTGTTGTTTCTGAATTACATAATACAAGTCTTTTAGCTACTTGTTTAATATTATTATTTGGAGTTCTTCCCGACCTCTTAACTGATTTTAATAATAAGTGTGGAATAGACTCAACACATTAAGGATCAGATTGTGACAGAGCCCGAATTTTGGAATTCGCAAAAATAAAAAAGTTATGACCAAAAAACATTAGCTCTATGGGATTAGCAACAAACATACCCATTTTCGTATATATAATATTAGTTTGCATTATAACGTTTTTACCAACTTATTACATAGCTAATCATTTGTGCTATAACATATTCTTGTCATATACCAAATTTCATCGAAATCGATCAACTCGTTCTTGACTTATAAAAGGACATACAAACAAAAAATGTAAAAATAGTAAAATTAGTATTATTTAGTCATTATCATGAAAAGAATATTTATCATAACATAACACTATATAAAAATGTAAGTTCTGTCTGTAAATTTATGTTTTTAGACTAAATTTATGATAAATATTCGTTTTATTATAATAATTGTGGTTAATGATAAGCTATAGGTATATGATGTTGGTAAAAACCTCATATTTCTAACTTATATCATAAAATAAATTATTATAATAGAAAAATACTTGAAAAAATCGACTCGGGTCACAAGTGAATTCTCAGGCGGGAATTGGGAGAGCATTGGACCGGATTTCCAAAGGTTGCGGGTTCGATTCCCGCCTGAGAATTCACTTGTGACCAGAGTCGATTCTTTCTAGTATTTTTCTATTATAATAATTTATCTTATAAGATCGCATTGAAAAATGCATAAAATATAAAAAAAAAAAATAATAATATCATAAATACAAAATTGAATGTAACAAACACTTTTTCGCTTTAACTACTCAATAGATCATCATGAAATTTTGCATACACTTTGCCTTTTATGTAGAAAAAATTACTGTTAGCGGGGGATAGAAATATTTAGAAATTTTAATCGGTAGTCATCGTTGGCACGAGCGAAGATGCAGGTAAAAGCTAGTATAGATATAAGATGACCGTTTGGCGCAACGGTAGCGATCCTGCCTTTCGCACCGACGGTCCTAGGTTCGAATCCTTAAAGGGGCAGATATTTGTATGACGAATACGAGCATTTGTACCTGAGTCATGGATATGTATATAAATGTATGTCTATTCGTTATCCTAGTATCCATAACCCAATCCTTACAGTGCTTACTTTGGGCTAGGCTAATTGGTGTGAATGTAAGATATATTTATTTTATTTTATTAATTAAATATATAGGTATTTGGAAGCCAATACGACTTATTTGATGCAAACGATTGAACATAACGTGGTTATATCAATTAAAACTTGTATGATAAATGTCATACATACAGACACAAGAGTCGTATATAGTATATTAACTATACTTGACTTGACTTGACTCTCGTGTCTGTGTGTATGACTGCTTGCTTAGAAAAATTATCGACGGACCACACCTGTACCGCATCTAGAAGCTATGAAAAATGGAGGCGTTGAATTTTGTAATACTATTTATGTGAGCTTCGATGTCTTGTTGTGTAAATAAGTCTTGAAAATGTGTTTAAAGAATTATATTTATTGATGATTAAGAAGTTATTTTTCTAACTCCTTGTTAATTAATTCATTGAATAATATAGTAAAAATAAATCGACTCATATTTTTTGTGGTATTTTTGAAGTGAAAACTTCTTTCTCGATGTTGTGCACTTTTTGGGATGAGTAAAAAATGTTAAAGTCGCGTCAGGACACCTGACCTGATCGAAAATTCGTAAGACGGAGGGAGAGTAGACCGCCGGCGCGGCGTAGGAGAGGAAATAATATCCCTCTCTCTTTCTACCGCGCGGCGTAAATGTATGCATGATCCTGCTGTTTCTTTCAAGCGGCGCAGGGTACTTGTGTGTTTTTGTCATGTTTGTGTACGATAGCGCAATAAATGAATATTGTATTCTACCACATAAATGAAAGTACTTTTATATTGATTACTAAAGCAATTCGTGCGAAATTACTCCCTAACCATTCCAAAATATCAAAAATGCACAACAGTAATGTTCATGTTTTCACTTCTGCCGGTACTCCCGGAGTTCAACCCGTTGTTATTTTTTATTAAAGATCTTTAGTAGATTACCACTTTTCTTTTTCTCAATCAGAGAAACGTTTCAGTTGTTAAAAATTGAAATAGATTCATTGACATTTACAATGTTGTACTTATTTACTAGTAACATTATACTTATTACTGAATTTTATTTAAATACATCAGTAATTAATTACAATTGTTTAATTTACCATATCTCATACAAATTTTGACTTGACAATTACAATCCTGTCAAATCTTTTTTTACTGAACTCACAATGCAGAGCCTAATTAACTATTACAAAAAGAATTTAAATTCGATCACCCATCTGATAAACGACCTTTGCGAAAGACACTTAACATCTGTTATCTTAGGCTGAAAGCGCTTCTATTTGCACTTTAGCTCCTCGTTAATTAAATATAACTGATAGAGTTCTTTACTTCAATCAATCAATCAATCAATCAATCAAATCATTTATTTGTAGACACAGGTATTAAAACTTTTACTTTTTCTTAATACCTATATGTACCCAAAATCTTTGAAATCAATCCATTTATTATTAAATTTTATTGAATATCTCATCCACATCAAACCTTACTCCTTGATTACTTCTTACCCGAACGTGTAGTATAAATCCGGGGGACAGTCCTTCTCCTTATGATAAACAACGACAGTGGTGTCGTAAATTCATACCGGCCCAGCTGAAAACTAAAAACTTCTTATTTAACGTATATCTCACTTTTGTGACGCCGACCGGTGATATTAGTATGGATATGACAAATTAAAAAGAATGTAAATGTAAGTAAAAGTGAAAGTTAAGCTTAATAGAGATTAACCAAATTTTCAGGCTTCAACTTTAGGTAAAAAATAACCTTTACTGTGATTATACCCCGTGAAAGGCTAAAGTTAGGAACAAATGGATGTTTGCGAATCGATTTTGAACACTAGATGGTACGCAAGTCAAAAAAAAAATACATCACAGTGGAGACCAAATAAATTTGATTAAATAAAAATATTATTTTTATATAACAAAGATTCTAACATTCCAATAAGTTTATTTATTTGTTTGATAATTGTAAAAATATTTCATTCGATGTAGTAGCTATGTAGTTACCTAGAACATGAAGAGATGGCGCTGATTTCTAACTTTCTTAAGTTGGAGAACCACTCGCCCGTAAAGAAGGCGCTGTGAGACAAGAAGAATTTCTTGTAGTACACAAATCTTTAGATATAGAAATCTAGCATTATCAAACTACTAGATTTTATTATCCTAAACATCAAATAATAAATATTTTTAACCAAATCTATATTTAGGTTAGAAGTAAATTAGTCACTTCGTCAAAAAAGACACCTTGATCCTTATCCTTAACAAAGCAAAAACAAATGACCTTAATGGTTACTACAGCAGCTTTGTTTGAAATACCACAATAATCCATCAAACCCGCTTGTTTGACAAAATACCCATGAAATTCCCAAACGAGATGTTCGCATTATCAAGAAGTCTATAATATTCATAGATTATTTAGCATTACGCAGAGATCATATCAATTATTTGAAGATTATTCATTTTGAAAAATAATATTTCTATATTATAAATTCTTTTATACAATTATCAAGGAATCGTGTATTTATGTCAAATTATTTCTGAAATTAATATGTTTTAATTACATGACATTTTTTGTCCCGTTTTTCTGCATAAAAATTTAAAAGTTTTTTCAATAAGCTGCAGTGTAGCCATGTCCACGTTAAGATGTCCTTCATTAGTCCAATAAAACCAATGACATTTACCATCGCGATTTTTAATAATAAAAATCTTATATCCAATAACAGACAACGAGAAACCAGTTTTATTGTTACCAAAATAAAGTCGTGTATAGCATCAAATTTTCATTAAACTTAAACCTTTTTAGATAGGTGTGAAACTTATGACATTTGAAAATGTACGCAGGTCGAATGCGACCATTTTGATTTCTTTTTCTTTTTTTTGAATATCGAACGCTGGAAATGGTAGCTTCTTTTAGTGTGTTATTTAGAATTTTATTAGTATTTTTACGATCCACATGTTATCGTTTACTTAAATACAATTTGGATGTAGCATTGAGTTAAATTATATTTATGGTGATTGAATTAATTGAATTCCTAACATTCGTCAAATATGTTTAAATGTGAGTGGACATCAATGGTTATAGGTTTTTTGGCGAAGCGTGTTAAAATAGTATTTTGTTTTAGTCACAACATATATTATCTTAATTGTTTTTTCACCTTTTGAATCGTGTTATTCATTTGTTATCCATGCTGCCCTCGGAAACATGTACGGGCTGACTATACTAGGCGATGCAGTCGCTAAGCATAAAGCTATGCTAGCACCATATATTGGAGCGGAGCGTAATGCCCAAAAAAAGATTATTTTTTTCGATGGGAAGTTTAGCGAATTACAAAATCCGTCACCATCTGGTCCTAAACCTGTTGATTCGATTCCACACAATAAATATTAAAATCGGTTAAGAACTCGGGAAGTTATGGCGTAACAGACATTGCGCCATTGAAGCCGATCCATGTAATCCAATAATATGTATTTCAGTTCTAAATTCATAAATAACTAAACGCAAAATCAATTCTAAATGGACTAGGTTATGCCTTCCCCTTAGAATTGTTTGGCATATCAACGAAAGTCTTTTAGACACCTAACCTATTTTGGACTTAAAACTTTGGATTTTATTTTATTTAATTGTAAAACTATATTGTACACATATGTATAAGTAAACAGATGTGTTTAATCAATACGGACTCTACCTAGCACGCAATAAAGTGTAAGGTATATAAAGCTTGAACACAGCGCAGCCTACCGTATGAAATTCTAGAGTCCAGACAAAGGCGATTCTAAAAAAGCCTTTAATAGTTTTAACGGTACTGTGTTATGATTATGGAAGACTTTAATACGACCGCGTTGCGATGCACCCAGTAGCCGACAAACTCTTTACGACACCTATATCAATTAGGCGGGTGAATGTAGAGGCATAGTTAAAAGAGGAGAGTAGTATATTCTTATTATTTTCATTAAAAAAACGACGGTAAGGCTTCCATGCTGTAACAAAGTCTTGTTGGCTTCGAACACACTATTATCGGTATTCTATATCCATTTTTACTGTGTTACTTTTATTTGTGTTACACACACAGAGACAACAATACACAAACACACGCGTACACACATACACACACTTCTTTTTTCAACTTTCGATTGTTGTAAATTTAAGTTAAAACAATATATGTACTATTGCAAAAATGTCTAAGTATCAAATTTGAGAGGACACTGTGTTCCATACTACAGGCATTTGCCTATTTTGGAATACAGGGGAATCAAGCACAAATTGTATCACGTTACTGTCAATAAAACTATTTTTTTTTTATAGAATCAGGCGTTACTTGGCGGAAGTCCATATCCATTAGTAAAATACAAATATGTAGCTTACTTCCCCAAAACTTTTGCGCAAATGTTTTGCGTAATTAAGCTACGTATTTTTATTTTACTAATTAATAATAAATAATAATAATTATTAAATTAGTTGTAGTTTTTTTTTGCTTATTTGTTATATTTTTTTGTGTTTTTGAGTCTAATAAATGTTTCTTTTTTATTGAAAAATGGTGATTGTGTTAACTATAAAAGGATTATTTTAGACACACAGATTTTAAATGTACATAGTAAACTAACCGCAAATTCTGGCCATCATTACGATCACTTGATTTGATTGAAACCATTGCTGGGAAAGGGAGTTTAAGTTTTAGAACATCTCTTTAATTTTTGAACATTTTTCAAGCAACATATTCTTCGATTTCTTAAGAAGCATCCAGAAAGAATATGTCACGAAAAACGGGTACTCTTACATTCGCCTAAAAAAAATTGATCCTAATTTCATTTAGCACACAAACCACTTGGCATGATTTGATATACATTTGATTTGATTCGGTTAGGTAAAAAAAAAATTCACCATTACCGCCAGCCAGCTAGGTATATCAATAATGCCTAAAGTTAGTGTGCTAAATGACAAATAAGATTAAAAACAAATCGTCGATCCATATCCACCCACAAAAAACATGTCATCTAGAAACCTTCATACCACTAAAGTTTAAAAGTAAAAAAAAAATTGTTCTATCGTTTTGAAGTTCCAATCATCGACAACACTATGACCTCATAGTCCTCAGAAGTGAGTACTATAAATGAGTTCAGTACAACTAGCGCTAACATCAAAGAAAAAGGGTTCTTAAAGATGACCGTCTAAATTTTGACATAAAAAAATTTCGATGTTTAGAAGAATGATGAAAGAATCCTTACTAATATTATAAATCGGAAAGTGAGTTTGTTTGTTTGTTTGTTTGTTCCACTTTCACGCCGTAACTACTGAACCGATTGCTTTGAAATTTTGCAGACGTAAAGATAAAAGTCCAGATTAAATAATAGGGTACTTTTTATCCTGGAATAAATTGATATTCCCGAGGAAAAACAAAAATATTGTTTGCTTGATGGATGGATTGTAGATGGCGCTGTGTGTCGTTTAAAACAAGGTAAAATATTGCAAACGAATATAAACATGTAAATTTAGAAGCTAAATGATACGATAATGAATCCCCGAAAATGAGGAATTCCCGAGGGATGACGTACAATTTGTTTTATCGTCTAAACTGTTTTTTTTACATCTACTTATATGTTGCAAACGAATATAAACATGTAAATTTTGAAGGTAAATGATACGAAAATGAATCCTCGAAAATGAGGAATTCTCGAGGGATGACGTACAATTTGTTTTATCGTTTAAATTGTTTTTTTTACATGTACTTATCCTGAAATCACTAAAGTCAACGAATTACTAATTGGTATAAGTATAAGTTACGTTATTTAGTTCTTGAGGTATGCGATAGATGGCGCTGGGTGTTTTTTTAAAACATGGTAACGATGTGTTTTTTAAAATACATAAGAAATGGAATGAAAGCTTACGCTATTTAGTTCTTGAGGTATGCGATAGATGGCGCTGGGTGTTTTTTAAAACATGGTAACGATGTGTTTTTTAAAATACGTAAGAAGTGGAATGATAGCTTATGCTATTTAGTTCTAGAGGTATGCGAAAGATGGCGCTGGGTGTTTTTGTAAAACGTGGTAACGAAGTGTTATTTTAAGATACGTGAGAAGTGGAATGAATTATATGAATTTTATATCCAGCGTTACATCGCGCTTCTTAGATTTTTCCGTGGGAATGTGAAGTTTTCTTTATATAGTTGTGCTTTATACCGCAATATAACCGAATTCCACGCGGGCGAAGCCGCGGGCGGAAAGCTAGTCATTAATATAAAGAAACAAAAAAAATACTAAATATGGTGTGTTCGAGGCCAACAAGACCATGTCTCAACACGCCTCTGCATCGCTCTTGGAACGATGGAAAGAAATTATGGAGAATATTTTAGCGCTTTGGTCCAATAAATGCTGAGCTTAAGCAACATACGAGTTCGTCACCCTGTTCCCTTGGGGAAATCGTTTCTATTAAGCCTTTCCAGGTCTATGGCACTTTCCAGGTGATGTTTAGGACGAGTCTGACATAACACTCGGGCCGGGCCACCCTCACCAGTGGTAGGGTAGCCTATTCATTCCTCCAAGCGAGAAAAAAACTCCTATTTGTACTATCTCGAGATCCTGCATGCTTTTAGAGATACCTTAAGTCATTTGTCCTTACCACATCTGATGTTAGTCAACCACCAATCCGTATTGGGTCCTCGTGCCAAACCATATTTTCAAAGTATTACTAGGAATCGATTAAAGTTATTTAATAAATAAACATAAGATTAAATCGCATACAGTGTTCTGCATCCAAGATAAGTAACTAAAGCACTTTTGTTATGGGATTACCAAGCCAAGCCAATATAGTAATGTTCGTTAAATTTACCATAAAAACCTGTATGCGAGCCACCTGACACGGAGGACTAGTTTAATATCGATTAATGATAAAATATGTATTAGCATGGTTACTTTTGATGGTTCAGAATTGACACCGTGATAAATATCTTTTCTAATACACAGTTTATCTCTCAATTTCCTTTTCTTGTGTCCAAATTGCAACTAATGTTCCGCCTCGTCTTATACTTTGTCCAATGTAGGATGATACTTTTGACAGTTGACATCTATATATAGGGTATAAAGTTGCTATTGCAATGTCAAGCCAAACATAAGGAAACAAACGCAACCTTAGTACGTAGCAATAAGGAAGTAACACCTGTCAAAAGTATCATCCTATATTGGACAAAGTATAAAGACGTTTACTGTTTGACGAAAAGGTTCCCCCCAAAAATGAGGGTTCTGTCATAATCTCCACATCAGCAGGCGGGTTGCAGACCGCAGTCAAACCCTACGTGAGGTTTAAGGTAATTTTATTTTTTTACCGTATTTGTTAGATTAAGGGAAACTGTTTCAAATTATTAATAAACATTTTTAAAAGTGCGAGTATTTGTTATACAGCGTTATCAGTTCTAGGGTTGAGGCCAGAGATACCTCTCACCCAGGAGTGAAAACGAAAAGAGATAGGCTATAGAAAGAAAGAGTGACAGTGGGGATAGGAAAGAAAGAAAGAAGATTTAAATGTGGTTTATTTCGGTTTAATGTAGTGTCATTAGTCACCATTTACAACCACTTAAGTGTAAAGGAACGATGCTATTCTTTAAGGCAGTGCTATTAAGCGAAATTGCCAGTGTTTATTGTGGAATGTAAAATGATATTAAGATTTCAAACTAATATACAATTTATGAGACATCTACTCAGCCGCGAGCCAACAATTACAAAATATTGTAATGTTTCACTAGGAAGATTTCAAAACTATGTAGTATTAAACTTCCACCCACATTTAAATAAAGAAAAAAAATATTAAAAATGTTAGTAAGTGAAAGAATATGATTCGTAGTTGTGGTAAATAATTAAAACGTATTTTAACTATATAAGGAAGTTTTATTGCACTATTGGAAAAAACGCGGTAACCTCAGATGACATTGACAGACAACGAGAGAGAGGTACAATTATGGCGCCACAGGCACAACTATTATGGTTGCGTTCCAATTCACCAACAGTAAGCACTTAAAACCAAAACTTTTAAAATAAACATCCAATCTCTTGGTTAACCTATTATTATCAGTATATTGTGCTACTGATATTATTTGACTACGCCGTAGCAGAGAGTTACGTAACGCGACAATATTTATTGGTATATTTGACCAGTGCTACGGCCATGGTGATATTTTGTGGGTAATATTACACTTCGGGAATTTGAAATGATCAATGTAACGGGTTTCGGTGATGCTTTGAACATTCGGTTGTAGATGTTGTAGTAAATCGGTATGAGTTATTTTTCAGATCGATTGGATTTAGTGTCTGTTAACAATATTATATTTACATATTAATTAATTTATTTAGCATCTACAAAGTATCCAACAAAAAAAATGGGATTATTATGAAAAAACACATTAATGTCGGATCTAACTTCATATGTAAGTACAATTTTTCTGTACGTGCATATATAACTGTACCTACTCCTTTGATGATCATTTTCGTGTGTGTTTCAATTGGCCCCAAGATGGTTTAAATTCACATATGGACCCGGTAGGCGGCGCTGCAATCAAAAGAAATCATCTGCTGAACCGCCAGTATAAAGATTTTTTTTTTTTTCAATTAATAAGCAGTCAAAGTTGAACAATGTTTTCTGTGTTAATATTTTATTGTATTTAAAATGAATAAAAATTATAAATAGCACAATCAAAAACTAACCTTAAACTAAAACTCTAGATACACTAACAAATATATATAATGTACATCACCATCATCAGCTTATTGATGTCCCATTGCTGGGATACAGAATGCTAAGGAGAATTGGCCTAATACCACGGTACCGTACTAACGAATACAGATACAGCCTAAAACAATGGCTAAATATGCCCTTAAAAGAGATCCTGGTATAATTTTTTTGATCACCCATCTGATAACCAGTCTTTTTAAATATTGCTCAACGTCAGCCTACGACTACTACGAAAAATCCTTACTATAATATTATAAATCGGAAAGTGAGTTTGTTTTTTTTGTTCCGCTTTCACGCCGTAACTATTGAACCGATTGCTTTGAAATTTTGCAGACGTAAAGATAAAAGTCCGGATTAAATAATAGGGTATATTTTTATTCTGCAAAAAAAATTATATTCCCGAGGAAAAACAAAAATATTGTTTGCTTGATGGATGGATTGTAGATGGCGCTGTGTGTCGTTTAAAGCAAGGTAAAATATTGCAAACAAATATAAACATGTAAATTTAGAAGCTAAATGATACGATAATGAATCCCCGAAAATGAGGAATTCCCGAGGGATGACGAACAATTTGTTTTATCGTCTAAACTGTTTTTTTTACATCTACTTATATGTTGCAAACGAATATGAACATGTAAATTTTGAAGCTAAATGATACGAAAATGAATCCTCGAAAATGAGGAATTCTCGAGTGATGACGTACAATTTGTTTTATCGTCTAAATTGTTTTTGTTACATCTACTTATCCTGAAATCACTAGATTAAACGAATTACTAATACGTATTTGTTAGGTTATTTAGTTCTTGAGGTATGTGATAGATGGCGCTGGGTGTTTTTTAAAACATGGTAACGATGTGTTTTTTGAAATACATAAGAAGTGGAATGATAGCTTACGCTATTTAGTTCTTGAGGTATGCGATAGATGGCGCTGGGTGTTTTTTAAAACATGGTAACGATGTGTTTCTTAAAATACGTAAGAAGTGGAATGATAGCTTACGCTATTTAGTTCTTGAGGTATGTGATAGATGGCGCTGGGTGTTTTTTTAAAACATGGTAACGATGTGTTTTTTGAAATACATAAGAAGTGGAATGATAGCTTACGCTATTTAGTTCTTGAGGTATGCGATAGATGGCGCTGGGTGTTTTTTAAAACGTGGTAATGAAGTGTTTTTTTAAGATACGTAAGAAGTGGAATGATATCTTGCTCTTTAACCTGTAGCTCATAAACTTATTAAGTGCACTTTTCGACTCATTTACCTACTTACTTGCTGTTTTATCTTTATTCACTGTTTTGCGCTTTTGTTGGTTCCTACCATTTTACATTGAATTGTGTATTTTATAGATTTTAGGTTTTAGTCAGTAGCTGTATAATAGTTAGGTTAGGTTAGTTTAGTGCTTCTTTTCTAGGTAGATATCTAAAGTAGTTATTGTTTTTTCGATAGGTAATTACGTCACTTTGTTTGTCGTTTAGATTGTTATAGTTTAGTTTGGGATTTTAGTTTAGTTTAGGTTTATAGTTTACTCATATTTTCACAATGCCTCGCTAACGTAAATCTAATTTGTCGAACACCTCATCTACGCGGGCGAAGCCGCGGGCGGAAAGCTGGTCTAATTATAAATTAAACATCAAATTTCTTCAAAATTGTTTTTTTTTATTTTCGTGATAACTAAATCTATTTCTAGTGAAATGTAGAAATATAATTGTAAAAATAAGAAACCTTTACACAAAAAAAATACTCTACAATAAAAACTGGACACTGATCGCTAATAATGTCAACTTGAAACCGTAGAACACTAAGCTACCTGTTATAATCTGCGAACAAAAAGGGCGCCTCCAAGTTTTTATTGAAACAAATGATCTTTTTAACCATTTTTCTTTCACTTTCTTTAATAATAGAAGGATTAGCCACTTCTAATCATTAACAATATTATCATTAACTTCTGAAAGCATTCAACTGGGTATTCCATTTCTTTGTTGGGTGGCATAATACTTAGGATTCCTTTGTTTAAAAAACAATAACTTTGTCTGTGGTCCTGTCACCATTGGTATTAATTTTGACTGTGGGAAAGGTGTTTAGAATTGACAAAGATTATAGTTTGACCAAACAATTTCTTTGTTTTTTTTTTACTTAATTTTGCTTTTTTATCTGACTCATAGAAACCACTTACATAGTAAGAATACACATATTGCAAAAGAATAAGTAAATATTATTTAACAAATTATTTTTTATAAAAATAAATTAAAATATTTATACTTGAACAAAAAATAAATAACTGAAATTAGGCATTTACTGGGTATTTTGATACCTAGTTCTTCATAGGAAATTTGTCAATCAAATAACCGTTATATGCAAGATAACTTTTTACAAGTTTATCTATTTTCTAGTTAAAATATTAAGTAGTACGTATAAATTTTTCCAACAAATCATTTTTTTAAATGGCTCGTTAAATATATTTACAATAGTTTATTTTTCCTTTTTGTTTTCAATATCACTTTTAACGTTTATTAACAAAAAGTCAAAATTTTAATGCATGCAAAAGTTTCTTATAAATAACTATTTTAACTAAAAATGTCTATTTGAAATAACAAAAGATATCAATTAATTGTACCTTTAAATTCATCTGTCATTGAGCAATAAAATTGATTCCAAAAATTTCCCATAAATATATTCAAATCCTATACCCATTAAAACTTAATTTATTATTTAATCAATTACCAAGCAGTAGTGATCGATAACTTTATTCAAATCTAATCATACGTTCCGTTAACACAATCTGTTTAAACGAACCACTTTATGAAAAAGCTCATAATTAAAAATTTAAGTCTCGACATAGAACCGATACCTAATCGATCACGTTTCTAAGTCGATCGAATCGAATTAAGGGGAAAGGCACGTGTTCATCGAATCTAAACGCCCAAAAACAAAAGAGGTCGCAAAAAACAACCACAATGCATTTCGAAACACCAATACTCGCCTTTTGTTCCACCCACAAAATATAAAACTACTAATTGTCAGGTATCGCCAAATAGATAAACAGGCGGTCGTACTTTTCCCTTTTTTTGTATGTGAAAAATTGTGTCGCTCGAGGGGTGGGGCGTGGGACGCGAGGGGCGGCCGAATGCGGCAGTCTGGGCTTAGCGTCGAGCGTGAACGTTGCGCCGGTACACAGCCCAAACAAAAAAAGAACTCTCGAACACGGTGCCATAATTTTACGTTCACTGACTGTGTGTTGTGAGTTTTGCGTTCCATTTTCGAAACGGTCTAAGTTTTTGACAACGAATCTTATTTTGAAAAGTTTTAATTCATACTTTTTTTAAAATTTTTCGCCGAGGGACACGTAAATTAAGGAATTGATAGCTGATTAGTGTTGGTCGATAAGATAATTCGGTAAGAACATCGCATTCGTGTCGTGTACGTGCCAAGTGATTGATCGTCGCAAATCATTAACGTTTCACCAATTATTGTGATATTAAAACGAGGGTTTTCTACTCTGTGCTTTTTGTCGCACGGAACTTTGGATTTTGGTTTTTGGAGGTGAGTTTTTCTTTTTTAATCTTATCGAATATACAGTAGATTAAAAAACTGTATTCTAAGGCCATAAATGTTAAACTTAGCAATACAGTTTGATTTAAAAAAAAGCAAATTTTATGGGACATACTTTTGACACGCGCGATCGTGCACTAAATATATCTTATTTTTACGTATATTTGGTGTTGCAAATTCAATAAAAAAATAAAGTTCTCTTTTTCAAAAATAGTTTATCTCATCAAATTGTAAATTTATCACTAATATGTTTACTTTTTAAAATAATTGAAAAAAGTTCTAGTGATTATGTCAATATTGTTATTGCAATTTTTGTGATAGATCAAATGATGATTTTCGTTTGTACCCACATTATTATTATACACACCACTTAAATAAGTAAACATCAAAAAAATAAAACAATAATATGAGTTGTATGTAGTATGAAACCTTTTTGGCTAATAACCTATGTATTTTCTTTTATTCTGCTGCGATACGAGGTACGACGCTAGGCCTATCTGCAATGCCAATAATTCGATAACGAACCAACTTATCAATTCATATCAATGATTAGTTGCAATCACACGGTAAATTATCAATTTTCAAATGATATCCCATGGGTAATTAAGTGTATATTACACTTTATAACATGGCCCATTTAATGGCAATAGTATTTTGGTTCATAAATTATAACTTGTTCTAATTCAACCATTACAAAAATTAAAATTTGTTAAAATTACTTTAATTTATCTGTATGATATGAATCTTAGTTAACGTACTTAAATATATAGCGAATACTATATCTACATAGCGTAATTTACTTGTATATTTTATATTTGCACATACAAAAAAAATAAATCAATTTTTTTCTAAAATTTGCTTATGAACACAAAACTATTTTCGTAAATATTCAAAAAATAAACATTTGTGTGTTTTTGGCCTTTAGTCTGGCCTTTTATTTAATTTTATTGATTATGTAATATAATAATAGTCCTAATTAACAGACAATGATTAAGTGACAAAAGTTTAAAATGAGCACACATAGTTTAAGACATTAATAATGGGATACTTTTAAAATCCTTATAAACACAAAATATGAAGTAAAGAGAAGTAACAGTACAACCTGTGAATACATTGAAACAATATTTTTACTTTTAACTACGCATAGGTATTTTTAATATTCATATTATCATATTTCCCAAGATTTGTACCGAATACTCAGAAATTCGTAAATGAAATAATTTGAAATACTTACTCGCCTCACTTTTATAAGACTGTATTTTATATATTTTCTTATACTTATGCAAATTGATACTCCCCTGGTAATATGCGACTAGGATACAGAGCTTCACAGTAGGTATTTAGCTTGTAAATTAACTAAATTACCTACTATCAAATGAACAATATAGCTAAATTATATAAATTCCACTATTTGCATCTTTATTCCGAAGCTTCACTTAAATTATGCAAAGAGAATCAAAAATTTAAGTTAAATAAAAAAATCACTTTACTGAATCGGGTTGACCAGAATACGTACCTTGAATCTCAGTTACTGATCAGATTCTAGGTACTAGATACACTAGCCATTAAAAATGAAAGAGATTGTAGGCATAAGTGCTTTCCACAGGTACATAAAGTGATCAAATCAATTACGAAAATCGAATAGGCCAATATAGTTATACCATGGGTAATATCAATAAAAGAACAATTTGGCGTTTCAAAAGAATCATACCGCGTTCCCGCCCCTATAATATTGCCATATTCAATACAAAATCCCGCTTTTGTGTGAATATTTCACAATAGCCCCCTGCATATGCGACGACATGATGCGAATAGGGTGTAAATTATCGATCTAAAAATATAGATTATTTATTTTTGTTACTTGTATTATTAACAATTTCCGTACATTGTAAATGATTGGATACAGTAGATATCAATATTATATAAAAAATAAATAAATATTGGACAACATTATATACATTGCTCTAAATCCAAGATAAGTAGCTAAAGCACTTATGTATAGTATTCAGAGACAATGATGATACCACACCACCCAGACCCGAAACCGGAAGTACCCACACGAGCGACTCGACAACAGAGGTCGTCAAAATTATTGTTGTACATAGATTCTTATTTTTCTTTTTTTCTATTTATGGCTTGCACGATTTGTGCATTTCGCCAGTGTCAAGTAAGTATAATTGCCAGTTCTTGGGTAATATCTTTTCATAATTTTATGATGACGGCTGAACAGTAAAATATATTTTTCCCCTTTAGGTTTCGGTATATTTGTGGAGTTTTACTGAAACCTCCTCGTGGACTTCTTGAGAGAGCAGGAAAAGACAACTTCCTCTACTTAGTTACACTTGCCAACACTCTTGTATGTTCACATACCTACACTTAGTGGTTAATAATCCACAATTATTATACACTAATATCCAAAGCAACACAAATTTGAACACGAGAAACAAAACCACCAACGTGACGCTTCCCTCTCCCGCCAAAAAGTTTATACCTATAGACTATATAATTTAAAGTATATTACGAAATGTCAATCACAAATTATTAAAGCACTTTGAAATTTGCATTTGATTTACAATGTTTATGTCATTTTTAGCTAATATTAAAATTTGAAATATAACTTGTATTGGATGTAGTTTTGTTTATTTTTTTAATGAAAAATTACAAATAAACTTACCATTATTATAAGTAAGCAAGGGTAAGTAAGGGACACATTAACACTACCTAAACATACCATGACGGGTCAAATGGCCCATTTTAAACTTATTTTTTTTCTTGTTGTATTTTTATGTTTTTTAAATTTAATATATAAACTATTTTGTATCGTTATTTGAAAAAAAAATGTTTTATTCATGTACCAAATTGTTAAACTGATATATTTTTCGCTAGACAAAGTAATATATGTAACATTTTAAAGACGGGTCATTTGACCCGCTTTGGTAAGAATAATACATGAAGTATCGGTAGGTTTAGTGTTAACAAATAGATTAGGACGTACATATGTCAAATCAACTATGAGAATCTCTTTGCCTGAGTCTGTGTTTCCTGATAAATACAATTTAGGGGTCTTCAAGTATCGAATAGGTATCTTCTAGGTAGACGCGTGACATCCTAGATCGTATCGTGGCTTACCATTGTGTGATAGCAGTCAAAGCATTTTACGATAAAAAAAAAAAACACTAATATCCGTTTCCTACAGCACAGTGTTGCCATACTACACAAACAATAATTTCTAAAACCACTCGGGTTGATTTGTGATGCCTTAGTTATTTATTCTTTCAAATAAAGTATAATTATATTGTTTGGCAACATATTAATGTTTGGTCGCTGCATCGGAGCTGATTGTCTACGCAATAGGCGTTTATATATGACGCGTTTGATCCTTTGAACTAACTTAAAAACTTTTGCTCTAAAATGTGTTTCCATTCATATAAAAATAATAAAATAAGTGCATCATATTACTTAAATTCTCACCAATTAGCTTAGTCACAAGTAAGGCTTGTGTTATGGATATTAGGGTAACGGATAGACATACATATATGACATTAGATAGAAATATTATACATTAAGATGCAATCAATGCAATTCAGCACACGAATATCTTCCCTTTCCTGGACTTCAACCCAGAACTATCGGTGCGAAAGGCAGGATCGCTACCGTTGCACCAAACGGTCGACAAATACCATGTTGACACGTATAAACCAATTTAATAACAATCATGCTAAATAAAAATATTTTTTTTTAATAATAATTAATTTCGTATAAGCTATAAAGATAAATAAATTAACAAAAAACCCAACACTTTGTTTTAAAATAGTATTAAAGAAAGTTTGAAAGAAATAAAAAAAATCGTGTTTTAGATCACAGTGATGCGTTGTATGTAGGTACAATGGTTGATTTGATCAAACTTTTTTCTTTCCTATTGTTACTATCACAGATATTTACACAACCAATATAGTTTTAATAGCGCTTATAGTTCATTTTAACTGATATTTTATTTATTAACCATTTTACGAATTTGTGTAAAAAGGTGCATCTAAAAAACTAAAATCAACATTATACTATATTAGAGAATTGTAAGAAAATATCTCCTATACCAGACGATCGTAAATAATGAGCACTATGTCTTTTATCATAAAGCTTTATACATACCAAAATGCCTAGAGGGGCGACTTCATCACCCCTTACTAAGGCGTGGCTGTACGAGTCACGCCCTTCGTCCAAATTTACGAGATATTATATTCTATCCACAGAATAATTTTCAAAATAGGAACTCATTTAACGTTAACTTTGATTTTGTATTTATAATACTTCGTATTGGTACCTTATAAAAAATAACTGCGTGGAGAGGCCACGAGAAATTTAACGAACTTCCATACAAAGATTTTTTTTCCTGGCTTATCACTTTTTTACTATAATATATTCTAAGTATTCACTCATACCAAATTACTCGTTATATTAAATATTTCGTTTCTGTTTTAAAAGTAAGTTATAGCCCTCGCCATTCCTTTCATTTTAAAAATTAATGAAAAGTATTTCTAGTCGAGCTTATATTTATTTAATTAAATGAACATACGGCCAATCAAGTAATTTCGCGATTATAGTAATATAAGTTATTAACGGGATTGTTACCATGTATATTGTTTTTAGCGAGTTTCCGATACTTCGGCACTGTTGCAATTTCAGTTGCTCCGTGATCATGGCGCTTTCAACAGTGCCGAAATATCATAAACTCGCTAAAAACAAGATATATGTTAACAACCCCTTAAATAACTTATTTTACTATAATGTTAGTGTCCATGAAAGTTTTAAACAATATATTCTTAAACGATATTTAGATATTTAATATTTTTAGAAATATATATAAATACTCATGACTCAGATACAAATGCTCGTATTCATCACACAAACATCTGCCCCTTCCGGGACTCGAACCCAAGACCTTCAGTGCGAAAGGCAGAATCGCTACAGTTGCACCAAATGGTGTAATCATAAAGTACCCATATACTTAGGTGTGTATATTTTAGTCAGAAACAGTTGAAACACTTATTTTTTGTTTTTTTTTAGAAACTTAAAAATTTAGTGATTCATAAAAAAACATGAAAATCCCCATACCTTCGAATAGGTTTAATAGGTCATTAACGATTAAAAATGAATAAATGAAGTTTAATTTAATTAGTATTGAAAATCATTAGGTACATTAAACTCACAAAATATTCTCACATGGCTTTGATTAATTTCAACTTAAATTTTAAATAGTGAACTAAAAAAATTGTACCATAGGTATATGCAATGACTTTATAATTGGACAATAAAATAAACATTTGAAATTAATACAATTATATATCGGTTTATCAACGGAAACATTTTCATTTCTTTAATTAAATGCTGCCATTTAGAATTGCGTCCAACACCAGAAAAAAATAATTTTATATAAAATGTATTGCCATGCGTTGCTGTGGCACAGTAATTTTATTTTTCTAAAATAAAAGAATTTTTCAAAATAAAAGTTACTCCTTATTACATCAGCTACCTACCAATAAAAGTCTCGTCAAAATCGGTCCAGACATTTCAGAGATTAGCCGGAACAAACAAACAGACAAAAATTGCAAAAAAGGTTATTGTGGTGTATGTACCGTGTGGTGTGTATATGCATATGCATGTAGTAAAAAACGGTAATTTTAATATTACAAACAGACGCTCCAATTTTACTTATTTATGTACCTTTAGATATCTTTATTGAACAACATAGAGTTCATTCTCTATTTAATATTTTAATAAAAATAATCTCATAAAATAGTTTTATCACTTTATAGAATTTATATGTAAAAGCTTAGGTATACACTTTTATTTCAGTTCGTCATGAACACTATTAAAAAGATTTCAACGAACACGTACGAACCCGGACATACTACATACTATATTTTCTTAATAAAAAAAAGTTTATTCGTTTATTTCCTAACCAATCAACAAATAGTTGAACAGTTCAGAAGTAAAATAGTTGATCAGTGTCCAGTTAGTCAATTCAGTTGACCGGAAAGGAATAATGGAGTTTACTCTTTGCCATAACTAAAATATAATAAATTTTTAAAACACTGATATTAAACACAACTCTATCATCATAATCAGAATCATAATACTATTTTATCATCAAACTTTGACGACCTTTTGATGCAACGATAGAGATTTAGCCTTTCGTACCGACGGTTCTCGGTTCGAGTCCCGGAAAGGTCAGATGTTTGTGTAATGACTACGAAAAATTTGTACCTGAGTCATTGATATTTACATATATTTCTTTAAATAATTCATATCTATGTATCATATGTATTTCTATCCGTTACCCTAGTATCTATAATACAAGCCTTATAGTGCTTACTTTGGGCTAGGCTAATTGGTGTGAATGTAAGAAATATTATTATTAGAGGTACTCAAAAAAATAATATGTGACAAAATCTGTATCCCACTGTTGGGGTACAAGCCTTGCTATAAAATAAACACTGTAAGGAGAATATGCAAATTTTTCATTTTACCGTTATTCGTTTAGTGAGGTTGTTTTATATAAATCTAATAAGTTTGTTGATTCAACATCCACATATTCGTAAAACAACAAATTATCAATACCAAAAGTATAATTCAATTATGACAATACAAAAAAAATATTTTTTAATTTAACAAGAATTTGTTTTTTATGATAGCAAAAAAGAACTTTAATTACCGAATAAAATGATATTTACCTAAACAATTAGAAGACTTTAATAGCGAATGTAAATAAGCTTAATTGTCTTAACTATCCCCTCTCCATATAAAGTGCACTAAGAACTTACAAATTCATAAAATAAAGAGAAGTACACTTAATTTTAGAAAAATGAATTTTGTTGAAAATTAGTGCGTGATATATTTAATTAATATTTTGGAGACAATCATTATTGGTTACAATAAATAGGTATTTATAACATGGTGTAGTATGTATATAACAATAAAGTACAATTTTAAGGAAAATTTATTCAAAAGAGTACTTAACTATTATAATCTCTATTTCGTTTCCCATACGTATCAATATCGATCGCTCCACCCGCCCTTTTAATTAGGCTCTCTCGTCAGAAGCGAACACGCGGTACCATTTTATTCAAAAAATTAATGACTAGATAAACACCAATTATCCTCTGTTAGCAAGTGCCGTGGTATACTGACTCATTTAGTACCTCTTTTGACGAGTGGTTCATTGATTTCAGAACGGATAACAGTCATTGTTCGATATTTAAACGCGACTTTTTTAATTGGTCAAGGGAAAAACGTTTAACACAGCCATGTTTGATTGTGAATAATTGAGTTAAACTTATATTAAAAAAAAATAACTATTTGGAAACAAAAGAAACTCGTTTATTTTCCAGCATTTAAAAACAACTTGTTTTATTTTATTTTGGTTAATACGTATCTAAAAAAAGGTTATTTTATTTTACAAAAGTTATCTCATGTTTGTTTAAAGGTTTTTTATACATATTCCCCAAATTTAGCTTTTAGCGACTGTTTGGCTAGATTTAGATAAAAATTACCTAACTGGATATCAATTATATATCAGTTACTCGTATAATATAAACTACAGTACAGTTCTGAATTTAAATATTTTACGTTTCCGACTTAGTCACATATTCCTTTTAGTATCGTTAAATAAAAAACATTTTTATTTTCTACTAAATCCTTTTTGGAACACTTACAACCTCCTATTTATTAAAAAGGATTTATTAGCCAAGAAAATAGGCTGTTCTTTTTCTTTAAAAATATAAAAATAGTTTGTATTGTCTATGCCCTTTATGATTGTCCGATCTCTAATAATGTGCATCTCCCGCCAAATTCGTTTATGGTCTTATCTCAGATTAGATACCAGTGATTCGTCATGCCAATTAGTGCCACTCGATTTGTCTGTTTGTTTGTGGGGCGCATCCCTGGAGCTAATAAGCGCACCAATTATTTTGTGCCACTAACGATTAGCTTGTTACTGGAACACAACTAGCCGTAGGTTGAACTCGTATTTGCAGTTCACTATTTGAGTTCGTTATTCTGTCTATGGAAACGATGTTTTTTTTTTTCTATAGGCGGTCTGAAGTGGAAGATTTTAAGTCTAACTTTGTTGTGTATAGTTAATTTACAAATAGTGAGTCTGTATATTCTTTCATTCTAAAAATAGCTTGCAAATAAATATTTAGCCCAATGTTAGACGTAACTGTTAAGCTAAGATCTAATGTGTTTATCATTAGTTTCATAATTTTATTGGCGAGTCAAATATTTGTTAGAATAATCGTACTAACGTATGTAATCAAATTAACGATGGTAATAGCTTTGTAGTATAGAGTAGGTTAACTCAGAAGTGAAATACCGGTACATTATCAACCCTGACTTGATCCCCTACCCTTAAAACTGACAACCCTGCTCAACGAGAAAGATACAACACATCTAAATCGCTTAGAGTATTACATTATTATTTTGTATTTAAATTATTTACTTAAGAACTCTTTAGAAATCTACTTGATAAGAAAATATGAAAATTTCTAATGGAAATCTCTAGATGGATTAATCTTCCTATTTATCTGGTGAAGTACAAAAAATAATATTTCTTACATTTACACCAATTCGCCTCTCCCAAAGTAAGCACAGGAAGGCTTGTGTTATGGATACATGATATAGCAACACGGCTCTCAACAATCTGTAGGCAGAGAGTCCTCAAGTTCTTCGGTATACGGTCAGGCGAGACCCAGACAGTCTGAAAAGGCTGATTATTACTGGTTGTGTGGAAGAAAAGAGAGCGAGAGGGCGGTCTCCTACAAGATGGACACAAACAACTCAGGACGCTACGGGAGCTACCCTACAATCATCCATCCAAATGGCGCAATACAGAAATGTCTGAAAAGAAATGGTGGCCAGGACAACGCACCATAGTCACGTTCCTCAGTCATGAGGTTACGACAAAAGAAGAAGATATGTAATTATGTATTTGTATGTAATTGTATGTAATATTTGTAAGAACACTAGCTTTTACCCGCAGCTTCGCTCGCGTTAATATAGATTACCGAATAAAAATTATATTTTTATCCGTTATAAACAGTACTTTATTTCTGCATAAAAGGTATCCTATGTATTTGTATGTACATCTGGCAAAGTGTATGCAAAATTTTATCATGATTGATTGAGTAGTAAAGCCGTGAAAGAAATACAGATAGACAGACAGACAAAAAATTTAATAATGGTATCGGTGAGATATAAAACGAATATCTGTCATAAAATTTGTCCAATAAATGTACGGACAGATTTAAATAGTAGCATAGATATATTTATACATGACTCAGGTACAAATACTCGTATTCATTAGACAAACCGATCGCTACGCACCAAACTTAATTAACTATACAAAAACAGTATAAAGAAGTAATAAAATATTTCTTTATCTACAAAGAAAAACAATATCGTAGAAAGTTGAGTTTACAAACTTTGAATTAATCTTTAGATTTCCGATTACAAATGAATAAGGCATCTAAGTAGTCCGATTGCCTTTATTATTCACCCACAAAATCCCAGTTTTACAATTCATAAAAAGATAATGAAAGGGTTTAACAAAAGCACATTGTAAAAACAATCTAAAATCCACAAAATACTTATAATCTGACAATACAGCAGCATTACCTGAGTAACTTACCACGGTATTAACGAAATCAGTACGATATTATTTATCAATAATTACTGTAAAAAATACCGATAACAATCCGAGTTACGATAAGTTTGGCAACTTCTTTATCGATTGTCAGATAAATCGATAAGGAGATTGATGGGTTTAATTTTTTTTATCGAATTGGGAAATTATTATATTGGAGTTACCTGATTTTTATTTAATTGTGATGATTTCACTCAACACGGAAAGTTTTAAGTTCTCGTTAGTAGTTAGTTATATTTTTTTGTGTATGCCACTTTTGGTTAAATGGCTGAATGGGAAATTGATTACAGTCTGTAAAAAAATATATATGTTGAAATATATATATATTTAAGAATAACCAACAAGACGACACCAAGAACATCAATATAGTGTTATGCTTTGTTGGCTTACCTTAAATGATCAACTTGTTTTATTTTTAATTATTTTATTGATGCTGACTGCTGATGATAAAATATGATATCACATATAAGACAAAAAAATCACATTGGTTGCGCATTCAATTTCGAGAACACTTACTAATTTTATGATTTAAATATATTTTTTCTTTTTCGCTTTTCAATGCTAATCTGAGCAATGGTTTCGGAACGTATAGTGAACAAACTTTGATTTTTATTGATATGGTAACATAGACATACAAAAAGAATTGTCATAATATAATTAGGATTATTAATTGGAAAGAAAGAAACTGAAAATTTTATTTGATACTCTAATGGAAGAACATTGTTGTTGCTATAGTAATGCTTAATAATGTAAAGAAAAAAAAACAATTTGATTTATATAAAATAATTTTAATAATTAGGAACGTGCCCGATTAAAATATTGTGAAGGTAGTAAAAAATACATGACAACCATCATCTTAGTCATCCTGTGATCACGGCTCCTGTAAAGGGGACGAAACGTCAGGATTAAATATAAAACAAAACATGCGCAAAAATCCGTAAAAAAAGTGTTTTATTCCAAGCTAACATTATTTATTTCCTCATGCGCACTTTCGAGTTCTTGTTTTAATCTAATAATTTAACTGTATTTATCACAAAAAAGATTAATCAAATGGATAAACATACATAGTTTTTTATAATTATCTTTCAATTAAATTCCTAGTACATTAGGTCTACTTTATCTTTTTTAATATCAAATGTCGATAAATAATAATTAATGACCGGCCGAAGTGCAAAGTTGTTTGTTATTCTATTTTTGCCAGTTTTACTACCTACTACAAACTATGTATATTTTTAGGTACGTAGTAAGCCTTTTTGAATGATACTTTGTATCTATTTTTATACTACGAGATGGTTACTAAACATGCAACCATTTAAAACAAAGAGATCCGATATCTTAAACATAAGCCGCGTTAATTTTAGCATCTCAGAAAAGGCACTATTTAAAAAATAAGTTTTTTTTTATTGCAAATAGCTAAGCGCTTGAACGCTATCTTGCCTGATGGTAAGCGATGATGCTATCCAGGATGTGAAGCGCTTGCCTAAAAAATACCTTTTCTCTCTTGACTTGAAAATCCCTACATTGGGTCCGATTGCGTTTCTTCGTCGCACTTATTTAATGCCGTATAATGTACTTTATTTAGTTTAAAATTCGTACTAAAATGTTTAGTTCACATACGTATTTCGTTTGTAGACGAATTAGGTTCACAACACTATTTATGACGATTTTGAACCTATTTTAGTCTACCGTATGTCTATTGCTATTCCGTTTCTGACAGTTTGACAGTTGGTCGGTGTTAAATGAACCTATTTTTTAGGCAGTGAACTTGTTTAAGGTCGCTCTTAATTAGTCCGTACGTAAATTAATTTCTAAAGTAAATAATAAGAAAGAAAGAAAAATCAGAAAACAACTTTTAATTTATATTTTATTCGACTGTTATAAAAAGTATACTAACTCAATATGTTTAAATAATTTTCAAAAATTATAAAATAAATATAAAGTTATGAAAAGAAAATTAATTTCATTGTAAAAAAGCGTGGGGTGCTCGATATTGACTTTTGTAAATATATAATTAAAACATTTGTAAACATAAAGTTAGTATAGAAAATTGATATATAAAAGCACCCCACGCTTTTTTACAATGAAATTAATTTTCTTTTCATAACTTTATTTTTATTTTAGAATTTTTGAAAATTATTTCTACATATATTTAAACTATATTTTATTAGTAGTGTCCTCATCCGGCAAATGCAGCACGTAATATTTTTTGTCTCCATTTTCAATCCAATAAAACTATACGTTCCGATAGTCCTAAATAAATAAAACAACACAAGTTTTCTCTCCACAAACAATGCACACGCGCGATAACAGCGTAAGTTCGACGTTTTTTTTTGTAATTCGACACAGATGTTGTCATCTTCGGCATAGAAACGAACTAAATTAGGTTCAAAACCATAGACACAGCAGTAAGTTAAAATTTAGTGACATGGACGTAATTTAACAGAAACGTAATAGCTCTTAGATAAAGACATGGACATAATTAGTAAAATTTTAGTCCATCACTAATTAGGTTCGGAGAGAAACGCAATCGGACCCATTGTATTTATCAGGAAACACAGACTTAGGCAAGGAGTTCGACTCTTTAGCGGTACGTCTTTAGCGGTCAAGAATAATTTTAAATAATATGCATTATTCTTTATTACTTTATTGTTTGTACAAAATAGATTTTAATCTCATCACAAGTTATTCACATTTGAGCACATACTTTTCGCTCTCTAATCGTATTCTTACTCTATGCTTATCCATATTTATTACAGGAAATTATGGCGCGAAACTTGTGTGTTGTCTGGTCTGTGGTTTTATTTTTTTAAATAACGAACTCGGGAACACTAATTTTAAGTTACACCACGGCAGCGTAACACGGTAGCACAAAGAAACTGCACAGTCATGGAACTCGTGTTCTAACCAATTAGAATGCGTGAGCAGATACTTATAAATTATATTCTACATGTATGCCTTAATGCAGACACAAAAATAAATAAACAAATCTCACAATGAGAAGGCCGGTAATTGTAAGTTACGAATCATTCATGGATAGAATTTGTTGAAATTAAATTATCGTATGGCGGCGGCGTGTTAGTAAATTTGAAATTATTGTACTCATATTGATTTATGATTTAGCGAACATATTATTTATACTTCAATCGCCATCAAATGATTGAAATAATTGGTATGTCAATGTAAAGTATAACAAAGAAAGAAATTTTAACTAGCCCAATTGAAGTCCCGCCCGAAACCAGAGACAAGTTTTTTTTTTTTTTGTTAAAATTTTATTACAATCTGTTTAAGGTTTGGTTTATATTCTGCCTGCTTTTTTACTGTAACTTAAGTTTCATGTAAGACAATAAAAAAAGTAAAAATAGAATCTATGGAATTCGCAATAGCTTGATACAGTTTTCTCATGACCAATTTTTTAGAAATTTGATTGTTATCCCTTTCCATCACACGTGCGTGTGGCATCACGTTCCATGTTCCCATGCCATGGAAGTGCGCAGTCATGTAGATGATAATTAACTACTCAAATACTAGTTACTCTACTCGTTGGTAGATTAGATAACGATGGAAACGTTCATGCTAATAATTAGAAAATACTTTAAGCTACCGCTGGTTTTCATCGCGAATATCACATCTGTCTGACTCTGAGAAGGATGAATGGAAAGATTTCACAGAAATCTAGTTTAAGAAGAAAAAATAATGTGTACCACTGTTTTGTTTTTGTTTTTTTTTCATTCTTATACTTTTTTGTTGAAATAATACGAATAGTACCAAAACCTAGAGTCGAAAAAGGTAAATGCAAAGATTTTTTTTAAAGATGGTTCGTTGTGTTTAAATTCTTCTGCATCAAATATTGTCAAAACTTACATCTTTCTACTAATCAGGTGTAAAATCGACGGCTAAAGCATCATGTAAATGGAATAACCAAAGGAATCGTATTGCAAACACGTTTCAGTAATTTGACACCTTTGTATTATAAACACACAATATTTTGAAATAACCGATAGATTAATTTACAATAACAATATATCTGAAATATATATGAAATAAGAATTAAGTATCTATCATGTTTTTTTGTTTATTATCTAATATTATTCCTGTAAATACGTCTATTTGAAAAATATGTTTACTTTGAATAAAACACTTTTTTACTGATTTTGCGCATATTTTATTTTATATTTAATCCTGACGTGCCCTATTTAAATATTGTGAAGGTAGTAGAAAATACATGACAACCATTATCTTAGTCATCCTGTGATCACGACCTGTAAAGAAGTCGAAACGTGCGGAAAATCCGCAAAAAGTGTTTTATTCAAATAAAAATATGTTTACTTGCATTGCATTAGTTATATTTTTTTAGTAATACAAGTTTATATTTTAAATTTTGAAATAAATAGCACAAAATTAACCGACGATTTAATTTAATATTTATTATTACCTATTCGTTCTACTCTAATGAATATACCACGCCTAATTACGTATTCAGCCCGTTGTGACATAGCAGCCATTATACAATCCATAGACAACAGTAACTTTTTTTCTGGGCGAAAGGGCAGATGTGCGGGCCACATTATGTGCTTCAAAACAGTGGTAATTTGATGGTACGCCCCTATTAGCCCCTGAAGGGATGGGACGCCCCTTGGTGATGAAAAAAAAAACTCCGTCACCCGTTCTGTTTGGGATAATAGTAATTATAGTGGATTGGTAGCTTTTTGCGTCACGCCACTAGTGGGAGTGGATTTAACGTTTAAGTGGGTAAAGTATACTTTCTTTGCAAACGAATAGAATAGCTCTAATACTGGTAATTACTGTTATAATTAATGTAATAAATAACAAACATTGATATTACTATCCGGTTTGATTTGCTTTTTTATATTTATTTTAATTGTGAGATTTAATAATACTCTGTTGAATTTTATAAGAATTTAAACGTGTTAATGACAAAAACCTTATTTTATTTATTTATTTGCAATACTCTTATAACAAAATTATATACTTTCTCTGACATGCATACAATAACTTATCAAATGTTTGTTGCAATTTATCGCTTACTTTTCGAGCTTTTGCGTGACTAATTATCAGAGAAGATTCAATGAGGCTGAAACTGGCAGCAGAAAAACAGCAGTTTTTGCAACGACCAAATTTTCTAGAACTTAGTGGAGAAATTTCAACATGTATAAATTAACATTCAACTAGGTATTCAAGATAGCTAGAATACTAGAATGTTAAAGTATTCATGTTGAATTGTCTCCAAAAAGTTCTAGAAAATTTGGTCATTACAAAAAGCTGCTGTTTTTTTGTTTCCAGTTTCGGTCTCATGAAAATTTATCGTATATGGTTTTATTACAATAACGGAGTCTACTATATTATCTATAAATATTACTGGTTGGTTTAATGATAGCCATCCTGCCTAAGCGCGTACGGTCCTAAGTTCTAATCCCGGTAGAAACATGTTTGAGTGATAAATATAAGCATTTTTCCCGAGTCATGGTTGTGTTATATACTTATTTATGTATAATATCCGTTATTTACTGTTCAACTGCTTAGTTTGGGGCTAAATAAATGGTGTGAGTTGTCCCGTATATTATTATTATATTTTTGAGATTTTATCAATTACCTATATAGTATTTTTGTTATTGTTCATATGAACATTATTCAAGGTTTAAGTGACATTAAAAATGGTATTATTTATTACCCTTTCAATTCGTCGTAAATTCTAGGAATTTCTTATAAATATCTGCGTTCAATCTGAAGTTACTACGTTCTAATAAAAAATTGAAGAAACCATTTCCAAATCAGTTCGCTGAGCGTTCCTATAAAAACTCACTTTATGATTGTAAAAAAAGTCAAACTACCAACCTATACCTTACATGTTAAATTTTTTCCAATCTTTTTGTCATATTTTTCCATTCTGTTTATTTTTTTATTTTTTCTTCAATAACTGTCTTCTTGTCATACAAGTATATCTACCGAAGAAGACGAAGTGTTTTTTTTAGTGTATCTAACTGACCTCTTTATCGTGATCGTCCATCATTTGAGTTTAGAGTATTATATTGTTCTCGTAAAGAACAAAGTATCTGTATTTGCTCGAAACAAAGTTAAAGTTATAGAGTAGTTAGTTACTACCTAATGGTAGTCGTCAATTTCCATTTGTAAGTGAGCATGCTGTGCTTACTTCGAGTAAAGTAAACTCTGGTAAGTTAGTTTTTGTGTTTTTGAGCGAAGCTCTAAAAGAGAAGCTCTCTTTTAGGTAACTCACAAATTTCGCTTGTCTCCCTCCTGCTACGTAACGGTTCAACCGATTCGAACGAATTTTGGCATGAATATACATGATTATATCCTGACGGATATAAGCTATATAAAAAAATATACACTTTACCATGGAGGAATAATCACTGAAAGAAAAACTCAAAAGCTGATCACAGCCAAACCGCTGAGACTACATTGATGAAATTTGGCGCCAAAACTCACATCGTGGTCGGGACTAATGTGCAAAAAAAAGGTTTTGAAATCGGACATAGGTACCATAGAGGAATAATCACCCTCCAAAAATCTAATTGCTTCGCTCAGTATTTGCAAACAGCAGCATGTATTGCAGACCTAGTTATATGTCTAGATTAAATAGATTGTACACAGTTTAATGATCCAAATATAAAAAAATATATTACAATAAATATGAGTGCCAACCCTAATTGGCTTGCCAGTCTGTTTCACGCACACGATCGGTTTGGTTCGGTGAGCATAGAGTTAGACAAATAATATATAATACAATTGAAAATATTTCAACAAGAGACTTTATATACTTATTGAATTTCAGTTTAGTTAGAAGAAATATTTTATATACTAACACCTGTTTGGGAAAGTACGTTGATATTTGTCCAAAAACGGGTCCATAAGTATTTATTTACGTTTTTATGGTCATACAGTTATGTGGTACAAGCAGTGCTGAATTTAGACATTTGCCGCCCCAAAGCTATAAAATTTTTGCTGCCCCTACTGACCTCTAAAAATTAGATTCACTGTTCATAATAACGTTAATTCCTTTTTTAGGGAATAATCTAGCTTCAAGATTATTTTTACAACTTTTTGGGTATATTTTTAAGCTAAGAAAAGCAAAGCTTTGTTTTTACTGCACTATTACTAACTTTTTTCTGTACCAATTTTCTGGGCCAATTTTGCCGCCCTAAGCTTCAGTTTTTTCAGCTTCTATGGTAAATCCGGCACTGGGTACAAGTCTAAATAACTATTAATTATGACAACATCACAATCATTGTCCAAGTTAAGTACCATAAGCACTATGAAATTCACAAACAACCATGGTTCCACAACACCCAGACTCTAGCCAATATGGAAAAGTTTGTTTTCTACATTGATCAGGTCGTTGAAAAAATAAGAAGAACATCATCTTATTATTTTATAGTTCTGTCATAATAATTGAATAAATTCTATAAAATCAGGTTTGTTACATACAAAAAAGGGCGATAAAAGACGGTTTAGCAAGTCAAGGCGGTTACCCGCCCACACGCAGCGCACAGAGTATAAAATAAAAATAGATTCTTTTATATCGGCACACAATTCAACCGTTTTATTTGTTGGTATCACGTATAACATTGAACTGAGCGCGAAACTTACACAACAAAAATTAGCCTTTGTGTCAAACTTTTTTAAAAAGTCACGTAGAGGAAACATTAATTTGATGCAACCATAAAAAAAATTGACAGCTGTTTATTTATAATTATTTTATAAAACGTATAAATGTGGAAACATAAAAAGGTTGATGTACCTACCTAATGCCGATAACTTCCCGGTACGCGATTACTAGTAAGTTTTCTTATGTTTGCGCATTTCTATTAAAAAATAGTTTAAGTAGGATGTGAAAGGCAATATACTCTGTAATTATAGTGGCAAAACTTATCCATAAGTGTAATGGCGTCAAAACTTTATAACATTGAAAGTGTGCTGTCCGAAAAAAATAATTAAAAGAGATCGAGGACATTTAGGTAAGTAGGTATGTAGGTATGTATTCAAAAATTTCATTTCGTTATCATGAAAAATCACAATGCAGTGACTTAGTGTGTTTTTATCTATGTGTGTTTATATATATGTGTATCTCCTTGTTATTAAACAAAGTGTTTTAAATATTTATTTTTGGTTAAAAATTCTTAGAATATAAAAATGTGACAGATACTTAAAAATACTTAAAAAATGTTTATAAACAAATAAGTTTGTTGGGCTTGTTCAACTTCTAACAGTTTATTTTGACACAACAAAGCTATATTTAAAAAAAAAACATAAAGGCAAACTTTCAGAAACCAGAAGATTTGAGCAAAACTTTTTGTAATCTAAGTTACTGTTATACTTATGCCTACCCCATCTGAAAAAACGATCGCTGCCTAATTATTTCGATTTTAATACGACCACCAGCCACATACCGGCAATCTCTGCTATTATCATAAATGATTTATTTCCACCTCACCCACGTACACTCATTGTACGAGCCAAGATCTTGCATTATTTACATCTCCATACTATTCTATTCTACAACTTAGAAATCCATAGTATAGAGCGAGAGAACTATACTTGTCCTCCTCACACGTATGAAGCCGGCTCTTCCCATCTTTATTTCAGAGGCGGGTGCTAAGCCACGCCTTATAAACTCCCCTCCAAACAATCCGTCCTTTTCTTTCCAACCAACTTAATCCGATGTCTCGCTCACTCTTCAACTATCGATTTTCTTAACAGCCGGCTTGTTTACCCTACCGAATTTCGTTGGTCGCGTTTTCATATGGCAGTCTGTAATAACTGATGTTGACGTTAACTGAATCGATGTATATTTCAGTGGCAATACTTTATGCCACCGTAAATTGTTATGAGCACAAATAATGTAATAAAATAATTTTAATTGTGCAGATTTAATGTCACCTTTCGTTTTCTTTATAACAGAGTGTTATTAATTCTCTTTATAAATTTCAGATGGCGGTCTTTTTAATGTTAGGTATATTTTATTGTAATCTGCGTTCTTAAATAAATCGTTTTCTATATGTTACCTATAAAAGAATTAATGTTGTTGGGAATGAAGTTAATTTCATTACTTATTTCCGTTATTGCTCTCATAAAACTACATTGTAACTACCTATGTAAATCTACGATCTTATATACCTACTACAATATAACCGGCGTAGATAAACATAGCTTGTTACATAAATTATTAAATTATGGACAATATTGTTCAATAAAATATACGTATAATTAAATAGGTAATAATATTTATTAAAAAGGAATAATAAAATAGCAATAGTAGGTACACAATTAAACAATAATATAAAATATTCATTTCAAAATAATAATTTGAATTATTTTATAATTTCCAATTTAACTTTTAATTGTCATGCAATGAATAGTGTTTCTCCTTTTTTCTACTTTTATTTCTGTCCGACTTAAGATGGGATGAAATAAAGATAAAGAGTATAGAATAAAAATCAGATTAATCAATTTATTATATTATTTGATGTAAGATAATATAATCTTACAATTACTGCACGATTGGACAAACATTGGAAGATTTTCTAAATTACTTTTCGAAGTTTGAAAATATCGTAGTTCTATAATCTCTGATTATCACTTTTTCACATTGGTGGTTTTGTTTCTCTTGTCAAAATTTGTGTTGTTGTGGATGTTAGTGCGTAATAATGGTGGATTATTAACGACTAACCGCCGGTTTCTATATTCAAAAAACTATCCGTTCTTGTTACGCATGGTAGTATATTATACGAAGCGTAAGCTAAAACCGTTCCTATAAGAAACGTCTCGTAGCGCATCTTACCGTTGGCTTGCTACTAACGGATGGGAGGGCTACTAGTAAGAGGTGGTTAGCATATTGTACGGAGATGACAGTTTATGCCGTTCCTATAAATATTTTAACCGTCAGTAGACTGTCAATATTACTATTCGTAATGTCATTCGGTTACCTGCCAATTTCAGTCGGTTAAAATGTATATTTCACTGTTTACGCTCTGCCTGCAAGAAATATGAAGAAATGACGAGTTGAGATAGTGATACAGAAGCGTTCGATATTATATCGGAAAACAGTGAAACAGATTTAGAAGAAGATAAAGTGTCTAAAGAAACACCGGATTCGTACAAATTTCAAGTGAAATTTTGACTCGATAAAGAATCTGTTGAACAGTAACTACTTGAAATTTGTTCACACTTAGGAGTAATAGGAGCTAGGTAAGTATTTTGGAGGCCTTTGTATACTCTCAATATACCTAACCTTAAGACATAACCTTCATAACATAGCTGCCAAAACCCTATGATCATGAATTTATTGATGAACTTGCAGGAATCATGGGGTATATCCACTACATCCGCTATAATTGACATTAAGGTTTTATGCTTTAAGAACAATGCTCATATCAGTAGCAGACTTTGTGGGATTGATCTCAGAATATTTTAATAAGTGAGCATTGCTTATACTCGTAATCATTGAATAATGAATCATAATCCAATTATATCAAGAGTAGGAGAAAAAATTGCCTGCATCAAAAACGAATTAAAAAGTGGAAAAATAAAAAATTCAATGACTTTTTAAACTGTTTTATTTTACAATAACTGTAAGAAGCTCACACTAAAATGGGTTAGTTTATTGTTGCAATGTGGATCAATTTTGTTGTAATCAATGGATTGTTTTGTTTGAGATCCAAATGCAGGGCAACGTCATCCTTGCTTCTTTGATATAGCCTTCTTTGTTTTCTGTAACAGAAATATACCTGAATGAAGATTTGCCAATTCAAAATTATTGCAATATTTTAAGCGGTAGACACGTTGGTAAAGTTTGTTAGATATACGAGTAGATCAAATAGGTAATATCTGATACTCACCGGCGTAATTTCTTTGTTGCAAAAGATATAAGTAAAACACTATTGGAAACGGTATTATACTTTCCACTATAAAATTTGTAATAAATATTAGAGAATAACAGTTATAGATGAAGAACCTGGGGTTTTATTTTGGAAAAAATTATGGATGTCAATCTAATAAAACCACAAACAAACGTCTCTTTGGTAAGAAAAAGGTTAAATAACACGCGGATTGTAAAATTATAATAATATTTTTAGTTTTGTAATTATTAACACAATTAATCTAAATTATGTGAATCTAATTTATCATGTTTTCAATTTTGTGCAATTTTGAAATTAAATTTTGCGTATAACTAAACGCACATTTGTGAGGGCTCGGTATTTGAACGATCTACGGACGCTCGTTGACAGCAGGCATAGAAAGTGAATTGTGAAACGGTATCTACGACTCGTAGTCGGTAATAGAAAAACGGATAGTAACTTTTATACCATAACTATCAGTTGAATATAGGAACCGGCGGTAAGTGTTTGTGTACTTACAAAAGTGTTGGGAAGTGTAGGTAACAGAGCAGCGGAAGTTGTCTTTTCCTGCTCTCTCAAGAAGTCCACGGGGAGTGGTCATTACACCACACATTTACTGAAATCTAGGGAGAAATACATATTTTATTGTTTATTCGTCATCATTAAGAAATTACTCAAGAACTGGAAATTATACTTACTTGACACTGGCTAAATGCTCAAGTCGTGCAAGCCACAAATAAAGAAAAATAACTCTGATTATTATATTCCAATCAATTACCTGCCTACTCGGAACCTCATCATCAATAAATATGTAATTAAAATAAAATTTATGACAGATTTTTTTCAATTTTTTTTTACCGTCACGAAGACAAAAAGTCACGATCTTTCATTCTGACTCATGAAATTGTAAAGTAAAAATATTACCTACCTATAGCAAAAACTTGAGTAACGAAAATAATAGTCTTTTTTGTGTATGCCAATTAAAAAATAACTGAAAGTATTGATAAATAGGTACTTAAAATAATTACCTATAGCTTGATATTTATAATACCTACCTATAGCAAAAACAGTTATATGAGGAACACAAATAATAGCTTTTTTATCTATGCCAATAAAAAAAAAACTAAAGGCGTTGATAAATAGGTAGGTACTTAAAATAACTATAGCTTGATATTTGTAATACCAACTTACATAGCTTATGTAAAAAAATCTTTAAGAGAGAAAAGAGGGTCAGTGGCCCAACAGTTACAGTGTCTGGATCGGCCTACTAGTAATCCGGGTTTCATTCTGACTAAAGCAAATTTTTAAACACGTTATTTTTATACCTACCTAAAAAGTAATTATGTTTTAATGCCTCAAAATAATCTTTTATCTTATTGCAAATATCACTTAATTTCGAAACTTCCGAGAGAAAGATTAATATCTCAAACGTAATATGGTTTCTTTTATAATATAGAACCAATTTGTTTCATATTTCAATCGGAGGAACGTCGCGTGACGACACAATGGCCACGCGACGCCATTGTGCACAGAAATAATACTGCAAATTGATAGTTTCCATTTAGTTTATGATATTTGAGCAGCCATAGATATTCTGGTGATCGCTGACTCTCATAGGAATGCTTAAGGTGTATTTTTTTATTGCATTCACTATGCCATTTTTCTATCTACATCTACACTTCTACACTAATATTATAAAGAGGAAAGATTTGTATTTTTGTATGTTTGCAATGAATAAACTCAAAAACTACTAAGCCGATTTCAAAAATTCTTTCACCATTGGAAAGCTACATTCACGGCGAGTAACATAGGCTATATTTAATGCTAGAAAAAAATTAAAGAATTTTGTCCACCCGTGCGAAGCCGGGACGGGCCGCTAGTCTAATACATATAATATAGCTATATAAATATCCCGTCACAGTATTTGACCGCGATGAATTCCGCAACTACTCTTTTTGATGATATTTTTGAAGTGAAATTATTTTTAGCGGTTTTGTACACTTTTTGGGATAGGTAAAAAATGTTAAACTCACGTCAGGACACGTGATCTGATCGAAAATTCGTAAGACGGAGGCATAGTAGACCGCCGGCGCGGCGTAGGAGCGGAAGTATCTCCCCACTCTTTCTACCGCGCGGCTAAAATGTATGCCTGCTCCTGCTATTTCGTTTAAGCAGCGCAGGGCGCTTGAGCGAGTGTGCGTGTGTGTTTGTTGTCATGTTTGTGTAAAATAGCGCAAAAAATGAATATTATATTTTACCACATAAATGATAGTACTTTTATACTGATAATTAAAGCAACTCGTGCGAAATTATTCCCAAAATATTAAAAATGCACAACGTTAATGTTCATGTCTTCACTTCTGCCAGCACTCCCGGAGTGCAACCAGTTGTTTTTTTCCATTTTGTTGCATTTGTTCCAACTTAGGAGATGGCACAGGTTTCATTTTAATTTATAACACAGCAACGCGTAGCCTGCTCAGATAATAAGATGTAAAATAGGCCTGTAAAAAACAATTAGGTACGCCTCCGAGCCCTCAGGTGGAATTCGAACCCACGACCTTTCGCTATCCGGGCGAGTACATTGACCGCTGAACTACTGAGCTGGCGGACAAGTCAAAAACAAACGTATTTCAACTTCTACTATGAAAGTTTATAATATGAACCATATGATCTGTACTTGTAATTATTTATTTATTTAGATAACAATGATCCATATTTGTTAATAACAATTTACTCACAAACTATATTAGTATTTAATAAAATTACAATAATAAATTTATAGCAATCACATCAAATTCTTATTACAATAATTTACAGTAATTCAAATCTATAGTATTTTTTTGTAATTTCAATCTTCTAATAAAGTAACAATCACAAAAAAATATCAAGTCTTACCACACCATTAACCTAGCCCAAAGTAAGCACTGTAAGGCTATGTTCTGGATGCTAAGGAAACGGATAGACATACATATATAATACATAGACACGTGATATAGAAATATTGGATTCATCACACAAACATCTGCGCCTTCCAAGACTTGAACCTATCCTGGATTCTAAATGCAGGATCGCTACCGTTGCACCAAAATGTCAATATAAATAAATAAACCGTTAAATAGGCAGCAGAGTTTTCCGAATTATAGTGTTTTTTTTATTACAATCTCTAACCTTCTGGAAATGACGCTATAATCCTTCTAGCTAGTTATAAGCTAGTTCCTCTTCTAAAAAAGAAGAGGAACTAGCTGACCCGGTAACACGTTGCTATGGTAACATTAATTGATACAATAGAAAAAGAGCGGGAATAAGAGCGGACAGACAAACACACAAACAACAAATTTGTGTTCTTAGATTATAGATTAGTCCAGGACTGATTTTTTTCGGCAGAGATGATGAAGACTTTATGTTACTTAATAGGCATAGAGAGAGCAATGAATAATAATATGCCCCCTTAATTATAGTGTAAAGTCACGAGCAATAAGAACTATGTCACATTACATGAATTACTTATTTCCATATTGTAGTTTGACATGGTCCTACGTCCACTAAATAGTGTGACATGGTCCTACGGCGAATACTTCTTATAACTCATGTGCGGTTAACCGCAAAATAATATAAATTTGTCAAGTTCTGCTTAAGACAAGTTCATTTTTTTCTTGTTATTTTTGCTTCTACATTTTCTTAACTTTCTGACTCTATTAATCAAACTTTAAACATTTCCGCCATCATCCCACGCCCTCTGACATGCAGTTTGCCAACATTTGCCATTAGCAGTCTCCAGAGACCACACCCCATGGTACAATGCATAGATTAAATATATATTTTTACAGACATCAAACATAGTTTTGATGTAGATTTAAATTTCTACATATTTGAAATACTTTTGAACTAGCATTAGGTGTTTTTTGAAATAAACTTACAAATGAATAGTCTGAGCTGACGAAATTTAAGCATTAGTTTAGCCGAAAATACTTAATAATTTAATGTCTCTATTCCTTTGTAATAAAAGTCACGAAGTGTCAAAATATATTAACGAATCTTAAATGTGCTTAGTAGCTAACATCTTATACTGATGTAAGCTAACATAAGCATTATGATTAAAATTGAAAAATGTCATTAAATCCTAACTTTACCTTATATATTAAATCATACATACCTACACTTTTTTTAAAAAGAAGCATTATCATCCGAGTTTGACATTATCTTACTAAACACATTTATAAGTTTCATAAAATTATTATACAAAGATAGTCTTATTTCATTACTAAAGTCTACGTTAGCCAAATCCAATGAACCTAACTCTATAATTTTCGCCAAAATTTTTAATCATAAATATTTATTTATTCTTTATTTGTGGCTTGTACGATTTGTGCATTTGGCCAGTGTCAAGTAAGTTTAATTGCCAGTTCTTGAGTAATTTCCTAGGTTTCAGTAAAGATGTGGGGTTTTACTGAAACCTCCTCGTGGCTTTTTGAGAGAGCGCGAAAAGACACCTTCCACTGTTTTGTTTCACTTGCCAACACTCATGCATATTAAGAAACACTCAGTGGTTAATAACCCACCATTATTACACACTAATATGAACCACAACATAAAATTTAACAAGAAAACCAAAACCATTAAAGTGACGCTTCGAACTCCCGCCAAAAAGTCTGGTCATAGATAAGTTTCGAAATAAAAAGCGAATCTTTAAAAAAAGAACAAATTTTCGCGCTAAAAAACCATTTGAACCTCATTACAAACAATCTCCCCTTGCGCTGTAATGAGGCTATCGAGTTACCCCCTCGAGACACTGCTATTTTGTCTGCGATATTAGTCTGTGGAGAACTGAGGGCAACTAATTGTTTACTTCGTCTACTGGGAATGCTCTCCCATTTAATTTTAATGCGTGGTCTGTGCCTTGCTTGATCATTTTGCAGTGTGATTTTATATAGATTTTATGCAAGTTTAATTAGACGTACACAAATGTGCTAAATTAGAGTTTTTATATAATTTTGAGTAAAATAGATACATTTTTATTGTTAAGTCCTAACTGTAAAATCGTTTTTCATATATCACGTTTTTTGTATAAGTAGTATTTTACTGTCATTGGTAGAGTCTTTTTCTTTTAGTTTTCGTTGTAAAAATTACACTTACATCAATTTATTTGTAACAGGAAGTTTTTTTATTTCACAAAATTTAGTTTCTTTTACTTTTCCAGGCACGAATGACAATGCTACCGGGCAACAATACGGAGCACATTTCAAATTTCGAAATAGAGACGTTCCAATTTCGAACGTGCATTTGAAAAAAAAACGCCGCCGGTACAGCCAACCTTATTTGGTGAACTGTCACGGGAACAATAGCAAATGTTGGGCCCTTCGTCCTAAACATGCGTGTATAATAACAGTTTTTTTTACGAAATATAAATATTTGAGTGTCCTATGACATACCTCTATCTGGACAGGGAAATCAAAGATGTATTATTTAAAGAATGTCAGTTTTTAAACTAATCTTGTCAGTTATGCAAAAAACCAAAAATCTTTGAAATAAGAAAGGTTTGTTTTTGAATCAAAGTCGTCTACGAACCGATGTTGAGTACAATACTTAGGATTTACTCAAATTATCATTAGTGTAGGTAATTCTGTTTGTGTTATTTATATATGTTGTGGCATTTTACAGATACAGACGTCATTTACTCCTGACGAAAACTGGTTGACTTTTATTAAAGAAACTTTCTATTTTTAGTCATTCATATGACCACAGAATATATAAGTTAAAATACTAACGTCTAAAAAGCAATTATAATCAAATATTCGTAATATAATTACCTTTTTTAATTCTACGTAGCCATACCTAAACTTTATTAGAAAAAAGCTTTTTGAAACAAAAAATGTATTTACGATTAAGTTATTAATTATGAGCTCTTTTAAAAAAAACAGTTTGCTAAACATTTTACTGTGTCCTAATATAATTAATATTAAACAATGTCCCCTAAACAAAATTAATATTAAACAATGTCCTCAAACACAATACTGTGTCCTAATATAATTATATTAAACAAATTAGCGTGAATAAAATATTTATATATTTTATGATAGCAATCTCTTATATGACTCGTAAACATACATCAACCTTCATTGTATTGTTCTATAATTACACTAGCGTCCCTCCCCGGTTTCACGCGGATGCAATGCTCTACTATATTATGCATGTATTATACATATAAACCTTCCTCTTGAATTACTCAATCTATTAAAAAAGCATCAAAATCCGTTGCGTAGTTTTAAAGATTTAAGCATACATAGGGATATAGGGACAGAGAAAGCGACTTTGTTTTATACTATGTAGTGATATATTTTTTTCATTGAGATTAAGAACAAAATATGTAAAAGTTTAATGCTTACGACATATAAAATATATCTTAGAACTCAAATATAGTCTAATCTAGAAGAATCAATCACAAATAAAACCAATGATTATATTCTCAAGTAAGTTTTTTTTTCAAGTTGGTAGTATTTTTACGTTAAAATAGTAAATAATACGTTATACCGTTAGTCTCAGTTATAAAGGTATTTAACGCCCGTCAGTCTATAGAGGTCTCGCGTGATGGGTTACCATATACGTTATTGCTTGAATCCAACAGGGATAATATCACAATGACATGACCTATAGATAATTTGACACGACTTATCATCAAGCCTTGAAAAAGTTCCGATACATCTTTGGCTTTACGTACATACTTAAATATTACGAAATATTAAAAAAGAAAGTGTGCTGTCGCGTTTTTCATGTTATCCTGTCAGTTTATTTATAGAATCGTTGCCAGTTTAAAAGTCTTTGCAGGTCAAGAAAGAAAAAAATAATGTATTTTAAAACTTTTATAACGAGTACTGTTAAAATATTTAATTCTCAAAAGGAGTTTGCAATATATTATGCCAGAAAAACAAAAGAAAATAGTAACACGTTATCTGAATTAACACAGTTCAACCTCATTGATAATAATTACTCAGTTCTAGTAAAGTTTCGTATGAATAAAAAAAAAACTTCGGTCAAAGTCTAGAAATACGTATAGCTCCAACACACAACCAGTAAGGGTTACACTCACGGCTCGCGACAAAGACATTAATTTCAGGCGTGATAATTGCTATGGGGTCCTCTATTGTGACAAATTTCTCGCTTCGGATCACACTATTAACTATTTCTATAGGGCCTGTTGTATTTTTTCCGAAAATTTCCGAGTAACCATTTGTCGTTACCGCAATGAAGAGCTTTCGGCACTTTTTGTGTGGCCGTTGATGTATGAATGACATTTTTTTTGTCTGCCAAAATTAGACATTGAAATAATCATCTTTCGTAAATGAATCTATAAAGTATATAGCTTAATTATTTGTTGACAGCTGGTTAAAATATTTTACACATTTAAGTTTATTAAACTTGATCCAGCCTTGATTTAATTTTTATTCTTTTTGACGAAATGAAGTTTGCACATTGACTCGCATAAAAACTCGTATCTACCTTCGCAACAATGCTTTTATAAAACATGGTATACAGTCTCAAAAATTTCAAATGTTAAATTCAGAACGCAAGTCCCGCGCCAATTTGTCATAGTTACAGCCACTGCTGCCAACTGCGCAAACACCGTGCAAAGGGCGCGAATGTTTGTTTTGTTTCGCACAATATGGCGGTTGTTTGTATTCCGATATTATTTATAGCGTTCATTGCAAGACAAATAGATTTTGGGAGTTATTGACACCACGGGGGAGACTGTAATTTTTGGTATAAAATGTGTCATCACTGGTTTTTTTTGCCGTCGTATCACATTTTACAAAGAAGGTCATTGTTGAAAAGTCTTGGGAAGAAAAATTTATTATCGTTTTGCTCAAATCTCGTTTGGTTATTGTAAGACATCAAACTTACAAACAAACATAATCCTGGATGAATATATAGTATTGCAACTATTTTTTATCGCATCAAAATAGGCTACGTCATAAACTAGGTCTGCAATGCAAGCTGCTGTTTGCAAATACTGAGCGAAGCACTACCTTACCTAACATGATACTACATTGATGAAATTTGGCGTCTTTCATCAATGTAGTCTCAGCGGTTTGGCTGTGATCAGCTTTTGAACTTTTCTTTCGGTGATTATTCCTTCATGGTATGTCCGATTTCAAAACTTTTTTTTTGCACATTAGTCACGACCACGATGTGAGTTTTGGCGCCCAATTTCATCAATATAGTATCAGCGGTTTGGCTGTGATCAGCTTTTGTATTTTCTTTCCGAAATTATACCTCCATGGTAAAGTCTATATTTTTTTTACATAGCCTATGTCCGTCAGGTTATAATCCTGTATGTTCATGCCAAAATTCGTTCGAATCGGTTGAACCGTTATGTAGCAGGAGGGAGACAAGCGAAATTTGTGAGTTGCCTAAAAGAGAGCTTCGCTCAATAAAATCGGCATATTAATATAATATTTAATACTAAATTGTATATAAGTTGAAAAGATTCTTTTTTTTTTATAAACTACGAACATAATCCTTCGTTACTAAATTTTGAGTACTTCATTGGACCCTATCCACACATGAAGGCATAGCAAAAGCATTAAAAAAAAAATATGAAATCAAAAGTATCGAAATATCAATTCAGCGAAACCAAAAAGAAGCCTCTCAAATAACTTTATTTTGTTTGTAGAAATATATGTTAACAATATGGTCTGGCTCCCAAATTAATTTAACAAGCTTTAGTTGCTATTGTCTTGCAAGAGTTATGAGCATAATAAAGTATATTAAAGATTCGGCAAATCATAGATAAAAACCTAATACTTATAAGGTATTCTAGCCAATAGAGTTAAGCCAGATATTAGTATATAGGGAACAGGTTGATAGGCATAATTTAAAAACGAATTCTAATCAAAAGGCATCACAATTGATTACACGTCAGTTTAGGCCATATATCAGCTTTGGTTCCCGTGTCTTGATTATCTTTCTGGTTCTACATACCGTCATACATACATCACTTATGGAATTTTTTTCAAAACTGAACTGAGTATGAGAAAATATACCTAATCTACCCCTTTACTTTGTTTGCTTTTAGTTTAAAACAAGTCACGAGTGAATAGGTATCTTCTAGGCAAGCGCTTTACATCCTAGATCACGTCGTCGCTTACCATCAGGCGAGATAGCGGTCAAGCGCTTTCCTATTCACGATACAAAAAAAATAAGTACAAAATTGTAGTTTAATTATTATCATTTTATTTGTTAGTCGAGAACTATACGTTGTAATAGGATGTTGAATTTTCAAATGCTTCCCCTGAAATATTACACCATTTCTTAAGTGACATTTTAGCACCGTGTATACGATACTTTGAAACTAAATTATTGGCGTGAGTTGTCCGTAATTTGTTTTTTTTTAAATTAGCCTTAAGGAAGCACTGTAAACCTTGAGTTACCTGCGTCGTATGGTTCAAAAAAGAATTAATTTTATGAGCACATAGATCTATAAATATTGTCAGCTCCAAAATTTAAAAGAATCTTTACTAAACAACTGTGTAAGAAGAGTGGATATAGGAATGGTAGGCAACTATTCCTGAACTGGTATATATTATGGTCTGTGTTATATCGTAGTGTTATATATGTACAAAAAATTAACAACATCGCTGAATTAAAATTCGTGGATGATGTAGTTACCCATTTATAATTGGACTTATATTTATAACTATATGTTTCTTTAAGTACATAGTGTATAACTGGTTTTCGTCCCAAATAAAATAAATTAAGCACTGTAAGCCTTGAGTTATGGATACTAGGATAACATACATACATACATACATGATACGTATATATGTGATATTCATAGAAATATATAAAAATACCCGGGACTCGAATCTAGGGCCGTCAGAGCGAAAAGCTACCGTTGCATCAAACAGCTGTCTATATCTCGTAAATATTATTTACTATTATGTGACTATCGAACACACAGTTTCTTATGATTTCACTGGTAAATTTTAAGTTGAAATTCTGCAGATAATTAAAAACGTATTTGTCTAAACCACTGACGCGAAAATACTTCAAAAACCGCCGTTCGGGTGAAGAGAAAAAAACGCGTCTAGGGTCCTTTAGTTACACAACTGAACGCCTTTTCAAAAACTTTTACCACCAAACCTTTTTCAGCGAAGCGGAAACCGTATTGGAAACAACAAATTTTGCACTTCAATTTAAACGTTTAAAGTCGGAATTTGGGTGGCATAATAATATTGTAAAGAGTAAAGATAGCATCTGAGGCTTAGGATAATCTTTTGTTGACAGATCAACGGTGGGCTGTGGAAAGTACCGAGTGTGGTTTCTTAGAACGTCTATACGCGACGCCGAATGCGACAATTGTTTTGAACATACAAAAATTCCCGGTACATACACAGCCCAGTCAATATTCTAACATTTAGTAACTCATTTTTTTACTTAACTATCAATAAAAAAATGAATTATTTTAATAGAAAATTATGTACTATAAAAAAATTACCCGGCTAACTTTTTATTCTCAAGCAGGTCGATTTTTTGTAGTATTATTCTATCAAAATAATTTATTATATGAAAGAAAGAAAGAAAGAAAGAAAGAATAGAATAAAATACTTTATAAAAAAAACTTTTAAAAAACCACGTTTTACTACGGGTTATAGATGTACTAAAAAGGAGAAAATAAATTTTTACAAATGGACTAAAAAGATAAAAATAAATTTTTGGTAATAATGAAAATTTACGATACAAATATTCTAAAATTTGTTGAATATTATGTATTGTTCTGAACATTCATACGCAGAATTTTCCAAATATTCCAAAAAATTAAAACGTGGTGCGTAATTTAGATCAACAGCGTTATTGATATTATATTAATATTTTCATTATCTTTCCTAAATCCCTTCCTAACTAAACCAATGCAATAGTAATGCTGTGGATGGCATTGAATAGTTTTTCAAGTATAATGCGCACCACGTTTTAATTTTTTGGAATATTTTCAAATTCTGCGTATGAATGTTCAGAACAATACATAATATTCAACAAATTTTAGAATATTTGTATTGTAAATTTTCATTATTACCAAAAATTTATTTTTATCTTTTTAGTCCATTTGTAAAAATTTATTTTCTCCTTTTTAGTACATCTATAACCCGTAGTAAAACGTGATTTTTTAAAAGTTATTTTTTATAAAGTATTTATTTAACTCTTTTTAGTTTTAAATTATCTGAATTGTGCCTACTTAGTTCTTCAATATATACATGTAATATATATCAAATATCCAGACACACCACGTGGAGGTTAATTTAATTAAAGCCTAATTAAGTGGTTTTAGGATGTAAAACTGATTAAATATGAAATTGTTAGGTGAAACAAGCCTGTATACAAAATTTCAGCCAAATCGGATAAGAAGAAGAGGTCGAAATAAGGATCTCAAATTTTGACGACAAACCAACAGACAAACCAACAGACAGACAAGTGAAGTTAAGTAAAACGTGGTAATAATAATAATAAAGTGCAAAATGTATATAAAATCATGAAAGAAGATAAACTATTAATAATACACAAAACATTGTTGAATAATTTCTTTATGATATAGAGCTGTCATACTTATATCTTTTTTGTTTTGGTATGATTGTGTTTTATAAGACTAGTATATCGATTATATCGGTTAAAATGTCGACAAATTTCTGTCGCCGTGTAAAAGTTTGTAGACAAAAATGCCGCGACTAAGTAAAACTGTTCTTTTGACATAAGAAGTCGACTTTTAAGCGCAACCATGTTAGAAACGATAGACGACAAATGACTAATACACGAGAAAACGTGTCGACAAAATTTTGTCGTGTTGCGTATGCTGAGCGGGCAGGGCTTCCTTACAGTTGGCTGCAATGACGATTTATCGTCTTATTTGTTCTACAGACTGTATGAGGCATTATATTGAATATTTCACCTACAAGCCTTATCTATACAATCAGATAAGTACGTATCAACCAATGATAAACAGTTTTTCCTATAGTTTCAAATTAAAAAAAATTTGCTCTTTCTATTACAAACCAGAATTGCCATATTAGAACCTTTATGATTCTCTAAAAATTCCTTAAAAAAGGACCAATTATATAAATTTTCTTTTTATATATATACTTTACGCCCGGACGTGTCATGAGATAAAAGTATAGGTAATGACTTAAGAAAAATTACCACAAACATATACACAGGTAATACCTTATTCAAAATAATTTCATTTATGAAACAATTCGGCACATTATCTATAAAGTTAAACCTAGACAAAAATATTTGACAGTATCCAAAAAATCAAAAATTAGTCATTTTCCATTTTTCTAACGAGATGAAATCCTTTAAATTTCTGTCGCGAAGATTTTACCCAATTTTGTATCCTATCCCAAAGAAGAAAACTAAACCCAACATTTCTAGTAATCAACACTGCTAAAATTTAATTAACTTAAAATAACCTGAAACAAGTAAAATTTACCTTATCACATTGGTAATAAAATTCTATAAACAAATACAGAAAAACCAGACAATTTGTGAATTTATTACACTCTCCACCAAGATTTTTTTCTTTTATCCATACTATAGTGTTAATATTGACACTTATGGCTTTATATTATATCTCTAAATAGCAACAATGCAAAAACATGCGAACACAACTTATAACCATTCGCACCCTTTGCCTTAAACTGTTTCATTATTAGCGATGGTTAATATTTTCAATGAGTTACATATCAAGTAATAGAAGTTAAGAATATTTTTTACTGTCTCGAATATCATCACTTAGATATTGCTCGTCAATTTTTTCTTACAAAGGCCTCACGAATATAGCCCCTTCAATCTGGCAAAGGAATCTCAGGTAACAACCGAAAAAAAATAAACGTGACAAAATGTCTGTAAACATGTACCTACACGCATCCCGCCGAAAAAAAAAGCTTTACAATTTTGCAATACGAATCCTCGAAAGATCGCTGGTGTGACGAATGGCAATGGAACATTCATTCATATTTCGAATTTGGAAGGCGTTTCGCATGTTTGACTTTGTTTTTTTTTCTCTACAGTGTTGCAATAGTGCATAAAATTCGCTAGGTAATTGCAAAATAGTTTATGATGGGTACAAAAAATGAGATCAGTGTTGCTTTTAATCGAGTCGGACGTGCGTTCAATTGAACTGAAATATGAATTGCTGTATGAGCCGTAACTAATTGCGATGTTAAACACTTTATTATAGTTTCATTTTTAAAGCACTCATCGTTGATGAAGTCTATTGAAAATAGATAGTATCACAAATAAACAGCCTCTTAACATATTCCAAAATGTCTCGATGTTGGTTGAGAATAAGTTAATAAAATATTGAATAACACTATACAATTCTGAGCTCGTTCTAGCCCAGAAACACAAATTTTGTTCACTTCAAGCTTTATTATAGTTTTCCTATGTAAATTATTCAGGATGACACGGGTATTACCAAACAACCTGTATTAAAAAATATAATTACCGGTCGATAGTCTCACAAAAACTCGAAACGTAGTCGATTCATTGCAATGAAGTTTTGTTATATCGTTGCACGCATGCCAGAATAAGGAAAAGGTTTTTTAGCTTGAAACAACTTTATTAATACATATACATTAGCTTTATGTTAAGGTAACTAGTGTTAATATAAATGTATAAGAATTTGATAGAATCTGGCATCACTTGACGGAAGTCCAGATCCATCAATAAAACAAAAACGTGTAGCTTACTTCGGCAAAAAAACAAACAAAACGCACCGCCTACCCGCAAATAAATGCAGATACCGCAGACACAGTCACACCTTGTACCTTCACCAACGTGAACACGTGTTTCGACATCATCATCAGACTGTTAGACTGCGCAATATCGAGCACTAACCAAATGAAACTTTTGTTTTTTTTTTTCAGATAACACCAAAATGCAACGCCAACCGACCAGCTCGCAATAACGGCCAACCAAAATGTCTGTACACATCCGCAAAAGGCTGGTACGGTGACTACCCACAGAGATGGCGTTGCTCACGAACTCCTCAGCCACGGGGCCCACGACAGGGCCCGCGGCGCCCCAGGCCCATCACTCAACCACGCCTTTGCACCATTACTTCCATTACTTGAAGCAACCGTCGCCGTTAGCCCAGAATCCATACGCGCACCATTCTAGCGCTCACCACATGGGGATGGGCCCGGGCCCCTTAGGGGGTCTGGGTCCCTTCGGGCTCACTCATCACGGCTTAGAAGCTGTGGGGTTTCCACAAGGTGAGTCTTAGATATTTAACTTTTAAAATCTTTCTATATAATATCTATATCGTCCTCAATAACGACAGATTGGTGTAAAAGTAGCCATCTAGCCTACTACACCCACGGTCCTGAGTAAAAACCTGATAGTCGCATATCTTTGTGCGATTCTAAGGATTTCGTTCCGAGTCATAATCTATAATCTAAGACCACAAATGTTTGTCTGTTCGCTCTTTTTCCCGCTCTTTTTCCAGTGTATCAATTAGAGTTACCAGAGCAACGCGTTAACCGCAAGTAGTTCGTCCGCCAGACGCTAGATGGCGCTAACGCAAAAATATTTAATAATAGAAAAAAATTAAAGTATTTTGTCCACCCGTGCGAAGCCAGGACGGGCCGCTACTCTTTTTTTATATTTATTTTTTTATCTATTTTATCCATCGTTTTAGTATTTAAAGAACAATCTTTGTTTTTGTTGTTGTTATTTGTTTGTAATTTCTTTTTATTTATTTACATAATAAAGTTGCATTTCAACTAAATCACACCCTACGCTTTTTGTTATATCTCTGCCTCTTTTTATCGATGATCTCTTTTAAAGAGAAGGACTTATAAACTTGAAGGGAAAACTTATAGGTAGGCCAAAGATCTTTCTTCGGGTTAGGTGACCTGTGGTCTGGAACCGCACGTACAACCGACATAGATAGAACTTTTTATATATTGTAGATAAATTTGAAACTGTTATTGCGCGATGTATGATCTCATACTAATAATTTTTATTGGAGGTAGTGCTAACTGTGATTCGAAATGTCACTCTTGTTGCTTTTTGTAGCGAGCGATTAACGTGTGGTGGAACTCAACTCAAAATTAGAAGAGATGTTTAGTTTTAAATGCTATCGTGTCTATTCATTGAAATTAAATACTTATTGTTTTTAATTTCAATGAATTTGGTTAGGAGGTTTGGAACTTATTGGTTTTTGGTTAAACCTGACGTAATTTTCGACTTCGTTTCGAGAGCCGTTTTCACATGCTGACTGACTGATCTTGTGAATACGGCCCCTGAAAAGTTAGGACCAATATCGATAAAAATTATTTCACTCCAACTTAGAAGCACACATTGCAAAGTCATAGTTTCCTAAATAAGTTAAATATATAGTAATGTTACTTATTAGTTCTGGTTTCCTCTGTCTGCACTAAGCATCTCATGAATTATTTCCAAAAGCGTAATAAAGACTCTCTCGTAAGGTTCCTGATTATTACTACATTAAGTTTTTCAAAGTTCTCACTCACTTAACATGATAACTTCACATCTTTTGTTATATCTAAGATTATCAGGAGTAGGTTTACTTACAGTTGTTTTCGGTAATCTATTCCTAATAGGATATTTAGTTTTGGTTGCTTAAATATTTCTATTGATTGAGGGTAAATAACAGAGGTTGTAAGCAACTGATCCAAAATATAAAGCGCCTATCTCTTACTAAAGCAGCTTTTGGGCAATGGCATTTAGTTATCGGTCGTGTAATCAAGTTTCCACCTCATATTATCACACTCGGACTCACCTTTTACTCGAACAAGTTATGAGGAGAGTCACTGCAATCATATTAACCATTGAAGAATGAAGAAAATTAATCATAATTTATAGAAGCATTTATAAGGATCAATTAGACGGCCATATTGCACGAAGCCATCAAAAAGGACGTCGGGTTCATTTGCATGTCAACATGCTTGTAGATAGGAATATAGATATTTTATTGGCAAAGAAAAATTCTTAAATAAATCACTGACAATTTTAAAAGAAAGCATACAGTAGTTTTTATCAATAATAAGATACTAAAAGCCATATAATAATGTTATTCTCGTTAAAGCTTGAAAAATGAATTTAACATCCCACGTTCTACGAAATGTCAAAGTAACGTCTAACAAATTTGCGGGCATAATAAACATGGCAGAAATTTATTCGCAAATAAAATGGAATCATCAAGCAATTTACAATTGTCTACATAACTATCTCCAAAACAACGAAGCGACGAAAAGCAAAAGCATTGCATAATTTACGAACCAAGAAGACATCCTTGGAAATAATCAAAACAGCCCTGCCTCCCCTATAAGCGGCTTATATACCCCCTCCCTCTAGGGTCGCCAGTGTTGCCACGCTACCCCAAAATGCGAAATCGGAAGTCGTCGCTTGTTAGTTGGTTTAATTAGTTCCAAGTTCGTGTTTTGATGTTGGTACGCTTGAAGCATGTGGTATGATGTTTTTTCAGTCACAAAATTTTTTAATCTGCTTCACATTAACGGATACTTTTAAATGCCCTTAAATTACATCTCACAAAGTTCCAATCTGAAACAAGTAGAGAAAGCAGCCTAGCACTTTTCTTTTCTAATTACTATTTTAAACTAAATATATGATAATTCAACATTACCTATCAATAACATATCCTGCAACAAAAGCTGGTACAATAGAATAAAAAAAAAGTTATTTTTTTAAACGCACCCTTCGAATATTTTCAAAAAAGGAATCCTTTCGGATTCAATGAAGACTTTTCTACGAAGAGGTCGGATTAGGGCCCTCTCTTTCCGAGAATAAAATGCATAGAAGTGCGTTCGAAAACCTCGAAATACACCGGGTTTTGCAACAAGAAGTTTTATTTATAATTTTAACGTTGATATAACGGTCAACGACTCTAACTGCTACATCCACGATTATAATATAGTTTAATTATAACTAAGCCAGACCTGCTTTTTTAGTTTTGTATTTATTTTAACCTTTAAAACTCATATAGTCCAAAGGATTTCTACCAGTAACAAAATATTTATATATACGAAAATCAGTATCTAAAGCTTTATCCGCGGCTTAGCTCACGTAAAATTGTTTGATTAAATCGCTTTATAACCGCTAATATCCTGACGACTATTCCTGAACGTACGAATTAAGCAAAAGTAGGGACTTCACAAATCTAGGTAACTCCTATTCGGGTCCATATTTGGTTGCATAAATTGAAAAGAATAATTTTAAAACCCACATCTAAGTAATCATAAAGCATAATTTTATATAGCTTGCTTTCTGGTAATGCATAAAAAATATTAATTTATGCCTTTTGATTAATATACCAATAGACTTTGTGAAAACTAATTATGAGTAGTGTCAAACAAAAAAAACTGCTATAGCAAATGTCAGCATTTTTATTTCACGAAAATGATGATATCAAATTAAAATAAAAAAATAAATATTTCAAAATAACTCATCCATCAACTTCTTATCTTTTATCAGAATTCATTGTCTTCAAACGGAAGTATAATGAAGTTATACATATAAAGTTGATAATTTTATCTACTCTAATACTATAATACAAAGATTCTAAGACTGAAAACAAAATGCTTATGACAAACATTACGTACAGGCCAAAAATAATAAAAAAAAGTTTCATTACGATACAGGTCTTGTATGGACACTTGTAACATAATATAACTTTTTTATCATAACGATACACCTATACAACCTCCATCTGGACCAAGGAGGTTGAACCTCTACTTTAAAAAGGTTTCAATGAACGAGTCCGTGACGACGCAACACGCATGCGCAATCGATATTTGCACCTTGGCGCCAACATTTGACATTTAAAAATTTGTTGTTATATTCAGCGTTTTATTTGCAATATTGTTTTACGTATTATAGTATGAAAGTAGATAAAGTAGTGTATGACACTATACATAACTTGGTCTTATAACACTCGTGTGATACTATAAAAAAACTCGCCTACGGCTCGTTTTTTTAAAACACACTCGTGTTATAAGAACCCTTATTATGCAACAGTATCATAAACTACTATAATGATATTATCCGTGACTAATTTACACAAGCTATTGTTCACAGTTATTCTAAGCTTGTATGTTTCATTTTTTACACTAATTAACGTAGCCCAAAGTAAGCACTGTAAGTGTCGTGGATAATAGGGTAACGAATAGACATACATGCAACTTTAATAGAAATATTAATAACCCATGACTCAGGTAAATGCTCGTATTTATCACACAAACATATGCCACTTTCGGGACTCGAATCCAATACTGTTTGTCCCAAAGGCAATATTGCTACCGTTGCACCAAACGGTCGAGCTAAACTAGTTTAAGCACAAATGGCACATTTTGACGTAATAACGTCTTATAAATCGATGGACGCCGGCTGCACGCACGAAAAAGTGTAACGTTCCGCGTGCAAGTGAGAGCGCGGATAGAGAGGCACGATCGGCCTAAGCGTTCGACTTGTGATGCATCTATCTCTCTTCCACTTCATGAAGTAAAAAGTTAATGTTGTGTCCATTGTTTATACAAAATAATGGTGATTCAGTGATAATAATTCAATTCATAAAAGTATGCAATTTTTCATCAATGTTTTCTTATGACGCTATCAACTAAACTAACTTTACAGACAACCATTTTTTTCTGAAATTTCATATTTTTGCTTATATAAATTAAAAAAACATTATTTATAAAAATAAAGAAATGCTAGATGAAAACTTATACATAGCTGTTATATGTAGTACATAACAACACCGGAAAAACCCAAACCTAAAACAATATATTAGAAATCGCATTATTCTTTTCATTAGAAGCCACAGAAAAGATAAAACTTTCCAAACGTGTAGTAACTGGCAGCCATTTCAATAACGAGATTTACTGGTTACTGAAACATTTTATCAATACTTCATTAGTATTTCTTATAAAATCCTTATTTTTATTTCCATCTTTTTAAATAGCTCTATTTCAACAATTCCACTTTCTAGTTTTACGGCTACATAGAACAAAGAGTAAACTTTTTTTTTTCTTTATTTGTGGCTTGCACGATTTGTGCATTTAGCCAATGTGAAGTAAGTAATTGCCAGTTCTTGAGTAATTTCCTAGGTTTAAGAAAAGATGTGGGGTTTTACTGAAACCTCATCGTGGCCTTTTTGAGAGAGCGCGAAAAGACACGTTCCACTGTTTTGTTTCACTTGCCAACACTCATTCATATTCAGAAACACTCAGTGGTAAATAACCCACCATTATTACACACTAATATCAACTAGAACACAATAATTAACAAGAAAACCAAAACCATTAAAGTGAAGCTTCGCGCTCCCGCCCGAATAAACTTATTAGACTAATTAAATCATCTTTAAATCGAACGGAAACTTTAGGAGGACTATAACTGGCAACATTTTATTTTGGTAACCAAAATTTGATTAATTAAATAAAAAAAAGTTTTATTCTTTTTTTCAATAAATATTTAACTCCCTGAACACTTTTAAAGTAGAACTACTAGTGTAATATTGACGACACATAGACTATCTTTTATTATACAAGTAACTTTTTTGAAATGGCAATATGCTATTTTGCTATTAATTATAATTAACTGGGCAATGTTGGTATATTTCGAAAAACATTTTAATCAGCATTTTGTAAGCATTGCATTTGACAATCTCTACATGTTTTCTTCCTAGTCGTTTTTAAATTTTAATGTTGTCAATTACTACTTACAGTTATAAAATAAGTTAAAATTTCGTGGTCGAGTTGCGGGTTTTAAATATATATTTCATTTTAATGTTGGAACCAGAGTTGTATCATGTTGAAATTCGCTAACGTAAACATTTCAACATATCACTGCAGTATTACTATCCCCACACAACTTTATAAAGTATTTATGATAGTTACGATCTAGTTACGAAACATCGACGGAAATGCGGTTTTTTCATGCATGATTACCCGAATTCAGGCACCAATAGGCTGAACAGAATTTAACAGTGTTTTTTATTGCAGTAGCCATACCTGTTACGCTCACTGACTTGCAATGCGCACAGCTATAAAACATTTGTCATTTCATTAAACAATAAATAACACGTGGCATATTTTTCCCAATACTTTGTTTCGGAAAAAACAAACTTGAGAAAAAACATCAAGTTCTGACACAAAAAAGGATATAATCTGCAAAAGGGTTGTTCTGTAGAAACGGCATCAATATGTTTTATGCACAAACTTCAGGTAGCAGATTTAAAAAAAAACTGTCGTCAATTGTTTAGCTGAAAAAGGTAATATAGATATTTTTTTATGATCCTGATTCATACCACAGAGAATGTAACCACTGTAATTGATGCTAGGAAAAAGGTAAAAGTTAATTCTAAATTCAAAATATCTTTTTAAAAACATGACAAACTGCTTCTTTAAATGAAACTACAGTTGTGATGAGTTTCGGTTTATTATCATAGCTGTTTTATTTTTTTTTAATGTTCACGGCAAGGGGTATTTAAAAAATTGTGTTATTAAAATCTATTGTGTGTAGTATTTCTCTTTGAGTTGCTTTATTATTTCTATAATGCAAACACCTCATAAAACATTTGTTAGTCTTATTTACAAAAAGTAGGCATCCCAAGTAGCGTTTTACGAATCCTGAGATGCCTACGTTATCAATAGTTGACCTTCAAAGCTAAAATGACCCCGAAAGTAAATCATCGATCGCCCAAAATGTATTTTAAACTATTTGCAGAACTCTGACGCATAAAAGGAACCATAAACCTACAAACAAAATTAACGACTCGCGACCTATTAGATTTAAAGTCCAATACGCATTTAATACGGGAATAAAATTAATCCTCCGCCAACTTCCATTTTAATCCCATTCCTGTCCCTGTCGCACTTACTCTGTCGTTCAATTACTCTGTCTCCCTTCCGTACAACGCGTAACGATGGCAGCTGGGCGTTCTTTTTTAAATTTACTTTTTTCATTGTATTTTACTTTTTTATTGGCATCCCTTAGAATTATACACGGCCAGTTGTTTTTTTTTATTCTGTCGACTTTATAATTAATTGATTTTTTCTTGTGGATTCTTTTATCTAGTTCCTTCTCGGAACGAGGAAGCCGGATCCAGAAAAGATTTTATATAAAAAATTATTGGTTACTTAGACAAGTATTTTAAAAATAGCAAAGCTGATTTATGAAAGTTAATGATATTGTCTATTACAGTTTTATGGTTTCGCAAAATGAAGTTATGATCTATTTAAATTAGTTCTCTATATGGATAAAGATATGATTTAAAACAGAACCCCAATAGATGGCTATTGGGTATAAAATAAATGTTGTTCTCAACTTAACAATCATCTATTAACATAGGCCAAGATTGTTTGGCGAAAACATAAGAGTGCATTCACACATAACGGTTTACTAAAACGGTTTTTGTGTAAGTTATCGTTTTCGTTTCGTTTTCAGTGGCGTATCCAAACATAATGGTTGTATTATAAAGCGGTAAAACGTAATTCGATTAATAAACCGATTATTGCTTTGTTAGAATTACATGCATTGAATTGTCTTTGTTTTTTTTTAATTTTCCGCCTACTTATTAGTAAAGAAGTAAAATGACGTCGTTCTCTTTCAGACTTTACACTAAAGTGATGTTGGTACTACCTTATCGACGAATGGATTAAAAAATCGTAAATTTTGAATAGTTTTGAATAATTGTATTTTTTTTCTTTTCCGGATATTAAAGTGTGTACTCATTCTAAATTCTTATTATAAACCATTAAGTGTTCGATAATATTCATAAGTGTTGGCAAGTAATACATATACGAAAGGTGTCTTTTATTGCTCTCTGAAGAAGTACGCGGACTATTCAATAAATGTCTACACCATTAATTCGACTGATCGTGTTCGATTGACTTACATACCGGTTATCAGGGTAGTACCATTTCGTAGTCCCAGGTTCGTTCCCCGGGCTGGTAAATGTAGCAAACGAACTGTTTATTATTGTTCCATGTCTGGGTGTTGTCTCTAATTACCGTAATATAAAAGCTTTAGCAACTTAGATTTGTACATTCCGTGTGTTTGGCAAAAAAAAGCGCTTGAGAGCACTTGAGAGCGCTTGTAAGCAAAATGGCGATCGCTAAGCGATAATAAGCAAAATGGTGGATTGTGTCAGCGCAACTGAAGTTAGCAAACATGTCCTGGCCGAAAACTGTACCTATATTTTGTTTTTCAGCGCTGGTAAGCGTTCTCAAGCGCTTTTTTCTGCCAAACACACGGATTGTATGGGTTTGTCTAATAAATATGTCGCAACTGCAAAAAATATCACAAGGAAAGAAAGGAGAAAAATTTTGTAAATATAATGGTGTAAACGGTACTTAATGGTGTAATTTTCACTATTGATAGTGCCGGTCAATGTTGCAGATGACCAAGGTATTTTCAATAGGTTTCCATATGGACAGTTTCTACATGTTTTACCCATGCGTTAGCTGTATATTGTACTGTGTCTCACAGTACCCGACCCCTTGTTATAACCTAAGTGGAAACAAATCCAGAAAAATGAAAAATAAAATAAAAATCTGTTAAGTAGTTTCGGAGGTCATCGTAGTGAAACATTAACATCGTAGTATAACAGGGAATTTATTTTTATATAAATCTAGTAATCTTACCCACGCGTAGCTGTTACTCGGTTATTATAACTTGTATTTTTTTTATAATTAATTAAAATGAAACTTATTCTATGTCCTAAATTGTAACAAATACAGCAAAATGAAAAAACATAAGTTGTATTTTTTATTATTAATTAAAATGAAAGAAAGAAAGAAAGAAAAAACATTTATTTGGGACTCAAACACACAACAACAAAATAACAAAACAACAACAAAATGTATATAATTAAAAGGAGTAACAACTTAAAAAAGAAAGATACATATAAAATAATAAAAATAAATTAAAAATAAATACAAATATGGTGTATCTGAGCCCAAAAAGGACCCTGTCTCAGCATAAAAGCCTCTATGTCGTTGCGAAATGAAACCTATTCAATGTCCTAAGCTGTAACAAATACGGCAAAATGAAAAAAAACCATCGTGGTCAATCGCCGTGGGATATTTTATATAAATATATAGATATTAGACAACATATATTATTCTGAACCCAAGTTAAGCAACTAAAGATCTTGTGTTATGGAATTCAGTATCAGCGACCGAACCACAACACCCAGGCCAGCCTGTATAGAAAAGATCCATTTCTACATAGACCCAGCCGGGGCTTGCACCCATAAACGCCGGCAATCCTAGCCAGAGCAGGTGAACATGCCTTCCAAATCACAGTGGAATTCCAGACATTTTCGGTCACCCATCCGATTACCGACCACTGAGCAGGTTGCTTAGCTTCCGTAATCACAAACCGAACGCGTAAAACGCTATGCCGCTCCTCAACTGATAATCGTAATTGAACACGGTACCTATACGTAACTAAAACATCGATACGAGTAACGAATTCCATTAAATCGATATTGAGGTCACCGTGTCGTGCAGGGAAGCCTTAAAGTTACTGACGAGTTCACGTCACTTGTTCCCAAATGTAATGCGTTGATATTTTTAAAGTCTTCACGTTTTAAGCTCATTAATTCGGAATTGCTTAAAATGATTTTAGTTTGCGTTTGACGGCCTCTGTATTTCAGTGGCTAGCATACAGGTTTTTATAGTTACGCCACTCCGAAGTCCCGGATTCGATTCCAGGCCAGGTAAAATGTAGGAAACGATATTTTCTATTTTCGCTTGGGTCTTTGTGTTGTGATACCGGCGATGTTTCTGAATTCCACTCATTAAAACAATAAACTGTTTAAGTACACCGATAATGTATATATTTCATACTAGCTTTCACCCGCGGCTTCGCCCGCATATTTTTTTTCAATAACAAGTATCCTATGTTACTTCTAATACCTCCAAGAACATACGTACCAAGTTTCATGATGATCGGCTTAGTAGTTTTTGCGTGAAAGCATAACAAACAAACTTACATTCACATTTATAATATTAGTAGGGATGTCTATTCAATTCTGACGTGTCCTGTGAACACATAGTACACTTTCCTGTACACAGTTTTTATATAAAAAGTAATTTTCTATTTATCTAGTTATGTGAAACGGTAGCGATACTGAAATGTGTCTTAGCATATTTAAGATAAATAGTGAAATCTTTGCTCAGTTTAGAATGAAATAGTTACTGTGAGTTTTTTTTTTTAATTTAAATTAAGGACTTGTATCTTAACAAGACATGTCAGCCCTATTATAAACCTTATTCTATATTATTTACATTTAACTATTTAATTATCCTAATTTTATTATGACAATACTTTGTGTGTGTTTGTTACCATATTAACCGCAAGTAGTTCGTTTACCGGACGCTAGATGGCGCTAACGGAAAAACATCTAATAATTGAAGAAAATTAAAGAATTTTGTCCACCCGTGCGAAGCCGGGACGGGCCGCTAGTTATCATAAACTAAAGAACAAAGCTTCTTGGCTGCATCCGACAGTGGATTTAAGCTGTGAAACAACAATTGCCTTTCACTTTCGTTCCGAACAAACTCCGACAGCAAATGATGTACGTCTCCAAACGTTTCACATACGTCACAATTTGGAAAATATACCTTCTTCATTAAAAAATCAAACTTAAAGTCGCACCTATTACCCAGAATTTCTCTGAAAACTGCTTCAGATGATATGGACATGTCAGAAGACGAAGCGAGAATCATGTTGTTAATATTGCACTAGGACTTCCTGAAAAGAATAGAAGTAGACGCCGCCCGCCACTGACCTGGTGGTCTAAAATACAAAGAGACCTCATGGAAGCCCATTTGCCTGAAGAGACAACCCAGGATAGATTATCCTGGCGCAAACGAGTGAGGAGACCCGACCCCAAATGATGGGAAAAGGGCAGGACATAGAGAGATTAAAAAGCCAAACTTGTTTGTCGGAAATACTTTGAAGTATACATACTGTATTGATATTAATATTTTTAAAGCATACAGGCGGCCCGTCCCGGCTTCGCACGGGTGGACAAAATTCTTTAAATTTTTTCTATTATTAAATTTCTTTTAGCGCCATCTAGCGTTCGGTAGACGAGCTACTTGCTGTTAACGCGTTGCTATGGTAACGCATATACAATGGAAAAAGAGTGGACAGACAAACACACAAACCACTGTGATCTTAGATTATAGATTAAAAATGCGATTAACACATATTATACATACATGTATATTCCCGTTTACTGACGAGTGGATCCTTGGTACTTCGGCGGGAATCGAACTCGGGTCTGCTTGGTGTAAAGCTGACAGCCGATGGGCTAGGGCCGCTTTTAATTATTATATATCTGTAATTTTATCCAAACATTTATACACTAAGTCTCTTTATTTAACAAATTACGATTAAAATACCTGAATTTTAACATTGTAATGTTTATAACATTACAATATGTCAAAAGCCCGTAATGAAAATTAAAAAAGATATGAGAGTGAAATTTTAAGATGCGCGTACATCACTGTGACACAAAATTATCATGTTGAAGTTGGCCGCAAAAGCGACAAAGAATAAACGAGCAGGATGAAGTTGGCCGCTAATTATGAATGTGTGTGTGTGATTTCAAACTATATATGGTAGTTAACAATAATTTATATAAAATTATAATATAAGTTATCATTGTTTTGTGACGATAAAGAAGTATAACTTCTTACGTGCGTACATAAGTACACACAACGGTTTTTTTAATATAAAAGTTAAAATGGTTTCTCATCATTACCCGTTGATTAACCTTACTTGGTTTTACGTATATTCATATTGTAGCTATCGTATAGTTCTTTTATAACCCAGTATACCGACAGACAAGATGACAAACCCAGCAGACATTAATTACAACACAGACAAGAATTAAACCTGCTACCTATCTAAATCGGCAAGTGCTGTAATCAACTGGTAAGGTCACTTGACTTGGAGAGGTGCAGGTTCAAATCCATCTAGTTGCACAATTTAATTCACTCATACATACAACTTGATGATGAATAAAGTAAAATTGAATCATTCCATTTTGTACCGTCAGCAAAACAAAAAATTTAAAAAGATAAATAATATTACTTGTTATCATAAAATGTAGCATTTTTATCCTTAAATACTATAAATTAAAAATATTGGACTTTTTCTACTTTTTTCACTTTCATATTATCATGATACAGTCCATATAATCCAAAAAAAATATTCAAATAATTTTTTAAAAGAATATTTCCAATGTGTGGAATCTATAATCTAAGAACACAAATTTGTTGTTTGTGTTTTGTCTGTCCGCTCTTTTTCCATTGTATACGCGTTACCATAGCAACAATTACCAGGTCAGCTTGTAAATTATTATCTTTCCATTATTTTGTAAGCTAAAAGTTTGTATTACTAGAGGAGTGAACACCACAAAGATGATGAGACATCTCACCAGTATCCATTGGAGCTCGCGCGTTTTGCCTTTTTCTGTTTATAATTAAAATGTTCATCAATGTTTAAAAGAATGGTTTCTCAATTTTCAATCACTTCATAAAATTTTCTAAATGTTGTCTTACACAAAAAATAATTTACATTAAGGATCTTTTTACTCATTGTGTCTTTATAAACAATTTCGTTAACCTCCGTAACTGTAAGCCGAATGAACTAAACACAACGCCATCGAACTCCACGACTAATAATCATTAGTTTCTACTATATATTCGTAGTAATTATTACATCAAGTATGTCCATCGCCGACTGTTTTGCTGGCTGTACATTAAAAGTGCGACGTAACCTTTCGTTGGTGAGTGTACAAGAAGCCGACTAGAGTGGCGTATCGATTTAAGAAACCGGACTAGCGCTCTAATCCGTCACGCTCCGGTATCGGATGACTGTTTGTTTGTATAGTCTCTAGTGGACTATCCGGGGATGTCTTTGTTAGTTTTATACTAACACTAGTATAGGTATCTGCACTACTTCTATACAATGAACAAAATATAACATACTGGGACCCTAACCAAAAGTCATTTGACCGCAATTCATTTAATTCGAAGCTAAGGATTTCAGGATCAATATTATTACTAATAATAATAAAAAAAATAGTATGTCAAAACCGAGAAGAAAAAAAAATTAACTGTTTCACCTTTTCCTATAAGTTAATTGAAGTATATCAATTTGATGCGGTTGGTCTAATTCGCTAACTTATAATTAGAAGTTTATAATAACCCTTTAAAAAAAAGTTTTTACCTAAGGAGAAACAAAATGTTATTAACCCAGAGAATATCATTTGTCTATAAAATATATTTTTTGCTATGAACTTAATAGCACAACTAAACGTCAATTATACTAAATAGTTGCTTAGAATAATTTATAGTTGATTAATTTAAATGAGATACATTAACGAAAAATAATATGGTGAAAATCGTGAAAAGTGATCTTAAATTACTCATTATTTGTTATATTAAAATCATATTTAGTTCTTACACTTCCGCGCACATTACACATTAGACTAAACACTTTTTTACGGCATTTTGCCCATATCTTATTAATCCTGACGTTTCGACTCCTTTACAGGAGCCGTGATCACAGGATGACAGTCATCATTCTAATATTAAAATCATATTATTTTCTTAATTTTTTTTTAAACTTAATTCATAATACATAAATACGACACACTGGACCTAAGTGAATGACAAATTTGGCTAAGAACATAAATCCACACGCTTTCAAAATTGATGTTTAAAATGAAAAACAAAAAAATACTTTAATTTACCTAAATAACTAAACAAATCATAAAAGTTTTACGTGTAAATTTCACTTTATAAATGTAATTTAAATAAAACAAAATTTTGGTAACATTAATTTCCATGCCGTCAGTATTTTTTGTATAGGTACTATATACTTATAATTATAGGAATTATAACGTATTTTTACATCCTTCATAATGCGCACAGCATTCTCAAGACTCCCTGCGTCTGTATCACGGGTTTATAAGTCTGTTGTGTTAATGGACGGGTTATAAGTCTGTAGTACTTATAACCCGTCCATTTTAAAAGCCAGGGTGAATAGGTACCTTCTGGGTTAGTTCGTTCCATCGTGGATTCTGTCTTGGCCCCCGGGTTTGATTGGGATCAAGAGCGAACCCATTCTTAATAATATATATATATAAATATTAAGCTGATAAGTTTTGTGTGTCCGTTTTTCCCGGCAGTTTAAACGAAATCATTAAATTGTGAAAAAAGCTTTTTGCCAATATTCAGTTCCTTTTTTTTTTTATCGTGAACAAAAATCCGCTTGACCGCTATCTCGCCTGATGCTAAGCAACGATGCGATCTAGGATGTGACTCGCTTGCCTAAAAGATACCTATTCACTCGAGACTTGAAGACCCCTAAATTGTATTTATTATGAAACACAAGATTCGAACCCAAGGCTCGAGTAAGATCTGACACCGAGATCTTACCTGCTTTGGTGGATTTTATAGACATTAACATCTTTGTCGTTTTATCAAAAATTTTAGCTAATGAAATTCTTCACAGCACTTAGTTTGATCAATTAATCATAATAAGAATAAATATTACACTGTAGTTTTGACGTGACAACGTCTTATAAATTGGTTTGCCGGGTGACACTTCAAGAAACTGCGTTACGCTCCGCTCACGTTATGCGCTTACAATGAGAGCGAGTGAGAGGCACGCGTCCCTTCCACTCGGGCATGGTTAGCCCGCCTAAGAGCGAGAGAGACAGACATAAAAAGTGGAAGGGACGCGTGCCTATAAATTAATGTTTTAAATATAATTCTTTGTATAAATAAATGTTTTAAATTGTTACTATTATTTCATCCTTCTTCCTACTATACGAATGAATATTCACATTAAAATTATTTTACCACTCAAAGTCGTTGTCACGTAAAACTTTCGCCCGTATACCGACTTTACAGGCAACCAACCAGTTTTTTTTGTTTTTAGGGAATTAAACCAAACACTACGCTGAGATGAAAACTTTAATTACAATTTTCCATTCATCTGACGTAAAATTATAATTCTTACTATACATTTTTACTGCGGATGTATATATATTTCTTTTATAAATAAACGTGGCGCGTGAAATCGGCCCAGAGACAAGTATGCGCTTCGGTTAAATTAACTATCATATTTTATACAGCGGCTACCTCACAGCAACTATAGAGATGATATTACCGGCATTGATTATAATTTTTTTTACTTTAAATTTCTTTATTTATCTTGAAACAGTACAGAAAAAGATGTGTACGATTGGAACTGCATTAGTAAAAACTGTGTCGATTTAAAGCAAAGAATTAATTTACTAAGCTAATCTTATAGAAAACGTTTAATTCCAATGAGAAGAAAATATTTTATTACTGTTATTGTTATGTGTAGTTTTATAGGAAAAACAAGTCGAATTTAAGCATTAAATACCTATAGCAAATGTAAGAATTATCATTCTCTTTTGTATTTCGTAAGCAATGCAGTAATAATAATAAATAAGTCTTAATCAATTTTATTATATTAATTAATTTAACAAATTAATTATATTACTCAATATCAGCTCATTTTTTCGTCCACTTGGCGAATTGTTATTTTTATTCGTTTGAGTTTTATTTTGTTTGAGTCTTTGATAACTGTTCACAGCTTGGCACGTTAACATGATGTATCACATGATATCCAGAGGAAACAGTAGCAAAATAACCTCTCATGAAATAAGTTTAATTTAAAGAAAAAGTCACACAAAACTCACACTTAATCTCGAGCACGCAGCTCTAAATACATCAACAACCATAAATAATATTAAATTTATCATTTATGAATTCCAACCGCTACCGGCGGCTCTCTTTGTCGCGCCGCCATCTTGGGCATCCATATTTGTTTTGTTTTTTTTTTCTGGGTTAATGCAATGCTCTTGTCACCGTCACCGCTTATCAGGGAAACGTCATCGTGAAATTTTAAAAAATAATTTTGCTACTTGGCGATAAGTGAATTGAGCTCTCACGTTTATCTATGGTTAGTGGTCGAGTTAATGCGTTTTGTTCCGTGTAAGATTACACGACATTACTATTTTTTGTTCGTATTAAGTAGTTATTAACATCACATAAAATTAAATTAATTTATTATAATTAATTTTCATTATAATAATGCAGCAGTTATATTCATTGACTTCTTATTAAATTATGATTAACTTTGAAGTAAAAATAGTCGACTAGTGACAACTGTATTGATATTATTATGTGCAAACATAGTTTATTGAACCAATGATAAAGTATAGTCGACAGCACGTGAAACTTAACACACTACAGATAAATTGGTCTTTGTTTTTGCAATGTATGGTATTCGGCAGAATAGACTAACCCTTTACACTTAGGACCTGTTTCACAGTCTGATTATGTTCTAATATACTTGCTGAATAATCTTTACATATATAATTCTACTGTACGTTTGTATGTCACTGAACTCCTCCTAAACAGCTAGACCGATTTGAATGATTTTTTTTTGTATGCGTTTGGGTAACGCCATGGATAGTTTAGATTCACAAATCAGCCGGGCAGATGGCGCTGCAGTCGGCACAGCAACGCGTAGCCGGGTCAGCTAGTTTTCATATCAATTCTGTGCTATTTTTAAATTCAACCAGAAGTTAGTGCTTAATAATAGGTTGTGAAACAAGGTGTTAATTATTTCGTTAAAGGCGGCTTATGAGGAGATCATTGATCACCTCCCGAAGATGGGCAGCTGTATTTTATCGACTCTATAGCGACGTCTATGGTACCCCCCCTCCCCCCTCCTCATATACTTTAAGAAATGTGATTAAGGCAGTTTATTGATTTGACATTTAATAAAGGAATATTCTGCACAGTCAAGCTTGCGTTATTAGCACGTTTTAGCACGTATTCTTTGTAGTCATTAGTTTAACTTATATAAGTTTTTTTTTAATTCCTTAACGTGGCATCAAATGACCTTCATCACTGATGTCAATTGAAGATACGACCGAGTGAGTCACGCTTCACCCGGAAACCTCAACGGACGAGGATTTTATCTCCAACTTTTTGTTTTTTCTTTATTAATTTTTCATACTTATCTCTGGTAATCCAAAGACACCGGTAAAAATTTACCTTCATATGTTGTAAAACAATTTCAAAAACCGTTACTAAATCTTTATTTTTTAATGTGCCTAATTCTAAAAGTTATGTATTCATAAACAATTTTTTTTTATTTTATTATATCATATTATTACCTATATTAATTTATCATAAAGGCACAATAACAGACAAAATAAAATGCACAATAAACATGATTAATATCAAACGTGTCTACGACCAATTACAATTGTGCACATCTCTTTTAAAATTGATTAATAAACAATACTACTAATATTTGATTAATAATTTGGTTCTTTTGCATGCTGTTCTTTACGGCTAAATAGGTCCAAAGCTTCTATTTATTTCTAAACTTAACACCAACATTCATGTGAACTTACCCTATTTAATAGCAAATAAAGTATTCGTATTTGTATTTGTACAATAACAGGACAACTTAAGAAAACACAAACGAGAAAAAACCCACAAAACAAATTGCCAAGTTGGAATAACCTAGGTTTGGAGTTGCAATTTTGATAAAAGTGCTTTACGAAAGCTACAATTAAATATATCAACGTCAGAGCATATTATTATAAAACGAACACATTCTTCTTAGAGGTCTAATCTGTGCAACATTATTCCTGGCAGACTATTTACAAAATAACTGGTGGTTCGTATTTATATACATATTTTAAACAGCCATATTTTCATATGAAATAATCCTTTATATTATGGGGAATTGGATACTGTATAAACTTATAACAGGCCTGCATATATGTATCTTTATTGTAATTATATATTGACCTAATTAAATAAATAAAAAGACAACTGTCATATTAACTGATTAATAATGTATTTTATCGGAGCTACTCACCAAGGTAAAAGATATTTAATTAAAATGCCTTATTCCTTTATCCTATCAATTATTTTCCTATGTACTGCGTTGAAGTCTTTTATACTAGACTAAGCTTCATCCATATTACGTCATGAACAATTATTCACTTTGTAAGACTTTTGATTTTAAATTCGACGAAAGATGGTTTGGTTTCTCATATCAATTTAATATATTAAGCTGGGCGTCCTAAATAAGGTCAATCGATATTTCACGCCGGGTCAGCTTTCAACTGTCTATAAAGCTCAAGTCCGATCTTGCATGGAATATTGCAGCCACCTCTGGGATGGTTCAGCAAAATACCAACTTGCTGCATTGGACACGATTCGGCCCAGATCTGTGAGGCTCATTAGTGACAACAAATTGGCGAAGAGCAAGCTTCACACCTTAGCTCACCACCGCAAATTTGCCTGCCTGTCGGTCTTCTACAGATTGTATTTTGGAGAGTGTGCTGAGGAGCTACATATGCTCATACCGCCATCACCTTTCTTTCATCGGACATCCAGACGCACTGCGGGCTACCACCCTTTCTTGGTTGCTATTCCTACCTGTCGCACCAAGCGCTTCTCAACTTTTTTTACAATGCACACAGCAAAGGAGTGAACTCCACCCTTCGTCTGTATTTCCGAGTACTTATAGCCCGTCTGTTTTTAAAGCCAGGGTGAATAGGCACCTTCTGGGTTAGCTCGTTCCATCGTGAATTCTGTCTTTGCCCCCGGGCTTGATTAGGATCAAGAGCGAACCTAATTTAAATAATAAATAATAATATTTATCTAATCAACTTGATACTACCATTACAGTAGTTAAATAGTACTAGCGATTATGAAGTGCAAACCTTGTGGATAAATTTAAATGAGATATAATTATGTATAATCCTACAAGCTGAATCTACCCATCTGTTACCAAACTAAAATTTCAGTTTACTCGGTAACAGCCTTCGCCACGTGAAGGCATTAAAAGCTTATGTTGTTGATATGCACGTGATTATAATCAGGATAAAAATTAACTTTTCCCGCAACAACCATTTTAAATGACCTTCTCATTGTATCAAGATTACGACTACACAGAGGTCGACCTGTATCTCTGGTTCTGCTTAACTGAAGGAGATAAAATATAGTCTATATTTAAATTTAGAACTCAAACTATTAAACTTTGAAAACCGAATTCAAATTTCTTTAGCGGGTTTTTTTGTGATACGTGCACAGATAGACAAATAGACACAAAAAATAAGGCGTTTTACGTCTCATTATTTTATCCTGACTGTTTTTTTTTATGGAATATCTTCATCTATCTGTGCACGTATCACGGAAAAACCGCTAAAGAAATTAGAATTCGGTTTTTAAAATTTAATAGTTTGAGTTCCAAATTTAAATAAAGACTATATTTTATCTCCTATATTTAAATTAAAAGTTAAATTTATTCAAATTTTAGTTGGAAACAAGGCAGTATGCTCATCCATTGAAATGTTAGCTTTGAACCTGGTGGATCGAGTTCAATCCTCGCCGATGCATCCGTAACACAACTATACGTTTGATGCATTGTCACTATTCTTTAAAAAAAAAATTTGTTTATCCAAAAAAAGGCAAAAAAGAAGATCCTTCTTAAGGCTAGGTCATCTTTACCGAATAAGACCACTTAAGCCGAATTTTGTATAAATAGCTGACACATCTTTGAAATTATGAATGCGCGATGTAGAATATGAAGCTACTGCCATCTATGATACAAAGTGTCACTGTTGTAATGTGCTGTAGCGGTGTGTAGATATCGATACAACCCGCTATTAACACAGAAAAGTAGCTCCTGCCGAGATTCTTGCGGCTTCTTCTCGGTATAAAGTCTCCTGGAGTGGAACTGGGCACATGATGATCATCCTGACATGGCGTAGTTTTGACGTTCATTACACATATTGTAAACTTTCCTTACAGTCATTTTCTTGCATTAAAAATACTGAAATGCTAACAAGATCGTTTCACAAACAAACGGTTTATAAAATCATCTAGTCTCTCCCCTTTTAGTCAACTAAAAAACCCTCAACTGTCGTCACTCAAAACAAACTTCGCATAGGTCCTTTCAAAACAAATCTTTAATTGTGTAACACTGAGGGTACCGTGCGAAAACCGACACTTGTCAACGGATCGGTCTTATGGACCCCCGCTGTGCAGTCGACAGAACGTCTCGAATTCGATTTGGCTGATTTACGATTAAATACTTTCAAATTGGTTTTGGAAAGTTTGCAAGACTTAGTCTTTAATATTTCTTTATATTCGGGTAGGTAAATTAAGACTTCAAGATCTGTGAATTGTGCTTTCTGGCTCACAGACATTTGTTTTTGATTGTTGTTCTAGTGACTTTAATTATTCAACCATTTTTAGAAGTTGTTAACTTATTTGTGATGTTTAAAATAAGCTTACACGTAAATAAATAAGTGGGAAACCATTAATTTAATATTGATATAGTAATATTTATTTATTTGACGACAGTTTGATAGAACGGGAACGATCCTGCTGACGTATAGCTGGAGTATTTGTACCTAAATCATGAGTTGTCATGTATTTATTTTTTTAAGTATTAAATATCTATGTATTATATATGTATGTCTATAGCCTACCTTGTATCCATAATACAAGCCTTACAGTGCTTACTTTGCGCTATGCTAATTGGTGTGAATCTGTCACTTATTTAAATCTTTTTTCACGCACGTAAAATATACAGAAAAGAGATATAAAAACTCTCTTATCGTTGCGAAATAATTCTCACACTTCTCTAACATAAATAGCACAAAAAATCAAACCCCATTGTTTTCCCGCGCAAATTGCCGCGGCGTGTATCACAACAAACACCTCTTGCGCCCCGCTGTGTGTGAAAGTTGCCACTCCTTCGATATTTATTTATGCGATGGGCTTATAGTACCCGTGCCTGCGGCGGCAGTGTTAGGAGAGGCAAAGTACGAAGGTTGTTTTTTTTTTAAAGAAATATAAATGATACTTTTAGTTAATAAAATACAGATTTACATAAAATATTTAAAGTCAAGAAAAACTTTTAAAATATTTTTCTATATTCATAATTTTATATATTTTGTGCACTTTTTAATGCTATCTTATAAAATAAATTATTAAATAGAAAAATACTTGAAAAAATCGACTCGACTCACAAGTGAATTCTCAGGTGGAAATCGAACCCGCAACTTTGGAAGTGCGGTCCAATGCTCTACCAATTGATTTATTAATTTATTATTAAAATAATTTATTTTTCTCCATGTAAAAATATGATTTTGTAATTTTTAATGCGGTGACTGCTTAATTTTTCAGTTTCAGTATTTAAAATTAAACGTGAAATATTAAGTCAAGTCACTAAATCAAGAAATATTACTGTTAATATATTTAATTTTATTGCTAAAAGCATAAAAAATGCCATATTTTACTGTTAGTTAAAGCTTAATATCCTTTGCATTAAATATATATAGCATTTATGATAATGCCCTACCACAACTAGAAATAAAACCAAAGACATTTGCAATCTTAACAAATACTTTACCACTCAATCTACAATGTTTTCGGTGTAAATCTGTATTTTTATATTTTCTGCAATTTACATGTGACGAATCATTATTAAAATGCTCACTACCAATTAACCGGAAGCCTATTTAACTCTTGACCAAACTAACCCTAATTCTAGTAAGTACTCGCAAAAACTGTCAGTTATCACTCGACATTCGAAGCGCGCGCACGTGTCAGCCACGCGTCACGTGCTATCTGTTTACTTAGTAATTCGCACCCAATATAACCCGAAGCAGCTCGGAAATATTGAATTAATTTGAGTGAGATGGTGATCGGTAACGCAAACAACGGTGCGCGTTCGTAATTGATTTTGCTCATGTTGCATGTTCACTGTTATTTATAAATTGGAATGCTTTTATAAATTATCAGAATCAAGAGCAGGCACGTGGATCTTGTTGTCGCTTTAACGACCTAAGTACTAATTTGAAACTATTTGATTAATAAATAAAAATAAATATGGTGAAGACCATTTTATCTTTTTCCCAAAGTGTATAGTACCATATTTATACATTATTTCTAGTTATATATTAATTTCTTTTTTTTTTGTAAAAATGTTTCTTTCAAATACGAGAGGATGTTTCTCTCATTGATGAAACAACGCTGGCCTACAGCGTAAAATCAGAAAGGTACTAGAAAATTTCGACGAGTGTTCACAAGGCTTGGTAGCTCAATTGGGAGAGCATTGGACCGGATTTCCAAAGGTTGCGGGCACGGTTCCCGCCTGAGAATTCACTTGTGACCCGAGTCGATTTTTTCTAGTATTTTTCTATTATAATAATTTATTTTAATTTCTGTCAGATTTACTTCATTATTTTGACCTTTTAATGAAAGTAACTTACTTAATTTTATATAAAAGTATAATATAGTTTTCTTTCTGACATTATCAATATTTTGTCTTTGTTTAATGCGTTTTTCTGGATTCTATATATACCAAACCTCAAATTTTAAAATACCATGAGCAAATACCATACTAAGACTATTACAATGAGTAAATTATCAACGCGAATGAATCTACTACTTTAAATCTCCTATAGGGCTATACTATTTACAAAGCACGTCACACTTTCATTGAATATAAATTCCATTTCCAATAGGCTAAATTGTCCATTTCAAATTAAGTTTATACGCCACCCGGCTCCTCAGTTTTTATCTGTGCTCGGTCCTTTATCTATATTATTGGGCAGTTTCTATCCCCCTACTTTTGCTTCCCGTACACCTACGTTCCGTGGTACCATTTTACTTTCCTGTATTCCTTGCTCCCGTACTTCGTGTTTCTGAGCTCCGTACTGCTTCATTCGTATGCTTTTCATGCTCTCGCATTCTGTGCTTCTACTGGAGCAGGAGCATGGAGATGCTACTACAGTATATTTTTTACTTAATCCAACACATAGTTGCTTACGGCAAACTTACATTTGCTTACCAAGGTATCTTAATTAGATATCTTTATGATCTATAATAAAGCATATTCATTAATATAGGGCAATTTACTTAAGAACAATGAAAGTTTTGTATGAATATGTGTAATAGAGTCATTATAAATGTCGGCATCATTGACATTTTTAAAGTTATACTTCTTTAGGCGCGTTATGAAAAAAATATGAGAGTGAAATTTTAAGATGCACGCGCATCACTGTGACACACAATTATCATGTTGAAGTTGGCCGCAAAAGCGATATAGAATAAACCAGCAAGATGACATTGGCCGCTAATTGTGAATGTGTGTGTGTGTGTGTATGATTTTAAATTATATATGGGAGTAAACAATAATTTATATAAAATTATAATATTAGTTATCTTCGTTTAGTAACGATAAAGAAGTTTAACTTCTTATGTGCGTGCAATTTTTTTAAATAAATTTATTAAATCCGAGGAAAGGCGCAACCTCAGAAAAATGTAAGGCTAAAAATATACTATTTGTTAGATACTTTCATCAAAATAAAATAAAAATCACAAACAATTCACAAGTCATTATAACTGTCTCATACTTTAAATTATACAATCAATACACAAACCACATACAATACCACTTGGACTTACAAAATCTCTATAATATCTTCGAACATCTCTTTAACAATGAAAGCGTATCACCCCAGGAATCGAACCCCCGGCGTTTTATCTCAGACGCCCACAGCTCCACAAGTTTACGGTAGCGAAGTGATAAGTTAATCCGTTAGAGAGAGATGGCAATACTTGCCCTCACTTTCGTAATACTTCATGAAAGTTTAATTAGTATAAAAAATATGGAAGTAAGAGAAGTAAATATTATTTTTGAAATAATATGAATATAAATCTGATAGAATAAGTAAGATACAAGTTTATATAAATACATATTATCAATAATTAATTACATTTTTTTTTTTAAATGCAATGTTTGAACAAGTCCGTAGTTTTTTTTTGATAATAATGAATCTCTTAACCTTTTAAACGATCATTATAAATACATATATCTAATATATGTATGTATTTAACCCACCAATTAATATTAAACTTATTTAATAACTAGCTGTGTTCGTCGAGCTTTACAACGCTCTCTTTTTGCAGATTTTACAATAAAAAAATCTAAATCAGTCCTAATCGTCGTTCTCATAATTAGCTGGAACAAAAAGACAGACAAAATTTTAAATAAAGTTTTATTTTAAATAATTAGAAGTACCATATATACTTCGACGTACCATCTAAAAAAAAAGCTGTTAATTTGTCATTAGGAAAGGCAATTTAATTTAATTTATTTCTAAAGATGACTACAACAAAATAATTATTCAGTTATTGACGGTATGGCTTCGGGAATGATAAATGGGATCTTATATACGATAAAAAAAATGTATAAGTTTGAAAAACTTCTTTAATAATTATTTTTTATTCGAAACGTCGAAACTATAGTGGATTCACATAATATAATATTTTTAAGGGTCGTTTGCAAAGATTACTTAACGCCCTCATACCCACTGTACCGAACAGGCAATAATTTATTAGATAAATTTCAATTTACTAACAATTCGGTTAGCACCCTAACGTAGGGTTACCAACATTATCATGGTAATAAAACTCACAGCGTACACCCTTCTTGGACGCAAAGGCATTTTCATCTTATAACCTTTGCCTTAAAGTCCATTCTGCCATCATACCGTGTTCAGCATTGCTTCTACTATAATCTGTCACAACTTGTCGTGTTCCGCCCCTAGTGTTGGCAACACAATTTATGTGTTAACATGATTTATGACTATGAGAGGGCTGTTTTAGTGGAGGTTTCTGCTTCAATGTTATATGCTATTTATTTAACGGTGAAGTACGTTCTGTAAAGTATACTTCCCCTGGAATTACGAATCCGCGTTATAGTTATAACATATAAAGTATGTGATTACTTACGGTTAGTTACTGGAATAGGTATTTGAGACATGCTGTCACATACTGATATGGTCTTATTCAGTTTTGTTTTGCTGAAACTAAGTTATCCCCATTGCCCTGCTTTTATACTGAATTTTGGTATAATTGTAGATATATCAAGTCTGAAATTATCGCGTCCGATACCTACTTTTTATTTTCGTAAACAGAAACAAAATATTGTAATCCAAATGGCCTTATTAGATGGCAGTATACTTCAAAGCTAACACAAGAAATTTCTCAATGCATGTAAAAAGTTTTAAGAAAAAGTAAACAGCAGATCAGCCTACATAAAGCTGTTAAATGTCACCATTAAATTTTCAGCTTAAAATCTAAAATATAGAGTTCAATTTAAAATAAAAAAAAAATACAATTTGTACTATATTTACATGCTGCTGTCAATAGACGTAGCTTATATGATATAAAATAGTAACTTTTATTACATCAGCTAAATTCTTGCACCTTATCCCACCTTCGTAATACTCACACCTTTATAAAGAAATGGACAAGTTTTTATTCCTTTTCCTTTCGCCTATTATACCCGTATGAAGAAGCCGCAAAACAAACATGGCGCCAATAAATTATTTTCCCGTTTTTCACGGTATTTGACCCCAAGGCGTCCCTACGGAACATCTCTTTTAATGACGTGTAAAATACTTTTAGGGGAAGATACACAGCTGCGGGCGAATAAACATCTAGGTTGTATGATCTCTATTCCTTCAACATAGGGATTGCTTTCGAAGAAAATTATATTAAAATGGCGGGACGTCAACTGTCAATTTGACAGTTCTGGAGGGGTGATAATGGGCGCGTACGGATTTTAAACCGGATTGTTGTTTTAGCTCAGTGGTTGCGTTACGGAGGGGTTGATTCCGAAACTTTCAATTAGGTATGCGAGTTTTCAGATAAGCACCTAATCTTGGGCGATTTTTTCTAAATTAACTTCGGACTACACCGGCTAGTGCTTGGGTATTCGAAATTGCAAGCATATTTATTTCAACCCTAGTCAGCCATGCTACTTACCAATTCGTGTACTTATATCTAAATAATATCCCACTGACACCAATATTTCTTCTTTATTAATAAAAAATCTTAATAAGGTATTGGCAGACCTTAGAATGTGAAATTCTCTTTTGAATAGGTTAATTAATGTAGCGTAAATTTTATTTAATCGTTTTATTTTAAAAGCTTTTTTGATAAAAATACATTGTGGCCACACACACACTTGATACAATTCTTCACTAGTAAAAATTCGGTCAGAATTGATTTTTTTTTGTTTAAATAATTTTTTCTTTACTAAGATAAAGAAATAAGTTTAACATCTTTAAAATAAACATAATAAAATTCCACGAAAAAAGAAAGCAAAAAATGGGTCCTTCAAGTATTTTGTCCGAATTGGCATTTTAACCAACAACTCGATGAGGAAAAATTACATAGAATTTTAGAAAATCCAGACTAAAACAAATGTAAAAATTCGGACCATGTAAAGGTTGCGTACCTAAAATTCTAAAGATATTCCGTTGTATTGCTAGACTGATTTTTTTAATAAAGAAGACGCCGTCACTTGGGTAAGACCTCTTCCAGGTTTTTAGACAGTTCTCCATAAAAAATGCGAGGATGTGGACCAAGACATACAGTCTACATTTAAACTATTTCTTTAAGCCAAAATAATTGGAGGAGATTGAACTCCCATGGATCAGCTTCAATGACGCTATGTCTGTTACGTCATAACTTCCCGAAGTCTTAACCGATTTTAATAATTTTTGTGTGGAATCAAATCAACACATTTAAGACCAGATTGTGACGGAATTTTGAAATTCACAAAAATAAAAAGTTATTTTTGACTGTAGACTTTGAAGTACTTTTTGAAAGTTTTCATTCTTTTGGAATTTAAAAATTTACTTAACATCATTGAGTTATTTATTTTTAGTATGACGCTCCTCTCCAATATATGGTGGTAGCGAAGCTTTATGCTTAGAGACTGCATCGCCTAGTTTATACACTTACATATAAAAAAGAAGTATAACTTGAAAAACATAGATTTATTTCTATAAATCAGCAACACTTGATAATGCCTATACGACTACTGTTTTTTTATTATCTGTAACCAATTTAAATATAATCTTGTTTAGTAGGTGTAATTACGTTAATCCATCATCTTGCTTGACACACGATAAAATGAATCGACGATTTCACTATTTTCGTTGATGCTTTTTCAATTTATGCTTTGTATTTATGATTTTTATATTTTTGCATTTTAATGCTATTTTATATAATAAATCTATAATCTAAGATCACAGTGGTTTGTGTGTTTGTCTGTCCGCTCTTTTTCCCGCTCTTTTTCCATTGTATCAATAACGTTACCCGCAAGTAGTTCGTCTACCGGACGCTAGATGGCGCTAACGGAAAAATATTTAATAAGATAAAAAAATTAAAGAATTTTGTCCACCCGTGCGAAGACGGGACGGGCCGCTAGTTTTAATATAAAATTACTAGATAAAGATTACTGGTTGCAGTTCCGCCTGAGAATACAATTGTGAGCCGAGTCGATTTTTTCTAATATTTTTCGAATAAAATTTATTATAGAAATCAGAATTGTATATACGAAAATATAAAAATCATAAATTAAATAGCTGTTTCGTCATAATCGACTGTTAAACATTTTTGTAACAATGGTTCCAATATTCCTTTCATTGATAAGGCAACACTCGCCTACAGCGTTAAAAGTAAACGACGGGTACCAGCAAAACTCGATAGCTCAATTTAGAGAGCAGTGGACTAGACATCCAGAGGTTGCAGGTTTGCATCCCGTCTGAGAATAACTTGTGAGCTGACTCGATTTTTTTCTACTATTTTCTATTAAAATTTATAATATGTTTTGTAATTTTTATGATATGACACTTTTTAACATAGAAAATTGCAGTATATGTTATTCTGCAGTTTTCTATCCGTAATATATTTTTCCAGAAAAAGACAAATATTATGCATATCTCTATAAGTTAAGTTACTACGCGGGCCGAGTGTGGATCGGTGGGTGCTGACGACTACCAATGTAGCCTGGACCAACGTTTTGACTATCCATGTTTTCTACAATACTAACAAATAGATGGCGCTGTTGCGCGTAGAAACACGCTATCGTATTGTTTTTGCGGGAGTACGTAAGAGCAAGTTTAGTTTTGCAATGTTAGGATAGTGAGACAATATGGTAACAAACACACACACAAAGTATTGTCATAATTGTCATAAAATAAGGATATATTACATTTTAAGACCTTTACACACCGCAATCTAGCAAATAAGTATATTGGTTCTTGTCTTCCTCATCATAGAGTAGCACGAAATAGTAAATCTTTGGTCACCCCTCGTAAAGCTAGTCCTTGCGAAAGTTTATAACCTCCGTTATCATAATAATAATATTTCTTACATTCACACCAATTAACCTAGCCCATATTACTATGGGCTTGTGTTCTGGAGGGTAACTAATAGACATAGGTACACATAATCATATCATTGAAATATATATATAAACACTCATGTCTCAGGTACATACCTGTATTCATTACACAAACATCTGCCCATTCCGGGAATCGAACCCAGGACCGTCGGTGCAAAAAGTAGTATCGCTACCATTGCCCAAACGGTCGTCATCGACCGAACTCTACTTATATGTACATAAATATGATATGCATTTAATTTTGATAAAGATTTGTTACCAGACACTCGTCGCTTGGTCGCCCTAATCAAAGACAAAAGATAATCTAGACAATTATTTTTATACCTATGTTGGATAAATCCTACCGGTTATTGAGTCCTTATAAACGGATTATAAGAGCAAATATTAAAAAGTTGCTTTTATTTAGGTATTCACATTCAGAGCACGTTAAGTAAGTATAACTACTTAACATCGGGTTTAAAACACGACATAAAAATTTTATATGAACAAATACTGAGAGGGTTAAATTTAAAAGTTAACCCAGATTTCTTGGATAAAGAAAATGTATGTGAAAGTAAAGAATTAACCGTTTCAGCTATCGTAAATAGAAATTCGAATATATTCAAACGAGTATTCTTAAGCTAATCTGTCACAGTTATCACAATTTACGCCTCCGAACAACCTAAATAGACTACAAATGATCCAACCTCACTGTAATCGACCAAACCCCGACTTACGATTATCGACTAAAATCTAAAACCTTTCAAAATTATCGATAAACCGTAACGAGATACGTACACGGATACACCATTAGCGGGCATAGACAACCGCGACCATAAACAAGCATTACTCGGTAGCCCTATCAGAAATCAGCCAGAGATAAAATCGAACCGAACGCTGAAAAAAAAACCGGCATGACGTGAGGATTACGCTCGGGGCCCATTGTGAAAAATAACAATTGAAATCTATCCATCCCTGTCACTCTCGTCTCTGTCGTATCAGTGTGAAAGAAATAGATGTCACTCTATTTATTTTCACTTTTCTATGGCTGGGTAATGTGACAGTTTTCGTATGAAATGTTTGTTTGTCGATTGAAAGGGGCCAGGCGAGTTTCAAACTGTTGTATTATTTTATTTTTAATCCGTAAGCGAGATTGAATAGCCTAATAATGTTTTCGCACCGTTCTCCCATCTATTTTTAAACATTCACACTAGCTTCAACAATCAAAATAAAAATCTTCTTATCATCATACATAAAATGTAAATGTAATTTAACTAGGTCTGTAATGCATGCTGCATTTTGCAAATACTGAGCGAAGCACTACCTTACCTTCGTTTGTGAGTTTTGGCTGTGATCAGCTTTTGAATTTTTCTTTCGGTGATTATTCCTCTATGGTATGTCCGATTTCAAAACTTTTTTTTGCACATTAGTCGCGACCACGATATGGGTTCTGGCGCCAAATTTCATCAATGTAGTCTCAGCGGTTTGGCTGTGATCAGCTTTTGAATTTTTCTTACTGTGATTATTCCTCCATGGTAAAATCTATATTTTTTTACATAGCCTATGTCCGTCAGGTTACATGAACATAAATATGTTCATGCCAAAATTCGTTCGAATCGGTTGAACCGTTAAATAGCAGGAGGGACACAAGCGAAATTTGTGAGTTGCCTAAAAGAGAGCTTCACTCAATCATATCACATACCATAAGGTATTATGTTAAAACACAAAAAAAAGAAGGAATATACATACAAATTTTCGTTATATATAATATTAAAAATAAAACGTTCTTTACTTTATTTATAAGTTTTGTATTTACGAGTATATATAAATAAATTAAAATAATGCTGAAAATAAATTATCTATTTCAGGCGGGAATAATCTCGCTACATCCGCTAACCGAGCCCTTCTACAGAGACAAATAAATGAATAAACAAATATTAGGCAACGTGATATAAATTATTCTGAACCCAAGTTAATAATAGCTACTTATAGCTATTTAGCAATCACTTGTATTCAGGAATAACGACGGAACCACAATACCCTGAGCCAATATAGCAAACTTCAAAGAGAAGACGTTTTTCAGCGCTCATTTTTCACTTATTCTATAGTTGATGAACGTTAACCTACAATCTCAGCATTGAACTTTGGTAGTTTAAATTTTTGACGTGACAACGTCTTATAAATTGGTTTGCCGGGTGACACTTCAAGAAACTGCGTTACGCTCCGCTCACGTTATGCGCTCACAATGAGAGCGAGTGAGAGGCACGCGTCCCTTCCACTCGGGCATGGTTAGCCCGCCTAAGAGCGAGAGAGACAGACATAAAAAGTGGAAGGGACGCGTGCCTATAAATTAATGTTTTAAATATAATTCTTTGTATAAATAAATGTTTTAAATTGTTACTATTATTTCATCCTTCTTCCTACTATACGAATGAATATTCACATTAAAATTATTTTACCACTCAAAGTCGTTGTCACGTAAAACTTTCGCCCGTATACCGACTTTACAGGCAACCAATTTTTTACATTTGGCAAATATGTCACAATGACTTTAAATGTAGCCAGTAATGTATATTGCATTATTATCAAAAAAACAAATTATCCAAACTACAATGACGGTTTGGTGTATAAAAAAAATATATATAAAATAAGGTATAGAAAAACCACGTTTGAGTAAATATTATGAAATAAGAACTGTTTGTCATTGTATTAAGGTATAAACTTAATAGCAACGTTTACACATTTTAAACTTACACATTGGCCTCTGCTTTGGATTTTAAAATCTTAACTCAAATGTGAAATCAAAATTAACTTTTTATCATTTATACTCAACCCTCTGATAAACTAAATTACGTATTTTCACCTTTGAATATATATAGATATTATATAAAAATTAGTTGATACTGTTGTTATCAAATGAATAAATAATGGTGCTTTTATTAAATTTCCCAATTACTCAGACACAAATATATTGTGAATAACTACGTAGGTACTAGAATTTGGCCAGGAATAAAATCTACGAAGAGAACATGAATAAAAAATATGGAAAAAATGAGTTTAACCTTCGAGGAGCAGCTTGATGAGGCAGATCTTAGCATGTTTGACATTTGATTTCTGAGGTAAATCAATTCTCGTAAAGGCCACTAATCGAAAGGGTAATAAAAATACTATTTCAATCTACTCGATACTTCGGAAGGAACGTTAAAAGAACATACTATCGCTACCAACGCATAAAATAAGCTGGTAACCCTTATAAAGAGAAACAAAGACATTCCATAGAGGAAAATAAAAGCTCAACGCTTTTCTACGGTACACAATAGCTTCAGCCAGAGACACGCAGTCTGTCTATGACCATTCATAGACAATATCTAATAGAAAAAGTTTACATGCACATCTGTCAACGTAATTTGTCACTGAATTTACTCGTACTTCTAGCGGGCTGCCACAAAGAGACGATATACGACCATTCAATGTCTCTACAACATAACTAAGGGTATATATAACATGAGGCAAAATAAAAGGAATATATTTCGAAAAGTAACATACACAGTAAGACCAATAGATGACAAAAAGTAAGGATATTTACGAATGTAGTATAAAAACGTTTGAAATAAAATTCTTTCTGCCAGATATGTTAGTTCACGACAGTAACATTATGTTCTTATTATGATGCCTTCTAAAATAAATGATGGATGTGTAGGTACCTACACAATTTTCGACAATACACAATAATTATTTAGTTATAAATTAAGTGGAGCTTTTATTTTGGATGTTAAATAACATATTACGTTCATAAATAAATATATAGATACCATGACTCCATAACAAATGTTTATCCTCATTACACAAACCCCCCTTCTCATTACAAAAATGATTCTAACACAAGGCCTTTGGCCCAGAAGGTACATCGCTAGCGATGCACCAACCATCTGTCAAGTTTTTTTAAATAACTTAAATTAACTCTATTAACTAATTAAACTTTTTAATATCCTTTAAGTTATAAAAATGTATATGTTTCTCAAAGAAATTTAACAAAAATATTTTCTTAATTACATATGGTCGCCGGTTGGTGCAATGGTAGTGATTCTATATTTACGCCAATAAGTCCTAGGTCACCTCCTATTTCTATTCTCTATTTCTAAGTATAAGAAATACTCGTTAAGGGGTCTGTATGATTGTTTTGTTTAGTTTATTGTTAGTTTTGGGAGTAAATAATTTGTGACTCGTCCGATAATTATTTATTTTTATATTATATTCTGTACCACCTGTCGTCGCTCTGTGGCGTCCGCACACAATATAGGCCACTTAACACAGGCAGTATAACACACATTAATAGCATTGCTAATGATTTTAAATTTGTCTAAGGATTACAACTAAGAACACGACCAAGAATGTACGTCTGTTTGTTTGTATAACGTTACAGTTGACTAATGGAATACCTCGCCTTAAGTGAAAGGGGAATCATATGAATGGATTTGGTCAAACAATATGTTGTAGGACATTTTTCTTACGCTTTTTAATATAGAGAGTTGTTTTTAGAGAAAAAACAACTCGGAACTGTTATTCAAATATCTGAAATACCATTACGTAGGACGTTGCGGTCCTGCTATGGTAAAAGTGTTTGGATATATAACCTTTCCAATATTTTAAATGAATTCCCTAAAACTTTGGTCGAGAAAAGAAGAGAAGAATATAAATACAAAAAATAAGAGAAACTAAATAGAGAATGCAAATTAAAAACATACTTAAAAGAAATACCAAATCCCAGCAGCACCCACATTCAAGCCACCAACTAACAAGGGACCAATGAAAAATAAAAGCGCAACATAGGGCTTCAAAATCTTTAATTTTAAGATTTTGCCCGACTATGTATTTGTTCTTGTACTGGATTTATTAGAAACAAACAGTTTATTTTTTGTTTAAAACACAGCCAGTACCAACGAATTAATCTGCATTATAAAATAAACTTTCGAACTTAGCTTATACTGCTTATACATTTGCACCAACCGGCTTTGTAATTAAGAAAAAAATTTTGAAAAAATTCTTTGCATTATAAAATATGGGGAAACTCCAAATACGTTATTAATTACTACTGCATTTCGAGTTCCCAAAACTCCCGAATTGAAACCAAAACATTTACTTTTGTAAATAGCACGAAATACAGTAAAAGTACACCATGGTCACCTATCCTAACAACTAACAACTGCTCCATCGAGTTCCTCTGAAGTATATAGTATATTGATAGCTATAATAAAACAACGAAATAAAATGCACAATAAAACAGTTATAATCTATAATCTAAGAACACACATTTGTTGTTTGCCTTTCCACTCTTTTCCCCGCTTTTTTTCCATTGTATCAATTAACGTTACCATAGCAACGCGTTAACCGCAAGTAGTTCGTCTACCGGACGCTAGATGGCGCTAACGGAAAAATATTTAATAATAGAAAAAATTATGGAAGTTTTTCCACTCGTGCGAAGCCGGGACGGGCCACTAGTTTGTATAAATTTAACAGTTAGGAACATGCTTATGTATTTGAAAGTGGCACATTTATGAAGATTACCTTAGTTGTCCGATGATCACGGCTCCTGTTAAGAGTCGAAACGTTACGAAAATAAAGACATCATTTATCCTATAAAAAGGTTTTATTTAAATGTCGAAACAGCGAGCAAATGTAAAAACCAAATAGCTTTAATAGCAATAAAATACTATACATTTCTCAATGAATAATAATAATATTTTTTTTATATTTGACGATTGGTGCAACGGTAGCGATCCTGCCTCTCGCACCGACGGTCTTGGGTTCGAATCCCGGAAGGGGCAGATGTTTGTATAATAAATACGAGCATTTGTACCTCAGTCATGGATGTTTGTATATATTTCTATAAATATTACTTATTTATGTATGATATATGTATGTCTATCTTACCTTAGTATCCATAACACAAGTCTTAAAAGTGCTTACTTAGGACTAGGTTAATTAATGTGAATGTAGGAAATATTTATTTATTTATTATTTATTTATATTCACACCTAGCCTAGCCCAAAGTAAGATATAGATACATATATGATACATAAATAAGTATTATTCATAGAAATACATATACATACACATGACTCAGGTACAAATACTCGTATTCATTATACAAACATCTTCCTTCCGGGACTCGAACCCAGGACAGACCTCCAGAATTATCAGTCAACTTTTACGATACCCTTAAATGTGTACGTGAACACTACACGAAATCTTATAAGTTTTATTAATAAAAAAATCGACGTCACGATTTAAAGGTCTTGAATTACATCATTAAACTATTTTCCAACTAAAAACTATGTTACAGTATAGTGACTAATATAGTTCGGAATTCAATAGAATTTAATTTTAAATCGGATATCAAATAAAATGCGAGAACTAATAATGGTCGTGAATCATAAAATTTGCATAATTAGATTGAAACACGATAATATTATGTTGTTCACGGACCATAGATTACGAATTGGCGCCATGTTGCGATAGTGTCATTAACCATAGACAAAATCAAACGCTTAATAAAACTTTTTTAGTTAAAATGTTTGTCAATTTCATTCTAATTATGATTGGACCTTGAAAAAAAAAGAAAACACTTGATAAAATAGTTGAATTCCAAAACCATTGATCAGATTGTGATGAAGCGTTGTTATAGTTCTCGGAATTTAAGTTGAACATGATTTTGAAATCACGTGACATGCGCAGTAGTGAATAATGTACCTAAACTTGCTACTGCGCAAGTCACGTGATTACAAAATCATGTTCAACTTAAATGCCGGGGATAATACGTTGTTGAATGCATCATGTTGGGTCGTGGAAGTTTTATATGTATATTTAAAAAAAACAACCGCCGGGTGCCGGATACAACTCGTATATTATAAAAATAAATTTTATTGTTTAACTTTTTTATTAGGATGACACGTAATAAATAATAGTAATGTAACTTAATTCGTTAGTAAGACGAATAATTGAAAGGTCATTTAATTATCATAAAATAGCCATCTTCAGCTAAATTTATGAGAAATCCTATTTGATAGAATTCAAACCTTTGTCTCATCGCCTTGGTTAACCAATAAGTCTTTACTGACTCTAACTAGCCGTGGAAAAATTTACCAACCCTATTAAAGATAAATTTAATCTCATAGAAAAATACTAGATAAAATCGACTCGGGACGCAAGTGAATTCTCAGGCGGGAGAATTGGGAGAGCATTGGAACGGATTTCCAAAAGTTGCGGGTTCGGTTCCCGTCTGAGAATTCATTTGTGTCCCGAGTTGATTTAATCTAGTATTTTTCTATTATAATAATTTATCTTATAAGATCGCCTTGAAAAGTGCATAAAATATATAAAAATTATACAACCCTATTCACTTTCTACGTGTTTTCTCTGTGTTTTTAATTACTTATCTTCAAATTACTTGTTCTAGCTCAATTCAAAATATGGAAAAAGCCATTTTAATTAGTTAACAATGAAATAAAAATCAATTATTAAATTATCTTGCATCCGATGACCTAACTCAGTTATCATATTTTTGGTTTAACATTAAATATATCTTTATACGGAAAAATTGTGTTGTAAAAGTTCTCCTCAGAAGCGACTTGATAAAGTCAATCCGTGTAACAGGTCTAAACACTACAGGCTTCAGTGGTTTTCTCTATCTGCTATTATTACTTAACATAGCATGAACAGCTTTATATTACCGATTACTTGTCTGATGATAGATAGAAAGATAAAAGCTTTATTTCCTACTTTACACACACACATATATTAACAAAAATAAAAAATAATCATATCTTAGGTAGAACACAAAGTCATCCTTAACAACTATGTGTGTGTGTGCTGCAGCAGTACGTAAGGGTCGCAGCTCAGCATTGTATTTACCCGCATCGCGAGTAAATTGCTGATTTTCAGCTACAAACACGAGTGACCAACAAAGACCAGCAACATCAGTGTGTGTGATATTTTAAAACATATATAAAATAAAAGCTCAATAATAAAGTATGTGATACATATTATTATATATTTAATAAGCGTTAAGTATATGTCTATTATAAACAAATAAATAAATAAATAATTAAATAAAACTGTGATGGATATTATTAGGTACATAAACGGACAACATCATTAAAAATCATTAATTACGGTTGACATATTTTGATTCAAATCAACAATTAGGTTCTGCTACTAGCTAAAGAACCTGGGATTACCTAACTTTTGCTTTGAAAGAAGATATGCCTTCATTTGGCATTTAAAGTTGTTCTTGTTCTTTAGGTGATGACCGGAGTCAGTTATCATAGTTTTGGTTTAATATTAAATCTATATAAAAAAAGTGCGTAAAATTTCTCCTGAGGAGAGAATCGGTCACGTCAATTCGTTTAATAGGGCCAAACGATACTGAGGGCTCTACAGTTTTCTCTATCTGCTATAACAACTTTGTTTCGTCATGAGAAGTTTATGTAAAATGCAAAATACTAATCAACGAACGCCTATTGACCCTTGAATAGAGTTATTAAATTTGACAAGTCTTAAGTTATAGTGTCAGATGTTATTATAAGTAGTTGTAAAAGATTATATACGAATATAATATTGTATTGTGTTGAATTAATTTTATGTACAAATATGTATGTAGTTTAGAATATTATGAAACGTGTCGTACCTATCAGCTAGTGATGTTTATTTCAGAAAATATAAATGCAGCCAAAATTTTTCAAGATTACTTGTCTTAATATTTTGTTGCTATTCTTATAAATTTATATTGTTTATGTCAATTCCAAATTAAGCGAAGCTTTTTTAATAAACTATACCTTACGCAAATATTTGTACGATTTGGTCTTAATGGGATTACACCATAACTGCAACATTATATTGTATTATAATAATAATTATACTTACTTATGTGTAGGTTAAACATTTATGCACAGTCGTACCTATAAGATAGTGATGTTCATATTTCGGAAAATAAAAATGCAGGCAAAATTTTTCAAGCTTATTAGCATTTAATATGTTGTTAATTTTCTATAAAAACTTATATTGTTTATGTCAATTCCAAATTTTTATTTTTTTAATACATTATTTATTATTTTATTTAGTACATTACACATTTGAATAAAATATTTTTTTATGGATTTTGCGCATAATTTATTTTATATTTAATCCTGACGTTTCGACTCCTTTATAGGAGCTGTGATCATAGAAAGCCTTGGTTATCCTTGTTTAAATCATTACCTTGTGAAAGTTTATGTTATAACATTTAATCTTAGTGAGATTACACAGCTACTGCACTTCCGGTGTCATACTGATATCAGACTAAAAATCAAATCAGTAACTATTTAAAAAAATATATAAAAAAGTGATATTTGGTATAAAACTTCCAATATAAATCTGGATTTATTATATTAACAATCATTTTTACATAATTGAAACACATTACATGCTCTATCGTATTAACTAAGATATGTTAACTGTTGCGTCAACTTATTTCCCATTTCTCATTAGATATGCAGTTCGTATAATTGATCGATCACCGATCTTTCCGATTATTTGAATTCCATCCATCACTACTCGTCTATTTAAACCATAGACCTAATATTTTTGTGCTATATAACTTAATTTATTAATAAATAAGAATCGATGCTATATTCACTCGATGAAAGTGTTTGTTAAGACTTGTTTAGACCATGAATAAATCATTTTTAAATATTGTGAAGGAGTATTTTGATAGAAATAAAGTGTATCTATTGAATTATACAAAAGTCTCATACATATACATACATATAAAAACCTCAATATTTTTCTTTTTTCTTAATCTTGTAAGTATAGATTAAAAAAAAGAAAAATATTCCCGCTTCTAGCGCCACCTTTTGGTTCGCTTAAGAATTACTTGAAATTGTTTTTGACTTCAAATTTGGAAGTACTTAACGCTTGTCATTTTGTCCACAGGTGTGAACCCCAGAAAACAACGGCGGGAACGAACGACCTTCACTCGAGCTCAATTGGACGTGCTGGAAGCCTTATTCGGGAAGACCAGGTACCCAGATATTTTCATGAGGGAAGAGGTGGCCCTCAAAATAAACCTGCCGGAGTCGAGAGTACAGGTAAGATTTGGACTGAAAACTCAACACTTAAATAAGTATAAGTAAGTTTATTTTTTGACGGCCGCTTGGTATAACAATAGCGATCCTATCTTCTGGGCCAAAGGTTCCGGGTTCGAATCCCGATAGGGGCATATTTTTTGTGATGAACATAATCATTGTTACCAAATCATGGTTGTTTATATACTTACTAGCTTTTACCCGCGGCTTCGCCCGCATTTTTTTTTTCAATAAAAAGTATCCTATATTACTTTTAATAGCTCCAAGAATATATATACGAAGTTTCATGATGATCGGTTTAGTAGTTTTTGCGTGAAAGCAAACAAACAAACATACATTCATATTTATAATAAGTAGGGATATATGTACTTCACTTAGTACCCATAGTACCCATCTTAGTTTAGTACTAAATGATTATGTTGTGTTATCCGGAATTTATCAATTTTTTATACTCTTAGGTTTTTTTTTATTTTAATGCGAACGGTACGCAAAAACTTCCGTATTTTGTATATTTACCCGTATATTTCAAGTTCCTATCCGCAATTACTTTATGTTACATCCAATAAACTTATCTTTAAGTATAGAAACGCAAAACATTGTTCTAACGAAAAGTCGTATTGAAAGACAAACTTAAATTTGTATTTGAATGTTCCCTCTTACGTTGATGTAGGTCATGATTAATTTCTCCATCTACAAATGTTGATAAGTTTAATTAAGCAGTACAAAGGTCTTTAATTTATTTTTAAACGATTTCATACTCTCTTTAATACGAGATTTTCCAAGTTAAGTATTCATTGAAAGTAATTTACAGACAGAAAATTTTTCTAACCCTCCATCAGTATTTTTTCTATATAGTAAACATTGGCTATTTCGATACCGATACTGTTGCATCTGAAGGATCTTAACTCTTGATAACAAATACATAAAATAATCATATGTAATTTGTTTAATGTAAAGATTCAGATCACCTTAAAATATTAAGTGGAATCGGCTTAGCTACGGAAAGCTTGATATCCCATAAACTTAGCACCATAAATTATCATTATCAATTCTCTTATCGCAATGGCTTCAATTGCTAAGTAACTTTCAATTAACTCAAGATCTCACCGAAAATTATAATCCGTCGTAATGGCCACCCAAAACTTTAGGACAAAGATAAAAAGTCTCGGTCCCGCTGAGTGCCGACGCTCGACTGACTTCTAATTCGTTCAAACGTTCAATTTATACGACACGAGTCGAGCATTAGCGTGCCAATCGAATTAGCGTTCGAAATTCGAATTTGAAAATCGAATCACTCCTTTGTTGGAACATTAACCGACCCTAACGAGGTGACTAGGCATTTTTGTCTTTGCTTTTTTCGAACCATAAATTACACAAAAAAGTTTTGTGTGTTACTCATAATACTGTACCTTCAGTTTACGTTTATCCTGGTTACGTATGACTGATTAAAATTCTGCTTTTAATTTACTATGCCTCCTGATAGGTAGGCACTAACGAAGTGTGAGAAAAGTTACCTAGGTATGACATATTAATGTCATATGTATAGCAAATGTACATGTTGTATAGGCGACATTAAAATGCATACCTTTTGCAACAAACGGCAACATTACAAGCAAAAAAACAATAAACAATATACGTGAAAACTGAAACAAATCGTTAATTGTATATTGAACTTTATTTCTTTAGTAATAAGATCGACTAAGACCTTTATCAAAGCAACCGTGATAAAGCAAGCCTTCCTAGGATTAGAACAGGGACCCCTTAGTTGTGGCTATTGTGTTCGCGAATAATGAGTTAATGTTACACAAAAAAAGGTCAAGCGCGAATCGGATCTGCTTTGTATGTTCCGTCACACTTGAATTATTACTGATTTCGCAAAAACATTACATAAACTGCTTGGTATTTATTTATTAGGAAAGCTTACATGTAATTTAATGCTAGATTAAATATTAATTTCTATGATAGAGAGTTAATGACAAGCTATTACAAGTAGGTAAACATAATGTTGATAATACTCGTAATCCTTACTAATTCTAACAGATTAAGTGAAATGTCAAAACATGGTTTAAAATCTACGTGGATTTATCATTTTTTCAGTTATTTAAGCATCAAAAACCAATATAAGTGAATAAAAAACGATTTCCTAAACATTTCAAGATTTAATGTTGCTTATTTTTTATTTATTTACTTATTTTCATAAAGGCACAATGACGAAGACAAAATGCATAATAAAAACACTTACGATTAACATCGAGATTGTCTGCACCCAATTACAATTGTGCACAGCACTTTTAAAATTTATTTACAATTAAATTTGAAAATACAATAATACATTAAACAATAATCATACATTATATTATGACAATACTTCGTGTGTTTGTTACGATACCAGCAACGCGTGGCCGGGTTAGCTAGTTATAATAAATTAAACAATACTAATAAATATATAAACAAATTATTTTACACTTTTTATTGCTATGCCCTACAGAAACCATGATCAAGTTTAATTATTCAACAATATATGATATGATTTTTCAACTGTTTTATGGATGCAAGAAACATATTAATTATTGGGATAGTCCTAGTCGATCTTATCAAAGCAAGCCTTATATTAATTCATTGTAAAATTATTATAGGTTCAAGGGCGATAAATAAAGTTGTTTTCCTACTTAAAATCTGTTTAAAGCTGCATATACAATGTGTTCCGACACCAGTGTCGGAGCCTTTAATCGTGTGAAATATGGCATTTTTTAACCAATAATTAAAAAATACAAAAAAAAGAATCTATTTGTTTTTCTTTAATTATGTTTTCCTATTTTTTTATTCCATGACAATTGAAACACGATGGCTGTGTAACTGTTGTCTACATGTTTAGCTATCAAATGACACCTTTTTAATGTTGATAGGACATTTACATAAGTAGTGGTGGTCGAATTAGTATGAGAGCAGGTCTTGGTTACCAAGAAAACAAAATGGCGGCCATTTTATAACTGTAAGAGAAAAACAAAATTTGAGGGGCAATTTGTCGATAAAAAATGCCATATTTCACACTATTAAAGGCTCCGACACTAGTGACGGGACACATTGTATAATGTCCATCAAAAGCAGATAAATAAAATAAAGTTTTACGCACACAAACTGCACTTCACTTCCACTTCAATCAAACCATGTACAGAGTTTTAGCTGACGGTCATTCAATCAGGAATAGACCAAATGTAATCATAGATACAAATGGAATCAAATAAGAACGTCCATTTTTGAATTTATACTACACATGGTTATGTCCACACATATATTGATCTTACATATTTTTCAATACCTTTTATTGCGGAACCCTAAAAAGAGCAATGAATAAACCCCAGCACAATGTAACAGATGTGACAAATCAAAAGAAGTTACATCTCTAACAATCGGAATACATTCAATTAGCGAAATTAGTTGTTTAAATAAATCTGACGTAATGTCACTTACTAATAACTTAGATAACAGATAATCGGATAGACAGTGACTTCTTCGAAGATATAATTACGCATTTTCCCCGTAGCGTAGGAAATGATCACAGATTTCCCACTTTCCACAATTCTGACATTTCTCACTTCTTCAACTCTCATTGAGTAAAGTGAGTTTAATGTGCCATAATTCTTACTTTAATGTTCATAATAAACTTAACTTACTTATTAAAATTAGAAAAACACTGAACGGAAATAAAAATATTATTTATAAAAAGTATACATTTAAATAAAGTTTGTTATCACTTTGTAATAAGTTAAATTTGATATAAATTACGGAGCTGGTCGTACATTATAAATTAAACCTCAATTTTATGCTAAGTTTAAAAATTAATAACAAACAAACATCAAATGCAGTCTGTCGATGTAATTAATTTACGTAAAGAAGAATAATCAAATCGACCAATCAATTGCTCAATTGATATCGAATAACAGTTTCTATAATTTGTTATTAAATGTCTTTAAATTACGTAAAATTCGTATAAACCTTTTTTCATCAATTTTTCTATTCCTCAGGTCTGGTTTAAAAACCGAAGAGCGAAATGCAGGCAGCAGCTGCAACAGCAATCCAACACACAGATCTCCAGCAAATCGTCTACGTCAAAAACTTCCTCAATACCCAGCACCAATTTGAAGAGTTCCTCCAGCAATTCCACTACCTCTTCAAAAATATCCACATCCAAATCTTTATCCACCTCAACAAGTTTAACGACCACGCAAAACTCATCCAGCATCACCACGTCATCTCCGAACCTCCCAATAACCCCGACGACATCTGTCAGTCCACCAATAAATGTCATTTGTAAGAAAGAATCAGCACCTTCGAACTATGACTCTTCGCCGTTAAATAAAAACAATAGCCTAACATCTCTATCCCATCATTACAACTCAAACGACGCATTAAGACTGAGTGGTAAAGAGTCTTCACCATCAGACACGATATCCAACGTCCACGGTTACGGGGTAACACCAAAACAAGAGTTGTACAACAGCCCCAAAAGACTGGACTACTCCAGCAAGTTGGATTACGCAGAAAAGTCTTTCGGTAGCAGTTTAGTGAAAGACCAATATAGCTCAAGATTGACTGGCAATCTGACACCTTTAGGTTCCAACTCCTCTATTATGACTACTCCCTCTCCTCCCATAACGCCACAGAGTCTGAATGGTCCAGGGAACGTCTACCACCCTGATAGCTATAATAGCTTCCATTGGCCGGGCAGCTCTGACTACATCAGAAGTTACTCCACATCACACCATCATCAGGGTTATGGCCAGAGTGCTTATAACTCTCCATATTACCCTAGTCAGGTAAGAATCTTAATAAATATTAAATTCTAGTAGTTTCAGGTTAATATCGCATCTAAAGTTTTAAAAAGTTTAAGTTTTAATCCTGTTTTAATATCAATGTAAGGTACCATGAAAGTTTAAAACGGTTTTTTAAATCTCAGCTTGTATTCTCTTATGAGCTCTGAGCTCTGCAATTTTCTAATCGACTCAACTGCATCAACACAAGAACATTTATATTACAAAATTAAAGAAGTGCTAATCGTATTTTTTTTCACAGATGGAGTACTTCAACGGGTCATCGGTAAACCAATCGCACGGTAGCCACCACGGTCACAATTTAACTGCCAACGGCAACCAGCTCTACAACCAAGTTTCCTTCGGGAACCCTTCACCGCCCGCGGCGTGGCCCTCCCACCACAACATTTTATCATCCGGCCCCGAATCCCCAGAGAACCAATCCCAAAACTCTCCTCACTTAAGCATGCTCCAAGCATCTCAAATCACGAACTTTTCAAACTCTGGTAACAGCTACTTCGCCCCAGAAAAGTATGGGATAAACATGGTGTAGTATATCTAGTCTTTCGTATTTGTAGGTTGTATATAGTCTGTAAAATAGAGATGGGTCACAATGTGCACGATTTACATTGAGTTCGTTTGTTTCTGAACGTAATGCATCATGATTCGGAGCGAAATTAAAACTATATAAAAGCGCGCTTCGCTAAAACAAAATGGCGTGCTTTGTAAATAATTTCGTAAAGATATATATGATACTCTTGTTTAATTACGCTTATTTATAACATCTTTAAAAGAAAGCATTCTTCATTTATCTCCCATTTATTGATAATATTTTAGACATCATTCAAATTACCACTTGAAGGAAATATTTACTTTAAATGTGAGAGATTTGTAAAATGCAGTATTTATACATATCATAATTTCCTTACAGCTTAGCGTTAACAAAACAAGCTTATTCATTGTAAATCGTTCAGTCTTCGAAACGGTGAAAAATTGTAATGAGTAAATTAATATTTTGGGCAAGAATTAAGGTCATACTGTGATTCTTCATAGACAATACTGTTTATTTCTCCACCTTGTCCTGTACCATAGATAAATGCCATGGTATAATATTTGTGCCATGTATGATATTGAAACTTGCTTAACTTTTTAATTAACCCTGTACTATAATTACTTTTATTAATGCTGCATTTAAAACTAAGTGACGTTTATTCCAACGACTTTCAAGAAAATTATCAACGAAAACGTATTTATTAAACTATTATGAGGCCTAAATTATATTTCAATGAACAGTGTTTTGTTACAAGTAATCTTAAAAGAACTTACGAAGTTTGTTTAGGTAAATGTATAGAGATTTCTTTTCACATATTTGCTCCCTAAACCCATTGTAAAAAGATACCTTGAGTCATATCACTTATATTTAAAAGAAATAAAAGTTAGGCTATGTTTAGTGACGAAATTTGCAAAATTACAGCGTTAATAATATCATAGTTTTATTATTGTATATAATTATGTGTTTAAGAGGTTTTTTATTTTTAAAGAACAATTTGTAAATGTGAGTGTTCCGAATGTATATGTGATTAATTATTATTAGAATTTAAGATTTTGGAATATGAAAAAATCCCCAGTTAAAAAATGTACGCCTGGTGACGAAGGCATTAATCGAGGTGACCAACTAATCGGTGGATAAAAACACGATTATTGCCTACACTAAAATAATAACAAATTGAATCAATAGTCTCTTTGATGTTGGCATCATCTAACCCTATTCTGTGGTTGATGTCTTCAGTAGTTTCAATATTCGAATGAGGCTATTATTTTTTTATTTTTCGAAATAGTTGAGGTATAGGGGTTTTCAGTAAACAGCTTTTAATTTTTTTAATCTGAACATCTTTTTAAATAAAGAAATACTTTGTTCTTAAATACAATCGTATATTATTCATCGTTCGCATTATTATTTATTATTGAATCGATAATTTATAAAACTTTTTAAATATAAAATTGCCTATGACTTTTCTCATAAAATGAAAATGGGAATACCAGTGTAATAAAACAGATATTACAAAACTTAAAGAGATTATTAGTTAATTTATATTTTATTTTACAAAATGTAGTATTTAAATGTAATGAAATTTGTAATTTATAGTAAATTTTAAGCTTGGACATAGCTAAGTTAGTTTTAAGTATATAAGTACGTTAATGTACGGTATTCGATGAAGAGTCAGTGTATTTTTTTTTAATTTAAGTTGTATTAATTATTGATAGCTATTGAAATATTGAATCCGAATATATGCATATAAAATACAAAAGTATCGTGTTTTATTTTTAACATATTTTTAACAAAAAGCTTGGTTATTAATCTGTGGCTACAAAAGGCCTGAATCAACTGGAGAAACCCAAAGTATCAAGTCACGATAGAAGACCTTTTTGTTAAATATCTTCAACGGGCAAAATTATAAGAACACAAAGAATTTATTATACCTAACATTTCAATACAGGCCACTGTTTAAAATAAGTAATTTGTTATTTAAAAGAAATGTATTTTTATTAAATTGTACCCATAATGGGGTACTGGTCTTCCTTATAAATAGAACTTCACTTTTTCTAGGACTAAAATTTTATAATAGTACCTACATTAATATCTAGATAATGGTGGGAATATCTCTAAGGAAGACCTCTTCCAGTCAACCAAGGAATAGATTACTAAAGTAAGAAGCGACACGAAGTGCAGAGTTATGAAGATGAATGTAAAATAAATAGTGCAGTCATTGAAGCGAAAAATATAACACATTATAACGAATAAACGGTGCATGCACAGCTGATCACATGGCTTTTTCGTTGGCCCCTTCACTCAAATGTGTTATATATACATATAAGAACGTTGGTATGTATTCATGGCTACGTTTCCAAAATATATGACCCATATTATGTATATATATACCCATAACAATAGTTGTGGGTCTCTATTATACTGCGTACTTTCACATTGCTCCAAATATTCACACTCCAAAATTTTCAGTTACTAAGTAGATAAAAATATGATAAGTTTTTAGACCATAACTCCTTCAATTTTCATGCTATCACAATTTATAAAAAGCCATTGTAAAGGTAATTAAGAGAGCTACAACATCCTTCATTGCAATATATATTAAAAATCCTTTTTCTAAAACGGTGAAGGGTTAAAGGGCTTAAGAGAGGCTGTGATTGCGCTGCCACGCGCTCTTTAAATAATCATATCTCCGTCAATTTTTGTTTGACAGAAAAAACAAGAAAACCAAATTGTTTGTCAGAAAACTACCTAAATTTTTAATTCGTACACTTTTATACGTATACGCCGTCATTTTTGAGATATTATGAAAAAAAAGTGGGTTTTTTAAAAATTTGAAATTTTGTTTTTTTCTTTAATCGTGATTTTTTTGAAAAATATGTGTCCTGAAGCAGCAAAACTGATACTATCTATCAAACTCTTCATAGTAAAGTTAATTCTAGGCGGAATACGATTTATTTTAATTTTGGTGGAAATGGCACTGATGAAACCCATTGATTTATAAGAAAAAACATTAGATGCTCCCCTTATTTGCAATACAGCTCACTTATTTTACGTGCAAAAGACTTTTAATAGCGCTCATTTTAAAGCTTATTTCAAGCACTACAAAACCCTTTTGTATAAGAATGCATAAAATGCATCTGCTCGCCGCTAGATGGCATTGACCACATCGATTAAATTTCAGACAAAATAAAAAACGGCTTTGATCTTTAATATCTAGCTTAATATTGCACTTAGAATACTTTATAAAAAACCAAATTGTTCATTATTTTACCTGCTACAATTTTGTTCTTCATAAAATTTTCGATAAAACGTATATTTTTGGAGATATTTGCAAAAAACCGATGAAAAACGTGAAAAAATTGCGAATTTTCAATTGCCAATCACTCGAAAACTATTGGATTTTTTGAAAAACTTTAAAGATGATTTTTTGCTTAAAATTAAGCCTTCTATCGATATCCGAGGTTATTTTGCAAAGAAAAAAATTCACCCCCGAGAAGGGGTGGCAATCACCCCCAGGGTGGTTGCGGAGTTCAAATCATTTTCACTTTTGAAGTTAAGGGTAAGATGAACCTAATTCCAAAATTGTATACAATTCGGTTCACAGTAAAAAAATTCGGAGCAATAATGCTTCAAAGACTGTACTAAAATTACATTTATAAAAGTAAATACATACGAATATACAGACACAAAAAAATATATGACGATAGCTTGGCACAACAGTAGTGATCGTGCCTTTCACACACGGTTGTGTTTTTGGTCTATAAAGCTTTTAAATAAATAATTATAATTAGAAAAGAACTAAAAACATAAGTAACCACATTTATCGGGTTCCGTTTTAGTATTTGCTCCAATTATAATGGAATAGTAGGAAATCAAACAAATACAGATTACAAAGCCAACTTTTACAAACTCGTATTTTGCCAAGCATGATTAAGAATTTTATCCAGGTATACTATTCAGAAGGACTCGGCTTACAAATAAATTCTCAGACGGGATGTTTTAATATTTAAGCAAAAGATCTAAACGCAAATCGAAAGAACTTAGGTCCTAAACGACACTGTAATTTATTTTTAAAAATAATTTTTTTTTTTTTTGTAAACTATAAATCTGATATAAGATTTACTTATTTTCACGACACGACGAAAAGATTTTCATTTTCTTAGGAAAATCTAAAATATACTTTGGAATACGGTAGAATGTTGCAGTAATAGGTGTGTAATAGTAAAGTTAGGAGTAACAAGTTCTAGGAGAAGAGGACTGCTGGTCTCCCTGTGTCTGTATTTCAGAGTACTTATAACCCGTCTGTTTTTAAAGCCAGGGTGAATAGGCACCTTCTGGGTTAGCTCGATCCATCGTGGATTTTGTCTTGGCCTCCGGGCTTGATTGGGATCAAGAGGGAACCCATTCTAAGTAAAAAAGTTCGATATACACTTTTTGTACTGTGCAAAATTAGCTTTAAAAATGAGCATCTTTACTACGCGCCACTTCATTATATGTAGTACCGGCACATACTGACTAGAGGACTATAATTAGACGTTTTTTTTATTATTTAGGATGGGTTAGCTCTTGATCCCAATTAAGCCCGGGGGTCAATATAGAATCCACGATGGAACGAGCTAACCCAGAAGGTGCCTATTCGTGTTGTTTTTATATGTTAAAAGCTTGTTGGAACCTAATAAATAACCTTAAGGAAATTGTTGTAATCCAATTGGGAAGTTGCGAGACAATCCCAACACAAGTATCTTCAATTACTTATTAAGTCTCGCTTTATCATTGTGACAATGATTTTAGTATTAAAGTTATTTTTTATGATCCACTAGCACTGATAGGGTTGCTAATAATTAAAGTACATCTAAGAGGCTTAAATGAACTTTTATCAACGAAGAGTCAACACATCCTAAATTACATCTCAAACAAAAAATTCAGTACTTTGATTTAAATATTGTAACACAGTTTTGACTTGATTATAGCAATTTGTTTTTATTTCATTCAGACGATCGTGTGCAACGGTAGCGATCCTGCCTTACGCACCGACGGTCCTGGGTTCGAGTCCCGGAAATGTTTGTGTGACGAAATCGTGCATTTGTACCTCAGTCATGGGTATTTATATATATTTCAGTACGGACGGAAGGATCGCTACCGTTGCACCAAACATATGGAGACAAACAAAATATATATCTAATTAGGAAAGGGAATTATTATCACTTAAAAAAAAGAAATGACATTAGATTACGATAATTACAATTACATTATATGAAATAAAAGGAAAACAAAACATTACAATCCTTGTGTTTGGCAGAAAAAATCCGCTTGCGAGCGCTTACCAGCGCTGAAAAAAAAACTATGCAGTTTTCGGCCAGGACACGTTTGCGAACTTCAGTTGCGGTGACACAATCCGCCATTTTTCTTACAAGCGCTCGCAAGCGCTTTTTTCTGCCAAACACAAGAATTATATACCTAAGCACACTAACCGAGCAAGGCCATGTGATGACAAACCTGTGCTTAGCTCAATATAAAGAGCAAGCCTGTGAAGCCTGCTGCACTGTTATTTAATTCTAAATACAGTAGTGACATCAAGTACACGATTGCCGGTACATTATTAACTATACTTAACAAAAAAAGACAAAAACATTTTAAAAACTAATAAAATCAAATATTAGTCGCTTCATTGCTACATACAATTACAGAAACGAAGGCTACGAGCTTGATTTACGTGAAAAATGAAGATAGTTTTATTCTGGGTTGATTTCCCTTAAACTTGATTTGAAGGAGTTATCATTGATTTAAAAAGACACGGTTTCAGTGGCTAACGCCACACGCAAAAAAAATTAAGCACGACAGGCGTGCCATCAGCAACGAATCAGTTAACATTAACGAAAAAAACAGTGGACAACCGACTGTATAGATCACAGATTCCTTTGCCCACTTCAGTATCTATTAAGAAAAAAATTTCTTCATAAAGAGTGTGGGTTAACTACCAGTTTTCATGGTAATGCTATTCCCAGATCTTGGGTTCGATTCCGGATCAATGAAGAGAACGAAAGTTTTCCATATTGCCACAGGTCTGGGTGTTGTGGTGTAGTCGAAGTTTCTGATTTCCATAACTCAAGTGGTTCAGCAACTTCTCTTGAGTTCAGATAATGAAAGTGATTTTTATTATCTTATAATAAAAATATTGACAACTAGCGGTCCGTCCCAGCTTCGCACGGGTGGACATAATTCTTTAAATTTTTCTATCATTAAATATAGCCTATATTACTTAGCGTGAATGTAGCTTTCCAATGGTGAAAGAATTCTTGAAATCGGCTTAGTAGTTTTTGAGTTTATTTATTGCATACATACAAAAATATAAATCTTTCCTCTTTATAATATTAGTGTAGGATAATATTTATTACATTCACACCAATTAGCCCAAAGTAAGCACTATAAAGCTTGTGTTATGGATACTAGGGTAACGGATAGTCATACATACATACATAGATATATAATATTAATAGAAAAATATATATAAATACCCATTACTCAGGTACATATGCTCGTATTTATCACACAAACATTTCCGGGATTCGAAACCAGGACAGTAAGTGCGAAAGGCAGGATCGCTACAGTTGCACCAACCGGACGTGCTAAGTAGCTTATCTTTAAAAATATCTTGTACACTAACTTACCAATGTATTTGTCGGCTATTATACTTCGGACACTGTTATTAAGTTGAAATATTCTACAATTCAATAAATTCGAATTTGTACTCATACAGAATGCACACTCTGCTCATTGCCTGGACGACAATGAATTTTAAAAGTATAAAATGATGTTAAATTTTCACTACATCGACCTATACAAACTATCAAATGTCTCGATTTTTCGTTTTAAGTCGCACACAGAGATTTAAATACTATGACGGTCCTGGGTTCGTAACTCGGAAGAAGCAGAGGCAGATGTTTGTATGATGAATAAAACGAGCATTTGTACCTGAATCATAGGTGTTTACACACATCTATGAATATTACATATCTATGTATAATATATATTTATATGTATGTCTATCCGTTACCCTAGTATCCATAACAGCCTTACAGTGCTTACTTTGGGCTAGGCTAATTAGTGTGAATGTAAGAAATATTTATTTATTTATAGTTAAAAAATGGCAATTTTGTTAGGTTGATATGCTACTGCTGTTATCCATTCATTACTCCGGATAACATAAACTAAATATGTATTTTAAATAATTATATATACATTTTTACTTGAGCGAAGTCGGGGATAGCATTTAATGCAAAACTAAAAGAAAAGAACATATCCATCAATTTAATGACAATATTGACTTGTGTAAGGAAATAGAATTTCATATCTCGATTCCCTTTTTTACAATTCTCTTCTCAAGTTATTTAAAACCTAAAACAAATTTACTGTGAGTATTAAATGAGTCATAGTATTTCCTATTGTGAAATATTAAACAGTTCATACCATAAAACAGTACCAGCTTCTAAACTTACCATAAGAAAATTCTAGAACACTCAGAAAAAACGTATAATTCGAAACTAATATAAAATACGATTAACTGCCATGTTTAATAAATATATTTTTTATTAGAAACATAGTGATATTTTTTGTATCGGTCCCATTATTTACTTGGAAAGTTTTCCAAAAAGAACTTCGATCGTTAAGTTTTAATCTAACATAATATTGTAATTTGATGCACTAACAGTTAAAATGAAACTTAAAAGCTGTACAGAAATATGCAAATTTGATCTCTATTACATATACAATACATATATATCTTAATATATATAAATTACGTGTCACGTTGTTTGTCCGCGATGGACTCCTAAACTTCTTAACCGATTTTCAGCAAACTTCGCAACTATCTGTTATTTGATCTAACTTAAAAGATAGGATAGGTTTTATTTTAATTTATAACACCGCAACGCGTGGCTGGGTCAGCTAATATTTATATATAACAGTGCTTACTTTGGGCTAGGCTAATTGGTGTGAATGAAAGAAATATTTATTTATTTATTTAGGTATATAGAACAGTGCCACTATTATAATTTAATATAATATTGGCACTGTTCTTCAAAAATTTGTGTTTCTTTCCACGATTTAGAACATCGTTTCGTAGACCCATCGACATTCATCGGCCTGGAACGCGATACCTCGGTCATCGGCTGAAGCCACACGACAGAATCGCTCCTATACTGTTTCACACGTCTACTCATATCTAAAGTCAATTTAAATCAAAAATGTTCAAATTATAAACAATCTTTTATTATCTTTTTACCTTCTAGTATTTTTATTACATAGTTTTTAATGATTCCAAACTAGTTATTTGTATGGAATAATTAATAAATAAATATTTCTTACACTCGCACAAATAAGCCTAGCCCAATGTAAGCACTGTAATGCTTGTGTTACGGATACTAGGGTAACGGATAGACACACATATATGATAGATATGTAATATTCTTAGAAATATTTATAAACATCCATGACTCAGGTACAAATGCTCGAAATCATCATAAAAACATCTGCCCCTTCCGGGATTCGAACACAGGACCGTCGGTGCGAAAGGCAGGATCACTACCGTTGCACCAAACAGTCGTGATATTGTTTAATTCAATTTAAATAGATAGTTTGAAAGAAAGAGAAATCGTTAATTCCATAGCCATTAGGGAAAAAAAATGCATGGCGCGTTACATCAGATGAACTTTTATTGAAATTAACAATAATTTATCAAATAACAATTGAAATAATCTATACAGTATTTTGTTGTCAGGATTTGGAAACAAAAGACCGGTGTAAAACTAATTTTTAAAAGTGAGCTATTGTCATCCAGAACTTGCCTCACTATAGGAGAATGGGCAATAATGGGTTATCCGCTTTGGCTTACGAGGTGGACGCAGAGCTGCTGGCCTTCCTTACGTTGATAGTGACTAACCATCCGAATTTGTCATCAAATAAGGCCAGCCATTTAGAAGTTCAGTCACAAATTAATGGCAGAATGACTAGGTATGTACATACCTGCATTAAAAAGTTATATTTTAGATTATAAAAATTATACTAGTTTATTTTATAGGTTCAAAAACAACTTTTTACTTTAATTTTATCTTACGACCTCCATGTTCTAGCAGTCGGCGTTTTATATTTTTATCTCTGAGGTCCATAGATTGGATCCCGTCAGGTCAATGCAAAATATTACCTTGCTGCTACACTCTCTGTTACCTCAGTCTTTTTAAATAAATAAATATTAAACAACTTACATACATTGTTCTGATAGCAAGTTTAGTAGCTAAAGCACTTGTGTTTTGGAATTCAGAAACAACTACGTTACCACAATACCCAGACACGAGCCAATATAGAAAAGTTCGTCTTCTAATTTGAGCCTGCTGGGAATCGAGCCCGGGACCTCGGAGTGGCTTTACCATGTAAACCGGTATGCGAGCCTCTCGACCACGTAGGTAGTCTTTGTGGTATCATCATCATCATCTTCTCAGCAGAACGTCTACTGCTGGACGGAACCTACAAAGGGTTTTGCCAAATTCTCCACACTTGGCAAGTGAGTAAAAGACCATAATGTGGCAATTGCTGTTGATCCATTTTGTGGTTTACAGAAGGTTTATGGTCTATGTCATTTATCAGTTGCTGCTTCTAATCTGACGGACACTAAACGTTATTGGTATGCTATCTCGTTATTTATGACTTTTAACATAAGGAGGGGAGACCGGGCTACAATTAACAGAGGTAAGTATTAACAAGCGAAAATAAATAAAGCGCGTGCATCAACAGCATAAGGTTACGAGAAAACCCGTTTAATCTTGAATAACGAACAAACCAATTACGGCAGAATATGTGTTAAATATACTAACATTTATTTCGGGTTAGGTACTGCCTTAAGATGTAAAGACTCTAGTTAATGCGATGGCGGGATAAGATCAAAGCGATAGTTGATTACCTTTCTAAATTAATCAAGGTTAAGAAAAAGTGACCGATAAACGTTGATTATCTGTTATTACAGAATAATTCTTTAAACTATTGTTTAAAGAATTATTATTTTATTGTTTATATTTAGGTTTCTTGTAATATTAAATTATATAAGAAAATGTGCTGCATATATATATATATATACGTATTAATTGAGCTCTCATTCATGGAAAATAACGTTATACATATATTTGTTCTCTTTTATATTAGTTGATGTAGCAGAATGTTAATACTTTACCCAAAGATGTTAATTCTAGACCCAAACACGGGGTAAGAATTAACAAACGACTTTGTTGCGCAAAATAAATCTGTTTAAGACATTATTTAATTTATGTTCGATTTATGTTAAAAATATGGATACCTAAATAGTTACAGCATCATGTGACTAAAAAATTGTCTTAATGTTTTATAATTTTGAAGATACAACTAAATATGCAATTGTTGTTAATTGTGGCCCGGCCTCCCTTACTTAACTACTTAGACCAATATATCATTTTGTTATTTAATTTTACTGCTTGGTTTTTTATATTTAAGGAATCTTTACTAGACAAAAAAGTTTTTGTTTAATTCACACGTGGTAAAAGTGAAAACTTCAAAAATTTTGGTTTTAAGATAATGAGATGAATGTAATATTTCGAAAAGAAGATAATTGCAGGTTTTAGTAATGATCATAGTGATACAAAGTTAGATAATTATTTTTCATTTCATTTGTATATATTACATAGATTTATTCAGACTTAGAGCTTACATTTTCAATAAATGCTACAAGAGGCTTAGGCAAGGAAGATAGTAACTAAAGAACATACCACGAACATAAGAGACACTGTATAATGCCTCCTATCTCATTTTCTCCTACCTTTAATCTTATGAATTTATGTGTCTGTCTCTTATTACTGTCGCTTTTTCGTTTCATCGACTTTCAAATCACAACGATGCTAAAGAAGTTTTCTCTACAAAAAATATTAGTTTCAAGTGTACCGCGGGAGACATCCACTCGCCTAACTCTTAAGACAATATGGATTAGAGTATGTTAATATATATTTAAAAGTTTTAAATATATATTTTTAGCCTCGAAGTTTATATTCGAGATAACTAAAAAATTGTTATCTAGCAACCCCAAATTTTATTATATTTTTTAGCTATTTAGGTCAAAGCTTAGAGATTCCACCTCATTTTAGGTTTTTCATTTAAAACTACTAAAACAAAATTTCTTACTTAAAGAAAATAAAAAAAAAAACTTTGTTCTTCTTCGAAATTGCAATTAATTCTTCATGAGTTTCTTTCCCGACTGCATCTTCAGGTGTTAGTACCCAGTAAACCGCATTAGGCCCGCGTACAAAGATCTATTCTTTGTACGGTGTTTTCATTCATAGCGAAGACCAATGGCCCAACAGTGAAAATATTGATGGACACATGAAGTTTATAAGTATAAATAATCTAATTAATTACATTGGTTCATAAATATTGAGATTTTTATCGACTTAGTAAACTACAATAAATATAGGTACTTTTCTTGCATCTTCATTAGAAAAAACAAAAGCAAACAATCCTTCAAATAATTTAAGACAAAATATAACTGCCATGTCAACAGGCAGGATTGAAATGCCCCGAGAAAAATAAAACTGAAATCTGTCTCCAACAAACTCCGTTACAGTTCTTTTAAAATTAGCTGTTTAGATGAACGCTAAATTTGTGCCTCCGTACACCGCCATAACTATACGCTGAACGCAAACTTTACTTGTACCATGGTAGATATTCTCGGGAAAATGTATTTTTATTTTACCACGGCAACATAGGGGTTGTAACCCGTCGGTTATGCTTATTCGAAATACAACCTTAAGGTAATGGCTTAACGTGGTTATTCTAGCGATGATGGTAACCTTTTTCGTCATTTGAATTTGGAATGCTCCGTTCGGAACGTACGCAGTAATATTTGCAGCTGTATATAGTGACCCATCGCTATCTCGCTTTATCACGAACAGTTCAGGTATCATTCCGTCCCGCACTGGTGCGGAGTTAAGCCGCTTATCTTCTGCCCGCACGCCGCGCCCGCCGCCCCCGCCGGCTGCTGCGTGTAACCGGCCTATTCTGCAATTTGTTGTTATATTGTTCCTTTTTTAAATATCGCTCACAATATCTGATCGAAAACAATATACATGACAAAAACGCCGCAGTTCGATGCCATTAATTTTAAGAACTATATCCTAATAAAAAAATGATTTTTCCCTTGAAAAATTTAGAAAAACCGTTTGATATTGTGTGCGAGACGACATCTATCCTTTTGGTTTGGGTCCACCTTAAAAAATAATAAATTTTCTTCACAGCTATTTAAATTTTTGTCTATTTCTACTGTTGTAATTTTCATATAACTTTAGCTGATTTGTAAAACCAACCATCGTAGGTACGGTGTAAACTACCTACACATTTTTTTTAAATACACACAGGTTCTAACCTTAGCATCTTTCATTGTTTTTGTGTCTAATATCTTATATACATGTACATTTTGTTTATAAAATTATTTTCCAATCTCAGATTAATCAATTTATTATAACAATTTTCTACTTTGATGAGATGACATGTGGTTATTCTGGTATCACTAAAATCCCGAGTCCAATAGGACATGTCAATGTAATAATGTTTTTATTGTCATTATTGTCTCGTCTCTGGGTGATTGTGGTAGTCATTACATTAAGTATATTGTACATTTATTAATTAACCGAGTAAATGTCTTTAATCTTTTCTTCCATTCCCGTAATCTTATTTTTTGGAAAAGTAGCAGAAACGAAAAAATGTTACCAGCCTTAAAAAATTACCCCATTCCTTATATTAAAATATCGTAAGTATAACTGATATTTAAGAATGAAACTCGAAGTCACTGGTAGCAGAATATCTCAAACTGATATATATTACAAGAGGTAGACGCCACTCTCACTCCCCTTATCTATCTATATACACATAAATATGTACGTGCCCATGAAGCTTCGCTGAAATTCAAAAGGCCTATCTTGTTTGACAAGAAAATATACTGACGATATTTCTGCTGGATGTATTTGAGGTTAAAAAGTACAGATTTATCGCTTGTCAAGTATGATGCTTACATACTTATTGAAAATTACACCTTTTCTCTTTTTATTTCTGCTCCAATTTTGCTCGGTGGACAACTCTTTATAGTTTTGAATTCTTATCAGAAAAAGTACCGACCAAATAGTATTTTTATTGGAAATAATTTAATGAAATATAATTTTAGTTGGAAAAATTAAAGGAGCTTTTAAAAATTACTTAAAATGTTTGTGTTTGAGTTTTTCATTTAAAGCAGTGTTAGAAAGAATGCAGAAAAGGCGTAAAAAACCTACATATAATGTATTTTATTTATTAAATATATCAAAATCATACACACAGTCATTGGGCTGTATTTTATATTATGTTAAGTGATAATGATCAAGCCGAAAAATGGCAACTCAGAATCTTCAATCATATTATAATATTTAAATCTAGTGTTTCAAACTGACATAAGATAGTGATAGCTAGCGAAACGGACTTAAATTTCTACCACCAACCAAACTGAGCACAAATATGGACCCCCTGGGATTGTACACGGGACTTCTCAGCGTAAAACAATTGGACTACCATAGAGGCTGTAAAAATATATTTAGACATATTATTCGAGTGACTTTCACCCGGTTTTCAAGTAAACGCCACTTTGAGGTTCGGTTGGTGTTCGGGGTTCGATTCCAGGAAGGGTTAATATAGAAAACGAACTTTTGTATACTGACTCAGATCTGGTCGTTTCTGATAAGTGCTTTTCTGCCGTCCTTACAATAAGTGCAATAAGTAGTTTCGGCTACTTTCGAAATAATTGCGATTAAAGATTTAATTTTTAATTTTTTGTGTATCATCGTAACTATAATAGCTATTGACTTGAAACTTTAACTATACGACTATAACATGAAGCGGAATTTTATGTAGTATATTATATTTGTTCATATATTTGTACGTAAAATTGTAGGTAAGTCAATCTGCCCAAAAACTCGACTTATTGCACTTATCGTAAGGACGGCAGTTTTGCAATTTGGTTCCAGAACAATGTATTTTACTTTGTCAAACAATTATTTATTATATTTAGTACTAGCTTTTACCCGCGTCTTCTCCCGCTTTTTTTCAATAAAAAGTATCCTATGTTACTTCTAATACCTCCAAGTATATATGTACGAAGTTTCATGATGATCGGTTTAGTAGTTTTTGCGTAAAAGCATAACAAACAAACTTACATTCACATTAACAATATCAGTAGGGATTTTATTATTCTATAATAAATGTCATATTAACCGAACTCGTAGTTTAATCATAGAGTATCACAAACTGGCCTTTCGTTTACGAAACTCGAGAGCCAGGATGTTGCCACACTAAACTAATCGCTGTATTGCGATGTAATTTACAAGCCAATGTGTAATCATTGCCATGTAAACAGTCCGTTCCGTCCGCTAAATGGTCGCTTAACCGTCAGACCCATTTTGAGTTTCAAATGCCTGTATCTATATTTAAAAAAGTACGTCTCCTTTTGTACCTACGCGCGGCAGAAGTTATACTATTTTAATAAATTTTTAAATGAGATATCCTGAAGTTTTTTTTTATTTTTATTTATGGCTTGCACGATTTGTGTATTTAGCCAGTGTCAAGTAAATATAATATTTTCTATAAGTTCTTGAGTAATTTCCTAGTTTTCAGTAAAGAAGTGGGGTTTTACTGAAACCTCCTCGTGGTCTTCTTGAGAGAGAGCGAAAAGACACCTTCCACTGTTTTGTATCACTTGCCAACACTCATGTATATTCAGAAACACTCAGTGTTTAATATCCCACCATTATTACACACTAATATCAATCACAACACAAATTTTAACAAGAAAACCAAAACCATTAAAGTGATCCTTCGCGCTCCCTCCAAAAAGTCTATCTTGAAGTTAGCCCATTCACTTTAACAGCTAACTTCATGGTGTCACTTTTTCGTTGTATGCACCGTGCACAACTTCCGTTATATGAAAAATATCACTCCCAATGCGTCAAAAGCATTATAACTAAAAAAAATCTCTTTTAATTTATCTAGAAATCATATCGCGATACTTTTAGTTTTTGAAAAAGTTCTACCAATAATATCAATTTTAAATATATTCCGCGTTTTTAGCTTATATCTCAAAAAATATATTTTGTGGCTTAGTGACCAATTAGCTGCCGGAAGGCTGTCTATGCCTCCTGCAATCTAAAAGAGTTCTTGTCTTCTTTGTTTCATTGTTAACTCGAAAGTTATATTTAGATATTGAAACCTCACATAAGAATAAACTAGACTTTCTTGAGCAGGCTGATAGAGCAGATTTATTTGACGTTTACACAATAACAATTAAAACTGATCAACATTGCCGCCACCCAAACACTACTTAATTCTTTCAGTTAGACTAGCGGCCCGTCCCGACTTCGCACGGATGGACAAAATGCTTTAATCTTTGTCTATTATTATAAATATTTTTCCGTTAGCGTCATATAGCGTCCGGTAGACGAACTACTTGCGGTTAACGCGTTGCTATGGTAACGCATATACAATGGAAAAAGAGCGGGGAAAAGAGCGGACAGACAAACAACAAATTTGTGATCTTAGATTATAGATTCCATGGGTAACAAACGTTGTAATGAATCTTTTGAATACTTTCAACGCTAACAACACTATTAAACAAGTATAATATTTTGGATTTCGTCTTTTACATCGTTTGAGGTTTATTAAACAATATTGTTTCATTTTCTTGAGTTTCTTACGCGAAATCGAAAATATATTTGTGGTTTGCCATTTCTTCGGATAGTTAAATCGACGTATTGAACAGTGTCAATTGAAATTGCCAGAGTGCTTTAAAAAAAAGAAGTTCTCAATTCGACTGTATTTTTTTTTTATATGTGTTACGCGAGCATTCCGCCAAATATTAATTGGTTTTGATGATTCCTTTTTTGTGTAGCAGGTCATATTTCAGAAATTGGCCCATAAAAACTCTGGTTAAAATGAAGTTTTTAGAAATCAAAATGTTTTACCTGTTTTAATGTATACTCACGTTTAAAATGTTTCAATCAATAAACACACATAAAACTTACTATACGATTGAGCTCTGAACTATCATGGTAGTATTTCTTGTTTCTAAAATATATTAAGCTGTTACTTCGTTAAAGGTATAATTATAGTATTTCACCTAATATCGCTACTGTTACAGATATTAGGTAAATAACACACACACTCTCACACACACAACACACACACTGCACACACATTAGCAGTAAGAAAAGATAAATATATTTACTTAAAGCATTGCATTACTTGCTTGTTTAGTGTTTAACAGTTGCAATTTAGTTGGCTATGTAACTGATTGTTAAAAGAGCGGTTCCTTCTACCACAGGCGATGTTTTACCTAAAGGAGAGTTCCCACATCTAATATTTGTAATAGACTAAGTTACCGAAATAAAATATTTGAATTTGTTATATATATGCAAAAACCACCTAAACTTTATATTATATAAAAAAGGCCTATAACATGAGCCAACTAACTTACCCAGCAAAGTAGTGTATTCTTTTCAAATAACTTACATTTTATAATAATTCTGTATCGTAACTTATAATTCCAAAACTCAATTTTTTTTACCATGAAACCAGTGAAGTGAGCAGCAAGTGCATACAAGTCTGAAGTAAAGAGCCATCGCACTGTATCATGCCCTATTTTAATAAAACAGGCCACATGCGGCCTCTTCACTGCCATCTATACTGATTCAAACAAATGTTATACCACTTATGTCGATATTGAAAACCTGTAGTGTGACACGGTCAAATAATTTGTTTGCTGCCAGATATAAAAAAAAAATGGTACGGTGAATAGTATTCGAAATTTGAATCTAGAAAAACTAAATATTTAAAATGTTGCAAAAATAAAAGAACCTTGTAGCTCAATTTTTTTTTTATGCCAGATATTAAATAAAAAATGGTACGATGAATTGTATTAGAAATTTGAATCTAGAAAAAATAGAGAATTGAAATGTAGGTATGATATTGAACCTCAAAGGCAAATAAATTATTATGGTTTCGTGTTTACGTTCAATTTCGTGGTTTCACTAGGAATAAATTAATAACAAAAATTTATACAAACTAATTTTAAATGCTACTTATATACTAACAACTTACATCAAAAGACTACTCGAAGAAACGAATAAATCAATTAAACTTAAAACTTTCAGAAATTTAAAGCACCTTTTTAATATGGTTGTTTAATTAAATATGAAAATTAAAAAAAAAAACATTTTGTTTGCTGTGACTGTTTTAAAATTAAGCAAAAAGCCTGAAATTCAAACATTTTCCGCAGGTTAGTCAATAGAATTACTTATTAAAAAAGATGAAAAGCATGATGTGAAGACGAGAAAAGTGCAGCCAGACATGTATCAGACCTTATAAGCAAACCTTACCCAAACTAATTGAAAACTCATAAGCGTCAGATGTATTAGTAAAATGAATAATAAATCCGTGCCACAGACAATAGAGGCATTAACTGCACCATAGACAAGGAGCGATTCACGAGGGGTGGGGTTACAAAATCCACGTCAACTCTATTATTTATGGATTCTTTAACATGTAAGGACCATTGAGGGTTTGGGCGTTTGAACGCAAATACATCGGACATTTGGCGCAAGGAAGTGTTTCTTCTGCCTCACCGCATATCGAGGGGTTATATTTTCGCGGGCTAAAGTATTTAGGGTAAGTAATATTAAAAAGTAGCTTCCTAGTAGAAAGCTTAGGCTTTCCTAGTAAAAACCAACATACAGTGTTGGTACGTCTTATTTTGAATTACATTAAAATTAAATATTTATGTCCAACCATTATTTGAACAGGCATCTTTTGAAAATATTAACTATTCTTAAATTACCTACCAGATGTATCCAGCTTTACAATGCTTCCTTTTGCTCACCATACATAAACTTCTCTGGCATATGAACAAGACCTTACCAAAGTTTTGTTGCAATACATCGAATTCTATTTAGGACTATTTTACGCAAAACAATTGATGGCTCGGTCCCCCTGTCGGAGTTTCTGTCACCGTTTCTTCTCTGAAGGGCCTCCCAATTTTGCGATCTGGTGGTAGACTCAGTAGTGAGCAGTTATAGTAGTGACAATTAATTTAAATAATAATAATAATATTTATTTATAGAATAAGTATCACAAGCATAATGAAGTTGCTGACTCCGAACTAGGTTTAAAACCTGTATTTCGAAAATCAGTTCTCTTTAAATAAAATGCTAATTATAAAAAATTATTTATATGTATATTTTAACAGTTAGATAAGTGACCAATTAAAATTTTCTGAAGGTAGAAGAACGTGTATAAGCACCATTGCCTTAGTCATCCTGTGATCATAACGAAAGGAGTCGAAACGTCAGGATTAAATATGAAATAAGTATACTTAGTAATCCGTGAAAACGTTGTTTTATACAAATGTATAACGTTCGAAACTGTAAGAACTAAATATGATGTTTATTATTTAGACTAGTGGCCCATCCCCACTTCGCACGGGTGGACAAAATTCTTTAATTTTTTTCTATTATTAAATATTTTTCCGTTAGCGCCATCTAGCGTCCGGTAGACGAACTACTTGCGGTTAACGCGTTGCTATGGTAACGTTATTGATACAATGGAAAAAGAGCGGGTAAAGGAGCGGACAGACAAACACACAAACAACTGTGATCTTAGATTATAGATTTAGACACGTTAATTGTGCAATTAAAAGGTTGCACTTAATTGAGTATGTCTTCAACAAATAAATATACCTCTTTGGTATTTAAACACATAAATTCTACCTACAAATTGGTATAGGCTATTTCTATCAACATTTAATATCATTTAATAATTATGTCATTAGAAAAGGATTTTATTAAAAGAAAAAAGTCCACATATCAGAAGAATATGCGTCCAAAAAAGACTTCTATAGTAAAACTGCTGCTGCACTAACTGCAATATTGCCAAGTGATATTATAGAGTACCTTGTAGAGAAAAATCAAACAATAGAGGCATTAATCTGGATTCATTTATTTAATCTATGGTCAGAGACTCAAGTGGAGCATGAAAACTTTTTGCGATAAACTAAACTTACCTCCTTTTGCATATTCTTAGTAAAGTGAATTTATCAATGGCGATTCCGTAAAACACAATCACTTATATTAAAGACAAGGAAATAGATCAAAGACGATAACAGCTCGGTGCAAACTCGAGCGAGAATAATGTAATAAATTCGCCCCCAAAACAGGGTTGGCAACCGTTAGAAAAAGTATATGGCGGTTTGGGAACCACATCTTAGCCTTCTAATTATTAGAGGCAATTTATCTTAACAACATCCTTAAATTTTGATATTTAAGGTCATAATTAGGTAGTTAATTTTCTAGTTTGAGTGTTCTTATGGAATAATTACAAACAATATTGTAGATATCTTTCTTTTAAATGAAACGGGCACTGCGGGCTACCACCCTTTCTCGGTTGCTATTCCTACCTGTCGCACCAAGTGCTTCGCAACATTCTTCATAATGCGCACAGAAAAGGAGTGAAACTCGCTCTCTGAGTCTGTATTTCCAATAGCCCATTGAAATGTTATAATTTAAAGGCCAAACTGAACATTTTTGAGAGGACGCAATTTTATTTATAGGACATGTAGGTCATTACAAGCTTAAACCCAAGTTTGAGGGGTTGGTGCCCTTGTCCCCCAGCCGCCATCTTGGAAAAAGGGATAAAACACGTTTTTTTCTATATCTCCAAAACTATCCATTGTACAGAAAATTTGTGAAGATATATTTTGTAGCAAATCACTTTGCCTACAATTATTTTTATATGACTTTTTATCATAAACTTAAAAATTTTAAAAGTTATAAGCAAAAATTTTATAATTCCATAAGAAAGAAAACTTTCAAATAGGCGCGCTTTTTTTCAATGGGAAGTCCCATAGAGCCAATGTTTTTTGTTCATTACTTTTTTATTTTTGTGAATTTCAAAATTCGGGCTCCATCACAATCTGATTCTAAATATGTTGATTCCATTCCACACAAAAATTATTAAAATCGGTTAAGAACTCTGGCAGTTATGGCGTAACAGACATTGCGTCACTGAAACTGATCCTTGGGAGCTACGCTCGCTACGCTCCAATAACATTATTTACCAAGTAAAATGGCCAATCCACTTTTCTAAATCAATTATCTTAAACAGTTATTTAGCCAGTACCTAAAATGTCTATCTCAATTATTTACGTCAAGCTATTTTGAGGTAAGGTTTAAAAATCAAATGATTATTCGAAACTAACAGGGATTCAATAATTACCATTTCATATTTTATTAAGGTCAAATTACGCATCAAAACATTTACTAAGAAACGCTAAGCCTTAAGTGGTTCTAAAAATAAACAGGCTATTGCTATTTCCTTTCCCGAAAAGTTAAGAATTGTATGTAAAATCATTAATCTTTACATTTCTTTCGTCCGTCTTTACAATCAAATAATTTCGTTTTACTTCTTAAACATTTTTGACGAATTTAGTTATTTCAGTTCGTTTCATTAACGTAAACAGAAGCTGATGGATACGAACAAAAAATCTAGTAGAAAACAGAGATCTAAGGTAAATTATCCAACACTTATTTTCTATATTAAATGTTTGAAATTTAATCTTAAACAAATCTTATAAAAGTATCTGAAGGATGTAAAAGTATTAAAAAAAAATTTAGATAATTCAAGATATTGACAACCCTACACCGTTGAGTCCAACGCGCCGAAAAATTGAGTCCCTACGAAGACGCCCTTTTGAAATTTACAAAATTCAATTTATTATTACGACCAGCATAAATCAAGTCTTTTACAAATTAGAACGTATCTATATACCTACTGACTTGTTAATGTTATGTTTAAATAATATTTTATTTACATATCTATCTTTATTGAGGTACTTTTCATAGTCTGCCTTTCAAGAAATTTAAAAAAGTTATTAAAAATCCCTTGTGAGCAGAGGATATCATAGAATTGATGATTATTTGGAGGACAAAAAGGCATGGAGTTTTAATATAATACTTCTGATTCATATTTTGTTAAATTATTTTTTAATGCATTTATAAAACAGTTAAAAATGTTTTCTTCATTTCAAAAAAATCTGTAACACATAAAAGGGAGATAAAACAGCGAGTTCTTGCCGCTTTTTCTCGGTACAACTTCTCACATCGTAGGTCTTAAGAAAGTCATGGCATAGTTGTTGGCTTTTAAAAAATGCATTGTAAATGTTGCGAGTTTATCTCCATAAAGATCCTTATAAGCACCTTGTTGGTGCATCGCTAGCGCATTCGATCCATAAGCTAGGGGTTATTAAGTCCTTTCGTCAGAACCGGTCATCTGACCCAAAATATTCTATCACGAGCTCCTTAATGCTTCAGAATTCATCTTAAGTTGCTAGTCCAAGGACCACAACATGAATATATACATTATTTAGGAACCTTGTCATAGGCATAGCTGGGCACCGTTAATCAAATAGTAAACTTCGTTAATTGTTAATCCGTTACTAAAAAAAATTAACTTCGTCAAACGTTAAAACTTACATTTCGGAAGATTTAACGCAAGTTAACGTTAATCGTCAATCCGTTAACACGTGATAAAAATTGCATTTTTTATATCGTTGCGTTAGTGATTTGCTTACGAAAACTTGTTTTCGATTCTGGAAGTTAATAGGTTAGGTTAAAAAGACAGTGTATAAATATATAAAAAATAAAAGTGTGTAATTTACTCATCTGGCAGAATGAGCGGTATCTTTTTGGTTTTATTACCGATTAACGGACTTAGGATAATTTAACGGAAGTTAACGAGTCCGTTAACATTTTTTAAAGTTAACTTAAAAGTTTTCCCGGGAAAACGCTGGATGCGGGTAGCACAGGACCGATCGTTGTGGAGATTCTTGGGGGAGGCCTATGTCCAGCAGTGGGCGTCGTACGGCTGATATGATGATGATGACTTGAAGGTTAATCCGTTAATAGAAATATTAACTTCGTTAATTAACGGATTACATTAAAATGAGGTAATTAGATTAGCAATGACGTAATAAGAAAGCAGTGTGGTATGGAAGAAGATATGGTGACAGAGATAGAAAAGGGACGCTTAGATCGTTTGGACATGTAGGATGGACGAAAGATTGTCAAGTCAAGTTTATGAGTCAAATGTGCATGGGCAAGTCGGAAAAGGCTAACTTTCAAAAACCAAATAGATGTCCTGAAAAAAAGCCAGGTCAAAAGCACCCTTACCCGACGAGCTTTTATGAATGTCCTGATGGGAGTTAAAAAGCGAGAGATGTAGGTTTGTCAAACTAGTAGAAAGTGGAAATCTGTGATCTCTGCTTACCCCTATGGAAAAAAGGAAAAAATAATTTAAATCAATTGATTTGAAAAAGTATGTATGATTTTGACTAGAATACTGTATGTGTTCCTTAATTATTTTAAAGAAGAGCCCTATTACTAGATAGCTATAATCTATAATCTAAGAGCACAGTGGTTTGTGTGTTTGTCTGTCCGCTATTTTTCCCGCTCTTTTTCCATTGTATATGCGTTACCATAACAATTAATCGCATTTAGTTCGTCTACCGGACGCTAGATAACGCTAACAGAAAAATATTTATTAATAGAAAAAATTTAAAGAATTTTGTCCACCCGTGCGAAGCCGGGACGGGCCGCTAGTCTATATTCTAAGATCACAAATTTGTTGTTTGTCTGTCCGCTCTTTTCCCCGCTCTTTTTCCATTGTATGAATAACGTTACCATAGCAACGCGTTAACCGCAAGTAGTTCGTCTACCGGACGCTAGATGGCGCTAATGGACAATATTTAATAATAGAAAAACGATTAAGAATTTTGTCAACCCGTACGAAGCCGGGACGGGCCGCTGGTATGAATTGAAATTGTAAGTATTTTTTATTGTATCGCAGTCTTATGAGTGCACTTAAAAATAACAAAATACCATAAGTATATAAAAATTAAGATTCTAAATGAAACATCCTCTAATTTAACAATCAAAAACAAGTTAGACAAATTCTCCCGCGTAAAAAGGAAACCGCGCCAATTTTGCTTATTTTGTAATTTTCAAACGATTTATCGAATTAAATTGGAAAATACTTTGATGTGGCTGGATATTGAGCAAATCGGGAATATTCGATTATGCGCTACTCGACTTTTCAATTTGCTGCCCCTTTTTATCTTTTATGTGAAAGAATTATTGGTGTAAGCAGGAAACGAATTAGGTGGGTGATTCGTTTCTGCTTTTTTGTCGATATTACATTATTCCCTTCCATTACTTAATACCTTTTGACGTCCGTTTGGTGTAGTAACGATCCTTCCTTCGCAGACGGTCCTGGGTTCAAATCTCGGAAAGGGCAAATGTTTGTGTGATGAATACGAGCATTTTAAAAATAATAATATTAATTACATTTACACCAGTTAGCTAGTCCAAGGTAAGCACTATAAGACTTGTGTTATGGATACTAGGGTAACGGATAGACATACATACATAGGTATGTAATATTTATAGAAATATATATAAATACCCATGACTCAGGTACAAATGCTCGTATTCATCACAAAAACATCTGCCCCTTCTAAGACTCGAACCCAGGACCGTCGGTATGAAAGGCAGGATCGCTTCCGTTTCACCAAACGATCGTCAATCTTATTTTAGCAGTTTTTTTTTTAAATCAGTAATTTTTTTTAGGTAGGAATGCTTAATTATATCCACAAGTAAAAGATTTCAATATCATTAATATTTATGCCTACCATCTAATATGAAACTATGAATATGTCCCAAAAAATAGAGTCAAGCGGAAATACAGAAGTGACTGAAAATGCTCTACCTCTAGATTTCCACTTGACCTTATTTTTGGGGACACCCTGTTTAAATACTCATTACTAAAGTATGTACAAATGATCGTATTTTTCACACAAATGTATGTCTCTTCGATACTCGAACCCGAGACTTTACGGTGTAGTTTATACTGTACGATACCGAATATGTTTATAGGAGTCGACAAAATATATTGGAATATTTAAACAGTTTTTTGTACTTTGTGTTTGATAGTTTATATCAAAAGCAAAACTGTTATAATTGACAACTTTTATTGATAGTTTTCAACTATTTTGCTTATCTAAAAATTATTTTATTGTACTTAAAAAAAGCGTTTTATTCTTCCCGCCGAATCGAATATAGAACTCGACACCGTAATTGGAGCACTCAATTTGCGGCACATCGCCGCCGTGTGGCGCCACGTGCCGGCGCGCGCCTTTTGTCTATGGTTAGGGTTGGAACAAATTTAACATACGCTAAGTTATACAAATATTTGAACTGGGCTATTCTCAATTTCTTATTTATTCTTTTTTCTCAATGTTTGTGAAGAAAAACGAAGCAGCCAATGTAATTTCTTTGGATTTAGAACACTTTTGGATAGTGGTATTTTAGTTTTCTTTATATAATCTTTAAAATTTAAATAACACGCTAGCATGGCAATAATGGAAAACAAAGACAAACATTCTGATCTGATTTTGCACGTACCTACTTCAACGTACTTTCTAAGCAGATTTCTAAGCGTTCATAGTATTGATAATTATTTGTCAGTAATCGGTAAATCTTTCTCCCTTGGTGAACAGTGTACTATTATCGATTTCAAAATAATTTTATTTCTATTGAGTCAATAAGCGTCATTATCTAATATTGAGATGAACCTTACGGTTTCCAGGGCTACACAAAGAGATTTTGTAGGATATCAATTTTATTATTTACACCAATAGTTACCTAAAGGTAATAAAATCCAACACATTTAAGTTTATTTTCAGATTTTATTTCACTTTTACGTAAAAATATTTTTATTGGCAAATAACAAATTTATAACGCGTGTGACAACCCTATAATCATATCTTCACTATTAATCGAATTTTGGTATATTGGTACCCTTTGAGTAGCAAAACAACGGCTGCCGTCGCCGATTGCGATATCAAAAATTCATAATCGTATCGTGGATTAATTTTCATTATTTCACTATGGATTTTGCTAGTTGCTAATATCCGTTGGTAGGGAACAAAATATGGTTTCCCGTGGGGTATTTCTACTTGAACAACTTCTATAATTTATACTTTTATTATTTATGTTTCTGAGAGCTAAGCATATATTCAAAGAAATTATTACTAGAAAAAAAATCAACTCGATCAAGCGCGACTCTGACCCTCGCTTTCCGGACGAATAATCTTCCAATTGATTTTTTATATTTTTTTCTTGTAATTATTTATTATAAAGACATAACAATATAACAGTTAAAAGCTTAAATAAAATATATGTGTATTTTTTAAAATATACAAATTACATTATCGCGTTAGAATAACAAATTCAAATGCATATCTCATTTGTTTATTACTAGCTGACCCGGTAACGCGTTGCTATGGTAACGCGTTGCTACGGTAACACGTTGCTACGGTAACGCGTATACAATGGGAAAAAATGCGGTCAGACAAACACATAAACAACAAATTTGTGTTCTTAGATTATAGATTAAGGTATATTTTATAAATATTAACTTAAAGGTGATAATAATATAAATGCATATTTAAAAATTAGACACTAAGACCTCTGAATAAAGCGCTGTTGTGTACAAAGCTTCTTAGGTTGTTGGAAAAGGCATAAATACAGCGAAAAAGGTTGAATATGAAAGCAATTTGACGACTATTCGGTCCAACGGTAGGTATCCTACCTTTCGCACCGATGCCGATGGTCCGGGGTTTGAGTCTCGGAAGGGACAAATGTGACGAGCATTTGTACCTGAGTCATGGGTATTATATATCTAATGTATCATATATTTATGTCTATCTGTTAGCCTAGTATCCATAACACAAGTCTTGCAGTGCTTATTTTGGGCTAGGCTAATTGGTGTGAATGTTAGAAATATTATAATTATTAACTTAATGGTATATTTACCGTTTAACATTTGTTTTCAAAATAAATATTATATTTTTTAAGTAACTATATTATATACTAGGTATGCAATGCATGCTTCTGTTTGCAATTACTGAGCGAAGCACTACCTTACCTTCGTTTGTGAGTTTTGGCGCCAAATTTCATCAATGTAGTATCAGCGGTTTGGCTGTGATCAGCTTTTGAATTTTTCTTTCGGTGATTATTCCTCCATGGTAAAGTCTATTTTTTTTACATAGCCTATGTCCGTCAGGTTATAATCATGTATGTTCATGCCAAAATTCGTATGAATAGGTTGAACCGTTAAGTAGCAGGAGGGAGACAAGCGAAATTTGTGAGTTGCCTAAAAGAGAGCTTCGCTCAATTATCGATGTCAAAATTGTATATGTGCTACAATATCAAGCTAAACACTATTAAAATAAAAATATTTTATTTTGTGCTTATACTTTCTCGTTAATCATAGAAAGAAAACAACTTTTAACGGATAACTATATACGCGATATTTTCATGTTATTCATTTAAAGTTCTAACTTCTTTCAAAAATCATCATTACAACGAGTAATACAATGTCATAAGGTAGTTCAAACTTCATAGTCATAGTGTATAGATTATGTGTTGTTGATTGTACATTGGTTTTTTCATCTGAGGCTGGTACATTGTAAGTTTTGAAAATAGCTAACAAACAAAACACTACCTAACGTAAAAGTAAATTCGCCGGAAGAGATTTGTATGAAAAGAACTCATACGAGATTATCTAAGAATAGATTTTTTAGCAATATATTTAAAAAAAATTGCGGGCTCCGTTGACGTAAAACTTGGTGGCGTTAAAAATACTACCCGAAAAATACGCCAAGTGTGAATCAGTTTGGCGGCTTGGTTTCCCCAAAGACAATTATTACTTTTTCCCGCCCAATATAGTATATTTGAAGCGAGAGAGGTTGGCAACATTATTACGTTGAATTTATTAACTCTATGGCTACATCTTATATTGCTTTTTAGGGCGATGCTTATGAGATCTTCTGTTAAATTACATAATATTATATAAATTATTAAGGATTAAGTGAAACTACTATACAAAACAAAATAAACGCAATTATTAGTTTAAGAAGCGTAATTTCATAACATAAGATTTGACATTTAAACCTACCTTATTACATTGTAATAGAGACCATTTTATTTTTGGGAGTCGCCGGTACATAGAAATAATCTTTAATTATTATCACTACCTATACCTCAGTTATTGCTAAGCTGTTCATCATGTCCGCCGAAGTATAGTAGGTGATATTTCATAATTCTTATTGTAGACATGAATAAACATATTCCTACGGATCGCTAAAAACAGAATCGAAGGATTAAAGATCACGCTCCATTGCCGATTATAATTTTCGTCCGGGAAGAATCACCGTCCAAATTTTTTTCTTCTTTATTTTCTTTTTTTTGTATTTTATATCGCCGTCCAGGTGCAGGCAAAATACTTCTTAATTGTCACTCCTTTGACTCGACCTTGGGCAACATGCAAGAATTATTAATAATGAAAGAAAGGATTATTTGCTGTTAATATCCTAAACAGCAGGGAGGAATGTTTCTATTATAACATTATATTATTCACGACTACTTTTAGGTGGAATAAGTTGTCGTTCTTTTGAAGCCTAAACGAACTAATATGATTTATACCTATACTATTTATTTAAAGGTATCTAAATTAAAACCATAAATGGTAACTGGTTAACTTCCAATCTCTATTATTTAGCATTGTACATAATATTTATTTGATTACAACAAGGATACTAAAATATTTAAATTATTAGTTTCCTGCACTACCCAGTCAGGAAGAACATCCGTTTCATTGTGATAGAACACATAAATGCTACAATCCGATTAATCCATGAAAACCGTAAAAATATCAAAAAAAAAACTCAATAAATATTTCGTATCTATAAAAACACAAAGATGACCTTCCGATCGGCCAGGAAACTTAAAAAATGACAAAAACATAACCTCATAACTCACAATTAAAACGCTACTGGTCATGCCCGAATATAGATAATAAATTTCTACCTTAAAAAGGATTCAGTGAAAAGAGCAGGATACTGGCACAAAAGCGGGGTCGGGCTTGAGCGTGAAAGAAAAAATAAACTTGTTTATGGACATTTTGCCGCCAACGCTTGCATTTAAATTTGGAATTTAACGAAAACGAGGTATCGGGGGTGCCATGTTAACTAATTTCATAAGATTGTTTTTGTTTTCATATATATCTTCCATTATCAACAACAATATTTGCGCGTGTGCGTATTACAATAACAAACTTCTATACTTGTAGAAATGTAGGCTACAAAACCCTTTACGACAAGTATCCTCAATTGTCTGAAGCTCAATAGCAATCATGACATCGGACACTCATTTGAAATTGTATTTACATGGTCTACTTCGTGCTTCGAAAGAAAGTTATACTTTGTGTCTACTTGATAGTTAAAGTTTCGTTCTCCTAATGGTGTTTGCGTCTAGGAAAATCTGATGTCCTCTACAAGTGTAACAAAACCAAAATTGTTTGGTTTTCTCGATTTAAAGTCACACATTAGGAGTAAAAGTGTTTTTCATCAACTGTGATAAATTCTTATTAAAAGAAAAGTAAGAAATTGTAATTCCATACTTACAAGACATACATATACCCGGCTATTTTCTTATTGTTTTACGCGCACTGCGTGCTATCGGGGAAGCACTTGTCGATCTCGACATATTTGCTGATAGCCTGATAGAATTCGTTATTTAATAAATTTATAATTATTGTTAATGACATTTAATACTTATTTAAAGAATTAATTTATTGACATGTAGTGTTTCTTGTATTTGTGGTTTTTTAAGGTTTATATTGTTATTTTTTTTTCATTGATTCATTTAATTAATCTACTAAGTGCCTTGGATGACTCATCTGTAAACTTATGAGATGGCAGTATAAACAAAAAACAAAAAAATTTGTGTATGCAAAAGCATTGATGACTTGACGTTGACTTGGAAATAGTGATGCTTTTTACAAATACCAACCGCCAACAAGTGGTAATTTGTTATAAATTAATTTAGATGGTACTTGCAAATATTAACAGAAAATGACATAAAACCAAATGATCTTGGCTCAATGAAATAATAACCGACTCCAGACGATTCCGTAAAATAGATGTTTGATTGATCGCTACCAAAAGAAATATCATACAAATACACCTGTGCACACATTTGTAACTAAGGATTACAATAGTAGAACTATTCATTCAGGCAAAACGGAACTGCCTCCATATTTACAATAGACCATAGAGATTCCCACGTTTTTTTTTCTTTTCACCAATAAGATGACCAAGGCAAAAAGATTTATGACAGACTGACGCAAAAAGGTCGATGAATGAAGATTTGAATTGGTGTAAATACTATGAAAACTTTTATACAAAAGTAATAAAAGACATTCAAGACCAATCAACTCTGATGCCATACTGATGTTAGGCATTTTATGATTACCTATTCATGGATATGGCAAAACTTTATCAATAAGTTATTATTATCATATATTATTTTATTTACATAATTACTTTACACTTACAGAGGTAAATAAGGAGAAAAATAGCGTTAATGTTTCGATATGAATCTGATAATAACAATTTTAATTTTTCATAAGAGATTTCCGTGTTATTAATTCTCTCTGATTTCTTTTCATAAACTTCAAGACTTGTCTACACGAGTATCGAAATTTTGTAAAACAATTGATCTTTCTCTCATTTCGTTTCTTCAAAAGCCTCGGTCTTAGACTATGTCATATAATATGAAATGTTTTGTATTGTTTATTTATTTTGAAATCAACAATAGTTTATGAATTATTGCAATACAAAGTACAAGTTACCACACTATATTATTAAAGTCCCTAATAAGTAATTACCCTTAGATGTACTTCAAACCATAGTTATACCGTTTTGTTCATAAAATAGCTTAATGATGATTGGTAAACCTATTTTGTTTATAGTCTTTTGTCTTCTTTCATACTCAAATCATAAATCCAAAGAAATTGACAAAATACTCTTTAAGTAGAATAACTATTGGTTTTAAGTTGTACATTGATAGGTATTTATCTATTACTCAATATATAAGTAATTATTATATGAATAAGAATACGACTAAAAATGTCTATAATATAGGCATTGCGCTTATTAATCATGCAAACATAAATAAATATGGCATTAGGATTTATACCCGTGATCTCAGCACATAGGTAGGATCGCCACCGTAACACCAAGTTAGCTATTTTTCTATGCTGTACCACTGGGATAAACTTCAAAGAACTCACATTATTGAAGTACTCATTTTAGTTAGATACTAACGAAATAACAGTTTAATATTTAACAATGGCTATGAAAAAAAAAACTTTATATTCATCAATCCTTCCATACAAAATAGCTTTTATCTGGATTCTCCGTGACTGGATTCGCAGTCAGACGAACTCACCGACCAAATCAATCGTTACAAATATTTTTATTGTTTTAATGTCTGTGTAATTGCTATTACCGTATTATATAATATACTAATAACGACGCGGTGTGGGTTTATTTAAATTCACTACTCTCGTATTTGATCTACTTAATTAACAGTTTTGGAAACTACTATAGTCATTTTTCTTAATAGTAATACCATAATAATAAAAACATGATGTGGCAATGAATGAAACCATCTTGTTTCTTTAGAAGTCACAGACAAGATACCACTATACACATAGACGATAAACTCAATACTATATATTAAAAGACCAATTTTAAATATAGATTAATGACAAATTGTTTAATGTCATGAAGTTATTAAATACACAAGTTCATTTTTTTATGAATCTATGAATGACTTTTTGGCGGGAGCGCGAAGCGTCACTTTAATGGTTTTGGTTTTCTTGTTAAATTTTGTGTTGCAGTTGATATTATTGTGTTATAATGGTGGGTTATTAACCACTGAGTTATTCTGAATATGCATGAGTGTTGGCAAGTGTAACAAAACAGGTTAAAGGTATCTTTTCGCGCTCTCTCAAGAAGGTCACGGGGAGGTTTCAGTAAAACCCCACTTCTTTACTGAAACCTAGGAAATTACTCAAGTATTTGATAGAATCAGGCGTTACTTGGCGGAAGTCCATATCCATTTAATCCATCCAAGTTAGCTACATATTTTTATTTTACTAATAAATTACTTAAGAACATAGAAGAAAGATTATACTTACTTGACACTGGCTAAATGCACAAATTGTGCAATTTATAAATAAAGAAACAAAATCTATGAACAATATATAATCACATTTTAATGTAATATCAAAGAAATGGAAAGAAAAAACGTACTAAAACGAACTCATTCCTTGGGTAACTACGTCACTGGCAAGCTATTAGCTTTTAATATTAAACAGGCTATTACACAGCCGAACTAACGTAACACAATACTGTTTGTGTGATGGTCCCTTGGGAGATCAGGCCACACAGGGCAGAACCCTCTCGCCAAGGAAAATAACCATTAAGAACGGCAGCCATGATGACATAAAGAAATAGCGGGAAAATCTATGGTGTAATCTATTATGCAATACCATAGATTTTCCCGCTATTATAAGGTGCTTACCAATTGCTGATTTGTGTGGATATTTTGTAAAAAGTTATATATTTTATAAATTATCTTAGTAACTACATACTCCTTTGTAACGAAATTTTGTGTTTTGTTGGTTGTTATCTATCTAGGACATATATTAAACGGAGGTAAAGAAAAATTGTATGCGTAACTAAATGTATGCCTACTTAAGCCGCATTAACACTAGAATGCCTTAGGTGTTAAAACTCGTTACCACTTAAACACACAACGCCATAATTGCGTCTTAATTGTTGCTATCATTAAAAATATTTTCATTGAACTAAGGGTATTTTCGTTTAGATAATTTTACCGTAGACATGAAATCCATATTATTTTATTATTATTTTATATTTTTGTTTATTTCTTTTACGAAAAAATAGTCACTATAATAGGCTGAAAATGCGTTGGAAAACGCGTAAATAACGCGTGAAAAGAATCATTTTTTGATTGTCCTCTATTATTTTTACAAAACATAACAGCGCGTTTGCCCACTTTAATATCATATGTATTCCTCAAAAACTAAAACGTAAATTAAATTATAAGCAAATTGAAAAATGAATAAATTTATAATTTTCTCATTAACTGAAATTAGCAAAATTACGTTGTTTTTTCTAATTTGATCAAATAAATTTTGTTTTGTATAGTGGATGAGAAACTCGTCAACTTTAACAGAAGTAACGACATTTACAATATAATACGTCGTCGGCATACATACCTAATCCACAAAATAAAAAAAAAACAAAATTATTTTGTTATTACAATACTAATATGTTATGATATAATTATTTCGATGATTACAACAAACTCAACAAGTATCTGTACTTACTTAAAGTAAGTATCCCTGAACATTGCAGTAACAAAATAAGCACTGTAAGGGCTGTATTCTGGGTACTACGGTATCGGATAGAAATACAAATATGTAATATTCAAAGAAATATATATAAATGACTAAGATACATATGTTCGTATTTATGACACAAACATCTGCTTCTTCCGGAACTCGAACCAAAGATCATAGATGCACCAAACGGTCGTAAATTGCATACGCATTACCATACGCCTACAATCCTAATACGCCGCCAACGCCCAACTATCCTAACGTGGCTAGCGGGCGGTGACATGGTAGCTTTCCGCCCGCACTGCACGGCATTGACTATATCAGATGCCCAAATGTACTTGGGCGTTCCCTGCATTGTAAGGTGGCTCGATATTGAGCCCAGGGTGGTGAAGTAGATCTTCTATCAAAAAGGGATCCCGCACCACCACCCCACCGGGTTGAAAGCACACACTTGGATTTTAGTGGGAAAGCTCCTGCCCACGAAAACTTTTATCGTCAGATAGGCGGACAGGAAAGTCACACAGAACTCCGCCACCGACCGAGAGGCGTTAAGCACTCCTCTATTAAAAAAAGGGTAGATTATATGTATATAGTTTTCCAAATACCAACGATATACTGTGTTTGACTAAGGGCATAGATACAACCTCGACTTCAAAATTTTTTTTTAATTAATCATAAGTTCTGTTTGGTTTTAATGATAAGAATGTACCTAAAAGATTTTAATCCTAGTTAATGTATAAAACTATTCGATTTTCAATAATTTCGGAATGTTCCGCGTAAAAAATAAATCTAATATTAGGTCCTTACATAATATATGAAATTATCGTTTTGTCGTACTGACCTCTTCGATCTGAAATATCTCCTCTTTGGTTAAGAATTTCAAATTCAAATTTATAAATCCATATAGCTGGTACACCTGAATTGCGAAATCAGTCATTCATTGTTTTTTTCCTGATTACACATTAATGAAAGTTTTTTTTTCTTTTACATTTACCTCTATACTATATTGCGACCTTTTTTCATTGAATTGTTACATTTTTGCTTGTTTGTTGTTATAGAACTTCACACGCCTTCTCAATACGTTGTGTCACAATGACAGCATATCTTCACGATCCTTGTCACTCATAAGTCGCAGCTACCCAAGTAGTTCATTGTAAAAATTATTGCCAAATCATTGATCGACGATAGATCAGAGGTTTATGGATCATTCACACGATAGATCGCGACAGGTGGCAGCACTTGCTAGCAGTTGAATCGATTTGATCACACCTATTGTCCGTTTTTTTCGAAGATCTATAATATTTGATTGGACAGCCAAAGTTTTGACGAGGACGGTTGTTTTATGTTGGTCTGGTTTAGTAATACGAGTGTGGGTCAAAAAGTTCGCGGAATGGAGGGTAAAAAGTGAGAAATAAAACACAAAATTATTTTACCTTCTCAATGTATTCCCCCTTAACTCTAATACATTTATTAGACCTATCAATTAATTTATTAATAGCTTCGAAAAAAAAATATTTCTCTTTGTCGTCAAAATAGGCCCAAATTTCGCTCTTCACTTCTTCATTGCTGGAAAATTTCTTCCCTCGAAGCTTTTTTTTCATTTTTGGGAACAAATAATAATCACTTGGGGCTAAATCTGGACTATAGGGAGGATGTTCCAAGATTTCGAAGCCCACTCTTTGAACAGCAGCCATGACTGCGCGAAACTAAATTTTCTCCATGTTGCAAATTTTCTTCCGGATTGACTTGTTGATTGATGTGTAGTTTAGGTAATTATGACCTATTTTTTTTTAAACTTAGTATTTATACTCTTAATGAGTGTCACAACTAGTGCAGGTAGTAAAAAGTCAGCTTTCCCCCCTCCATGCCCCTGATTCCGCGAACTTTTTAACCCGCCCTTGTAATTAGGTATGTAAGATTAATAACTTACCTATGTTATCGGTATAGGTATCGGTCTATCATTGAAAAGATAAAATATTTCTTTAGCATTTACATCCACAGGTACGCCATAGCTTCGTAAGTCTTACGTCGAAAGACTTTGTACCGAGAAGATGCGGCAAGAAACTCGGCAAGGGCGGTTTCTTTTATTATATGTTACATTATATAAACTTTTTTTATACTATCAAGACGTATTAGAAATTAACGAATTTTATATAGTACAAGGGTACAACTCTACGCATTCTTCTCTTTAAAAAAAATCACCAATGTGGTAATATCTTCTATTTATGAGTATTTTTAACAATATTTTTAAATTTTTCAAAGGGTAATTCGATGAGGTTGTGTGGAATTTTATTATGAAGAGTCAAACCTCTACCAAAAATTGAGCCACATGTTTTTTGAAGCCTGAAACTTGGTACAGCAATATTATTTTTATTTTTGTTGTTGTAAAGCCTTCTTCGATAAGGCTTGTCATAGGATGGGTAACCACAAATTGACTATCTCGAACTTCTCCGTGCTTCAAAAGCTACTTTAAGCACACTTTAAGCCGGTGATCTCGACTACATTTGACTGAAGTTATTCTAGCCTACCATCTGAATCCGAGAGAGGAGAGTGCTCCCTAACATTTTTTTATCAATAAGGGAGACCTGTCCCCAACGGTGGGAACATTAAAAGGCTGCTTATCGTGAGGTTCTACTGAAATCCAGAAAAGCTCAAAGTTAGGTTATATTCAAAAGCTTGATATTAAAAATCGTTAACGCGCATAACAACTCAAGTCCAAATATATAAAAATTAGAAAACTAATTTATATGCGTTTATACATATATTTTAAACACTTAAAATATTTTAAGTGTTTAAAATATATGTATATACATAAGTTCAATAAGTTAGTAGAAAACATTATAGAATATATTAGAATATTTCATAAAAAAACAAATAAAGATAATTTTATGTTACTTGGAAAGTTCTAAAACAGCTTTAATTTAAAGTTTAATATTGTTATCCAAAGTGTTCTCTATAAACTTTATTTACTAATGTACATACCTCAAGTGTACAATATTTCGTTGAATTATTTTGAAGTATTTGTACTTGAAAGTATGTATAGCATGTAATTTGGGGTTAGTGCTCTTAAGACGCTCTCTTTTTTTACACTTATACCATCATTAAAGAAAGTCGAATCAGTACATCAACCTACCTTATTTCCATAAACAATTCTTATTTCAGCACAATCGAATTCGTCCTTACGTGGTTCGGTGGTTATGATTTTATCGATGTTTATGTTTCACTATATAAGTATTTCATCTCCTGGTGATGTCATATAATTTTAATAGATATACATCACTACATAGTATAAAACAAAGTCGCTTTCTCTGTCCCTATATCCCTATGTATGCTTAAATCTTTAAAACTACGCAACGGATTTGATGCGGTTTTTTTTAATAGATAGAGTAATTCAAGAGGAAGGTTTATATGTATAATACATGCATAATATAGTAGAGCATTGCATCCGTGCGAAGCCCGGGCGGGTCGCTAGTACATATATATAATCCATCAATCAATCCACCTAAAAAGAAAGTGTTTCGTAACATTTAGTTTTTAATTATAATATTTTTAATTTTATCTATTATACTGCATAGGTTTTAACATTTCTTAATTTGCATTACTTTTAATAGATACCTAAAATTGAGTTTCAGTTAGGATTGTTGTCAAATATTAAACTAGCTATTCAATAAGAAATAGTTTGGAAGCTTTGAAGGTTGAAAAATTACACTATGTAGTTATGTATTTATTGAACTCCACGGCGTAGATAGATTAAAAAAAATATATTAAAAAATTACATACTACCTACCTACCTACAGGCGTTCTTTTCGAAATTTAAATTTGGAAGCTCATTCAGTGTGGCCGCACGTCGAAAATGCGTTTGTCGTGTAATCCTCAAGGGACGTGGATTATTATACTTTTTTTTCTATCAATTATTTTTTAAACATTGTCGCCGTGGGATATGGTCTTCTGGAACGCGGAGTATTTTATACAGTTTATTAATTTTTATTTAGTCATTGTTGCTTCCAGGTAGGTGGATTGATTGACATGTGATGCTGCGTAGATACCTAATCTATTTGTTAATACTTTGAGCGATAGTTCAAATAATAAGACACTGCTCGTCCGATCGTATTGTTATCACGTTGAGTTTGTCATTAGAGTATAATATGTGTAAACGAAAAGTTGCTTCCACATTTTTGTTTTTATATTAAACTATGTGTTAACCAAATTTACTTTAGATGTGATTAGAACCCACATATTCCTGCAAGTCGATATAATAAAGACAAGAGCGATATTTTACTCCATTACATCAAAATTTCCAATAACAACATTTATTTTTATTAAATAAAAAAATATAACTAGATTATTAGATCTGTATATACAATTATACATATTATTACTGTATAGTTGTATAGACTACTGAAGACAGAAGAAAAATAGTTTCCAACAAAAACTCTATCTTTCATCAGAAACTTTTTTGATGAGCCTGATAAAAAATAACACCAGAAATATTCCATTCACTGTAAATGTGTATTACGTATATACCTATAGACTAAAATACTTAGTTCTTACACTTTCCCATTGTTCAATCATTGGAATAAAAAAAATTAAACGCATCGAAACTTCTTTTATATTTAATCCTAACATTTCGACTCCTTTTCTAATAGTCGTTACAACAAAACAAGCTTTTAGTGATTCGTTTAAAATTGATTTATTTCAGGTTATAAATAGATAAGTACTACAACCGAATATTATTCAAATAAAATTCATATCGAATTTCATATTTGATACGAGAGCGCCCGATAGTGAAATACGATGCAACTTTATGTACTAAGAGCCCACGTTTAAAAGGATTATTCTGGCCGCCATGACAGTCGAGAGATTTGAAAAAAGAAAAATAATTGTTGGGGATTAGCTGCCAGTGTCAAAGTGTTAAATATCGAACACACGGGGCGTCTAATTTGACAACTGAGACTGGCCGAAAAATTTGAATCCGTACCGTCGAACGTAAAAAAATGTAAATTGAAAAAAGAATAATTTGACAGGTGTGTCGTATTTCTTGTTGCAGGTTTGACAGTTCGATTTGAAATTATGTCGCCCTGTCGCCGCTATGACATCGCAAGATGGCTTAATGTTTCATTCTGTTTTTCAACAAAATTGATGATTATAATTTATTTATTAATTACTTACCTAGGGACCGGTTCGGAGATTACTTTCAACTGATTCATAAAACAGCACCGATGCGATGTATTAAAACATAGAGTTAAACATAATTAATTCCTTTAAAATTGAATAATATCAAATTAATAATTGAATTCGCGGACCACACATCGATTTGTTTTTAAAATATTATAATCTGTGTCAACACCCTATACTAATACCGTAATATCTTAACTTGTGACTAAGAGTCCTATTGGCGTTATAAATTTTAAACTGAGATCCGATAACAGTATTATTGGGTAAACTTTAAAATCGAGTAACCTCGCTGTAGGGTTGTAAGGGGGAATGGAGTAAGGAGCGGAGCTGTCTGCAAGAGATGCGTGGTTTTCGACTAAATTAAATATACATAACCATGCCTTTACATTTTCGCTTTGTTTGGTATAACAGAAATAAAAGTCTGACGCTTCGCCGGTCGCTGTCGAGACACACTAGCTCGTTTTGCTCGCGCTATGTTTCGGTTACATTTCTAGCCTAATATAAATTATTTGTTTTATAAGGCGGGTTCAAATAAAGGACGTGTTAAATTAAAATTCATGAAATTACAATTTGGTACGATATCCCGATCGTGACGTTTAGACTTTAGCACCGACACAAAATTCACACTGAATAATAATTATTATTCAGTGTGAATTAATCAACGGAAAGCAAAATAAAAGGCGGCAATAATTTCATTTCACATCTCTTGAAATTAAACATATTTTTTTATCTGTACTGCCATTTCTTTTACACATTACTTAAGAAAAAACGTTTTATTTCATGTAATGTATATATTTTTTTATTTTTGAAATATAAAATTTGACTAATAAATTCGACTCACGCAACTAAAATTAGAATTAGAAAATGTTTCAGCAAGGCACAATAAACACCCTCAAACATTCAACTTCTCAACATCGAGGCTACTCTTTTCGTAACGCAACCCATATCATCAAATAGGCAATAAGTGATTGTCGAGTAAGAAATAAACTCGTAATGTAATGATTTTTTCTCATTAACTTTTATAAGTCCCCAAGATTAAAAAATAAATGGGTCAACTACCTATATTAAATAATTGGGACATTATTTAAAACAATATTTATCTTCTAAATCATTCGGACTAGCGTAATGCGAAATCGATTCACTGCGGAACATATTTTTGCCGATGTAAAGCTAACAAAATTATGTACAGACCTACTTCATCATAATGAAGTGGGTCTGTACATCATTTTGTTCCTACTTCATCATAATGAAATTCGTCATGAAGTAGGTCTGTACATCATTTTGTTGGCCATAGCTACATACGTTCCGGAGTGTATCGATTTCGCAATATGCTTGTCCGTATGATTTAAAAGATAAATATTGTTTTAAATAATGTCCCAATTATTTAATATAAGTAGTCTACTATGGTAGACAAAATAAAGATTGATAATATAGTGCTATATTCCTTAAATAATAGAAACTTCGACATATAACAAAATAGCAAATTTTATAGTTTAATAAAGCTTCATATCATTAAAGCGAGACCATTACATTAAAACTAGAACTTAATAACGTGAACTCAAAGTTCTGCTCAGGTTTCAAACCTAAAAAAAAAGATTCACTCCACAACAGCGCACTTATCACCTTATCAAGAACCTCACAACAAAGGCGACAGATACGCACTAAAACGCACTGTCATGCACAAAAACTCGAGGCAACAAGCTTCCAAACAATTATTATATTTCCTACATCCAAAATGCCACCATATTGATCTAGATATGGAGTATCTTGTCCACAAACAATGGCTTTCTTGTGAAAATAAACAACTGTTGCCTCTGCGTTCGATATTTGAAATATGAAAAAATAAAAAGAAGTTTGAATTTCGAAAGTGGGCCAAATTAGGGTTGACTCTTTATTGCAGGTATATTATTTATTTGTAATTTAAAAAAAATTACGGTACCGCATCACTTGAGAATGATTTGTCCCATTTGGAATTAATTTTTATGTTAAAGTTCGTTACAGTTTGAATAAGGTTTTTGGGGGTGTAAATGTTAGCAAAGTTAGATTAAAAATTCGGAAAAATTGGAATTCAAATAATAATAATAAATCTTACATACATACCAATTAGCCTAGCTCAAAGTAATTATGTAGGGCTTATGTTATGGATACTAAGGTAACAGATAAACATACAAATATCACACAAAAGTAATATGTACAGGTATATATATATACCCATGACTCAAAATAATTCTGGTCTGCCCTCCTAACAATTCACTTTAAAAAATTAATACTATACCCAAAATTACTGTGTGAATTACAGTAGAAGCCAAGTAAAATTACAAAAACAATGGTCCCTTTTTCAACTCCAACAACTTATTTTTATGTATTAAAAAGTAATGTCATTTATAATGTGCGTTACACGAAGCAATAAATTATATAATACCTATGCATATAAATATAGAGTGTAATAAATTAATTGAATTGAGTTGACGTATAGCAGCAAAAATCTGCGTGTTTGTTTAATTTGAATATTTATAAATAATTGCCCTTTTAAGTGTGATTCCAGAAAAACTGCTAAAAAATTACAACTTGATCTTTGTCACCTCTATAACACCATTTCTCAGAGATTTTCTCATGCAAAAATACATAACTACCTAACATAAATTACCTGGGTGATCATCATAGTAAAATATAATGGAAAATTTCTTAATGAAGATGTTTTTAATTTTATTTTTTGCATTTACGTTAAAAAACGATCACGCCACTGAGCCCTCCGGTAGGATTCGAACCCACGACCTTTCGCTATCGGGGCGTAATTAAGAGTAAGTGGCTTTAGCTTTCGCCAAAATAATACATTTTATACCTTTTTATATTTAAATGTTGTACCAGCCCTTGACCATAAAGAGCGGTGTTGTGTCATTCAGAAAGCGCGCGTAAAATATTTGATGTTTGACAACTGTCACTCGGCCGATCCATATCTATTTATTTATTCAAATGCTTAAGCGAGGTCCATGCCACTTTTTATATGTATCGCTGCACCTATAAAGGTTACTCGACAAGTTTTACCACATATTGTAACCGAGTTGGCAATGTGATGAATTGTGCCCAGAAACCACCCAAAATAATACGATTTCAACCCGGCATAAACCAACCTTTTATTAGCCAGTAAACTTTGTAAATGACTTGTAGCAGTGGATGCTAGTTCCTGAAAACCGGAAGTACCTATATTATGAATCATAATTACATTCTCTTGATCATTTTCCGATAGGTTTGGTCTTAACTACGTGTGTTTAGTACAAACAACAAACTGAGCACGCATTGAAGTACTACAGGGTGTTTCCATATACCATATTTTTACTTTTTCTTTACTCTTACACTAGCCGACCCGATATACGATGTCCTGAATTTTGATTTTAATTTCTCTAAAATATCCGTTGGTAAAAATATACAACCTCTAATTGTCTATATATTTTTTTTCTTATTAGAAAGTAATTTTAATTGATTAAGTTATTAAGTTACTTGTGTTTAAAAAATATGATTTTTTTTTAATAATGGCTATTTGCTATTCTGTTCCGCTGATGATCTGATCAACTGAAAAGTAGCCCAATTTATATCTCGTGACAAATGTGTCCAGTCAGTATTAAAAGTAGCTGAGCAAAAACTTCCAAAAGTACCGACTCTTTTAAATTTCATAATATATTGCATCCTCATTTTTCATAATAAACACTCCCATCAAAATTTCAAAATAGTTTTAAATTAGATGCTACTTTTGTTATATACATGAACTGTAATAAGTTTCTAAAGAGTACTTCATGCAACAACAGCTGGCAAACCCTAAAACGTAACTATATCATATTTTTTATAAACACATAAATAATGCGACATATTAAAGACAACAAGATCGCACAACTATCTTATTAATAAAAAGATTTACAGGGTATATTTTCGCTGACTATACAATAAAAACAGCCTAAGTTACTTCTTATAACATCAGCTATCTGCCAATGAAAATCCTGTCAATATCGGTCGAGCCGCTTCGAAGGTGAGCTGAAACAGACAAACATAAGTACTGTATATATTTTCATTTAGTAAAAAGGAGTTATTACGACATTACGTTCTTACAATTACCCCTTGATTGGATTCTGTCCAAGCGATAGTTCGTTTTATTATAATTATCTACTTTTAAACTGTTTCCTCACTTATAAAATCTATTTTATTAAAACAAACGACAAAAAATCGGAACATACTATATTTCAGTCCACTAATTTCCATTCCTGCAACTTTAAAATGGCTTTAAAACTACAGCGACCACTATTGAGTGGTCTGACACATTTCAAAACTAAGAAAATAACATAGGTTATTAAATATTTAAAAATATATAGGCAGTATCTAAAGCAACGTTTGGTAGAATAAAATCAAGTTGTCTTAGGCATCACACGGGACTCGAACCTGCAATCTCTCACTGTTATCGGTAAAGTTTGCCTTTTTAAGAACTTTCCCCTCCGGCCTGAATACGATTTCTGTAATGGCCATTTTGATTTTGGCTGTTAAAATTAATTCTCGGTATATTTTTTGTTTTGACGACTGGTTTGGCGGGAGTTGATCTACCTTCGCAGCCAAACGGTCTCGGTTTCGAATCCCGGCAAGGGAATATTTGTGTGATGAAAACGAACATTTGTATCTGAGTGTTTGATCATATATATTTCTATGAATACAACTTTTATTGTATCGTATATACATATATCTATCCATACAAACGTCTGTTACCCTAGTACCTATTCATAACACAAGCTTGGTGGAAAATTCTGGGACCAGTACGCACACAAGACAGAGTGTGAAGGTAGAAAAATGGAGCTGGAAGACGGGGTGGCCAAGCCAAACAATATAGGCGAAATAAAAGCACACAGGGTTCGCTGGCTCGGCCACCTCGAGAGGATGGAGAAAGATCGTGCTGTGAACGAGCATACCTGGGACGGCCAAATGGTTGTCGGCCGGTTCGCCGTCCCAGGTTTAACTGGGAGGATGAGATTGGGAAGGACTTGCGAGACCTCCACGCGGAAACCTGGCAGAAGATAGCGCAGGACAGACTCTGATGGATGTTCATTATCGGAGGTAAAGATTCAGTTTGGGTCCTTAGTAAGTTTGTTAGCCTTACAGTATTTATTACGAGATAGGCTAATTGGTGTAAAAGTGAAAAATATGATTCATATTATGAATTGTATTTTTTAAACAATATCAACAATGCGTTTTACACATTTTAAATGTTAATTCATTCATTATTTTATAGTCTTTCTATGGCTATCCTTAAGCAATCTATGTGAATTTTTGAAGTGTATTAAAAACTTATTTTTTTTATGACGCGATTTTTTTTTCAGGAAGACGCAACGAATTCGCTATTAAATTGAAAATTTTGCTTATTAACATTAAAAATAAGTAAAAAATATAGAATTTCTTATTGTTATTATAATTTTAATTGAATCTATGAAAACAATTGTGCCTACAAAACCTTGCCAAAAAGGTAAGGTAAGGTGGCAGTTAACTAACCGCAAACTGAATAAAAAACTTAATATATCCGTTCAAAATGTTTGTGTTTAAATAAATATAATAAAAAAATACAAAATATGTAAAGGCACTTACATTGAAATGCATTGAAATTATTGACCAGCCTATAACAGTTTTATTAAAGTGCCTACCTACCATTTGTTTTGTTACCTAAATTAAAGTTATGTTACGTTCGCTATATTAATTAGTCCAGTGACTTAATTTCCTAGTAATAATACAAATCAAAGTATGGAGACAACAACAAAAAAGTAAACGAAACTAATCACATTACCACCGCAAGACCTCGAACCCGCACCGATCGATAGCGAAGCCGTGCCGAAGCCGTACAGTCTGTGCGTCACCTCCACGGTGACATTAGTGGAACAAATCAAGTACTGTGAACATCACATAGACAAGAGCTCGATTCCGTAAGTCATTTTGCACAATTAGAAACACACCTTACATATTTTTTTACTAATATTATAATATATTATTTTATATTTATGTATTGTCTTTTTTATTTTCTAAATACCTAAACGGAATTGCCAAATAATACATTTAAATAACTAAATACTAGAAAAATCGACAAAGAGCCTTGTAAGCACTTGTCGAAATTTAGTATTTCTACTTTTTTGGGCTTTAGGCCAGCATTGCTTCATTAATGAGATATATATTCTCGCACTGGAAAGCAACAGTTTTTCAAATGTTTGACAATCGAGTAATTTATTTATTTTATATTGTGATGCAGTTTCACTTTGCCATAAAAGATGTTACGAAGGATGTGTTGGATTGAATGCAACCCTGATAGGGTGTTGCTAATAAAATAAAGGCTTAGTATTTACATTATAAAGAACCCAAATTAATTCATTTATTTAATGAATGAATAATATAATTATTATCATTATTTGAATTCTTGAACTGAGACGTAGGATTTTTAGATTGTTAGGTTCTGGGAGAACAATATTGTATTGTCAACGGGAGCTTTTATGGAATTCAAAGTTGCTTTGGTGTTTTCTTACAAATAAGCGTTTCTACAATACATATGTAAAGGAAGGTTAATATATTTGTATAGTAAATACGTGAGCGGATGATAGTTATATCGTCTGATGGTAAGCGAGGATGCAATCTAGGATGTAACTTGAATCACCCGTGACTTGATGATCCCTAAATTATATGTGATAATATATTATTTAATAAATAAATAATAAATGAAAATCATTTATTTCAGATGATTCAACCCATACACAAGCAAATTACTCAAGATTTATTTACAAGATTACATAATTAATAATAACAATATTAAAATTATATTAAATCAAAATCAAATAAAAACAAAAATATAAACAAATAAAAACCAAATCCCAAATAAAATTAAAACATTTTTTTTTGCACTATTCCGTTTGCCGAATATTTGCTAGTATTCGTACACGTTTCTTTTGTTGCACAAATAAGTCGTGATCGTCTGTGCTGAAGATGAAACAGCGATTTAACTTATAAAATTTCCCTACCTAATAATGTTCACGATAAACTTTTTGCATGCACACAATTTACACTGCGTAACGCATAAATTGTGCATATCGTTATGTTGTTATTATTATATAGATAATTAGTAAAGATGGCATGAAAACAAAAATATTTAAGATTTTTTATCTCTGCTCCTAAGTCCTTCATGAATACCAACGCCTACATTTCGAGAACTGGAAAGAATATTTTAATTTAAGGTCCAGAGATAAAGGGATATAGTAAAACCATCCTATGCCAGCCTCTTACAGTCCCATGGATTTAACACTAAGCTTAGATATATATATATATATATATATATATATATATATATATATATATATATAGATTGTATAGTGTAATAATGCTCCGGCTTCGATCAGGGCACTTTCCGACAAAAAAGTTTGGTTTCTTAATGAAGAAGGTAAACTCCAAATTGTGACGTATGTAGAACGTTAGAAGACGTACATCATTTGCTGTCGGAGTATGCCGGCATTAAAAAATCGGTAATAAAAAAATCTGACTAATTTATCGGTCGTGTAATGCGGGAACGCTAAAGAATGTGAACAGTGAACGATATTTCAAGTCCAAATACCTACTTTAAAATAAGGAAACGAATTTTATTGATAAATCGCCATCTTTTTGAATTTTATATAATGGCAACACCGGCTCTCACCGGTATTATATTATTACCAGTGTATTTATAGTACCAAAGCGTAGTAATTATATACCCTTTGTGTTATGCCTTCCAAATACAACAACATATATAAGAAGAGCCCTTTTTTATTTCGCGGACATGCAAGACGGAACTAATAACGAATCGCAGTCTCCAGTCCCAGTGACCACTCTTAAAAACTTACGTATCCTTAGGTCTAAAAAGTTATATGATTTTAAATTAATGTAAATACTAAGCCTTTATTTTATTAGCAACACCCTATCAGGGTTGCATTCAATCCAACACATCCTTCGTAACATCTTTTATGGCAAAGTGAAACTGCATCACAATATAAAATAAATAAATTACTCGATTGTCAAACATTTGAAAAACTGTTGCTTTCCAGTGCGAGAATATATATCTCATTAATGAAGCAATGCTGGCCTAAAGCCCAAAAAAGTAAAAACTTCTTTAACGGCGTTGTGCACTTTTTGGGATGGGTAAAAAATGTTAAACTCGCATCAGGACACGTGACCTGATCGGAAATTCGTAAGACGGAGGGAGAATAGACCGCCGGCGGCGGCGCGGCGTAAGAGAGGAAGTAATATCCCCTCTCTGTCTGCTCCTGCTCCTGCTGTTTCGTTTAAGCGGCGCAGGGCGCTTGCGCGAGTGTTTGTGTGTGTTTGTTCTCATGTTTGTCTACTATAGCGCATAAATGATACTACCCACTTTTATACTGATAATTAAAACAATTCGTGTGAAATTATTCCCTAACCATTACAAAATATCAAAAATGCACAACGTTAATGTTCGTGTCTTCACTTCTGCCAGCACTCCCGGAGTGCAACCAGCTTTTTGTATTATTAATTCTATCTTACATGTGAAAATGAGGCCTATGTCCAGCAGTGGGCGTCGTACAGCTGATATGATGATGAAATGTGAAATTATTTTAATAGAAAAATAACAGAAAAGCTCGACTCGGATCACAAAATATTCTACCACCTGAGAATAACTTGTCTGAAAAGTTAGTTGAAAACATTATTAAAATGTTTAAATGTATGGTTTAATTAAACTCTAAATAAATGAACGTGCGTTAACCTAATTACAGGATTTGTCGCTGACGGTTGCACGCAATTTCTAACCTAACCTAACCTTATACTATAATATCCCCCTTCCCTTTACTTCATGCAATGCCATGCAATGAAACATGCTGTATGTTATTTTTTAAATTTTAACATATTACGGGTTAGAATTACATTTATTAGGTGAAAGATACTTTGGGAACATTTTTTCTATTTATGCCTTGCTTTTTTTTGAGGAACTTCGCCACATTTTTTGGCAACAGTGGGAAGCGTCATTTTAGGTATTTTGTTTTCTTGTTAGAATTTATGTTGAAGCAGGTATTACTATGTAGTAAGGGTTGATTTTTAACCATAGTATTCACGCACATGTCCGAGAGTTGGCAAGTGACTCAAAACAGCTTAAGTCATTTCACGCTCTCACAAGAATAAGTTCTTTTTATTTTGTATGGGTTCGTTCTTGATACCAATCAGGCCCGGGGGCCAAGACGAGATCCACGATGAAGCGAGCTAACCCAGAAGGTGCCTATTCACCCTGGCTTTGAAAACGGTCGGGTTTTCAATTTCAGAGTGCTTATAATTCTGAAATACAGGAATAAAATATGGAATTCAGAAACAACGACGGTACCATAACACCCAAAACCATACCAATATATTAAAAAAAATCTAGATTGTTCCCGCCAGGAATCGAATCCGGGACCTCCGGGATCGAAAACCGGTATGCGAGCCACTCGACCACGGAGGTAGTCGAAAATCCTACACCTTTTCTAAAATCTAGAAAAAGACTTATTGTTTCATTCATTCATCAGTAGGTATATGGAATATCATCATTCATAAATCAACCCTTCATCTTACGTCGTCATGATAATAAGAAAAAATTTTGATTTATACTTTCGTTGTCACTTCCATGAGTGTTAATTAAAACGGGATTAGTGCAGTTTTTATTTTTGAGGCTCCCATAGGAGGCAAGGCATCCCATTTTGGAGGAGGAAAATAAAGTACCATGGTAAAATGGGATCTGTTTTAATTGTTACTGAAGACTAGGCTGTACGGACATACCCTTTGCCTTGCTTTTCTCAAAACATATCAAAAAAGGAACTTTGACAGAACAATAGACTTTTCGGCGGGAGCGCGAAGCGTCACTTTAATGTTTTTGGTTTTCTTGTTAAATTTTGTGTTGTGGTTGATATTAGTGTGTAATAATGGTGGGTTATATAATCACTGAGTGTTTCTGAATATGCATGAGTGTTGACAAGTGAAAAAAAACAGGTTGGAAGGTGTCTTTTCGCGCTCTCTCACGAAGGCCACGATGAGGTTTCAGTAAAACCCCACTTCTTTACTGAAACCTAGGAAATTACTCAAGAACATAGAAGAAAGATTATACTTACTTGACATTGGCTAAATGCACAAATTAAAAAAGCCATAAATAAAGAAATAATAAAAAGACAGGATTATATAAATAAGTAGTAACTAAATAAAAATAACATCTAAAAGTGAGTATATACAAAAGCATTTACTTGTAACAAAACAACGAGCCACTTTAATGCTCTTTCGCGAGCCGAACTTCGAGCACGTCCCTCGAAATTTTGATACAACCTGATTTTACAAACCAACGAGAGAATTGGTGTAACATTGTATGGAGTAAAGCCACCACTTAAAACCTGTACTTACGGTCCGACGTTTTAAAGATACAAAATAGAAAGTAATATATTTAGTTCTAGTTAGAAAGTAATGATAAAAAAACACTTGCCGTGAGCTTTATGACATATATTTGCAAAAATATTGGTACATTACATGAAAATTCTCTGTCCTTTTGAGATTTACGTTGACGTAACGTTCCATTATATGTAAATGTACGAGGATATTTTCTTGTATAGACTAATATAGAGGTACTTACGTTTTCTCCTCAAACGTTGCTGTATACTGTGCATCAAACTACCCTAAAATGTCGCAAAACAATTTACAACACTGAACGCAAAGTTTCGATTGAAAGTCATAGGCATTTGATATTTTTCGGATTGTAGACGTGCTGTTATCTCAATAAGTAAATTATCTCAGACAATACAACAATAATAGCAAAATAAATAATAATAATGTCAACCAAAGGTTAGGTAAGTAGATAATCACTACATTACCGTCAGCGAATAGGTTATATATCGTTAACGTACGTGTGAGTAAAAACGTGGGACGGTCAGAAAGTTTTAAAATACTAAAAATCCAACTGATACGGAAAAAATATTTTAATTTAATCTTTTCAGAGAATTCCATCAGCCAACACCTCGAGAAACAAATACCTTTTTCAGTACCGCTGCTACGGCCTTCTCGATCGCTGTGAGTGCATCTTCCAGAAATAAAAACTATATCCCATTTTCTTGATTTAAGTGACTTAAAGTCACACGGTGTGATGGTGCTCAGGAACTCACTCGTTTTAACCACTTGTCAGTCCGCTACCGCGCGCCACAACCCTCTCAGCAGTCCCAATGCTGCGCGAATTGTAAATAAAAATGTCGGACTCTTAGATAAAAATGCCTTTTGCTCGCTATATAATAAAGCTAGGACCAAACAAAAAAAAATACTGTAAAGCTGATTAAATAATGAAAATATTTGGACCTTTGTAACTCAAAAATTAATTGTAATAAAAAAACAGCAAGTCACACGGATATTTGAATATGGTAGCAATTACTACCAGGAACTGACTAGGGGTGTTGGCTATCGGTAGCAATTGCTGCCGTGGACTGACAAGTGGTTAAGCGCCGAGTTCGCAGGCGCATTGTCGTAATGAAACAGTAACCCGTGGAGCCCGGTGTTCTGTCGCTTGTTGCTGATTACAGTGAAAACTTCTAACATTTCGTAGTAACCATTCGGCGTTGATGGTGCTTTGATTTTGTATGGAATCAACACCAGACACCCTATCAAAGTGAAGAAACTAGCGATCAAAATTTTCACTTTGGTAGGCGTCAGTTTGTTTTGAAACAGCCTAACTGTCAATTGAAGCTTTTTTTCTGCATCGACACGAAACTGCTTCTTTATTAATCGTAGCGGCCCGTCCCGGCTGCGCACGGGTAGACAAATTTCTTTGAATTTTTTCTAGCATTAAATATAGCCTATGTTACTCAGCGTGAATGTAGCTTTCCAACGGTGAAAGATTTTTTGAAATCGACTAAGTAGTTTTTGAGTTTATTTATTGCAAAAATACATAAATACAAATCTTTCCTCTTTATAATATTAGTGTAGATTAGTGTAGATGCCACGACACTATTCCTCAAGGGTTTGCTTATAATCTTCGGTGAGATTTGCGGCACCTAGCGCGAAACTATCTCTCTTACGCGAATATATAATTTGTTTACTGCTGGGTCGTTTTCTTTAGTAACAGCCAGATAAGGACCACCACCTCTTTCTTAATCCCCTAAAGTTAGATGACTGCGTTTGAATTCATTTGAATCGCTAAATGCCATTTGAGAATGATCAAACAACTCCTCCAGTTTAAGGCCACATCTGAAATTAAAACGTAGTGATCCTTGCTCAGTGTCTGAAATCCAGTGATGTGACTTATCTTAGATAAAAGTATCTGAAATACAGATACAAGATACAAAATACGTATTTACATCTTGTATTTGAAATACTTTTCAAATTTTGTATTTTGTATCTTGTATTTAGATACATTTTCCTGGTATCTTAGTATTTTGAAGATACTTTGTTCCCTAAGATACTTTTACTAAAATGAACTTCGCAGTTTTTCTTTCCGAACGCAACTGAACGCAGCGCGTCGTATATTTAGTCGATATTGGTCTTTTTGGCGGGAGCGCGAAGCGTCACTTTAATGGTTTTGGTTTTCTTGTTAAATTTTGTGTTGTGTTTGATATTAGTGTGTAATAATGGCGTGTTATTAACCACTGAGTGTTTTTGAATATGCATGAGTGTTGGCAAGTGAAGCAAAACAGTTGGATGGTGTCTTTTCGCGCTCTGTCAAGAATGCCACGAAGGAGGTTTCAGTAAAACCCCACTTCTTAACTGAAACCTAGGAAATTACTCAAGAACATAGAAGAAAGATTATACTTACTTGACACTGGCTAAATGCACAAATTGTGCAAGCCATAAATAAAGAAAATAGCCGACATTGTCGGGAACTAAATGACAGATGGCGACACTATCTTTCTACAACTGTCTGTCCTCGGTCTTGGTATCTTGGCTATGCTGTACCTGGTAACTCATCATGGAGGGTAGCGAGATCCGAAACACGGTTTCAGCCGCTGGCCGTCCGTAGTTAGTAAGGGGCCCAACTGGCACGCTAGCCACACGTGAACGGCTGCCCCGCCAACTCGCAAAAAATCCCGAAATGCTCCACCATGCCAGTTGGCGACTGGACGGGAGGACCCGGTGGCCATTTCCGGGGGGTTCGGGCATCCCCGCAGTCTCTAGTATGTTCCCTTTTTTGGTCAACTTAGCCTAAGAAAACTTCCATTGGTCGACTAAGTAGCGTCTCGACTAAAAATCCTACCCCCCAACATTCACCATCATGATAAGAAGGAACAGGAAGAATTTTAAACAACGGCTGCACTTCCTCCCATTTAAAGTGCACCTTGCGAACATTAGAGGACTGCACTCAAAGGACCATATGGTCCATCACCATCTGGAGACCGAGAAGCCGCACCAATTCTTCTTGACGGACGTCCCAAAATCCTGAAAGCTTGTCAATGTGCAACCAGCACCCAAAAAGGGTAGTCGTGCCGACCGATCGCCATCACTTCCATAATCTGTAAGAGTGCTGAACAGCAAGTTGCTCTCATACCTAGAAGACAACGATCTCCTCAGTGACCGTCAATATGGTTTTCGCCGAGGACGCTCAACTGGGGATCTTCTAGTTTATGAGTCGCATTTCTGGGGCGAGGCCCTCGAGATGCACAGTGAAGCACTTCCCGTTTCACTTGACATCTCGAAGGCTTTTGACAGGGTCTGGCACGCAAGTCTGCTGCGCAAGCTTCCTGCGTACGGTATCCTCGCTGACTTTTGCAGTTGGATAGTCGATTTCATGACTGAACGATCGATCAGAGTAGTTGTCGATGGCTGCTCCTCTGACTTAGTGGCTATTGATGCCGGAGTTCCTCAGGGGTCTATTCTTTCTGCGACGCTTTACCCGCCACACATCAAAGAACTGTTACTAGCAATACCAGGAATTGTTGGGTATGCAGACGAAAGTACTGTTGTAGAGAGATACCTGTCTAGCACAAAAGCCAGCGGTGACGACGTGATGTTCATGAAAGAGGCCATGGTTGAGCGAATAAAGCAGAGGCTAAACTATGTTACCCAGTGGGGCGACAGTAACCTCGTTAATTTCAACGCCTCCAAAACACAATCGTGTCTTTTCACGTCAAAAAGGAGTTCCTTCCACCTCACCCCTCTTTCCGAGGTACCTGTGACCTACAGCCTCGAACTTCTTGGCATGGAGTTGTCTTCAGAACTCAACTTCGGCGCCAACATCGAATCCAAAGCTCAAATTGCAGCCAAAAAGCTGGGCGTCCTAAATAAGGTCAAGCGATATTTCACGCCGGGACAGCTTTTAACTCTCTATAAAGCTCAAGTCCGATCTTGTATGGAATATTGCATCCACCTTTAGGATGGCTCTGCAAAATACCAACTTGCTGCACTGGACACGATTTAGCGCAGAGCTGAGAAGCTTATCGGTGACAGCAAATTGGTGAAGAGCAAGCTTCACACCTTAGGTCATCGCCGCAAAGTTGCCTGTCTGTTGGTCTTCTACAGACTCTACTTTGGCAAGTGTGCTCAATAGCTGTTGTTTGTTGTTTTGTTCATACCGCCATTTCTTTTTTTCCATCGGACATCCAGATGCACTGCAGATACCACCCTTTCTTGGTTGCTATTCCTACTTGTCGTACCAAGCGCTTTTCAACATCCTTCATAATGCGCACAGCAAAGGAGTGGAACTCCCTCCCTGCGTTTGTATTTCCGAGAACTAATAACCCGTCCATTTTCAAAGCCAGGGTGAATACGCACCTTCTAGGTTAGCTCGTTCCATCGTGCATTCTGTTTTGGCCCCCGGGCTTGATTGGGATCAAGATCTAACCCATCCTTAATAAAAAAAAAGGTAGCTGATATACATTCAGACTATATCTGAAACTATATTCAGACTATATCTGAAACTATGAAAAATTGTTAAAACGGTTACAGACAACGGCTCAAATATGGTTAAGGCTTTTGAGGAAAAGTATTTGGAAAGTCTGATTCAGAGGTAGTTGAAAATGAACATGTTTCACATGCATTTGGAGATCTTGAAAAAACATCAACTAAAATCGGAGGCTTTAAAAAACATTGAAGGTGATACAAAAAAAGTTAAAAATTACTCTTATTATATTTTTCTAGAGGACTCCAATTCCTCTATTGCTAGTGGCGAAAACAGAAGCAGCACCAGTGATTTAGAGACACTCCAGTACCTCAACACTAAATATGCAAACTTTAAGAGCTTAAATGCTTATCCTATAATAAAAAAAATATTTCTAAAATATAAAACCTGATTGCCCAGCTCTGCCCCTGTGGAGCGACTCTTCTCCTTTCGGGGCATGATAATGAGGCCTCATCGATTGAAGATGAGCGACAATATGTTTGAGGAATTACTTTTACTCTAATCTGAACTAAAACATAAAAAGTCACATTTGTCACATTTGCCTGATCCTTGTTATCAACGCGATCTATTCGACAATTGTTTTCTCGAACAAATAAACTTAAATTCAACTAAATGTTATTTTTTGCAAAAGTATTTTATCTTTAAAAAGTATTTGAAAGATAGGTATTTTGTATCTAGTATTTCAGATACCTTTTTAGAAAATTATTTGTATCTGGTATCTGAAATACTTTTTTTTAAAGTATCTTGCATCTAGTATTTCAGATACTTTGTATGGGGTATCTTATACATCACTGCTGAAATCATAAAAAAGTCACAATAATTCTATAAACCTCGAAATTTGAATGATGGTAAAATTACCATTGTAAATATTTCAATTTTTTTTGGGCTAAACTGAACTATAACTGGCCAGAGCCAGACCCTCATACATAAAAAAAACTTTCTGAGTGCTTTCGATAAGATTTAAAAATTAAATTCTTATGAACCATCAAAGGTGTTAGTTTACTCTTCTAAATAAGTAGTCTCTAGAAAGTACAAACGAACGCTTAACATATGAAAAATTTAACGAGATACTCTACAATTAAAAAGAAATAATAATAGACAGTGGTATTTGAGCAGTGTAACAAGCATAACTGCTCTTCTAATCTTAGCTTTTATTAATTGAAATAAAACATTTTTTATTTAAATAACAAAAGCGCATTTAATTTTGCATTTATGTAAACGTAACTCTAAGCTTTCTACTAATTTGCAGACGCTTACAGGATAAATGAAGTATTGGTCAGTCTTGGCAACAATACCTTCTGAAGCAGAATTAAAAACATAAGAATAAACACATTGTCGGTACGTATCTGTAAAATGTTTTGTTTCAATGCGTGGGCGAAGAAAGTGTAAGAACTAATTATTTATTCTGAGAACTAATATAGTTCTAAATATAGTTCTAAAGATATATAATAAAAGTAAAACTGTTGGTTTGAAGAACACAAACATGCTCCTAGCGGCATCTGTGATATTGTGAAGGCAACAACTTTTTAAACCCAAACGTAAGGTGGCGCTGCGTACTTATTTTAACTATCAAAGATGCGTTTCGCATAAAGCAGTTCAGCGTTAATTAATTACTTCAATTTTGTTATCACCTACTGATAAATTCAACAGCCCTTATTTAACTTCACGTCACTTTAATGGTTTTGGTTTTCTTGTTAAATATTGTGTTGTAGTTGATATTAGTGGGTAATAATGGTGGGTTGTTAACTAATGAGTGTTTCTGAATTTGCATGAGTAAGTAATTTAGTAAGTGAAACAAAACAGTGGAGGGTGTTTGTTCGCGCTCTCTCAAGAATTCCGCGAGGAGATTTCAGTAAAACCCCACACCTTTATAATTTATAAGGTAGGGATTATTTCACAATCCATTCATCGTCTATTGATCATCTATCATTCATAAATCAACTTTCATCATTATCATCATGATCTAAGAAACGAAATAACAGAAGACTAGGCTGTACAAGCTTTGAACTCTTTGCCTTCCCTTATGGGAAAACTTAACAAATAAAATAAATAAAGCATTACCAGTATTTAATTCTTTCATCAATTTAGTAGGAATATTTTATGGTTGATAATTCATCAGTAGCAATTGATACCTATTCACTATATCTCTAGGATAGAAAATGCACAATCAATTTTCTCATATGGTAAATGGAAAACTGAAGCACGCCTTACTGACGAATGACTACTTGTTTAGGTTCTTCTACGTCTTGAATAAAACAGAAAAACTGAGTTATTGAATTTACTCTCTTTTATTATGACTTTAAGGTAATCTATCTTAAGAATAAAAATATTATAATTATATATTCAAAATGAAAAAAATATTAAGCTATTGATAAAGTAAAAAACTACCTAAAATATCAGACATATTCCTCTTTAACGTAATACCAACACCGCACAACATAATCAAACATGGCGCGTCTCTACACTGCCCCAAGAATTTTGCATTTATTTCTTTTTTCCACTGTTATTTTGTGTTGTTTTACAAGTTTAGTAACCACTAATCGTGAGCTAAATGAAGATAATTGGAGAGAAATACTCGAAGGTGAATGGATGGTTGAATTGTAAGTAATATTTGAGAGCCGGTATTGAAGTGAAAAACGTGTCGCTTGTCGTATTTTTAGCTATAATTTTCTGTAAATCTATCGATTATTTAGTTTCCAATGCCGGTGAACATTATTAAATATTTTTTACTTTGTTTCAATATGGTTATATGTGTAGCCGTGGGTTGTTGGTTTCGTCCCACAAAGTTCAACAAACCACCACAAGGTCGACTGGGGTCTAAGAACCGTTTCAAAATCCATGACGCATTCCCTGTTGTCTCCTGAACAGGACTATTCTCACTTGCGTTCCTAATGTCGTCTTATCATTACTTGCCTTTACAATATTTAAATTATGCCTGACCAAAAAGATATTTATTTTCTTAATTTGAATGTCTTAGTATGCAGAATGCTAAGCTTCCAATAGCAGGAAAGAGTTTAAAAACATCATTCCATTTGACAAACATCAGCTTTGAAGTATAAATTAGGAACAAATGTATACTGTGAGACACATGATAATTGATTATTGATGGACTGATATTCGTAACCATTTTCAATTTACTCCTATTAGCATGGGTGTGATTTATGTAAATTAGTGTCTGATGGATTCTACACAGTGCTTAGTAACAAATATTACTGACTTAGTTAAGGCCTGGGTTGAAATATTAATTATATGAAAAATTAAGAATTGTTATGATTCCTATTATAATTCTCTATAAATCCTCAGTATTAAAACACAAGAAAATGATAGTTGTCCATTTATAAATAAAGATTGCTATTTTTTTATAATATCTTTATACAACAAAAGGCAAGCTTAACATGTACAAGTAACATGCCAAATACCTTATTAATGGCCACTGATAAGAAACTATAAGAAGGCTAAGATATATTCTTTCTGTCTATTGGTACTACTTAAAAATAATTTCATTGCATTTGATTAAAATTTAAAGTTGACAGGAGCGTGCAAATACCAGTATTCTATTGTATTGATCCTGACTAAACTTTCCATAAAAAATGGAGCCATCACTTCACTAGAAAACCCATTATTTTTATTTGCTATACTGAACTTGTTCTGAAAACTGTACTAACTGTATTATTTTTCAGAAAAATAAAAAATATTAAACAAAATTGTGAATTTCAACCTTCCATAGCCAAGTAACTATTAAAGTAAAAATTTTAGTACCACAGTCTCCTTATCCAGATAAAGAGAAAAGTTAATATATTCATATTAACCAACAAATTAAAAAATGACAAGAAACCCACTGCAACTTGTTTGATTGTCAATATATTTTTTATTTAATGTGTATCTTCCTTGACATCTAATTATTTGTTGCTGAAAAAGTGTAAACGTCAAAATTTATTCTCCGAAGTTAATTATCAGCCTACTACTACTTCTTGTACCAAAATGATTCATCTTATTGAAGCAAAACAGAAACAATGACATCATATTGAATTCAAAAGGAACCTCATTTGCTTACACAATGAACTGCATTGCTATGTTAATTATGACAACATGCCTTCATTATCCACACTAAAACTGGTTGAATTACTAATGAACTATCAGGGAGCTAGAATTTATTATTTAATATTTAAAGAAAGATTAATGTAATGTATTAAGATCGTCCTCCCATCTTCCAAATTGGTCTGCCTCGCCTCATGCTAGGGTGGCACTCAGTGACATTTTTCCTTAGTAGCTTTAAGTAATTATGTTACAGCTATGCACCATGGTGTCCAGCATGCAATGCGCTGGCTCCAGCGTGGCGGGAGTTGTCACAGCAAGCATCCCGCAAATCTCTTGGTATGAAGGCAGCCGCAGTCGATGTTACAAAATCTCCCGGACTCAGCGGTCGGTTCGTCGTCACCGCGCTGCCAACCATATTCCAGTAAGGCTTCTAATGCCCTTTGCAGCCTTTTTAAAATGATATAAATACAGACTGAACATTCAATATTTGACAGTGGCTTAGAATGGGCCAATTGTTAGAATTGTCAATGTAACCTAGTTCAATTTAATAGACTTATATGGCCTTGTGATTATAATTTTCGATCTGCATTTGCCAATTTTAAGCAAGTATTGCAGGAGTTAATCATCAGGTGTTTGATGAAATTATCTGTATGTTGTTCACTATTTGAGAAGCATGTTAAGCCAACGGATCTGCAAATTCAAATTATCTATACTTACATTGTGGCTTACTGCAAATTCTCATGTAATATTGTTATATTTTTTATATTGGCCTATGTCAAAGTAGTGGAATATAAGAGAATGATTTGATGACAGGTTCTGGATTAAATTATGCAAATTGACACTTGTTTGTATATCCATGTTCTCCCTTACCCCCATATATACCGTTTATTTTGGAGTATGTTGTAATTTCTTTATTATTTCTACTAGCGTTAAGGATGGCGAGTTCCGTCAATACAAAGGCCCTCGCGACGTATCCTCAATGCTCGGTTTCGTGGAACAGCAGAGGTGGAAACAAACCGAGCCTATACCTGGATGGAAAGCACCTGATTCGATGCAGATGACACTTGTAGCTGAATTTTTCAAACTCAGCCAAGTGCTAAGGGTATGTAAGGGAAATTAGTAAATTTCCAACAACCCCGAACAATTTTTTACAAACTAAAAAGACCGTGTTATATCCACATTAGTGTTGAGTTATAGTATTTATAAATAAATTTAGGAAAAACAACTTGGTTCTCCTTTGCATTGATTCAAAAAGGTTATAAATAAAATGGAAAAATAAATAATCACTGTCAGTTGCTATCATCATTAATACAAAATAAAAAAAAACTACTAAAAATAATTTATAAGAATTTCTCTAAATTATTCAATGGAATTCTTTACTTTTTAGGATATTAAATCCCTGGCTCTGTATCTATTAATTATATCTGAGGGTAGTTCTCTGTAAGGTTACACATCTTCCAGTGCTCTTATTGATTTTATCTCCAATTATGAAAATGTGCAGTGCAAAATAGGAGAATTAGATTCGGTTAGAGAAGTTAAATATGAACTTTCACTGTTTCAGAGCGTCCACAACACCCTTATGGAGACGTATGGACTACCTACATGGGGATCCTACCTGATTTTCGCTATAGTGACAATATTTGTTGGTGCACTGCTTGGACTGGTAACACATAATTATTTGTTCCGCTATAGACTTTTAACTGACTTCCATGTGAGTTTTTAATTTTCAAACAACATTACAATATATCCATTTACTCTTTTGCTACATAGTACTGAATTCTCAGACGGCAGATATATATTTATACCAGGGTTGCAAATTATCGAGATAATTATTTTCTCTGATAATTATCCGATAATTGTCCGATTATTATCTGATAATTATCCAACTATCAAATCAAATAACATATATATATATATAAATTGAAGATTTTTTCTTTTTTGAGACATTACTTTTACCTGAGAATCTGAGACTACTTTTGTTAAAAAACTATTAATTTTGATATGTGTACGACTTAATTATTGTAATTTTTGACTGACTCGTATTATTCAAACTCTACTCGTCCAGCAATTGCTGGTTTTCCGCGCCTCGACAACAATGTACTATTATTTTGTTTTGTACAATAACAGTTACTCGTTATTATCAACGCTAATTATCCAGTGCAACCCTGATTTATACATATGCCGTTCTTGGACTGTCTGTTCGCCATAACTTCCCGAGATCCTAACCGATTTTATAATTTTTATATATTTTATGCATTTTCAATGCGATCTTATAAGATAAATTATTATAATAGAAAAATACTAGAAAAAATCGACTCGGGCCACAAGTGAATTCTCAGGCGGGTTGAGAAACCCTAACCGATTTTAATATTTTTGTGTGGAAATGAATCAACACATTAAGTACCAGATTGTGACGGAGCCCGAATTTTGAAATTCACAAAAATAAAAAAGTTATGACCAAAACCATTGGCTCTATGGGATTTGCCATTGAAAAAAAAAGCGCCCGCTTTTTGAAAGTTTTCATTATTATGGAATTTTAAAAATTACTTAAATTTTTGTTTTTTTTTTTGTAGTATTACGCTCTGCTCCAATAAATGATGCTAGCGAACCTAGTTATTTATGGCTTTTCATTTTTATAATATTCTCTGATTAAACTTAAAGTGGTTATGTAACTAAAGTGTTAAATTATTTTTATCTGTAGATCCTGGTGTGCATCATCGACCTGCTGTACCCACCACGTCGCGCTGACAAGGTGCTCGTGTCTCAGGCGGAGGTGGACAAACTGGCCAAAGGGGACCAGCACAAGAAAGCAGAGGAAGACCAGGTACAGTTTGAAAATTTATTTATAACTCAAACCTCACTCTTATGTAAATCAGGGTTTCCCAACCATTATTTCGCCGAGCCTCCTCGAACTAATGAATCCCGTAATCCCGGGATTGAAACTAGATTATATTCTCTCACAACACAGCCATAAGACCAGTAAAATAAAAAAGAAAAAATAAGGAAAATTGGAAAATTCAAAAAAAAGAAGCAAAATTCAATTGCTTTAGGTATAATTAAAACAACTGAGGAAAAAAGAAAAAGCAACAAAGAAAAATGAGTAATATTAGTTTTAAAAAAAAAACCAATAAATTATCCAGGAAAAAATAACAAGAAAATTAGTCCTGCAATAAAGCAGGAAGCGACTGCAATAATTAAATAAATAAAAAAACAGCATTAATCTAATAACTGTTAGAAAAAGAAAAGAAAAAGACCTAATAACTTTTAATTGTAAATCACATTTTAAGTGAACTTTTTTGTATGTTTTTATGAGACCTAAAAAGACTAACTCTCTTTTTAGGAACTTTTGAATGATGACATCGTAGATGACGCCGACACAGGGAACAGTGATGCCGAAAAGAATTCACCAAGCGATGTGAGTAAACCTGACCTGGCTCTATTTAAAGGTTCAGTTCAAACATTTGTAACTTATGTGGAGTAGTTTGAACAAATTGTACTGAGATACAGTTGCCATTCCTCTGGGACCGAGATAAGTCAGTTTGGGACAGGCATTTTAGTACAGTCCGGGTTCAAATTCAAGGATTCTAACATACCTTGCCGTTACCAAAATAACCAAAATTTTAAAAAATATATATTTTTATATAACTCGTAATAAGTATAAATTAAATTTTACAAGATAAAAATTAAATGTGTTTTTATGCTTGAAAATCCTGGTTACCCTTACCGGAGGGGAATAATAAAATTGTTTTAAACTATAATACTAAAAATTAAATTGATTCAAATTCTTTTGCAGTCATCGGAAGACGAGAAAGAGAAGCCTCAAGATGGTGGTGACTCAAAGTCGGACAAAGACAGGCCAGAGGTTCGCAAGCGACGGCCGAGGAAGGCCGACTAAGTAACCACAATCACAACACAACACATACTGATATGCCGTAACGCTGGTGCATATATTTAGTATGGGGACACAACAACATTGATAAATAACCAATGTTTGGAACCTTCTATTATATTGGTTATAACTGTAAATTCTATTAACAACACTTGTAAACGAAAAATCATATTAGCTTTTTGTGTATAATCTGGGTCAGAATGGCACGATATGGATTTAAATTCAATTTAAAAAGGGTATGCAGGCATATTTCTTAGCAGTAGCATAACACCGGACCCGGAAATATATTAATAGTGTATAAAAAGAACATCAAATGAATAAAAACCTAAATGGCTGGTATAAAATCATATATTATATTTAATTATTTTGCAGATATTGGAATAATTGTTTGTTTTTTATATTTTTATTTAATATATTCCTATATACATACCATACCTCTTACGAAAGCTGTTCTTTCGATTCAGGTGTAATAAATCAAATCCAATGTACATAGTAAAACCACAAATAAAAGATTCATCCACATAAGAGGTATTAAGAACTCAAAATAAATTCGGGAATGAATACACAAAAAGTAAAAAAATATTTACGCTATCATAGTTTCAACTCTAACATTACCTCTACTTGTAATAGATATAACTGAAATATAGAGTAACAATAATTTACTATGAAAAAGCTGTTCAGACCATATACATTCATGTAAAAAATAAATATCTAAATACTAGCAATATTTTAACACATAACCTTGACCATATAGTCAAGATATGAATCGTATTCGTCGTATTTGGTTCAAATAGGCCGAATTAAAATTAAAATCATATTGAATTGTATGAAAAAAATGCATTTTGGGGTATAGAGATTATTCTTTCTCTTATTTACAAGTTTCTTTAGAAATGTGTGGTCATATTATGGTACTATTGAACCAAACTCGTGTGTTGTAATGAAAATAAAATTTGATTTTGGATTAAACTTCTATTCCTAGGCTACTGAAGTATTGACAAGTTTTCCTTATAGCCAATTAACACAACAATAACACATAAACACCAATAATCAATTAGGCCTAATTAAGGAAACTAGTTTCAAATATTTTTAGCTTTAAAAACATTTTCAAATCAGTACTCGTCATAAAGACATTTTAGTTTTCTTACGTCATGCCATTGCTAGATAAGGCGTGTCCACAGTGGAAAATTCGTTTTAGAACGAAATTAAGACTGACTGGATATCGGTTCATGTACGAAGCTAGTTTATCATTTATCGAAACTATTAACACTACGAGTAGATGTTAGCTATAACCGAATATTTACTAGTATAATCAATTTTATATTGAATACAATAGTTATTTGAATATATTGCTCTTCTTATCTTTGTTATGGAAATAATTTGAAAGATGATAAATCGGTTGTTCAACGAGTTATTTGGATGGAATCACTTCTGTTAGCTTGGAGTTGCATTTTTTCATGTTGCATTATTTTCTATAGCCAAGAAACGTGATTTACTAGAGCGAGGAAGATAGTTTGCTCGTCGACTCACGCTTTCTCTCTCTAACCAAAGGTATTCTTTAACGATAGAAAAGGATGAAGACTGAAAAAATGCGATTCTATGCTGACAGATGTGGTTATCCATCAAAATGTAGGTAACAATATGTTCTTCTTTACCAATCTTATATTTTGATAATTATTGTTAATGATAAAAATTAAAACCATAAGATAAATCGTCATAAAGTTCATTGTATTTAACTCGTTCAGTAAATAAGATGGATAAAGAATATTATTTCATTTTACTAATATTCACTAGCATTGTTTTCGCTCCAAATAGTTCATATTAAGGGGGTATTCTAGTCTAGAGGCCCGAATTTCGAGCGTTTTTTGGCAATTGATAAAAAAGAAGCATTTGAAATTTTTAACTACCCATTTTTTTATCATTTGTTTATTTATATTTCAAGAGAACACAAAATTAATTTAAAAAGAAAAAGAATTTTTTTTATGGAGTTATGCTTCCTTGAAGTAGAGAGGGGAAAAAAAAGGCCGTGTCCTCGTCGCCATGATTTCTACCCTTGTGGTCATCTGAAAAATAAAACAATGATGGATTCTTAATCAGTACGAATATCACTGTCATGACGCAACAAAAAATGAAAATTTGAAATTTGTAATATTTTTTAAAAATTCGACAAAGTTAAAAAATTAGTGAAAAAATCGACTTTTATTTTTAAATAGCCGCCATTTTATGAAAAAAAAAAATTTTTTTTTTCAATTTTACAGCGTCATAACATAATGATATTCGTACTGATTAAGTATCCATCATTGTTTTATTTTTCAGATGACCACAAGGGTAGAAATCATGGCGACGAGGACACGACCTTTTTTTTCCCCTCTCTACTTCAAGGAAGCATAACTCCGTGAAAAAAATTTTTTTTTCTTTTGAAATTAATTTTGTGTACTCTTGAAATATAAATAAGCAAATGATAAAAAAAATTATAGTAAAAATTTCAAATGCTTCTTTTTTTAACAATTGCCAAAAAACGCTCGAAATTCGGGCCTCTAGACTAGAATACCCCTTTAAACTTGTTTGAAACACCGCGTGTGTCAAATATATTTAATTATTTAGCATCAAAATGCCAAGTAATAAAACAATATCTTTTTTATTTTAGTCGTCCATAAAAAAGTATTATCATTATTATTAACTAAAATTAACTCTTCGTAATTATAAGTTGTGTTCTTGCAGACTCTAAGAGAGAACGTACGCTGATGCGAACAGAAGTTGTCACGTTAAAAAAGTGAATTTACTAATCCTCTTTTTACGCACACATTCCTATCTCCATGAAAGCTCAAGAACGATTTTTTTATTGTACGTACTGACGAGATTGTTTGTATAAAAATACTCAAATTTTTGTCATTTTTACTCAAATTCTTTTTAAATTTGCAGCATTGTATATTAATAATAGGAAACTGTTTTCATTATTAATGGGGTAAAGACGGGAAGCAAAGATTATTTATGAAATAAATATAGGAGTGATGATTTCTTGCATTTATATTTTAACTGTGTAATCGAATTGTAGTGTTGTCTTGGGTTTTTTTATATTTTTTATTTGTTTTATGGGAATTTCCCGAAAACCACAGTATCTGTGTTGTCATGTTTGCTTTCCGTTCAAGAATGGTATATTGTTGATATAAAATTGCCTTGTACAAAGACTAAGATTGTATTAAGTGTTGCGTTTATAATATTAGGGGTTAAAGTATGAAATTGCCGATTTGTACTGAAAATCTATATTGTTTATTTTTTAAATTTTTAACAAATTTATTTAATCAAAATAGTTGCCATTATTATCTATACATTGCTGCCATCTAATGGGAAGGTCATTAATGCCTTTGCGATAGAATTCCGACGATCTAGACTGCACAAACTGTGTGAAAGCATTTTGTACTGCCTCCTGGGAAGAAAACTTCTTGTCACGTAGATAATTGTCCAAATCACGAAAAAAATGGTAGTCCGTTGGAGCAAGGTCTGGTGAATACGGAGGATGACGAATGGTTTCTAACTGCAGTTCCTGAAGGGTCAAAATGGTTTCTCGTGCTGTGTGAGGTCTCGCGTTGTCGTGGAGCAATAATGGTGAAGATCGATTCATGAGTCGGGGCTGTTTTACTGCTAGTTTTGTCAACATGGTTCGGAGTTCGGCACAATAGACATCTGCCGTTATTGCTTGACCAGATCGGAGAAAACTATAGTGAATAACACCATGCTGAGACCACCAAACAGTTACCATTACCTTTTTATTGGTAAGTTTTGCTTTAGGACACTGTTGTGGCATTTGACCTGGGGTCAGCCATTGCATTTTTCTTTTCCGGTTATCATAAAGAATCCACTTTTCATCACATGTTACAATTCGATCCAATATTCCTTCATTTCTGTACCGGTTCAACAAGGCAACACAAGTTTCAACACGCGTTTCTTTCTGCAGATCAGTCAAATCATGAGGCACCCATTTTTCGTATTTTTTTATTTTATTGATTTGACGCAAGTGAGTCAATATTGTGGGTAAGGTAACGTTAAACCATGCCGCTAATTCCTGGGTACTTTGACTAGGATCGGCTTCCACTATCTCTCTTAATTCATCGTTATTTACCTGTGTGGGCGGTCTTCCTCGTGGCTCGTTCTTTAAGTCGAAATTTCCATCACGAAAGCGTTTAAACCAAAATCGCACGGTGCGTTCATTAGTAGACCCCTCTCCAAACGCAGCATTGATATTGCGGGCTGTTTCTGCCGCGTTAGTTCCGCGTCGGAACTCGTATTCAAAAATAACTCGAATTTTCGCAGTATCCATCTTTCTTGTCTAAATTGAATAACAAAAACAATTGAAAGTCGATATTCAAATGTTTTACATTTTTTAAAAAAAGAACATCATAGAAACCATTTAAAAAAAGTTTCATTCGAAAACCTCAAACCATGAAGATTCTATGTCAATTCAAAGAACCTATTGCAATAAAACGGCAATTTCATACTTTAACCCCTATTATTAACTATTGACATAGTGACTTGCTGAATAAAATGAAATTTTACTTCTTGGTTTTATTTTGATTATACCTAAAAATCATTGTTCGACAACATATATATTTAACCTTTCGTATGCCGGAACGTGGATCCGCGTTATCCCGTTATACTGCCGAAACGCGGATCCACGCTAAAACGACTCCACGCGATTTTTTCCATTTTTCTATAATATTCACATGCAGACAAGGTTGCGAATCATAGAATAAAGTTCCTATTAAATCAAGTTATCGTCTCATTCAACCAAACCATTCATGTTCGTTCATAACTTGTGTCAAAAGTATTCGAAATGTTCAATCCTTTTCCTTGTTCCCTGGCGTAAGTCACTGTGCGTGTTTAAAAGGTTTTTATAAAGAAAAATAATAAGCTATTTTATTATGTATTACGTACACAATATATTCAAGAATCCAATGAAATTAAAAAAGTCAAATGAAAATATCGAACTTTTTATTATCCGTATTTTACCGCAGTACTAACAAATTTTGCCGTTTCATAAGAAATAATGGGTTATAACCGATATTCGACTGATGATATTCTAATAAATTATGCACTAACAAAAAGGTAGATTCATGGTGTTTTAAAAACAAAAATCAGATAAAAGTTACGTTTTCTAATCTAAGTGATAATTGATGTAAAAACTTCAAGTTGTGCAGTCGCGCTACATGCGATATTTTTCGGCATTTAGCGGTAGCGTCGCTGTGCCAGTCGCGGCATACGAAAGGTTAATACTAGCCGACATGGCCACGCGTTGCTGTGCCGACTGCAGCGCCATCTGCCGGACTGATTTGTGAATCTAAACCATCCAGGGCGCTACACGCATACAAAAAAAATCATTATTATCCGTCCATCCGTTTAGGAGTTCAATGACGTACAACACGTACAGTAGAATTATATATAAAGATTGGCATTTTGCTAAATAATTTTCGGACAAGGTTAGCCAAATATTGACATAGTACGGAACTAACAGAACTTGTACATAAATAATATGTATAAAATAACAGATAAAATATAAAACCATTATTCCAATTGTGAAATTTCTAGAGAAACACATTCAAATATCTTATAGGAAACAAGTTTTCGAATCTTTACGGATTAGGAAAAGACAGATCCCGTTGTTAATTAGGATTCGAACCAGGGTCCGTTGGTACAGAAGGCAAAATCACTACCGTTGGTCGAACAGGTTGGCAGTTAAGTATTACTATTTATCTAAATCATTTCATATTATTTTCCTTTTTAACACGTTAAACACCATGACGGACACCATGTCTTCGACTACATACTTTCCCCGCTAATAAACACGGTATTGTCCAAAAATTGTTGGGGTTTTTTTGCAAATATTGTAAGGAAATAACATAAAAATAACAGGGGACTTATGGAAATAGTGACGTACGCATTACTTTCCGAGATATCAAATGGCAGACACTTTATTTCGTTGCACGGGTGCCGTGCGGGTCGCGCTATCGGGCCCTTCACTGCCCGCACCCGTGAGGCTCAGCGAAACGCGCTTTACTCGTTTATTTCGTATTTATTTAACAAAAGTCGTGGTTATTGATTTTTATTCAAAATTAGGGTTCCGTTGGAAATACACTCTTAAAGCAACATGGATGTATTCAAAAAATTTAGAAGTGATCCAAATAGATTTAGATCTTCTCTTTTTATTTTAGGGAAGATCTCGTGCAGTAGTGAATGTTTTTTTTTTTTTGGGATAATGATAGTGACATGGGAAATATAATTACACTCTAAATCTCATCGGAACTTAACGACTAGCTCTGATACTTAAGGAATCTTACTCCGTCGAACAGCGAACTCATTAAAGAACGTGTTAAGGTTACATTAGTATTGACAAAACTTTGTTAAGATTTTAAAAAAACAATGGATCATTCAAATGTTTCTTTATTTAGGTATTTACATAAAATAATTAAGTATTGAATTTCATGTAATTGCAATTTAATATTAGTCAATAATTTAGATTTACATACAAATTATAACATATGAAACGTTAGATACAAGGAAGATACTTGGGGATAGGCTATATAATACTTTTACTATCTTCTGCGTAAAAACTATGCAACTTCGTTCAAGCAACTGTTAGGGTGTATTCACACTGACGAATAGCCCGCTCGCAAGCATTGTGCAAATAGCGTGCCACTACTGAACTTAAGTTCATACAAATCAAGCATTTAAAACACGCCCTTACAACTCATTAGGTACTGCAAACAGTTTGAACACTATTGCCAATGTGAACGCACACTTATAAAACTGTTTCAATATCACTAATATAAGATTGATTTCTCATTCTCCAAGAGTGGGTGCTATTAAAGCAATCGTTATGGCGATCTAACTGTGCTACAAGATGATAACCCGGAGTCCATTTCGCGAAAATCAAATGGCAATACTATGAGACCATTACTGGTTAGCCATATAAGTCATCACAGTAATCCAAAAGTAAAGCAGCAATAGACATTATCTTTAAAATTACCATTTGGGCTACAAAACAGCATTACTAGTCCATGGCACCTATTTGAAAAAAGCACTATAATCTTGTGACCGACCTATAATTGATTCTATAGCATAGCAGAGTAAATCAGACAACTTATTTAACACCCAGTAAACAGAGAAACTTGCTTTAAAGATAAAAATCAGTGAATTTACAAGTTTACTGACTAAGATTTGTGTTCTAAGAGATATTGTCCGATCATTAACGTAAGATTGGAAAGCTTATGATATTTTGTTACATATTTATTTTTCTCGATATATAAAATGCAAAAACTATTTATATTAATTTAGCAAAATCTACTTGCATTGACATACAACTGCCGTTGAAATTATCCACAGCCTCTTAACAAAGATTTACTACACAATTCGTTTAAGGGGCGGAGACCATTTTTCTACATCTTACGGTTGTGAAGCAAAAATAAACTGTTATGAAAATTTAGCATCCAAATGTTAATTGCAAAATAAATTTCGTATGCGAGTTTCAAGTGCAGTTGTATTTCAAGTTATCTACTTCCCTATAACATTATTATTATTATATTACAACCAACAACTCTCTTCTCTACGTAAGAACAGTTTCAACAGTTTCTTTCAACTTATTATTAGATTAAAAATCTGCCGATTTCATAATATATATCCGATATACATTTTGATATCAATTGACTATAATTTAATATGTTGTGTACTAATTGTTACCAGTTTTATAAAGAAATTGAAATAATTATCATTACATGTTATGAACTATCTAAATTGTTGCCAGACTTCTATTTAAAGTTGGAATATTTTTAGTAAAATATCGAATCCGAAATAGTGTAAATAAAAAGTTATTGTCCTGTTTTATAATTTTAATCGGGTAGTTTTATAGATATATCGAGATTTAACCTTGAGAAGATCGTAAGTTTCACATAAAATGAAATCTATTATATTTTCATTACATAATTTAAAGTGGTAATATTTCATATGTATTTTTTTCATATTATGTATTAGTTTTTATTTAGCAAGATATTAAAATGATATTGAAAGTAATTTTATAATTTGCCGTACTTAAGCCGTAACATTCCATTTTATTTTTACAAAAGCAATATACCATGTAATCAGTTCTGGTACAAGTTTTTTTTATAATTATAATAATTTAAGAATAATACAAAAGCTAATTACACTAAATCATTACATTTTTTTATACACACCGACCGTCTTAAGTCCGACTTACAGATCTTTGGAAAACTTAACGGAGGTCGATGTTGAAAAAACAATAATAATAATATATAGAGACATTGCATTTTGTTACTGATATGAGTGACTATTTTTACCTGCTAATATACATTTTTGATGGAGCAAAACAGAAAAATATTAATTCACCTTCAGTCATATGAATATTTTGGAATTAAGCTAGTTTGTATGAACCAAGCCTCATGTTGAAATATAACCAAATTTTATTAACGATTAAAAAATAAATAATGGAAAACTGTCGGGATTAAATTTTCCTTTGACATTAAAAAACTATGTTAATTTTGAAAAGTTTAATACTGCTGGCTAAGATTTATAACTATTTTTATTTACACTGTGAAAAAAAAAAGTTTTTATGTCATAAAAAATACGCATTACTAAATCTTGCTCAACCAAAAACGGCGGTCATCATTCTTTCCACTAAAACAATTATTAATCTAAAGAAAAATTCAGTTTACACTAAAATATACTTATCCTTAAAGTAAATTGAAAAAGATACAAAAAAACTTTCATAATCGATAATACATTACGGTCATACAAACAAAAAAAAGACTAGATTGTTAAATTTAACAATTATTACATTATTCATTGCCTTACATTAAAGTCAATCACATGTTACGAATGAGATTATTTATTAGTTACATAAAATATTACAGTACTGTGAAATTCAAAGTTCGTTCTAAGCTAATAAGCGATTTATTAAATCAAAATATTTCACATTGCTTCTTATAGACTTTTGAAATATATTAAACTATTATTTATTATTTTTGTACGTTATCGGATATTAAATATAATAATGGAAATACAATCCGAAGGGAAAACGAAATATAATTAGATATTTTTTCTTTTTTATTATCATTTACTTGCCTTTGAATGTTAACCACATAATTCGTGAGGCGATTTCTAATGAAATACACTTGAATTCAAATATATGATCAAATTTCCGGTATTTTTAACGTTTGATTGTCACTAGTACCGTATTAGAAGCGTATAAAAACCTTAAAAATATATTCGAAGCGATTCATATACGACGAAATATAAACATAACACTTAAGAATACGGTGTGACGATTATTTTGGTGTTGATTAAACGTAATGAATTATATTGCCTACCGTACTTATTATAAATAATGTAGTTAAGAAAATTATGCTTTATTTTATTAATTTAATAGGACAGTAATGAAAAGAGTTCTGTAACGTCAACAGATATATACGTGTAATGCAAATTTAAATAAAATGTTATATTCAATTTGTAAATTCAGTAGCGCATAACAATATATAGAAAAAAAAGCTGAAGTTATGTCTTTTAGTTTTAACATCATTTGTTGGTTGATACACATCAAGGAATAGGAAAGACTACCAGCAAAAGGCTCAATAGTATTTTAGTATCAAATGCTTGTAACTAAGTTGTGTATTTATGTACAGAAAAATATTACCGTCTTAACCGTCCGTAATTTGACGGTGACTGTACGAGTGACGTAACAATACCGTATCAAAACGGATAAAAACATAAAATAATATGTAGTATCCAAATTTAGTGTAATTCATTGGATTGGAAAGACTTTTGATAATAACTAGTGGTTCTGGAATTTCTGGCCGTGTTTGTCAAAAGACATGGATTCGGTACCCGCTTGAGGTGAATATAGTGCTAAAAAACTAACATTTTAGTTAATTCAATAAAATTTAATATTCTTACAAGACAAACTCAATTTACTCGTAACCAAACGAAGAAAATACTCAATATAATAGGTTTCTTGCAAGAAATAAAAAATTTTTTTTTTTAAATATTCTTCAAATATGTAATAAACTGATGGCATTCCTTAAGATCGATAATTTATATAACTTATTAAGATTTTTTTTCGGTTAAAAATTATGCATAAACGAAAATAAATTTCAAAACAAACTGATTGGTTGTGTCGGCACATGATATGAAGCCATGAGTTTGCCGGCAACATATATCATTACGATATATGTAGATTCACCCATAGTAACGTGGCGAGTCATGTCATATGTCGTCATTCAAAGCGCGTGAAAATGGCGGCTGTTTAAATTACGATGCACTGACCCAAGAAAATATTTTTTTTAACAAAAATATTTCTACATTTTTTTTTAAAAACATGGAAGAAACCAATTATAATAGCATATTATATATTTGTGTCATCACTTTGTAATAAGTAAATGTAATAAAAATTATGTAGGAATTTATTGAACAGAAACAACGATATTACTTGAGATTCTTTTCCATTGAGAAATAGTTTCAAATAATTTACCACGGCTCTGAACGGTATAGGTACGCCACTTTCTTTAAGGTGCTCAACTGGTATTACTAATGCTCCGCGTATGATATTTTTGCCTATGAACAAGAAATACTATATAAAATAAATAGCAAAATGGGAAAAGGTTTAGACAGTCACTTATTCCCATAAGGCATTCAACATATTGCTATTTTTGCTTTTATATTACTGAATTATCGATAAAGAACTATCGGAGCGTTCTACTGTTTTGATTGCTTGAATATGAATACCATGAATTGTTGGGTATGCAGACGACAGTATTGTCGTAGAGAGATACCTGTCTGGTTGAAGTTGGTTGAACGAACGAACCTCTGGTTTGTTAAGTCATGTTTCCCAGTGGGGTGAGAGTAACCTCGTTCATTTTAACGCCTCCAAAAGACAAGTGTGTCTTTTCACAGCAAAAAGGAGTTCCTTCAACCTCACTCCTACTTTCCGAGGTACTATCGAGGTCTCTCGTGCCTTACCACTTTGTAGAAATATTCATTTGAACTGATCGCATCGGACACGCCCACAAGACCCCTAATTGGCGTCGTATTTTACAACGATTTATACTACGGCCAATCATAAACAACTAGTTTTAAAATCGCCATTGATGTCAGTACTGTCAACTGTCAATCTGCTCTCACTTGCTTGTTTGCGCACGCGCGCCATTGTTGAATGAATAGAGTGGGGCGTGGCCTGAAGCGATAGGCATCGTGCAGTGTGCTAGCGACTTTCGACTTAGGACTGATAAGGCGCCAGAGGCTTCGATAGTACATATCGCAGCTTTAATACTATAGGGGCACAATTCGAAAAAGATGATTGTTGGAAAAACACCTTTAAAGACTTTTGAGCCCCTGTATTGTCACAAAATCGGTCATAAGTAAATTAGTAAAATAAACTAGTACTAGGATAAATTTAATATGCGATAAATATTTCATGCTTAGTGAACATGCTCTTATGATGTTTTATGATTTTGCTTTCAATAGTTTAATTTACTTATGACCGATTTTGTGACAATACAGGGGCTCAAAAATCTTTAAAGGTGTTTTTCCAACAATCATCTTTTTCGAATTGTGCCCCTATAGTATTAAAGCTGCGATATGTACCTGTTACCGACAGCCTCGAGCTTATTGGCATAGAGTTATCTTCAGACCTCAACTTCGGCGCCAACATCGAGTCCAAGGCTCAAACTGCAACTAAAAAGCTAGGCTTCCTAAATAAGGTCAACCGATATTTCACGCCGGGATAGCTTTCAACTCTCTATAAAGCTCAAGCCCGATCTTGCATGGCATATTGTAGCCAACTTACTATCCTGGACACGATTCAGCGCAGAGCTGAGAGGCTTATTGGTGAAGAGCAAGCTTTAGCTCACCGCCACAAAGTTGCCTGTCTGTCGATCTTCTACAGACTGTACTTTGGAGTGTGCTCAGGAGCTGCATTTGCTGATACCACCACCTTTCTTCCATCGAACATACAGACGCACTGCGGGATACCACCCTTTCTTGGTTGCTATTCCTACCTGTCGCACCAAGCGCTTCTCAACATCCTTCATAATGCGCACAGCAAAGGAGTGGAACTCCCTCCCTACGGTCGATTTCCGGGAACTTATAACCAGTCCATTTTTAAAGCCAGTGTGAATAGGCACCTTCTGGGTTAGCTCGTTCCATCATGGATTCTGTCTTGGCCCCCGAGCTTGATTTCCTAGAGATATTTTGGCAGACTTTTATTATCTGTGCTCTTAAATATTATAACACATGGAGTCACCGTTACATATGCTGAATATTCAATAAAAATAGGTTCCTATTTGAGCCTATTAACCGAAAGTCTTTTCCCTTCCATCGATCGTATCACATCGGCGTTTATGTCTATATTTCAAAAATCTTCTATGAAACATTATCCGCCGTCGAATTATATTTATATTACACTTATATTCTCATCATTTTTTTCTTTCGTTCATCTAAGTTTCTATCTAGCGCAAACATCGAACAGATCTAAACTAACCGAAAGATTTTAAATATCCCCTCTCTCTTTAATCCAATACCTTAGATTATAAGGCAAAGTTATTTCATATCAAATAACAGCTACAGTTTGTTAAGGTCGAGTCACATACGCACGCACGCATAAACATATTTCTTTTATCCTTTATTCCTGAAATTCTATACAGCGTAAACGAATAGAGGCATAGATAATGCATAGCCGTGCGCGAGTACAAACATTTGGCTCAACCTAGTCTTAGAAATAAAACATTATGGTACGTATAGAAATGTCGGTTCTATAGAATCGTTGAACATTTATTGGTCTGGTGGCAGTGTCGAGTATGTTCGCGCTAGCAAACATTACAAACGCTTAAATAAAACTAAAACTTAACGATAGAACGCCATTTTATACTTAAGAAATAATATTAAAATAATTAATAAAAAAAAATCGGCGGTACTAACACGGTACGCGGCATAAAATGACGTCCAGAGTATTTTTAGGAGACCTTATCAGCAAATAAATACAATTTGGTTAATAAAAATCTACAACTATTTATAATATAATAATCCTTTTATATAATTCGTTAGTTCGTTAAAAATAATTGATATCTAAACAGCGGTTTTGAAATTACAATGCAATTTAAAATATAAGTCGTGTTCGTTTCCTTTTTTTTGCGCATGTGCGGGATTTTGCACATGCGTTATGAATAAAATCAATTGAACGCATTCGTTCTCATGAACATTCGTTTTCATGCGTTGTCATGACTATATTTTATTTTAAAACTGTCATTATGAAATTTAAAAATGGAAGGTAATGTCAAGAGAACGCATGCGTTCAACTGATTTTATTCATTGCGCATGTGCAAATCCCGCACATGCGCACAAAAAAAGGAAACGAACACGACTATAGTCACACAAAACAAAACTTGTTGTCAAAATGCGCCAAAATAGTAAACAAAAATTATAGTTTTATTGCATGAAATTGGTCGAAAGAGACGTTTACTTTCATCTTCTAGACTGTTCGCATTTGACGTAACATACTGAGAAACAAAAAACACAATATTTGATAAAACTCACGTGACAAAATACGACCAATTCGAAGAATTTTAAAAAGGCAATATAACTAACTTTTTTGTAATGTTAAGTTGAAATAGTCACGCCAAATGTGAATAGTCTTTTACCTCACATTGTTATGTATAATACTGTATGTGGAAATTAGAAAAAATGTCCTTATAAGCTAATGTTTATTATAAAGGAAAAATAAAAAATGTATGAAATAAATTAACTTGTCATTATAATTGTCATTTTTTTTTCTGTTATAAAAACGGCTTTTCTAAAAGACATTTTGACTAGGCCCATTTTGTTGTAACTTCATATAAACCATTGAATAATCTACTACTCACCAACTGTTTCTAATTGACCTAAAAGCCACATCAGGTTAATATATTATTTCTTTTATTATCATAAAATGGAAGGTATTTTGTTATTCATGTCATGAGATAATATAAATCCGTTATATTTATAAAGTATAATAATTTAAATATTGCAAATAATTTTCTCATTCATAATATATAGGAACCAAATTCGTAAATAAATTATGCGTATACGCACACGTGCACGTTCGCGGTGCGCACGCGATCCTTTACAAATATAATAATAATATGTTCGTCAGTCCATCGGCTTCGCGTCGCTAAACTACTAATCATACTCTCAACAGAAGCAAGCGTAGAAACGGGACATGTCTATACTCCAGGACGAATTCAGTCGGTTTCTGTAAGTAAGTAATATTATAAATTATTATAATAAAAAAATACTAGAAAAAATCGACTCGGGTCACAAGTGAATTCTCAGGCGGGAATCGAACCCGCAACCTTTGGAAATCCGGTCCAATGCTCTCCCAATTGAGCTACCGAGCCTTGTGAGTATAAGATCGCATTGAAAATGCATAAAAAATATATAAAACTAAATGGCTGTTTCATCTTAATCGATTGCTCAAACATTTGTAAAAATGTTTCTTTCGAATACGAAAGGATGTTCTTCTCATTGATGAAACAACGCTGGCCTACAGCGTAAAAATAAGAAAGGTACTAGAAAATTTCGATGAGTGTTCACAAGGCTCGGTAGCTCAATTGGGAGAGCATTGGACCGGATTTCCAAACGTTGCGGGTTCGATTCCCGCCTGAGAATTCACTTGTGACCCGAGTCGATTTTTTCTAGTATTTTTCTATTATAATAATTTATCTTATAAGATCGCATTGAAAATGCATAAAAAATATATAAAACTAAGTTATATTATTTCAACAACTAATACAAATTAAAAACACGATTTAATATTTTTTAAATTTAATCTGAGCCATAATCCATCAAATAAAATATCACCTTTCAACTAAGTAAAGCGGACCTCGCCGATGTACGACAATAACAGGTCAATCTACTAAGAACTGACAATTTTTCTCAACTAAGATTGAACTCTATGTGTTGGACTTAAATGCTGGAATCAAATGGAGAAATTTGATAGTTTTGTATAGGGTAATATGCTGTTGACTGTACAACCGAACGCGGACCCACTCACTATACCAGCAGTTAGCTTACATCGAAAAGGTTTAAGGTTTTTTTTATAAATTAATTAAAAAAATATTGTTGTCTTATGTTTTTTTTAAAAGAACAATCTTTATTTTGAGGAATATTTAAAATGAACTTACCATCAGGGATCCATAGGGTGAGGGGGCGAAGCGCCGCAACTGCTGTCCTCCGAATGTAGGCCCTCGCCGAGTTCCGTACCAACCTGCCCCCAATGTAACGTCACATCTCACATTGTATTATTAGCTCGAACCAAAATCACAAGTGGAATACATCAAATTTATCTATTCCAAAAAAAAATCATGGATATTTTGACCAGGTTTTATAAAATAAAAAACGGGTAAAAATATCTAAAATATATTAATAGAAAAATATAAACGCATTTTTTTTAAGTTTTTATTTTATTTTTTGGCAATGTTCTAATTATGAAAAGCATTTCGAATAAGTTTAATATAAAAATGTTCGCCAAAATAGTCGATAATTTGCCAATAATTGTAAAAATAGTTAGCTCGACCTCATAATACTCTTCGAGCATATAACAGAATAGTTAGATTGACTAGTTTCTGGAAATTCTTCTAAATTATATAGAGGCGTTTATACAGCCCACAAATAAAAAATATCTTTGCAATTGCTATTTGTATTTGTTTTGAAAATAAAAACCCGCTATTACGCTATCATTAGCAATGTGGCGCTGTCTTTAGATACGTCTCACATCAGTAAATAAACGTCAACATTCTTTTATTACTGTGACGATATTATATTATGTAAAGCCAATCCCGATCGTTAAAAAACAAGGCGCCAATTATGACAAACATTCATATTTATTTTTGTAATTCAATCGTAATCAGATATATAGAAATCGCTTAAGAAACTCATTACTTAAACTTATACCAAAAAGAAAAGTAATTTCATTTCTCAATCTCAAAAAGCCTAATTAAGAGACCACAACTTTATATACCTTTAGGACATCATGTAGGGAACTCATGCTGCCCAGGCTTAAAGGCGTGATGGACCGCTCCAGGAGTACAGACCCGCTGCCTTGGGAACCCCCGCCGAGCGATCTGCCGAAATCATTTATTGTTTAATTATTTTAAGACTGTAATGCCATTCAGTCATACAAACGAACAGAATTATTCATATAAAGATTTCATAATCTTATAATAATGTGTAGTTTTAAGCATACAATATTAAAAAAGTGATAGATTTGCGGACGATTTAAAGTATTTAGCTTGTATTATCAATGTAGCGTGTTAAAAAAAAATGTAAACAAATTTATTTTTTAATAGTTTGTACAGTTGTTTAAATAAAAATTACTACATTTATTGCAAAGCAGTAAATTATAAAATGAAGGAAATACAAAAAAAATGCGATACTTTAAAATCAGAAATATTGAGGACTAATTTAAATGTTAATTAAATGAACCTTAAATGTATGTGCATACGTACCTGTCCATTGGACGATGGTGCGGCAGCGGTGGAGAAGGAGGGGCTTCGCTGGGCGCATCTCGAGCACGACCCGCCCCCCAAGATCCTGAACGTTACAAATAGATATAAAAATGAAATAAAAATGTCCAATTATTGTATCATTTTAATTAAATCTGTACCTTAAAAATCTGTAACTATAGTATTTAACTGCAGATCACACTAACGGAACCAAACCAGCAAAATTATAATCGTCTATCAAATTATATATTTTGCTGTGCATTTAGTAATTTTCGTTAATATTTTATTATAAATATAACATATAATATAATCACAAGGGATCAATCAAAATTAACATTTTTAAGCGAGTTCAATCAATTCACGACCATTTATATAATTTAATAAACAATCTTGATAAGACTTTGTATTAAATAAAAGTCATCTTGACAAAGGTTTCTCAAAACCATAATTTTAATATTTTATATCATTAACCACTATCTAGATATTAGACACTTGTTATGAATTCTTACCGTTGTAAGATCCCGTGCCGTGTGATATCGTCAAAGGCGACGTCCGTTTACTGCTCTCTCGACTGCTATACATTTGCTGAAAACGAAATATTACATTACTACAGCGACCGGTGAGACAGACAATGATGGACGAGGGTGACTATTTCCAAATACCGAGACGAAGCCGAGGTACCCTTACATTAGGTTTGTGGTCAAGCTTTGTATAGATTTTATTTTCAAACAATGCGCAGAAACTTGAGTAGCAACTTTTACTTGTTCTCACTTTATCAAATGAATAGATATCAATAATTATCAATATTACAAATATCCATAATTTAGACGCCAATGCACTCATTTATATATTTTTGGTATATATGATTTTTTTTTTTCGTTTATTTTGGCATCAAACATTAATGTAAAATAATTAAGATGGCATATAAACATCGAGCACATACCCCAATAGAGCAGAAATGTCAATTATTTTGTTTGAAAACAATTCCGCTAATTCGCCGCTATTCACAACGCTCTAACTGCGCTCCGATTGGCTATCCTAAGGTCAACTAACACTCTAGAGATGTGAGTATCTAAGGTTCATCGATATCGATAGCCAATACATCAGAAATTATAGCAATAGTGAATAATACAAACGCGTTCTCTTATGGAAATAAATGCCTATAAATACTGCTAGTGATCAAGTAAGAAGATATTAACCGCTGAATTGCACCTCAACCAAACCTAACCAATTATCAAATTACATTTATTTCGCTCTATTAAAAAAAGTAAAGATGAAATAATCAATTAACCATTCATTGGTTTACTGATTTTTAAAATGAATTAGCTTCGTATAAATTCTTCTGACTGCTTGTTCGTCATCATATGTCTTTCTATTGCTAAGAAAAGCTAACACAAAAAAAAACAATTTCTTGTTACAAACCGATTTATTTAAAAAAGTATAAAAACCGGTCAACCGTTTATTTCAAGTACACTAGATACCTAATATATCGGTATAATCGATCAAGATTTACATAATCAATAATGCACAACACTATCAATTTGATCATTAATTCAAATATTATAATTTCAAAATTACTTTTATGTTTGAATAAAATATGTAATAAGCTACAATAATTTTATTTATCGATAAACCCCTTGATCCTTTGAATGCAGCACTAGTGATGAGAGCGTAGACTAGAAAGAGATGGCGTAATGGGAAATTGCGTTATGTGGAAGCAGGACGCATAGAACACGTGCGTCAACCATTTCACTTTGATTGTCCAGTTTAACTTGAGCCCTTACTTATTTTTATGAAAAGTAATTTTTCAACTATAACTTACCGATGAAAGGTTATTCCGTCAGTTTTATAATTTAAAGTGCTGCTGTTTTTCCTCACCACCGAATAGAACAGCACGCCATTATGAAACTATTTAATTGAAATTAAATTTCCGAATAAGCAGACACGTACGCACAGATCCAATACTGGTTTTGTACTGTTTTAGTGGGAGTTTTTTTTTTTTTTTTTTTTTATGCAAAATGCACCCTCCGGACACGGGGGAGGGAGGTGGTGAATCCTCTATGGATACTTCGGGCCGGCCCGATAGTTATGTCAGACTCGTACTGACTAAACACCACCTGGGATTGGCTTGCACCCGGAGAAGGTCATAAGCCGTCATCTGAGGCGACCACCCCTCTAGAGGGGTGGCGCAAGACTGATACAGTAAAACCCAACTTGAGAAATAAGCGCAGGCAATACTGTAAAGAGAGCCAGTTAATAACCAGCAGCAACTGACGTTTGACGACGTCATTAGAATACAAATTTCATTTATAAGTGAAAAATCACTAATCAGTTGCAGAGGCGAACAGCCCAATATTACCACTCTATTGGGGTATGTGCTCGATGCATATAAAATGTTATGTAAAGTAGACCTATATAGTACCCAATTATAATTATTTTACAAAATAATGGACAACAATCGTTGTTATGACCTTTTTTGAATTGGTTGAAACAATTGAAAACAGAAATATAATAAAACATAGTTTGTAAAAATATGATAGCAGTTACAAACATAAAGTATATGAAATAATTAAATAATACAATAAAAAAAACAATTAATAATTTTATCTACTCTGATACTATAATACAAAGATTCTTAAACTGAAAACAAAATGCTTATGACAAACATTACGTACAGGCCAAAAATAAAAAAAAAAGTTTAATTACGATACAGAGGGCCTACCATCATCTTTTAGCGCGATTCAAGTTCGATTGTCAAAGTCAGACATCGCTATACGCGGTCTATAGTGGTTTCTCTTTTTGACAGCTAAACTTGAATCGCTATAAGACGTGATGGTAGGGCCTCTGGTCTTGTATGGACACCTGTAACATAATATAACTTTTTAATCATAACGATACACCTATACAACCTCCAGCTGGACCCTGGAGGTTGAACCTCTACTTTAAAAAGGTTTCAATGAACGAGTCCGCGACGACGCAACACGCATGCGCAATCGATGTTTGCACCTTGGCGCCAACATTTGACATTTAAATTGTGATATTCAGAACATCAATAATTATTACAAGTAAAAATAAATTTGTTGTTATATTCAGCGTTTTATTTGCAATATTGTTTTACGTATTAAAGTATGAGAGTAGTGTATGACACTGTACATAACTTGGTCTTATAACACTCGTGTGATACTATAAAAAAACTCGCCTACGGCTCGTTTTTTAAAACACACTCATGTTATAAGAACCCTTATTATGCAACAGTATCATAAACTACTATATAATGTGTGTAAATAATCAGTACATTATATAATAATAATACTTTGTGTGTTCGTTACCATAGTTACCACAAGCCTAAGAATAACAGTTTTTACAATCTATTAACGTTACCATAGCAACGCGAGGCCGGGTCAGCTAGTTAAAATAATATTATATTTTTAAGTAAAGTTGACGTATAAGATATAAAATATTAACGCTAATATATATATCGACTTATCCATAGAACAGAGTTCGATGAGATCATGACTAGTTTTTTAAGATAAATGAGACCTTATCTCATTAAATTAAATAAAAAAATCGACTTATCCATAGAACAGAGTTCGATGTGATCATAACGCAAAAACTAGTTTTTTAGCTAAATGAGATAAGGTCTCATTTAGCTAAAACACTAGTTATTATCACATGATCACATCGAACTTTGTTCTATGGATAAGTCGATATATACAGGGTTACCGGAAAAGTCGTGCTAGATCCGTTAAGGGCGTGGAGAGCCCATCATTTCTGACTTATTTTACTATGAAACACCCTACCCTAAACTTAACCCTTTTCGAGATATTCGACTTTTAATTTTTTTATTGAAAATTGCCGTGTTTTAGGCTACTAAATCTAATTTTGTTTATTTCGTATGTCTCATTATTATTATTATTGCATTTCTACATGTGTGATAAGATGTTTTAGGACGTCAATCATTAAAATATTGCATAAGTTAATTGAATAGGCCATAGTAGACAAGTGAAAGTTAAGAAATTAAAAATAATATAAGAAAACTTATTTTTCTCTAAGCGATATCTAAAAAAAATATTATGGCAATTGTTCGGCAGATGTGTTTTTAAATATCTACGTTTCATCAGCTATCTAACGAGGTATAACAATCTAGGATTTGTATTACATTTCGTGGAAAAAAGTAGTTAAAACTCTCCAGGTAGCAGTTCTAACGGCCCCGCGCCTATTGTCCTTCAAGTTAAGACGCACCGTGCGAGCGAGACAAGTGACGTTTTATGTCGGTGCGAATGAAATAAAAAATATGTAGAGACCGGTTAGGGCTGGTAATACAACACGGGATATTGTTTTGGTTGTCAGTCTGCTTTTGTGCTTCGTACATAGATGTGATATCGGTTTGCTCTTTTTCTCGACTTGGCTGTGATTCTGGACGATTTCTTCTGATTTGTGACTAGTGTGCTTGTTAACCGGACTCTGCTTTGTATTTGCGATACGGAAGTGTTGAAGATGACGTCCTACACACCTGAGGAATATGCTTATTTGTTATGGATACTGCGATTGTGTGTCTGCGCAAGCTTGCAACGAATACATAACTCGCTACCCCGGTCGTCGAGTGCCGGATGTGGCCGTTTTTGATAGAGTTTATCGAAGACTTCGAGAAACGGGCTCTGTTTTGAGACGAAATACAGACATGGGAAGACCACGAATTGATGACGACGAAGAACAGGACAATGAGCTAGTGCAACGCTTTCGAGCGCATCCGACTACTTCCACTAATATTGTTGCCCGTGATCTAGGACTTTCGCGATGGAGAGTGTGGTTTACAGTGCATACTGCTGGCCTATACCCGTACCATTACACGCCGGTACACACTATTGAAGAAGGAGACCCCGCGAGAAGGTTGGACTTCTGCAGATTTATGCTAAATGCTGACGTAGAAGACCCAGATTTTCTAAGAAATATCTTGTGGACAGATGAATCCAAATTTGACAAAGACGGCATAACTAACTTTCACAACGCCCATTATTGGGCCCCAAAAGAACTAAGGAATCCCAATAAGAAAAGAGTGAAGGGATCCCAACGAAGATTCAGCGAGAATGTGTGGATGGGCATTATCTCCAAGCATTTGATTGGACCTTACTTTCTCCCCGAGAATCTAAATGGGGAAAGCTACGAAAACTTCTTGAGAGGAGACTTTAGTGATTTGCTGGATGATCTGCCACTCAACTTGAACAGGGACATATGGTTCCAACACGATGGCTGCCCTGCCCATTTCTGGAGAAGTGTCAGAGACTGGCTGGACACAAATTATCCAAACAAATGGATAGGACGAGGTGGGCCGTTGCCATGGCCAGCAAGAAGTCCAGACCTAACCCCCATGGATTTTCATGTGTGGGGGCGCATGAAAAGTCTTGTCTACAGCGAGCCAAATCCAGTTTCGTCTGTGGAAGAATTAAGAGAAAGGATTGTGGATGCAGCAAATCAAATGAGGACAACATTGACCACTGGAGTAGTGAAGACTGGTCTCCGTAGAAGGATGCGACAATGTATTAGAAACAGAGGCGGCCATGTTGAACATGAACCGTAGAGTAAGAAAAAGTTGTGATTTAATAAAAGACATTTCTGCTTACATATTGTTTATTTTTACTATTTAGGGCTAAGTATTAATTTTCTTCTCCCCTGTCGCCTATGAAACTAAGTTTTTTTAATTCATTTAAATAAAACCCTAGATTGTTATACCTCGTTAGATAGCTGATGAAACGTAGATATTTAAAAACACATCTGCCGAACAATTGCCATAATATTTTTTTTAGATATCGCTTAGAGAAAAATAAGCTTTCTTAAATCATTTTTGATTTCTTAACTTTCACTTGTCTACTATGGCCTATTCAATTAACTTATGCAATATTTTACTGATTGACGTCCTAAAACATCTTATCACACATGTAGAAATGCAATAATAATAATAATGAGACATACGAAATAAACAAAATTAGATTTAGTAGCCTAAAAATCGGCAATTTTCAATAAAAAAAATTAAAAGTCGAATATCTCGAAAAGGGTTAAGTTTAGGGTAGGGTGTTTCATAGTAAAATAAGTCAGAAATGATGGGCCCTCCACGCCCTTAACGGATCTAGCACGACTTTTCCGGTAACCCTGTATATTAGGGTGGAGTGAAAAATATACAAAAAAAATTTTTTTGCTCTTTTCAAATCTCCTGTATTATTGATTGGTGACCATATGTAAAAGCTTTATTCATGCAAAATATCAAAGGTGATGGCTATGACTTTATTTTCAGGTGGCGCATTGAAATAATAGTTTCAAAAAAACTAATATTTTTACTTATAAGCCTACCCTCAAAAGAGAGTTATTCTTAGATTCTTTGCTTACAAATATACTATTTAACTTCGTCTAAGTGTGATCTCGAAACACAAATATAGTATTTTCTTATGAAACTTTAATATATGGTTTTAAAATAGTGCCAACGTTAAGTAAATTTTCATAAAAAATGCCTAAAACGCGTAAAGATTTCCGGTGTCCTATATTTGGTGATCCAATCTAATTCAGTGATAACATGTTACCTACATATTTTGATGTGATTAAACACTACTTATGGATTAGAAACGAAATGTTAGAGTTGAATAATGGAAAGGACCCTTCAATCAAAGACTTATGTAAAATGATTGCTTCCGATATTGATGCAATCTGGAGTAAAGCAACTATCCCTACAATTACCCATCAACAAGTCGTCTCTAGGCTGATTTTATTTTATCAAAAGTACAAGAATGTGAAAAAATTACGTAATGACTCCAAAAAGCGGATATTCTACGATGACTCAATAAATAAGTTGTTTGATATCGCAACATGTAAATGTGTATCCCGAGAACTATGCAAATGTGTGACTAAAGTACCCGTTGCTAAGAAAAACTTCTTAAAAGATCAACGAAATGAGCGCAAAATGTATATTGGTTCTGTGGATAAGATGACAACTCAATCTATGCAACGTCGTGAAATTAGGAAGCGAAAATATGAAGAGTTTGCTGCAAAATGTAACGTCACTCCAAGTACATCATCAGAATTGCAATCTATAGAAAAACACGAACCTTTAACGGCTATTTATTTTGATGGTCGTAAGGACAAAACTTTGCCTATAACTAAGGCTAATAATATATCCCAAAGGAAGATTATAGTTGAAGAACATATCTCAATCATAGAATATTGATTTGTTGAGCACCGATCGAAAGTACCTTTATCGGATATGTTCTGCTATTTCTTCTGGTACAGATCCACCAAATTTAGCTAACAAAGACCCAGGAAAACTAGTCCATTCTCGATGGTTAACTTGTGCTAACAGGATTCTTCGCTTGTATATTGGCACAGCTAAACCGACAAATAATTTGAAAGAACTGGCCACTTTCACCATGAAAGTTTACGCACCAAATTGGTTTGATATCAAGTCAAAATCCTCTCGAGTCCGATTCATCTTTAATATGGTCAAAAGAAGTATGTATTTGCGAGATGACTTAAAAGTGTTGTCTTAAATACTATTCAAAGAAATGCTTTCTTCATGCACCCAGAAAATCTATTGCTGGCTATGTTACAAGATGATAATCAACAAGTACGAGAGCTGGCTCTTCGGAGAGTTTTAAAGGCAAGAAAAAAGTCCAAAGGCAAGAAAGTTGGTGAATTCCAGTTACCAGAGCTAAAAATAGATGCGACAAAATATTATGATTTGATAGAATGGGCGAAAGAGAAGATAACGGAACCTCCTGTAACAATGAAATATAGCGACTCGGAAATTACTACACAAATTGCATCTGGAGGTAAATTGTTTGATATTGAGAAGAATGAGAAATACCCTTGCCACACTCAAGCAGTCGAAAGGTGTGTCAAACTTGTAACTGAGGCTTCGGCGTCTGTTTTTGGACCCGATGCTAGAGATGGTTTCATTCGTACTAGAATAAAATCCAGGTAAGAAATACCTATTTTTGACACCAAATCTCAGTATTTCCGTCTAAAAGAAGACACTGGGACTACTGGTACTCAACATTAAAATGTTATTTTTATGGTTATTTAATATAGCTATTCATTGTACTAGTAGTTTTAAGTATAAATTCAGTAGAATATACAGTATTATTTTCAGTAATCAATGTTTATTTGTAACTCTTTTTTTTTTCTTATTTTTCTACCTTCATACCTAATGCGCCACCTCAAGATATTGAGTTAGAAAGCTGATATTTTGCATAAACATTTCCATTACGATGGATCACTGTTTGAGAAACCAGGAAATATAAAATTCAGAATTTCACTCCACCCTACTGTATATACATATATATATATATATATATATATATATATATATATATATATATATCATTTGTAGTGTAAGAAGATAATAATTAATTTTTGCATACCTGTGGAGTGGTGTCAGCAGTTTCCACGGTGGTGGGCAAATCCAGTAGTCGTTGGGAACGGATGCCATCACCCGGGCCCATGTGGGACAGGTGGGCGAAATTAGTCGGCGCCGAAATCAATCGGGAACGACCTTGCGACCTGGGACGATCCAATATAACATTTTGACGACTGTTTGATGCAACGGTAGTGATCCTGCCTTTAGCACCGACGGTCCTGGAACCGAGTCCCGGAGGTGGCAGATGTTTGTGTGATGAATACGAGCATTTTTTAAGTGATGGTTATTTCTACATATATTTCTCTTCATAATACTTATTAATATGTTACATACATAAAACTATACGTAAAACTTGTTCAAGTTGCAATTTAAAACATGGACGCAATAAACATAGAATAAAAATAATCATTGGCCATTTAGTTGGTAACTAATCATGAAATGTCTGAACGTACGCAAGAGCGAACAGCATTCTGCATACAAAATCAGTCAGAGCTACTCCATACGTAGAGCGTTGGTGGATTTCTCACGCGACTAATCGGCTACGATGTTTGCATACAGAGTTTACAGAACGGTCAAATCCTTTTTTTATTTTTCTTACATTCACACCAATTAGCCTAGCCCAAAGTAAGCACAGTACCTGTACGGATAGACATACACAAATAATAAATAGATATATAAAATTCGTAGAAATATATATAAATAGCCATGACTCAGGTACAAACGCTCGTATTCATCACACAAATCCGCCCCGTCCAGGACTCGAACCCAGGTATATCGATCGGTGTGAAAGGTAGGATCGCTAGCTTTGCACCAAACAGTCTTCAAATCTCCCACATATATAGATGAAGTGCTGTTAACTAATATTTGCACTTACACATCTAAAAAAATAATAAAGTAAAGAGGTGAGTGTTAAGTTAGTTTCATGTACACTATTATAGATAGCGGCCGCGTTTATGATAACATTATACACCTAGTATACTCACAAAAAAATCTAAACAAAACAAATGCTTAAAATTCCACATTTAGAGAATGAGTATCAAATAAACGCATCAACCTAATAAATGCCCGTGAAATTCGGGTAAACAAATAAACTGCATAAAGGGGCGGTATACTCACAGCCTGTTGTGTGCTTCAATGGCCTGGTGTGACTGCTCCCTTATAGAGAACCGCCGTTTATTGCTGCCCCACATCGATAACAACTCCACACTCAATGGACCCGCTGTAAAATAAAATTTATACATAATAAAATAAATAAAATACACTTCCTTACTTCTATGGACCGTTAACATTCTCCGGTAAATAACAAAAATATCAATAATAAAACAACGCACAACAAACAACTATTTTAATAATAATAACTACGATATTAATAATAAACAAGTGTTTAGCTTATCATGAGAAGATAATGAGGATATTAATATTGTCTTTTTTAAATAGAAAAAAACAGCCAACTCTTTACTTCTAACCAATTATTTAGTTCTAAACCAAATAGTACTTTTAATATACAATAAATATCAGGCCTAATACTTCTTATCTTTATTATCTTCTCCGCCAAAGGGTGTCTAGCAGAGACCGCTCTTAGCAATAAGACCACATATTATTACACGTTAATTATAAAGCAATAATGTTTTATTTTAATCCCTTTTGTTTTATAATCTAAACAATAAATTGTTTTATATTTTATCGTATCAATAAATAAAAAAACTATCACCTCCAAAGATTTCGTAGTCAGGGTCCGTGGACCAACCGACTTTGTATGTAAAAAATAGTGTTAAGAAAATAAGTTTTATTATCTTAACACTATTTTGCTTTTCTTAATACTATTTATAAGGCAATTATGAAAGAGACTACAATTCTATTTTATAGTATATACTGACGTGTGAACAGCGGTCGCAAGTAGAGAATGTAAGGCGGGGCGTCACTTGAGAAGGGGAAGCCGTTCCCCCCACCTCCCACAGCCACCACCCACCCGCTGTCATCTAACGGCCGAGCATTTGCTGCAAAAAAATAGTAAAAAAAACTGTATAAAGGTCACAGAAATGTGCACAGAAGTGAACGATCTATTATAATTGTAATAAGAGACTATGATGTTATTATTATACAAAATCATAATTATATTATCATAATCTCTTATATTTGTCATGTATTATGATTTGACAGCTAAGTTTGTTTACAGGCAGGTGACGTCATGACATCAAGTAACCTGTAAAAGTTTCTTTTCCGTTTTGGCGGGCTTTTTATTCATTTAAACTTTAATGGTAATATTTATAGAAAATAGAGAAATTGACAAATGGTAAGAGTATTATGATATTCGAACAATTAAATATATTTTCGCTAAAACTGTAAAATATCCTATTATCTCTATTATTAGAGACAATAGGCCTTACAAATTAAAATTTAAAATAGGAACTATATAATAAAAAAAATATTAACAGATCTATATTATAAAGACACCAATGTCAGCCCGGTCTGTATGGAGAGCAAATAGATAAAAACACAACCCATAGCTGAACCAACTTTTGCCTAATTGAGACACATTAATAAAATAGAAACACTGTTTTTACTTTTAAAATTCTAAATATGTTACAAAAATTAAGTATACTTACGTATGTTAATGGTTTGCACCCACTCGCCGGACTCTATGTCGTAGATGTCGATATGCGTCGCCGTGAATATAAGTAGGTGAGTTTCGTTTACAGCTGTAAAAGATTACTGCTTTAAGATCTTTTGTATATCAATATAATTTAGTTTAAATTTACATGATCACTAACAATATATATTTATATTTAGGCTCTGATATTTCGTGAGCAAAACCATTTTACACTGAAACGGGATTATCGTAAAAATCAATACTTTATTTTTATTATATACTTTATAATTTTTGTGGGAACAGATACCGACATGATTATATAAATAACCAGCTGAATGTTCGATTACTATAATCAGCTCGACGAACCTTGATCCCTATGACAGTTCATGTTAGTGACGGGTCGTGTCGATATATCGTTTATAGGCAAGGGCGTGACTTGCATTCAGCCACATCAATAAACATGTTTTTAAAAATATAATCTACATTTCTAATGCTTATTATATATACGAATATCCGTGTATTTGTATGCGGGGTTGCCAAAATTCCGATGCAGAGTTAACATGGTCGAACTCTATAATTTTAGTTTTGAAAATCCATGTAAATTAAATTTTTAGTATAGTAACACTATCTGATCTGTCACTAGGTACGCCGTGATCGCTTATTCGCTACACCAGTACGAGTGCTAACGCCTTGTATGCGCCACGTGTTTTTTGTGTCATCGGAGTCCTTTGTTTGTTACTACTGTTGTTTTCTGTTTTTGTTATTGTTGTTTTCTGTTTTTGTTATTGTTGGTGTTTCAAAATGCCGAAAAGACTGAGAAAAACTGTACTCAACAGTGAAACGCGGGAGTTTGTTGTACGCTTGCGTGATTATTTTGCTCGCGAACAACAAAATGGCGAACCTTTGTTGCCACTTGACAACGTACGCGACCGTGTTGCTGATGCTCTGGGAATTGGCAAAGCTACCGTTTCCCGAATTACAAAGGAGAAGTTCGGTGAATCGTCGATGGAGGAGAACAAGCTATCAACTCCAAAGAAGAAAAAACATAATAGGGCACATTCCGTAACTAACCCCGATGATTTCGACATGGCAGCAATACGAAACCACATTTACGGCTACTATTTTCGAGGTGAACTGCCAACTTGCAAAAAATTATTGGCGTCGCTGAAATCGGCTGATTTATTTAAAGGTGGGCTCACTTCTCTCAGAGTGGTTATAAAAAAATGTGGATTTCGTTATGGGAAGTGTGACAAAAGAAAAGTAATAATGGAGCGGAAGGACATTGGATTGATGAGGTGTGATTTTCTAAGACAAATAAAAAACATCGAGAACTGGGACAAGGTGGTTTATCTGGACGAAACGTGGCTCAACGCCAATCACTCAGTGTCCAAAACATGGACAGACGACACAGAGAAATCCTGTACCAAAGCTCCAGAAGGCAAGGGCCAGCGTTTGATTATCTGCCACGCTGGCACAGCCAAAGGTTTTGTACCTAACTGCTTGTGGGCCTTCAAATCCGTGAAAACATCAGATTATCACGAAGAGATGAATTTTGAGAATTTCGAGAAATGGTTAACAAAACTATTGGACAATTTAAATGAGCCCCACTATATTTTAATGGACAACGCCCCATACCACTCTGTGCAAGTTAATAAAGCACCTACCGCGAATAATAATAAAGGCGAAATCATAGAGTGGCTGCAACACAATGGTGTGGCAGCTAATAGTCAAATGCTGAAAAAGGAATTAGTCAGACTGATGAACCTGCATAAACTGCAAACAAAGAAGAAGTATGTTTTGGATGAGATGGCAAAATCAAAAGGGCACACCGTGATTCGGCTACCGCCCTACCACTGCCAATATAATGCAATCCAGATGATATGGGCGCAGATCAAAGGTGGGTTGATTTGTATTTATTTTAACATGTTTTTATTTAGGTGACTGGTGACTAGAGAGCTAGCACTATTTAAAGCTATTTTATTTTACTAAATAGCTATAGCATTTTTATTTTTAACCATGTACGTAATTTCTGATATAAATTACACACTTTTAACATACCTAATTATGTACTTATAATGTACTTACTCCGATCTCGCTCTTTGACTTTGCATCATATTCAATCTAAACCATTATTGTTTCAGGTTGTGCAGCCAGGCTGAACACCACTCCGCCATTCACAGCTAATAAAATGCTGACGTTACTAGAAGAGGCATGTAGTCTAGTGACTCCGGACAATTGGAGGAAAGTGGTTGAGAAGACCAAAAAACTGTGCTTAGATGATTGGGATCGAGACGTGCGATACGACAACGTAGTAGACCAGCCGTTTTTAATAAACGTAGGAGAAAGCAGCTGCAGTTCAGATTCCGAGTCTGAGACGCAAGCCGTGATGTCATTGTCAGATTCCGATTAATATATATTAAAAATCATTGCTGAACCGCTTTTGTTTTATTTGGTTTTGTCATATAGTAGGTATATATAATAAATTAATTAAATCTCTTTTATTTTATTATCGCAGACAACTTAAATGATTATAAATCTGACACTAAGAGCGTAGGTACTATGTTAATGTATTTTGTACACTCGTTTCCATTTTCGATATTTGTTTATCGATACTTTCCGCGCTAGTCGATATCTTCCAAACGAAGTAACTTTTGCAGGACGTCAACGTAAAGTCTGATTGAGATAATTTCTTGTAAATGTTAATAATTATTATTATTCCGACGGAATATTATTTTAATGGCATATATCTGCCTAAAATTAATAAATATCATTTTTAGACTCCGCCAATTCGATTATAATGTAACGGTGACGCTACTACAAGGTTGTGTCGAGGGAATAACTGTCAGTGTCATAGGGATCAAGGTTCGTCGAGCTGATTATAATAACATCTATTTAACGAGGCGTTTCTTGTTTAGGACGATTTTTTTAAATGTTTTATTTTCACGTATTAGTTTCAGATCTTTTGACTGTTGAACAAATGAAATACTAATAATAATATTTGCGTAACTGATTTAGTATATGCCTATACTTATTGTAGTTATATAAATAAATACTTAATAATCGGATAATGAATACAATTATTATTCTAACTACTAAACTGCAGTTCCATGAAGCAAAATGAGATGATAAGATATACCCTCAGTTTGGCAATTCAAAAGATATTCTATTATCTTACACTATAATGTAGTAAGAGCTCTTGAACACGCACGGCACGTTGCCAACGACATTGCCAACTGCAGCCGTCGACATTCGTTGGCGACAAGCGTCAACGCGTCGGCGGCAGTCGTCGACACTCATTGGCGGCAGTCGTCGACACTCACTGGCGGCAGCCGCTGATGCTATAGACAGGGAGCTAGGCCAGTTTTAAAATGGATTCGGAAGAAGAAACACTGTTATTACTTTTACTCCATCGTCTGTATGGAGTCTTTAAATTCGCCGTTACCTCATCAAAAGATGCAATTAACATTCGAAAATAATTAAAAAAGTTTTGCTCGTTCCTTCGTAAAAGCGCAATAGAGTGTAAAAAAATGTCCATCCATCTGTTTCTCTATACGTTGATAATTCTTCAACCCACAACGAACGCGTTCTTCTTTTTTGCGTTTTTGTCTGCAACGATGGAGTAATAGTAATAGCAGTGTTTCTTCTTCCAAATCCATTTTGAAACTGGCCTAGCTCCCTGTCTATAGCGTCAGCGGCTGCCGCCAACGCGTGTCGAGGGCTGTCGCCGATGGGTGTCGACGGCTGCCGCCGACGCGTCGACGCTTATCGCCAACAAGTGTCGACGGCTGCAGTTGGCACTGTCGTTGGCAACGTGCCGCCCGTGTATAAGAGCTCTTACTGATAAAATAAATGATATAACATACCATGATGCGCCGGGTGTGCAGTGTACATGAGCTCGGTGTCCCGGGCTCGATGCCCGTGCCGGTCAACGTACAACGCCAACGAGTTGAACACTAGAAGCAAATCCGTACTCTGCGGGACAGGGGCGCAAGCTAAAGGTCTCGCACCAGAGTGAGACAGGAACAAATTCACTTGATTCTCGGGGTGGACTAGAGCTGGAATTAAATACAATACAATTAGATAAGTTTGAAGTAGACAAACACGTAATTATGTTGTCTGATAGAAATCGCCTAATTTAACATTTGTTTATTAGGAACCGAATCGCCAATTATCCGAATCGGTCCTAAGTAAAACCAAGAAATTAAAAAATTAAAAACAAGTATTTTTGTTTCGTTTTGTTGTAACAAGTTGTAACTCACTGGAGTCCAGATATATTTCAACTGTTATAGTCGAAAGCTAGAGGCAAGACACTACATGTTACTTACTCTGATCGAGATGTTCAAGTGAGCGTTATTGTAGAACTGTGTTTGTTAAACTTAATAAAGTTTACTCTATGTGTTTTTCTTTATTACCAGTCTATGTCCGATTATCCGGATTTTCGATTATCCGAATCGACCCCGGTCCCAATTGATTCGGATAATCGGCGTTCTACTGTACTCTTAAAATGAAATTATTACTAACGATTCTTATAAAATTGGTATAGGTCTAATATCCATCCGGATATGCCCTCAATTATATTTATGCTATTAACAAGACAAATTAAAACACGGAATTTTTTATTGATAAACTGAGGTAACCAAATTCGTGATGTGTCATAAGAAATTTGTGTCAGTACAGAGGATCGTAAAATCGATGAACTGTCGACTATTCGCTACGACGTAAGAGATGACAGTTCTTTGACGGTTTTTTTTCTTTTACTTGGATATTAACTATATCTAGACGTGTTTCCGAAAGTTCAGAACATATTTTTGACATACAAATCTTTTCAGATATACTACATTATAACATTCTGAAATAAAAGAAAAAATTAACTTAATGACCTGTATCACGGGTTGTTTATATAAAAAAATACCTCTCTCAGGCTCATCTCCCACATAAATGGTCATCGTATTGTCATCTATATTCTAAATTACCTGTCAGTGTTTAACCGCAACAAACTCCAAAACTACTCAACCCATTTTGATTTATTTTTTTCATTTTGCTGGATTTGTTCCGACTAAGAACATATTTCAATTTAATTTATGATTAAAAAATGCTTATTATAATAATTGAGCCACAGCAACTCTAGTCAGCTAGTGTATCTATGAATTTCAGCTAATGTAAGAGAAATAAATGTTATTCTTATTTGTATGATACTCACATACAGCGGGGTGTTCTAGATGCGGGCGTCGGGGATCCGGAAGCGGATGCTGTGCGAACCCGCCCCTATACCTAGACAATAATAGCTAACTGTTAATACTTGTATCATAAAATTAAATAGCAGTAATTATAGTTATTTCCAACAAAATAGCTAAAATTGTGAAAAAATACCCTACACGAAAATCCTTATTTTTTTTTATTATCTGGAAATTAGTCCAAAACAGTAGAAATGGGTATTAACTTTGATGGGTGCTAAAGAATACAAATATTGTCGAGACCAAAGACTTAACTGCCTTCCAAAGCATTTAGGAGCTTGGGACAATAAATTTTGATCACCAATCCGATAACCGGAATTTGCAAGATTTGCTTAACCCATTCAACCACAGACTGAAAGCGCTAACATCTACGATATAGAACCCCATGACAATATTTGCTTAGTCTAATAATAAGAAAAATAAAAGCAGTAGTATCGACAACCTCAATGGTGGAATGGCTCGCATACGTAATGCGACTCCAAGGCCCCCGGTTCGATTCCCGGCCGGGTCAATGTAGAAAACGAACTTTTCTATATTGCTTTGGGTCTGGGTGTTAAAGTACCATCGTTGCATCTAAATTCCACAAGTGTTTTAGCTACTTTTCTTGGGTTTAGTTTAATGTATCTGATGTTGCCTCATATTATTATTATTACACTAGGAGAACGAATCAAAATAAAAAAGTATCTCGTTACAATTTTATTTTAAAATAAAGAGATATTAATTTACCCTAGTATAAGCTTTCCTCTTGATAACTGTACGCTTAATACTGCACTGGGGGCTCGTAGTTCCGCGATCCGACAGCGACGAGCGGCAGTACGTGTTATCTCGTACACGTTCACCACGTACGAGTTCTATAACAAACGATAAAATATAACAAAAGAAAACGATCCTTACTTTAAATTAAAACTGACACTCATTATCTCATAATGATGACTGAAACAGCAAACAATCACTATGAATCCTTGTGTTTGGCAGAAAAAAGCGCTTACGAGCGCTTGTAAGAAAAATGGCGATCGCTGAGAGATAATAGCTGAATGAGGATTGTGTCAGCGCAACTGAAGTTATCAAACGTGTCCTGGCCGAAAACTGTATAGTTTGTTTTTCAGCGCTGGTAAGCGCTCGCAAGCGCTTTTCTGACAAACACAAGGATTGTACAAATTGTACTATGAATCAATAACTGCGGTTGATCAGTATTTTTTTCAATTCAGTTATGTAGTTTTGATTCCTTATACCATGATCAAAATATTAAACTACTATTCTCGCTTTCGCATAAAATATGCGAATGCGAAGAACGCGAAATCTAAATGGAAGTAATGTGTTGCTATTTCCAATACTACCGTAACTATCACTTTAAACACAACTCTAAATATCCCGGTTCTAAGTGGTACTTGTACCGTTGTCATTTCCAATACACAAGTGCTTTAGCTTTTTGGGTTCGTGTTGTATCGTTGCCCAATGTTTATAAATCATTCTTTACCTGTCTCTTGCAAACAACGGCGAACCCGTAAGCAGAAGCGTGCAACTCCCCGGCGGCGATATCGACTGCGCCCTTAGACTCGGCCAGTTTTACGCACTCCACCTCCGAGCACTCTAGCGCTCGTATCGGGACTAGACGCACGTGTCGGCCACGACCCGCTATCACAACTGTATTGGGAAAAATATTTTAAATAAAATAAAAATGTTCACTTCAGGCTCTTAACGACGAAAACTATAGGCTTCTAGTAAACTTTGCTGGATATCGTTTGTAAATTTACTTTAGATGGGACAGAACAGTAAATATGAGGTAGGAGAACCAAAAAAAGGTAAAAACATATGCCCTTTTCGTTTAATAAAGTGTTTTAAAGTCACTGATTGTTAAAAATTGTTAAGATTATTGTTGAAGTATCCAGTATTTTGTAAATATTGATTATAAACATATTAATTTTTGTAATTGGCTGCTATACTCAATTACACTTTTATTTATTTTGTTAGTATACGAAAGCTGTAGAAAGTTTGTTAATAAATCAATAAAAAAGATATACATTTAGCCAGTCGATAAATCACCGTCTCTTTCCAATTAGTGCAGAATTTCGGCACACGGCCTGATAATGAAGTGGTATTACGCTAGGCGGTGAGCGCGATAAAAAAAAACTTCATTTGTTTAAAAAAACAGCTTTTTTATCTCATAGATCGTTTGTAGTAGTGATACGGAACGACAAGAAAAAAAAATATAAGGGTCAAACAGTGTCTCTATAAAATAGTACGTCTTGTTACGTCTGATCCGCTAGACTGATATAGTCCCTGGCATATAAGTTAGGCCTGGTTTTGGAATCACGTGGCATACACTGTTACATTCAGTGAGAAAGTCCATAATGACGTTTACATATTTTCTGTGTTGGTATTACTTAATAAAAATAATTTTAGTGCCTTTGAAGTAAACTCGTTTATAGAAAAATATAATTTAGCAGAAGGAATAAGAGTTCAAAATAGCCTAGTTCTATTGAGCATTGACTAATTTTCGGTAAATACACAAAGAGAGAACCCCGGCGGTCTCATGATCCTGAACCGGTTAATAGAAACATAATAAGTATTCTTTTTTATTAACTAGTGATTGTTAGTAAAAATAGTATTTAATTTTATATTTTGCATTCACAATGCCATAATTCTGGGATATATCTAATAGGCTAGACTAGGCTGTTTTATATCTAATAGTAAGAATTGTTTTATGTTTCGGTGCCCAAAAAAATAATAATGGTCAAGTTACATCGCTCAATGTTGCGGAAAAAATTAGGAGGGAATAAAACAAAGGATGTGTCTTGCTGAATCACTCTGATGAGAAGAAATTTTTAATAAAAATATGTGACGGTGTTTTGCTAATCTTAACAATATAAAGTATTACGCCTAATAGTTAGCAACGTACAACATTGCTATGAAGAAAATACGGAGGCGTTAATTCTTCTGAACACTCAACCTACACAAAAATGTACGTACCGAGCAGCTGTTCCGCGGGTACGTAGAGCAGACGCGCGACGGGCGCGTGGTGTCTACGCGGGGTGAGCTCTCCCCGTTCGAGGTCCAGTAGAGCCAGCCCAGCATCTCCCCCCACGGCCACGCGGGCTCCCTCCACCACGCATGCGCATACTGCACCACGCAGTGCACCACACGCTGCTCCACCCCCCTCCACCACAACGCACGCGCTGTACACCTGCACCGCAAATTAAACTAGGTCGATGCAGTCGCTAACCATAAAGCTTCGCTTGCTAGCAAAGTTCCATAATATTGGAGCGGAGCAGATTGGTGGTTTCAAAAATATAAGCTCTAGAGAGTTCGGTGTATATATACTGAAGTTTTTTTCGCTCAGCCATACATAGGAGCCAATGTTTTTTGGTCATAACTTTTTTATTTTTGCGAATTTCATAATTTCGTTACGATTTAGTCTTAAACCTTTTGGTTCGATTCACTACAAAAATACTAAAATCGTCATTGAAGCTGATCCATGGGAGCTTCGCTCGCTCCGCTCCATGAAATATTTGAGGACATCACATAACATTGTTTTGAACCCATGTTAAGTAGCCGAAGTATTTGTTTTATGGAATTCAGAAACAACGACGCTAACCCACCGAAACCCGAGCCAAGCCGAGAAAAGTTTCTCTACATTGACATACGGGGAAGGAACCCGGAATCTCGGAGTGGCTAGAGACGTGCAAGGACCATCTGCTATGGCGGGAAAGATAGGGTGAGTGTTAAAGCGTGCTACAACTCTCTTTCTTGTTCTTACCAATGAATCTTTACGTTTTAAACCGATCCGAAGATGATAATTATAATCCCTTCTTGAATTACTTCCAAGTCGCTTTTATCGCTGTTCAAAATAAGAACTACCCCTTTGCCTTATATATGCACTGCAGCCAAGACCAAGCAATCGTTTAAGTTCCAGATTTTCCCCTTCCAGTATATACCTGTTCCGGTATTAGATGCTCGTGTCACCACGGGCTTAGCTATCTCTTTCTCTCATACTAACATTTCTCAGGAAAATTTCATGTACTCTTTTCGATCGAATATGTTGAACGGTAGTCGATATTACAATAACACTTCATCGCAACAATATACACTAAAAGCTTTCGTATTGGATCATATTCATCACTATAATAGGCCGTAAATTATGTAATAATATGTTAAGTAACTACTGACGGATAGTAAATAAATTCGTTTGTGAACATCGACAAATACTTACGCATTTATCTGGCAGGTTGTTCCTCTTCAATATCCTATGAAGTTCGCTGAGCGCGACCACCCACTTCGTCTTCTCAGACTCTGATTCTGCTAACATTAACGTATGAGATCGTTTGCCGCCCTCTAGTTGGGACGTTGATATCTGTGAAAATCATAAATGTATCGAAATTTTAAAATGTATTGCTTTTCATCTTCAATTAAAATGTTTTTATAATATGAACAAAGCCCGCTTCACTCATTATTATTCTCACTATCCCAAAGTCACAAGTAGGACTACGCCCGTCCTAACGGACGGCTTTAACCGGCGTGCCTAAAACATGGTTCTCTTTATTTGTTATGGACTGCTCAACCAATCGGCCACGGCCGCATTAAATTTTATTTTTATTAAATCCAAAAATCTCACTTTTGACTAAAACAGATGTACATTCGAAGAGGAAATCCAAGAAATCGATATTTTATTTGTAACTGAAGCAAATTTATCACATTCCCGTATTTATGGATTTCAGTAGACAGGACGTCTCACAAACTTTGCAGAAAGTATTCAAAGGAATAAACATGTTTTAAATATCGCCTCATTAAAACTATTACCGTTCCCTGGAAAGTTCCTAAATGAAAAATCTATATTATTGTGACAACGATTGAAAGAATTCGATTTTCTTTATAATAACAAATCCTCCTGAATTATAATAAAATCAATCAATAAGATTTACTTTATATTGAATTAGAAAAAAAAATCTTAATATCTATATATATCTTCATATATATATATATATATATATAATCTTAATATATATAAATTACGTGTCACGTTGTTTGTCCGCGATGGACTCCTCAACTACTTAACCGATTTTGATCAAACTTCGTAACGATCTGTTATTTGATCTAACGTAAAAGATGGCATAGGTTTTATTTTAATTTATAACACAGCAACGCGTGGCTGGGTCAGCCAAAATAAATCTATAATAATATTTTTTCTCCAAGGGTTTTACAGCTTTTTATATAAAAATAATCAAACATAAGCCTGTCTGTGATTGCGCTATGTAGGGAGCACTCACCCTAAATATACAAGGTATGTCTCGTTTGCTCGCGTGAATGACGTCCGAATCCTTGACGGAAGTGACGCTAAACTCCGGGTCTCGCATGTCCAGGACTTGACTCACGCATACTGATGGCAAAGCGTTCCTGAAACGAAACAATTGATGCATACATACCACAAAGAATTATACTGTACTATGACGTATTTAAAGCTAGTTTGCAGCATACTAATGAGGCTGTTATGGCAAGTTACAAAAATACAATGCAATATGTAATCACTTTTGGTAGTTTTTCTATAGTTGATAATTTATGATTTATGTTCAGAAACCGGTTAATATATTGTGTAACAAAAATAAAGTATTCTTGATTGCTCACCTATCTTGCGATATGTCGTAGAGGAACAATTTGAAGTCACACACAACTACAAACTGTCGCATCCAGCCTTTCTTCACACCCCCTGGTTTAGGAACCTGAGTGAAATATTTAGAAAGATAAATAAATATTCCTTTTCAAGCCTAAAAAAGAGAAGTAGATGTGCAGTTTTTTTTACAAAAAACTATATTTTTATTGTGAAAATTTTTAGTCAATTCTATGTATTCTCAATTGTTTTAATTCATCAATCAATTTTAGTCAAAGCTAGAACGATAATGAATGAATATTAATGGTAAAATACGGTGACACTAAACACCCTTGCTACGTGAAAAGGACTATCGCAGTATAGTGATATTTTAATTATCGTAATGAGTGGATACCTTAACGTATCCCTCGTAGGCCGTGCCCTGCCCCCGCGCGGGGTCGATCCCCAGTGGGCGACGTGACCGTTCTGGGGGCAGAGGACACCGAGCAGCCACTCGACCGCAACACCGCGTGTGTACCGCTAGTCCGCACGTCTCACACACCACGCCTTGACGGGTCAATCCGATCTATAGACAATAGATGACAAGGAATGTTAATAGTATAAGTGAAGCTTACGCACTTCACCGATTAATAGTTAATATTTTAGAACACGCTGACGACGAAAGGTTCTCTGTTCTGTGGATAAATTTTGGAGCTTGCGTTTCATTTCAGAAAATCTAAGGAATTTCTGGCCAAACGTCTATAATAATCAATAGATTCCGCGATAAGATTTTACATTAATTCATGGAATTAAAAAATAGTAAACATATTTATTTATTTACTTAAATATGGTAATAATTAGACAACTTTAAAATTTATTTTCTACTCAAAATTCAATTAAAAAATCACACTAAATTATATCTAAATCATTAGTAAAGTTATAAATACATACAGTTATAGATTACATAAAATCTTCAATTCATTTGAATGTAATTTCAATAAAAAAAATATTTATTAAAGTTTATATAAGTTTTCAGGGTTTTATACCATAAATATAATTACAACATAATATAAGAAGACATCTATTGGCGAAAATACCTTATTAAATAATGACAATAATACTCACCATAAGGGAGGTACAATGGTTGCATTTGGTGGGGCTACTGAAGGTCCGCACCAGAAACTGGTGGACTTTCTGCTTACCAGGCACTGCTGGCCCCAGCGACGGATCCTGTTATTTTATTTATTTTTATTTTCGTGTTACATTGAAACTTTAGAATTAATTTTAACTTAAACACATTTAAGTTAAATTTCTGTCTTTTTTGTAACTATTTTTTTACCTGAATAATTAAATAATTTATTAATTGAATAACTTATTTAATGAAATAACTTTTGTGAGATGGATTTTTTTTTAAAAAGGGACGTAGACGGCACTTTAGAGAAAAAACCGGTATTCATAAAAAATATTATAATAAAAAATAAAATGGTCATTTTAGCATCAAATTAGTTTAAAAATTCTATCTTATTTTGTGGTAGGTTACTTATTTGCTTGCTACCATTACTATACTCGGAGATATCATTCTTCACTTAACTTCTTTGTTCACTATGTAATTTTTATACAAATAATTAAAATCACAAAACTGGAAAGTATGAGGCGGCTCTGCAATAGTTTCTATGTCGAGGGATAAGGCAAAAGTTTGTTTCTCAGATAAGCAAGTTGACTCTTCTCTATTGCCTCGATAAGTCAAAAGAACAACTCCGTTAACATTGTAAAAAATGAATATGGGGCTTTTTTGGGATTATTTGAAATTATTGAGAGCTGAACATTTACATAATATTTTTTGCATATTTTTTAAAATTACCGCTATGAATTGTTATATGCGGGCAGACAATAATAATGACTCTAATTTGATATGGATATTCTTACCGTCGAAACTTCACTTGGGGAGCTTTTACTGGAAGCGGGTGACGCAGCCCTAGGGTCAACCTCGTCTTGCGAGTCCATCGAACCACTGAGCACTGCCGACTGCTGAGATCCATACATTATCTGCAATTTAATATCTTCAACATTAATAATGATACTACTTATACTTATAAATTGAAATAGCACTAGAATTTTCGAAAGCATTTGGCTATATTCCTTTATGAATTCCTAATATACTTTCTAGTTAGATTATTATATGACCATTTTGTGATTTCGCAAATAGAAGTTAATTAATATACCAACACGAATAAATTAAATAAATGAGCGGTGAAAAAGCATAAAAAAAAGAAAAAACAAATTAAAAACAATACCTTTGCAGTGCAACAGTACTGGTTATTTCTGTACCGATACTGCGGTGACATCTGTGCGAAAACAAATGAAACAAATAGCAACAGAAATAAAAGCTGCAGGAAGGGATGTAGTAAGGCAACATTGTTATAAGATATAAACTTGATACTATAAAAGTTAAGTTCAAATTTAAAATAACTATTTACTCTCACACTTTCTTTTTTTAAAGTGCTTTCGTCGAAGGCGTAATAATGTTTTTCTGTGCAATAAAGAAAAGTTTTTTTTTTATTATTTAAGAATTTAACTACTAGATTTTTTTATCTAAAGAAAAAATTACAAGAAAAAATTTAAATTATTTCAGATGTCAGATGGCACTCGAACCCACACTTCTTGCTGTCCGGGCGAGTTTTCTTCCAATTAATCCAAGGTCATAGGGGTTAATTTGGAAGAACACTCGCCCGAATAGGTGACACCGGAAATAATTAATTTTTTTTCTCGTAATTATTTCTTTAGAGCCTTTGAACACCACTTTTTAAACGCGCCCTCGACACGCACCAGTATCGATAAAAACGCGATACTCACGCGAGTCAAACGCAGCTTGACTATGATACTTTTGACAGTTGACACCTATATAGAGGGTATAAAGTTGCTATTGCAATGTCAAGCCAAACATAAGGAAACAAACGCAACCTTAGTACGTAGCAATAAGGAAGTGACACCTGTCAAAAGTATCATCCTACATTGGACAAAGTATATCTTTGAATACCCGCATAAATTCAGTCTCGCGCTTGATATATCTGTATCGATAAATACGCATTAATGAAACAAAAAATCGACCTATCGAATAAATAGAAGCGCGTTATAAAAACGCAATGTGCAAAGGCCCTTAAACAAAACAAATCGCTCATTTAAAGAGAGAACGCGATATCTCGATATTCTTCAATTTAGAGAAATCTACTTTTAATTATTGTAAATACGATAACTTTGTCTCTTTTTCGCACAGAGCCTTCATTTATTATTTTGTAAATACCATGTTTTTGTAGTAGTAAAGAACGCTTTGCGGTGAATAATTTGTGATACTATTTCCAAAATCGCTGTCTGTCAAGATGTCACGTTGTTATTTTAAATGAGCGAAATGTCTTCAATTTCGCAACAGAATAGCATTTATAGAGTGCAGATATGTACTGTGTGTACAATTGTACTCGAGTGCTTAAAACAATATTGCCTAGCTATTTTATATAACATACACCAATTTATTAGTCACTTTAGATTAAAAGGTGATAATGATGATGACATTAGAAACAGTTATGATGTTCTATAGGTAAACACTTTAAAGAATTGGATTTTGCAATAATTTCTAAGCTAATTTTTTATTTGACATATGGTGCGACAGCAACACCGAGCTTATTCAGTTTCAAAATAAAATTATCTCTATAGTTTAATGTGCTGTCGACTGTAAAATAGCAACCAAAGATATTTAAAAAGTGCAAAATACAAGTAAAACTTTCTTTTTTTACAATGAATTCATTGCAAAATCCAAATCCAATTTAAAACATTGAGAATATTTAGAATCACGATTTGTCAAATATCTATCGACAGGTAAAGCATACAACGCAAGATTTTACGCATGATAAAGTCTTCAAGTTCAAAAAAATAATAAGGAATAATTATTTTTCGAAAGTGTTTAACAATATTTTGCATTAAGGGATAAAAGCTAAAAAGCATCTTTTATCGCTGATAAAATGAGCATTCAAAAACCGACCTTCTGTTCATTGTTAATAGAGGGCACGTTGTCATAATGCCGCTCCGTCGGAGCTTCTTTTAGGAACTGATCGAGGTAACTCATCTGGGATGGAGGCCGGTCCAAGACTGAAAATTTAGATAAGATTAGAAAAAAAATAAGTACTAGATTTACAAGTGTAAGAAAATTTATAAAATATGGAATTGCTGTGAATGTTGTCAGATGCTAATATTATTATATATGCCACATGAGAATATCTAACTAGAGAAAAAACTTCGGATTTAACGAAGTCTGCCGGCTTATATGTTTGACCACTAGAATTTGTACCACCTTTGTATATAAACAATCAAGTCTTCACAAAACTTAACATTCAAAACATTCTAGGTACGGCCTAATATATCACGAATATTCTTTAAAATAAGTTATAACCAAAAAGGCTATTTTGTGTACTGTTCTTTTTACTCTGTATTTGGACAATAAAAACTACATCTATCTCTGTAAATTTAACGATAAATAGGTCACAACATTTATTTACATTTTTACATTATAATGTATAAGAAGATATGTTTTAGTGGTCAAACATACATATCAAATTACATCAAAAAACATTTATATCAAAAGAATGACATAAGATTGTGCTTATAGAAAAAATATGTACTGAAATAAAGGAACTCAATACACGTAAAATATAACGATAGAAGTTGACATAAAAAAAACCATTCCCAACAGAAACCGACGTCACAAATTAATGACAAAAAATAAGGGAGGACATACACCAAATTAACTGATGCAAAAGTAACATACTGTAACTGCTTTAAGACCTGAAGGTCTAAGCCGTTTTGATAAAACATAGATATTTGCAACACTTTGCATCAGTTGAACAAAAGTTATTTTTAGTTAGATAAACGGGGAATATAAGCATGCACATTGGACGCTTACACAAAACGCTAAACAAAACCCCGGAGCACACGAGCCAACATCAATACAATGCCATATAGAAAATCACCGTCATGGAAACTAAACGTGACGTCATTTCATATATATCCCTTTCTGTCTCGTAATATTATCGGCATGCACGAGTTCTTTACTACGGCTAATTTTACGGCTACGCGTTCCCATTGAAGAATCACATTCGAAAAAAATGCGAAATCAAACTTTTATGCAATAATTAGGACGCTATTCCCTTGTCGTTTATCAGCCACGTTAGCAGCATGGATCCATGATGCAGATCACGTGTTGATACGTATTCAGTGAAGCAAATTGATTGCAAGAATAATCGGTTTACGGTTGCTTAGTACAACACCCAGCCAGTATACGGCTGTCAGATTGTGGGGTCCCGTGTATAGCGTGTGCAGCGTTAAGCTACGTGAGCGACATCTGAACAGGCCACACGTTATCAACTATACTTTGTCCAATGTAGGGTGATACTTTTGACAGTTGACACCTATATAGAGGGTATAGAGTTGCTATTGCAATGTCAAGCCAAACATAAGGAAACAAACGCAAACTTAGTACGTAGCAATAAGGAAGTGTCACCTGTCACAAGTATCATCCTTGTCCACATTGGACAAAGTATAAATAGCGAATTCGTGAACTGCAGTGGACGATACGGTTTTGCCCTCATTAGGTGGATAGTGAGCGGCGACATGGTAGGTACTTCACCAACGAGCAAACTGCGCGCCTACGATGCCTACTAATTACGGTGCGAATTTGCACACTATTCGCCTAATGAGTACACAACCTAACCACAAAAAACGATGTGAGTTTACGCTGTAACGGAAACTGCATCTAAGAAGTTAGCATCAATGGAGATTGACTGTGAAATTTTTATATAAACAAGTATTTAATAGCCGATTCATAAACCAGAGACAAAGATTCTGTTTCTCTTAAAAGAAAATAAGTAAGGTTAGTAGTTACATGACAAGTATTATACCCAAAAAAAAATTTTTTTAACATAACCTTGTAACCTATTTTAGTATTAGCTCGGGTTTATGAATGGGCTTCAAAATGGTGTCTGTGTAGATATATATAACAATTAATAAGGTCTAAGGTGTCCTATTACTAGAATCATAATTTTATATTATGGTCAAATTAAGTACCACCACAATAAAAACATTAAGAATATTTCATACATAATTGAGCTGCTATCTAAATTAATAAACGTTGTAAGATAACACAGAATTTGTATTAACATTGACTCGTGTCTAAGTTTTCAGAAAACTGTATCGGTTTGTAATTCACAATTAAAAACAATATTAGTCAAAATTCCTAGGTGCGGATACAAACAAGTGTTAAAGAAAAAAAAAACCATCTCGCTTAGTGTTATGAATGAACTTATATCTTAGGATCATGTGGGTTGAAAAGGGGGGGTTGTCACACGGTTACAGACTGTAGTTTTACCTTGTCACATCCATGCCACCTCAAAAGCTCAAGCAAAAGCGAAGCGATTTACAAAAATTATAGGAATTCGCTAATTGTTCAAAAATCACTGTTTTGGGGTAAGAATGTGTATAGATTAAAGTAAAGAATGATTTATTCTTTAAATTAAATAGTTCAAATATAAACTGTTAATAATCAAAACTTGAGATAGCCGGGATTCCATTCCATAAACTTAAGATATGTTTTACAAATTCTACATGTAAATGTGTGTGTTTATAATTATCACACATTCATATAATTTATGATTATTATTTATTTATTTGATTGTCATAATGATCACAATAATATTTATTATTTTTATAGCTATAACGTTTGAAACAGAAACACATAATTCAATCAATGTGTTGAATTCCCCTTAAAACAGTGATAAAAGTAAATTTATTTAAATCATTACAAATTTTCTTTGACACTTGCTCATATTTACAATGAATTGTCCGATCTTTTATTATTTATAGAACGCAGCACAAAAACAAGAAATAAGTCAAAACTAACACCCTCAAAAATAACATTACTTGTTGTTAATTAACTTTTTTTATTGATATGATAAAATGAAAAAGAAATTATTTCTATTAAAAAATTATTCATATCTTATCAACACTTTTATGCGAGCGAGGTTACGCAGTTAATTAAACGATATTTGAATCATAATAACAATTACCTTTGAATTGCATCAAAACAATTAAAAACGAAACCTATTTTTCTAACAAAGTTTTACACAAACAACAAATAATGTCAAGGACAAAACAGCACAATCACATACGTAGATATCTACTCTCTAACTGGCTCTAACTTATATTTGACAAAAAAAACGAACCGTTGTCTTCCTTGCCGCTCCAGTATGTCGACGATTTGGCAGATCCTTGCCTGGCTGCTTGCGCACAACTTACGACTTTAATACCATTGTTTCTAAGTTCAAATTGGAACTACATATATAGCTGGTATTTATGATATCCAACTATTGAGCTAGCAACACCATCTTATCTCCCGTATAAGAAAGAAAACTAGTAATAAACGAGCGAGTAATAAAACTGAATAAATAATAACAACATAATGTAACAGAACTTTAATAATGTATTTACATCGACGCTGCAAAGTTTATCACTCAATTATGTGACACCAGTTAGTTACAAAATATACTGTAGAAATAACTTACTGCAATAAATTATAAATGCAGAATAAATGTGCCGATATAATAACTTAAATACACAGGAAAAAAAATTAAATCATCATTTCAAAACTACAGTGAGATGGAAGAAATATATGTTGGGCAAAACTATTACGCAAATGAAGCACTCCATTGATCGAAAGGAAAATTATTATTCTTTTCTTATGTAAAATTAATATATTTCCCTAATTTACATTAAGACATATGGACTGTAGTTTTAAAAGTATAAATTAAATGACACTGAGATTCTACATCTGATCTAAAACTTAATAGCTAATAAAATATAAACATAAATACATATGTTTCCTGCATTGTTTCATCTGTCATGATATATTTATGACAATAAATTCATAGGACTTTAATAGATGCTTTAAAATGGTGTAAAAAATCAATAAAAACACATCTGTAAATTATTAAACTATTATTTGTTTTATAATTAAATAAGATCATAATAATATCATAAGATTCGCATTATGAATTTTCGTCACATTTAATATATTCGAGATTATGATAAAATCGATCGTGGCTATAGTAAATAAAATAATTAAAAAAGATTTTCTTTGGCAATTTTTTCCTCAGACTAGACTAAATTTAAACGACTAGAAATTTCTGACACACCTTTGGTGATAATTTCCTAAAGACATAATTATGTTTTAATAAAAATATTTTATAAAATCAAAAACAAATTCATTAGGTATTCGTAAAACATCTATAATGGAAAAGGAATATTTACAATTTCCAAAATATATATCTATAGTGACAAAATTGTAGAATTAAATTAGAGATTGCGGTCAACAACTAAAAATAGCCATATCTACCCAAGTGCAGTATTTGAGTGCGACAAACGATTAATACGAAACGTTTTCCCTTGGCTGTCAACTGAGTCTGCACCTTATTGACAGGACAATGCTAGTAAAAACTAATTTATTCAAATGCGATTGTTGAGAGCCTTCATTTTGGACTACCGCTATGTGGTACGGATATATTTTTCAAAAGTAAAAGATGCAATAATTTTCGCAATTTCGCTACAATTTTTTTGTAGACTGTGGTAAAAATCAAATTCTAATTCAGCTAGTTTCAAATAACATAAAGTAAGATAATTTGCCAAAAATCTGCGGCGCCACTTTCATTCATCAAACATCAGCTTTAAGACGGGCCAAGCCGGTATGGGCACTTTCATTCATATCTTAGCTTATTTTATACACAACTTGTTAAAAGTCGGTAGCAAATAAAGTAAAGATAAAAAGAAAGAAAAGCTAAAGGCATTGCCGTAACAATGAATAAAAGTGGCGCCGCAATTGTCATACTATGTCCGTTACAAAAAACCACGCTTACAAGAACTCTCATATGATCGCACAAACGTACAATTTTGTCACTACAGAAATAAAGTAGATATCAATCATATATCTGATGATAAACGAGTATTGCTACCCCCCATAGACAAGAAGTCACGCCTATAAACAATGGCATATATGGCCTCAGCCACGACCGAACTAATATCATAAACAATGCAGAAACCATAAATATAATAAAAGATAAATGAAAAAAAAAAAACAAAATGATGCGTCATACGCACAAGTAAATAAATGCCACAAATACATGTTCGTTGCGTCACAGACGAAAGATATTCCAATTTCAAAACAGCCAATCAACACAGTTCAATCACAGTTCAGAATTTTAAAAACACATTTAGAGTCCATAAATCATGGTTTTTTTTTTGTATAATGTGATTATTTCCGGTTGGTAATTAATGTGGTTATTTCCGTTTTTTTCGTCGCGGGCGACGTTGGACTTTGTGGTGGGAGCCCAAGTTTCCATTTGATAAGCGCCATATTGGATAATTCGTATTGATTAGGATGGGATTGTGCGGAACATGTAACGAAAACAGAAAGAAAAGGTGCACTAAATAAACATATTACTTTTTTATACGTAACATGGTGTGCTGTAATAAATACATAATATTTAATATATAAAATACATATATACAACTAAATCGCAATAGCTTTTTCATATTATAATTAATTATTCAAGTCTTACAGCAAAACGTAATTTGCATACTTAAAATAATTCATAAATTCTTTATTTACTTAAAATTTTCAATCTCTCAATCATTATTATAATATTTTCTAACAAAGAGTCCATAGAGAAACTAGTAAACTACGCAGCCCAATACAGTAACTAGTACAGTGTATGCAAAGTATAGAGACTTCGTATAAGCATAGTCTTTAAATAAAAAACAAAAGAATTTAAATTTCAAAACCAACTTGAGTAAATTATTGCTTGCCAATTTTCGTTTCAATGTACTCATAATATGTTAATTTAAAATATCACCCAGTCAAAACAAAATTAAAAAAGACAAAATAATAAGTGACCACATTTTCATTAATAGGAAACGAAAACTATGGACTAAAGATAAAGATGGACTATAAAATAATATTCGATAGGCTGATTCATATAAATTATACTCTACTAATATTAACTTATTTCAATAATTAAGTTCATCAGGGAATAGGTTGGTATTACTGGGGTTAAATATAGCTCACAATTGGGTTCTTTTAAATTTGATATTGGATGAAAGAGCTCCGACCTAGTGAATTAAACCCTTTATTTAATTATAACTTTGTAATAGCTAATGATAAAAAATTAAATAGATTTCTGTTCCATAAATACAATGCTGCCAGAATTCTAAAACGGCAGCTTTTATATTTATACTTTTTTGGTAACCGCACTGAATATCTGTCAAATTCAGAGACAGCATATACCATTATTAATCCAGGTGATCACTTATGTGATAATAGTAGAATAAACCTGAATCAGAAGACATTCTATCTATTTAAAATTAGCTGGGATTACATGCATTACTCAATCCTTGTTTGGGGGAAAAAAGCGCTTGCGAGCGCTTGTAAGCAAAATGGCGGTCGCTGAGCGATAATAAGCAAAATGGCGGATTGTGTCCGCGCAATTGAAGTTAGCAAACGTGTCTTGGCCGAAAACTGAATTTTTTTTTTCAGCGCTGGTGAGCGCTCGCAAGCGCTTTTTTCTGCCCAACACAAGGATTATTTCATTATTAACTTTTGGCTTGTTGATTTTTGGGATGGAGCTGTTTACTACTATCAATTTTTTCTCTTTCGCATAATTAAATTAAACATATTTATTGAGCAAAAACACCTGTCTTAAAACTCTTCCTTTGTACCGAACAAATTAACGGTTGCCTATTTCAAGAAAAATAAAGAAAACAATTTTAGGTTTCAAACCTGTTCATGATCTTACTGTAAAAAACTGACATTTTAGATAATTATCTTTAAATAATGGATTTCCATACAGAGTATCGTATGTGGTGTGGGCGTGGGAGGGGTACTCACAGGAGTTGGGCGGCTGATGGGGGGCGTCGAGGCGCGCCTGCATATCGCGGATGTGCTGCTCCTTGTGTTTCATATCGCGAGCGAGGGACTCCAGGCGCTGCCGAGTCTCCAGCAATTCCCTACGATTTCAAAGAGATTCAAAAAACATCCAATTGTCAGTCCGCTACCGCGCGCCCCACCCCTCTACACAGTCCCAATGCTGCGCGAATTGTGAAAAAAATGTCGGACTCATACAAAAATGCCATTTTCTCGCTAAATAATGAAGCTGTTGAGCAGGAAGTTTTATATATAGATGTTAGAAATTTTAGGTAAATAAATCTCGGGTTAAGTTTTTTAGTTTTATTTAGGATGGGTTTCATCTTGATCCCAATCAAACCCGGAGGCCAAGACGGAATCACCGATGGAACGAGCTAACCCAGAAGGTGGCTATTCACCCTGGATTTGAAAATGGACGAGTTATAAGTTCTCGGAAATACAGACGCAGGGTGGGAGTTCCACTCCTTTGCTGTGCGCATTATGAAGGATGTTGAAAAGCGCTTGGTGCAACATGTAGGAATAGCAACCAAGAAAGGGTGGTAGCCTGCAGTGCGTCTGGATGTCCGATGGAAAAAAGGAGATGGCGGTATGAGCAAATGTGCTCAAGAACACTCTCCAAAGTACAGTCTGTAGAAGACCGAGTTATTTTATCTTGACCATATCTAGTACACTATAGTCCCCACGTGCTGTATAGTCCCCAGCATATAAGTTGAACCTGGTTTTGAAATCACGTGACATGCGCAGTAGCAAGTTTAAGTACATTATTCACAACTTATATGCCGGGCACTATACAGCACGTAACAATATGTTGACATTTAATAGTTCAAAATCAATTATGTAACTTGTAAAGTAAGGTAAAATAAAAGAACAGCCCGTATACCGCTCACCTCTGACTGGCTAGTAGTTCAGCTCTAGTCCTGCTGAGCTCTTCGCCAACCGCTTGTTTGGCCTGTATCTCCGAATGCAGGGACGATTGTAAGGTAAGTATCTCCATCTTGTCCAGCTTCTGGGAGCGTCGGTTCCTCCAGCCCCCGGTGCCGGGGGGTGCTCCAGGTGGAGATGAGGGTGCCACTCCTCGGGATGCACTCGCTAGGAGATTACAAAACGCATTTTTTTTTATTTATTTTGTGATATGATGGTAAAAAAGGAGCAAGTAGAACCCGGAATTAAACAGCGACTAGTATGACGTCAATTTATTGAAAAAAAGCAATATTACTTAAAAATAGCTTTTTTTTATAATAATAACAATAATATTTTATATTGTCACTATCAGTATGAAAAAATAATTAAATCATATTGTTAGTGTAACTTCAGAACTTTTTATTTTGTAATGATAATACATTCATTTTTTTTATCTGTACGCTCAGACCTTGAAAATTCTAACATTGACACTTTAAACAAAATTATAAATTAATTGCTCTTATACCGCGAATACCTAATAGTTGGTACCGGCATGTCGGAGTCATATCAAGACACTTACGACCAGTGAGCTCTAAATTGGCAAAATCGTGTCACACTCGTATAAGAAGTAAAACCACATATTTTCTTCACGTATACAAACAAACTCACCGTGTTTCAAATACTCAAGCTCTTCGGTCATCTTGGTAGCGAGAGCTTGTAAATAGCCCCTCGCTTCTTTCTCGTCTGCCACCCATCTGATGATATCTGCAATCTGCCAATATGGAAATAATGTTAGGCGTTTATGTTATGTATAAAATACGATCCGTTATTACATATCACCCCGTGTGGTTTCACAGATTAGTGCGAGTGTTAACTGTTCACAGCTGTTGTGACAAACCCATACTGTTTTTGTCACACTTCTCTTACTAAATTATAACGTTATGTAACTTTGTAATTTTTTTCAAATAAATAAATTATCACACTATCGTTTGCCTATACCGGGATCCCAACACAAGAATTTTGCTGTTAACACAGAACTATGCACCAATCAGCCGCCATATACGAACCTCATTCAAGTGAATACTCTTGCTAATTTCTTGTAAACGTTTAACCTTCACTCAACCTACACTAGATATGAATAAGTCGTTTGAATAACAATAATTAAAGCATAAATTAATATCAATTAAAAAAACACCTGACAGTTAAATAATATGTATTTATTTTATTTTTTGCATTCACAGTGCTACATTTCTATAAGATTTAAAATACGCCTGTCCTACCTGAGAGCTCGAAGATGTGATTATTGTTTTTTGCAGGAGTATATTTTAATATTAATTGAATAATATTTTGATTTCATGTACAAATTTTAGTATAAGTAATCACCTGAGTCTCCCAGTGTTGCATGGAATCCCGTTTGGCTCTCAACTCCTCAAGCTCCAACTCCATCTGTCTCCTTTCGGATTGCCACCGCCGACCATTTTCAGCCATCTACAAATAAAAGTTTAGAAAATTTTAACTAAGGATAACTTAAAATACATAAAAATCTATGCATGATTCCTAATCACAAAAATATTTGCCAAACAAGCATTACAAACCCTGAGGTAATGGGTTTATTTGCAGTCAGGCATTAACCACTGGACTAACTGCCACTAAAAAATTGAGAAGAACGTGATGTTTTTAATATTTAATGAACACTCACCGCATCCAAATCTTTGGCAAGCTTCCTGTTCTCGTTGATAAGCATCTGTCTTTCCTCACTATCGCTCATCTGTTCCAATCGACGACTCTCTAACTTCTCTTTAGAAGTCTGTAGCTAAAAAAAGCAAAATTGATTATCTTTAAATTCGTAAATTACAAATAATCGTCCTTTATAAGTTTTTTACGTTTCATTCCTGTTAAAAGCTTGCGTAAAATAAGGCATTAAAATTATTGATATTTTTAAAACACTAAGTGATGTTTCCGAACCGGTTTTGAAATATTATGGCTAAAGTTGTTAGTAAAACCCTTTCTAATTTACTGATCATCCGGTCTGATCCTAAGAAATCGATTTCAATCAAACCCTAATAATTTAGATAAACAATTAATACAGAGAACGTTATTTCAAAGAATCTCTATTTGACTGTAGTATAATCATACAACGTCTCGACTATTCAGTCGACTCGAGACTTACCTCCCGGTTGAGCACGCTTCTGACAGCATCCGTCTCTTGCAACTGATCTCTTAGTGATGCCAGTTCTGAGTTGTAGCGAGATTGTTGCTGCGCCAAAGACTCCTTGTATTGCATCTGAAAATACCATACATGTAATTGATTAAAATTATCATCAATTTCTTAAACTCTCTATAATATCTAGATGTTGCCTTACTACTGTAACCCAACTACAAGACTAAAGTTTGCTGCTTTGCTATCTTGCAGGCAAAAAACCGTATATTTGCCGGCATACGGTATTAAGCCGGCGCTTATTTAGCCGAAATTGCTAAGAATAAGTGTTAAAACAAAGCGCCCTTTAGGATCATCCAATTTTTGATGTTGCATGGACAAACTTTGTGACGATACTGCGCATCATCGCGTTTTCTTATAAAACAACTAATATGCAAGAAACGCTGGAATACGCTGCCTACTAAATTACCTTTTAAATGTTTTATCTCTGGCTGTTTCACGGTTATAGCTTTCCATCCAAGCTTGGCATCAGACCCAACTAATTATCTTTGACCTCTATTAACCGGAGAGATGACATAAAAAAGCAAGCAACACCCAGTAATCGAATGTCACCTTCACCAGTCGTTTGATTATATAAAAACCGAGTATGGATTCGATTAATCCAATGGTATAAGAAGCCGTCACTTCCATCCTTATACCACGACATGCTATTGATAATTCAACTCCTGAAATAGTCTTCATACACCCTCCATAGACCAAGAAATGCGTAGCAGCGTTTTCTGAAATATGTTTTTTTATTTCAATCTCCACCCCAACTGTAAAGCGTTAAGGTTATGGCAAAATCCTTCAATTTTGGAAGAGGCTGCTACATATAAATATATTTTTAAATACCCACAACTAAATAACTTATGCTCGTATTCGTTATATAAAAATCTGTTGTTATCAGACCTTAAGCCCGGAAACATTTAGCTTCGACGGTAGGTTCACTCCTACTTTGTCATTGTAGAAAATGTCTGTAAAGTATATATTTTCTGTTTTATTTGTTACCTCTAATGTTTCAACCTCGTGTTGCAATCTGGCTACATCGGCGGCGGCCCCGGTCGAACCCACGGATTCACTTCTTTGAGAACGAAGCGTCTCTTCGCGAAGTTTGCGCTCCTGAGTAAATTATAAAACAGTCATATAAAAATAACTTCTAATAACGAATAAAAAATTGCCCTTCCAATATATATTACCATTTATTTTCACCTAAATAACACACAACTTTATTTGCAACTATTTAAAAATACTTTTTTGCAAATAGTTTTTGAATGTGTTCAAATATACAACATAATAAAAAAAATCTGTGTCGACAAATTAATAAAGTTTGCTGATTACCTAACTTAGGAAAATTTTTATTAAAATTTTTAATGTTATATAAATATTATAGTGTTTAAAGTTAAGTTTTGTAATATGAAAATTGTACTTATAAATTGCGAGGACTTTCAGGGTGACACTTACATGTGCCTAAAATACAATAAAGTTATATATTAAATAAGAGCAACAGTTTTGAAGCTGCTATAGACTATCTTTATGATAATTAATACAGATATGTAGAAGAATACCTTAATAGCCTCGGCTTGGGCGGCATCGAGTCGCGCCTCCAATTCTCGGCGTCCCTTATCCGAGCGTCGAATGTCCTGACGAAGGGCGTCGATTTTCTGCATCGCCACTTCGAGCTCCTCTTCCTTATCACGCACCTTAACGATACAATCAACTTGAATTAACATAAAAAAAAAAAACACTTGAAAAGTATAAAGGCAATACGTTGCGTTTTTTCACAGAATTCTGCTTTTAAGCAAGTCAACTATTATTGTATCCCAATGGACAGTACTTTATTTATATTGTAGTAATCTATAATCTAAGATCACAGTAGTTTGTGTGTTTGTCTGTCCGCTCTTTTCCCATTGTATATGCGTTAACATAGCAACGCGTTAACGGCAAATAGTTCGTCTACCGGACGCTAGATGGCGCTGAGGGAAAAATATTTAACACGGAACAGAAAAAACAAGTGGAAGTGCTAAGTGGGCGTGACACGCGTGGCACAATCAAGCGTAGCTACTCTTAACTAGTCCCAGTCGTGTGCTACCATCGGTTGTAAACACTCGTCTTGCGTTGTGTCACGATTGTCTATACTTTTATGCAATTATGCCGTAATTGTTCTGTTTTGGAGTGCAAAAATGATAGCAGGAGAAAAATTCTCGCTAATGGAGGTGTTTCCTACCATCGGTAAGTAGTTATTTTATTTATATTGCAAAAAACCTCTATTTGGTTTCAATTCAACAACAATAAATAAAACGCCTTGCCAAACTCAACTTTTTGGAGTTTTGGATAAAGACTATTTTACGTTGACAGCACTAAGTACTTTCTCTGGAATTTTCTTAGCTATTCATTTAGTGATGTGACTGTGGTTATGATAAATGCCGATATTATCGATTGATTTGATGGAAAGAAATAATCAATACAATAATAGATTATTTACAATAATCAAAGTTTCCACGACACCCCACCATCCAAAAGACAAAGTGATTTCGATAATTCTGGCACAAGTACCTAGGTCAAAAAAAGAAAAAATAATTACTGGTTCAGAGCAGACACTTAATGTTACAGTACAAGTAAGTTAGTGACTACGCCAAGAGTATGGCAGTGTTGCCGGACATAACAAATAGTAAACTTATATTAAGAAAGGTTTTTTTAATATTTCTCTGATAAAGTATTTACTTTTTTTGCAGAAACCTCATACCACAGGTGAACGTGGCAGCTCAAATTGTTCATCACCAAGGAAAAATAAAATGTATGACGCTCCGCTCCAATATATGGTGCTAGCGTAGCTTTATGCTTAGCGACTGCATCGCCTAGTATTTTTGCTTTTAAGATGCATCATTGTAATCAATTGTTGATAAGTCTATTATAGACTTGTCAATTCTTGAGTCTTGGATGTTTACGCATGTATTGGGTATATTAAGAATAAAAACGTAGAAAAACCTAAATAAAAACCTATCACGAATAAAAGTATGTATATTATTATGGGTCATGTAGTCTCTTATTTGTTGTTAATGAAAATACACTGCTTAGGGCTAAATATATTTTTTAATTGTGAATTTCGCCTGCCTTACTTTGTACTCGATGCATGGCAACAGGCTTGCCACCTTGACATACATACATATAATCACGACTATTATCCCCTAAGGGTTAGTCAGAAACTAGGCAAAAGGACCGCAAAAGCAGTCCACTGCAGTGACTGCACAAGTGTTCAGCGTGACAGGTGGTGAGCCCATCGCTGCTATAAGCAAATGGCTGTTGTGCAGTTCTTAGTCCATTAGTCGCCTTTTACGACACCCAAAGAAAGAGATGGGTTGGTAGTATTCTTTTGCCACCTGGAAACTTATTTGGCCAAATGTGGGTGTTAACACCTCTGCCTACCCCTTTAATTGATAGGTACCAAAACTTCTAGCAGTACTAAAAATAAAATGAATAGTATCAAGATCGCTGAGTCCTATTCCCGTCTACAAATTTTTAATACCTAATTTGCCCTGAGATTCTGGTAGATCTATACATTTTGTATTTTATTTAAAACTAGTTGACCCGGCCACGCGTTGCTGTGCCGACTGCAGCGCCATCTGCCGGGCGATCTAAACCATTTGTGAATCTAAACCATTCTCAGATCCCCTTGAACACACACAAAAAAAATCATTCAAATCGGTCCAGCCGTTTAGGAGGAGTTCAGTGACATACACACTCACAGAAGAATTATATATATTAAGATAACGCATTAAAAATTTCTGACCTATTATTAAAATATCGATAACACATTTCAGGATTGTATGGTTGGTGGCACTAGTCACAGAAGCATAATATAAACTTATGGCGCGAATGCCAACCGTATTTGTATAACGTTTAGTTCCATAATTGCATCCAAAGAAATTACTGCGCTCTGTTGTCGGATAGCGGATTTTTTTATTAAATTTCTCTTTAAATTTGCATTATAAAAAAATAATCTTTTGTTATTGCTTTATGGTATATTTTCTAATGTAGAATTTTGTACTTAGGCTAGATTTAACTGAAATCAGTGAAACTTTCTCTTTGTAGTGCAATGTATAATTATCGGCTAATATGTGTGAGTTTGGCACAATGCATTCTATACAAATTTGAGTCACGTAGCACTTCCACTTGTTTTTTCTGTTCCGTGATATTTAATAATAGAAAAAATTTAAAGAATTTTGTCCACCCGTGCGAAGCCGGGACGGGCCGCAAGTATGATTAAAAAAGATAGGGATGTCCGTACATTTTTCAAATATTTGTTCATATAATTTTGCTTAAAAATGTGAAAACTCTTAAAAATCACTTCAAATGCGAATCTACGTCTCTCTGAGAAACAGAGTTAGAAGAAGCCAATTATATAATTATCAGTTTCGTTAAACATTTTAATATAGTGTTTTGAATTTCCCTAAGTTAAATAAATGTTTGATTCTTATTTCTTGAAAGCGAATTAGCACACATTAAGAATAATTAAAAATAAAAGTAAACATAATTATAGATATTTAACTCAGTACAAACCTGTCTTGACAGTTTCTGTTTCTGTTGCCTCAGTTCTGACAATTTATCTGTCACCTCATTATACTCCGCCATCGCCAGTTTTCGCTGTGCCAGAGCATCCTTTAGCTCTTTATCCTAGTCGATCGGATTATATGACAGAATAAAGTTAGTTATAAAAGATTTATTGATATTATAAAGATAATACAAAGGAACACACATTTATTTTTAAAGTATAAATGAAGGTATGTAAGCATAAATTATACACAAACTTGAATTTAAACTACTAAAATTAGTAGTGAATTTTAATATATTTTACAACACAGAAACATGTTATGCACAAGTATTTTAGAATAGGGAAACTGTCTTGGCATCACTATGATGATTATTTTGTTATATAATTTCTCACTATTATTTTTTTTGTATTTATAGGAAAAATACACAAAAGCAATCTTGTTTCACACTTAGAAAACAGGGTACCTGTAATTTAAGTTTTTCTAATGAGTCGGTTTTATCTTTAGAAAGTTCTTCCTTCTCTATGGTCAGGTTATTTATGGTAGACTCCAACTCGCGCAACCTCAATGTAAGTTCTTGAGGAGTTGATGACATATCCTAAACAAATGTTAATAATTACAATCTGTATATCATCACACTAACAATTCTATAACGTAGGATTAAGAGTTCAAATTTAACTACTCAACGATTGTATTTGAATTAACGAATTTATATAAACCGACTACTTTGATTCGTCGGCCTTGCGTTGTATTTCGATACAATCGTTGATGATTCTTAATTAACAATAATAATCGACGAATTGCTTGATAGTCAACAGTTGTTATAACTATTTCATTCATTCAAAGCCCATGGCTAGTTTCTATTTGTACTTTAATTACATGACGTAAGCATTAAAAATAACATACCATAGACATGGCATAACATACCTGCGCAGTAATACCACTGTTGAGTTGTTCATAGCACTTTACTTGCGCCTCCAAATCAGCATTTCGTTTCGATAACGCTGCTAGTTCTTCTTTAAGTTGAATAAGATCATCTGCAAACGATTACAAACCTTGAGACAATCAGATTAATACAGCTATGATTATATCTCAATACATTCATAATACTATGTCATTCTATGAAGAAGGACGTAATCTTTTGGTTACATTTTTGAACGAAATAGTAATAACCATATGTAAAAGCTTTTTTTCTAATGGGCTCGCTCTTCGTTCGTTCAACACAGGATCCACGATGGAAAGAGCTAACCCAGAAGGTGCCCATGCACCCTGGCTTTGGAAATGGACGGGTAGTAAGTTCTCGGAAATACATACGCAGGGATGGAGAACCACTCCTTTGCTGTGCGCATCATAAAGGATGTTGAGAAGCGCTTGGTGACAGGTAGGAAGAGTAACCAAGAAAGGGTGGTAGCCCGCATATTTGTTACTACTCTTTTTATGTAAAAGCAAAAAATTGTTTGAGAGAAACGTACGTATATTGGAGTTGCAAAAGAGATAGCAATCCCGCGGTGTCGTGCCTATGAGTCAACGAGTCATGTCCTTTATGTGGACTTGACTTGGGAATCTAAAAATTTCACGAGTAGGACTCGTGCAGTAGGCTCCCGCACCATATGTATGTATATATGTGAAGCGAAGCGTGACCCGTAAACCCATAGTTTTTTCATTTTGAACAGCGATAGAAGCGATTTGTAAATAATCTTAGGAACAATAAAAGAAGCGACCTCAGTTGTGTAACTGCGACTTACGCCCGCAAATATAATATTTTGCGACAGTTTAAGAAGTTTATTTCTAAAGACTACGGCTACAGAGTAAATCAGCGGACAGGTTCAAGAATTGTGTTTGGAAGTTATTTTATGTATTTCGGCTAATAATTCAATCAATCAAAATTAACTTCTTATTGACATTATGACATGCAGCATGAAAATGGTATGTCCCGTATAGGTAGACCCAGTTCAGCCAACCTTAGCTCAACCCCAGCACGAAAGAAGAGCAAGTCCTTGGCCATCCTATAGTGGCTTGCTAAATAATGAACTCACCTGAGGGCATTTCCAACGCGGTGCCTCCTGCCCGCAGCTCAGCAATAGTTTGCGCGAGCAAAGCGTTTTCCCGCTCGAGCGCTTTAAGCGCTGCGCGATCACCCGCGTTTGAAGGTGCCTGAAAATATTCACCTTTATAAGTACCTCCGGTCGACAGTTTCAAGCGTCGCCTGGTCCATACACTATTTTTGTAACTCTTTTGAAATTGTATCGAATCGATTGAATGACATCGATGACAGTATATTTTACTCTTAGTTAATTATTGAATATTGTCCGTTTCACAAAGCAAGTAAAAGGAAACTATTATCGCAAGAAAAAATTAAAACACGCCGTCTGTTTTATATGTACCAGTACCGCAAACTGATACCATATGTTTGATTTTGGTAGACTAGAATGCAAGCGATTGAGACCAGAAGAATGATACAAAAATGCATAATAAAAAATAATAGAAAACGAAAGCTCAACGCGAGACGAACGATCAAAAAATATAAGCTTGTTTGCGCTGTAGTAAAGCAAACCTATTGGCCAAAGATAAGGCATCAAAATAATAAAAAAAAATTATATGTCACTAGCTGACCCGGCCACGCGTTGCTATGTCATAAATTAAATTGAAACCTACCCTATATCCTAAGTTGAACATAAACCAAAATTAAAAAAAAGTCAAAATCGTTTAAGTAGTTTCGGAGTTCATCGTGGTCAACAGGGATTTTTATATATATACTTCTGCCCAAATACCATAATATATTTATTGCACCACAATATTACCTGACTCGGTGCATTCTTAGCAGGACTTAGCGGTCCCGCAGGCGCTCCCAAGTCTGAAAGGCGAGAACCAGCCGTGAATGTAAACCCTACGAACGGCAGATGTAGACCGGAGAACGCTGATGAAGCAGAAGGTGGCGGAACTGCTTCTGATAACCTGGCGACAAGATTATATAAACCTTTATAAATATACATGGTCACTTTTGGTCCCTTAAAATTTTTCACGTTATCTTATAGCAGAAATACGATCAAGTTATACAAAAAACATTTTTTTTGTCTCTTTAGTTTGCAGTCTGATGCAACGATAGCGATTCTACCTTTCACAGCGACGGTCTTGGGTTCGAATCCCGGAAGGAGCAGATGTTTGTGTGATGAATACGAGCATTTGTACGACGATCATCAATTAATCATTTATTTGTTTGTAGTTTGCCTTTGTTGGTCAAACTTAACCGATTCGTTGCTACATACAATTACAGAAACGAAGGCTTACGACCTTGATTTACGTAAAAAATGCAGATAGTTTTATTCCGGGTTGATTTCCCTAAAACTTGATTTGAAGGAGTTATCATCGATTTAAAAATGACACGGTTTCAGCTAACGCCACACGCAAAAAAAGTGATGGCACGACAGGCGTGCAGCAACGAATCGCTTAAGAAAAACGCTAATTTTGCTAATAACTCTTGACGATGTCTTTGCTAATAAAATCCGTAGGGAGAAAAAAGCAGGTAGCCTGAATCACATTTATTTTACACTAGCTTTCCGCCCGCGGCTTCGCCCGCGTGGAATTCGGTTATATTGCGGTATAAAGCACAACTATAAGAAAACTTCTCATTCCCACGGAAAAATCTAAGAAGCGCAATGTAACGCTGGATACAAAATTCATATAATTCATTCCACTTCTTACGTATCTTAAGAAAACACTTCGTTACCACGTTTTAAAAAACACCCAGCGCCATCTTTCGCATACCTCTAGAACTAAATAGCGTAAGCTATCATTCCACTTCTTACGTATTTTAAAAAACACATCGTTACCATGTTTTAAAAAACACCCAGCGCCATCTATCGCATACCTCAAGAACTAAATAACGTAACTTATACTTATACCAATTAGTAATTCGTTGACTTTAGTGATTTCAGGATAAGTAGATGTAAAAAAACAATTTAGACGATAAAACAAATTGTACGTCATCCCTCAAGAATTCCTCATTTTCGGGGATTCATCATTTAGCTTCTAAATTTACATGTTTATATTCGTTTGCAATATTTTACGTTGTTTTAAACGACACACACCATTTACAATCCATCCATCAAGCAAACAATATTTTTGTTTTTCTTCGGGAATATCAATTTTTTCCAGGATAAAAAGTACCCTATTATTTAATCCGGACTTTTATCTTTAAGTCTGCAAAATTTCAAAGCAATCGGTTCAGTAGTTACGGCGTGAAAGCGGAACAAACAAACAAACAAACAAACTCACTTTCCGATTTATAATATTAGTAAGGATTGGATACATACCTGATGTCAGTATCGTCGACGTCGAAGTTGGAGGTGTCAGTAGGACTGGAGACGTCAGGCACGAAAGGGGCTTGCATCTCACGTAGATTCTCCCAATCCAAACCAGCGAACCAAGAATGGCTCTTCAAACAAATACGATAAAGTTCAAAATCAGAAAACTATCATAACAACTAAATAATTATCTCCACCCTGACGTTTTAGAGTTACCCAAAATGAGTTCGTGTATTAATGACGTTTTTAATCGTCATGGCGGTAAATTAGTGCAGAAAATACATATACATATTCACCTTAAAATCTTGTAGACCATTCTTTCCCAGTCGGGTTTCTGATGAGCAAATAAGTTTTCGGATTAAATCTTTGGCCTCTTCTGATATCTGTAACGAAATATTGCAATTGAAAAAAGAACACGGACTTATTATGTTATAAAATGTTATCCTGACATTTTGACGTTCCTTTTGAGAATGCCCCCGAAAAGGAGCGGATATATTAAAAATAGATAAGAATGCGAAACATAAACGCATTTTGTTTCCTTGTAATGATTTATTTCAATTTAAAATACAAAAGCTTGCAAAATCCGGCTCGAAGGACTATATAAATTATGTATGGTCTGTTAACGATACATATACGGATTATTACCGATAGCTGGTTATTTGCTAGATTACCACGAAATTACTCCGAATATAGTTAATGTTGATAAAATGATAAGGATATAGCGTTCCAATAAGTTATTTATTGATACTGATTTAATGTTACAATTAAATGCATATCGGGTAGCACACAGCGCTTATGCCGACGTTTGCTAATTGCGTTGACGTGTCGAAATGTACGGGTTTGCTCATAGATATATGCCTAGTTTCTTTAGCAGATGAGCATCTGATTGTTAGTTTGGTAATTTTTGTGACAATGTGCATTAAAATTTTTATAAAATCAATCTGTCGGCTTACTGTTTTTGTTTTTTTTATGAATCGTTGACTCAAACCTTGCGTTATTAACTGGTCGTGTACTTATTAAAATGCATTTTAAGTACTAAACATTGCTTTATATACCTACCTTTTTAAATGCTTAACAATTATTTATAAATTGTTTTTATTGGTGAGGACCTATAATTGGCTTTCAGCTATTATATTTACTACCTATTGTAATTAATTAAGCTGTAAGTCTTCCAACAATTAAATAAAATAGATTTAGACAAAAATTACCCTTCTAGTGTGGATTATAGAGCACTAGTTTATAATAAGTTGGATTTTGAACCTAAATACTATGCAATAAAAGCCAACAAATTTATATATACCTGCGCAGCGTGTTCGTCAGGCGGGCAGTGGAACGAGCGCGCATGGTTCATGATCTTCCCGTAGGTTTCCACGAGAGACTCCGCGTAAAATGGTGTCTCACCGAACAGCATCTCGTACATACATACACCTACAAACAATATACACATTTATGTACTATAGTCATTACACGCAGATATATTAAAAAATAATCAAAAAAGGGATTCATAAAATTAAATAGATTTTTTTTTCAATTATACATTTAATCTCATTGTAAAATTTACTTTTAGATACTCAACAATAATATAATTAATAATATTATTGACCACCCATCCGACGATTGGCTCTAGCGACGCTTATGCTTTTACAGCTATAATAAACCAAACTGATATTGCTGATAATGTTTACGAACGTTTTCCATTTAGATAAAATTGTCGACACTGTGTTGCACTGTGTCGACCCATACTATAGCAAAAACCTAATGTCAACTTAGTTGGCACACACACACACACACACAAAAAGTTGACACAGTGCAACACAGTGTCGACTTTTTTTTCTAAATGGATAACGCTCTACGCCAAGTAATATGAGCTTCTTTTGGTGAAAATTAAATATTATATCAACTGCACTTACCTAATGACCACCAGTCACACTCAGGACCGTATCTGCCTTGACCATCCTCCATGGCCTAAAAAACAAAACATTACCCTATTGAAATTTTTTAACTGAAAATTAAATATAATAAATTATCACTTTACTAGAAAAGCCTGCAATAATATAGAATTTTAATGTTACTCCCGACTGGCATCGTTCTGACTGATAAAGAAAGGGATCCCATTTCTTACCCGTTATGACAAATGAGATAATAGAAAAAATTTTGATAGTATATGTTTTTAAACAGCTCGACGAAAAAGCATCTCACTAGAGATCGGAGTGATATATCGTAATTCGAATAAGCTGCTTCCCATTTTTTGGTCTACGGGAACTATAAGATGATTTATATCAAGTATAGTGAGACGCCTTTTACGACGCTTTGTTAAAGATACTAGTACTCTTCTATTCTAATAGACGCCATACGGCAAATAAAGCGAATAATATCAATATCTAAATAAACAATTCAAATAGTGGCTATATTTAAAAAAACCGATAAAATTCCCACTGGTAGCTATCAATTCCCAGCTTTTTTTCGTAGTTTTTAGAGCAAAATATCCTTATAGGAATTTAATTCTTAAACCATAATGTCTTATTAGATTGTTCTTTTTTTATTTGTAAATTGTAATTAGTGTAGTTAGGCAGAGTTTACAAAAAATAAACTTTGTTTATTATTTATTTAAATGCTATATGTACATTTGAAGTGTTGCATATGCTGCCATTAATAAATACTAAAAACCTTAAACTATTAAATATGTATGAGGTTTTTTAAATTTTTGCGTTAATCTGGAGAAAAATATTATTAAATAATAATAACTTACCCTCAATATTTCTGGTGAAATATAATCTGGTGTACCCACTGCTACATTACTTTGTACCTGAGATGATAAAAATAAACTAGTAAATGACTTTTATTGTCTTATTTTAATCTTTATTCTTATATCATTAACATTCATATTACCTTGCCATCTTCCCCTAACCGCAAACAAGATCCGAAGTCTGCTAATCGAATGTGACCGCTCGCATCTAACAGAACATTGTCTGGTTTGATATCCCTAAAAAAGATAATTAAACCTTATTCAAAAATAAAATACATTCCATAAATTTTAAAACCTCTTCTTAAACACAAATTATATTGGTATTCTATGAGATAGCACAGCGCTTGACCGCTATATCACCTGATGGTAAGCGAAGATGCGATCTAGAATGTAACGTGGTTACCAAGAAAATACCTATTTACTCAAGACTTCTAGGCCCCCAGATTATACCTATCAGAAACCACATACTCCTATCATAATGTCTAGCTTTTTAGAGGCGAACTGTGCTTTAATCTCAATGAAAGAGCCAAAATTTAGTTTTAGTGACGATCGGCTGCCAAGAAACACGAGATCGTGATCGTCAGTTATTGGCATGGATACACTACATAAAGTAGGAGACAGATAGAAAGGAATCCTGTTTGCAGAGAACAGACACTTGGGTCTTAGACGAAATGGACCTGACTAGATTGGCATCGCCCCATTCGGAGGCTGTTCGCAGAGACAGATCTTTCCTATTAATTGATGTATGTATGTAAGTCTGTACCATGTTAGTCCGTATTTTTTTGTGTGCAATAAAGTTTAACAAAAGAAATAAAAACCCTTAAAAAATGGTATTCCTAGAACTAGCAACACTGGCTCAGTGCTTGCCAGTCCAGATAGGTGGGTCATTAAAAAAAAATATATAGTTTTTTTTCTTGTTCTTTGAATTATTACATATAGAACCATGCATTAAATATAAATATATAAGGTCCATTGTTTCAATTTTAATAATTATGTTTATTATTCTTAGTCAGTGTTTGGTGAGAAAATGATAACACTCTATTATAGCGCTGCTGCGACGCATTTTTGTGTGACAAACAAACAAAGTTTTTATGATTATATGACAAAAAATTATTACTATCACTACATATACATATACTTCAAACACATAGTATTGAATTTTGTTTCTAACGTTGTCAACTCCTAAATTATAAGAGAAAATATATTTTCTTGTTGACCAAAGGGTTTGCTATCAATCACATAATTACAGCTTATAACATAAAACTCACCTGTGAACGTATCGTAGTTCATGCACACTGTGTATGGCGAGGATCATTTCGGCGATGTAAAACTTAGCCATGTCCTCTGGCAACCGGTCTTCAAATTTTGACAGGAGAGTAAGAAGATCGCCACCGCAATAGTAATCCATTACCAAGTACTGAAAACAAAGTAATTCATTTTTCTACCTTACATCTTTGGGCCAAGTGAAATTAGTGAATGTGGAAGCCAAAAAAAATAAATTTAATATCTTTTTTAATATACTTTTCATACCAAGTTGTGTTCATCCTGGAAGGCGTAGTGTAGGTTCGTGATCCACCGCCGGTCACCGAAAACTAAAACATCCCTTTCTTCTTGAAAGCATGCCGTTTCCGCTCTCTACAATATGGAATTTTAAATAGAGCATTACTTAATTATTATTCTTAAATGTCAATTTTATATTCTTCAGTAAACTAAGGTTCATAAAGATTCATAAGCAAAACTAGCTTAAGCTTATGTTTAGTATGTGAAAGCGAATGATGCAGTTTAACAAGTTCAACATGTGCCTGAGGAGGCAATTTTACCAAATGCTGATCATCGGTTTAGTGTACAAAGGTAAAATAAATAAACACACACAACACACGCGCACGCACGCACGCACACACACACACACACACAAGTTAACCCTATTTCAATGACATCAGATACATTTTTTGTGAACTTGAAAACTGTTTTCATGACTTTTCACTGTGTTATTAGTTATTATTCATTACATTTTATTTAATGAAATAGGTATACAGTGACTAAATTGTTCGACTTGATGGCATTTAATCAAGTATTCTTAAGGCTGGTCATCGGATAGTTTATCACTAGGTTCCCTATACTTTAACAAGGGCACTTGTTGGCCTGCAGCAGTCAGTCATAAACCCTCAAACGGGCATAGACCATGCTATTAGGGTTAGTGTGTAAGCCGTCTCATATTTAATAGTAATTGATATTAATTTATAAGAAAGAACAAAAAATACTAATAAATAAAATCGTCCTGTTCAAGTTTTGTCTTATTATTTTTTGACTTATACGTACTTACAAAACGCGGCAAAAACAACGCGACCTTAAAATTGTGTTTACATAACGAAAATTATGTATATTTAATCGACTACTAATACACATGCTCTATTTTGGCTTATATTTTCAACCTGTTTGGATGATGATATGATTATGTTAGTAATACCTTGAGCATCTCCCACTTGTTGAGTATTTTCATGGCGTAGACCCGCTCTCCTGTTGTCGTGGAAACAGTACCACCACTCGCTGCCATATTTACACCGCCATCTGCCCCCTAAAAGGGAAAAAGGAGTTTAACGAAAGTTAAATTCTAATTATAGTGGTTTTATAAATAGAATAATAATTAATTAAAGATAACCATTATCCACTGATTTTCACATCAATTCGCCTAGCTCAAAATAACCACTGTGACGAATAGAATAGTTCTTTTTGCCATATCGTATTCAGCTGCCCACTGCATTTCATTTGTTCATTACATACCAAGCTTTTATGTAAAATGTGTGCAGTTATATTTCTTATTAATTTTAGTTTAATAAACATGTTTGTGACTGATTGATTTATTCAAAAATATTGTTGAGAAAGTTACACATTGCATTCCGGTGTTATTACACTGTTATTACTTGTGTGTACCTAGTACATCACATCTGCAAACTGTACACATAATGGCATAATGGCAAAATTCCACAATGGAGATATGTGCTTCGACAGTAAGGATATCTAAAGATGTTGATGCTAAAAGTACCCATAATTACCTGCATGAAGGACGCCCTAACGACGCAGACTTCACCGAAAGCTCCCCGTCCTATCACTTTCACCAACTCGAAGTCATCTCGCGATAGGCGCATCCGTTTCAACGTCGTTATTACGGGCTTTACTGTAACAGAGGAAATTCCCACTTTGGTACTATACCTACATACTCAATTTAAATTCTAAAAGATAACATTATTTAGTTTTTTGCATCTCTCGTTTGGTTATACACCCTTAACAGAGACCCGGTAGAGAGAATACTACAGATATAAGGTTCGCATTTGGCTGTATTTGTTGCAAAGAACAGAGGACTTCTAAAGCATTTTAAGCAAATAATTATAATGCGAAATGAAGAATAGCCTTTTCTTCTTGACTTCTTTAAACGATTTTGCGTGCTCAGAATAGCCGGTCACCATCTTACCTGGCCCTACTGCTTTTACATCTCTTTTATAGCTGCCTGTGATTCGACGAGTAGAATAGCACCCACCATACTAAGGGTGGAGTTCCGAGCAACGCGACTTCGGCGTTTATGATTTAAATATATTATAATAGAACTTCGGAGCGAAGCGTGTCGCTTTGCAATAGCGAATGGGTCTGCTCGAACGCGATAAATGCGCATTTTTTTGTGCTGGAACGATCACACGCCTTTACAGCAAGACTGAAGCTCAGACGGTCTAACGATAGAGACACTGACGCCGGAGTCGTGTTGCTCGGAACAAAGCGGACTAATATTACTAGACGTAGGTATCTACCATAGATCACAAAATGGGCAGCAGCGTCCTAACTATGGTCTTCAACTGCGATCTCCAACCATCATGTCATACGCGGAGATTGTGGTAAAACCATTTCATATATGGGATGCAGCTTCCACCCGGCAGTAACGATTTTTGACTAATATGATGATGATATTAAACCCGAACGAAGGCGGAACAGGCCGCTAACAACTACTAATTGTAACATTGCAATGGTAATTTTTGAAATGGTACAAGTATTCCGAAAACCTATGCAACAGTCAATGCATACCATATTAGCCGTGTGGTGTTCACCCTTCACACTCGTGTGGTATTCAAAAGGGTTTGAATAGCTACTAGAATGTTAAATTATACATGTTGAAATGTCTCCAAAAAGTTCTAGAAAATTTGGTTGTTGCAAAAAGCTGCTGTTTCTCTGCTGCCAGTTTCAGCCTCATACACCTTCCGTAGATCACGAAATGGGCAGCAACGTTTTCCGAAGCAAGTTTATTTACTGCGATGTCCAAATCGCCAGCCAAGCATGGAGATTATGGCAAAACCCTCTCGTTATTGGCTTTCGTTCAGCCCAGGACTTCTTTCGGCTAAGTCAATAGCGTGTCAAAACACTTAAATTAAGTCCAAGATGTCCAGGCAGTGGTTAGAAATAGGTACTAATGAAATAATGATTTATGCTTATCAACTCACCGTATTGTATGAAGTCGGCCACAGCCTTCTCCCTCCGAAGAGAGCTATTGCAGCACTCATCGTAGAGGACCAGTAGGACGTCCAACAACGACTCCACACTGAGCCCGGCCGCTGCGGCCCGCGGGCCCTGGACACGCCGACTGAGGAACATCGTCTCGATCTGTTTGAGACGCTTGATGCCAAGGACTGAAATAAATAAATAAATAAATTCTGGAATTCGCAAATTTTAAATCCTTTATTGTCATATTATGAATGCGGAAGTAGTTTTATCTTTCTGCCTATTACGTTTTAACAGCGAAACAGCTAATTAAATATTGATGGAATTTGGTTATGATCATTATGTGAATCCATGGGAAATATGTTGGCTTCTATACCCGCCGGAAAAAAAAATATTCTGCTTTAGATATTTAAGTTTGTAAGATATAATACAATTCTACTCGAACCAAGTTTGCAGCCGCTTGCTAAATGTAATGGTTTAGCTCAAGTTATGGGTAGTAGACAATGTCTTCCCCCACCCCAATACGAATATTATGGTGTCTTCAAGACAATAATAATGACGTTGTTGACGTGAAATGGACGTCTAGTTATAGTTATTATAATTGCAAGTTCTGTTTCTTATCAACACTCTGATATTTTTACGACCGGTTCGGTCTTGTCCCAGGTTCGAGCCCCGTAAGGTAAATACATATAATTCGGTTATGAATGCTCGTATTCACTACACAAGCATATGCCCCATCCCTAATATTTCTAATAATATCACTTATTTATGTATTATCATCAGAAAAAATATTATATGTATATTGAAGTAAAAATTTATGAAAAATACACTTAAAAACAGTATATATAATCTAGCTAATAGATGTTATTCGGTACATAAAAAGTATTAAGTAATAATAAGGTTCATTATCGTACAAACAAATGTTTCAACACGCTTATCATTCCATATCCTTCAAAATTACGCGTAGAATTGCGTTTTCCTTTTATTTAATAAATACTCTTTATATGCAGTATACGGTTCATTTTTATATCAACAAATATGAAAATTTTATTCCTCATTGTGACGCGAATTCGGACCGTTTCCAACGAAGGTGTACGAGGATTGAAATAATGTATTAATAATAATAATTTCTATAAAAGCCAAAAGTCCTCTTATCTGTAAATGATTTACTGCACTTAACGGTTCTGGACCCTTTTTTGTATATAAGTTTTTATTTTCTCTTATTTAATAGATAGTAATATGCATTATTATTAATTTAACATGCCGTGTACACTATTTATGGATTATTTTCTAGCTTATCTCAATTTATAAATTTATTGTTTTATATAGTTTTGATAGTAATCTGTCAGTGTACCAAAAAGTATATAAAATATTTCTTACATTAAATCCAATTAACCTAAACTAAAAGATAGACATACAAATTATATAATACATAGATATGTAATGTGATATGCTCGTATTCATCACACAAACATCTGCCACTTCTGAGACTTAAACCCAGGACCGTCTGTGCGAAAGGCAGAATCGCTACAGCTGCATTAATAGCTAAATTTCATTATGGCTCTGTAATTTCAAACGTCACCTCGTCTTGCATCACCGGTAAAAATGCAGCTTTACTTATTATCTCTTTTATTCAGAAAACTGGGTAAAAAGGAATAGCATAGTAACTGTCGATTCTTTAGTGTCAACGAAGACCGACAGAATGATGGCGAAGAGACTAATTCGATATCAATTGAATGTCGACTTTTTGTACTGCAGCATTCGGTTAAAATTGGTAAAACAAAAAATAGCCTTCACGTCAGGCGCCCGTAACTTCTTTGCCGCCACTCCGTCAGATTTGCGCCAAGTCTTAATGTCAGCCGCATTACCATTTCAGCCGTTCTCAACGGCATGACTTTATTATAACTTTATATTCCGACGACCGTTTAATACAACGGTAGCCATCCAGCCTTTCGCACCGACGGTTCAAGGTTAGAATCCCGGAAGGGGCAGATTCTTGTGTGATAAATACAATCATTTATACCTGAGCCATGCTGCCGTCTTTACGATAAGTGCAATAAGTCGAGTTTTTGGGCAAATTGACTTACGTACAAATGTATGTACAAACATAAAATTCCGCCTCATTTTATAGTCTTATAGTAAAAGTTTCAAATCAATAACTACTATAGTTACGTTACGATGATACATAAAAAAACAAAAATAAAATCTTTAATCGCAATTATTTCGAAAGTAGCTGAAATTACTTATTGCACTTATCATAAGAACGGCAGCACGGGTATTTATATATACTTCTACAAATATTACATATGTATGTATCCTATATGCACGTTTATCCGTTACCCTAGTTTCAATAACACAACACAGTGCTTGGGCTACGCTAATTGGTGTGAATGTAGAAATATTATTATTATTTTCCAATTAGGTACTCGAATGTGTTGGGAGTACCTAATATGTAGAAAAACTATAACTTTAGTGCAAATGGATCATCCATCATTTATATTACCACGTTTTTCTTATCTCACTTTTCTTATTTGTTTGTCTGTCCGGGCAAAATCTTGCAACTTAAATTTGAGGCACTTTCCGATAAGCTAGAAAGCTGAAACTTTCAGGATAGTTCAGAACCCGATGACAATGCACTCTAAAGCAACTTTCAACTTTCCAGATGCACTTTCAGGTCAAATTTTGACAACTTTCGGCCACTTTCGCTTTTATATGAGACTTTATGTCACTTCTTTCTCTCGATATGTTTGCTGCGTTCATGATTAATTAATGCAGTGTGTGATTATGATTTAATTCAGCAAATATCTTGCCAAATTATCACACTCGATCGTGTAGTCAGCTGCCGCATATAAACGTGAATGAATAAATCTGATAAATCTGAATAAATAAATATCTTCATAAAAAATTTCATTTGTGTATTTCATTTAATGGTGTCTCAAAATTGAATTGCAAGATTCCGTCGAAAAAAACAACAAAAAAACATACGAGAAAGCGAAAAAGAATAAAATAATTATACTAGATTTAAAAAATCTAAAAATCCCACGTTTTTCAATGTCCTAAAAAGAATAAAATAACCCTGCGGGGCAAAGCGAGGGGCCACTCAAAACGTGGGGGCGCATCTTTACAATAATCGGCATCAATGCATGTCATTCATCTCTTTAAAATCTCCTCTTAGTAATATGCGCCCCCACGTTTTGAGTGGCCCCTCGCTTTGCCCCGCAGGGTTATTTTATTCTTTTTAGGACATTGAAAAACGTGGGATTTTTAGATTTTTTAAATCTAGTATAATTATTTATATTAATATACTATATACTAGCTGACCCGGCAAACGATGTTTTGCCATGTATATTATTTCTAGGAATAGTTTTTAATTAATAAATAAAAAATAGGGGTTGATCGTAGAGGGGTGAAAATTAAGGGCTGTATGTATTTTTGTATGATGTATCATAAAAAATTAAAAACGAAAATTTTTGTAAAAAAAAAACAAAAAAATTAAGGGTGGACCACCCTTAACATTTAGGGGAATGAAAAATAGATGTTGTCCGATTCTCCACCCTAGCCGATATGCACGCTAAGATTCACGAAAATCGGTCAAGCCATTTCGAAGTAGTTCAATTACGCACACTATATATTAGATTTGGTATCAATTGCATTAAAATTTCAAAATCGTTACTTTAATGATTACTATTGCACATTCGTAAATTTCACAAAAAAAAATTATAGGTGCTAAAAGCGCTATCACAAATCTGGAAATGGCGAAACCTATACCATTATCCTTCCACACCATAAAGTGTACAGAAACAGACAATCAACAGGAAACCATGCCTAAAACGAGGAGGATATGCTATAACCACAGAACAATGTGTGGGCATGAAGCGCGCAACGCGACATTCCTGCGCGGTGTTAATTAATAATGATATAACACTGAATAAGCTACATGTTCCCAAATAAGTAGGCATGTATGATTAAACGCTTAGGGGGCGAATTGTGAATCGTACGAATATTGTTGCAGCACGAAGCGTTATAAATAGTCGAACATCTTTATATCAACGCAACCGGTTCGTAAAATTACGGCGACATTATTTTCATCGTATAAACATAACATTATACCAGCTGTTGTTTCAGTTTTATATTGACTATTTGTGTATTTGTTTTAACTGTTATAAAATTTACTATTATTAAATTACATGCGATCATTAAACATCGTCCGCTTTACAATTCTAAATGTTACAAAATTTGAAAAAATAGGACCAAGTGCGATTTGTACTCGCGCATTGAGGGTTCCGTAAAAATATTTTATTATATGATGTAACTAAAAATTTACGGTTTTCGCAATTTTTCCTTTATCTGTGCTATAAAACGTTGCATCATACTAAATTTCAAGATTCTGAGTTCACGGGAAGTACCCTGTAGGTTTTCATTCCCTTGCGAGTGTCGAAAATTTGCGGAAATTTGCGGCATAAACGTCTGTATCTTTTGATTGCTTTGGCTGAGGAGTATGATTTTTTCACAGCTCCAAGGGACAGTAGGCCTAAGTATTGGATATAAATTTTAGTTTGATACCTCCACGCGTTCCTGAGAAAAACGGTCTTGACAGACGACAGACGGACAACAAAGTGATCCTATAAGGGTTCCGTTTTGTCCTTTTGAGGTATGGAACCCTAAAAATCAGTTGCGTGTGGGAAAACTTAGGCTTACTGCACACCAGGGGAAATCAACCACATTAGCTGCTGTCACTGACAGTTGATAATATTAAAATATAATTACTACTATTAGAAATTATTACGAGAAAAAAATCAACTTGTCTCAAATGTCCGGCAGGAATCAAATCCACATCCCCTCGCTATCCAGGCGAGTACTCTTCAAATTGAGCTAACAAGACCTTGACAGACCACTCGAATATTTCCTCGTATTTCTTAAGCTGAAGCCAGCGCCATCTCTATACATGTTTAAGATACTACTACCTACATAAGATGAATTTAATACTTCCACAAGTATCCAACAATTATTAAAGAAGAACAGCTATTTATTTGGTATATTTCTTTGTTACTTTGACATTTCAACTGCTAGATTTTTATATGTAATGAAATTGTTACTAAAAAAAAAATTTCTCAGGTGTTAGCCGGGACTGGAACCCAATTTATACCTTTCTAGTAATATTTTCTATAGGTTTAAAAATCAAGCAGTTAAATGTTTCACTAAAAAAAATATTATGATGATAAAGTCTAATAATTAGTTACAAATTAAAAACAAATTCATATGAAACAAGACATTTAAATTACAAAATATATAAAATTAAATCAACTTATTTATTTGGATCTTCAACAATGAGTGAACATTAATCGAAGTGCACCTCATACAACTTAGGGAATACCCACCAATAATTTGATGGAAATGAGTTTCATACAAATTTAATTAGTGGTATAAAGTTGACTATTGTGTAAAGATAACTGTCAATCGGTTGCCAATTAGTTTAATAAAGCAACCTTGACTTAAGTAAACATCGACTGTACACTCAGACAAATCATAATAAACAAGTATTTTCAAACCTCCAATTAAACGGCAACAAAAAATGTTATTCTTAACTTTATATAGAACTTGAATTGGCAACATTCATGCCCTGTTGTTATATTAAAAGCCATTGTTTCAATTTTTGCAATAAACAAAAAGGTTTTATATGATCATACTATAATGACAATGGAGGAGAAACTTCTTTAAGCAATAATAGACATCTCACTGGTGTTTTAAGAGCAAAATCAATGTTTAGGTGCAAACAATTTTGGACTCTTAGTATATGCAGTAATACATACCGGTTTTGTTCATTATTTTAAAAATATTAATAAAAAACCCAATAAGACAAAAACATTTTTGTTGGATACAAATAGGTTTTAGGAGAAATTTATGTATTGGAAAAATAAAATTCGATGACCGTTTGGTGCAACGGTAGCGATCCTACCTTTGCGCCGATGGTCCTGGTTTCGAATCCAAGAAGGGGCAGATATTTGTATGATTAATAAGAGCATTTGTACCTGAGTCATGGATATTTGTATATAACAACTTACTTGGTACATTATTGATAGGCACCAGAGCCCGATCAGGCGATGAGTCCTCTTCATCAGACATTTTGCTCACAAAGACTGCCGTCTTTCACACACAAAAAAGTCAATGTCTGCACATGTCACACTCACACTTAGTACTAATCGAATTTGTAAAAAATCTACTTTAAAAAATTAAGGCATGCAGTTCATTATTGTATATTTTATTTTATTTCCATGGTCATAATGATGTATCTGGAAAACAAATATCATTTATTTTACAAGTCTAATTACAGTTCAATTATAAGGGTCAACTATGTATAATAAACAATCCAGAAATTATAGCTATAGGTTTGTTAATTATTTTGAAGATGCACAAGTTAATTATTTTGAGGAGAAATCAACAAAATACGAAAGGCCTTAATGTTGTAGATATGGTTGGTATGAGATTTTACTACGACTTTAATGTCTCATATTATTGTTAAATTTAATTAATATGATAATAATGAAAAATGTATTTAATTATTACATACAATATATACAATTATACATAAGCAAAGTTAACATTTAATGTTAAAACATAAATGTTTTCAAACAATTATTGTATTCAAATTGTGATTTAATAAACTGATATTCTTATATTAGCAATTAAATGTTGCTTTATGCATAAATATTAAGAAAACAGTTTGTGCAATCAACAAAAAAATAATGTTGATAAACTATTTATAAAAAAGTTTGGGTAGTTGTAAAATACAGAAGTTTATACTCAGAAAAGAAATAAAATATAATATATTATTATATTTCTAATATGTTACTTGTAATATATTTATTAAGAAGACTTTTCCTTGACACAACCATTAGGTATCATTAGGATAACATTTAGGTATCATTGTGAAGATAACTAAAATGTTTTATTTTTTATTTTTGTTTAATTTTAGTTATAATTTCAGTACTCTCAACAATAAACAAGTGAAGCTCAAAAATAAGTTTGATAGGAATTATGCAATACAATAATGCCTAAAATATGTAATCAAAAAATGTTGAAACTAATTAAGAATCTAGTAAATAACAACTTCCAAATGATAATTAGAGATTTATATAATTGGTGTAGTCCACTGGAAAAATTGATTATGCCATGTTTACAATTTGATATTATATTTGTATGTTGTATTAAGCATACCTTATGCTTAAAGGCAGCTGTTATATACAATCGAATTATTAGTAATTTACACACAAAAATAAATAGACCTAAGGGTGCTTTAATCAAAAAATCCAAAACTACTGCTGAGGCGAAAAGGAAAATAGCGAAAAGGAAGATTGAGGGTTCAGGTGAGAAATCCGAATGATGTAGGTATATTCGTCATCCATTAGTTGTGGTGTCCACAAACAGGAAATTATAAGATTTCTCTATTGTCTAACATCGATAAAGCGACAATTGCTTTCTATTCGTTAGGCACAAGGTTGCAGGTGTCATTCAATACTAGAGCACTTTCGCAACCCTACGAACTTAGAATTTCACACAAAAAAAAACTATGAAACCGAATGACATATCGATACGTTTCCGTATCGGAACTATAAATAAACAATAACATATACTCGCTTGTACCGAATTTAACACTCGATCTAGGCCAAAACCACTGAATTTAAATTGGTATTGTTTTAACTACAATACCTACACTGAAGATCTTAACCTAAATCTTTCTATCGATTGTTATGCGAAAACATAGATATGACTCATCAAGGACACTTGAAACACACACTAAAATTTTATTTATATGATATTCACCTGCTTATAAATATACTGTTAACTGATTTTCACAACAAATAACATTTCTTTATACTAAATTTATTTTTCGAGGCCTCCGAAGCAGACATTTTTACTTCACAGATGTAGGGAAGGGAGGTGTGAGGGGAGGGAATGCTCAGTGTTGCAAGTAAAATTTTCTCTAAATTTTAAGAACCACCCACAAGAAGTTCATTAGATTTAATAAAACTAATATAAACGGACAATAGCACATGAACCTACACCAAACTCAAATTGTCAAATTGATATTGAACTCTATGTAATAGACCCGTAAATTTAATGGATAAATTTGACGTACTGCATATATTAAAGTGCTGTTAAACATACTATGTACCACTGCGAAGCTATATATGAGAATTGAAAATATTTCATTTTTCCAATTCTGCATTTATCAACTCATTCAAAAATATCACAGGCTGAATCACTTTTTTCCTTGAGAAACGTCACTTTAACAATGACAATTATATACGACTGCTTCTAAGTATTCTGACAGACCTTTTTTACTTTTCTGGTACAAGGAGAAACAAGATTTCTGCCTTAAAATTAATTATGCCTAAAACTATAAAAACCAAGACATGTTTAACGTTATTTTCACTATATTTTCAAATGAACTCATAATAATAGAGAGTTTAAGGAATAAAAGTTAGCAATTCTAAATTGGTCGGCTGATTTTCATCCTTTTCAATTTTTCATATTCCCACTCCCCCATATTTGAGGACTAAGACTTTCGACTGAGATGATAATGATGATTAATTTATTAAGACACTCTTTAGAGTGCAATCTTTTCAAAAAATATATTTGAAGATAGCGAACCAGTTGAATCTTTAAACCATTTAAAGTTATGTATAGTTTAGCAATATCGGATATATATAGAACATGGCAATAATCCCGTTTAATTAATACCAATATAAAGATTATAATATGAGTTACCTTAAATGTTTCTGTGTTATGACATGATCCTGATTTTTTTTCATAAAGAAGTGAAGAAATGGTCGTCCCATCTAATTAAATAATAATATTGAATATATTTTATTATAAAATAATATATTTAATTTAATATGGCCCAAAATATACATTTCGCTATTTTCGTACTTTTCTAATTGAACGGAATGAAAACAGGTGCTTATAAAAATGAAATGTTATTTTGTTCATTTCCAAGCATATGAAATCACTACCTTTTATAAAGATTTTCCTTAATAAATTGGAATACCTTTGAACTACAATTACAATGCAAAAGTGATTATCAAAGTAATGTTTTAAAAGTAATGTAATAGGGCACGTTACCTATTTTAATAAGTCAACATGTAACAGCAGATGCATTTTCCTTTGTAATACAATAACTTTGCTAAATAAAGAAGCTTGTATCATAAGTGCACTATCTATTTGATAATAAACTCAACGAAATCTGATAATAATCCTTTTTAAGCATTACTGCTATTTGCTACTACCTACTGAATATTTTGCTAAATTCGGAAGTCGTCTATCTGGCAACGTACACGCCGGAAACGGTAGTTAGCTCCTTTGTGATATTTTTATTATTAAATATTTTCAATTAATCTAATTACACACATTTATGAGAGAGATAAGAAGTAATAATCTATTATCTTTTTAGTAAGGAACTTAACATATAATACGTCCGTGAAATAACTAAAACGATTATAAATTCCATTTTAAAAAGGAAGTCAACTGAGAGAGCGTCATGTACGTAATGGAGGCAACGATCGTTCATGAAGTGATAATAATATCATAATTTGTGTAAATATTATATTATTCGTTGCATTTTTGTGTTTTATTGGATTGCAGTGTGTGGTTACAATAAATATATGGATACCTACGTTTGCACAAAGTGTTCAAACAACCTCATTTTGTTAGTGGTATGTATGCCATCAAAATATTTTGGAAAGTTCATCGAAATATTATGATAAAGTCACTGTTTATACAAAATCTGACTGAATAAATGTAGTTTAAATAGTAATTTAACTATATATATTAATTTTAAAGCTGTACAGTTCCTCATTGTTGGTAGTTTTCGATGGCTTTGTCGTCCGCGTAATTAGGTAGCTGATCAGAAAGGTCATGCATTCATGTTCACTTTATTATTTCCAGAACGATGATTACAACGAAGTGAATATCAATTCTGCTTTCAAATAACGCAGACTGTCTATTTATCGGCATCTAGAACTGAGGGTTAATGGTTTGGAGAGAACATATTCATTGTGAACCAACAAATGAAGGTATGGCTTCAGATCAACCAGTGAAAAAGAAACAGCGGATTGATGCCCCCGACATTGACGATGGGAGTGACAGGTCCGCAGAAGATGTTCTCACGGAGATTTACGATTCTGGTAATCCAGGGGAAGTTGGTGAAGAATTCCCGTCTCGGAATGGCGAATCACCAGACAGCGGTACTGTGAGCGAAGATGCAGTTGATTGTTCAGCTATTTTGAGGCTACCTAATGAACCCTGCACAGATATCATACCTTCTTGTTCAAATTCGGCACCACATTGGAGCTCTGATGATGATAAACTCCTTTCTGAGTTAAGATTGCTTCAGGATGCTCTCGTAGGCCAATGTCTGTGTAGGTTTGATGAAAGTTTAGTTTCACAACTATTTGATAGGCAGCTGAACATTGTATCATGGCCGTTAACTTGTTCTTTAACATATTTATCAACAATGCAGCTAATGTTTGACATTTATTTAAAACAAAATAGCACCGGTACTATATGTTCGAAGGTCATGCAAGCATGTGACATTTTTGTAAGAAACAGACATGATTGGATTACTGAGGTTGTTGAATTGGCAGATCATAAAAGTAAGTTCATCACGTTTGTAGCTAGTAGAGTACTTGCAAGCTTCTTAATTGTGTCAAAGGATACAGTAGATGAAAACTGGCTCCAACAGATTGCAGAAAACATTTATTTGTTTGATAGAATTAACAGAATAACAGTACAAAAGATTAATTTCAGTCTTGATATCATAAAAAGGATAGTTGAATGGAAAGATGTTGAACAACATCCTTTAGAAGATAGCAATTATGTAAATTCTGCAGGTGGTATGCATGTGCAGGAAGATAATCCCTTTAGAAGCAGTGTAGGTTATGGTGGCAGCAGTACAAATTCAGATGGTCCATCCTCAAGTTCACAGAGTAGTACTTTACATAATGCATTCTCAAATTTACAAACCCATGGTAATCCCTCTACATCAACAGAGGATAAACAATCTGAAGAGAGGCCAGCTACGTTCAAATTACATGAACCAGTGTTAAAGTTTCCTGCAGAGTCACAGGCTCATGAAGATTTAGATGATTCTGCATCTCCAGAACCTGCTCAATCCAGGATAGAAAGGGTTAACGAGAATGGTTGTGTGACGGTCATACTTACAGATTCGGAGTCATTTGACACATCCCATATCAAGTGCCTAACTATTAAGACTCTGGAACACCACTGGTCAGTTCTAGTAAAAAATATGAAACTCCTGCTTCTAAGGTACCTGAATCTAGCAAATGCTGAAAACTGTATACTTACATTTTTCTCTCTGTGGGAGAATATTATTAGTGTGAAAGCGAATCTCTCTGTTATAGATACTAAACCATTCTATGCCGACTTGCAAGGATTTGTTGATTTACTGAGGAATACAATGCTCCCAAATCTAATATATACTCATTTATTAAGTCTCTTCAATGAAGTTCTGTGTTATGGTTCAACTTTAGCTTTACAGGACATTTTGCCTGAAGAGATATGTTGTTTAGCTCACTCCATTGTGAGATTTGTTAAAGATTTCAGGCTATTAAATGATGTACGAGTTCAGAGCAGTAGAAGCGGTTTTGGCTTTTTGGGTCATGATTGTCGTATCATTCGCAACTACTCACTAGGCCCTGAAGTGACACCACTGTCGACCATGATACAATTAGTAGATCAAAGTTATGGGGAAGATGACAATGAGGATTCCACACAGTCAAGAAGTGAAGTGGACAAGACAATGTTGCAAAGGATGTCTTTATTAGTACTGAAATCAGTTGCTGTCACCGTCAAAGAAATGAGATGCGATTCTTCAGATAGCTCAATTGATTCTTCAGACTATAACGCTATACAAGACATGCAAATAGTTGAAAGATCTATAAGAGATGTTTTAAAGAAATTGGATGTGTTCATTAGAAACAGTCTTGAGTTTCATCCAGAGACACCATTTACAAAAATGTTAATTCATTTATTCAGCGAACAGGATGACTATTTAATTGAATCAATGGTCTGCACACTAGACATAACATGTGGTATTGTATACAGAAATTCAATGTATCCCGATTTAATTCCCATGTTGAATCCCATTTCGTCATTTATTGAGTTTCTCAAAGTTGTGTCTCACGATAGTGATGTATTACTGGATTACTTGGTTAGTAATGAAACTTGTTTCCTGCTGTATTTGCTCAGGTTTTTGAAGTATGTAAGGAGAAACTGGCCTAAATTCTTGGAGACTTGCCAGCAAGTAGACATGGGCGGCACAAGAGGTTTAGATGATACTATGCGAGTGCTGATCAGATTACGATTGCAAATCAGTAGATTAGTGTCCAAGTCATTGTTTCCTTATAATATTGGCCCTGTTTTAAGGTTGCTAGATGTATGCGAGAGTTTGTATGAGGGCAATGAGTTTAGTTGAATTCATAGAAGGATTTTTAGGGACATTTGCCATATGTGTTAAAAGCCATTTAGGATGATTAACATGTTAGTTTGCTGAATGCTGAATAGGTTTGTTAATATAACTTTATTTTACGTGTAATACCGTTGATGTACTTACAATCCAAACATATAACTATGAGTACTTAAAAACAATCATTATGCAATGATCATTTTAATCAAGACTGCCAACTTGTATAACATTCCAAAACTTCTTGACTATAATAAGATTGCTGTAGAATTATATATTAGATAATTTTAATTTATATTAGTTTTAGTAATGTAAATGTATAATAATAAGGTATTCTTAATTATTATTAACAAATAAGTATTTTATGAAGTCTTCCTTGTTTTACAAAATAAATCATAAATTATACAAGGGGCATTATTTACCCCAAATATGATTACAGCAAAGTTTGAGTTGAAAATATTGCAACATGGATAACGTGTGCCTTACCATAACTAAGGGTGCTTATAAATAGAAAATAGATAAATGTGTTTTTGCAAAACTATTTATATAACAGATAAAATATTTTACAATAATTTGCGTAATATTTTATCATGAAATACATGAGGCTGAAACTGGCAGCAGAAAAACAGCAGCTTTTTGCAATGACCAAATTTTCTAGAACTTTTTGGAGACTTTTCAATATGTATAATTTAACATTCTAGTAGCTATTCAAGCCCTCTGAATTTGGTTGTTGCAAAAAACTGCTGTTTTTCTGCTGCCAGTAACAGCCTGATATGAAATACTTTTACTTTTAAGCCAAGTGTAACATTGATTTATATAAATAATGGTTGTATTATAATAATTTAGTTTTAAACTTAACATTTGATAATGCGGGTCTAAACATTTCTGTACTAAATTTATTTCTGTACCCATGTAAATATGGCCATCATACAATTTAACTTAAAGTGTTGTAGGTAACTGTAATCAGTATTAATACAATATCATAGTTTAACTGAAATAATTATATGTAAGACATAATATTTGCCAAATCAGTCTCTATTGCTGAATGTTCATATACATAAATTATTGACTAAATGCTATTATATCACACAATATTTTGCCTGAATTCTTTTTATATTACCGAGTTATTTTTGTCTTTGGATAACTATCAGATTAGCTTTAAGTTAGGGAAACACAAACAGACTGTTATGTAGGTATATTAGTATATCCATTTTGTTAATCTATGATTACCTAGTTAATAAGCTGTTGTAGATTTCATTGATATCTAACTGCAGATGAATCTCAAAATTCCATTAAAATTTTATAGAAAATGTTAAAGGCAGTGCCTCAAGACTGTCGCCTTGAAATACATCAAATCAAACTTTAATTAGTTTCTTGCCAATATCAATAATTTAATTATTAAAATGATTCTGGTGGATTTCATAAAACCTCTTTGGGTATATAAATTAATCTCTATTAATGCACATTGTTATTATAAAGATAGGAAATGTAGATATACTTTAATTTATTCATTTAAATTTCATTTGATGCTAGGAGTACTGTTAAAGGTTAGAAGAGATTAATTGATTTTTTTTAGTTAACAATCACCATGTTCCTTCACCATGCAGCCATAAATCGGTAACATTACTCCTGGAAGCAGGTAGATGTAAAACTTTCATAATTGTTAACAATAATTTTATTTAACATCAATAAAATGAAATATTTTTGTATGTGATGGCATTTGTGGTTTTTTTTCTCATTGTCAATATTTATCAGACGGCACCTTTTAATGACTGATGGAATACGGGTATAGTTCCTGGCATTTAAGTTGAACATGATTTTGAAATCACGTGACATGCGTAGTAGTGAATAATGTACCTAAACTTGCTACTGCGCATGTCACGTGATTTCAAAATCATGTTCCAACTTAAATGCCGGGGATTATAATGCGCAATTTTTAAGGTTTTTGTTTTCCCAATATTTCCGTTTAAAATGCTACCGTTGGCTCTCGGTTGACATGCCAGTGAACCAAGCGTACCGAGTTTGAAAAAGGAAAGTAGGAACCAAGTCGAAAGGACCCCTTTTAGCGGAGAAAAGACACGCCTGGGTCTTTGCCGGATTGAACCTTACCAGATTGATATCGCCACATTCGGAAACTGTCTCCTGAGACAGGTTCATGCGGCTGACCTTCGCTTCCCTATGACGCTCGATCTGTTTAGCACTGGCTGCTGTCATCTGTTTACCCCAAAATACTGGGCATAAGCAGGTCGTTAATATGAAGCAGAAAGTGTTGCAGAGAGTACGGAACTCTGAGGGACACGCCGGCATTGATAGCCAAATGATCCGACGAGCTACCATCAATGACAACTCGTATTGATCGATCCCTCAGAAAATCTGATATCCAGACACACTAAAAAATAAGTCCATATGACGGAAGCTTTCTAATAAGACTTGATGTCGCCGTATCGTTTAGAGCAGGCCATGTCCTCTAAAACTGACCATAATTTGAAGTCTAAATGGTTGAGGTCTGGGCTAGATGAGGGCTAGGGTGGTTCGTGCCTTGTGACCAGATGCAGAGCCCTGCTGGAAAGTCCAAGGTACGTTTTTAAAAAGTTTATTGCTGAGAGGTTTCACAACACGATCCTAGACTGTCTCTTGATACACTTTGGCTGAAGTTGTCACTCCTTTTTCACAAAAAATATAGCTTTGTGACGCCTTGATAAGATACGCCCCGTCAAACCATTACTGACTCAAGATGATTACCACGTTGTACCTTTCCGACCACTTGAGCAGCTTCGTTAGAACTGTGAGGGTACACTTTATCATTTTGCTTATTGTAGTGCTCTTCAATCGTGAACTTTTTTTCGGTAAAGAGGATTTTTCTGTGCCTTTCACCTGCGGTGTATCGTGACAAGGCATTTTGATCGATCCATTCTCTTTAATTGTAGAGATTGATTCAGGGCATGTCCTGTATATCGACGATAAGCACCGAGCTTCAGTTTTATAATATGCGTTAGGTACGATTCAGACCGACCGGCTCGCATCGGCCCGGCCCGGAAGGCATTTCACAATGCGGTAAAGGAAATTGAAACTTCTTACAAGAAATTACAGTTCATATTCCTGCCACATATATATTCCGCGACGGCCCGTCGGCTCCGGTTGGCTCCTGTCGGCGCCATTCGGATAAGAGCGGCTCCATGTTTACGCAAGCCGCGGTCGCTGTCGGCTGTCGCAGCACGCATATGGCAGTCGCGGCAGCCGAACGGCTGCCGCAGGATGCGTCCGCATCCGTTCCGGGCCGAGCCGATGCGGGCCGGTCGGTCTGAATCGTACCTTAGAGTCCTAGCGGTAAGTAAGGGAGAAAGAATGTCGCCTTGAGAGGTACACCTGATTCTAAATCACAACAGTCCGAAATAGAGTTTCTAGGACGAACGGCCTGTTCGAATTCGAAAGTTGAGACTCGCAGATGTGATAAAATAGCTAGATCAGATCATGATCAACGACATTAAAAGCGATAGAGAAGTCAATGAGAACTAATACCGTCAATCGTGAGCCCTCCAGGCTCCATGCCATCGCGTATGTCCTTCCACAAAGCCGTAGTAGTACTATGACCTATCCGGAAGCCAGACTGATATTGGCTAAGGAGGATAAGGATAAGGTTTAAGGATTAAGGATAAGGTGTAGCAACGAAGGCTGAAAATTGGCGATGAACAATCGCTTCTAAAAAGCAAAAGCAGTATGGAAATGGGTCTCAGATGATTAACAGATGATGGATTGTTTATTTTGGGGAGTGACAGAACGTGCGCCTTAAGTCAGAGAATTGGAAATGTTCCGGAAACTAAAGAATAATTTATGATAAGATAAGATAATTTATTTGCAAGCAAACACTGTAGAAAAGCTATTACAAAAGATTATATATGATCAAGTGTTGCACCAGGCACTGGCACGCAAATATTACATGATTGGTTTTAATAATAATTATGAAAATCACATTATTATATTACATTATTAAATTGCTGAATAAAAGATGTCAAATAATGTTACGTAATTATAAAATCGCACATTACTATCATCATCAGGGACCTTATTTTAAATTATTAACAGTAATATAGCATTTTAATATCAGAAAAATAGAGGTATAATGCACTAATAAACAATTGAATTCGCAATTCATTACAATTTGTCAGTTAGGTATTCTTTTAAATCATAGTAACACTTGAGCAGAAGAAGCTGCAACAGTTGTTTTCTAAACAAGTTTAATGGCAATTCTTTAATGTCCTTTGGTAGTTTATTAAAGATTTTTATTGCCATTGGATAAGAATTCTGACTATACAGACTTTAGGACACCATTGGATATATAAGTCTATTTGGGTATCTTCTATTATATATTATAATTAGGGATAATGTCACTCTTCTTATTAAAAATACTTGGATAGGATTTAACAAAGATACATATTTCAAATATATACATGGTTGCTACTGTTAATAACTTCAGCTGCACAAAATAAGGCTTGCAACTGGTCATTCGTGAAATGTTACAAATAGAACGAATACATTGTTTCTGGGCGATAAAAAGTCGATCTATATCAACCGAGTTGCCCCAGATCACCATTCCATATCTTAGTATGGAAGCCACATACCCATGATATGCCAATAAAGCTGTTTTCAAGTCAGTTACGTTAACGAGTCGCCATAACATATATGAAGAGCTACTAACCTTACCACACACTCGATGTATATGCGATTTCCAAGTAAGGTTATTATCTATGACAATCCCCAAAAATTTAATCTCCTTAGTTTCACCAATCAACTGACCATTGTATTCCACCAAGAGTTCACTTAACTTATTATTGCGTTAATTGTGGAATTGCAAGTATTTTGTTTTAGTTACATTGATTTTTAAATTATTTTGGGTAAGCCAGTTTATAATATTACATACAGTTTCATTTATTTCTTTATTATATTCATTTAAAGATTCGTAAGAGTTGGGGATCACTACTGCAACATCATCAGCGAACAACGTACAAAAATGGTTTGTAGCTTGAGGAAGGTCGTTAATATACAATAGGAAGAGCAATGGACCCAAAATACTGCCCTGCGGAACTCCCGAGTAGTTAATTTTTTTTTTCGGATGTATATGGCTTTTCATAAAGTCTACTATCTATGTTTTTAACTTCAACCACGAATCTATACTACAACTGGATTGCGTACTTCAAAATGACACTTTTAAAAGTTTAAACCTTATGTGGTAACAATAAAGTAGATTTTCCTGTATCCTACGCAAAGTAGAAAATCCGAGCTCAGTGAGATAGCACAAAAGTAGTAGTCTGTCCTTGTCTAGCCTACCTGCCAGTATTAAATAAAATATTCTTTGGTAATTATTGGTATGTGGAAATGGAAGAAATACTTGTTATTTTGCTTAGGACCTTACTTGAAAGTAGTTCATAAGCAATGATAATTATTTCGCTACCATAAAATTACAAAAAATTATAATTAATTTGAAATGACATGATTTTATATTTTAAAATTTTAGTAGTTTTTTGTAATTTACGTAGGTGGTACTGTTGTTGTGGTAGGATTGAAATTTCAATATGGCTGCTGTTGTTTTCGTCTTCACTTCCACATTATCTTATTTTCAGTTTTGTTGTAATAAGCTTACGAAAGTGTTAGTGAAAATGGTTTATTTTTGTTGTATAAACGGATGTAAAACCGAATGGTATCCCGGTTGCGGCTTATCTTTCCACAGGTAAGCTAATATAGTATATTTTTAAGTGTACCGATGTAGGGTGACCTAATTAACATTATTTACTAACCCGGACTGATGCGTTTATTTTGAGTGTAGGTAGTAAGTACCTAAAATCTGACCTGGGCCCTTTAAAACAAATCTATACATGTGTACAATTTGAGAAAATTTGTAAAACTGTAAACAAAATAATGTATGTATCTACCTACTACAATAATTACAAAATTGACATTGTTACAAGTTTATAGTCTTCAGATACCTATCATTGAGCTAATATTACTGGCGCGTTATGGCCGGAATTAATTTTCATATCATGTTAATGAAATAAGTTTAATTTTCACTTGTTGTAATAATGATCATAAAAATGGGCTCTGTTGGGCAAACAGTCTGTATAGTCTGATTGTCTGTAAAGTACAAATGTAATATAATGGTTATTACTTTATAATATGATAATATTTTATAGGATTCCTAAGGACAAAGTAAGGGCCGAAAAATGGAAGCAAAGTATTCATGGAAAAGTGAACAAGAAATCTGTCATTTGTGGTTTACATTTTAAGGATTTAGACTTTATGAACAAATCAAGAAAACGGTTGAAATCCACAGCTGTCCCCTCAATATTTCCAAAGGTATGAAGATATTTTAGTTTTTATTTCTATGGTTGAAAACCATTATTTATTTGTATGCCCTTATGAAAGTAACATATTAAATAATGCTTACAGATTGTTATACCTGACAAGAAAATTCAAGTGCTCAATAGTTTAACATTGGTTGAACCGCTTCAAGGACCATCAACAATAGACACAATAAGCAAAAAACGTAAACTGCAGAACAAATCAGAGAAATATATTCAAACCGAAGACCTATGTGCAAATACACCCCGTAAAAGAAAATTAAAGCGGGAAATAAAAGTACTGTCTCAGCGTCTGAAAAGACGTAACATTACAGTACTTAATTTGAAATCATTACTAGCTATTATAAAGAAAAAATGCAACAGTTACAGCGAAGTAGAAGAAATAAATTTTAAAAACATTCATGACCAAATAAACTCAAATAAATCTATTCATGGAGCTAGATATAGCAATGACGTAAAATCTTTTGCTCTAACATTATATTATTATTCGGGAAAAGCTTATCGTTTCTTAAGAAACCATATTGCACTGCCACACCCTGCTACACTCCGGAGAATGTTGGCCACTCACAACTGCAATGTCGGATTTATGTCCGAAGTTTTTGAATTTTTGAAACAAAAAGCTAGCCAATGCAAAGATATCACTAATGTGGCCCTCATATTTGATTCCATGGCAATCAGAACAGCAACTAATTATGAAGCAAAAAGTGATAAATGGTGGGGATCAATTGATTTAGGCGGCGTTGCTCCAATTGATCCAGAGAAATTGGCTTCAGAGGTACTGGTATTTCAAATTGTATCTCTTAAAGAGAAATTCAAATGTCCTATAGCTTACTTTCTTGTGGACAAGATATCTGCGGATATCCAGGCACAATTACTATCTACGGCAATAAGAATGTTAGCGGATATAAATATACTTGTTCGCTGTTTGACTTCTGATGGTGCTGCGAGTAATGTCAAAACATATAGAATATTAGGATGTAATGTAAATTATCCTAATATTCAGCCGTTTTTTAAGCATCCAACCAAAGACAATATTAATGTGCATTGTATACTAGACCCTGTACATATGTTAAAATTAGCCAGAAATGTTTTTGCTGAGACTTCTTTAAGCTCTGAAAAAGGTGAAATAAAATTTGATTATATAAAAAAACTGCAAAAACTGCAAGAAGAAGAAGGACTGAAACTTGCTAACAAAATTTCAAGGGCACACATTAATTTTTTTGGAAAGAAAATGAATGTTAGGTTGGCAGCGCAAGTTCTCAGTAGTTCAGTGGCTGATGCACTTGATTTCCTGCGATGTAGTGGACATATTGATTTTGCAGGTAGTGAGGCAACTCTTGAATATTTAAGATACTTGGACAGGATTTTTGATTTACTGGACTCAAAAAATCCTTTTGGAACCGGATTTAAATCTCCACTGCGCCCAAATAACAAAGACGTTTGGGTTAATGTCTTCCAGGACACAAGGGAATACTTGTCAAAATTAAAAGTAAATGGCCAGAATATTTTAATGCATAGACGACATATCCCTGTTCTTGGTATCATAATGGATACATATAGTTTCACAAATCTAGCTACAGATCTTTTTGATGAAAATGTTCAAAGTTATCTTTTAACACACAAAGCTTCTCAAGACCATTTGGAGTTATTTTTTTCATGTGTTAGAGCTTGTGGGCGAACAAATGATAATCCAGATGCGCTACAATTCATGTACATTATGCGTAAATTACTTTTTCGTAATAGTGTAAAACCAAGTATTAACGCTAACTGTACTGAAGAGGATTATGAATCTTCCCCTATACTTGAGTTTAGAAGTGCAAAAAGATCATCAATTTCACAAGACCCTAATCATGAAAGTACCGAAGCAGATAAAATTTATTCATTAATACAGTTAATTGAAAGAACAAATGTTTCCGATTTTAAAAGAAACATTTTGTATTATATATCGGGATATATCGTGGGAAAAATGTTACAAAAAATTACTTGTGAATATTGCAAATCTGCCTTGTTAACTAAACGGGAGCATGTAGATCATGCCTATTTTGTTGACATTTGTAACTTTTCATCCTTCACAGCTTTCGTCGACAGAGGCAGTCTTAAGCATGCTTCTAAAATAGTTTTCGATATTGTGAAGTACACGGAAAATTTGTTCTTAACGCTATCATTGCAATCAAAACAAGATTTTAAGAGAAAATATATGATGAATATAATTACACAACATTTTTACACCCAACTAAAAAATATTCCCCACCCAGTACAGTCACGCACCATCGAATCAAAACATGAAATAGAAGTAATTAAATGTGTAGCAAACAATTATCTTAACATGAGACTGAAAACGTACGCGAAAGAAGAGACCATCAAAATTATGGGTAATCGCATGACAATGCGTCAAAGACTACATAAGACTATTTTATTTAGCAATGTATAACATGATTTGCGAATTATGAACATAGAAAGCAATTATTGTCTTACATATTATAAGGATATTATAATAAGGTTACAGAAGTAGAATCAATAAATATAAATACCTGATACAACCCTTCTTTTATTTCAAACTAGCTTACCGGTTAAACTAGATTTCATGTCATAACGTGCACATAAACATAGGTAGTACCTAAGGCCTCGGCCGCGACAAGGTAGCCGAAATTTACTATGTTAATGTGCGCGTTCTAATCCGAAATAATTACCTTTTTCAATGTTAAACGGTTCAGTGTACGGACCATTTAAGGTAACAGAAGCATTGGAGCCTACTATAGAGAGATTTCAATAATCATATCAGAAGCTGCTCACCATAGAACAAGGCCTCCTGGTAGACTTTTGAACAGATTGCATCAAAATTGACTTTCATAAGTGTACAAATTGTACCTAAATGAATAAAGAAACTTTGACTTTGACCATATCGGTTATCACGATTATACGCCCAGTCACGAGCCTTTTTCAAATCTATGAAAGCGCAACATACCTACGCGTTGGATTTTTTTATACCAGAAAATAAATCATCTAATTATATTAATTTTTTCTGTGTCCGTAGAAATTATTAAGAAACAGACACTCTTTAGAAAGAGACGCACTACTACTTTTATGGCTCTCTTTCGGCTCGTTTTCAAGCTCATAGTGCGCAATCCAGTTGTAGTACAGGTTCGTGACTTCAACGTATTGTTGTCGTTCGAATAGATAATTTCTGAGCCAATTTTGGGCGTTACCTCTGAGACCATATTTTTGACATTTTGACAAGAGTGTTTTGTGAGAAACAAAATCAAACGCCTTACTCATGTCAAAAAATACCGCTGTGACCTCAATTGATTTATCAACATAGGCGAGAATTGTATTAGTAAGTCCAAAAGCTGCTAATGATGTGGACTTGCCTTTTTGGAACCCATGCTGATTTCGATCTAATATTCCTACCTTGTTTATAAAACTAAGAATCCTGTGAAACATAGCCTTTACAAAGATCTTTGAGAATATGGTCATTATAGCGACAGGTCTATAGTTTTCAAGAGCGTCTTTGTTGCCCGTTTTATGGATGGGCTTTACTACGGTTATTTTAAGTTTGTCAGGAAAAACACCTTGCTCAAAGGAGCGATTAATTATATGACTTAGAACAGGCGCAATAAGGCATTTAACAGCCTTAATTATGTTCGTAGTAAGTTCATCATTTGAGTTTTTCAGGCTCCCAATTATTTTACATATTTCTCTATCATCCGTTGGGAATAAGAAAATGCTATCATTTATATGCTGGATATTTTTAGAATTAGCAGTTGTATCTGATTTATTAGTAGATGTCAAATTTATAAAATAATTATTAAATTCATTTGCAATGTCATCAGGCTTGTCAATTATATATATTATTATGTCACGAGATATATTATTGGATTTTAGAATAAATGTTTTGTTCCTAATTTTTTGAGCGTCAGTCATACATCTTTTTAATATCTTCGTGTAATTTCGATAGTCGGATTTAAGATGTGGATTTGGTTTTTTATAGTATGAAAATCTTAGTATACGTTTTCTTTTACAAGCCAAACGAATACCCTTGGTGACCCAAGTCTTGTTTTGACGATTAGGCTTTATTTGGATTTTCCGCACAGGAAAGCATAAGTTATAAAATAAAGCAAAAACTTCATGGAATGCATTAAAAGCTTTGTTTGCGTCACTTTCCATGTAAATGTCAGACCACGATAAACTTTGCAAACATTCATAGAACTTCCTTACATACTGAGCGATGAAATCTCGTTTTTTTAAAAAGTAATGGGTTAACAACTTTGGTTTACTACCTACCGGAATTTCTATGGATTGTGCTGTGTTGTGGTCTGATAGTCCAAGTTGATGAATCATGCTATTAGTATCCGATATATTACTTATTATTAAATCAATACACGAGTCTTTTCTCGTAGGTTCGTAAATATGGGACTTATATCCATAACTTTGTAGTAATCTGAAGAGCTCCTTAGATATGTTACTTTCTTTCAATGTGCTAATATTGAAATCGCCAAGAATAACAATTTTCTTATTAATTTTCGCTTTTAGTTTTGACAACAGAGAGATCTGGTCAAGTAAGGAGATGCTTCGACGATCGTCACATTCAATATTTAAAAAAGTACAATTTGAATAGTTCTTAACAATACCATTCAAGTCAAAATTTAGTTTTTGTACGTTTAAGTATGGGTTGTATTGTGCATTCAATATAAATATTTTATTTTCTTTAAAATAAGACAAGACGTTACATAAATCGGTTATCACTTTATACGGATTTTTGTCATTTTCGCCAACAGATATAATAATAATATCGCTTTTTGAGAGTGTAAGGTGATAACAACTGTTTAGTATTTGTGAGGTGGTAGCATGCGGCTTGACAAGGCTAGTTATCTTGTATATGTCATTCCATTTGCCAGTTCTTTGCTTCATAATTTTCTGAGATAATCCGACTATGTGTTCACCGCCAAAAATATGTATTTTTGCTTTTTTTTCATACGGATCTGAAGGCAACGGTGTCACGCAGCTATTATTTATGGTATTTTCCAATTTCTTTGACTTTTTTTCTTGCACTGCAGCGCCATCTAACGATGTTACTGGTAAAGTAGTTGAGTTTTCTTCATTCAGTAAAATCTGTTTAGCAGGGGTGCAGGTATGAGAAAACTCCAATTTCTTCTTGTTTAGGCTTTTCTTATGCTTTGTTGTGGATAAACTTTTGAAATGAAATGAAATGATGAAATGATAATATTTATTTCAGACTTAACAATCCATAATCCAAATCCATAAAAAAATCCATAAAATATGTTAGTAACAATGACTTAAAACTATGTTAGTAGAACTTAAAATAAACATTGTTTTTTACGTGGGTCGACATCCATTGTGCAAGGATTGGACTGTCCACCCTATCTGCAACCACCTTCAAAAGAGTGTTGGCACTGCATCGCACTCGCTCCCACAAGGAAGCAACTCGTTTGCGCAGCACAGCGTAGAAGCCATCAGTGCTAAACTTGGCGAACATACCCGAAGCACTACATCGCCAAGGCAACCCCTACAATCCCCTGAAGGCGTTGTTATGTTGGACACGCAGAGCATTGAAGGTCCTCTGGGTGTAATTGCTCCATAGGTTGCACGTGTATAAAGTTTGGCAGTAAGTTTTAAATAATGTAATTTTAACCTCATGAGAGCAGCGTGCAAACCTACGTGCCAGCATATTACCCCTAACCGATAACGCTCTGCGTTCCCTTTCAAGATCGACATCATCTTTGAGATCCTCCGTGACCCAATGACCCAAATATTTAAACTTTGTAACTACCCGAAGAGGAGATCCACTGAGAGCTATTGGAGGAACTGAATATGTTTTTGCCCTAGATTTAAAGATCATTATCTCACTCTTTTTTACGTTATATTTGAGTCCATGAGCCACAGCATCTCTCTCACATATTTTAAGTAGTACTCTCAGTGCGTTGACTGAGGGGCACAGCAGCACCATGTCATCGGCATAGCTAATGTTGTTAACAAAATGTCCATCAACCGAGCACCCCACCCCCGCGCTGCTGAGCTCCTCAATCAACCCATCAACGTAAAGATTGAAAAGTGTGGGTGATGATAACCCGCCCTGTCTCACACCACATTCCATTTTATAAACATCAGAGTACTCTCCTGACCATCTTACAGAGTTGGTTTGATTGTCATACCAAAATTTAAATAACTTTATTATTTCTAAAGGCAAGCTAGTGTTATTATATATTTTATTCCATAACATGTTGTATGGCACCATGTCAAATGCCTTTGACAGGTCCAGGAAACATGCAAAAACTGGCGTATCTCTGTCAGTATAATACCGAACAATGTGCTTAAGGCATAGTATCGCAGACTCGGTTGATAATCCCGATCTGAAACCAAACTGAGCTTTCTGCAAGTTTGTATGCTGGTTAAGATGCTTATTAAGCACACTGTCCAGCACCTTTGCCAAAATAGTAGCTAGCGAGATAGGCCTATAATTACACTTATCAGATGAATCTCCCGTTTTATTTTTAATAATTGGTACCACTATAGTTTTCATGAGGTCATCTGGTAAGTAGTTGTGACGAATGCACAATGTATATAGCATTGCAAGAATTCTAGGGAGATGACCACCAGCATGTTGCAGATGCTCGATACTGAGCCCGTCGTGTCCAGGTGACTTACCCCTCGTCATATGTCTGATGACGTTAGCAACTTCTGCTGGAGATATTTTTACAAGGTTGCCCCCCACACGGCTCTCAGCATCGGGCATCGGCATACCCACGTCCACTGATTGTGGGTCCACTTTAAAAAGGTCCCTGAATAAATTGGCTATTTTTCGAGGTTCACTAATATTATCTACACTTGCTGGTAAGCATACTTTTGAAATCAACTTATTGGTAGATTTCCAAAATTGTACAAAGTTTTTAGCCTTATGATGTGAGGCAATGATATCCATCACTATTTTTTTGACAGAATTTGAGTTTTGCCTTAAACTTTTTTCTAGAGCAGCACATTTCCTCATACAGCCGCCCCGACCTAGGCTTACCATGCAAAAACCATTGTTGGAAACATAACCTAGCCTTCTGGTGCGCCTCCCTTACATATTTATTCCAGCCCGTAATGTGACCTCGTCCCTTTACCCGCGCCTTATCACAACTAGCAACAGATGCCTCTCTTAGTATCATAACAATCGAATTATACATTTTATTATTTAATTTACTATGGCTAATATTATTACATATACTATCATAACATTCATAACACAATTCTAATTCATCTGGAAAATCAATATCTTTTAATTTACTATTACATACATTTAAGTATTCTTTTATCTGCGATTGTTCCCGTTCTCCCCAGATCACCCCTTTCAATGAATTATTATTATTATTAATGATATCATCATTGCCATTACCTAAATGTTTAGACCCAATACTACTTAAATTACACACAATTTCAATGGGTATATGGTCAGACCAGAACACATCATAATGTATTTTAACACTTACAACTGTCCGTTTAGCCGCCGCCGTAGTCACACAGTGATCAAGCCACTGCCTACATCCCTGGTGTGAATCACTGACATAGGTAAACGAGTCTTTTGGCAGCAACTCACTGTCCACTATACACAGTTCTTGTTCCACACAGAAGCTTTTTAGTTCATTGTAAAAAGGCATCTCAGGATGAGCATTATAGTCACCTAGTATGTACACTAAAATTACACTTTCGCTTTCGATAATTGCGTAAATTTCAGCCAAGCATTCCGTGAACTCAGTAAAGTTTTTACTATTGTCGTTTGGCATATACACAGAAAAGAATATTATAGATTTATTTTTCATGAGAACTTTAATAGTCACGAGACGCACACTTTTGCACTGTATTAAAGAAACACATGGAAACTTATCCTTACGCCAGAGAAGCGCACCACCCCCATAGGGGCGACCGCGCAGGACACCCGCCGACAAGTCCACAGCTGTGTTACCGACGTAGGCGAAGTTCGCGTCAATAGTTCCCAATTGTGGTATGTCATGCTGCAACAACCACGTTTCTTGAAGGGCAATAATGTCTGCCGACTTGCATAGGTTTCTCACACATTGAACAGATCCAGATAGACCTTTACAATGGAAACTTATAAATGAGAGATTATCTGTTGATGTTTCACTATGCATATTTCGTGTTATCTAATAATAATCTATTTCCATTTTCATTGTCATCTTTCTCCAACTTAGATTTCGTAAAGTTTACAAAACGCCGAAAAAGTACTTCATTCAAAAAGACAAAAGCTTTCATTTAAAAAGACATCCAACTTACATCTTGGCACCATCACTTTATATGCATTATATCCTCTGTCAATCTTTAATGTGAGCCTTTGCAATGAAATGTTTATTTGACTTTTATTGTAAACATGCGAAATTATGTCATTCTCTGCTGTAGACTTATCAACATTGTAAAAAAACTAGGGTAATTTGATATCAGCCGCTTTAAAATTTCCATTTGGTTCACTCGTAGCCGTCCCCTTTTTTCCTACAATTCTATTTCGCAACTTTCTCCTCTGCACCAATTTCCATTCCTGAGACTTGTCATCATTCTTCCATTGCCCTGGTTCCTTAAGTTTATCTGCCATAGATACGACTTCAGTGTCTTGTTTCGCGCACATTCGTTGTTCCGAAGGCGCTTGTAACATTGGCGCTTTTGCGTTTACACTTGTAATATGCGACTTAGGCGATTTTGTTTGCACATCGTACGGCAAGTGGGGAGGTTGGTTTGACATTCGCTGAATTGAAGTCGCATTATAACATTTGTTGGCGGTAGTAGTTTCTTTATGTGACATTCTATACGATTCAAACGAATGTTCAAGGGCTTTTTACCGTAATATCCCTATTCTTGGGGCTCAAGTCAGGGATGTGCTGTAGTCCCATAGGACCACTATCATAATTGTAGTCTTCCCGCAAATGTGCACCTCGTCTTGTATTTACATTGTAGTAATTATCGTGTGTCACAGTTGCCGTCATTTTTAAGTCGTCCACATCTTGTTGCAATACTTGAAAGGTATCCACTGTCACACACCGTTCATGTAGCACCTTTACATCCTCCTTCAAAATCAGTATATCTTTTAGCAGACGGGTTACATCAACGTGATCAAACGTTATGGGTGGTAATTTCTGGAGATCACGGGCCACAAACACAGGAACTAAGTCGGGATCCGTTTGCTTCAAAAGCGTAATTATATCGTCGATATCTCGTTGCGTCTTTTTGTCACCTTTTCGGTTTTTTATTGGCTTATCTGTTGGGATGGAGTCATGTAGCAATTTCTTGGCACTGCTTATTTCATCAGGTGTAAACGCCGTCACACACTTTTAGAAGTGGAATTGCAAATATGACTAAATTTTTTTAATTTAATCTCATACGCCAAAATAATATTTTTTAATTTAGTGTTTTCTTGTAGCATGTTGCATATTTCATTATCTGCGATTTCTAACTTACTTTTTAGGTTTTGAATCTCTTTTGACATTATTTCTATTTTTTCATGATTTATTAAGGGTGTTTCAGGACAGCTTCGGTTCAGAGTGAACGATGGATCCTGAGTGTGACCTTCAATATCCTCCTTAGTGGCATCTGAAAGAGACTGAAACGAGTTCTCCGTGGAGACGTTAATTTTGTATTGCCTTCTTACTGTTACATGATCTTCAGTAAATGAGCTCGGTGTGCTTGCATAATTCGGTGATTTATTTGAATTGTTTTGTAACTTTTTTATGCAGTTATTACACTTCCAATGTGTTTTATGTTTTGTTGTCATAATACGAAAACGTCCAAAAGAAACATCAGTGCAATCCAAGTGAAATGCACTTTTACACCAATAGCAAATTAATTTTTGTTTATTTGTAATTATATTTGCACATTCAATACATACCTGCGTCATCTTACGGTAGTTATTGTACTTAGTGGTCGCAAATGTCGAGTCGAAGAGACGGTATAAAGAACCACGGCACGATACCTGCCGGTGCTTTTCTATAGGTAGCACTCACCGCGATACAATCGTTTCGTAACTTGTTCTATTACTTTATAAGCAGATTGTACAATTGTTGCTTTTTGTTCATTAAGCTCATTTTGAATTTGATGTGGGTGATAACTGGAAGGATGCTGTCCAAGATTAACATTATCATCTGTCTGCTAATATCCTCACACCCAACCGCTGCAAACTTCACAGCCATAATGGTTTTGCGGACTTCCATCGGTGTGACTGGAGAAAAAATGAAATCAACAGTGGGTTGTTTGCAGAGGGAACAGATGGCTTGGACTGCAGGGGTCTTGTTAGGTAGATGGGAGCAAGAAGTAGCTGCGAAATGATGATTTATATCAGTAGGGGGTGGTATTGAAATAATATTAGATTTTAACATGCCAGGAGATCTTAGCAATTTCCAGGTATCAGCTGGAGAGAATTGACGAATGGTTTCATGAAAGTAGCGGCGTTTGGAGGCTCTCACCATCTGATTGCAGCGGTTACGGCAAGATTTAAAAAAAAAGTTTTCGTTGTATCAAGTTGTAATCATACAAGTATCACATGCGATGGTAAAGACTTCAAGCTGTGTGAACACATGGGCGAGGATAGAGAATTAGTAAAATCAAACACAACAGTTACGTATCACCAATCTGTATTTCAATCATAATTTATTACAACATATAAACATATATAATAGCATTGTACACAGTAATCTAATCTAAAGTATTGTATACTTTTACCCTTCAAATGTTTATTGCTTTGATTAGCTCTAACAGTCTTGCATGCGATGTCAGCTCAGCACAAGTTACCTTTTTCGTTATAATAACTCAAAATTATGTTTCTGTGAAGATCAATAAGATGCGTCATTGTATCGTTAATATATTGCGGGTGACCTGATAACGGGATCTGGTAAAAAATTCAGCAATTTAATTTAAGTGCGATTTATCCTCATTTAAAAGGTGACCTTAGTGCAATAATTTTATACCAATGAAAAAATTAAAATAAATTTCATAGCAGACAGTGTCCCATTGAATATCGGACATAGTTCTGATTACATCAAAAAAATTAAAAACATGACTAACGACAAAAATAAACAACGAAACTTTAAAAAAAAAATTGATCAGATATATATTTTAAAACCATAGCTCAGCCGTGAGGTATTGAATAATGAATAGACGAGGTGGTTTGTGTGGATATACCTACTCAAAATAATAGTATTGTCTCTGATAAAATTAAATAGAGGCATTACATCGATATTTATTTGCGATAAATATTTAGCTAGATTATAAATAAGTAATTAATTATGTCATCTTCTCTAAAACTGTACAACAGATTCATACATTAAATATTCAGATTGTTTTTGGAAAAACACTGTCAGTCATCTTACTTAAAAAAATTAATTATTTTAGAGCATACTTTTCAATTATGTATAATTCTTAGTAGCTTATATAGAACATCCTCACATTACGTACCATACCATGAAGTTTGTAGTGAGTTTTCAAACAATTCATGAATATTAAATGAAAATACATAAAGTGAAGTTAATAAGCTCTGTAATTTCAAAATAAAAAATAACGATAAGTTCAATTAATAAAACTTGCTTCTTCCTTGCCAATTAATTACAAGAACAACTTTTGGCGGCAACGTTACTTTCCGTTCTACGCACATTTCAGTAAAATTAAAGATGGGCCTGTCATATACCTAATACTCCTATTATTGGTTTTCCCTTTAAGTGGCAGCGTTACCGATACTTTTTCTCATTCGTATAACTTGACGAGTTATGCGCGTGCGTTGCGACAGTAAGTGGGGAACTTCATACACCGACGCTGTATACCATTATACTTTGTCCAATGTAGGATGATACTTTTGACAGGTGTCACTTCCTTATTGCTACGTACTAAGGTTGCGTTTGTTTCCTTATGTTTGGCTTGACATTGCAATAGCAACTTTATACCCTCTATATAGGTGTCAACTGTCAAAAGTATCATCCTACATTGGACAAAGTATAAAGTACGCTTGTGAGCATGCTCCATTCTCGGACATGCGCACAACGTTCAAAGTTTAAATGAGGGAGACAGACATATATATGTCTGCACCGAAGGGTCGTCATCTTTTTCTTTTCTTCCACTAGCAATATAGGAGAATTGGGTATATGCCTGCACTGTCCTTCATAGAATCTATAATCACCTCGGATACACTATCAAAATCAAAAGATATAAAACTTTATGTTAACTCTTGTTTTCAAAATTACACTTCAAGTGTAATTTCAACAACAACAGTTAAATAATTTCATTTAAATTTGTAAACATTCTTTTGTTTGACGCATAGCAACTCTTTATCTTTTTAAGTACAAGTTCTGCATTAAACGAGTATTCGGCGTTCCTTTCAAATATAAAAGAACAATAACTATAAACAAAACGGATTTTTCTTGAATGAAAAAGATAATCATAGGCAGTGAATCATATATGTGATGTTTTTTAAACACGCTCTTTATTCCGTTCATTAAGGTCGAAAATCGAACGATTCTTTAATAATTGATTTCAAAAAAATGAAGAGGTTACCATTTTGACTTTTTTTTACGTGATAACGTCTTATAAATCTATGAACATCGGCTGCATGCACGAAAAAGTGTAACGTTCCGCCTGAGCCGAGCGTGCAAGCGAGAGCGCGGAACAAGCAATAGAGAGGCACGATCGGCCTAAGCGTTAGACTTGGGGCTCTCTTCCACTTTATGAAGTGAAAAGTTAATGTGGTTTCCATTGTATTGGTATACATTTATAACAACAACTTAATGTTATTTTAACGAAAAAAAATTTTTTTTTCAATTAACTCCTTTGTAATATACAATGATAATTCATTGATAATAATTCAGTTCAATTCATAAAAGTATTCAATTTTTCACCAATGTTTTCTTTTGACGCTATCACGTAAAATTATCGTCCGTAAACTGACTTTACAGACAACCATTTTTAATTTAAAGTAAGACGAGTGAGCATCATAAATAAATCGGGCTTATTGTGCACTTTCAGCGAGAATCAAGTGGATTCTGAGTTAAGATTTTTTGTGGCTTAGAACGAGGTATGTACTATCGAGGTCTCTCGTGCCTCACCACTTTGTAGAAATATTCGTTTGAACTGATCGCACACGCACACACGACCCCTAATTGGCTACGTATTTTACTACGATTTATACTAGGGCCAATCATAAACAAATAGTTTTAAAATCGCCCTTGATGTCAGTACTGTCAACTGTCAATCTGCTCTCACTTGCTTGTTTGCGCACGCGCGCCATTGTTGAATGAATGGAGCGGGGCGTGGCCTGAAGCGATAGGCATCGTGCAGTGTGCTAGCGACTTTCGACTTAGGACTGATAAGGTGCCAGAGGCTTTGATAGTACATAAAATAAATATTATATTACTTAATTATTAGTACTTAAAGAGTTGACGATGTAATAAACAGTCGGTTGCAGCTGAGCACAGCAGGAATCGTTTAAAGTACAGTCGACAACACATCAAGCAATACATTTGGAAGTTAAACCTACCTTATGTCATTGTAATAGATCATTTTTAGATTTTCATTTTTAGAGTGTATAATGCAGAGTGCCTAATGTGCTATCGAATATACAGTACATTTAATACAATTAGAGAGTTACATGGAGCATAACAATCAATTTATTACATAAATAATAAAATTGTCTTTAGGCCACGCATAGCGCTCCTCACGTTATAATATTTTCTTTACTTCGCATTCTTTTAAAACTACTTTATTTGAATAGGGATTATAAAAATATAAAATAATGACAATAAGGTTCTATAGATATTTGGATTTAGCATTTGTCGGTTTCGAACTTTATTGTGTTACGCATAAATATCGAAAATGTGTGGCGCCATCAACTGATGCATTCCTGTTTAAATTTATTAACAGAAAATTAATAATTTGAACGTTCGATTTTTTTTGTTTGTTTTTTAATACAACTACTGTAATGAAGCGACAGAAAAATCCACTTCTATACCTCTTAAATTAAATTCCCTAATAGCAAATTTAAACATCAAGCAATTTATGACATTTATTTTAATAAAATCCAACCAATTTTGTTTTGTACCTAAAAAAATTACAATGAACAAAAAATGCTATACAATCTACATAAATTACTAAGGGTCTATCATATTTCAGGTTAATTCCACTATTTTTATTGATAGGATATTAATGAATGTGAAAATAACTCTTATCCTATGGACATAGAGTTCATTTTGTAAGAACGACTAGACATTGTGCACAATCTACTTTGTTTAATGAAACACGGACTTCATACGTAATGCTTATCTATTGCAGTACCTATATTGATCGATTTCTTCAGAACATATATTTTGACAATTTTTTTTATCGGCTGACCATAAACTTTACGTTCGTCGTAATTTTAATATTAAAGATTCTTCTAAAAAATACAGTTTAACATAAGCTATTCATAAAGTGAAAACATGATTGTAACTACAAATTATTATTATTAACAAATTACTATCGTGGCAGTTTGTCTAGGTACGCGTAGAAAGTAGCAAAAAAAAGTTAAGAGTTGCCAGCCGATAGTACCTATTCCAACTAATTCTTAAATAAACACAAATCTCATGGAACAAGAAAAAACAAACACACGCTCAAAACAAATTAGACTTCAGCATACAAAAACAAAATGTCTTAACCTAAACATTATACCTAAACTGGTAAACAACGACAACGAAAAGTGTTACTCAAATTGTTTCTTTTCGTATACTACTCAAAACAAAATTTAAACATAAAACACAAAATAATTATATAAACACATATTAACCATATTCAGTTCTTTATACTTTCTCGGAAACAGATTGAAATAAAACAAATTTAAAGATTACGAAAAAGTAGTTTTTTTTTTATTTTTATGAAATATTTCGACATTTCCAGCTTTGTTTTTATGATTACTGATTCCTTTACCTACGATAAAGTTTAATACCTTTTAGAAGAAAAAAACTGTATTAAAATGGCCTTTGTTTTGTTTTAAGTAGTATATTTACAAAAGATGTCTTTTCTAACATTAATGTGTATTTACAACATAGACATAGTAAAAAAGGGTGTTTTGTTCGATAACCCAATTTAAGATGGCGCTTGAAAGCCGACATAGGATAACCCTAACAAATGATAATGAAGGAAAAATATTTAATTGTTTATTTTTCATTCCATTTTATTTACACATGTACAAATATATACTCAACGGCTTAGCATTTCAACCTAAACGAAAATATTAAATTTCTCTAACTGATGGGTATTTGACAGGTTTTAAAATTAAAATTTAGTTTTAAAATTGCTTGTAATAGCATAATACATTTGCCATTTGATTGATTCCTTGTTAATTTTCTGTAAAAATCACCATCAAAGTTTAACCCATTAAAACTCGAGAGCATTATATTATGCGCGCGATAACGATACCTAAAATCCGCGAGTATTATATAATGCTCTATAGCGCGCAGTCTGATTTAATCCTTATTACGGCTTCGGTAATGGTTCTTTTTGATTGAATGATATTTTTTTCCCGATAGAGAGAGAAATAACGCATTTAACACAAAGCTCGGCTTCAAAGGGTTAAATGATTAAAAACCCGCAGAAACGCTAAAGGAACCTTTATGCAGGTTACTTGATGTTATGACGTCACCTACTTATAAACAAACCGTACAAAAACTTTAACATTTACTGTAAACAATCAAGTGACGCCTCTCCAGATTCAGACAATCGCGTGCATTTTCAATCACATGGTCGAACTTGCAATTTTAATTATTTTATTAATGATTTCATATAAAAATCATATTAGTTTTAAAATAACGTGTGGGCTATATTTTCTTAAAAAAATGTTTACAACAACAGTTTTATCTATATTTTCACTGTAGTCAAATACATTATTAATATTAATTGAGAAAATTGGCGGTTTGTGATTAGTTGTCTCCGGCCATTATAATAAGGAATTCATATTGCAAGTGGCGCCACTAGTGACACTGTAAAGCAAACTTTATGACTTACATGACTGTATTATCCTATGTTTGAATCTCACTGCATGTAAGACAATATATTTTAAACCACCATGAAATAGAATAAGTTTTTTATAGGATACCATATTATTATAATAAATAACTAATCATTTGACAAAATAAAGATTTCGTAAATGTTTTATTCTGCATTTCCAAAACATTTGACTGTATAATTCGTTTGTCTTCGCGATTTCACTAAATGAGGGTAGATAAATTGAAGAATTCGGTTCTGATGATGTGGTGACTAGTGATGTGCCGGATCGTCAAAAATGTAGATCCGCGGATACGGATCTAAATACGGATATTTGGTGTCAAGATCCGCAGATACGGATACGGATCTTAACTTTCTTGCACAATTGTTGTCAGTGCACGCGATCTTGAGTTGAGACATGTTTCGACTTGCATTGCGCGAGGGTCTTTCTTTTGTTTTGTTTTAGTTTAATGTGACACTGGGCAGCATAGATAACGCTTGTGCTTGGTATTGGTACACGAGTTTAAAGAAATGTCTACAAAGAAGTTTCGTAGTGTAATTTGGAATTATTTTGTGATAATAAATGATGACTGGATTTTAATTCAAGAATTAATAAAAATGCTGAAGGCTTTGGATGATACTACAAAAAAATAGAGCTCACAAAACACGTGTATATCTGACGTTATTCCTCTAGTACGAGCATTGAATAAAATCTATTACGAGATTCAGAAAAAATTGCATGTCAGTGTATCCGCAGTTGTGAATTTTGTGTCTGCTTTGTATTAGAGTATCGTTTTTCTGAAATCGATAAAAATGTTTTGTTTCAAGTAAAAAAATCGCTTAAAGAATTTCATCTATAAATTTAAAATGAATAAGGTAAATAGATCCGTAAAAGATCCGCCAAAAAGTAACGGATACGGACACGGATACGGATCTTTCTTCTGCCTCGGATATCCGCGGATACGGATACGGATATCCGGCACATCACTTGTGGTGACACTTCTAATCTAACCTAGCCATTTCGGTACAATTTAGCTACCCTAATATGATTTCGTACTGCATTATTAATGCAGTTTGCCAAAAGTCTTGCATTCTTTTGTCTGCTTATTATTTGTCAAATGAGTTAGTTATAAACAATAGCTGATATTTTTTTCAATATAATTTAAAACAAAAACAAATAAACGTTGCCCATTTTTCTGTTAAATGACAGTACACCGTAAGTAACACATTATTTTACTTTACCTTGCATTAAGTCAATATTTCCAAAACCCTCTAAATGAAAAATCAGGATATTTATCTTAATAATCAAGTGGTTATAAAATATAAGTCTTCTAAGAAAATGTTATGAATTAGATTAAGACATCATAGAAGTTGGATATCGTTTTCTGAGCATACTTATGATACTAATCTTGGTTAAGCATTGCCAAGTATGAATGATGCATTGTTATTTCATAAACCTAGGTAAGTAAAACATCGTTGTAATCCTATTAAAATAAATTAAACAAGTTTTCGAGACTTCCTTAACAAATATTACATTTAAATATACAAATACATTGAACAATTATTTTTTATTGTTACGAGTTGAATCCCGATTTCCGACATGTTATTAAAATTCATACGTATGGTTAAAAAAATACGACGATCCGCTTAAAGCTCGCCAATTCCAACTTTAAGACAAGCACTAATAAACTGAATTTGAATAACAAATTTCATGCTAATAAAAAAGTATAATTACAAAACACAATACAAACCTACAAACACATTCAGGTATCATAGTCCTCGTCAATTTGTAGATTGCCAGAATTTAAATAGTCTATGTCCACAGGTTGGATTACCGGTAAAGGAGGTTTCACATCAGCCTTTCTACTCTCCGACCTGCTCGCTTTAGAGTTCTGTCTATTTAGTTTCACAGAATTTCTAGCAGTCTCTTTTTGAACACCAACGATATTCGCCACTGTCGTATCTAATACTTTAATCTCTGGCTTGCCCAAGTTTTTGGAGAAGTCTATGTTTAAAATTGGGGTAACGGGCGTTCTAGGGGTAACGGGAGTATTGGCAGTTTTTAAATCTACAAAATAATCTTGCTTTGGCACAGCGATTTCGATCTTATGGACTGGTTCCACAGGGGTCAAGTTTGTGTAGCTGGTTGAGGGCTGTGGACTCGCATAAGTAGGATTGACTGTGATGACGCTTCTGTGTTGCACTTCATCGGTAAGAAGTGTTTCTTGGTAAAAATTGGCCGTCCGCACGGGTCTTTCTTCAATTGTTCTCTTCGATAAATCCATAGCGGTTTCTGAAGAGATTATTGTTGAGGTGACTGTCTCTGTTCTGTTCGGTTTGGATTCTGCGTGTGCCGATATAGATCTCTTTAATATGTCCCTGACAGCGGTAGAAAGTGGTTGCACTCTGACTTCAGAACTGCTTGAGCTGTTTGAATCTTCTCTGGCGACCCTTCGTGGTGGGGCGGATGCTTCGGGGAACCTGAAATATTATTATTATTGTTTAATACAATAGAACCTTGAACCGAAGAATGGAACTTCGTTCAATTTCTTTTCTATTTACCATACAATAGACCGATGTCAATAAAAATGCTACTTTACAGTTACATTTAGCAAATTTGGTTCAGTTAATGTTAATTGTGAAATCATGGAGAGAGAAAAGATTTATCTGGGAAGTTGATATAACATCAGAATATCTATTTGGGCTGTACTTAACTGTACATAACACTAATCAAACCTGCAAAAGTATATATTTTTGGAGGGCAATAAGGTATTTATTTAATGCTTAATATAATATTTTTTTAGCTATACTAATATAGTAAATAAAGACATTTTGAAAGTTAGTTTATATGTGAAGGGTAATAACATGAGCTAATGAATCTATTTGAAATAGGAAAAACTCCATTTAAAAAAAAATTTCTAGATAGAAATAATAGGCTATATTTTATGTTTAATCCGGGTGGACGGGCAGTCCCCTTCAAATGTTCAGTCATATAAGTCACTGTTTTGCAACACAACCCCATTAAATATGTTTTTTTTTTTGCAGAGGTCACTCGATTAGTACAGCGAATTGCATTTTGTCGCCAATTAAATGTAAGAGCCTTTGCACACAACAATTTTTAACGCGTCGTCGTCGACACGCGTTTGTATCGATATAATCGCAATACTCCCGCGAGTCGAACGCAGCTTCCTTATGAACTAGATGACCCGGTAACGCGTTGCTGTGATAACGCGTTGCTATGGTAACGTTAATTGAAACAATGTAATAAGAGCGGGAAAAAGAGCGGACAGACAAACACACAAACAACAAATTTGTGTTCTTAGAGTATATACTAGCGGCCCGTCCCGGCTTCGCACGGGTGGACAAAATTATTAAATTTTTTTCTATTATTAAATATTTTTCCGTTAGCGCCATCTAGCGTCCGGTAGACGAAACTACTTGCGGTTAACGCGTTTCTATAGTAACGTTATTAATACAATGGAAAAGAGCGTGAAAAAAGCGGACAGACAAACACCCAAACCACTGTGATCTTAGATTATAGATTTATGTAACTGTTCAAAGTTCTACCATTGAATACCTGCATTCATTCAGTCTCGGGCTTGAATCGGTATCTATATCGATATTGTATTGATACAAAAGCATTAGCTCGCAAAAAATTGCTCTGTGTAATAAAACGAAACGCGCTGCCGACGAGCGTTTCTAAATAGCGAGTTGCACATTTAAAAGACGCAGTGTGCATAGGCCCTAAGTGTTACACAACAATGACAACTATTATTAGACGTTGGGATAGGACAGCCGTATCAAAATATTTATACACAACACTAGGAAACAATACTAAATAATTCGTAAATTTGATATGATTGAAAATATAGCATTTACCTTGAAGAATTGGGTGAACTCTCTGCACTCATCATTTCTTTCTCCTCGGCAGCGGAAACATCTGGAATGTTCTTGACCTGAAATAGAAACGGCAGGAATGAGATATGCAATAAACTTCCGGTGTCGTTTGTTAGAAAATGAAATGGTGAATCAGACAATTCAAGGTAACATTTAATCGCGATGATGGTTCATTATATCAATAGCTCGTATTTAATTTTAACAATTATTTGAACGTAATATGAAGCATTTTAGACTTGTGTTGGAATGTATTCAATTATTTCATCCTTTATTTGCAACTAGGGATATGTGTGTCCGTTTCGCTTTCGATCTATATGTATATTGCAAAAAAACCTTGATGGCGCGGTGGTTAACTCGTTGGGCTTACCATTACTGTAAGAGGAGAGTTTTATAAACAAAAAATAACTTACTCAACTAGCTATCTATAATAAACTGTTTCTTTTTCATAGGGCTTCTACTGATTACTAAATTAAGTATGTCATACGAAAAGCAGTTGTCGTGCCGTAGAGCTACGGGATCTACTTTCTTATTACTAAACTATTAAGGTTGATATTGGGTTCTCCGTTCAACCGAAAGGGTAGCTTTGGTATCATATAAACTCCTTCGTGTTTTAGAAAATAGTACTCATTAATTTGCACCTGGCACGTGTGGTGGGGTATGGCCCATTACTTCCCTCCCTACCGCATTTTCATCCATAGGGAACCCAGCAGTTGTGAAATTAATAGGCTGGTGAAGGTGACTAAAGAAGAGGTAGCTTTGGAATGATGATAATAGCTAAAATCGACACGTTTAAAACCCTCATTGAGTAGTTGCATAAATATATTACGTTCTCCTAGTGTTAAATAGTAACATTTCACTTACTAGGTCTCTGAGAAAGTCGAAGCGTGATTCAGCCAGAATACACTGCTTGACGTGCGAGGGGCTCAGCGTCCGCGCGTTCCTTGCCATCGTCACCTGCATCGCTTTGCTTAAAAGCGATTCCACGAACAGTTCCAGGGTTCGAGGTATTGGTAATAACACGCCTGAGTTAAGGATATAAAGCACGAAAAACGATAACTTTGTAAGGAAGAGATACTCGATAATTACTTCCTCCTTAGTGGGGGCAACAGACGGAGATGTGAATTGATCCGCATTGCATGTTCTTTACCGTTTGGCACATAGCCTAGTTGTACCTAGGCAAGGCTAATTCGTCTGTTTGGTCAGGCCTACGTAAACTTCAACAAAAAGAGATCTATGTTATTATCTTATATGATAAAAAGAGATCTTCCAACAAAGCCAACTGACGATGAGAGGGTACAGTGAGAGTTTTGGTGGGTGATCCATTAATACCCATCAATATTCTCTAAAGAAAAGTTACTTTTGAGACTGTATGTGATTTGAGTTAAGCGCACACAGTGATTCAGTTGTTTCTTAACTGCATAAGCTAGCCAAATAGGTGATAAATTTTAACATTTGATTTCATATATATAGTTAGGAATCAGAAACCCGTATATTTTTAACTTTTAGGGAGGTTTTTGAAAGATTTCAATGCAGGATCTTGTATTATTTTTTAAGTATAGCAATATACAAAGTCAATTCAAATATATATAGGTAATGCATAGTGAGGGCTTGCATGCACGGAGTCCATGGAGATGACAACTTGGTGACTTTATATACATTCCCAACGAGTGACAATATAGTCACGGTAACTAAAGTAACCGGTGTGCCAAGGCTATATTGGTTTAATTCATCATTTATTTCCGACCGTAATATATCCATGGCATGGATTGTGAATAGTAGATTACGGAATTAAAATTTTTCAAATAACCATAAAATCTAAATGTATATAATCTGATATTCATGAATACTCTTATTAGTATTATTATATGTGGATTTAGATTAAAAGTTCTATTCATGTTGATGATAATTATGATTGATTGGTTTAATAAATAGCAGCCAGTCAAAAGAAAGACTTGATTTATCTGTCTGTTATGTAAATAACATTAATTATCTTTTGGCAAAATGATTCCCTATTCACAAAACATCCGAACATTAGATGTTATGCTCGAAAAATAATCTAATGGCAAATGTCCGATTTGTAAAATGCGTTTCACAGGTAACTGATATGTCTCCAATAATGTTTAAATTAAACTATTATTTATATTTTATATTAATCATATATAAATTATACTTCATTTAAGTTATTCAGTTAAGGTCCTTAAACTATGTTTAAGTTGACTGGACTTTATCATATTAGCAAAATACCCTATTCGTAACATGGCACACATCAATTTAGGCTATAGTTTACGAGTCAAGTCTAGATATCAGCAACATAAAATATTAGTATATGAATAGACCATGATCAATGTCAGGAGCTACAATATAGGGTTAGTAGTACTGCGCACACAAGCACTTCCATTTGTTTCTTAATTATACAAATACAATGAATCTTAATCCCTATTGACCAAAAAGTGTCGCTGCATACTCGAAGTACTTGTATTAATTTTTTTGGTGACCGATAACATAATGCAGAACAAATGCCACAGCAGTATAGATATAACTATCAATTTAATAGTGTTGATAAGACTTTATCATACTATTTTTTTTTTATAAATACCTATATAAAGCTGTTGTTTCTAAGTAAAGAAATGTACTCTAAAAATATATCATATAATATAATCAGGAAGTATGTGTTTACTTTAGAACAAAAAATCCTATTAAAATGATTATTTATTGTTTTCTTCAAATTCTATTTTAGCTGATGAGGGAGCATGAATAATATTTGTTGTTGTGGTGAACTTATAAATCAGCGTGATACATATAGAGGCCAGCATTTAAATTTATTAACTACTGAGAGTATACAGTATGCGAGCAAAAGAACTTACACAAGTTTAGGCACATCCAATAGGCCTAACACTCACATCTTATCATGCTACATAAGGTTGGCCTATTTATAACTTGGGAAGTACAAATTCTAAAAATATTAATGTGGTTTCAAATTATTTATCTTACACTGCAAATCTTTACATCTGTTTTTATTTTTTTTTCATGTAAAAGGTAACTCTAGTAGAATATTCAGAAACTTCTTTTTGAGTGATTTGTGATCCCAATACATTGGGAAATTCATATTGATATAAAAAGTTAAACATATGTAAGTATGATAAAAAAGTTTTATTTAATTTTTTATTTCATCATTTTATTTGAAAGATGTACACTGCTGAATGGAAGCATCCTGTAAAATTGTAAATAATAATAATAATATTTCCCACAATCACACCAATTAGGCTAGCCCAAAGTAAGCACCTTAAGGCTTGTGTTATAGATACTAGGGTAAGGTGTATAGACATACTTATATGATACATAGATATGTAATATTCATAGAAATATATATAAATAATCATGACTCAGGTACAAATGCTTGTATTCATCCTCTCTCATCATCACAAACATCTGCCCCTTCCGGGATTTGAACCCAGAACTGTCAGAGCAAAAGGTAGGATCGCTACCATGGCACCAAATGGTTGTCAAGATATATCGTAATCTATTGTTTGGCGGTACATTTTAAATGACACTCAACAGTAAATTGTTAACTGCCTATTATAATAATCATTATCATAATAAATAAACTGTTTTTATTGTGTATGTTGTGCCAATAAAAAGTGGCTGTACAGCCATTTGTTACGTTTATCTGTTGGCTGGCAGCTCTCGAAAAAGGATGTATTATTGATTTGGGTGCCTCAAATTGAAAACTAGATTTCAAAACTATTTTTATCATACTTACATATACATTTATCTTTTTATATTAATATGACTTTCCCAATGTATTGGACTTTGTTTGACTTAATTTAAATTCTATTCTCTTTGGTTTTGTATTTGACTGTAACTCTTTAATTACCTGTGTCATAATCATTATGTTATATTATTGTATTGTAGATTCTTTTCCTAAAATTGAAATATTTATAGAAAATAGACAACTAAAAATTATTTACTACATACTAATTCGTTTAATTTTAAAACAAATATTAATAGAATGCTGTTCTTAACATAATATTTTTATTATAATGCTATAGTTACATATGATATTATCATTTTTGTAATGCCTTCTTGATAGACGTGTTGGAAATGGTAGGGAAAGAGCAGTTTGAAAATGCACAACAGAAACATAAATTTGTGGTGTGTCGTAATTACCACTAGTATCATTAGTTGTCTTTTACGAAGCTGTTAACTATGAAGGGTTGATGCTATAATTGGTGTTCCACACTCTATTATGTTATGATATCTATTCTTTGAATATATTTAAAAGTTTAAAGTTAATATTAAGCACTTGGTTAATAATCTGTTTGTTTTAGAAAGACTATCAAAACTATTGTTCTAAACTACATTAGCTTGATAAATAATATAAAATATTGTCATGTTAAATTTACATTTATAATAAAAAGATATTATGTACACATATTTATGTCAATCTATTCTTAATTCCCAGCAGTGATGACAAAAATTAAGGATGATTTGTGTAACTATCAATCAATTAATTAATTGAGGGTACTTATCAAGTAATTATAGTCTTGTGTATCTACTTCACACTACACTCATTAATAAATAAACAATAAAAATTATACCCACACTCATTAATGTTTTTTTTTTGTATAAAAGAGATAACCATTTACGGTTCGAACCATAGTTAGATTATAACGAATCATGGCCTTAACATAACAAATTTTATTGCTTATTGTTTGCACACAATTTAACATTTATCAGGTGTCAATTGAAAAGGATATAAATTATGATTGGTACAGCTTGCGCAACTTTCCCCACTTCCTCATCTGTCTGCATAATCTTCTTGATTCGCCCCTACAAATAAACAATGTCATGATATCACCAATATATTGAAATTCGTAGATGAAAACAATCACCAGTTTTTCAATATTGATACCCTATTCAACTATTTCTAGTGCTTACCGCCGGAAACCTTGCATTGTATTTTCTTTTCTTTGACGGCATAATGGTTATTTGTTCACTTTAACACCAATTTATTAATAAAATAAGCTCACTTCACCATCAGACAGTGATACTTCTCGCGCATTTTTGAGGTTATAAAAGGGGGACGTTCGCAGCCTACTTCATTTATATACGAATCTGACAGATCGCGCACACGAACTTACACATAATATATTGAAAATATCAGTTTGTTAATGGCAATTAATATTGACAAGTAATAAACAAAATTCTTACATATTTTTTCCGTAGCTAGTATTGTAACGATTCCGACTTTTATCGTCTTTGTACATTTTTCTATTAGATTAGGCTCTTATTAGGCTGCATGTGCAAGATTCATTACGTCCATATCTTATTTAAAAAAAGGTATTAAGAATTCCGTTCAGAAACAAGTCTGCGTTATCATATAAACATACTTACGTACAATACGTGCGGTGTGTGCCCATGGAATACTATCCATGGGCACTGTAATCTGTAGAGTCCACCGATGTAAATACTATTTAATATTTATAGTATATAAAGCGTTATTATTAGTCAATGATAATATCGTATTTTTTTATATTTCTTGTCTTCATTATCTGTCCATTATCTTTCAAACCCTACGTAATCTAGTCTGTGATTATTAGCAACATGGCGTCATTGTCGAGGTGTGTTGTTTGTTAGAATATTTAAAAATTTATCCTTATAATAACAACTATATCTTATATAATGAAACAGAACTCTTCAGAAAAAGCTATTTTATTATTTAATTCAGTTATTAGTGTGAAACGGCACAGGACGACTCGGATATATTAATGATAACAAACTAGATGTTTCTCTTCATTTTTATGGATTTCCTTTCTCAATTATTTGCTAATTCATTATTCTATAGCAGTGCAAAACATTAATTACACTTGTATATCAGTGCACTATAAAAGCGAAATTTTCGCACAATACAGCCATATAAATTATGATAATCATGGTATTTTTTTGTATTTTAGCTTATTGCCTGCTCCGACGCAGCAGGTTTGGGATCGCGATGATGAGATAAAAGCTAAACGTGTAGGAAGTGCATTAGTTGTATCCCAAACCAGTGTTCCACCTTACGGTCAAAGGAAAGGATGGATTCCACGAGCCGAAGACGATTTTGGAGGTATTGAATTTTCTGATTTATAATTGTTGGTAACCCTGGTCGCAGTATGATACTTGATAGCATGATTAATATTCCTAATGAAAAGATTTAGGTACTGTCCACAGCTGGAGAGGGAAACAGGATCTCTTTATTTCCACACGGCAAACACCACTGCCAATTTTGTGACATCCTTAATTGTGTAGAGTTTTTGCTATTCTACTCTGCAAGACTTTACAAAGCAATCATTTGATATTTGAGTTAAATCATTTCAAAAGGCCATTATCCTTATGAAAATGACCTCCATGATTTAGTGGCTGGTATGCTCATACTGGTGTTGCTATTCCTTAGGTCCTTTGTTTCATGTTTATAACCTAATGGGAATTTTCAGTATCTTTAGATCTACTTAACTTAGTAACTACAACTTTTATGTTATTTCTTATTTAATAAATATTACTTATTATTATAAAATTAAAATATTCTCTTGGTGTCTTATACTAGGTTTTTTATAAGTCTCCTTTGCAATAATCTTATTTGTTTTACATTATGATACCGCAATACTCACAAAATTTATAGAAAATATTGTTTTTTTTTGTAGATGGTGGTGCATTCCCCGAGATCCATGTGGCACAGTATCCCCTGGGAATGGGTGCTCGAGGCAAAGAGAGCACATCCAATGCTCTCGCTGTACAGCTAGATGAGATGGGGCGTGTCAAATATTCTGCTATTGCAAGACAAGGCCATAGTGCTGATAAGGTATTCTAATTACTTTACATATAGAATCTGTCCAGCTTTCACCTAGCATTTCTCGGCATTTATTGTCAAGTGATTGTTGTGTTTTATTAAAGCATCCAGGAACGCAATCATGGCGTGTATATTCGACAGTGGACAAATTTAATGACTCAATGATGGGGCACAGGGCTTTTGTAATTAATCAATACATTAAATGTAAGTTAATAAGTTTATAGGTTAAATAAATATAGTTATCTGACCAAATGAATTTAGTTATTACAATAACATGTTTAAAATGTAAATTTCCAAAGTTTCTTGGTTAATTCCACAAAAGCAGGCTTGGCTTCAATTAAAACTTATTTACAATATTGACTTTATACTTAAATTATAAAGAGGTAATGTTTTTAAGTTTAGATGTAGGAGGAAACCTTACTAATTAGTCTTATGTAAGAAATTTGTAAACTAATAATTAAGATAACCTTTTATAGACATATATATTATCCTTATAAAATTATAGATTTTCTTGTGGTGACCAATTTTACATTATATTTGATGAAATAATGGTTTAGTGATGCATTTTTTATGAATGCTGCTATAATATGAAATGGTTAAACTCAAAAATATTTAGGTTAATACACAAATTGAATGATGATTTAAAGTCAACCTTAGTTGCTTTATATTATGGTAAACTTTAAATTATAGTAATATAACTTATTTGCGGGATTGCTACCATGTACCTTATCCCGCAAATAAGTTATATTACTATAATGTTAGTGACCATGAAAGTTTAAAACAAACTTTAAATTGTTGACAAATAATTCTCTTTGCTGTTACTACATCCTTATTCTGTTCCAAAATTTATTAAACATATAAACTGATTTACAACAGTGTCATTAATTCAATTGTTTCATTGTATTACTTTATTTAGTTTATATTGGATTAGTTAATGGAAATTAAGGAAGAAAACCTGTTAGTAAGATAACATTATTTATTGATTTGGTACACAAAAGAGATTTATAGCAAGAACATTTTTAAGAATACATATCCCAAGAACAGTATAACATGATAGGCTGCTACTCCAAACATAATGTGCGAACAAAATCTTTGAACAGGTTTCCTTGTTGTCAGTCTGGCCATCTACCTTAATTAAAATTGCCACATTAATTTAACATACTCTTTAGTGATATTGACTCTTTTTCTTTCAGATCATATACTCCAAGCTTACCGACCTTCTTCCGTCTGAAGTACTAGCAGAAGATGATCCATCGTTGCAGAAGCCTGATGAAGATGAGATCCAAGATATTACAGAAAAGACCAAATTAGCTTTAGAGAAATTGACAAATGCCAAAATTTCAGCTGCAATGCCTGTAAAAGCTGCACCAAAATCTGTGAGATGGATTTCTATGTTATTTCTAAATTTTATTTTATTTTGAAAAATACCATAAGGACAATAGCTTATTAATCATCACAAGTAGGTGGGTACCAATGAATGCAAATGCAGGGACTACCGTAATAACGTAGCTTGCAAAGTGGGGCAAGCTTAAAATATTATTAGAGTATTTGATAGGTTTTACAAAACTGTCTCAAATAGTTTGTTATAGCAGAAATATTTGCCATTTGATTAATTATTTGTTTATTTTCTATAAAAAATTATCATTAAAGTTTAAATGAAGAAAAAGCCTTTGAAACACTTGTATTTTATGATGCCACCTCCTTACATGCAAAACTTAGCCTGTCTTTTACTGTAAACAAGCAGTACGTCGTTCCGTAATTCGGCCAACTCTGTGCATTTTCAATAATGTGGTTGAACATGAATTTTTTTTATTTTAATAAGGATTTCTTATAAACGTTATATGATTTTTTTTATTGAATGTGGGATAAATTGGTTTAAAAATATTTACTGTTAAGTTATCAACACTTTGATGTTTGATGTTATTAAACCACCATAATCAAGAGTCGAATGCGCTGATCGCTGCGTTATTGAACTCCATGAAATCCATACATTGTAGATGAGGCTGAAACTGGCAGCAGAAAAACAGCAGCTTTTTGCAACAACCAAATTTTCCAGAACTTTTTGGAGACATTTCAACATGTATAATTTAACATTCTAGTAGCTATTCAAGAGGGCTTCTGCTGCCAGTTTCAGCCTTATACATTGTAGCTATGTTACTTTATTACCAAACCTCCTTTGTTGGAAGGACCAGTTTCTATAATAGCGTTGATAGTGCGTTAATGTTCTAGGCTCCCGCGCAATACATCAGATATACACCGGCGCAGCAGGGCGGAGCGTTCAACTCTGGTGCTAAACAAAGAGTCATAAGGTGAGCTACATAAATGGATGTTTTTAAACTAAGCAGCAAAAATCTTATAGTTGTTGCATATATATTTTATTACCATAATACGACAGTACAGCGTTTGGAAAAGTGAATATAAATTTAAGTAATACATAATACTGCCATACAAGAAGTATCATGGCTAATGGCTGCGCCGAAGACAGTGAGAGTAGAAAAAAAGGAAATAGTAACAGACAGTACTTTTTCTATGCTATATTTGAATATGCTCAAAACCATTTTTTTATTTAAAGGAATTTGTGGCACTTTTCTTGCATATGTTCAGTACTTAGGGGCTGTCCATTAATCACGTGAGGCTCGAAAGGGGGGGGAGGGGTCCATAAAAAAATCACGAAATATCACAAGGGTGGAGGGGGGGTGTAGTAATATATCACGTGTATTTATTTTTTCAGCAAACGCACGATACTGAACCGAAAAGCGGCGTGACGTGTATTTATTTTTTCGCCAAACTACTACTTCTGTAGTTCGATGTTGGCGCCGAAGTTGAGATCTGACGACAACTCTATGCCATAAAGCTCAAGGCTGTCGGTAACAGGTACAGATGTACCTTGGAAAGTAGGAGTGAGGTTGAAGGAACTCCTTTTTGCAGTGAAAATACACGCTTGCGTTTTAGAGGCGTTGAAATGGACGAGGTTACTGTCACCCCACTGGGAAACGTGGCTCAACCTCTGATTCGTTCGCTCAACCATGGCCCCTCTCATCAATATCACATCGTCACCGCTGGCTTTTGAATAAGACAAGTATCTCTCTACGAAGGTACTGTCGTCTGCATACCCAACAATTCCAGGTATCAACAGGTCATTTATGTGCAGCAGGAGAAGTGTCGCAGAGAAAACAGACCACTGAGGAACTCCGGCATCAATAGCCACTAAGTCAGAGGAGCAGCCATCGATAACTACTCTGGTCGACCGTTCTGTCAGGAAATCGGCTATCCAATTACAAAAGTCAGCGGGGATACCATACGCAGGAAGTTTGCGCAGCAGACTAGCGTGCCAAACCCTGTCAAAAGCCTTCGAGATGTCAAGTGACTCGGCAAGTGCTTCGTCGTGCATCTCGAGGGTCTTGCCCCAGCAGTGCGTCACATAAACTAGAAGATCCCCAGTTGAACGTCCACGGCGAAAGCCATATTGATTGTCACTGAGAAGATCATTGTTTTCTAGGTACGAGAGCAACTTACTGTACAGCACTTTTTCCATTACTTTACATAGTATGGAAGTGATAGCGATCGGTCGGTAATTGCATGGGTCGGCACGACAACCCTTTTTGGGTACTGGCTGCACATTGGCAAGCTTCCAGGATTTTGGTACGGTTCTTATTTTGAGAGAGAGGCGATACAAGCGTGTTAGCATAGGAGACAACTCGGGTGCACAATACCTCAGCACTCTTGCTGGTATACCATCAGGGCCACTGGCCTTATTCACGTCCAGACCAAGTAAGACTCTACGGACCTGCTTATTGTGAATTGTGATCTCCGATATTGAAGAATCACATCGAGGTATGTTTGGTGGTTGTTGAGAGCCGGTGTCTAGACGGGAACTGCTTGCAAACAGAGAGGCAAATAAACTTGCTTTTTCAGTTGCAGAATGAGCCAGTGTACCGTCAGGTTTCAGCAAAGGTGGTAACATAGGACGGCAGAAATTAACTTCGACTGACTTCGAAAGGGACCAGAACTAGGTAGGATGACAGTTTCGTCCCTTTTCGGCTGATGTGGTCGAATCTTGCTTTAAGAATGACCCTTTTGCATGACTTGGCGGCCGAATTATAGGCTCTCATCTTCGATCGGATTCTCCGTGCGCGGACCTTGCGATCGCGGATATGCACCCAAGCCTGGTAAGCAGACTGTTTTCGGGCCTCAGCACGAGCACAGGCCGCATTATACCAAGGCCGGGACTTGTAACCGAACGATATGTCGGAGACTGGAATAAAATACTCCATTTCCTGCCGAATTACGTTTGCAACCGCATCAGCGGTACACGATGGGTCGCTCGAAGAGAAGCAAGTTTGCCGCCAGGGATAAGATGCAAATAAAATACGCATCTCGTCCCAATTTGCTAACTCGTAACGCCATACCCGCCTCATGCCCCTGGGGCTATCATGCGGAGGAGAGCAGACCGATACGGATTTCACACCACAATGGTTGGACGACCCCAGTGGAGCTAAGACCGATACCGAATGTGTGTGGATCAGTTGTCAGCAGTAAGTCAAGACAATTGGGTGTGTGGCCAGCAATATCTGGAATTCGCGTCGCTTGGTCCACCAGCTGAGTAAGATTTAGCACTAGGGCACGCTTCTCTCCCAGCATGGTCAGTTTTCTGGTATGTGAACAGCCACTTTTTATGGTGAGCGTTGAACTCCCCCAGAAAAACAAGCTCCGCCGCTGGATATCGCACAGTTGCCAAGTCTGCCGTCTCTGTGAGGTAATCTTCCGTGATGCCGTTGCCCGGAGTGGACCGCTAGGAGGTAGATCCCACCCACCCCAAAAGCTGCAACCTCTATCTACCTCTAAACGTTATTATTGTAGTCTTTAATTTTCTATAATGAAATAAGATGATACTTATACCTGTATTTTAAAAATATTTAAAAAAAATAAGATTCTTTGAAGGTACTAAAAAATACACGTGGGTTGTCTGAAACCTCACCATGTATCACCAAGGGGGAGGGGAGGGGGGGTTAAAAAAATGACAAAAAAACATCACGTGATTAATGGACGACGGCCCCTTACAGAATACACAAAATGATGGATGTGAGTTCTGAATTTTAGTAATTTAGATGTGTGTTTTTATATAATCAGTGGATGATTAATTTTAATGATGAGGATTTTAATAAATTAAATGAATTTGTTGGACTTTGTTAAATTCCTTATCATTATTTCCAGTTCATTATATTTATTTTTTTTATATTTATGAATGTTATTTATTTAATTTTACTTTTCGACTAATTTCGGATTTAATTTTTTTATTATATTTCTGACACTATTGTATGTATTGAATATGGCTTTATTAAGTTATTGATATTATGGTCTTTTTAGGGTTATAATTGTGGTAAATAAAATGTTGGATTCAATTTTTTTTTTGTGAAGAATTTGGAAAAATTACTTGTTTCGATTTTGACTGTTATTATGTACATTTATTTCATATTATACCTTATAATCTCTGAAATTTGCATTGTATTACTATTTTATTACTCAGTTTACGAAATAGTTTTGACGAATGTGTAAATTTTGTAGTAGTGCTTGACATTTTTGGTCTCCTATCAACATCTTTTTTCTAATAGTTTGAATAGTATTGACTTGCTGGCATTTTGGGCAAGCTGGAAGCCAGCAAATAAATTGTTTCAACAAATAAGTGGTATAATAAATAAGGAAATGGATGAATGATTTGTGTGCTTTCACTCGATTGCCAATAGCTGCTTCGACAGCAGCTTACTAGTGTTTTTAAAATTTGAGGTACCCACTCGATTGCTGCGTAATGAACAGTTATTTTGTAAATAATCCTCGACGTTAATCGTAAGTATTTATATTGTGCATTTTATTTTGTCTGTGCACACCTTTATGGTAAATAAATAAATAAAGTGGTGAATGAATGAAAAAAATACCTAATTATTACACACACAGATATACAATTGGCTTAAAAAAAAGTGATGTTTATTAATTAAGGATGGTGGAAGCCCAAGTGGACCCGATGGAGCCGCCACGGTTCCAGATAAACAAGAAGATCCCTCGGGCGGCGCCTTCGCCCCCCGCTCCGGTACTGCACTCGCCGCCGCGACGCGTCTCCGTCAAGCAGCAGCGGGACTGGAAGGTGCCCCCCTGCGTCTCTCACTGGAAGAACGCCAAAGGTCAGCCGAAGATCACTTGTCCTTAGTATAATATTATAATAATATTTTTTACGTTCACACTGATTAGCCTAGCACAAAGTAAGGATTGTGTTATGGATGCTAGGGATTCGTCACATAAACATTTACCCCTTCAACATTCGAACCTAAGACCATTGGTCCAAAAGGGAAATTGCTACCACCAACTGTGGCATCCATGGCAATCTGCTGCCCTTGATGAAGTTATGTATTGAGAATAGCAGTAAAGCCATGGCTTTACTTCATAGTGGTTATTATATATATAAAAATATTACTTTCGGAGTCCCTCAGGGTGCGCATCTTGTACCATTGCTGTACACCCTATTCACAAGCTTTACTGAATATAAGTAAATAAATACTTACAGACTCACACCAATTACTTAGTCCTAAACAAAACCACTGTATACTAAATAATGAATTTAATGCATAAAATAGTATATACCAGATCTCTCTAAAACAAATCCTTATTTTTTTTTTCTTTCCATCCTAATGACGCAGAGGCTTTTATGCTAAGACAGGGTCCTTTTTTTGTCCTCAGACACACCATATTTGTATTTATTTATTTCTCTTTTTTTAATTTTCTTTTTACTATTTTTGTGTATCTTTTTTTTTTAAGTTGTTACTCCTTGTAATTATATAAATGTTGTTGTTGTTTTGTTATTTTGTTGTTGTGTATTTGAGTCCCAAATAAATGTTTTTCTTTCTTTCCTTATCACAAACATATGATAATAGTAGGGGATCAAACCCAGGTCGGTTGATGCAGTACGTAAAATCACTAAAAATTGTTCCAACCAGTCATCAAAGTAATCTGATTATGTAAAGTATTTGTTTACTATCGTTATGACATTTTACCTTCAGGATACACTATACCTCTCGACAAGCGTTTAGCGGCTGATGGTCGCGGTCTCCAACAAGTCCACATAAACGAGAACTTTTCCAAGCTCGCTGAAGCCCTGTATATAGCTGATCGAAAGGCAAGAGAAGCAGTCGAAGCGAGAGCACAACTCGAAAGAAGACTAGCACAAAGAGAGAAGGAGAAGAAGGAAGAACATCTAAGGATGTTGGCGCAGAGAGCTAGGGATCACAGGGCGGGTAAGCGTATTGGAATCTTATTAATTTATGTATATTATATACAGTCACTGAGACGTGTAAACTAGATATAAAAAAGGTTACTAGTAGTCATAGTACAGCTGTTGGCTTATCTAGCCAATTTCTACCTGATTGAAGTTCTCAATAGAAACTGTGATTGAGAAAATACTGCTGCCACAACAAATTAGTTAAAAAAAAATAAGTAGGTTTAGAAATAATTAGAGTTTTTAGGGATCATATAAAAGGTTTGTGTTAACTATACTCTATTGATTGTTAATATGGGGGTAGTAGTGAATAATGTACCTAAACTTGCTACTGCGCATGTCACGTGATTTCAAAATCATGTTCAACTTATTTGCCGGAGAATATATCTCTAGCCTCGAGTCCTGGACGTAATTATGTTATAACAACATACCCCATGTGAAAAACTTTAAACAAAAACTTAAATCAGTTACTCTAATTTTAAAAATAAGAAAAAGAAATATGGGGGTAGTTTATTCATAAAAGCCTGATTACTACATAAAATAACCAGATAATTGTTTGTCTTTATTTAAGTATCCAAATTTGTTATTTGGCTGTTTGACTGTTGCTGTCTTTACTTGTAAAATAAATAAAAAAAACTACAAAATAAGGGAACCGATGATTTTCATAATCCATTTCTTATCTTTATCTTGATATGTCCTCAGGTATAAGAGCACCAGAAGAAGAGCAGGAACAAGCAGATCCTGATGAATCTGGTCTGACGGCAGCCGAAAGAGACAAGCTCCGAGCGGAGAGACACAAGGAGAGGCAACGAGAGAGGAATCTTGCTAGAGCTGCTCCAGATAAGAGGTCAGATACAATATAAAGTCAAATTTTTTCAGTGTCTAATTTACACATTAGATTTTTCTACTTTAACTCTCAAATATAGAGTCCAAAATCAATTAATGGTTGGAATGTAGACGGAATTCTCATTTTCAAAAAAAGTGTTGAAAAAATTAAATGTTACTAATTATGGTAAACTCTGGATGAGTTTAATTATTAATTTACTGTGTTTCCTGATAAATGTAATTTAAGGGTCTTCAAATTACGAGTGAATTAGGTATCTTCATCGAGGCGCGTCATATCCTAGATCGCATCGTTGCTTACCATCAGGCGAGATACCGGTCAAGCGCTTTCCTATTCACGATTAAAAAAATAAATTAGGTTCTAGCGTGATGGAAAATTAAAACTTCTAAGTTTTAATATATTAGGCACATTCGTTTATTCTCAACTTGATGAGAATTATTGATATAATATAACAATTTAATATTACAGGTCTAAACTTGTGAAGGACAGGGAGCGCGATATATCAGAACAGATTGCTCTCGGTCTGCCGGCTAAAACACAAGGCGGGGAGAGTATGTTCGACCAGAGGCTATTCAACAACAGCAAAGGAATGGACAGCGGTATGTTACCATCTATTTATATAAATAAAAATCAATGTTTTTGTTCAAGGTTAAAAAATTGTCATACCAAATGCTATCAAAATTGGTGCAGCTGTTCTGTTTTTAAAACGAAACCTACTGTAAGGGTTACTGTTTAATTTATTATGTCACATTCATACATTGTAACACATCTCCCAGCACGGTATCGAATCTTTTCATGTTCCATCCTTTTCTGTCGCTTGGGATCGTCGGTTAGAAAGACAGTGAGTGACATCGCACGTAGCAATATTGACGATGCGTTTGGCAGAATGCTATCTTGCTCGCTCTAGCAAACGACGTTGCTGGGTTATAGAAAAGGATACAATATTTAAAACTGCGATTATGTGCTTGCCGATATGGGTTAACCTTACCCTCAGTTCGAATCCCACTGACGCTGGGTTTCTACCCAGCGCCAGCAAAAATATATAAGCATTAATTGATACGGGATTACTACCACATCTTTTATTTTTTATGATGCTCCGGTAATTAATAATAAAAAATATAATTATAATAAAATTAAAAAACATGGTAATATCCCCGTAACAATTATACGGATGATTTAGTCTTTACCCAGTCAATGCGTTCAAAAATCCACTGGACAGATATTCAAAATAAACAATAATAGTTATCATAAATTTTATTCAGCATTAATTACTACGTACTGTTACATTCAATCTTAATAAAATACAACAACTGTCGCTTATATGATATGTAACAGGTAACCAATGACAACTACCCTACGCACTAGTTTCAAAGCTGTTTTGCACCAGTGCAGTATCACTGTGACTTATAACAACTATAATTTGACACATAGTATGATATATAAGTAATCAAAACGCATAGAATAGCAAGATACAGGTTCTATCAGTTGGAACAAGTGCTTGCTTGTTAATAATACTAATGTAAGGGGGCGTTCAAGTATTACGTAACGCAATTTTTCTCGTAAAACGTTACGATGCGTTACAGGGGTGGGAGGGGGTATTTCTTACAAAATGTTACGTAACATAGTTACTTTTAAAGAGACTTTTGTGTAAAAATGGTCTCTCGAGTGTTACGTAACATGTAGAGAGTGGGGGGAGGGGAGGGGGAGGTACAGTAAAACGTTACGGCGCGTTACAAGGGGGGGGGAGGGGGGTGCTAGGGTCAAAAATCTTCAAAAGTTGCGTTACGTAATACTTGAACGCTCCCTAAGCATAAAAATGGCAATATGTACCATGATTAAAGTAAAAATGATGATATCTTTTAGGTTATGGGGATGACGAAGCGTACAACGTGTACGACAAGCCGTGGCGTAACCAAGACAATGTCGGCTCTCACATATACCGCCCATCGAGAAACGCTGACAAAGACAACTATGGTGATCTGGACGCCATCGCTAACACACGCAGGTAAAATAATTCAACGAATTTTTAAAGAGTTCATTTTTTTGTTATAGCATAGGTAAACTGTCAAAAACATATGTAAAAAGATCCCAAAAAAAGCAGATTTGGAAAATTTCTTTCGCATTGTGTAATAGAGGTCAAATTCGCATATTTCTGTTGATATATTAAGTCGAAATTGCGATTGTAATTAGTGGTGTATTGGGAGGGGAACGCGGTGGAACGACGTTCCCTTACCTTTTTTCAGAACAGGAACGCGTTCCAGTACTTTTTAAGTAGATTTTTTTTAATTACAAATGAATTTAATATTTTAAATTGGCAAATTTGAAAAACATTTAAAAAGAACACTTATCTTTGTATAGTAAGAATAAGAAAAAATAAAAACTTACATAGAAAAAAATTGTTTGCTGAAAATAGGACTTTTTTTGCTCCCACTATGCGTTCCCTTACTTCTTATTTTACCAATACATCACTGATTGTAAGTGTCTCAAATCAAAATATAGGAATATCTAGAATTTCTTTTAAGAAAACTTGAACCTAAACAAGTTTAATTCGAAAAACAGTAGGCTGAATAGCGAAAGGATGCGGGTTCATATCTGACAACAAAGAGAAGTTGCATTTTTAGTACAAATTGTTTAAGATAAAAGTCTAGCAGTTAAAGTAAAAAATTAAAAAATACCTTTCAAGTAACTAAAATAATGGGGCCCTTATAACATAACTAAATACAAATAAGAAAAACTGTTTTTTTTTTCATATGTTTCTATATTTAGTTCTTACACTTTTACACATTTGAATAAAATACTTTTTTTACGGATTTTGCTCATATTTTATTTTATATTTAATCCTGACGTTTCGACTCCTTTACAGGAGTCGTGAAGTCCTGTAAAGGAGTCGAAACGTCAGGATTAAATATAAAATAAACTATTAGTAAAATCCGTAAAAAAGTGTTTTATTCATATGTTTCTTTATTTAAATTCAATGATTCGACTCACTGCAGAAAAAGACGTATTATGAAAATTATTATTTTCCCAGATTCGTGGCAGACAAGGAGTTTGCTGGCACCAGTAGTTCCAACACTCGGAGTGGTCCTGTACAGTTTGAAAAAGATGCACCACCGAGTAGAGAAGAACCGGTCAGTATTAGTACTTATATTAGAAACTTAGGTGTTACTTATCTATGTAAAATTCTTAATTCAATACTTTGAACATTGGAATCGTACATTTAAACTACTTGATTTTGCCACTCAATACTTGTTGTAGTAAAAATTCTATATGTGAGTGACTGACCAATGGCTTATAGACTTATAAATATTAACTTCAACTTACAGAATGTTGATTAATGTTTGCCATATAAATCAGAAGTATAATAATATTATGCTTAATTCATTTATTTTATTATTGTAATAATGATGCTTATAATTTTACTATATTATTATTGTAATATTTCTAATTCTACAGAAATGATATATACTTTTCTGAAAGATCTTAACCTTACATAATAATAATAATTATTATTATCAATAAAACTGTGATTATATACAACATAACTAGGACTGAAATATGTTATCGAATGTAATTATTTTCATAAAGGAATATTTTAACAATAAAAACCGTTGGGTGTACTTATGTACGCACGTAAAAAGTTATACTTCTTTATCGTTACGAAACAAAGATAACTAAAAATTTCCTCCCGTGTGCTCGTATTCCTTGTATGTGAAGAGAAAGATAAATTTAAAATTAAATAGTGATCGATCAGTAAGAAGCATTAAAAGATTAACAGATTTTCTATATATCTGTATACAGAATCAAGTAATATATAAAAAACCATCAAAATAAACCGTTTAACCAATAGTAATGTAAAAATAATAATAATTTATATTATATGTATACAAATAAAAAGAATACATACTGACAGTTAACCTCAAATCAATAAATGCACTTAACAAAGTTTATAACATAAAAACCACTTTTAAATAAAATTGTTATATGATTATAATATAATAAAAAAAATGTTATTATAATATTATAAAATAATTGCTAACTACCATATATAATTTAAAATCACACACACACACACATTCATAATTAGCGGCCAACTTTATCCTGCTGGTTTATTCCATGTCGCTTTTGCAGCCAACTTCAACATGATAATTTTGTGTCACAGTGATGCACGCGCATCTTTAAATTTTCTCTCATCATTTTTTCATAACGCGCCTAAAGAAGTATAACGTCAAAATGTATTGAAATAATATTAATAAAGTCAATCTTAACTTAGTATAACAATATCATAATTCAGATAATTTATATATTCTTGTTAATAGTTATTATAAGTGTAATAATGTCTGATTTCCATTATATCAGACGAGTCGCGGTGGAGTGAGCCAAGGTGGGGGGGAGGCAGACTTCGACCCGTTCGGGCTGGATCGGTTCTTGAGCGAGGCCAAACGCGCCGACCGCTCCCGGAAGAGGGACCACCACGACTCCCACCACGCCCACAACAAGAAGCGACGCGACTAGGTGACCACACCATGCATCTACCTTTTTTTTGTTTCGGGAATGTTTTACGCATACGCCGCCGTTTGGGTGAACTGCGGACACGTTATGGACGATAAAAGCTCGTCAAGTTGGTGCGCAGGGCCCTACCCACTAAACCACCGCGGTTTCCCACTTACTCTTTGGTGGGGATCTCGGGGTATCCTTGTGAATGCTTGCTGCGATCCTGACCAATGTGCGTGAACTCTCCTTTGCTCCGCGGGGGAACGGAGCTGCGGAACTCCCCGTGACACCCTGAACGCTCCGCTTCGCCTGGAGACCAGTGCATTGCGGGTGCCGGTCTCCCAACCTGGCACCCGCTGGCCTCTGCGATATTTACAGATACTCCGGGATTCGAACCCAGGACCGTCGATGCGAAAGACAGGATCGCTACCGTCGCAACAGATGGTCGTCAGATATCAATTAATATTAAACTTAAAGTAATAGGACATTAAGCCAAAAATCCATTTTTTTATCTCCTTTTTATTGACATTGGCTTGGTATAGTGCTTACTGCATTTTCACTGAATGTTAAGAGGCATTGAGGAAATAAAACAGTCGCCAGTTTGAGCATTACAAAATGGCGCCCCGTAACTCCATTTTTTTTAAGTATAAAAACGCTAGTTGCTGTCACGCATTCGGCTTGGTCGTAATTTTATAGTATGTTGACAATATATATACTACATGTAACTATTGTCAAATTCGTCTTCGTCGTGACACTCTTGCTATGAGCGGTCGTGGTCATGACGTCGTGTCTTCAGCTAATGCAGATGCTACTCGCCTCAAGATCATTCGCCGTTTTTCCCTCAATCATCCCGTCAAATTATTAGAATGGAAAATACATTAATTTATATTTATAACGAAATATAACATTGATTGTCAGTCAACATATTAATGTCGTTTTGGTTGCTTCTTATTTGTTAGTAGGGCAAGTAACTGACAAACATTTTGTCAATTCGTTCAAGACCTCTCAGGCATTTTCTTAGCGGCCGCACATTAATTGGATTTTGTTTGATTAAAATATGTTATTAAAATTACATATTTAATAAATATCTATTATTAATCGCACACAAAGGTACACTTACCCATACATATTTAAATTCTTAATCCAACAACTTCTGATACTTACGTGATTGATGTCAATCGAGGGTATTTATTTCGTTGTTTCTTTGTTACAGAAATGGCTGTCATTTTTGAAAGGAGTTGCCTAAAATGTAGATAAATGTGTAATCATTAGCAATAATGTTCATTTTGTAATTTGTTGTCTCAAGAACTGCCGATATGCGTAAAAAACTTTTCGTTCCACCTACTTTTAATGACTTAGAGACAGTGTATGTATTAGTTATAACAATAAAGCTATGTTAAATGTAAAAATCGTTTTCATTTTTCACAAACGGAATATTTGTAGCTCGGGTAATGTAATTGCTGGCATTTTGGACGTATCGCTGACTCTAGCAGAGAAAAAAAGCTATGGAAAACTGACTGAGGATGCCCCTATGATGTCGGTCAACTTTCAGATTGTCGATCGCGCGTTAGGAGAATTATGTGTGGCTTAGCTATAGAAAAGTTACTCCAAGTGAGCCATCTGCAGGGCCGAATTTGGGGGAGGGCAGGCGGGGCTGTTGCCCTGGGGCGTCCTCAAGAGAGGGGCCCCCACAATAAATAGTATTTTTTTATTTAGGACGGGTTAGCTCTTGATCCCAATCAAGCTCGGGTGCCAAGACAGAATCCACGATGGAACAAGCTAACCCAGGAGGTGTCTTTTCGCCCTGGCTTTCAGAATGGACGGGTTATAAGTTCTCGGATATACAGACGCAGGGAGGGAGTTCCACTCCTTTGCTGTGCGCATTATGAAGGATGTGCAAAAGCGCTTGGTGCGACAGGTAGGAATAGCAACCAAGAAAGGAGTGGTAGCCTGCAGTGCGTCTGGATGTCTGATGGAAAAAAGGAGATGGCGGTATGAGCAAATGCAGCTCTTGAGCACACTCTCCAAAGTACAGTCTGTAGAAGACCGACAGACAGGCAATTTTGCAGCGATGAGCGAACTTTCATATACGCTATAGTTTTAAGAAACCTCTTTTGCCTCAGAGCCTCCACACCTCGTAATCCGGTCCTGGCCATCTGGATCTCAAAGACAATGACATAGCAAAAATCTGTTTGCTCATAGATTAAGTCGGCAAGTTGTTAGTCACGTATCAGATTTTGTGATCTTGAATTTAAAAGAAATTGTGGCTTTAGAGATAATCTAATTGCTAGTGAGACTACAAAAATACAAAGATTTGTTACAATAATTGTAACAGATACTAATAGGTAGATACTAATTATTAGTATCTACCCTTAGAACTAAAATTACTTAATCAAAAAAATATTTTTTACAATTTAAGTAAAAATTTATATTTTTGTTGGATTTGTATGACGACCTTAAAAGAGCAAAACTGCGAATATTTTTATTATTAAATTTTGATAAAGAAGAACCATTTTTATTCACGTAATGTCTGAGATATTCAAGAGTAGATTTACAAACTGTTCACAAAAAGAAAAAAGTTGTAAGTTAAAAAATCTAACATACACTTAGCCCCCAAAAGCATCATAGTCTACTCTTAACAAATCTCAAATTATATTGAACTACCTTTTTATTTGGTGTTAATGGCAATAAAAAGTAAGTGTTATCAGTTTAGGACGAAAAAGTTATGCGAGACCAAGATCCCCAAAACATTGGATTCACTACTGATATCGTCAATGATATATCATTTTGTTAATGCAAAATTTAATGTCTAGAAACAAAAGCCAGTAATGAAAAAAAAAACAAAAAGCAAACTAAGGAAAGCGGAGCAGAGACCTGCATAGTTCATATAGGAATAAATAGATGTGTGACCTTATGGGTATTTTCGTAGGGAAAGACGAATGAATTGAAGATTAATATGTGACATAAATAACTAGATATATAATCAATAGCAAAAGGGAATACTATCGCGATAGCAAGCGCGCATTTTGCATTCCTGGCTCCTAGACTAATCATCATAAATAAAAATACCTTCTTTCTCTAGAACGAAGCGTCAACAAACTCCTTTGATAGAACTCAACTCAAATGAAGGTAGTTGTTCTTAGTAATGAAGGTAGTTGTAGTTCTGGGAGCTGTATTTGGCAGGCATCACACATTTTTATTTGGTCTTTAATCTGATTGTGGTTCCGATTGATGTGGCATTTTTGCACTAATTTATAGAACTAGGACATTAATTTGAAGTAGAAAGAGCACTCAATTGATGTAGCTCAGGCTGCCTGGAAAAATCTTCAAAATAGCTTACATTTAACCGATTCTTTGCTACATACAATTAACAGAAACAAAGGCTACGAGCTTTGTTTACGTGAAAAATGAAGATAGTTTTATTCTGGGTAGTTTTCCCTAAAACTGTATTTGAAGGAGTTATCATCGATTTAAAAATACACGTTTCCAGTGGCTAGCGCCACACGCAAAAGAAAATTATGGCACGCCAGACGTGCCATAACCAACGAATCGGTTAAGTAGGTCAATAGGGCATTTTATGTGATGGCTAAACACCCTTATTTCAGAATAGGTGACGCTACATAATCTTAGATAATCGATCGAAAACGTGTTCAGCCAGCTTGAAAAACTACTTTTCGCTGGTCTCTCAATCTCGGTAACGGAAGTAATTTTGACGACTTTTTGCATAGCAACGGGCTTCACATAAATTTGTGACGGGCATTGAGCTAAAAGTTTCGTGATACGTACAGCAGTTTAGTAGAAAAATGCAAAAATCTGTGCCCAGCCAGCTTGAATTTACGTATAAAACTTCTGGCTGGCACTTCGTAATCTCGTTAACTGGAGCGTTTTCGAATATGGTTCCTCTACTAACAATATGTGACGGTAATAACGTTTGATTTATGGCGTCACGTGTAAGGGTTTACGAGAAATCAATTAAAAACTAATGTCCAGCCAGGTACGAGCATATAACGCTTACGTGGCGTAAGTCCCTCGAATAAGGAGCATCTCCGTTAGGTGGGCAGTTGTACCGGATCCACAAGTTAATGGGATTACAAACACTACGCGCAAACTAATTTTAAGCATAAAAACAAAACGCTAATATGCAAACGCCCTAAGATTTATGGACAGTGTTAGGATATTAACTGATAAAAGAGAAATGAAACTCAAAATTCATACATTTTCAATATATTTATTGGAGTAACAATACTTTGTAACATACATAAAAGTGAAAAATACGCGAATTAATACGACCGTATAGGCTGTACGCTTACCCAACGTGTTAAGTGTTACAACAAGCGCGGTGAGAATTACAACTAATAAGACACTCGTATTACAAAAATATGCACTTACTACATTTGAGTTTATAAAATTACTTTTATAAAGTTTTACAAAAATTGTGAACCTTCCACTGGTAAGGGGCCGTCCATTAATCACGTGACGTTTTTTTTTTGCATTTTTTAACCCCCCCTCCTTGGTGATAAATGGAGAGGTTTAAGACTACCCCCATATCACGTGTATTTTTTAGTACCTACAAAAATCTTATTTTTTTTAATATTTATAAAATTCAGGTATAAGTAACATCTAATTTTATTATAGAAAATTAAAGACTACAATAATAACGTTTAGAGGTAGACAGAAAGGTTGCAGGTTGTTTTTAATGACAAAAAAATAATTAAAGAAATGCAAAAAACTATTTTGTACCAATACATGAACATAATTTGATGTACAGTATCCTCGGACTACGGATTAGTAAGACTTTCTTCAACACCAATAACTGGATAAGCATCTTGCAAGTCAGTTGTTGGCACAGTGCTTTGTTGAAGATCAACATCGGTCTCACCAAGCCACTCGGCGTCATCATTATCATGCATACGCACTACGCAGAGAATCTCTCTCGATCTACCGTTCGATCGTCGCGTGAGGATGCGGGAAGGACGAACATTATGCATCAGTTGCTTGTGACAAGAATTCACATGTGCCTTATCTTTTTTCTTTGTACAGAAGTAGTAAGCCGCTTTCGTTTTTTACGCGTTTGCTAAAAGAATAAATATACGTGATATATGACTACACCCCCCTTGTGATATTTCGTGATTTTTTATGGACCCCTCCCCCTTTTCGAGCCTCGCGTGATTAATGGACAACCCCTAAGTATTGAGATTTCGTTTAACCACAGTTACTTGTGTGTCTAGTCCAAAAAAAACTTAAATGCATCTTGTTTTACTGGGTTTATTTCAATATTGTAAATTATAATAACACAAGAATACAACAGTTTTGCTAGCAACGTTGGTCTATTACCACATCTTATTTCTTGATCGAGACTTAGAATCTCGAATACCAATAACCTTTATATATCTTTCGTCTTTTATTGACGATTGTTTTTGAGTTATTATGAAAATTATTATGTATAAATAATCCAAAGTTCATAAAAGAAATACATCTTATGACATAGAATTTGTACATATATGTTTAAAGGCCAAATGATACCAGACTAAAATATTAGATCTTCGATTGCTAGCGATGGGGCTTGCGCGTACAACCGCGGCAGCATTTACTTGTGCTTGAGGATCGTCTGTCGGAGTTTATCGACGTTGGCGCCCGCGAACTCTTCCAGTTTCTTGCTGCTCTTCACGAACACGAACGTTGGCATAGAGTTGATGTTGTATTCTGTGGCAATGTCCTCGCATTCGTCGACATCCACCTGAAAAGTAGATAATTTATTAAATTAATAATTAAATAACACATTTCGGACACGTCACGATAATTATTGTCCCAAACTTAATAGAGCTGGTACTATTGGTACTAAATAACGTTATTAAGGACATAGACAACCAAGACTCGAGAACAAAAGTCTGTGCTCATTGCTCGTACCCTTTTATGGGCATATGTTCGAATCCTGATTCATTACTGTGACCTTTACATGAACAGATTATGTTTCCATTACAAAAAAACATTAATTTACAAGACCATGTCAGCAACAATCAAAATGTCTAATAAATATCGTAATTAGTACAAGCATAATTAATTTGGTGATATAGTGGATACTTTCTTAATTAATACGAGTATCTAGGTACTTTTAAAAGCAAGTAAGAGATCAACATCCGACTAGAATTCTACAATCCTAAAATGACGATAATATAGATTGATTTATAATAAAAAAATTGCAAATATTTAGTAATTATAATAACTGAGCCACAGCAATACCAGGTCGTGTCGAATAGTAATTTTTATATATAGGAAGGAAGGAAACGATGAAAAAAGAGGACATTCAATAAAAATATTATTTTAGTTTTAAACTTTAGCATATTTTTATAAAAAATTAAATCTGTTATTTATAGGTATGTGTCAAATATTTGATCCACATCAATTTCTTTCAATTCGGCCATTTTTCACGTAAATCGCCAAATAAAACATCATAACATAATATACTACGTTTTAGTTTTACGTTTGTTTACTACGCAGTTGTAGAACAAAATTACTGACCGGTTTTCATTGCGTTCGTTCAAGTTTGTTTTACTGCTAAACCAGTTTTTTTTTACAAATATGAAGTAAAAAAGCAGCGATTCTATGGAAGCGTTATAAAACCTCTTAAAACTATTACAGAGTTACAATATCACGGTTAACCAATCAGCTAAATGCAATACAAACTTTGTGCTATGCGATTTTTAGCGTAAAACAAGTTTGTTATCGCCTCTTCCCACTTCAAATTTCAGATATTGAGTTGTTATCACAAATATAATGAATCTGATTAACCGATTCGTTACTGATGGCACGTCTGTCGTGCCATCACTTTCTTTTGCGTGTGGTTTTAGCTATTGAAGCAGTGTCATTTTTAAATCGATGATAACTCCTACAAATTAAGTTTTAGGGAAATCTACCCACAATAAAACTATCTTCATTTTTCACGTAAATCAAACTCGTAGCCTTCTTTTCTGGTAATTGTATGTAGCATCGAATTTGATAATAATAATCAGAAGATCGCTTGGTGGGGATCCATCTTACGTGCTAAGGATTTGAATGCTGGTATGGGCAATATATTTTCGAACATTTGTTCCAGAGTCGTGGAATACACAAATGTGGTAGTTGAACCGACTGCTTCTAATTTCTATAACACAAGTGCTATAGCTTCTTGGGTTATGAATAATATTGTGATGTTTAGTATTTATATACTACTTGCGGACCAGTCAGACGTTGCCCTGCCCGTTCCAGCGCCACCTATCGGATCATATTGTGTATGTACTCACACAAAAAATTTCATCATAGTCAGTCCAATCGTTTAATTTAGTAAGAGTTCAGTGACGTACATAATAATAATAATAATATATATTATGACAATACTGTGTGGTGTGTGTTTATTACCTTATTAACCGCAAGTAGTTCGTCTACCGGACGCTAGATGGCTCTAACGGAAAAATATTTAATAGTAGCAAAATTTAAAGAATTTTCTCCACCCGTGCGAAACCGGGACGGGCCGCTAGTAATTATATAAATATTTAAAGAGGCTCGTAACATAATTAAAATAATACGTAAAGACGTCACCAAATCTAGCTTAACACTCTTAAAATAAAATGATCTTTATTACAATGGATAAAGAAAGTCCAAATGTCAAAGTGTAAACCTTGATGTGTTGTTGATTGTACATTGAAAATATTTCCTATTCACCACAATCCAAGGTCACAACGCGTACAATTACTCATATACGTATCTAATAATAAGTTGGCATGGAGGTGACCTGTCTAGCCACTTTCTGTAATTATTGTGACTCATAAGTACGGACAATAGCACGCCACAACCTACCACAAACTTCTTTTCTTTATTGATATTGTACTCTATGCGTTGGACTTTAAGCTGAAAATAGAATGGAAAAATTTGACAGTTTTGTACATTTATTATATTGATGTATGCATCAATATAATTCGATAGTCGGTACGTATCACGTTAAAGCAAATACCTGACAATTGTTATCGCGATAACAGTTAATTCATTATTAAACATGGCTTGTCCGGCTTTTTAGACTTTAACCCAGGGATTCAAAAACACCTTTTTAAGGATACACTTTCATAAGGGTTACACATTGAATCTGTTACAAAATTATTCCTGTATCACTTATTTGGGTGTTTCGAACCTGTTTTGCGTCGAACACTTATAAAAGTGTAACAGATATAATGTTTTCTGTTACCAATCTGTTAGAAACTGTTTTACGTTAAACTATCTATGTGTACACACAGTACACCAACATAGGCATTTCAAAGTACCCAAATCATTAGTGAGCTGTCGCATAGTTATGCCAATGTGAACCTTATTCACTGTAACAGATATTAACACTTATGAACCGGTATTTTCTAAAACAGATTGTGTTACAGTGTTACAGTTTCTTTCTGTTTGACTTTTAAAACAGAAATGAAAAACAGTGTTCAGAACACTCTATGGCGTCATTCATTTATTACGTAAGACCATTTTCGCTAGTTTTTGCCCCCTTCCCCTCCTATTGTAAGAAAAAATAAGAATAGGCCGACCCCCTCCCCCCCTATTTAATATTTATTACGTAAGAATCCAAAGGCAAAAATGAATACACTTTTGGTTTACTTTCAGTTTATTTTTCAAAGTAAAAGTAGTTTTTTGTGAAGTTGCGATGCCTTTTTCGACGCAAAATATTTAGAGCATACCTACAAAACAAATTCTTTCTATGAGCGCATCTTGTATTGATGGACAGTAAAAATGGTAAGGACCGAACAAGTGACGACTAGTCCACAAGCGGGGAGTTCCCGGGAGGAGTAGGGCGGGTGGCGCAGGTCCGTTGCCATGGAAATGATACTCGAGCGGTTGCCCGCGCTTTTTCAAAGTATAATTTTAACTTTGCGCATTTTTGTGATCTTACGTAAGAACTATCGAGACTCCCTCCCACCCCCTTGTAAGAAAAAATAAGACATGGTTGACCCCCCACCCTCCCTAAATCGTCTTACGTAATAAATGAATGACCCCTATTCGGATATCGCTAAAATCCCTGCTTTAACCATAAGGACATTCCGTTAAGACTAGTTAGCGCACGATTATAACCCTATGTCCATAGTCTATTAAACACTTCAAAATGGCTAAGTAGTGCACTAAATTTAGTCATGTCTTAAAAGGATACAACAATGTAAGGAGTCCGAATTTTTTACCCAAGTCTGGGTAAAAATATATAGTCTGTCAGGCTTAAAGATCTGGCAACACTAGTCATATATTACAGTGTAACAGACTTTTTTGGCGGGAGCGGGAAGCGTCACTATGGTGGTCTTGTTTTTCTTGTTAAATTTTTTGTTGTGATTGATATTAGTGTGTAATAATGGTGGTTTATTAACCACTGAGTGTTTCTGTATATGCATGAGTGTTTGCAAGTGAAACAAAACAATGGATGGTGTCTTTTCGCTCTCTCTCAAGATGTCCATGAGAAATTTTCAGTAAAACCCCACATCTTTACTGAAACCTAGGTTAAGGTATTTCACTATCCATTCATCATCCATTGATAATCTATCATTCATTACATTCATTTATCAACTCTCATCATCATTTCCAAAGTAACGAACATTTTCCAAATAAGTTATGACTTAAAGGTCTATGTTACCAGGTTATAAAATTATATTAAAAAAAATATATAACAGTGTAACATCAGCGAGCATAGTAAGCAATTATGTCTCATTTAGATCGAGATCTCTCAGTTCCTTGGCGACCATAGATAGGCAGAGATCATAGATATATCAGATATATAGTTTTTGAGATCCACATACAACTCTCGCTTCTTCAACTCTTCTTCAACCTTTCATACAAGCTCGTTGGTTAACCCCTAAAAACCCGAGAGCATTATATCATGCGCGCGACAACGATACCTAAAATCCGCGAGCATTATATAATGCTCTATAGCGCGCAGTCTGATTTAATCCTTATTACGGCTTTGGTAATGGTTCTTTTTGATTGAATGATTTTTCCCCGATAGAGAGAGAGAAATAACGCATTTAACACAAAGCTGGGCTTCAATGGTGCTTTTGACCCGGCGTTTTTTCAGGTTATCTCCTATTTGGTCCCTGAAAGTTCGCCTCGGTCTAACTTTCCCGACTTGCCCGTTCACATTGTACTTTCGAGACTATGTACTTGTATTCAACTAGTTTTTCGGTTATTTACCGAGTCTTGGTGACTGCATTGTGGTAAGAACCCTAATAAGTATTTACTGAATGTAAGCGAATAACGACGAAATGCAGGACCATCGAATAGTACAAATTTTACACATGGCGCTATGATGAATGTGAAAACAGAAACTCGGTTGCAAAATCTTCAGCTTGTCTCAGGTGGGATTCGAACCCGCATCTACTTGTTATCCGGGCGAGTACTATTTCAATTGAGCTAACGAGACCTTCCTATGCTTTGTTCAATGTAGGGTGATACTTTTGACAGGTGTCACTTTCTTATTGCTACGTATTAAGGTTGCGTTTGTTTCCTTATGTTTGGCTTGACATTGCAATAACAACTTTATACCCTCTATATACGTGTCAACTGTCAAAAGTATCATCCTACATTGGACAAAGTATAAGAGATTTTTGTATTTCTGAAGTTAACGTCAACTCTTTATGTTCTAGTAATGTAAAACTTTTACAAATATCCAACAATCGATAAAATAGACACTTGTGTCATTATTATACACATTATTATTTATTTATAAAACTTAATTAAACCCAATATAACAGTACAATAAGCGGAATTAATGCTGAAATCATTCTCTACCAATCAAACTTTGGGAAAAACTAAACTCATTAATGCGGCAAAATAAACAACAAATAATAAACTACAGAACTTATTAGTAATAATTGCATATATAAAAAAGTCTTGTTTTATATATATAGAATAGATAGCTTCGTTATTATTTATTATCCGTTCAACAAATTTGTAAAAGTTACTTAATAATTACATTTGCTAACAATATATCAGCTATAAATTAACGAACTTTTCCGTATAGGTGACGCCATAGCTTCAGTAGCGCCCAACGGCCATGACATGACAAAGCATCGAGTAAATTTATTATTTGAAATAGTCTTCACTCTAGTCACAACGGAATACGCTGTTTATAAGTTTTCTATAAAAAAAAATGGAATGGTAGGTCCGATGGAACTTTTCATCCGAAATATGTATAAGTAAGTACACCATAAAATATTAATTAGGTAATAATATTATTAAAAACTCAAGTGAACATATCCATGTACAGTTTAAGACCCACAAACTGGGCTATAGCTCACGATACTTACATCCATAGAAAAGGCAAATATAGGTGTCACTAAAGACATTGCAAGACGAAGGTGGTGAGTGTTACTACTTCGTAAGTACATCGTTATAACAATTCTTAAAAAACAAAATAAATTGAAGAACTATCTATATATGCATATATATTATACTAGCCGACCCGGCCAAAAACGTGGCCGGGTCGGCTAGTATAATATATTATTACTGTGTTATAAATTTAAATGAAAAGTATCCAATGTCCTAAGTCGGAAAAATTAAAAAACAAAATCATCAAAATCTTTTGATTATACTTTGTCCAATGTAGGATGATACTTTTGACAGTTGACACCTATATAGAGGGTATAAAGTTGCTATTGCAATGTCAGGCCAAACATAAGGAAACAAACGCAACCTTAGTACGTCGCAATAAGGAAGTGACATCTGTCAAAAGTATCATCCTACATTGGACAAAGTATAGTTTCGGAGTCCATCGCGATCAAACACTGTGACAGGGAATTTTTATATTATATACATAATGATATTTGTCACCTTCAAGCCTATTCGTCTAGCCCCAAGTAAACACTGTTACATTTCTTATGAATGCTTAAGATAACGGATATACATACATATATGGGACATAGATAAGTCATATTCACAGAAAGATATTAAAATATCCATGACTCAGGTACAAATGAAGATTGTATTCATCACACAAATATCTGCCTCTTCCACACCTCAAACCCAAAACTGATTGTCTCAGATCGTCATCGGTCGTCAAGTTGTTTTATTTATTTATTTTATCGTTAGTTGATTATTTCTCAGGGTAATACCAAAAACAACTAAAATAATTATTAACAAAAATAATAACACAACTAATTTATAGATAAATACAAAGGCGCGCCAATAGACGCCATGTTCTCTAACATTATTATTATCGAACGCAATAAAAGACTGCGACTGAGGGTAGACCAAAATATCTGCCGATATAACATTCACCCGCGTTCAGGCGTAACATGCTAGAAATCCCATTCCACATAATAAAAAATAATTAGAGATGCGCTGAATAATGGTTTCACCGAATAACCGAATACTATTCGGTTTAACCTTTACCGAACCGGATATTCGGCCGAATTATTCGGTTTACCATTTCATTGCTTTGCCGCGGAAACAGGTTCTAACATGTCGCTACTGGCAATATGACGAGCGGACCGTACCTCACCGTTTGAAGAAATCACCAAAATTACCAGTTCTACATTTTAGAAAGAGTGGTTCCCTATAGTAACACTCTGATGAAATATTTAACAAAGCCCGAAATTTCAGAAATATGTCCAAATGTACCAGAAATGTTACAGATGCTACAAGAAGAAGTTCAAAGTCGTTTTCGAAATTTGGAAGAAGACAAATACTACTGCATGTCTACATTGTTAGACCCGCGATTTAGAATGATATTTTATGCTCCCAAAAATTGCGAATTAGTAAGAAATAGGCTAAAAGCCATTTAAAGAAGCGACTCTGATGCTGAAAGCTCAAGCAAAGATGACATTGTAACAAACAGGGGAAGACCTCTTCAAAATGTTACAAACTTCATGTGGCATTTTGGAACTGTTATGAAGAACTTGCCTCAATGAATCCTGTAATTTCGGAAGATCCTAAAAGCCCAATCGCCGTAGAATTGGACAGCTGTACAGCTGAAAGTCTTTTACCTAGAACCCAGAGTCGTTTTAATTTGTGAGCAAAACATAATTTGAAATATGCACATTTAGCTTATTTAGCCAGAGTGTTTCTTAGTGCTCCTGGTAATAGTGTTTACAGCGAGCGATTATTTTCGGAAACAGGAAACCTATATGAAGAAAAATGAAACAGAATCTCCCCGGAGTGGGCTGAGAATTTGGTGTTTCCGACACCATTATTTACCATTAATTAATTATATATATTAGAATATGAGTGTTTCTTTTTGCTTATCTTTTATTTTATTTCTCTATAATTTATTATAGTTTCTGTTATTGTAATTAGATTACCTGTCTAGTCTATCAATGTAAATTTGCCACTTAGGTGTGTTTATTAAAAATGTTCATTTGAGGTTTAAAAATAAAAGATGATATAAGTTTTAAAAAGAAATGTAAAATTAAACATTAAAGAAAATTATTTTGAAATTTAAATTAATGTTGATTTAAAAGTGAAATAAATATTCTTTTGAGGCTTAAAAACAAATTTGATTTAGGGTTTAAAATAAATGTTGATTATGTTTAGTTTAGTTTCAGAATATTACTTTGATACATGACTAAAATATTTAGTATGGAGGTTTAAAAATATAAATTATGATTTAAGGGTGATAAGTTTAAGAAATAAATATGTTGATTTTTGGGTTACAATAAATGTTGACTTGAAGTTTATTTCTTTGACTTATAACAGAAGAAGTTGTGTCTTTTAGTTCTATACCGGGTCATGTAGCCAAGAAAATAGAACCGAATATATTCGGCACCAAAACCGAATAATTCGGCCGAATACAAATAGTGGAAAAGATGCCGGATACGCCGAATACCGGATACAAAACGAATATTCGGCGCATCTCTAAAAATAATATATTACTCACTCCATATCTGTTATTATATTTATCATGTTGTCGACTCTGTAGTTGACTTTCAACGAAGATGTCGCCTTAATAATAATATTTGCCTCCGATTGTAGAAACAATGTCTGGTCATAATAAGCATAGCGTTTCAACACATTAGTGTAAAATATTTCAAGTAAGTATTAAAATATTACGGTGCCGACAAATACCTCATTACATGTAATAAATGTTATTTAACATGTTATTAATAGAATTAGCGCCTAATACGCGATATCATAAGAAATATTACTAACTAATAGACCCTCCCTAAGGGTTTTTTTGAATTAACATACCATCTGAAGCACAAAACTAATTTAATCTGTGATTTAACTTTATATACATATATGTCTTATCTCAAATGGTTGATTTGTTTGTAATCGACTTGTGTGTGCTAACAATAAATTGGTATGTAAATATTTTTAAGGAAGCAGGAATTCCATAAGAAAGTCCAAACTAGGGGACGGCCAGCAAAGCCGTGGAGCTAGGTTTGTTTTCTATAAAAAAATATATTTTTAGCGCTATATCATGTTACTTTTGACTATCCGCTACTGGCAACACTGTAGATACTTGTTCACTTTGCTGTAATCAACGATGTTAAGAAAAGGCAGTGTTATACTGCCATTATCGTGATGGTAGGACAAAATAATACACTTATGTGTGTTAATTATGTATATATATCGTAAATGACGCTACTTCTGTTAAAGCTGACGCTAGTTCTTTTACACAGTTAAAATATGCCCTGAATGGGTTGCAGGTAAAAATGTTGGAAGACTCATAACACCTTATTTTAAGTGTATTTAATTAATAATTATAATTTCATTTCCTTATTTATTAAATAACTTAATCAGGTATTCCACTGTATTATTATTTCTATTTTCCAGCTTTGTGTTCTATAATAATTACTAGTTTAATTTTCCAGTTGCTTACTCAATTCAATTCAAATTTACAGACAATGCTATCAATTTTACCGCATCAACCACCGATCCACCTAATTTAAATATGCAGACCAATGTTTGATAATTATATCGCTTCATTAGCTGATAACGATTATTTTTAGAAATGAAGTCAAACTGAAATGACACGTTGAATTATTATATTAAAAACTTTTAACATAAAATTTGCTATAAGTAATCGGTAGATAAATATGGGAGTACCAAAACATGGTACGCTATTATAGATAAGGTTATCAACTTTATTATCAGATACACTTTCATTTCATATGAAAAATTAGGTTGAAAACCGTTGAATACAAAATTGGTAGTTATTTTTATTATTTAACTGGGAACCCAAACCGATTTCTTTCAGTTAAACATTCACCATATTTTAGCCTATATTATCAATGGACTGTTTAACCGATTCTTTGCTACATAAAATTACCAGAAACGAAGGCTACGAGCTAGATTGATGTGAAAAATGAAAATAGTTTTATTTTGAGTAGATTTCCCTAAAACTTAATTTGAAGGAGTTATCATCGATTTAAAAAAGACACTGCTCCAGTGGCTAACGCCACACTCAAAAGAAAGTGATGGCACGCCAGACGTGCCATCAGCAACGAATCGGTTAAATAGTAAAAGATTTTTTTTTAAATAGATTAGGGTAGGTCCGCCGATTATTCTCCTTATAAGAACTACCTTGCAAAATCCACTCTCTTTTCCTATGAATAAATTAATAAGTTTAATTAATACTATGTCAGCCCTTGCTGTGAATGCAGAAAATTGACAGTTTTGTATAGGCTAATGTACTGACTGCACATAAAAAAAGAAAGTTACGGATGTTTATTAACTGTTAAAGCCAATTCCGTCATACATGACTTTAACCGTTTACGCAACGCACGCATAGGAAGATACAGTCTATTCATCCTAACTTGTCCTATTTGGTAAACAATCTTGGCACCCCTTCTTATTGAAAATGCAGCATTAAAAATCAACTGATAACTAGATTCAATAGGTTTCAGTCTATAATAACGATTTATTGTAATAGATTATTCACTTTGTTATTATTTTATTTTTAAATGGGTGATTTAGTTAAAAAGTTGTGCAAAGATTGTTTACAAAATAGGACAAGTTGGGATGAACAGACTTTAGCAATAGGAATATTTTTTCCCTGATTTTGCAACATTTGTCATTAATTCTCCGTTCCCATTGGTCGCATATGATTGTTACATATCGTCGTTGCGCGTGAAAGATTCGCTGTGTTTTTTATAAATTTGTTTTGCTATGTGAATTATAACACTTAACGTGTATATATGGAACTTTCGAAGTATGAATGTCACATAGCTACATTCCGAAACTCTTTAAATATTTCATTTATTACATAGTTGTAACCAAGCCAAATATAACCAAACATAATGTATTATTATAAAATAACAAAGCTTACCTTAAGAACGACAATGGAGTCAGCCATTTCCCCTGCCATCTCTTCCAGTTTGGGTCCGATCATCTTGCAAGGTCCACACCAGGTGGCCATGAAGTCGATCACCACCAACTTCTCACCGGCCTCCGTCAGCCTGTTCTTCAGATCCTCGGCGTCTTTGATGTGGATTGCCATTTTACTGTAAACAAGATAATTTATAACTATAACATAACTAGTTATAGCGGCAACAGAAATACATACAACTCGGTTACAATATCTGTGGACCTCGCTGGAATGTCAAGCCCCCTCCCCGTTCTCTTGAAAAAGAATAAAAAAATAAAATAATAAAAGAATAGAAGTATAATATATTTTATTTGTAGTTCATAATTATTATTGTTTACAATAATATCCCCATGATGCTTGTTTTGTGCACCGTACCTAAGCGCTGACGTGACGTCATCAGGTCCAAAGATATTGTAACCGGGTTGTAATTTGTGCAAATTTTAACTGCCTAGCTATCGCGGTTCTTGAGATACAGCCTCGTAACGGACAGACAGCGAAGTCTTAGTTATAGGGTCCCGTTTACCCTTTGGGTACGGAACCCTAACAACCGGGCAAGGTCACCCTCAATTTGTATATATTTGTGTAAAAGTCGGACACCTGGCAACTCTTTGTTTGCGATGTGAAAACACTTTTCTGTCAAACACATGACCTTTTACTATTAACCAAACAGGTTTGGGGCGCACTAAAGCGCTATTACGGCTCGTTTAATTTATTTACAAAATCTCTTAAATTAAATATATATATATATATATAGTGACCCCCAATTTTGTAGTAATCATGAGTCGTTTCTGTTTATCTACTGAGGTGCATAATGAAAAGTGCTATTTTGGGGCAGTTCCGGCCCCACACCTTTAACTAGCGAAAGGGGTATTTCATTATTTATTCACTGATCTGCGATCATTCGTCAATCAGCTCTCATCATCATTAAAAAAAGAAATTAAAAAATATGAAGACATGGCTTAAAGTCATCGTATCCATACCAAACATATTATAAAAATAAACTTTGGTTCCAACACCGAACTGTCACATTCCGTAGCTTTGATTCCTTCTTTCAAGTAAGTTTTATTTAAAAAAAAAACTTTAGCCATGCCCCTACGTAACTCAAGATTACTTTAAAGATTTACAATCATAGTTTAAATACAATAGAGTAATAATTATTGTAAAGATGAGGTAACTAAATCGTATGACTTATGCCATGCCATGGCTTTAGGTGATGTCATCATTATTATCCACTGTTAAATTAACACGGAAATTGAATTATTATCCTTATTTACAGCTAAGTAAGAGCCATAATGGTTTAGTATAAGGAAAGTCACAGTTTTACCGTGTTTGTTGCCCTTACCGTAGGTTGGGTTTATCCGACTTTAATGTAAGATAACAAGCTCTAAATATAAAAAGCCCTTTATTACAGTGGCTTAAAGTAGGTTGTCGTGTGGTGTCCAACAGAGAATAGCATCAGCCCTTCACACTATGTCGTAATATGGTACTAATTAATGATCACCATATACCTGCCGTATACCATAAAATGGACCATTTACGAACCATGATCTTTCTTTGCGACCTTCAACCCGTCTACCAAAGGTGGAGATTACAACATTTTTTTATTTCAAACCATTCACCATTTCAGGTCTTTCTACTTACATGATATAGGTAAAAAAGTAAAAAATATAGCTTGCTGTCGACTAAACATTAAGATGTTTGAAGCACGATGACGCGCGCGGTCAAGTGTTTATAGGTACCACATTGATTCTGCTAAGTTTATCCCATCCCCGCTTGGGTTAGTGAAGAAAACATCTATTATATATACTGTATAGATTTCACCAAATTTAGTGTCAGTCGCTTTATGCGATTGACTAAAAAAAAGAAAAAATAATTAAATTAAACCTTATCTTATTGCCAGTCTTTAAAATGCTAAAAAGTTTTCAACGTTTATTGTACAAGCCCTAATGATGTAAACACCATAGCGAGAATCGGTTATTGCAAAGGTTGCCAGATGACCGGGAAAGTAGTAGGAAAGTAGAACCGGGTTCAGGAATTACACTTTACTGTCCCGAAATTTCCGAGTTCTTGTTTATTTCCACAAAATTGTAGCAACTTTATGATAGAAATTAGAACCGCAGCGGCCAAAAATCAAGCTAAGCATAGGTAGGTAGCCAAAGCTTGATTAATGAGCCTTGAAGAGGTGCTTAATTTTTGTTTTATATTTTTTTTTGTTTTACAAAATCACTTGTTTTAGTCATTTGCTGTTTTTATTCCGAAATATCTTAGTAATTTCAATAAATTTTGTGATTTGTCAAACCATGTCCATGCCTACAACTTCTAACACCCCGTTATGAAATGAAAATAACTTTATTCAAATGCACTTAAAATAAGTTGTTTTGAATCGTCCAACACTTTAACCTACCACCCATTCAGGGCGTCTTTTAACTGACAAGAAGAATGGGCGCAAGAAACTCGTCAGACAGAAGTAACGACATTTACAATATAATACGTCGTCACCATGTATATCCACAAAATAAAAAAAAAACAAAATTATTGTCTGTAAATTGGCTATATAAAATCAAGCAGCCCTAGTCATAGCCAAACCACGCGAGCCCAGTGTGGATCGGTGGGTGCCAACGGCTTAATGTGGCTTGACAAGCTCGAGATAATTTTTGGTCACGCATCGAATGATCGGCCTTTGAAATAAGTTGCTTAACCTTCGCAATTGAAGGTCGACTACGATAACCACTGCGCCATCTAGATGCTGTCGATAATTTAAAAAACACTAGTTTAACTTGGCTCAACCTTGATTGAGTTGAAATCTAAGCCCTCTATATACACTCTTAATAAAAAAAAATATTACATGCCTATTTAAGTTGTTGATACAAAAATTAGTTATCCGATATCGGTTTAATAACTTCGATTCAATAGTCAGTTCATTTACATAATTACGCTCATACGACCTTGACGTCTTTACGCATTGAAAACTTACAGTTTGGTTGGAACTGAGCCGATTAGGGTTCAAGTTGTCAAAGGCTTTTTTTATCGCAAAATATATCACAGTAAATAAAAATAGGTCCAAAGAACCATAATTTAAATATTTAGCAATGAAACAAAACGACACGGTTGACAAAGCAAGCAATCAAGGAAAAAGGATAGTTATAAATCAATACTGGATAATATCGAATAAACCACAGATAATATTATGGCGGACAAACAAGGTAGCACCTCAAACTACTCACAATATTGTTTTTGAGAATCGTTACATTAAAAAAATATATTCTAGACGACTCGCAAAAAAACCAAAGCTCGTTATCACAATAAAAACTCACCAGTTATAATAACTATTAATATCACAGAATAAACAAAGCCTCTTTATTAAGCTGAGGCAACGACGCGACGGCAACGATTTCTAATGAATGACTGACTGGTAGAGGTGTGTAAGTACTGTGAGTAATGTATTACGCGATATATAACCCAAGCGCGTACTGAAACAGTACGTATTACCTGGCAAAATTTAGCATGACACGTCATGTCACAGTACCTGAGAGTCTAGCGCCTGTCGAACAGTGTCGCGTTCTGTGGTCGCGTTATACTATGACATGACATGCTCTCTGCACGGCTAGTCGTTCGGCCGGACGACTCTGTCATGCCATGTTATTTGGAAAAAAAATATTTAGAACAGTATTGCGTTCGCGTTAAGGATCATATTTCTGTTGCACCGCCCCGTGTCGTGTAGAACGTAGGTCATAAACCTTGCGAGCTTTTTTCGTATAATTGTTTTTGATTTGTAAAGTGCATGCATAGTTTTCACTCAATTTAGCAATTACACGGTTAAGGTTTATTGTATGCAATACAGATAAAAAAAGGTTAATAGTAAATTATGTGTAAAATTGTTATGTGTAAACTGTAAATAAATAGAAACAGTAGTGCTAGTGTGTGTAAGTAAATAACTTTATTTGTTTAAATTCGGCATGGCGATGATCGGACACAACGTTCTTCCTTCATAACGCATATGGTCATGTCGCAAATCGTGATGCGATGTTTTCACATGTGTTATGTAAAACGTAATATGATCTGTTTTAATAAAGGGTCTAGCTAACAATAACAACCTATCGCTTTTCCATTACACTCAGTACAAACAATACCACGTACATTGATATATATTCTACCAATAGAAAAAATGTGTGCAAATACTTTTGAATTTAGAACACAAATCAGGTGAACTGCGATGACAGACTTAAGTGAACTGTATAGCGTGCAATGGAACATAGCGACTGTTCGGGAGGGCATATCTAGTACAGTAAGTAATAGCGGGCCGTTCGTATAGCGCGTCATTCGAAGTTATATGGAGTACTGCGTACTGTTCTAATGTCATATTACGCGATACGAAATGTCATGTCATATGGCAGTACGTTCTAACGTACTGTTTGGCGCATGTCTACTGACTGGCTGGCTGCCTGAACCACAGATTACATACTACAAAAAAAATTGGTTGAATCATTTCGCGCGCTTTCCGCAATGGCTGCTCAATCAATGATGACATCACTTATTTGAATCATTTAAAAATATCCTTTTTAATCAATTTTACAAGCTTTTAATTAATTCACACGTCCCGGTGCCTGTCTGTAATAAAATTTTACAAATTTTATTTGTCTCGCTTCCCGATAACTTATTTATATAAATCGGATGACAATGCAATATTATTTTTCAAGTAGCTGGGGGTCTAAAACGTTACAATTTATAGATGTTTCGTGCAATGTTACATTGCAAGAAACATCTATAAAATGTTTCATTTGCAGATTTGTAGCAGAAACATTTTTTACACCCTAAAACGGTGAAATTAATATATGAAACATCTGCAATTCATTTCGTATCAGAATCATATTTGACGTCGATATTGCTACACCTAAAAAATACAGTGATGGGCCAAATCGTCATTTTACGGTTTTAGTTAAACTTATATTTTCCATGAATATAGTGAAAAAAAAGTTGACTTAAATGTTCTTTATGTTTTAAGTAGTGAATATTATTAAATAAAAATATTATAAAATGATTTATATGGCTTTAAGTGAGTATTTTCGTTATAGGTCCTTATGTCTGCACTGGCAATATTGCGAGCGTCTGTCATCATGCCTGTCAATTATCAACGAGAACACAACTTTCAAAATTATTAATTAGTTTTGTTTAAGTGTCGGTAGGGATTTTCAAGAATTTAAGTGTTTAGTTTCTTTCGTTGTGTGTTATAAGTAGTTTAAGTAAAACCCATTTACACTATGCTTTTCCTATGGGAATAACTACAAAATAAACATTTGCTAAATGTTTACAACAATGCTTATGTCTACAACAATTCGCTGGTTTGCGAGAATATCGACGGAACTCAAATTGAACTAAATATGCCAAACGGTCTTAAATCTATGATATATTATTATGAAGCCAGAAGAATATTATCGCAGGTGGAGATGCAACGAGCTACTGCAGATGCCGAATTCACTAGTGCATTATAAGTTATCGGCCAGAATTTGGCGCGGCTAAGAGATACAGCGGAGGCAAATGCAGATATACCTCGTGCCTTCCATGTGATAAGGCAAAATTTGGGACGGCTATCAGACATAGCTGAAAGATTCCTGCATCATAACAACAACATTAAATATAATCTTATTTTTATTCTAAGAAATAAGTCATTTAAGTATGATTAGATATGAACCTAATTAGAGAAGTATTGTAAAAATTGTAACTGAAATTAAGTATTGTATAATGTTTTGATAAGAATTAATACCATAATATATACCCTACTTTACAAAAATTAATATAAAGGATCTCTCCTAGATAATATTTTGATATATTTATAATAAGCTGCAAATAAATATTTTAAGACAAAAGTTTACATTCTATTATTTATAATATTTCGTTCTTGCCTGTTCTGAGGGAAATGTATAAACTTTCCTCTAAAATGCTCATTATTTAGGGCCAGTGTCACAGAGCGAATACCAATTACTTAATGATATACCTCATATCTTATCATATATAAGACCAATAAATATAATTTTATACTAATTTGGAAACAATTGATATTTCTTTCCTAACGACGGCTGTTTGGTGCAACAACGGTAGCGATCCTGCCTTTCGCACCGACGGTCCTGGGTTCGAATCCCGGTAGGGACAGATGTTTATATGAGGAATACGAGCATTTGTACCTGAGTCATGGGTGTTTATATACATTTCTATAATTATCACATATCATATTTGTATGTCTATTCGTTTCCCTCACGGTTTCCCTAGTATCCATAACACAAGCCTTACAGTGCTTACTTTGGGCTAGGCTAATTGGTGTGAATGTAGGAAATATTTATTTATTTATTTATCCTTTATTGGACATAATAAAGGGCTCCAATTCCTTTATTAGATCTAGAGCCAAACACTTATTAAGTCTATAAAGACCAATAAACTCGGAGTCAGGCATTTCGAGAGCCAACTCCAAATTCCTAAGACAAGCGTTACGTCTTCTATATATAAGAGCTTCCTCTTGACGAGAATGTTCTAAAAAAATTTCGTAAAGTCCCAAGTCTGCCATTATTCAAAAACATGCGATTTTTCACTACTCAGGCGACAAAAATGATTTAAATAAAAAATATGAGAGCAAAATGTTGGTCCACTAGTAACATCTAACAATTCTTCAATTTGACATAAATGGCAATTCATATAAGTGTACCATATTACGCATTCCCATACAAAACTGTCACTTTAGATTAATTGCAGTTTATGTTTCATTTTATGATTGGTCAAATAACTTATCATTTTAAGATTTGGCAAATGAAACATATTATGGACGGAATATGAAACATAAAATGTTACTGTTTTAGACCCCCTGATCTGATAAAGGAACTGGAAAATCTGTAATAAAACTTTGCAAGCGCATAGATTTTGGGCTAGTACGATTCGTATTGACATGTAATCTGGTCCAAGACAAGACAGGGTCTTAACTTTTTGTTATTATTTTATTAAAATCTGAGTAAAGCGTTTGTGTTTTGTTTATCTACTTATTCTGAGTGGTGATAATTTTGCTAGTCATGGCGATTTGATCACGATATACCTCCAATGCGCAACTTTGTGCAATGGTGACGTCGTGAATGACGTGTTTTAGTATTAACAATTTCTGTGTAGGTAGGAGAGAATTAAGTTTCGATTTTTCTAAGAAGTCTGTTATTAAAGTGTATGATGACGCGTAAATAAATTGAAATTATTTATATTTCTTTCTTATTTCGCAATTTATTTCACAGAAATATTAGTTTGCCATAAAATACATGAAAAACTACACCTACTTCCTGAGTATCTTAGATATCTAAATAATACATGGAATTTGTTTAAAACAAGTTTTTATTAGCATCTCTAGATATTGATGATTCAAAAATCTTGAGATGTTATTTTCTTGTGAATTTTTCACACATGTTTGAAAGACAAACAACAAAATCAGGCACAATTATAAAGACCAACTGGTCGGCGAGGCATGATGCAGCGTAATAAAAATAATATCAGGGTCACCATAGATGGCAAGCAGTATTTATGTATTACAAGTCGATCGATTTGGCATAAGTACTCATTTCTTTTGAATCCCGTGACATAAATTGCGCTAAATGAGACAATAAGCGCAATAATAATAATATTTCTTACATTCACACCAATTAGCCTAGCCCAATGTAAGCACTGTAGGGCTTGTTTTATATATGTCGCAGTAAGATAGATAAAGCCGTGATATAATTATATCCCTAGGGATATAATTATATCCCTAGGGATATAATTATATACCGTAACATAGTTATACGAAAGCGATTAATTACTATCTCACTAGGAATATAGTTATAAAACGGTCCAAGTTTAGTGATATACTTATATTACTAGATTAAGTTCAGTGTTATAAATATATTACTTGATTAAGCTTAGTGAAATAGAAAGCAACATAATTAAATAAAACAAAATTATTATAATGGTTTTATCTTAATAAAAAATCAACTTTATGTATCCTGCAGTTAGTTACAATACTTTGTGACATTAACATGTATTAAAGTAATTTCAATTATAATTAAAACGATCATATTTTTTGGAATTCAAACATTAACAATACAATTAAAACTAATCAAACATTAAAAATCTTTTAAAGCTAATCAACAGTTATGAGATTTCTTTACTTCTTACCCACTAAGTTGAGATCTTGGTTTTTTTTTAAGTATTTTTTAATTTTTGTTCAGACAAGAAGAGGAATCATGACATCTAGAATTACATAGCACTGAATGCTTCTTACAGGCACATCTTTTAGTAGAACACTGTATATTCGATTTTTTACAGGAACATTTTAAATAACCTTGACCACTAAAGCGCGACAATTTTTGGCATATTTCTCTCAGTGACAAGTTTTCATTTGGTATAGGACCATTCAAAGTAATGTTTGAAAGCTGTATTGCATTTCTGTGTAGCCAATCTTTCAGGATACCAACTACACCAACTCCGAAAGCTATTTCACTAAACTTAATCTAGTAATATAAGTATATCACTAAACTTGGACCGTTTTATAACTATATTCCTAGTGAGATAGTAATGAATCGCTTTCGTATAACTAAGTTACGGTATATAATTATATCCCTAGGGATATAACTATATTACGGCTTTATCTATCTTACTGCGACATATATACTAGGGAAAATATACATATATATAATATTTATAAAAATATAAATAAATACTCATGACGCAGGTACAAGTGCTTGTATTTATTACACAAAAATCTGGCCTTTTTGGCCCTCTAACCCAGGATAGTTTGGCTTCAAAGGTAGGATCACTCCTTGGCCAAAGCAGTTGTTACTAATGTAAAATGGCCAAATATCACAAAAACTAACCTAAAGCTAATCTTTTACCTATGATTATGTCACATGCAAAATTGCTAAATTAAAAAAAGAAGACAAAATTAAAATAAAGCAGATTACGCAGAGTTTACCTAGTAATCATTTATGACATTTGTTTGGAAAAAGAATTATTACTTAAACATGTTTTTTATTCATACCTACTTCAAAATGGTAAAGACGGGATGAGTAGATTTACAACATATACTGATAAATTGAATGATAAAAATAAAATATAGGTACCTATGTATTTTTTTATTAGAAAAAGAAATCTCATAAAATAATTACTGGTTTAAGTAGGTAATATTTTTAACATGGATTGATAACACTAAAGCAAAAAATAAGGTGATGTCATCATAAAAAATTAATAAACTCAGTTGAGACCACTATGTAATCTTTTTATTAATATACATTGACGCCTTGCTAGGTTATCATGTGTGGTTAAAAAAAGTGTCTTAACAAATTATGTTTTAGCATAGATAAATTACTATAATTTATCTGTGGTTTGAGATACATCCTTAATTCAATTAGAGTAGTATCAAGTTGGCACAACACTTATTATGAAATCATTTAAATGTGTGTAGCATTATAACATCATAACAATAAATTATCAAAAGTAATAAAAAGAACATAAAATTTCTAACCTGTGAATGTTTAAAGTGTGGATGGAAAATAACTATGCATGGTACAAATACGAGATTGTGTAATCTGGAGGAAATCATGTGAGACTGTGTTTTGTGCTCTGTATAGACATCAATTCACGGGTTGGTTGCAATTCTATGTCAGACTGAACATATAGAGGCATTAGTACTTGGCTGAGCTATAGGAGTAACTGCATTACTGTATTAATTAAGTTTAATAATCGTAACTGCCATTTTACTGTGAAGTATACCTAGTTTTATAGCAGCATTTTTTCTTAATTCAAAGGTGATACTGGTATTAAGGGTTGTTAATAATTCTTGTATATCAATGTGCAACAAATGAATTTAAAGTTTTGCTCCTGTATTGTTTAAATTAAGAATACACAAAAGAAAAAATATTTGTATTATCTTTTTATTTAAATAAAGAATATATGAATATTTTCAGACATACTTGCGATTTCCTATGCCCTTATTTGGAAGAACTCATAAAAAAGCATGTGTACAATTAACATGTGGTAGAAGTGAAACCTTCAAAAATAATACGTACACATATACAAAATACCACGGTTGTTGTGATACCTTCACTCAAGCTTTGTTCTACGCATGCACACACAATCACGTATTAACACATGTACATAATGCTTCGTATCTCATTTTCTCCTACGTTTAATCTTATGAATTTATGTGTCTGTCTCTTTTACTGTTGCTTTTACGTTTCATCAACTTTCAAATCACAACGATGCTAAAGACGTTTTCACTTCAATTATTAAAAAATTGTCTAAGATAAGTAAGTTTTATTTACACTTAAAAGATCAGCTGATGACAAGAAAACACACTTAGTCATAAAAGTATTTTAGAAATATCCAAAACAATTCTTTTGCCTATCTGTATTAATAGACTAGCATATTAATTTAATACACTATCGTTGATTTTACAAAGCATGGGTATAGTGATGTTTGGGATAATAAGAAGTTTCTAGAGATGTGAAATAATGACATGAAATACAAATAATCAGTTGAACATTGAATAAAATAGACAATGTTGTTATCAATATTATGTATAAACTTAATAGTACAGCTTTAAAGAAAACAGGAACTTATAATTTTTTTAAAGTTAAAATGGTCTTTATGAGTTTAAATGTATGGATAAGCTATGCATTTTTTTTTCTACTGAGTCCTGTTTTATTCAGCTGTTATATGGTATTCAAATTTTTGTATAAGAAAAATTAACAAGCAGCTTATATTATAAACAACTTAAAAGAGAGATATTGATTGCATCTATAATAAATAACTGTAAAAAATCAAAATCAGTGGGATTGAAATCAATAAAAAAATTAGCTTTACTGTAGATATCATTCTCAGGACCCTATTTTAGTTAAAAATTAGTAAATAAGCAATAAGAATGTCTAATAATTAGATACCTATAAGGAGTTATTACAGTTATTTCTCATTAGAAATTAACACCATGACGAAAATGATTAATTGTAACAAGTATAGAATTTATAACCATAAAAAATGCATTTGGTACACATTCATACGTTAAGTACTTTGCTAGTACGGCATGTTACTAGGCTTGCCAACTTTTTTTACAAGAAATAAAGTATATTCAGGATTGTGAAGAATATTAAACAGTATTTTAGAAAAATGAACAATATTTTATTTATTTATTGTTTTAAATACATATTTTTTTGAAACTTCTCTGGAATATTTGACATGACAGATTCGTTCAGAAACTCGTTGTCATTTGTTTGTGACTCTCTCTGACTAAATAAAAATAAATTTGTGTGAGCGTTTAAGTATAACACATAATGATGTGTTTGCATGCTGAAAACAGTATTTTGTATACTTTATTTTTGTTCAACAGTAAAAAGTATAATTTAGTGAAAAACAGTATAATACTGTTCAAAACAGTATAGTTGGCAACCCTACATGTTACATCAACATAGGATAATTAAGAGGTCATCGAACTCAAACATGACCCAAAATATCCCTAAAATTCGGTAGATTCTACTACTTACTACTTCATGTAACATGTAGTATTACTATTATTGAATGTGCTGAAGCGATGACGATATGACTCAGTGTTGAAAGTGGAAAACATATATAGCTATATTGATTAAGTGTTCCTACTAAATTGTTCAGGGTAGGTAGGTTAGTATACTCTTATAATATTGTTATCATTCATAGATAGCCATGGCGCTGCGATTACATAGTTTAAGTTAAGCAAATAACAAAAAAATATAAGAAACCTTAAATCTATTGAGTAATAGGTAAAACATGAAAAAATCAATGATACTTGCAAGGTCGTTTGTAGTTCGTGTTGACCAATGTTGGTAATGCGATTTTACTGAATATATATAGTGAAAAGTGTTGAAAATTGTAAAAGTAATGTACTTACGTGCTTAAAAAGGCGAATTAATTAATACTGAACCGGCGGAACACGCGGCAAGTGACACAACACAAATCCAAATCCGAGAAAAGACGAACGAAATGTCGAATTTTGTGATGGATGGATTCGTTTTCGAATGTCGAATAGTACGTTTTAATATAGAGGCAAGTTGATTGGCAAACAAGACTTTATATTCCTTTCCCACCAATAGTGTCAAGCTATTTAGATTTGCGGATCGCCAACGAAAACAAACACATATAACGTTCCTTGTTACGAAATGTGTTTAAAATTACCGAGATTCAAAAGGTTTATAGTATGGTAAAAATATAAAACACAATAATATGTAATAAAATTCTGATTCTATAATAAAGGAAAACTAAACAATATCAACATTTTAAATGAATTAGGGAACAGCCTACTTAATGGACTCAAAAACCAACATTTATGGATCTGTGAATTTTAAACGTAGAGTAAATAATATTAATTTTAAATTCGTCTGTGGAATAGTGACATGATTTGAAGTCAAAGTGACACGGATATTAGTCCGAACTTTTGAATATTTACGAAAAAATACGTTGCGTTGATGTGAAGCCATTTAATAACTTTACATTTTCAATATTAGTTATAGTTTATTATTAGTTTGTGTTAAGGAGGGCATTTTATATTATATTTAATGTCATCGGCATAGATAAATATATATTATTATTATTGATTACAATGGTTATTAGCGATTTTAAAAAATAGGCAAATTAAGAATATGTTTTTTCACTATAAAAACCAAAAATATTGCATTAAAAAAGGATTTACTAAGATTTCTAAATATGACATAACAATAGTTCATTTTTATACATGGAATATTTTAACAGCTATATAAATAAGTGGTAAAGTAGCCGCCATTTAAATACTACTAACATCTCCGATTGGCAAATGTATATTAAAAATATAATATAAAAACAAAAGCTTCTTCGGCCTTTATAGGTTAATCAAATGTTTTACTAACTTCCAATCCAAACAACATCCCAATGTCCAAAACCATTATCAATTCATGAAGAGCACTCCCTTCTAGAGATATGGATTTAGTTTCAGATGTGTGCGTTGAGTCCGGCACAAATTTGTATAAAAGTTGGTGAAAAAGTATGCAGGGAAACTATGTCAAAAATTCGATCGTGTAAGGGGAAAGCTTAAAAAGACTATACGATACGAAAACATGTTTAACAAGTTTTCTTAAATTCCAACAGGCGTGTTTAATTAGTTTTAAATTACCTTTTCCCGCATCGAAAGTCTTTTCTGTACTAAAATCAGGAATACTGAGTACTTTGGACATTTTTGTACAGTCGCTTATCAACCTAAACAAAATATTTGTAGTTTTACTTCTTTTGGAGCATTGAGGGTGAAATTTTTCATGTAACGGAAGTTGCGCACGCAGCATGCAATGAAAAAGCAACACCATGAAGTTACCTGGTTAAGTGAATATATCAACTTTAAGATATCTCATTTATTCAATTTCTCAATTTGATTTTTACCTTAAAATCCCGCATATAAAGTTCAATGTCAATTGAAAACAGTTGGCAGTTTGTGGTAGGTTAACCTGATGTTGTCCTCACTAGTGTCTATTCCATTATTTACAGAAAGGGGTTTGAAGGTTTTGGCCCTAACATCATCCGCCATTTTGATTTTTATACAAAATCGCGGTGCACAATAAATGTTATATATTTGGATATACAAACAAGCATAAAATGTTATATAACATAACATCATAAAGCGTTACTTTCTGAGTTATTCAAAGATAAAAATAACAGTTGTTATAACTTAATAAATTTCGTGTTTTGAGTTCTTACTTTTGATCTGAATCTGACAAAGAAAGAAAACAAATATTTTAATACTAATAATTGATTTAGTTGATTGATTGATATCTTTTTAATACAATTCAGTATAAGAATCAGATATAAATGTGTTTAATTATAATGATTTGTTTGTAGGTAAACATAAAAGTAATCGAAAACGATACAATACAACATAAAATTTATTAATGATATTCGGTATAAATAATATCATCCAAGAAGGTAGCGGGAGGCTGAATAGGATATTTTTGGTGTCGCGTCCATGCTATGTACCTTATAATACTATCTCTATCGATCATAACTAAAATATGTGACCACACGAAAATTTACCTGATGGTATGGCCAATATGGGCGCTTAACGCTTATAATAAGAACAATGTCGTAAGAGCCAACGACCATATGGCACCTTTTCTCATGGATAGTCACATATTACCTATAAAATAAAATTTTGTGAATAACTCCGAAACGTGACGCTTTAGGACATCATGTTATATAAAATTTTTTGTTTGTATAAGTGTCCTCCATCTAAATATATAACTATCGTTGTGCACCGCAATATTAAAAAAAAAATCAAAATGGCGGCCGACGTTAGGGCCACCCTCCATACAAAAATCTTCAAACCCCTTTGACAATCTTCTGTAATGATTCACTTTGGCAATTTCTATGTCTTATGCTAAACGGAACTATACATTTTAAGACATAATAATTCAAGACTGGACATACAGATACAGAACGAGTTACTATAAACATATAAAAATAAAAAGATCCGGAATAAGGCTCTACTACAACACTATTATGTGTGTCATTGTCAATGTCAGTATAGGAACTGTCAAAATCGTGTGTTTTTATTTTTCTTTTCCTTGTTTGTGTGGTTGTGTCACATATACCTACATAGCATTCTTTTTTGTGCTGCCGCTTGTAACGGTATTCTGATAGACAGTAACTACATTTTTATTTTTTGGAACTCGAAGAATCAAAAATGTCCGTTGATATTGCAGCCATTGGTGCTCAGAAAGTTAAAAGCGTTTCTAACGGCGAGGTATGTATAATATTGTCGGTTGGAATTATGAATATAAATGGTAAATTAAAATTGTAAATGAGAACTATTACAGGGAAGTTCGAAGTTATAAATAGTGCTTTTATTGATACATTTCAATACAAGTTTTGTTGAATCATTAATTATTGCCTCATAAGTTGTTTGTTGACTTGTATGTTAATAATTTTCTTCTGACCGGGTTAGCATCAGACAAGTTCAGCGTATATAAGATAAATATGAACTGATCTAAACCTGCTTCCACTGAGTCAATATTTTTGTAGTAAAACCTTGGATGGATGGATTATTCTAATAAGAATTGATTTGAGAACAAGCTGTAGAATTAATTTATTCAACCTTATGAATAAGCTGACAACCAGTTGTGCAATGGTAGCAAATTTGCCTGCTGTATCAGCAGTCCTGGCTTCGAATACTGGTAATTTGATTGTGTGATGATAGTAACCATTTGTTCTTTAGTTATGATTATATTCTAATTAATTTACATATAACATCCATTATTTCATTAATTTACTTATTTTTAATCATCCCTGTTGTTAAACACAAACACTTTTTTTGGCATATACTGAAAATCAGGGTTTTGCTCTGAAACAAGGAGATTCCTGAGTTTTGTTACTACAGTATGCTGTGTACCGCAGTGTCCTGTCACTGCGGTACACAGCATACTGTAGTAACATGTGTTTATTTTCTTATTTCTTCAGTATAGTAATTTTCAAGTATGAGTTTGTATACTGTCCGTGAAAGAAATAAAAAACCTATCTATTATTATTATATATTCATTTATTATAATACAAAATCTACTTAGTTTGAAACGGACTATTTATTATGTCATTAATAACCATTTGGTGTAACGTTAGCGTTCCTGCTTTTCGTACTGATGGTTTTAGGTTCAAGTCCAAGAAGAGGCAGATGTTTGTGTGATGAATATGTGTATTTGTACCTGAGTCATGGGTATTTATATATTATTGATTATTACATATCTATTTATCATAGATCTATGTCTGCATTACCATAGTATACATAACTTTGGGTGCTAGTGCTTACTTTTGGCTAGGCTGAACGTAAGAACATATACATTCACTTCACACGAATAATTTAATTTCTATATATTCATATTTTAAAATTTTAACCTCTATCAGAATAATAGATTGAGTTAATGGTGTAAACAATTACTCCAGCGCCTTTGAACTGACAATATACAACTTTGTACCTTTGCGATAAAGACTGTTTTCTTCCATACACTTTATAATTTGTTCCGTAATTTGCAGATAAAAGTATCAAGATTTCTGTGGTGACATTTATATTTTGTTGCTCAGTAGATAAGTTATGTTTACTGTTTTAAGAAAAATTTAAAAATAGTATGTTTATCAACAGTTACTCTCTCAGAAGGAAGATAAATAATGATACTTGTTATTTGAAATGACTAATATTTTTAATAACATGTGTTTATGTTGACTCAGTTATCCTCATTGGCTTACTTATGTCACTATAGCTGGGATGTAGGGTTTCCCTGTGAATTAAAGTACCATAGCGAGAATGAACCATAAACCACAACTCAAGCCTAGGCCAGACAGGGTTGTAGTGTCTATCAAATTCATAAGCAGCTGGGACAAACTACTTAATGAATGTGCAAGAAGGCGCAATTTCAGTCTTGTAGCTAAGAATTACTTTGTATTTGTTCCTAATTATATGTTATGAATGAGAACTTGCACCCATAAAATAAAATGATCTACCCAAAAATATGATTTTATAAAAATGAATGACAATAAATTGGATTTATGTGGATTGGAAAGTAAATTCAACTTTATTTTTGCAGTGATTTAATACTTAAAATGGTTAATGTAGTGTTTTACAATGGACACTTTGTATATAAACTCAGGATAAATAAATGCAATTAAGTAACTTATTCATTTTCAAAAGTTGCTTTTATAGGATAGTGTCTATGTAGAAAATTTTGAAAACTAGTATTTTAACTAAAACTATGGTAATTTTAGCTGTTCGTAAAAAAACATCCAGAACTCTTGACTAAATGGTCTCAACATTGCAAATTTAATTTAACACAAAGAATACAGAACGACTACTTGGCCCTAAAAGTAAAACAGCCTTATATTAAAGAAAACTGCTTTCCAATGAAAATTCGGATATATAATAAATTACCAAATGAATTCAGGCAACATCCACTAAAAATTTTTAAAAGGAAACTAATGACATGGCTTATTTATCAATGCTATTATACTGTAAATGACTATCTCATGGACAAAAACATCAACTGGGTACTTTCTTCTTAATAAATTAATTAATTTTATTTAATTCCAAATATTTATTAAATATGTGGCTTGTAAACGTGTTTAAATTAAAATAATTGTTTAATTTTAAATAATATCAAAATTAAATGGTATTTCGTGTAATGGTTTTTCTATGTCTTCACACTTGCGTTCCGTATTACGAGTCACAAGCCAATAACTTCAAAAACTCTTTAAAAAAGTAAGAAAAAATTAAGGATTTTTGATTGCTACATATAATCAACATTTTATTTTTTCAACCCTGAGAATAATTTCGTTTTATTATTGCAGGTTAAGGAGTTGAAAAGTTTCTGGGAGGAGCAGAATGTAGCCATTATCTTCTTTCGACGTTGGGGATGCATGCTGTGCCGGCTGTGGGCGAAAGAGGTAATACTTATTTACGTTTGGCACAACGTTAGCGACCCTGCCCTTCGCACCTACGGTCCTGGGTTCGAATCCCGGAAGAGGCAGATGTTTGTATGATGAACACGAGCATTTATACATGAGTCATGGATGTTTGTATGTATTTCTATGAATATTACTTATTTATGTACGATATATGTATGTCTATCCGTTACCCTAGTATCCATAACACAAGCCTTAAAGTGCTTACTTTGGGCTAGGTTGATTGGTGTGACTGCATCGCCTAGTTTATTTATTTATCTATCTATGTGTAGGGATGTGTCACTGCTGTTTTCCTTAAAAAAAATTTTATGTACTGGTTTTCAGGTTAAATGTTAATTTTCCAAGGTTGTATGCTTAATACCCTATCTAACATATTAAGGATTTTTCAGGTATTACATGACATCATGTGTAATGTAAAGGTTCATACGTCAGTCAATGGCTTAATCCCTTGAAGCCCAGCTTTGTGTTAAATACGTTTTTTCTCTCTCTGTCGGGGAAAAATATCATTCAATCAAAAATAATCATTACCAAAGCCGTAATAAGGATTAATTCAGATTGCGCGCTATAGAGCATTATATAATGCTCGCGGATTTTAGGTATCGTTGTCGCGCGCATGATATAATGCTCTCGGGTTTTGCAGGGTTAATTTGCTGTCGTGGGTAGACCGAAGAGGTTTGAACTCAGATCGCTATTTTACTGAACTCCCATATCATAACGTGGCTACAGCCGCCTTGTCTACATGGCTTTCCAAAGTTTTACTATATTTAGGTTTATAGTTAAGGACAAATAGTTTAAACAGCTAAAGATAAATATTTGAAAGAAAGATTGGTACCAATTTAAATGTTTGAGTAATATCGACCAAATGACCTTCGAGGACCTACGTTCGTTGTGTTCGTACAACAGTCGCTAGTTGGATAATTGGGAAATATAATTGGACGTAGACACAACAGATGTACGTTTCAGGGCCCAATTGAAATGAAACTTAAAAACGAATAATTTATAAGGACAATCATCTAAAACCATTTTTTAATTAAAAGGTATAATTTGGGAGATATGTTTGCGTAAAGAGCATACGAATATACTACACGTTTTCTTAAATGTCAGAGTACTATAAATTATAATTTAATTTGAAAATTGCTTGAGGATATTGTTGAATAAGTTGAAGAACTTTCTCTTTCGTCTTGTATTTTGTATAAGTTCGTTTTTGGGATTCTGTAGGTCGCAAGGAATCCCTCTGTCTGTCTGTCTGACAGTAGCTCTTGAAGACTGTACTAGAAATCTTTAATTTGGCATTTTAATAAACGCTATGAAAATGGTAATTTAACGTTTAACTATTCGAAGAGTGGTGCGAACTTTTTTTCTCGTCTATAATATAGATCGTATTACTGATATATATAAGGTGTTTGAAAACTATATTTGTGTCTTATGTCTTAAAATGCGACTAATAATACTGAATTAATCTTCACACACACACACTTCCCGTAAACCACAAAATGACCTTTGTTTTTTTTTAAATTTAGTCTTTTACTTAGATCTCCAACCCGCTTCAATATTTTTTTATTAAGCAACACTAACATTGCAACATTTTCAGACTGTAGCAAAAAGTAATATACCTATAAACAACAATTTTAAGTTCCTACAGCATTCAAGAAATTAGTTAGTAAATAATTACTTACAATCAAAATACATATAATGGTTTTACATATCAACTAACTAAACCACATAGAGTAATAATAGAGTTAATTATGATTTGAGATAATTTCACATTGAGATGGTTTGGACGCTGAACTAGCTTATTTCGTATCTCGTCGTATATTAACTTTTATTACCCGACTGTGCCAGAAGGAAGGTTATGTTTTTCGAGTGTTTCGAGAATAAACTTATTTGATGCCTACTGTATTGATGTTGCCGGTGGCGTTTGTGAACACTGTCAATCGTGATTATTCAAATAAAAATTTTTCTTCTCTTCTATTTTTCAGTTTATTTTTAAGTACGAAAAATAAGTAAAATAGTGTAGTTTTGTACGTACTTTCTAAATAATAAACACTATTAGAGCAAACATTGCTAAATCTTGTTGATTTCTTATTTCCAAAAAATATGAGCAGGCGAATTGGCTTTGGAGTCGAATTAAAGGTGATAAGTACAAAAAAAATATTCTCTATTATTTTTTTTCCAGCTGGGTGAAATCGCACCAGTACTGGAACAGCACAATGTGAAATTGGTGGGTGTTGGCGTCGAGGAGGCTGGCTCCAAGGAGTTCGTCGACAGCAAATACTTCGATGGAGGTTAGTTATCGATCAAGATCGCCTTTTTAAGTGTAGATAGTTTATTGAGTATAGTTCTTTTTCAAGAAATCTGTTTTCACATCCAACAAGCAGGCTAAATTCTGCAGCACGGTAACTCATTGGTACGATGGTGTTTCAAGTAAAAAAGATTATACTTTTATTTATGTTTATTTAAAAGATTAATGCTTACAACAAATAATTGTCAACTCTCCGTAGCACGTAAAAAATACATTTGATTTAATAAAAAAAAAACAAATCCTCACTATCTTTTCTAGATTTCAAATATTATATTTTAGTTTTCTTTTTTATCTGTGGTCTCTGCCTACCTTTACGGGAAAAAAAGCGTGATTTGGGAAAAAAAGTGTGTATTTATAGTGTTTTACACTCCTCAAAAAGTTTTTAATATGTTACCTCTTATATGCAAAAAGAAATTCTGGCTGTTCGGGGAGTATTGCCGTATACAAATATGGAGATAATTGTTTCTAAGTCAAAACTACACAATATAATAAAAAAAAATTGTACCTAAATGAATTTACATATTTTTTGTCTTTTTTGGTTAACCGGTAAATGCAATAGCATTCCTACATATTTGCCGAACAGGTCCCTCATCCAAAGCCTGCATGATACAAGCATTTGTCTCCCAAGTTATGGAACTTAATATATGGGTTTAAATTACACTATCTATACTTTGTCCAATGTAGGATGATACTTTTGACAGTTGACACCTATGTAGAGGGTATAAAGTTGCTATTGCAATGTCAAGCCAAACATAAGGAAACAAACGCAACCTTAGTAAGCAGCAATAAGGAAGTGACACCTGTCAAAAGTATCATCCTACATTGGACAAAGTATAGCGTAAGTTTTCCAGTTTTAAAAGAAAATAAAATAGAAATATATCATTATATTCGTGATACTCTGCTGCTGCTCGTTGTCGTTTGTATCTGCAAACCTGTAAAAACAAGAGAAAGTGGGTAATCAGAACAATCTACACCACTGCGCTGTAATCTGACTTGATAAATCAATTTTTTACCTAGATCTCGGTTACGAAATTTTTTAATAGGTATATGTAATGGTGCTCCCATACAGCAGTTATATCGCTTTAGAGAATGTTAAATAACATTTGTTGTCTAACCTTTTTTAACAAATTGTAACATAAGTTTTAAATTGTTGATGTTATACAACTTCTTGTAACAAATTATAACTTTTGTTGTATAACATCATTTGAGCGACAGCCGAAGGAAAACTTCCTCGAAAGTCAGACCCAAACTAATGGTTACAGAATGTTACACACTGTTATAAAATATTATCGTGCTGCACAAGTTTTATAAAGTTATATAACTGCTGTGCAGGAGCACCTTAATGCTTTGCGGCTGCAAATAGTTTGATTAAATATTGCTGTGATCTTATTTTATTCACATGGCGATATATACATTTCAGATTTGTACTACGTAGAGAATGTTTCGACATATCAGTCACTTGGCTTTAAGAAATTCAACGTGATATCGATACTTGCATCTCTCTTCTGGAAGCAGTCCAGAGAAGCTCTTGCGAAGGGACGAGGGATGGGTAAAACAATAAATATTTTTTAATCGTTTTTCTAATGGTTTAATCGGAAAAAAAATGTTGAGAAAATTCTATTTCACCATTACAGTTTTTTATTATTGTCAAATAAGTCTCTTCACCGCCATTCAGTCAAAGTCCTTGTTAAAATGTATTAATTGCTCGAGTTATTAAAAAATGATACAGAAGATTTTATAAATTTAAAAAATGTAACACCGTAAGATGCGCAGTAATGAAAGTCATGTATTAGAAAAGTGATGGATTTCCAAATGCAGGTTTGCAAAGTGACATAGTCGGCGACGGTCTACAAAATGGCGGCGCTTTGTTATTCCAAAATGGCCACCTCGTGTGTCACTTCGTACAAGACTGCCCGGCTGATAGAATGTCTAATATAGAAATTGCAGAGGTTTTTTTTATTGTGATAACTAATTGATTGCTATTTTTTCTGTATTTAAACTAGTTTTTAGAAGTATATGTAATTTATACTTATTTAGAAGTTTGTCTGTATTTATAGTTTGCTTTTGACTATTTCGTAATAGTAATTCATAGTCATCATATTATCAATTTAGATACGGCCTCAGGCCTCGGATATAAACACTGCAGAAAGAATGGACATCCCGCCCACGACTAATGTCACTAGTCATTGAATAATTTAAAACATGACATAGTTATTGAATAATTTAAAACGATGATTTGTCAACAGATTATTTGAAAGTACGTTGCCACACTTGTCACTAAAAAACTAAATTAAAAATAAGCTGATGGTCACTTACATTAGTAATCATTATATATTTAAAAATAAATACAAATAAAAATTACTATAAATATAAACTGGGAAATCTTCTATATCATTTTGGCATTACAAATTAATCTCAATGGTTATTATTTTAAGACACTTTTTTCATTAGGATTGGGAGGTGATTTAAAAGGAGACTGGGGACAAACAGGTGGCGCGTTGTTAGTCGAAAAGGGTGGGAATGTATTGAAGCACTTTATACAAACGGGACCAGGGGATCATCTGCCCAATTTGGAGATATTAAAGGTAGGTTGCTTCCATTCTGATTTGCATGTGATTCACATCCAAAACAGAATGGAAGCACAAGGAAGGAAGAATGGAAGCACATCATGTGAATGTTAAACCTATAATGCCATGAAAGTAGACGGAGACAGATTTAGGTTGGTCCATACCGGTGTTCCGCAAACTATTTGTGATCAAAGTACATGTAAAATCGAAAAAATACAAAAAAATTGCTTAAAGTTATACTAATAAAAATTGTTTTCAAATTTTATATATTTTAAAGATTCAAGTCTATTTAATCTGAATATTTCAATTGGTTCAGAGTTGAGTTACTCATGTCTACGTAATAAAAAAACTCAATATATAATTCGTATACGAAGGCATCCGATTCACGGATTTCTTGGATCGATCGATCATGGATTGGATCTTTTGAGAACTCTTCTATCATAGGCGATTAACGAATCAGTAATTGTTAAACTTAAATGTGGACTACTATACGCTTTGTTTTTAAACCTTTATCGCTTTGTTTACAACTCGAACGCTCGACCCTACATATTTAATTGTTTCAATCATAAAAATTATAAGGTAAGTTAATTATTTTTTAAACATTGAACAATATTTTGTCTGATATAATGTATTTTAACGTTACAGTTGTGTGTATATAGTTAAAAATAAAAGCGTCATTTGTAGTTAGTGAAAACATATCTTATAGTGTTTAAGTAAATATTAAATATTATAATATAATTCCTTCTTTTCTTTGTGGTTTGATTTTTTAAGCTTATTTTTATGTCAAATTATTAGTTTATTTTAAATTAGTCACATTTTTAAATGCACATTTTTGGGATCATCTAACTTAATTCAAGTTTATTCTGTTAAGGTTCATGACTGTCTTTATTTGTTTTTTAAATTACTTGTGACACGTCCAAAAATAAAAATATTATGGATGATTTTGGGGGAAACCTGTTATTAGCTTTACCATACACTTATTACTAATTAGGTTAAATGAAATTGTTACGCTGTTGGTTTTTCAAAAATAAATAAAATAAAAAAAAACTTCAGTTTGCCTCATAAATATAAATAAAAAACCGGCCTAGTGCGAGTCGGACTCGCGCACCGAGGGTTCCGTACAAACCTGTAGGTATATAAGTAAAAGTTCACCCATCACGACAATCGAGTCATAGTTTTGGTATTTTTATTGCAAAATGAAGATATAACAAAAAATGTAAGGTTTTCGGAATTTTTCCTTTATATGTGCTGTTAAACATTGTTTCATGCCAAATTTCAAGATTCTAGATCGACTGGAAGTACCCTTTAGGTTTTGATTCCCTCGCGAGTAGTTGCGAGTTCGAAAATATGCGGCTTAAATTGCTATTTCTTTTGATTGCGTTGACATAAAAGTTTGATTTTGTTACAGCTCAAAGGTATTATAGACCTGAGTATTTCATATGAATTTCAATTTAATACCTCTACGCGTTCATGAGAAAAAAGGTAGTAACTTTAACATTTCCAAAAATATTTTTATTAGATGATATAAAACGTTACTTCGTACCAAATTTCAAGGTTCTAAGTCTACGAGAAGTACCCTGTAGGTTTTGATTCCCGTGCGAGTTTGCGGCATAAACGTCTGTATCTTTTGATTGCTTTGGCTTAGGAGTTTGATTTTTCACAGCTCCAAGGGACAGTAGACCTGAGTATTGGATATAAATTTTAGTTTGATAATTCCACGCGTTCCTGAGAAAAACGGTCTTGACAGACGGACGGACGGACGGACAACAAAGTGATCCTATAAGGGTTACGTTTTGTCCTTTTGAGGTACAGAATCCTAAAAAACGAACAATATCTTCCAGTGATGTATAATAATAGTCGTAGGTAATTTTTACGACCATTCTCAAAACCTATACTCAGTGAAAGAAAGGATTTATTAAAGTGAACCAATACTACTAGATATTTTTTGTATTCTCGAAGATATTGGCAGCAAAACTGTAAGTCCTATAGCCCTAGGTTTTTGAATTCGGTGTTTCAGAATACAATACTAAAAGTCGAGTAGCTCGCGTACCGGTTTTCATGGTAAGACCACTCCGGTTCCGGGTTATATCCCATGAACTGAACTTGGATTCCGAATGTATGTATGTGATCAAGGAATCGGCAGAGGAGTGGACGGCAAGCGTATAGTGCGACCCCTCCCCCCTTCTTCTTACCCCCGGGCCCCTGTACCGCGCGGGCGAAGCCTGATTATAGCGATCGACCGATAACATCACATAATAATCTAATATTTATTTATTGTTGGATAGAAGCCCCCCTAAAAGAGTGGGTTTGTCATAACCTCCACGCTTAGCAGGCGGGTTGGAGATTTCAATTAACCCCTTGAAGACCAGTTAAATGCGTTATTTCTCGCTCTGTCGCGCTATAGAGCATTATATGCTTGCAGATCTTAGGTATCGTTGTCGCGCGCATGATATAATGTTCTCGGCTGTTGAGGGGTAAAAAGACCATAGTTCTGAAAACGATGCTGTCAATTTTGTGGTCCACGGGTGGTGATAGTGATAATATCTCCAGCATTATTAATCGCGTTCTATGAAACCCTTTTGTGAAGGATTGATCTTATTCTACTCTGCCGAAAACCATACGGCTAAAGTGAGAGTGAGATAGCTGTATTAACTCAGCTTTGTGACCAATAAGGACATATGAAAATGACGTAACTTTTGTACGATCCAGCCTGCGACATGATCTTTATTACAAGTGGTAATAAGAATCAAATAAAAGTTAAGATTATTAAGAATCTACTATCACTACTGATTGCTTAGTTGAATTGACGATCGTTTGGTGGAATAATAAATAAATAAATAAATAATGGTAGCGATACTGCTTTTCGCGCCGTTTGACCTCGGTTAGAATGCCGTAAGGGGCAGATGTTTGTGTGATTAACCCTTTGCACTCCGTTGTCGCCGTATTTGCGACATCAGAATGCTAACATTAAATCCACTGTCGCGGCTACGACAACACACTTAGATAAGCGAAATCGACTGTGTTTATCTTATAGTGTTTATGATATTATTTTTTACAATCCAGCCTAGTAACACATAGAGAATACCAATAACTTCAGCACTATATTAGTTACAAGTACATACCTGTGATGTAAAAGAAAAATGGAGTTGTTGCATTACAAAACAATTATTTTTTAGCTATTTTATAAAGAAACATAATCTAAGTAGTAATATTATAAAAGAAAAACATAAATTTTAGGGCTTAAAATTTCTTAATGTGTGGAAGTGTGTTTCTTAAAGTAAAATATCTTTGGAAAGTTATAACGTTATAATGTAAACAATAAACATATTATAAACACTATAAGATAAACACAGACGATTCCACTTATCTAAGTGTTAGGCGCTGAGTCAGTAAAATAACCGTGTCGCCGTAGCCGCGACAGTGGATTTAATGTCGCAAATACGGCGACAACGGAGTGCAAAGGGTTATTACGAGTATTTAGTGCAGTACCTGAGTCATTAGGTATTTATAATTATTACTATAAAATATTATTTATGTATGATATATGTATGTTTATCCATTAACATAGTATCTATAACACAAGCCTTACATGGCTTACTTTGAGTTAGGATAATTGGTGTGAATGTAAGGAATATTATTATTATTGTAGTTTAACACTTACATGTTAGTTTATGTACCTGCCACCTACTTTGACGAATTCATGTAACTGGACAAACCTAATTAGGTTTTAAGTCACTTAATTTATTTTTATTGGATGTTTCACTTTCTTTAAACAAAAAAAAATCCTTACTAGCGTAAACCCTAACTCTATAACATTAGAAGGAAGAAGTGTTTACTCTGCATTTGTCTATGTTTCAATTTTCTTTTTTCTTTTTTTTAGCACTTTGGCTTGGAGAATGAGTATAAGGCAGAGATAACGGGGAATAAGAAAACAGACGAAAATGGCGAGAATGCCGTATGTATTGATTTTTTTAATCGTTTTTATTTTTTTTAATTTTGTGTTATTATTTTTTTGAATGAAAATTACCGAACGCGTTTTATGCGGACTTATAATTGTTATACAGTTTAACACAAAAAATAAATATCCATAATGATAAGTCGTTGGTTTGTTTAATCGACGACGGTTTGGTGCAACGGCAATCCTGCCTTTCGCACCGACGGTCCTGGATTCGAATCCCGGAAGGGGCAGATGTTTGTGTGATGAATACGAACATTTGTACCTGAGTCATGGGTATTTATATAGATTTCTATTAATATTACATGTCTCAGTATCATAAATGTATGTCTATCCGTTACCCTAGTATTCATAACACAAGCCTTATAGTGCTTAATTTGAGCTAGGCTAATTGGTGTGAATGTAAGAAATATTATGATATTATTATTAATCAAAATTATTAACATCCCCAATGTATTTTAATAACTAGTGTTTTGTGTGAGGTTAACCTTTGATTTGAAATCATAAGGTAGAGCAAAAAATACTTCAAATATTTTTATCAGTTAAAAAGCTGTAGAAGGATACCAAACTGCTTTGTTGTTAACAACTTATATCATTAAAGAATTATAAGCCATAAGTTCTACATAACTTAAAATATCGCTGCCATATCTTTCTCGCTAGTAGTTAGCAGTACTAATATGGGTGTCACATACTTTCCGTTTTCCAGACAGAGGCGAAGCCCTAGGCACTGGTTGAAGACCCTAGAGCAACATTCCCTTGCACCCATCCACACTATCTGGACGGAGAGGCGATGTAAACACTCCAAAGTATAGTCTATTGTTGGTTTCTTGGCACAATAAAAACAGAAACGATTTAAAAATGAAATTTCTAAATTAAAAAAAAAAGTTTTAATACTTATTTATGGTTCGAACTTTTTGGAGGATCATTTTGTTCTTAATTTGAATTTGAATTTGAAAAGAAAAGACTACGTTAGGGTCGATTAGGTTTGATAGCGAATTTCAAATCCAGTTTCTTGGGACCAAATTTTTTGTATGATTGGATTTGAAATCAAATTAACACTTTTAAGTTATTTAAAAAAAAAAATTAAGTGCCTTTATTGATTGTTGTTATCGATAATATTTGAAATTTCGTACGAAACCAACAATAGACTGATTGTTTACTGAATTTGTTTAACATATTACCGATTGTATTTTTTTACTAATATACACTTAAATTTATATTTTTTATATTATATTTTTCGTTTATTGCTGCTTTTACAATCATCTCACATATTTTTTATAGCTTGTTTGTTCGGTGCATGTGCTAGAAGTGCTATAATCCTGCATCGATAGTAAAAAATAAGACCAGTGGGACTTAAAAAATAGGACCAGTGGGACGAAATTTCCCATTAGTTCTACCATACAAAAAAGATAGTGATGGAAATAGTTACTAGTTTTGCATGTTCTGCGAAATTGTACCGTAAGACTAGTGAAATAAAGTGGAATTGCTCATGTCGACTATAGGTGAACTTGTGGGAACAGACAGATTGTGAAATCTCGTTTTATTAATGTTGTTGTAACACATTTATAACTTAATTATATCATGAAATATAAATTTATATAATAAATAAATATATATTAACATTAAATATATATTTACATTATAATTGGAAAATGATTTTTGTGAATAAATTTTTTATTTTGTTTTGTATTCAACATGGCTACTGGCTTTTGTAATGACGGTTTATAAGCGTTTATATATTCATATATCACTGGAGTAAAAGAGATAAAATTGTGGAGACGGCTGTATTTGAGTGCTATGGGATCTGTTAACACTATTTTCCTTAATATTTTCTTTATTATTGACATGTGTTAACGAATGGAATGAAATGTAAACTCGACAAAAAGGTTATTTTATTTATGGTGTAAGTCGTCAATAATTTAATACTTTATATGGGCAAATAAGTTATTTGTTATGAAAAAAATTAAGATATATTTTATTGAAAATGTTTACTGAAAGCAGAGAGAATAAATTTATATACTTAACTTTTTACGGATGTAACGATTCTTATTTTAGCGATAACATGAATAAACAGGGACATTTATAGGATTTATTAGTAGATTAACCTTTTATTCTAACAAATTCATAATTCACTGAAATGTGTTTTGTAATTTTTGTGGTGTGGGCTTGAGTCGGACCATACGAATAGTAGCAAAAATAAAACGTAATTCAAAGTCACAATGTCGTTTGCCTACGCTCATACTGTATTGTTAAACACACAAGTGTTGAAAGTAGAGTTTGAGCACAGCACGTGGAGATAAAGGATAGAACGCTGGGGTTTCATAAGAGTTAGACAGTTTCGTGTTAGTACACCATTGGACTATAATCCTTAGTATTGTAGTAAAAAGATTGATAATTAACTTAGGAAAGCTTTATTAAGTGACTCTCTTTAAGAAAATTAATTACGAACCTCTTTTTTACGCACGCTTATTACTATAGTATTCGCTGCGCTTTAATGACGCAATGTCTGTTACGCCATAACTTAACCGATTTTAATAATTTTTGTGTGGAATTGAATCAACACATTTAGGACCAAATTGTGACGGGACCGAATTTTAAAGTTAATAAAAATAAAAAAGGTATGGAATTTTAAAATTTACTGAACATTTTTTTTTTTGTGTTACGCTCCGCTCCTATATTGTGCTAGCAAAGCTTTATGCTTAGCGACTGCATCGCTTTGTAAGATACCGTATGTAATATATGAATATTTCATATACTATCAACTTAATAATATAATTCATTTATCTTTGCACATTGGTCGTCTATCTTTTACCCACATCATCATCATTTTGATCTAATGAAACTACACGGAAGCGCTTAGAGAGAAACTGTATCTACTGCGCAAAGAGAGAAGAGATATTCATGTTACTCAGTGTCAAGATATTACGATCCAACTCTAAATTTCAACTCGAGCACGATAGCCTTCATATGTAAACGATTTGTCCAAAAACGACTAGCATTTTCGGGATTGTTTGATTGATAAAAATACGGTGTGTATTTTTTTTCATTTTGGAGACAAAATTAGAAAAAAATACTATTTAATACAAACACATAAAAAGGTCGTTACATCCTGTGTTTTATAGTTATATTTAAAAATATGTGATAAATGTAAATGATTCATCTATTCTATATATATTCGAATTTATGAAATTGATCATAAAGTGGCTTTTTTGTCTTAAGAATTTTGTATTTCGCTCAATTTACTTTCAATGAGTGTTGTCTGTATAATTAGCGAATGTATTGAGTTAACAAATCTCGATTCGAACCAAAATCTCAAATATCTTTTTAAAGTTTTTTGTATGTAAGTTTTATATAAAATTGCATTTTCGGATGGTCAATCTTGATTGACAATGTAGTAATCTTAACCAAAAATGGAGTATGTATTCATTTCTTGTAAATGTCAGTGCATTGAATGTGAGAAATATTATTATATCTGTCAATAACTTGAAGTGGAAAGGTACAGAATGATGTATGATCTGATCATCAATATGATCCGCTCTAATTGTATTTAGTTGGTAAAAATCGCTGTAACTTTGTGATGTAATTCCTTTTTTTATCATTTTCTTGTTTTTATATGCATTTCATAATAAAAAGAGTGTTTGTTCAGAATTGGACTAAATGAAAGGGTATATGAATTTAATTCTGTTTTCGTTTGAAAATGTTTCAAATAAAATGTAACCGAATATAAACGTTATCTCATATAGAATTAGTGTTATATTAAATCAGATATAAATTGTAATAAACAATGATTCTTTCATTGTAGGGCACAAGGTAATAAAGCTTATTATAAAAATCATATCGTTTTATTTATTTCAAAATTGATTTTAGCAACAACCGACCAACAATTCTATAGTTGGAATGTATTATGATTACGATATTTATTTTATTGATTGATTATTTAAATCAAAAGTTTGTAAAAAGTAAGGAGTTAAAGCCGAAACCCAGAAATTTGGACAAGGGATTTGAAATAATTTCAATTTGCGTACAATGGCAGCCGACAACCTGGTTCCACTTCTCCTTACTAACGTATCACCGGGACCACTTTCGAATTTTCATATCCGCATACGTCAATTTCTAGTAAAAAATACCAAATAATTGTAAAATCATCGTATTGTTCACAAAAAAACTTGAAACACTAAAAACTTAGTGTGTGTAGTGTTTTATCAATTTCTTGCGAATTTGATTTGATTTTTATTCGAATTTTGAATTTATGATTATTTGAAAAAAGAAGACAAAACAATACAACTAAAATAGGTTTACTTTTCGTTTTATTTTTTTATGTATATTACGGACCTGAGAATTGAGACCGATAATCAGCCATGAGAGCTAAATGCCTCATAATCAACCAAAAGCTTACAACGATACTGTAAATTTCTGCTCTTAGTAATATAGTGAAATAAAATAACTAAACATCAGACCTTTCCGTTAACTAAATAAAAAGTACCAGAAGCAGATCCCTTAATCAATCACGTTTATTCACATTGGGAGTGTACCATAGCGGCTTTGAATATTTTGAATACGCCTAACATTAGTAAGCTTGGCCTGTTCTTAAGAAGTTGTAAATTCAACCCCTAGTTTATAACAGAAGCCGTTCCAAAGTTTCAAAATTAAATAAAGGTTGTCCCTCAATTTAAACGTAAACCAAGATAAAATGAAGGAAGGGTTGATAAGAAGCATTTTTCGCCTTTATTACCACTCAAAAAATGTGTTTCGTTCCGGTAATTTTTAAATGGATTTGTGCAGTTAAAGATATATATTTCATTAGAGACATTTAGGGAATAAATAACATAGTAAGTCAAAGAAATTATTCCCAAACAGTGTTTCGTCTTTTTTACACGTTTTTGTAGATTTTTCCAATTTAAGTTATCATTTTTTAAACATGCGCTCCATGAACTATATTCATTTTGACACACAATGATACTGTTTTAATAAACTTTTATGTGAGTGCTAATTTATTTTTGTTCACTGGGCGCGTCTACCCAATACAGGAAAATATAGTCTGCGCGGATCTGTTTTTATACCTGTCTTGCCGTGACTCAAAAATTATTTTTGTAGTTTAAAATTGTGTTCAGTCGGAGGTCGTTGTGACTGTTTTTTGAAAAACCTAAAATGCTTGGCTAGTAGCCAGTGTGATTGTTGTAAATCATGGCAGAAAAAAGTAGCGATTTTGTCTCTGCGAATAGAAAAATTATATCAATATTTAAAAGTTCGAACAACTGCTATCTGCAGAGTGGTTCTAATCTGCGTTTGAAATGTAGATCATATGCATATCATGTGATTCGGTCTAAAATCGAAGTATTTCTACTAGTGACCGACCGAAACATGTTATTTTGCCGAAACCGAAACCGGAACCGAAGGTTCGGTTTCATTGTAGTTTCGGCCGAAACCGAAACCGAACCTTTTATAAAGAAAAAGTCCTTAAAAAGTCGAAAAAATGTTAGTAAGCCCGTTTTTTTCTAAAATTAATATCTCGCCGACCTATAATTACAGGTTTCTACTTTCAAAGAACCTACTAAACTTTCTACCCTATAAAGTGAAAAAAATACATTATTTGTAACACAAAGTTAGCGATTTTTTAATGGTGGTATAAAATAAAACAAATTTATTATTAAAATATGATGCTCATATATTATGTTTGTTTATTTTCAGTCACTTACATTTTAATTTTTTCAAATATCACAATCAGTTAGCCTCGAATGGGTAATTCAAATATAATTAGATAATCAAAATAATCAAATCGATCACCTTTGGTAATCATTTTAGCGAACCTTTTTTTTATTATGTAAGGTGCATAACATAGGTTATGATAACAAATCACAAGTATAATATAGTAACAAATCTATAATTATACTTTTTATTTCTTATAACTAATTATCTAATTAAAAATAAAAACAGTGTTTTTGACATACTTACTGAGATCAACAATTTCTTTTTTAGGATCAACTACTTATAGATTTAATATTTGTCATTTATTGTTTACAACAGTCTTATCAACTTTGCTTACAGTAGGTACAGTAAGTTTGACTATAGTATTTTTTACGTATTAATCAACAGATAGTAAAATAATAATTATTATAGTTACTTAACTAACGCTAACAGTCTTAGTAATCGAAGTTGAATAGTCTTATATTATATGCCAAGAACAATAGTTTTTCCACATTTTCTCCAAGCAGATTACCTCGCCTATTAGCATATATTTGTCCAGCAGCGCTAAACAACTGCTCGCTAGGTACACTTGTCGGTGGTGCTGACAGGTATTTTAGAACAGCATTTCGTAATAAAGGATATGGGCTGGAGTTCCAATAGGAGTAAATATCAGCATTACGCTGTAACAAGGGTTCTGATAGGTAACATTGTAGAGTCTGTCTGAGTGTCGCTGTTGGGTCAAGATTTTCATCGGTGTGCATCTGCTCGATATTTGACTGGTCGTGTGTATCCCAAAGACTCTCTATTTGGCTATGGATATTTTGACTTTCAGTGAACAATGTCGCATTTATGTCGTTCTCTTGCTCACGGTGAGTATTTTTGCTGTACCTTGCCAGAAAATTAACGATCTCATTTGTGGCAATGTTAACTTCGTCTGTGGATATATATTTGGATTTAAACCTTGGGTCAAGTAAAGTTGCAGCCATTAGTAAGGGATGTCCTTTCACAAAAGAAAATCTATTATTTAGAGATTCTAGGAGAGCATGCTTCATATTTGTGCACGCTTCTGCTTCATTTTCTGATTGTGTTTGTAATTTTCGATTAAGCAGCGATATCAGAGGGATTACTATTGAGATGCAGGCGTTGTCGAATGATAGTTCAAGTGTCGCTTCGTAAAAGAATTTCAGCACATTCGTTAGGTGTTTTATGAGGTCCCATTCGTCAGAAGTTAGCGTCTCAATCTTGCCATGTTCTACACTATACAAGTTCACTGCACTTTTTTGCTCTAGCAGCCTCTTTAACATCAAGAAAGTACTATTCCATCTCACCTCGATATCCTGCACCAAAACATGTTTCGGGGTTCCACATTGATGTTGACATTCAGTCAATTTTCTGGTAGCTGGCTCACTATGGTGAAAGTGGCCTACAATCTTTCGACACTTCTTAAGAGTCTTTTTGGCTAAAGCATCAATAAAAAGCGAATTGTTAATAACTAGCTGCAGACTGTGCGATACACATCCAATCGATTGGTAATTATTACGCATAGCGCTATTCATATTAGGTGCATTGTCACGCAACACCAGATATATTTTTCCTTGCAGGTTCCATTTTGTAACAATTTCCGAAAATTTTTGTTCAATATATTCACCCGTATGACTCTGTTCTAGCACACATGCACCTAAAATAAATTTCAGACGCTTTTCTTCTAGAATAAAATGGGCTGTGAAACTCAGCAGTGAACAGGTTTTACTCTCGTTGCTCCAAATATCTGTGGTAACACTAAGCCAAGTACATTTTGCAACTAATTCATTTACTTTAATCTTCATTTTTTCGTACGTTTTCGGCATCAAAGACGATCTGAAATACTTTTCGGATTTTGATCTATACTTATGAACAGCGTGCGGGTCAGTAAAATTTAGTCGCCGGAATGCTTCACCTTCAACCAACGTATATGGAAGCATGTCTACAATTATCAAATCCATTATGGCTTTATCTATCCTTTTAGAAATTTCATGATCATCTGGCCATTGAGACAGTTTAGGTCTAGAAATTAAACCTGGAATCGTGCTTTGAACAAGGTTTTGATTATCACAACTAGAGGTCGATGCATATGCTTGTGGAATTTTTTGTTCTTGTTTCTTTAATTTGGCTTCGTTTTTTACTTCGTTCAATTCGGACTGTCGTTTTAAAACCTGCCTATGCTCGGCTTCGTGCTGTTTTGATAAATGTTGTTTTAGACCATGCAAGGTTTGTTTTTTAGGCTCATGGCTACCGAGTGAAAACGACCTGTTACACAGTTTACAGGCAGCTTTCGAAACGTCAGCTGTAGATTTCTCAAAAAATTGCCAAATCAGATGTCTTTCCTTTTGTGACATTTTTTACCTAAAACAATAAAATTATTCATTAATTAAAACAATTTATTTTACCGGATTAGTCGCGTTTACTATTAATTATGTGTACAACCAAACCCAGAAGCCCAACACTAACCCTAAGCGTACGCTACTCGTAAATCGTCAAAATACCTACTCACACCATTACATTACTCGCAACATTACATTAAAATTACACGTCTATATTAAATTTAAATTAATAACTATTCACTTTTCATTTTATTGCATAGGCAGGTACCTACAATCGTTATTACATTAATAGTACACGCAACTAAGATGAATTTTAAACTTTAATGCAGCAGATACTTAACCTTGGCATTACACCTTTAAAATTAAATATATTCGTCAATAGGTTAGCAAACTATTAAAATAAAGCGTTAAATATTAACTATGACATGACGAATTCACAACAAAAACAAACTAAAATACTTGATCAAACTACTTACCATTGTTCGCGGAACAAACACAACACGTATTGACACGTCTACACGAGCAAAGCACACTGATTTAGGTAGTTGCCGGCGGAGTCAGGCGAGCGACGCCATATTGCCAGCCGTGCCGAGCGCGCCCGACGTTAGCCGAGCGCGACCCGAAGGTACGATGTTGTATGTTTCGGCGCGGCCGAAGGGTTCGGCCGTTTTTGGCCGAAACCGAAACTCGGGCCGAAACTTGATATTTTGGCCGAAACTGGCCGAAACCGAAACCGAAACCGAAATTTCGGTCGGACACTAATTTCTACCATAATGACAAGAGTTGTTTCAACAAGCACCTACTACTGATGACACTACGAAGACGAACAAGAGCACATAAATAAAGGTCTTTACACTTTTTAAATACATCGTGAAGATGATTCTGTTCTTCGAGTTCAACTACGATCCAGGCACACAAATTTCAAAAATTATAATATTTGGATAAAAATTGGATAGCAACAATATTTCACACATACAGACAGTAGTGGTACTGCCAGTTAAAGTATAATCTGACTGCAAGCGCTGTCCCGCGCCTTAGGTATCCGCGGGGAGGTGGGAAGGAAAGAACATGAACGCACATGAGATTCTTAGTGTCAGACAGACAAAAAATTAAGAAAAGAGAAATAAAAAGACAACGAATACTAAGTCCTGCCACAATGCAACAGAGCGAGGAGCAGTTAAAATTTTTGGATTTTTTCGAAATAGTTTTGCATTTTTTTTACTACTTAATTTCTTTTTACTAGTACCAACGATTGCCATAAGTAAACAATCAAAGATAACTATCAAGATGTTGGTATTCCTTTAGTTCTTTATAATGATACATTTTTTTACCATATTTATTTACATAGGAACACCAACAGCAAACATATAAATACGTTGTCTAATTTAAATTGTTAACAGAGGTAGATTTTGCATTTGACACGGCCGACATTAATATCTTTTTAAAACCAACATCCACGGTTTTTAAAGGCAAACCATACTCTAGTTCTAATATTTCCGATTCGTTTTTAAGTAACAATTAAAACCTATTTTCATAGGATGTTGAAGCAATAATTTATTCGTTTGATTTAGTTGTGCACGACAAGAAAAAAGTCAATCATTGTATTCTTATAAAAAAAAAAACCACTTGGAATCTCCACACTAAAAAAACCTTACCTAAATACAGATAAGACAATTTATAGTCTGATCGTAATTTTTAGAAAGGGCCTAGAGGACGTTGTCTGCCACGATGGCGTCCCTCTTTAGAGTGAGCCCCAATGCATACAAGCAAATCTCCAGCTCAGCGTAACCGCGACAGCTAGAAATACAGCCACTAACAAACTTCTGTTCCTTGACACAAACAAAAGATGTTTGTGTCACAAGGCTGACACTAAAACAACGTCCACAAAAAAGAACAGGATCAGATGCGCCTCAACATTTCGGAGACCTGCCGTGGTGAAGGAGTACCTCGAAACAAAAAATGACTACGAGAAGGCGGCAGCAAAGGCCCAAACTGAATCCTGGAAAGAATTTTGCAGGGCACAGGACAGACAAGGACTATGGCAGGGCATATACAGGGTTTTGACCAAAACCGCAAATAGGGAAGAGGATACGCTCCTCGAAGAAAGCGGTAAAACAGTGCAGGCGATCGACTCGGTGAAACTGTTCGCCAATACGTTCTATCCAGGGGAAACACAACAGGACGACAAACCGGAACACACCCAGATGAGAGAGCAGGCGGAGAAAGTGAATCTAGAGTGCAACACCAATAGCACGCCGGACGACCCCCCATTCACCCAGAACGAATTAAAACACGCAGCAAAAAATCGTTCAATCCTAAAAAAGCACCCGGACGCGATGGGCTAACTGCGGACATTTGTATGAGCGTAATAAGTAGCAACCCTGAGCTGTTCCTATCACTGCTCAATAAATGCCTACAGTACCACAGCTTTCCGGAAACCTGGAAAGAAGCGGTTGTGGTGATACTTAGAAAACCGGGCAGACCAGACTACAAGATTCCCAAGTCGTATAGGCCGATTGGACTACTGCTTATCCTTGGGCAAGTCTCAAGTATCACTTGCTACCGAAAATCAGCAGCCAGCATTACGGCTTCATGCCACAACGCAGCACCGAGGACTCCCTCTATAAACTAGTGAGGTACATCCAGGAAAACCTGAGGTTGAAAAGGATGATCACCTTGATTTTGCTAGATATAGAGGGAGCCTTCGACAACGCGTGGTGGTCAGCCATTCGGCTAAGACTAGCCGAGGAGAACTGTTCTCTCAATGTCAGGAAGGTCTTTGATGACTACCTGACTGGGAGGGCGGTTATCCGAAGATACACCGGCGCAGAGGTGAAGAAGAAAACATATAAGGGGTACGTTTAGGGATCGATAGCGGGTCCTATATTGTGGAATCTTCTGCTTGATCCACTGCTAAAAAGACTCAAAAAACGCAAATGCAAACCAATCATTTGCCGATGACGTGGTGCTGGCTTTTGTGGGCGATACGGCCCTGGAAATTGAGCTACAGGCGAATGAAGTACTCACACATGTTCAGGCGTGGGGAACAAAAAAACAAGTTAAGATTTGCTCCTAACAAAACTAATGCTATGACCATAACTAGGAAACTAAAATATGATACCCCGTGCCTGAACATGGGTGGGATCCCCATTAAAAACACCGATGTACTCAAAATACTGTTTATAATAATCGACCGAGGCCTTACTTTCAAGACGCATGTTGCAGACGTCTGCAGGAAGACGATCGCTATCTATGGCCAGCTGTCAAGAGCGGCCAAGGCTAGCTGAGGCCTTAACCCGGACATAAAACGCACGATTTGCACTGCTGCGGTCGAACCCGTAATGACCTATGCAGCCAATGCATGGGCCCCAGCGGCCGATAAGATCGGCATACAGTCCCTCAACGCCCTCCAAAGAGGATTCTCGCAAAAATTAGCCAAAGCCTACCGCACCGTCTCACTAAACGCGGCACTAACCCTGGCCGGAATTCTCCCTTTGGACATCAGGATAAAAGAGGCAGCGAAACTATATGAGGCCAAAAAAAGAAGGGCCCCTGAAATCCTGTGCGACAGGAAAATAAAACGCCCAGCCCCAGGCATAGAAAGGCCCCACCCGGCAGAGCAAATAGACGTTGGGTACAGTACAATAGCTAATCAAGAAGAACTAAATGCACCTAGTACACCAACTAACCATATTTACAGACGGGAGCAAGATTGAGGGCAGGGTAGGAGCCGTCCTATCCCTGTGGGAAGGTACGGCCGAAACCAAGGCCCTCAAACTTGCTCTACCGCCTTACTGTACGGTGTATCAGGCCGAATTCCTGACTTTGCATAGGGCCACACAGGTCATACTGACTCATAAAGCCACTACAATAGGCATTTACAGCGACTCAGCCGCGGCAACGCAGACCGTCGTTATAAAATGCTTCCCAACTAAATAAACAAGTTAAACTTTATTGGATTAAAGCAAGCGCTGGGCTGGAGGGGAACGAGAGGACCGATGGCCTGGCCAAGGAGGCAGCGCTAAGAAGTAAAAAGAAGCCTGAGTATGACTTGTGCCCGATATCATTCGTCATGCGAGGCATTCGAAGGGCCTTCCTTGACGAATGGAAAAGGCGACACCAGGAGGGCGGCACTGCCACCACAACAAAAATTAGTGCCGGGCGGCACTGCCACCTATACTGGCGTATGGGATACTGGGAAAAATACAGCCAGACAAAATACTCATCCAAACATTCACTGCGCGGCGGTTATGCAGAGTACCTACACCGATTTAGGTGTAAGGACAGTCCCGCATGCATCTGTGACCCTGATATCAGCGAGACTGTCCTACACATCATAGTTGACTGCCCCAATAATACCAAATAACGCTATGAAGTGCAGCAGGAACTCCAACATACACTAAAACCAGAAAACATTCCCGCCATAATCCAATCTAAAGATAGGAAACCCTTCCTTGCCTACTGTAGGAAAATAGTTACCAAAAGTATAAACAGAAAAAAAACAAATAATGAATTATATGCCCTAAATATGAAGGAATATTTAAGAAACATATAATAAATAAAAGCCAAAATGATCAAAAATAAGCAAAATAGGCAAAGAAAATGAATAAACCAAACTAGGACTAAGTAATAAATAGAGATAAGTATAAAATTGTATAGAGATCAGCCAGAACTGTAAATAGAAGAGGATATAACATTGTACGAACTGAATTAAAAGCAACCTAGAAAATAGACCATAAAGAAAGAAAATGTAACAAAATATAAATAGAAATTAAGTAAGGAACATGTAAAAAATAGAGATAAAAGACATATACTATACTATCGGAGGCGCCGAACAAAGACGTTGGAAGTGTAAGGATAGATTACGTAGTAAAGCTCTAGCAACAGGTTTAAAACCTTACTACCATGTTAGAGTGCCTCGAACAGGCCTATCCTCTAAAGCTTCCTGCCTCGAGTGGCTCGGGGAAACATCACTGGTAGGGTCCCGAGCTGGCGAGGTTGAGAGCCGAAGTGAGAAAAAGGTTCAACAGGGCAATGAACACTTTTGACGACAACGACTGGGACAGGTACAAGGCAAATAAAGCTAAATACAAAAAACGAATTAGATACTGGAAGTTCCTCCAAGAGAACTTCAATGAGGACATTAATTCCACCAAACAAGCAAATCGGGTAAGACAGGTTTTGGCTAAAAGGGTCCAGGGACATCAAGCTATCTGAGGAAAGCTGATGGCACCATACCGCAAAGCCAGGAAGAGACTAATGTCGTACTTCTACAAACCCACAGAATACTGCTGGAACCGAGCCAACCAGGTGATAACACCAGCAAAGGTGAGCTGGGCCCTTAACAGTTTCTCTCCTTTTCAAGCTGCTGGAATGGATAATATCTTTCCTGCCCTTCTACAGTGGGGGGAGCCACATATCATTGGTACCCTCACCCACATACTACGAGCCTGCTTGGCACAGAGTTATACATGACACGCTTGGAGATAGGAAAAGGTAGTATTTATCCCAAAACCAGGGAAAACAGTCTACACTAATCCAAAATCTTTCAGGCCAATAAGTGTAACGTCCTTTCTGTTTTAAATCTAAGAAAAGTTATGCGATCAGCATCTACGTGAAGGGGCGTTAAAAGAAATCCCGTTGCATAGAAACTAACATGCTTACAGTGCAGGGAAAACTTCTGAATCAAGAACTTCTGAAGTAAGAAGACGTCTGAAGGAAGCCAACCTGACTCCAAAAAGGTCTGCAACGGGCCCCAAATTGACTGCAGGCCACTGGCAAGCTCGGCTACAGTTTGCTCGAGAGCATCTCAATTGGAGCGTTGGGCAAAGGCGGTCGGTCCTGTTCATTGACGAGTGCAGGATGTGTCTGCATGGCAGTGAGAGGAGAGGCCGGATCTACAGGCGTCCGGGAGAGCGAATTTCCCAATGCTGTCTCGCAGAAACCATTGCCTATGGTGGCGGTTTTTGCATGATGTGGGCTGGTATCTGGTTGGAGTGTAAACCCGAGCTCATTTTCGTCCCTGGAGAAGGCCGAGGAGGAGGACTGGCAGCTGATGGGTACATCACAAATATTCTCCTGGAACATGTTGTGCCCTACGCAGGATTTGTTGGCGAAGACTTCATCCTAATACACGAAACTGCTCGATGCCACACAGCGCGCGTTACTCAGCAGTTCAAGAAGTCGATTTGCGCACAGTGGACTGGCCTGCGCTCAGTCCAGACCGAAATCCCATCGAGCATTTCATCGCCTCGCATCGCATTGCATGCGTGTTTCACCGTCAAAGTTGAAAGTCAAAATTGACTTCCAGTGCATAGTGCAGGGGCTCATTGCCAGGAACGAAGAGGCGCAAAAAAATATGGTTTTTTTTTTTTTTTTTTTTTTTTTTTTTGCCTGTAAAGTCGGTTTTACGGGCGAAGATTTTACGTGACAACGTCTTTTTCTCGGTAGAATATTTATTGATATGAATATAATTAAATTGCACAATGCGCGCGGCAGACCGATCATAGTTGAGTGGGAGAGAGACGCAAGGCATTCGGCGGGCCTCTCTCTCGTTCGGTGACTCATCGTAACGTTACCGAGCGTTACACTTTTTCATAAGTGACTCCCAGCCGCAACCTAATTTAAGACGTTGTCACGTCAAAATCATCCAAGCAAGACATTCATATGCATACACTACCCCGCGAGAAAAAAGGAAAGAAGAGAGCGAAGACAGCTCTGTGGGAAAAGAAAAAGGGCTCAAAACATTGGAGGACAAAATAGAGGAGCTGAAAGCCATCATATTAGAAAACAGGAATGTACAAGGTACAGAAAAGGTGGAAATAATAGAAGAACAAAGAAAGGCAAGAGATAGCATAAAAAGCTATCTGTAAGAAAACAAAGAAGTATTAAGTAAAGAGAAGCTCAGTATAATAACGACACAAGAGAACAAAGCTCGACTAGCGGTGGAGTGGCACAAAAGCCACAAGTTAAGATAGGGAAACAAAATGAGCACAAAACACTGTATTCTATAGTTGTCTCCTCCCAAAACAAGAACGATACAGGTGAGGAAGTGCAAAACCCAAAGCATACAGAACAAAGAAATGTTCCAATGACTTAAAGGTTATAGAGGGTCAAGAGGCAATGATGCAGCCGAAGAACAGGCACACCAAAGCACATCATCAGCACTATTAGAGCCATGTAGGTAAGCAAAACTATCGCTTCCGTGGGTAGACGCTCGTCTCTGCATATGATAGTTAAGTAGATCGGAACTGCACTTGGTCAAAGGCGCATTACTGGTCACGGCAACTTTAACAAACATCTTTTTAATATAGGTGTTACTGAAAGCACTCCATGAAAGGGATGCACGGAAGCTGAAGAAACAGCGACCCATGACCTGCTGGAATGCAGGGGAGTGTCCCCCTGCCGATAAGATATCTTCGCTCACCGGGCGGACTCCGAGAAGTCGACATTAAAGTGGAGGCGCTTGGAGCGTTCCTGTCAGAGCTGGGATGACTAGAGTAAAACAGGCCAAGCACCCTCCAGATGCAAAACAGGCGCACAAGACGCCGAGTTGCGGAAATCGCCCTTATAGTAGAAGGAGAAGATGTTTATTTACGTGGTCTCCATTAAAATAAGTAACAAATTAAGCGAAATCGTACTATTAATGGATTATAAATTTTATTTCCGCAGAAACAACAACTGAAAAGCTAATGTGGAAAATAAACTTCAACGTTAATCAATGTCAAATATTATGGGCAGTGAAAGCGGCAAAGCTTTTCCGTGCAATATTTTTGGAGGCATTTATGATTTTCGAAAACGGTACTACCTTTAGTAACACTTCTTTAAAATCCACCCTATTATACCAAAACATATTACAGGGTTACAAATACTAAAATCATTACAGAATCTATCCACAATTAGATTTAAAATGGCAATACTTATAATAACAAGATATCGTTGGTGGAAAACACTAGTGGAACTTTTCAAAGTTGTTCTCAGAAAATGAGATAATTAACAATACTAAATTAGATTATGTGCACAGAGCAGCAGTAAAAGTTGTATTTTTAACTAACTTCTTGGCGGAGTTCGACTTTTCTGATAATGAACTAAAAATGGCGTTGAAATTGTATTGTACCATCTAAAAAGTAATATCAGAGATGTTCCACTACTGTTTCCGATCGAAGACGTTTGTATTGACTTCACTTAAATACTTTGTGTTAGCTTGGAATCTTATTTAAGGATAAAGCCAATTTTTATATTTTTTTACGTTCATTTTATGTATGTCATAGTTGCTGATAAAATCTTTATCTTTTGCCTTAAAGGGCAGAAAATATATGTGTTGGTGCTAAATTATTATGCAGTGATAAAATACTAAAGGAACCCCGTATCCTGAAATTATATAGTGGTCAGTCATGCTGACGTTAGAAATACCTGGCCCTTTTTTATTAAATTTCTTTGTTATTGATTTGGTACTACGATATGTAAACAAAGACACCAGATGAATTGACACTTTATAGTGTGCTATATCGACTTAGATCTATCGCTTTGGGCATTAAATCCGATTGACCTGTGTCCATACTATTGTAGTTGGAGTATAACATGCTCGCCTAAAACATCTCTTGGGTGGTGGCATGTGGTGCAGGTCGTTATGTTCCCGAATATATGGTTGAGCGAAGCGATGGCTGCATCATGCGTCATGCTCGTGAACGGGTGCTGCCTTGGGATATGGGTCTGCTTTAACCTTCAGTATTATTGACATTTACTAAACATACATCTTTGTTGCTTTCTTTTTGTCGTTTAATTCCTGTAGGTATATTATTGCAATGTTTAGGGAACTGATAACAGATACTTGTTGATTTTGTTGTAATCAACGATGTAATGAAATCATAACACTATTATAATTGTGATAACAGAATAAATTTGTTTTTTTTGTCGATTATATATGGTGACGACTTATTATATTGTAAATGTCGTTACTTCTGTTAAAGCTGACAAGTTTTTGGGCCCATTCTTTTTGTCAGTTAAAAGACGAAAAGTGGTAGGTAAAAATGTTGAACGAGTCAAAACAACTTACTTTAAGTGCATTTAAATAAAGTTATTTTTATTTCATTTCATTTTCACTTAGTAGAAATCAAGATTCTTGAATAAAATTATAGTAACTTAGAGAAAGAACTGAAAATAGTCAGTACCTATACGTGAAACCACCATATGGCTCAATGGTTTGATAGATGTTATCGTTTACAGATGTAGCCGGGATCAACGGGTTAATGTAACGTAACCTTCAAAAATACGTTTAATATACTTGGTCACTCTTGATTGCTTGACCTCCGCAATCATATACCGAACATGCTAACCGCTGAGCTATAGAGCTTTTTCACCTAGCCTAGCCTGGAAAAGATTGCTGTTTAGCAATAAGGCCGCCTGTCTGTATACCTTCTTCGTTATTTTTCTCTCTGTATCCTATCTGTGTGTGCAATAAAGCGTAATTTATTATTATTATTATTAGTGCTCTTTGAAGCGAAAAAAAAAAGAAAGTAAAGTAGTATATCAAAAATGTATAAAACTTTTCTTCCTTTTAGTAATTTAGCTTTGCAAAGGATAGGTAATCGGACTTCTAAGCTGTGGAAGCTACATAAAAGTCGGCTATATTTATTAGAACTAATCTTTATCCACTAATCAGTATGAGATATCTAAGGCAGGTTATAACCAAAGTTCTAATCTTAAGAAGAACCCAACCTTAAGAAACCAGTTCTTTCTTTATAGGCTGATAACATTACCTTACAGTAATAACAAAATAACATTGGGTGATGCAATGATGTTTACAAAAGTGACAAACAGAATCACTTATAAAACTTTTTCTTCAAATAAAAAATAAAATGTTTTCAATCGTACAACATTTTAACTCACCACCCTTACAGTAGGTACGTGTTTTAACTGACAAGAAGAACAGGTATAAGAAATTCTTCAGCTTTAATAGATATGACGACATTTAAAAGATTATACATCTTCAATACATAATCCATAAAATAACATTATTAGTGATATGGTTGCATAAAATTGTTAATTACAATAAGTCAAAAAATAAAAAGCGACATAAATATTGTAGAAGCCGTGGCAAAGGCGAAAATATTTTTTTTGTGAGTGCCAGTATTTCAGTTCTCCATGACTTCATCAAATATATTATTGCGATACGTTATAAAATCGCAAATACTAACATTCTTCCGCGATTAATCGACTCGTGTGTGCACTTCAGACATTTCCATTATAAAAATTTTCAGCAAAGTTATTACTGAAATCCTCCGCGAGTGGCGTCAACAAGACTCATAAGAAAACTATCCAGACGGAATGGAAAATTGACAAAGACTGCTTACAATATGCGACGACAGACACCAGAGGTGGCAGTGCTAAAGTATGTCTATAAGTGTACTTATTGTCATGTACATAGAAATGTTAAGGCTATGTTATGGATACTTAGGTAGCGAATAGACATACTAGATAGACACACATAATACCTATAACTCAGGTACAAATGCTGGTAGTCATCATACAAACAAAACATCTACCCCTTTCGGGTATTCAAAACTAGGACCGTAGGTGCGAGAGGAAGGATTGCTACCATTGCACCAAATGATAGCCAAAAAATCGATCGATACAGTAGCAAGCAGTATTTTCTAATAATTACTTTATTTGCTTTTATCATGGATTACTATTTTCTAATCAATTTAAAAATATTTGGACGCATAAGTGTTCCCGAAGACGACCGACATCGGCTAGTGGGTAGTTCTTCCAGCAGCTGACATGAGTTTCGGACTTGATCCTGACCTGAGCTGATAAATCGAGTTTCCCTTCGTTTAGAAAAAAGTGTAGAAAATGCAATATTAAGGTACATTTGTAAGAAAATTACACTGCATTGGTTTAGGTTAAAAATTGCGTGCAGCGCGAGCAAATCGAACGTGTCGCATCAGCGAATGAAAGCGAAGGAAATAAAGCATATTTTTGATATCTTTGCGACATCCAAAAGGCGAGCCTAAATATACTATTATTATAAAGCAACAAAAAGATTTAACATCTTAACTAAAAGTAATTGTCGATAATACCAGTAGTTGTCCCAAGTCAACACTCGTTCACGAGCATGACTGGTTCAGTCATCGCTTCGCTCAATCATATTTCAGAGGCCCAATTGTAAGTTTTCTAATGTGCAAACGGTACTATCAAACGTCAGGGAAATACCGATCTACTTCACACACCATCACCTAAAAGATGTTACAAGAGAGCGAGACTTATTGAAGTATATATATGGTAAAAAAGAGCTTTTTGTGTTATTTTTTATGAATAAAAGGTTACTTTCAGTCTTTTACGTTTCTTCGACGTCTCTTACAGTTAGGCTAGAGTGGTACAATGAGTCCTGGCGAGACATCCATACCTACTATCTAATTGCCGCGAGACAAGCTATTTCCGCGTGTAAAATAATCTTGTGCATTACTTTTGCAGCTAGATTGTGTTAAAAACATTTAGTTGTCCTTTAAATATTTATGTGGAAGAAATTCGTATTGCTCACAGTGTAGATCTAACAATTGGATATTTAAAAAAATATATATACTGACATAAATTTTGACAACGTAGGTTGGAATAGGAAGACCCTCGCATTTTAGCATTGAATACTTTTTGATACAAAAGTATTCAATATAGGATCAGTAAGAGATTCGAATATTGTTTCATAAAGTCCATAGCAGAATAAGAACGGGTAAAGTGCCCCCGCGCGAATTATCTCCGTATTTTTTTTCTATAATTGCTACCCACGTCAGGAGTAATTCCTCATATTTTCAGCCCCTAAAAATCAACCTTTTCCAGAAGAGATTTTTTTCTTTTAAAATTAAAAAAATATATAACTCTCGAACGGGTGAACCGATTTGATTGAAATTTAAACACGTTTCAGATTTCATCTAGACACTTCACTAGAAAAATTTTTGAAATGAAAAACTAAACATAACCCTTTACCCGTTCTTATCCTGTTATGGCCTTTATTAAAACCGATGATTCAAAATCGTTGTTTAAATTAAAACACATTAATTTGCTCATCACCGTTTTGCGCAAACAAAAATATTGTTAGTATACTAATTTATTTTTGGATAGCTGCAGGTGAGCTATCAAAAAATTAAAATGCAAAAAACGATTATATGCAATATTGGAATTGTGCCCTTAGGACAACAGTCATATGTTGAACGTTGCGTGAAAAATACAGCAAAAAACAACATTCCCAGAAAAGAAAACAAACGAGATGGATTTTTTACCTAATCCCTTTTACTGTGAATTTCCTGAAGTTGTTAGTAGCAATGGATATAAGAAGAAGTACGCGTATGTGAAGACAGTACAGCTCAAAGACTTGCTAAAGTATCACCTTAAGTACGCAACTTTAAAAATGCCATGCTAACTCCTCGTCAATTCTTCAACTTTGAAATTTTCTGCATAGCTCGTCTCGGCTCGCACGTCTGTCAACTCAGCTGTAATAAAGTGCGTAAAGCCTTCATATAACGGCTCGGCTATTGTTAAATTATTACGAAAAATCTTGCATTTTTTTGACGTAAATTCTTTACTAAAGCGTGTGATAAACATTCATTTCCTCGTCGTCTTGAGTTAATGGTTTTAAAAAATGTAATATCATTTCTACATCCTAAATAATATAAATTATTCATCGTGAAAAATAAAATGACGTAGATTTAGGACATCAAAAAAGAGACTTTTTATTACTTGTATCATACCAACAAATATGTCTACGTATATAATACCGTTTCAATGATATCTATGGCAAATTGGACTACTATTTTGTAAATATTTACAAAACAAGTTCACGACGACGTGCGCACGATGCGCATACGCGTCATCGTGAGTGCTTATCGATGAAATAAATTGTAATCAATGATGTAATTAAACCATAACACTACTATTATTGTGATAATATAATTTTTTGTGGATTATTAGGTCGTATCACTTCAGCGGGCGGTACACAGATGGCGTTAAATTATAAAGGAGATAAATTTGCCGGGTAGACTTTTTTTGTTTATGCGTAAATATGATAGACAACTGAATAGTATTTGATTTTATACAAATTAAAAACTGAAACCGAAGATTTATATTATAATACGAAACTGAGTTATCACTAAATCACTTTGATGTCACTTTAAAGGTCAATAAAATATCAACAATCCAAATATTTGAGCTGAACTTAAAATAATACAAACTCAATTAATATTCGATATTATTATGAGATAACACACAATAATTGCAACTAAAGTCACTGAAAGACTTCGAAATTACGGCACAAAATAACTAAAAAACTATTTCAAGCAAAATTAAATACGGAGCCAATGTAAACTATGGCAGCAGTGCCATCTAACCCTTTTTTTAAATTTGGTATGTATCATTTAATCTCCCTAAAAATGTAGATTACATATGCCGACATCTTCCTACTGGAATAACGTCTACACCACAAAGTCGATGGCAATATACACGCAACTTTTGCATTCACTGGCTTAGAAAATATTGTCACCAACTTTATCAAGTAACATCTATATAATGTAACATGATTTCCGTTACAGTCTAAAATACAGAAGTAGAAATAATTGTAGCTCGAAATTACACACAACATTTTATTTGCAAATTTTCTTTATACAACATAATTAAACAGGTTTATTCCTAGTTCGGTGAGGGGTGGCCGAAGCAATTGCAAGCAGATGACGCACTGGTTAAGTGTACATATCAGTCCTTGCATCACATGAGGTTTCTACACATTCGATTCCATGGCCGTCCATACCAGATAGTATACACTGAAACCTCATTATGTTGGATGGCAGTAGTGTTCTTAAAAGTAAGGAGCTTAGAAAGCGAACAGCAGCAGGAAGGCCATCATGAGACAGAAGAGACCCATAACCTCAGACAGGGCGAAACCCAAAATGGCATATGAGAAAAGCAGTTGCTTAAGGGAGGGTTTCCTGGCATAGCCGATGATTAAGGAACCGAGCACCGTTCCGATACCCGCTCCGGAACCCGCTACTCCGACTGTTGCTGCACTAGCACCAATGAATTTGGCAGTGGAGTCAATGTCCTTGGTCACTGACGTAGTCTAGAAGGAGCGTACTGATGAGAGGTGCTGGGAGGGAGCAGCAGCCACTATCTGTGTCTGCGAGGGAACTGCTGCCAATGGCCTGTGTTGCTGAAAATGGCATGGAATGTCATGGCTGCAGGGGCGATCAATCTGGCGGCAGACAGCATTTTGTGTTAATTTAGGTGCAGCGAGCGACAACAAAGAACACCGAAAGGGAGGAGACCGGCCTTTGGAATATTGGAATGTTTTTAAGCATTACTCAACTCACTCTAATACAGTCAACGTTATCTAACTTTCGAATCTATGTACAGAGAACTTACAAGAATCGGTCGGTCTTGTGATATATATCTTATAGTTTAAGTAATCACGCATGCTTTTATGTCTGTTTTAAGTAGGTAATAATTATTATATAGTTAGTACATTATCTACTGTAGCTGCTGACAACAGTTGATTTACAACAGTCATAAGTCCATCAATGTCTAGTTAGGGATTGTATTTTCTCAAATAATGCGTGGAAATTCAAATGGTGACCTACGATCACACTGGATTGTACTAATTTTGGGCAATTACTAAGTACCAATAATTAATGATAAACAGTAATAATTTCTCGCGCGCTTTTCCAAAACTCGTTTCTTTTTTTATACAGAGAACATTTTAGTTTATATAAACTCGGTTTTTTGCTTTCTAGATCCGGACAGCTACATCAGGCGACCGATCCCTGCTATTACCCTCCTGCTGGGGTATGTTCTTCTTTGTGGCACTGTTTTTTTCGGACGCTGTGCTCTGTCCTTGCTCCCTCTTTCGCCAGAATCTGGCTCCAGACTGCTTCCTTCAAAGTTTTTGTTTTTAGTTTTTTCAAATTCCATCTTGAACCCATGAGAATGGGAGAAAAATACGTCCACCCGGGCAGAGATCCTTGTACCCGGGTAACCCTACTTACGCCTGGGGGGTCGGGAGGTACCCCAGGGCGACCGCTAATGGGCCGACTGCGCTCCGCCGGCACCGGCACTGGGATACACCACGTATGCCGGGACTTTGAGGATTTTTTTATAGTGGTTTTCTCCACGCGGCCCCCACCGAAGTGGCGGCCCCCGCTCCCGCATCACGTACGAGGTTACGGTTGGGCCGGAACCGATCCTCGAATCGGAACACGCCCCGACTTGCCCGCTGACGCGAGCTGGGCCCGAAGGCCCCCTCGGGTGATTTTTTAAAGGGGTTGTCTTCCCCGCGGCCCCCACCAGAAGGTGGCGGCCCTCGGCCCTGCACTACGTACAGGGTTACGAGCTCCTTCGGCGACACCAGACAGAACTGGCATCACCTAAACACCCCTAGCTCGACTACCGCTACCCGGTATACCCAGGACGCCAGCCGAGCCCCCCCTGCTGGTTTTGGTCCGCGCCGGCTAAGCCGGTGGCCCCCATATCTGGAGGCCCCCCAATCCGCCACCCGGGGGACGCGCCCGATGGCAGTTCCAGCAACTGCACACGGGAACTAAGAGCAAATCCTAAGTCTCCATACAGCTTATTCAGAACATCTTTATATATAGATTTATTATAATACTTATCTGAACAATTTCTAAATTTCCCCTGGAAATCCGATTAGTCTGTTTTTTGGTCTGACCAAAACATATCACACTTGACATACACATCAACCACTGAGCGTTCTGCTGATTGAGCGAAAAAAAAATAAGTGCCCGATTCCACAACGCGCTCAGGCTGTTTAATTGCCAGTTAAATAGTATGAGAAATTGTATTATAATTGAAGCTCTTTGTGGAATCGAAGCATTACAATTAAGCTAGTTATATATTTTTAAATAGATAGAATAATAGTTATTATAGTATAATTAAGTTGTAGTTCACTCTACGGGATAACAAAGCGTTGTATATATTTATAGTGAACATATATTAGCCATAATCTGATTATCCATAAGTATAAGACTAAATATCGTTATAGGGCATAGGGCATAAAAAGGTCACAAAGCATATAGAATAGTCACAAGTGTATGAAAATGTAAGATTTGTTTTTATTACTTCATTTCGCAAAGATTTTTTGTTTATTTGGTGGTGGGTTCTGGAATAGTCATTAAGTATAAATCACCGTATGCGGCATCTCCGCAAATGCAAATGGTTTTAACTGCCTTTGGAAGCTTTGAGACCGATCTTTAGTGTTATTCCATAAGTTTTGCTTTAGATTAATTTATATTTGCATTTTGGTTTCTTACAATAGGTATAGAGGGGTAGTTAGATTTTTTTGTTAGTCTACACATAAGTTCATAAGTTCTCTTGATGTCGGAATCACAAAATTTCAGTTACGAATTTCACAATTGTTAGTTTTATGTTATTAGCTGTAGATTTAAGTTTCTTTTTCTCCATTAGTCTATTAAGTTTATATTGTGTACATATATTAGATACAATTTACGGTATGTGAGCTGGCTATGTCGTTTTTTTTTGTTTTTCTTACCTTACAAATAAATGGGTCATTTTGCTTGCTTATTCTTATTCGTTTGTTTTTTTTGCAATAAGTTTATAATTTTATTGTTTAGTTATAAGAAAACGGAAACAGTGTCTGTAGTTTTGCTCAAGTATTGGTGGTGGGTAATTTTTTGAAAAATGAGTAGGTTATTTAAAAATTGATTGTAAAAACTGAACAAGAATACAGAACTTTGATTACGAAAAAAAGTATATAAAAAAAAAGAAAAAAAAAATAACATCGTTACAGACACTACACCCCCTTCCGAACTTGTGTGCCCGCGTTATTGGTCGTCCATATACCTAACGTTGGCCCAGATGGGTATTATCTCGAAAACATATATTTTTCTGAAAAGCAATTTTAAAGTTTGTTTTAGGTTTTTTTTTCTACTGTTATTATTATTTGGGTGACATCACCTAGTACATATGAATACTTATTAATGTTATTCAGTTTAATACTTTTGAGAAAATCATAACTAAAAAAGTTGAGTATCATCGCTGTTCATTCAAGTCAACGACAAGATCAAGGAAATAGATCCGCCGCACTTCCGTCCCCAATCTCACATTATAATATGAGTTAGCTGGTATGTATGTCACGTCAAGACGACTTAGGACATTATTAATAATATTAGTGTTTTAACCGCGAATTATTTCTTTGAGTCCCAGTGTTGATGTAGTACTGTTTCAAGTAATGCTTTGGTTAGGTATACATAACAATAAAAATTTTAAAAAATATTTCGAACTTGTGAAATCGCGTAAAAATTAGTTTAAACTTAAGGGAACTTGTGAAAATCAGTCGCGGTCGTGCAGTAATCGAATGCGCACGCGTCTCTCGGTTTATGGCTTTGTGCCGTACGCGTTCGTAATATTATTGTACTGCAAAGGATAAATATGGCGAATACATTAAAATGTAATACGTGCAATATGGTTATCGACGATATGATTCTTTTTATTCGAATAAAATCTCTTGGATGGATCTCTCTAAATGGATGAAGACACATTAGTGAGAATATGCTGCTCGTCGTTCACCGCTGAAGAAATTCAAAAATCGAAGTTGTTTTTTAAATTAATCTCGACGCAGCGAAGTAACATACAACGAAAAAGAGAAGACACAGAACAATGACGTCCAGTGATATAATATGTTTGTTCAAGACACTAGATCCGGATATAAAACTTAACTTTATAGCAAGACAATTGGAAACATTACCAACGTTGATTGACCAACTTGATTGCATTAAATAACTCCAAGATATTGTAAAACTAGAATGTGAAATAAATAGTGTAAAGGACTTACATGTTACATTAGATCAGTATGAAGAACTGAAAACAGAGTTGAAAAGATCGTTGCCAACGCTATTTCGACTACCTAACTGTAATGACAATATAAAGCGGGGTGCCTGGGCCCCGGATAGTGACCCGATGGGACTCTCAGTGGTTAATATTTAAACTCAGGCTGATAACGAGCATAAAAGTTGGAGTTCATCTCCAATTGTAAGTATTAAAATTAGAAAATAGAATTATAGTAACATTCATTTGAAGAGAGGGTACTACGCAAATAACTCAGCTACGGTTATTGTTGTTGAAAATCTCGGAATGCCACAGTATACTGTTTTACCGACGCAGTCGAATTCTGTAAAAGTAACGTCACATGCTGTTGACACTAGCACCGAAGAGTATGTAATCACTAAGTTTTACTGGCACTTGCACTGTGAATGCAGTTCGTTTCGCATAAAAAGAAACCTTAACTCCAAGTTGCCTGAAAAATGAGAAAGACATCAAGAATCTGTTGTTAAATTCAAAGCAGGCGGAAAGAAAACTCCTTTCCCTTTTTAAAAATCCATAAAGACAATCAAGAAAGCGATATGATCGCATACATAACATCGAAAACTAACAAAATTGTGTCCTTAGAGAAGATTATTATTAAAAATCAAAATAACCAATACGCCTACAAGTTTTTACGTTTCTACATCAAAAGAAGAGTTGTTTTTAGATGAAAACCTTTGACCTTGCGGTACGCTTTAGGGAGTTTCGTGCATTTTAAGAATACTTAATAATAATTTTAAGAATACTAAGAATATTTAAACTTTATGTCACAGATAAACGGCAATAACATTAATGACAATAGATAAAAGACCCTACAAATTTTTAAACTTTAATTGTTAAAATTGTAGGCATTTAATTGATGATGTAAGGGAAATTATAAAGTATGCGACATTGTAGCATTAGAAGAAACATGGTTATTGCCGCAGAAACTTCCAATCTTAAATACAATTGAAGATAAATTCGGTAGCACAAGTCGGTTGTGGACACCTCGGCTGGGATGCTGCGAAGGAGACCTTATGGAGGCGTTGCTCCGCTATGGAGGATTGATGTCTTTCGCGATGTGTGCGTGACACAGTGCGATAACCCACGTATGTATGTGTGCAAAAATAATGACAATGACAAGTGGGAGACCTATTCAGAAAGCGGCGCCAGCGGTGAGAGTGATAATTAGTTTTGTTCGGTCGTATAAAACAGATATTCAATTGGTACTTTATTTCACAATATTCAATTGCTATCACCAGTGCCAGAAGACAGTCAAGAATCCAGACAAGTCTAAATCGTCACTCTATGGTCACCCAGAGATCTGTCAGTAACAATATCCGACAGTTACCTCAACTTATTATTGAGAGGATTCTAAACCGCCATAACGACCCTAACGAGTTTTATACCAAACTATTTTTCAATGAAGGTGGTAGTTCCATGGAAGACATTTTAGAACTTACAGGGACGACGACGACTTAGATACCGTAATCTCTTTTCTGAATAAGATCAGAATCATTACGTTACAGCTTTCGAAAAACAATACAATATCAACTTCCTGGCTGATGAAGGAAACGAATCACAGTCTGATGAAATGAGGATCTAATGATACGCGGTCAAGTAAAGAATCTGATGTGAAGAACAAAGTAACGGCGGAAGTTGTGGTTCATGAGGCGCCCACAAACTATAATGAAGAGACAAATATAACTCCAACTGGAGAAAGAGAGCCACGTCAAAGCGGCGACAAGCCTAAAAAGCCGAGCAGGACGAAAACATAACTCTAGTAGAAAGTTGTAATCATGAATCAAACGCTGAGGAGATGAGATGATATGAAAACGTTTTAACTTCCTTTGGATCTTTAGAAGACATATGACGACAACACCCATAATGGATTGAAGAGAAAAGCTTTTTGAAAATTGCACCAGGAAAGCCTTGTGGTTTCCCCTGATTTTTCCAAATATTCCGGACGGTATCCTACAATATAATTTTAGCAGACTATCCACCAGATGCAATTCTGTACACACCAGTGTAGAACAACAATATTGTGATATTCCGATGACAAAAAGAAGAAAATACGAAAACTATAAATTGTAGTGTCTTAAAAAACAATTTTTGGATATCACCCCTAAGATTTTTAAACTATGTTCATGTGACGATCATAAATGAGATTAGGAACAAAAAGTGTTATTTACAGTTTATAACTTTTTGAGAAAATTCAAGTTGACCTGAGCATTTTTTATTATTTATTATTATCCATTTGTGTCAATTACTGTATAAAATTTAATGTATTATAAGGTATCATGCTGGTTTTGAAATTTGGAAAAAAAAAAAAATACATATCAAATGACACCCTTTGATCCAATAGCTTGTAAATTGCTGCACTATTTGATTCAATAATTTTGTAAAAACTCATTGTCTAAAAATGTTACCTTATGAAACATTCAGTATGAAAATAAAAATTGATTCACACAAAACATTTTTATTTCTTATACATGTAATTCTCCAAAATCAGATTCCAAACAATCACAATCACCGACATTACTTTCATAGAAAATATCACAATACCATTTTAATAAAGGCTCATTTTTCCAGTCTTCTTCAAACTGCTTTTTTAATAAACTTTCAAAATTCTTTTAAGCACCTTTGATAATATGATGTCCTGTCCCAATTCTTTCTCAACTAAATTAACATTATTGTTCAGGTTAATTTTCCGCTTTAAGAGATTTATTCCCTTTTCTTCCGTATTACTTAGGAATCTAAAGTTTTAAAAAGTTTTAACTATTGCTTGAGTTCCATTTCTTGTAATCTTCTTTTGTATGTATATGCGTTTTATATCTCTAATACCATATTTTTTTAAATTGTTTATCAAGGCTTTTAATATCATAGTAATTCCAATCTTTACCTAAAAACAACTTAACTTTATCAAAATTTATTTTATAGATGGAGGTGACTCTTTGGCTAACATAACATAAGTGTGTCAATAATAAATGAATTTTTTGTTTTGTCCACCACATCGGTCACCAAACATGCGGATGCTGACTCTTTTCTAAAGAAACATTCTGCTTGAGACTATTTAAATGATTGAACAAGGCAGAACCTACTTCCACTGAACCTCTTCCAGCCATGTCTTGATTCCAGCAATAAAAATCTGGGTCCCTTCCATCCACATTCACAACACAAACATTATAAAAACTTATTTGTCGCGCATAAAAACTATCTAGGAATTGGTGTTTTCGGTAAAAGCTTGACTTGCTGCAAGTCAAACCAAAAGGAATAAGAATTGTCATCTTTTATTTTCAATAACTGGTAAAAAGCAGTTGCTCTCAACTTGTGTACTCGTTTTTCTGTACTGTTTGTTTGGGTCTTTTTCAGCTTTAATTTTATTGATCAATAAAGTATATGTTGTAAAAGCATCACTTGCTGGAGATGAGAAACCCATGTCAAACTGTGTAACAAAAATGTTCCTAGAGTACCATTTTCTTATCTTGAATTGAGCGTCAACAGAATCATTGTGAAATTTCCAGAGTTAAGTTATGTTGAATTCGCACAATAAATAGTTTATTCTAGATTTGCTTCTATTATTGTGTTTTTCCTTCGCTGCCAAAGATTTTAAACAATCACAGGCACTTTTCAAGATTTCGAGATCAAAGACTTTTCGGATTTTCGGTCTCCACCTATTAATTTTTAGACTTTGCCACACCGTCTGGTGTTACAAATAGTGTTTAGCCTTTGCGACCCAAACTAAAAGCTTTCATAAAAAAAAGCCTTATACACTCTTACTGCCTTTTTGTTTTATTCAATAAATAAAAGTTAGTCGAAAACTTTTGTAGCTTTGGTTTATTGCTCTTTGAATCAGTCTTCTTTGAGGAATGAAAGATGTAATGAGGCGACAAATGTCGATGTTTTCATTTACTTTCCCTTTATGGTTGTACAGGCATATAATTGCTAGGTTCCCAAAAACACCATGCTGATAGAGGGAGTGAGCAAAGGGCTGTAACGGATAGAGGTAATACGCTGTTAACAGATTTTTTTGTTGTATACAAGAGATTAGGTCACGCTTTTAAAAGCAGATTACCTAAGTATAACAATACGGGAAATTAGTGGGTCCATCACACCAGAGGCAGAACCAGATATCAGTTGTTCCGGGTGGTAATTTTCTTATCCTACAAAATAACCTTAGTGAAGGTAGTAGTTACGTAGAGGACATTTTAGAACTCTACAGGGACGACGACGACGAAGAGACCCCTAATCTCCTTTCTGAATAAGATCATAGTCATTACGTTGCAGCCACCGAGAAAACAATACATTATCAACTTCCTGCTGTGTGCTGATGAAGGAAACGAATCACGGTCTGATGAAAGTGACAATGTTAAAGCTGGAAAAGGATCTAATGATATGCGGTTAAGTATAGAATCTGATGGTAAGAACCAAGTAACAGCGGAAGTTGGCAATGACTTATCAAGAATTCTCATCGCCCTAGGCTAATTATCGCGTGCTTTTTAAATATCAAAATTTATTGTTAATTTCAGGGACTCTCAAGTGCATTTAGTTTTAGTGATTTGTCTCGGTCCATGAGAGCAGAGTCAACACAGTACATGGGGGGCCACTGATTCTTTTAATTAAAAGTTTAAAATTTAAAGAACGGAAAGATATTGTGTCTCTCTCTGTAGAATGCATAATAGAACAATCATGGTATGTGTATAAAAACCTGCTTCCTCAGCTTATGATAGATTTGAGGAAATCATGGATGAAGCCTTGAACAAATTGAGTAGGTCAAAAAAATAGTTGATTGTGTGTGGAGATATTTATATTGATCTTCTTACAAAGAACAGTGAAACTTATAGAATCTTAAATTTATTTAAATCACACAATCTTTTCAACTTATTTATGGAGCCTACTAGATTCTGTAAAACAACGTCAACCTGTTTAGACAATATATATAGTAATCTGGTACCTGTAAGTAAGAAAGTTATTGCAAACTTAGATTCAGACCATTGCGGGCAATTAGCTTGCTTCAAAATTGTCACAGAACAAGTCAGTAAACGTAAAATTATATGTCGACCAGTAACTGCTGACAGATTGAAACGTATAGGAATTGAATTATGTTGTAAACTTCCTTTTTTATCACCGGATATGTCACCAAATGATATGTATAATATATTTTTTGAGTCATTTTGCAAGCAATTTAACAAAATTTTCAAAACCAAAAAGAGAGTTAATCCAATGTTTAGCGAATGGGGCACTGCAGGAATACACAAATGTAGGCAAAAATTGTATGAGCTGTACTCAGAAAGACAGTTTAATAGAAAGGAATCTTTTCTAAATTATGTCAAGTCATACTCAAAAAATTTTAAGCAGGTTTGTCAAACTGCAAAAATTAAATATATTAGTTCTCAAATTTATAACAGTACTGACAAAGTCAAATCTACTTGGAAAATTATAAATGCAGAGACTGGCCGAACAAAATCTTCAGCAAATAATTATAAACTTAAAATTGATGGTAAATTTATTAGCTCGGACTCAGATGTTGCGAATGAATGTGAGAAATTTTTTACTCGAATTCCAGTAGATTTGACAAACACTTTAGGCTCTTCCACCCCCATTGCAGAATCCTTGTTGAAAGAAAATGTTCCTTGTTGTAATACTGCATTTAAATTTAATTATGTTATTAAACGTGACATCATAGACAGTTTTAAATCGTTGAACATTAAAAAAACTGCCGATCTCTGGGGAATATCTGTATAGATCTCCTCCTTAGCAGGTTACTGTATACGAATGTACAACACGCTGCCATGTAACATGCATGACTTGTCAATGAATAAATTTAAATTTTTAATTAAAACTCAGTTATGCAAAAAGGCTTAAGATTAAGCGTGGACCTAAAAGAAATGAATTGCTCGTTCTCTGAATCGTTTTGTAATATACACAATTTGTAAGACATTTGGCGATTTTATAACAGTTTTGGCACATGAGTTTCTTGCCCGATTCTTCTCATGTTAGCCCCTACGTTCGGAATCGGGTCGCTCGTGGCGATTACATGCGCGGCATCAACTCCGCGGATGTACTTGCCGCTAGCGCACGGGCTATCTTTATTATAGAAGAATATTATCTTGATTTTGTAAAATTGACGATTTTAAGTGCCCGCAAGGGCCTATGAAATAAAGTTATTTTGATTTTGATAAGAACCAAGTAACAGCGGAAGTTATGGTTCATTACGCACCCACAAACTACGATTCAGAGATAAATATAACTCCTACTAGAGAAAGAGAGACCCGTCAAAGCGGCGATGAGCCTAAAAGTCATAAAATATCAGATTCCGAGCAGCACGAAAGCATAACTCCAGTAGAAAGTTGTGGTCATGAATCAAACGCAGAGAAGATGAGACGATCTGTATATATTTAACCTTCCTTGGGATCTTTAGAAGACATGTGACGACAACACCCATAATGGATTAAAGAGAAAAGCTTTTTCAAAATTGCACTAGGAAAGCCTTGTGGTTTCCCCTGATTTACCAAATAGTCTGGATGGGATCCTACAATCCCAGATGCAATTATGTACACACCAGTGTAGAACAACAATATTGTGATATTCCGATGACAAAAAGAAGAAAATACGAAAATATTTCCAAACATCTATGGCAGAAGATCAAACTATAAATTGTAATGTCTTAAAAAACACTTTTTGGATATCACCCCTAAGGTTTTTAAACTATGTTCATGTGACGATCATAAATATCAAGAGCGATAGTAAAAGTTGAGAAACTAATTCCACATGGTAAAAGCACAAGCCGTGCGAGCGATGAAAAGAAAAAACAACTGATTCCATTGACAAATGCACAATACGTGCGAGCCACAAAAAAAAAATGAATCCATTTCTAAAAATTAGTATAAAGAAAGTGATTTAAAGTATTCCTTTATATGCAATAAACATAGTTACTGGTTACTTATATTTTAGTGGTGAATACTCGTATATGCCCACTGATTGTGTGGATTACCTCCCAGATTTCACGAATCAGTTAATTTATTAGGAGAGTTAAACTCTCATCCAAATACATCGCTCTTTACAGAGCTTATGATTTATGTCTTAACCAAAGTTTAATATGTGTAGATATAAACAGACTTGGAATGTGCTCTGGTACATACACTTACATAAGTGAGGCATTTGGGTCTAGGCGATGGCTAAATAACAGTGTTGTCACACAATCAGCTGAACACTCAGTAGTTGATGTGTATGTCAAGTATGATATGTTTTGGTCAGAACATAATAACCATGTTTCTTCTTATGCTACAATGTCGCATACTTTATCATTTCCCTTACATCATCAATGTAAGGGATGTTTTTGCCTACAATTTGTACAATTAAAGTTTACAAATTTGTAGGGTCTTTTATCTATTGTTATTAATGTTATTGCCGTTTATCTGTGACATAAAGTTCGCTCTTTTATTCTTAAAATGCACGAAACTCCCTAAAGCGTACCGCAAGGTCAAAGTTTTTCATCTAAAAACAACTTCTCTTTTGATGTAGAAACTAAAAAAACTTGTAGGCGTATTGGTTGTTTTGGTTTTTAATATCAATCTTCTCTAAGGACACAATTTTGTTAGTTTTCGATGTTATGTATGCGATCATATCGCTTTCTTGATTGTCTTTATGGATTTTTAAAAAGGGAAAGGAGTTTTGTTTCCGCCTGCTTTGAATTTAACAACAGATTCTTGATGCCTTTCCCATTTTTCAGGCAACTTGGAGTTATGGTTTCTTTTTGTGCAAAACGAACTGCCATAATGGCGGCTGTTTTTATTTATTTTTGCCTGGCTGTCAGCTGTCACCAGCTGATTCACAGTGCCAGTGCCAGTAAAACGTAGTGATTACATACTCTTCGGTGCCAGTATCAACAGCATGTGACGTTACTTTTACAGAATTCGACTGCGTCGGTAAAACGGTATACTGTGGCATTCCGAGGTTTTCAACAACAATAACCGTAGCTGAGTCATTTGCGTAGTACCCTCTCTCCAAATGAATGTTACTATAATTATATTTTCTAATTTTAATACATACAATTGGAGATGTACTCAAACTTTTATGCTCGTTTTCAGCCTCCTGAGTTTAAATGTTAACCACTGAGAGTCCCATCGGGTCACTATCCGGAGCCCAGGCACCCCGCTTTATATTGTCATTACAGTTAGGTAGGCGAAATAGCGTTGGCAACGATCTTTTCAACTCTGTTTTCAGTTCTTCATACTGATCTAATGTAACATGTAAGTCCTTTACACTATTTATTTCACATTCTAGTTTTACAATATCTTTGAGTTATTTAATGCAATCAAGTTGATCAATCAACGTTGGTAATGTTTCCAATTGTTTTGCTATAAAGTTAAGTATTATATCCGGATCTAGTGTCTTGAACAAACATATTATATCACTGGACGTCATTGTTCTGTGTCTTCTCTTTTTCGTTGTATGTTACTTCGCTGCGTCGAGATTTATTCAAAAAACAACTTCGATTTTTGAATTTCTTAAGCGGTGGACGACGAGCAGCATATTCTCACTAATGTGTCTTCACCCATTTAGAGAGATCCATCCAAGAGAGTTTATTCGAATAAAAAGAAGCATATCGCCGATAACCATATTGCACGTATTACATTTTATTGTATTCGCCATATTTATCCTTTGCAGTACAATAATATTACGAACGCGTACGGCACAAGGCCATAAACCGAGAGACGCGTGCGCATTCGATAACTGCACGACCGCGACTGATTTTCACAAGTTCTCTTAAGTTTAAACTAATTTTTACGCGATTTCACAAGTTCGAAAGATTTTTTACAATTTTATTGTTATGTATACCTAACCGCAGCATAACTTAAAACAGTACTACATCAACACTGGGACTTAATGAAATAATTCGCGGTAAAGACACTAATATTATTAATAATGTTCTTAGTCGTCTTGACGTGACATACATACTAGCTAACTCATATTATTATGTGAGATTGGGGCGGAAGTACGGTGGATCTATTTCCTTGATCTTGTCGTTGACTTAAATGAACAGCGATAATACTCAACTTTTTTAAGTTATGATTTTCTCAAAAGTATTAAACTGAATAACATTAATAAGTATTCATATGTACCAGATGAGGACACCCAAATAATAATAACAGTAGAAAAAAAATCCTAAAACAAACTTTAAAATTGCTTTTCAGAAAAATATATATTTTCGAGATAATACCCATCTGGGCCAACGTTAGGTATATGGACGACCAATAACGCGGGCACACAAGTTCGGAAGGGGGTGTAGTGTCTGTAACGATGTTATTTTTTTTTCTTTTTTTTATATACTTTTTTTCGTAATCAAAGTTCTGTATTCTTGTTCAGTTTTTACAATCAATTTTTAAATAACCTACTCATTTTTCAAAAAATTACCCACCACCAATACTTGAGCAAAACTACAGACACTGTTTCCGTTTTCTTATAACTAAACAATAAAATTATAAACTTATTGCAAAAAATCCAAACGAATGAGAATAAGCAAGTAAAACGACCCATTTATTCGTAAGGTAAGAAAAACAAAAAAAAAACGACATAACCAGCTCACATACCATAAATTGTATCTAATATATGTACACAATATAAAATTAATAGACTAATGGAGAAAAAGAAACTTAAATCTACAGCTAATAACATAAAACGAACAATCGTGAAATTCGTAACTGAGATTTTGTGATTCCGACATCAAGAGAACTTATGAACTTATGTGTAGACTAACAAAAAAAATCTAACTACCCCTCTATACCTATTGTAAGAAACCGAAATGCAAATATAAATTAATCTAAAGCAAAACTTATGGAATAACAGTAATGATCGGTCTCAAAGCTTCCAAAGGCAGTTAAAACCGATCGCATTTGCGGAGATGCCGCATACGGTGATTTATACTTCATGACTATTCCAGAACCCACCACCAAATAAACAAAAAATCTTTGCGAAATGAAGTAACAAAAAAAAATCTTACATTTTCATACACTTGTGACTATTCTATATGCTTTGTGACCTTTTTATGCCCTATGCCCTATGACGATATTTAGTCTTATACTTATGGATAATCAGATTATGGCTAATATATGTTCACTATAAATATACAACGCTTTGTTATCCCGTAGAGTGAACCACAACTTAATCATACTATAACAACTATTATTCTATCTATTTAAAAATATATTACTAGTTTAATTGTAATGCTTCGATTCCACAAAGATCTTCAATTATAATACAATTTCTCATACTATTTAACTGGCAATTAAACAACCTGAGCGCGTTGTGGAATCGGGCTCTTATTTTTTTTTCACTCAATCAGCAGAACGCTCAGTGGTTGATGTGTATGTCAAGTGTGATATGTTTTGGTCAGACCAAAAAACAGACTAATCGGATTTCCAGGGGAAATTGAGAAATTGTTCAGATAAGTATTATAATAAATCTATATATAAAGATGTTCTGAATAAGTTGTATGGAGACGTAGGATTTGCTCTTAGTTAATCTGTGAAGGCGGATCTAGAAAACAAAAAACCCAGTTTATATAAACTAAAATGTAAAATAGGTTGGAACAAACATGTTACACAGGCTCATGGAGAGTCTAGGACAAAATTTTTGGTTTGGAGTTTATCCCCTAACTATACTTATAGGCATAAATATATTGCAATGTGCGAGAGTAGAAGATAATATAAATCTACGTCAAATGGTGTTAAACATCATCATGAACTACAAATGTAGTTATATTAATTTTCAAGCCTTCTGGAAATCTACCAGGAAAAAAAATTTTCATCCTCGGTTGCCTGTGAGTGTGGGTGGAATAATGTGAAAGATTTTAGAGATCGTTTAAGGACCAATTTAATGTGATATCTCTCTTGAGGTCGCCGCTGGTGATGCGGGATACTGAGCTACCGAGTGGTCAGGTTGGGGTTAAATTTATAGCTAAAACTGTACCTAGTGCTATGAAAGAAATATCAAGAGGCACCCTGGCTATGAGGGTCTCAGCGTTAAGCATCGTTTGCATGCCGGGTCCCACATGTTAAGTTACATGTCATTCCAGGATTTGCAGAATAAGCTGACGAAAACAATACTAGTGCCAATAGTCAAGAACAAAAAGGGTGACTTGTTCAATAAAAACACTTATCAACCTATTTCGCAAGCTATTATAATAGCAAAGGTGTTTGATGGTTAGCTTAATTCACAATTAAATAAATCTATGACACCCCATGACGATCAATTTAGTTTCTGCCTATTGTCTACAGGAAGTGCAATATTGTGGCTTAAGCACACCGTCCGATATTACGAGGACAAAAACACTCCAGTGCTCACTTGCTGTCTCGACCTGTCCATTTGAACTGTGTGTCTTATGTCATGATGTAGAGGAAATGTGCCCTTTGATATAATAAATATGTTGAAGTATTGGTATGGGGGTCAGACCTATAGCGTTTATAAATGACCTAATTCGTATATAAACGACCTTACTCTTGCGCTCAGCAGCCAGCTAGTGGGATGTCACATAGATGGATTAAGCTCTGACCATCTGAACTACGCTAATGATATGATGTGGCTGAGTGCGTTGGTGTGTAGTTTTCGAAAAATGTTTCGTGTAACTCTATACCATTCTAATATTGTGAAGAGAGCAATAATGGAATTGGTAAGTTTGTTTGTATGTGAAGCTGAAGGTTCATTTCCGAAACCAATTAATAAAATTTATTCAAAATTAATGTTATAAATAAATATTATATATAACTTAAATTAAATTAAGACTAACATAGAAATTAAGTAAAATTGTCTCTAACGTCTATGGACTCTGTCTGAAAATAAAATATTTTTATTTATTTAATGTTAGCCTTAATGGCTTGAGTATCAAACGAGTGATGAAATTTATATATAATATTTGCGGCATATCTTTGCTAGCTTCCCAAAAAGACAATGCTGATAAAGGGAGTGAGCGAAGGGTTGTAACGAATAGAGGTAATATGTTGGTTCACAATTTTTTATTTTGTTGTATACAAAGTATAACAACACGGGAAATTAATGGGTCCATCACACCAGAGGCGCTGGGGAAAACCTGGGGGTTATGTATAATAACGTCTTTAAGATGATATTGGGGCTGTGCCTTTTTTGCAGTGCATCTGGGATGTTTAAAGAAGATTGCCTGGGTTACCAGATGTTCCGGGTGGTAATTTCCTTATTTTACAAAACAACCTTAGTGCAGGTGGTACTTCCGTAGAGGACATTTTACAACTCTACATGGGACGACGACGACGATGAAGAGACCCATAATCTCCTTTCTGAGTAAGATCATAGTTATTACGTTACAGCCTCCGAAAAAACAATACAGTATCAACTTCCTGTGTTGATGAAGGAAACGAATCACGGTCAGATGAAAGAAATGTTATAGCTGAAATAAGATCCAATGATACGCGGTTAAGTATAGAATCTGATGGTAAGAACCAAGTAACAGCGGAAGTTGGCACTGACTTATCAAGAATTCTCATCGCCCTATGCTAATTATCGCGTGCTTTTTAAATATCAAAATTTATTGTTAATTTCAGGGACTCTCAAGTGCATTTAGTTTTAGTGATTTGTCTCGGTCCAGTTGAATTGCATATAGGGTAGATGCAATGATTTGTGCATGTGAAGACACGATCTCAGCGCGCCCCCCTCGATTCTCGCGCCCTAGACTGCAGCCTTATTAGCCTAAGATGCCTAATCAGGGCCTGGAAGTTGGGCATCCACAAACTACGATGAAGAGATAAATATAACTCCTACTGGAGAAAGAGAGCCACGTCGAAGAGGCGATAAGCCTAAAAGTCTTAAAATATCAGATTTTGAGCAGCACGAAAGCATAACTCCAGGAGAAAGTTGTAGTCATGAATCAAACGTAGAGGAGATGAGATGATATGAAAATATTTTACCTTCCCTGGGATCTTTAGAAGACATGTGACGACAACACCCATAATGGAGTAAAGAGAAAAGCTTTTTTAAAATTGCACCAGGAAAGCCTTGTGGTTTCCCCTGATTTACCAAATATTCCGGGTGGTATCCTACAATATAACCTTAGCTGATGATCCACCGAATCCAATTCTGTACACACCAGTTTAGATTAACAATATGGTGATATTCCGGTGACAAAAAAAAGAAAATATGAAAATATTTCCATACAAACATATATGGCAGAAGATCAAGCTATAAATTGTAGTGTCTTAAGAAACAATTCTTGGTTATCACCCCTAAGATTTTTCAACTTTGTTTATGTGACGATCATAAAATATATCAATAGCGATAGTGAAAGACCAGAAAGTGATTTCATAAAAAGAAAAAAGTAAAAAAAAAGGAAAACTCACAATCTGTACGAGCCACAAAAAGAAAAAAATTATCCATTTCAAAAAATTAGTATAAAGAAAGTGATTCAAACTGATAACAGTGTTGTCACTCAATCAGCTGAACGCTCAAATAAGGGTTAGTTTTAGAGGATATGGCATGCTCTAAATGACATGACGACATCGTGTCTCTTAAAAAATTTCTGGAGCAAACAGTGGCAAAATTTTCCATGGAAACAGTACATAAAGCCATAGATTCGTGGCCAGATAGCTTAAAGGCCCGTGTAAAAGCTAAAGGTGACCATTTCGAATAAAATAGTTTTTTTTATTTTTTGCTGAGACTAACAAATATGTACGTATAAGACATATAAAAATGCATTTTCATTTGTAACCGAACTTATGACCGTATTAGGTAAATGACCTTACTCTTGCGCTCAGCAGCCAGCTAGTGGGATGTCATATAGATGGATTAAGCATTAACGATCTGAACTACTCTAATGATATCGTGTTTCTGAGTGCGTTTGTGTGTGGTCTCCGAAAAATGTTTCATGTCATTCTAATATTGTAAGGAGACCTTAATGTTTAAAGAAGATTTCCTGAGTTATCAGAGGTTTCTGGTAGAAATTTCCTTATCCTACAAAATAAAGTGCTTCCGCAGAGGACATTTTAGAACTCTACAGGGACGACGACGACGAATAGACCCATAATCTCCTTTCTGAATAAGATCATAGTCATTACGTTACAGCCTCCGAAAAAAACAATACAATATCAACTTCCTGTGTTGATAAAGGAAACGAATCACGGTCTGATGAAAGAAATGCTATAGCTAAAATAAGATCCAATGATACGCGGTTAAGTATAGAATCTGACGGCAAGAAACAAGTAACAGCGGAAGTTGTGTTTCATCAGGCATCCACAAACTACGATGAAGAGATAAATATAACTCCTACTAGAGAAAGAGAGCTACGTTGAAGTGGCGGTAAGCCTAAAGGTCTTAAAATGTCAGATTCTAAGCAGCAAGAAAGCATAACTCCAGTAAAAAGTTGTAGTCATGAATCAAACGCAGAGGAGATGAGATGATTTGCAAATATTTTACCTTCTTTGGGGTCCTTAGAAGACATGTAACGACAATACCCATAATGGATTAAAGAGAAAAGCTTCTTTAAAATTGCACCCGAAAGAAGACTTGTGGTTTCCCCTGATTTACCAGATATTCTGTATGGCATTCTTCAATATAACCTTAGCCGATTCCCCACCGGATCCAATTCTGTACACACCAGTTCAGAACAATAATATTGTGATATTCCGGTGACAAGAAGAAGAAAATACGAAAATATTTCCGTACAAACAAATATCGTATCATCTAAGTTCAAACTATAAATTGTAGTGTCTTTAAGAACAATTCTTTGTTATCACCTATAATATTTTTAAACTTTATTCATGTGAAGATCATAAATATCAATAGCGATAGTGAAAGATGAGAAACTGATTCCATTTGGTAAAAGCATAAGCCGTGCGAGCGGTAAAAAGGAAAAACAACTGATTCCATTGGCAAATGCACAATCCGTGCGAGCTACAAAAAAATTGAACCCATTTCTAAAAATTAGTATAAAGAAAGTGATTTAAAATATTCCTTTATATGCAATTAAGATAGTTACTGGTTACTCATATTTTAGTGGCCCATTGATTGTGGGGATAAGCTCCCAGATTTCACGAATTTGTATATCTATTAGGAAATTTCAACTCTCATCCAAATACTTTACAGAGCTTATTTATTTATGTATTAACCAAAGTTTAACATGTGTAGATATAAAAACACTCGGAACGTGCTCTGGTACATACACTTACATGAGTGAAGCGAATGGGTCTAGGCGGTGGCTAAATAATAGTATTGTCACTCAATCTGCTAAGCGCTCAGTAGTTGATGTGTATGTAAAGTATGACACGTTTTGGTCAGAACATTTTCCATTTATATTGGAGTGTAAAGTAAACATTTTAACTGAAAAGTGAACGAGTAAAATTAACTGAGAGTAATGTGGTATGGGGCGAAAGGTCCTATGAACAAAAAAATATGTGTAGCGACTGTTGTCATAAAAAACTGCGACTAATCGGATTTCCAGGGGAATTTAGAAATTGTGCAGATAACTATTATAATGAATCTATCCATAAAGATATCCTGAATAAGTTGTATGAAGACATAGTATTCGATCTTAGTGAATCTGCGAAGGCGGGTCAAGAATGCAATAAACCCAGTTTACATAAACTTAAATGCAAAATAGATTGGAACAAATATGTTAAACATGCTCATGGGGAGTCCAGGAGGAATTTTGGACTTTATCCCCTAAGTATACTTATAGGCATAAATAAAATGCATTGTGCGAGAGTAGATAAATATATAAATCTACGTTAAAATGGTGTTAAAAATATCAGCACGAAATACAATTGGATATTTTACTTCTCAGCATTCTATGTTAATTTTCAAGCCGTCTGGAAATGAACAAGGAAACAAAATTTTCATCGTGGGTTGCCTATGAGTGTGGGTGGACTAAATAATGTGAAAGATTTTGCAGATGGTTTTAAGGACCACTTTAATGGAAAACCTCTCTTGGGGCCGCCGTTGGGGATGAGGGATACTGAGCCGCCGAGTGGTCAGGTTGGGGTTAAATTTACAGCTCAAGATGAACCTAGTGCTATAAATGAAATAACAAGAGGCAAGTCCCAGGGCCACGAGGCTCGTAGTGTTGAGCATCTTATGCATGTCGGGTCCTACATGTAAAATCACATGTCATTCCTATTTGGCGAAAAAGCTAATTAAAGCAATAATAATGCCAATAATCAAAAACAAACCGGGTGACTTGTTCGATAAAAACACTTGTCAACCTATCTCGCTAGCTTTTAAAATAGCACAGGTGTGCTTAATTCACAATTAAATAAATCTATAACACCCCATGACAATCAATTTAGATTCTGCCCATTGTCTACAGGAAGTGCAATGGTGTGTCTTAAGCACACCGTTCGATATTACGAGGATAAAAACACTCCAGTGTTCGCTTGCTGTCTCGATCTGTCCATTTGAACTTGTGTCTTATGACATGCTGTGGAGGAAATGTGCCCTTTGATGTAATAAATATGTCGAAGTATTGTTATAGAGGTCAAACCAATAGCGTAAAACGGACAGGTACTATGTAACAACCGTGTGAGTTAACCTCGCCTACGCTCTTTAATTCGTATATAACTAGTCTGGCCACAAATACTGTTACATAATACCTTTTCTTTTTTTATACTTTTGAATTATTTTGAATATCGACCTCCTTTATTATTTTAAAACTCCTTTTGATTTTGCCCCATTTCACATATTTCACATTTTCGATTTCATTATCAAATTACAATATGGAACCTGGGTATTAAAGACAATAGGATTGCAGCGATCGCAGTGGCTATGGAGCCGTCGGCGTCGGTCATATTCTAGACAATTTAAAAGGTTGCTATCAGTCGTATGTTCGTATATCGTACTATCAACAGACACAACAACACTTCCTCTGTCGAAGACCATAAAAGATCGAGGGGGCCGCGTGCTATTAAAGCTACAAAGGATGTTAATGCTGTTAAAGCCAGAATTCGTTGAACCCCCATTCAGCAGCAAAAAATCTAATCGCGAGAAATGAAGATTCCCGCTAGGACTCTGTCGCGAATTATAAAACAAGACCTGAAGCTCGGTGCTTATCGTCGATAAACAGGACATGCCCTAAATCATTCTTAACAATTAAATAGAGTGGATCGATCAAAATACCTTCTGTCACGGTATGCAGGTGAAAGCTACAGAAATATTATCACCGACGAAAAAATTTTCACGATTGAAGAGCACTACAATAAGCAAAATGATAAAGTGTACGCTCACAGTTCTAAAAAAGCTGCTGAAGTGGTCGGAAAGTTACAACGTGGTCATCACATTTTTGTGAAAAAGGAGTGAAAACTTCAGTCAAAGTGTATCATGAGACAGTCTTGGATCGTGTTGTGATACCTCCCAGTAATACAGTTTTTAAATATGTACCGTGCATTTTTCAGCAGGACTCTGCACCTGGTCACAAGGCACGAACTATCCAAGCCTGGTTTTAAACCAATGTTCCGGACATTATGAGAACTGAAGACTGGCCCTTATCTAGCCCAGACCTCAACCCTTTAGACTGCAAATTATGGTCAGTTTCAGAGGACATGGTCTGCTCTATAAGACACGGCGACATCGAGTGTTATAAAAAAATTCTGAAGCAAGCAGTGGCGAAATTTCCCATGGAAACAGTGCGTTAAACCATAGATTCTTGACAGATTAAAGGCCCGTATAAAAACCAAAGGTGATCAAAAGAGTGATAAAATTTATATATTTGCGGCATATCATTGCTAGCTTCCCAAAAAGACCATGCTGATATAAGAAGTTAGCAAAGGGCTGTAACGGATAGAGGTAATATGTTGATTCACAGATTTTTTTGTTGTATACAAGATATCAAGTTACGCTTTTAAAAGCACATTACCAAAGTGTAATAACACTGAAATTAGTGGGTTTATCACACCAGAGGCAGAACCAGTTACCAGATGTTCCGGGTGGTAATTTCCTTATCCTACCTTAATGAAGGTTGTAGTTTCGTAGAAGATATTTAAGAACTCTACAGGGACGACGACGACGAAGAGATCCATAATCTCCTTTCTGAATAAGCTCACAGTCATTACGTTGCACCCTCCGAGAAAACAATACAATATCACAAATAGCACTACCTGTGCTGAAGGAAACGAATCACGGTTTGATGAAAGAGACAATGTTAAAGCTGAAATAGGATCTAATGATATGCGGTCAAGTACAGAATCTAATGGTAAAAACCAAGTTACAGCGGAAGTTGTGGTTCATTAAGCACCCACAAACTACGATGACGAGATAAATATAACTCCTACTGGAGAAAAGAGAGCCACGTCAAAGCGGCGACAAGCCTAAAAGTCATAAAATATCAGATTCCGAGCAGCACGAAAGTATAACTCCAGTAGAAAGTTGTAGTCATGAATCAAACGCAGAGGAGATGAGATGATATGAAAATGTTTTACCTTCTGTAAGTTCTTTAGAAGGCATGTGACGACAACACCTATGGTGGATTAAAGAGAAAAACTGCTTTAAAATTGCACCAGGAAGAAGACTTGTGGTTTCCCCTGATTTACCAGATTTTCTGTGTGGTATCCGACAATATAACCGTAGCTGATTATGCATCAGATCCAATTCTGTACACACCAGTTTAAAACAACAATATGGTGATATTCCGGTGAAAAAGAAGAAAATACGAAAATATTTCCGTACAAGCAACTACGGTATCATCTAAGTTCAAACTATAAATTGCAGTGTCTTTAAGAACACTTATGAGTTATCACCTATCAGATTTTTAAACTTTATTAATGTGACGATATTAAATATCAATAGCGATAGTGAAAGATGAGAAACTGATTCCATTTGGTAAAAGTACAAGCCGTGTGAGCCACAAAAAGAAAATAAAAATGACTCCATTTCTAATAATTAATAAAAAGAAAGTGATTTATAGTATTCCTTTATATGCAATAAACATAGTTAGGTACTCGGTCAAGTTATGCGGTCAAGTACAGAATCTAATGGTAAGAACCAAGTAACAGCGGAAGTTGTGGTTCATTAGGCATCCACAAACTACGAGGAAGACATAAATATAACTCCTACTGGAGAAAAGAGAGCCACGTCAAAGCGACGATAAGCTTTAAAGTCATAAAATATCAGATTCCGAGCAGCACGAAAGCATAAATCCAGTAAAAAGTTGTAGTCATGAATCAAGCGCAGGGGAGATGAGATGATGTGAAAATGTTTCTTCCTTGGAATCTTTAGAAGATATGTGACGACAACACAAAGAGAAAAGCTTCTTTTAAATTGCACCAGGAAGAAGACTTGTGATTTTTCCTGATTTGGCAGATATTCCATGTGGTATCCGACAATATAACCTCAGACGATTATCCACCGGATTCAATTCTGTATACACCAGTTTAGAACAACAATATGGTGGTATTCCGGTGACAAAAAAAAGAAAATACGAAAATATTTCCGTACAAACATCTATGGCAGACGTTAAAACTATAAATTGGAGTGACTTTGAATAATTTCTTTGTTGGCTCCATTAAGATTTTTAAACTTTGTTCATGTGACGATGATAAATGTCAAAAACGAAAGTGAAAAAAGAAAATAAAAAACCGGCCAAGTGCGAATCCGATTCGCGCACAGAGGGTTCCGTAAAATATTTTTATTATATGACGTAACTAAAAATTATCGGTTTTCGCAATTGTTGCTTCGTACTAAATTTCAAGATTCTGAGTCCACGGGAAGTATCCTGTAGGTTTTGATTTCCTTGCGAGAGTCGAAATTTTGCGGAATTTTGCGGCTTAAACGGCTGTATCTTTTGATCTTTTGATTTTGAAACTCAAATTTCTAAGCCAACGGGCTTAGAAATTTGAGTTTTCACAGCTCCAAGGGACAGTAGATCTGAGTATTTGATATAAATTTCAGCTTTATACATCCACGTGTTCCCGAGAAAAATGGTCTTGACAGACGGACGGACGGACAACAAAGTGATCCTATAAGGGTTCCGTTTTTTCCTTTCGAGGAACGGAACCCTAAAAATAAATCGATTTCTAAAAATTTGAACAAAGAAAGTGATTTAAGGCATTCCTTTGTACGCAATAAACATAGTTACTCCTTACTTATATTGTAGTGGTGAGTATATGTATGTCCACTGATTGTAAGGATAATATCCCATATTTGACGAACTGCCTTGTAATTGTCAGTGCTATTTTTGATGATTACATTATTGAATAGTATATTTATTAGAAGATTTCAACTCTAATAGGAATACATTGTTCTTTACGAAGCTTCTTCATTTTTGTAGTGATATAAATAGACTGGAAATGTGATTTGGTACATACACTTCTATAAGTGAGGGAAATGTGGCTAAGCTTTGAGTCCTGTATAATGAGGTCTTTGGGATGATATTGCAGCCGTCTCTTTTTTTGCAGTGAATCCGGTATGTTTGCTGAGCATCAAACTGATGGCTTTAAAGTAATTATACGTAAACAAATGCGTAACTGATTGGCAGAGCGAAGAATAGTCCCAATAGAATACTGAAGACATTAGACATTACGATGTGGAAGTGCTTTATTCGAAGTGTGACGGTTCGGTAGCCTATTCTTTCCTCTAATGGCCATTCATGGCAATAAAAAAGAATTGTTCCACTTAGGCCGATACTAACAGTAACGGTATGACGGTACTAAGTAATCCATATAGACGTAAGTTGGAAAGAGAATTTGATTTGATAATTCCAGACGGATATAGATTACTATGTATATATTTATGTTCTACCTGGACGAAATCGGGATGTGTCACCATTTGGATGGGAAAAGGAGATTCCTCAAGGAGTTTTTTAGAAGTTAGCTAAGATATCAAAAGCAGCAAATACACTACCGCAGCCACACATGAAACAAACAACGATGCTTTTACTAAACAGGAATTATTGCAAACCCTACGGGAAGATAAGATAAGAAAACTCCTTTTTTTACTAAAAACTCTATTATGAGTAAGACTCGTAATTTTTATGTTTCCCACGTAAATATAACAATATTATGCTGAAGATATTTTACTAGATATGACCAAAGCTTATGATAAGGTCCAACATAGAATATTATTTTAAAAATTATATAATATAGAAATACGAGGCCTAGCGCATATATGGTTCTCATCATACTTGAGAGAAAATGTTGAACTTGAGCACTTTAATGAGACTAAAAAGAGATACAGAAAGTTCGATCACAAGTGAAAACAGTAAACTCTTCGATTCCCCAGGGAAGAACCATCAATGTTTATTTTTGATTTTGGAGGGGAGGTCAAAAAGTTTGCGGAATGGAGGGGATGGTGGGGGTAGGTTCATGTATTGAGATAGATACTAATTGAGCATCTCACCATTAGTATTTATTACAAATTCGAACCTAATCGGGTCTTTAATTTTTAAGTTATCAACGTGCAAACAAGTTAATCGGGAAGAAATCAACAAGTATGTAGAAAATTGAATATCGCGCCGTTATTAAATTCCTCACCAAACAAGGAAAATCCGCGCAAACAATTTTTCAAGAGATTTTAGCGGTTTACGGGGATTCTGCCTCTGGTAAAGCCATTGTTTATAAGTGGCATTGCCTTTTCAAGCAAGGAAGAGACACAATTGAAGACGACCCACGTTCTGGACGGCCAATTGAGGCCACCACACCCGAAATCATCGAGAAAGTAGAATAAATTGTATTGGAAGATTGCCGTCTGAAGAAAAAGCAGCTAGCAGCAATGGTTGGAGTATCCGATACAAACATTTTGAACATCCTACATCATCATCTTGGGATGACAAAGGTCAGCGCACGGTGGGTTCTGAAAATGCTTTCTTCCCTTCAAAAATGACAACGTTTCGAATGTTCTCGGCAGTTTTTGGAGCTCTGTCGCGATAACAGGGAAGAAGTTATGGACCGGATTGTTACTGGAGATGAAACCTCGGTTCATCACTATGAACCCGAATCGAAGCCAGAGTCGATGCAGTGGCATAAAAAAGGCACCCCCACGTCCAAGAAGTACCGAGTCTCACAATCGGCAGGAAAGATCATGGCGACTATATTTTGGGATACAGAAGGTATTTTACTGATCGACTGTAAAGAACGCGGTGTTAATATAAAGGGACAATACTACGCTTCAAAATTAGAATAAATAAAGGAAAATTGACCAAAGGCGTGCTCCTTTTGCATGACAATGCACCTGAGCACATGAGTCATGTTGTAACGGCTGCTTTTCACCGGTGCAGCTTCGAACAACTCCACCACCCACCTTATAGTCCAGGTGTGACCCCCAGTGAATATTATTTATTTCCAAAAATGAAAAAAGAGCTGCGTGGTAAGAAATTTGACGACGATGAAGAGGTGAAGTCGACAATTTCGGCCTTTTTGAAATGTATTAGGGTTAAGGGGGAATACATTGAAAAAGAAAAATAATTTGGTGTTTAATTTCAACCTTCTTTCCACCCATTCCGCGAACTTTTTGACCTCCCCTCGTATATTAATGAACTTTCAAAAAATATTAATGACCCTTGCATTTTATTTGCAGACGATATCTCCTTACTTACAGCATGTCAAAATGACAAACATTTAAACGAAAGACTCACAGACTTGATCAATAGAATAACAAACTGGATGACTCAACATAATTTAGAAATGTATTTTCTTAAAACAAAACTTATGAAATTTCACCTGCGACAAGAAGATAATATGGAAATAAACTTTTCTTTTCAATGGAATTAATATTGAATGCGTCACTCAATTAAAACTTTTTGGTATAGACATAGCTGCATTAAAATCTAAGTTCTAAGTACGCGCATAGTGAGACTAAAAAGCCAACAAACTTGGAAACATTTTAAGCGTATGACGCTTACGCTCATGTGTGGCTGAAATACGCCGTAATTTTATGAGGAAACGACGCAACCAGAATCTTTATATAAAAAAACTAATTCGAATATTAGTCAAGAATGACCAAATATAAATACTAAGCGACAAAACGAACTTTCAAGATACACATCACGAGATGTTCACAAACTTATATAACCAACCACCAGTCTTAAACTAACTTCTCCAGTTCACTCACAATGTTAATACAGATATACAACAAGTAACAAAACCAATTGGTTGAAGAAAAATCTTGTCATGTGTTTATCAATAAGTTTAAGATAAAGATTTGATGATCCAATGACTTTTTGCTAAAACAGTATTTTATTTTTATAAAGAAAAATAAAAACTGTTGAAACTATTAAGCTACCATTTGCAGTGAAACATGATATAAAATTAGAAATAGACAAATGAAATTTTTAATACTAACTTTTAATTTTATTTTGTTTTAGTTTTATTTTAATTTGCTTTCGATTTGATTTAAATTCTATTTTAATTTGATTTTGATTTGACTTTGATTTAAATTTTATTTTAATTTGATTTTGATTTTACTTTGATTTTATTTTAATTTGATTTGATTTTATTTTAGGTTAAATGTTATGATTTTAATGTTGCCATGCCCTTTCAGGGCGTCACATAGACACCATTTTATGAACCACCTTTTTAAACCAATGAGACATTCAATTAACACTTTGAATTTGAATTCAAAAACAAAGAAAGAAACACAAAACGATTTGGAGCTGGTTACAGAACCCAAGACTATTTTAAAAATGAATTAACAAAAGTAAAATATAGATTGCGTATGCAATTTTTGGAAGAACCGAGCGTGCGCTCGCACTGGGATGTGGTTTCGGACTACCCGGCGAGTGCAAAATGCGACTGGGCTCTGCGCCCGAGCGACCGGTTTTTTTCGAAGACAATAGGGCTCGCTACGTCACGTAGTCAAGCGTAAGCGAATCTGATACACTATGCGTGATATTCATAATATTTAATTAATGTAAAACTTCAACAATATTAAGGGAAATTTTATACAAGAAGTTATTTTTATGTCTAAACTAAATACACATTACTAACAAACAAATTAAGACAAAGAAGCTAAATGGATGTAAAATTGGACAGACCCCTACAGGAATTATTTCATCCTCATGCTTTGCCTGTTCTATTGTTAGGGAAAAGTGGACTAAACAGTACAAACTAGTTGATCAGAATGGAAAGTAGAAAGAAATGGATAGGCCATTATCAATAAATTCAAATTCTACGAAGGTTTATGTTTTACTGAAATTAGGTGTTGTTATATGTGATTATTTTGTTTTTTGGTATTTTTTAAACTATCTTATACGATAAATAATATTATCAGGTATTTTTTCTTTAAAACAATTTATTATATAAATGTTGACAGTTGATGTAACCACCAAATCCTATAGATAAAAATACAATTATCCATATGTATGTTTTTGTGTTCGCAACACTTGAAAATAATAGATTAACTTGAAATTTTAATTCAATCACATTTTCAAAATCTTAAGGCGCCTTTATATACTTATATCCCGAAGTTTCCACGAGAACAGGTAATTACTATTAATTAAAATCAGACTTTGTCACCAACCACAGTCAACATTGTCAATGGCAGAACGTGGTCTGGTTGACTTATTAAATAGAAAGAGTAGCAAGCAATTACCTATATGAGTCATATGAATATGACCATACAGTTTGATAAAATATATTACTTAAATGTATACAATGTCCTATACAAAATAATAAACGAAACTAAACTAAAACATAATTTACCTTAAAAAAAAAAAAATATATATATATATATATATTATTATTAATAGAAGTCCCTTTAGGCAAGGTTCCGAAGATACTGGCAGCGTTCCCCCTTTGTATAGCTAGGCTAATTCTTTGTCCGAGGTAGCTGCCAGCTCTTCGGTCTCCTGTGATGTATGCACATATTTAAACTTACAATATAAAACAATATTATGAGAAGCTAGCGATCAGAAGCAATAATTTATTTGAAGAATAATAAGATATCCTACACTTATTTCGTGTCGTTTGACTATGGACAACACGATCTTCTTCGTATTACAAATGTGTTTGTCTATTATTGAAATTCGATTATTTATTTTGTGGTTCATTCAAATTTTTAGTGACTTAACAGGGTTTGCTAACATATATTTTACTTTTTTGTGGCGACCTCTTTTTACATTTTTTGTATATCTCAAACAAGTTTAATACCTACTTATAATACTCGTAATAAATGGATCGTGATAATTTTTCCAAAATTAAATTCACTGGTTCCAAAACCACATCCCACTGTCTAGCAAGGAAATATTCTAAAACTGCAGTACCAAGACTATAATGATTCAAATTCAAAGCGAACGATCGAATACAACTTTGTTTTTTTATAAATTCAATTTTTTTCTTTTTTGAAAAACACACCTCGTTTCTAACCCTAGTTAGGTATCTAAAGCACTCGTGTTATGAACAATGTTACTATGGTTTAAGATTTTTTACACACGTATTTTATATCTTATATAAATACTGCATGTAAAAGCAAAAAATTAAATAAAAAAACCATAATTATAGCTGGTTCCATCGTAATCGATTGTTTAATAATTGTAAAAATATTTCTTTCGATGTTGAAGGTAGTTAGCTTTCAACATTGGTGGAACGATACTAGCTCTTAGAAGAAGTTGAAATACGTTTGTAAAATTCGACACGTTTGCCAGCGTCTCGGTAGCTCAGTGGTCAGAGCATTCGCCCGTATAGCGAAAGGTCGTGGTTTCGAATTCCACCTGAGGACTCAGAGGCGTAGTTGTTTTTTGCACACGTATTTTATATCTTATTTTACGTTACTATTGACTTTTTCACGTCACTTCCATGTTACACAACTTTAAATGTTATTGTTATATAATTAGTAAGAAATAATAAAATAAGAAAAAACGAACTACAATAACTTTGCATCGAAGACAAAAGTAATGTGAAATCCATGCTTAGTAGACACCCAAATAATAAGATTATGTATAATAACTGTAACACAGCATCCAGACTCGAGCTAATACAGAAAACTTCGTTTACTACATTGAACTCGGGACCTTGAAGTGGCGTGACCTTCGTGTTCCATCTCCAAAATTCCATCGTATAATATTAGTAATATTTAGAATCATGGTTGACAGTTAATTATAAGTATAACTTTGCGAGCGGAGGAAGCATGTCAAAACAGGCGCCTTAGGGAATTTGGTATGAAAATTATCGCTTTCAAATTTTGTTTAATTGCCAAACAATTACTTACCGTTGATATGTATACCGTTATTTGATCGTTTGATCAAGCCACTAGGTAATGGGCCTATAAATGGGGCGGGAGGGACTCGTTTCCACCCCAGAAAATTCGAAATTCTATGATGGACGTCAAAATACTGACAACTTCATACAAAAATCATGAAAAAATCAAATAATTATCTACAGCTGACAAATTTACATATGTAAATTTTTCGGCTGTAACAATATCCTTAGATACGCCAAAGTTTTTATGACGAGTAATTATAAAACTACATTCAATAGGTACTAGATATGTGGAATTAACAAATAAGGTCTTTTTATTCGAGTTTCTTTCGCTCAAATCAAATCATTTTATTCTGCAAGTAATATGGTACAATCAACAGATGTTATTACAAATAGTCACCAACCACTACACATCACACCAAATATTTGGCAAGCAGAATTTATTAAAGTAATTTATAAAAATACACATCTAATCAAAATAATAATAAAAAAAACATAAATCAAACCCTTTTTTTTCAATTCATATGCAATTCAATCTTTATATTATAATATTTCATTAATAATAAATCTAGATGTCTATTTATAGATCAATACAGTCTAATATTATAATGGCACGGAGAAAAGAGAGAGAGAGAGAAAAATATAATGTCAAAAATATCAAATTTATATCATGTTCTAAATTCAAAGTATTCTTTAGTTGAGTAGAAACATTTGTCTATTAACCATTTTTTTAATGTTTTTGTAAATAACATTGTTGGTAGCTCTCGTAAACTCTTAGGGATGTGGTTGTAGATTAACGATAACATAACATTTGAGTTCAGTAGTTTTCTATAACGAAAACATAATATAAAAACTAAATAAAACGAAAATGTAATTGTATTTTTTATGGGTTGAATAAATTAAGTATTTGCAAATTGAAGGGTAGTCGTAGACTTATCACTATCATAAACTTAGTTATCTCGTGCGCACGGCTCCGGTAAAGGAATCTAAACGTGAAGATTAAATATAAAAAAAAAAACAAGATTAAACGCGCAGTTAAACTGTTTAAAGTGGTTTTGTTTATATATTGAACTACAGGGATGAAAGGACTTAAAGGATGGGATGAGATGCGGTGGACTTAAACTGTTGTTTTAGGGCACATGAATAGCCTTTGGGTCGGTTCCTATACTAGCAATAATCAAGTCAATTTAGATATTTGACTTATTTGGAGGAATGTGCTGCTGCACAATAATAAAATACTAATAATACACCATGAATTGTAGATTCATGAAAAATTTTTTTCTTTCTAAAACCATTAAATACTTAAAAAAACCGGCCAAGTACGAGTGGGACTCGCGCACCAAGGGTTCCGTACAAACCTGTAGGTATATAAGTAAAAGTCAATTGTTAAAAGGTTTTTTAGAAGTTTCATTTTTTCACAGTTCCAAGGAACAGTAGACTTGAGTATTTGATATAAATTTCAGATTGATACCTCCACGCGTTTCTGAGAAATAGGGTCTTGACTGACAGACAGACGGATGGACAAAAAAGTGATTCTATAAGGGTTCCGTTTATTCCTTTCAAGGTACGGAAACCTAAAAAACAGCATTATTTCAAAAACAATAAAAAAAATAAACCTACATTACATCCACACTACATTAAGGTTTAATAGATATTTGGCAGTCCCCTTGACGTCTAAAAAAACCAGCCTGTGTATAAAAAATAAGAAATACAACTCATAAAGAACTACTTGTATAAATCACATAAACATTTGTCAAAACCAGAGACAAAACTGTTACATCAGTTTGGTCTTTAAAATATAGGTAAAATAAAAAAAAATGTGCAGAATATAAATAAATTAGGTTTTAGAAGTGAAAACTTCTTTAGCATCGTCGATCGAAAGTCGATGAAACGAAAAAGCGACAGTAAAAAGAGACAGACACAATAAATTCATAATAGATAAAAGAGAAATAGATTTAACGTAGGAGAAAATGAGATAGGAAGCATTATGTACGTGTGTTAATACCTGTTTGTGTATGCATGCGTAGTACAAAGCTTGAGAGAAGGCATCACGACAACCGTGGTATTTTGTGAACGTGTATGTAATATTTTAGAAGGTTTAACTTCTACCACGTGTGAATTGCACACTTGCTTTTATTAAAGATCTTTAATTATTTCTAAAACGGGCCAGTTCCATTGAATCTTAGAAACAATCTGGCAGCTTTTTCGCCCAACGATTTAGTATAACTATCCAAAAAGGAAATGCTGCCAGCCCGAATGGGCGCCTTTTTCAATAGCAGCGGTGAGGTTGGTTTTCACTTTTTCTGGTTTCTTTTTTGGTATTTTATTATATTTAGATATAATTAGCTGACCCGGTAACGCGTTGCTATGGTAACGCGTATACAATGGAAAAAGAGCGGGAAAAAGAGCGGACAGATAAACACACAAACAACAAATTTGTGTTCTTAGATTATAGATTAATATTGTATTATTTTATTTTTCAGTTGAACTATATGCAATAACTGTCAATAAAATAAAATTGTAACTAAATTCGACATTGTACTTATAAAGAAATAATATTTCTTGCAATCACCCACAGTCAGCACTGTAAGGCTTGTGTTATGGATACTAGGGTAACAGACAGACATACCTGTATGACACATAGATATGTAATATTTATAGAAGATTATATATAGATATCCATGACTCAGGTACAAATGCTCGTATTCATCACATAACCATCTGCCCCTTCCGGTATTCGAACCCAGAACCGATGGCGCGAAAGGCAGGATCGCTACCTTTGCACCAAACTGTCGTCATTCTTTAAAAAATATTGAATTATAAATCTCCATTTCCTTTCCCTCTTCTTTAAATAGATTATAGACATTTTTCGCTGTCTTCACTTTAATTCACATTATAAGTTTACATGACGAAAGAAAGTATAATAGTCTCAAGACTGTAATGTTGACATCCCTAACGATTGCAAATAAAAAAAGTGCGCCTGTGAAGGGTTTTGAGATTCTTTGTGAAATCGACAGCGGCTTATACGGCAGAAGAGTCGTTGAGAATCGTTTATACGACACTCACTTCCTTTATAAGCTTGAAAGGCTCTCTTTACAGGCATTAGTCAGGTATTTGAGAGTGAATTGAACCTCCCGTTTCTTTATACAAAAGGGTATACAGAATTTATTTGGAATTCAATTTTTTAAAGGTATGGTAAGGTAGGTACATACATTTGACGACCGTTTGGTGCAACGGTAGCGATCCTGCCTTTCGCACCGACGGTCCGGGTTCGAATCCCGGTAGGGGCAGATGTTTGTATGATGAATACGAGCATCTGTACCTGAGTCATGGATATTTATATATATTTATATGAATATAACATATCAATGTATTACATATGTATGTTTATCCGTTACCCTAGCATCCATAACACAAGCCTTACAGTGCTTACTTTGGGCTAGGCTAATTGGTGTGAATGTAAAAAATATTTATTATTATTATTATTTATTTATTTATTTTACGCGAACGTTAGATTCTTATGAGACTCAGTGTCTTTAAACCTAAACCTATATATAAATATATTAAATAGTTCATAAGATTCGATGGAACTGCAACATGTAAAAAATATTAAAAGTAAGAAAAAACGTAATTTATTTACATTCCGCATACAATTCTTCTATTTTATCTATATTTCAACGATCAAACTAAGAAAGCAATTTTGCCCCTGGTTTTGGCAAATGTTAATGTGATTTAAAGTACTCATTAAAAATAATAAATTTATTGCATTCACACCATTTAGCCTAGCCCAAACTAAGCACTTTAGGGTTTGTGTTATGGACAGGGATTCAAAAACACTATTATAAGGATACACTTTCATAAGGGTTACACATTGAATCTGTTACAAAATTATTCCTATATCACTTATTTGGGTGTTTTAAACCTGTTTTGCGTCGAACACTTGTAAAAGTGTAACAGATATAATGTTTTCTGTTACCAATCTGTTAGAAACTGTTTTACGTTTAACTATATATGTTTATATACAGTACACCAACATAGGCATTTCAAAGTACCCAAATCATTAGTGAGCTGTCGCATAGTTATGCCAATGTGAACCTTATTGACTGTAACAGATATTAACACTTATGAACCGGTATTTTCTAAAACAGATTCAAAGTGTTACAGTTTCTTTCTGTTTTTTTAAAACAGAAATGAAAAACAGTGTTCAGAACACTCTATTCGGATACCGCTAAAATCCCTGGTTATGGATGCTAGGATAACGGATAGACATACATATAAGATACGTAGATATTTTTAGTTATTAGTGAATTGTTAAGTGAGAAAACCCTGAATGTAGCAGATGTGCGGTACTATTTATTAGTTGTAACTTGTCGCGCTAGTCACATGCCAGAGTGAGACAAATGATTATAATGCACTGCAGTCCACAGTAAACCCGACTCCTATTTGAGTTTTTAATGCCTACCTACATATTGTTATAATATTAATAACGTCTATCTGTGTAGTAATGTATAAAAAATTGTCAATCTCGACGACTTAGGTGCACGGTGAAACTCGAATGAGTTTATGATTGCACCTGACATGTATTATTATGGTGATGTTTTCTTTAGATAATAAATAAATAAAAAATATGTATTTTTTTTTTGAAATATATATAAATACCCAGGTCTCAGGTACAAATACTCGTATTCATCACACAAACATTTGCTAATTCCGGGATTCGAATCCAGGACCATCGGTGCGAAAGGCAGGGTCATAATCGTTGCACCAAATGTACGTCAAACCTCATTTATGTGTTATATTTATTATCTTGTATACACAAATAGTGTTTCTATAGGGACTACCATACCTATATAATGAATCTCCATGTACGTCTATTTTTGTTTGTTTTAGTTGATTCAATTTCTTAAAGATTTGATAGTGTTAGAAACATAATAATTCTGTATATTTAACTACAATTAAATAAATAATTAAATATTTTTTACAATCACACCAATTAGCCTAGCCCAAAGTAAGCACTGTAAGGCTTGTGGTATGGATACTAGGGTAACGGATAGACATACATAGACATGTAATATTCATAGAAATATACATATATAAACACCCATGACTCAGGTACAGATGCTCGTAATCATCATACAAACATCTGCCCCTACCAGGATTCGAACCCAGGACCGTCAGTACGAAAGGCAGGATCGCTAGCGTTGCACCAAACGGTCCTCGGATTCATGATGAATCAGGTAAAAAGTATCGAAATAAGCATAAAGAAATAAAAATCTCAAAAAGTACCAAAAATCGCTAAATATACTATGGAATAATGGGAGTTTGATAGATAGATACCGTAGTTCCCTCGCGTTGTCTTGATATTTTAAAACAACCATATCTATACGTCTGCTTAGTTTGAAACTTTTTAATTAGCATTAATTATTTATTAGTTAAATTGGCATGGCCCGTAATAATAAATGTTAATTGTTAATAAGATAAAATAAAGAAAAAACTTTATTTTGTAAATCGTCAATGAATATTAAACTGAAATACTTGCAAAACTTTTGTAACATCAAAATAGGAAGAATTGTTAAAAATGCAAAACAAAGACAAATATAAATTTTCTATATACATTTTCTTGGACAAATTAGGATATATCATTAATAAATTCCATTCTTATCTCAATGACGTGCATGTTGACTGACATATAATAACTGTATATACATATATTGTAACATTGACATTTTTCTAAATCTTGTGTATGTATAATATTTTGGTTCATTGATTTGTATTCGTGTTTTTGATAAAATTTGATTAATTAATTTTTATTATTGTTAGATTAAGCTTACTGGCGTTTTGTAACATTCTGTCAGCCAGTAAGTATATTGAATAAATAAATAAATAAATAAACGGATGACCGGTTGGTGTGACGGCAGATATCCTGCTTGAACCAATGGTATTGAGTTTGAATCATGGCAGAGGCATAAGTTTGTGTGCCGCGTATCACTTGTTTCAAAGTCATGTTCATCAAATACTTGTTTATAATTTGTTTTTGTTATTTATTATTTATTGTTCTTAGTTTGGGACTAAATAGATAATTAGAGTTATCCATTTATTATTATTATTAATATAAAACGTCAATGTATACTACCAAAACGTACAAACAAATGATGCAAACCGTACGATTTTAAGAAGACAAGTAGGTCTTTGGATTTGTTTTGAAGTAAGGTGATATATTGACAAAGCTTTTAAAAAGTACGTATGTATTTTAAAATTAATTATGGTCAACATTTCGGCTGTTTGTTCTTTCCAAAAACAGATCCTCCATCCTCCAGAGGTGGATTTTTCTAACAAGTAACCACCTTCGCCGTTTGTTTCAGCTAACGTTAACAAAATTATCAAACTGTGCATTTAACCAATGGTTATTTAGAAAGTTAGTGTTTGTTTATTTTATTTGTTAGTCTGGTAACGCATTACTCGAGAAAAATAAAGAATTATTGATACATCCGATTATGATTATTAAATTATAATACTTTTATACCTTTATATAAAAAAATCCTGTCACAAAGTCTGTAACTGCTTAAACGATCTTGATATTTTTTTCATTTTATTTGATTTGTGCCGACTTAGGACATAGGATAAGTTTCATTTTCATTCATAATCTATATTATTTATTGCAAATTATAACAACTGAGCCACAGCAACGCGTGTCCGGGTCAGCTAGTATGATATATAATTCATATTATTTAGAAATTGCAAAGTATTTTTTTTATCATCGCTAAATCAACTTCTAAAGATGATTTAAAATATTTTTTTTATTATTAAACTTCAAAAAGTAACCTTAAATTTTAATTTTGTATTATCAATTGTTTCCTTAAGTCAACTTTGAACAAAATTTCTTAAAGCTTTCAAGCCATCGTATTTGGCTTCGGCCACAGATTGTGGCTTCGGCTTCGGCCATAAATCGACCTTCGGTCGGACACTTCATGTTTTTGTCTCTGCATAATGCAAGAAAACTTTCATCTAACCCTTGGCAAAATAAATTTTAATATATTTTAGTACCTATCTAAATTTATCAAAATTTTTGTGTATTTCAAAAATTTGTTTAACGTTTAAAACAAAAAATATTGAAGAAAGAATTACAAGTAACTCTTAGAATAAGATGTAAGAAATAAACAAAGATTCTGTGAAGTAATAGTATTGGGATCCATCCAGCTCACATTTTGGACATTAATTCATTAGGGCGAGAACCCTTCCACCCGAGAGCACAATAGAATCCCCTGACAGAGAGTGGTGTCAAATAAAACATGCCTTATGAAGTGCCAAGGAGCTAAGAAAGATTTTTTATAAAGGCTAATCTTCGTATAATGTTTTTACTACACAGAAAGGTAACCTATAAATATTTTTTAGAGTTAGAAGAAAATAAAACGTACTGAAATAATGTATGTTGGTAATGCATTTGTAAAGGTAAATTAGGCCTTAAGCATTCTTTTTCATAAACATTATTTTTCCTAAACAAAAATGGTTCAACAATTAATATATGAGCGAAGTTTATTTATGTTTTAAGTAATTAATGTGCTTTCATGTCTTCTCGGAATAAATATCTTTTCTAATTACGAGACTTCTTTCACTATAATTTAAAAAAAAAAACAAATAAGGCTTTACTTGACGTTCCAATCAATTTACATCGTGTAACTAAAGATCAGTGGTTTGTATAATATTACAAAGGCTATTACCATATCGGTGATTATTTAAAAGACAAGTACATATTTTTATATATATTTGTTCATTGTAATAGTGAATTATTCTTCCACGTCTTGCTAGTACAAAAAAAATCTTAAATATTTTATAACTATGTTATTATTAACTTATGAAGCCATGGAGTAGCATTTTATCTTTATCTTTCCTTAAGCGCGTATTTGTTCCCATTTTTATTTCACCCTGAATTTTCTATTATATTCTATTTATATTATAAAGCGATCTAACTATTTAAAATCATAAAACAGGCTAAAATAAAATCAAAAACGAGTTATTAACTAATGAAATTTGTAATTTTACGAATTATTTTTATATTATCCAAAGCAGACCAAGGCATTCCCCAGCGTTAGGCAAACCAGTTGCCATCAGGCGCTTGCAAGCGTCGGTTGTCTTTTCTTCGCCTTTCTTACGTTCGCGCAACGGAAGAATCTATAATCTAAGATCACAAATTTGTTGTTTGTCTGTTCGCTCTTTTTCTATTGTATACGCGTTACCATAGCAACCGTTAACCGCAAGTAGTTCGTTTACCGGACGCTAGATGGCGCTAATCGAAAAATATTTAATAATAGACAAAATTTTAAAAAAATTGTCCACCCGTGCGAAGCCGGGACGGGCCGCTAAAATTTAACAAGAAAAACAATACCACTATAGTGACGTTTCCCGCTCCTTCCAAAAAGTCCTATATTTAATCTTGTAATTACTTTTTTTTTATTTGTGGCTTGCATGATTTGTGCATTTAGCCAGTGCCAAGTAAGTATAATTGCCAGTTCTTTAGTCATTTCCTAGGTTTCAGTAAAGAAGTGGGGTTTTACTAAAACCTCCTCGTGGCCTTCTTGAGAGAGCGTGAAAAGACACCTTTCACTGTTTTGTTTCACTTGCCAATTCATGCATATTCAGAAACACTCAGTGGTTAATAACCCATCATTATTACACACTAATATCACCCACAGCACAAAATTAACAAGAAAACCAAAACCATTAAAGTGATGCTTCGCGCTCCTGCCAAAAAGCCTTGTAATTACTTAATACAGACTAGCCGTTGGCATAGGCACAAACTACATAAATCAATATAACCAAAAAGGTTATATATGTACTAAGAATGTTCCATATTTTTTTTGTTTCATTATATCATTTTTCTTTTTACAAGCCTTACTGTGCTTACTTTGGGCTAGGCTAATTGGTGTAAATGTACGAAATATTTATATTTATTTATATATTTATTTTATATCTTCAGCAACTCGAAGGCACTCTATAATATATCTTTGGTAGAATCCAAGACTCCAATCTGTAAAAGGGAGACGAATTGTGAACATAAATTACCTAATGCTCCATTTCCTTTAACTACAGATCAATGTATTTTCTGCTGATTGGCGAAAAACGTAACAGATTGATTTCAAAAATTAAATGAAATATGTGCTTTAAAAACGGTGTTAATTCTCAAAATTATGAAAATGTAGTGATGATTAATGTAAATATTGGTGTTATCTTTAGTAAAAAGGCCAGGGAATTGGGTTTTTAACAGATCGATGAATTACTCAGTACTTATTTTCGCTTCAAGTTCTTATACGTCTATAAAACATTGTTTATAAAAAACTGCCTTGTTTTTCAATAGATACCTGTCGCAATTGTCCCAGTATTTTACGACTATTTAAAAAAATAATGCCCAGCCATAATTTTACTTAGATTTTAAGTAAATATGGGGCGTGACAAACTCGTTATGAAGAACTCCGAAAAAGAATATCTTTCGTTGCCAATGCGGGCAAATCTACATACTAAATGTGTAAAAACTTGATGCTAAACAATCTAAACATATTTACTGTGCAAATTGGCATAATGCTGTAAAAAGAATGTAAAATCTCTTCAAGAAAGTAATGAAGAAAAATCGTCGTACCCGAGCTTGAGATCTCACTGTGTAATGGAGAGACACAAAAACGACTCAGTTGATTGGAGCCAACTGACATAGATCAGGTTCAATGACGAAATGTATGTGACGCCATAACTTTATGAATTCTTAGCCGATTTTCGTATTTTTTGTAACGAACCAACAGATTTAGGACTAGATATTGATGGAGCCCGAGATTGAAATTCGCAAAAATAAAAAGTTATGACCAAAAAACATTGGCTCTATGGGATTTTAGCGGTGATTCCTAGGAAAATGTTTACACCATTGCGCAAAGGGGTTTGAGTGACGTTGTCAACTGGCTTCAAAGCAACGTTTTATCGCTCAATGTAACCAAGATCAAATACATTGCTTTCTCTCATAGACAACAAAACCGTCTCTAGCACTCTCGATCACTGCTCACTCGTATTCCAAGGAGGTTTCCAGCTGTCAGTCAGTCAGCTGTCCTCCTTTAGAAAGAACTGAAAGAATTAAGTATCTAGGCGTTACCATGGATCAGACGCTAACCTTTAGGCCACACATCGAAATACTCACCACCCGGTTACGAAAACTTATCTATGTGTTCAAGTAACTAAAATATTTTTTTTTTATTTTTTAGGATGGATTAGCTCTTGATCCCAATCAAGCCCGGGGGCCAAGACAGAATCCACGATGGAACGAGCTAACCCAAAAGGTGCCTATTCACCCTGGCTTTGAAAAAGGACGAGTTATAAGTTCTCCTAAATACAGACGCAGTGACGGAGTTCCACTCCTTTGTGTGCGCATTATGAAGGATGTTCAAAAGCGCTTGGTGCGACAGGTAGGAATAACAATATGTGGTAAAGAACCAAAGAATAATCAAATCGGTTCATTTTGCACTCTGTCAATCAAGTTAGGACTCATCTCATCCAGCTGGAGAGGGCCCAGCGTGCAATTTTGAAGTAGGCTGTTGGTTTTCCAGATCGCTTTCCTATAAAAGAATTATATTAACACTTGAAAGTCCTTACCGTGAGGCAAACCTACATACTCCAGGCTTCTCTTGTTATGCACTCTTCTTTACGCTATGATACTGACCTTAATAGAGCCAACCGCAGGAAGGGCAAAGTATGCAAAACTTTGTTAGTTCACTCGCGTCACTCCCACCATTTTCTTTGTTTCCTTCATAAACAATAAGTTAAATACTAGCTTAGAGATATATCACAGACCAAAATTAGCCTTCAAAAAATATATTGCTGAATGGCTTAAGACGCTTGATTATGACAAGACCGTACAGTTCCTTCTTCCAATTACCTAACTAGAATCCAGCTTACCTAGTCACCTTCCTTGATTTAACGTAGACACCTCTTACCTCTTGTCGTTCGGAGCTCTCCTTAAGTAACATGATAACTCCCTAGTTTCATTGAAATACGTTAATTCAAACTGATTTCCCCCTTTATAAATTACTTATTTAAAACTCTCTCCCAAGTAATTCTAAACATTATTGTTATTATCTCCCTCCTTCATTCATCGCACAGATACAAGCATGCATCCATGCTTACACATGAACACACACGTGTACACTCACCAACACACGTCATATTCACATTTTACTTTCAATGATTTGTCAGAATTTTATATAATATATATTTTTTGTTTTGTTTTGTTTTTTCTTTTTACTTTTGTTCTATGTGATCATTTGAATTATGTTGTATTTACTACTTACTGTTTTTGTTACATTGTCAAGAAACATCCAGTATTTACCGAAGTTACGGGGGCACTGGAGACCTGTAATACGGGTTTTATATAGAAAACCTATCTCAGGCACCAGTCTCCCACATAAATGGCCTTTATACTGTAATGTATTTATAGATTTAGACTGATATAGCATCTTTATGTGGAAGAGAAATAAATAAATAAATCAATATTAAATAATTCCCATTTAAAAAAAATTGCGCGCTTTTTGAAAGTTTACATTCTCATGGAGATTTTTAAAATTTAATAAACATTATTGATTTTTTTTTATTTTTTTAGTATCACTCTCCACTCCAATATATGGTTCTAGCAAAGCTTTATGCATAGCGACTGCATTGACTTAGTAATTGTAAGAGGGAATTGAAAGGAATTGAGTATGGTTGTAGATTTTACACCGCTGAAAGGTTTGACGACCATTTGGTGCAACGGTGCAATATTTCAGTGCAGTTCCATGCGCCAAGATCACGGAAGAACTCGGATATCACCTAAAAATAAACTCGTAAAAATCCAGTTTCAATTAATACTAATATTTCAGTTTCTTCCATAGCCGTGTATAACATAAAAACACTATCTTCGAATAAAAATGATCGTGGGTTCGAGTGACAGATGACAGAAGGGACAGATGTTTGTGTCATGGATGTGTCATGTATGTGTACATAACACATACATGACATATATTTATATAAATATTTCTTATTTATATATCCTTTACCTTAGTATCCATAACAGAAGCTTTACCTATTGTGCTTACTTTGGGCGAAACTAATAAGTGTGACCGTGAATATTTTTAATAATGAGTTTAATACATATATACACACAATTTTTCTAGATTTTTAATTTAGTTTAAGAATGCCATCGAGCGCGTGGCTCTGAATTAAGTCAAGGCGTAATGCTGAGTTTTCTTAGTCAAGAACATAAAGGATATTTGTCAGTTCACTGCGACAGCCCATCATCTTGACTTACAACTTACGACTTATTTCAACTTCCTTTGATATTACGACTCCAAATGTAAACGTATTCAATTTAAAAATGTTTATGTTACAAAGAGTTAACCCAATTTCATTTCGCGTTTATAGCATATTAAAATAAAAACCCATTTACTGGATCATTATTTGATCATGGTTTCTGTAAAGGAGTCAAAAAAGATTAGTTTTATTTAAACCAAGCAAGGGCGCATAAGACATCTCTATTACGATGGCATAAAGTAGGTCCCAACTCCAAAGCGTAATGTTTTATGTAATGTCGGCCGTATAAGATATATGACTTATAATTTTTTTCCATTATTTAATATTTTTCCGTTAGCGCCATCTAGCGTCCGGTAGACGAACTACTTGCGGTTAACGCGTTGCTATGGTAACGTTATTGATACAATGGAAAAAGAGCGGACAGACAAACACACAAACCACTGTGATCTTAGATAAAACATTACACTTTGGAGTTGGGACCTACTTTATGCCATCGTAATAGAGATGTTTTTGTGCCCTTGCTTGGTTTAAATAAAACTAACACTTTTCGTTCTAAATAAGTTTGTCCGTCCATCACTTTCTTTAAGACAAAACTTAAAGACCACTTTCTAGCAAATTTATCAGTAATTTTATATATTTTCGTATTTACCTATTATAAAGTTAGTTCCTATTTATGAAATATATTCTCATACTTTATAAGTTATAAGACGTCCAAGGTTATAAGTAAAATGTGAGTATTCTTCTATAGTCAGTCGACTCAAGCAGACTCACAGTTGATGACGGACTCTTTGGTTTGAACGCAAATAAATACTTGAGATAAATAATATAAATATATTAAATATTCAATCAAAACACCCTTTTTCTGGTTTGTGATTTACACAAACATTTTGCCGATGTAGCGTAAAGATAAGGAAGCTCCTAAGACTGTCGGATAGACGGAAAATGATGGGATCGTAATATAAGGGTTCCTTTTATTTCTTTTGAGGTAAAGAAGAAATAAAAGCAATTCTGAAAAGAACTTAAAAAAAAGGTTTTGAAATATACGTATTTAATTCATTTACTACCATTTTTATTAAGTTTTTATGCTTTTCTGGTGTTTTTTAATTTCATAAGATTTATCAAAAACTTTGCTAAATGATTTGAATTAACCCTATTGAACAAATATGGCCACTTGACAGTTGTAATGAAATATGTTAAATACATAGTCTAGTGGTTAATTATAACAATACAATATGATATATATTTTTTTAAATACATAGAGTTTTGTGTCTATGGATTATAAGAACCGAAACGCGGGCGGTCATAACCAAGCATCGGTTGACGTAACATCACACAAAACACATGTGCTAAGACGTAACAGCTCGCAAATGTCACGTAACCAGCTCTCACGAATTTAAGATTATTGGCTAAAAAAATTTTTTTTGTCCAAATTAACAGGGCTTTTTGAGAAAAAAAAAATAACTGTAACACGTAAAAAATAAACCTACTCAATTATTACAATATTTTTCCGAAAACTGTGGAATAGCTAACTCTGAACAACTTTCTCAAAGAAACAACTTTTTTAAAGATACTTTATATGTTATTAGATATAAAATGTATCTTGTAACTTAAAACTAAGCAGAAATTATTCTTTATGGAACATAATTAAAGCAACAGGTGAGTTTTCATTATACAGCGCTAGGAAATATTTCGTCGGGTTAGTGTTAAAGTTAGGTCTGTCCTGCTCACCTATTGTTGAGGTATTCGCTTCTAATGACCTAAGTTAAACCAAGCCAAGCATTTTACGGTACGCCGCAAAATGTCAAGCATTTAAATTAATTTTAAAGTCAATATTGTTTGTTACCTAAGCCATTAATTGGTAGATTTTTGTGTCTATAAAAATTAGTATAAACTAGCGGCCCGTCCCGGCTTCACACGGGTGGACAAAATTCTTTAAATTTTTTATATTATTATGAATTTCTATTATATTTCTATTATTAAATATTTTAGCGTTAGCGCCATCTAGCGTCCGGTAGACGAACAACTTGCGGTTAATATGGTAACAAACACACACAGAAAGTATTGTCATAATATAATTAGGATAAAAATTGAACTTATTCTACGTTTAGAAACCTTAGGTAGAACTCGTTAGTATAGCGCTCAGCGGGTGACGTATCCTACGCGGGGCTCAGGACTCGTTGGCTGTGAGAGGTATATTGGGTATCCTGTAGGCTTCAATAATCACTTTTACTCTGTTATTAAATGGAATCATATAAAAATACGACTACATTTGAAAGGCCCGACATGACGACTATAATGACAAATCTATATCAAAACACGTATTATTCTTTATTTGTGGCTTGCACGCTTTGTGCATTTAGCCAGTATCAAGTATGTATAATTGCCAGTTCTTGAGTAATTTCTTAGATTTCAGTAAAGATGTGGGGGATTTTACTGAAACCTCCTCGTGGCCTTTGTTGCGAGAGTGCGAAAAGACACCTTCCACTGTTTTGTTTCACTCGCCAGCACTCATGCATATTTAGAAACACTCAGTGATTAATAATCCACCATTATTACACACTAATATGAACCGCAACACAAAATTTAACAAAAAAACCAAACCCATTAAAGTGATGCTTCGAGCTCCTGCCAAAAAAGTCAACAACACTTTTCGTTCTAAATGATTTTAATAAAAATTTATTTTTTAAGACTTTTTTTTTAAAATGTACCAAAAAGTTTCTAATAGCACGCGGGTGCTACAGTAACTCAATTCGAAGAATACTCGCTTGGATAGCGAGGGGATTTGAATTAGAATTCTGCTTAAAGCTCAAGACAAGTTTATTTTTTTCTTGTAATTATTTATTTTTCAATATATATCAAACTTGACCAATACAAAAATGTGACATTATTTCAACGAATTTTCAGCTTTAAGTCCTACACATAGATTTCAATAACAATTAAATAAATATTACAGTTTTTGGTAGGTTTAAGTATTGTTGTCAATATGTAAGCTTCTTTTTAATATACATGTCTTATTAAGCATAAATTTATTTGCATTAATCTTTTTTGATGATCATAACAAATTCCAACAGGATATGATTAAAAATAAATACACCCCGCCAATATCTACTTATCTAATATCTAAACATATTTATATAAACAAAATAAAATATATTTATTTATCGTTCGGACATTGAAAATACTCTTTGATAGTAAAGACGCATATCCATAAATCAGGCACTCAATTTTTTTCAATTGATTCCCATTTATTAAATGTTTTTGGCAGAGAATAAATATTTCACTTTAAATACTTTTAATGTGTATTGTCCTGTCCATTTTTTTCGTATTCTTGTCTTCGATAGCATAATATAAGGATACGATGAGCATATGTAGGTTGAAAAGGGTGCAGGACTCTACGTCTCTGATTGGACGGAAATCTCTTCTCGAAGATATATTGTAGTTCTTTCCTTCCTTTTTTTATTACTTGTCATAGTTATCTATATATTAATACATTAAAGCTTTGTATTTCCTTAAAAGAACAATTTCGAAGATGAAAGTTTCTGAAATTTGACACAGATATAGTTTATATGGAAAAGAATTGCAGCAAGCTAATATTTTATTTTAGACATTAGAAAAAGATTACATAAAATACAATTCAATTTTACACATACAATGTTTTTTAATTAACACACACATATAGATATGTAATATTTGTTTATGGTTAAACTCTGCGAAGTCTATGGTCAAATTGGGCAGAGATAAACATGGTTTTACTGAATGTCGAATGTAATCATGTGATAAAATCATAATCGCAGTTTATTACTTAAAGTTTTTCCATGTCTGCGTTCACTTCACGTTGTCTTGAAGTTTTAAGCAATGCTACTTGTTTTAAGGCAAAATGAATATTTTAAACCATTGTTTGGTTGACTAATTTCTAATAAACATTCCTTAAAATATTATATCAAATTATTTTTCAGAAAACATGCGCAAATAAAGGTACAATTCATTATGTGCTATGTTTAACTTGAAAATAAAAGTTCCGATGTAATTACACATAGTGTGTATTCTTTTATCAGTCTTAATGTATTTTTTATTATTTAAATTAACAGTGTACACAAAAGGACCTTAATAACGTTCAATTATTAAAATTAAATTAATTAAGGTCTAATTTTGACCACTGGTCGACTTATAGTTGGTATAAATGTATCTTTAATCTATTTACTGTTTTAGTTATAAGCACGTCGTTTTATTAATAATTAAAAGTTTATTTTTGTTTTGCTTAAAACATACTGACTTAAACGATTTAGCTTACGTCCAAATTAAAAAAAAAATTTAAACGGTCCTAATTTAAAAAAAATTTTTTTTTGATATTTTCACCAATTTTTTTTAATTCCAAAATTGAAATTACGTCAGTAGGTTTCTATTGTAATGCCTCTTAAACTTACATTATCATATCGCATGCTGAACAGGCAACACATGATAAGCAACTTAATTCTAATGTTCCATCATGTAAAACCATGTCTTTTGCAAATAATTAATTTTTATATAAGATGTACTAAATTAGGAATGAAATTAAATACCACACTCCGGAACGTATAGACAATATATTAGAACATTAATTTTGGTAAATATTACTGTCGCAATGTAAAACAATATCGCGATTCACAAAGACACAGCGCCATCTATTAACTTATATACTAACAAACATAACCGTCGTTGGACATACCACTTTGGAGATAATAATACTAAAAACTTAACTGAGTGAGTGATGATAATATTACATTACTTATAATAGGTAAACTATGAACTTCTTTAATTTATAAACAATGTTGGGTGTAATTTGGACTGTAATTTAAATTCCTACATAACTATACAATAAATTAAACATTTTTTAACTTAATTCAATTAGTAAAATATATTGAAATTAAATGACAAAGCCACCGATTTTTACTCAAACTTCGTCATTCATCTGAATCGGTAATCAATATTAATTAACTATTGAGGTCATGAAGTGTAATCGGATAGCGGGTTTCACAAAAACGATTTGAGTCGTAGAAACCATGTTCAAAAGATGTACTAAGCCTGGCATGAAGTTAAATAATAAATTAGAACGTATACTTAATATTACTACCGCGAAGTTAAACAATATCGCGGTTCACGAAGGCACAGCGCCATCTATTAACTTATATACTATACTTTGTCCAATGTAGGATGATACTTTTGACAGTTGACACCTATATAGAGGGTAAAAAGTTGCTATTGTAATGTCCAGACACACATAAGGAAACAAACGCAAACTTAGTACGTAGCAATAAGGAAGTGACACCTGTTAAAAGTATCATCCTACATTGGACAAAGTATAACAACTGATGTACTAAACAAACAAAACTGTCGTTGGACACAATGGATGATAGACAATCGGACGTCGGAGTCGTTTGCAAAATCGGTGATCAAAGTCGTTCGAAAATCGTTCATAAAGTCGGCCATGAGCGGCGACGCTAAAACAGAACATAATTAGTTTAACATGCCATTAGACACTAACTGGTACTCATTTAGGTTAATTTACTTGGAGTAATGCGAGGACCATCCGGAAAGTAGTATCCGTATGAAAATATAAATAAAATTAGTATGCTATTTACAGATTTTAACTTTTATTGGTAAAGAACATATCTTACACTACTTCTCTACGTATTCATATCAAAGTTGAAGCATTTATCGTAACGTCTGACCAGTTTTTGTAAATCAGTTTTCATATTCATGCAAAGCCAGTGTAAGTATGGTCATAGCTTCTTTCAGTTCTTCATATGTTTTGCAAATCAAAATTCCTTTTCTGCCATTTTTTAAAGTTTTGTAAACAGATTACTTGTCCTTATTACGGAAATGTTTACAGGTATTTAAGCATCTAAACTAGTTCTTTATATTTACTAAAGCTTTCTAGTAAAATTAAGCGTTAAGTTCGAAAGGAGATTGCCTAAATAGTATGGATAAATGTACTGAACTAAATATTTTTGTGTCTTGTTGAAAATGGCTTTATTTGATGAAGCTATCCTAATGAATTCAACGTACCAACTTTGGTCAATTTTCATTTTCGAAGTTAGGAGATATCAAATAGGTTTTTAGGTTATAGCAAGCTTAAAATAATATGAACTTTATGTGGCCATATTTAAGACTCGCATTTGTATTTTAGATGTAATTGACAAATAACAGTTTTCCTAGCTAATAATAATTATAAATAAATAGGGTATAAAATGGTGTATCAAGACAAAAATACACGATTGAAATGATATATCGTCCCTTAGCTAACAACACCGCATAAGTAATTTTTACCAACTTTACAGGAGACGAACAAATCTGTGGAATTTAAGTAAAGTATATATAATATACTTATTATAAAATACTTATTATTATAATGTACTTATTATAAAATACTTATTATATATACTTGAGTTAAAACTCCACCGATTTTTTTTAAATAGACAGTTTTTTTCGTCTCCTGTAAAGTTGGTAAAAAAGATTTATGCGGTGTTGTTAGCTAAGGGACGATATATACTCCGATGGAACAAATTAATTTCGGGTAGACTGCATCAAGAACGCAGTCGCAGTGAATACGTGAAACGTGATTTGTTGCATAATCATTAAATAAATGATTAATGACACTTTACAGTGCATTATACTAGTAAAACCCACCAATTTCAAAATCAGTATCTTTTTTACGCTTAACCTACTAGGTGGCTATTAATTAGTTACTAATCAATCAAAATATCAATTATAAAACAATTTCAGGACTATATGTCTAACCTTATCCTAACTTAAATGGGAGAATGTGTTTAAGTTATAATACTGAAGAACAATTACTAATTAATTCAAACATAACACACCAACAAGTACAAATAATACTAACACCGATGACAGTCGAGTGACAGCTACAACAATATAAGCAGTGATTCACCTAATTGATACGTAATCTATTCTATATTTATGATTTAAAAAGCGGATATCATTTCTCTGTTTAATAATCGGTTAATACTTGTTTAAGTACACGACTGAATGTCTATTTTAGGTACTCGAGTTCGAAAGTACTGCAAAAAATAGAAAAAAATATGAACACAAATAATAATTAATTTTTAAGCGATCGATTTGATTTACTTTTGCACCTTGGCTCAACTTTTACATCAATGAAAAAATGTATTGATTAGTAGTGGTTAAACAGATGTCCGTTTACCTACTTGCATTACTAATTATTTTGAAAATAATAATCCCAAAAGGAATAATTTTTATATAAAAGCTAGTGTTGAAAATATTTTAGTCGATTTTTTTACTTAAAATTCATTGACACAAATAATTTTACTAAAGTACTGGTCATGGGCATTCTCCTTTTAATTTAGAATCTACCAGTATGTAATTAAGTTTTACATTTCAATGTTAAACAAGAGATATTTTGTAAACAACTCATTTTAATTTCAGGGCGGGGTTCTAACACAGTCAAGTTAGTTTAATCAGGGACTCCAACCACTTTTGTAACGAGTTTGTCAGTTAACAAAGTTTATTATTTATTATACGTTAGGATGTTAAATAATTTACACTCTCGTTGCAGAAATAAGTTTTCATCAAAGATGTACTCGTACTGCTAATGTGATATTCAATTATTGAAGAGGAATTGTATGGAAGGGAAGGGTGACAGTAGCACTCAATTGCAAATTTCCACACACGACGAAGTTTTCAGCGAAGAAATTCCAAGTTGAGAAAAGTTTTGAGTTACTTAAGTAAAAGGCGCTGTTCGTACCGACACGGGATCCGATATCGGAAGACCTTCTCTACAAACTCCACTCTTCCTTTACTTGTTCATTAATTAAACCTTTATACACATCTGCGTTAGCTGAATTTGATCTTTATATACATATACATACAAATAATAATGCCTTTTTCACATAGGGGTTGGCAGAGAACAGAGTTTTCCACTAATGCGATCCTGACCAGACCCCTCTTTCCCACTGGCCACTGTGGGCAAATGCCTAGGGCCCCGGGATCGATAGGGGCCCCCTAGTACCTGCCAGATAACTAAACCAATACCTAAATTTATTACTGAAAAACTTTTTTAATTAGAGTAAATCGAACTCAATTAGGGACTATATTATCGACTTGCTTAATAACTTTTGCATGTGCGAAGCTACTGTACTCTCGCCCAAAATAAGGCTATCGCCCCATTAAAATTCAAGACTTATCTATTCATCTATTGACTGTCAAAAGAAATATCTGAAATCTTGTTTATCTACTTTCATTGTCTATTCTAGTAATAAAAAAGTGTTCTGTCGAAGTCACAGGGGCCCCATTATTCTTATATGCCCAGGGCCTCCAATAGGTTAAAGACGGCCCTGATCCTGACATATAACTCTCGCTTTTTAACTTTAATCAAAAATTCATATAAGCTCGACGGTTAAGGGTCATTTTGACCTGGCCTTTCTTTATACGCTCCCTGAAAGTCCGCCTTGGACTGTCTTCACCGACTTACCTACCATTGACCTTTGTGACAAATTATATTGATAAAATAATTTGAAGGATATTTTTGAAGTGAAAACTTCTTTAGCATCGTTGTGATTTAAAAGTTGATGAAACGAAAAAGCGACAGTAAAAAGAGACAAACTAATAAATTCATAAGATTTGACGTAGGAGAAAATGAGATAAGAAGCATTATGTACGTATGTTAATACGTGTTTGTGCGCATGCGTAGTACAAAGCTTGAAAACAGGCATTACAACAACCGTGGTATTTTGTATACGTGTACCTTTTATTTTTGAAGATTTCGCTTCTACCACGTGTGAATTGCACACATGCTTTTTTATGTAATATTATTTGTGTAATATATGAAATACATATTAGATTCTGTCCGCGGCTACTCTCGCGTTAAGTTTGATCTTTTTGATACCTCTGAAAACATATTTTTTCTAAATGAAATTTCATGTGATTCTATGGTATATTCTGTATATCTGACAATGAGTATGGAAACCTTTATTATAATCGGTTGAGTGAAGCGTAACAAATAAACTCATAAATTCTGTCTTGCATTAATTATGATCTATAATCTAAGAACTCAAATTTGTTGTTTGTGTGTTTGTCTGTCCGCTCTTTTCCCATTGTATACGCGTTACCATAGCAACGCGTTACCGGGTCAGCTAGTCTATAATCTAAGATCACAAATTTGTTGTTTGTATGTCAGTTCTTTTTCCCGCTCTTTTTCCATTGTATATGCGTTACCATAGCTACGCGTTAATCGCAAGTAGTTCGTCTACCGGACGTTAGATGGCGCTAACGGAAAAATATTTAATAATAGAAAAAAATTAAAGAATTTTGTCCACCCGTGCGAAGCCGGGACGGTCCGCTACTTTAAATAATCATCATAACGCTTATACCTGAAATCTACAAGAAAATCCCTTTATCTTTAAAATAACAAAATTATCCAATTATGTATACATATTTTCTTTATTGTATACCAAAATTACAAATAAATAGAAGGAAATACAATAATTTATAGAAGGAAATATGAGAACTAATAACATGCAGTGTTTTATTACAAACAATTTCCTCTTTCCTATTGCAATTTCAAGCTAAGTTTATAAAAATCAGATGTGTGTACTATATACCTATTTTTTATATTAATAAGAAGACAGTCTTTGTCTACCCCTCCTGCAGGATAGACGTGAGCTGTATGTAGGTATGTAACAAGATTTTCAAGTATGTACCTATGGAAAACTATTATATTGCACGATTAATAATTATTAGTTTTATAATGCATGAAAAATACCTAAGTAGGATAGGCAACTTTCTTAAAACCAGTCATGAAAAGAATACGTTAATAGTCACAATATTCTTTTATTCGATTCCTCTACATATTTGGTATAAGAAAAGAGCAAAAGAATAGGCATAATACTAATTCAAGTATTATAAAATAAATATTGAAATATTAGGTTATGTTTTCAGAAAAGTTCGTTTTACTCTGAAAATTAAACTGAAACCTACAAATTCATAATCTAGAAGGCTTTTGCTGCTTATATTTGTATCGTCCGTGTACATTTTCGGTCACACGTCCATACAAAAATCGGCATTGTCCATTGACTTGAATAATAATAAAATATAGACATATATATGTGACATTCATATATGATAAACAGATAGGTAGTATTCATAGGAATATATATGTAAATAAATGCTCGTATTTATCGCATAAACATCTGCCCCACCCTGATCTCGAACCCAGGACCGTCGGTGCGAAAGGCTAACGTTGCACCAAACGATCATCATAAAAAAACAACTTGTGTCAGACGGGACTCGTAGCTGAAACCTTTCGCTATCCAAGCTTTCGCTCTTAAAATGTGTTTTTCTTTAAGTGTTTTTTAAGCTTAGCATCAACGTCATCTCTTCATGTGCTATTTAGAACATCGCAATACTTTTGAATGAAACAATCCGTTTGTTTGGCAGAAAAAAGCGATTGCGAGCGCTTACCAGCGCTGAAAAACAAACTATTATACAGTTTTCGGCCAGGACACGTTTGCTAACTTCAGTTGCGCTGACACAATCCGCCCTTTTGCTTATTATCGCTTAGCGATCGCCATTTTTCTTACAGGCGCTCTCACTCGCTTTTTTCTGCCAAACACACGGAATGTGTGTAAAAAAAATTGTAATTATGAATAATTACAGTTCCTTAAATAAATAAAAAAAAACGTTGTTATAAGTTTTTTTTTCGTTGGACATGGTATAAGGTTTACTAAGTAGTTCTCAGGATTGCGTAGGAAAATCGCCAAACTGTATTAAAATATACAGGAAATTGACAGTTACATTTTTAATATTGAATCAGTTTTTATTAAATCATAATTAAGACGAAACATTATTATTATTCTTTATTTGTGGCTTGCACGATTTGTGCATTTAGCCAGTGTCAAGTAAGTATAATTGCCAGTTCTTGAGTAATTTCCCAGGTTTCAGTAAAGATGTGGGGTTTTACTGAAACCTCCTCGTGGCCTTCTTGAGAGAGCGCGAAAAGACACCTTTAACTGTTTTGTTTCAATTGTCAACACTCATGCATATTCAGAAACACTCAATGGTTAATAACCCACCATTATTACACACTAATATGAACCACAACACGTTTAACAAGAAAACCAAAACCATTAAAGTGACGCTTCGAGATCCCGCCAAAAAGTCCTGTAGTCGACCAAAAATTGAATAAATTTAAATAAATATTAAACAACATCACATACATTGTTTGGAATCCAAGTTAAGTAGCCAAAGAACTTGTCTCATGGAATTTAGAAACAACGATTGTACCAGAGTTCGTGTGATTATATACTCTTTGCAATTCGTCTGCTATGACCTGGCCGGGGACGGGGACCAAGGAGGAAGAGATTTTTTTATTTTACTAGCTGACCCGGTAACGCGTTGCTATGGTAACGTTATTGATACAATGGAAAAAGAGCGGACAGACAAACACACAAACAACAAATTTGTGTTTTTAGAGTATATATTAGCTGAACCGGTAACGCGTTGCTATGGTAACGCGTATACAATGGAAAAAGAGCGGACAGACAACCACACAAACAACATAATTGTGTTCTTAGATTATAGACTAGCGGCCCGTCACGGCTTCGCACGGGTGGACAAAATTCTTTAAATTTTTTCTATTATTAAATATTTTTCCGTTAGCGCCATGTAGTGTCTGGTAGACGAACTACTTGCGGTTAACGCGTTGCTATGGTAAAATTATTGATACAATGGAAAAAGAGCGGACAGATAAACACACAAACCACTGTGATCTTAGATTATAGATTTCTTAAATTCAATTATCATATGGGTTATCAGAATGAAATAAGAAAACTTGTCATTTTTAGTTAAGGTAATTAGGTGTAGTGTGTAGACACACTGTATATTGTTTTTCGATACCAATAATCGCCTCTTTGCATGGTAGCGCTCGTTAAGATAAGCGATCTTTTCCTCTGGGAATGAATTAAAATATAATAATTGTTATTAGGAAAATAATAAGCCTTATATAATAAGAATTTGATGATAACTACTTAGATTAAAGTTTGCAATATGATAAAACAAATATAAAAATATTACAATAAATTTATTATTGACAACATATATAGTCTATATAGATATATAACTCGTTCGGTCTATGGTTGTGAAGGTTAAGTAATTTTAACATAGGCTGATCATCAAATGGGTCTTAAAAAATACTTCATTTTTGCTTCCACCGTGTTTCGTAAGCCGTTGATTACTTTTAACTGTAAATGCGTAAGTGATGGCAGCCATACATAAGCCTTTCACGGTTTTTCTTGCTGCAATTTGATATGAGATCAATTTATTTTATTATTTTTACTTATTGCATATAAAGTAAAACAAAAAACTTATCGTATTGTATTTGTAGTCGTTAGCATTTAGCATTCGGGTGTGTTATGGCCTTTTTCACGTTTTTGAACATGATATAAGACATAAATCGGTGAATGTCGGTTGCACGCATGAAAAAGCATGACTCATTGTCACGTTCCGCCTGAGCCGAGCGTGCAAGCAAGAGCGCGGAACAAGCGATAGAGAGGCATGATGGGCCTAAGCGTTCGGCTTGTGACGTATCTATCTCTCTTCCACTGCATCGGCCGATGCGTCCGAGTAAAAGAGAGACAGCAGCAGCACACAACTTACACGTGAACTGTTTTGTCAACTGTTTATTAAGTGAACAGTTATTATTATATTACAGTATTCTATTACTTAATATGTAAATGTATATATTAAAAGATTAAGGTGAAAAAGAAAAGGAGAAATTTGACTGTTTTCTATAGATTGAAGTGTTGATGACTGTACTTAAAATGAGCTGAAATGTGTAAGTTACTGGTGACCTCCTTTTTATAAGTACCCTCAAATTTCAATCTGGTCGTAGTCCCGTAATTAATGAATAATAAAAAAAACTAATTGTGGATAATTACATAGAACTACCCTCTTTTTGACTTAGTGCTACACAGAGTGTTTTACTACATATAAATCGTGATATACTTCAGCTTACATAATTCTACTTCGTCACTCTGAAAGACCTAATTCAAAGTTAATACAAACAATCTAGCATAATGAATGAATATAATTTAGTTCAATTCAATAATTTGTCAATAAAATGTCTTACAATTATTAACATAAATGAAATACACAGTGTCGTTTAGCACCACTGAAATTCGCTTCATTTCCTGAAGTGGCTGGGGTGACTATATTGCACATTTTTTTTGTATTTTATATAACGTTTACTGGAGTCGCAGAATAAAAAACATGAGCGTATGAACAATCATACTCGTCTGTTATTTTCGTTATTCGTGTTAGTTAATGTAGCAAATAATGTAAAGAAAATGTGGAAGTGAGAAAGGGTAATATGCCTGAAATATTGATTGTTTAATACTAATATTAAGCTTACCACAACGACAATTTAAAAGAAAATATAAATATCTGTTTTGTTCTACGACATGATGAAAAAGATGCGTGTGCTTAGTGGCTCAGTTTTTGTATAACTCGTGCCCGATTTTCACGCGAAGAGCGCACGTAGTCTCTTTCTAGCGGTACAAGGAAAAAAAGAAGATGATAGTATCATCATGATACGCGAACTTCACATGCGAGCCGGACCCAAAAGCTTCAAAAAATAAGGCCCTTGGTCTTTAAAATTTTACAAGGATGCGATTTGGTCGTAGAATGGAGTTATTCACAATATGTCGATTTCCAGGATTTTGATTCAGCATTGTTGTAATCCCAGCATATCGGCTTGATTAAATGCATTTTAAAATTAATTAACTATCATTAAATTTTAGTGTATTTAAGTAAAAATAGACTCGTAATTTTTTAAATTGAACTTTATTTATTGACTTGTACATTCTAAAAAAATTGTACAAGAATAATAATAATAATATTTTTACATAATTAAATATACATCCATATTTTATAAGCAACAGTGCACTTATACTATGTTAGTAAAATTTAATTATTAAATTATTGAATAGATAAATAATCAGGAAGTATTAAATCATGTCACTGTGGTAATAAATATGAAAATTATATTTATGAAATATATTATATCTATACGATGACCGTTGGTGCAACGGTAGCGATCCTGCTTTCGTGCCTACTGTCCTAGATTAGATATTTGTGTGATAAATACAATGTACCTTCGTCATGGGTATTTATTTCTATAAATAGAGAAATAAATACCCATGAGATACAAAACACGAGCCTTACAGTGCTTACTTAAGGCTAGGCTAATAGTTGTGAATGTAAGAAATATTTTTATTATTAATCCTATAAAGACACTAGCTTACGCGCTCGGCATCGTGGTCGCCCTACATGTAGAATGGAAACTATTTTCATTGCGGCACGCTCTCACAGACCCTTATGTCACACCCTTATGTGGCTTTCCGAGGCTTGAATTAGATACCTTTTTTCTGTTTCTTGAAAATTGTATAAATTACAGAAATGTAGATTTATATTTATCCTACACCTCTGCACACAATACAAATTTAAATAAAATTACTTTTTAACGCATACTTTCTATTTAATCCTGACATTTCGACTGCTTTACAGGAATGTACATGTATGCACAGATATCCGTTAAAAATCTTATATATTTTAGAAGTTAACTAATTTTCATTACAAATAAATCAACTTCTCTCATGGTTCAAGTTCCTCCCGAGGCCTGTAATTTTTTTATTTTGTCGACGGGTCTTTTAAAGACCCATCGGAAGGAACTCCAGTGACACAGCGAATGAAGAAGTAATTTGACTGAGCGAGATGTCCGTTGTTCGGCGATAACGGTCCAACTGTTTTATGCTGGAATTTGTACCTGTTTATATGAAGTAGGTTAGGTTAGGTTGGGTTTCAGGTTTACTTTGTTGTCGCGTAACTTCGCACATCGCTACACATCTACGCTGTTTACACTTGAAACAGTGTAACAAGTTTGCTTGTACACTCGCGGTGTATTTGCTCCTGGATAGTCTAACTTCCGATTTATCAATGCTTCTACCTGCATCTACTAATATTAGACTATGTTTCTGGGTAAGACTTGCTTGCATTTGTCTGCAGTATCACAATTTCAATTATTCGATTGAGTAGGAAATAGATAATTATATTCCGTTAGCGTTAAGAAAATAGTGAGTCATCTGTGCAACTACATTATAAGAGTGTATTCATAGTGGAGTAAAAGTACAAACATTTTTTTAAACATTTAATTATTTTTATATCTTCGTCAGCTTCGCAAATTCTCATAATTTTGTCCAATGTCGGGTAGTCGTTATTGAAATATATTGAGTGAACTTTTCTTCTTGTTGCACAGTTGTCTAGTTCATCTAATTTATCGACTGTGGATAGTCGAGCTCTTTTTTTCACTGGTGATTTTAATGTGTTAGTATCTTTTTGTTCTTTAATAATTTTATAAACAGTATTTTCGGACACACCGCATGCACTTGCTGTTTTTATGACTATGCTCTCCACAGTTGCATTTAAATTACGCAGTTTAAAGTACTTATGAATATTGTAAATTATGCGTCTCTCTCCGCTATGGATTATTGATCCACTTTTATTCTTTCGAATTGGTGAAGTATTCATTTTTAAAATTTATTGTTGAACGAGTCACGCAAAATACACAACCGTTTGTTCGAAGGTCAGACTTCAACTAGTCACTGTGAACTCCAATGCGCTATTACGGAGTGCCGGAGTACCTGCAGCGAATCACCGAGGATTACCTACTAAGCAGGGAGGTTGTCTTCCAGGGAGAAGATGGAAGCTTGCCCATGCGGTGCGGGGTTCCACAGGGCTCGGTTCTTGGCCCTCTCTTGTGGAACCTCGGATATGACTGGGTCCTGCGTTGTATCCCCTTGCCCAGAACCTCGATTAGATGCTATGCGGACGATACGCTCGTGGTTGCCAGGGGAAATGACTACGCCGACGTCGCCAGGCGTGCGTCAGTTACAACGGCCCTAACGATAAGCCGTATTGAACTGTTGGGCCTCAAAGTGGCAGTGGAGAAAACGGAGGCCATGCTATTTTACGGCCCCCGTGGCAGACCGCCCGCCGGTGCCAGCATCGAAGTGAACGGCCAAAGAATTGCAGTCGGGCCACACATTAAATACCTTGGCTTAACCCTTGATAGAAAGTGGTACTTCGAGGAGCATTTTCGGCGGCTAGCTCCTAAGCTGAATGGGGCTGCAGCAGCGCTTAGTAAACTTCTCCCGAATGTAGGCGGACCCAGCGTTGCCTGCAGAAGATTATACGCCGGTATCGTTCGGAGCATGGCGCTCTATGGCGCTCCCATATGGGCTGACCGTCTCACCCCGGAGGGCAGGAGGCTACTCAAACGGCCGCAACGCATCATAGCGACCCGAGCCGTGAGGGCATATAAAACAGTGTCGGTAGCTGCGGCTAACGCACTTGCTGGAATGCCTCCTTGGGAGGTAGAAGCGTTGGTGCTTCTGGAAGTATATCGTGGCCGCGTCGCTGCGAGATAACGTTGGGAAAACCCGGCGGCACAAGAACTCATCGCCATCCGAAGAAGAGCCGAAGAAACTGCTATGCAGCAATGGTCTACGGCAATAGCAGAAAATGAGGAGGCCAGAAGCCTGGCCAGACGGACCCTTAAAGCTCTGGGCCCGGTCCTGGAACGCTGGCGAGTTCGCAAACACGGAAATCTCAGTTATCGTCTGACACAAGTACTATCCGGTCACTTGTGCCAGATCGCCAGAAGAGAAGCAGAACCTAACTGCATCGAATGCGGAGCGGAGGAAAACACGGCGCAACATACCCTGGAGGTATGTCCTGCCTGGGCGGCACAGCGCCATGTCCAGGCAGCCGCGATCGGCCGGGACCTCTCACTTCCCAACGTCGTCCATAAGATGTTGGACAGTGAAATCGCATGGGAGGCAGTCGCACAGTTCTGCGAAGAGGTGATGAGCGCAAAGGAGGCTGCGGAAAGGGTAAGAGAGGACGATCCTCTAGCGGACCCCTGCCGCAGACGCAGGAGAGGACGTAGAGGGCGCGAGTTTGATCGTCTTCTCCTACCTGATAGAACTGGAGCTGGGGTTGGTTTTAACTCTACCCGCGGAGGCCAGCGGGTGCCGGGCTTGGAAGGCCCGATACCTGCTCAGCACAGGCCTCCACCGACTCGGAGTGTCCCGGGACGCTCCGTAGTTCTCCGTCTCCGCTTCCCGGCGGAGAACAGAAGTGTCTGCCTAGGGTGGACGTCCACCGATGGGGCCGCGGTAGTGTCCGCGAGGTTTCCCGTGACCCCATACGGTGCCATTGCACTGTCGAGATACTCGTCATCAGATGATGACCAGTTCTACGACAGTCCAGTGCCACCACGGTGACCGGAGGGACATCTTGGAGTTTTTAGTGGGTAGGCCCCTGCACACCAATTTGACGAGCTTTTATCGTCAGATAGGTCCGCAGGGGAGAGTCCCACATAACTCCCGTCCCACTCCCAGCGGCGGGAGGATGCGCAACGCATTTCCTCCAAGTAAAAAAAAAAGTCACTGTGAACACGACTTTCTAATTTCTAGCATTTTAATTGGCTGGGGGGCGTGGTCAGGCCGGCGGACAACGATGACTCACTATTTTCTTAACGCGAATAGACTATAGTTTTTTTTTGCCGTAGTCGCTACGATTGACGTCGATACGAAGATTCATTTTCTTACTATAGCTCCTTATCGTAGCGCACTGCTTGCGACTTCCTTTTTTTTATTACTAACCAGCTAGCAATACTAGCATATTCAATATGTTATGTACAGTCACGAGAAAAAAGTTGTATACACCGTAGTACTATGTCTCTTTGCTTTCGACCGATTTATTATGTCATGGTTCTTATTGCTAGTGACTGTACGTTTTCAGCCCAGTTGGCAGAAACTAAAGTAGCATTATTTTGTAACAGTAGCTTCCCGCTACTGTTAATGTTAACGTAAACTTGGTATTTTTTACTTGGGCAATAAATTGTACAAGACATTTAGTTCGACCAAAAGTTTCGTTTCCAGGTCAGACTAAATAAAAATGTGTTTATTTTTATTTTGATTCTTTGAAATTTTTGAGGTATAAAATATGTCGTGAAATTTTAAATTTTTCATATATTAAGTCTTACATTAGTCCAACATAAAGTTGGAAATGCGAGTGAAAGTATTAAAATATTTTAAAAATTCAAATTACATTTTCATTTGGCATTGACAGCAGACAGATTACCTTATGATTTAAAGGGAACCAATTTTTATAATACACAGAATAAACAAGAAGTTAAAAATTTATCTTTAAAATAAGACATAAAATACGCGTGTAAAAAACAAATACGATTCCGAGCTCTTAGGTGGGCTATTTTTTTACACGCGTATTTTATATCTTATAGAAATATTGCATTGTGAATGCAAAAAAATAAAATAAAAACGTTGATTTTCAAAGTTTTGCTTTCAATTTGAAACAAAATAGGCATGTAATTTCAAATTTAAGTATTAAAAAAAAGTAAAAAATAATAACCGTAATGATATTTTCGTTTACAAAACTTATAATATTACCAAGCTTTTTACTGTTGACAGCTTGATGATATTAGTTTGTAGATTAATATTTTATTGCTTCTTTATTAAGATTGTTCTGATATCATATTTTCGAATAAATAACAATATGAACACAATATTGAAATTGAAATTTGAACACGCGAAATTTAAATTTGAATTTATGTGCATAATGTAGGCCACTGTTATTATAATAATCTAACTGTCATATGTTATATGATTGTAAATACAAGTTTTTATACTTTTTACGTTTAAAAGACAAAAATGGTAAAGTATTTTACTCAAACTTTTAAATTCGGGGAAATATTTGGGCAAATTTCTGTTTGAGTGGGGTGAATATTAAGGAGGGACTTTTACGTAGCATAACATCACCGGAAGCTATTAGTACCATAAATCACATTGACCTCCGTGGGTTGTCACTTAACTCAGACGAATGTGTGATCACACAGTTGGCTGACGGGAGACCATTACTCATGCTGATCATTAATCGATGGAAGAGAAACAATTTTGCGTATTGGATGTTGTCAAAGAAGTACCTTCCATTTAACACTTTTTTAAATTCATTCATAGATATAATTAGAGGCCTCTTATGTAACATAGGTATACACCAATTTTATAAGATTTTCAGTAATTCACGCCGTATTAATTGTATATAAGTATAACTACCAAACTTTTTACACTTGCAGTCTGTGGATTAATTGTACTCAAAGGGTATAGAGTGCACTACGCGTGCAATACAACGATGCCTTCAGGATGCTTTTGGGGCTGCCACGTTACTGCAGTGCATCAGCAATGTTTACAGAGGAGCATACAGATGGTTTTGCTGCCATACTGCGTAAGAGAGTCGCTTCTCTGATGCAACGCGTGCGTGGCAGTACCATTTTCCTCCTGGTAGGCATAGCTCAAAGAGTGGACGGTCCGATACTTAGACAATGGATCAAGTCGCATGTGGTGCCTTACAATCGTGCCACAAAGTGACTTAGTAATTGATAGAGATTCGACATGGCAATACAATTGAAATTATTATTATTTTCTACTAACATAGTTCGTTAGCATATTGCTACTAATAAGTATGGACATTATTTCCGAAATAATTTGAATTGAAAATAAATCTTAAGATGTCAAAACTGTTAGGATTTCTATTTGAAATCAAGTGGTCATTACTTCTATTAAGAAATGATTGGAAACTTTCTGTAATTAGATGAGAACTAATTTATGAATAAGTACGAAACTTGTGACCTTTAATCTCAAGTTTATATTTAATTAATATTGACTATATAAATAAAATGAATCTTTTAAGAGAAAGTTAGTAAATATTTTATGATTGTATCTTTCTTCATTTATAATACAAACCATAGTGTTATTTCATTTTATTTAAAGTAATATAAAAGTAATACTTTAAGATTATTTCCTTATATAATCGGGCAATGTTGTGTATACCTGAAATTGGCTTATATAGAAGAATAATACCTAATTAGTTTTATAAAACTAAAACGTAAGGCAGGGCCGTCTTTAATAATGGGACCCCTATGACTTTGACAGAACACTTTTTCATTACTAGAATAGACAATGAAAGTAGATGAACAAGGTTTCAGATTTTTTTTATTGACAGTCAATAGACGAATAGATAATCTTGAATTTAAATGGGGCAATTCTCACATATTTAAAATTATCTAAGCATGGCGAAATTCGATAGCCTTATTTTGGGCGAGAGTAGAGTAGCTTCGCGCATGCAAAAGCTAATAAGCAATTCGATAATATAGTCCCTAACTGAGGTTCTATTTACTGTAATTAAATAAGTTTTTCAGTAATAAATGTCGGTATTGGTTTAGTGATCTGGCAGGAACTAGGGGGCCCCTATATATCGCGGGGCCCTGGGAATTTCCCCAGAGTGCCCAGTGGGAAAGAGGGGTCTGATGTATATTATGCTGTTGGTGTAGCTTATATAAATTAATAAATCAATGTTTGTATGTTTGTCCCCTATGCATTTCGAAAACACTGATCAGATTGTGATGAAATTTTGTTAATTTGTTGTATGCATGCCAGGGAAGGTTTACATGTACATATACTTTGTCCAATGTATGATGATACTTTTGACAGGAGTCACTTCCTTATTGCTACGTACTAAGGTTGAGTTTGTTTCCTTATGTTTGGCTTGACATTGCAATAGCAACTTTCTATATAGGTGTCAACTGTCAAAAGTATCATCATACATTGGACAAAGTATAGTTTAAAAAGAGCATTGCGAAGCATGTTGGGTGCAGGTAGTTAGGCATAAAGAACAAAATTAACAATATCGCTTAGCGCTAAATGTATAATTGCTTTAATTCATGCTTATTGTAAAGCTCATCCCGCTATCTTAGAGTATATAAATTGTGATTTTGTAATTTTTTGTTTTTAATGTTTAGTCTGTTGTCTGTCACACTGATATTATAGGCAAAGGGTTGGAGATACGGTTTTCAGATTTCAAAATATAAGCATCATGATAATTCAAAGCTATACAAATTGTCAAAAAATATATTTAAGTGTTTTAAGGGGGGGCTCCGATAAAGTTACAGGAGGAACTAAAAATGATGATCCACCCATCGAGCGGGGTACCGTTGTTTAGAGCTTGTTCAGTAGATAAGGAATTTATCTATTGTTTAAAAAAAATTAAATATAAACGATTGAGAAACCACTAAAGTCAGTTTCTGTTTTAAAGATTTTTTTCCAAAGAATTTATTACCTTCTCTTTGACGTAAGAACTTGAATTTTGGTGTTGATGTTTATTATTACATATTTTACTAACAAATACCAATATTTCGATTTATCCGATTTTTTTCAAGAAAAGTCCCTCTTTTTTTACGAATTGTTATATTTATTTCGGACACTTGATTGTTTTTTTAAAGATCTTTTGCTGCCTACTGATCTATAAGGCTCAAGGCTGAATACCTCCAAAGGTGGTTCAAAAATCTAGCCTTCGATTGTAAGAACGAGCCTTCGCCTTCGATACTTTGTCCATTTTAATTGACTTGTTAATGTCCCCCTTGCTGGAAGATAGTCCTTATTACATACGCCGTAAGGGTAAATACGGGTCTTGATGTAAAATCGGAATAATTTTGGTAAGTAATTTGGAGTCATTGCTACTTAACCTGAATCAGCTATTAAGGAATCAGAGATAAGTATTTGAGTTCAGTTAGTTCCAAAATCGCAAAATCTTTTTTTTTTTTATAGTGAATAAGAAAGCTCTTGACCGCTATCTCGCGTGATGGTAAGCCACCTAGCACTCTAGGATGTAACGCGCTTGCCTAGAAGATACCTATTCACTCTTGACTTGAAGATCCCTCAATTGTATTTATCAGGAAACACAGACTCAGGCAAAGAGTTCCACTCTTTAGCGGTACAGATTACGAAATTGAAACCAAAACGCTTATTGCGACTCTTTGGTATATCAACCAAATAAAGGTTTCTCTCGTAAAAACATCACTAGCAGCTTTTTATGTCCTCACAAGTGGGGTACAGGCCTGTTGTTAGTATGCAGTGTTAAATAAATGAATATAAGACAACATGGTATAAATTGTTCTGAACCCAAGATAAGTAGTTAATGCGTTATCTACATCGACTCGGCCGGGGATCGAGCCCGTGACCTCGGAGTGGTGTTAGCATGAAAAATGGTACGCGAGCCACTCAACTACGAAGTTCGTCATTTTGCCACAATTGTCACTATTGACGATAACAATGTAACGAGAACACACAGTGTGGATTGTTCAAAGCTGTTGTTGCAATTGGAGTAAATAAATATTTTGGTCACCCATCCCTTAACCGACCTCTGCGAAAGTAGCTTAACTTTCCTAATCGTTTACCGCAGCGAATCAACCTCCTTTATCTGAATTACGAGGAAGTATTTTTCCTACTTTATTTGCAAATTTAATATAAGATACGATGCTGCGTAATAAATATTTAATGTCAATCAGTTTTCAATTTCGCATGATAATAATAAATTAAGTGTCACCAAAAATGGCACTCATAATGTGATATTAATTTCTGTTTTGGTTTATTATTTTAAATTATACATGTTCATACCATATGGAATGTTGATCATGTATGTATGTATAATAAATGAAATTTATGATTTACATTTTTCTTTCTTAGTGCTTTCTTATGCGATATAATTTTAATAGAAAAATACCAGAAAAAATCAAATCGTGTGAGTCGATTCGATTTTTTCTGGTATTTGGTATTTTTATATTAATTAGGCGCCTAAGAAGAATGTATCATAAAAAACGCAAGTTTTTATTAAGCTTTCGAACATGTGGCACTCGAAGAAATTTAAAAAAATCGGCTTAATTGGTTTTCGATGAATTGACACAGCAAACATAAAATTCGGTGAAATGCTTTTTGAAAAAGTGTTATCTAAAATGATCAATTAAAACTCGATAATTTTGTAATGGTAACCCATAACTAATGATTTTGCGGTAACACTAACAACACACCAGGAAACCCTTAAGTAAACGTCAATAACCTTTGAAGGGTCTATGTCCCAGCGACACGCCAGTATTCATCCCGTTAATATTTACTTCATAAAATATGCATTAGCACTGTTGATAACGTATTTCCCGTAGCACTTGTAAATAAAATCAACCTTATTTTATAACAATTAAGGTTTAAATTTACTCGGAAAATAGAAAGGTCAGGATTTGTAAAATTAAGTCAGTACCTTAAGCATAATTGGTACCTTGTCATTTGGTTAAGGGTCATATTCATTAGTTGCTTACTGTAATAATTTGTAAGGATAGTTCATATAGAGATAGAAACCTGAAATTACTTAAGATACCTATTTAGTTATATTCGTATGTTACAGCACGTCAAGGTATCCACTAACTGTCACCTTTTTTAATGAATAATAATAATTTTTACAACACACTATCCCAAAGTAAGCACAGTTTGGCTAGTGATATGGATACTAGGGTAACGGATAAACATACATATATTATTTTTATAATTTTTATATATTTTATGCATTTTCAATGCGATCTTATAAAATAAATTATTATTATAGAAAAATACTAGAAAAATCGAGTTTATAATAGTTTATCTTCTATAACAATAATATTTCTTTTAATATCGCTTTGAAAAATGCATAAAGTATATATAAATCATAAAACTAAATGGCTGTTTCGTCTTAATTGATTGCCCAAACATTTGTAAAAATGTTTCTTTCGAATAGGAGAGGATATTCCTCTCATTGATGAAACAACGCTGGCTTACAGCGTAAAATCAGAAAGGTACTAGAATATTTCGACAAGTGATCACAAGGCTCGGTAGCTTAATTGGGAGAGCATTGGACCGGAATTCCAAAGGTTGCGGGTTCGATTCCCGCCTGAGAATTCACTTTTGACCCGAGTCGATTTTTTCTAGTATTTTTCTGTAATAATAATTTATACATATATAATACATAGATATGTAATATTAACATAAATATGTATAAATACCCATGACTTGGGTACACTTGCTGGTGTTCATCACACAAATATCTGCCCCTTTCGAGAACTCGAACCCAGGACCATCGGTGCGAAAGGCAGGATCGCTACAGTTGTACCAAACAAAATATTGAACTATGTTGACGACTACGACTTGTTTTATAGGGCTGAAAATCGGTTGGAACAATTTGTCATTATTACATAGCTCGACTGCTTTTGTTTTTTTTTTAATAAATAATATTTATTTTTCTTACACAATCTAAATAATATACTTTTTGTTTATAATTTAATTTTTTGCATTCACAATGCAATTTTTCTATAAGATATAAAATACGTGTGTAAAAGGTGGAACGATACTAGCTCATAGTAGAAGTTGAAATACGTTTGTAGAATTCGACACGTTTGCCAGCGTCTCGGTAGCTCAGCGGTCAGAGCAGTCGCCCGGATAGAGAAAGGTTGTGGGTTCGAATCCCATCTGAGGGCTCGGAGGCGTAGTTGGTTTTTACACACGTATTTTATATCTAATATACTTTTTGTTTTCAACTTAATATTAAAGTAGCATAGCTCGCTTATTTCTTATTGAATTCCTATTAGTATGATCGTTAATCTCTCGTTAATCGACGAAGTTGCAAATAAAATTGGTAAAAATAATTTCTTTCCGTTTAAACAGATGAGTTTTGGCTATATTGAGGTGAGGGATTAATAAACTGATAGCTTAAGCTCTGAAAAGGCTGAGTTTGCTTTAGCTAGTTAATTTTCTGGTTTGAATGTCCTTATAGAATTGGTTACTAGTGATGTTGGAAGTGGAAAAAATATCGATATATCGATGTATCGATATTTATTAAAATATCAATATCGACGTCAATATTTTGAGGAAAAAATATCGATATATCGGTAAAATTTTAAAAAGATTTTGCCTTTTTAAAATAATAGTGTATATAGCTCAATATTATCAATAGTTATTTTTAAACAAAATATACATTATTTAATTATACAAAAATCTCAATAAAAATGATGGTATTTCTATTAGTATTTCTTTTTCTTCGGGAATAATTAAAAATAAATCAAAGACTGAAAATAAAAACAAAAGGATTATACCTAGAAAAATCCTATAATGTCCCGTTTTAATTTCGATGTGATATATTTTGACGACCGTTTGGTGCAACGGTAGCGATCCTGCCTTTCGCACTGATGGTCCTGGGTTCGAATCCGGGAAGGGGCAGATGTTTTTATGATGAATTCGAGCATTTGTACCTGAGTCATGGATGTTTATATATATTTCTATGAGTATTACATATTTATGTATCATATATGTATGTCTATCCGTTACCCTAGTATCCATAACACAAGCCTTACAGAGCTTACTTTGGGCTAGGCTAATTGGTGTGAATGTTAGAAATATTTATTTATTATTTATTTATTTATTATATTCCTATACTTCAATCGGTATACTCGTGAAATAAAGAATCAATTTAGGTCACTTCATAAAAAATAAAAAATAACGATTAGGAACGTAATTGCTTTAATGAAATTACGGATCACTACAAAATTAAATTTAACTTGAAATAAATATTACTCAAGAAAAAACTTCGATACATCTAAATATCGATACTTTTTCTACAAGCCTATTGGTTACATTTTTTGTTATTTAAAAATTTAACTGTTAGAAAAAAAAAAATACTACAAAATTAACTTTTCTCAGGTATCAGGCGAGACTCGAACCAGGGGCCTCTCGATATCTTGACAGACCTTTGAATTTTTTCAAGTGTTCACGTTCTAGATATTACTACCTACAATAGCGATTACTATACTCTTACAAGTATTCGCCTTTAAAGATAATAGGAAATTTGCATGTGATTAAAATAAGCTCAAATACATAATTTTTTAAACTTTATTTCTTCATAATTTTGCCTTCATCAATATTTGTGATTAAAATTAATTTTAAAAGCATGAATTTCATTTTAAGAAGTGCATTATTGACGATTAGATTTCAAATATTTAAAACGCGACGCCATTAGTCAAAGCGAATCTGAAGAAAAGTCTGACAATATTTGTTTTTATTACTTCAACCTAACCTTACCACTTGTTTGTTTTTTGTCATAGATTACGACGTCACACTATGTCTTGGAGGTTTTATACCAAATATCCAGGCCACAGACACGTCTGACATATAGTGATTAATTTGTGTATGTCACTTCTTGTTTTGTTTTTGTGTCAGAGGTTTTCTAGTTTTCTTGTATTTCATATTTTTGCTATCAATATATTCTATATAACTTTATACACATTTTACTATCATCACAGGTAATGGGCCATTAAAATGTCGATAAAAATAGAATTGTTGAGTAGTGAAAATTATGATACATGGCGGATACAAGTGGAAGCCGTGCTGGTAAAGAACGATGCTTGGGGATTTGTATCCGGTGTGAAAACGAAACCTGATGTGAACAATGATGGTGCGGATGCTATGAGGGCATGGATCGATGGAGACCGTAAAGCTAAGTCGGATTTAGTTTTATCTCTGAGTCCAAGCGAACTAAAGCAGATACGTGGGTGTGAGACAGCGCGAGACGTATGGCTAAAGCTTCAGAGTGTGCACGCATCGAAGGGTCCTGCCAGAAAGGCGATGCTGCTAAAGCAATTGATAACATGCAAAATGTTAGATAGTGAGGATGTTCACGACTATTTATCTAAATTCTTTGATACGGTGGATAAGTTGGAGGATATGGATATAAATATTAACCAGGACTTATTGTCTGTACTATTGCTGAATAGTTTGCCGATTTCTTTTGAGAATTTGAGATGTGCCATGGAAACAAGAGACGAGCTACCTACGATAGAGTTACTGAAAATCAAAATTATTGAGGAGTGTAATTCTAGATATGAAAAGAGAGTTGATCATGATGGAGCATTTTATGCGAAAAATAATACAACAAAAGAGATGAAGCAGAAAAACAAAAGAAATAATGACGTTGCGTGTATCGAATTCAAAAATGCGTTGTATGTTCCGGACCTTCGGAGTAATCTGATGTCTGTTTCAAAATTGACAGATGTAGGTTGTGAAGTCATTTTTACGAAGGATCTTGCTATCGTAAAAAGAGATGGTAAGGTAAAATTGACTGCAGATCGTGTCGGAAATCTGTATATCGTTAGGAAGGCTGATGATGAAGTTTCAGCTGTGAGCAACATGAATGACGATATTTGGTCATGGCATGAGCGAATGGGTCATTTGAATGGGAGAGATCTAATGAAAGTTCTGAATGCAAATGACATGAGAGTAAAGTTGACAGATGTGAGTGAAATGAGCAATTGTGAGATTTGTGTGAAAGGGAAGATGACAGCGCTACCTTTTCAAAGATCTCATGGTCCGTATAATGAAATTTTAAAAATTGTTTACACTGATGTTGTAGGTCCAATGAAGACTACTGCGATTGGAGGAGCTAAGTACTTCGTAACGTTTATTTATGATTGTACTCGTTGGTGTGAAGTGTATTTCCTGACCAAGAAAAGTGAAGTCTTCAGAGCATTCAAGGTATACAAGAGTCATGTTGAAAATACAACAGTTAAGAGAATTAAGTTCTTACAATCTGCTAATGCGATGGAATACTGTCATAGAGAATTTGAGGAATTTCTCCAGGAAAATGGAATTGGGAGAAGGTTTAGTATTTCGTATACTCCTCAAATGAATGGCGTGAGGCGAAAGGATGAACCGAACCTTATTGAAGATGGCTAGGTGCATGCTATTGTCTTCGGGTTTATACAGGGGTTCTGGGCTGATGCAGTTGCCACAGCCTGTCACATCCGAAATCGATGTCCTACCAGTAGCCTTGAAGGTGTAGCACCACACGAAAAATGGCATGGTAAGATGGATAAAATAAATTATTTACAGAGATTTGGTTGTAAGATATTTATTTTAGATAAGGCACCGATTAAAGATAAGTTCGCGAGCAGATCAAAAGAGGGAATTTTGGTAGGCTATCCTAGATGTACAAAAGGTTATAGAGTCTGGATACCTGATGAACATAAAGTAGTTGTAGCAAGAGATGTAAAGATCTTGCATCACGGATATAATGAAAAAGTTAGTCAACAAGAATCGAATATTGAAGAAAAAGTTTTAAATTATTTTGATTTTAATGTAATGAATAACGGAAAGTGTAATGAGAAAAATGAAATTCTAGAGCAACCTGAATGCAGTGATAATGATCCGCTACCGCCAATGCCGTCTACGTCAACTCATGGTGAAACGAGTAAAACCATGAAACGAGGATCAGGGAGACCTAGGATAGAACGAGGTAACGTCGGACATCCTAGAAAGGTCTACAAGATGGTTGAGGTTAATGTAGAACAAAGTGATGATTCAGAAAATGAAGGAGACTTTGTTGGATCAGCTGAATTTTCACTAAAAGAAGCACTTTCTAGTGATGAACGAGAAGGTTGGATGGAAGCAATTCTAAGCAAAATTAAAAGTATTGTAAAAAATGATACGTTTGATATAGTACAAAAACCAGATGGCCGGAAAGTGGTTGGATGTCGATATGTTTTGGTAATAAAGAGAAATGTCGATGGCACCACGAAGAAGAAGGCCAGGCTAGTCGCAAAAGGCTTCAGTCAGAAATGTGGCATAGATTATAACAGAACATTTGCTCCTGTTACGAGACTTGAAACAATTAGATTATTAAGTGCATTAGCTGCGGAATTAGATTTAAAGATTCATCAAATGGATGTTAATACAGCATATTTGAACGGATATCTGGAGGAAGATATTTATATGCATGTTCCTGAGTTGTTGGGTGAATGCTTATACAAACTTATAGAACGTGAAGATAAAACTTTCATAGTATATAAGCGAGCTAAGAAATTGCTTCAAGAACTTCAGAAAGTAGAGAAGGGAAATGTGTGTTTGTTGAAAAGGTCACTGTATGGATTGAAACAGGCTGGTCGTCAGTGGTACCTGCGCTTTGATGAAAAACTGAGGGAGATGGGATTGACATCTACTGTCAATGAGCCATGTTTATATCATCAGAAAGATGAGGATGGCAATTTATAGTAAGTAACAATTTATGTGGACGATATCCTCATAGCTTCGCAAAACGAAGACAGTATACAGCGATTTAAAAGGATATTGTCTGAAGAATTTGAGTTGAAAGATTTTGGTCCAGCGAAATGTTGTTTAGGAATAGAGATTCAGAAGGTGTATACTTGTCAAAAAAAGAGTACATTAATAACATTTTGAAAAAATACCAAATGGATCAATGTAATACCGTTTCAACGCCTATGGAAGTAGGAATGAAGTTTGATGAACAGGTGGAAACTGATGAAGAAGAAATGCCGTATCGTGAACTAATAGGAGCTCTCATGTATTTGAGTGTTGGAACTAGACCTGATATTGCAAATACAGTGTCACAACTAGCACAGTTCACGGATAAGCATTCTAAGGTTCATTGGGCTTGTGCCAAACGTGTTCTACGTTATTTGAAGAAGACGATCGATTATCGTTTGGTTTATAGGAAAACTAGACAGAGATTGCAAGGGTTTTCGGATGCCGATTGGGGCAGTTGTATTTTAGACCGATGCTCCTATTCTGGTTACGCGTTTATACTTGGAGATGCAGCCATATCATGGAAATCTCAAAAACAAAGGTCAGTAGCACTGTCTTCTACTGAGGCTGAGTATGTGAGTTTGGCAGAGGCTATGAAAGAGCGTGTGTACTTAAATAGTCTGCTAAACGAGATTGGTCTGGTAGAGATATCATGCACTAGTATGTTTGTCGACAATCAGGGCGCTATATGTCTTGCGAGTGATCCCGTGTTTCATGCTCGTAGCAAGCATATAGACATCAAGTTCCATTTTGTTAGGGTTATTGTTAGGGATACGCCAATCGACCTTAGACATTTGTCGACAGACTTAATGATCGCTGATGTTTTAACGAAAGCTTTACCAAAAGCTGGTCATAATAAGTGTGTATGTGGCTTAGGGCTTGCCTAGATATTTAGATAAAAGGGGGCGTGTTGGAGGTTTTATACCAAATATCCAGGCCACAGACACGTCTGACATATAGTGATTAATTTGCGTATGTCACTTCTTGTTTTGTTCTTGTGTCAGAGGTTTTCTAGTTTTCTTGTATTTCATATTTTTGCTATCAATATATTCTATATAACTTTATACGGCATTTTACTATCATCACACTATGCGTGCCAAAATGGCGGGCGTTTAACGTGCCGTTTTAAATAGTTTTTAAAATGTATGTTACCTTTTTTGTTTTGAATATTTTTACCATTATATAGTGATGTAAATAATCGAATCAAAGTGCATATTACCATTGTATCTCTTCTTATAGAAGTTGGGAATAATTTTAATCAGTTTGGGAATAGCATTACATATTTTATTAAGCTTTATAAGAGTATTTAAATTCTAACATTCACTACACTCAACACTAAGCCTTTATGTGGTTTTGCAAATAAGCAAGCTTCTACAATTTTCCTTTGCTCGGAACTACTAGGTTTGCAGGTTCCTTAGCATACGAGACCTGAGTCTTAATCAAACAGACTCGGTTACGCAAAGCTAAGCTCATTTATAAGGATAAAAAGAATGTCGTTTTGGCGCGTGGGAACACACTGCTGGCAGAGAATCAAGAATCGTTATATTTATTTGCTAGAATGCGGTACAAAAAGGTCTTGAAATAATCATATCACATATATTGCCAGGAGCGGACATGCAAAAAACAATGTGTGTTTCCTTTGACCCAATAGTAACTCATACATCATTAGATATATAGGGAACATCCATTATTCACTTAAATTTGATTAAATTAAACTAAACTAAAACATAATTTATCTTAAAAACAATTGTGGAAAATATAGTATATTTTTGACAACATTACATTATATTATTCTGAAGCCAAGTTAAGTAGCCAAAGCTTTTATGGAATCCAGACGCGACGACGATACCACAACACCCAGACCCGAGACAATATAGAAAAGTTCGTTTTCTACGATCGAACCCGGGACATCGGAGTGGCGTTAACATGACAAACCGGCAAGCAAAGCAAGTCGACCACGGAGGTAGTAAATCAACATTTTATAATTCCATGTCGTTATATTTTATCCTAATTAAATTATGACAATACTTTGTGTGTGTGTGTGTTTTTTGTGTGTGAGTTTGTGTGTGTGTGTGTGTGTGGTTGTGTGTGTGTGTGTGTGGTTGTGTGTGTGAGTGTGTGTGCGTGCGTGCGTGCGTGCTTGCTTGCGTGCGTGCGTGCGTGCGTGCGTCTGTTACCATATTGTGTCATTTGACATTTAAAATTGAAAAATTCAGTCAAATATAAAAACAGTTTCTTACTAGCTTCAAATTGATTGAAATGCAGATTTTTAAATCAGGAATTTTATAAATTATTTTAATAGCCATAAGAAAATAACTCCTTGATCTGAGTTTTGTTCTTATATTCAGTAATCTTTATGTTTGGATAACTTGCAGTACGAGAGCTAGTTAATCTTATTTCTGGTCAATAAAATAAATCAAATAGAAGGTTGGTAACCTTCTTAGGCCTTCTTAGTGCGGAAAACAGCAATAAATTAGGTTCCATTATTATTATTGTACCTTAAAAACGATTTTATTTTATTTAAATTACACATATAGCCTAACCCAAGGGTAACGAATATAGATATATGTATAATACATAGATATGTAACAGTCATATGACAAACAAATGACTCGAATGCAAATGCTCGTATTCCTCACACAAATATCTGCCTCTTCCACCCAGGATTCTTTCGCATAGGTTGATGTGCTGACTATTATAAAATTAACGGCTTTAAAATGATGTTTTTATTTAATTTTTTGCATTCACAATGCAATATTTCTATAAGATATAAAATACGTGTGTAAAAAAATGAATTTTATTTAATAGTTTGAGAGTTTTCAATATATTTATAAGGGTTTTTCTTTTTACTTCATAAAATATTAAATAAATTGTTATTTAACACATTTTTTTGGAATAAGGTTCTTTTTTCTTTGCACTAAAATTGTCAACACTAAAAGGAATTTTTGAATAGATGATGACACATCGAGCTATACACCTTATACCATAGTATTAAAGACCATTTTAATTTAAACTTGGCGGCTTCATATGAATAAATAAATAGTTATCAAACTGTACGTGATCATACCGGGAAAATGGATAACTAGTAAAACCACATTGAGTGAAATCGTATTTAAAATGTCAATACTGAATATAAATCGAATTGCTTGTTTTTTGCAGTTTCTTTGCATTCAGTATTCTGTTGAAAAATAGAATAACCTTTCAAATGCATAGTTTTCTAGTTTTTTGTTGTGTTTCTTTTTTGTTCTTGTGTACAAAAAGTTGATTATATTTTTTTAAAAGTAGCGTTTTAAGATTTTAGAGAAACAGTTGCCTTTTTAGTATTGTTTATAATAATAATAATAATATTTTAAACAACTCTTTAGCAATAAGGCCACCTGTCTGTATGCTTTTCTTTGTTTTTTTTCTTCTTTGTATCCTATCTGTGTGTGCAATAAACCGTAATTTATTTATTATTATTTATTGTTTAGATACAAAATCAAGCAGTGAAAAGCATAAATAACAAAAATGAAATAATGTATTATGAATTTATGACTTAAGTACTAAAATAAAATAATATTTAACAAGGTCTCCACAGTAGGGTTGGAAACCCACTTATAATAATTTATGTAACACGTGTTTATATATAAAATAATAATTGCCTGCTTACCCAAAAATAGAGTACCTAACATAATTAAAAGCTTAGTTTTAAATAGACAATGCAGGATTACTGTAGCAATTATCTCCAATAAAGTGGACATAAGATGGGATGTTACAGACAGGTCTTAAGGAAAAAGAAACGAGAGCCTGTTCCGATTACCAGTCAATCAAAACGATAAGCTAACGAGCTGCGCCAGTTTATTAGCATGTGGACACACAGGCTACAAATAGCCACTAAGACAGATACACTTTATTTTATTAGTGACAGCAAATTGGTGAAGAGCAAGCTTCAAACTTTAGTTTACTGTAGCAAAGTTGCCTCTCTGTCGGTCTTCTACACCTACAGTACTTACGACCGGCGTTCAATGTATTCTCGGTATGGGCATGAAATAATAAGCAGAAAATTGTATAAAAAATTTATTTTTCAATGTAGTCCCCCATAACCTCAATACACTTATTTGATCGGGCAAGTAATTTTTAAATAACCCCTAAAATATTTTTTTTCTTTGCCTGAAAAATGTTCATCAATTTCCGCCTTCAACTCTTCATCGTCGGAAAAATGCTTACCTCGAAGATCTTTCTTAAGGTTTGGGAACAAAAAGTAATCACTGGGGGCCTGGTCTGGGCTGTAGGGTAGATGAGTGATTTCTTCAAATCCACAATCCCTCACAGCAACCTTGGCAACGCGCCCTGTGTGTTTTTTCAACATTGTGGAATCTGTCATCGTAGTTGTCTTTTCGTAATGATATCTTGAATACTAATGATGACAATTAAATGAAATTTTATATTTATACGCTCAAAGAGTGTCTTTAGCTAATTAGATAATATAATTACCCTCATCATTAGTTTATCACCCCGATACCGAGAATACTTTGAACGCCCCTCGTATAATCCGTCCGTTTTCAAAGCCAGGGTCAATAGGCACCTTCTGGGTTAGCTCGTTCCATCGTGGATCTTGTCACGCCGCCGGGCTTGATTGAGATAAAAAGCGAACCCATTAAAAACATATTGTAATTGAGTCGCTATATCGAATCGCGTTCTTTAACGTTTATTACCTTTTAACCTTACGTTAGATAAAAACTTTAGAGCGAGAAAGCTTACAAAATGCGTACGACTTCTTTGAGCAAAATTACGCATCGCTAAATAACGCGCTCTAAACTATGATGTTTCTGTGTTAGTAAATGGGTATCATGATGATGACATCATCATCTCATACGAAAGACTTCACACAGAATCCTACTCAAAAATTGTAGAGCTTTGTCATAATTACCACGCTCAGCAGGCAGGTTAAAGATCGCAGTGAGAGGCCATAATTTGGAAAACTTAGCTACCATTATTGTTGTTGACTAGTTCCATTAACATTAGTCGCATTTCAAACAGATACGAAGGGTTAGTGTAAGTGCGACGGAGCAGTGCTGAAAGATATATAATGCTGTCGAGACATCCTATATGATGTAAAATTCCGCCGGAGAATAACATGCCTGTAGGAGATAAACTGCAGGCATAGTCATCAAAATAGTCATTTATTGTCGTTTGCACACATATTTATCGCCATGCATTTTAGACAATAATAATTTAATTCTAAGACAATGTCAGTCCTATAGTGTCAATCTGTGTCTATGTCTAGCTGGCCAGCCTAAGCATCAAAAAGTCCATACCAATGCCCAATTGATTCTTTTTGTAATTTTCTATTAAAATTTATCATTAAGTTTTTTCATACAAAAACCATGGGTTTTGAGTACAATGTTCGCATATTTATTGGAAACTTGTACGAAAAATATAACAACAGATAATCTATTACATCTAGGCCCTTCGAATCACTAGAATTACAAATTATGTTTATTTTGCTTCTTAACGTGACTCACTTCGTCCAAGGAATAAAAGCCATCAATAAACCAATTTTCAAGATTTCTTTTGAACAAATTCATAGATAATATCACAGTAAATACCATATATACATAGCTACAGCAGTGTAAATACGTACAATAAATCTGTCAGTCGTGGCTGCCGCGTCGGAACCACTGGTCACGTGTTTTTATATTTGTTGCTTTTCATTAGAACGAGAATAAGCTACACTATAAAATTTAATAATCTTGCTTTCTTAACGTGTCGTAGCCGATGAAAGTATATTTTTTAAGACTTCTTAAAACGGTGATATTTTTGAGCGAAGCTCTCTATTAGGCAACTCACAAATTTCGCTTGTGTCCCTCCTGCTACTTAACGGTTCAACAGATTCGAACGAATTTTGGCATGTACATACAGGATTATAACCTGACGGACATAGGCTATGTAAAAAAATATAGATTTTACTATGGAAGAATAATCACAGAAAGAATAATTCAAAAGCTGATCACAGCCAAACCGCTCATACTACATTGATGAAATTTGGCGCCAAAACCCAAATCGCGGTCGTGACTAATGTGCAAAAAAAGTTTTGAAATCGGACATACCATGGAGGAATAATCTCCGAAAGATAAATTCAAAAGCTGATCACAGCCAAACCGCTGAGACTACATTGATGAAATTTGTCGCCAAAACTCACAAACGAAGGTAAGGTAGTGCTTCGCTCAGTATTTGCAAACAGCAGCATGCATTGCAGACCTAGTTTATATTATTTTATTTTATTTGTGAACTACTTGATTTATTCGATTATTTGATCATATCAGAACCCAAATAAATGTTTAAATTAATATAACATTAAAATTTTACAATAATTAAAAGTCTCACCCCGTAACTGAGGTATTTATCTCAATAACAAGGCATAATTTTGGTATTGCTTTAGTATATTTACTAACGTAATCTCTTTTCCACGTTTATAGTTATAATTTTATTTATTTTACTTATAAAGTACCTGTGAAAAGAATAGAATAGAATAACTGTTATTTACATAAAACATGGTATTAAGTTGGCGAACAAATTTTTACAGTGCACATGCACATGTTTTGCTAATAACATATATACATAGCATGCAAATATAATTTTAATTTATTGATGTGAAACGACTTTACAAATGAGTCAATGTCATGAGATTAATTCATAATAAAGATTTTATAAAAAATTAAATTAATTAACATGGCAAAAAAAATCAATACACCATTAAGTAAAAACATTAAATCAATTTGAATTATTATAACTAAAAAAATTATTTAAGCTATAGAAATTATTCTCTTTAAGCCATTTACATGATATATTTTTAAACAATCTGTTGTTTAGATTTTTAATTTCGTTATGAATTTTATTATATATACGAACACACATACGTAGAAAGCCATTGGCATACTGTCCACTTCTTGGTATTTCATTAAATATTCATCTTTGTGGGTATCTTTATCTAAAATTACCAGCTTTCTTTAATAATTCTAAATATTTATGAACAAAATGTGTGCATTCAAATTCAAATTTTATCCGTTCAGATGTTTCTGCAAGATATCCTAATTTTATCATGTTCACATTAATACATTATAAGTGAGATTTAGTTTTGTGATATATATATGTTTAGTTAATGAGAGTGTTTTATTACTGTGGGATCAATGTTCCGGGCCACCAAGGGTCACTTCTTCCTTCCCCTATATAGACGTTATCCTACGAGATATAATCTAAAATGAGGAAACCCAATAAAGTAACCGATATTGCTCGAAGTATTGCTTAACTGAAGTGGCATGGGCATGCCGCGAGAAGAACCGAGATCTTTTGAGGTGGAAAAATTCTGGCATGACGACCGCCAACCGGATGACTCTTTGTGAGTAAGCCGATACAAGATGACTATGAAGATCGACAAACTGGTCAGGGTCGTCGAAGTCATTGGATACGGGCAGCGCAGGCATAGACCTTCCTTGGTAAGAATGATTTGATGATAAGAGGAACATCTGAACGGTAACAGCATATTACCAAAATCTTTGATGTAAACTTTAGACAATTACATACTCGTATAATGTTCCGATTACGAACAATGTAATGCTATTGTATAACAACCATCCATAGACAACTTTCTTTGTTTTCATTGACATAGCCAATGTTCGAATCCTGGTCTTGAAACTAGCGTAATACCACGGAGGTCTTAAACCATTTAATGTGTGATTAAGTCATATAGTATTAGTATTAGCCACGCGTCCGAGCCTTCAGGTAGGGTTTCGCTATCCGGGCGAGTGCTCTGACCGCTGAGCTACTGAGACGCTTCTCGGTAGCGGGTTCGAATCCTACCTGAAGGGATAGGAGGAGTGGTCGTTTTTTACATGCGTATTTTATATCTTATAAAAATATGGCATTGTAAATGTATAAAATAAAATTAAAAACATCATATACTATAGTATTATTTGATTGTTTGAATACATATTTTTTGTTTATCAATGTATATTTGCCTTAAGGATATCTTAAATATATAGCCTTCTTTCCGATTGCCACTTTGAATTAAAGAAGGTTTAAATTATAATAAATATGAGCAAAAAGTTTCCGCTCACTAATCGAACGAACTCGTTCTCGTCAATTTCCAAACACGTTCAAGTTAAAAAAGAAAAAAAAAACAAATCAGCGACCGGAGTGGCTTCCCGCCATAACAAAATGGACAGTCACGTTAGCAGTAATATCTAAATATGGTATTAAAATGTAAGGGTCCTTTATATAACATTTCTATGAATACGGCCATATGAAATTTGTCGGATTTCTCGAAATTCTGAGGTAATTGCCTTTATAATTTCATAGATGACATTATTAAGAAATCCTATAAACTTGCCTAAGTAACTCTGCGATCTTATAAATTATTTTGTTACAAAATTTTGGAATAAGTACTTATACTGTCATATAAAATAGACATAAGTACTTAACTTAATTCTGCCGAATATTTTAATTAATTCTATTCATAGGATGTAGACGTGATGAATGTAAGAATGCTTTTAAAAAAATAAAAATATTGATGCTGCTCTTTGTAAATTCTTTTTTAATTTTTATCAAAAACATATCTTTTAAATATTAGAATTGTGTCACACACATCATTGATATTCGTCAACCCTACATGGTGCAGTGGAGCCACAGGATTTCTGTTACGAGTGGGACCAAGTCCGCAGTTCATTGGCGAGGTTCAAATTAGTTCTGACATTTTATCCGATAGGATACGGCCGCCATCTTACGATTACCTTCTTTATACTTGATATCTTGTCTACAGGTAAACTAAAACACACCTTATTTCTTTATTTTAAAGTAGACAGTATTTAAAATTTGAAGCTATTTGTAGACGGTTTTGCGCGAACTAGCAAATGTTTTACATAACTACGTGTTCAAAAGCAAATTTTGCCTACATATTTTCGATAACTTAGCACAATAGATCACAACTGAATGTTGCTTCTTGGATCACAGGATCTCAAACAAAAGGAAAGAAACTGAAAAGAAAAAAAGGGTATCAACACCGCAGAGTGCGAAGCGAACTTTATCTAACTAGTATCGGTTTTTCTTTCAAAGAAACTAAACTCGAACGTTGCGGTGCGACACATGGACGGACGATTTTGGAAGCGCATATTGTAATAAGACGTAACAAACTTTGTTATTCGGAAAAGTACAATGTCCAATACAGTTGGTAATATTTGAAGACTCACAAGGGAAGTTTAAGAGTATCACATTCTTTATTCTTATGTCACATACCCACTGTAACAGAGTTGAGTAAAATCACTGAAAACTATATTGATACTTGTATTTTCACAACACATGGTATTTTTTTCCAGTATTGTGACATTGAAGTATGCTGAGTGCGGTGCGGAATATATTAACTAGTTACGCTAGTTACTCAGCAATTTTATCGAACGTTCAGGAATTTTTCCCTTTCCCTCTTACATTTGTCACCCTCAGTCTGTTAATATTCCATGTTTTTTTCTCAGATGAAAGTATGCTGAACGAACCATAACCTACTAAACGAACTGAGCGCGGTTTCTTCGGTGCTAATGATTGAAGATGCAGTCAGAACCAACTACTCTACATGTGTTAACGCTCGCGCCATCTACGCTTCGAAGATGCGAAGTTAGCATCGATCGCCCCACTCGTCGTCTCACTGGCACCGCGGCTATATTCATATCAATTCGCGCCATTTTTAAATTCTAATTTTATATAACGCCATTCGCCATTCGTATTCTATATACTGTACACGTGCGATTCGAAATATACGTATTTTTTCCACACAATTAAACGAATCATTTTGAAGACTCGACCCCAGCACCCTCGGAAGCACCGCAGCCTCCACATTTGGTCAATTTCGAGTCGGATCATCTTTAATCTACGAGTTTTCAAGCAGCGCATCGAGTACCAGGACATAACGGTCAGGCCAATCATATCCTATTTTCTATTCCTATTTTCTATATCATATCCTACTGTGCTATTTCCGTGCTATAATTCTTTGTTTTAATTTTCAATATGAGTGATTACGAATACGATGATGCTGGAAATGCATCAAATTTAGGCGATCTTAAAAAGCAAAGAGGTTCCCTTAAAGGGAGACTCACCGCATTCGAAAAATATGTAGGTAAATTTGAAAATATTATTCTAACGGATCGCCAACAGACAGAGTTACTTTTGCGTATGGATTCTATTTTTAGTTTATTCAAAGCTTTTAACAAAGTTCAAGATAAAATAGAACAGACATTAGATGATGCCGATTTACCTAAGCAAATTGAATATAGAGAATCTTTTGAGGATCAGTATTTCAATGTTATGTCTATAGCAAAGTGTATAACCGGAGTTGCTAAAATCAAAAGTAATAAATGCGATAAAAACTGTGATAATTCTCAATGTTCACGTGAACAAAATAATTCCATATCGATTAAGCTACCAGAGATCAGAGTACCCTCGTTCGACGGTTCGTACGATCACTGGCTTGAGTTTAAAAATTCATATTTATCTATGATTCATAAGCGTAGTGATTTAGACGCAATACAAAAATTTCATTATTTAAAATCGGCGCTAACCGGCACAGCGCGTCAAGTTATCAGTGCACTCGAGTTCACAGCCGTTAACTATACCCATGCATGGGAATTATTAGAGAATAGGTACAATAATAATCGCTTATTAACTCATAATCACGTTAAAGCTTTATTTACGGCGCAATCTGTTAATAAGGAATCCTCAATGCAAATCAGAAAATTAATTGATGTTGTGTTACGTAACTTGCGGGCGCTTAAATCTTTAGACGAGCCCACAGATTCGTGGGACACTCTAATTATTTACATATTAGTATCAAAGTTAGACTTTTCCACGGAACGCGAGTGGGAAAATTATAAGGGATCCATGTCTTCTGATTTGCAAAAGAGAAAAATAAAATTGGATGATTTGCTAAGTTTTTTGCGTAACCGTGCCGATATGCTGGATATGATTCATTCCAATCAGTCCCGCAACACGCCAAACTACAAGTCTAATAATTCGTTTGAAACTAAAAAATACGCGGGTAATAGTACGCAAGTTCACCAAACGCATAGTTTCGTATCTACCCGTAATCCCAGTAGTAAATCAGAAAGACCGCGTCAATGCATATTATGTGGCGGAAATCACGCATTGTACGCTTGTTTTAGTTTTCTTAATTTGTCTATTCAAGATAGAATTAAATTCGTGAATGAAAAGAAGTTGTGCGTTAATTGTTTACGTGGTGGACATTCGATTCGCGAGTGTATGTTCGGACCATGTAAGCAGTGTCAGAAAAAGCACAATACGTTAGTGCATAGTGATAGTTGTGTGTCTTCGTCTACTTCGGATCCGGCAGCGGTGAGTGCGCATTATTCACAGCCGTCTGATAACAAACCGGTTTCCGTCGTGTCATGCGTTTTGAATTCTTTTGCAGAGCGCGCGGAAAACGTGCAAACTAATAATAATTCGTCTATTAAATCGTCGCCACAAGTGTTATTATCCACTGCCCTAATCGAGGTCATGGATAGTAATAACGTATATCATACAGCCCGGGCGCTGTTAGATAGTGGCAGTCAAAACAGTTTTATTTCCGAAAATTTGTGTAAACGTTTAAACGTATCGGTAATACAGTCCACTATACGTATATCAGGTGTGGGACAGTCGGTCTCACAGTCGAATAATTTTTGCGACATTAAATTACGATCGAAAATAGATAATTTTCAAACGGAACTTAGATGTTTTATTCTACCGTGCATTACGTCCAGCTTACCTACGGTGGCTTGTGATAATTATGACTCACTTCATATCCCCTCAGACGTTTGTTTAGCGGATCCGACATTCGGCGTGCCGTCTGAAATCGACATATTGATAGGTGCGGACATGTTTTGGGATCTTTTAGACGATCATCGTATTCGGTTGGAAAACGGGCCCTACTTACAAAAATCTAAATTCGGATGGTTACTCTCTGGTCCCATTCTAGTGAACGGTTCATTCGTTAATAGTGATAGTCAATGTAACTTCGTTCACATATCGAATATTGATAAGCAATTACGTAAATTCTGGGAGTTGGAGGAAATTACAGAGTCAAATTCGGTTTTCACAAAGGAGGAACGTATTTGTGAGGATCATTTTATTAAAACCACTAAACGCGAATTAAACGGTAGATTCTCAGTTCGAATTCCGTTAAAGGAGTCAACTGATGCACTCGGTGATTCTTATGAAAAGGCCAAATCGCGGTTTATATCATTGGAACGTAAGTTAGATCGTTCGCCATCTTATAAAAAGATGTACTCAGATTTCATGCGTGAATATCGTGATTTAGGTCACATGTCGCTTATACATAAATACACATGGCCATATTATTTTCTTCCTCACCATGGAGTTTTTAGAGAACATAGCACAACTACGAAGTTGCGGGTAGTTTTCGACGCGAGTGCTACTACTACCTCTAACAAGTCGCTTAACGACATACAGTACATCGGGCCACCTCTTCAGAATGATATTGTTTCGATTTTACTCCGCTTTCGTCAATATAAGTACGTTGCTTGCGCGGACGTGGAGAAAATGTATAGGCAAATAGAGGTGCAGCGCGATCAACGTAACCTACAGCTGATTCTATGGCGGGAAAATTCTACTGATGAATTAGGGGTGTATCAACTTAACACAGTCACATACGGCACCGCGTCTGCTCCGTACTTGAGTATGCGATGTTTACGACAACTCGCGCTCGAGACTGACGATAAGTTAGTCGCTAGGGCTATAAACGAAGACTTTTTCGTCGACGATTTAATTTTTGGATTTGACAACCCTAAAATCCTATATCAAATGTGTGAAAACATATCTCGCGTATTAAAAACGGGCTGCTTTAGTTTGCGAAAATGGATTTTTAACTTTGATGTAACGGAATCGTCTAAAGAGTTAGCGATAGGCGATAATTGCCAGAATAAAACTCTTGGCCTGGGATGGCAAGTAGATAGTGATGAGTTGCACTTCACGATAAACTTACAAAATAAGAATCGTATAACTAAACGTAGTATAATGTCTATTGTTTCGCAAATTTATGACCCTTTAGGTCTCATATCGCCCACAATTCTCGTGGCAAAATTATTGCTCCAAAAATTGTGGCTTATTAAAATCGATTGGGATGACGCCGTTCCCCGTGACATTGAAAATACGTGGAATTTATTTCTTGACACATTACCGTGTTTAAATACACTGCGTATACCTCGTTGCGTTCTCGGCGAATTTATGCAATATCGGGAATTGCATATTTTTACCGACGCTTCGCAAGACGCTTACGGCGCATGCGCATATATACGTAGTTATAACGATGACTCGCTAGTAATGACTAAGTTATTATGTGCCAAAAGTAAAGTTGCTCCCGTTAAGACCACTTGTACTATACCGCGACTTGAGTTATGTGGCGCGTTACTCGGCGCTCGGTTGTATAGTAAAATCACGGGATCTCTCAGACTGACGTTTACTAAAGTTTCCTTTTGGACTGATTCTACCATTGTCATAGGCTGGATTAAAATGCCACCTCACTGTTTGAAAACGTTCGTACAAAATCGTGTTTCACAAATTAATGAGTTAACCGGTGCCGCTTTATGGTTGCATGTGAAGAGTCAGGAAAATCCAGCTGACATTGTGTCAAGGGGTCTCACTCTCAGCGAGCTCACCCATCACGATATGTGGTGGAATGGCCCATTATTCTTACGAGAACGCGAGATAAATTATAAAAGTGATTCTTTTATAAACGAAACCCAATTACCTGAACTAAAACCGCAAAGTGTAGTTATGTATTGTAACGATTCGAATGATAACTTTATAGATTTCAATAGGTTTTCATCGTTTAATAGATTTGTAAACAACGCTCGTAACAAGCTACGGCGCAGAACCGGTTTGCTATCCGTAGACGAGCTCGACGCCTCGGTGACATTACTCAACAACGCAACAACAAACATTTAGCGATGAATACGATAGTTTAATCAAGCAGTCTGCTATTAAATCTAAACGAATAATTTGTCTTAATGTTTTTCTAGACGAAAATAAATTAATACGAGTGGGCGGAAGACTTAGCAATTCTCTCAATTTTGATAAAAATAAAAAACATCCAATATTATTATGCAGTAAACATAAATTTACAATTTTATTATTTCAAAATGAACATAGGCGATTATTACATGGCGGTCCCCAGCTATTGTTAGCTTCTGTGCGCGATGCTTGGTGGCCCCTTGGAGGCCGTAATTTAGCTAGAAAAATTGTACGCGAATGTGTTACGTGCACACGATTTAAAGGGAACACTGTCCGCCCTCAGATGGGTAATTTGCCAGCCGAACGTCTGGAACCTGGTTTTCCTTTTATGCGTTGTGGCGTCGACTACGCCGGGCCGCTGATGATTTCGAACCGTAAAGGGAGGGGAGCTGTTCTCAGTAAAGGGTACATATGTTTATTTATTTGTTTGTGTACACGTGCCATTCATTTAGAGTTAGTCACCAGTTTATCAACTCACGATTATATACTGGCATTAAAACGTTTTATATCTCGTCGTGGTAAGCCGGCTGAAATAATATCTGATAATGCGAAAAATTTCGTAGGCGCCGAAAAGGAAGTAGTTTCATTTATAAATAAAAATAATAAAGAAATAGTCGAATTTGCTGCAAATAATAATATTAAATTTAGCTTTATTCCACCATATGCGCCTCACTTTGGTGGTTTGTGGGAGGCAGGTGTCAAATCGTGCAAACATCACCTCCGCAGGGTTGTAGGAAGCAGTAATCTCACTTACGAGGAGCTTAGTACGGTTCTAGCACAAGTTGAAGCCATGTTAAACTCCCGTCCATTGACAGTCCTTTCAACCGATCCTAATGACCTGCAACCACTTACCCCCGCCCATTTCCTCATTGGCCGACCGCTCACAGCTCCAGCCTGCCAGGACTTGACTGCAACACCTACTCACCGACTACAACGCTACGGAGTGATAGAGCAGATGAGACAAAGTTTCTGGAAACGATGGGCCAACGAATACGTATCTGAGCTACAAACAAGAACGAAATGGAAGACGAATCAGAGCGAAGTTCAACTGCACGGCCTCGCTCTTATCAAAGATGACAACCAGCCTCCGCTCAAATGGAAACTTGGTCGAATAATACGCATTTACCCAGGGACTGATGGCATCTCACGAGTGGCTGATCTCCTCACTGCTACAGGCGTCACTCGCAGAGCCTTCTCGAAGATCTGTCCTCTACCGGTACCGATCGCCGTTCCTGATGACTTGGAGTCGCCACGCTGATCCTGTTGGAACCTGCTACTTCCAAGGCCGGGCCCATGTTAACGCTCGCGCCATCTACGCTTCGAAGATGCGAAGTTAGCATCGATCGCCCCACTCGTCGTCTCACTGGCACCGCGGCTATATTCATATCAATTCGCGCCATTTTTAAATTCTAATTTTATATAACGCCATTCGCCATTCGTATTCTATATACTGTACACGTGCGATTCGAAATATACGTATTTTTTCCACACAATTAAACGAATCATTTTGAAGACTCGACCCCAGCACCCTCGGAAGCACCGCAGCCTCCACTCAACAAGGAGAAACTAAGTTAATATTATTGGACACCCATCTAATGACCGGTTCTTTCAAAATTTGTTTGACCTGTGACCTGTTTCTTATTACCTATATCTATATCTCAAGAGTTTGAGCATAAAAATTTGACTTTGAATAATTTAGAAAGCCGAGCAAACCACAGAGTCATTGTGTGGTGTAGTGTATAATTTCGGCGGACTGTCCTACCAAAACTCTTCAAATACCATTACTCTCATAGTGTGGTGGTAAAATATAAATAGCACGAGAACACGAGTAGACTTGAAATCTTGTATGTTTTTCTAAAATATAGTTTATGAATAGAAGTTCGTGAAAAGATAAAGGTTTTGCACCGGAGGTGACTTTATTCCGTTACGGTCGATCGTAAATTCCAGCTTTTATGTCTCTGAAAAGTATTCGGAAAATTGTCAAAACAAAATTTTGCTATGTTATGTATTTACAATATATGAGGTATACAAAATAGATTCTTTATGAAAATTAAAGCAATAAATTGTTCCTGTCATTACAAGGATTACAGCGAAGCTCTTCGTTGCTGGCCTTATTTAGGGAAAAACTTTAGAAGGTCTCCTTATTGAAGAGCAAGACTGTTAGAAATTAACCGGCAAACGACCTTGCAACAATGATGCGTTGAATGAGATGAACAGACTGAGAAACGTGTCTAGCGATAACTAAATAACTTGTCTAACACAAGCTTTTATATCATATAATTTGTGTAATGACGTTTTAAGTTGATAGTAAAAGTTTATTTTTCTTTTTACCGTATTTTAATAAAAGCCTGTTTTTGAAGTTATACTTCTTTAGGCGCGTTATGAAAAAATGATGAGAAATTTTAAGATGCACGCTCATCACTGTGACACAAAATTATCATGTTGAAGTTGGCCGCAAAAGCGACAGCATAAACCAGTAGGATGAAGTTGGCCGCTAATTATGAATGTGTGTGTGTGATTTATATATAATATATGGCGGTTAACAATAATTTATATAAAACTATAATAACAATTTTATATTATATAATAACAATATTACAATTTTATTTTTTAATATTTTTTACTTTTAATTTTTTATTATTATACAAGTGTTTAAGCCACTTAACTTTCTCTATTTTCCGCATTTAAACTTTTCCTCTCTGTCTCATTCTTCTTAATGTCATCATCAGCCTAATTTATAGGCTGATGATTCGCACTAGAGGGGCATATGCCATCATTATGGATAAGGACACCGTCGGTAGAATTTGCTCTATTTCACCACGTAGTCCTAAAGAATTGGTTGTTGCTGCACCCGGGACAAAAGGTATAACATGCCTCTAAAAGCGCAGAGGATCTCTTGTTACTTTACCTACGCAATCATGATTGCGATAGACGCTGAATCATTGAGTTCCCCATTCATTTTATATTTTAGCAATATTCCAACTTTTCAACAATATTTACTTTTTACATTTTCACGTTCAGTCATTCAAAGGAAACACTCTTTACTCGATATCTGACGCATTTATTTGCATAATCTTATTTTATTTACATAAATTCTGACGTAACGATTCTTTCAAGAGGTATGTTCACAGAATTCGTGATTCGTAGATTCTCCGTTTTATTTTTGTATAAGTAACTTTTGCTTCGAAGTAATTATTTTTATATTAAACCTTAATACTACTATAATAAGTTCTCAATTTAAAATCGTAATTCAAACGCGATAGTTACATTCACATATTTTTAAATAACACTTAGCCTTTAAGTATTTAAATTATCTTTTATTTTTCCACATGGATTATGCTAAAATAGTTTATAATACGAATGTTCGAATGACTAATATTGATTAAAGCTTTCTTCGTCTATCGCCATACCAGTGTGTCTCAGTAGAATCGAGTGAACTAAGAAAAAACACAAGAGGTTGCTATCTAGTGATACTTCACTTTTTACTCTTTTTGCACAGCCGCAACCTTATGTAAAAGAAATAAAGCACAGAATCGTTAGACTGTCTTGTCAGAAAAGGGTCTCTGGAAATAACAAGACATATCAACAAAGGGAAAAAAGGGAAATTTGTAACTTATATAGAGTTTGACAGGTGATGATGTGAAACAATATATTGATCCTTGCTTGGAAATAAGAAAAAGATGGAACATGAATTCATCAAAATATTATAGTGTTTTTTTGTGTTTATTCTATTTCGAAAGCATATAACCAATTGTTCGAAATGAATTCCTTGAAGCCCAGCTTTGTGTTAAATGCGTTATTTCTCTCTGTATCGGGGAAAAAATATCATTCAATCAAAAAGAACCATTACCAAAGCCGTAATATTCGTATTCGCCGTAATAGCCGTAGATTAAATCAGACTGCGCGCTATAGAGCATTATATAATGCTCGCGGATTTTAGGTATCGTTGTCGCGCGCATGATATAATGCTCGCGAATTTTAAGGGGTTAATACTAGATCTAAAGTGCAGTGTATTCCGGCATATTTTTGTGAGATGCCAGCGTCGTTTTATAGTAATGATAATATTCACACCAATTACCTATCCCGAAGTAAGAACTGTAATGCTTTTGTTGTGGATACTAGGGCAAAGGATATACCTATACGATACAGAGATATGTAATATTCATAGAAATATACATAAATACCATGACTCCAGCACAAATGCTCGTATTCTTCACATAAACATCTGCCCCTTCCGGAACTCGAATCCAGGACCGTCAATAACTAATATATTCATATTATTTAATTTCTGCATCCTAGTAAGTCATTTTTCTTTTGACGCGGGGAATGCATTATGCATACGCTCCCGTTTGAGAGAACGGCGGACACGTTATGTGGGACTCTCCCCTGCGGAGTCACCTGACGATAAAAGCTCGTCAGGTTGGTGCGCAGGGCCCTACCAACTAAACCACCGCGGTGTCGCACTAACACCTTGGTGGGGATCACGTGGTTATTATTATTATGTAAATTTTATTGATGTGCTGATCAAAGAAAACTGACACTGAGATCTAGAAGATGTATTGTGACTGGTCTTCAAATTAAAGTAGCTCTTTTAGCTTAGAAGCTCTAGGAAATTTAAAATTCTCTTAGCCTTGAGATATCTCAGTTCCTCCGGGCTGATAAGATGTTATACTTTGCTGTCTTTACTTAATCGTACTGGTTGTAGAAGCGGTGGAGTTGCCATACACCTCCATTCTTATATCCCTTTTATAGCTATAAGTAGGTATGTCTTAATAACCCCCACCTTCCAGTGTTGGAGAACATTTATTTTCTGGAAATGGGTTTTCCCCAAACTAATATATTACACGGTGTATACTATTGCCCTTTCATTGGGTATTAATTGTTTTGGTTCCTTAGAAAATATTGTGGAACATTTATATCCTTCTTATGACTACACCATACTTATGGTTGAATTTAACATAACTCAGGCAGACGCTTTGTTTAGAGCAAGTAACCCGAATATACTTTCACTCTATGCTTCACATAACTTTCCAAATTCTACTTCATCCATCGCATATCCACATACTCAAACCTATATGCGTGTGCATGTGTCCCAAAAGGCTTGCATAATTAAGCAGTTGTTTTACATAAAGTTTAACAGCTTTTCAATATTGCTAAACTTTAACATTTAGAATTTCATAGATGTTTTTTATTCGTTAATATTTTTTTTAATTTTTATTTGGAACGGTTTATTGAGTTATTAAAGCAATTAGGGGAACTTACGCACGAGGAAGCCACACAAGACTAATTAACTGACTAAGACGAGAAAACAGATTTCCCTTAAGTCAACTTCAGTATGTTTTAAAGTTTGTCCCACAGTAGGCTTGCCAACTTTTTTTACAAGATATAAAGTATATTCAGGACTGCGAAGAATATTAAACAGTATTTTAGAAAAATGCACAGTATTTTATTTATTTATTGTTTTAAATACATATTTTTTAGAACTTCTCGCACAACTTACTAATTTGCAATCTTTTTTAAAAACTTCATACATCTCACCACAATTATAACTGAAATTAAAATAAATGAGGTGCTCAATTTTCTATCTTGCTCTATTTCTATCCTCCCGCCATTAGCATTCATTACTGAAAAAACTCTTTCAGTATAAACTGTTGAAATCAGTATAGTTGGCAACCCTATTCCAGAGCCTTATTTATCATTATTGCAAAGAGAAAGAACGGAAATCAGAGTCTTTGAAATTCACAAGGCAAGTCGCGGGAAATCAAAGAGATGCGTGGAACAAACACTGTATCACCCTGAGAGTATCCAGTCAAAATGATGGCCAATTATTGTGTAGGGATCTAACTTGTATTCTGGTGCTATTACGTGTGTCATTCGTGTAGGGTAGACTACACGTAAACACTTCAGCTCCGTATTTTTTTCATCATAAATATATATAGTAATAGTATTTCTGCGTCATAATACTGTTATTAGATAATTAGTAAAAACAGTGACCTCTGTGAGTATTATCTCCACGAAATAGTGAATTTTAAAAAACAAATACTAACAAAGTGCATTCAGTTTAAAATAATGGTTAATACTGTGGAAATTAAATGAAAAACAGTGAAAATCCATAAAACAACGCATATTATAAATGTAGAAAACGAGTGTCCCGTGATTAACAAAATACTGGAAAGAATCTAAATCTTTGATTAAATTTTAAGTTTACCTCCGCGTTATGAATACTTTAATTAGTGTCGCTGCTCGCCACTAGATCGCGCTACGTGTTATTGAAAGTTACTGAAAAAACGCAAGAATACAATCAGACTATATTTGTGAAAATATATAATCATTAAAAATAATAAAAATAAATAACAATATTAAATGGATTAACATAAGAATATATATTTAGAAAAGTGAACAACTATAAAATGAATTATTACTTTTATTGTAATTGTCTTTAAACATATATAATTAGTGACAAGATATTGAAGAGATATGAATAATAAATGAAAAATATATAAGGTCATATAAAACGAACATTAAGTTTTTTTTTTTTTCTATATTGAAGTCTGCTACCGGCACGAGCGCTGCTTTCCATTTACGACCTGGGATTTTATTTTTTTCTGTAATGATAAAACAATGTTAAGGAGCTTCTAATGACGTTAAGGAGTTAAACTTTGGAGAGCCTAGTGCTGCGTGACGCCTCTCCGGCCTGACACATTGCGCTTGCCCCACCCGCCACGCACGCCGCCGAACTCCCGCACCGTGCTGCGTCCAAGCGTGCAAGTGCACTTGCCACTGCTTTGCTGTATAACGACTGTACTATTATGTTTCAAACAAAAACCAAGTTCGGTTGCTGTGAACGGCAGACATCATCATCGAACTTTATGATTTGTCAAACTTGTAAGCTGAAGTACCATCTAAGTTGTGTTAATATTCAGAAGCAATTAAAAGATTTGACTGAAGAATTTAAAGCAAAATATACGTGCCCAGGTTGTCGGAGTAAGCTACCAAAATTCGATAATACTAACACACCAATAAGGTCCAGTAGCCAAGCAGCAAACAATTTTCAACCAGACGAGCCTGTATCGGACTATGTTAACCATAAAAGAGGTGGCCAATGTCCCCAGCGGTCCGAGACTGATGTAACAACTGAAAGTATACGACAAATTATAAAGGAAGAGCTGGAAAACGTCCTCAGTACTTTCATAAATATTATTTTAAAAGAGTTTGAACTAAAAACTAAGGAAGTCCATGATTGCTTCAATCAGATATCGGCTACACTTAAGTCAATTGAACATCAGCAGGAAAGTCTGAGAGCAGAAGTCAGGTCTAACTCGAATAATATTCACGTATTGAAAACAGAAAATATAGTCCTCAAAGAAACAGTCAACGATCTTCAGTCTAGAATCACCCGGATGGAACAACACTCTAGAGCCAGCAATTTAGAAATACAAAACGTGCCTGAATACAAGTCTGAAAAACTAACTACAATAGTCAAGCAGATTGCTGCAGTCACCAGCTATAAATTAGAGGAGAGCGACATTCAACTCTGTACTAGAATAGCCAAGGCGACGAATGAGACTCGACGCCCAAGATCAATAATTTTTAAGTTTAACTCTCAAGTAACACGAGATAACTTTTTAGCTGCCACATTACAGTTCAATAGGAAGAATAAAAACCCTAGCGACAATCTAAATACTAGCCTATTAGGTATCAGCGGCGACAGGAAACCAGTTTTTGTAGTGGAGCATTTATCTCCGGTACAGAAGGCACTACATGCAGCAGCACGTCTTAAGGCAAGCGAGCTGAATTACAAATTTGTGTGGGTAAGGGGAGTCAAAATTTTTATGAGGAAAACTGATACCTCTGAATATAAATTAATAAAAACAACTGAAGATCTGTCAAAACTTGTCTAAGTGATTATTTATTTAACGCTCTTCGAGTTTAGTATCGTTGTCTTTGCTGTTTGGTTTCTTTTACTCTTATTTTGATTTTATTGAGTTTGTTAATTAATTGTCAATTGACTACATGTCAATAGATTGTCTAAATATTTATTACCAAAATGTAAGAGGTCTAAATACTAGTGCACCTGAGGTGCGTCAGCAACTAAATAGTAATAACTATGATATTTATATATTGACAGAGACTTGGCTCAAGGATGGATTCTTTGACGGTGAATTGTTTGAGAATGGTTATAATGTGTACAGACGGGATCGTGAAACAACTGCTTCAACTAAAAATATGGGGGGAGGTGTCTTGATAGCGGTTTCCAATCGGCTTATCTCATCACTCCTCACTGAATATGAAAGTGACTGCGAGGACCTTTGGGTTTCAATCGGCTCCAAATCCTGTAAGAAATCTATTGCACTTAATATCTGTGCCATCTATTTGCCACCACTAGTTACTAATAGTAGTGTTAAAATTTTTACCGACAAAGTTACTTCGATGTTACAGTCACTTGCTGGCCGCGAGTGTACATTGATTGCGGGTGATTTCAATATGAGCGGTATCTCTTGGCAAAGCAATGACATTAGTGATGCTTTGGGCTTGACACCAATGGGATATGGTAACTGTGAATTATTTTGTAAACTCATAGATTTTCTTATGTTTAACGATCTGAAGCAATTTAATAATATTGCTAATGATTATAATAATATCTTGGACTTGATTGTATGCAACAAGGGGCTCCTGAATGTGAGCAAATTTTTGCAGCCTATAAAGAAGATTGATAGGTATCATCCTGCGCTCGATATAAAACTCAATTCACAAATAGAAACGCTTAAGAAATCGGTTCCGTTGAAGCGTCATAATTTCTACAGGGGTGACTACTTAACGATAAACAAGTTTCTTGGATCAGTTAATTGGGAAAAGCAGCTGAGATCTTATGATAATGTGAATGACATGATCGCTCGATTCTACGATGTGATACACGAAACCATTACTAAATATATACCTATGACGAGAAGACGTAGGGTATCTTACCCTGTTTGGTATTCACCGCAGTTGATACGACTACTTCAACGAAAGCTGAAATACCATATGAGGTACAAAAAATACGGCAATCTTTTGGACAAATTAGAATTTGAATATTTACGACATGACTGCAGTAATATGATCAAAGGGTGCTATAATCAATACATAGTCGCAATAGAAGATGAAATTAAGAGAAACCCGAAATACTTTTGGACGCATGTTAAAAATTTAAGAAAAAGCTGTTCTTCGCATCCTAGTACAATGGTTTTTAATGGCATTACAAGTTCTGATGCTTATCAGATTCCTGAATTGTTTGCTAAGCATTTTTCTTCGGTCTATGAAGTCGATGACAGTGACCTCAACACGTGTATTCATGCGTCGGAGTCGATCTCGAGTGCATCGGATATTATCAATCCTATTCAGTTCAATCCTCACCAAGTTAAGAAAAGACTAGAAAATATTGATACCACAAAGGGTGTTGGCCCCGATAAAGTCCATCCAGTTTATCTAGTGAAATGTGCAAACACACTATCCCTGCCTTTATCCATACTTTTTAATAAATCCTTAGAAACGGGTACGTTTCCGGATACATGGAAGCATTCAAAGGTTGTGCCCATTTATAAAAGTGGAAAAGAGGAATATGTCTAAAATTACTGACCCATAACCATCCTCTCCACAATGGCAAAAATCTTCGAATCTATGGTGCATGCTATTATGTATAGGCATATAGAAAAATATATAATTACTGAGCAGTACGGTTTTATGGCTAAGAGGTCCACGAACATAAATTTGGTGCTTTACGTGTCGGAGCTGATGGAATCTGTGGATCAACGGTCACAAGTGGATGCAGACTACACGGATTTCTTAATAGCGTTTGACAAAGTAAACCACAAAATTCTTTTGGACAAGCTTTGCTTGCTCGGTGTAACAGGTAATGTGCTAGATTGGTGCCGCTCCTACCTTGTAAAGCGTCCGCTGAGAGTGGTTGTCGACAATGAAGAGTCTGAACCTTTTCTGGCACATTCCGGTGTACCGCAGGGCTCTGTTCTGGGGCCGCTATTTTTCAACGTGTTCATAAACGATATTACCAAATTTATCACACATAGTAAAATATATCTCTTCGCTGATGATCTCAAATTAATAAGAAAGGTTTCATGTGTGGAAGACTCGATTTACCTACAAAAAGACATTGACAAACTACAAGAATGGTGCATTACTAATAAAATGTTCTTAAATACCTCAAAGTGTCACCACATAAAATTTACTAGATAACGCATTAAATTTTTATCAGAGTATTCAATAGCTGGTGAAAAACTCCAAGAGGTCACTGCCATCAGAGACCTCGGAATCACAATAGATAGTCAACTGAAATTTTTGGATCATATCGACATAAAGGAAGCCAATAGATCCCTCGGATTTATACTCCGAAATACAAGAGACTTCAAGAAACCATCTTCAGTCATTCTGCTTTATAACAGTTACGTAAGAAGTAAACTCGAATATTGTTGCACGGTCTGGTGTCCAGATTATAATATACATATAAATAGAGTAGAAAGAGTACAAAAAAAAACTGGTTCGTAGCTTATCCTATCGTTTTAGAGCACCAAGAGAATTAAAGTGTTACAGAGATAAATTGGTTCATTTTCGTCTAGATCCGCTTTATTTGCGTCGGCGTCGTCTGGACATGTCTTACCTATACAAACTTATGAACAACCACATTGACAGTCCTATGTTGCTTAATAGGTTCGCATATAACGTTCCCTCAAGATTAACGAGATATCCTTGCAGACTATTTAAAAATAATTTGTGCAGAACAAGATTAGGTTGCGGCTCACCAGTTGTTCGCTTGGCTCGTCTGTACAACGATTTAAGTAAGAAACTGCCTGACCTCGACATTCACTTTCAAAGCCTTTCCCAATTTATGAAGTTACTTCAAACTGACGTACCCTAGACTTTTCGTATATATATATATATATATATATATATATATATCTATATATATATATATATATATATATATATATATGTGTGTGTGTGTGTGTGTGTGTATGTGTGTATGTGTGTGTATGCATATATATTATTCTTCATTTTATTTTGTACGACTGATGATTTCCACGTTTATTAAACTATAAAATGGACATAGTACTTTAGATTTGTAAATTGTATTGTTTTAAAATTTTAATGATGATTTCTCTTTATTTATTTTCCTCAATATTGTATCTTAGTTTCTTTTTAATAAGTTTAGTTCCATATGTTCATTTTAGTGTACTCATTTTTTTTTAATTATTATAATGCATGCTGTGGTAACCTATAATTGTAAGTGCAGTTAGCCCTAAGTAATCTATTGTTCAGTTTTTTTTATATGCATAGTAAAACTGTAACTTATGTTGGTGACCCTATTAATAAATAAATAAATAAATAAAATAAATAAATAAATAATTCAGATTTCGATGAAGCATGACGGGTTAATCCTTTCGCAGGATAAGCCTGACATGATGTAGTAGTCCCAGAGGGTTCAATGAATTCAAAAGTTCCACTAAAGTATTCATATCTATTCAGGAGCCAGTGTATTGAACTTTATGCTTCGTACTTAAAGAAACAGATTTAATAAATAATATTTGCTCCTCTTGCTTGCTCGTAGATGAAATACGTCTATATTTATTATTATTATTTGTAAGTAGTACTAGACCGAGATCGTTTATTGTGATTACACAACAGTCTATTAACGTTTAGGGTAGTCACTTTGCCTTTTTCCATACGAAAAAGAAATTTAATTTTTTAGCCTTGTGGTGGTTATTAGTATTTTTAATAAGTTTATTTACTAAATTATACAGGTATTACCAAACATCCTATATATAAATCAATGGCCGTTCGTTAGTCTTGAAAAATAAACTAAAAGGTAAGTTCAATTTCAATAAAATTTACTATATCTGTTATTGATATCTCATAAGAATAGATCGTTTCTATACAGTAACTATAGGAAAATTACTGAAATTTAATATGTTTTTTTTTTACAATAAATGTAGAAAATCCTATACCAATTTTCAATCCCAATTGAGACGCATAGAAGTCATTATCGGTGGAGACAATTTGAAAATTTGTGTGGCCTGCGAACTGATCCGTACATCACTAATGTTTCTTAATTACTGTCCAATCAAATTCCAACTCTACAAATATCTATCATTTCTATCTAATCCTGGGGGGTCGTAGCACCCCGTAAAAATGTTTCTTTCGAATACGAGAGGATGTTCCTCTCATTGATGAAACATTATAATAATTTATCTTATAAGATCGCATTGAAAATGCATAAAATATATAAAAAATATAAATCTAACATGGCTGTTTCATCTTAATCGATTGACCAAACATTTGTAAAAATGTTTCTTTCGAATACGAGAGGATGTTCCTCTCATTGATGAAACAACGCTGGTCTACAGCGTAAAATCAGGAATGTACTTGAAAATTTCGACGAGTGTTCGCAAGGCTCGGTAGCTCAATTGGGAGAGCATTGGACCGGACTTTCAAAGGTTGCGGGTTCGATTCGCGCCTGAGATTCACTTGTGACCCGAGTCGATTTTTTCCAGTATTTTTCTATTATAATAATTTATCTTATAAGATCGCATTGAAAATGCATAAAATATATAAAAAATATAAATCTAACATGGCTGTTTCATCTTAATCGATTGACCAAACATTTGTAAAAATGTTTCTTTCGAATACGAGAGGATGTTCCTCTCATTGATGAAACAACGCTGGCCTACAGCGTAAAATCAGGAATGTACTTGAAAATTTCGACGAGTGTTCGCAAGGCTCGGTAGCTCAATTGGGAGAGCATTGGACCGGATTTCCAAAGGTTGTGGGTTCGATTCCCGCCTGAGATTCACTTGTGACCCGAGTCGATTTTTTCTAGCATTTTGCTATTATAATAATTTATCTTATAAGATCGCATTGAAAATGCATAAAATATATAAAAAATATAAATCTAACATGGCTGTTTCATCTTAATCGATTGACCAAACATTTGTAAAAATGTTTCTTTCGAATACGAGAGGATGTTCCTCTCATTGATGAAACAACGCTGGTCTACAGCGTAAAATCAGGAATGTACTTGAAAATTTCGACGAGTGTTTGCAAGGCTCGGTAGCTCAATTGGGAGAGCATTGGACCGGACTTTCAAAGGTTGCGGGTTCGATTCGCGCCTGAGATTCACTTGTGACCCGAGTCGATTTTTTCCAGTATTTTTCTATTATAATAATTTATCTTATAAGATCGCATTGAAAATGCATAAAATATATAAAAAATATAAATCTAACATGGCTGTTTCATCTTAATCGATTGACCAAACATTTGTAAAAATGTTTCTTTCGAATACGAGAGGATGTTCCTCTCATTGATGAAACAACGCTGGCCTACAGCGTAAAATCAGGAATGTACTTGAAAATTTCGACGAGTGTTCGCAAGGCTCGGTAGCTCAATTGGGAGAGCATTGGACCGGATTTCCAAAGGTTGCGGGTTCGATTCCCGCCTGAGATTCACTTGTGACCCGAGTCGATTTTTTCTAGTATTTTTCTATTATAATAATTTATCTTATAAGATCGCATTGAAAATGCATAAAATATATAAAAAATATAAATCTAACATGGCTGTTTCATCTTAATCGATTGACCAAACATTTGTAAAAATGTTTCTTTCGAATACGAGAGGATGTTCCTCTCATTGATGAAACAACGCTGGCCTACAGCGTAAAATCAGGAATGTACTTGAAAATTTCGACGAGTGTTCGCAAGGCTCGGTAGCTCAATTGGGAGAGCATTGGACCGGATTTCAAAGGTTGCGGGTTCGATTCCCGCCTGAGATTCACTTGTGACCCGAGTCGATTTTTTCTAGTATTTTTCTATTATAATAATTTATCTTATACGATCGCATTGAAAATGCATAAAATATATAAAAAATATAAATCTAACATGGCTGTTTCATCTTAATCGATTGACCAAACATTTGTAAAAATGTTTCTTTCGAATACGAGAGGATGTTCCTCTCATTGATGAAACAACGCTGGCCTACAGCGTAAAATCAGGAATGTACTTGAAAATTTCGACGAGTGTTCGCAAGGCTCGGTAGCTCAATTGGGAGAGCATTGGACCGGATTTCCAAAGGTTGCGGGTTCGATTCCCGCCTGAGATTCACTTGTGACCCAAGTCGATTTTTCTAGTATTTTTCTATTATAATAATTTATCTTATAAGATCGCATCGAAAATGCATAAAATATATAAAAAATATAAATCTAACATGGCTGTTTCATCTTAATCGATTGACCAAACATTCCCGCCTGAGATTCACTTGTGACCCGAGTCGATTTTTTCTAGTATTTTTCTATTATAATAAATTATCTTATAAGACCGCATTGAAAATGCATAAAATATATAAAAAAATATAAATCTAACATGGCTGTTTCATCTTAATCGATTGACCAAACATTTGTAAAAATGTTTCTTTCGAATACGAGAGGATGTTCCTCTCATTGATGAAACAACGCTGGCCTACAGCGTAAAATCAGGAATGTACTTGAAAATTTCGACGAGTGTTCGCAAGTCTCGGTAGCTCAATTTAGAGAGCATTGGACCGGATTTCCAAAGGTTGCGGGTTCGATTCCCGCCTGAGATTCACTTGTGATCCGAGTCGATTTTTTCTAGTATTTTTCTATTATAATAATTTATCTTATAAGATCGCATTGAAAATGCATAAAATATATAAAAAATATAAATACTTATTACATTTAATTTTATTTACTGTTACATTGTCATATCTAAAGAAATTGTTACAAGAAAAATACAACTTGTATCAGGTGTCGAATCCACATTACCTTGCTTTCCGAAATGGCTGCTGCCTATAGACCGTTGACTATGGGAGGTGCATGGTGATAACCGCCAGTAATATGAGTTGCCTTTGTCAACACCAAGGGTGTGTGAAGAATTGGTGCTATTGTACTTTGCTGGATACTACATGGTACTAAAGTAAGGTATTTGTATAATTTTTCACTCTGAAGTTATTAAGGTTTATTATATAAAATAATAAATATTTCGATTTTTCAACTTGAGCCGAGGCTATTGTAATTAGTTGTGTCTGTTTGTCTTTTGACTAACAACTTATTTAGTTCTTACACTTCCGCGCACATTACGCATAACTATGGTCCGTTTTTTAGCATTAGAAATTATCTAAACAAAGAAGCAGTAGTGGCCAACCTTGTGCTGGAGTCCACTTGGATCGGCTTCAGGCTTGTCTATTTGAAGAGATTAAATAACAAATAACAACAAAAACTTTTTACAAAAAACTTAAAAAAAAACAATAGAAATTTAATATAAACCTTAGAACTTAGAATAAACCTTAACAATAAACCAAAGAAAATAGTGAAAACAGATAAATGCACAGGTACTCGCAATCGCTTTCGTGACGCCAGTGACGTTAACATTTGCCGGTATTGTTGCAAATGGCGGCCATGTTAAGCGACCATTTTAAAAATCACCTAATATGGTACGTATTACAACATCGGCATGTACTTTTTAATTTTGTCGTGTCAAACTGACCAACGTTTCGTTCCACAAGTTTGCAACTTCTGCTTCTTAAGGTATTTTTTAGTGTAAACTTTTCTCGATGTTACGTTTTGTTTGTTTCATTATATGTGTACAATAAAATACCCAAATTTTGTTCTTTCTAATGGTAAAAAAACGGACTATAGATCAATGCCAAAGGCTCCTGTAAAAGAGTCGAAACGTCAGGAATAAATAAAAATATGCGCAAAAAACCCTAAAAAAGTTGTTTTATTAATACCATATTTATAAAGTTTGTACAAAATACAATTCAGATATTTTTATATTACGAGGACTATATTCGGTTGCGTCGTGCGAAGCGCTGGCAAATAGAGTAGCCGCCGGAAAAGTTTTAACATGTTTCGTTGTATGTTATCTGCCTGTGTGCGCAGTTGCGTCTCGCTGGTATTGACTCTGTTGTTTATGTGAGTCTTAATAATGTTCATGAAAGTAGAGAACGCCGCCAGTTGTGGAGTTAGAGATGTGATTAAATTTCAGCCATTCCAACAAAACTTTTAACTATCCACCATATAGTCCAGGCTGGTTCCGTCAAGCGACTGTTAACAAAACTAAAGGAATTTGTGGCAGGAAAGAAATTTTAAATAGATGAATCTCTTACGTATAAAGATGGCATACAAAAAAATGGTTGTCTGTAAAGTCAGTTTACGGACGATAGTTTTACGTGATAGCGACATAAGAAAACATTGATGAAAAATTGCATACTTTTTGTAATACAAAGAAGAAATTAATTGAAAAATTATTTTTTTTCGATAAATTAACACTAAGTTGTTGTAATTAAAAATGGAAACCAAATTAACTTTTCACTTCATGAAGTGGAAGAGAGATAAACGCGCCACAAGTCGAACGCTTAGGCCGATCGTCGCTTGTTCCGCGCTCTCGCTTGCACGCTCGGCTCAGACGGAACGTTACACTTTTTCGTGCGTGTAGCCGGCGTTCATCGATTTATAAGACTTTATATACTTGTCAAAGTTTTGACGTGATAACGTCTCATAAATTACGAAAAATGGTTAAATTTGGGAGGTTACTAAGTGGGGAAGTAGTTTAAGATATGTAATTTAAAAATAAAACGTTAAAAAGATATACTAGTTGCCCGAAGAAGTACTAAGCCAAGAATGAAGTGAAACACCATGAAAACGTAGAGACAATTTATTAAAAAACAATTAGAGCTATATATTACTGTCACGATGTGAAAACATACCGCGATTCACAAAGGTACAGCGCCATCTATTAATTTATGTGATAAAAACTTATATAGCCGTCGTTGGTCGTAGTTTTATTTATATTCTCTCGTACAATGAGAAATGAAAAATTGATATCGATTAAACCAAAGTGCCCAAAATAAAAGTAAGACACTAAGCCGAGAACATTCTGAGCGAAACTTTTGTCTTGCCTTTTATTTCTTAACTAAGCAATAAAACCTTACTCAGATAACAGGATAACATCTCCAATTGTCTTTTATTCTGATTACATTTTCCTTGAGTTCTCGAGTAGGTACGACATTATTTTTGTGGTTTAAACTGAATTGCCGAAAAAACAAGTGCCAATTTTTCTTGAAGTAAGACAAAGTCAAACAAAAAAAGTTTATGTATTTGTTGTTTGATGTTTTATTTCAAGAAAACTGTAAATGGTAGCATTACGATGCTACTTAAGAAAATGAGACTAGTTACCATAATAAGGCATAGCGCTACCGAGTAACGAAACAAGTGAAAAGGAGATGAAATAAACTCCGTATAATCATGTTCTTTTATTAAAAACAAAACTGAAAAAATATAGCTTTTTATATTTTTTATGCATTTTTCAATGCGATCTTATAAGATAAATTATTATAATAGAAACATCGACTCGGGTCACAAGTGAATGGCTGGTTCATCTTAATCGATTGCCCAAACATTTGTAAAAATGTTTCTTTCGAATACGAGAGGATGTTCCTCTCATTGATGAAATAACGCTGGCTTACAGCGTAAAATCAGAAAGGTACTAGAAAATTTCGACGAGTGTTCACAAGGCTCGGTAGCTCAATTTGTAGAGCATTGGACCGCATTTCCAACGGTTACGGGTTCGTTTCCCGCCTGAGAATTCACTTGTGACCCGACTCGATTTTTTCTGGTATTTTTCTATTATAATAAAATATAGCATTTTCAACTTAGTATTAAGTTAACATAATAATTAGATTGTGGTACCTAAACTAAGCGGAAAATAAGTAATAAGGTACGTAAGTAAGTAAGGTTAACAGCTTTCATTTTATTACAAAGCCTAATTGGGATTGCTAAAGATAAGATAAGATATTAATAACGCGTCAAACACTAATTATTATATTAATATTCCCTTTACTTTCTCGCGGCTTAACGCATAGCATTTAGCTTATTAGATGTTTATGTTACGAGTGGGTCTCTATTTACTTTTATTTCACCCTTTTTAGGCATATTTATTAAATAAATTACAGCTACAGGTAGCAATTGCTACCGATAGCCAACTCCCCTCGTCAGTCCCAGCTAGCATATGGTAGCAAATGCTACCATATTGTGGCCTGCTGTTTTTTTTAAATTACGATTAATTTTTGAGTTACAGAGATCAAAATATTCTGTGGTGAGTTCTTTATTTAATCAGATTTACGGTTGTTTGGTCCTAGCTTCATTATTTAGAGAGAAAATGGCATTTTTTTTATCTAAGAGTCCGACTTTTTTACAAATCGCGTAGCTTTGGGACTGTTGAGTGGGGTGGGGCGCGCGGAAGAGGACTCACAAGTAGTTAAAGTAAGTGTATTTTTTTCTTTTCATTAATATAAGAAATGTTAGCAATACCTTAATTAAACTTAACCGTCAAACACATTATTAATATTAACACACCCTAGTAGCAAACGTACATTTACTTATGAAATTTGGCTCCCATGTTTATAAGTTGGTATAGATTTACGTATAAAAATGTGTAATGATAATATTAAAAGACGATATTCTTTAGAATAAGTAAAATTTACGGATAAAAAAACAATATATTCGACTCTTCTAGAATCCCGAAACTCGTATATCAAACTGTTTGACAAAATCGGAATTGAAGAGAACCACTAAATCGCGTAGCGAAATATCACCACTGAAACTAATTGAAAATTTGGTTGCATGCACCGATTAGCTTTGTAAAAATAAATTAATCTGTCAGGCAGTATTTCAATGTGATACAAAGTTTTCTAATATGTGTATAAAAAGATAAACATATGATCACGTCATTCATAACATAGGTTACTAAAATAATTTAATCATCGGTAATTTATCGTTTACACCATCGTCTCTTCGCTTCCTTCCAGTCCTATCCATCCAAAGGTTGCCTATAAGAGATCGCTTTGAGCGATAAGACCGCACATTGTTACACTATTTTAAGTTTTCTTTTGTTTTATTATTACTTCAATGTGGTGTTATCAATTAAGTGTTTTGTATTTTATTGTATAAATAGTTATTAAAGAGGACACCGAACGAGAAACATTTCCGAGTATATACGAGTAAGCACCTTCTGAGTTAGCTCGTTCCATTGTGGATCCAGTCTTGGCCCCTGGGCTTGATTGGATCAAGAGCGAACCCATTCTAAATAAAAACAGAAACACGTTCTGAAATGCGTAAGCTAAAAGGTCGCTTAGCTGTAGGAGGTTGATTTTATGTTTTAAATGCCCACATAAGTAATAGTTCTAGCAAAAATATCAACTTTAAATATTTTCTGCGTTTTTCGCACATATCTCAAAATTGATTTTGGGGTTTAGCGACGTTGTAGCTGATTGACGGTAGTGTTACCATTATAACATGTTACTAGTTAAGCATAATTTTTACAAATGAAATTAGTTCCCACACATTATATACGCATAACTACAGTAACTTCAGGTTAAAAAATCGAGGTATCTAAATATCTATAATTGATTGACATTGAAAATTATATTACATTTACAAGAAAGTCGAACTTGCTGCCGTTAATTATTTTTTAAGTGTTTGGTTTACAGATAGTGCAAGTTTACGCTTCCATACTCGATATCGTCCGCGTAATATATTAGGGGTTAAAGTATGAAATTGCCGATTTGTACTGAAAATCTATATTGTTTATTTTTTAAATTTTTAACAAATTTATTTAATCAAAATAGTTGCCATTATTATCTATACATTGCTGCCATCTAATGGGAAGGTCATTAATGCCTTTGCGATAGAATTCCGACGATCTAGACTGCACAAACTGTGTGAAAGCATTTTGTACTGCCTCCTGGGAAGAAAACTTCTTGTCACGTAGATAATTGTCCAAATCACGAAAAAAATGGTAGTCCGTTGGAGCAAGGTCTGGTGAATACGGAGGATGACGAATGGTTTCTAACTGCAGTTCCTGAAGGGTCAAAATGGTTTCTCGTGCTGTGTGAGGTCTCGCGTTGTCGTGGAGCAATAATGGTGAAGATCGATTCATGAGTCGGGGCTGTTTTACTGCTAGTTTTGTCAACATGGTTCGGAGTTCGGCACAATAGACATCTGCCGTTATTGCTTGACCAGATCGGAGAAAACTATAGTGAATAACACCATGCTGAGACCACCAAACAGTTACCATTACCTTTTTATTGGTAAGTTTTGCTTTAGGACACTGTTGTGGCATTTGACCTGGGGTCAGCCATTGCATTTTTCTTTTCCGGTTATCATAAAGAATCCACTTTTCATCACATGTTACAATTCGATCCAATATTCCTTCATTTCTGTACCGGTTCAACAAGGCAACACAAGTTTCAACACGCGTTTCTTTCTGCAGATCAGTCAAATCATGAGGCACCCATTTTTCGTATTTTTTTATTTTATTGATTTGACGCAAGTGAGTCAATATTGTGGGTAAGGTAACGTTAAACCATGCCGCTAATTCCTGGGTACTTTGACTAGGATCGGCTTCCACTATCTCTCTTAATTCATCGTTATTTACCTGTGTGGGCGGTCTTCCTCGTGGCTCGTTCTTTAAGTCGAAATTTCCATCACGAAAGCGTTTAAACCAAAATCGCACGGTGCGTTCATTAGTAGACCCCTCTCCAAACGCAGCATTGATATTGCGGGCTGTTTCTGCCGCGTTAGTTCCGCGTCGGAACTCGTATTCAAAAATAACTCGAATTTTCGCAGTATCCATCTTTCTTGTCTAAATTGAATAACAAAAACAATTGAAAGTCGATATTCAAATGTTTTACATTTTTTAAAAAAAGAACATCATAGAAACCATTTAAAAAAAGTTTCATTCGAAAACCTCAAACCATGAAGATTCTATGTCAATTCAAAGAACCTATTGCAATAAAACGGCAATTTCATACTTTAACCCCTATTATTACTATGGATTTTAATATGACCGCCCCTAGCGGTAACCACAACCAGGAATTACGAATTTTCATAGAAATCTGTAACGAGCTCGACAACGAGTGTCGATTGCGTAAACTTACACTAAGGCCTCTGGAGTTAATATTACAAAACTAGCTATATGTAATTAATCGTTATTTAAATAGGATGCAGAGTTTATTAAGGAAAGACAGACACGTAATGAAAGGTCATAAGAAAATTTATTTACTTACGTAGGATACGGATAAAGACTGGGGTCTAAATGTTTCTTAATATACTTATGGCACTAAACATATAATATGTTAGTATAAAAAAATGCATAAAATATCCACATAAGTTGTCTAGCTAAGCAGTTAAGAATAAAGCTACAGATTGTAACTAAATTAGGTATATAATTGTGTTAAGGCATAATTGCTTTTGGTGAAATAAATAAATAATAAATAAATATTTCTAACATTTACACCAATTAGCCTAGCCCAAAGTAAGCACTGTAAGGCTTATGTTATGGATACTAGGGTAACGGATATACATACATATATGATACATAGATATGTAATATTCATAGAAATATATATAAACACCCATGACACAGGTACAAATGCTCGTATTCATCACACAAACATCTCAAACAAGGGACAGATGTCCCTTCCGGGATTTGAACCCAGGACCATCAGTGCGAAAGGCAGGATCGCTACCGTTGCACCAAAATGACTAAAGAGTAAAAAATATATAATACAATTAGCTAAAAAACGGAAAAATAATGAACTGAAGAGGAACGTTGCAAAAAAAACAACAAAGCAATTTATTACGGAACAACCAATCCTATCTAAGTTCCAGCCATTCAATTAAGCTAAAAGGTTCCGTACATAAATACAGACATACATTTACGACTATCCGCGTCCAGAACTAGTGTTACTCAGAATTGGAATTCCTAGACCGCTTCCTTTGCTACCGAATTTTGACCTTAATAGTGAAAGCGTTTGGGCCTATTCGTAGAATAAACAGCGTGGTCAATCTTTATGACTCCTGTAGGTTGTCGTGACTTTCACTGCACACTTCGAAAACAAGAAATATTGTTACTAACAAAGGAGAATGGCAGGGTTCTATGAAATAAAAATAACTTAATTAATAAATAATCTATTTTGAATCGTTCAGTATTTTTACCTAGCACCCATGAAGATTTTGTACAGACATTTAGCTTCCGTGTTTGGGACTGAAATTTATATATTTTGTATTATTTCTGGCCATTACTAATTAAAAAAGCAGGATTTTTAAAGTCCCGTTTAAGTAGCATTAATACATTTTATTGATGATACTTAAACCATAGTATAAATTTTATAATTTTTATATATCTTATGCATTTTTCAATGCGACCTTATAAGATAAATTATTATAATAGAAAAATCCTAGAAAAAAATAGTTTTTTTTTCTACGATAATGCATATAATATATAAAAATTATAAAACTAAAGGCTGTTTCATCTTAATCGATTGCCCAAACATTTGTAAATATGTTTCTTACGAATACGAGAGGATGTTCCTCTCATTGATGAGACAACGCTGGCCTACAGCGAAAAATCAGAAAGATACTAGAAAATTTCGACGAGTGTTCACAAGGCTCGGCAGCTAAATTGGGAGAGCATTGGACTGGATTTCCAAAGGTTGCGGGTTCGATTCCCGCCTGAGTCTATTTTTTCTAGTATTTTTCTATTATAATAATTTGACATAGTATAAAGTTATGATTTTTCTAGTTTTAACAGCTAATTTATGTTTAACCTTATGGCGTTTGTGAACAATATAATTTGAATTATCGTCGTCGACACGTTTGCTATTTCTGAAGAATAGAATATTATTTAATGTACATATATACAAATTCCCTGTCATAATGTTTGACCGTGATGAACCCCGAAACAACTCAACCGACTTTTTTCATTTTGCTGAATTTGTTACGACATAGTATAGGTTTCATTTAATTTAAAACAGCAACGCGTGGTCGGGCCAGCTAGTATAATATATATTATATATATCCGTTGCTGATTTAATAAATACATTAACAAAATCAAGATCAAAAATCATCAACCAATGTGCTCAATACAAGCAAATGGGTTTATCATATTTAGTTACTTTGTTGGATTGTCACATGGTATGTTATCTTATCTGTATCTGTAACACCCTGTAAGGGTATTTGCATATATATAAATAATAAATAAATAAACATTTCCTACATTCACACCAATTAATCTAGCCCAAAGTAAGCACTTTTAAGGCTTGTGTTATGGATACTAGAGTAACGGATAGACATACATATATCATACATAAAAAACTGGTTGGTTGCCTGTAAAGTCGGTATACGGGCGAAAGTTTTACGTGACAACGACTTTGAGTGGTAAAATAATTTTAATGTGAATATTCATTCGTATAGTAGGAAGAAGGATGAAATAATAGTAACAATTTAAAACATTTATTTATACAAAGAATTATATTTAAAACATTAATTTATAGGCACGCGTCCCTTCCACTTTTTATGTCTGTCTCTCTCGCTCTTAGGCGGGCTAACCATGCCCGAGTGGAAGGGACGCGTGCCTCTCACTCGCTCTCATTGTAAGCGCATATATAGTTGAGTGGGAGAGAGACACAAGGCATTCGGCGGGCCTCTCTCTCGTTCGGTGACTCATCGTAACGTTACCGAGCGTTACACTTTTTCATAAGTGACTCCCAGCCGCAACCTAATTTAAGACGTTGTCACGTCAATAAGTAACATTCATAGAAATATATATAAACACCCATGACTCAGGTACAAATGCTCGTATTCATCATACAAACCCAGGAACGTCGGTGCGAAAGGTAGGATCGCTACCGTTGCACCAAACAGTCGTCTAAAGTATCATAAAGTGAACATGTTTGTTTTTGGTTTAAATCGGTAATAGAGTATTAATTAAGGTTATCATATACTAGAAGCCGGCGGCCCGTCCCGTCCGTCTCATCGCACGGGTGGACAAAATTCTTTAAATTTTTTCTAGCATTAAATATAGCCTATTGTCGTGAAGGGACAAAATATAAAGACGGAAGATCAGGCTAAAGTACAATTTATCTATTTACAAAACAAAAAAAATTGGAGGTAATAAGAGTGAGGGCGAGTATGAGTAGTGTACAGTGAAAATGTGAGTAGGTGGTTGTGGGTCGTCGGCGATCTTCTATGTAGGCGGCTTGAGGCCCCCCGGGCCTTTAGGGCCCAGAGGCGGTGAAACCGTCGGATGAAGGGTGGCGCTGCCGGTAGACAGGTGGCGGGGCAGACGTCGGCCGGAGCTGCTGGTAGACGGGCAGCGCTGCTGGTGGACGGCCTGCACCGATTTTCTGCCGGCGCTGCTGGTAGACGGGCGGCGCTGCTGGTAGGTCGGGCGGCGTAGCAGGTAGGTTGGGCGGCGCTGCTGATGGATGGCCTGCACCGCTGGTGGTCAGGCAACGTTAGTGGTAGAGTGGCTGAGTTAAGTGTACGTTCTTGAGCCAAAAGTTTGCCTTACGGCGTTGAGGACTTTTCTTGAGTCCCGGGGCAGCCGGCCCCGGGATAAGGCCTTTAAGAATTTTGAAGAACTCGGTAGCGAGCTATAGATGTTAACGTGGCAACTTTTGCCGAAGAACTGAATGACTTGGCAGGTCAGCTCGGTCTTTTATAGGCCCAGAGCCATTTGAATTAAGATTGTCTTCGAAAAGACATAAAAAGAATAAAATCTGGTTTTCTTTGGAGGTTGATTACCATAAATGAAAGATCGTGTCATGGGTAGCCATGGCAACGGAGAAAAACTTATATGTCAATAAATTAAATAAATACATTTTTAGTAATAAAAAGAAGAAATAATAACGAAATAGATTAAACAAAAAGACAGGTTAAAATAACAAGCAATGCCGGTAAGTGTGTAGCATTCTGAATAGAAGTTTTGAGTGGTTGCGAAGCTCTATATGAAAATTCAGAGTTTCTTTTCAGAAATGAAGAAATTATTAAGTAAAATATTATTGTATATATATATTTACAGAGATTAAAACGTTTACAAATGATGATGCAAAATGGAATGATAAAATATACAATTTAACGAATGTTATGAATGAAAATCGGAGACTATAAAGGTACATATTAGTATACATTACACTATGTTACTCAGCGTAAATGTAGCTGTCCAATGGTGATAGTATTTTTGAAATCGGCTTAGTAGTTTTTGAGTTTATTCATTTCAAACATACAAATCTTTCCTCTTTATAATATTCGTGTAGATTATGTATTCAAATAAGAAAGGATTTTAGTTTAGTTTTAAATACCTTTGAATCTTTTAAACAGTTTATTGTTATAATAAAAATTCAAACTTCTTAATAGTACAAGAAGAGTTTTCTTAATCCTTTTATAGCTATATAATATAACATTTAATTGATGGGAGAAAGAAACGGCCTTGCTGAATTCCTTGCGGTTTCTTCTCGGTACAAGGTCTCACGAAGTAGGACGTATGAAGCCATAGCATAGGCACGTTTGACGTTCAATTCATGCATTGTAAACATAGAAAAAAAACCGGCCAAGTGCGAGTCGGACTCGCGCACCGAGGGTACCGTAAAAAATATTTTTATTATATGATGTAACTAAAAATTTACGGTTTTCGCAATTTTCCCTTTATCTGTGCTATTAGACGTTGCTTCGTACCAAATTTCAAGATTCTGAGTTCACGGGAAGTTCTCTGTAGGTTTTGATTCCCTTGCGAGTATCGAAAATTTGCGGAAAGTTGTGGCATAAACGGCTGTATCTTTGATTGCGTTGCGTTGTTGGAAGTTTGATTCCAGCTTGACAAATTCCAGGTTGATACCTCCACGCGTTATGTATCGGTTCCGAGAAGTTTTCACTCGCATTGGTGAAATAAGAACATCGGTGATATTGTGCTAGTTGTGTGTTTGATTTTCCAGAAATCCAATTCCTATCGCTAAGTTTCCTATTCAACGACAACCGGAAGCAAAATTTATTGGTCATTCTCAAAAAGACGCAAAATCACCCATACATATATGTAAAGGACCAAAGAGTAGGGATGGAAGTGTAAAAGTACCCTTCCCGAAACAAACCGAGTACCGGACGAAGGGTGCTTGAAAACAAAAATCGTCAAACAAGTACCTACAACATGTCGTAGGAAATTCCGGTTAGTGATGGGGCGATGCTGAGCTCTGGTACTTCCAAGAAACACATATTGCTTTTAATGACATGAAAGTAAACAAAAAATAAACGAATTCTAGTTTAAAATGGAAATTGGTCGTTAGACAATTCTTTGTACCAATGTTATCAGACTGGCCATTTATAGGTACGTTTTAATATAAACAAATTTATTTTAAAATTTATTCCAATTTCAATATGTTTATTATTTAAATAATTAAGCATTTGATGTTTTCTTTTAAATCACAACCAATCATAATCCATTCTACACAAACTAACCCTGAATCAGTTACTTGGTACTAAACGTTTGATGCTAAAGGGTTAGCTTAGCCAATGGACGCCAAGGCCATGCACCAGCCATTTAGAACATACAACACCTCCTTGAAAAATAATTCATCAATTTTAATTAGTACTAATTATTTATTTATTTTTAGCATACATAATGCCTTATTTTTATTACATATAAGATTAAATAGGTAGGCCATCTTAGAGCTCGGAGACGATATTGTTTTTATTTTATGGGCGTATTTAGTCTTTTAGTACTAAGTACAAAACAATTACGTCTACTATCCCATCCCTATTCCGGCTATCAATATTTGGAGGGTTGCGACCAAGTGCTCTTGTTTCCTCTGCTGTAAGGGCCGAGGGCTCATACGAAAAGTTGCGATCTGAAGTTACGGATTATCGTCGACCCATTCGAGTGACGAGGATTTGATTCTCAGTACAAATATGTGTTGATGAAGCTTTGGGTCTTCGAGAGGTTTTGAAGTTTCTATCCGCATAACTTTAAGGACCTCTGGGGAAAATACCATCCGAGTCCACGTGCTGTGTTCCGCGTGCTTCGTAACGCTCTTTTTTGCTGTAATAAAAAAAACCTGATGTCACCTTTTATAATATAATAAAATATCTCGTATTAACCAGTGATTATGCAATCAATATCGGTGTATCCGTTACAGAGATTAGATTAAACAAACAGACAGAATGACCAAATGTTAAAAATAGATATTTTCTCACAGTAAAATAAGTAAAAAGTTTTGAATTTGGCATTACAAGCAAATACATAATTTTATTTATGTTTATATATGCAGTAAATAAATTATAGTTTATAGTAAATATATTTCTTTTTTCCAAAAACAAAATAAAATTAAAATAGATAAATATAGATTTAGACCCGTTTATTAATGTTTTGACATAACGAGTCTAAGATGTGTCGAAACGACTCAGCGAAACGATTTATAAAAATGAGAAATCAGATCTCTTTGGAGACATACTTTTTATTTCAGTTTTATTATACCGTAGATTATATTAGATTCTTACATTTGAAATTGGCGTTTTGCCATAATGGCCACTTTTATCTAAAATATATTCTCTTTGGTTAAGAATTCCAAATGTATAAATCCATTGAGCTGGTCCTGAGATTTTTTTTTCTTTAGCGTCGCTTATATAGCACAATAGAAAACATGATATATATTTACGAGTACGAGTTCTACAGTGGCACCAGTGCTGCAGCTCGAGGGATTAACGATGTGTATGGCAGTGGTGTCCCAAAAGAAAACACGGTACGTTTTTGATTCCAACGTTTTCGTTCTGGAAATTTTGACCTTCAGAACAAGCCTCGTGGACGGCCGGACCAAAGTAAAAAATTAAAGGCTATTGTCGAAGCGGATCCATCGCATACAAATTCAGGATCAGCTGCGAGGTTCGGTATCACTGATAAAACTGTTTTAATCCGCTTAAAGCAAATCGGGAAAGTAAAAAAGCTTGAAAGTTGGATACCTCATGAATTGAGTGAATCAAACCAGCAAACACGCGTCGACTGCTGCATTACATTGCTCAACTAACACAATAATGAATAGAATTTAAATCAAATCATTACATGTGATGAAAAGTGGATCACTTACGATAATCAGAAACGCTCGTGGCAATCGCTGAATCCTGGAGAACTAGTCAAATGGGCAAGCGGAAATTGACCCAGAAAAAGTTACTTGTGAGTGTTTGGTTGCTTGTTGTAGTGCTTGTTTCGTACACTACAGCTTTCTAACATCTGGCCAAACAATTACGGCAGATATCTTTTGTCAGCAAGTGTAAATCATAATGGAAGAACTAGCTTCTAAATAACCGTGGTCGGTCCATCGTTCTTGGCCACTGTTGCTTCAGGATAACGCTAGACCACACATTGCACAACAGACGGCCGCTAAACTAGAGGAGATGTTATTGAAATGTATGCGACTACCACCGTACTTCCAGAACCTTGCTCCAAACAGACTGCCATTTTTTCCGGAATTTGGATGACAAAAGTGCATAGATAACAATGGTGCATACTTAATAAAGCTTATTCTTTATGTTACGTTCATTAAACAAATAATTCTCCACTTACATTGCATAGCTTATTTTGAATCATAGCATGATTCTTAATGCACATGGTCATAACATCGTATCAATATCACACCTTACACAATTTGAATATCTCAGGTACGGTACAGCCACACTCTCACTGAAACCTGTTGACGACAACAAAATACTTAAGATACTTAAGGGTCTTAAATCAAACGTTCAGGGCTGTGACGGCTTATCTTTGGAGATGATTCTTCTTACGCTCTCCCACATCTTAAATGCCATAACAGTCATTATAAATAGGTAAATTGAAGAGAGCATCTTCGTCGATGCCTGGAAAGCTGCTGTGGTTAAGCCCATGGCCAAGGTTAACACACCAGAATCTCTCCAGGACTTGCGTCCTATAAGTATTCTGCCCTGTTTGTCTAAGGTACTTGAACGGGTTGTCTGTGAGCAGCTTATCACATACCTTGAACAAAAAGACATTCTGCCAAGGTACCAATCTGGATTCCGAAAGTGTCACAGTACTGCCTCTGCACTGTCCGATGTTGTTGACAACATCCTTTCTGCCCAAGACCAAGGAGCTGTCAGCATCCTTGTGCTGCTTGACTTCTCACGTGCTTTCGAGACTTTAAATACCAATCTGTTGCTGTCTAAGCTTGCTTACTACGGGGCAGATGTGGCTACAGTACGGTGGTTTGAAAGCTATCTGACACACCGAAAGCAGTTACATACTGCTTGTGGATGCGCAGGGTACTAAGACTCGTTCATCTCCGTCCCCTGTGGCACGAGGAGTCCCACAGGGCTCCATTCTCGGTCCAATCCTATACATATTATACAGCGCTGACCTCATTCAAAACATCAGGCATTGCAAATATCATCTCTATGCTGATGACTTGCAGCTATATTATTCATTCAGTCCAGGCGATGTACAGAATGCTGTTAATATGATAAATAGTGACATATCAAATATTGCTAATTGGTGCAGGTCTAACTGTTTGGTTCTCAACCCCAAAAAATCTAAATTTATGCTAATAGGCTCCAAATTAAATGTCCAGAAATTAGAGACTACGGTAATTAAAATACAACTAAACAATGAAATTATTGACAGAGTAACTTTGGGTGTAGTTCTACATTGTCATCTTAACTTTGAGAGTCATATATCTGAGTGTGTTCGCAGTTGTTTTTATCGGTTAAAAGTGCTATACAAAATTCGTCCTTACATAAACGAGCAACTAAGAATCACACTCTGTGAATCACTCATACTTTCAAGGCTAAATTATTGTGATACAGTCTATGGTCCTTGTCTCTGGAATAAAACAGCTAAGCTGGTCCACTGGGTTCAGAATGCCTGCACTCGTTATTGTTTTCACGTGCCTCCACGATCACATGTGACTCCTTTCTTAAATAATTAAAATATGCTAAAGATGGCGGCACGCAGAAAACTTCACTTGGGCACTCTTATGTTTGGTGTTATTAGGACGGGGAAGCCAAATTATATGCTTAGTAAACTCACATGGGTTCACGGTGGAAATATATCACAAATGAGAGCTTGTTGGAATGTCTTTAAGACGCCAAAACACCGCACCAGATCATTCCGTGGGTCTTTCCGGTTTGCTGCCTCGCGTTGCTGGAATGACATCCCGCCGCCGATGCGTGACCTAAAAACATTAAAAACTTTTAAGAAACATGTAAAAAGCCATTTGCTCTTATGTCAACTTGAATCAAATTAAGTTCTTACTTTATAATAATAGTAATAATTAAAGCCCTTTATTTCCAAATATTACACTGTTTTCATTTTAAATGGTAATGATTGTACTTAAAACTAATAAGAAGTTGAAACATTAATTTAACAAAACTGCACTTAGGTCATAAAATGTCTCTAATTTCGGTATGCCTTACGACAAAGGCCTCCTCCAACTCTTTCCACTGTTCCCTATCTGCTGCTATTTTTATCCAAAGGGGTCCTAAGGTCACTTTAAAGTCGTCCTCCCATCTTCTTGGTTTGCGGCCTCTACTCCTAATGCCGTTCCTTGGATACCAAACTGTCACCTGTTTAATTTCTTACTTACTGTATGGTTTCTCACGTCGCGTGGATGGCGCCGGGTTATCGGGGCTTGAAATCGCTATCTTGGTTGCTTAATCACATTCCTTAGGCGTATGGACAAGATGGGTACACAAAATGAAACTTCACTGTGAAATGAATGTAAGGGTTTGTGTGTACATTTTGATGAATCCCCAAACATTTTCTTTTATAATTGTAAACGTGGCAATTCATGACGGGACATTGTCGAGTTGGCTTGGTATTGTACACGTGTAATGTCAGTGTCAAAATTGTCCATTGATCCATAGAGTGATGTCTGTTTGTGTCACAGACTAGGCACGGACGAATATTACTCTATGGTTATTAATGTTTGTCATATAGTTGTTATGTACAAACAGCAACACTCTTAACTGCCCCTTGAAGACCCAACAGACAGAAAGGTAGAAAGAGATGAAATTATTTTTCTCATGACAACTTCATAACAAAAACTAAAGTTTTTATGACATAATATCTTTGTGTGTGTGGTGTGTGTCTCTTGGCGCCAGAGAACTGTCACTGCTTGACGCAGAGAATTGACATGCCTGATGACGTGCTTTCAGTTGTTGCCGCTCTTCCAAAACAAAGAGCAACGGCAACGTTGCATGCTTTTGGATGAAATAATGATAAAATTTAATTTTACTTATCCTGCACCCATAGACTTAGAAATGTATAGATACAGCAAGCAAATAATAATAAAGATTTCTTACACTTGCATTATAAAAAAATATTATTAATATTATATTACTCAAATAAAACATATACTAACTTAACAAATAAACAAATCGAAATAGCGCATAATTATTGTGATTTTTTATTACACAAACATTTGTCCTTTTTACCGGGACTCTAACTCAAAATCTTTTCTGATTTATAATTAGTAGGACCATTGCCAAACTCGACCTCATGTAGTTTGTCCTTAGCTCTTATTCCACCACGCATATGGTTTCCTCCGTTCCCAAAACTTTATCATTTCTGTTATTTAAAATATGAAGTAATATTTTTGCAGACATGCGGTAATTTATTCAATTCTGCTCGAATTTTATATCTGTGACAGCGTGTCTTTTTCTGTTCAAAAACCTCGGTGTTCGAAATGCAAAGATTAGAATGGTATTAAGGTTCAAATGTGTCTTGCTTTTAAATTTCAGGTTAACAAAAGTGAAGAAAGTAAAAATTGCATTTTTTGTAGTGCAATTTGAAATAATATTTTATTAAATATAGCTATTCTTTTGCTATAATGTTAGAGCGCAAAGCGCGTAAATAATTTGTTCGCCAGTCTGACTAAAAATAAAATAAAAAACGAACACTTCTTTTGTAGCAATATATAATTATAAACTTTAAAAACCTTACTTACACAAAAGCACAAAGAAGATAGAATTGCCTTTTGTCTTCGATATTATAATTTTGATTGGACGGATAATTTCGTAGTCCTGGTAATTTAAAAAACTAATACGCTGTTCAGTAAAAATATATTATTACCACTTCATAACAATGTTTAAACATTATTATGAAGAACCAACCGTTTGTGCGTTCTGCCTTTTAAAAATCGCTATCATACGAAGATAACTGGCACCAACAGTAAAATAAAAAACTGATGTTGTGTAAGTGACAATTTTCGGGCTGGTACGAGGGCGGCACTGAAAATTTTGGGAATCAAGGAAGTGACACAACTTTACTATTTAAAAATGTATTTATTGCTTTTCGAAGTATTCTCCGCGAAATTTGACACATTTTTCCATACGATGGAACCAATCATTGAAGCAACCATTCCATTCAGAAGTTGGAGTCTCCAAAATGGCCGTTTCGTAGGCGTCCACAGCTTCTTCAGGTGATGAAAATCTCTGACCACGCAATTTTGTTCTTTATTTTAGGGCAAGTATAGTAATCATTGGGGCTTAGGTCGGGGCTGTACGGTCTAATAATTCTATGTTTTCTTGCTCCAAAAACTCTTTTGTTTTGTGCGCGGTGTGAGAACTCGCATTGTCGTGATGGAGGATGATGCGGCGGTTGCAGTTCTCTTTACGGAGTTCAGAAAAGACCTGTGGCAAACAAATGCTAGCATACCATTCTGCATTAACCGTTCTTTGTCCCTCAAGAGGAATAGTCACAACATGGCCGGTTTTGGAGACAAACGTGATCACCATTTTTTTGGAACACTCCGTGAACGAACAATTTTTATTGGCTTTAACTCATTTTCGAACACCTAAACTCGTGACTGGTTTTTTGTTCGTATCCGTATCCAGGATTCGTCACCTGATACGATGTTGTTTACAGCATTTGAGTATCCTTCGTGGAATCTTTCGAGTGTTCTGACGCACCAAGTAACGCGAGCCGCTTTTTGCTCTTCACAGAGCGAATGCGGTATCCATCGGGAAATCAACTTATTTACACCTACTTGTTCATGCAAGATTATTTGTATTTGACTCATGCCAATGTATAAAGTTGCCTGAATTTCGCAGTATGTCACATGTCGATCTTCCTCAATCAGCTTACGCACAACATCAAGGTTTTCTTGGGTGACTGCAGTTTTTGGACGACCTTGACGGGGAACATCACTGAGCTTGACACGTCCACGTTAAAATTCAGCAAACCAGCGATAAATTGTGGTTTTGGATGGGGCTTCATCACCAAATGCAGAAAGCATCCGATCAACACACTGTTTTTGTGTTAAACCACGTCGAAAGTCATAATAAATCATCGCTCTTGATTTTTATCGAGTCAATTCCATTTTCTCAACGACTAAGTTTGACAAGACCTTGTGACAAGACCGAAAATCTTTTTTTAAAATAAATAAATGGTATTTGATTTTTGAAACCAAGGAGTTTTCAATTAAAAAGATTTTAATATCACAGGAACAGTGGAAATATTCCATTCCCGATACTTTTAGTGCAGCCCTCGTATGTGTGTGGGCCACCTTCATTTAGCCTACGCCGCACTGTCTGTATTGATATCTAGCGACCGGAAAAATTTGACAATGATTGTTCTGACATTACTCTTATTATTGAATTGAAACAATCCCACCTTTTTGATGCGAAACTCATAAGGGTCTTAGAAAAAAGTATTAGTTTCAGTTATTATGGTTAATTTCAAAACTTTGTAACGTTACACACACATCTACAATAAAAATGACATTTATGAAGACGTCATACATCTATTTTCACTTTCTTTCAAAAAGTTGGTAGTCACGTGACAGGGGCAGTTAAGGTTGTTGCTGTTTGTACATATATATATTTTTTATTTCATTTTTAACTCTGTTTTGTTTTCTTTTTAATTGTGTCCTATTTTTTGTATGTATAAAATTGTAAATTTTAATCATAATGTAGTACCTCTCACAGGCCTTGCCAGAATATCAGCGCAGTTGCACTGTGACATGTCACAGAGCAACGCAGAGGCAGGGTCCTGATTGGCTCCCAAGGTTTTTTTTAATTATTATTAATTTGTTTTTATATTTTTACTTTTATTATCAATTTCCATGTATCTTTGTTAAATGTATAATGGGTCAATAAACTCTTTCTTTCTTTCTTTCATAGTGTTTAAGTAAAAGCACTAATTATGTTTACCGGGCTACATATTTTATTGACACTGAGTAAGCATTCAAGAGTGTTATTAGTTTTAATTTCCATTTATGGTTGAACGTTTAAATATTGCGTGTATATTGGTATAAACGAGTTGTTACCATAAATCCTCGTGGACATTAAACGTTTTAAAAGAAAAAAATGAACATAAACCTTTGCCAGCGGCAAAAGTGTTCGAGGTGACCTTTATTGCACTGCGTGTGACATATTTAGTGACGTTGTTAACTTAAAATGTGGTGTAGACATCTTAAGGTTGTAGGCAGTTATTTTTTGTAAGAATCTCATGTTCAAAATGTAGAGTTTTTTTTTCAAAATAGCGCATATTTGATTCAGGAAAGTTTCTAGTTAATAGTTTTTTGTTTTTTTACAGAAAACTTTTATTGAAACACATTTAAATAACTTTATTTTTTATGTTATGCTAATAAATAGCACATTAATTTAAATGGTTTTTTATAAGTTGTGTAAAATAAGAAATATTATAATATAATTAACCAAGAAAATGGTTTTGCGGGGAAGAAAATAAATTAAATAATAAAAAAAGTAAATGTCATTATCGGCATAATAAGCTGCCAGCTATTGTTCATTTGCTATTAGGTGCACTTTCGGATCCATTATGGTTCTCCAGCAAGGTTTGTAATCTAGCATTTCCCGCACACGTTCAAGTCCTTAGAGCTTGAGCACACCACGCTTGTATCGATACTCAAGCGAGTCAAACGCAGCTTGACTATGAATTTATGTAGATGTTTCTTTCATAAAGTCAGTGTGGTGCTTCAATCGGTACATACGCGATGATTTACGCATAGAAATGTAAAAAAATGTGTGCATTGCATATAAAAAACACGCCGTACATTCTCAACGTACTTTCTCTTCTAAAACATGTCAAGATGACCGTTTGGTGTAACGGTAGCGATCCTGCCTTTCGCACCGAAGGACGGTCCTGGGTTCGCATCCCGGAAGGGGCAGATATTTGTGTGATGAATACCTACTTGAATCATGGATATTTTTATATATTTTCTATTAATATTACTTATCTTTGTATAATATATGTATGTCTATCCTTTACCCTAGTATCCATAACACAAGCCTTACTGTGCTTTCTTTGGGCTAGGCTATTTGGTGTGAATGTAATAAATATTTATTTTTTATTATTACGACCATCAATACTGGATCCCATCAATCCATATAGTTAGCTGATAAGGAACACAGAATGGAGCAACGGCTTAACGAGTTTTCCAAAGCATAGCATAAATAGATAATTAAATTTTCCTGTATATAGAGGAACAATATTTATATAGTAAATGTGTCATCATTATCAGCCTAATTATGTCCCCACAGTTGGGACACAGCTTTCTCTAAAGAAACACCGTAAGTACGATTGGCCATAACTCAACAGGCGTGTCCAATGTTTACTAGTTAGTCTTAATTAAGGTAATTCATCCGAAATCAACGACTTAACGTGCCTTAGACATGAAGGAGCTTAAAGGTCCGAATTCGTAGCCGACTAAAGACAGCAGCAGCAGGTGACATGTTGCCGCATTATAATACTCTTTATTGAACTTATAAAGTAACTGAACAGTACAATAACATATATTAGTGAGCAATGGTAGGCTTCTCTCTAAAAGAGATCTCTTCCAGCCAACCATGGGTGGCATGTGGGAGTTTTGGATCACTTAAGAGTGCAGATCATATAATATTCATGAAATAAAACACTTGTTTTTTTTAATAAAAATTCTGCAAAAACCTATTATACTTAATACTACGTCAATGTACTACACAAATAGGAAGTGACTATGTACTACATAAATACAATAAATAAATAAAATTACATATTCAGAAAATCGATAAATGATAAGTAAAAGTTATAAATAAGTTGGTTAGGTTCAGACGATGATAACTGTGCTACAAAATGCTCTTTAAAGCGCCATTGATACTACTGATCATAGAGCGACAGTGACGACTGGTCTGACGGCGCGTAGAGGCAGACGACGTGTCGCCTACAGAAGATATTTCAGAGAAATATATAGAAACTAATGGTGTTGCGAAGACATGTCGCCTGTTAGCTGTTTGCGCCTGCGACATCTTCTCATCCAAAATACCGCAGTGTCTCAAAACTAAAGTCTTTGACCAGTGTGCGTTGCCAGCGGACGTACGAAACGGAGACGTGTTCCCTTACTACGGGCCTCATAAGTTCAGGGTCATCCAAAGGGCGCTGGACCGTGCTATGCTCTGAGTTTACCTACGTGATGGAATCAGTAACGAGGAGATCCGAAGAATCAAAGTAACCGACAGAGCCTGCAGAATTGCCAAACTGCAGTGCCAAGTGGCAGTTGACGGTTCACATAGCTCGTAGAATTGATTCTCATTTGGGCAGAAAAGCTCGCGAGTGGCGACCACGGACCGGAAAACGAGGTGTAGGCAGGCCTCCAACTTGGTGGACCGACGATCTTGTGAAGGTCGCGGGAAGCAACTGGATGTGGCCTGTGCTGGACCGATCGTTGTGGAGATTCTTTGGTCTTTGTACAGCAACGGTGAACGGATAGACGTACAACAAAGCGATACTACAAGGATTTGGTTTTTCTATTGAAACGCGGAGACCTAAATAAAAATACATTTTAGACAATTTCTTTTTAAGTTAAGTGGGAAAAGCACTTGCGTAATGGCATTTAAAATTCACGACGGTATCACGACATTTAGACTCGAGCCAATAGCGAAAACGAAATTTTCTACATTGACGCGGCCGGACATCGAACCTGGGATCTCGAAGTGTCATAAGCATGACCACAAAGGCCGTCAAAGGCCCTAAAAGGGAATTATGTATGTGTCTACTATATTAAAAGTACGGGGACTTACAAAAATGTTGCCAGTTCAGCTGAAGCCGAATCTTTAAAACATTGTATTAATAGTATTGCTTTCGTATGTTAATTTCGTTTTCATCAAATTTACATTGCAAAAAGTAAAGCTTACATTTTCGTGTTATTAAACCTTTACCAATCGCATGTTTCTCGTTTATCACGAAATAACGCAATAAATACTTATAATTCAGCATTGATGTTCCTTTGGTTGCATGACCTAATTGGTAATAAACAAATTTAATCAACGATATTAGTTTGTAGGAACAAAAAATGAGTCATTTTATTAAAGACATTAGAATTTCCTGCATATTAAGCTAAAATAACCCTTTGAACTTCTTAATTTAGTATGATAATCATTTTTCCTTACTATAGGAAAAATATCGCTTAATAGAAACTAAATATCACATCAACATAAAGAAAAAAAAATGACTTTTTCAATTTACAACTTTAAGTTAAGTGTATAGAGTTTATTATACAAAGAAAACTGGCGATGTTTATTGAATTTTCAGACCTTTATTTAAAGAGCACGTTCATGGAATAAATCGAATCGAAACTCCGCTAGACTAACAGAAAAGTTGGTTGTTTTTTACTTTTTTAAAGTCGGGGTTTACAGAGATAAACAACCTTAAAATATTGAGGTTAGGATTTCAAACGTTGGTTTTAAGAACCTGTAATTAAAAATATGTAATGAGGCAGCTGCCAAATAAGAATGACCAGAGAAATTAATAGGTTGTACATATCAATGCGACTTCAAGATATATTAAGTTGATCAAGAAAATAAAAAAAATCTCACTATCAAAGGCGGACTTTTTACACTCAGAGAATAACGGGAACTACTAATACTCTGTTTTTAAGGAAGTCTTGGTTGCTTTTGTCCGTGTCATACAAAAATCACCATAAGTCGTCATTGTCGTGATAACTTTTATTTTCTATGATACGGACACCCATTGGGGCTTCAAGCTGTACCCGCTCTGAAATATGGAGTACAATCAGTGATAATAATATAGCAATAGTAATATAGTAATGATAATATAAGTAGTTTATATTAAGTAGTTTATTATTTTATATATGTTTATTAGTTTTTATATGTTTATTAGTTTATATATGTTTATTAGTTGATATATGTTTATTATTTTATTATACATGATGTCAGTATGTATGTTTATGTAGTCTATAGCATTTTCTATTAACCTTTTCAATGCACCTCCAATACGCTATCAGTTTCTAACTCTCCGGTTGACTGGAAGAGAATGCCTAATGGCATTAAGTCCGCCATTTGTACATATTTTGTGTGCAACAAAGTTTAAATAAATAAAATATAATATAGTCATAACGGTTAGGAATGCAAAGGAGTTTATGTCTATAAAGGCATATCTCCAGTAGCATTATATTATTCTTAGATTTGAATTTAGATCATTTAAAATGCGAGCTAATCACATTCTATGTTCTTAAAAGTTTCTTAATATTTAGTATTTCTGATATCACCTTATTTGCTTAATCTATTCAGTAAATAAAAAAATTAATAAGGCTTTTCTCAATATTTCTTTTGGGTATCCAATCTTGAGTTTCAACGTCTAGTTTTTTATATGAAAATAAATTATCTTTTTATTCCGGTCTTTGAAAAAAAATGCATTACTAAAAGTAAATTGTAGGATTTTTTTTTATATTTCCAATAGTGACTTTGTAAAATATGACGGCGAATTTTGCCAGTCTTCTTAACAGTTTGTGGCAAGTTAAAGTGTTTTTTTTTTAACTAATTATATCGATGAATGCCGGCTGCACACACGAAAAAGCATGACTCATTGTCACGTAATCAAGTAGAAGAGAGACAGCGCAAACAATTTGCACGTGAACTGCTTTGTCAACTATTTATAAAGTGAAGTGAAAAGTGAATGTGTTTTCCATTCGTTTAACGAGTTTGAATTATCGAGTGCAAATAAATGTTAATTTATCGAAAAATTGTTATTTTCAATTACAAATATTTCTTACATTCACGCCAATTAGCCTAGCCCAAATAAGCACTGTAAGGCTTGTGCTATGAATACTAGGTTAACACAACATATATGATACATAGATATGAAATATTCATAGAAATATATAAAAACACCCGTGACTCAGGTACAAATGTTCGTATTCGTCATACAAACATCTGCCTCTTCCGGGATTTGAACCGAGGACCGTAGGTGCGGTCGATAATAATGATAATTCAGTAATAATCATTCCTAATTTTTTTATCAATCTTTTCTTCTAACGCCATCTTATCACGTAAAATTATCGTCCGTAAATCGACTTTACAGACAACTAATTTTTATAGACATTTAAAGGTGTTAATATTCATTAGATAAAACAGTTTTTGAGGCAAATTAAAAACTGCGAAATATCAAAACATAATTGTCGCCCGAAGTCAAAATAAATTAAGTATTTACGATTTAATACAAAATGGCTACTATAAATTTGAAAGAGATCTTTCATAATGTGTAAAATATGTTACAATTTCGATTAACTTTACAATTTTTATTGGCAATTTAACACAATACCCTGTAATTATTCAGAATAATATATAATAATGTTTGTTGTATCACACGCCACATGTGACGCTGTTCCATTGATTTATTATTCTGTGGAACTATAAATTTTAATAAAATATTGCCTGGTATGAAACTCGTTCAAGCTTTAACACTTTAACTAATTTATTATTGTATAATACTATTAATATTGTAGTAATGTTACTTCCGCCGATAAGTTTTTTTTGATCAACCGTTTCGCTATCGAGATCCTCAAGTAAGTGATTAAAAATAATAAAAAATACTAACGGCCCGTCCCGGCTTCACACGGGTGGACAAAATTCTTTAATTTTTTTCTATTATTAAATATTTTTCCGTTAGCGCCATCTAGCGTCCGTAGACGAACTACTCGCGGTTAACGCGTTGCTATGGTTAAAGAGCGGACACACAAACAACAAATTTGTGATCTTAGATTAAAGATTAGACAACATCATATACATTGCTTTGAACCCAAGTTAATAATAATAATAATTAATTTTATTTTTCAACAACATATGTTACAACAATTTTTGGACTTACATACTAAAATACAACTTAAAAATAAAAAAAACTAACTCTAGATATTGCACAATTGGGACTGAATACGCATGGTATTTTGGAGTACTAGAGCCGAATATGCGATCACCCTGTATTTCGGTACTCCAGGACCCCTCCCGGACAGGTACTATAGAGGTCTCTCGCGCCTTACCACTTTGTAGAAATATTCGTTTGAACTGATCGCATAGGACACGCCCACACATATTTTACTACGATTTATACTACGGCCAATCATAAACAACTAATTTTAAAATCGCCATTGATGTCAGTACTGTCAACTATCAATCTGCTCTCACTTGATTGTTTGCGCACGTGCGCCATTGTTGAATGGATAGAGTGGGGCGTGGCCTGAAGCGATAGGCATCGTGCAGTGTGCTAGCGACTTTTGGACTTAGGACTGATAAGGCGCCAGAGGCCTCGATAGTACCGTGCAGAAGTGTGTATATGAGAGTATGTGTAAGTATGTGTGAGAGTGTGTGTAATCTTGTGTGAAGATATATTTGTTTAATTGTGTGTATGTGTGAAAATGTATCTTTTACGTTAATTAAGTAGTTAAAGCACTTTTATAATCTAATTTTTTTTATGTTTTTAACTTTAGAAATTGTGTTATGGTGTTAACAACAATCGTACCACAATGCCAAGACCCGCGTCAATACAGATAAGTTTGTTTTTAACATTCACCTGGCAGCGGATCGATTGCGGGAACCTCGAAGTGGCTAAACCATGAATACTGGTATGCCACTAGCTAACGGTGGATGTCAAATATAAAGTTTGAGTCGACATCACAGACCGAAGAGCTGGCAGCTACCTCGGACAAAGAATTAGTCTAGCTATTAAAAGGGGGAACGCTTAACTCTTTTAATAATTAACTTCTGTGTCTTGACTTCCGGTCTAGTTGGGACTCATTCTTTTTACGCTGTCTATGGAATGTACTTGTAGGGGACGGATCGCCCCGGTCGCCATTTGTCATTCTTTCTAAAAAAAAGTCATCGGTTGAGGTGTGTAATTAAGAACTTTGTGATCCAATAAATAGTTCGTCTTGTAAAACTAGTGTTTTTCTACAATATACCTTCATATATATTTTTTTAAGGTTTTTAGTTTTAGGTTAGTTTAAGATTTAAAATAATATTTTTTTCTCAAGTTTAAGTGATTTCAGGTTTTTCTATTTATCAACAAAACATAATCAATACCCCTTTAGTAAGAAGAGTTTGTGATATTCTACCCTGCCGATATGGTTGTTGCCATGTTTTATTATTTTAGCTTTTCTCATATAGAAAAAAGACACGGCAAAACCCTGTATTAAATAATTCTAATATCCATGAAACTCGAAAACAATATATGTAGAACCTTTTTGTTACTAATACATTTCAAACGTAATATTGATTTATTTACTTATTACAAAACTATATTTAATGATAAATATCAAAAAGTATAATTATTAAATTTAAATTATATAAGTTATTATGTAGTTCATATAAAAATCATATTTAAATCAGTGATACATTTTAAAGAAACATTTTTTAAATCTCTCCAACAAATTACATATTTTGCTTAAAACAATTATAATTTTAATAGTGCGACTTCATAATTAAACATGGTGACTGAAAACTTAATTGTCTCAAGTGCACACTAACTAATTAGTCTTGGCCTTATTTATTAAAAATTAAATAATTCTAATTTAATAGATATATATTTAAATCAATATTAAACAATATAAAAATACACAGAGAATTCGCCGTGTGTTATCTCGTATTCCGTAAGCTAACATTTTTGTCAGGCCAGTTTGAGAGGTAGTAAAATTAAAAAAAATACTGTACTTTGGGCCACATTGGTGTAAATATTATTATTAGGCATAAAGTAATATAACATTACAGAAGTTAAATTTTGTAAAGGTGACTTAAAATACATATTTATTTTGTCATTAAGGAAATAGGAAATAAGTGTCCCTGTTCCTTTAATACGATAGATAATTTTCATATTTTTATTGGATCCAGGATAATGTCATTCCTGGAATATTGCCAGCTCGTTTGTTACTTTATTGTTACAGTGGCTAGGGATTTCGAACTTAATTTCTAAGGTTAAAAGGTCAATAAAAAAGAAGGATTTAAGTTTTGCTTGTAATTTGACTTTAGTTATAAGTGGTCTGGATAGATCCTGAGAGTTTTCTTAAGATACTGTTAGATCTTTTATTATAGTACTTACTTACTATGCTAGCTTAGCGACCAAAAGTATGTCTGATGCGTAAAAATCAAGTGAGACAAGCCACTTGCCTTGGTCTGTGCGGTTCCCTTGAAGCTCACAAAGATCCGCTTCTTCCACATCACACCATCGATATCGAGAACGACCTGCCGGTCTTCGCGCTAGTGGTTTACCCATTAAGGCTGTTTTGATGCTTCCATCTTCACCTATTATTTCTAAATAGCCAAGTCTGCATAGTCTGTGGGCTTTAGTCTCCTATAGTATTACAATCGCCAAACAGATCTTTGATCTCGGCGTTTTTGGTGGCCTTTATAATAAGTACATAAAATTTTCTTAGAGCAATGCTTGGCGTTTTGATATGTGATATAATTGGAAATAAATCCATAGAAGATCTTAAGTGACCAACTTTGCTCAAAGGATTGCTTAAGCTGAAGTAGCAATGGGTGGACCACATATCGGAAAAAAACAATGCTCGTAGTAACAGATCATAATTCGGAAAATACTGCTGCCCATTTAAGAGTCTACGGAACGTGTATGGTGACTGCGATATGGTAGGATATGGATATGGTGAAGAGTGAAGGGTTAGTGCTACTTTACTCCACCATCAGTCATCATCAACCTATTGCCTTATCATATGGTGTTATATGACAGGGCCATAAGTTGATGATGACTGTTTAGTGCGTGCTGGCATGTGTGTGTGTGTTTTTATATATGTATTCAAAGGGTCAATTCATACGACCGGTTAATCCAACGGAAGTGATTATGCCTTTGATGGTTCTGGGTCATGGAAATAGTTCGTGTATGGTGATCATGAAATGAAAGACCAACCTTTCGTAAGTAACCACAAGTTGGACCGATGAACTGGTCAAGGTCGCTGGAAGCGTTTGAATGCGAACAGTGCAGTAAAGAAATGCGAAGAGTGCTTATGCGCAGCAGTGTTTGTCCTAAGGTTGATGTGATGGTGACGATGCCGATTATATTGCACTTGGATTCATAATTTTTTGGGTGCCTAATTAGAGCTGTATCTTCAATACTGTCAAAAGACAAAACAATGACACAACACTCCGTTACAGTTCAATATTAATTATTGATAATAATATTGTAAAAGAAAAACCATGTAGCTGTAAAAAAATTTCTTTATATCTGCTGTTTTATTCATGACAAGTCATTATTATGAAGGGCAAAATAATAAGGCCCATAGAAAGCTATCGGTTATAAAAGTATAAATAAAAAAATATCTTGCTATATCCGCAAAAAACAAGCAGTATGCACACAGACACCAAGATGGCGACACACCTTGCACCTTCACCGACATAAGAAGTATTTAGAAGACTCTCACCAACATAAGAAGAAAGAAGAGAATTATTATATTTTTATATATACATATTAATTTAAAGACACATTAAAAAAATGTAGTAGTTAGAATTATGTAAATTGTAATGATCACGGAGCGACAGTCGCTCCGTGATCATGACACTTGCAACAGTGCCGAAATATCGGAAACTCAATAACAAGGTACATGGTAACAATCCCGTAAATAACTTATATTACTATAACATCCATGTTTTTTTTGAATTTTAAGTAATCTACATAAGTTTCGCCCCATACAAAAAAATAAGTTAAAAAAAGAAAAAAATAAGTCGGTTTACGGTTTATAAGAATGATAATATACAGTTCTATCAGGCTTTGTGAGTTTACAAAGCTAAATAAACCCAAATTATATTTTTTACAATCGTAGTATTGAGATTAAATAAAGCTGAAAATATAGGGTATTTTCACAAGATTTTATGTCACTCTCGCGTCGATATTAATGTGTGTAATTTTTTAGCTTTATGAGAATCAATTCATTTATAAATTGTTAAACTTGTAAAAAGTGCTTCTATTAAATTGTTTATCCTTTCTACCAATATAAATTAAAACTATTGCATTTGTATTCGTTTAATTAAATGTCACGCGGTGAATTAAATTTTATTCGCGCGAGAAAAATATTTGTATTTACTAATTTGGTTGAGTAAGAGGTAAGTATTTTGTCTCAAAAATATCGCTTTTTTTTCTACGATGAGGAAATGTCGCTTGTTTTCGCACCAAAATTTAATGGGAAGTTCTGCTACATTTTAACACTTATTTTCGGCAAAAAGGGTTTATAACTCGTGTGACGACCATTTGGTGCAACGTAAGCGATCCTGTCCTTATGACGGTTAGTTCAAGTCAGGCAGAAGTGTGTGTGTGTATATATATTTCTATGAATATTAAATGTTTATGTGTCATATATGTAACGTCTTACCGTTATCCTAGTATCTATATTACAAACCCTTTGTTCTTAGTTTGGGCAAGGCTGATGAGACTAAATGTTAGAAATATTGTTTGAAATATTAGCTCGTGCTACTCCACTTTGCTAGACACGATACGGTTAAAATATTGTGTAGTAAAAACAATTGTAGGTACTTTTAGTAATGTAAATAATACTGGATTGAATATATATACTATCTCTCGGGAACAGTATCTTTTTTCTGGATAAAAGGTATTTTTTGTGTTTTTCTGTACCCATGGAAAATTGTATGCAAGATTTCATGATGATCGATTGAGTAGTTAGGGAGTGAAATTGTAACAAACAAACTCACTTTCGTATTAATATAATATTGGTTAAGAATATAGGATTTTTAGCGATATGATAAATCATTTGCGCAACCACGTGCTCTTAAAGAAATCAGTCAACACGTTCTTGATTTATAGAAGAACATACAGAGAGAAAAACAAAAGAGATTTTTTTTAAAATTGTATAATTCGTATCAGTGAATCATAAAACGAATATTTATAAGATAATTTATTATAAAAGAAAAATACTAGATAAAATTGACTCGGGTCACAAGTGAATTCTCAGGCGGGAATCGAATCCGCAACCTTTGGAAATCCGGTCCAATGCTCTTCCAATTGAGCTACCGAGTCACTCGTCTCTCGTCTTTCGTCGTAGTGAACACTCGTCGAAATTTTCTAGTATCTTTCTGATTTTACGCTGTAGGCCAGCGTCGTTTCCTCAATGAGTGAAACGTTCTCTTGTATTCGAAAGAAACATTTTTACAAATGTTTGGGCAATCGATTAATATGAAACAGCCATTTAGTGAATTCTCAGGCGGGTTCCATTCCCGCCTGAGAATTCACTTGTAACCCGAGTCAATTTTTTCTAGTATTCTTCTATTATAATCATTTATCTTATACGATCGCATTGATAAATACATAAAATATATTGAATAATATAAAACGAATATTTGTCTTTAAAGTCCCAAAAAATAAATGTACAGACAGAACTTACAGATATTTATAGTAGTATATATAATATATATATTTATAATCGATTTAAATCTAGCTCACCATTAAACTGTTTCGTAATTAATTGAACGTAAATCCGATCGAGTTCAATTTAAAAGTCAACGTTTATAATTTATGAGCGTTTATCAAGGATCATTAAAGTGTAAATGTTATTATTTTTAATGTCTTCATTATTGATGGAGAGCCATAAAAAGACTGTCAGATGGCGTTTAATGAACGATTTAGTGCGTGAAATATTTATTATTATATATATTTTACGACTCTTCCGTTTTAAGGTAATCTATACTAATTATTATTATATTATAAAGAGGAAATATTTGTATTTTTGTATTTTTTTTATTTTTGTATGTCTGCAACGAATAAACTCAAAAACTACAAAGCCGATCTCAAAAATTCTTTCACCATTGGAAAGCTTCATTCACGCTAAGTAACATAGACTATATTTAATGCTACATAAAATTTAAAGAATTTTGTCCACCCGTGCGAAGCCGGGACGGGCCGCTAGTTCCTGATAAAGGAAGTATGTTTTTGTTTACTTTTGTAATTTAAAAGAGTAATATTGTAATTGTAATTGGATAAATTAAGCAGTTGAGACAACTGTCCCTGTAAAAGATTCATAAAGTCAAGATTCCATCTCTTTGGCCTCAGTAAGATTGTTACTAGAACTTTAATAAAATCCAGTTCAGCTTCAAGGCTAGCAAATCCGGATTTATACCCGTCATCAGAATATATGGGTCAGGCATTAGAAAATTTAGGCCAACGGAGAACCTAAAAGATGATTTAGACGTGGAAAGAGAGCGCGCAGATTTTCTTGATGTTCGAAGCCCGTAATGGTTACACATTTCAGAGCTTATTGAACCCTCATTTACTCGAGCAATCTGTGTGCTACTAACTCACAAATCGTATAATGCCATGCATGTACATTACAGGAATGCCTTCAAAGTATCGTGATACTATCAATATACTGCAGCTCGTAAAATATGGCTGCGTATGAAGGGCTTGTCAGATTTTTAACCAACAACCATGTAAAAAGGAGTTCTGGTGAGCCACAGCAAAGCCTTAAAAGCCATTGCCGATAGTGGGGTCTGTCCAATAGTCGAGTACTTCTGGCAAATTACTTGCACAAAGTTAATCTATAATCTAAGATCACAAATTTGTTGTTTGTCTGTCTGCTCTTTTTCCCGCTCTTTTTCAATTGTATAGTTTCTCAAAATGATTTTTTGGTCTCCAAATCTATAATCTAAGATCACAGTTGTTTGTGTGTTTGTCTGTCCGCTCTTTTCCCCGCTCTTTTTCCATTGTATCAATAACGTTATCATAGCAACGCGTTAACCGCAAGTAGTTCGTCTACCGGACGCTAGATAGCGGTAACGAAAAAAAATTAATAATAGAAAAAATTTAAAGAATTTTGTCCACCCGTGCCAAGCTGGGCCGATAGTTGGTATAAGTTTCATAACATGCTGTCTCTGTCTTTCTTATAGTAAAAGAAAATTAATCGTATCAGCTTTATAATGATAAATAAAAGCCTTTGTTTTTTTGAGGATAGCCTCGCTTTTGCACTACAAGGCCTACAGGGCTAATAGGCCTATAAAGTTCTTTAGGCCTCTAGTCTAGTCTGTGACAGAATCTTGGCTGGTAAGACTAAAAACCTTTAAAAAAATTAAAGCCTTTAGGATATTTAAGGGTTCTTTAGTCTTGAAAACAAGGCTTTTTCAACAAACGATGTTTTTGAGACAAGATCCTTACCTCTTACTCAACCAAATTAGTAAATACAAATATTTTTCAAGCCTAGTACTTATACGAATAACTAGTCAAGCTTCATATAATAAGTTTAACAATTGTAAATGCCTCAAGTTTTTAAAATGACTTTCATTGAAGCGATGTCTTCTAAAGCCCTTTCTGTATGCAATTCCTAAAAACTTCTAAAATACTCGAGAGCCTAATATTTAGAGCTTAAAACTAGTTTTTAGGATTAAGTATTTAGACCAGTTTTACCAGAGTTTTACAAGTAGTTAAGGCACTTGTGTTATGGAAATCAGAAACAACACATTATCAAAACACCCAGATCAGAGCCATATAAAATAGTTTCTTTTTTTACATTGACTCAGCCGGGGATCAAAGCCGGGACCTCATGCAATTCACTCGAACACTCCAGTGTTCGAGTGAATTGCATGAGGTCCCGGCAAAGTCAAACGTTAGTCTTATTTATTCGCTTAGTCTGCATGCGAGTTGTGCTTAAATATTGTAATGATTTTATAACAAGACGTTCAGTGTTTTTATACCTAACGAAAGCTTATGATTATTATAGTTTTACATTTTCAATGGTTTTTTATGATAAATTTTAATAGATATAGATATTTTTTTTGATAATTTTAATTTTAATAAATAGTGGTTATTCCTCACATTAATGAAATAACGTATAAGCGTAAACAAAAAGAAATTGCAAGAAAATTTCGTTGGGCTTGGTATAGTCCAGCAGCCACCGCCTGTTTTTATTAGTTCAGTGAGTAACAACAGGCTGAATCTTCGTGAGCAGGTTCGGTTTGAAGAGATGCCCAAGTTTTCCCTCTGATAATTCTCGATAGAGGTAGCTAATGTAGAGAGCAGGTATAAAACACGTCCATTCGGTGGGGTGTCGAAATTGTCTGAATAACAGCATGTTTTTTTAATATATTGAGGTAAGTGGGCCATAAACTCGAAAAAACAATTGTCCTACAAAATGGATGGTTTGAATGGAGCGTCCTACACTGATTTTTTGTATACAGCTTAATAAATGTTTCTACAATCAAATGGACACATAGTCCTACCAATGTAGTGGTACGGTTTTCCAGTCTTACGTTTAGAAGTTGTCCATTCCGCGGTAAGACTTTCTTTATTAATGACTGTAGGACAAAAATAACACGAGGTGAGTTACTGCATTCTTTGCCTAAATCAAACGGAGTCCTACCAAAATATAGATATGTACCGCTATTCTTACAAGAATATTGAAAATAATGTTATTTCGTTTTATTGAGTTCAGAAATACAATTATAAAAGTAATTAAAGTAATTATTGCATCACACTCCTGTCCTTAATGGCTTTATTTCCCTCCACCCAAAGGTTGTCTGGTAGAGATCGCTCTAAGCGATAAGACCGCCTATTGTAGCACCCTTACGTTCTATATATATATATATATTGTTTTAAGCTATTTCTATATCTGCGTGTGTAACAATAAAGTATTTTTCATTCATTTCATTCATTCATTAAATATTATTTTTAGGTATTACTCACTAAAAAATGGGCGGTGGCTGCTGGACTAGAAGCTCAATTGAGAGAGCACTGTACCGGACAACCAAAGGTTGCGGCTTCTAGTCCCACCTGAGATAAACTTGTGAGCCGAGATTTTTTCTAGTATTTTTCAATTCAAACTTATCAAAACAAAACCTTTCGAAACATTAATTTAATGCTTCCACGTCGGATGTTTCACCTTTCACCTTTACTACGTAAAATATATCAAAAAACAACATGAATCAATGAATATATCAAAGAGTTTGATTTATTCATTATCTTCGAATTTTTCTAAGTAAGTATATGACTACATTAAAACTTGTAATGTGCTAGTTGGTTTGGTAACAACATGTATGCAATGTAACTAGTGAGTAAATATCCCCCAAAATTTAGATTTACTTTTGTTGGTTACAGTTTTAATCTTACCCCAAAAATATTTTTAGTCAATATAGTATTAAACACTATTCAATTAAACGTTATGGATTTAAATAGTGATGTGAAAAAATAAGTCAAAACTTTGGATGAGTTTGATTTGGGCATTATCGACTCTAGTAAATGTGAACTAGAGTCGATATTGCTCCATGAAACTCGTATATGTTTTGCACGTGAATTTAAAATAGCCAATCATATCTTCTCATTTTCATCTACATTAAATTTATAACAGTTTTCCCGAGTAATATCCGGCAAAATAGTGTAACGCCCGTCTGCTATTAACAACTTTTTGGTTCATTCTAGAAATATTTAAGATTTGAAATTTGGCAAAATAAAAAGTGTTTCTTTTTTATACGACGTATAATATTGTAAATGTTGTTACTTCTGTTAAAGTTGACGAGTTTTCTTGCGCCCATTCTTGTCAGTTAAAAGACGTCCTGAATGAGTGGTAGATAAGTGTTGAACGATTCAAACAACTTATTTTTAAGTGTATTTGAATAATGTTATTTTCATTTCTATTCTAATAACCGACATTGGTTGGGGTGGCTTTCCTCTAACAGTGGATGTGTGTTGGCGGTGGTGGATGTCTGATATCTGATGTAAGTATTTTGATGATATGACATATTTATACATTTGTTCTGGTCTGGATGGTTTTGGTACTGAAGTGTAAACGCGTGCTCCTTTACTACTTGTGATCAGAGCAATGTTTTTTAATATTTTTCTGTTAAATAAATATCACGATTTTGAAAATAGAATATCCGAATTAAAATTGTGAACTTATCAATTTGATATGTTGTATGTAAGATGGTGGCTTCAAAATTTGTAAACAAATTTTCGACAATTGTTGAAACCAGCTGAAAGTACAATGCCCATGTGCCATATGAGTCTACTGGCATATGGTGAACACCAATGGAAGAAAGTCATCTTAAACACACAATTAACTGATTGGTGATTAATAAATAAGTCAGTTGATAAATGATGGCAGAGAATATGAAATCTTGCGAAAAAGCGTTGATTGATATAAAGAAGAAAACGTAGACAAAATAAAAGAGGAGGAGGTCATGAAAGTAATGAAGGTGAGATAAATTATATTTTAATAAAAGTACAGAAATTATATTTAATAATAAAAATAGTGATATTTACACATTATTAAATAATAGAAAGACAATACCTTCTAATTTAATGTCCAAAGGCCTTTTATTTTCTCAAACGAAATTTATTCTTTTATGTTTCAATCAAGTTACTATTTCTCCATGTAAAAAGGCTACGATATTACGACACTACACAAGTGCGGCATAAAAGTGGAGATACAAGATTATATCGCGGAGGATGTCCTTGAGATGACCAACAAACCTCAATAAAGGAGGGTTAACGAGAAGCCAATATAATGCCCACAAATTCAGGAGGCACCCTTGGAACGAATGTGAGCATAAAAGAAGCGATCTTCCTAACCTTACATGGAAGTAAATGGTTTTTTTATTCCCATAAAATTGCCAATGATTTCAATCTTTTGAACAACCTCTCGCTATACGGAGAACTTTAATCTGCCAATTTAGCCTCCGAAATCTTGACGGACCCGTTAAATTCTTCCGAGTATTTCTTAAGCTTACTACCAGCGCCATCTCTTGATGTTTTAGTTAACTGCTCCCTACAACATCGAATATATTTCAGATCAACTACGATGCAAATAGTGGTTGATGTTCATTTCTTATTATACAACCATTCATGTGTCTTATTATACAACCAGTGTCACGATGAATATCAGCATTTGTCCTGAGTCATAGGTATTTACATATATGCCTATGAATAAGACATATATGTAGGTTTATCCGTTACCCTAGTATCCATAACACAAGCCAAGCTTAGTTTGGGCGAGGCTAATAGGTGCGAGCCTTGCCGGCCTGGAGGTATGCCCAGTCTGTACCCAGTCTGTACCCATTCCAAGTGTTGACTGCCACAACGGACACACGGAATGCCGGCAGCAGAGAGGGTGTACCGAGGGGTTTTAGAGAGTAGGCCCGCCAGACTTTTACACTGGCGGGAAAAACTCACATATCCACACTGCCCTCCCAGTAGTGGGGTATGCGCAAAGCATATCCCCTCGTAAAAAGGCTAATAGGTGTGAATGTAAAAAATATTTTTATTTCTCGTGGTTGTATTGTATCAACTACAATCAGCGCCTTGTTTGAACCAGACATTGTCATTGCGCCTCTTTACGTATGTGCGGTAAAACAACGCAAAGACCATGTGTCTTGTCTAATTGACGTTATCTTACGTCGCAGGACATCCGACTTTTCTTTTATTTTCCTTCTTTGTGCGCATGTTGTAGCGCAAGTGGGAACAGTGGAGCTAATTTTTTCGTGAAAAGTGTGAACATTGTTTGCGAGGACTTTGAATATGAATGGGAAATGTGATACCGTGTCGGTAGAAAAGCAGCTATTTCCAGTGAGATTCATTAGCGACATAAGAAAAAAAATTGATCCTGATGATCTAGGTAAAGATTTATGAAATTGCTGATTATATTCCTACACACTAAAGCTGTTGCTTTATTTTAGTATCTATCGTTACTAAGTATTACCTATAATATTTATAACTTCAGTTGTTTTATTAATGCAGATCATTTTCTTAAGTTTTCAAATACGATCCAGTTACATTTATGATTTATATGTTTGCATTGTCAATGCTGTCTTAAATAATATTTTTCGATTTTCGACTTCGATGACTCGGTTCGAAGAAACGAAAAAATCGTTCGTAGGCGGGATTCGTACTCGCAACTCAATTGGAAGTGCATTCAAAGGTTGCGGGTTCGAGCCCCGCCTGGGAACGACTTGTGAGCTTAAAAATATTACATAAAATGTCTAATATTTTTTTATCAAAAAAAAAAAACTTTAAATTCAAAAATACAATCATATTCTTTCTTTTTGGATTCGCAGAATTGAAGTTTTGATACTTTGTTACTTTAAAATACAATTATTTTTTCTTGATTTTCATTTGCTTTACGTATTAAAGACACCCACTTGGTTAAGACACAGATGTTTTAACGAAGATTCATGTAGTTCCTAATACAATTAAATTTATCTTAAATAATGACTAAGTTTGAATAATATAAATACGTGTGTAAAAAACAACTACGCCTCCGAGCCCTCAGATGGGATAGTTGGCTCGGAGGCGTAGTTGTTTTTTACACACGTATTTTATATCTTATAGAAATATTGCATTGTGAATGCAAAAAATTAAATTATAAATTAAAAACATTCATAGAAATTGCTTAAACATTTTTTAATTTAAAATGGTATTTCTAGCCCGCCTTTTATATATATTAATATTATTCAAACTTAGTCATTATTTAAGATAAATTTAATAATTTATATTTAATATTTTATATATTAATTTCTATGAACTTTAAATTGTTGTATTTGTTTCTACCCGGTATAAAAACATAGGAAAAGATGATAAACAAAATATGAAGACAATTCTTTTCCTCAAATATTTTGTATGTAATAAAACACCAATTATTCTGTTATGTCGAACGCATTGACAATTTTTTTTTCTTTACGCATTAGAAAAGAATGAACCAACAACTGAATTATATCCATGCCCTCTCTGATACATGACAGAGAAACAAAAATAAAAATGGCGTTATATGCTGGTTCCAGTGAAACATGTAGATGGCGTTGTGTGCATTATCCTTTGTCAGCTAATTCAGTTACGCGACCCTTTCATTGCTTAATACTAAGCTGGCTCTGCAGGCGTGCACTGTCATTTATCAGCCTTTTTAACCAGATTTTACTCATCTTTATTCAAGTCTCGACCGCTCTTACTCGAATAATTTGACTATATTTGAGTTTAATTCGATTACTTTTCTTAAATGTTTTTTTTGTAATTCATCAACGATAAATTTTTCCGAAGAGGTGAGTTCAGTTTAATCCAGTGAACATTATGGAAGGGACCACATGGTTTGTCATCGTGCGCACATCGGCGATCAAATTCATCAGAAATTTTGGACTGTATTTGATTTTCCGGGTGGATTCTTTCGTAATTCTGTGGAATGAAATCAAATTCTTTATTCGTCGATTGATTTTAATGATTTTTTGTTCACCTCGGTGATTTTCGACAACGAGACGGAAATATGGAATGTATGAGAAAACTAATGTTTAGGCAGGTTGAAGATTGCAGTCAGATACCATAATCTTGAAAACGCTTCCTATGTATGGTCATCGAAAACTGTATGATTATCTCCAGTATCATCAATGGCCTTACGTGTGAAGTGTGAAAGATTGGTTTCTACACCACACCGTATAAAACCATCACACGGTTATTGCAATAAAGTGTAAATAAATAAATAACAATTACATTGTCATTCAAAATGAAGTTTAATCCTAAAGGCACAGGGTTCTTATCAGGATGGTCCTTTTTTTATAGGCGCGAGTTGTAGGGAGAGGAGACAGTTTAAATAACGAGTCAGATAATTATTTTAATTGTTATAAAATCAATCATAATTTTTACAAAAGATGCTACTGATAAATCCCGATTCAAATTAACGCCGACAAAGCACGTGGATGCGTGAACGCTCCACAACGATTCAATCCGAGCTGTCACTATAACAAGATGGCCGCCTGTCTAGTGATTGGCGTTCGTTCATTCGTTCTGTAGTAATAAACAATCAACTATAGATGGCGCTCTTCACGATAATTTGTGTATGCGCCGTCAAACCTAATATTTAAGAAAAATAAATTATTAAAAAACGGGTGGCTCATTTTAAGCCGATGTATTGTGTTTCCTAATAAGGCGCCACGACGTATAACTGAACTGCCTATAAAAAAAAGGTGTTAAAAAGACCCTTATGAGCAAAGAATTGATGATTATTTAAAGTTGTCCTTTAGAAGGCGTGGAGTTAAGCCATACTAACTATATTGCTTATTACTATATTGAAAATTTAATTTTTCTAATGCATTTTTACTAGCACAAGAAAAGTTTCCTTAATTTTAAAAAATCTGTAACATCTCACAGAGTTTCTTGCGGCTTCTTCGCAATACTAGGTCTCCCGTCGCAGGACTTACGAAGACATTGCATAGCTGTTGACTTTCAATGAATGCATTGTAAACGCTCGCTCATCCTAATTATATTATGACAGTACTTTGTGTTTTTGTTACCATATTAACCGCAAGTCCTTCGTCTCCCGGACGCTAGATGGCGCTAACGGAAAAATATTTAATAATATAAAAAAATTAAAGAATTTTGTCCACCCGTGCGAAGTCGGGACGGGCCGCTAGTATTGAATTAAAAGCGATTTATCTTTATCACATATAATTTCTGACCACCGATCATAAATATCGAAGATAAAACTATAAACGTCATAGTACTTTGGGATATTATAAATTTTCCCATACGTGTTACTGCTAACGGACAGAAATGTCGCAGAAGGAAAAGTGCTGTCGTAAAAACATATTTGTTCGCTTCCAAATATTTCCTAGTTTTACGACAACATGCCCACGTGTGCGTTAAAATGTATTTCCCTTCGATATACTTCAGAGGCACAGTCAAAGTATACAAGGTGTAAAAGGACCTCTTATTGTAGCGGAGCGAACGAAGTAAGCGAAGCTCCCATGAATCAGCTTCAGTGGCGCAATGTCTGTTACGCCATAACTTGCAGAGTTCTTAACCGATTTTAATATTTTTTGTGTGGAATCGAATCAAAGGGCTTAGGAACAGATGGTGACGGAGCACGAATTTTGAAATTCGCAATAATTCCCATCCAAAAAAGAAATTCTTTTCTTTTAGGTATTACGCTCCGCTCCAATATATGGTGCCAGCGTAGCTTTATGCTTAGCGACTGCATCGCCTAGTTGGAGTGGAGCTCCCATGGATCAGCTTCAATGACGCAATATCTGTTACGCCATAACTTTCCCAGTTCTTCATCGATTTTATAATTTTGGTGTGGAATCGAATCAACACATTTAGGACCAGATTGAGATGGAATTTTAATTTTATATTACCAAAAAACATTAGCTCTATGGGATTTCCTATTGAAACATAAAGCGCACGATTATTGAATGTTTTCATTCTTATGGAATTTTAAAATTTGTGTATTAGAATTTTTAAAACATTATTGAATTTTATTTTTCTTCTTATTTTATGTTTATTTTTTATTTTAATTTTTTTCCTTTATTGTTTAAAATATAAGTTCACAACATTAACACAACATAATTTATTAGCAAAAACCTCGAGGGTTTATAGGCTAATGAGAGTTCGCCGTAATATTAAAGACAAAAAAAGACATGCAATAACTTGAGCAAACCCAGGCACGCGCATGAACATTTGTGGCGTTTTATTTTATTTCTCGTTTCATGTGTCATATGACATTTAAATTATTAATCTTTTCGAAACTTATGTTACTGCGCGTACCCCGAATCTGCAACAATGGAACAAGCATTTGTCATTAAAATATATAACTTACTTTATTTGTGTTTAAAAAATACTTTTTTAGATGTTTATAAACATTTGAATTATTTAAGTAATTATTAATAATATCGTTAGGTAAACTATTCAAAATTTTCGGTAATATATATTTATAATTTCTTGCACCATAAAGGTTATTGTATTTAAACATTTTAAATTGATCTTTCTTACATAGGTTTCTCAGTCTTTTATCGCGTATCAATATTTCTAAGTTTTTTACATTGTGATGTTCTTCTGTTAAAATTGCTAATTTAACTTTATTTTGTATAGGTAACAACCTACAATATTTGAAAAGTTCAGAGTAATCACGGCTATAGCTAGATTTAATATTTTTCGGTACAATAGCTTTTAATATTCTTATTTGTAGATTATATATTGATTCCAGATAGCTGTTATAGGTTCTACCATAGCTACATAGGCCATAGTTAATAACAGAGTCTGCTAAGGCAAGATATAACAACCTTAGAGTACTTTTAGTGTTACGCTCCGCTTTAATAGCTAGCGAAGCTTTATGCTTAGTAATAATAATAACATTTCTAACACTTACACCGATTAGCCCAGTCCAAAGAATAGGCTTGTGTTATGGCGATTATTTTGACGACCTCTTTAGTCAAGTGACTTACATGTTGAAATCTGTTACTTTCTTATTTATTGTTCGATACTTGTAAAAGGGTAACGTATAGATATACATATATGATACATTAGATATGAAATATTGAAAGAAATATATATAAATACCCATGACTCGGGAAAAATGTTTGTATTTGTCACCGTAAAATTGTAAATACCGTTACATTATAATCTATCTCGTGATATTGTAAACTGTCGAAAGATTGTGAACCGTAACATAGAGCTTACAATTTAACGCATTATTTTTCGATAGGTTAGGTTAGGTTAGTGAAATTTGGCGGTTACACTTCGATAGATTATAATCTACCTGATAATGATGCGTTAAATTGTAACAACTATGTTACGGTTCACAATCTTTCGACAGTTTACAATCTCGCGGTTATAATCTAACATTAATTACAATTTTTATATATTTTATGCATTTTCAATGCGACCTTATAAGATAAATTATTATAATAGAAAAATACTAGAAAAAATCGACTCGGGTCACAAGTGAATCTCAGGCGGGAATCGAACCCGCAACCTTTGGAAATCCGGTCCAATGCTCTCCCAATTGAGCTACCGAGCCCTGCGAACACTCGTCGAAATTTTCTAGTACATTCCTGATTTTACGCTGTAGGCCAGCGTTGTTTCATCAATGAGAGGAACATCCTCTCGTATTCGAAAGAAACATTTTTACAAATGTTTGGTCAATCGATTAAGATGAAACAGCCATGTTAGATTTATAATTTTTATATATTTAATGCATTTTCAATGCGACCTTATAAGATAAATTATTATAATAGAAAAATACTAGAAAAAATCGACTCGGGTCACAAGTGAATCTCAGGCGGGAATCGAACCCGCCTACAGCGTAAAATCAGGAATGTACTAGAAAATTTCGACGAGTGTTCGCAGGGCTCGGTAGCTCAATTGGGAGAGCATTGGACCGGATTTCCAAAGGTTGCGGGTTCGATTCCCGCCTGAGATTCACTTGTGACCCGAGTCGATTATTTCTAGTATTTTTCTATTATAATAATTTATCTTATAAGGTCGCATTGAAAATGCATAAAATATATAAAAATTATAAATCTAACATGGCTGTTTCATCTTAATCGATTGACCAAACATTTGTAAAAATGTTTCTTTCGAATACGAGAGGATGTTCCTCTCATTGATGAAACAACGCTGGCCTACAGCGTAAAATCAGGAATGTACTAGAAAATTTCGACGAGTGTTCGCAGGGCTCGGTAGTTCAATTGGGAGAGCATTGGACCGGATTTCCAAAGGTTGCGGGTTCGATTCCCGCCTGAGATTCACTTGTAACCCGAGTCGATTTTTTCTAGTATTTTTCTATTATAATAATTAGTTACAATTTTACGGTGACATATTCATCACACAAACATCTGCTCCATCCGAGATTCTAACTCAGGACCGTCGGTGCGAAAATTGCACTAAACAAAAATTATATTAAAAGGTTAAGTTGTTCTACGTACTAACACTTTATTGTGTCCTAGCAGAATTATGATTAATGTGTCATTTTATTTGCTTTGGTCGTGCGAGTCTTTGTGGACGAAAACCTTTTTTTCTATACCACACCTCCTAATTCGATTTATTTATTATCTGACCTATACGTGGACACAGGCACTGTTGAGAAATCTGATCTTGAAAAGGATTTATTGACGAAAGATGTGAAATAGAAAAATATAGTGAAAGATGAAGAATATGATGAATTATGTAGTTAATATTTTATTGTGTAGTGTTTTTATTTAATGTTTTTTGGAAGGAGGTTCCTTATGGGGCGTTGCGGTGGGGTACCCTAGCCGGGAAACGTCCGTAGCGTTAAACAAAGAGCGTAAGATTTTTATGTATAGCCTATGTATGTCTATACAGAGTCTAATGTATAGTCTACGTGATGACTGTTATTCTATATGTTTATAAATCATTGTAAATAAAATAAAGGTGTAAAGATAATTTTGTAAAGTAGTTTCTTTGCTTTTTATCGATAAAAAAAATGTATACCCGATTAATTATTTTCTTTATACTTCAAATAGAACTTCAAATTAATGTTTTTATAATAAGGAACTTAGTTCCTATCCGGTGTCCCACGACACCACACGACTCTTTTAAATAAATAGAAATTAATAAGTATAAGATAAAATCGTATACATTGTTTTGAACCAAAGTTAAGTAGTTTGTGTAATGGAATTCAGAAACAAAACATAACCCCATCACGCTAACGTGAGCCAATAAACCCTGCCTGGGACCGAACCTGTCTCGTCGGATTGGCACTACCGTGGAAACCAGTTTGCGAACCACTCAACCACGGAATTCGTTAAAATTAATTTTAATAAAAAAACTTTGAAATAATCCACTGACTTTCTTTTATCATTAAATAGTACTGTAAGGTACTTTGCCCTTCCTCAATTAATTACTAAATATTGTAAAAGGTTTGTTTTCATTTGACGACTGTTGACGACAGTTTGGTGCAACGGTAGCGATCCTACCTTTCGCACCGACGGTCCTGGGTTCAAATCCCGGAAGGGGCAGATGTTTTTATGATGAATACGAGCATTTGTACCTGAGTCATATTTTCTATGAATATTACATATCTATATATCATATATGTATATCTATCCGTTACCCTAGTATCCATAACACAAGCCTTACTGTGCTTACTTTGGGCTACGCTAATTGGTGTGAATGTAGGAAATATTTATTTTATTTATATATTTAATAATGTTATTTTAATACATGGCAAAAAACTCTGCACAATTTGTCATCATAATTACACTAGCCCTACCTTCAACTACTGTTAAGCACTCGTCCCCCAACGACCTTCATTACTTCTGTGTTGCCAGCAACCATTAACCATTAACCCCAACCGTCAAGGTTACATCATACTTGAGTAAAATTAGTCACATTGAATATCCAATGATTCAATTTACCCCAGCTATATTTAGTTCATACACTTTCGCTTTGTTCAGTCATTAGAATGAAACGATTTGATAGGGTCATTAAACACGTTTAGTGATCCGATTAAAACTGTTTCATTTCAGTTAACTGATTAGTTCTTCGATTTAGTGATTATTCAGTCACTTAATGGTAAGTTCTGCTAACTAGAGAACAGGGTATTTTTAACCGCTTGAAGCCTAGCTTTGTGTTAAATGCGTTATTTCTCTCTCTATCGGGGAAAAAATATAATTCAATCAAAAAGAACTATTACCAAAGCCGTAATAAGTATTAAATCAGACTGCGCGCAATAGAGCATTATATAAAGCTCGCGGATTTTAAGTATCGTTGTCGCGCGCATGATATAATGCTTTCGGGTTTTAAGGGTTTAACTCTAGCTGAAACGTTACTACCAATCGTAGTGGAGTTATCTATAAAAAAATCTCTTACGAAAGTCAAGGAAATCGTCGTACTAGAAAACAACGTAGGATCTTCAATGGGAACACCCGATTTACCTTTTTAGTGAAATTCTTGTTTACTAAAAAGGTAAATCGGGTGTTCAAAAAATTAATCAAACCGGGTCTTAATACGTTTAGTGAGCTGCGAAAGCCTGCGGTTTTGCTATATCTCCACGCCTGGCAGGCGGGTCGAAACGATCTAAAAGACAATAATTCGAAAAACTCAAGTGTCCAATTTGCGGTTTACGAGAAGTCTATGAAGATTCATTTCAATTAAGTGACTTAATTAAGTTCAATTAACTAAAAGTGACTTAATTAAGTTCAATTAAGTCACTTTTTAGTTACCTTTTAATGTAAAAAAGTGGTACTATTCTGCTCTATTGGACACCACACGGCCTGACGGCTAATTTAAACATCAGTATTATTTAAATGTGGTGAGGTGAATAGTGAAACAGACTTGTAGAGAAAATAAATGAAATTTGTAATATAATAGCAAACATATTACATCAGTTTACAGACCCAACAGTCCCATGCTTTCGTAACTGAATGACTCAATATAATAGTGGTTATGGAACAATAACAATTACACAACAACGGCTGTTGAACCTCCGTCATATAAAGGATCCCATACGATACACAAGTTGAAACTGAAGGGCCAGTGAGATGGGTCGCCGAACAAAGGAAACCCTTACTACCAGTCTCCAAGTTGTATATATTTAGGGTTACCCAAAAATAGGGTCAAGCGGAAGTGCAGATGAAGAGCATCATTTGGGCTTTGCCAATTCCCCCACGTATAGTTTTCAATTACTTGTTTTTTTGCAATTTTTTGACAATCCTTGACAATAAATTATTGGTCACAGATACATCTATAAATAAGGTAAGTATTCTTTTTTTTATAAATAAGATGAATAACGTATATTAAATAGAGAAAAACAATTATAGATAAGTTCGATACCATTACGAAACAAAAAACTTTCAAAATATTTTAAGGGAATTAAATTAAATTAATTTTACAACTTCCAAAATTTATCAGCTATATTCCCTGTAATGTTGATAGAACTATGTTCACGAAAGTCAAGTATCTCAATAACTGATGTATGTCTTGTAGATCAAAATTTGACAAAAATGTGAGAAAAAAATCTCAAAAACTATAAAAATCGCATAGCATACCTAGAGATGATTCGAATAGCTCCAGAATGCTCTACCTCTGGACTTCCACTTGACACTATTTTTCTGACACCTTAATGATGAAATGAAAAAAAAAATGAAATGAAATGCAAGCTTTATTCAAATGGGCTTAAAATAAGTTTTTTTATCGTTTAACCTTTTTACCTACAGTTAACTCGGGACTTTTAAACTAACAAAATAACGGGCGCAAGAAACACAAGCTTTAATAGATGTAAAGATATTTACAATATACAGAATCCATAAAGAAGCAATAATATTATTTATCACAATAATAGCAGTGCTATGTTTTCATTACATCGTTGATTAGATGCAATTAAATCAATAAGTATCTGTTTTGAATAAGTGTAGATATAAAAAAATATTTGGTGCTAAAAAAAGGGACTTCCCCAATGTAGAGTAGATTAGATTACCCCTTTAGTAACTAAGGTAATTATTAATCATTAACAAAAATCCATTCATTGTAATAGTATTTTTTTATTAAAAGTCTTAGTAGTAAAAGAAAAGTTTTGTTATTTTTAAAAAAAATATGTAATGTAACACACTATGAAAGAGAGAAAAAACAATCCTTGCTAAGTTGCTGGGGCTTCTAGGTGTACAAGGTCTCTTGACGTAGGATTTACGATGCCGTGGCGTAGCTGATGATGTTCAATACACGCAAACACACAGACCGTATTAATAATAAAAAAAACCGTTGTGTGTACTTATGTACGCACGTAAGAAGTCGTACTTCTTTATCGTTACTAAAAAAAGATAATTAATATTATAATTTTATATAAATGATTGTTAACTACCATATATAATTTAAAATCACACACACACACATTCATAATTAGCGGCCAACTTCATCCTGCTGGTTTATTCTATGTCGCTTTTGCGGTCAACTTCACATGATAATTTTGTGGCACAGTGATGCGCTCGCATCTTAAAATTTCACTGTAGTATTTTTTTCATAACGCGCCTAAAGAAGTTTAACTTCAAAAATTAAATACCCTTAGTAAACCTATTTTAGTTATAAGAGTGTTTTGTCTTTTTTTTTAAATTCAAATCATAATTCGAATAAAATAAAATAAAAAAATTACTGATAAAGGTTTGCTAAACGTTTGGTTTTTTAATGAATAATACAGTAAATGTTTGGTGTATGGTCACAAAGATTAAGTAACTTTCGCAAGACCAGAGGGCCTACCATGACCTCTTAGCGCGATGCTAGTTCGATTATCAAAGTGAAACAGTGCTATACGTGGTCTATAGCGGCGTCTCTCTTCAACAGCTTAACTTGAATCGCAATAAGAGATGATGGTTGGGCCTCAGATCATTACAAAGTTGACAAAAAATTTACTATCGAGATAACCTTCGTATTTCGGAATGCACAAGTCATTGTTCAAATTATACTTAATATATTTTGCCAAAATTGTTTATGCCAGAACATGGAAAACCTAGTAATTTTTGCACACTCAGATTTCAGGTTAGCTTTCACTAATATAAACTGGGCTCACGATAGATTACGGTCCGTTTTTCCCAAAGGGTCTTCATAAATAGAATTGACCTATATCTCAGATTAGATCAGACGATAATTGAACCGGAAATACATAACTGACTAAATAAGGCGAAGGCACGGTTGGTCTCGTGCCAACAATAACCCATAATAAGTGATACGCACGTAAAGTTTAAAATGTTATAGAAAAATCAAGACATATATAATATTTTGACATACATAATATTTGACATAAGATTTTGACAAGCCAGGGTGAATAGGCACCTTCTGGGTTAGCTCGTTCCATCCAGGATTTTGTCTTTGCCCTCGGGCTTAATTGGGATAAAGAGCGAACCCATTCCAATATATAAAAAAAACTATTATGGTTAGATAAAATATTATGACTAATTAACCCATTTTTGCTGATCATACAATAAAAAGTCTAAGTTACTCATTATTTAGCCGATTCGGAGTTTAGCCGAAACACATAGACAGATAACGATTTAAAAAAAAAATTGTTTTAACTGCAGTGTATATTTTTATAGGCATTTGGTAAAATGCTGTTATTTTGACATTAAAACATACAATTTTATTTTATTTATTTGTATATAAAGATCTTCTGTGTAATTTAAATTTCTATTTATTGTCATGCAGGTCGTAGTCGAAGTATAAAGATGTAGTAGCAAAAAGGAATCTAATGACATCACTGCCACTCCAGTCATAGGGATGTGAAACTTCCGAACACCGCATTAAGTGTGCCTGCCCACTTCCGGGAGGCTTTTAGTGATTTTCCCCAGTCTACGGTGTGTTATTCCAACGTCAAAGGAACGGATTTCCTAATGAATGTTATTCTGTGATATTTTGCGTGACATATATGAACGGGGCCTTGGTATTGTATTCGGCTAGCCATGCTTGTGGCTACGCTTGCATTTAAAGTGTAAATTTGAATTTTTCCTCAATCTAGTTTTGCATTATTTTTGTCAGTTCACTAATGAGCTTTTCCAGGCTGAAAAAGTCTATTTGTTTTTTGGAATTCTCTCTTAGTTTACTGAGGCGAGCAAATCTATCCATGTTTAAAGTTTTTGATTACTATTTTTGCTATAGAAGCACATCTATAGCTATCTTAATGATTTTTACCAATTAGATCATTAATTTTTATTTATATGTATAAGTACTATACATATATAGTGTGTATATATTTCATTACGAATATATAACTGTGTGTTTATATTATACTTACTTTAAGTATACACGATAGTTATTGTTTTCATAGTTAGTTTGTCTGTTCGTCTATTTCTATTTTAGATTCACCGCCTTATCGTTCTTATTTCCTTTTGATACTCTTCATCCAAAGGTTGTTTAGTAGATCTCGGTCTGAGCGAAAGACCGCCCATTGCTCTTTAGTTTTGAAGCAATTATCTGTTATTTGTTTTGTGGTATAATCAATACTGTCCTTATTTGGAAATCAGAAGGTATCAGAAGGAAAATTAGAAGTTGATATATATTTCTTCAATTGACGGCAAAGTACGCAATCTAATTGGACTTAATCTGTTACGACATAAAATTCGATTTTTCAATATACATGTACCTATTATAGGAAATACTTTATATTGACGTTACACATCTTGCGAACGAGAAAGTCAGACGATCTAAAATTGGTAATCAATATATTTGACAGTGTAAAAGGACATCGAACAGACGGATTTCTCAGTGCTAAATTTAGGTCATTAGGAAATGGAAGATGTCTTACGTGCTTCAACAGTTCCTATTTTGCTGAATATACGACAAAAGTAGTCTTACGCCTTGTGAAACCTGTCAGTAAAAGTCCTATTAATATCGAAACAGCCGTTTCGGAGATTAACTGGCACAAACAGACAGATAAATAGACAAGTAAACAAAAAAGTTTTTGTTATAAGTACCGGATATACCTTCATAAGCCTTTAGTAAGAAGCTGTAATTTTAACATTACAAAAATAAATATTAACTTTACCAATGCATGCAAATTGGAAATTTCATTCTCACAGGATGCATTTCTTCGTTATTATTAAAAAAATACAGTTTTGTAGAAAAACATTTAAATTTGAATATTAAACTACTGCCATTGCAGTTTTGCGTGGGGATGTGGACTCGCCCGAAAGTGTTGAGCGGTTGTCTCGTCTGTTTTTGCCTGATAAGTATCTGCGTATTCGATCTGGTCACCGGCATCTGCTGTTTACGTCACCGCCATGTCACACTGTGGCGCGCGCGCAATCACCGCTGTTTCGCATGCATCGGGCACTAAACGCGCTCCTTGTGGCTTATCCAGAGTTTGACGTCATTGTTGACAACCCTAGATCCTATTTAAAAAAAAAGATACAATTCTATGAATAATGTAACAATGCTATTCATAATTATGTAATTGGGTTAACCCCGTTTAATTATGTTAAATAAATTAATTAATTAATATTTTAATCTCCGTTAACTCTTTGTATGAAGAGTATCGCTTGGGATTGCGATTATTTTAATGAATTTTTGAAAGCAAACCTATTTAAAACGATGCCGGATATACAATAAATATACCTTTTTAATTCAAGCTACTTCCATAAACTTTGTGTTAGAATGAAGTACCGGCGTGGAGATTAATTTAAAGTCGTCTTTAGATGCTTTACCATATGATTGAAATTGGTAAACAAAAAATAAATCGCGTCATTTACGCGGTCGTAAGACGGTCTCCGTCAGTCTGCGCCGATCCTTATCCTGATAATGGCAACACTGAATTATGTATTGTGTTATAATGCTCTATGCAAAAATGGGGGATTTCCAACTTTGTTGGGTGAATATGTTAGTTATTCAGTCAAGGAAATGCTTAGTTAAAAGATTACAAGTTAGATAAGTACATTTCAGATTAGTATTTAGCTTAAAGGTAAGAGCGGTTGCATATAGTGCACTTTTCTTTGTGTCTTATGAGACATGTTATATAAGTTATTAGCTGGTAGCCGGCGAGTTACTACCACAGCAGAAATAGTTTTGGAAAATTGTTTGACTTATTAAAATACCTATCTTGTTCAATTACGAACTAGCGGACTCCCGGCTTCGCACGGATGGACAAAATTCTTTATTTTTTTCTATTATTATATATTTTTCCGTTAGCGCCATCAAGCGTCCGGTAGACGAACTATTTGCGGTTAACGCGTTGCATGGTAACGCATATACAATGGAAAAAGAGCGGACAGACAAACACACAAACCACTGTGATCTTAGATTATAGATTTATTTATTTATACTTTCCGTGATTTTAAATGCATTATCCTTTAGATTAAGTAGATGACTCAAACAGCAAGAAAGATATGAGATATATTTATTTAATGATCTCCAACGAAAGAATACACAGTCTACTCACATAATAATGATAATAAATATTTCTTACATTCACACCCCAAAGTAATTAGGTATGGGCGTTATTTAAAGTAATCTGTTTCAATAACATTTCAATAACGCAACCTATAACTGATTCACTTTATAGTACGGCTCGAACACTAAACCTGTGATTTTTCGTAAATAGTTTTCAGTAAAAACGCATTAAAATAATAGTGTAACGAACATTGTTTGTTTATTTAAAAAAGGTAAAAAAGAACAGCGAATGTCCGCAAATAGTCAAACAAAAGATATAAATGGACAGAGATCATTCAAAATTAAAACAAAATATATAAATTAACGTCTTATAAAAATGTGTAAATCGGTGTGAAATATTTCAAATCACTGTTTAGCCTGTAATAAAGTAATGCAAGCGTTGTGACGGGTGCAGTCAGGAGAAATAAAAGCACTCAAGATCACTTATGTTTTTGTATTTATGGAATTAAGGCACAACTGAAACAATTATATAAAAACAGGTAAATTACACTGAATACAAAAACAATTTCACATTTGTCACTAAAAACATATTATAAAAGGTAGGGCTACTTACAATAGTGCCTTAAAGAAACTTATAGACTTTTATATAACAGGAACTGGTGGTACGGAATACAGAATCAGGAAATCTTGTGAGTTATGCTTATGAGCTTATTCTACTTGTGAGCTTATTATAACTGCTCAGCACTATAAATATATTTAAATTATTGTTATCGGTGAGTCAACCGCTCTACGCGCTGACTCTGGTAAGAATGAACTTCGAGAACAAAACAAATAAAAAGAGACAGACAATAAATTTAAAATAGGAAACCAAGAGAAAAAGAAAATTTGAAAAATAGCCAGAGAAGAGCGCAATGAAAGCAAGGAGTCGCCAATATAGCTATGGCGCCTCGTTACAGCGTTACATTATTATCCTATCTACCAATACTCGTAGTTGATGCAGTCAGTTCTAAGCCTGGATAAAGAATGAAGGAAAGTTCATTTAATGAATATTTCTTCTACGAAAATTGTATAACACTTGTATATATAAATATATATAAAGACCGTTTGGTCCTGGGTTCGAATCCCGGAAGGGGCAGATGTTTGTGTGACGAATACGAGCATTTGTACCTGAGTCATGGCTATTTATATATATATTTCTATAAATATTACTTATTTATGTATGATATATGTATGTCTATCCATAACCCAAGCCTTTATAGTGCTTACTTTAGGCTAGGCTAATTGGTAAGAAATATTATTATTACACGTAGATATGTAATATAAATGCTTAAGCCTATACAACCTTCCTAGGCTATGGCACTTTCTAGGTGGTGTTTAGTCAGTACGAGTCTGACATAACTTCGAAGCCGGACCGAAGTATCCATAGAGGATTCACCATCTCTCTCCCCTGCGTCCGGAGGGTGCCCAAGTTGCCAGGGGCGCAAAAGAAAGTACAAATGCTCGTATTCATCATATAAAGATCTGTCCCTTCTGGGATTCCAACCCAGGATCTTTACATTACAATACTCCGTAAGCAATGTACCTTTATCACTAATGGACACTTTACGAAAGGAACCAAATGTATAATCGTAGACCATATCAAACTACTTTTGAGAATCTCAATTTTAAGCGTAGACTACACAAAAAGGGAAGCGATTGCTTAAAATTACCACAAATTCAAATTCACTTAGTTTAATGAAGTGATCGGCGAGAAATCTTTGCAATTTTCCGCCTTGTTTCTTTGCAGCTGTTGCTTTTTATTTTATTAAGTCTAGTAAATGCCACTAGAACGCTCTTGGCAGTACGTCTTTTACAATATTTAATTACCAAAGCATTTATGACAAGAAATAAATTAAATTGTCTCACTCAGGACATCTGTTTTTTTCTTGTAATAATGTCTTTAGATATAATGATATAAATATATAAATAAAAAACTCAGCTGTACAATATTGTATTATAAATGTGAAAGTATCTCTGTCTGTCTGTTTCGTTTTCACAGCGACAAGACTAACCCGATAATTATGAAATTTGGTATGAAAATTAATTGAACCGTGAGGAAGAATATATACGTTCCTGCGGGTAGAATATAAGGATTTTTAAATAATTGAAGTCAGCTCGATCAGATCCCTCTTTCCCACTGGGCACTCTGGGTAAATGCTCAGGGCCCTGCGATCGATAGGGGCCCCCTGGTTCCTGCCAGATAACTAAATCAATGCAGACATCGATTACTAAAAAACTTATTTAATTAGAGTAAATTGAACGTCAATTAGGGACTATATTATCGACTTGCTTATTAGCTTTTGCATGTGTGAAGCTACTCTACTCTCGCCCAAAATAAGGCTATCGAATTTCAGCACGTTTGGATAATTTTAAATATTTCAGTTTTTTTTCTTATTTTATTATGTTTAATTTGATAATAAATATTATAGTTGATATTTAATTTTATAATGTGAAAAAATTTGTTTGTCAGTAAGTTTGTTTATATTTTATTTCATCTATTTCGGCTTCTTTTCAACAGCCATATCCACGCACTTGTAAAAAAATTTAAACGTCGTCGTGTAATTAAAAATATGATTAAAACGATTTTACGTTATCCGTATCAATACTTTATTCTACCGAGTAGAAGCGCAGGTGTATGAACTCAATCATAATAATGAAGCAATTAATCTATAAGATAAGTCTTCCCATTAAGAGGTCGTATAGCTCGCGCTGTCTCACAATCCTAATGTTAAGGCCATGTTATAGCGATAATGCGAAGATGTGCGTTGTCGCAACACGTTTGACCAAGCAGTTCATCATAGCGCGAATATTTCTGGCGGAAATTATCGCTGTCGGTAATTGTCGTATATGAAAGGTTTATCGAGGCAAAGTTAATGCGGTTGGCTACACTTTAAGATGTAGATCTGGGAGAGGGCGTACCACGTAAGTATATTGAGTGTTATGCAATATTCCGAAGACTGAAGTAAAAATAAAAAGATATTTTTTAAATCAGCCAGGTTAAAAAGAGAAAGAAAGGGCAACCGTAGCACATCAGTTGAGAGTTCCTTTAAGAAAATTAGAAATTAAAATATTATGCAAAGAAAGGCATCCTTCGGCTGAGAAGTCAGCAAGTGGACTGTGTTCGATATTCGCCAATGTACTACGGACGTTGGTTCAATGTAACGTCAAGCAAATGTCAAGCATTTAGCCTTTCGTGGTAATATTATAAAATTATTCACTTATAAATTATGAATCAGAACCAGTTCAATGGGGGTTCCATTGAACTGGTTCAAGAGGTTGAACTGGTTCAAGAGGTAAATAACAAAAAAAGTATTTAAATTAGTAAAGCTTAAAGCATAATAGTTGTTTCCTCTATTAATCCAAAGGCATAATGCATAAATTGTTATCATTGCAGGATAGGTTGCCTTTCAATATTTTACCAAAAAACAAATAACGCCAAAATAAAACTAATCACAAAAGTTATCTCATCAAAGCATAAACTATCTTTTAATATAATTTAATACGGTAACGGTACTAAAATCGAATTATCAAGTTTCTACTACTCTTTGTTCATAAGGAGAATAGAAAACCAATGTAAGATGGTCACCCCTTCTCCTGTAAAGTGATAGGAATCCATAGAACTAAGGGGACCAACAAAATGGGATGTCCTTATTGGAACTTGGACGATAAAAGTGATATCACCAATAGAATTGTTAATTTATATCCCTTGTAAAACATGAATAACAGCTAGAGTAGTAATAGTTGTTTAGGTACTCGAGAACCCTATTTTACTTGTCATAGTGTAATAATTTCTGCTATTAAATTATACCGGCACGGAATTGTTTATCAGAGTAATGTTCGTCGAATACTGTGATTTTGTTTTTCAATATTTTTCAACATTGCCGATAGATTTAGATCAAAATACAAACTGTCGTGAGGTCTGTAGCGTCGTGCCCTAGCAGCAGTGATTGGGCGGGATCAAGGTCAAGGTCAAGAGAGCGCTAATGAGCCAATCTTAAAGCGCAGGCGAGCAGGCAGGAGAAGGAGGAGTTACGCGTTACGTCCTCCGTAACATGGCCAGCAAGTTAGGTCAGGGTTGTCCATCGTCACCTGGACTCCCGAGCCCCCGAATAATATTTAGTGAGCTAAGGCGTAGGACAATCCCACATATCACGCTGTCAACCCGCGGCGGGTCGAATTCATAGAAGATTTTGCTCTGTGACAAAAAAAGGTAATCACACAGTTTAAAAAAAATCTTGAGATATAAAACCATCATTAGGTTAACAATTTTTAGCTCAAATTATACAGATATTTATTCAAATAAACAGTGAAATAAAACTTTTGGTACTGTGGTGGCGAAGTAGGGTAGAAAAATGATACGTTCCCGCATAATTTGGCAGTAAGCCACTGATACCTTAAGGGTTGCCATCAATAGGATGATCGGTTTTAGTTTTCTGTACGTTATGCCTTAAGACTAATAAAGAAGGTTTAGAATTGGATGGCAAAATTTATGTATCCTTGCCATGTTTTATGTACGATAAGTTTAGGTTCACAATCCGTTTTATTTTGATTGACGAATGTTTAAAATGGTTTCGTTTTGTATATTATTTGGTTCATCGGGAAGCCATTTCAAATATTCCATTAATCCAAAAGAATTTCATTATACCGTTTCAACGCTTTCCATTCGATGAATCAAGGAATTCATCAGCATTTAGGTTTTTGCCAGACATTGTTACTTGTGAAAAATATAGTCAAATTGGTATTCTTAATGAAAATTTTGTGATAAATTGATTTAAGTTAGTTAATTGCATAAAGACTAATTTCTTAACAGATATTGACATTTCTGACTGACATGCCTTCGTATAAAAATAAAAATAGTTTATATATTGTAGAATATTGTGTATTCCTATGTTTAAAAGATTTGCTATGGAACGAGGCGTAATGTCTATAAAATTATCAGTTTTATATCGCAATAGCGTGGGAATAATTCTATCACTTATCGTTCATATGTGAATATGAAAAATTTAAAATTATCATCTGTCTCAGCCGGGAAACGAATTTTACCTTTCGTTATCCAGGCGAAATTTTTAGATATCAATTTTCCGCCGTTAAATCGTAATAATTGACGATAGTAAAGAATGTATCATTTCTTATGAGGTACTTTACGTTAAGTTGAGAAGATTGCATAAAGTAAAGCCATGCCAAAGTCCCGGATTCGATTCCGGGTCAATATAGAAAACTACATTTTCTTATTAGCTTGAGTCTGGGTATTGTGGAACCGTCATTTAATTATTTATATTTCCCACAATCACACAAATTGTTGTGTTATAATTACAAGGGTAACGGATAGACATAGTTATACGATGCATAGATATGTAATATAATAAAAAAAAAAATATATATATCCATGACTTAGGTGCTCGTATTCATCGTACAAATATCTGCCCCTTCCGGTATTCGAACCCAGGACAGTCGGCGTGAAAGGTAGGATCGCTACCGTTATTGTTTCTGAATTCCGTAACACATGTACTTTACTTACTTAACTAGGCTTCAGAGCAATGTCTGTGACGTTGTTTAATCTATAATCTAAGATCACAAACTTGTTGTTTGTCTGTCCGCTCTTTTCCCCGCTCTTTTTCCATTGTATCAATAACGTTACCATAGCAACGCGTTAACCGCAAGTAGTTCGTCTACCGGACGCTAGATGGCGCTTATGGAAAAATATTTATTAATAGAAAAAAAATAAAGAATTTAGTCCACCCGTGCAAAGCCAGGACGGGCCGCTAGTATTTATTTATTTATACTTAATATAAAAAAACGTATCTTAAAAAGATAGATGAGATGGCTTAGTAAAAGAACCTCAAATTAAGCGTTAAAGAGTGCAACGTTTTGCGCTGTTTTTTTCATTACAACCAAAGAGACGAAGTTGAATAATTCATTGTCTTGAATTAATTCCCGAATACATTCATACAGAAATTCTTTTTGAGTCGCGTGCATCGTATTGACCAGGAGACACGATGCACAGTTATATTAACACTGAGTATTCGTTTATAGTCGATTATTCTTATTGAATAATAATGAAGGTAAGTAAATATAAAAAAATGCAAATTAAAAGAAAGCTTTATATGAGACTCATTTCTTCGTATACCGAGCTCGGTATACGCCTAGCTAGGCGATCATTATTGTACTCAAGTTTATATTTTTTAAATAAAAAAGCCGGCCAAGTGCGAGACGGACTCGCGCACCGAGGGTTCCGTACAAACCTGTAGGTATATAAGTAAAAGTTATTAGTTAGTAGTTAAACATATTTTTATTATATGATGTAACTAAAAATTTACGGTTTTCGCAATTTTTACTTTATCTGTGCTTTAAGACGTTGCCTCGTACCAAATTTCAAGATTATGAGTTCACGGAAAATACCCTGTAGGTTTTGGTTCCCTTGCGAGTGTCGAAAATTTGCGGCATTAACGGCTGTATCTTTTGATTGCGTTGGCTTAGAAGTTTTATTTCTTCACAGCTCCAAGGGACAGTAGACCTGAGTATTTGATATTAATTCCAGCTTAATACCTCCACGCTTTTCTGAGAAAAAGGATCTTCACAGACAGACGAACGGACGAACAACAAAGTGATCTTATAAGGGTTCCATTTTTTCCTTTCAAGATACGTAACCCGAAATTGTTAATAAAACCACTTTGACCGTATTTATTGAGCATTTATTCTTATTTTTATATTGTACTCTTTTCTCTATCCTCTTAAACCCCCGCTTTCCTGGATATATGAAATATATTTCAATATAGGTATCTTTAACGATCATACTCGTCAACTTCGTTTAATCAATTCATTTGCACTCTCCACTCCCTTATTTCATTCTGGCTTTATAGCTTATTCGCTTAGGCTCGCATACCAATTTTCATGGTAACACCACTCTGAAGTTCCGGGTCCAATCTCCTGCCAGCTCAATATAGAAAACAAATTCTACACTAGCACGGGTTTGGTTGTTGTGGTACCGTGGTTATTTCTGAATTCCGTAACACAGGTGCTTTAGCTATTTCACTTGGGTTCAGAACAATATATGTTATATTGTTTTATATATTTGGAGCGGAGCGAGCGAAGTTTCCATAGATCAGCTTCAATGGCGGTATGTCTGTGACGCCCTAACTTCCCGAATTCTTAACCGATTTTGATATTTTTTGTGTGGAATCGAATCAACAGGTTTTGAAATTCGCAAAAATTTCCATCGAAACATTTTTTTTCATTTTTTAGGTATCGCTTCGCTCCAATATTGCTAGCGTAGCTATATATTTTGCTAGCGTAGCTTTATGCTTAGGGACTGCATCGCCTAGTAATATTAGTATTTAAATTATAAACCCCAATAAAATGAAATTAACTTATGACTTTTAGTCAGAAAGGCGTAAACTCATATTTTTTTGTTGATGTAAAAGTGAAGTTTCACCCATCATTACACACAAGGCCTGTGAAGTGGGTTATGTCGTATTCATGATTACTAGTAAATTTAGGTTCCCAAACTAAAAGAAGAAAAAAGATCCCTTAATTTGTAATTGGTTATTTGATAACTACTCATTATAATACATATCAAATAAAACGATAAAGATAAAATGATTTTTATTCAATACAAGCACTTACAATGCATTTACTGAATGTCAACAACTATGCCATGGCTTCTAAAGTACTACGCTATATTTTATTCTTTATTAGTCTAAGGTGGCCAGTATAACTATAAGCTGCTTTTATAAGATGTATAAAAAACTAATATTTTTGGAGCGAAGCTCCCATGGATCAGCTTCAATGGCACAATGTCTGTTACGCCATAACTTCCCGAGTTCTTAACCGATTTTAATATTTTTTGTGTGGAATCGAATCAACAGGTTTAGGAATTTTGAAATTCGCAAAAATTTCCATCGAAAAAAAAAAATTTTTTTCTTTGTTTAGGTATTACGCTTCTCTCCAATTTAAGGTGCTAGCGTAACTTTATGCTTAGCGACTGCATCGCCTAGTATGTTAAGCTGTCTACCATCGTGTAGTTCTAAGTATCAAACAATCGATAACGAAGAAACTTAGTATAATTAATAAACATTCAGTCTCTTCGACTAAAAAGAAGCAAGCGGGTACCGTTTCATAATTCATTAGACGTCAAGAAACCCATAACAAGGGGAAACTCTTTAACGTAATTGTACTGTTAAGTAAGTCGTCCAGCTCCCTAGTTTGAGCTGTAGACGAATAAAAGAACTATTTTTATACCACTCCACTATTTATTTTATTCATTTCTTGATCCATTGTTATTGTCCTGTTGTATAAAACGTCACAACTCAGACTTATCTCGGGTTTTTAAGAGAGATAGGGCATAACAAATTGGAGCAGCCCAACTGGTGAAATACCTCCACCTTACAGAAGACCGTAGTCGAACAACAATCACTTTTGAGTTGTTGTGTTCCTGTGAGTGAGTAAGGTTTCCAGAGCTTCTGGGGGGATGCTACGTTAGTAGCAGAGGCCAGGCCTTCAAGTTGAGGGTGACAAGCCTATTTTCTAGGCGTCACATCCTAGATCGCATCGTCGCTTACCATCAGGCGAGATAGCGGTCAAGCACCTCTCTATTTAGTATAAATAAAAATCAATGATAGATAGCAAATTAAATTGGGGTGCTCATTTAAAAATCGTTTGCAATTTAATCAGACAATGCTTAGCGAATATCATAGTTCTCATAATTATAATAATTTATTTGCTTTTAACACGGTAAAAAGCTTTAACATTCGTTTATCTGGGCCACATGTTAAGCTAGCTTAGTGGTAACATGCAAATTTTATAAAGCTAATTCGGCTTACGTGTAATGTAAAATATTTCATTAAAATATTGTTATCCTATTACATATTATACTAGCTGACCTGGTAACGCGTTGCTATGGTAACGTTAATTGATACAATGGAAAAAGAGCGGACAGACAAACACACAAACAGCAAATTTGTGTTCTTAGAGTAAATGCTAGCTGAACCGGTAACACGTTGCTATGGTAACGCGTATACAATGGAAAAAGAGCGGACAGACAAACACACAAACAACAAATTTGTGTTCTTAGTTTATAGATTCGATACATATTTTTATTAACATACACACATACATAAAATCATGCCTTTTTCCCACAGGGGTAGGCAGTGATTTTCACTTTCCACAATCCTGAGATACATCTCTCGCTTCTTCAACTCTCAGCAGACCTTCTAAACAAGCTCGTCAGTTAAGGGGACTTTTGTCAAATCAAGTTATTTCAAAATTGAAATACTACACTAATTACTGAATTAATCAAAGATCGAATTTCCTTTGAATTTTAAATGATCCTGTTAATTAACTGGTTGAATTTTATTTACAGTGTGGGTTAAGCAGCTATGGTCGCACTTAAGAGCCCTTATATTAATAAAATATTTAAAATTCAGAGGAAAATTTAAAGAACTATGGTGTCAGCATACGTTAGACAGCAGTTTTGTTATGACAATGATGGTACGCCCTAATTAAAGAAAATTCTTTTGATTCCATACACCACAGAAAAGTGGCACGTCCTGCCGAGCCGAGCAGAACAGCGGAGCCAATACGAACAATATCTGAAGCTAATTAATAGACAACAGCATACCTGGTTCGTCGATAGATTTGTTATAAAAATATTATTTAATTAGAAAAACACTAGAAAAAAAAACAGGCGGAACTTGTGAGCCGAGTCGATTTTCTCTGGTATTTTTCTTTTAAAATAATTTATCATATTATTTTAAAAGATAATTAAAAATAATAATGTGGATAATTACAATTCAAAACACGCAATTTAATATACAACTATCGACCCGCCCCGGCTTCGCACGGATGCAATGCTCTACTATATTATGCATGTATTATACATATAAACCTTCCCCTTGAATTACTCTATCTATTAAAAAAAACCGCATAAAAATCCGTTCCGTAGTTTTAAAGATTTAAGCATACATAAGGATATAGGGACAGAGAAAGCGACTTTGTTTTATACTATGTAGTGCTGCAATTATATTTTTTAATAGCATAAAATGAAATTTAATAAAGATATCATAAATATATATGGGAATGAGGAATAAAATAATGGAAATAATAAGTGTTTAAATATTTAAGTAGTTTATTATGATATATATGACATTTTAATTATGTAAGTGGATCTGTATTCTCTCATTTCCCTTTCAATGCACCATGAATCTATTGGGATTCAGTCCGCCAATGGTAGGTACATGGTTTTTGTGTGCAATTTTTTTTTCTCTCAAAGTTCGTTCTATCGTGATATCTGTAGTTCTATCAGCTCAGCTTATCAATGCTCACATTGCTAAGGCGCAGCTCCTACCTACGGATCAGAATACCGTAGAGAAAAAAGTCCAGTGCTCAACTCGTGTAAGGGCTACTATGAAAAATCTTTATTTAACAAACAAAATAACAAAATATTATCGTAAACAGTAGATTTATACAATGGAATGGAATAATATTTTTGCTTTTAAATAGCTTACAGTACGTGATGGAATAACATAACAAGACATTAATTGCATATTAATCAATTAAGAATAGCATGTAAGTATGTTATAAAATACATTTTTATTATGTCATCACAATTACACAATATAACATAAATAATAATATAATTTCTGTAATAAAAAAGGAACGAAAAACCATTTATATTTAAATCAATTAAACTAGGTCTGCAATACATGCTGCTGTTTGCAAATACTGTGCGAAGCAATTAGATTTTTGAAGGGTGATTATTCCTCGATGGTATGTCCTATTTCAAAACTTTTTTTGCACATTAGTCACGACCACGATGTGAGTTTTGGCGCCAAATTTCATCAATGTAGTATCAGTGGTTAGGCTGTTATCAGCTATTGAAATTTTCTTTCGGTGATTATTCCTCCATGGTAAAGTCTATATTTTTTTTACATAGCCTATGTCCGTCAGGTTATAATCATGTATGTTCATACCAAAATTCGTTCGAATCGGTTGAACCGTTAAGTAGCAGGAGGGAGACAAGCGAAATTTGTAAGTTGCCTAAAAGAGAGCTTCGCTCAATAATTATTTCTGTTATCAGAGGTATTAATGTCTATTCTTATAATTTAAAAAATCATTAAATGTATATAAGTATGATAACTGAGCCAATTATGTAATGTTTATAGTCAAATACATAGCTCTTGTAGTATCTTATTAAAATCTAATCTAAAAACTCAAGAAGAAGGAAAGGTTCCTTTGAAGTGGCACTCTTTTTAAAACAACGTCAAGGATATTCCTTATTATTCCTTGAAGTAGTTTTAAACAGCCTACTGATCCTTAGTGTTTCTTGGAAATACATCTTTGGCTTCTTTGTAAAAATCAGGATTTAATTTTGTGAATTTCGCTACTTCAAATATATTAAGGCATGGGATTGGCAGGTTTTTAAGCGATTTGATGATAAGTCTATATAATTTATTTTTTATAAATTTGTGCTAGAAAGGTTTTTAAAAATATTTAAAAAACGCAAATGTTGTGATAAACGAGAATAAACTGAACAACATATCTTTCTTGATCTGTGACAGTGTTATCCAGTAAAATCATAGCGAAAATATAGTGATATAACAAAAAAAGTAATAAAACAGTGAAAAAAAGTATAATGTTAAAAAAATATGAAAAAAAATCAAAACATCCAAATAATCAATACAATTTAAGGACACAAAAGTGAAAACATTGACTCTATAAAACATATAATAACATTTATAAAAGAAAAGAAATATAATTATATTTTTGTGCCGGGTAAATTGATTGCGAATTGTCATTAGTATATAAACTCTCGAGATTTTTGCTAATGAGGTCTTTAATGGTAAAATAATTGTAACTTAATAAATGTATTAAGCAATTAAAAAAATAAGTACCTACTGTATCCTCTTACCAACCACTTATCAATATCACAGTTTGTTGACTCGCATTTAAAGCCTTTTAATATAATTAAAAAGTACTTAAATATATAACAGTGTTTTAAGTTATGTGTTGATTATTATTGTTGAAATAGTTTTGACGTGATAACGACTTATAAATGAACGCTGGCTGCACGCACGAAAAAGCATGTCTCATTGTCACATTCCCTCATTGTCACGTTCCGTCATTGTCACGTTCCGCCTGAGCGTTCGGCTTGGGACGCATCTATCTCTCTTCCACCCCATCGGCCGATGCGTCAGAGTAGAAGAGACACAGCGGCAGCACGCAACCTACACGTAAACTATTTTGTCAACTGTTTATAAAGTGAAAAGTTAAAGTGGTTTCCATTGTTAATTACAACAACAATTGCGGCAAAAAAGGTAATTCATTCTTGCATTTTAAGAATTTGTTGAGCGATACAATCTCATTTATTTGTTCTTTTATTATTAAAAAAGTAACATCGGTCGGCGAGTGCAGTAATAATAGGTTGTGTTGCAATTTTGAATAAAACAATTATTATGTCTCATATAAACGATCGTATAAAAAGTCAACTGCGGAGGATCTTAAATATCACACATGTGCATATAAGTTGTAAATAAATTGTTAATAGCACTTTGTTACTTGTAATTAATCTGTATAATTTAAGTAAAAAAATATTTGAATTAACGAGTGCAGATAAACGTTAATTTATCGAAAAAAAAATTAATTTTTATTATACAAAATAATGATAATTCCGTGATAATAATTCAATTCAATTTAATTTATAAAAGTATGTAATTTTTTATCAATGTTTTCTTATGACGTTATCACTAAAATTACCGTCTGTAAACCGACTTTACAGACAACCATTTTCTTTTTAAATATTTTATGCATACTTACTTTTCAGTAAATTTCGTGATACATTTTTGAATTTCGATCAAAATATAAATATAACCTTTCACGTTGTCTTGTCTCCAATCTTACATTGGGTCTTGAACTACCAAAGTCCGGAGTGGAATCAATACAAAGGACGATATTATAGCGAGAGGACGTCACTTCAGGCAATATAAAATAATCAGAATCATGGGAGGTTGGAAGCCGGTTCTCCGCAACGTGCTATGGCAATCTTTCTGGGCACTACGCAGATTGTTGTTACCAAACAGTTTGACATTGACCTGTTTAACACTAGCGTTGCATCGGTGGACCGATTAATGATTGCTCAGTTTTTTGACTGATAGGCATTTGATTGTTAATTGGTTTATTTTGTACGTGAAATTTTGCAGTTGATTGTAATTGGTTATTTTTTGTGAAATTATGACTTTGATTGCTAATTTGTTTTTTTGTTATTTTTTAAGAAGTTGGTCTGTTCATAGACTTGAAACTTGCATTACTAACTGTATTACTGTGTACCTATTAAAATGTTACCCTTTATATATTTATGTTTTTAAGTGCTTTACAATAATTTTTAAACTGTTTTTATCGGTATAGAACCTATAATTGGCTTTCAGCTGTTAAATTTACTACCTATTGTTATTAATTTAGCTGTTAGTCTTCCGACATTAAAAAAAGATAAGATATAGTTGACTTTAGACACGTTACCGGATTACTGGCAGCGTGGCAGAGCGACATGTAGGATGAACTCGCATCATCACACGCAGAGTAGATCAATATATATATGTCGGGGGGAACGTCAGGATTTTGGTCCGAACCTTCCGATATCACATGGGCAGAGTTAGAAATCGTACACTGAGAAGATGTTGTAATTTTTGAACACAGTATTAAGAACAACGTTGCACGTAACAAACTTGTTATAATAAGGCACTTAGCGAAACGTAGGACAGTTCCGAGGCGACGTCTTCACTTGTTGGCGACTCGATCGAAAGTGAATCGGAGCTCGCATGTTGACAGCATTACGACTCTGTCGAAGCGCGGGATATCGTAGTTTCTTATGTTTGCCGGCTAGGGGGCGCGCTTGCGTTTCGTTTAGTGTCCGTACTCATTACCGGATACGACATATACAAATTAGTGCTCTACGAAATCGTACTATAACCGCAATGGTGTTGGTTACGAGGCTTCTTAGGTCTTCAAGGGTATTAATGAACTTTCAAACCGTAAGATATGGCTTGTAAAATGTCAGTCTCTGTTCATATAGGTCTCAACGTTATTTTTAGCCTTTTTCGTCGCCTTTTGATTCTCTCAAAGGTAGAGCCCATTTATCGCTGTGATTGTCTTAAAAAGGAAGTACCTCCACCGAGCTAGGTGCTGTGCTAAGATGTGAAGGAAAGTTCGAATTTGTATGCTTATAATCAGTAAGTTATAATAGCTAGGCAGCTGGTGGCACTAACTTAATATAATTTCATCGTCTGACAGGCGTTGATAATACTAAATTACTAAATAAAATATTTTTTGAAAAATTTCTGCCATTCATTTATTACATGTAAAATTAAATTGTAGATGTTAGAAAAATAATTATTATAAAGACGATGTAGTTATATAACAATTTTGTTTTTTCAGTTTAATAATTATTTTTATAAAAACCTCTACAAACTTGACGTCTGCTTTAATTTCGTTATCGGTATAATAAGTATTTTATAAGACATAATATAATTTACAAATGTTTTTCATATACAAGGTTATTTTATAAACACCATCCAAATTTTTTCTAGGCATTAGATATCATTCAAACACTTCATTTATGAAAAAAAATTGGTAGGTAAAATTTCCGCAAAAATATTATTTTGTCCGAGCGAATTATTACAACAGCTGGTTACTGGTCAAAAGAAAGGTCGCCCGAAAGGTCAAACACGGCCGAAATGTTTTGAATGAAACAGCGGGGTGGGGTCGCGGGGTGTTGATGCCGAGGTACAGTAAGAAAGAACGACGTAACTTTCTTTTTCCAAAATTGAGTTGTTAGAAAGTCAATCTGTCGAAGAAAAAATCGTTTGAGTGAGAAAATTGCCCAATGGGTGAAAGTTGTTTTATTTGCTGTAAAATGGTGTTAGTTATCTACCTTGAAGGTGGCCACGCGCCATCTTGGTGCGTCTTTTTGCAAACTCCAAAAACGAGCCAAAAAAAATTGAAATGCATTTTTCTCGGAATGTATGCATTTCACAGAAAAATCGATTGATTATAAAATGTAGAGGACGTCAAGATCTACAAAAAATGTCATTGCTGCAATCCCGTACACCAACAAATGCACACAGTAGGTGGCGCCAAAGTCTTCAAACGGTGTTTTTTTATTTTTCACCTTGAAAATACATTTTTATTGCAAAAATGTAAATGTAGGAGTTGTTCCTTAGGATTTTGTCAACGACTTTTGTTTGAACAATTTTTTTATACAACTTACCGTTTTGAAGCTGGACCTCGAAAAAGAATGAAAAGTCCAATAATACGGTTGCCTGCAGTATAAGTCCACATGTGTAGTGCACTTTTTGACCACGATTCATTTATTTGTATTAATTAATGTCATTCTAACAATTTAAATTTGTTAATTATTTGAATTTGTTTCGCATTAAACCATTTCTTGCTAAATAATTAAAAAAATACTGTTGCCTGTTTGTTTAAAAGAGGAAAAATAATGAATATTTTTTTTCCATTTATTGCAAAACGGTCAGTTGTATAAAATTAAAATAATAATGTTTACCGTAAATTTGTTATGTTACGTTGAAATAGTAAATTTTGATTATTTCATAAAAGAAAAAAATAAAAATCAATAATTCAATAACCTTATAAATACTACTATTTCTATTAGAACAATGAAGGGAAATAAAATATTGTTTGTTTTTGCCGAAAACCGTAATAACTTTGAAGTCGATGTTTTTATAACTTGCAAAAAGTTAGAACAATGACTTACTCAATTTAAATACTCGAAGCGCATGCGGCGAGCCGCGATCGTGGCTGCGCGCGCAGGTTGTGGCTAGGGTTGCCACCTTTTATTTTTGTAGTTAAAGTACTCTGGTTATTATAGGTAAGAAAAAAAAGTACATAGTATGAAAATAAAGTACAATTTATTTTCCTTTATCATTATGTTTAAAAGCATATTTTTTATTGCTTTTTGCAGTTTGTATCAAATTAGTATTTCTATTAAACAATTGCAAACACAGCATCTTTACAGTCTAGCATAGCATAGTTTAGTTTGGATATTTAATGCAACCATATCAATTCACACACACACACAGAAAAAGAAAATTTGTCTTCTTACTTGTCCTACTCCTATACTGAAGCAATTGTAAATGTAATTCCACACAATTTGCATTTTCCATTATATTCGTTCTGTGGGTCATAAATTAACCAATCACCATGTCCGTTTTCCCACGTACTTTTATACTTTACTGCAATCGTTTATTTTTCTTTTTGACCTATCATTTCTTTTAAACATTTTTTCGGTGTAACATATTCACTATCTGTTCCGAGAGAGAGTTCTGTTCTGTGCGAGAACCGATACGGTAGGTTTTGTTCATGATGAAACCCAGGATAAAGAAATATCACGTAAAACACACTAGAATAACAATTGACTTCTTAACTAAGCAAAAAATTAGTCAACCTCTTGACAGTTTTGACAGATAAGGAAGTGTTGCCAACAAAAAGTGTACATTAGTTGCGGAATATTTTTTGTCAACTCTTTATTGTCGAGCTGTACTACTAAAATTTTCAAAATCCCAAAAAAATCAAATCATTCGAAATAAAGTATTTTCGTACGGGTGGCAACCCTAGTTGTGGCGACACCTGTGCAATGAAATCAGTCACGCGGGAACCTCCCGCGACGTACGTCTTGTGCTCCCGCGAGCTTACATCACATAAATACCTACCTAACAAAATGTATTCAAATCGCGAGTATTACGAGATGGTACGGTGCTATATTTTAAGTGGAGAAAGCTTAAACGGTGCCTGTGCACTGTACGAAGCTGAAAGTCTTCCTCGTCTTCGAAATAGTGGTTTCGTAAATGCTACAACACCGAATCGTCAAACCATTTTAGCTGCGAATCAACGCTTACTTGACCACGGACAATTTACGACGCCATCACACGCTCGAGGAGGTGGTAGAAGGAGACTTGCAATTGAAATCGAAGACGAAATCTTTGATTTCTTTGATCGAAATCCCAGAGCAAGTACGAATGACGCAGCAAGACGGTTCGGCGTAAGTCAACCCGCGGTGTGGAAATTACTTAACGCCGCAACCATGCATCCTTATCACTATCAGAAAGTGCAGTCTTTAGGTGAAGCAGATGCCGTGCCTCGTCGTGCCTTTTGTGAGTGGCTGATTGAACATCCTGGTGCTGTTATTTTATGGACTGATGAATCTTTATTCACTCGCGTGGGACTGTATAACCAACACAACGAGCATTGGTGGTCGTTCCGGAACCCGCACGTGATAAGGGAGAACCATCATCAAGTGCGTTTTAGTGCAAATGTGTGGGCGGGTATTATCGGTAACCAAGTACTGGGGCCGTTCTTTATTGAAGGGCGGTTGACCGGAAGCACGTATCTTGATATGTTACGCACTGTAATATCCGACTTTATGGACGAAGTACCACTCGCGCTTATTCAAAATCGCGTGTTTTATTTCCAACAAGACGGAGCACCACCTCATTATGCGGCCGCAGTTCGCGATTATTTAAACACCGAACATGGTGATCGCTGGATCGGTCGTGGAGGCCCCGTCCCATGGCCGCCCCGATCACCAGACCTCACGCCTTGTGACTTTTTTTTGTGGGGCGAAATTAAACGGCGGGTTTATGTGGAGGAGGCCCAAAGCCTCGAGGACTTAAAAATAAAAATAATCCGTGCATTTGACGAAGTGAAAAATGACACTGTAGTGCTTAATAAAATTAAAGACAATGTTCGTAAACGTGCAAGACTCTGTTTGGAGAGAAATGGTCTACATTTTGAACAGTTAATGAAGTACTCTTAAAACGATTGTTTTCAAACTTTATGTAAGTGTATTATGATTGGTTCTTTTATTTATTATTGGGTTTGAGTATAGCAAAGGTGTGCAGGGCGTTTAGACTTCAAAAAATATGTTTTTAATTTAATTATTTTGCATTCGCAATGCAATATTTTCTATGAGATATAAAATACGTGTGTAAAAAACAACTACGCCTCCGAGCCCTCAGGTAGGATTCGAACCCACGACCTTTCGCAATCCGGGCAAGTGCTCTGACCACTGAGCTACCGAGACGCTGGCAAACGTGTCGAATTTTACAAACGTATTTCAACTTCTATTATGAGTTCAACATCGAAAGTAATATTTTTACAAATATTAAACAATCGATTAAGATGGAACCAGCTATAATTATGTGCTTTTTATTTAATTTTTTGCATTCATGATGCAATATTTCTATAAGATATAAAATACGTATGAAAAAACAACTACGTCTCCGAGCCCTAAGGTGGGATTCGAACCCACGACCTTTCGCAATCCGGGTGAGTCATAAAAATTATAAAATCTAATAATAATTTTACTCTTTCTATTTTTTCATCCGGCTTCGGATTAGTATTAAATGAGCGATGTTAATGTTTAGGACTAGGAAAAGTATTGAAATGTGTTATCAGTGAATTTATTGCTTTTTAATACCGATTTTCGTATTGCGTATGCGATTCCTGTGTTTTTTTAGTTTCTGTTGTTAATAGTTCTCTTAGTTTTGTATGTTTCAGTGAGACAAAAAAAATCTTAAGTTCTAGACGCCTTGCACAGCCATTGCTATACTCCAACCAATTTTTGTACCTAAGTTGTTCCAGATTTTTTAAATACGCCTTATTGCAAAAAGTATGGTTTACTTTTACGTTCAAAGTTTTTATCTGTTATTAGAAAACAACTCATACCTTCTGCAATTTGACGGTCCTAAGCCCGATCAAGTATGAAGGAAAAATTTGGAACTTATGACAATTATTGTTATGTATTAATGAAATATGCGAGAGCGGGGAGCGGGAGCGGCGGCGGCGGCGGGGGGGTGGGGGAGGTCATGTAGTCATCTGCTACAACACCGTGCGCAGCGTAATGTATCAATGAAATACGGGGGGAGGGGCGGGGGTTGTGTAATCATCTGCTCCAACACCGTGCGTAGCGTGATTGTGACAGTAAATCGGTAGTTTTCCTCGGATAACTTTGTATAGCCTTAACTTAATATTTTAGTACTGAGTGATATTAAAAGAAAAAAATCTTGTTTCGTAACTCTCTTCAAAGAATATCATTTATAAATTTGGATGGTGTTTATATAATGACCTTGTACATTCGAAATTATGTATAATAAATCGGAACTTCCTGAGTTCGTAACTCATATTTCTAGTTAACATAGTTGAAGACTATGTCTTAATACCTTAATACCTAAATTGCCACCGGTTCCCTAGATATAATGAGTGATACGATCGTAAGAAGGAAAGCTAAGTAATAGCAAACTTTATGCATTAGAATGTATTAATTCATTGAAATTATGAACAATGAAAAGGATCAAGCAACATATAGAGCGAGGCCACACGATGCGTTAACAGTGCGGTGCGGCACTGCATCGTAATGAATTCGAGATATAGGGTGCCACACAGGTGGAGCGGTACTGTGGCGCAACGCTATTCACCGCGGTGCGGTGCGGCGCCGCAACGCCAATAACTCAGTGTGTTTTTCACGTTCGAGACACAAACAATACTGCGGTGGCGGGCGGCGCGTTTGGTATTCCGCCGCCGCAGCCCATTACCCCTCCTCGCTTCGTCTCTCAGGTCGCAAGACCGGCGCGCTTGCGGTGCGACGCCGCACGGCGACCTAACGCGTTGTCTGACATGGTATAGTGATTTGTATGTAGGACCACGCAGCAGCACCGCTCACGCACCGCACCGCACCGTTAACGCATCGTGTGGCTTCGTTCTAACAGTACTTTTAGAATACCAAAGACAAATTTGAAATTTCTACGGAAAAAACTTTCCTTCTCTACCCCTATATTTTCTTTATCTACGAAGTGAGTTTAGCCAAGAAATTGAACGGAATGGAATAGAAACCAAACGAGGTAATTTATTGAACACTTAATACAAAACCAGTTTGAATAATTATTCTTTTCAATTACAATCCTACGCTTTAAATAACAGAAAATTTCAAAGTTTATTCCAAGTTTTATAATATCAATAAAATATCGAAGATCTTCCATTTGAACAACCGCAAAGATATCACGAAAATCATTCGAAGACCAAACTGGAAATGGAGTTGTGTTTATAGCTTGATTATTTATCTGCCTACACTGTTTTAACTATTACCATAAATATAGGAGACGTATTCTTAATCCTAACTCGAATTTACTCGTTTGAGTAACGAGATGATCCTGTATTACACGTTTTCTTACGGCTCCTTATTGGACTACATAATAATTAAAGTCATAATTTATCACAAATTTACTGTTTAATTTATTTTTTTATTTATTTAGAATGGGTTCGCTCTTGATCCCAATTAAGCCCGGGGGCCAAGACAGAATCCACGATGGAACGAGCAAACCCAGAAGGTGCCTATTCACCCTGGCTTTGAAAAAAAACGGGTTATAAGTTCTCGGAAATACAGATAACATTTTTTTTACTATCATATCGTTTTACTAGTTTTGTGTTTGCGTTTATCAAATTCTAGTTCTTACCCGCGGCTTTACTCGCGTTAATGTAAGCTACCGATTAAAGTCGTATTTCTGGATAAAAGGTACCCTATGTCCTTTTCTGTAACCCCGACAAAGTGTATGCAAAATATCACGTTGTTCGGTTAAGTAGTTAAGGCGTGAAAGTGCAACAAACAAACTAACTATCGTATTTTTATTATTAGCATTTATTTAAAACAACGATAATGTTGTGTTGACAATTGATGTCGAAACGCCAGGATGAAATAAAAATTTAATAAACGAATTAATTCTCTATTTGTAATATAAAAATAATAGCTTGAATTGATAGGCTCAAAACCAATTATCATTAAGACTTATGACTCAGTTATTAAGTTTTTTTTATTTATCTATAAAAATACATAAGTTATAGAAAACAATGCCAAAGAAATCTAGCAGGTTTTTATGGGGACAACATACTCTAACATCAAATAAGGTTAATAAAGTTTAAGTAAACGGTCAGAAGCAGTGATATGGAGCAGGATGGTAAGTGTTTAGTTGTTGTTACGATTTTCATTATTTTAAAGCATAATAATAAAAATATTATCAATAATCTGTCTGAAATTGACATCTTTATTCATGAATTTCTGAAAAGTATAATATCCAATAGGATCTACTGATCCGTAGGTGCCCTTCGTGGAATATTGGTTAAGTAAATTTATTTTCCACGAATGGTACGCGTGGAAAAATATTGTTGGGTGTCCTAAGTATAATACGTCAAAGAAAAGAAGGTTATTAGATATAACTAAAATATTAAAAGAGAAGCATTTATTGTTTATGATCTTATACAATGGGATATTTGATAAAACTGTTGTTAGTTTAACAGCGATCATTTGTTAACCAATAATTTAGTCAACACGTTTTTCATGAAACTTTCTATAAAAAATTATAACACTAGTTTAATACCCTAACTGAATGTTAGGTGACCTATGAAGTGTAAGGGACTAAGAATAAGGATCAAAAAGAAACTTCTATTAGTTATTTAATAAACAAAAAAGTCATCATATATAAGTAGTTTGAACGAAAGATCTCTATAGCGCGATTAAGAGAACACGTAACGCCATCTATTGCCACGACTTAGTAGTAAATGTTCTTATATGACGTGAAGCCCTGTCAGATACCACAAAGACTTAAACAAATAGTAACAAAGTTTTAGACCATTTTGAGTTGGGTCATAGATGGGAGAGACGCTAATTAATAGTGATGATCAGTGGTCGGAGTAGGTATATTGATTTTAGATACTTGCGTCATGATATCATAACATGGACATGCATTTCTTCCGGAATGTACCGGAGTTTCCAAAAATTTGGTAAATAGAGTAATAAAATAAAAAACCATATGTAAGCAAACAAAATTGTTTATTGTGAATACAAATAATCATTATTACAGTTTTATTAAAAACAATTATTTTTAATCCTCATCGGTTACAATTTCTACATTTTGATTTTCTGTCTCTATACAATTAAAATAAATAACTATAATTTTTTCAATATTTTCGATTTTTAAGCTATTTCTTTTAACATCTAAGATCCATTTGTAAGTGGAAAATGATCGTTCAACATCTGTAGATGTCAATGGAGCGAATTTGAAATAAAGTTTCTGATTATTTGCTACGCTTTTTTCAATACTCTCGCTGTATTCTCTAATTGTATCTAAATCTGGATTTCGTTCCATAACTGATTCTATTTTATTTTTTATATTCTCATTATTGCACTCGTTAAGCGTAGCCCTTACTTGATCAAATACTAAAAGTGAATCAGCTAGAGATAAATTTTGTTTTTGTAACTCTTTTAGGGCTAGTAGTATAATAGAGTAATTTTCTTCGATATATTTTAAATCATTTTCTAAATTTTGTTTTTCCAAAATGTTTTTTGCGTTTCGTATGGCTATAGCATCAGAACTGCTCAAGCAGGATAAAACTTCTTTTATTTTATCTAAATGTTGAGCGTAGTAAGATGTTGCCTGTAACCAAGTACCCCATCTGGTAATGACTGGTTGCGGAGGCAACGGTAAGTCAGGATATTTTTCTTTTAAAATGTTTACCCTACTAGGAGCCTTTAAAAATACTTTTTTAACATTTGATATAAGAATATCAATATCGTTGTATTCTGACCTTATCTGCTCACTTACACGATGAAGAGCGTGCGCCAAACATGTCACATGCTTCATTTCAGGTAAGTAATGTTTTAAATTTCGCCCTGCAGATAGCATGTACGCGACACTGTCAGTGCAAAGCATTAAAATATTGTCAACTTTCGCTTCAAAAGTGTTTTGCCATAAATTTTCTAGACATTGCAGTACAAATTGTGTTATTGTTTGTCCATTTACTGCTGTTAGCATTTTACAAGCAATCAAATAAGGCCGGCCTGCACTATTACTAGGATGCAATGGTTTTATTAGGAAATTGACTATGTATCGACCAAAAATGTCTGTTGTCTCATCCAGCGATATCCATAGTTTCTCATTTTTATTAATTTCATAAATCGAATTGATTTTATTCCTATAAAACTTCTCCAAATAAACTTTTCGTAACTGTGATTCGTCAACCACTTTACGATTGGTACAAACGCAACAACAAGTACTGCACATATATTTCTGAAAAAACTCTTTGAACGCTGGATTTTTCATTTGCGACCAAGGAATATTGCATAGAATCAGGAACTTAATGAGGTCGAAGTAAAATTCCTCTTGCGGTCTCTTAAATTTTCCTTGATGTACAGCGCCTTCAATGTTATTGGTAATGTTGCCTCTATTCACAGCTTTCAAATGACTTTCACACTTTGTACAGTATATAGTGCCACTAGCGTTATCGTAAAGTAGCTCAGGATAGTGCAATAACCACTTTAGCACTGTTTCAGCCTTGACCTTTGCCATATTTATTTATATGTCACCTAAAACAATGATTTAAATTTACAATATATACATACACAACTGTAAAGTCGATAATGAAATTCTGTTTCATATAAAGTGATTTTTTTAACTGAAGCGGTGATAGCCCTGCGGTGTGCGTACCGGACTCTCATGCGCTATGATGATTGCTATAAAGTGATATTTTAACTGTTTCCAAGTTCTAAAACCTTCTTAAATAGTGAAAATAATTAAAACTTACCCGTACAAAAACAACTTCAAATGGGCCCAATCCAAGAGTAATAAATCGATGTCCGTAGTTATAAGCCAAATTCGTCGTTTTAAGTAGATTTCAGAAGACAGTACACAAGCCAGGGTCAAGTCAAGATATTCACAACACATAAAATAAGCGCACTCCACGAACCGAAATAAGTGAGTGAGCCACTTGGTCTGGATGTCGGTGCGAGCATTGTTTTCGAACAAACAGTCAATGAGTCATCCAGGATACTTGATTCTAATTGGTCAGATGCGTTGAGCATAGACATAAGAGGACAAAAGACCCTGTTTGCCGGATGTCGTGTGTTGAAATGAATATTATTATTATATCATTTTATAAATGAGAGCGAGTGAGAGGCACGCGTCCCTTCCACTCGGGCATGGTTAGCCCGCCTAAGAGCGAGAGAGACAGAGCGAGAGAGAGAGTGAGAGAGATAGGCATACACACCGGTTCATGTCTTGCGCTTCTATTTCGCTTAGGCGGTGATATATGAAATTCAGTGCGAGATTCTTTGTATAAATTAATGTTTTAAATATAATTCTTTGTATAAATAAATGTTTTAAATTGTTACTATTATTTCATCCTTCTTCCTACTATACGAATGAATATTCACATTAAAATTATTTTACCACTCAAAGTCGTTGTCACGTAAAACTTTCGCCCGTATATCGACTTTACAGGCAACCAATTTTTTTTACTATTAAATTCTGGCCATCTACGCCACTAGCAGCATAGCGTTGAGAGTATTGATACATTTTTAACTAGTTTCATGTAATAATTTCGATGTTTCGGTATTTTTATCATAATAATCCGGAAACTCGGAGGCGTATCCATATTAACATATACGTTTGATGTCAGTGACCTTAATTCAATATACCTACTCCGACCACTGGTGATGATAGAATTTTAAAGGTCCCTAATCGTTATACTCCTTGCTGGTAATCCAACGATATCTTTTACTTCCATCACGAATACAGAATACAATGTGAAAGCTTAAAAGGTCGACATTTCATAAGAAAAGGATAGAACAAGATCGCTTTGATCAATAACCATAAAATGATGTTATTGCCATATTTCGTCGGGAGAGCATGCATTATGAACGTAAAATCTCGCAAGCTATAAAATCTGGAAAGGTTTCAGGGCAAAATAAAACAATTTCAACTTCCGTTTATGATAAACGCATATTGAACGTTCAATCTTCACACATTATAATAAAGTTTGTTTTCCTTCTTGTTGTTTTTATTATGACAATAGATTAGGATAAGGTTTGAAATTAGTGCTGTTAACTCAAGTCCATATCCGCTCAATTTTAAGTCCCCGGCATGCGATGCCTATTTATCAAACTTAGACTGGTGTGATTTTTTTGCATTCTTACTCTTTTTGTTTGTTCTTTTTTTATTAATTCGATTAATACTCTTATGGATTATTATCATGTGTACAGGGGAATACTTATAATCCTTCTATCTTCAAAGCCAGGGCTAAAAGGCACCTTCTGAGTTAGGTTGCTTCATCGTAGATCATGTGTTGGCCCCTGGGTTTAATTAATTCTTTTTCCATTTATTTAGGATAGATTAGCTCTTGAGCCCAATCAAACCCGGGGGCCAAGACAGAATCCACGATGGAATGAGCTATCCCAGAAGGAGTTAAACCATACAAAATAAAAAAAGAAAAATTGGAACGTGTCTTATTACGACAAGGCTATCACACTGCCTAACTTTCTTTAATATGGATGACGTACTGCACTGTGTATTATATTAGAATGAAAAAAAAAACCCGTCGATAAAGAAGAAGAAGACCTATTATTAAAAACCACATGGGATGCATTCGCTATCCCGGGAAGTTTATCTTGGGTATATTGTGGCATTCAACACTCAAGAATTCGGTGGGAGAACTCTAGGATGTCCTCTTGTCTTAGGATGATCGGGGACCTCTTGGGAATTCCCCTTAACTGGAAAGACCTGTGAAATTCTAATGTATCAACCCAACCACCGCTTGCTGACTTAGATGATCGGTCTCCTAAGAAAAAAATATTTTCCTAAGGCGAAAAACTTGCTCAAGAACTCAGGTCAAATTGGCAATCAATCAGAAAGTTGATGAAAAAGGAGAAGTCTTAGCATTTATAAGTTAAGTCTTGTGTTTAGGGCTAAGTCTCAAACTATAGACCAAAGGCGTGATGGTAATCACGTCTTACAGCGATTCAAGTTTTGCTTTTAAAAAGAGACGCCACTATAGACTGTGTATAGCGGTGTCGCACTTTGACAATCAAAGAGTCATGGTATTTAATTTTTTTTATATACATTAATTTATTTATCTTAATCTTTATTTTTATGTTTACCCAACCCTATATTAGCAATCTCTGTTACTGGTCTAAAAGCCTCAGGATCGAATTCACCCAGTAGCATAAAACATGTCTCAAACATGTTACATCGGTCTTTTATTCGTATACTGTCCTCTGCCAAAGCCTTTATATCAAAGTAACGAATGTTGTTTCCGTACAAAGATAACCTTTGATCTAAAATAAATACATGCCTTAATCAAAGATAATGAGATCATGTCCGTAGGATGTTTAATTGGATCACCATATGAAAAGACCCCACACATGGTGACAAGATATCATTAGTGATAGTGATGTTCGGTGGTCGATGAAATGTCGATATTTTATGTAATTTATATGTTTGCTATATTAGTTTTTCGTTCACACACTCACAGGCACATGCAGGCACGCTCCGATATTAACCTACCTTCAATGACTTTACTTTGTTTTTTTTTCTATTATACTCTTGTTCAAGTAATACCATTGTGGATTACTTGGAAAGTTGTGAGTCTTTTCCAATACAAGTATCTTAGATTACTGTTTGGGATGTCTTAGCGTAATTATTGTAAGAAAGATTTGAGAAATAAAGCTATTTTTATTTTATTTTTTAATTTACAAATGCTTTAATTTTTGTTTCATTAAATAAATAATAACAATATTAAAGTATAAAAACTCATCAGATAAGGAAGAAGCACTATTCACTAATTATGTCTTTATCGTAGATTACCATTTTGTGATACAATCTTTACTTCTAATCTTTTGTAACCAATAGAATTTTTGGGAGAAATTAACAAAATTATTGTAATTATATGCTGTGATAATATACGATAATATTTGTAAGGACATTAGTCGTAACAATATCACCTGAATACAAACTAAACATAAAATAAAGAAAATATTATGAAATATTTTTTTTTGGCTCACTAAGGAAACAAAGACGCACCTTCCTCTATCCGGACAGCTAAAGGCGGTAAGTAACACGCCCTTCTGTCAACGTTTCATTATCATATACTGAAATATAAGTTATTGCTGGAATTTAAAAAATATATAAAACTAGCTGAACACGCGTTGCTATGATGTAAATTAAAATTAAACTTGTAATCCTATGTCATAAGTATGGACAAATCTAGCAAAATAAAAATGAAAACATCATAATTGGTTGAGTAGTTTTGGAGTTCATAGCGGTCAACACACAATTTTGTAATATAATATTTCTTAATTGTAGTTGTAAGTTTCCTAATAATCAAATATATCTACATAATTTTACTTTATATAAGTAGTAAGTGACGAAATATATTAATATTAATTAGTGACAGGGAATTTTTTATATTGTTGTAAACTATCGATAGTTTTGAGGCTACGCACAATCCTTTGTAAACTAATCGATCTAGCGGACAGTTTGATTAAAGGCATGATACCAATTTGACTTTTATCAATTCACAAACGTGTAAAACTTGTTTGAAGTATAAACAGAAATGTGTTGTCTACCGTATCTAGGCATCAGCACTAATGATAGAGTAAACCTTATTAATTATTCTTAAGAATATGATAAAATGTAATAGAGAATAATAGATGATTTCAACAGAAAGCAAAAATAATATTTGAGCATTTGATAGAATCAGGCGTTACTTGGCGGAAGTCCATATCCATTAGTAAAATAAAAATATGTAGCTTACTTCCGCCAAACTCAAGCAGTGTGCACCACCCGCCCGCCCTCAAATAAATGCAGAAACCACAGGCACCTTCACCAACTACTTCACACGTGTTTCGCCCCCATCTGAGCAAACAAACATATTTTGCACACTGCTTGAGTTTTGCGGAAGTAAACTACATATTTTTATTTTACTCATTAATATTTGAGCATTTATGTATGTGACCATCGTAAGAAAAAATTAACATCCCTCCCTATCCGGGCTAGTCCCCTTTCAATTAAAACGTCGAGACCATTACAGACCCATCGAATTTTCCTTATTATTTCCTAAGCTGATCCCAGCGCTGTCTCTTCATCTTCTATGTATTACAACCTTAAACAATAACAATAGGAAAAATGCAATAATTACATAGCTGTTTTTTTATCGATTGTTATTTGTAAAAGTATTTACATTCGATATTGTAGTCTTTTCGCATATGGTATGTATAAACTTGTAATAAAATATCTTTGGCTGTACTATTTGTATCTGGCTGGTTTTCATGATATTAAAAAGGTGACATTTCAAAAAATAATCATATTAGGAAAATTTTGTTACCCACTATTTTTCATTTGTTCTTCTTTCTGTCAAAATGAGAGAATCAAATGAAGAAATTAAAGACATTTTAATCAAATCAAAAAAATGCAACGCAAGCCGCGAAAAAAATTTGTGACGTTTATGGACCTAATGCAGTGTCAGTAAGAGTAGCACAAAGTTGGTTTGAGCATTTTCAATCCGGGAATTTTGATGTCAAATATGAAACTCGCTCTGGTCGCCCTGTTACGGATAAAATGGACGCTATTTTTGAAAAAGTGAAGCAAGATCGGCATCGGCAGTTACGACATAGCTGAAAAACGAGGAATTGACCACAAATCAGTTTTGACCCATTTGAATAAAGCTGGGTACAGAAAAAAGCTCGATATTTGGGTGCCACACGAGCTCACTGACAAAAACCTAATAAACCGTGTACTCATTTGCGATTCTTTATTGAGACGCAATGAAACCGAACCGTTTTTGAAGAGATTGATAACTGGTGTTGAGAAGAAGATCACGTATGACAAGAAAGTTACGAAAAAGGCCGTGATTGAAGGTCGGTTAGGTTTCACAGATTGTGGCAAAATCTGGGTTAACTCGCAATAAAGTGATGCTATGTCTATGGTGGGATTAGAAGGGCATTGTTCTTTATTAGCTTTTACCGCCGGGAAGAACCATCGATTCAGATCTCTACTGCCAACAACTGATGAGATTAAAGCAAGAAGTTGAGAGAAAGTGGACGGAATTTATTAATAGAAAGGGTGTGGCCTTTCATCACGATAACGCTAGACCACATACATGTTTAGCCCCTCAGCAAAAATTAAGAGAGTTTGGCTGAGAGGTGTTAATGCATCCGCCATATAGCCCTGACTTTGCACCTTCAGATTTCCACCTGTTTCGGTCTCTTCAGAATTCTTTAGGCAGTGTCAGGGTAACATCAAGAGAGAACTGCCAAAACTACATTTTGCGTTTTTTTGATCAGAAGTCCCAAAATTTCTACAGCAGCGGGATCATGTTGGTTATAGGTAGAGACCTACAAGATGGCAGAAAGTCTACGAACAAAATGGCACATATATACTGTATTTAAATGTAAATTTACTTTGATAAAAAAGTCTTGAATTTTCACATAAAATGCGAAGTAAATCTATATTGATATTGAGCGTATAAATGCCAATAACTGTGTTTGTTACGTATTCACGGCAATACAACTGGGCCGATTTAGATAACATTTAATAAATTTATAAAAACTATATTTCTTACACTCAAATCAATTAACTTAGCCCATAAATAAAAACTGTATGGTTTGTGTTATAGATACTAGTATCTGTGTATACCTGGGGTAACGAATTTTATAATATAACATTTATAATATATCGATATTTAATATATACGTATCATAGATATTTAGTTCTTACACTTCCGCGCAGATTACACATTTGAATAAAACACTTTTCTAAGAATTTTGCGCATATTTTATATTATTTTATACTAGCTTTTACCCGCGGCTTCGCCCGCATTTTTTTTTCAATAAAAAGTATGCTATGTTACTTCTAATACCTCCAACAATATATATACGAAGTTTCATGATGATCGGTTTAGTAGTTTTTGTGTGAAAGCATAACAAACAAACTTACATTCACATTTATAATATTAGTAGGGATTTAATCATGACTCGACTCCTTTACAGGAGAGGAGACCTGAGATAAGTTGAATTTATTCTAGTAATTTTTTTCTGGACATAAAAACCCAGCAGTTATTTTCTCAATTAAAAAATAAAATACTTTCTACATTATTAATTACTACTGTAATTGGGTGGTCCTTCTAAGAAGTGGCGAAAGAAATTAGGACAGGGAGACGGACCTTTCTTTTTAACTTGCAAAATTAATGAAAAACATCACTAGGTCTCGCAATATCATAATATTCAATTTCACGGAATTGCAACTCTTAATTAGTGAAGTGAAAGTAGGTAGCTACGATTACTTACTAAAATTGTATCACCACTTAAGTAAATTGTTATGTTTTCATCTATGTCGCAGTAATGTTATCCCGAGGGACTATCTAGGAGATATTATCGTTATAGAGCTCGTTAGGGCTGTGGACTCTTACGGGACCACCTGTATGATACTGCGGTATTGAGCAATTATTCCTTGAGATTAAGTTACTTGGTGAGTTTTCGATACGCAGAAGATATTATATTTTAGGGTGTGGTTCCATTTTGAAAAAAACATCGAAGGGTTTGGGCTATGCAATTCTGTGTTAAATGAGACAGTTTAAAAAGTAACATATTCACATTATCTTATTAAAGAAAATTACTCTAAAAATCTCGCTAAATTTATCTTATAACGAAGAGAATGCAATTAAAACCGTGGAATTTCGAAGGATATGCTGGCCGATACTTAGATTTGGCTTTCTTATTCAATTCCCGGTAACTAAAATGCTAACTTCAAATTTTAGTTACTAACTAGCGGCCCGTCCTGGCTTCGCACGGGTGGACAAAATTCTTTAATTTTTTTCTATTATTAAATATTTTTCCGTTAGCGCCATCTAGCGTCCAGTGGACGAACTACTTGCGGTTAACGCGTTGCTATGGTAATGCATATAAATTGGAAAAAGAGCGGGAAAAAGAGTGGACAGACAAACAACAAATTTGTGATCTTAGGGTATAGATTATTATTAGCACACACAAGTCTATAACAAACCAATAAAATAAAGTATGTAAATAAACTCTACATAGTTAAACCATAGATAAAATTATTTTTGAGTAAGAATTGAAGTTTGTGTTGTTCGTATTTTTTATTTTATTAATCCTTACTGACTGTGTGAAAATAACATTTAGTGCCATGTAACATGGAGGTAACGTGAGAAGATCAGAGGTAACGTAGAATGTTACAAAAGTAACATTCTGGCAACGCAAATGCAACTGCAGTGGAACTGTAGTCACTAAATATACAGTTCAATTATAATATGAATAATTTTTCGAATCAGTTTATTGCAACGGGAATGATTCTGCCTTTCGCACCGATCGTCCTGGGTTCGAGTTTCGGAAGGAGCAGGTGTTAGTATGATGTATACGAGCATTTGTACCTGAGTCATGTGTCTTTGTATATTATATATCTATGCATAATATATGTATTTCTACTTTGGGTTTCACTAATTGGTGTGAATGTAAAACATATATTATCGTAAGATTGCTCAATTAAAGTATCTTTGCTGACTAAATCATAGTAGCATATATATGACGAATATTACCTTAGTCATCCTGTGAACACTGCTCTTATATAGGAGTCGAAATTTCAAGATTAAATCTAATATATGAAATTCTTGTGTCACGGTGTGCGTAATTGAATTACTCCGAAACTTATTTTCGAGAATCTTAGCGTGCATATCGGCTAGGGTGGAGAATCGGACAACATCTATTTTTCATCCCCCTAAATGTTAAGGGTTGTCCACCCTTAAATTTATTTTTGACGTGACAACGTCTTAAATTAGGTTGCGGCTGGGAGTCACTTATGAAAAAGTGTAACGCTCGGTAACGTTACGATGAGTCACCGAACGAGAGAGAGGCCCGCCGAATGCCTTGCGTCTCTCTCCCACTCAACTATGATCGGTCTGCCGCGCGCATTGTGCAATTTAATTATATTCATATCAATAAATATTCTACCGAGAAAAAGACGTTGTCACGTAAAATCTTCGCCCGTAAAACCGACTTTACAGGCAAAAAAAAAAAAAAAAAAAAAAAAAAACAATTTTATTTATTTTTTTGGACAAATTTTTTTGTATTTATTTTTTTATGATACATCATACAAAAATACATACCACCCTAAATTTTCACCCCTCTACGATCAACCCCTATTAACTAAAAAAATGTTTCCTAGAAATAATAATAGATGGCAAAACAACATTTGCCGGGTCAGCTAGTATAAAATATAAAAATAAACACGTCGTTTATCCGGATTATTTAAATCTGCTATAGTCACTAAAGTTTAAGAACTAAATAGATTTAAAGTACGTTTTAAGCACGAAATATGTAAGGATAAATATTTTAGAAGAAAACGTACACAAGAGACAAATGGAGGAGGATGACTGCAAGGCGATACGGTTTTTCCCGTGGGAGTACCATTTTTACCCGCCTGTCACATAAGGAATATATCCCATTGTGACCTCCTGAAGCCTAAACGGCTTGACCTATTTTGAAGAGTGAGGTATCATTAGATTCGTATTTTCCCCCGGAGTGTCGTAGCTGATATGACGTCAGCACAAATGTTAGATAGTGTACGTGAACCATTAAACTGTGTTGATAAGTTCTGAACACACTTTTAGTTCTTTTTACAACCGGTAGGGTGCTTTTTCTTTTTTAAATAATCTTTGTTTTTGCTTACGTTAAAAATAATAATATTGAAATGATAATAATATTTCACATAATCACACTAATTATCCCAGCCCAAAGTAAGCATTGTAAGGCTAGTGTTATGGATACTAAGATCCTGTGCATATCACGAAAATGTGATATAAATAAATAAAAACACACAATTATAAAAAGGCATGCAGATTATTATTATTTTTTATTGCATTTGATAGATGTTTTTTTATCAGTAGAGTATTCTTGGAAATTGTAATAATTAGTACGTGTTTAGATATATTATAATATAACTTTTTTTATTTCTCAAATCCTTAATATTTTTTGTAAATCCTAACCAAAATATTACGAGTCATGAATATAGATAAAGGCGCGAAGTTTTATACTTAATTATTTCTTTGTCTTTAAAAATATTTAATTGGCATGTCCTTCAGTTTTGTAAAAAAATACTAACAATTTAAATTTCTAATATGCATTTACACGACAAGGTAAGAATTTCAAAATTTCAGAAATGTCGTTAGCAATTACCAATTTGTTCAATATTCACCATAGGGTGAATAAGTTTCTTTTGAAAGATAAACAAATATACTACCTCTGTCTGTTTCCCCACAGAATAATACTATAAAAAAGTTAAACGTATGCATGCGTAAAATATGTTGTCAAAGCGGTTTCTATATAAGTGTTTTTTATTCTACGGCGAGCATATGCAAAAGACGATCATTTTTTGTAATTTAAGCAGTTAAACTGCTTGATGTTATATTCAACGAAATTACTGCTTGTAACTTGTACTTGAATTAATTTCCTTAAAAGGATTTTTTATTTGTCTGTGTGAATTTTCTTACTTAAAAATGTACATAGTTAAAATCAAGCAACTTTAAATTAATTTGCTTTACGTGTCAAATTAATGTCAAATAACACTAGATTTGATACTGACACAATTGTTGTCATCGACATAATAATAAAAAATAAATAAAAAAGAATGACACGTTAAACAGAATTAAGAAAAGGTTAAAGGAATAGTGAAAAATAACACTTTTTAGGCTACACCCATACAAATCAATAGTTTTATAATGTATCTAGTGTTTATCCCTGAATTAATGAAATTGGTTTAAAAACTAAATTTAATAATTTTAACCAATCTATAAAAAACTGTTCTATTCGTGGCACAAAAATTGCCATTAAATATTTTTTGCAATTCAAAAAGAATAGTTTCTAAGAAAATAATATCGTTTGATTATGTCAATTTTCTAAAACGTTATTTCAGATGGAAAAAATGACATATGGATTACAATATCTCTACTTAACTTATTGAAGAAAAGAGAATGTGAAAGTAGTACAAGAAAAAAAAAACGGTGTCCTTTAGAAATTTTTCCTAGCTAACGTTAAGAACACATCAGATACCAATAAAATTAATGAATCCTATTTTACTTAGTATAGAAACCAATTGCTAACGAATTCTAAGGTAGCTTGTTTTGTTTCCTATATTTTGTATAGGAAAGTCACCAATAATTCCATTTTCACATTTCTATTGAACAAAGCACGTCAACTGACAAAATATCTATTCTAGCCTGACAGTTAAGATAAGCTGCAGTACGAAAACAACTAAAAACTGGTTTGGGTAGATGTAAAAAATAATTATTCGTATTTTATCAAATTCCGATAAAAAGTTAAAGGTAACTTTAAGGAAATTTATGTGTATTATTTGCTACCTCAGAAAAATGTAAAACAAAGTCTTTTTTTTTAATAAGTTACTATTTAAATTGAAGAGAAATATCTGCTTTGTTACTTAATAATTTATTTAATAGTTTTAATTATTTGAATGTAAAGACACACAACACTTTTGATGCTAGAAGTCGCTTCCTGGTGAATGATGGACAAGACTACTTCAAAATGTTTGTTGATTGGTTGGGCGAAAAGTAATTGGTTAAGTTTGAACTGTGGCTAGTATATTAGACATTTATTAAATACCCACCTAAAAAAAAGAAAAGCTAACATGTACCGCAATGAGAGTTATGGCTAATAAATTGTTATGTTATGCTCTGTTAGTATAGATGACAATAATGTATGCAAATATTATAACCGAGAATAAGAGAGAAAGAAAACGAAACTATATTTTAGCCTATTTTAGGCTCATATAGAAAAAAGAAGAAATTAAAGAGTATTTATAAACTTAATAAGTATCAAAGCATTCATTGCAAGAAATCAAAAAGAAGCAACATATAAATATATTTATATGTTTCCATATTTTGTTTGTAGAAATTGTTAAAATATGGTGTTTAATAAAACAAACTGAAGTTTTTGCCTCACAGCAGTTATTCGTAAAATTCTATTAAGAAGAAAATTTGAAGGAATTTTTTTATCCAATATATAATCTCGGGTGCGAGTTGATACTTCCTCACAGACTCGGCTGGTTTCTTCTTAGTTACGCTTCTAAAATATACCCTTATCAGTCCACTATTTATTTGGTGCTCTTCAAAATTATTATTTAACCTACTTTTACGACATACACTAAACAGTTCCCGTTACAGTTGTTTGTACAGACTGGACCACGTGTACGAAATTAATTGTAATCTTTATAAGGGAGCCAATTATATGTGGCTTTTAAGGGCAAATAGATAAAAGCCTCTGACTAATACTACCGTACATTTGTTACAATGAGAATAAACTATGCAATGCCTTTATTTACTTATTTGGAAGTTTACAAATACAAGGATACTTTTAAAAATAACTTCACATTTGCATTCGTATTTAATGGATTTTTTTTTCGAAGACCAAAGACTTTTATAGCTTTCCCATACAATTTCCTACCCAAGTATTTAATAATTTTAAAATAAAGTGTGTATTTAAATTGAAACAAAATTTATAATTTAATTTCAATTAAAAAATAATTTATAATTCTCTGGATAAACATAGAAATTAAAACATAAAAAAGCATAGTCTATTGATAATAGATAAGTGGTAATAATAAAATATTGGTAATATTATATAACAAGAATAATATTGTGCAAATAACTTCTAAATTAAAACTACATAGTTCCGGATCATATTCAATGTCCATAAAAGTTTATAACAAATTATAATTAACCAGAATATTTAAAAGCTGAGACCAATATAAATAAATTTGCAAAAACTTTAAAAAAGCTCTTGATTACAAAGTGCTACTACTCTGTCGACGAATATTTTAAAGATAAATTTTAACAAATGTCTGCCCCTCTCTCTTCCTTGTTGCTGTGTCTATCAAGGTACATGCGATTGTTTAGATCCTAGAAAAAATGTATTTAGACTGCTATCAATATCGCATGTAACGCAATTATAAATGAGTAAATGAGTAATAATTCCCAATAAATAAAGTTATAATAGGGGTTAAAGTATGAAATTGCCGTTTTATTGCAATAGGTTCTTTGAATTGACATAGAATCTTCATGGTTTGAGGTTTTCGAATGAAACTTTTTTTAAATGGTTTCTATGATGTTCTTTTTTTAAAAAATGTAAAACATTTGAATATCGACTTTCAATTGTTTTTGTTATTCAATTTAGACAAGAAAGATGGATACTGCGAAAATTCGAGTTATTTTTGAATACGAGTTCCGACGCGGAACTAACGCGGCAGAAACAGCCCGCAATATCAATGCTGCGTTTGGAGAGGGGTCTACTAATGAACGCACCGTGCGATTTTGGTTTAAACGCTTTCGTGATGGAAATTTCGACTTAAAGAACGAGCCACGAGGAAGACCGCCCACACAGGTAAATAACGATGAATTAAGAGAGATAGTGGAAGCCGATCCTAGTCAAAGTACCCAGGAATTAGCGGCATGGTTTAACGTTACCTTACCCACAATATTGACTCACTTGCGTCAAATCAATAAAATAAAAAAATACGAAAAATGGGTGCCTCATGATTTGACTGATCTGCAGAAAGAAACGCGTGTTGAAACTTGTGTTGCCTTGTTGAACCGGTACAGAAATGAAGGAATATTGGATCGAATTGTAACATGTGATGAAAAGTGGATTCTTTATGATAACCGGAAAAGAAAAATGCAATGGCTGACCCCAGGTCAAATGCCACAACAGTGTCCTAAAGCAAAACTTACCAATAAAAAGGTAATGGTAACTGTTTGGTGGTCTCAGCATGGTGTTATTCACTATAGTTTTCTCCGATCTGGTCAAGCAATAACGGCAGATGTCTATTGTGCCGAACTCCGAACCATGTTGACAAAACTAGCAGTAAAACAGCCCCGACTCATGAATCGATCTTCACCATTATTGCTCCACGACAACGCGAGACCTCACACAGCACGAGAAACCATTTTGACCCTTCAGGAACTGCAGTTAGAAACCATTCGTCATCCTCCGTATTCACCAGACCTTGCTCCAACGGACTACCATTTTTTTCGTGATTTGGACAATTATCTACGTGACAAGAAGTTTTCTTCCCAGGAGGCAGTACAAAATGCTTTCACACAGTTTGTGCAGTCTAGATCGTCGGAATTCTATCGCAAAGGCATTAATGACCTTCCCATTAGATGGCAGCAATGTATAGATAATAATGGCAACTATTTTGATTAAATAAATTTGTTAAAAATTTAAAAAATAAACAATATAGATTTTCAGTACAAATCGGCAATTTCATACTTTAACCCCTAATATTTAAACCACATCTAGATGCGACTTGCCAAATTAAAAAAATTGAAGTGAAAACTTCTTTAGCATCGTTGTGATTTGAAAGTCGATGAAACGAAAAAGCGACAGTAAAAAGAGACAGATACATAAATTCATAAGATTTAACCCTCAACCACCGACGTGTCATTTTGTTGCACTACCACTGACGTACGTACAGTATACGTACGTTACTTTAAAGACCTTCTGATGCATCCATAAAGTGTAACTTTAATGATTAGTGCAATTTATTTATTTAGACACATTCAAATGAAATAGGAATAATAAAAAAACAGTAATAATAATCATAGAAAAATATTTATTAATCAATAACCATACCGGTAATCAAAATTACAAAGACATTTTTTTAAAATTTACACAAAAATATTCTCTGAAAATAGGAACTTCTTTCATTGGTTTTATTAATTACGAAGGACATATTTAATTAGGAAATAATCACAATTGCCATAAATCATAATATAAAGCACTTTTAACAACAATTGTTACAGGTCGGTTTTTGACAAACTTGTCAGCCGTACCGCGTTTTGCGACATTTCAGTTTGAAACATTTGTACCTAACAAATCATAATAGTGTCAAATCTAAGATATTCGCTGCTTGTTAGACCTATTTCACTATCCTTATCCTTGCCTAAGATACGGCCAGTGAGAGATGAGAGCTCATGTGGAAGTTGCGGCGTCGTGTATCTTCGATGTAGGTGTGGCGTTACTAAACTTTTTCCAATTGATTTCTTCTTTGTTGGTACTATTCAATTGAACACTTAATATTTTATAGGTAGATGGCAATGAAGACGAATTTAACTGCTTACCGTTCATTTTATCTACCGACAAACAGAAATAAATATTTTAAAAAAGTCACACTAACACTGACGCTACGTACCACATACGTCGAGTAGTCAAACTCACCTGCTTAGGAAAATGGCAGGCGTTCGCTCCCCACTGCCACACACGCGTCACTGGCAACTAGGAAACTACCAAAAAGGACGCGCAGAAATTCCCGCGTAAATTTAAGTTTTGAACGTAAAACCGTTTGGGTGACGTACCACATACGTACGTCAGTGGTTGAGGGTTAACGTAGGAGAAAATGAGATAGGAAGCATTATACAGTGTCTCTTATGCTCGTGGTTCTCTTTGTGCTCTGCTTCGTACTTATTTAATTTAATTTTATTACAGCAGTTTCTCGACTACAAAACAACATAATCAAATAATCATAATGACACCCATTTTTTAATTTTATTCACCGATTTTCAGGGTAAAACATAAATTTGAGGCATGTAATAAACGAGTTAAAGGTTTGAAAACACGCATTACAATGTACAACTTGCATATACATAACTACATATAGTTTTGACATTCACTCGACTTGAACTCATTAATACAACAGCAACTAAGCATCCCCCAAAGTGGTGGGGTCTTCGGGCCACCTGGCAGGTATCTTACGGGCCTAACAGCAGGTCGAGGGTGTCTATTAAGGTTTTCAGTAGGTAGGTCACCAATCCTTCGTCGGGCACTAAGCCGGGTGGGGGAATAAAAAGATAAAGACGCCTGACGACGCAGTATGCGTAATGCTAAAAAAAATCCTTGTTATAAATATAAAAAAGGTATTAACACACTCAAAATATAAAGTCGCACGAAAAAGAAGAAAGCAAAATTGAGTGATATTTTTCTTCATGCTGTGAAAATATTTAAATAAAACCATTTTAACCGGATGTACGTTGTATTTATTCTTGTTTTTATGTTTAATCTTGATGTTTCGACCCCATTATAGGAGCGGTGTTCAAAAGATGACTAAGGTAATGGTATTCATATGTATGCTACTACCATTAAATATTTTAATAGGGCACGTTCCTAACCACACATTTATTAAAATATTTTTTTAACTAAAAGTTGCGTCTTTTTCTATTTTGCATTTTATTTAGTTATTAAATGAGGAGGTCCTCATTCATTGGGTGAACTGGTGGAAAAAACAAAAAAAAAAAGAAAAGAAAACGATTTAAGCGTAAGTTTAAGAAACACATATGTCAAAATAATGGCTTCTAAGCAAAATTAGGAAATAACTAAACAATCAATTTTGATAAAGGTGTTTAGTGATATTCAAATTATAAAACAGTGTAATAGCGTATCGGTTATTACCTCCAATTGTTAATTTCTCTTCACCCAAATTTCCCAATTATACTTTCTCCAATGTAGGATGATACTTTTGACAGGTGTCACTTCCTTATTGCTACGTACTAAGGTTGTGTTTGTTTCCTTATATTTGGCTTGACATTGCAGTAGGAACTTTATACCCTCTATATAGGTGTCATCTGTCAAAAGTATCATCATACATTGGACAAAGTATAGTTGATTTTTTGAGTTTACTGTAATGTAGTAAAAACAAGCTTTTAAACAAAAACTTTGTGTAATAAAAGGTTCGATTCCCGGCGGTGTCAAGTTAAAAAATAAACCTTTTTATATTGGCTTGAGTCTAGGTGTTGGTATCACCGTTGTGTCTGATTTCGTATCACAAGTGCATAAGCTACTTAATATGATTTCAGAATAATGTATGTAAAGTGGTCTTAAATTATTTTGCTCCAAAATGCCTGTTCTTCATTTCGAAATTGTCTCCTATCCAGAACCGACCGATAAAGTTACTTACCTAACCTCTGCAACCGCAAGCTGGACGCTTAAACCCTCGCTAAATTAAGCTAGCCAATTGTTATTTTGTTTTCCAACGAAATGTTTTATCATACATTTTGATAATAATAAGGTATTTATTTCAGATTTGAATGTCTAGATTTTTACATATCAAGAAAAAATTCAGTCAGATGGGATTCGAACCCATATCCCCTGACTTCGGGGGCGAGTACACTTCCAATTTCAATTGGATACTTGTAAGCGTATTACATTCGATTGTAGGTAGGTACCAGGTACTCCTGGAACTCAAAGTGATGGGGTCAGCTTAAAAAAGACTTGGAAAAACTCGACATGTTTGTTAAAGTCTCGGTAATTTAATTAGGAGAGTACTCGCCCGGATAGCTGCAGGAAGTGGGTTCGACACTTGAGACAAGTAGACTTATTTTCACTCGTTTCTCTACTTCTCTTGGTGTCTGTTTGTCTGTCTGTAACGTACAAATCTTGAAACTCAATTTTCACCCATTTCCCGACTAGCTAGAGCTCTGAAACTTTAAACATAGCTCAGAACTCGATGACAACATATGATTATATACTTTCCGACATGATTTAATAACATCAGAGAATATTTACAATATTTAATTTCAATTGGAAAAAAAATAGTTCCGAAAAAATCCACAGATGGCGCAATAAATGTTGCATAATGACATACTTACTGCTACTTAACATCTTAGATCGAGCAATTAAAAATCATACACACAAATCTAAAAAGAAGAAAATAATTTACATTTAAAAAAAATTTTGAAAACCCTCGTTTTTCAGGCCAACTAAGAAGAAAAAGTAATTCTCTACCATGTGTCCACTACGAAAAACGGGGGGCGCATAAATACTATAAATACCAAATGCAATATTTTATGCGCCCACCGTTTTTCGTATTGGACAATACGTTTTTAATATTTTTTTTAAGTAAATTATCTTCTAATAAGTTAAAAAAATAAAAAAAATGTAAAATTAGACGACTGTTTGGTGCAACGGTAGCAATCCTGCCTTTCGCACCGACGGTCCTGGGTTCGAATCCCGGAAGAGGCAGATGTTTGTATGATGAATACGAGTATTTGTACCTGAGTCATGGATGTTTGTATATATTTCTATAAATATTACTTATTAGTGTATGATATATGTATGGCTATCCGTTACCCTAGTATCCATAACACAAGCCTTAAAAGTGCTTACTTTGGGCTAGGTTAATTGGTGTGAATGTAGGAAATATTTATTTATTTATTTTTATTTATAAATTTCAAACGCCACACACTCATGTCAGAGACAGTCAAAGATTTACATCTTTTTATGTCCATATTTCCATCTCGCTACGTTTTTTTATATATAATGGCGTTCATAAAACCCTCTTTTACTTTGTGTCTGACGCTTTGCTTGGGGTTGAGATTGCTTAAAAGGTTATATGTTGGGATAAACATATCCGTATACAGAATCATTTTTCCTGTTTACATATCCCCACAAATCAATATTAACGTAACATACAAAAGTAGGTAATATGACGTACGATGGCTTGTTTAGTAGACTTAGTAATCGTACAGACTGGGCATGAATTAAATCGCAGTAGAGGTGCGACGTATGAAAATCGGTAAGGATTCGTACAATAATCTAACATTCTTACGTAAATTAAAACCATTAATTAAATTATGCCACACTGCTTTATGTCAACGTAATTTACTAATTAATCAAATCACATTAAGCAGAATTTCTCAGTTCAGCTGTAGAATCTTACCTAATGTAAATGTTTCTTTTCAATAAATAAAATTATAAATAAAAAATATTTCGAGACTTACATGGAATTTATCAACCAATTTGAATGATGCAGAGAAGAAAATCGACAGTTATGTAATACTATAGAGATGAGGAGATATCAACATTGAGTAAGCTAAGGAGATATAACTTTATACTCTCAGAACTACTAAATTGTACGTTAGACGTTGTAAGCTGCGAGTTGACGATCAGTTTTTCGCATCAGTGGAACTGACATCCATCCAAAATTTAATCGTGATTGTCGAATCATCACTCCAGAGTTTTAACTGACGACGCGCCACGTATTTCCGAGACTATTATAAATACACCTCGGCGCGTCGCGCCAAACTGATCGTGAGTGTCTGATCGTCAATCCAACACAAATAGGTAGTACACTTCCTAATAGCCCGGCCGATCGAAAACTGAAGAGCCGGAGTGACGCCAGTGAATGCGGAAATCGCGTTGGCCTAAAACCATTTTGAGTGACGCCACAGTTTCACATCTGGACTGACGCGAAAAACTGATCGTCAATGCCCACTTTTAGAGTGTTTCCTTCCATACGAAAGGCCTTTCATGATGACAGTGTTTCGTTATTTTTGGTTTTTAACCTTTTGTTGTGCAGACCACCAAATCATTCCCATATTGATCCATTTTTAATTCCAGATTTACGATTAAGTCGCAGTAGTTTCGTAACAGAAAGTACACATTGCCACTGCGTGGTTTGCCACTAGTTTTGCTTTGAAAATTGCAACTCTTTTAACAATGTAATGTAACAAAAACAAGGCGATGATAGCGTACTTCGGTGACTGTTACATATTTCAATATGTTTTCTCATATTTGAAAATCAGAAATAATATTGTGTTGGGTTTTACCCATTCTTAGATTTAACTACCTACTGGCAAATACGGAACGTCGAAGAGATTATATTTCAAAAAATTAATGTCGACACTAAGCGATGAAGTGGTAAGGTTGGGTTTCTTTCATGCAGACAAAACGTTGTATCGCTAAAACGATTTGCTCTTAAACTTTTAGTTTATGGCACCTCGAGGACTTGAGATAGCACAAATCTCTACATAAAAATAAAAGTGGTATGTCTCAGACTTTTGTGTACAATAGCTTGCCACTGTGACTTTATACACATAGTGGCGTTACAATTGCGAATTGGTGAAACCCTAATGCTCACCGGCACCGTTCAATTCAAACCTTACAACGCTTTATTGAAGAATTAAAGAAGTAAGTATTTATGACATTATTTGTATACTGAACTAAAAAACAAAACAATAAACTGTATTTTTATCAATAAACATATAAATACGAAGAGTGTTGACGTTAATTAAGTTTTAATTTGCTTTAAGGTTGAATTTATATATATATTTCCTTCAAGTTATTTTTTATTATTTTTCTGGAGGTGGGCTTTAGCGGCTGCATCTTTTGCTGTACTATGTTTTGGATAAATTAAAAAAAAATGGAACAATATAAGTACTTACAGAGCTATAACAGTCTATATGAAATAACTTTAATGTTCGAAATACGAAGTTATTTATTTTTTCGTTTTTATTATTGATTGCACGATAATCCAATGTTAAACACGTTAGGCTTGTAACTGTAAAGATTTTTGTAAGGCCCGGACGTGGGATAGGAGACCCAAAATTTAATAACAGGAGCTTAGTGCATTTGAGAGCACGATAAGACGTTGGTTTCAACTGCATCTGCAGTCATAATTTAACAATGGGTTTGTTTGGTGAGCTATGGGCCTTTCTCCATAATGTATTTTTACGCAAAAAGGAGTATTATCAATGTTTGAACAATTATAGATTCTTCATCTTCAGAGAATAGGTGTGATTCGAGAAAATTAGTTTATTTTTATGTAATTTTGTTATTCAGGGTATTATTCTAATTGTGATTTGATTCATATGATTATATTTTTATTATAACTATTGTGTCGTTTGTTTTTAACGATTTACTATTGTTTTATTTATTAATTTCATATTATTTCTTTATACTTTAATTTGTTCCTACTTCCTCCCTTCACTCCCTCCCTACGTCTGTATTTCCGAGATCTTATAACCCATCCATTTTCAAAGCCAGGGTGAATAGGCACCTTCTGGGTTATCTCGTTCTATCGTGGATTCTGTCTTGGCCCCTGGGCTTGATTGGGATCAAGAGCAAACCCATCCTAAAAAAGAAATATAGTTTTACTACACTAATGTATTTTTTTGGATACTTGCATATAAAATTACTTGGCTTGCTTTATTTTTTTAATTTTCTACTTGTACCCTCATTACCCTAGGGTAATGGTTGAGAATCGATGTTTTCTCTGTCTTCCGGGTAAAATTATTACATTGAGCCTTGACCCTATTCCTGCTGCTGCACACACGCACAACATTGTATCGTTATACTTTGTCCAATGTAGGATGATACTTTTGACATATATAAAACTTATTTTCCGTATATAAAACTTTATTGCAGTTTTTAAGTCTATGGTCTCACAACGGATTGTGAGCAAGATCATTAGCCATGATCCGTATGTGATAGCAAAGATAGGGGATATGCAAGTAAAAGAATATTCGAGCATAACCGATGGGGATTTGCAAAGAATTTTTCGTAGTAGGATAAGCCTATGACATTTTTCTCCAAACATAAATAATATAGAATAAGGATGTTTTGTAGTTTAACGATACAAGTAACCAAAATTTTTCTTATGTCCTTTTCTGTAACTTTGACCAAGTGTATAGGGAAAAGGGTCATAACCCATACACACGCAATGTGAATTTGGGCCACCCATCCAATAAACAGCCCTTCGAGAGTTGCTTAATATGCGTTATTTTAAGTAGTTCTAACACTTCCGCGCCTTTAACACATTTCAATCAAATATTAATTTAACTAACTAAGCCGGTAAAAGTACCGGCTTAGTTAGTTAAGTTATAAAGAATTAACAAAAGTAACTATTAAGTTTATTATTAATTTTTTAAACGATAACTTAAGTAAGTGTTAAAAAAACTATGGATCACTTTATCGCTCGTTTCGATTCACACTTCGCCATTTTACAAGACGTGAACAGTTTTTTTCGGAAAAAAATTAAAAAGTATCGATGTTCATTTGTTCTGCAAATAACGTCAGCTTAGCGATCATTGAGACAGCGCCCAAAGAGAGGAGCTCTCAATTAAAGGCCGCACATTCAGGTACTAATTAATCTTAGTACTCCAAGCACTAGTATACTTGGGACAGATGTTATGCAAAGTTCGTAAATGCTGGTCATGTGATTGGCGACCAAAAGAAAGGAACATGTTTTTTTGCTTTATAACTTTGAACCGCAGTTCCAGCTGTTATCGGAGGAGTCGAATCCCAAAAAAATATGTCAGTGTTTCAATATTAATTTTAAGCTACGTTTCCAACAGGTATCGGAAGCTTTTATTGGAGTCATGTAAACCTACCAATTCGCAATGGGTTATGATTAGATCTATGATAAACGTTTCTCTGTTATTTGTCAGCCTTACGACAGTTTTAAAAATAATATTAGTAATGAAGCATCAGCACGAAATTTTATGAGCAGGTTCCACTTTCCTTATTAATTAAAGTACCGTAGCAAGAACCGAGCCCTATTTCATAACGCGGGCACAGTTACAAATGACAAGCGAACGGCTTAGCATTCCTTTCGAAGTACAGACGAGCTCGAGGTACTAAATTTGTTGGTCTCTTCGCCAATACCAGCCCTTTGCTAAGTTTTACGTTTATCGTTTTTTATCGTTTTACCTTCGCAATCAAAATCCATAGAAAATTTAAATTTTTAGCCTTATCTAAATCAATCTCTTCGTATATATCACTACATAGTATAAAACAAAGTCGCTTTCTCTGTCCCTATATCCCTATGTATGCTTAAATCTTTAAAACTACGCAACGGATTTTGATGCGGTTTTTTTTAATAGATAGACTAATTCAAGAGGAAGGTTTATATGTTTAATACATGCATACTATAGTAGAGCATTGCATTCGTGCGAAGTCGGGGCGGGTAGCTAGTATCCAATAAGACAAACACTAAAATCCGGTAATTTAACTTTCTTCCATTATCCATCATCACATCCGTTCGTCTTGTTTTATAAATGTTTGGGTATAGAATTCATAAAACAAGTAATCAGCTCAGTCAGTTTGAGATTGTGAAGGTTACACAATATTCGCAATTGCTGGATATCGGATGAGTGACTAAAAATGTTATAATTCGTGCTTGGGAAAGCACGTGTAGCTGTTAGATCTGGCTAAATCTACTGTTGTCAGCACTAAGCAATCCGCACTTGGCCCGCATAGTGGCTTACGTCCTATTCTCCTTGCGGTGCTTTCTAGCATAGAGTACACGAGTGAGGAAACTAATAAGTTGGTGATAATAAAGAGCTATAATATCTCAGTGGATGGTGTCCTACCCCAATCGAAGAGTGTAGACGACGCGTGTCCGTACTTTTTGCTTGTTAAAATACTTGCCCACTGGACGCGGCAGGAATGAATGATGGAGCGACCGAGTGAATGGGTATTGCGCCAATTACCTCTTTACGAGTGAATGAAGGTTTGCGAACGACAGGAAACTCATTTAGAATTTGAAGGTCGAATCGTCTGTTCATGTAAGGAATAATTGTACGGTGACAGCTCGATAGAAAGGCGCTAAAATTTGTATTTTTGTTCTTTTTAATATTTTTTAGATACTGGTTTAATCCTTCGTGGTCAATAATACTAATGTGTTATGCAAAACGGGATTTTTACCATATATTTTACAACTATTAAAGTATTGACAGTTGTTTTGACTACTTTCCTGCCGTCCTTACGATAAGTGCAATAAGTCAAGTTTTTGGGCAAATTGACTTACGTACTATTTACGTTCAAATGTATGTACAAATATACTACATAAAATTCCGCTTCATTTTATAGTCCTATAGCCAAAGTTTCAAGTCAATAGCTATTATAGTTACGATAATACATAAAAAGCCAAAAATTAAATCTTTAATCGCAATTATTTCGAAAGAAGCTGAAACCTACTTATTGCACTTTTCATAAGAACGGCAGTTTCAGATATCGTTGGCATGGCACATACAACAGTTCCGAAATATCGGAGCCTCAACAATAGTAAAAAAAACGTAATATAACTTCGTTTTACATAATTATAATGAAATTAATATTTATCATTCATAATGTAAGGGAAATAAGGTTCTTTTTTTATTGACGTAAAAAAACCCTAAGGGCCCTATTACCTTACCATTTTACTTTTAACGCTCAAAAGAAAAATTTAAATGGCTATAAATTCATTGAAATAAATAAATTTGCCAAAAAAAGTGAGGGTCTAGAGTTTTAGTCATAAGTAAACATTAAATTTATTAACACAACAATATTTATTTATATTTATTAAAATAACAACAAAATTTAGATCACATGAAAAAAGGAATTGTTTTTGAGTTCATTACTTCCGCTTTTAAGATATATTAACGGGACACTAATTGACAGGCTATGAAATAAACTGGTTTAAGCATTTCGCACTCTAAACTTATCTCATTAGACGATAAAGTCGTCTAACAACGTTTATGCGAAGCTCTCTTATACTCCGAAGCTTACAAATAGGTTAAAAATGTGACGTGAGCGCTTTTCTTGATTGCCGGTTCTGCTAACGATTTACTTTTGAATATTCGATATGTTTTTCGGCTCATTCGAAAGCACCTGCTCGACTGCGAATTCTTTAGTTGGAAGCGCTTTTTTATTTATTTACACCGTCTGTGTGTCGACGTCGCTTTCTTTTAGTCTTTAACGAAATACTTTCGCGTTTCTTGGTGAGTGAATTATGAACAAGCATTGTCTGCGAAACTGAGTTAGCATGAGTTGGAATTAGCTGAGTTTGCGTTAGTAAGTCTAGAAAGTAAGCACTCGTGTCTTTATATAAAAAGATGTTTTTTTATTTGTCAGTATCTGAGTTTATGGGATAACCCTACGGTAAAGCCTACGATATTAACAATGTCGGCGGTTCACCTTGAGGTTCTTTGATTACTCCTACAGAACTTGTTTTCACCCACTGATGATTGGTCAGTTTCCTAGTTACCCTGCCCACTGTCAAACATGCTATGTTGATTAATTTTAAATGTTTTTCATGATCATTGCTCATGTAATAAGTGGACTGTTAAAACACTGCTAGTTTTTATGAACACGGTAAACATAACTAAGTAATTTGATGATAGATTAATAAATTATTTATTTGCATTACACACAACCAATTAAATGAATAAAAAAAAAGTTGCGTGTACTTATTTATTTGCGGCGAAAGTTATACTTTTTCTTCAATTTTTAAATGAGATTTCTTGAAGTTAGCTAATATCATAGTGTCGCTTTTTCGTTGCAGGCTGCGTGCGCAACTTCCGTTATATGAGGCATTTCTTTCTCAATGTTCCACTATAAGAGTAACTTCAAAAATACAATAAATATACACAGTACATGGTATTATATTGCTTATTGCATATCTAATTAGTTTTTACATTTTGCCGTTGGATACTTATATAAAATAACTGGAGGCCCGTCCCGGCTTCGCAAGGGTGGACAAAATTCTTTAAATTTTTTATAGCACTAAATATAGCCTATGTTTCTCAGCGCGAATGTAGCTTTCCAATGGTGAAAGAATTTTTGAAATCAGCTTAGTTATTGAGTTTATTCATTGCAAACATACAAAAATACAAATCGTTCCTCTTTATAATATTAGTGTAGATATAAAACATATGAGGACAAGTTTTTTTTTCTTCAGCAACGTTATATTGATGTCCTCCTCCAAAATTTTAATAAGATGTGGGAGTGATTGACATTGGCAGCGCGGAGCAGGTTGAATTTGCATTACACACACACCACACACACATCAAGCACAACCTTGTCCCGCCATCCCTATTCTTTCATTGGACAACCAGTCTTACAAATAGACGCCACCATTATATAGTTGACATACCGAAGAGTCTTACTAAGCGTTTAAGTTCCAATTTTGTGATACGTACCGCTAAGGAATGGAACTCTTTGCCTGAATCTGTGTTTCCTAACAAATACAATTGGGTCTTCATGTCACGAGTGAATAGGTATCTTCTAGGCAAGCGCATCACATCCTAGATCGCATCGTCAACTACCATCAGGCTACATAGTGGGCAAGCTCAGGCCTTTTTATTATAAAAAAGCACCAACATTTTCACAGTTTTGTTTAATTTATAGTAATTTTATTTTCAAGTGAAGTTTAATTTAAGTTTACCTTGATTTCATTAGTTTTATATTAGAATACAGAGTATTTGATTTAAATATAAGGAATATAATATGTCAAACTTTATAATTATCTATTCATGTTTGTACTATGAAGTTTTTATTTGTGGTTTTGAAAAGCTGTTAAGTTTGCATTAAATAATTTAATAAAATAAAATAAACAGTGTTTAAGGGATAACTATTCTCGTGTTTAGAATTCAATCCTGACAATTCGACACCTTTTTAGGGGCCGTGTTCATTGGATGACTAAGGTAATGTCATCGTAAAACTGATTTTTACACGTTGTCAGTTTTGTTACATTTTTTAATGTATTTTGCACATAGAAATACTACTGCTACTATTTGACATGAGACGTGTATATTTGTGTATTTTTAGTCATATACTAGCTGACCCGGTAACGCGTTGCTATGGCAACGCGTATACAATGGAAAAAGAGCGGACAGACAAACTCACAAACAACAAATTTGTGATCTTAGAGTATATATTAAAGATAGTTAAACAGTGAATTGCTGTTAAGTATACACTTGTACAGGTTGATCTGTTATAATTATAATATTAGGTCCTTACATATGAAATTGCCGTTTTGTATGGGAGGAATATAAAGTCGATTTCTTTTTGTAAAATATATTTCATTAATCATAATATGCACCATTTTTATATGTGTATTTTTGCCATTTCATAGATAGTTTATTGATCCCTTTACTGAGAAAACCATTGGGACGAAAAACAATAAACTCTCCGAATGTGGTCTAGACTGCCATATCGGAGTTGAATTTTTTCCTCGTAAGAAGCTATCCAAATTCTGGCAAAATTGATGATCTGTTGGAGCCAGGTAAGGGTAGTACGGTAGATATATTCCCCTCTGCCATAGTGCATGGAGCGTAGGCGAGGTCTACCACACTAAAACCCTTGGGACGTACCATCCTGGCTAGCGTGGTTCAGTGGGGTAGTAGTTATCACTCTTCACTACTACCTACGGCAAGTTTATTTTATTTATTTATTTTATTTATTTATTTTATTTATTTTATTTATTTATTTTATTTATTTATTTTATTTATTTATTTTATTTATTTATTTTATTTATTTATTTTATTTATTTATTTTATTTATTTATTTTATTTATTTATTTTATTTATTTATTTTATTTATTTATTTTATTTATTTATTTTATTTATTTATTTTATTTATTTAGGACAACCAACAAAACTTACACTAACTGTTACAAAATTAAACTTATTCATAATATATTATATCTAAGTGCAGTTTTAATTACAGGCTGCCACGGCATGCAAACGTGGACACAAACGTTTTTATATTAATGACATGTACGAAAGGAAATCCAGTTATTACAAAATTAACTTAGCAGGCAACACAGAAATTGATAAAATTTCAAAAGGAGGGCAATAGATCCCCAATATAATACTTAAATACCTATTACAATGGAACATTGTTCCCATAACCTACGAGATACACACGTTACAAAATCATTAAAAACCTATTCAAATATCCTTAATAGAAGATTTAATTACGTGTTTGTACTTTCCTGGTTTGTCTGAAAAGATATCAACGTTACACTTTTTCACAAAAACATTGTATTGTCTTTGTAATCTACTCATTGTAGAATGGTGACCTAGATTACTTTTGCTACGTTTGACCGAAAACGGAACGTATTTACCAGAGCGGGGCAACTTGTTGGGAATGTTCAATCGAATGGAATTTAGCAAAAATGGGCAGTCAATGACTCCATTGATTAACTTATATAAAAATACACTGTCCAATAAGAGTCTTCGATTTTTTAGACTGTCCATTTTGAAATAAAAAAGTCGTTCTTCATATGATGGAAGTTCTTTTGCTTTGTTAGTTTGATAAGAAAGATGCCACAAGAAACGCTTCTGGATACGCTCGATGCGTTTATTATGCACTTCATATTGTGGAGACCAAACCTGACTGCAATATTCAAGAATCGAACGCACCATTGATAAAAATAATACAATTTTAGTAGAGGACTTTTTTAAATTCTTTCGAGTTCCGTAGTACAAAGCCCAACATTTGAAAACCTTTAGTGACAATATGGTCGATATGTTTGTGAAAACGCAATTTTTTATCCAGAATCACCCCCAAATCCCGGACTGACTCTACTTCTTCCAAAGGTTGACCATCGATGTTGTATACCGGTACAGGGATATTTTTACATCTAGTAAACCTGATGTGTTTGCATTTGTCAATATTCAAATGCAATTTGTTTTTGATACACCACTGCCCAAGTCTGTCCAAGTCTTCCTGTAGTAAAAGCGAATCGTTACCATTTTTCACTTGCATGGATATTTTCATATCATCAGCGTAAAGGAAACATGTACTATTTATGTTTGAGGACGGATACAACATCGTTAATAAATATGTTAAAAAGAACTGGACCAAGGTTCCCTGGGGAACTCCAGATAATGAAATAAAAGGCTCGGAGGAGAAACCACCGAGGACAACTCTTGACCTCCGCTCACTGATGTATGACGAAAACCATTTTAAAAGAGTTCCGGAGATTCCAAAAAGAGAGAGTTTGTAAAGCAAGATTTTATGATCAACAGTATCGAAAGCTTTACTGATGTCTGTGTAAATAGTATCCACTGACAACCGAGAATCGAGAGATTCAGAGACATATGACACAAAAGAAACAAGATTAGTGGCGGTGGAACGAGATGACAGAAAGCCAGACTGTTGAGGCGAAATCAACTGTTTGATTTGCCAAGATAAGACAGGATGTAGCAAAGTCTCAAAAACCTTGCCAAAAATGGGCAAGATCGATATGGGCCTGTAATTGGTAACTAAAGCTGTTTCACCTGACTTAAAGATTGGTTGAAGAGAAAAGAAGTTGATTATTATACCTAATATGTTTATTTTATATTCAAATATAGGTTATGTGTTATTTTGTATTCATTTAATTATATAAAATATACATTAATTATAGATAAAACAGTGTCACAGAACTCAAGCAGATTTATAAAGACTATTATCTCAATGTAAGTATATTTTTAAGTTTCAATATAATAAACTGTTATTTCGTTATTTTGGTAATGTTAGTTTTAACAAATAAATACAATACAGCTTGTTAATGCTTTATAGTATTCTCAAAAAAAAAAGATGTATTTCTTTTCATAGAAATTAGTTATCTTAGGTAATTGTCGATTGCTTATAAAAATAACCTTTTTATTCAACATATTTATAATATAATTACCTATTGATTCAAAATAATTTAGAGTATTTTACTTATATAAATTACTAATTTTTTACTTATCATGTATTAAACTACGTGATTACAAGCATAATCAATTTATTACAACATTACAAAATAAATATGAGTTTATTAATAATTCTTAGCATTGATTAACTATATGTTCCCAACTTAATCGATAAATATCGTATCCATATATTACTACACTCGTTAGTACAGAATTAATATCAAAATGTAGTGTCGTGATTAAACTTTTCGATCGAATGGAAAAAGAAACGAATAAACTCCACTGCGGAATGAATAAAGAATGTTAACAAAGTGCGATACCAATGAATATTTCAGTGGTTCCGCAGGTACGTTTTATTGAAAAATATTAGCATTTTGTTTTGTACGCAGACTTTTTATATATAGATACTAGTTCTAATATATATATATATATATATACCTGGGTTCAAATCCCGGAAGGGGCAGATGTTTGTATGATGAATACGAACATTTGTACCTGAGTCATGAGTGTTATGAATATTATTTATACTTCTATGAATATTGCATATCTATGTATCATATATGTATGTCTATCCGTTACCCTAGTATCAATAACACAAGCCTTACAGTGCTTACTTTGGGCTAGGCTAATTAGTGTGAATGTAAGAAATATTTATTTATTTATTTATTGAGTTGACCCCGCCATGCTTTGCTGTAGTATAAATTATAATGAAACATAACCTATGTCCTAAGTCGGAACAGATGAAACAAATTGAAAAAAATATTTATCATAATCGGTTGAGTAGTTTCGGAGTTCATCGCGGTCAAACACTGTAACATAGTTTTTATATATATAGACTAGCTGACCCGGCCACACGTTGCTCTGGCTCAGAATACTGGCTATAATTTGCAATATTTTTCTTATTAAATATTAAAATGAAACATATTCTATATCCTAAGTTGGAACAAATCCAGCAAAATGAAGAAACATCATCAAAATCGGTTGAGTATTTTTGGAGTTCATCGCGGTGAATCCCTGTGACAGGAAATTTTTATATAATAAGGTAAAAAATATTACTGTATCGTCATCTCAGCTGAAAGAGGTCCACTGCGGAACGAAAGTTTGCTCCATAAATAGGAAAATTATCCCATAATCTTCAAGTGTTACAGTAAAAGATCATATTTCGGAAAATGTTGCTACGAGTATTCCATTTGTGGTCTACGGCAGGTGTATGTTGATGATTTCCAGTATCATAAGTCGCCTTTTACGATATTTTGAAATATAAAGGGTTGGTGCTAATCTTCAGGAGCCATTCATAAAGCATAATTTCAATTGCCATAAAGTCACTTTTAGTATAGGTACCTAAAAGTCAAAAAGCATAAATTGACATACATTGCAGGTTAGGTTAGGTCAGGTATTTTTTTATTCATTACCAGCCAGCAAGCTATTTCAAATTATGCCAAATGATTAGTTTGCGTTCTTAAATTATGCATTTTAATTTTCTGATTTATTTATTGATCTGAGCTATCGATGTTAAGTGATTTTGTGTGTGAGTTATCGATTGTACTTTAATCAATTTTTCTACAACACTAGTGTTTTTATCGTTGAGTATCGGAGTGTATTTAATCAAAGGACTGCGCGATAATAACATTTCAAACGTGATTTACGTAACAAGGATTTTTTATATATATAGGTATTATTTATTACAGGTGTTTTGTGAATCATGCAGACGAAGAAGGGAATATATAATACATCGTCACCAAAATGTATTTTTTAATTTGTAAAAGGGAGGATATAACATCACGTACATTTCTGTGTATAGCAACATCTGCACAATGGCAACAATGCAGAGATATTATTATTTTAATTTTACTGTTTATGGTACAAGGGTATACCTATATGGCAATATATTATTCCATAACTCCGAATAAAAAAAAAATCATATGTACCCTTCTACGTCTGCATGATTCAATTATTGTTCACAGTCAGCAAATACGTTTTAAACTTGAGTATAAACTTTGAAATATTCGCTCCTGATTTTTTTATTTTCATCTTTACGGTCAATTGTACCTAAGTGTTCTAAATATACCTTCAAGATGCTAAAGCTTCTTAGTAAAGAAAATTAATTAGACGTGATATTACATTAACAATCATTTTTCTGCAATGAACAGAATTCAGTCGCGATACAGTGAAGTATCACGTTTGCCAAGCAGTAGAGCTGAGCTTGATTTGTCAAATTCATTACGCAAGTTTAGACTCACTATTAAGAGAATTGTAGCTTCTGAAATAGTTTAATTACTTATCACAATATTTTATATTTTTGAGATCTTTTCTTAACAAATATGTATAAATGTTTGCATGTCGTGACAGCCTTTAATTAAGGCAACACTATGTAATGTTTTGTTATAATGTAATCAAAATTGTAAGGTGTGTGCTTTGTTGGCTGCCCATAAAATAAAAAATAAAATAAAAATAAAATAAAAATAAACAATTCCCCAATAAAGTTAAACAAAAGGATATCTTTGTTGCAATCAACAAACAAGAATATTTATTAAGAACCTTGGCAGAACAAAATTAAAGGATTTACTGAATCCTAAAAAAGAAAAAATACTACTGCAAAAACTGGTTGGTGGCGCCCGGTCATTCAAGAAATTAATGATACTCAATGGATCTTGCGTTGGAGGTAGAAATAGTTTTTATCTGCCAACACTTAAGGTTTCAAATGAATGCGCAAATATGGACTTCTTAATACTATTCTATAGTGGACGAGAATACTTCAATGACGGCGTCAAGAATACCAGAAAGGAGCAACTGCGTTCGATTTTTGTTTCTTGTTTACGTCAATCAATATCATTAAGGTAGAATTTTGAACGTACACTCGTTTCTTTTTATAGTTCTAGAATTATGGGTGGTGGGTGGCGATTTAATGTTATAAGCAATGAAGACCATTGGACTTCTGAATTCGAATTTATATTTTTTTAATATCCTTTTAAAATAATAAGGTGTTTAACTTAATGATTTCTTCTTTTCTTTGAGTTTTAATTCACGGTAGATGGTATAATATTCTGAATTCAAAATTTTGACTTTCTTATAACATTTGAAGTGAAAACTTCTTTGGCATTGATTTGAAAGTAGATGAAACGTAAAAGCGACAGTAAAAAGAGACAGACACATAAATTCATAAGATTTAACTACGGAGAAAGTGAGATAGAAAGCATTATACAGTGTCTCTTTGAAACGAAAAAGCGACAGTAAAAAGAGACAGACACGAATATTCATAAGATTTAACGTAGGAGAAAATGAGATAGGAAGCATTATGTACGTGTGTTAATACGTGTTTGTGTGCGCATGCGTAGTATAAAACTTGAGAGAAGGCATCACAACAACCGTGGTATTTTGTATACGTGTACGTATTATTTTTGAAGGTTTCATTTCTACCACGTGTGAATTGCACACATGATTTTTTAATTTATTCTGTCATTGGTCAAATACAGTACTATTTAAACGGTAATCTTCAATCACTTCTTTGCTATTTGTTATATAAATATAGTCTTATAAATATAGGAATTGCAATCCCAGGATTCGCAAATAATACGGGAACATGGGAAATCAGATTTTGATGAAATAACAAATATTTAGTATCATTTGCAAATTTTAATTTAGATATTTGTTATTGGGACTAGTGCGAACGAATCTTCTTAGTAGTTCTATCATCCATATGGATGGTAATTAAATAAAATACGATAATAGACATGATTTCGTAGAGAAGCGCAGCACCTAAGGACTATATTTTTAAGAATGTCATTGAATCAAAAAAGTGAAGAAAAGGATGATGCAGATGGAGAAAAATATTGTTAATAATTGAGAAGTAATTGTTTATCTTTTTTTTAATTATTTCAATATACATTTTAATTTTCTTTACGTTGTTTTAATATCTCTATTTATTGATTATATAATCAATTATAAACGATATTTTTTTCCATCTGCATCATCGTTTTCTTCACTTTTTTTTTAATCTATAACAAAATCTACTCCTTACTGTAGTTATCTACGAAATCATGTCTGTTGTAGTAATTTATTAAAAAATACCAATATTAATATCACCTGCTATTGATGGGTACTCATTGAGCTTCTTAAATATATGTATGTATTTTGCTAGATTTGATGGCACCGTATTTTTGTTTTGGTGACCATGAGAAGCAGCTAAGATAGCACCGTGTAAAGTATTCAAGGCCATAAATCTAGTGGTTCCGCTTTTAAGCACTTATGTGTTTATATAGTAGTTTATATTAAAAAAATCAAATATTAAAATTTTGGAAATATTAAAAAATATATATCCATCGTTCTCCAGCAGAAATTGCAGCCTTCATTAATTTTATAAATTATTAAATGAGCTAAATTACAACGCACAGAAATTATCCAGCGCATTCGTGTTTATTAAATTGCAAGGTTTACGCCTTTCACCATAAATAATTTAAATAATGATAATAGCAATCGATTCATTCCAAATTTATCATTAAATTCGTTCACAGCTGCGATTGCGGCTGTTCAAAGTCCACATTTACCTTTCGGGAATCGAGAATTTGAGATTTTATTATATACACTAATATTATATACAGGAAAGATTTGCATTTTTGTATTTTTGTATGTTTGCAATGAATAAACTCAAAAACTACTAAGCCGATTTCAAAAATGTTTTTACCATTCGAAAGCTACATTCACGCTGAGTAATATAGGCTATATTCAATGTTAAAAAATTTAAAGAATTACGAGTATGTCCACCCGTGCAAGGCCGGGACGGGCCGCTAGTTTTAAATAAAATGGCATAGGCATGTTTACTCTTGGACATGAATGCATAAAGTAATGCCAGTACTTTAGTGCTATTTCACCATTAATAGGATAAAATTGTGTGAATGGAAACGGACAATATTTAACTAAAGATAATAATATTTCTTACATTTATTTAAATTAGCCAAGACGAAAGTAAGCATCATGACGTTTGTGTTACATATATACGTAACAATCTTATAAAAATAAATACCCGTGACTCGGTGCATATGCTCGTATTCATTATAAAAATATCTGCCTCTTCGGACTCAAACCCAGGAGCATCGGTGCAAAAGGTAGGATAACTACCGTTTCACCAAACGGTCAAATATTTTTTCCTTATGTAAAGCAAAAAACTAATATTTTTATTTCGCCATTTGAGTAATCTGTCCTCAAAAATTGTTTAAATGGTTCGGGCTCTTCACCATTATCTTAAGTTCTTGCATATACTTCGCATTGCCGTCAAAATCTTTGTTTCTATTTCTATCAATTAAGACTTGCTGGAATGATGGTACTCGTTGAATAGAAGCCACATAAAGCCCTTAATTTCTGATTTATCTTATTTCTTTGAATGATACCTTTGACCGAAACTATTCCACCGACTGTGATGATATTTTTTTTATATTTTGCTGGATTTGTTCCAACTTAGGACATTGAATACGGTTCATTTAAATTTGAACATTTTTACTTGATTTTGATCAAGAGCCCATTCTAAATTAAAAAAAAAAATAACACAGCAACGCGTGGCTGAGTCAGCTAATATGTTATATCAATCAAAATTGATTTTTTGTTTTATCATGCATTTAGAACAAATTAAAGTTACGATTTTTCAATATATATAAATTTTGGTCTTCAAGTTACGAGTGAATAGGTACTCGTATCTTCTAGGCAAGCGCGTCACATCCTAGATCGTATCGATGCACGCCATCAGACTAGATAGCGGTCAAGTGCTTACCGACTTATTATAAACAAACTGCGAAGCTTATTCCGCTTAAAACATGATAATTATAGTTAGACCTGTATTAAAAACCGATGCTACCTGCATTGAGCAAATATCAGAGATAGCATCAGTTTAAAACAGGTTTAAGGGGATAGAGTTAAAAATAACAACAAAGTAAGTCTGACCTCGCTACTCTAAAAGCTTGTAACTTCTGAATTTACCGGTTTCATTTCCGCTCAAGTTTTGTTAAAAGTTTCGTTTTTTAATGTCGTTTTATTATTGAAATACTTTTGATATTTCTTTATATGCTTACCAATTATTTGTGATTACTGAATATTGGCATCTCCAACGTCAAAATCATACATTTTTAAGTGATCATATCACTAAAATATTCATTTTTCTCTTGAATCGACGGTCCTATTTTCGAATGGGGAAAGGGCAGATATTTGTGTGATGAATACGAGAATTTGTACCTGAGTCATGAGTATTTATTTATACCTATTCGTATAAATATGACATATTATGTTTGGATGTTTCATCTTAATCGATTGTTCAAACATTTGTAAAAATGTTTCTTTCGAATACTAGAGGATGTTTATCTCATTGATGATACAACGCTAGCCTACAGCGTAAAACCGTAAAGGTACTTGAAAATTTCGATGAGTGTTCACAAGGCTCGGTAGCTCAATTGGGAGAGCATTGGACCGGACTTCCAAAGGTTGCTGGTTCATTTCCCGCCTGAGAATTCACTTGTGAGCCGAGTCGACTTTTTTTAAACGTATTTTTATATTAAAATAATTTATCTTATAAGATAGCATTGAAAAAATACAAAAAATATATATAAGTTAAAGAATACGGAGTGTTTGAATCGATACGACTTTGGATTTTACAGAATAATCCTGTACTTAGTCGGGAGCTGCAGGCGGCTCATGTGATAGAAATACCCGCGCATATATTATTGCCTTGTCACTTGTCTGTTAAAACTTAAGACATGTTCACACAAGAAGCAAGTAATGGTATGACTGTTGTTTTTTAATTAACACTTAAAATTAAGAGTACAAATAAGGCATAAAGAACTGTACTGTAGTGGTGTATATCATGGAAAGATATACTTTCTGATGCTATGTCTTCCGCATTTTCCTTCATGCTTCTGATTTTTTCACTCAATTCTGATATATCCTTACTTTAGTCGATTTCAGTAACGTTTAAAGGAATTCGTGGAAGAGATATATTTATTATATGATTTATAGGTGCTATAATTGGTGCATATATTTCTGGGCGAATATTGATTTTATTCGATTGGTCTTTGTGTGCCAATATGGTAAAGTTATCTGTTTTTATGATACAGTCATGATCTAGACTCAATATACCGGCGCTAGACAGCTGTTGTGCGGTAACTTGATCCGCACATATCTCTCGCAATTGACACCGGTCACAACAAAAATAAACGTAATTGTTAATTGTATGACTTTCCAGCCAAATATTTTTGCATTTATTTAAAATAGTTTTGCATTTAGAATTTTCCATTTCACAAAATTGTGCGTCCATTTTTAATTGAAAAGTAGGTTTCAAAATATGGCATAAGGTAACTTTATCTAAATGTTTACATGACCTCAAATCGCTGGTAGTCATGCTTATAAAACTATCTTTTTTCAAACTAATCGCAACATATTCCGAAATAGGTACTATATTAATCATCATGTCGTTTTTTCTCTGTGGGATCGACATAATTTGATAAATTTCAAAGGTGTCTCGACTAATAAGTGGCAGCTGTACTTCAAAAATGAGATAATCTTGTAATATGCGTGCTTTTACTTTTAATAATTGGTAGAATCTTTGCAATTTCATGTGTACGTCATCAACCGCTAACATGTGATCTCTTGTGAGCTGACTAGCAATGGTACTTAATTCGTCTCGTATTTGTTCGGGAGTGAGTAAATGGGGATTAAATCGCCCGTGATAAATATCGGTTATGGTATCAATAAGCGTGTTTTGAATTGTTTTTAAATTATGTAACAAATTGCTTGCTATTATCGACCCTAATGTGAACTCGTTTATGATGAGAGTAGATTCTGTCTTTTTATTCAATTCGTTCAATGCCCTTTCTAATTTAATAATATGCTGGTTAATCAGTTTATGTTGCTTGTTAATAGTGTCTGCAGTTCGCTTCAATAGGTTGTTCTCAGCTTCTATAATAGAGGTTTGGTTTTTCCAAAATGAAGCAATGTGTTTTTGATTATCACGCAATTGTTGAATGTCTTTTTTGTAGTTTTCTGCAAACCTTTGATCGAGTACACCGAACAACGAGTTCGCTACGTACCCGACCCCGTCAATGAGCCCACGCCGCTGTCTGATAGTGTCGGCGCGTGGTCCCGACTGCTGACCTAGCATCATGCTGTTGTAGTGCTCAAGGTCGGCGATCCCGTGCTTTAATTGTGTTATTATAATATCACAATGACTTTGTTCTCGTATTACATTACATGTTTTTTCTAAGTTGTTTGAATAATGCTTGAGTACTGTAATACCATTCCAGTAAGGTTCCATTTCGTAATAAATAATGATTTTCCATTCATCCCTTACCAATCGCATGTCACATACCTTATCGAAATATAGTCCCTGATCTTGTCTAAAAGGGGTTGTTCGCAAGGCTTCAGTTGTCGAAATTATTGTTAAAAAAAATAATATATATGATATAGCCATGTTTATAAAGTTAAATCGCTGAGTTTGTTTTCTCTTTCGAAGAGACCTTTTATTCGACTGTTGTGGTTCCGTAACAATTTTTTGCGTTTGCTGTTCTTCAGATGTTTTGGGTTGATTATTACTCACTGGTAATCTTGATAATTTTGTTATAGGGCGTTTAAGAAACCCATTTTTGGTTTTCAGTTTGACTACCCTGACGTATCCGTCCGGTCCAGGATATAATTCAACAATTCTCCCCATTAACCATTTTCCAGGAGGTAAGTGGTCTTCATTGATTAAAACAATGTCATTTAGTTTCATATTATTTTCAGGTTGTTGCCATTTCCCTCTGGTTGATAATTGGGTCAAGTACTCACAATGCCATCTTTTCCATATATCATTGAAAATACGCTGTGTTAGTTGCCACCGAGTTCTTAAATCTCTTTCTGTTTCCACTATTGTTAAAACCGGACCAGATGCCAAAAAGTGAGATGGCGTTAGAAAATCCAGGTCGTCAGGGTCCTCAGATATAGGACAAAGGGGTCTTGAGTTTAGACAGGCCTCTATCTGACTCAACACGGTTGTCATTTCTTCAAAGGTTAACTTCTGCTCGCCTACGACTCTTTTTAAATGATGCTTCATACTTTTAACAGCTGCCTCCCAAAGGCCCCCCGCTGAGGGCCACGAGGGCGCATTAAAGTGCCAATATATCTGCATGTCCGATATAGCTGACATAAATTCGTTATTAAATATATTTTCGAGCTCTTTATATTCTAAGGTAAGTGTTTTATTGGCTCCAACAAAATTTCTTCCGTTGTCACTGTACAGATGATGAGGAGTGCCCCTTCTTGCAGACATTCTTCGGAGAGCCGCAATGAACGCTGATGTGCTCAGGTCTGACACCAACTCCAAGTGAACCGCTTTTGTTGTCATACATACAAAAACGGCCACGTATCCTTTCGTGGTTTTCGTGCCTCTTCCTTTGTTAGTTTTGATATAAATATGACCTGTGAAGTCAACTCCTGTGTGAGCAAACGGTCGTGACGGATTGACCCGAGCGCTAGGCAAATCTCCCATAATTTGTTGATGCTGGTTACGTTTATGTTTTTTGCATGTTACACATAGCCGTAATAGTTTTTTGATTATTTGATTTCCGCTGACAATCCAGTATCTTTTTCGGATGAAACTCAAGGTCAACCGAACTCCACCATGGTAAGTATTTTCATGTGCTTCGTATATTATTAATTCGGTAAGTCTACTATTTTTAGGTAATAGAATAGGATATTTCATATCATCACTAATGCTCGCTTCCTTAAGTCTTCCACCTACGCGTAAAATTCCATTTTCATCCAAGAACGGATTTAAGGCTAATAGTTTGCTTTTATTGCTTAGCTTGCTTTCACTTTGTAAAATACTGATATCTTCCGAAAATGCTTCTTGTTGTGTGTGCTTGATAATGCTTGTTTTTGCTTTTATTATCTCCTCTATGCTAAGGTAATTATATTTATTATAAGTTTGCTTGCTTGCGTTATATATAAAACGATAACACCATGCTAGTATATGTATTATGTCTCTTAACGTGCTATAGTCATTTAATAATATTTTAATAATATTCTGATCATTTGCTTGCACTATCACGGTAACATGTTTACAATTTTTCATTTCCTCATTTGTTGTATAACTCGGACTATGATTACTTTCGTCCTTTTTATACGTGGGCAGCCATGAGGGGCCGTGCCACCATAGTGAATATTCTTGCAGCTGTGTAATTGTTAAGCCACGGCTGGCGCAATCCGCAGGGTTGTCGCCTGATTTAACATAATTCCACTGTTCAGACGGTATTACTTTGGTTACTTCTTGTACCCGGTTGGCTACAAACGTCTTCCACCGGCCGGGATCACCTTGTAACCACCCCAAAACCGCAGTTGAGTCGGTCCATCCAAATACCTCTGTTCGATAAGCTGCGAGGCAGCTTTTGACGCTGACCATAAGTTTAGATAGCAAAACTGCTCCGCACAACTCTAACCTGGGTAATGATACATTTTTGCTTTTTGGTACTAATCTCGATTTAGCGGTAACTAATTTAATTTTCACTTGATTTTCTTCTATAATTTTTGAATAAATAACGCATGCGTACGCTTTTGTAGACGCATCACAAAAGCCGTGTAACTCGACCCAATTGTCGGGCTTAGTACCTATCCATCTTGGTATTTTTATTAAGTTGATATTTATTATATCATTTTTTAAAGAGGTCCACTCTATCGCTATGCTTTCTGGGATTTCATCATCCCATTGTATGTTAAGGGTCCATAATTTTTGAAATATTATTTTGAATTTTGTTGTAGAGGGCGCTATCCAACCGAGGGGGTCAAATATTTTTGAGATTTCGGAGAGAACCAATCTTTTTGTTATCTTTTTTGATGACAACTCAGGTTTATATTGGTATGAAAATTCGTCTCGTTTTGGATCCCAAATTAAGCCGAGCGTTTTTGTCGACCCGGGTGCTTCAAAATTTTTATTTTGCTGATACATTTGCGCTTTATTTATGCTTTCTAACAATTCAGGAACATTGGATGACCACTTCCGTAAATTAAATCCACCGCACTTTAATAATGATATCAGATCCTGCTGCAATCTTTTGGCCGCCTCCAAACTGTGCGTTCCATGTATTAAATCATCAGTATAGAAAGAACTTTCCACCACCTCAGCTGCTTCTTGAAAATTTAATCTTTCATCGTGTGCGAGTTGCCTTAAGGTCATCATAGCCAAAAAGGGTGCAGCTTTAGTTCCGTACGTCACTGTGCATAGTTTATATTCTTCTAATAAATTTCTTTTATAGTTTTTCCAAATAATTTTCTGCAAATGTTGATCTTTTTCTTGAATCCAAATTTGACGAAACATTTTTTCTATGTCCGCTGTAAATGCTATGCGATATTGCCGAAACTTTAAGATAAGGCGCTGTAAATCATTTTGTAAATTTGGACCTTTATACATTAGATCATTTAAACTTTTACCAGATGTTGTCCTCGACGAAGCGTTGAATACTACCCGTAAAGAAGTAGTGCTGGAATCTTCACGCACCACACAGTGATGTGGTAAGTAACATTCCGGTTTTGTGTTACTATGACACGGTTGTAAGTGGTTTAATGCTTTGTATTCTTCAATAAATTGTTTATAATCTTGTGCGATCTTATCATTTTTCAAAAATTTTTTCTCTAACTGCTTATACTGTGCTATTGCGATTGATTTCGACTTACCCAAATGTTCTTCAAAATTATTTATGAGCGGAAGACATACCTCATATCTACCATCTTTTAACCTTTTTGTGGTAGCCTTATAAAATTGAATGCACTCATAATCCTCTAATGATAAGGACGACTGATGTGGAGAAACATCTTCTATCTCCCAAAATCGTTGTATGGCGTCAGTGTCGATTTGAATTACGTTACAGTAAAAACTTCTCATATTTCCACACATAATCCACCCTAATCGCGTTTCTTGTGCAATAGGTATATTGTTGTTTAATCTACATATTCCTCCTAACATAATTTGTGAGTATATATCAGCCCCTAACAAAATATCAATATGTCGACTAATGTAAAATTGCGGGTCCGCTAATTCAATGTTATTCAAATACGACCAGTCAGGTTTAGAAAACGTATAACTAGGAAGATTTTTCGTAAGGTTTTTCATGATGTAAGCATTCGTGTTGAATGAATAAGATCCGTCTAATGAATAACAATTCATATTAATAGTCCATTTACAGCTGTTGTCCTTGGCACCTATACCCGTAATCAGACCCTTGCATTTGGTGCGTGGCAAACCTAATAATTGTTCAGCGCTTTCCGATATCAAGGACACCTGTGACCCCTGATCAATAAGTGCACGTAATGTTTGATAAGAGCCATCATGCTTTTGGACTCTAATCATAGCCGTAGAAAGTAATGTATCTGGCATTTCGAACGCCTGGGCCAGGTGCGAATTGCTATCATGATGAATTCTGCTCGATTTTCCAATCGTAGTATCACGCGGCGTGACCTTGTACGTGTTCGATATTCCCGGTGCTAAGTTGTATTCTTGCTTAACATACGCTTCATGAAGTATCGTATTATGACACTCATTACATTCGCGGCATCTTTTGTTTGAAATGCATTTATTTCCATTGTGGTCAAACAAACAATTAGCGCAGTAATTTAATCTTTCAATTGTTTTTCGCTTAGCTATGGGTGTCATTTGTTGAAATTGTTTACAATAAAATATACGATGTTCGCCGTTTTTGCATACGAGACAGTTTTTACATGAGCGGAAACTCGGTTTATTAATAGACTGTGGCATAATTTTATTTCCAGAGTACGCTTGTTTATAATTATATGATTTTTGGTAATTATTGTTACGATAATTTGATGGGTAATTCTTATTTTGCTGGACGTTTTCTTTTCTTTTTGATGACTCCATTACAGTAAATTTACTTTCTAAGAAAGACAAAAAATCTGCTAAAACATGCAGCACTCGGGGATGTTTAAGAGATGCTGTGTACTCGTTGTGCGTTTCTGAGTCCAGTTTTTGGCTCAATATATACACTAATAATGGATCCCAAGTATTGATATTGATACCCATATTTTTTATGGCATTCAGGCACTCCATGGTCGTGTCGTGAATGCGTTTGATAATATTAACGGTAGGTTGTGACATGCTAGGTAAATTCATTAAAATGCTAATATGCGAATTAAAGATAAGTTTTTGATTATTAAAACGATGATTAAGTATGTCCCAACACACGCTATAATTGTCGGAACTGATATGCAGGTGTTGAACTAAACGTTCCGCTTCACCTCTTAGTTTTGTTTTCAAAAACTGCATTTTTTGGGCATTAGAAAGTGAACGATTGCTATGGATGATCTCGGTAAACAGGTCTTTGAATGATACCCATTGATGATAATTTCCGTTAAAAATCGGTACATCAATCAAAGGGGTAGATTGCTCTCTATGTTTTTCGGACCACAATTTGCTGTTAATTTGCTTCTTAATATCAGCATATATTGATTCGTGAAAGGAGAATGATTGATCATATCTATCGTCTTTACCCTCGAGTTCACTGTCTAACTCCCAGTGCAATGCATCGATAGCTGACCATCGAGACTCTATCGTTTTTAAAGCATCTTGATATTCCCATTTTTCTGTTAACAATTCAATATTAAAATTCGAAATAGTACGAGAGAAGGCTCTAAAATTGCTAGTTTGCTTTCTCAGCATTTCATCGAGTTTGCTAGAAGTACCTTGCGATTTAAATTTCGGAATGTTATCTAAAATATCTTGAGACCCTTTGTTTGTTGGCCTCGGTAAATTAAGCTGCTCCACCGAGGCTGATAGCGATGGTATCGGGGAAGCCAACGGTGTTGCAGGTCTCAATACAGGTCTTGGCTTATTTAAGATATAATCTCTAGTGGACATATAAAAATCATGAGCTTTTTGATAATGATTGCCTGTAAAGTAATCATGCGACTCATCACCGATGTTACACAATAATAAATGATTTTTCTGAAATTCTTTCCAATAGTCATCTAAAAGATTAACCTTTTTCTTTATATAATCAGAAGTCTTCCTATCAGCACCGTCTTTTTTAAAATTGCTCAGGAGCTTTTCCATAGCTCCATAAATTTGGCACTGGTTTGCTAATAGGTCTTCCATTTTGACTTGGTAATAACTACGTAAGCGATAAATGGAAAGATCTTACTTGTTAATTCTGCTTAACTGTGACTGTTGCTGCTCCTCCAAATTGATTTTGCTTCGCTGCTGCTATTCCACCGGAAAACTCACTCGAAACGTCTTTGATAGTACACGTAACTCGCGAGTGATCCCGCTATTTTAGCTCGAAGGACCATAAATTATGTATGGTCTGTTAACCATACATAAACGGATTGTTACCGATAGTTTGTTAATTGCTAATTAATCCCGAAACTGTCCCGAAAATAGTTAAAGGAGATAAAATGATAAAAATATGTTATTTGTACGAGTAATTTATTGCTACTGATTTATATTACAATTAAATGCATATCCGATAACTCACAACGCTAACGCCGACGACGCGACGTTTGCAAATTATGTAAACATATGGAAATGTACGGGTTTGCTCATACAGTGAGGGTTGATTCTCATACTCCATTAGTAAAATAAGGTACTTTATAACAGCAAAATTAGTAAGAAATATTTATTTTTTATGTGTGATTGATGTAAGTAGATGATGACCCCAACAACGCCACCGGGACGGCGAGATCCTTAGGCAGAACTCAAACCGAGAGTAGCGAGACACCATAGTGGTTTTCTATAATATATCGTCCCTTAGCTAACAACACCGCATAACTCATTTTTACCAACTTTACAGGAGACGAAAAAAATCGGTGGAATTTTAACTTAAGTATGTATAATATACTTATTAATATATACGTATTATTATAATATACTTATTACATATACTTTAGTTAAAACTCCACCGATTTTTTTTAAATAGACAGTTTTTTTGTCGTCTGTAAAGTTGGAAAAAATGAGTGTTGTAGCTAAGGGACGATATGGACGGCATCTCCCATGATGGAGTCTTTAAACCAGCATTGATTCAATAAGGTGCTCTAGCCGAAATGATATTCTCACATGCCTATACTTTATTTGTTAGAGCCTTTGGGCCTAAATATGAAGGTTAAACCACTTTATAATCATTTACTTATTCTTTGACTTAATATGATACCAATTTTAATATTTCGGAACTTTCGTATCAGCGGAATATGTCGGTAATTATTATGTGTAACATCTATTGTATTCATATCCATGCGTAAATATTACATTTATAAATAATGTTACCATAAAGTTAGTATTTGGATAATTTTATTACTAGACTAGCGACCCGTCCCGGCTTCGCACGGATGCAATGCTCTACTATATTATGCATATAAACCTTCGTCTTGAATTACTCTATCTATTAAAAAAACCGCATCAAAATCCGTTGCGTAGTTTTAAAGATTTTTGCATACATAGGGATATAGGGACAGAGAAAGCGACTCTGTTTTATACTATGTAGTGAAGCCACAATCAGCATATCATGCTAACATACGAAAAATTAAATGATCTTTATTACAATAGCGTAAGGTAGGTCCAAACTTCAAAGCGAAAAGTTTGTTGTGCTGTAGATAATAGATAGAGAATCAATAATTATCAGAAAACCTCGGTTTAAACCTAGTCAAAGGTATTTATTTATTTAGTTCATCCGCAGCACACTTCCGTGCATATCTCACTTTCTGATTACGGTCTTGGGTTCAGGTTGGGTTGAGAAGGGGTAGATGTTTATATAATGAATACGAGCATGTACCTAAGTTCATGGGTATTTGTATATATTTCTTTAAATATTAAATATCTTTGTATTATATCGTCTTATGTCTATCCGTTACCCTAGTATTAAGCCTTACAGTGCTTAATTTGGGCTGGGCTACTTGGTCTAATTGTAAAGGATATTATTGTCATTTAAAATTTGGATTATTCTAGGAGATGACTAAGATAATGTCAGGATTAAACATAAAAAAACGCGATATTTATCCAGTAACAGTGGTTGATATTCATTTGTTTTTTTATATTTTCAACCGACTTCAAAAAGGAGGAGGTTCTCAATTCGACCCGTATGTTTTTTTTTTCTATGTTTGTTACGCGATAACTCCGCCAATTATGAACCGATTTGAACAAATCTTTTTTCGGCGTATAGGTAATACCTCAAGGGTGGTCCCATTTAAATTTAATAATAAAAAAAACAACCCCCAAGGGTGGAAAATTGGGGATGAACTTTTTTATACGCAATATCTCCGCCGATTATAAACCAATTTGAACGAACGGCGCTGTCTCATTAGAGCTGCGCGTTTAGTAGGCCTACCCATATTAAATGCACTAAGGGTATCTACAAAAAAGTAACACTAAAAATTTTAAAATAAAATAATTAACTTTTTTTAAAAAATAAAACCGACTTCAAATGCGTGAACACAAAAAAAAACTAAAAATTAAAAAATAATTCCTAATATCTATTACCTAATACTATAATTTTCCTAAACTATGTCAAAGTAATTAAAGTTAAACCAGCTAAATATCTTACAATAGTTATACTTATATACCTAATGTTTTTTGGAGTCGGTGCCAGTAATAAATGAATATTAAACCTAATGAAATAAGAAAAAAGTACCCAATGAAACAAAAAATATTAAGAAATAAGTTGTATGTTAAGCCTGGTACAACAAAACCTATACCAACTAAGAATAACAAATACAATAGAATACAACAAACAAAAAAGAAAGCAATAATTTAACAATTTGCGCATCCGAAAATTCAGTATTTTTGACACGAGCGTCAACGTAGTCTGCCCTCAAGTGTCTGCCCGCCTTCGGGTCGCTCACTCGAGGAAGAGCCGCGCGCGCCCCGCCACGCGCGCCCGCGTCCCCCGCCGCAGCACGCGGCCCCGCCTCGCGCCTTGCGTCCCCCGCCACCGCGCCGCACGTCTCTTGTTCGCGGCTAAACTTAAATGTCCGTTTCAACCGCGCGGCCACCTCATAATATTTGATGAAACTTTGCCAGGAATTAGTGCTAATTTGTTACTTTACACACCTCTTTTCGTGAATTTGTTACAAAAAAAACTAAGACGCTATCACAAAAAATAGGTGGCCGCTAGAACCGCCACTTGCCGTAGTCATCGTCCGTGATTACACAGAAACTATATAATGCAGATAGACGAATGATGCATCAAAAGAAAGGTCTTAATTTGTTCAATTTGTTACAAAAATAAAAAACGTGAAAACGTACATAAACAAAAAGTTATGCAATATTTAGTTTTCAGGTTATGAGTAGGTAGGTATGTCACCATAAATATCAAATTAATAGAGGCTAATGTGTATGGATAATTAGTTACTAATTTGTTACAGCGAATAAACGTAAAAAAATACTAGAAAGTGGGTTCAATAATTTGTTAGAGTCGATTTTAGTTGGCCGCTCGGACGGCAATATGCCTAAAATACAATGGCATTTATCTCGTTATTAAAAGTAGGTTTAAGCTTAGTTAGAGTACTAGTCGACGGGTAACGTAACCTAGTTTAGATAAATATGGCGAATATAACTGCAGCATTCATATTTTAGAAAATATTTGCAAAAAACGGTAATATGAAACCGTATGAGAGTAGGGTGACTATGAATATATTAGTACAAAGGCATGTTTTTAATGTTGTACTCTGTTTGAAGGAATATGCAGTTTTGCAGCCATATTGATGTCTATTGTTCTTAATTCTTTAAAGTATTTACTGATAAGATTTTCGTTTCATTGACATTCCGCAGGTGTTTTATGATGGCCACGATTCCCGAAAAAGGATCTCTTTTGTTTCCAAATTATTGTTAAAAATATTTGTCGGAAGGGGTTTAAAAAGCGATTATTGTCCGTTGTGAATATTGTCTGTCATTATTGTGCTGGATTTTGAAGTGTGTGCTCGTACGTATTTAATTCCCGTGATTTTCATACTACTAAGTTACAATTATCAGTAAATCCAGAAGTGTCTAAAAGTGCTTAGCTATGAGTTGTGCCCACTTATATGATTTGTTAATATAGAAGTCACCACCAAAAAGTGTATTGCAGAGGGATCCAAATTGACTACGGTAAGTTTGATTTTTACAATTTTATGATGACGTGAATAAAGTTATTACTTTATTGCGACAGCTGTTTTCGTGACGTGTAAGTATATGACATTAAGGCCATTTTGTCATACTTACGTCAATTTAAGTGAAGTTGTGGGTTGGATCTTTACCATGTAAATACGTCCAATTATATGTTCTTGTTAACATATTGGTGCCTTAATAAAAGAAAATTTTACAGTAGCCATGCGATCCAAGCCGATGCCGTTGCGCCGCAACTGGCCCGTGCCCCCACGCGCTCTATGTGATTGTGTGTGGAGTTCTATTCCTTTGGATGCAACTAATGGTAATATTTCTCCTTCAATACCAGCCGGCCGTAAACGCCCGCGTTATTTAAACGTTGGTTGCATATACATATTTGTTTTTCTTTCATTATTTTTTTCTATTTTTTATTCCATGACAATTGAAACATGATGGCTGTGTAACTGTTGTCTACATGTTGAGCTATCAAATGACACCTTTTTAATGCTGATTATTTACATGGGTAGTGGTGGTCGAATTATTTTGAGAGCCCAGGTCTTGGTTATCAAGAAAACAAAATGGCGGCCGTCAGAGCCAAAAATGCCAAATATTTCACATCATTAAAGGCTCCCACACTGGTGACGGGACACATTGTATACATAGGATAGATAGATAATAGCTTAATTTCTTACTCCACTCACACTAACATTATTAACAGAAATACTATAAGCATTTTTTAAAGCAAATATCAAAAATGGTAATATAAAGTATGTCTTAACTTAAAATGTATTTATATAAGCACTCTCCCTAAAAAAATAAGATATGAATATCGAAAATTCCAATAATCATAGTCACCCTACTCTCATACGGTTTCATATTACCGTTTTTTGCAAATATTTTCTAAAATATGAATGCTGCAGTTATATTCGCCATATTTATCTAAACTAGGTTACGTTACCCGTCGACTAGTACTCTAACTAAGCTTAAACCTACTTTTAATAACGAGATAAATGCCATTGTATTTTAGGCATATTGCCGTCCGAGCGGCCAACTAAAATCGACTCTAACAAATTATTGAACCCACTTTCTAGTATTTTTTTACGTTTATTCGCTGTAACAAATTAGTAACTAATTATCCATACACATTAGCCTCTATTAATTTGATATTTATGGTGACATACCTACCTACTCATAACCTGAAAACTAAATATTGCATAACTTTTTGTTTATGTACGTTTTCACGTTTTTTATTTTTGTAACAAATTGAACAAATTAAGACCTTTCTTTTGATGCATCATTCGTCTATCTGCATTATATAGTTTCTGTGTAATCACGGACGATGACTACGGCAAGTGGCGGTTCTAGCGGCCACCTATTTTTTGTGATAGCGTCTTAGTTTTTTTTGTAACAAATTCACGAAAAGAGGTGTGTAAAGTAACAAATTAGCACTAATTCCTGGCAAAGTTTCATCAAATATTATGAGGTGGCCGCGCGGTTGAAACGGACATAAACTTAATACGGCTGGCACCGACTCCAAAAAACAATAGGTATATAAGTATAACTATTGTAAGATATTTAGCTGGTTTAACTTTAATTACTTTGACATAGTTTAGGAAAATTATAGTATTAGGTAATAGATATTAGGAATTATTTTTTAATTTTTAGTTTTTTTTTGTGTTCACGCATTTGAAGTCGGTTTTATTTTTTTTTAAAAGTTAATTATTTTTTAAGTTAGTTTTATAAAATCATACCGTTTGTTGTGACTAAACCTTTATAAGATGCAATTAAAAGAATGACACTTGGAGGCTATATACATCAAGCGTAATTTAGTGCCACCTCCAGATGGGCGAAGTAATTGAATGTCTTAATGCCGTATCCATATTTAATTGTTATTATACTCTTTGGTTGCGTGATCGTAAATATTTAAAAAAAATATGCATCAGTTTTGTAGATAAATTATTTTTAAATAGCTGTGCTATGCTTTGCTATGATCTTTTTATGCTGACCGTGTATAAACATACACTGGCGTGTGAACAACAACGTACCGAGTTCATCTATTGCTTTCCATGTTTATGAATTGATTTTTAGGACAATATACATTAATAAATAAATTTATTTAAGGAAAATTCATAAAAATTATTAAGTCCTAAACGAAGGTTGTACTATGGGAGCTAATAAACGTATAATATATGTAAACAACTATAAAAACGATGATGACTCGGAAATAAATGCTTGTACTTATCACACAAATATCTGTCTCTACCGGGAATCAAACCCGAGACCGCTGGCGCAAAAGGATCACTACTGTTGCACGAAACGGCCTTCAAATTGGATACATAAATAATATTAACTATGAAAGAAGTTTTTATTACAAAGAAGGATGCGGTTCTAGTCATATTTCTTGTAATTCAGATTGATTTGGTATAAATCTTTAAAATATAAATAAAATTGGAGTGTCTGTTTGTAATATTGAAATAACCGTTTTTTATTATATGCATATGAATATATATGTATACGGTACATACACCAAAATAACTGGTGTCTGTCTGTTTGTTCCGGCTAATCTCTGAAATGGCTGGACCGATTTTGACGGGACTTTTTATTTTAGAAAAAATTTTTTTTTTAGAAAAATAATATTACTGCCACAGCAACGCGTTGCTGGGTCTGCTAGTCAATAATAAATGGATTCTGGACAATTGACATCTATTACTTAATCCCAAATTAAGTAGAGCTTGTACTATAGGTAAAAAATAACGTATAGAATATATAAATATCTATAAAGACGATAATGTCTCAAGAACAAATGAAAGTCAGCCGTTTGGTGCAACGGTAGCGATCCTGCCTTTCGCACCGATGGTCCTGGGTTCGAGTAGTAAGGGGCAGAGATTCGTGTGATGAATAACTATATTTGTAATATTATATATTTTCTACATTCACACCAATTAACCTAGCCCAAAGTAAGCACTTTAAGGCTTGTGTTAAGGATACTAGGGTAACGGATGTCATTCATAAATAAGTAATATTCATAGAAATATATAGAAACATCCATGACTCAGGTACAAATGCTCGTAATCATCATACAAACATCTGCCCTTTCCATGATTCGAACCCAGGATCGTCGGTGCGAAAGACAGGATCGCTACCGTTGCACCAAACGGTCGTCTTATAAATCTATTTATCATATTTATATATGTCAATTAGTTACCCTCGTATCCATTACACAAGCTTTACAGTCTCACTTTGGGCTTATATAAGGAATATTAATATAATTGTTATAACAAAAATTATGTGCCTGCCAGGATTTGAACTCGGGACTTTTGTCGTAGATAGTGAAATCGTTGTCATTGCACCAAACGGCTGTTAAGGATATAGTGTTTTAATAACTTTATTTAATTCGATACAGACATTCTTTTCTTCTTTTTTATGATTTCCGTTAAAATTCTTACGTTTTGTGATATGTTTGTATTGGAATAGATCCGGATAATGAAATATGCGTGATTTAATTTAACTAAGCTAGTCGCATTTTCATTGCGTGTTTTTATATTCAAATCCTATTTCATTATTATCTTAGGGAATCCTTTCATTCAATTATGAAAAACAGATATTGTTTTAAGGATTTACACATTTCTTTTCTTTTATATTAAACTTCAACAGTAAGACTTCGTAAGTTGATAATCGATCAACGAAAATACAACCGTTTCGACTGTAAACAATAAGAGCTTTAGTCAAATCAAAATTCCATAATTTTCAAGAACTTACCATGATGGTATTTCTATATAATAAAAATGTTATAGCATTTTACTGCTAGAGTTTCAGGCGTGGCTCGAACCCACATACCCATTCATTTGCGCAAGAACCGTTCTAATAGAGCTACCGAAATCTTGACAGATCCGTCAAAATTTTCCAAGTATTTTCCCACGTTTTTCTTAGGTCGCTTTCTTGTCTGTCGTCTTGTCTGTCCGGTTGGAATCTTGTATCTTAATTTTGAGGCACTTCCCGAACACCTAGCGAGTTGAAACTTACAGGGAGCTCAGAACCCGATGACAATGCACGCTTAAACAACTTTCAACTTTCTAGGTGCACTTTCAGGTCAACTTTCGGCAATTTTCACTTTTGTATGGGACTTATCCGATTGTTGCGTAATACATGGTTACTTCGTTGAGTTACTAATTAAAAAGAATAAAATAATAATACTAGATTTAAAAATCCCACGTTTTTCAGAAACCAAAAAAGAATATAATAACCCGGCGGGGCCAAGCGAGGGACCACTCAAAAGCTGTAGGTATAGTACTCGTAGTACAGAAAACATGAAGAAGTGGCGCTGGCTTAAGATCTCGGTAGCTCAATTAGAAGACTTGCCCGAAAAGCGAAAGGGTATGGGTTCGAAACCTGCCTACTACCTAAGATAAGTTGATTGGATCAGCTTCAATGGCGCAATATCTGTTACGCCATAACTTCCCGAATTCTTAACCGATTTTAATATTTTTGTGTGGAATCGAATCAACAGGTTTAGGACCAGATTGTGAAATTTTGAAATTCGCAAAAATTCCAATCGAAACAAATAAAATATTTTTTATTTTATTACGTATTACGCTTCGCTCCAATATATGGTGCTAGCGTAGCTTTATGCTTAGCGATTGCATCGCCTAGTTTTTTTTGGTAATAATTCTTTTTGATAAAAAAAGTGAACACAGTGCTGAAATCGATATAAAATGCGAAGTCATAAATTCTGACGCAACAAAGGGGATATTCCGCTCACATAGCATTTTTGCTGTCCGTACCAATATTTGTCACGGAATGGCTACGCTAAAAGGTATCGATAGAAAAAATGTATTTGGTCTACGTCACCTGTGTGGTGTGTTTGTTTTCCTTTTTTTCACTTTTTGCTTCGAACCGAAAATAGTAGAATTTAATAGAAGGATTATATGAGATGTTTCATTTTGGGCATGCACTTGTAATAATTTTGGTTGGTTTATTGATGATAGTTTGGTACAAGTGTAGCGATCCTGCTTTTCGCAACAAAGGTCCTGGGTTCAAATCCCGGAAGGCGCAGTTGTTTGTGTGATGAATATGTATTTAAATATCAATCAATATATTTAATCAAGATGTCTCATTATGGTAAGTAACCAAGGAAACAAAGCTATGTCAGTAAATGTATAATCTAAGATCACAGTGGTTTGTGTGTTTGTCTGTCCGCTCTTCTTCCCGTTCTTTTTCCATTGTATACGTGTTACCATAGTGCCTCAAAATAACATTCAAGAAGGCTAAGAACGGTTAGCTATATGTGTAGTCGTAGAACCGAAACGTTAGCGTGATTCATTTCTGTACAGCGACATCTATAACTGAGACACAACAACACGTGGCCGGGTCAGCAGCAACGTGTTAACCACAAGTAGTTCGTCTACTGGACGCTAGATGGCGCTAACGGATAAAGTCAAATTATAAAAAAAATCAAATTCGTTCGTACCCTCATTACGTTCATATCATATTTGAGGTCCCGAATGACCCAGATACTTAAATGCTGTGATCTGTTTTAGATGAGTTCCGTGTAATGTCACCGACGGTACGACGGAATAACATTTGGTACCAGCTTTAAAGATCATTACTTCACGCTTTTTTGCATTGTACGTGAGTCCGTGAGCCTCCGGAAACCCTCGCAGATAGACAAAAGACGCCTCAGCGCAGCAATCAATGGGCTAATCAACACCATATCGTCCGCGTAACTTATGTTGCTTATACACATTCCGTTTATTCAAATATATTTATTCGGTAAAATACAAAAAAAAATGCTCTTTCATAAAATTTTCCTTAAATTATTAACTTACATCTACCGAAATGGTCTCCACTCAGCATGTGTTACAAACATTCATTTTTAACGCTGATCTTCCGTGGAGCCAACACGTAACTAAAATTATACAATATACTTATTGATAAATAATAATAATAAATAAAATAAATTATATACGTATATAGGAACTGTACAGAATATGTATTGTTTCTCATATTTATGTTGTTAGTGGCATGGACTTTAAATTAGGATGGAATATGTTAGATGGTAAGTTTACAATGATTTAGACTTAAAATAGTTACCTATGGTACAACTAGGTAGGTACTTTATTTGAGTTGTTGTTCAAGAAAATAATTTTTAAATTTCCTTTTAAATGATTGAACGACTTTTGTGTTGGTCAGCTCAACGAGTAGATGGTTGATGTAGAGGTTGAATAGCCTTGGTATGCTATTCCGCCTTGTCTCACACCACACCCCAGCCTATAATCATCCGAGAGCGATTCAGCCCATCTCACATGATTGCTCTGATGATCATACTGAAACTTAAAGATATTTATAACCTCGCTAGGCACCCCCGTCTCGTCCAACTTCTTCCACAAGACGTTGACTTTGTATCATCAAAGTCAAATATAAAACATAGTTCTTTAAATATTAAAAATATTTGTATATCAGTAACCCTAGTTTCAGTATAAAAACCTTATAGTGCTTACTTTGGGTTAGGGTAATTGGTGTGAGTAAAAGAAACATCTTGTCAGTCACGGTAGCAATTGCTACCGATAGCCAACACCCCTCGTCAGACCCTGGTAGCAATTGCTACCATATTCAAATTTCCGCGTGGCCTGCTGTTTTTTATAAATGACGATTAATTTTTGAGTTACAGGGATCCAAATTTGGAAATATAAATCCAAATTTTTTGTGGTGGATTCTTTATTTAATCAGCTTTACGGTAGTATTTTTTGTTTGGTCCTAGCTTCATTATTTAGCGAGAAAATGGCATTTTTATTTAGGAATCCCAACAGTTTTTTTCACAATTTTCGCAGCATCGGACTGTTGAGAGGGGTGGGGTGCGCGGTAGCGGACTGATTACTTATGTAAATAACATATAAAACCTTAGAATAGCATTTATTTGTTTATTTATTTATTGGTTTACCAACAACTTATGCACAAAGTATTCTGCTAAAATGCTAAGGTTTATATGTAACTATTTATCTTCGTACATAGTCAATTATAGATAAAAACCTCATGCAAGACAGTAAGACAATATCTACACTAATATTATAAAAAGGAAAGATTTGTATATTTTTTGTATTTTTGTATGTTTGCAATGAATAAAATCAAAAACTACTAAGCCGATTTCAAAAATTCTTTCACCATTTGAAAGCTACATTCAGGATGAGTAACATAAGCTATATTTAATGCTAGAAAAAATTTAAAGCATTTTGTCCTAGGTGCCCCAGCTACGCATTGCTGTGTTATGAATTAAAATCAAATCTATCCTATGTTTTAAAGTTAGATCAAATAACAGATAGTTACGAAGTTTGATCAAAATTGGTTGATCGAAAATCGCAGACAAACAACGTGACACGTCATTTATATATATTAAGATTAAACTTTCGCCGTGGTTCTCAGGAGTCATATAACACAACCCTCGCTAACCTAAAACTCTTAGGTTTAAATGATAGGCGTTAACAATTTGACATTTTGTTTTTACACAATATTGTTAATGGATTGATAGATAGTCCTTTATTATTATCTAAAATTAATTTCATAAATAAAGCAAGGCTACCCATACGTGCTAACCGAAAACTAAAATGTTTCGTGCCGCCAGCCCTTTACAAAAATTACACCAGAAACTGTTTTATCTCTCGTTCATTGACATTATACAACAAGAAATTTAATTATATAGATTTATTCGGTGTCTCGTTGAGAAGTTTAAAAGGCGCATTATTAGAATAGAATAGAATAAATTTTATTTGCATAAAACATGGTATTAAGTTGGCGAACAAATTTTAAACAGTGCACATGTTTTGCTAAATATATACATAGCATGCAAAATTTTAATTTATTAATGAGAAACGACGTTACAAAATTTACGAATGTCATGAGATTAATTCATAATTAAGATTTTATTAAAAAAGAAATTAATTAACATAGCAAAAAAAAAATCAATACATCATTATGTAAAAACATTAAATTAATTAGAATTATTATAACTAAAAAAATCATTTATGCTATAGAAATTGTTCTCTTTAAGCCACTTACATAATTTATTCTTAAACAATCTGTTGTTAAGATTTTTAATGTCATTAGGAATTTTATTATATATACGAACGCACATACATAGAAAGCTATTGGCATACTTTGCACTTCTTGGTATTTCATTAAATATTAATCTTTGTGGGTATCTTAATCTAAAATTACCAGCTTTCTTAAATAATTCTAAATATTTATGCACAAAGGTAGCCACTTCGCAAATATAAAGTGAAGGCAGTGGCAACAAACCAAGACTTTTAGAGAAGGGTTGACATGATTCGTCTGTTGGTATTCCACTGATAGCTCTGACACATTTCTTTTGTGTATTGGAAGAATTATGCACTAATGACAGATAATTAGGTTTGTCTCATTTGTATTGATACTTAGTTTTGTTTTTTTTTTGTTTTTAACTTGCTACACAATTCGCGACATATCAGGTTTTTATTAGCTGTCCAATTCATCCATGTGTATGTTCTGGGTTTATTTGATTTCATTTGTTTGCAATCTTATATATCATGCATGTTGGTATTCTCGATACTGTACTTGTATTACCGCTTCTTATCTTAGCTCCATATTAAATTATTGTTCAAAATTCTGAAGTAACTTCCGGTACCTACTCCTTGTGTAAAATGTAATATGTTAAAATTATATGTAATTATTGTAGTTACTGTTTTGTACCAAAATAAAGAGAAAAAAAATGTAGACTATTACACTAAGTGCCCGTTACACAATCTATGATAAAACACTGGTTACTGGTTTAATCCAAAAGTGAAATAGTACATTTCATTACGAGTGCGGAAAGCCTGTCATTGCAAAGAGTTCCGACAAATGTCTACCCGAGCCGAGGCGCAGCCGAAGGTTATATGCCCATATAACATTTTCTGAAAAACTATTTGCTTTTTCTCTTCTTTCCACGCTATGAATTCGTCGTTTGTAGATATGTAGCGACTTTTTGCCTTTTCCGGTAAAATGTTCTCCGAAGCATTTTGTGCAATTATACTGAGTTCCGGTGGTGTTTATTCAAATAAAGTATCGTCGAAATTACTCATTTTGTGCAACAAACAACTAAACTCGCAAAGAAAATTTTTGAAAAATGGCGCCAACTGAAAAATAATATAAGTAGAGATTTTTTTTTTGTTTTCTTCACCCAATCTGGGTAGGCCCATACAGCCAAGTCTTCAGTAGATTTTTTTTATTGATATGAAATGAAAATGAAATTTAATGAGACGAAATGAAATGAAACCTACTCTAACTCATTGAATCAAATCATTTCGGAGTTCGGAAAAGGTAAAGAAAAAGCACGACTATGTAATAGCCCACATCCAGAACGCTATACATCCCTGCAATACGCCACTTTTTGAGCAATTTTATTAAAAAAGAATTTACAAGCAATTGTTCGTGTAAACATACGTTGTGTCACACCTTTCTCCCGCAGGGGAAGGCAGAGATAACAGATTTCCACTTTCCATTGTCCTGACTAACATCTCTTGCTTCTTCAACTCTCATCAGACTGTTCATACAAGCTCGTCAGTTAAGGGTACTTTTGGCTTGGCCTTTTTTAGGACATATCTATTTGGCCCCTGAAAGTTCGCCTTGGCGTGCCTTTACCGACGTCTCCATACACATTTGCCTCATAAACTTACTAACCTAACCTTTGTTTTGTCAATTTAATTCTCATTTATTTATTTAATTTTTAGGGTTCTCACTATATGTATTTAAATAAAACCAATTTTCACTGAAACTGTAGTTTACTTTCACTATACCCTAGTACAATATTACAAGACAAATTACAAGTGTGTAACCATACCGGATCCCCAGAAACGACTGGCGTTCCTCGCCGCTGTTCGGTTAGCCCGCATAGACAATTTGCGTGCGTAGGCATTCCACACGTCACTACAAATTCATTCATTCATTTATTAAACAATTTACTTGCTGGCTTATAGTTTTCCCAAAACGCCAGCAATGTTTTTAATACTATTACATAAAAAAGAAAAAGAATGTCAATTATAATTGTAAAATTGTCTTATATACTAGAATACAACTACATAATGGCATAACGGATAATAATACAAATAAAGTAATACCAACAATCTCCTTTCGTCCATCCCTTTTTCTATCTTTGTCATTATATTTTCTTCTACACAACACCACTCTCATATTCGTTAGAATGGATATTTTAATAATTAAAGTGATAAAGAAACAAAATATATTTACATGTGGTAACTAATTTTATATGTTATAATTCAAGGCGGACTTCGAGATTTTAATATTATTTAAAACGACGAATCCCATGGAGATGCTATCACAAGATGGCGCTCGTTAACTCCCACCGAACTCATCGCCACGGAAGTCAGTTAATAGCATTTGTTTTTAATCGAGTTTTTCCCCCTGCTTAGAATCAAATTGATACAAACGAATTTCTATATTATTTTTTTATTTTTGTTTATTTACATAAATCGGCAATACGATATAAAAACTGTGTACCGGGTATTTATTATCGAAATATAATTTTACAATTTGTTATTATCAGGTCTTTTATTGTCGTTACTGTTAGAGAATTAGACATTCTCCTCTGGCTCAACATCTTTTATAAAGCGCACAGCAAAAGAGTGGAACTCCCTCCCTGCATCTGTATTTCATCATCTTCAAAGTCAGGATGAATCGGCTATTGGGTTAGCTCGCTCAATTGTAGGTGCTGTTTTAGCCCTCAGGCTTAATTGGGATAAAGATCAAACCCATTAAATGATTATTATTCATTTATCCAAATTACTTAACTTCTTTTCTTTTTTTATAGTCGCAAAACCATTTCAATGGTTTGTCTGCAAGTAAAGAGCTCGCTCACATAAATTTGATTGTAATTTTAGGTGATATTGTTATTTCAATTTGCTAAAAGAACTACAATATCACTTTTTAATCCAATCCTACTATTTTCAATTAATTTGTCATTTTTATAATAATGGAGTGTTAGCTAAAGCAGAGTTGAATTAAGTCTTGTGCGTAGAAAATTTAATGATTTAGCAGAATTACTAGTGTTACCTTTTCATTGGATATAATGGTATTTTACTCCGTAGAATAGTAATGCTATCTTTAATACAAAAATACTAGAAAATCGACTCAGCTCCCAAGTTACCCTAGGCGGGACTTTGAACATTTTCTTTTGATAGGTTTCATCCTAATCGATTATCAAACATTTATAAAAATGGTTCTTACGAATGCGAGGATATTCCTGTTATTGATGGAGCAACGCTGGCCTACAGCGTCAAAAAGTATAAAGCACTAGAATATTTCAACAGGTGTACGTCAGGCTTGGTAGCTCATTCGGAAAAACAGTGGACCGAACATCCAAAGATTGTGGGTTCAAGTCCTCTTTGAAAACAAGTGAGTCGAGTCGACTTATATTGAAATAAAATTCTTGTTTGTCATAATTTATTATTGCTTGCATATCTGATTCCATGTGTGTTGACTCTCATGCATGATGAAATTCGAATCATTCCATAGATTCATAGATTTCATCAATTGTTAGTGGTTATCGGAATCATTCTCATTAGCTAGAGCTATAGTACACTTGAAAAATAAACCTTAAACATTAAAACAATAAGATACCATTCAAGGTTCCATCCATAATATTTTGGTTCATCAACTCTTAAATTCTCAGTTAAACAAGAAATCTCTTTTAATAAATTGTTATTTATTCGATTCACTGGGAACATTTTTCCATCTTTTAACAAAATCATTTGCCTTGATGTTATCTTCCACGGAATTAATTTGCCTAATTCCCAAGGGAGAAGTGAGGGGCAAAAAGAAAATTACCGTGAAGAGTGTCATGTCATTGAAAACAGCCAAGTCATCCAAAACATTGCTTCATCATAAAACGTGCTTAAGTAATTCGGATTTATTTTGAACAATAGAACAATTTATTTCAGTTTTTTGTCTTGTACATAACGAAAGCTTACGCACACATTAGCACATTTTACTTGTGTGCGTACAGGAACCTTACATAATTCACCATTATCACCGAGGAAAAGATGTGAACCGAAAAGATCAAGGAAAGCGTTTTCGCTGGACTGTTTTGGAATAACGGAAATTATTTTAATTTAGGAGATGTTCATAATATTTTGACGTAACCTATTTACGTTATAGAGAACACTAGAGTTGCTTGAGCTATAATTTAGATGAGGCTGGGCTTCTAATTCTGCAATGGGCATTGTAGATTTGATATCTTAAAAAAAGTTATGTGCGTTAGAAACAAATTTTGTTATAAAATATCTTAATTGTTATAAATAATAAAGGGTTTCTGACGTTGAGATGTAAAGAAATAACTTAGAGCCAAACACAAAGATTATAAAGGATCTTCGATTTGTTTACCGAAACTGTCTTCGTCGAAAGACCAAATAAGTATCAATCATGACTCAATTGTAACTAATTTCTAACCGTATTAAATAAAACCTACACCAAGGTTCGTTTTTGAAGTCAATATTATGAAAATCTATCACGCATATTGTAAATCAAAATAATTTTAGACGGAGAACCGTGCTTCCAGAGAACAGTGCTTCGGTTAACTATTTGACGGAGAAAAATACCATTATATCCAATGAAACTGAAACATTAGTAATTCTGCTTAATCATTAAATTTTCTACGCACGTGACTCATTTCAACTCTGCTTAAGCTAACACTGCATTATTATACAAAATAGACTAATTAACTAAAAGAGGTTAGACTGAATTTAAAAGAGATAAAGTAGTTCTAGTAGCAAATAAAATCACCTTTGAAACTGTTATTAATAAACACAAGAAGAGCGTATTTTGAAATAGTTTGGTAAAAAATAAAAAAAACTTAATTTTCGGGTGTTTAAATGTTTAAAACTGATGGTTAAAGACTTTTTTAAAAAAGAATTTAATGAAGTCTTAATCTTTTACTGGTTAGAGCGGGGTGGACGTGTAAAGAAGATGAAATGGAAGCGGCTATTGCATTTTGAACACCAGTATAAAAAGATGTCTGGGACGAGAGAAAATGAAATTTTCCAACCTTTATTAGAAATCGTGACTGTGGATTTGAAGTTACGCTTCACCAAGCTAGAACGAAGTAAAGAAATACCCATTAGAAAATCATAAATTGTAGATGTTTTCAATAATAAGACTTTTTTTGATATAATCATGGTTATATGAATATAGGTACATTTTTAAAGGGCTCATGTTTGCTTACAATATACAGCATGCAGATATAATGTTCAATTACATTTCATTTATAAACTTAATTGTCATGTTAATTAATAAAGTTTTTAGCGTGGATTTAATTATGTCGTAATAGGTATCTATACCCAGAGCCAGATTTGGGGGAGGGCAGGCGGAGCTGCTGCCCTGGGGCCTCCACAAGAGAGATAAAAAAAATGCAAATTTCGACGGGTTACTTTCGACTATCAACTTTTGCCAATAATTTTTTTTGTAGAATATATAAGAACTTTTGACATTGTTGTTATAAAAATTGTATCACTTATATTCGCAATAAACGATTTAGACTTTTTATTCGAATATAATTAGGGCCGTCTGTTGCCCCAGGGCCTGCACACGTCCAAATCCGGGCCTGATATACCTTACCTATACCATAAATTCCTATTACATCTAGTATCATCGTTATATGATTCTTTATGTCATCAATATTTTTTTCAATTGGCCATTTCATTAATTTCTTTTGAAATATGTTTGTGTTTTGACCTTTAGTAGTTTTAATCTTTAAAGCTTGGTTAAAGGCAGTATTTCTTTTATCCACACGTCTGTGAAGTCTAGATTTTTGGAGATATGCGTTTTTCAATGATTCCTTGTGTTTTTCCAATTTTTTTATTAGAATTATTACCACGACTTGGACCGGTTTTTATGTAAGCTTGGATAGCGAAACTTACTGACCGAATGGCCGATTAAACCCTACATCGCATCGGACCAATACAATCTAAATTCTATCAGGAAATAGCATTTCGGCTAAATGCGTTGTACTTGATGGCTTTCCATTTATGGTCACGTTATTTTCATAAGCGGAGCGATTTTTTAATATTAAATTAAAACATCTAAATGCGATTTATAATAATAAATAAATATTTAAATATATGACGAGAAGAATAACGGACGGATGGATATATAGATATGTGATATTCAAAGAAATATATATACATGAGTCATGTGTTTATACCCATGACTCAGATACAAATACTCGTTTTGCTCGTATTCATCATATAAACGTCTGCGCCTTCCGAGAGTCGAACCCAGGACCAGGAACCCAGGATCGCTACCGTTGTACCAAACGGTCGTTTCTGTTACTAACAATTATCTTAGGCTAGGGTTACTAAAGTGCAATAAAACAGACATATCAATACAACATATTGATATTTTCAGCTATATAAAGCTGTATCCAACCCTGTGGAGTCTCGTGCTGTTACAGTCCCAGGCATATACGTTGAACCTAGTTTCTAAATCACGTGACATATTAAGTGACGTGTGCTACTGCGTAGCAAGTATAGGTACATTATTCACTACTGCACATGTCACGTGATTTTAAAACCAGGTTCAACTTATATGCCGGGAACTATATAGAAAAAATCTTATAAAAATAAATAAAATAACATGAGTTAAAATAAATTCTAAAACTATAAACAGAGGTACTATTATATTTATTTGCGCAGCACAGCTACTTTGTAATCTTCACTTTTTGATGATATCGACCACAATATTATAACGGAATAATCTCTCATGAATTACTGCGTAAAGGCATTTTTGATATAAGTTACATTACAAGGCGTGCGTACAATACTCTTTAAGCGTTCACACGTACGAAATCACATTATTGGCAAAAACTGTGGTGACAAAGTATAAAAAATGAAACAGATCGCATTTTGACGTCAAATTCAACTAAGTTGATGAAATAGATTACATCGCTATCGCCAAGGTTAGATGATGGTGTTAACTATCTTGATATGTCACAACGTTGCCGATTCTGTCTTTCGGTCCTTAATTCAAGTCCCGGAAGAGGCAGATGTTTTTTTTAATGATTGAGAACATTTGTAGCTTTTAAGTAAGGTGCTTTTAATATTACATAATGTTATCTGGGTCGTTCTTTTTTACCGACAGTGAAACGACGTTTTTCCGTTTTTTTGGTTTTTGAACTATCCATAATTGTGGTTTCTGTGTGGAATTTAAAAGAAATTGCATCTGTGTTGTCATTAGGACTAATTAAAGTTGCCTTTGCGGCAAAAATTAATTCTTTTTTAATGTAGTTTTTAAAAAAAAATACGTGACAGAGTGGCCTTTTTCTGTGGAGACCACATTTCGGTTTACCACTCTGTCACGGCATTCTACGGAAAACAAACGAAAAAATATTTTGGTTGGAGAAAATGAAAAATTACATAATATTAATAGATAAAAAAAATATGGACGTTTATTCGAACCGAATTAAAAAACCGTAAATATCAATACTCCAACGAGATGCCATAATAAGACGAAGGACAGACCATTGTCGGTAAAAAAGTAGAACGACCCATCTATGTATCATATCCTATGCAGGTCTATCAGTTAGGTACCTTAGTAATCTTAACCCAAGGCTCACAGTGCTTACTTTGTACTAGGCTAATGGGTGTGGAATGTATGAAATACTATTGTTTTATTATTGTTCTAATTGCTATTAACATAGTATTTTAAAATTAAACTGTGTAAGAGAGAAGAATGCCATTATATTTCAGTCACCTTCAAATATATTTCCGAAATATGACATCATTAGATATTTCAAACACAAAAGCAATTACAAAGCAAGTTCCCTGAACCTTGTCAAAGGATACCGCAACTAGAAAGAGAATTTAATTATTTGTTTCAACGCAAACATAGTTTCAAATTGAATGGAATCAAATATAAGTAATTTTATTGTTAAATTAACACAAAAGAAGAAAATAATATTTAATTTAATCACAGAGTAGTGTTGCCGATAGATAGTGGACTATCGATTAATAATCGATAGTCTATCGATAGGGGATAGATAGCAGGACTATCCTGTCGATTCTATCTATAAGCCTATCGATAGCACGTTTTTTTTTCCGATGAAAAAATCGATAGAAATACTATCGATAGTTTGGCAACACTAGAGTAGAGCATTCATTTTAAGTGTTTACCACTAAAATAATTTATACCGCTAAAATACCAATTTGTAGCAAATGACAATTAACGAATATATTATAACATAGTTTAGTTAATGAAGCAATAATAATGCAACAATAATTATTATTAACAATAAAATTACAGTGAAATCAGTTTTAATATTCTACAGCTTGAAACAGCGCCGCCGCCGCGGTTATTATTTGAAAATACAGTTATTTGAAATACCAATTGACAGACTATTGTTGAAGTTATGATTCTTTGGGCGCGTTATGAAAAAATTATGAAAGTGAAATTTTAAGATATGACGCAAAATTATCATATTGAAGTTGGCCGCAATAGCGACATAGAATAGATCAGCAGGATGAAGTTGGCCGCTAATTATGAATGTGTGTGTGTAATTTTAAATTATATATGGTAGTTAACAATAAATTTTTATTTTAATGGTTTTTGATACATTACTTGATCGTGTATACATATATATATATATAAATATATATATAGAAAATCTGTTAATCTTTTGATGCTTCTTACTGATCACTATATGATTTATAAAATCTTTTTTTTTCAGATACAAAGAATACGAGCACACAGGAGGAAACTTTTAGTTATCCTTGTTTAGTAACCATAACTTAACCACGCACATAAGAAGTATAACTTCTTATATGCGTACATAATTACACATAACGGTTTTTTTTAATTATTATAGAAATGTTAGGATCACAAATTTATTATTTTACTGATTCTAGTTTCAATGTATGAATCGAAATATTTATTTCAAAATAAATGGCATTCACGTCGCTTATGACATTAAATTCAGGCATAACTCACAAACTTAGGCAGTGATATAGCATATTATTGGTTATCTGATGCACTAATAGCATAAAGTTTGCTCATATTAAAGTTCGAGATAACTTAGATGATAACGGAAACTAAGTTAACATTCCCTGACTTAATTGAAAAGAAATGGAAGCGAGGAGTTTTATTACCTCCAAAGGATAATGTTCTTTGAGAAATGAAGCATTAGAGCACTTAAGTAAAACTCGAGATTAATAACATTTTTAAATTGGTTTTCTCTCTCATTAAAGATTTTTCAGTTTTTATAGGACCTGGGCCGCAAAATGTACCACCAAAAAACCCGTGAAACTAAAAAATAGTTGTCTGTAAAGTCAGTTTACGGACGATAATTTTACGTGATAGCGTCATAAGAAAACATTGATGAAAAATTGCATACTTTTATGAATTCAATTGAATTATTATCACTGAATAATCATTATTTTGTATAATACTAAGAAATTATTTCTTTTCGATAATTTAACACTAAGTTGTTGCAATAAAAAATGGAAACCACATTAGCTTTTCACTTCATGAAGTGGAAGAGAGATAGATGCGCCACAAGTCGAACTCTTAGCCGATCGTGCCTCTCTATCGCTTGTTCCGCGCTCTCGCTTGCACGCTCGGCTCAGGCGGAACGTTACACTTTTTCCTGCATGCAGCCGGTGTTCATCGATTTATAAGACTATATCACGTCAATGAGACGTCTATTATCAGCAGTTTTCAATTTTAAATAATATAATTTTAGTATAAACTGAAAAAAATAAGTGTTTTGACGTTACTGAATAAAGTATGCATTGAAAAGTATAAGTATTTCGACGTGACAGAATAAAACGACAAGAGAGTGATGACGATCATAGATTAGGTATAAAGATACCGTCACAAAAGGGACCTTACTCTATAAAGTTTATGGTCTGAATTAGGTTTTTTCGTACGAACTCTTTATGAATAAATTAATTGTTAAATACACTTGTTTCAAACACAAAAATGTAATACTTCTCTCTGGATTAAAAATACCTTAAATTTACACATCATTTTAATAATTCATTCTCTAAATTAGATATCATTTGCCTTAACCTCAAAGCCAAGCCTAGTAAGAATATACTCGTAAATTGAAAGGGAGTTGTGGTGTAAAATATTATTATAAAACGATATAAATTTAAAGAAGAAGTAAATTGTGTGCAAAATAATGCTTATTAATTCTTCAGTGTAAAGTATTTTATTTCACTGAAAATCAAGGTCCGAAAATATCTGATATTTATAATAAAATAGCTGACCTGGCGAAACGTTGCTGTTGCTCAGTTATTATAATTTAAAATAAAAAGATTTTTTTGATTAATAATTAAAATAATCTGTCTAATGTCTTAAGTCATAAATATCTGACACATATTTAAAAATTTAAAAATTGGGAAAGTACACATAAATAAATACATTGTTTAAAATGTGCTTAGGCAAATTGAAGTCTATACATTTCACAGAGGTCCCCAAACTAGGCAGTGCCTGTATCTTGGGAGACCAGTAAACCGATTACATGGCCTTGCGGCCAGAATTCACAATGCCTACTGCATGAAACAGATTATTCGAAAAGAAAAACAAATCCGAGACAAATCAAAAAAATAAAATAAAAGTAAACTACGGAAAAGCAAAAATCTAAATGTGAATATAACCAAAACTTATTGAATAATTTGCTTCATTACAACAAAACATAGGAAATTAAGTAAAAACATTTATAAATATAATAATACAAGAAGTAACTTAGAAATTTCGACCAAGAAGAGCTTCAGTTTCAATATACATACGATCTACCAAGCAGCCACCTAGTTAGAACCTTTCCTGCTTCCGAGACAGAACAGTTTCTTATGTCACAAGCTCTTACCGTTGCATTATACACACGAGCTCTAATTGAGTCGCCAAATCTGGTAGCAAAGTGTGAATTTACTGACGGCGTCGGGATTTGAAAAGTACGTTTATTTAATAGTTTTTTGTAATTATCCGAAGTGATTAGCCGTTTGTGCGCTAACAGACAGGTTTTTAATATAAACAGTTGACGAATTGACAATACTTGGGCATCCTTATAAAGTTCTGTCGTAGGGTGTCTATAAGGTTTTTTTAACATAATTTTTAGTAGAGATCTGTTTGCTCGTTCGGCCTGAAGTAATGTCGTCTTCGCGGCACCACCCCAGACCGAGATACAGTACCCCGTAACAGATTGACATAGCATTTTGTATATCATGATAAGCAGTTCTTTATTAGCAGCGTCCCTCAGCCCCCTGAGAACTCCAGAAATGTTTTCTAACTCGTGTAGAGAGACACTGGATGTGATTTTTGAAAGAGAGGTGTTCGTCAATGATTATGCCCAGATATTTAATAACTTCAGCCCGGCAGATGGAGTCACAACTACATTGCAGAGGAGAAACCATATCACATGAGTGAATCCAAAAAATACTGCCCCAGACAGTTGGTCCAGAAATAGACGTTTTGAGAAAACATACGTAATTTGTCTTTGAGTAATTTAGTGTAAGCAGATTCCTCCTGAGCCAGTCGTTGACGGATGACAGTCCAGTCTCGGCCATCTGAAAGGCATTTATCCAGTTGGGACCATTGAAAAGGATAACAGTATCATCAGCATAACACATCAAATCAGCATTTCCTAAGGCCTGATCGTGGATATCATTCATGTAAATAATGAATAGAGTAGGACCAAGGATGCTCCCCTGAGGGAGACCAAAATTGACTGGGAGCTGGTCACTTTTCTCTGACTCTACTTTAATAAGCTGATGTCGGTCAGAGAGATAACTCTTAAACCATTCAAGCGCAACACCTCTCACACCCAGACATTCCAGCTTGTGGTATAGTATTTTAGAAGATACGGTGTCAAAGGCCTTAGCTAGGTCCAGGAACACCCCTATACATTTCCGGCCCCTGTCCAGGTACCCCGACACAAGCTCCGTCAGAAGCGCTACAGCATCTTCTGTGGACCTATGGCGTCTAAAACCAAATTGTCTGGGAGACAGAATACCATTCAACTCAAGAAACTTAGTGAGCCGAATGTTCACAATTTTTTCCAGGATTTTAGAAAAAACACTGAGGAGTGAAATAGGTCTGTAGTTTCCCGGCTCTTCTTTAGGTCCATCTTTATATACAGGGGTAACAAAGATGGACCTAAAGAAGAGCCGGGATATATTTAAATAATTTGAGTAGTTATACACATATATATTTAAATAATCTGACACACATATTTAAATAATTTGAGTAGTTTCGGAGTTCATAGCAGTCATAAATTGTGACAGAGAATTTTGATATTAAAATACACACTGATCAATCTGATCAATTCTTGAAAATACATTGTTAAATTCTGTAGGCCTAACAATTTGATATATATTTAATATGTTTTAATAGGAATGGAATGCAAATAAAGAAACATTAATTACTTTTTATATATTTCTTAATGCTTTTCATTATATTTTTTATTAAAGTGCGGATGCGGAGACTGAGAGATTAAAGTCTGTCAATCCAATATTTTCGTATTGATCGTCTTGATCAATCTTTTATTAGCGTTTCGTAAAGAATGAGTAAAAACGAAATTATATGTGTGTGTTTGTAAAATGAATCATTGAAATATATTCAAGCAAAATATCATGATATATATAATATGGTTGATATAATAAAATACATCAACGATACGAGTATATCCCTGCTGAAGAAACCGAAATCAGTAGATTTGATGTGAATTTGTTAGTCGATTTACGGACATGTAACATATCCAATAGTACCTAAGAGATTGTCTATTGCCATTCCTTATAATATGGCCTCAATAGGTATTTCGTATTTACGTTGGTTTAGTTCATAAGCGACCTGGTTTCCTCGTTATTTAACAGAACAATTGTTAAAGAACAACCGCCGTTTGCAACTTTGGCTATAATTGTAATGATTTTTTAATTTGAGAAATGACTTTCTTCGTATTGTACAGAAATTGTATTAACGTTGCGTACGTACTTAGGGAAAATGAGAAAAGTGTATGATCGACATTTATTTGTATAAACTTTGCTGAATTGAAGTCCAATACTCATAACGGTCAGCTAATTGAAATCTTAAAAGGTTAAATCATTCCTCTCCACTCAATTAACTTATTGATTTACTATTACGCGATAATAATGAAAACTGTTATTTACGTTGGGGTTTTTTGAGAGGCCTTTCATCCTGTGGCCGTTTCAAACCTAAGAAAGCCAGTTCGGTTTTTTATATTTTTAGACATTGAGCGCTAACGTAAAGCGTTGGCGATCAGTTGTAATATGATCGCCCGTAGGATTGCTCGGTCTTCAGAGCAAAAATAGCTCTTTTCAATTCATTCTGTCGTTTTTTACTCTGGCAGCCTATGGACAACGCATTTGGGATACTGTTGGGGCCACCCTGGCGCCCAGCGCGTCCGGCATCTTTGCCGTGGCACGGGCTAGGGACATTTATGTTATGATGCGCAAAACGTAGCTTCTTTCATGACCAGAGTGTACGGCAGCCGCAAAATTATCCTGAGAGCTGTGGGAGAAGATGGGTGTCCTATTAGTCAGCACTGGACGAAAGTGCTTGTTGGGTGAGGCCAAATTATAAATATTTATAATTGTGGAAAAAATTCTTTAATTTTTTTCAAGCATTCAATATAGCCTATGACACTCAGCAATAATGTGCCTTTCTATTGGTGAAAGAATTTTTAAAATCGGTTCAGTAGATCCCGAGATTACCCCTTACAATTTAACAAATATACAAACACACAAACTTTACTTCTTTATAATATTAGTATAGATATAGTATTGTAATCTATATAATAATAATATATCTATATAATATAATATATATATACATATACATATATATATATATTTTTTTGATTTTATGAATGATAATTTTTATTTTTAATTGTAACTGGCATGCCTTATTTTGATTGTTTATAGTGATTTGTTGTAAATTGTGAAATTATTTATTATTATTTATACAAAAAATATGAAAGTTGTAGTTATATTAATGTAAGTATCGCATAATTACGATTTGTATTTAAATTGCCTTCTTTTTAAATTAACTTTACAGTAGTTTTGACTTTCACTTTTAGGAACATAAGACCTATAAAATGTTTGCTACTTTCTTGTATGCTAGTTTGCAAGTGTTTTAAATCAAATTTACTAAGTATATGCAGTTCAGGGTAAGGTCTTTACGTTTGATGTTAATACGGTCCTCTGACTTGATTTATTTCCGTCATATTAAACAAATCATAATTAGTAGCATTTTTTATAATAACCGTATTGATAAGTTTTTCTTTTTTTAAACATAAACAGTAATTGGTTTTATGAATAACTGAATACTGAAATACATAATTGATCCATTATTTCCAAAGAGCCTAAAAGTGGGTCACTTAAAAGCCGCGAGCGAAGACTTAGTAACATTAATTATTATTTTAGAACTCTCTTGCCCAAGGATGAATAGAATTAGTACCATCGACCCCTTATTCATTGATTAATAGTAGTGGTCACAGGTGATCACCTTAGAGAACCCTAAGCATCGAATTATAATGGAAAACCATTTATCTGCTTTCGTGTTGAATGTCTGTTTAATTACGTGTTACTATCCTAGGTATTTAAACAGTAAATCTGCTTTAGATAGGCGAATTAGACTAGTGTAATCATTTACTTTATATTTACAACAATTTATTACTTGTGTCAAAACTACGTACGTTTTAATTCTGGGATATTTGTTTTTTTATATGTCGAATCCGGTTCTCGCGATGCAAATAGAAAAGACGAGACGTTACTTTCGCATACGAGTCGAGTTCGAGTGTTTCAAAAATAGAGTCCCTATACGATAATCACTCGCTGGAGTGGTTAGAAACGCTATGCGCATGATGATTATCATGAAACGAGGTGAAGGTATCACGTTTTTACACGAGGATAAATATGTAAGTGCCTCCCATTAACTGATGATATCTCAAAATAATTAAGATTTGAACGCAAAGCATTTTACTAAGGTTTTAATAACTAATGAGTGTGTCTTACTCTTATCCTTATATTAAACCAGTTGAAGATAAGGATTTTCAACCTGCTTCCAAGAGATTGTTGCTCTTTTGTACTTTGTTGCTTGTTCATTCTAAAACCAATCGTAAACTTGATAGTTTATAACGGTTTGTATGAATATAATCAAAAATATAAATAGCATACAATTGGCTATACCGTTTATATTTTATACTGTAGTAATAGGTACGGTGATTTTGTCGATTCATTTCTTAGGTAATGCTTTAAGTAATGGAGAATATTTGATTAAACTCGAGATCTATTTATTACACGTAGAACCTAACAATTGGTTAACTGAAAAGTATTGTTTGAGGAATTTATTTGCTGAGAATTAAAGATTAAGATTTATTGTTTGATATGAATGTTTTCATTGAAAATTTGAGTTGATTTATTTATTTTAATGATGGTAATACAAAATGAGGCCAATAATAACAATGAGACGTCAATTGTTTTTTGGGAATTACGCACTTGAACCTAGTCTACACAATTCGCGCTTATCATAAAACTACCTGGGCGTTTTTCTCTCATGATACGGAATACAATAATCGAGGTCCAAGACTTTGGATGCGCCTTAGAGCGAGGCCACACGATGCGGTGCGGTGTGGTGCGGCACCGCATCGTAATGAATTCAAGGTGTAGGTTGCCACACGGGTGGTGCGGCGCCGCACCGCACGATGAACAGCGTTGCGCTGTGGGTGCATTACCCCTCCCCGCTTCGTCTCTCAGATCCCAAGTCCGGCACGCTTGCGGTGCGACGCCACACGGCGGCCCAACATGTTGTCTGACATGGTATAGTGATATGTATGTAGAATGACTTATGGTGCCCCGAGTCCTCTTTACGGCAAGAGCGCCGAAGGGATTCTATGTCGGTTCGTAGTCTCCCGCAGTCAGCCACTGCGAATATGTACACGAATGGTATATCAGGAGGGATGCCGATCGTCTAAAAAAACACTACGCAGGATCGCCGTTCTCGGCTTGAGGTCCATCTAAAGATTTCGTCGCCCCAAAATCCGATGGCGCTGTTGCGACCGAAAGCAATCCCACATAAAAAAAGCAAAGGCAATCAAAGATAATACTTGGTGAGCTACGTTCGCTTAGCGGGTAAAGCATTCTTCTAAAAAGATGGACTCCTAGATGTCACCTTACTACAGTGGTACACTCGCTTATAGCCTAGTGACAAAACTATCGGAAAATATTCGCTTTCCGCTGCTCGCCAGCTCGTTTTTCACGTTAATCGTCGGAGGTGGGAAAAGTGCTGTAAGATTAAAAGAAAAATGAATTGGTATGATGGCAGACGGAGACTATAAAATTATATACAGGAGTTTTTCTAGTAAAAAAATCTTTATATAGAAAATTATTGCTATGACACTAGCGATTCTACTATACCAACGGTACTATAGTGTCAAATACTGGTAACCCTACCACTACACTATATACTACTGTTACGAACTGGTTGTTACTACTTATTATTTTGTCTATGATTTTTGATTTGTCATTATTGTCATTGTTTTTCGTTTATAAAAACTCTCATATTTCACTAATACCAGCTTTTATTTATAACATCGATTAACAACAACTACTATGATGGGCACCATCTCAGATAAAATTATTTGTTTATATATACCTATATCTGTAAATATTACGACTTTCTGTTTAGTATCCATTCAAGTCTTATAGCGCTTACTTTGGGCTAGGCTAATTGGTGTGAGTGTTAGAAATATAAATATAATATAAAAATAATAAAAATAATATAATATTATTTCTTACTATTTCTTTATAGGCCAAATTAAGCACTATATAAAGGCTTGTGTTATGGATACTAGGGTAACGGAGAGACTCAATGAATCTTGTTAATTATAATTTAAGTATATATGTACTTATAAGTTTTAAGTTAAAATATATTATTTACAACTTTAAATACCCAAAAAAAAATTATCACCGAAAGAACCTAACTTCTTACAGAAAATCAATTAAAACTCAATATTTCTCCACAACAAATTGAAGAAAATTAGCTCAAAACTTCATAACAAAATACTTTAAATTCAGTCCAAGAAGGTTTAAAATAAAACGAAAATCCATAAAACGAGAAAGCGAACAATCAAAAACTTTGAGGGTAGTCGCCCTGGAACTCCATTTTCTGTTCGCAAAAAGTTATGAAAATTTTATCTCCATGAAAATATTATAAATGAAAGTCATCACCAATTTCATTCTCGGTGTGGTATACTTTTATGAAGTTGCTTTGTAAGAATGATACTCTTACAGATATGAAATTTTGAAGATAAGACTCCATTTGGAACATTTGAAGTAAAGTTACGTACGTTCAAATTCTACAGCTTACCGATTTACAGACAAGGATAAAAATATATACACAGCTAATGTGCCATGATTTTCCATCTTTCATAATCACACCAATTAGCCTAACGGCTAGGCTAGGTACTTACTTAATTAAAATTTTGTTTCTTTATTAAATAATAATAATAATATTTAGAATAAGATACTCTTTGTTTCTAATAAACAATAATTCAATTTTATATTTGTCGCAGAGCGGAGTATCTTAGAGTAGATACCAGATATACGTAGTGGAATGTCAAGCAACTTTCGTAATTATTGTTAATTTTGATTTATCACATTCATTTGGAATGATTGTTTTAATTCCTTTGCTTGAGTGTGTTTAGTTGTGACGCGATCTGAGGAAACGTGACAGTTGACGTTTGACGTTAGAGAGCGGTTGATTTGAAAGTCAGTCTGTGGCGAGCGGCAGTAACAACGTAGTGATTACATACTCTTTGGCAGAAACGAACGGTTGTGCGTGATAGCACAACAGCTAACCTCACTACATTCCACGTGTTTTCAAAAGTTGTTAAATTAAATCTTTAGCAATCATTATCATCCGTGATTATTTTGTAGCCAAAGTTTGGTAATCAATAAACCTTAGTAAACTGAAGACTGTCGTGGTATTATTTTGAGACTTTCTCGATGTCTGAACATCATCTGCAAGAACATGGAGATGATGAGGTGCAGCTCCCGCCGATATAATAATTGAGTTTTTATTGCGCTTGTCCTGAGAGTAACTGAAATAGGAAATTTAAGTGACCCGTCGTTAACGACTAAATCCACGTTTGGCCCGACTCTTCAAAAGGTTGAGCAGCTTTGCCCTAGCCTAAAATACAAAGCTTAGCACTGTAAAGCTTGAGTTATGGATACTAAGGTAACGGATAGACATACATAATTGATACATAGATATGTAATATTAACAGACGATAAATGAGTCATGGAAGTTCTTAACATGAAATAAAATTTCAAATTAAAATAATCTATTTAATAAATTTGAGTAAATTTGGTTATGAGCCGAAATGTATGAGTTGAAATTTGAAATATACAAAAAAGTATTGTTGCTACTGTGGCAACATTGATTAGGCATAAAAAAAATTATTTCATTTAAACTGCACAGTAATTCTTTAAATTAAAGGAGTCAAAATATTAAGCAACCATTTCTAAGACTTCTGAGCTTTTCAGAAAAAACCCTTCCCTAAAAAGTGGGGCTTTAAAGCTTTAACATAATCTCCACTCTAAGCAAGCGGGTTGGAGATCGCAGAAGAAGACCATAATTACAACCCGGTTACAATATCTGTAGACCTGATGACGTCACGTCAGCGCTTAGGTACGGTGCACAAAACAAGCATCATGGGGATAGTATTGTAAACAATAATAATTATGAACTATAAATAAAATATATTAAACTTTTACTCTTTTATTCTTTTATTATTTTATTCCTTTTTAAAAGAACGGGGAGGGGGCTTGACATTTCAGCGAGGTCCACAGATATTGTAACCGAGTTGTAAGTACTTTATTTCTTTCTTAAATACATATTAATTTTACCAAAATATTTATCATGAACTTTTTGAATAAAAATTAAAATAAAATAATGGAATTTGAAAGAAACGTAAATTGTGATCACTGCCTATCAAACTATGTGTTGTATATTGGTCCTCTTGTCCAACTCTCTTTCGCCAGTTTTTCTCGTAAGGGCCTCCCAATTTCCGAGCTATTGGTAGACTCAGTAGTTTACAGTAGTCGTAGTGACAATTAAATAACAAAATAAAATATATTTTTTTGTATAAATTTTGACAGTAAGGAACGTGCCTGATGAAAATTTTGTGAACATGTATGACGACCATTGCCTTAGTCATCTTGTGATCACGACTCCTGTAAAGAAGTTAAAACATCAGTATTAAATATAAAGTGTGTATTTAATGTAATGTGCGCGGAAGTGTAAGTACTAAATATCATAAAGACATATTAAATAAATTATTATCATTTGTTTATTCCTTAAATAGTTACAATTGTTTTGGAAACTGATGAATCTGAATCAACTGAATGGCAAAAAATTGAATAAATTAATGTCAAATTATCTTAACAGTAAGTCGATAAAATTAATAAAATATCATTTATATAATAAAAATTCATTATTTCAATATAGCCAATAAATTCTTTAATATCATAGAAGCATTTTTCTAACAAGAAGCACTTTAATTGCTTTTTAAAGAGATTAATATTATGTATAGATTTCAGACAGTTGGGGAGACAATTAAACATTCTCACAGCTTGATGTCTGACACTGTGCTCAACGACTTTAAATTTAGGAATAATAGTTGACTGAATGTCCTTTCGCCGAGTTTCTAGTCTTTATTACTCTTTGCTCTGGAGTTTCATACTGATCTGATTTTACAAGGTGAACAAGCACAAAATAAATATATATCATGTGATATATTTTTATTACCATTATATTGTTTTAAACTTTCATGGTCACTAACATTATGGTAATATAAGTTATATTCGGGATTTACACCATGTACCTTGTTTTTATTGAGTTTCCGATATTTCGGCACTGTTGCAAGTGCCATGATCACGGAGCAACTGTGATGGTAACAACTGTGTTTTATTACCATTTCATTATTAAATACTTTACGGATGTATGACAGTAAGTCCACTTTCCAATGCAATGTTGATTCGGACCGACTGATAAATTACACTTTCAATTGATGTAAATTATTCATTCATTAATTATTCAGAGCGTTGAGGAACCCCTATGAGGAGATAGTGTCTAATTAACTTGTCCTGTCCTTTGGTTAGTAAAGTTGCATGTGATTAATTAATGTTTGAAATAATTAATAAACACTAAATAACTGTCATTATAGTTGTATAGTTGACCGGTTTTCATGGTAACGCCGCCCTGAGGTCCCAGGTTCGATTTGAGTCAGGGTCATGTAGAAAACGCACTTCTTTATTTTGACTGGGGTCTGGGTGTTGTGGTGCCGTCGTTTTACTGAATTACATAACACTAGTGATAATATTTAGAACTAGCGACCCGCCCCGGCTTCGCACGGATGCAATACTCTACTATATTATGCATGTATTATACATATAAAACTTCCCATTGAATTATTCTATATATTAAAAAAACCGCATCAAAATCCGTTGCGTAGTTTTAAAGATTTAAGCATACATAGGGATATAGGGACAGAGAAAGCGACTTTGTTTTATTCTATGTAGTGATATGAAGGGACGGGGCTGGCGTGACCTTAAGAAATACTCGGAATAATTCGACAGATCTGTCTCGGTTGTTTAAGTGAAAGAGCACTCGCCCAGAAAGAGAGGAATGTAGATTCGATTCCCGCCTGACACCAGACACAAGCAGATTCTTGTAATAATTTCTTTAGAGATAAAAATTAAGCAGCTATGCTTAAATAGCAGCTAAAAATAAAGAAAATAATTCTTACTAATCTTAACTAAAACTACAAAATTCATGGAGAATTTTATCTTCATCAGCTTCATATCCAATGTAGATTAATAGGAACTAACGATGCAGTCAGGACCAACGGTATAACAAGAGAAAAAAAAAATATTATCCATCTTAAAACCGGTCATTTCAAAAGGCGTTAAGATAATTTTGTCTATGCGCTTACGCAAAGTAATATGACGAGTGCGTGACACTTAAGAAACATGATTTAAGATATAATATAAACTAGCGACCCGCCCCGGCTTCGCACGGATGCAATGCTCTACTATATTATGCATGTATTATACATATAAACCTTCCTCTTGATTTACTCTATCTATTAAAAAAAACCGCATCAAAATCCGTTGCGTAGTATTAAAGATATATAGGGATATAGGGACAGAGAAAGCGACTTTGTTTTATACTATGTAGTGATGATAAATAAATATCAACAAAGTTCAAATTGTAAATTACAACAAAACAATAAAATATCAAGTCAATCAACGTATAATATACGTCCCAAACGTTGAAATTTGGTTCATATTATTCACTCCAAAATACTGACATGGTCTTACCAATTGCAAACAGACAGGCGCAGTCTCTAAATGCACGTTTAGTGCTGTTCCCACTATCGATAACCTGTCGATGTTCAAACGCACGACTAAACCGGCTTCATGCATCGGGAAACAAAGTCAAAGGATCGTGATAACGCAACTTACAGAACATTGTAAAGCAGAAGGACATCATCAAAAGTACATTATTTTTTATTAAAGTTTATTAAGGAGCTCTTTCGCAGGAGCCGTGATCACAGGTTGACTAAGATTTAGTCGTAAAATAGTTGTTTAATGTAAATGTTTTTGTTACTCTTATAGTGGGCATTGACGATCAGTTTTTCGCGCCAGTCCAGATGTAAAACTGTGGCGTCACTCCAAATGGTTTTAAGCCAACTCGATTTCCGCATTCACTGGCGTCACTCCGGCTCTTCAGTTTTCGATCTGCCGGGCTCTTAGGAAGTGTACTACCTGTTTGTGTTGGATTGAAGATCATGTAATCACAATCAGATTGGCGCGACGCGCCGAGTTGGATTTATGATAGTCTCGGAAATACGTGGCGCATGGTCAGTTAAAACTCTGGAGTGATAATTCGACACTCGCGATCAAATTTTGGATTGACGTCACTTCAACTGATGCGAAAAACTGACCGCCTATTAACAGCTTTAGAATGCTCTCCATTCTTATACTCTTATAATTGATTGATTAATCGTATTGTTCTTAGCACTGATGAATGTTGTAACTTCAGGAAGCGCACATGTTTATCGTTAAGTAATTTCTCCTTTGTCAAAATGCAAATACAATATCATAACTCGCTACGCATTTATTAAATTATACATGTGTATGATTTGTAAGTTATTCTCGATAAATAAAATAAATGTGTATGTTAGTTCCGACGCACGATTGGAGTTTACTCCTTAAGAAAGATTGTCTTTGAAATAATAAAAATAAATTTAAAATAAAAGAGGAAGGTGCGCACGAAAGGTTGCGCACAAAAAACGTAATGCTGTCATTCGATCACTAAATTTTATTCTTCATATTTTTTCATACGGGCACCTTATATAAAAATCAATTCTAAAGGAGAAAACTCAAAAAAAATACCCACTGCTGCGCGACAAGCATTCCTTGTAGATGAAAACTTTGAGAGAATGAGTCATGGGCCCACCGCGGATTGATGGATGAAAAAATGGGAAATGAAAATATCTTTATTCAAATACACTTAAATTTAGTTGTTTTGAATAGTCCCAAATTTTAACCTACCACCCTATTTTTATTTATCTTATTTGTTAAAGTTTTGGGCAATTCAATCAAGTAGTGTAAGTTTTTAAAATATTAGGGGTTCGTTGTTGTAGAGGTATTGCATCTGGGGGTCGGAGCAAGAGATACTCCTCGGCTTAGGGCATGAAAAGAAAAAGAAAAGTAGAAAAATAGAGTGATAGCGAACATAGAAAAGAAAGAGCTAGAAGAGGGAAGTAAATAGAAGAAAACCTACCACCCTATTAGCACGTCTTTTAACTGACAAGAAGAACGGGCGCAGAAAACTCGTCAACTTTAACAGAAGTAACGATATTTTTTAATATTATATTTGTCGTCATACATAATCTACAAAAAACAAAATAATTACTTTAAAATAATGATAATAGAGTTATGGTTTCATTATATCGTTGATTACAACAAAGTTAACAAGTATCTGTAAATAACTATACATATATATACATTGCTGTGTGTAGAATTTATCATTATATTATAATTAAAGAATAAAAAAGAAAATTCTAAAAAGCAATATAGAAATGTGTGTTAAGTAATTTAGACGACATCCGTAGTGCAGTGGCTTGCATATCGGTTTTCGTGGTAAAGCTACTTCAAGGTCCCGTGTTTAATTCCCGCCCGGGTCAATGTAAAAATGAACTTTTCTACATTGATTCGGTTCTGGATGTTGTGGTACCGTAATTGTTCCTGAATTCCATAACACAAGTGCTTTAGCCACTTAATTTGGGTTCCGAACAATGAATGTGATGTTGTCAAATATAATATTACTAGCTTTCCGCCCGCGGCTTCGCCCGCGTGGAATTCGGTTATATTGCGGTATAAAGCACAACTATAAGAAAACTTCTCAGTCCCACGAAAAATCTAAGAAGCGCGATGTAACGCTGGATACAATTAGTTGTTAAACCAAAACTGAATGGTACACTATATTATATGTTTTCCCTTGTGGAGCAAAAACATGCAGATTTTGCAGGATGATGCAGAAAAAACACATCGTTACCATGTTTTAAAAAACACCCAGCGCCATCTATCGCATACCTCAAGAACTAAATAACGTAACAAATACTTATACCAATTAGTAATTCTTTGACTTTAGTGATTTCAGGACAAGTAGATGTAAAAAAAACAATTTAGACGATAAAACAAATTGTACGTCATCCCTCGAGAATTACTCATTTTCGAGCATTCATTTTCGTATCATTTAGCTTCAAAATTTACATGTTCATATTCGTTTGCAACATATAAGTAGATGTAAAAAAAAACAGTTTAGACGATAAAACAAATTGTACGTCATCCCTCGGGAATTCCTCATTTTCGGGGATTCATTATCGTATCATTTAGCTTCTAACTTTACATGTTTATATTCGTTTGCAATATTTTACGTTGTTTTAAACGACACACAGCGCCATCTACAATCCATCCATCAAGCAAACAATATTTTTGTTTTTCTCGGGAATATAATTTTTTTCCAGGATAAAAAGTACCCTATTATTTAATCCGGACTTTTATCTTTACGTCTGCAAAATTTCAAAGCAATCGGTTCAGTAATTACGGCGTGAAAGCGGAACAAACAAACAAACAAACTCACTTTCCGATTTATAATATTAGTAAGGATTTATAGCAGTTACACTGCAGTTGCAAACAGTACTGACGACATAACGTGCTGAAGTATGGAGCAGTTCAATGTTATATTTGTTGGATTGATCCAGGATCAGCCCTCAGGAGTGTTGTATAACAATCGATGATCAAAATTAAATGTAGAACCAACTAGTCTATCGAGCTCCCCATACTCGAAATAAATAAGCACTTTAACTATGGCTGTTGCTGATTTTTTTTAATTTTAAGCGTAAATAACTAAGGAGTTCTTATTTCCGCTTCGAAATTCAAATAAATGATATTGGCCGCTTGTCTTTTTCTACAAAGATTCTATTCTAAATTTTAAAAATTTTAATTGCTCGGTAATTTGATGTTTGAATTTTGGAACGAAGTTCCTCAGGGGGCGTTGCGGGGGGATACCCTAGAAGGGAAAAAACTTCCGTAGCGTTAAACAAAAAGCGTAATTTTTATGTATAGTCTAAGTGGGATGGCTGTACAGTGTCTTATGTATAGTCTACGTGGTGACTGTTATTATATATTATAAATCATTGTAAATTAAATAAAGGTGTAAAGATAATTTTGTAAAAAGCAAAGAAACTTGCTTAGACTTGGAAAAGTGAGAAAAATGCGACTTAATTTTCACATACTTAACCAAAGAAATTGTTTCTTTGATTTTCCTCATTGGCGTAGTATAAATTACTTAGTTTCACTCTAGACAAAGTGCAATTCCTGATCTTGGGTTCAAACAGCGGCCCGGTCATTAATCGGTCACTTTCTACCCTCGATAAATAATGTACTGTAATGTTTTCTCACAATTTTTCATGTCAAAGTAATTTCGTCGATTTTTCTTTACTTTACGTACTATAGTACTAAAATACTATCTGATATTATGGATTTGTAATTAAAAACAACTGTTAGTGTTAGAACTGTTACGAAGAAAAGGTTCTGTGTTGTTAATTAAGTATGAGCAAAACAACACTATTCGTGCGTTATAATAGCTACACAGACTCAGTTACTAGTTAGATCGAGGTTGTTTAGGAATTACGCAACAGTTGCAGTCTAATGCATATTACTTGAGCCCAAATGTTAAGCAAATTCTATATAAGATATGTCATTCAGAAATATAATCTATCTTATTATCACAATGGTAAATGATTATAAATTGAAAACTGGACATATCTTTTTTAAAAATAAACAACGAATTAAACTTAAAAAAATACTTATCAAAAGATTCCAAACTCGATTGATGTCCTTTTATTACGGAGTTTCTTTGGCTACTTTTCAGCTCCAGCATCAGGTCATGGTTACCACATATGATCAAAGTACCCATCAATACGATTCAAACGACCCCAAATTCGAAAAGGTTTTGTCGTTTTTACGGAGTTCGTATGGCCACCTTTCTGCTTTAACAACAAATCAGCTACATATCATCATAATATTGCATTGTCACGCGATATAAAGTGTGTATCGTTGCAACTGCAAATGTTGATGCATTTAATGAGGATCCCAAAATGGTATGATACTTGCTAGACAATTTCTTCAATTGTGTACTTTTTTTTTTCCATAAACAATTTTTTCTTACGTTCTTAAAAATTATTCGAGTGTACCCATGGTTTGCTTTAAGGCCGTAACTTTAACAACCTAGTTTGAGTGAGACTGGGAGAGTTATTTTACTCAGGATTACAAAACAAAAGAAAATGTTTAGAAAAGTCAAGATTTGTAGCAACAAGGTAAATTGAAGAAACCGTCACAGGATGCAAATTTTATCGATTTCTTTAAATGATAGAATTTTTTTTTTAAATATATGACATAGATTTTTTCTTTTTCTGATAACTATACAATATGAAAAGTAGAAAATTTCAAAAATTCTACTGAAAAGACTAAATTGCTTGGATATTACATTTTATTGGTGATTATGAGTCACACTCGCGAATGGTGAAGTATATTACTTTTCAAAATTTATACAGACTGAAGTAAGCTGAGCTTCTAAGAACATTGTACTAGAAGCTATAGTAATTATAATGTTTTTTGTTATTTCAATAAAATATTTATTTTATTTGTAAAATTCTACTTGTTTCAATGTGGGACTTGAACTCACAACCCGTAGTTATCCAGGCGAGCACCTTTCCAATTGAGCTATCGAACTTCACATAACCGATGAATTTTTTCAAATAATTGTTATGCTGAATATCAGCGTCATTCTAGGTATTTTTGAAATGCAAATTATTCTGTTTTTAACACAGTTTGTTTACATTAAACTATAAGTTTACTTATAGGTTTCATTGATTGAAATAAAATCAAGACATTTGCATGATTTAATTTTTTTAATATTTTCTGGAAATAGTTTAAGTAGTACTGAAGATTTTCTACAGGCAGACAATTCTCATTGAATCCAGTATTAAATATGATGTCACCGTTCTTTTATACTGTAATCAGTACAGTAACTAGAGCGTATCTATTCACGAACTGGTCCGTCAGAGCGAAAACACAAAGCTTCAACTGGCTGCTATTTTGTTTGCCATAGACAAAATAATTTAGCCTTGTTCCAACTGTCACTGTTTACCGTAAAAAAGGGAGTTTTAGAGAGAGTGAGTAGTCTTCGATCCTCAATTTGAAGCTTCCGATTTCTTAAATGCAGTTAGAATTTTAGCTTAAATGCTTAAAGTCCGTTTTTTTTTTGTAATCGCTTAATTAATTTCGCTTTTTGCAAAGTATGGTTAAAGATACAAAACAGAGTTTTAACGGGTGTTCAATCTGTGTTTTGAAGCTTCCGATTTTTGTAGAACACACGAAAGAAAGTGAAAATGTTAACTTGATACATCAAAAATTACACCAACAAAACCAACGTAAATTATTGTCAAATTACATTTCAATACATTAATTTAATTTTTGCATTTACCAAAATGACGTAGCAGTCATATTTGCTCATAGCTCTTCAACACCTTTCTGAGTTAGCTTTTGCTTAGTAATTAGAAACTTGCAAAAATTGGTTTGCCATGGGCAAAATAATTGAGCCCTCTTCAACATGAGGATTGAGGCTCTTTTTCATAAAAAGGGGTTTATAAAAAGTTTTAATGGTTTTCAATCCCCAATCTGAACCACTCGGCCTCTTTAATTCAGTCATCTCGAATATGGGCAATGCCTGATTAGCGTCCTCTCTTATCATCTCAGCAGCTCCTTTCTGCGAGACGACAACCTTATGAAAGTTGATCGCGTTTCTAACGATCTTTCGATAGTCAGCGTTGTGCATATTCCACTTGATATGAAGAAAGAATATTATAAAGTGGTCGCAGTAGTAGGGAGAAGGAATTTTTGAATTAATGAATGAATGAAAGATTATTTGGCACAATATACAACGCAGTTACAGAACAAGACAAAGGTATTAACAATAAAATCATTAAAAACATTAAAAATAAAAAAACTTAGATATAGTGCCAATAGGCAAAGGAATATGTTTATGTAATTTATTTGTGTCGCTTATTTTGAAGAAGAATATTTGGTTCCGTTGGGGGCAATAGAAAAACGACCTTCCTGTTTAATAGCACTATATGGAATACTCCATTTTCATGAAGCAAATATATAAGTTCTTATTTATATCGTTGTGATATAGTGGTCCTTTATGATATCGATATCACAGGTGCTATTGTATTTGTAATACATTATCTTTATTGGTTTGATGTTATACAAAACAGCCAACATCCAAAGGAGACTTAAGCTGGTAGTATTCTACCCTTTTATCGTTATATCTTGTATAATGATTCATTGTGATTGAGAAATTGTCTTAAATTCAAGAATATCAAAAAAATATATTGTACTTCTAATATATTTTTTTGATAAATAAAGCCTATTATACGTTGACCGAATATCTATGTGACCCTGACGTTTAAACTGATTATGATTATTATGTGACATTTATTTAATATAAATATTTCTAAAGTGTGTTTATATTACATTCTTTTGATTTTTTTGCCCTTTGGGTAAGAATACAGCGCTCAAATCTTGTGAATCGACGCCAGTTATTGTAAACCTATATTCTGCAAATAAATAATTTGAATTTGAATACTCGCATGATTTTTTCTAAGCTTTACAACTGCTTGGATCGGAATTAAAAGTTTTTACTTTTTGTGGTTTGTTTTTTTCAGTAGTATGTGAGATTGATGCCTATTCCTGTGATTTTAAAGTATGCATTATTTTAATAACTGCAGTTCAGAACAGCATTTTGCGATTTCAGGTAAATCAGACGTTACCTGATTTTACATTAGCCAAATATGCTAAAATATGCGAGGAGAAAGTTTATTTGGACCGTATCCAGGATTTGACTGTTATGATTATTTGTGTTCTGTCCTCCACCATTCTTTCCTCTTCCTTATAATGCACTACGATAATGTTAAGAGTAGTGACCTAAATGCTAAAATGAACTTTAGCGTCTTCTAAAGCTTTGCGTATCATTCATTTACATATTGCGCAATGTCTTGTGTTTGAATATAAAGGAGAGTTAAATTGGATTTTTATTTTGACTATGTTGCGAGAATATGTTCTCGCTTTTATCTACAACGTGCTATATGATCCTCACACTCTTCTTTATCTGAAGCAACTATTTCAATTTCCCGCACATTTATCCACTAATTTAAGCTACCAGCCAGTGCACTTTTTTCTCATCTATCATTTGTACTGGAGTACCGGTTGGAACTTGCAAAATATTTTCGGTTTTATTCTAAAACAACACGTCGCACAATTTTTTGTTTGACGCTCCTACCAATCGAATCAAATATTTGAAGCACCGTTACTCCAGCAGGAATAACCTTTTTCGGTTATATTCCAAAACAGCAATTCGCACACAAACGGAAAAATATTTTCAAATACCTATTCAAATGCTTTTAAAATAAGTTGTTTTGAATCGTCCAATATTTTACAGTAATTTGTAGGTGTTTTGAAAAACTTCTAGAAAAGCAAATCTAATCTATCTACACTTTAACTGCTCAAAAATAAGGTCGATTTAATTTTTTTCCTTTTTCAGGAACTCAATACAGTAAATTTACAATTTTAATGAAAATAGCAGAAAATATGAATAACTGATGGTACGTTATGCCTCATTTCCATTTAGATAAATAAGTCTATCGACTATCATTTTTACATCCCAAAACTGTATAAAATGGTCTTTTAACTGACAAGAAGAACCGGCGCAAGAAACTCTTCAGCTTTAACAGAAAGGCATTTACAATATTATATTTCTTCACCATACATCATCATCATCCACATAAAACAATATTATTCTATTCTAAATATAATTATACATACAATATACGTAAAACTCTTGATCTCATAATATAGTGATCTAATGATCACTATTTCATGATCATTTATCATTGATAATAATAATTAAAATAATATTGTATTTAATTTAATTTATTGCATTCACAATGCAATATTTCGATATCATATAAAATATGCCTGTAAAACCAAATACGCCTCTGAGCGCTCAGGTGGGATGGTTGATGGTTGATGGGATGGTTGATGGTGGGCTCGGAGGCGTAGTTATTTAAAAGTATAATAATAATTCTTACATTCACACCAATGAGCCTAGCCCAAAGTAGGCACCGTAAGGCTTGTGTTATCGATACTAGGGTAACGGATAAACATACACATATAATACATATATAGATAATATTCATAGGAATATATATATAAATACTTATGACTCAGGTACAAATGATTGTATTCATCACACAAACATCTGCCTCTTCCGGGATTCGAACCCAGAACCGTTGGTGCGAAAGGTAGGATCGCTACCGTTGCACCAAACGAGCGTCAAGGAACAACAACAACAAGTAAGTTACGTAACGTAACCTTTAGTTGTAACAGTAAGTACCAGCTTTTTCCGATTTTTATTAAAATACAATTGATGAAAAGGATCCTTTAAATATTTGACTTTTACAATTTCGCTTTCATCACTCATTGAAACAAAGTAATTTAAAACGAATCAATAAACGCGCTTTTCCAAAAAGCGATGATTTGAAAGTCTACTATTTGCAGACAGCCATGTCGCAGATTCAAAAATAAAAAAAACCAACCAAAAATTACCTCATCCTCGATATCTTGAATGGGCAAACTTGCTGAACGTTAACCCTTGAACACGTCCCAAGCGAGTTTCAGTCAATGTTTGCTACTCGTCGGCTGTAGACTGTTCCTCTGTGACCAAGACTTGAATTTACGTGACTGGTTAGAACTAGTTTAAAATGGAAACTCCAAACGAGTGTATTAGTAATATTTTATTCCTATATCTTGGGTATCATAACGCATGGGGCTTTAGCATTAATTCTATTTCTATATAATTCCAGCGAAATGTATTGAAGTCTCGTCATTAGCTTATTGGAGAATTGTTGTAAATAAATTAACTTATAAAATCAAATAAAATTCACATTAAATAAATACATATTGGCATACAACGTGTTAGTTGTTAGTTTTAATCATAGATGGTGCTGTAGCGTTTTCGCTCGAACTAGGGATTTTTTAGTTTTAATGCTATGCAAAAACTTTTTTCCCTATTACAAAATAATATACCTATGGTTAATTCTCAATGCATTTTATTCTTATAAGAGGTAAATGCCCTTGGACGATGTTTGAAATTTTGAACAAAACACTTTATTGTAACAAATATATTTATTATACAGAAAAATCTATGACACAGTTATCTTAAACTATGATCAGCCTTTTAAAATCAGTTGTTCTTACTACCTTAACTATAACATCTTAGAGTAATTCAATGTTCTTTTAAAACACTATTATTGTCCAAAGGTGCAGCCTACGTCTGTACCTTTGGACATGCCTATTGTACCATTGAACAGCCATTGTACCTCTGGACATAACATTTTAATTTAACATTAATTTTTACATTTACCTACTTGGGCCAATAGTATTAAAAATTATTCCCTTTAAAGTATATTTATTATGTTTTCATTATTGGATTTTTTTGACAAAATTACAACCATATATTAATATCTACATTCTGTTGTTTCATTCTGAGGATTTGCTAAATTATTTTGGAATTTAATCAACTAGAAATTTAGAACGCGTGTTCGTACACCCAACGATACTTTCGGTTTTTCCATAGAAATTAGCTAATAGATAAAATCAATAACATATGTGATAATAATATATTATTACATACATTGTTCAGACAAGTTTAGTAACGAATTCACTTGGTTTATGGAATTCAGAAACAACGAGGGTACTACAAGCCGAGCAAATTGACCAGGCCGGGGATTGAACCGGAACCTTGGAGTGACATTACGAAGATAACCGGTAAGCACACCACTTGACCACGGAGCTGCTTTTTTTGTTTAGTGCGAACAAGAATAATTACGACTTTTATATTAACTAGCTAACCCGGCCACGCGTTGCTGGTATAACCCGGCCACGCGTTGCTATGGTAACGTTAATTGATTACAAAAACTATTATTCTTAGGGTTATGGTAACTATATATATGGTAACAAAACAACAAGGTCCTTCTTTTATATAGTAGAGATATAACATAGACGTGTTCAAATAAAACTATAGATAGTCTCTTTAGTAAAAGATAGAAATATTTTGAGAGAAATATATGTATGTAGCATTAGGATGTATGTAGCATGATGTATGTAGCATTAGGATTTCTGTTAAATGATGGGGAAAAACTTTTCTTAGCTTTCGGCTTTTACTTGTTTTTCAGTTGTGAGTGCTCACTGCTGTTTGTATGATACGATAGTAACATACTATATAATATTGAAGAAAGTCTACATAATAAGTCTATCACTGAAGTCTATAGTTAGGTCTGAGCTTATATCACTGACCTACCGTCGTTGGTGCTACAGTAGCGATTCTGCCTTTCAAACTAGCGGTCCTCGGTTCGAGTCCCGCAAGGGGCAGATGTTTATTTGATAAATACAACCATTTGTACATGTGTCGTGGGCATTTATATACATTTCTATTAACAGTACATATTTTTGTATCATGTTTGTATCTCTATCCGTAACTCTAGTATCCATAAAACAAGCCTTATAGTGCTTACTTCGGGCTAAGCTGATTGGTGTGCGACTTATTATTATTTTTATCATATATTACTAGCTGACCCGGTAACGCGTTGCTATGGTAACATTAAATGATACAATAGAAAACGAGCGGGAAAAAGAGCGGACCGACAAACACACGCAAACAACAAATTTGTGTTTTTAGATTATAGACTAGCTGACCCGGTAACGCGTTGCTATGGTAACGTTAATTGGATACAATGGAACAAGAGCGGGAAAAAGAGCGGACAGACAAACGCACGAACAACAAATTTGTGTTCTTAGATTATAGATTTATTGTATTATTGGTGTCACACTTAAGAGTGCGAAGGGGTGGAGTTATTCTACTGTGCTCTACCGGTAGTGTATAAATTTATGTAATAAGAAGACTTTGTAACGAGGCGTATTCAGTGTAATTTACCTTTTTTATATAATTGTTTCAGTTGTGCCTTAATTCCTTAAATATAAAAACAAGTGACCTTTTTGTGTGAGCTTTTATTTCTCCGGCTGCACCCGTCACAACTTGACCGCTATGGATGAGTTCTCTTTAACTTTAATAATCGCATGGTGTAAAGAGACTTTTCCCAAGTTCTACGGCAGTGATAAGCTCTTGTCTATACAGATAAAGTTTTGACTTTACGATCTCCGACTTTCTTCGAATTCTTGAGCTCACGATATAATCCCTACAAGTTTAATAGTTTTACTACAGTTAAAGTTAACCGCAATATTGCTTTAGGCGAGAGATACTCTTGAACGGGTAGTTTATGGTTCAAACATACAGAGTATAAGTAGATAAAGTTGTTGTTTTAGATAAAAAGTTTTTTATAACAAAAATGTAGAGATATGTCAATATTTACATGTGGACTGATTTAGAACTAATGTTATCAACTTCGCACTTGAACTTAAAAACAATATTCACTATCACGTTTTATATTAATATAAACGTTATTATTTGTAACTATATACCTACTAGTTTTATTTATATTTCTAAAAAGGTACTACGGTGGCACTGGTACATTTATTTTATTATGAATTCAACTAAAGTATTAATTAAGTGATACTTAAATTAGGAGAGTTTTGTTGTAGGTATTACTTTTTGACCAACGTAATAATATCTTGTTGAAATGTTTATAGATTGCATTTTCAACATTTAAGTAATTTTAATGTAAGTTCTTGAATATTAAACAAATGCATTCCAAGAATTATAAATTTTTTGCCCCTTTTAAGAGGTTGTTTGAAAAGAAGCATTTACATAAATTAACGTTATGGCAAATGTATGCAAAATGGCGTCCAATGAGCAGCTGATCGCAATTAAGATTTTGACGTAATTCGATGTTTATAATCTTATAATCATCTTTGATATAAACCAAAAGTTTACGGGTTTTTTTTTAAATATTACTTTAATATTTAGTTTTTACACTTTCGCGCTTATCACACTTAAAAAAAGTGAAACCTTAAGAAATAATACGTATAGGAATACAAAATATCACGGTCGTTGTGATGCCTTCTATTAAGCTTTATACTAAGCATGCGCACAGAAACACGTATTAACACACACACTTACGCGATGCTTGCTATCTCATTTTCTCCTACGTTAAATCTTATGAAATTATGTGTCTGTCTCTCTTAAGATACTATCGCTTTTTCATTCCAAAGAGACACCGTATAATGCTTCCTATCCCATTTTCTCCTACGTTAAATCTTATGAATTTATGTGTATATCACTTTTTAATGTCGCTTTTTCGTTTCATCGACTTTCAAATCACAACGATGCTAAAGAAGTTTTCACTTCAAAAACACTTTTGTTACCTGTTTAATTTTGTTTTTTAAATATGATCCTGACATTTCACAGGACGACTAACTTAATGGTCCTTAAGGTAAATAAAAAAAAATTAAACATGTGAATAACTCGGTAAAAGTGGTTAATAAAATTTAAATTTAAAATATAAAACACATTAATTCGATATAGGAACCTACACTGCCACCATAAAACTAATAAATATATTGTTCGTACTACTTATCAGTTTAACTTTAGATACTGACTTGTTTATAACGTAAGTCTATTTTTGGGCTGAATCCCATATCGGCAAATACGTTTCGCACTTAAAGTGCTTTTCAATACTACAAAGACAAAGAGGCGTAATGAACTCCGTGTTGTCTGTGATATGTGTATTACGTCAACCAGAAAAGTATATGAGATATTTTTTTTGTCCAGTTTCTGTAATTGTATGAAATTTATTAACTTTGTTGTGATGAAAGTCGTTTGGTTATTTGATAAAAATGAAAATGAAAATGAAAATAACTTTATTCAAATGCACTTAAAAATAAGTAGTTTTGAATCGTCCAACATTTTTTCCTTCCACCCATTCAGGACGTCTTTTAACTGACAAGAAGAATGGGCGCAAGAAACTCGTCAGCTTTAACAGAAGTAACGTCATTTACAATATAATACGTCGTCACCATACACAATCCATAAAAAAAAAAAACAAAATTATTTTGTTATGACAATACTAATAGTGTTATGATATCATTATTTCGTTGTTTCGTTGATTACAACAAAGTCAACAAGTATCTGTGCTTACTTAAAGTAAGTATCCCTGAACATTGCAATAACATACAGGGAATAAACGACAAATTTAAGAAAACAACAAGATTTATGTTTAATATTAGTCAATACTGAATACTGAAGGTTAAAGCAGACCCATTTCCCAAGGCAGCACCCGTTCACGAGCATGACGCATGATACAGCCATCGCTTCGCTCAACCGACGACGACTTTGACGACCGTTTGGTGCAACGGTAGTGATCCTGCTTCTCGCACCAACGGTCCTGGGTTCAAATCCCGGAAGGGGCAGATGTTTTTATGATGAATACGAACATTTGTACCTGAGTCATGGGTGTTTTTATATATTTCTATGAATATTACATATCTATGTATCAAATATGTATGTGTATCCGTTACCCTAGTATCCATAACACAAGCCTTACAGTGCTTACTTTGGGCTAGGCTAATTGGTGTGAATGTAAGAAATATTTATTTTTATTTTTAACCATATCTTAGGGAACGTAACGATCCGCACCACATGCCACCACCCAAGAAATGTATTAAGAGAGCATGTCATACTCTTAACTATCAGTAATAAATTAGTTTAAAAAAAATTTAACAAATGCTAATGCTGTATGATACAACCTGTAATAAATAGTGTCATGTTGAAAGTACACATATTACTTCCATGCATCGCGATCTATTAAATAGTCGTTGACCTTGTAATAACCTTTGGACATGAGCTTATTTTTTACATACATTTTAAACTTATGATAAGGCAAATCTACTATACTTTGTGGAACTTTATTAAACAGTGCTATACCTCTCCCCAAGAAAGAGCCTCCTGTCTTTTGAAGTCTAAATCTTGGAACGGCAAGTCTATTCTTATTTCTGGTATTAAAGCAATGTACGTCGCTATTTTTGACAAAAGTATTGTAGTGTTTTCGTACATAAATTATATTCTCATAAATGTACTGTCCCGCCACAGTAAGAATATTAATTTCCTTAAAAAATCTCTGAGAGAATACCGAGGCCGAAGGCTGTATATTGCGCGGACAGCTCTTTTCTGTAATACAAAAATGTTTTCAATATTAGCAGCTGAGCCCCACAACAACAACCCATAAGACATTACACTATGAAAATAACTAAAATAAATTAACCTTGCCGTTTCAATATTAGTTAAAAGCCTTATTTTTTTTACAGCATATGCCGCAGAACTGAGTCTACTTGACAAGACCTCAATGTGAGGGTCCCATTGTAGTCGTGAATCTAATGTAATACCCAGAAATTTTGTCTTTTCAACAAATTCGACTATGAAGTAGTCGAATTCGTCATTCAACTTTATATGTAGGTCAACCCTCCTTACATTCGGTAACGTAAATTGTATGCACTTTGTTTTCTTTGAATTTAGTGATAAATTGTTACTGGTGAACCATTGTAAAACTTTTGATAGCGTACTATTTACATCGTCAGAGCAATCATCGTGTCGAGAGACTTTAAAAACTAAGGAAGTGTCATCTGCAAATAGCACTGTCTCACATAGATTTTTATCATAGTAAGGAAGGTCATTAATATAGATCAAAAAAAGTAAAGGCCCTAATATTGATCCTTGGAGCACGCCCATAGTTATGGGGGCTCCAGCAGACTCACTCTTATTAATTACAACTTTATGAATTCTATTTGACAAATACGACTGTAATAGGCTTTTTGACATATCAGAGACACCATAATGTTCCAACTTTTTTAATAGCGTGCGGTAATCAACGCAATCGAACGCCTTAGAAAGGTCGCAAAAGATGCCAATTACATCTTGCTTGCCCTCCCAAGCATCAAGTATGTGTTTAATAAGTGCAACTCCAGCATCAGTAGTACTTTTACCTTTAGAAAAACCGAATTGATTTTTATGAAAAAATTTTGTATCGGTAAAGTGGGCCAATAACTGCATATAGATAATTTTTTCAAAAATTTTACTGAACACTGGTAATATAGATATAGGTCGAAAGTTAGCGGGATCATTTTTTTCTCCAGATTTGAAAAGGGGAACTAATTTACTATGTTTCATTAAGTGTGGGAATACCCCCTCGTCAACACTATTATTAAAAATATAAGCTAAGTAAGGCGCAATTATGTCAATTATTGATTTAATATTATTAGTTGACATACCCCATAAATCTTCTGTTTGTTTAATACGAATTGTTTTGAATGCTTTAATAATATCTTCTCTATTAATATGTGTAAAATTAAATTTTACATTGCACCTATCAACACTCGATTCTAGGAGGGCAGCAGCAACATTAGGACACGAACGTAGGGAACTTGTAGTTTCTAATGGTAATCTAGAAAAAAAATCCTCAAAAACACCAGCAACAACTTTGTCAGAATTTACAATATTTTTGTTAATTTCTAGTGAAAAAGATTGTATTTGAGATTTGCTTTTGCCTGTTTCTTTATTAATTATATTCCACGTAGTCTTTATTTTGTTCTCTGATAACTCAATTTTGTTAGCTATGTACATAGATTTAGCAAGAGAACATACTTTTTTAAATGTTTTAGAATATGTCTTAACGTATTCAATAAAGCTAGTATCACTGGAGGTAGATTTTAAAGCATAAAGTTCATATAATTTCCTTCTGCTTTTATAAATTCCAGGTGTAGCCCAATCACTAAATTTCTTTTTTACATTATCTTTTTTAAATGCCCTTTGTCTAAATATATTGCTAAATTCATTATTAATTATATTAAACAAATGATTATAAAGACTATTAGTTTCAAAGTTGGAGACCGGTAGAGTTGCAAGTTTGTTGCTTACATTGTATCTGAATTTATCTATACAATGTTTAGATAATGGTCTACAAGTTATTTCGCGTTTCGAAGGAACGTGATGGTACTCAATAGAGGCAAATTGGCCGCTGTGGTCGGATTTAATACAGTTAATTATTGATTTTTTAAGTATTTTATTATTACAAAAAATATTGTCCAAACAAGTGGCGCATGTGGGAGTGATTCGGGTCGGTTCATTAAATACATTAAATAAATTAAAAGATTTAAATAAATTAAGGAACCCACCCGACAGATGTGTTGAATCAAGAATATTTATATTGAAATCTCCACATACAATCACTTTTTTATTTTTGTTGAAAGTTATTCTTAGTACTTCCTCCATAGCGGCCTCAAACTGTGGGTATGAACTCTTGGGAGGTCTATATACACATACAATAACTATTTTGTCTAGTTCCACACATGCTATCTCAATAATACGTTCTATTGATTTGGATACTATATCTTTGCGTTCCTTACATTGTATTGACTCATGTAAAATTATCATAGAGCCACCTCTTTTGGCTGATTTTCTAGTAAAGGAGCTTACAATTTTATAATTATCTATGTTGGTCATCAATTCGTAATTCTTTAGCCAATGCTCAGTTACACATAACACATCAATATTTTCATAATTTAAATAGAGACTTAATTCTAAATCCTTGCCAGAGAAGCCTTGTATATTTTGATGAACAATATTCAAATAGGAAGACTTTTCTTTTGTCACTATAGGGCCAGAGGACTCCTCTATTGTCTCATAAATTAATATTAATTATTTGGAACTAATTCCAAAGTCGAATAATTAATGTCAATATTATACTGCTCAATAGAAGCAGCAGTTTTACTAGCCAAGTTAAATAGTTTCTGAATCCTTGTTTCTTTTTTTAAATTTGTGACTTTGTGGCTGGCGTAGCGATAATGTAATAAAGAAAGAAAGATGACAGAAAAACACACAAGAAAGATAACAAGAATATGAGGAGAAAATAAGATCAGTGCCCTGTTGCAAAAGAAACTCATCTATACATATAAATAAAATTGGAGTGTCTGTTTGTAATATTGAAATAATCGTTTTTTACTACATGCATATGAATATATATACGTTACATACACCAAAATAACATTTTTTTCAATTTTTGTCTGTCTGTCTGTCTGTTTGTTCCGGCTAATCTCTGAAATGGCTGGACTGATTTTGACGGGACTTTTATTGGCAGGTAGCTGATGTTATAAGGAGAAACTTAGGCTACTTTTATTTTAGAAAAAAACTTTTATTTATTATAGACAAAATATATCAAATTAAAATTACTGTGCCACAGCAACGCGTGGCTGGGTCAGCTAGTTATGAATATAATTATGATAGTGATATGACGATGTGATAGAATATGATTATGATAGAGTCATCTCTGTTACATGCAAACGTTCAAAAGAGACGACTATATTTATCGCGAAAGAGATTCTAAAAAAAATATTGTCCATTAATGTTTACAGGTATTGTGTAAATATTACTTTTCAATTGAATGCGTTAAAATAAAAGCGAGAGAAAAACGTAAGCCGAGCAATCATACCGTATAAACAAAGTAAAAAAGATACATGACGGCGGGTACCGGCGCCGGCGCAAGTATAATTATTATGTCAACCAATCAGAGAGCTTTACTGTTCGCATACGGTGAAGCATATTCAATAAAAAACTTATTGAATATTGCTATGTCTCTTATTTATATCAACAATAAAATTGGTTATCGTCTGGCTACTGTTTCAACCTTGCATATTCTTAACATTTAAGATTTCAGTATTAAAGAGTTAGGGCAATTTCTTAAATGTCTAAAAAATGTTTCTACGTTTACTTTTATAACATTTTAAAAGAAGAATTCTAGTAAGAACCTATTTTTAATGATTCAATGCAAAATATATTAAAACTTTTCCCATTTGATCCCCCTAAGGGATCCTTTATCATTTATAATTATATTAAGGGGATCTTTAAAGGGGACCTAAATTATTCAAGTATGACAATGATGTTACTTTAGTCATCCTGTGATTATGGTTCCTTTAAAGGAATAGAAACGTCAGGATTAAATATAAACAATGTGTCTTGTCACCAGTGTCTGAGCCTTTAATGGTGAGAAATATGGCATTTTTATCGATAAATTGCCCCTCAAATTTGATTTTTCTCAAAAATAATTAAAAAAACACCTTTTTAATGTTGATAGGACATTTACATGAGTAGCGGTGTTCGAATTAGTGTGACAGCCCAGGTCTTGGTAACCAAGAAAACAAAATGGCGGCCATTTTATAACCGTAAGAGAAAAACAAATTTTGAGGGGCAATTTGTCGATCAAAATGCCACATTTCACACTTTTAAAGGCTCCGACACTGCTGGCGGGATACATTGTATAAAAAAACAAAATTTAACGCTTTATTAATCCGGTAAAAGTTTATTCAAATATGTCATCATACACAACTATATTCAACTGAGGCAGTAGTTGAATTTGAAAAATATCTAGATGATGTATAATTTATTTGAATCCTAAATCTTATTACCTAGCAAAAATTTAAAACTGTAAAATTAATGTTATTGGTATGGTATGTATTTAAAAAGATACCCAATGGTAACGGATAGACATAGATATATGATACAGAGATAAGTAATATTCATAGAAATATATATAAACAAACATGACTGGGGTACAAATGCTAGTCAATCCTTTGTTTCGAATGTGTAGGCCATATGTTAATACCTTAGTTAACTCATGTTGGGTGTATGTGTAATTGGGTGACAGTTTAGTCTTACTATTTTATTACGACACCCTGATAATGCAATGACTGTAACATGTACGTGCACCAAATCAAATAAATAAATAAATATAATGACAATCTAGATATTTTCTCCGAGATGTATTCTTTTAAAAAAGTCGTAGAAGCTGTTTCGAGCTCTCATACCTCCTTAATGTTCGTCAATCTCGTGTGCTCTTTTGTCGGTTGTGTCGTTTTTTTATTGGTAATTTGTTTATAGTAGTTTATGATACTGTTGCATAATAAGGGTTCTTATAACACGAGTGTGTTTTAAAAAAACGAGCCGTAGGCGAGTTTTTTTATAGTATCACACGAGTGTTATAAGACCAAGTTATGTATAGTGTCATACACTACTTTATCTACTTTCATACTATAATACGTAAAACAATATTGCAAATAAAACGCTGAATATAACAACAAATTTTTAAATGTCAAATGTTGGCGCCAAGGTGCAAATATCGATTGCGCATGCGTGTTGCGTCGTCACGGACTCGTTCATTGAAACCTTTTTAAAGTAGAGGTTCAACCTCCTTGGTCCAGATGGAGGTTGTATAGGTGTATCGTTATGATAAAAAAGTTATATTATGTTACAGGTGTCCATACAAGACCTGTATCGTAATGAAACTTTTTTTTAATTATTTTTGGCCTGTACGTAATGTTTGTCATAAGCATTTGGTTTTCAGTTTTAGAATCTTTGTATTATAGTATAAGAGTAGATAAAGTAGTGTATGACACTGTACATAACTTGGTCTTATAACACTCGTGTGATACTATAAAAAAACTCGCCTACGGCTCGTTTTTTTAAAACACACTCATGTTATAAGAACCCTTTTTATGCAACAGTATCATAAACTACTATTATGAGGTATAAAGGTGTATCTTTTTTGTACTAAATAGCGCATTAAAACTTATTAAATATACTTAAATACTGCTTAATCACTATAGCTATGTTTAATTAGTAACTAAATAACAGAATCGTGTTAAGCTTTTGTGCCTTAAAAATAAATAAATAACTATTGCAATATGACGAGAATAGGTCAAATGGTTTTCATCATATATGTATATATTGAATCCGATAAAATATCTACACTGCAAGAATCAGTCCTCAGGATTTTATAAGGGTTGCTATCAGTTTCGTTATAAAAGCCTAAAAGTTTATTTTTACAAATCAAAACACGTCGAATCTAAACGATTTTTGTCAAATTCCAATCTTCTTGTACTGTTCTGCAACGTGTATTTTTTTACTGAAACATGCCAACTGCTCTACATGAAGAATAAGCTTTTAAGTAAGATTAGCTGAACAAAGAAAGCAAATTGCTCTTTTTTGGAAGATAAACGTATTATGAATATTAACAGTTGACCCTCAATAGTCTATAGAATGATTGAAAGTATCTGAAGTAAATCGTTCTTGCTGTTTCAACATAAAACATGAAATGAATCTTATTCTCTACGGCATACGAGGTGGAAAATCTGGATCCAGAAATTATCTGTGCTTGACTGTAATAGTCAGAATTAATAATTTGCGGAAACAACTACTACTTTGTTCCCTTTGAACATCTCAAATATTTTTACGATATCCATTTCCAAATCCATTTCAGCATCTGGTGATAGATTCACGACGAGATACTTGAAATGTCATCTTTATTAAGCTGAACATCCTACAATTAAAGTTTGGTACGTTTTATTGATCAAAGATTTTGGTGTCTATTGCATTTACAATTAAAATTAAAGCATACCGACATGCTTCACAGAGTTCACAGATTAACATCAGAAGTAAACACCAACCCTAAAGTAATTAAAAATTTAAGAAAAGCAATCGAAACTTTCGAGGCATAACCCTAAATTCAAATATGGCCGGCATCAAACAGTTTACGTTTCAAAAGCATTCACAATCAAACACGGCAAATACCAAGAATCCCGTCTTCTAATTACAAAAATACTGAATTCCCGCGTTCCGATTCGTTAAATTGACCCGAGCAACCGGCGGGAGCAAATTAAACCGACGGTAATTTAAATAGTTGCCGACACCTTTACTTGGACTGGGATATCGCAATAATTCTTAATATCCATTCGTTTTAAGTGGAACTTTTCTTATAAATAAGTAGGGCAGACTGGGGTCAAGTGTCCTATGTTATCATAAAATCTACAAATCTAGTGGCAAAAGCGAGGTGTCAGATAAAGTGGAAGATCAAAGAACTACTCTACTAAGAGCTTTTACGCTGCATCAGGTTTCGTACAAACATTCAAATCCAAATATTTTAAAATAAGGTAACTAATTGTTAGAAATTTTATACAATGAAGGAATATACACAAGTCAAAATAGCTAGAAGAAAAAAATTTGGATAAGATAATTATACTTTGAATTGGTGCAAATTAAAATTTCCATAGTAACAGCAAAATATTTTAATAGGTCCTATATTCGTTATATTAAACATTTAGAAAATTACGTTAATGGCTATTTGGTGCAACGTATATGTGTAAGTATATCCGTTACCCTAGTATCCATAAAACAAGCCTTACAGTGCCTAATTTGGGTTAGGCTAATTGGTGGGAAATGAAGGAAAATATAATTATTATAAATATTATATGGGTTTGAAAGTTTGTATGAAATGTCGTTTGCGTTAACACTTTTAAGTAAAACATCACTCAATCCGGCACTCAATCTGTTGTATTCATACAATGTTATTTTTATCCGATTGCTCGCATGGTGAATTATAGCCCATTTTCCTTCTGATGTTTTCATCGTAAGGGTGAGCTTGTGCTCTAACATATTATAGGTTTATGATGATGATATTTTAAGTCAAGGAATATCTTTTGTTCCTTACTGTATACATTTAGAATGCAACAACTGTATAGATTTATAATGAAGACAACACAATATTTCATTTAAAAAGAATTATTGACCATAGATATAAAATTGGTATAACATGTGAACTTAATGCTTGTAGAACTATCTACCGGTCAACCTTTAGTCAACGAGACTTAAAAGCGGTATACGTGAGCGGTATATGTAACAAACTATCATACAAAATATATAACAACTACAAAAGGTGTATGTGTTCATTAAACTACATACATAAACCAAAGATATATATAGAACTAAATATAGTAAATAAATTACAATAAGAATATTCTTGTATGACAATTTGATAATATTTAGCACGGAAGGAGTATATGCTTGTTGTCTAAATAATATCTGTAATTGTACATCAATTGGTTTTCAAAACGGTAATGATAATGGTAATAATAAAAGAAGAGGGTAATGCATTAAGACACATCAGTGCATGGTCAAGTCATGCTCCCAGGTGTTAAGTGGACTGATTCTTCTAGAGCTTCAGAGCTACCTATTGTAAAGAAGTAAAAACCCATTAAGCAATAGAACAACTTTCTTCAAAATATAAGCTTTTTTACTGTTTAGGGTTCGGTACGTAAAATGAAACCCTTATAGGATCGCTTCGTTGTCCGACTGTCAAGAACCATTTTCTCAGGAACGTGTGAAGTTATGAAGTTGAAATTTATATCGAATACTTAAATCGACGGTCCCTTGGTGGTGTAATAAAACCAAGCTTCTTAGTCGACGCAGTCAAATGATATAACCATTTATTTCGCAAATACTCACAAGGGAATCAAAACCTATAGTGTGCTTCCGGTTGACTTGGAATTATCAAATTTGGCATGAAGCAACGTCAAGGTCTCAAGGTCAAAAACACAAGTAAAGGGAAAAATCCGAAAGCCTTTAATCACTACATAGTATTAAATAAAGTCGCTTTCTCTGTCCCTATATATGCTTAAATCTTTAAAACTACGCAACGGAATTTGATAGATGGGTCGTTCTACTTTTTTACCGACAATGGTCTGTACTTCGTCTTATTATGGCATCTCGTTGGAGAATTGATATTTACGGTTTTTTATTTCGGTTCGAATAAACGTCCATATTTTTCTTATCTATTAATATTATTTAATTTTTCATTCACTCCAACCAACATATTTTTCGTTTGTTTTCCGTAGAATGTCGTGACAGAGTGGTAAACCGAAATGTGGTCTCCACAGAAAAAAGCCACTCTGTCACATATTTTTTTTAAAAACTAACATTAAATGAGTATTAATATTTTTGATTTAACTTTAAACTTTAATTAGTCCTAATGACAACACAGATACAATTTATTTTAAATTCCACACAGAAACCACAATTATGGATAGTTCAAAAACAGAAAAACGTCGTTTCCCTGTCGGTAAAAAAGAAGAACGACCCAGATAGAGAAATTCAAGAGGAAGGTTTATATGTATAATACATGCATAATATAGTAGAGCATTGCATCCGTGCGAAGCCGGGGCGGGTCGCTAGTTTTTTATAATATATTTCGACTGCAAAGTTTGTTTTTGGATAGAATCAAAAATATAGCAGACCTGTAACATTTTCATCATACGGAACCCTCTCCGCATATGTTTAACTTGTCCGATTTTTTAAAATTTGTTATATAAACTGTTTTGGCGAAGTTTTGTGCAACGGTAGCGATCCTGCCTTTCGCACCGACAATCCTGTAGAGTCCCTGAGTTTGTGTAACGAACACGATCATTTGCACCTGAGTCATGGGTTTGTATGGATATTACATGTCTTTGTTTATAGGAATGTCTATCCGTTACCCTTGTATCCATTACCCAAGCCTTACAGTGTTTACTTTGCTCTAGGCTAGTTGGTGATGTAAGTAATATTATATTATTATTTCGATTTCTTTTAATATTATTATTATTATATATCTTGTTATAAGCCATTTAACTAACTTTAACTTAACAAAGTATCTTTCTGTGATAGAACCTTTGTTGAGTGGTTTTATTGTGTTTTGTTACGAAATTGTTCTATCAGGGCGCCAATCACTTTGATAATTGTGAAAAAAAAATCTACTTGAACGATTTGTAAACAACCTAATCTTTTTGGGTTTTTCTTTTTTTAAAAGAAGAAAAGATTGCTTACCTTTTTATAAAAAATGAACGTCTAATTTTTAAAATTGGAAATTCGAAGTGTTCTATTTTTCGAGCTTCCGATTCCACGGATTCTCGTTGTGCCGCCGTACGTCAGTCGGGCGGTTACCCTCTCGGTGTATACTCGTGTAGCTGACGCTCCTCGAATCTCAATTTTGCGAACCCAACGTAAGTGATGTTGAACAGATACAGAATTTAACGATAGGAAACACGGATTTCAGTGCATTTGTGATAAACAGATATTTACTTACTGATTTTTATCGTGCCAGTGATTGCGGCTTGTGAAAATTGAATTTATTGGTATTGTGCTGTGGTGTGATTTGTGTGTTTATAATATTTATCCTGTTGGAGATTCTCCGGTTGTAATCCTGCGTCTAACAGGTTGGTTTCGTTTTGGTAATTTTACTGTTAATTTATTATGTTTGTAAGCGGCGGGCATTTTTGAGTTCGTTTGTTTATGGTGATTATAAATTTTATATATATTTTATGGTGGGTACCTACTAAGTTAATGAACTTAGTAATGAAGATGTTGGTAGTTAATTTTTATAAAAACGACTGCACTATAATATACAAGAGTATCGATAATCTTGTGGTGGAGTATTTTAGATACAAGGGAAAATATGCTTTATGTGAACTCTATAAAAATAGTATTTATGAACCGCAGTAAGAATATTTTGAATAGAAAAAAGTTGTGTGAAGTTTTGAATTGCAATCAGTACTTTACTAAATCATAGATGTTTACGATGTTCAAATTAAAAAAGGCCGTATATTTTTTTTATCTATAAATAAAGCTCTTACGCTTTATTTTATTCAAAAACTAATGAAATGTTTCTTAATTAGCCTGAAAATGCTTTGTTTTTCTAGTTTTCTTTCACAATCATTTTGCTAAATGTTTTTCTTTATTTAAAAGCTGAAACTTGATTTTTTATTAGAAGAAATACGCCTAGTGATAATTAACTGTTGGGGATGGAATTTAATTGACGGCTTTAGAAATTCGGATCGGTAACGAATTTAATTTAGAGCACTTTTTCATGCATGCATGAAAATGGTTCTGGTAGTAGCTTTAGTCTAATGAACTGTAGACTAAAGGCAAATTTAAAATTATAAAGTATAACACAAAAATTAATATTGATCTGTGTTTATTGGACTTAAAGTTACCAAAGTATACCTTTAAGTATACCAAGCCTTCTACCAATAAGCGTTTTGATTTTAATATTGTGATACAAACCGCTAAGGAGTGGAACTCTTTGCCTAAGTCTGTGTTTCCTGACAAATACAATTTTGGGGTCTTCAAGTTATGAGTGAATAGGTATCTTCTAGGCGAACGTGTCACATCGTAAATCGCATCGTCGCTTACCATCAGATGAGATAGTGGTCATGCCTACTTATTTACAATATAAAAAATAAGTTGGAAATCGAATGTAGAAAGTTGACAGTTTAGGTTGATGTACTGTTGACTCTACATACACAATATTTCTTATTAATAAAGTTTGGATGAATCTGTTTAAGATTACTAAACGGAAATATTGAGAAATAAGTTTTTATTCATTAAAATGACAGGATGATGTTGTAATACGCAAATTAACGCACGTACGGAGAGCACACATGTATGTTTAATTCCAATAATGAAAATACCAAGGTGATTCCTTGAAAACAAGAAAATATTTTTTTTTTGTTATTTAAGCTGGCCTTTTTACAATACAAGAAATCGTTACTAGACAAAAATAAACTTGCTAATAAAAGGCGGGATTTGAACCCACAACCTCACGCTATTCGGGTGAATGCTCTTTCAGCTGAGCCTAAAAAAATGTTAATGGTTTTCTGAACCGTTTCCCAGTTATAATTGTACACAAAATAATAGTAATGTTGAGCATTACTTGTGGCTTTACGTTTTTTTTACTTATTTTACGTATGTGAGGTATTTGCTGACAAAGCCATGTAAGCCTTTACATCTAAATAAAACTACTTTTTCCGATTCACAGGATCAAAGGATGACAGTCATCCTGTGATCACGGCTCCTGTAAAGGAGTCGAAATATCAGGATTGAATATAAAAAAAAATTGAATAAACGCGTCTTGAATCCGGTGAATGTTTTTGTTTTATTTTAAGGTTTGATAGGCCCGAAAGTGTAGGAACTAAACATACATTAACGTGTAAACAATTTTAATCAAACAACTATTAAAAATTGTATGGACACGACGAAAAAACACAATTCTCAGAAGTACTCGATTTCAGTAAATTAAACTATGAAAAACCTTACAACATAATAAAGAGTTTATTCAGTTTTTAGTAGTCAAACACTGATTTAATTATCGTTTTCATGTGAATATTTTGAAATTTTTTATATTTTTCATAAAAACCTTAAGGGAAAGGAAATAAATAAAAATATAATTTTAATTAAGCCCATTATTATTAATAATAATAATTAATAGTAATAGTAATAAAAATTTATGTCGTTTCGTTCTGTCTTTTCCTTTTTGTGTCATGCACAACTTCTTAAAGCGTCTACTTCACAACTAGCTTTCTTGACAATTGGCCTATTTTATAGAAAAAAGTAATAAATAGCATAAAACACTATTGCATTTTAAATACCTACATTTAGGTGTTGTAATTATTGCGAGGCTATATCAAAATTTCTATGGCCACTAAAATTAGTAGCATGTGCTTTTTTCCACGGTTTTTTACTTTTTTAAGTTTTAATATTTACGTCGTAATTAAATTTGTCCACTGTTGTGTGCTGTATTGCATATACTTCTATGGTTTTTTGTATAACTGCTTATTATACTAGGTCTGCAATACATGCTTCTGTTTGCAAATACTGAGCGAAGCACTACCTTACCTTCGTTTGTGAGTTTTGGCACCAAATTTCATCAATGTAGTCTCAGCGGTTTGGCTGTGACCAGCTTTTGAATTTTTCTTTCGGTGATTATTCCTCCATGGTACATCCGATTTCAAACCTCTTTTTGCACATTAGTCACGACCACGATGTGAGTTTTGGCGCCAATTTTCATCAATTTAGTATCAGCGGTTGGGCTGTGATCAGCTTTTGAATTTTTCTTTCGGTGATTACTCCTCCATGGTAAAGTCTAATTTTTTTTACATAGCCTATGTCCGTCAGGTTATAATCATGTATGTTCATGCCAAAATTCGTTCGAATCGGTTGAACCGTTAAGTAGCAGGAGGGAGACAAACGAAATTTGTGAGTTGCCTAAAAGAGAGTTTCGCTTAATTATCGCTCGTACCACCCAGAGCAGAATAGCACCATTCACACTTCGACCCAAAGGTTCACCCGCAAATGACTTCAGATCTACCGTGATGATAGCGCAGACCACTGCCCCGAAATATGGGAGTTTCAAAAATAGTGTAAAACATAACTAACTATGCCATCAAGGTTGTGGTTAGCGGAATAGAGGGTCCGAGAGCGTGAAAACCCCGAGTTTAATAATCTCATCCCGCCAAAGTTCCTAAGCTTATTATTATTTTCGTGTTTTTGAGAAGAAAATCCTCGATAATTATTTGACCTTCATATAAGTAGGATAGTGACCCAAGTTTCTCTAGTTTTTTATGATATAATACTCCTAATGACAGTATGACTTTCTCCAAAATTAGAAAAAAACGAAAAGTTACTTTTCTGAAAAGTAATCTCAAAATGAGGGACATTTTGATAAACAAAACACGATTTCACTCATTGTTTATTTTTTATCAAAAGCTCTATTTAAAGCTTCTCACTTTAAAATTAGTTGACTTTTCATACAAAGTGTTAACCCTTTCCTACCACAGTTACCAATACGTCAAACGATAAATTTCCACAAACGACTGTACATAAAGAGAAGGCGAATGTGTAAAAGACGACGAGTTTATAATAGAGTTGTTTTTTTTTTAAATTTTAAGACTTATTCCTTTATTTCTTAAATGGGTGATGTTTTAATCTTTATATCAACTTACAATACTTGGGGCATGCACCTTTTAGCTCCTATAGTTTTGATCGTAGAGTGAAAATGGAGAGAATCAAATTTAAAAAAAAAAAACTGTTGTCTGATGCAGCTATAATGCTAGTCGTACAGAATTACTTGGTGTGAAATAGAGTCCTTCATTTTAGCTCTCCCCCATTCCCCTTACTATTATGTTCTACATACAATTATTCCAATTTGGAATTCTACACGACCAGTTCGATTCGGCTTTCTCATGTTCAGCTTAATTTGTTAGGATTATAGGTATACATTTGGTTTGTGTCCAAAAATAACTACTAATCAAGCCCCATTGACAATCGTTTACACCTATCAATCCGCATTGGGTCCGCGTTCTTGGTTATGGTTTCGTTCTTTGGATATGTCCATATTGGGGATTCAATATTCATAGATGCTACTTCAGTAGTGTTTCGAATCGGCCGCTAAATGGAAACAACTGAACATCTGAAACAAAAAATATAGCATGAGATATAATACGTTGTTTACCTAGTTTCATGGTTAACGTTTGTTCGCTTAACGTTAAGTGAAATATGAAAAATGCCATTATACTTTAAATAAAGAGTACTGAAATATGTTGTTAATGATGAATGATCTTATCAACAATTTCAAATTGAGTGGGATCAATATTCGACATTTGAATCGTCAGTTGTTGTGGAATATAGAATGGGCAGGATCTGGCTTGTTACTTTTTCCCCAATCGTTTTCTATCTAACTGTGGTTTTAAGTTTCTATTTAACATGAAATTTTGACAATAATAACTGAATTGTAACGAATGTTATATTGAATAAAGCAAGGTTGGCGAAGAAGAGAGAGCCGAACAATGGAAAATGGAGCACAAACACGTGGCTTGGCGGAAGTTCTTTCTTTTTAAGTCAATGGCGAACATCAAACTTAATGTTCCTGTAATGATTTCCTACTGATAACTATGTAACATTGCCCGATCGCTATCTTGTTTTATTTTAATTTTGAATATATTCGCTCTTGATCCCAATCAAGCCCCCCAAGACAGAATCTACGATGGAACGAGCTAACCTAGAAGGTGTCTATTTACCCTGGTTTTGAAAACGGAATGGTTATAAGTATTCGATAATAAAGACGCAAGGAGGGATTTCCACTACTTTGCTGTCCGCATTATGAAAGATGTTGAGAAGCGCTTGGTGCGACAGGTAGAAATAGCAAACAAAATGAATGGTAGCCCGCAGTGCGTTTGGATATTCGATGGAAAAAGGGAGATGGCGATATGAGCACATGTGAAGTTTATTTAAAATTTTAAAGAAGTGCATTTAAAAGGAACGGGGGATTTACTTCGAGACTTCACAAAGCTCCACTTCTTCACGTATTGCAAAGGTAAGATTATATTGTTCGAGAAATAAAAAGACTGTGTATGTAGTTGGCTTTATAACTTAGCAGTTCATTGAATCGAGATAGCAAAACTTAGTTGGTAGCAGGAATATAATTTTTTTTCAAGATTCTTTTCTCGCAGCAAAAGTTAAGATCTCGCTTCGGCTGCTTTGAATAATAAGCTTCGTTATATTGAAATTTGCGTTCAGTGTTAAAAGTTGTCAAAGCTTTTTCAACAGCTTGATTATGTTCATGTATTGTTGAATGTGCAAGTAATGGAAGGTATTGTCATAGATCAAAATAGAGCACCTGAAAGATGGTATGATATGTTTCACGTCATCCAGAGTGGCACATGTATCATAATCTAAAGATTCTACTTTTCTCATCATATAAGCGAATTTTTAGGGAAAAAGGCCGGAGTGCTGTCTGAAAACTATTATGATAGTTTTTTCTTCAAACTGTTATTAGCAATATTGAAAGTCGTAGGGCGAGGTAAAATAAATTTGATGATTCCTCGTAATAAATAACCATCAAAACACCATTAGTCAATATCGATTATGTATATCATTAATCATTTTGTCAAATATGAGAATACATTACATGCAGGTGACATGGTTTTACATTTTCCTTACATGTTTAACCAGGTATGGCATACAAAAATATTATTCTAATTTATTTAGCACACAATTAAAAAAAATGTTTTTTTTATAAAACTAAAAAAAATATAAAACTAAATGGCTGTTTCATCTTAATCGATTGCTCAAACATTTGTAAAAATGTTTTTTTCGAATACGAGAGGATGTTCCTCTCATTTATGAAACAACGCTGGCCTACAGCGTAAAATAAGAAAAGTACTAGAAAATTTCGACGAGTGTTCACAAGGCTCGGTAGCTCAATTGGGAGAGCATTTGACCGGATTTCCAAAGGTTGCGGGTTTGATTCCCGCCTGAGAATTCACTTGTGACCCGAGTCGATTTTTTCTAGTATTTTTCTATTATTATAATTTATCTAATAACAATGATATCATACAAATAAAGTTAGGGTTAACTTATGTCTTTGTCAAATATTTTATTAAAAAGTATTTCAAAATGTGAATTATTTAACTTAAAAATGTATATCATATAAAACTTAATAATTAATTACATTTTTAATGGTTCCTAATTATATCATTTATCTCAATATTATTATTTACACAATATTTATTTGCCAAATAGTCATTCATGCTATAAAAGCATTTTCTGAAAGGAAATATCTCCACTGATGGCCTGCCCTTTAGGTGAGATCACCATACCTAATCTATAACCCATCACGCGGGCACAGTGAGGATTTGTGGTTGCTAAAGTCTTCAGATGCAATCAGGAGCAATGGCTTAACCTACCTTCTGAAACATGGAGGAACTGGAAGTAGAAAATAATAGTCACCCATCTAATAACTGGCTCATTCGAAAGTTGTATTACCCGCAATGATGGGCCGAACGCGAAAACCGCTATACGTACGTATACGTATCAAGCAGTTTGGGGCTAGAGACATATTAAAATCCCAATATACCGATTTAACATATTTGTCAACCTATACAACAGCAATTTTATATAACGGTTTAGAAGATTAGTAACCTATATGTCTGGGTGACATTTAAAATTTCTTGGTTTAAAAATAGAAAAGGTGTTTTAGTCCGTAACGCAATAATCGAATACAATGATTTGATTATAATATAGTAATAATATTTCTTACAATCACACCAATTAGCCTAGGCCAAAGTAAGCATTATAAAGCTTATGGATACTAGGGTAACGGATATATGATACATATATATGTAATATTTATGGAAATATATATAAAATACCCGTGACACAGGTACAAATGCTCGTATTCATCAAACAAACTTTTGCCTCTTCCGGGATTCGACCCCAAGAGCGTCGGTGCAAAAGGCAGGATCGCTACCGTTGGACCAAACGGTAAATGATATAATAACACAATAACATATATAAAGATAGAACAGAGTAAATAAGATAACGAATAATTATTTTGAATTTACGCTATTAAAAGTGCTCTCTAGTGATTTTTAGCGTTGCAAAGTGTAAAAAATTGCAGCAGTCCCAAAATCTTACCCGTTTGGTGTCAGCCAGAGTAAAATAACATCAATCTCTTACACTTAATGATGACGTAAAGACGACAAGTGATCATAATCATACTCATTTATTGCCAAAATATGGTACATCAAGATGTTAAACGATATGATATTATCCGAATATTTTACAATTAAAGGCATGCTCCTTTTAATCTATACATATAAATAAAATTGGAGTGTCCGTTTGTAATATTGAAATAACCGTTTTTTACTTCATGCATATAAATATATTTACGGTAGGTACATAAACCAAAATAACATTTTTTACAATTTTTGTCTGTCTGTCTATTTGTTCCGGCTAATCTCTGAAATGGCTGGACGAATTTTGATGGGACTTTTTTTGGTAGGCAGCTGATGTAATAAGGAGTAACTAAAGCTACTTTTATTTTAGAAAAATTCTTTTATTTTAGAAGTATAAAGTAATGTTGCAATATTCCGCGCGGACGAAGTTGCGGGCGGCCGCTAGTCAACAATAAAATCATTAATAAACTATTAATAATAGAAAATACAATACAAAACATTAAATTAAATAATTAAACATTAAATTTCATAATAAGTCAAACTTAAAAGAATATCATTGCGATAAAATTAACTATATTACTTAAATTATTTCATAAATATGTCTCGAAATTCATATAATATTTATTTATTCCGGAGGCAATTACCGAAGACTACAACTCGGCAGTTTTCCGAACTATGACCAATTACTGGAATCTCCGACCCGCCTGTCAATCGTGGAGATTATGGCAAAACCCCCATTTTTTGGGGAGGTTCCGTATAAAAGTGTACATCTTTTGGGTGAAGTCAGGAAAGCACATAAAAAAACCCCATTCCCCTTATGCCGCCTTAGAATTATTACGTACTGCGCACTGACGGTACCTAGTTTTTTTTCATACAAGTGATGCATCAGACGTGGCGCGTGTGAAGTGTGCAGTTATGGGCATCGCACTGTTTTCATGTTGCATCAATTATATGGCTAAAACTGGCCAAGTGCGTGCGTTTTTTTGTTTTGAGTTGAGTTTTGGGTTGAGTTTTTTCCCCATCTCAATCTATAATCTAAGATCACAGTGGTTTGTGTGTTTTTCTGTCCGCTCCTTTACGCGCTTTTTTTCCATTGTATACGCGATACCATAACAACGCGTTAACCGTAAGTAGATAAATTATTATAATAGAAAAATACTAGAAAAAATCGACTCGGGTCACAAGTGAATTCTCAGGCGGGAATCGAACCCGCAACCTTTGGAAATCCGGTCCAATGCTCTCCCAATTGATTATCTAGTATTTTTCTATTATAATAATTTATCTTATAAGATCGCATTGAAAATGCATAAAATATAAAAATTATAAATCTAACCGTAAGTAGTTTGTCTACCGGACGCTAGATGGCGCTAACGGAAAAATATTCAATAATAGAAAAAAATTAAAGAAATTTTGTCCATCCGTGCGAAGCCGGGACAACACAAATTTGTTGTTTGGGTGTTTGTCGGCCCGCTCTTTTTCCCGCTCTTTTTCCCGATCTTTTTCCATTGTATACACGTTACCATAGCAACGCGTTACCGAGTCAGCTAGATGAAGACAAATATTTCAAAGTTTTGTTCCGAAATAGCCCAATATGCATACGTAGAAGACAATTTTACGTCGTTTTTATGCTATTAATTACTATATGTTATAGATTAGTCCATTAGTGACAGTTCAATTATAATGAAATGAAAGCAAACTATTTAAATGTACGTAAAATAAGTTTTTTGGAATCGTCCAACTTTTTTTTACATGCATACATACAATCCAGCTTTCTTCTAGTAGGTAGGCAGAGATCACAAATTTATAGTTTCTGCGATCCGGAGACACATCTCTTGTTTCTTCAACTCTCATCATACCATTCACACAAGCACTTTGGTTAAGGTTGCTCTTGATCTGACAATTTCTTTTTGGCCCTTGAAAGTTCGTCTTGGTTTACCCTTACCGACTTGCCCGTGCACATTTACCTCATAAGGTTGACTTGTCAATCTTCTTCGTTTATCATATATATATATATATATCTAAAACATCTAAAAATCGCTTTTCTATTTTTGTCAATATATATTCTTCCACACCACACCGCTCATTTCTCTTACCATTCCTTATTTTATCCATCAAAGTCACTCCAGCTATACTTCTTAAATTTCCTTTAACTATTTCGTTTATTCAAATAAAGCTATTATTATAATATTTCTCACAATCACATCAATTAGCCTAGCCCAAGGTAAGCTCATGGATACTGGGATAAGGGATAGACATACATATACGATACAGAGATGTTAAATTTTAATGGTAAGTGTAGGTTGAAACAGTGACCAGCAAATAAAAACATGTAATTATGGCCAAATTTATATTTTTCCGATTTACTATCCAGTCAACACTAGGTAGCGGTTTCCACTGCATTAATCATACAAAATATTTTACGCTCAGAAATGTTTGGTTTGTCATTCATTGTCATTCATTTGTCATTCAATTTCTGCGCGGAAAATTGAGTTTCATCCGCTAGCGTGGAAAAATGTTTGAAAATTATAACATTTCTATGACTTATAAGAAGAACGGGAATGAGAAACTTGTCAGCTTTTACAGAAGTCATAACATATAACATCTTTACTGTACGATTTAGTTATTTATCCCATTAAAAGCAGTGTTATGACTCCATAACTGATATCTATTTTTAATAAGACATAAAAATGTTTGGTCTCTGTTTCGTCTGGCCTCCGTTTTGGTTCTCGGTAAAGTCTGTTGTGAGAATGTGTAACAACAATAAAAAAAGGTTTATTTTGAAAACAGATTTTCTATGATATAAGATTATTTGACTGAATATATTAATAAGACTTTCTAGGAAAACTTTAAGCGGATTGTTGTACAATACGCCAACCATTATTTATTTTTCTGTTCTTGGAATATGAGGACAGGATTCAAAGTGAGATACCTGAGTAGATTCTATTGTATTCTTCAATGTTTTTGGCACATGGTTCATCATTTTGTATATAAAAAGCTGTATTATGTTCACGATTTCTATTATTTCGACGTTATTATTTGGTTGTACAGCCAGTTTGGATCCTTTCTCTATGTAAAATAAATAAAGCAGAATTACTTCTGCATTTAATGATTATTGATGTTATAATTGCAATGTTTATACACTATCTATAAAAAAAAAAAAATGAAAAAAAGATTTTTATAAACCCCGTTTTTATAAGTGGACTAAAAAGAAGCAAATATTTTTTATTCCCAGTCTTGTGATGGAAAATTCTATCATCACAATGATAAAAATTTCCAACATGTTCAAGTACTATCATGCATGACATATATGACTAAAAACGTAGGGCGGGCGGTTTTCAGGCTTAACTAATTTAATTCACTCATATTCTAACTCGTCATTTGTAAATACTAAACATCTCAGCCAAATGTCTGAATACGAATTCACCAAGTAAATTTGAATATTTTGACTGAATGATGAACTGTCGTCTATGATCTAAGTGTGGTAAAGGTAAAAGTTTTGAGCTCCTTAGGAGCATCAGAAGTGTTCTAATTTTGAGTTATAAGATTTTTTGCGGATAGACACGAACGAACACAAGTTAATAAAAACGTGGTAACAAAAAACAGCTTGACTAGTAATAAAAATATACATACGAATTAAAAAGTAGAATTATTAAAAAATATCACATACATTGTTCTGAAGTCAATTTAAATAGCTAAAGCACTTGCATTATGGAATTTAGAAATAACGACAGTACCACAACACCCAGACTCGAACCGACCCGACTGGGGATCGAACCCAGGACTTCGAAAAAGTACCACAAGAACAGATATGGGAGCCACTCGAACACGGTGGTCGTTGAAATTGAATATTTATGTCTATTTTTATTTAAATTCTGGGATGATTTGTATAAAGTTTGTATTAGTTCTAATATTCGATACACAAGGATTAAAACGCAAAATATATCTTGATATATTAACAATGAAATACAATTTCTATAACATAGGGCATCAAGGTAGAATATTGTTTTATTAGATTATTCCTAAGGCATTAATTAGGGATTAGATTTTCTTACTTAGTTGTAATCAGCTTTTGATTGTAATATGTTCAATAAATTATTTACTATTTCTTATATCGAACATGTCTAAAACACTTATGAGTCGAATTTATCAGCTTGTATTGATGTCGTTATTTTCTATGTACTGAAAGCAATCATAAGGAAAATGGGTCATTAGGGTGCTTTTGGGGCTTCCCCGCTTCTGTAGCGCGTCGACTCGTTGAGATTTTTTTCGCGCCCGAAGCGAGTGAATGGCGTTACCCTTCAGACTCAGGGTGGAGAGGTGGTGAATTTAATGCGGCCGGTTGCATGAGTAATGTGTTTTATATATTTTATGTATTTATCAATGCTATCTCATATAATAAATTATTTTAATAGAAAAATACTAGAGATAATCGACTCGGCTCTGTGCTCGGCTCTCGCGGCTGGGAGTAATTTGTCTCAAGCGAGATACGACCCCGCAACCGTCCGTTCTACTTTTTATGCTGTAGGCCAGCGTTGACTCATCAATGAGAGGAACATCCTCTCGTATTCGAAAGAAATATATTTACAAATGTTTAGACAATCAATTAAGATAACATAGCCATTTAATTTTAATGTTCATTTTATTTTTACATTTGCAATGCTTATAAATAATCAATTGTTATCATAGAAACATACTAGAAAAAATCGACTTGGCTTACAAGTTACTCCTTGATCAGATATGATACCCTCAGATCAGATACCCTTTTTCTCACTGGGCACTTTGGGCAAATAGCCAGGGCCCCACAATCGATAGGGGCCCCCTAGTTACTGCCAGATCACTAAACCAATACCGACACTTATTAGTGAAAAACTTATTTAATTAGAGCAAATCGAACCTCAATTTGGGACTATATTATCGATTTGCTTATTAGCTTTTGCATGCGCGAAGCTACTCTCGCCCAAAACAAGGCTATCGAATTTCAGCATGCTTAGAATTTTAAATATGTGAGAATCGCCCTATTTAAATTACAGTTTATCTATTCATCTATTGTTTGTCAATAAAAAAATCTGAAACTTTGTTTATCTACTTTCATTGTCTATTCTAGTAATTAAAAAGTGTTCTGTCAAAGTCCCATTGTTCTTATATGTCCAGGGCCTCCAATAGGTTAAAGACCGCCCTGTCTCTGATGGGATATTATTATAAGTTTTAGTCAACTATGCAGGCTTTTGAGGTTTGGGTAAGTGCTAACGTGCCTTCCGAAGCTTTTTGGTCACCAATCTGGTGCATTAACCTTCATTATCTTAGATCTGATTTGAAGACCGGATTGATCGAGCGGGAGATAAATGAGCGAAGCGGGAAATTAAAGCAGGAGTTATGTAGAGTTTATAAAATTCATAAGATACTTACAAATAAATTATGGTAAACATATTTATGTATTTTACTATTAATTGCAGAAAAAATTTTAACAGTGTAATACTGTTTCCATACCCATCTTACTTGAAAAAGTCGAAGCTGTTGGAATTAGGGGTCATGTTCTTAATATATTTCAAAGTGACTGAACACAAAGAGTTGTGATTGATGATTACGTGAACCAGGATAGGTGTATACATTATGGTGTTTTACAGGGTAGTGTACTCGGACCTACACTGTTTTTAGTCAATTACCACGACCTCTGTAGTTTATCTCTACCAAACTGTAAAATTATAACCTACGCCGATGATACAGTTCTCCTTCTAGACGGTAAAGACTGGCTGGATATTCCAGGTGCTGCTCAAAATTTCTTAAGCAAAGCTATGAAATAGCTCACTCAAAGCCTTCTCACATTAAATTTGATATAAACAAAACATGTTCCCTTCTCAGCATCACCGTCGTCACTACCGCCTTCGTGTTTTACAACCCTCGCTCATAAGTGAAATCAATATCGTGACTGCGAATGTTTTCTCGTTATATGCACCGATTGTATTAAATATCTCGGTGTAATGTTAGATGCTTTCTTATCTTGTCACCACCACCTTCACTACCTAATACCGCGACTCAGAAAGTTAGTTTATAATTTAAAAAATCTGAGATCATCTACTCATTTTGCAACCCTTAAAAGGTTTATTATGAAAAAAATTTATTTGGCCGATTTACCACCTACTCCGCACTAGGTAGTTTTGACATACTTCGACAAATCATTTTGCTACCTTATTACTAAATAGAAAAGCTCAAAATTGTGTAAAACTTTCCTTTTTCAAAGTCAACTATAAGATAGCCTAAAATAATTTTCCTGCACCTACAACCATCAGCAAAAAGGTTTGATTAATCGGACTCACTTTGGAGTTTAACCCTCATCTATATTAAAACATCCACGCATTCAAACTACACCGTCCTTAACTGTAAAAAGTTAACCCTAAAACAAAAGGTGTCGACAAGCGGTCGACGCAAAAACGTCGGCGCCTTAGCTAGTAATTTTTCACTTTGCGCGCGTGCTCGTGAGTGATAAAATTTTTTTGGGGACGAAAGGACCGAAATAATGCTCTCCAGATTGATTTTATGACCCAGTTTTAACCCGTCCCCGATTAAGGGGGGTGTGTAAGTTAATAAAGAACGATTTGTGGTCCATGGAATGTTCTTAATATCCTATGTTCTTATTAATCATTGGAATGTTGTGATTATTTCCAAATTCGTTTTTCATTAGATGTTAAGCGTCCTTATCACTTGAAAACTCTAATTCCGTTTGGACTGAAGACAAAAATAATTGAAATTACATTTTACAGAACGATTTGATTGGACTCAGTGAAATATTAGACCCTGAACTGTCAACATTTTATATAATAATGTAGTAATAATAATACAATAATTATAATAACACCAATTAGCCCAGCCCAAATAAAGCACTGTAAGGCTTGTGTTATGGATACTAGGGTGACGGATAGGCAAACATATATTTAATAAAATACGCATGACTCAGGTACAAATGATCGTATTCATCATACAAACATCTAGTCGGTGCGAAGCGCAGGCTCGCTACCTTTGCCACAAACTATCTTCATTATTCTTCCAACACTCAGTTTTATTAATTAATTTTAAAGTATATTAAACATTAAATGAATCACAACTTTTGTTTAAATATAAATATAATCATATTATTAAATATATTATGATGGAAGATCTATTGACTGAATCAAATTTATTCGTTTCCCCATAAGAAAAACATCACTTCGACATGCTGACAAACATTTTAATGGACCTTTTTGACTTTCGTGACTGTGCAAAAGCAAATAAATTCTCTTCAAAACTTTTCATCAATTATATTATTAAAAAAAAAATATGGGTACCAAATTTTATTTTAGTTATATTTTTAAACGAAACAAAATCAATAAAAATTGGGGTCAGAAAAGTTTTCTAGTCGACAGAGAAATTTTACGTAGGTGTGACAGTGGGCTGAACATAAATTATCCTGAATTATTTGGTTTTTTGTTGATAAGAATGGGTTCGCTCTTGATCCCAATCAAGCCCGGGGGCTAAGACAGGATCCACGATGGAACGAGCTAAACCAGAAGGTGCCTATTCAAATTGAAAATTGACGGGTTATAAGTTCTCGGAAATATATACGCAGGGAGGGAGTTCGACTCCTTTTCTGTGCGCATTATGAAGGATGTTACGAAGCGCTTGGTGCGACAGGTAGGAATAGCAACCAAGAAACTGTGGTAGCCCGCAGTGCGTTACGTAGGTGTAACAGTGGGTTAAACATAAGTTATCCTGAATTTTTTAAGTATAAAGTATGAAACGAAGTGCATGGGTATCCTTGAATTGAAGTAAACATAGACAGACTCGTGGATGTAGGCTAAGTGTTTTTAAATACTCTTAAATTAGGATATTTAAAAATTTTAAGCCTAGCAGTCTTGATGGTTCATTTAAGGATTAGTACTTACTTAAGTAAAGTCATATTTTACTTGTTCCTGAGATTTTAATTGCTGCAATATTTCAGATTGAATTATTTTTGAGCGCTTGAAAATGATATATAATTACAATATATTTGTTCTGCACAATCAAATATCATTTTCATTGGATTTCTTACAAATTTACACATATCCACAATAAAATAATTGTTTTTTCAGGACAAATTACGATACAGAACAAAAGACATGCTTCACCCATTAGCCATTTCATCATTATTAAAATCTGAATCAATTTGAAATAAACCTACTTTCCCTGAAAAACCGATCCGGACAGAGACAAATATTACAGAAGAGGAAGAAAATGACAATGATTTTTTTCTATTAATAAATAATAACGAATTGTCGCTCGTTCGTCCCTTTTTATTAATACTTTTTAAAAATAAGCTGAAGGGCCTTGAACATAGACGGAAGGTAACCAGCCTATCCGTTTTTTATAGGATACATTTCGGAGAGTGTGCAGCAGAATTACACAGCCTTGTTCCGCCATCCCCATTTTTTCATCGGACAACCAGACTTACGAATAGGCGCCACCGTTATATGGTTGATATACCAAAGAGTCGCACCAAGCGTTTTGGTTCCAATTTTGTAATCCGTACCGCTAAAGAGTGGAACTGTTTGCCTGACTCTGTGTATCCTGATTATTACAATTTAGGGGTCTTCAAGTCACGAGTGAATAGGTATCTTCTAGGCAAGCGCGTTACATCCTAGATCGCATCGTTGCTTACAATCAGGCGAGATAGCGGTCAAGCGCTTTCCTATTCACGATAAAAAAATCGTCGGTGTAACTACTTGCGGTTGGCGAATAATTTCGCTTGCTACTTCATATTATTTCATTGAAGCTATTGAAATACATTGTATTTTTTAGAAATACATTTATAGAAATACACTGTTGCGGCCAGAAAATCATATTTTATTCGATTTGATATTACAAAGCGTTTCAGTCGAAACAGACATGACTTGAGGGATATGAGAATTCTTGTTTTATTTGTTACTTCGTGCTGAATTAACTGGATAAAAGTAATTGACAAAGTTAAGAACTCGGTTTTAGACAGAATATGATTCTTTCCATCGGCTCATCTATGTAGCTTAATTGGTAAAGTAGTCGGTATTAGCAGAAAGCTTTGGGTTCAAGTCATTTTTTTTACGTGGAGGAAATGCGTTACGCATACCCCATCGTTGGGTGGACGATGGGATTATGTGGGACTCTCCGCTGCGGATTTACTTGACGATAAAAGCTCGTCAGGTCAGTGCGCAGGGGCCTACCACGTCATTCACCTTAGTGCCATTGGTTCGTCTAACTATCCATCATCATCAGACGATAGGTCGTTCGACGAAGCCTTGACACCAGGCGGAGTCACGGAAACCCTTGCGGATACTTCCGCGGCCCCACCGGTGGATGTCTGCCCTAGGCGGACCCTCCTGTTGGGTTCAAGTCCTACTTGATACCTTAGAAAAGTTTTTTTTTTCAATTTTCAATTTTATTGTTAGGTCAATAAAGATATAATTTGCCAAAAGTTATGTAAATTTTTTTTGCTATTATTACAACCCTCATATTATTTAAACGCATATATATATATATAATAGTTATGTTAGTGCCCATTGTTACCTTCACCAAGAGTTGTTACTTTACATATGGATTAAATAAAACAAACAAATATCAAAAATATGAGACAACATCATACATTGTTCTCAACTCAGGTTAAGTAGCTCCAGCACTTGTGTTATTTAATTAACAAACAACAACGGTACCATAATATCCAGACCCTAGCCAAATAAACAAAATTTGTTTTTGTTTAACACGTTTTTTCTTTACTTGCTTTAGTTTGTGTCTTTCCTTCTGTCTGTCAGCAAATTCAAATTCACTTGGTGAATTTGTTTTCAGGCGTTTGGCTGAGATGTTTAATATTTACAAAAAAAGAGGTACAAAAGAAACGCCCCACGTTTTTAGCCATATTACATCATAGTACTTGCACATATATCTTTGAAATTTATCATTTCTTGGATAGAATTTTCCATCACAATTCTGGGAAAAAATATATTTTCTTTTATATATTTCGTTTTATATATACATATATATATTTACCTCTTTTTTCTACATTGACTTGGCCGGGTATTGAACCCGGGATCTTGGAGTGTCGTTACCATGAAAATCGGTATGCAAGCAATTTAACCATGGAGGCAGTCATATCATACTTAGGTATAACTTTAATTGTGAAACTACACTTTCATAAGAATATAATTTGTAAGTATATAATTGTATTTGTAATATGTAAAACATGTCAAGATATTGATTATATTGCAATTTATTAGGGTACACGACTCTATTATTTCCGTTTAGCCTCTGTCCGGTTAGTGTTTTCTGGGGCTGAGTCCTCAATTTTGACGGCAGTAAATTAAATTGACGTCATTTACAGCTAGATGCTCGCCGAAAGTATAGTGATGAGTTTTATTTAAAAGTGGAAAACTGATTTATTTTGTATCTTCTTGAAAGTCACTGAACATTTGAGAGCTTTGACATTTCAGTCACAAAATTAACATGAAAGTCTAATTTTAGGCTTAACAAATAGATAATTTACTCGTTACAGTTCACTTAATTTGTTGAGCACAGAGTTAATGGTTTGATTCGGGGAATCTCGCAATGCAATGAACTAATGAATTTTAGCCGTAAGCTGTGTGAATCTATAACTAATATAGATAAATTTACTCTCCAAAAAGCAGTTTGTGCTGTTAACAACGTACGATGTTTATATTTTTGTAAGGTTTCGTTGTCACTAATATTGGTATTGCTACGCAAATTTGTTTTAACAGTCCTCCTTCGACGACTGCGCTGAAATATCGGAGCCGGCTCGCAGGACCAAAATGTGGGGTAAATTCTTACTCTTGCTGATAAATGGTTTAAATTCTGTTTCTGATAAGGTACACATGCTCGTAATTATTACACAATATTGCCTCTTACGGGACGCGAACCCAGGACCTTCGTTGCGATAAGCAGGATCGCTACCGTTGCACTAAACGGTCGTTATAATAACTTTAATAGGTTCAAAGCCCATTATAAATAATGAGTTAAGTCATAAATATAAACATTTGTTTCCAAAGATAGTTACTTCTAACAAATTATCCTTTTTTTAGGCTTTCTTTTCTTTTTTAGGTTTTCTTATAAGTGAAGGCAAAGTATAGAATGTACTATCGAAGCCTCTGGCGCCTTACCAGTCCTAAGTCGAAAGTCCCTTGCACACTGCACGATGCCTATCGCTTCAGGCCACGCCCCGCTTCATTCATTCAAAAATAGCGCGCGTGCGCAAACAAGCAGAAAAAGCAGTTTGACAGTTGACAGAACTGAAATCAAGGGCGATTTAAAAACAAGTTGTTTATGATTGGCCGTAGTATAAATCGTACTAAAATACGAAGCCAATTAGGGTCGTGTGGGCGTGTCCGATGCGATCAGTTCAAACGAATATTTCTACAAAGTGGTAAGGCACGAGAGACCTCGATAGTAGATACTGCCTCGTCTCTAGTTATTTCTTTTGTTATTTAGACAATGATGAGAATCTATTTCAGAAATGACGGATGATTAATGGACGATGAATGAATAATTAAATAACCCCTTTCGTACAAGGACAACTTTATGTTCACTTGCCAACACTTGCGTATGTTCAAAAACACGTGGTTGATAATAAGTTAACCATTATAAAACACCAATTTTCGTTACAACACACATTTTAAGCAAGAAAACCAAACTTACTAAAATATCGCTTCTAGACGTCGCCAAAAGTCGTAAAAAGGAGATGTTTCAGTTTTAAATGGGACCTGGGCCTCAACATGTAGCACCAAAAACCGTAGACATTAGAAAACAAAAAGATTGATATCAGTAGTTTTTATTTTTCAATCGTATAATTTTAGTAGAAACCGAAAATTCGTGAGTGAGAGACGCGTCAAGTTGATCATAATTTAATTGAAGTTAACCTTAAAAAATATATATTTATCACAAAACAAACAAACCTACATTTTTGCTTAATAAATGTGAACGCTGTTTTTTGCTACGAAAATCAAAGCGATAATCAGAAGACAAATCAATACTAACATTTAATGACAGGTCTGCAATAAATTTACAGTCCGAAATACATTGAACATATGTACAGCTTTAGAGTCTTCTGCTTCAGCTGTAAATGATCGTAAGCTCATTTTGGACCGTAAGAATTATTATCACAGATTAGGTATAAAGAGACCGCCACAAGCGTGACTTGACTCTGTGTACTTTATAGTTTTAATTTATTTAAATTTTGAACAAAACCTTACTAGTTTATAAAAAAAAAACTTATCAATAATCATTTTAGTCTTTTGAAATCTATTATGATTTCAATTTTTCTCTTTTTATTATAACTGTTACAAGTGCAGGCCCAAAATGAAACATTGAAATTATTTCTAAAAATGAATTACGCTTCAAAGATAAATAAACACAATACCTACTCTTATTATAAAACATGGACTAAATATAGACAATCAAGACACTGTTGTTTGGTATAAAGAAGACAGAGAATACTTCAGTTTTAAACCCTTTAGTCCACGTTTTATGTTAAAAGGGATAATGTTTAATGTAAACGTTTCCGGTTTTCGCAGCGTTCGACAAACTATTGTATGGGTCGAGAAAGTTTTACAGTTTCGTGAAATAAAACTTTTTCTTTGAATAAATGTGAACTTGAGACAAACTTTTAATAACCTATTTCTAGCTTGTTAAAGGTAATCTAAAATTAGCATCAAAGACGAGATAGGATAATGGTTCGTTGAACTTAAACTGCTTTTCATAGTTTCGATAAGGTAGTTTATTATATGTGAAGTTTTTTTTATTATAATCACCAACAGTTGTTAAGTTATGACAGTAATAAAATAGAATCATACTTTTAAACTTAATTCAATGTATAACTACTAGAGGTGAATACAGCGTGCAATTTTATACTACATTACAGTTCATTTATAAGCATATGTTCGAGTGTGTATTTATGAATCAAATTCTGTATGAGTGTATGTGTCGTATGAAAGAAAAATATAATAAAAAACTATGAAATAAAAGAACACTGCGTCCCTTTCTGTGGTTTACGGAATGGTTAAACCCCCCACTTATGAGAAAAACTTCTATCCACGAGAGGACGTTTTTGAATAAGATGAGCTAATAATAATAATAATATAATTTTATTTTATAATAATACTGTCAACAGCTCCTATTAATATATTTTTCGATGTGTGATCGAAGTCTTTAAGATGAGACGATGCAATATTAATCTCACCTCTATGTTCTTCTTCTTCGTTCATTTTAAAGAAAGATTTTATTGATCAACAACACATATACAGTAGAACGCCGATTATCCGAACGTCGGTTAACCCAATCGCCAATTATCCGAATCGGTCCTAAGCGTAATATTAATAATTAAAACCAAGTAGTTTTTGTTTTGTTTTGTTGTAACAAGGAACTCGCTGGAGTCCAGATATATTTCAACTGTTATGGTCGAAAGCTAGAGGCAAGACACTACATGTTACTTACTCTGATCGAAATGTTCAAATGAGTGTTATTGTAGAACTGTGTTTGTTAAACTTACTAAAGTTTATTGTATGTGTGACAGTTCGTTTTTCTTTATTACCAGTCTATGTCCGATTATCTGAATTTTCGATTATCCGAATCGACCCCAGTCCCAAAAAATTCGGAGAATCGGCGTTCTACTGTAATCGTTTTACACAAAAGATTAAGCTGAATATACAAAACTCTCGAGCCAATATCGAAAAGTTCGTTTTCTACAATGACGCTGCTGGGGATCGAAGAAAGTACTCGGAGCGGCTTTACATTGAAAAGTGGTTTGCGAGCCATTTGACCACCGAGGGCTTCGTGTTAATGATAGTAACAAGAAAGAATAGTTATAGCCATAGGCGAAATTAGTTGAGTCCATATATCTCATTACGAGCGATGTCCCCAACTACACGCCTTTTTTTTCCCCCTTTTTTGGGAGCTTTGATCAATATTCGAACATGTTAGCTCCATCTTAACCTAATCCTGTTGACTAAATCATCTTAAGGCTATTAATTGCAAAGCTAACAATAGTTTTAGCTGCATTTGAGAATGGCTCAGCTAGGAAGTTGGTCAAGAAACCAACATTTTGCAGATTCACATTCAAAGAATTACAAACTTCAACTTTCAGGTGACGATTCCGCTCACATTCCATCAACAAATGAAGAACATCATCTACGCTTCCGCACTTCGAACAATTTGCAGACTCGGCAATTTTCAGTAAAAATTTAACTACACGACTTCAAGCGTCTATTTTGTTCTGTAAGGTGGCTGGTTCACTCCAGCTGTATCAGCTCTGCCGGGAAGGCTCCGAGCGCCTTCACTTTGGTGAAAACTTCCCGGAAGTTGCCCGGCGATATTTCGCCCGGTAGTAGGCAACTCCAAACACCTCTATTGTTATATTTATTCACCAGCTTAAATAATCTATACTATTGAAGGATATGATACAGAATCTCTTAAAGGAACTAGACTAGCTTGCTTTACTCAACGATCTTATATATCTAGCGGATTGGCTAGCTTACGAATAAACAACCAAAGTATATACGTAGACATTTCAAACTTGATGTTAAGAATAATTCATACCATTAATTAGTTCTAGAAAATTTGGGTTAATTATTTCATGCTTCCTGGGAATCGAACTAAACCGCACTATCGATGATTGTAATTAAAAACTACTCAGAACTATTGGATTGCTTCATTTCTCCAATTATATTTGATGACGATTGTACACTCAATATTAAAAGTAGTTTATTTACCGAAATATTTATTTTCGCTTTTACCTATATTGGTTTTCGTTCCTTTTATTGACGTGACAACGTCTTATAAATTGGTTTGCCGGGTGACACTTCAAGAAACTGCGTTACGCTCCGCTCACGTTATGCGCTTACAATGAGAGCGAATGAGAGGCACGCGTCCCTTCCACTCGGGCATGGTTAGCCCTCAGAACAATAACTAAAGCTATAGAAGCCGCGCTAAAATAACAACACAATACGTTAGTTCGTACTATTTTTACTTATACAGTTGCATATGTGTAAGAAAGAAATAAGTATACAGATTTTGTTTCGTAATTTACAAGGTCGTCACTAGTTTCCCTTACGTCAGTGATGCAATGGCATCGATATTACTATCGATAAAAATAAAATCAAAAACATACTTAACATTTTTCTTATGCTGTTGGTATGTCAATGACACTAAAACGGACGGTAATGAGTCATAATAAACACGTGTAGAATCTACAATATGAACATTTTATAATGCAGTATTCATGGGTAGAATTTTTGACCCGTACCAATTTATTTATTAGAATTTTATATTATATTTATTTAATAGAGAAACCAGGTAGGTACAGTTAAAAAATTGCACATTGTATAGGCATATCCTATTAGGCTACATGTTTATATTTTAAGTTAGACCTCTAGCTCTAGTACATTGGTGATCACTGCATTTAAAATTATATTTTTTATAGGTATAGATTAAAAAAGAGGAAAAAAAAGAAAATTAATCGATTATTTAAATTAAATTAACAAACTATTATTTTTTACATATTTACTTATTGTTTACCTATTTTTATATACCACTCTGTCGAGAAAGTATCGGGAAAAGATCAATAATATACAAAATGTTTGTTATTCATCCAAATTTATTTCATCAACTTCAAAGTATGCTCCTTCAGAAACGAAACACTTACGCCAACGAATAATCTAATCAAAATAACATTTTTTAAACGCTGTTTCCGGAATTGACTTCAGTTCTCGCCGCGAATTCTCCTTTATGTCTTCTAGCGATTAAAAACGGGTGCCATTTTCTGTAAATTAGATATTAGTTCAGATATATCGGAATCAGTATTTGTTTCAACTGTGGTCATAGATTTGGGGCGTTTACTTGGTGGTTCATAATTCCTTCTGAATGCGATAGTGGTTTCTGAAACATAAAAATATTATTGTAAATAAGCTATCATTGTTATTTGGGATACACGCTGCCACAATGTTAATTAACAATCTGAATATTTATTGGTAGGATCGAAATAATTATATGACAAATCAAGACTAAGATAATGTTTGGCATAAAAAAGGAGCAATTTCATGTTCTGTAAATGTAATGTGGGTATAGCATTTGCTTTCAGCCGCCGAATTTTAATGTTTTCATGTGACTGAAATGACTGCAGTCTAAAATGTTTCGAACAAATATGACTGTGCGCTTTCGGTGTCCAATTGTTCCTTGATATACAGCGTATCCATTCAGTTCTAATAGGTTCATCTTTGGGAAAACTAAAGCAAAAAGTAAAAACCAAATAATGTTGACATCGATAACAAAAAACACATCACTATCATACTATCATATACAAAACAAAAGGCATGAAAATAAGACAATTTAAACCAAAACTCATGGAGAAATCTATTTGTAATATTAATTTACTACAATTTTCTGAATATACCGTTGGGGGCCGTCCATATATACGTCATTCTAAATTAGGGGGGGGGGGGTTGGTCTGCGGATGACGGCAAATGATAGATAGGGGGGGGGGGGGGGGGGTTCGAAATTGACGTCATTCTTATTTATTTATTTATAGTTTATTGTTCACGTACAAAAAGATTATTTCTAAAAAGAAATTTCTTCCAGCACACCTAGTAAGTGAGACTGCAAATGTGAGAGGCGGCTAAGGCGCGTACAATACTAAAATAACTCATAATAAACATACATAATGCAACATAGATGTACACGAATACAGTAATAACTACAGATAAAATACTCTAACAATAATATTACATATAATACTAGCTGCCCGCCCCGGCTTCGCCCGTGGTACTAACATGTATTATACATATAAACCTTCCTTAAGAATCACTCTATCTATTAAAAAAAACCGCATCAAAATCCGTTGCGTAGTTTTGAAGATCTAAGCATACATAGGGACAGACAGCGAAGCGACTTTGTTTTATACTATGTATTGATAATAAACACAATACTTAAATAATAACTACAACATTACATAATTAATAAAAGTACATAAATACTATACTTATACTTAAATACATGTCTCATACTAAGGAAAGATAGTGTTCTTGTGATATTTTGCAAGTATTTAATGGTATTAATTATTGAACTCATTATTTATTTATTTATTTATTACAAGGTCAAGGCATGTCTACATTATTTTTTAAAACTATAAATAACATCGTACCTATGAAAATAGTTCGTATGCGACACTGTGTTTATTAAACGAAGATTGGCGGCGACTCGGCGAATAAAAGAGTGTGTGTTTTAATCATATAATACCGTATTTTTCTCAAATCTGCAATGTTTTAATTTTGTCAAACTGGTAATGACGTCAATTTTGAGAGAAGGGGGGGGGGGGGGGTCATTAAGAAATGACGATAGGATGATTGTATCCGTATCCGTCTTTCTTTTCGTGATGTATGAGACTTGCAGTCTGGAACAACACAAGCCATCCTGGACGCGGACTCTCAGATGTCTGAAGCGTCTTTATGCACACTTTCCTGTTATTTTATCACGAACTTCCTTGCAAAATAATAAAATTTCACGCTAGCCGCTCACAAAGCTGTTCGGACACTGTAATACGACCGCATTGAATTTGGTATTACTTCAGAAACAACGTTCATCAAAGACGTACTTTTAATTTGCTAGTATAATATACAACCAAATTACAACCATTTGACATTTGTACTTTGAGAGTTTGTGACAATGACGTGAAAATAAAACCTTACAATTGTTGTCTATTTCGCTCTTACCCATGTATGTTAGATTACTTTAAGTGAATACGAGAGCTGTTATACAGTTTTTATTTTAGCGCTCCTTCTATAGCTTTAGTTATTGTTGAGGGTTAGCCCGCCTAAGAGCGAGAGAGACAGACATAAAAAGTGGAAGGGACGCGTGCCTATAAATTAATGTTTTAAATATAATTCTTTGTATAAATAAATGTTTTAAATTGTTACTATTATTTCATCCTTCTTCCTACTATACGAATGAATATTCACATTAAAATTATTTTACCACTCAAAGTCGTTGTCACGTAAAACTTTCGCCCGTATACCGACTTTACAGGCAACCAACCAGTTTTTATTAATAGATAATAAGCATTACTAATAAGTTCTATGTAACTGATTTATTACGAAGCTTGCTAGAAATGTAAAGGCAAAAATGGGTACCTATTTATGTATTCGCTTATATTTTCTAAACTATACTAGCTGACTACAATTAACGTTACCATAGCAACGCGTTAATTGATACAATGGAAAAAGAGGGGACAGAAAAATACACAAACAACAAATTTGTGTTTTCATAACTCAGGTATAAATGCTCGTATTCATCATAAAAACATCTGCTCCTTGCGGGATTCGACCCAGGACTATCGGTGCGAATGGCAGGATCGCTACCGTTGCATACTTATATAAAAATATAATTCTTACTTTTCTTTACCCTGTAAAACCACGTAAATCTGTGTACTTGTAATGCTATTGTGTATCTCATACCGTTGTCGCCTCTAATTACATTTTTACTTGATCAAGTCACTATTAAGTTTTTATATGTTTTATTATTTTATTGGTGCAAACTTGTTGGTGAGCAGTATAATAAATAAATACTTCTTTAGGATTCGCGAAAAGCTACTGGGTTATTATTATCCAAATCCATGGTTATATCCAAAAATCAAATAATATAGTATTGTACTTACTAGCTGTTTACAAGACTCAACCGGAAATCGTTAATTCAATGAACACACTTTTTACTTTGTATTGTGGCGTAGCACTAACGAATCCATTAACAGTACCTTAATCGAGTTAAAAGGTTCCCGAATTAAATTCATGATTGACAGATGGCACACCTATAGGATATATTCTGCCAAATTGCGCGATAATAGGCGTGTCATTAAAATGTCACAATTGATTGATATAAAGATAATAAGGCTACATTTCAGTTTTAGTTTCATAATATTGCTATCAGGTAGCGCTTTTTTTTGTCCAAGTTATTTTTTAAGCCTGCTCTGTAAAGGAGTGGATAGATATAGAAATTATATTTATTACCAAGAAAACAATTTTTGAAATCCTAACCCACATCTCAACAACCCTTTTGTCTATTTCTCATAGTTTCGTCTCCATAACTTACTACATTAACATGCTTCTAATCGTATTCTTTATGTTGTAAATAACACTAGCCCGATACTGCAGACGCACACCATACACCTCCGTCCAAATGTCCGTTCTCACGCTAAATAATAAACCTAGGGCCAAACAAAAAATACTACCGTAAAGTAGATTAAATAATCGTAATTAAAAAATAAAAACGCAATATGGTACCAATTGCTACCGGGGACTGACGAGGGGTGTTTGCTATCGGTAACAATTTCTACCATGGATTGACAAGTGGTTATACTGTCACAAAACTGGTTGCATCGTTTCCAAATTATGGTCCAAAAATGCGCTTAAATCCACTTGTCAAGGATGTAAATTATCGCATATCGGCTGAGATGGTGCTGATAATGAAGTGAAGCCTTAATTGTTTTGGTGCTATCTCTAAACTTGCAAGAATTCTCAAACTTCCAACATGCTGAGACGACAACTTCTGATTTTGACGTGACAACGTCTTATAAATTGGTTTGCCGGGTGACACTTCAGGAAACTGCGTTACGCTCCGCTCACGTTATGCGCTTACAATGAGAGCGAGTGAGAGGCACGCGTCCCTTCCACTCGGGCATGGTTAGCCCGCCTAAGAGCGAGAGAGACAGACATAAAAAGTGGAAGGGACGCGTGCCTATAAATTAATGTTTTAAATATAATTCTTTGTATAAATAAATGTTTTAAATTGTTACTATTATTTCATCCTTCTTCCTACTATACGAATGAATATTCACATTAAAATTATTTTACCACTCAAAGTCGTTGTCACGTATAACTTTCGCCCGTATACCGACTTTACAGGCAACCAACCAGTTTTTTCTCAAGAAGGAGAACCCCGATTTGTTTTGATATCTCTTACCGAGCTTTACTAATATCAGAGTAGATGATATCTCAGAACTTTGTCATTGACACAGATAAGAAACTATTTGAATATCACTTTTGAATTTTGGCGTTCCAACGGGAATACTTTATTGTATTTAGGTAGGTACCTTTTAATACCGATGTTTCGGCCAGTTTATATCCGCTAGCAGGCCGAGGTAACACTATACGGCTGATGACTGTATAATTTACCCAGATTAATTTTTATATTGAAGATATTGTTAAAAAAATGCATTTCATTAACTGTTGTATAGTAGCTTGCTACCAGTGTTCGTCTTGAAGTCGAGGTTTCTGTTTCGATCACTGGGCAATGTATTTTTTATTGCCTTGGGTGTTTGGGTGTTGTGGCCCCATCATTGTTTCCGGTTCTCATAACAGAAGTGCTTAAATTTTGTTTGGTTTAGAACAATGTATGCTGCTGGGAAAATGGGAACAATTTTCGTAGTGAACTACCGAAGTTTTAAGTTTTCTTGAAGAATGTACCGTGGGCCAAGTGCAGTTAGTTGGTAATGACATAGATGCAATTAACGGCTTAACATGCTTAGGCTGTTAGTCTTGGTCCGAAGCACAATGAACTCGAAATACGATATTTTTGGTCACCCATTCGATGACATTCTTTAGCGAAGATTGCTTAACCACAAAATGCCAAACACACTCACTGCTGCGCCATCAATCTCATCCATAATAATGTAATAAAGTTATATTCTACTTTTATATGCCATAGGATTAATATTTGCTAAATCAATTGTCAAATCACAAACATAAAACCGACTCCCCCATACGTAAATATTTAACATACAACAGGCATATCTACCAAATATCTTATCTCAAATAACGTTCAGGTTTATAAACTTGACTTTACGATACAATATAAACAAACTAATATCCTTTATTGAAATAGCAATACGGGCTATATTAATTCTTATTAAGACAGTCCCGACTTTACACAACATTGAGCATTAGTTTGAAGCTGACAACATTCATTTTCTTTCGTTAGTGGATTACTCAGATATAGATGTAATAAATTATACAGAGACAAAAATTTGAAAACGTACTTATCTTGTCAAAACCATTTATCAACAGATATAGTTAAATAGTAATGGCATTTGTGTTATAGAGATCAGTAACAAGACAAAAAACTTTTTATTCCATATTTGCTTGGGATTTGAAACTGGGAACTAAGACAGGCGACTTTTGAAAGCGGCGTGTTATACACACAACTAGAGTTGCTGTGTAATGTATGAACCTTTATTTGCAAATATAAAGCGACACTATTCCCAAGCCTCTTATATTCTTTTATGTATTGGGCCCTTATTGTGTAAGATCAGTAATTCAATAATGCGTCATAATATTCTTAGGCTGTTTTATTAGTTGACACCTAAGGAAACATATAAATACATTTAATCTGTCGGGTCACTGGCCCATTCTGCAGCTGAGAAAGCAAGTTTATTTGCCTCTCTGTTTGCGAGCAATTCCCGTCTTGACACCGGCTCTCAACAACCACCAAACATACCTCGCTGTGATTCTTCGATGTCGGAGATCACAATTCACAATAAGCAGGTCCGTAGAGTCTTGCTTGGTCTGGACGTGAATAAGGCCAGTGGTCCTGATGGCATACCAGCAAAAGTGCTGAGGTACTGTGCGCCTGAGTTGTCTCCTGTGCTAACACGCTTGTATCGCCTCTCTCTCAACACAAAAACCGTCCCAAAATCCTGGAAGCTTGCCAATGTGCAACCAATACCCAAAAAGGGTAGTCGTGCCGACCCATGCAATTACCGACCGATCGCCATCACTTCCATACTCTGTAAGGTTATGGAAAGAGTGCTGAACAGCAAGTTGCTCTCATACCTAGAAGACAACGATCTCCTCAGTGACCGTCAATATGGCTTTCGCCGAGGACGCTTAACTGGGGATCTTCTAGTTTATGTCACGCATTGCTGGGGCGAGGCCCTTGAGATGCACGGCGAAGCACTTGCCGTGTCACTTGACATCTCGAAGGCTTATGACAGGGTCTGGCACGCAAGTCTGCTGCGCAAGCTTCCTGCGTACGGTATCCCCGCTGACTTTTGCAGTTGGATAGCCGACTTCCTGACTGAACGATCGATTAGAGTTGTTGTCGATGGCTGCTCCTCTGACTCAGTGCCTATTGATGCCGGAGTTCCTCAGGGGTCTGTTCTTTCTGCGACGCTTTTCCTGCTGCACATCAATGACCTGTTAATACCAGGAATTGTTGGGTATGCAGACGACAGTACTGTTGTAGAGAGATACCTGTCTAGCGCAAAAGCCAGCGGCGACGACGTGATGTTCATGAGAGAGGCCATGGTTGAGCGAATAAACCATAGGCTAAACTACGTTTCCCAGTGGGGCGATAGTAACCTTGTTAATTTCAACGCCTCCAAAACACAAGCGTGTCTTTTCACGGCAAAAAGGAGTTCCTTCCACCTCACTCCTACTTTCCGAGGTACATCTGTACCTGTGACCGACAGCCTCGAGCTTCTTGGCATGGAGTTGTCTTCAGACCTTAACTTCAGCGCCAACATCGAATCCAAAGCTCAAATTGCAGCCAGAATGCTGGGCGTCCTAAATAAGGTCAAGCGATATTTCACGCCAGGACAGCTTTTAACACTCTATAAAGCTCAAGTCCGATCTTACATGGAATATTGCTGCCACCTTTGGGATGGCTCAGCAAAATACCAACTTGCTGCACTGGACACGATTCAGCGCAGAGCTGAGAGGCTCATCGGGGACAACAAATTGGTGAAGAGCAAGCTTCACACCTTAGCTCATCGCCGCAAAGTTGCCTGTCTGGCGGTCTTCTACAGACTGTACTTTGGAGAGTGTGCTCAAGAGCTGCATCTGCTCATACCGCCATCTCCTTTTTTCCATCGGACATCCAGACGCACTGCAGGCTACCACCCTTTCTTGGTTGATATTCCTACCTGTCGCACCAAGCGCTTTTCAACATCCTTCATAACGCGCACAGCAAAGGAGTGGAACTCCCTCCCTGCGTCTGTATTTCCGAGAACTTATAACCCGTCTATTTTCAAAGCCAGGGTGAATAGGCACCTTCTGGGTTAGCTCGTTCCATCGTGGATTCTGTCATGGCCCCCGGGCTTGATTGGGATCAAGAGCAAACCCATCCTAAATAAAAAAAAAAAAAAATCAGAGCATTGCACCAAACCAACAAGGTTTGTAAAGATTGCTAATGAGTTAGCTTCAGTAGTACATTAGGAGTTACTACATAAAATAAAAATACATACTTAGGTATACTCATGTCAGTTTTGAATTTGGCTTTTAATACAGTAGGTAGATCAATAATAAGTCGTTAAACTAGGTAGCTAGTAGTACGCTCACCGCAGATAGGTATTAGGTCTGACTCTGTTCGGAAAAAATACTTTATGAAACAAGATAAGCACAGGAAACTTAAGGCAGATGTTGTGATAAGAACCTGTCTATTTATTTGGACACTTTGTGAGGAAGCACATTGTCGTGTGAGTCTTTTTCAAGGCGCCCGCTCTTTTTTCGCGAAATGTTTTCCTTACTGACAATAAAGAAGCTTTTAAGCTTTTTGCAAAAGCTTTAGGTGTTTTGACTCCGAATGTCTACTTGTCCTTTTAGGTTACGCCTCTATTGGGCTTGTCAGGTCGGGGTGGTTCACAACACAACATTTTGAACAAATCTACGTGTACAAGAAATGGAGCAAACGGTTAGCTCATGTAACGGAAATTTGAAAACCGCATACTTCCTTTTGACCTAAAATCATTTGGAGTACTTCTTTTCTCAGTTACTTATTCTCTATTCTTATGAAACTCACCTACAAACTTCACCCAGGGTGTGGGTAGCCTTCGTACCTAGCTTTTGACCCTTCAAGTAATAACCTGACCCTAATTCAAATTTTATTTCTGACAGCAAGTACGATATGGGTAAACAAAATCCGGGAAAGGGCGGATTGTTTTATGACGGACATATTTTCCCCTGGCTCGTTCTCCTCAGCAATAGTAACATTAATAAAGCAATATATTGTTATAAACTTTCATGGTTACTTACATTAATAGTAATTAAAGCAGAAATTCTAGGTCATGATCAGTTTCATGTGAATAGTGAGTTTACAGACAGTGGTACTGGTATTGCGAATAATAAAAGACTAAGACGGAGGGTAGACCGATATGACTAAAACATCCACCCGAAAAAAACACTATTTCTATTCTCATACCTCATACACCCTTGGAAAAGTGAGAGCATTTGCCACTACTGTTTCATACTAGTTTTCGCTTTTTTTACTTCTCCTATTTTCACTGTGCATTTTGTGTCTTTCCTTTGTCCTTCACCGCTCTTACTTTCCGCGAGTGGGACGCCCGCCTAGTCTGGATTTCTAATTATTTTTTTATATTTTATTTGTTACAAGTTTGGAATATAACAAAGGGCACCAGTTCTGTGTATATTTTACAATTCTCTTTGTCTCATTTTCTTATCTTATATTATTCAGTCATCTCAGCCAAGAGACTCCGAATGTTGGACAGAATTTTTTCCCAAAAAATATAACGACACATTTTGAGCAGTTTCTGTAGCTGATTAAGGCAAATACCTATTTAGTCTTTACTCTTATGTTTATATATCGGTTTAATGTAGGTAAATAAATGTGCTTACTGTTTCTGACTTAGTTCACTTATTATATATTGCTTTCTTACATCTAATATGTTATTTCGTAATATATTATTGTAAAGCAATATTTAGTGTGTCACGGTACGAGAGTTAAGCTACTTCTGGGGTTGATTGTACAAGTACGAAATAAGTTCCTTACTAGGGATAGAGGATAACTTACTTTATCTAATATAATCCTGCTAATATCATTATTCTTTAGTCAGTCTACTAACAGTTTAATGTAAATTTAAACAAATTACTTGCCAATTTTACCGAGCTGAATGGTGCTGAAGATAGCGCTTTACTGTGGGATATTGGCAGTTAATCTACAGACTAATCCTCAGGCTAGATACTAGTAATAAATCTAAAGGACCCAGTAAGCACAATAACGGGAATTTATTTAATCAATAGCTATAGCTAACGTATCGTTTTAATGTTGATTCAGTGCGTTGTAAATAGGGTCTGGGAAGAGCTTATACCAAGAAAGCATAATTATATTTGATGCGTTAAGATCAAACATTGTAAATTGCCCATTATTAATTTTATCTGTGAAAATGGAACACAACGGCATAGCAATAAGTCATATTCATATTTATAGGTTAAACATGTTGTTAAATTACCTTTGTTCGATAGAGGAAGGATTGAATCCGTATAATCCCAAATCGTTAAACACCGTATATATTAATATCAGTATGGATGAGCCAAATAGTCTATTCTTGAATAGGTATGGCCACTTAATAAATTCATCGTTCATAAACAGTTTTCACTATGAAGTTTTTCGGTATTTAATTATAACAATTGGGAGTGGAAATATTTAAGGGAATCGCAATAAGATTTTGGTTTTTAACGATATTGCGTGTAATATAATATACAAATTGTATTTTGATATTATTGGAGAATGAGGTGACTTTCGAAAATAACACAACCAATATTCGTTTTCTTAATTGTATCTAGTGATTGTTTTTTGAAATGGTTTTTTTATTGAATTGTAAATATTTACAAACATACTTAATATATGTCCAGTTTATGTCGATACATTATCATGTTACTAAAGTATAATAATGTTCTTACATAGTATTATAATTTTATGCGATCCGCATAAATTAATAATTGTTTTTTTTAGTACTTTTACTTGGAAGACAGTGTGAGGATCCCACTTCTCTGCAATCAAAGGCTGAATACGTTCACTACTGCGCCAACGAGCTAAGATTTTGTGAAACAAAAAAAAAGAAATTTAAGTTAATCTATACTAATACTAATAATATTATAAAGAAGTAAAGTTTGTGTGTTAGTATATTTTTTAAATTGTAAGGGGTAAACTCGGGATCTACTGAACCGATTTTAAAAATTCTTTCACCAATAGAAAGGCACATTATTGCTGAGTGTCATAGGCTATATTGAATGCTAGAAAAAAATTAAAGAATTTTGTCCACCCGTGCGAAGCCGGGACGGGCCGCTAGTTATAGATGAATTGGTACATTTGGTACACGTAGAAACAGGTATGAAGTATGTAGAGAACAATTGCCCATACAAGACATTACCTGAACGGAAAGAAGAAATGTTTTACCTCTCGGAGTTGGTCATCTTAAAATTATCAAAAATAATTATGATAATAGAAAGCCACAAAAAAGAACGTTCGAGCCAATGATGTTTTAAGGTCAATAATAGACTGGGTAAGCGTCGATCAATACTACATGAAATCAAAAAAAGGGATAAATAAAACATAATAGCAGTAAACTGACTGAAAGGCAATAAACGACACTGAGTGATATAAAATGACTTAAGTGTTGGTGTTGTGTCACCACTATAATACCTTTTTTAATTGAGTCAACTCTTGTTAAACTGCAAAACTAGTTATTAAATAAACCTTTTTGCCTTCTACTGCGACTATGATTACTACGATTCGATTGTAAACTATGGGCCGTTTAAAATTAACGTTGTTTTTAGTCTGCTATCATTATCAACGTCTAGTTCATCCAAGGATATATATTTAAATTTACAGAATTTTTGATTTTAGGTGATGTCGTCGACCGACAATTACCGGGGTTTGTTAATTGGTCAAAAAGTGTAAGTCATAATATAATTAGGGTAATATGTTTATCCTAATTATATTATGACAATACTTTGTGTGTGTGTTTGTTACCATATTAACCGCAAGTAGTTCGTCTACCGGACGCTAGATGGCGCTAACGGAAAAATATTTAATAATAGAAAAAAATTAAAGAATTTTGTCCACCCGTGCGAAGCCGGGCCGGTAGTTTAATATAAAATATTGAAGGCAGGCTTTAACTTTAGCGAGTTTGGTCTGTGTTATTTGTAGACTTATTGTATCTACACGCTGCATTACTTCTACTGCGTCTTTTTACATACTTGATTTATATGATTCTTTTAATTTTATGTATTATTTCTATTTATTCTTTAACTTTCTACTTTCCTCATATAATTATTACATTTATTTTCTTTCTGACATTGTCAATATTTTCTGTAATGTACAGTTGCAGGTACAGCTCTCGCTCTCTGTGCTTATGTATTCTGCACTTCCACTTCCCGTATTCTTACTTTCCGTGTACGACTAGCTTACTGTCTTGCCCACCATTGTTGTCAGTTTAAAAACTATATTTAAATAAATAGTGACTTACATTTATCCTTGAAATTAATGGACCGTATCTTTTATTTTTTCGCGACATCTTGTGTTGTGATTCACGCTACAACGGTTAGTGTTTAAGTTTTTAAAGTTAAAAAAATAAAGCGCTATGGTGCGGGAAGGAGCTGTATCAATGCTCTTTCGATTTGGATACGATCCGACCCGAATCGAGAAGTTTTTAGTTTTGTTCACGACGGTAAAAAAGTTACGATGTAGGTAGATAAGAAAAAACGATTGTCACGGGTGGCTTTTCTTTGTTTTTATAGCTGATTCGAGGGATTTATTAAAAATAGATTATTATACGACTACAGATAATTATGTATTCAGTCGTAAGACTGACAATTTTCAATATATAGTGACTACACTGGAGTGATCAATGACTATCCATTAATAAAGATTTTAATACTTGATTTCATTTCGTAAATCCGTGAATTCATATGAAGATAATTACGTAGAGAAGTATTTTCTATGTCACTTTCATAGACGCTTTCAAAAATCTATACTAATATTATAAAGCTGGAGAGTTTGTTTGTTTGTTTGAACACGCTAATCTCTGGAACTACTGGTCCGATTTGAATGATTCTTTCAGTGTTGGGTAGTCCATTTATCGAGGAAGGCTTTAGACTCTAGAACATCAACCTGCTGCGACCAAAAGGAGCGAAGCAAGAGTGAAAAATCATAATAACAGAAATTGACGCGGACGAAGTCGCGAGCAACAGCTAGTATCCATAAAATATTCCACCTTTGTTATTTCTTGTGTTTTTTAGTAGAATTGCTTTAGTAGAATTGCTTTAGTAGAATTGCTTTAGTAGAATTTTAGTCAAAGTACGATTCAGATCGCCAAGTGTCTTTTTCGCATGCTTACTCTTGTTTTGAGAACCAGTAAACAAATAAGCATTTTCAACTAACAACGTTGAACTTTACGATTGACATCTAGATTGTACAAAATCAATTTTGAGAAATGTACCTATAATGAGTTTTTGAATATTTTCCATGATCAGCCAGCTACTTGGGATGAAATATAAGCTTTTGGGGAGAAATCTTGGGATGAAATTTATATTTATGGATTGAAACACTATAGGTAGAGTAGGCCATGAATAATCCATCACCCGGACCCAGTAGGGATAATAGGTGCGAATGACTACATATGCTTCCGGACCGATGTCCTAAATTTTAGTTCTAAAGATAAGTCGAGCTGAAGGCTATCCTTGTCTATATCTTATCTTTGAAATGTTTAAGTATTCTTAATTAAAACAGACACTTGCTGACTTTGTTGTAATTAACAATATAATGAAACCATAACACTACTATTATTGTGATAATAGAACAATATTGGTGTGTGGATTATGTATGTTTTGACGTGGGTATAATATTATAAATGTTAAAATATTATACGTAGCTTCAACTTTCGTTAAAGCTGATGAGTTTCTTGCACTCGTTCTTCTTGTCAGTTTAAGGACGTCCTGAGGGCCTACCATGATCTCTTAGCGCGATGCAAGTGCGATTGTCAAACTGAGACACCGCTATACGTGGTATCGTATCTATAGTGCTGTCTCTTTTCAAAATGTTAACTTGAATCGCTATAAGACATAATGGTAGGGCCTTTGAATGGGTAATAATGTTGTTCGATTCTAAACAACTTATTTTTAGTGCATTTGAATAAAGATATTTTCATTTCATTTCCAATAATAAGAGCTTTATCTGCTTTTTAATTCCTTTCTTACGGTGGATCAATTTTCCAACTTCAAATTTAAGCTTGTAATAATTTTCTTATTAAGCTAAAATTTCCTCTTAAAGTTTTCCGGTGATGTTTCCATTAGACAGGGTTATAATTTAACTAATAACTAAGTTAACCAAACAATTAAAAGTTCGCCTCTCGTGAGGGTCTTAAGTTACGAAAAATGTAGACCGTGTCGATCTCGAGCTAAACCCAGCTATTTGCCACCGTGGTAATTGGCTTACGGGAAAAATTCAAACAAATAATAAAAAATGGTTGTCTATAAAGATAGATACGGATGATAATTTTACCTGATAGCGTCATAAGAAAATATTGATGAAAATTGCATACCTTTATGAATTGAATTGAATTATTAGCACTGAATTATCATTATTTTGTATATTACAAAGAAGGAGTTAATTGATTTTTTTTTCGATAAATTAACATTAAGTTGTAATAAATAATGGAAACTACATTAACTTTTCACTTCATGAAGTGGAAGAGAGATAGATGCGCCAGAATTCGAACGCTTAGGCCGATCGTGCCTCTCTATCGCTTGCATGCGGAACGTTACACTTTTTCGTGCGTGCAGCTGGTGTTCATCGATTTATAAGACATTATAACGTCAAAACTTTGTAAAGAACTTTATCATTGAATTTGCTTATATTGCGAAATTGGCAAACATATACTATGATATGTATATTTTGCATTTTCAATGCTATCCTATATAATAATTGTAAATATAAAAATACAAAAAAGAAACTGACTTGATTCACAAGTTGTTCTCAATCGAAACATTCATGTTTACAGTTTCAACTGTGTAGCCTTTGGTTATCCGGACCATTGTTCTCCCAATTGAGCTAACGAGCCTTGTAAATCATACTTCTACTCCCATAAACAAATTTAGAGTCGGATCGATCTTTTCTAGTATTTTTCAAATAAAAATTTATAATATGATTATTTTCTGCTAGTGAATTTGTAATCGTTATCAAAATCAAACATATATCTTATATAAAGAGAATAAACACAACATATTGCTAATATGTGTTGTGTTAAGTGATTTGCTTCGTGCGATAATGATATTAAATGTGGACGAAAATGGGCTTTAGCTATTTGGGTTAATTACTTTATCAATTATAGGAACGTAACACGTAAGCAATGGGAAACAATTTACTGGAACTTTTATTAATCCTAATATATTTGCTTTTAGATTAATTGTTATATAAGTACTGTAATCATTAGTGATTATACTGTATTATACTGAATAACGATATTTTTTTATAGTGATTGGCTCACCCTAATATTAAGCCTCTATTTATTGGTTGACTAAAGTTAACGTTTTAAAGAATATTTTCTACTCGATTTTTTTTGAAAAGCGCTTTACGAGTATGTTATACCGAGCTTTTCTTATTGTTTGTGAGTTGTAATGTGAGTAATCAAAATTATCTATCTCAATTATTTTGTGCTAAATCTTATGTTTGTAATCCAATAAATAAATTAATAAAACTAGATGGCGCTGTAGCCCGTAGAAACACGCTATCGTATTGGTTTTGCGGGAGTACGTAAGGGCAAGTTTAGTTTTGCAATGTTAGGATGGCGAGACAATATGGTAACAAACACACACACAAAATATTGTCAAAATATAATTATAAAATTATAACATAATATGTATCCTTATCTTTTAGAGTAAAAAAAGCGAGAAGCTATATGGTGTTATGTTATGATGGCGTGTGTTGTTCGTTAAGCAACACAGCTCTGTCGGTCGTCAGATGGGTGAGTAAAAATTGTTTTCACAAGTTTCCCCGTGCTTCAGAAGGCACATTAAGCCGTCGGTGCTGGTTGCATCTAAGTCGTTTATACCTACCAATCAATATTCTCTAGGCTCCCGTGTAGCATTATTAGGATGAGAATGATAAAAAATGCATAGGTACCGTTTACTTAACCTTTTGTTGTAATCGTGAATTTGACGAAGTTAACTGGTGTCACGGTTTCAGACCCTAATTTAATATTTACTAGAGGTCCTCAATAAAAATGAAACAATGTTAATAAAAGAAGAAAATATGAAAACATATATTTTACAATTTGAAAAGAGAAGAATATAAATTATTTATGTCACACACAAAACCATTAAATAAAAGGACAAAAAAATAAATTAAAGTAAATGTAAGCAATGCTACAGCAGCAGAAAAGTCACCGGCTTAGCATATGACATGGCAACGAAGATGACACTATCGCCGTGACTACTTTTTTTGAGACGGAGGCTTAATATATATATATATATAAACACGTATATATATATATATATATATATATATATATATATATAACATAATATATATATATATATAAACACGCATTAATTTTTTACCTAAATATTCCTCTTATTTAGGTAAACAATTAAAGCGTGTACTACTTTGCTTTATTAGTCTTTTTATTAAATGGTTTATTAAAAAAATAAGTCTTTTACTATGTATTAATCTGTGACTATAAGTTACTCTTATCATCTACGTTTATTTTGTGTTCAACTCTGATAGAAAGATAGAATTTCTAAAAGATTGAAACGCTGCGAATCATTTTATAGTCTGCGGAAGGGTGTATGGTGATCATCTCCAGAATCATTAGACATTTACGACACTCTGAAGTGTAAAAAGTGGTTCTCTATTCTACGGAACACTACGCGTCACAGCAATACCTTATAACTACCTACTAGAATCAAGATTATTTAGAGTATATTTGCCCTTTCTTAATTTTTTTTAATTTGCTTACGTTGTGATACTAATTCTAACAATATTACTATTAAACCCAGCGATTTTATTGTCCACTGAAGCGTCACGCTGCACGTTTTGTTGCGGACACTGATCTTGGTCACAACAATAATGCATTTGACGGTCACAACGCACGCGTTACGACCGCGCCTTTTAGGGGATAACTACAATAGGTTTTGCTCATCAAAATGACCCGTCATTACTGTGATCATGAGAGATGTAATGTATTTTAAATTTGGCATTGACAAATCATGAGGTTATGAATACACTAATACACACAATGTGTATGTGGAAAAATCTGCCAAGGATAGATCGTATGGTTTTGTTATGCGACCCATTTTATCAGTTCTGTGAGCACGTCAATTTGTTTAACAATATTTTACCGTTTTTGTCTGCAAGACCGCGGAATGCAGACTATATTCGAGTTATGATTATCACAAGGGTAAGTAAATTAGACGAAGTGTCTTATATGTAGTTTTTAAGGTTTAAGACGATAATACAACTAATTCTACTCTCAGACTACTTTATAATCAAGATGCAAATCTTTAACTTTTTCATAATTTTGTAGTTGCACATTCCTGGAGTCATAAATATGGTTCAAACGTTTACAGTTAGCTGAAAAGGTTATCTATGTGTCAGTTGTGCGTATATATGGCACACAATATACGCCACTAAGTTACAACTCCAAAGACCCAAGCGTGTCTTTTCTCCGCTAAAAGGAGTCCTTTCGACTTGACTCTTACTTTCCGAAGTGTATCCGTGCCGGTCACAGACCATATTGAGCTTCGCGGTATGTCATTGCGCAAGTTCGATCGTGCATGTACGTACTGTTCTCATCTTTGGGACGATTTCGCCGAATACCAGCTCCAGAATTTTTATTCCATTGAGAAGAGGGCAATTACAATTATTTTTATAAAAGGCCTTGAGCATAGACGGAAGGTGACTAGCCTACCCGTTATTTATAGAATACATTTCGGAGAGTGTCCAACTAAATTGCATAGCCTTGTCCCGCCGTCCCTATTTTTTCATCGGACAACCAAACTTATTAATAGGTGCTACCATCATATGGATGAAATACCCTAGATTGCATCGGCGCTTACCATCAAGCGAAATAGCGGTCAAGCGTTTAATCGATTTATTATTAAAAAAACACCTATTTTAACATGAGTTAAATTGCTCTTTCGTAAGGTTGGTAAAGAGTAAAGTAATAAAAATTAATAATTTTATCTCTGCATCACCTTAAAGTTGAGTGATAGAAAATACCTTACGCTTAAGTACATTTATTTATGAAGTTTAAATAAATAAATAATAAGTAATTTATAGAAACGAAGCGCTTAAGCATTCTCTATTGATAAAATCACTTAATCTGAAGGAAACCCGAGACAAAAATAAGTAAACGTCGCTGTGTAGCAACGCAAACCGGAATCGCAAATTAAATATTTAAATTCTTCTACTGATTTCCTACTTCATTTCTGATTACTTGTTTGAATCTTCTTTCCAGAAAGCGGAGTTATGAAATATTTATCAAAAGGACCTGAATTTCCAACTTTTCCAGACCATTCCGATCTTATGTTGGTTTTAGTTTGAAACTTTATACAACATCATGTTTATTAATATCATAAACTTTTGTTATTCTTATCTGTATGCATTAAATGTCTAATCTGAATGTTTCTTAAGCCTGACATAGATTTTTATCTTTTTCCAAATCAAAAATCAAAACAGCTTTAATATAATTTAGCACCTTCTGGGTTAGCTCGTTCCATCGCGGATTCTGTCTTGGCCCCCAGGCTTGATTGAGATCAAGAGCGAACCCATTCTAAATAATAAAAAAATATATAATAGAAAAAAAAAATAGCATCAATTGACACCCGTCCCATACACCACATAAGGGGCAGCAGTGTTTTCCCAATTCTGTGGTATTTTACTATGATTTTGAACTTGCCTGCTAATCGTGGAAATTATTACAAACCCCCTCCTTTTTGAGGATGGCTTTCCTGGAGGATCCAGAATTGGACGTCTTCCACCTGAAATTATGAATTCATTACCAGTGTAATTACGGGCCAGAAACAGCTAAGTAACTTCTCAGTTGCCCAAACTTTTCCCTGCCTTGAAATGAAGGAATTTAAGCAATGCTATCTTAGTTTCGTCAAGGACAAATACAGAAAACCAGTAAATTTCTTCTGATCTGTATAGTAAACATCTATGTTGGTGTAAGAGAGATATTTCTCTAAAATACAATTTGAAGTAAGAAAACTATTATTCAGTAAATTGCTATCTTCAAATGGTTTGAGTCCCGGAAGGGACAGATCTTTATGAGATGAATACGAGCATTTGTTCCTGAGGGATGGGTACTAATATATATTACCTATTAATGGATCATATATGTATGTCTATCAGTTACCTTAGTATCCATAACACAAGCATTACAGAGGTAACATTGGGTTAGGCTAATTGATATGATTGTGAGAAATATTATTATATGTCTGTGTCTAGTACAGTCACTATCGATGGAAGGCACAATAAATATGGTACCGTCAGCATATAAGATAGGAACGGTGGTTACCTACTTGTATTGAATGTTAGATTTGCGTGCATACGTCTCATTAGAGTATTGTTTTGCTAACGCCCTAGTCTAGACCAGTTTATACTGTAGTTTTATTATGTGGTATAATTATTGATATTAGCATTAATTAAAACAGCATCATTACCATAATTTCAATAACCAAACAGTAAAATTTCAATTGTGAAGTCGGGTTTAAAATTGTCTAGTGTTTGGAATCCAGTTGTCTTTGTAAAAACAGCACAGTACAAAAAATAGCTGTTTCGTGATTAGATACTGAGAGAATTGTGTGGTGAAAACGGTTTTGTTTGAACAGTGAGTTTACGTGTAGTAGTACCGGTATTGAGTGTAATAAAAGACTAAAACGGAGGGTACACAGATACGTTGCCAATAACACCCAACCGCATTAAAATTCAGTTCTTCCCTGACGATAACCATGCAATTGCGCAGAAATATCAGTGTCTCATAAAAGAATGATACCGTTTTCATAATAGTTTAAAACATAAATGATATTGTTAACTATTGAATATAATATCATAGCAAAGCACAAGGAATTACAAACAATAATCCGTCATAACTTGTCAATCTCGAAATAAATGAATTGCTATCACTTTCTGACTAACAGCAGTCAGTAGCCTGTTTTAATTTTTTCTTGATTTTGTCTTGATTTATTTTTGAAAAAAACAGTCAACTTATCTTAAGAACCTTAATAACTTTCCAACTTAAAAATCAAATGAATTAAGGTAGAATTTTGACTACCAAGCGATCACTACCAACAAATATCTTAGCCACCGAATACCCACCAGCGGCAATAAGGAACCAACTAAAACTTTTATTTATAAATTTCAATATAAACTTTCACCGTATGATGAAGGAGTAGTCGAAACTGAGGAAGTTAACGAGTAATACAGTTCACATTGGAGTATTATATTAATTTTCTTATTAGCAAACTTATATCTTACCACAGCATAGCTTCCTACTACAGAATAGCTTTATAATAATAGCACTTATATAGCTATATTAAGGATTATCTTCAATTTTCCATCAAATAGTCTATTTGAAATAAAACAAGGAATAAATATTTTGTCCAGATTAGGATTAAGCGTAACCAAAACATCAAAATTACCACAATAAAATTATAATAAATGCGTTACTTTAATTCATGAATTTTCAACACACACTTTCAGATAGCTAAAGAAAGTCTTTGCTATATTAAGGTATCGAAGGCCTACGCATCAACGGTCTTTTCGGACTGACGAACATTCTTTCAACGGACAGTCCGCCATATTATCTTTATTAATAGGCTCGATAAATTGAACTTGCAAGGGAGTACCAAACTTGGGAATCACAGATTCCGGTGATTTTTATATATGTTTTAGAATAGTCTTCCCTCAATAACTAGGTAAAATTGTAAGACGCACTTTACTTTCATTTTCGAGAAAAATGAACTTAAAGTTTAAGTCCACTCGACTCATTGTTTTTCCAAATTAATTTATTAATTTTTATTAAATAATTTGTTATTTATCAAATGACGAAGTTATTTATTATTGAATTAATTATATATCTGATATGTTTATATATTTTTTTGTCAATTTTAATCGATTTTTTATTGAGCTACAATTTTTCTTTAAAAGTAATAAATCAAAACAAGTTAATAATCCTTACTAATATTATAAATGGGAAAGTGAGTTTGTTTGTTTGTTTGTTTGTTTGTTTGTTCCGCTTTCACGCCGTAACTACTGAACCGATTGCTTTGAAATTTTGCAGACGTAAAGATAAAAGTCCGGATTAAATAATAGGGTACTTTTTATCCTGGAAAAATTGATATTTCCGAGAAGAAACAAAAATATTGTTTGCTTGATGGATGGATTATAGATGGCGCTGTGTGTCGTTTAAAACAAGGTAAAATATTGCAAACGAATATAAACATGTCAATTTAGAAGCTAAATGATACGATAATGAATCCCCGAAAATGAGGAATTCCCGAGGGATGACGTAAAATTTGTTTTATCGTCTAAATTGTTTTTTTTACATCTACTTATCCTGAAATCACTAAAGTCAACGAATTGCTAATTGGTATAAGTAATAGTTACGTTATTTAGTTCTTGAGGTATGTGATAGATGGCGCTGGGTGTTTATTAAAACATGATAACGATATGTTTTTTAAAATACGTAAGAAGTGGAATGATAGCTTACGCTATTGCTTTATACTGCAATATAACCGAATTAAACGCGGGCGAAGCCGCGGGCGGAAAGCTAGTAATAACTATAACTTTAAAAATCATGGAAAAAAAACACCCAAATTTTTTAGTAAATAAATATTTATAAAAAAATTGTAATATGGTACACTAGTATCCATTTTAAACATTATAAAGTATTATATATAAACATCGATAATAACAGTCTTAAAATTTAACTTATTCACTCTCTATATAAGATTCATTTTCGTATACACATTCATCCGGATGATATTTATCATAAATACGCACCGCAGGAGCGTATAATAACTGAAAATTTATATTATTTAACAAAATTTATTAACTGTAAAAATTCCCAAAAATAATGACGAGTATTATTAGAATTAAAAATGTTTAATATTTTATTATTATTTAAACTTTAAATTCATTTTTCTCGAAAATGAAAGCGAAGTGCGTCTTACCATTTTACCTAGTTATTGAGGGGATACTACTCTACAACATATGTATATGAAAATCACCGGAATCTGTGATTCCCAAGTTTGGTACTCCCCTTGTTAGTCATACTCATAATATAATAATACCGCTGGAAAATTTCGACTTTACTCTTTTAGTACAAAAACAAAACGGGCAAAATTAGTTAGCAGAGGCCCTAATTAAAGTATGGTAAGTAATTAAGGTATGTAAAGTGTATGTTCCACATGGTTTCCTAGGTAAAAGCAGCTGAATAACTTTGTTATAAAGTGCTAATAACGACGTATGAAGTTTTCCCATTCCATACTAATCATGTATTCGTGAGGGAACAACACAGCTCGTCTTTAAAATTAGTTCCTCGGTTACCAAGGTTAAGCTCGAGAAGTAATAGTAAGTGAGTAATCCATATTCCGTATTTACATAACGCTTTCATAGTGAAAAATTTCAGTCTGCATATTTTGCTTGCGGCATTTCCGCAGGATGTCATACGTTCTCCCTAAAATTGAAGTAAGTTTACCTAAAATCATGCTATGAAGCCCCAGATAACCGCTAGTATTCTTAAAAATGATTTTCTGGTATCTATAATTGGTGGTTCTTTTATATTTCTGTTGCTACCATAGTTTTTTGAAAAAGTTATTGAGCATGACTTTATTTCAACAATGTTTTATTAAACAGCATACTACAATATATAATACTAGCTGACCCGGTTACGCATTGCTATGGTAACGCGTTGCTATGGTAACGCGTATACAATGGAAAAAGAGCGGGAAAAGGGGCAGACAGACAAACACACAAACAACAAATTTGTGTTCTTAGATTATAGATTTACGACCTCCGTGGTCAAGTGACATGCATACTGGTTTCATGTTAACACTGCCACAAGTGACACAAGTGCTTTAAATACTGAACTTGGGTCAGAACAATATGTGGTCATGTCGTGTAATGTAATTTTTTCTTTAGGCGCGTTATGAAAAAATGATGAGAGTGAAATTTTAAGATGCGCGCGCATCACTGTGACACAAAATGTTGAAGTTGGCCGCAAAACCAGCAGGATGAAGTTGGCCGCTAATTATTAATGTGTGTGTGTGTGATTTTAAAGATTTTAATATGGTAGTTAACAATAATTTATATAAAATAATAATAACAATTTTATATTGTTTAATAACAATATAACAATTTTATTTAAAAGTGGTTTTTATTTTATAAACTTTCTTAAGTGCGTTTATTGGTTTGAGGTTAACTATCGGTATGTATTCTTTTTATTTGTTTATAATACAAATTATTATTATTTTGACATTACTATTGGTTAATCAGATAATTTTATGGTTTTTGATATATTACTTGATTCTGTATACAAATATATAAAAAATCTGTTAATCTTTTGATGCTTCATACTGATCACTATATAATTTATAAATTTATCTTTCTTTTCACATACAAAGAAAACGAGCACACGGGAGGAAATTTTTAGTTCTTTGTTAATTAACGATAAAGAAGTATAACTTCTTACGTGCGTACATAAGTACACGCAACGGTTTTTTTTAATATATTAGTTAATATATAAACATATCAAGTTTTAGTTCCTTCGAGTTTGAATAGGACTCAATTTATTTATATATTATGATAGCGGAATGAACGCGTTATTTTCGAAGGCGAAATTCCATCGTGGATACTGTCTTGGTTTCCGGGCTTGATTGGGATCAAGAGTGAACCAATAAAAAAAATTTGGAAACTCAACAGCCATTTTGTTACAATCGTACATCAATTATAAATGATAAGTAACGCTTAGCCGATAACACATTATTCGTCTGCTATTCTACTGTTTACAAGATTGCATTTGATTTGTTCTATATATAGATACTAACGTGAAACAGCTAAATAAGGAAGGAAACGTTACAGTTACACAATATCCGTCTGTCCGTTTCGTATTTCAAAGCTAGACCATTTTCCTTCTTAAGAACAATGACAGCTCTATGGAAATAGGTAGGAATTTTGGACTCAGTTAATGAGTTTTCGTTCTGTTCCATTTCTTAATACAATTGGCGAGTTCTTGAACAAATGAAATCTGTCTTCTGTTTTATTCTTTTGAAATTTAAATTTGACTATTTCTTAAATGTATTTTTTATTATATTGGACTGATTTGTATATTTGTATACATCATTAATTGCTAATTGCATTATATTAAGTTCTATTATAGTTACCTATAATATTAAATTAATAAAACAATAAGTTGTAGTTTGCACGTCGTCAAATGTACGTTGGAATATGTCAGAACGAAGCTAATGTAACGAGCATATTTTTCCAAAAAAAGATTTATTATTATCATTAATAATTATTTTGCAATAATAAAAATAATATTTCCTATATTTACACCACTTAGCCTTGCCCAAAGTAGTCACTGTAAGGCTTGTGTTATGGATACTAGGGTTATGTATAGACAGATATAATATAATACATATGTAGATATGTAATATTTATAGAAATATATAAAAAACCCCTGACTCATGTGTAAATACTCGTATTCATCACAAAAACATTTGCCCCTTCCAGGACTCAAATCCAGGACCGTCGGTGCGAAAGCTAAGGGCGCTGCCGTTGCACCAAACGGTCGTCGAATGTGGTGGTTGTTTGTTAATCAAAAACATAGGTAACCTTCTTACTCCGTTGGTAACAACCGTTCTCTATTCAGCGTAAACTCAATCATAATAGGTTTAAATATTACATCAATATGTAACGGTTCAAATGAACTTACTGTTTAAATGAATAAAAAAGAGGTTATACAGTCTTTTTACACCTGCTTCTGAACTAGGTCAATATTGCTAACTAGGTCTATATTGCAGACGACAGCGCTCATGTCTGGGATACAATATTGACGTATCAATGTTATTATAAAGTGCTACGAGTATACATTAACAGTTGATGGTTGCGCCAGTATTAAATTCAAATCTGCCGTATTATTTATTTGCATGTTTTTGTAATTTCCATTAGTTTGGTCGACACTCCTAGCCTCACCTTCATTTATTCCATTTCCCTTTCGCACATACCTTGTCTCATATATTTAAGAGCGTGACGACCGCGCCATCTGTTGATGGCAAATCATACTGCAATGTGGCCAACATGCGGGCAAGAAATAAAGACTACTGATGGCCGCTCGTGCACCGAGTTACGCAATTTTAAATTGAACTCGTGTCCACAAACCCCTACAACAAACTACAGTCTATAGGGAACAGCAAAGCCCAAGGACGTCCCCGGCAGTCTCGAGCATCTCACACCACGTGGCGGTCAAGGTATCGTGCCTCCTTCATCTTCTCTCATACCGCAATACAGTCCACTAATTTGAATCGCCCGCACAACCAGTTGATATATTATAATAAATTTTTCCTTTGAAGTAAAAAGGGTATGAATTAGCTTGTATCCAAGATTTCGGGTTGTTTTTTAGCTACTGGATCCTACTTGTATCTTTTTCTGAAGAAGTTGTTAGGAAAAATATTAAATAATTATTAATAAATATAAGCACTTGATATGAGTGCATTGAACGTCAACAGCTACTCTATGGCTTTGTAAGTCTTTGCTCCGGAAACCTTGTACTGAAAATAAGCCGCAAGAAACTTGGCAAAGGTTGGAATTTTCTCCTTTTAATTATGTGTTACGTTACCTAGTTAAAAATATTTCAGAAAACTTTTCTCGTACTAAGAAGATGTATAAGAAAAAAATTATATTATAATGAGCGGCTTAATTAGGCTTGAAATAAGGCTTTTAACTCCACGCATAGTTGTCTTTTAAACCATCATAGATATTCTTCATGAGTATATCTTTTACAACATTTATTTTTACATTTCAATGTTTATCATACACATTGTTAGACTGGCTGGTTAGTGTATGTTACACTTGAGATCAATGAAAAATATAAAAGTGCCTGAAAATCTCGAAAACGGAAACGGAAGGATGCTCGCTTAGTATTTTACTAATTGTGTTGAATAGACTATTAAATACATTTTAAATGAAAATGATAACACTTCTTTTTATCATTGAAGTTGTAAAGTTATGACATCAGAAGACAAGATTAAAACAACCAAACTACGATTTAACTGCAACTGTATTTGCTTTTGTTTTTATTCTGTCATATAAAAAGATATATAAATAACTTTACTTGTAGTCAATATATTGAAGCTTACAATGTCGCTTACACCCAAAGAATGCACCAGGATACTCACAATGCTTGAAAATGGATATAAAACTTAAGGCGATGTTCTTAGAAAACGGTTGTTTAACTTACGACAGTTACGTGGAAGAAATCCTAAACGAATACGTTCTGTATATTCATGGCCAATTTTGGCGAGGATGTTGTCTTTATGCACCACAATATCCGATCTCATTCTGGTCGGATTGAAAAGGACTTTCACTAAACTAGCATTCAAAGTTTCCGTGTTTTTAGGATAACTTTATGTGACCTGGATTCATTGATTTCGAATTTATTATCATCATAATCTTCATCTCAGCCAAAAAGCGTTAGCCATAATCCCCACGCTTAGTAGGCGGAATGGACATTCCAGTAAAAGACTATTGTTCAGAAATTGCTACTGATTTGACTATTCTGTGGTCATTACACAGATTGCATTAGACTGTTTGGTGCCTTTAGCAGATAATGTACTGGGTTCGAGTTCGGAAGGGGCAGATTTTTGTGTGATGAATACGAACATTTGCATCTGAGTCATGGGTATTTATATATTTCTAATATTACTTATTTATGTATCGTTTGTGTATATCCGTTACCCTAGTATCCATAACACAAGCCTTACAGGGCTTACTTTGGGCTAGGCTAATTGATGTGAATGTAACAAATATTATTATTAGATAAACATTGACATATACGTTATTGTTTTCAATACACAAAGACACTTAAAGCAGATTTGTTAATTTTGAGACTGATTTGAAGATTATTTTATGCCTCAAGTTTTTTTCATAGAAGCACTAAATTTATATAAAGGAGTTTCTGCTTTTTATATTTATGTTAATCTAACATTTAACTGATAGATTTTTATATCTCAAGCAATTTTACTAGAAAAATATCAATATCCCATCTGTATCTGAGACAATTTGATTTTTGCCTGATAAAATTACTTTCGACATAAGAAGTATCTGCTGCTAAAAAAATTCAATTGCCGTCACTATAAAGTTGTTCGTGGCCCGGCTTTAGATGGCGTTGACGTTATATCTCCTTTGGTTTGTATGGTGGATCTTCTTCGTTAAGAGTACCTACTCTTTAAATATAACCTCTATTACAATAATTAGTAATCACAGATGATAGAGTAACAAGAATAAATACGTCATGTATCTAGTAATAGTGGTTTCTATTCTTCTGCGACTCTTTAGCACTTACCAAACTGCACTGCATTCTCCTTATAGTGTTGTCACCAGAAGACCTGGTGGTTTTTCGAGCTGATCGTGATAATATTTAAAATGACATAACCCCATCAAGTTTGGGCTCTTTCGATTCGTAATTGACGAGTACTTTGATCCTAACTAGTCTTTCCATAAATACTGTTACATAAAACCTTTTCTTATTTTCAACTTTTTCATTTTCTTGGATTTGGAACGCGTTTATTACTTTAAAAACTTCTTTCGATTTCGCGCCATTTCATATATTTTTTCGTGTTCATTATCAAATTACAGTATGGAATGGGGTGTTAAAGAAAGTAAGATTGCAGTGATCGCCTTCCACAAAGTGGGCATATAGCCGTCGGTCATATTTCAGACACTTAAAAAGCTTGGTATCAGCCGTATGTTCGTATATCGTACTATCAACAGATACAACAACATTTCCTCTATCAAAGAAATTTTGAGGAAAGATGAAAAAAATTTGACAATTGAAGAGCACTACAATAAGCAAAATGATAAAGTATGTCCAAAGAAGCTGCTCAAGTGATCGGAAATGTACAACGTGGTCATCAACCTGCCTCAGTGATGGTTTGGTGAGGCGTGTCTTATCATGGTGTCATCAAAGTGTATCAAGATCGACAGTCTTGGATTGTATAGTAAAACCTCTTAGCAATACACTTTTTAAAAATGTACCGTGGACTTTCCAGCAGGACTCTGCACCTGGTCACAAGGCACGAACTACCCAAACCTGGCTTGAAACCAACGTTCCGGACTTAATAAGAGCTAAAGATTGGCCCTCATGTAGCCCAGACCTCAACCCTTTAGACTACTAATTATGCTCAGTTTTGGAGTACATGATTTGCTCTTAACGATAGTTGCGAACGCAGTGGCGAAATTTCTATTTCTAAAAGCCAAAGGTGGCCATTTCGAATAGATTATTTTCTAATTTTTTGCTGAGACTAAGAAATATGTACATATTTTACTAATATTACATTACTTCATAAAAATGCATTTTCATTTGTAACAAAACTTATGGCTGGACTATATAGGTATATGGTAATTAGGGTCTGGTGCTGGAGCTGGAAGGTGGCCATAGGAATTCCGTAATAACACGACACAACCTCCTCGAGTATGGGCTTTTTAACTTTTTAATCCGTTTTATTAACAAGTTATTGCAAAAAATTGTTAATTTTTTTTTTATAATTATACTCACTGGTTCCATTTTGCATAATCCTTGTGATCCAAATATAAGATAATAACTCGTTGTACAGGTTCAATAGCTCAGACTATAATCTAGTAATCTGTAATAAAATTATAGTATGGTTCGTTTACGACTTCCTTTGTGTGAAGTTAGAAATGATGTAGCAATTTGGTTTAATTTAAATATATACCATTAAATATCGCTTTCATGTTAGATGATAATTGATCATTATCATAAAAATAGCAAATGAGATCGAATAAAAATAGTTTTTAAATATACGTATCGAATAATTACGCTTTTAATTTAAATGTGGTGGTCAAAAAAGTACATTTGGGATTCATTTGCAACAAACGTTTTTAAAACATACAACATTCCGAAAATTTTAAAAAGTTTATTAATTTTATCGTAACAACACGGAACAGTGAGACAATTGCTTTCGACGACCGTTTGGTGCAACGGTGGCGATCCTGCCTTTGGCACCGACGGTCCTGGGTTCGAATCTGGGGCAGATATTTGTATGATGAATACGAGCATTTGTACCTGAGTCATGGGTGTTTATATATATTACTATAAATATTAAATTTCTATGTATCATATATGTATGCCTATCTGTTACCCTAGTATCCATAACACAAGCCTTACTATGCTTACTTTGGGCTAGGCTAATTGGTGTGAATGTAAGAATTATTTATTTATTTAAAATATTTTGCTCAATGTAACATAAGGAAGTAATTTAAAGTTAAATAGTAACAAGGTGGCAAATAACTTGATGATACAGATTTACATGTGCTTTGAATTAGCTTTCGCAGACAGCATTAATGCTAATATAACATTTGACTTACATATTGTTAACATTGTGTTAGTGTTTCGATATAGAATTCAAGCCATTAAAAGTCGACGCTCATTCCTTATCGAGTTATGTTAAACCATAGCGTGTACCGATCCCATAACTAATCTTGGAATAGATTAACACCGCTCTAATACGCTTCTAATGGAAATATTCGAACGATACCAGTATCGAGCCGAGTACTTAATTTTGCATAGTTAAGTAGTTTTGTATAAATAATTTGATCTATTTCCATTCGTTTTGGCGTTTAAAACAGTTTGATATATCACTGCGGGAACCGTTCGAAATGTGCACTTTAAATTACATTAAATCACTAAGCATATTCATTAGAGATTGAGAAATATTAATTTATTGACCTAATAACAGAACACTTTATAAATTGACAAACAAAATAATAACAACTACAATAAGAATTTTTGTCACCTTCTAATTTGAAATGCGTCACTGCTGAACGGAATCCTACCTCGAAAAAGGGGTTTTTTGCCATAATCTCAGCGCGTTGCAGGCTTTTCATAATTTAGAAAAAGTTGTAGTCCAGTTTGTGGCAGAATATGGTCTTTACCTCCAGTCGTAGTTGTAGTTAGTAGTCATTTTTCCGACACCTAAGGTTAAGGCGAAGGTTAAGGTAAGGTTAAGTTAATTATTTTGTAATTCTTTACATTGTTTACGTCTATTTTCTCCTCCTATTGTTTGTTCTTTCTTTATTTCTACTTAACTCTGCCAAACATCACACGGCAGCTACTATAAGAAACCAAGCATTCTTAAAATTTTACAATTTGACACAAAATTTGTCAATCAGGTCCTTGCTTTAGATTGTGTCGACACAGCACAATCAATGGCGTAACAGCCGCCCTAGTATTCTAGGAGGGCCTGTCGGTTTGTAAAACGTAATACAAAAATTTTACGTTTTTCGTAATGCAGAAATTTTTATTGCATAATTTTAGAAAAAAACCTTTCTTATTGTATTTGATGAACAGATTATTTTAAATTTTAATACTATTGCAAAAAGATCAGAAATGTATTCTATTACAATAGCATAAGGTAGAAGCAATGATTAAAGCGTAAAAATGAATTTTGCTAATACTTTATTGGAGCGGAGCGAACGAAGCTACCATGGATCAGCTTCAATGTGCGCAATGTTAAGGCCATATCTTCCCGAGTTCTTAGCCGATTTTAATATTTTTTGTGTGGAATCGCATCAACATATTTAGGACCAGATTGTGAGAAATTTTGAAATTCATTAAAATAAGAAAGTTACGACCATAAAACATTGACCTTATGGGTGTTACTATTGAAACAAAAAGCGCGAGCATTTTCAAAGTTTTCTTTCTTATGGAATTTTAAAATTTACTAAACATTATCATTTTTTTTTTAGTATTACGCTCCGCTTCAATATATGGTGCTAGAAAGATTTGTGCTTAGCGATTGGATCGACCTAGTATATTTCATGTATCGGAAATTACTTGGTGTTTATCTAAAATATAGTAGAAAAGTGATCCATTGTTTTCGTTTTATCTTCATGTGTTTATTTTGATAACATTTTCAGGTTTCTAGACACGTCAATGACTGTTTTCTACTTTTCTGGTAAAAAAAGCTAAAAATACATTCTACATAAAAATTCGGAATAACTGTCGGTAAATTTAAAAAGTATTAATAAGTTATGTTTTATTGCACACACAGAAAGAATACAGAATAAAATAAGTTTTTTTTAAAATTGATCAATAACACTGGTTTAGAAAATAGAAATGTTGAGAATTATATGTTGTATTATTCTATATAAGTTAAGCGTGAAGCTTGGTTTACTGCGGTCTACAGTATAAGAAACTCGATGGCGCAGTAGTTAGCGTATTCAGCCAAGGCCAGTAATCGGATGAGTGACAAAAAAATATCTAGAGATCATTCAAAATGCACGTTAAGCCGCTTCACTTGCAATCGTTTATAACCACCATTAACTACTAGGTCCGCGAGGTAGCCCGTTATCCCTACTGGATTTTTATCCATAGTCACTTAAAAATTTACAGAACCTGCTTGAATACTAATTATAACGCCTGCATCATGCATTCATTATATATTTTCTAGCTGACCCAGCCACGCGTTGCTGTGTTATAAATTAAAATAAAACCTATCCTATCTTTTAAGTTAGATCAAATAACAGATAGTTACGAAGTTTGATCAAAATCGGTTAAGTAGTTTAGGAGTCCATCGAGGACAAACAACTTATATGCCCAGTGACACGTAATTTATATATATATTAAGATATCAATTTCATGCACAAATTTACAGTGGTCAGTTAATCAAAAGATACAATTCGACATTTACACCTATCTTTTTTTTTATAGAAAATAGGCAAGCGCTTGACCACTATCTCGCCTGATGGTAAGCGTCGATGCGATCTAGGATGTGACGCGCTTGCCTAGAATATACCTATTCACTCGTGATTTGAAGACCCCTAAATTGTATTTGTCAGGAAACACAGACTCAGGCAAAGAGTTCCACTCCTTAGCGGTACGTATCATAAAATTTAAACCAAAACGCTATCTGGTTTCGTTGCAAAATAATTTGTTTTGAATGCATAGTTTGATGTGATATCGACCGTACAAACGTCTACTTAATACCTAAGCATTTCCTTATTACGTTAGTGTCATTCAAATCTTAAAATAACCCTATATTAATCATCATTACCAGAACATTAATTTCCTCACTTCAGGGGCTTGAAATAAGGGTCTTTAGTCCGAAAGGTCATAAAAAACCCTTTGTCTCTGCCAGAAAAGTAAAAAGGGTTGGTCAGAATTGTGATTGTTATGTCAAAGTGAAGTTTTGCAGGCTAAAATAAAGTATTGTCTGTGACGGGTGCAGTCGGGAGAAATAAAAGCACTCAAGGTCACTTGTTTTTTGTATTTAAGGAATTAAGGCACAAAAAAAGAAAAGAAGAAACTTATAAACTTATAAACAGGAACTGGTGGTACAGAATACATATACAGGAAAACTTGTGAATTATGCTTATGAGCTTATTATACTTGTGAGCTTATTATAACTGCTCAGCACTATAAATATATTTAAATAATTGTTATCGGTGAGTCAACCGCTCTACGCGCTGACTCTGGTAAGAATAAACTTCGAGAACAAAACAAATCAAAGAGACAGACAGTAAATATAAAATAGGAAACCAAGAGGAAAATAGAAATGGCCAGAGAAGAGCGCAATGAAAGCAACGAGTCACCAATATAGCAATGGCGCCTCGTTACATGTCTATAAATTACTTGAGGTTTTTGTTTCTTATCTTTTAATTTTTAACTTGGATTCATACTAGATCCATATTTTTGTATATAAAATTGGAATTTATCTATAATTCTATTAAATAATAATAACTTTATTTCTGACGTAAAATATCAAAGTTACATAGTTAAAAATAAAAATTGTATCACAATTTCAAGTGGTTATACTTTGTACAATGTAGGATGATACTTTTGACAGGTATCAGTTCCTTATAGCTACGTACTAAGGTTACGTTTTTTTCCATATGTTTGGCTTGACATTGCAATAGCAACTTTATACCCTCTATATAGATGTCAACTGACAAAAGTATCATCCTGCATTGGACAAAATATAGTGGTGGTATATAACAGGTGTACTGTGACAACTACCCTCCGCATTAGTTATAAAAACTCTATTGCAGCAGCGCATTATCACCGCGGCCCATTGACCACTATAACTTGGCATACTATTAACACCTCACAGTTAGTTAACATGCCACAAAACCACTTGTTTCTATGTATTTCTTTGAAACACCAACCTTATCAAGCATTTTAGATATCATGTCTCACGGAACACTTACAACCGGATGCAATACAGCGCTGCCTCCTGCTGCCGTCTGCAGTTGGATTCGGAATCACGACTGCAATGACACATCGCCTGCTGTTACCGCTAGCAGTCTGTAACGGAATTACACTATAGACTTCAACTGTTAATTATTACTTAATCATATCAATATGAACAGCGCAATTTCCAATGTTGATAAATACTGACAAGTAAGATATAGCAAATATCAAGAGTTTGATATCTGCTTTACTTTGTCTTATTATAAAAGCTTTTTAAAGTACTAAACTATTTGTTTTTTTTTTAATTAATGTACTGTAATTGCTAATGCGATTATAAGTATAATTTATCAATCTGGAGTCACTTTGTTTTTTTTATCTTTATAATAATTACCATTGCATATAATATTTCAGATTAATTGCATGGTCTCCTTTAAATGGAGAAGCACTCATATTGTCAGGACCGTCTTTAACCTTTTGAGGCCCTGGGCATATAAGAATAATGGGGCCCCTATTACTTTGACAGAACAGTTTTTTTAACTAGAATAGACAAAGAAAGTAGATAAACACAGTTTTAGATATTTATTGACAGTCAATAGTAGAATAGATAATCTTTTAAAATTATCTAAGCATGGTGAAATTGGATAACCTTTTCTTCGACAAAAGTTGAGTAGCTTCGCGCATGCAAAAGCTAATAAGCAAGTCGATAATATAGTCCATAATTGAGGTTCGATTTACTCAAATTAAATAAGTTTTTCAGTAATAAATATCGGTATTGCTTTAGTGATCTGGCACGAAATAGGGGGCCCCTATCAATCACGGGGCCCTGGGTATTTGCCCAGAGTGCCCAGTGGGAAAGAGGGTTCTGCATATTGTAACCATTATCTTAATTCTAAGCATGCACCCTGTATTCTCTGTTGTAGATTCTTAAATAAATAAATGATTATAATAGTTACTGCATATAAACCGATTACTGGTTTTCATGGTCGTGTCGTTCATGTCATGGTCATCAGACATGGTCACTCTACTCCGAGGTCGATCTTGGTCAGATCAAAGTAGAAAACGAACTTTTCTATATTGACTCGGGTCTGGGTGTTGTGGTACCGTCGTTGTTTCTGAATTCCATAACACCTGTGCTTTAGTTACTTGACATAAGGACAATGTATGAGATGTTGTCTTATATTTATTTAATTATTTATTTGCTTACGTCAGTATATAACCTCAAATCAAAGAGATGCCTGCTTCAGTCTCAGTAAAGTAGCAATATTGTAGATTCATAGTTAGTTGTATTGCCTCCTCAAAATAGACGGTTCAAGTGAAGACGTGTGAAGCACTTTCAGAAATTATCTTTCTATTAGAAAATACTTTAATTATTAACTAAAAATATTAAGCAATCCTATTTTAGCTAACTTTTAGCTGTCTAAAACTTCACGAACTTGAAACGTTAAAACTTTTTATACGAAACTCTTTTTAATGGTTGAACAAAAGAATAAAATGGCAACACGAAAGAAAATGGTACCTAGCGGAATTTCGATGTTTCATTTAACAATCAATGATATGTCCCAAAAAGTAGTGTTTTTTATTCTGGCTCTTACTAGTTATAAGCTTTTGATGTAAAAATGTAGAAAATTATTTTATTTCGTTCTGTAGAAAGAATATTTCAAGACGCTCAAAAATATCTCAAAGAATATTTCGCCTTTGTTCTTTATCAATACCTCAATTTTATTACACCGACGGTAAATAAATTGCATGAAAAATATTATTAACACCTTATAAAATGTTTGTCATATCGTAGTTGTTAGAAGAAAACAGTTTTAGTTATAAACTAAAACATGCGCTAATATCCGTAAAAAAAGTGTTTTATTCTAATGTGTAATGTGCGCGGAAGTGTATGAACAAAATATATCGTAGTTGTGGTTATAAAACTCAAAATATAATGAAATAAATAAAAAACACGTTAAATAAACTGATAAAAGGCGGCAATTAAAAGTTTGTATGCATTACTAGGCAATAAGCTATACCAAAATATGTCAAAAATTTGTGTACCTATGAAAAATACACCTTCAAAACAAATCAGCTATCCAATAAAATATTAAGAAAAAACTTTTGCAAGCAAGCTTGTATTATGATATACGCATATCAAGTTATATGATCATAACGCTAATAGATTCAGATTCATATTCATTTATTCACAAGAAATACGGTATATAATTAAAGATGTTAAAACAACAATCGACACGTTTCGCTAATTCAGCATGTAAATCTCGTGTCTATGAACTCTACATCTAAAAATGCGTAACATTCCGGCATTTTGAAGTAGGGAAACTTCAATATAAGTGAAATAATAATATAATAATTCAAACCACCAATTAGCTTAGCCTAAAGTAAGCACTGAAAAGCCTCTGTTGTGGATACTAGAGTAACTGATATACATACATATATGATACCTACATATCAAATATTTATAGAAATATATATAAATGCCCATAACTCAGAATGCTCATATTCATCACACAAACATCTGCCCTTTCTGGAATCGAATCCAGGACCAGACGGTCGTATTGCGTGTGTCATGAAATTATGGTATTAAATGTTAATAGTGACTTAGACTGGGCCATGAGCGGTGACCTTACGAACGAAAAGTTTATATGTGAAAATTTTTTGTAGGAGTGATTGCCACTGAATTCCACTAGTACTTATAGTATTGGGGGATATAATATCATCTTAAATGACGCTAATAAAAAGATTTGCTTCTAACAACAAAAGAAAGTCATTACAAATCCTAGTACGTCGGTAAGAATTCTGTTCTTATCAGCTTTAATTGAATTTATAACAACATGGTGTTGTCCTATAAATCTCTATTTATATGACAAGAACAACACAAAACCACCCTTTTCAAACCACCAGGGGCTTTTCCTTATTACTAATACCCCGAAACCTATAATACAATAAAAACCGACCATATCCATTATCGAGTGGGACAGCCCTACTCGTACTACTAAGGTCCCTTTTGGAGACGTGTGACCCAATTTGCTTTCTCAACCCCGATAAATACACTTCAGGAGAGCTGCGTTATAAATCTCAGTATACTAAAACACTCTGAAATTTATGTTACAAGTCCGTTTAGTAATGATGACATATTAGAAGTAGATTTTATGTTGCGGTGAAGTTTTCCCTTCTTATTAAAGAAAGTGGATGAAAGTGAAGTCAGAATGAGAAGAGACACACAAAGGTTTTGTTTATATTTAAACCAGATTGAACTTTAGTCGACAGCTTTATAGTAAAAGTTTTCAGAACTGATTTTTTTTATGTTTTGCATTTGGTCCATGAATAAAAAGTTTCAAAGGACAACCCTATAAGGGCATGGCAATACCTTACCAACTAAAATTCATAATTAAATAAATTTTAATTCTTTTACACTGAATTGAAACAATAATTACAATTTATTTTATTTCGGATGGGTTAGCTCTTGATCCCAATTAAGCCCGGGGCCAAGACAATATCGACGATGAGACGAGCTAACCTAAAAGGTGCCTATTCACCCTGGCTTTGAAAATGGACGGGTTATAAGTTCTCGGAAATACAGATGCTGAGAGCGAGTTCCACTCCTTTGCTGTGCACATTATGAAGGATGTTGAAAAGCGCTTGTTGTCATCGAGATATTCTTTGGCGGCGTAATATACTTTATTTTGTAAGATTTTTCTTATGTTGGAGGAACGTTTTATGGTATGATATATTTAGGATAAACTTTATCGATTTTTCTCAAAATAAACAATACCAATAATTATAGTAAAATTTGAGAAATACACAAAATATTAAAATGAACACCTAGTAATCTTCGGTTATCAGATTTACGTTTCGTATCTGAAAGAAACTTATTATTATGTTGATTTTAAAAAAACTTGATGTTCAAAATCGCGAGGGTAATCTCCATCATGAAAGATTATTATATATATATATATATATATATATATATATATATATATATATATATATATATATATATATATATATATATATACATATTTTTTATTTTTTTTTATTTTTATCCATTGCGCTTTTTCTGTTCGCCTTTAGGTTTTTATTTTGTTCGTATCCATTAGTTAGTATAAAATTGTCTACTTAATTAAAAATTTAAGAGCACCATTTCTAAATATATTTGAATCTTGAATATTCTCCAAGTATACGTATTTTCAACTATAGCTTTTGTGTATTTTTGTGTGCGTATGTATGTTTATATGTTTGTGTATATCACAAAATATCGAATTTCAAAGACTTGTTGCTTATATAACTAATATTAAACATTAAGTTACTTACCTTTGGTGAAAAATTGGTTTGAGCTTGACATTTTCTTGGTATATTTTTTATTTTTAGAACTTACTACAATAAAAATGTCGTGTTTTAGCACAATGGAGTCGAAGTGAAGCAGAATAAATACCCAACCGAAGTACGAAAGTAACTCTTATTCAAATCGAGCGATTCATGCTGGCTCGCTAATGTTGCTGGGCTGCGATTTATGACCACTTTCAATGGACCACAGGAAACATATTCTGAAAACCCCCCTTATTGTCATAATGTTAAGATCTAGTTTAGCTGGCACGAGTTTCGGGCAGTGTGAATGCAGGTTTGTATTGGTTATGGTTATACATTGCGCGCGGTTTGATGACGCAGTCATTTGTTTCTCAGCCAAATTAAAACAAACGCCGAAATCCCGAAATCTTACCTTACATCAAGGAGTTAAGGTTGAATTTAGTTTTCACTAACGTCATTGAATAGAGGAGTTCCAATTAGCATTTGATCATCAAAAATCAAGAAAGGGTCACAACGATTGAAACAGAAGTCAGGAAATACTATATAAAGCAGAGTCCACGATCTATTATACAGACGGGAACAGTGTACCAGTAATTAGCTGTCACCCCGGCAAGCAAGGGTTCTACAATTCTATGTCTTCGTTTATACTTTATAAGTTTGAGAAAATTGAATAAATCCTTACTAATATTATAAATCGGAAAGTGAGTTTGTTTGTTTGTTTGTTCCGCTTTCACGCCGTAACTACTGAACCGATTGCTTTGAAATTTTGCAGACGTAAAAATAAAAGTCCGGATTAAATAATAGGGTACTTTTTATCCTGGAAAAAATTGATATTCCCGAGGAAAAACAAAAATATTGTTTGCTTGATGGATGGATTGTGTGTCGTTTAAAACAACGTAAAATATTGCAAACGAATATAAACATGTAAATTTAGAAGCTAAATGATACGATAATGAATCCCCAAAAATGAGGAATTCCCGAGGGATGACGTACAATTTGTTTTATCCTCTAAACTGTTTTTTTACATCTACTTATATGTTGCAAACGAATATGAACATGTAAATTTTGAAACTAAATGATACGAAAATGAATCCTCGAAAATGAGAAATTCTCGAGGGATGACGTACAATTTGTTTTATCGTCGAAATTGTTTTTTTTACATCTACTTATCCTGAAATCACTAAAGTCAACGAATTGGTATAAGTATTAGTTACGTTATTTAGTTCTTGAGGTATGCGATAGATGGCGCTGGGTGTTTTTTAAAACATGGTAACGATGTGTTTTTTAAAATACATAAGAAGTGGAATAATAGCTTACGCTATTTAGTTCTTGAGGTATGCGATAGATGGCGCTGGGAGTTTTTTAAAACATGGTAACGATGTGTTTTTAAAATACGTAAGAAGTGGAATGATAGCTTATGCTATTTAGTTCTAGAGGTATGCGAAAGATGGCGCTGGGTGTTTTTTAAAACGTGGTAACGAAGTGTTTTTTTAAGATACGTAAGAAGTGGAATGAATTATATGAATTTTGTATCCAGCGTTACATCGCGCTTCTTAGATTTTTCCGTGGGAATGAGAAGTTTTCTTATAGTTGTGCTTTACACCGCATTATAACCGAATTCCACGCGGGCGAAGCCGCGGGCGGAAAGCTAGTACTTAATAAACACTTTTGGTGACCGTTTGGTGCTGGCCGTTTGAACCGACAGTCCTGGGTCGAGGGTATGATAGGTGACTCATGGGTATCTATAAATATCAATTATCTAGTATAATATATTTATCTCTATTCGTTACCCTAGTATCTACATCACAAGATTGACAGTGCTTACCTTGGGCTAGGCTAATTGTTTTGGGTGAAAAAAAAGACATTATGACGCATGGATATAAATTCGTAATAAAAAAAATGGTATATACCATGATATTAAGATAATTCTGTTTGTTACACTGAATACTGAATACACTTTGTGAATTATACTATCACTTGGATAGGTATACTCTAACACTCGAAAACACTATCCATGTTGTGTCTGAATAAATATATAATTTATTTATGAAATTATACTTCTTTTCGCATATTAGGGGTGAAATTTTTCATGTAACGGAATATGCGCACGCAGCATGCAACGAAAATGCGACACCATGAGGTTAGCTGCTAAAGAGAACAGCCACGTACGCGTAACTAAACACACGCTTTTTTACCTGCTAGTTTGACGACAGGCAAATGTTTTATCCTTATTGTATCAAATATATTATTTTTTTTTTATATCATGTTGTATCAATATTGTGTAAATAACAGCTTACCGTCACCGCTAATGACAATACTTACTCTGAAACTAAAATAATAATACTTAAAAATAACTCAAAAACAATGAAAAATCGCGGAACATACGGTGATTCGGGTAGCCCTAATGACATTCTGTATAATATGGAAAATTACTACAGTGGTTCGCTAATTCCGCCTTTAAGTCCATACAAGGATTTTGCTGCCTTAACACGCTATAACGATTATTTTCGACCGACGGCAATCATAAAAAAATAATGAATAGTGTATCTGACAAAGTGTCATGGTAGAAGTCCTGCTATCGTTTGACAAGTCTCGTGGTAGTGGGTCGATTTTGTTTCTCTTTATGGTAGGTAGTTGTTTTGATCACTGTTATTAAGACTTGCTAGAGGCTACTTTCGACACATTTTAGGAGGTTCGCATTATCACTTATTTTTTTGTTTTGATGTACAAACGAGTAGAAAAGTTTTTTTTGTATTTTTCAAGACAGATCATATAAATATAACGACAAGAAATAGTTATCTTTGTACGTATCGTAAAAAATTGTGTATATGGAGAAGGTGAAGTTACAATGACTTTTCTACAACAAAAGCTCAGTTCAGTTAATTAAGTGACCTAATTGTCATACTAGTTTTAGAGATGACCATAATAATATTATTATTATTGTTGTTAAATAACATATTAGTGCAATCTCGATAGTGCAGCGGTTAACTCATTCTACTTATACTTGTGCAAGCTAGATTCATAAATGTTGTTTATCTGATGGATAACCTAAAATTTATTATCCTTCGCTCTTTCATTTGCCATTTGTCCTGGTTGCAGTAGCAGTCATTGGGATCCAAACTAGCCCTGAGAGGTGGGTTTTAGCCTTGCCACCATACGACGTTCTCATCCGTAGTAAAGATCTAACTATAGGGGTTCTTAATAAGCCGATGTGATGTCTTACAATAAAAATATTGGAAGCAGAAGGAACTAATATTACCGATTAATATTGTAAAACACAAATTACGTTAAGTATTGAACAACTCCTGACAGTGACCAGTAATAAAAACATTTGAGTAAAGCATCCTAATATCAGCTTAATTTTAGTTGAAGTGAGGATTGTTTTTTATAAAATTTAAACTCTCTTAAACTATGATCTTTTTTAAAGGCTTATGCACGAGCAGAGAAGGCACTGGAAAGCTAATTATAACTAATTAATTATTATTTAGACATAGGCATAATAACCATCCATATCGCAGCAAAAGGCCTGTTGCTCATCATCAGGGATTTTCCTCTATTCGAGACTAGAACCAACAACCATAAGATTTGTAGGCAGGTTTACTGATCGGTTATACTTATTAACAACAATTCTATTAACGGAACAAATCATTGCTTTCACGCATATGGAGTGCTATCAAAGCTTTTGTTAGCAACTGTACCTTTAAATAGGTGTATTTCGCAAAACTATAATCAGATGCGAAATTATCCCGTCTGTGTGTCGGTCCCTTCCGATGCCTTACGTTACCTTTAAATATAGATTCACTCCTTTAATTTTTTGGAGGAGATATGCGAATTTGGACAACCCGATTTCCTGGGATTGAGTTTATTATTGTCCATTTAATGATTTTCTTTGTGGGAGGAATACGATGGCGCAGCGGTTCACACTTCCGACATATGATCGCTGGGATTAAGTAGCTTTCGCAAGGGTCTCTTCCTTGATAGACAGGTTAAGTCAATGGTATCCTATCCTATCACAGCGGTATCATTAGCTGTCAATACAATCCGCTGTAGGCCTGCGTGGTAAGTTTTGGGCTATTCTTCCTACGGTGTTGGACTCTTTTTAACAGATATTTGCGCTTATTTATATTTAATCTTGATGTTTCGACTCCTTTACTCCGCCGTGATTACATGATGATTAAAGTAATTATCGTCATACATCTACTCCAATATTTTAATCCAACACGTTTCTATTAAATTATACAATATATACAAAATAAAATTGTACATTTAATTTAGTTATTTTATTATACATACGATTACTGTAAACAACTTAGTATATTACCAGTTCGGATGGGAGGCCCTTCCGAGAAGAACTGGCGAAAGAAACTCGGACAGGGGAACCGACTTCCATCTTACTTTTATTGTTTGCAAAAAGACGGTTTTGGGACGGTTCCGCCCGATACCAGCTCCAGATGCTTGAGTCCATCGAGAGGAGGGCCAAGAGGCTCATCGGCAATGAAGATCTTTTCTGTAAGGAGCTCAAAAGCCTTGAGCATAGGCGGAAGGTGGCATGCCTATAAGTATTTTATAGGATACATTTCGGAGAGTGTGCAGCTGAATTGCACAACCTTGTTCCGCCGTCCCCATTTTTTCATCGGACAACCAGACTTACAAATTGGCGACACCGTTATATGGTGGATATACCAAAGAGTCGCACTAAGCGTTTTGGTTTCAATTTTATGATACGTACCGCTAAGGAGTGGAACTCTTTGCCTGAGTCTGTGTTTCCTGACAAATACAATTTAGGGGTCTTCAAGTCACGAGTGAATAGGTATCTTCTAGGCAAGCGCGTCACATCCTAGATCGCATCGACGCTTACCATCAGGCGAGATAGTGGTCAAGTGCATACCTATTTTTCTATAAAAAAAAAAAGATCTAACTACATTACTAGGTCGTGCAGTGTGTATTTTTGGTGATATTAATTTAATAATTATGGGATCTCAAGCAGGTGGAACGCTCCAAAATTCATCTCTATTGAAATTGGATGTTTCCTGATTTGAAAAGCCTCACGAATCATTGTTTTCTAACAAAAATTTGTGGTTAATTGAATCGGATGTAGTGGTTGGACCCTTTAAAAGCATGCTCACACTCTGCACACTTGTCATCACGCCTGTTTTATTATATTTTTAATTTTTTTTAAAGTAACTAGTGGCCCGTCCCGGCTTCGCACGGGTGGACAAAATTCTTTAAATTTTTTCCTCATAAATATTTTCCGTTAGCGCCATCTAGCGTCCGGTAGACGAACTACTGGCGGTTAACGCGTTGCTATGGTAACGCATATACAATGGAAGAAGAGCGGGGAAAAGAGCGGACAGACAAACAACAAATGTGTGATCTTAGATTATAGATTTACGTTGCATTAATTATAACTGTATTATTACGTAATGATAATAAAATTTTAATTGATTTTGATGACCTCCGTAATCAAGTAGCTTGGATACCGGTATTCATAGTTAAGTCACTCCGAGGACCCAGGTTCGATCCTCGGCCGAATCGAGATAGAAAATGAACTTATCTATATTGGCTTGGGGTCTGGATATTGTGGTGCCTTCATTATTACTGGATTCCGTAACACAAGTGCTGTAGCTACTTAACTTATGTTGAGAACAATGCATACATTGTTCTCAATGATGTTCTCTTATATTCATATATTAATTAAAAAAGAACTAATTAATAGTATGCTGATACGATGACGTCAAAGAGGAATTCATTATGGCGTCTTCAAAATATATCCTATAAAAAACGGATAGGTCAGCAACCTTTCGTCTATGCTGAGTCTATATTTGACAAAAAAGAAGATTTTTAAACTGCGTATAACAAGACAACTCTGACAAATTAAAAGCTCTTCAATCATAAACCATCAATCTTCGTTCAGTGATAATTATATCAATTAGTTGGAGGATACAGCATCCGGACTCAAGTGAAACCGTTAATTAACGAATAAGAATATTAACTGCAACCTTAATTCGTCAGCATTATGGCCCAAAATTGTGTAGTAATTGGAACTCGCGTAAAATAAATTGGTTAATTTTCGCGTACTTATTCCAAGAAGTCAGTTTTGCCCGCGGGTGTACTTATATTCGATTCCTTTAGGAGTGAAACTGTTAGACTAAAGCTTTTTTTTATAGTATTTTAATATAACACCCTGGTTACTTTTGTATGACATATATTTATAATTCTAAATTGCATTCTTTTTATATGTCACTCATTATCTTGTTAACATATCGAATTTACCATATCGTACTGTGCAAACTATTTTACTTCTGATATTCTCAGAAGAAACGATTCTGTCTGAAAATATGTTCCCATTAGTGTTGAAAAGGAATCCAGTCTGGTAATTCTTAATCCTAAGTACTATGGTCAATTTGGCAAAGCTCTCCAGACTTGAGTTTAAAATAATCTTCAAGTTTTGAGTTATTAAGAGGGACTCAACTAATGGATCTGACTATTATATTTGTTTATTACTAGCTGACCCGGTAACGCGTTGCTATGGTAACGCGTTGCTATGGTAACGCGTATACAATGGAAAAAGAGCGGGAAAAAGTGCGGACAGACAAACACAAACAACAAATTTGTGTTCTAAGATTATAGCCTAGCGGCCCCTTCCGGCTTCGCACGGGTGGACAAAATTCTGTATTTTTTCTAATATTAAATATTTTTCGTTAGCGTCACCTAGCGTCCGGTAGACGAACTGCGGTTAACGCGTTGCTATGGTAACGTTATTGATACAATGGAAAAAGAGCGGGGAAAAGAGCGGACAGACAAACACATAAACCACTGTGATCTTAGATTATAGATTTCAGCATTTAATTACAAGATTTTTATATCTAAATTTTTACCAAGCAATTTTTATAAGAAAAATAATAATACTAGATTTAAAAATCTAAAAATCCCACGTTTTTCAGTGACCAAAAAAGAATAAAATAACCCGGCGGGGCCAAGCGAGGGGCCACTCAAAACGTGGGAGCGCATCTGTACAAATACTCTCAACATCTATGCATATCATATATCTCATTACATCTCCATAAGTAACATGCGCCCCCTCGCTTGGCCCCGCCGGGTTATTTTATTCTCTTTGGTCACTGAAAAACGTGGGATTTTTAGATTTTTAAATCTAGTATTATTATTTTATTCTTTTTAATTATTAACTCAACGAAGTAACCATGTGTTACGCAACAATCGGATAAGCCCCATACAAAAGTGAAAGTTGCCGAAAGTTGACCTGAAAGTGTACCTAGAAAGTTAAAAGTTTTAGGATGCATTGTCATCGGGTTCTGGCTTGCTCCAAAAATTTCAGCTCGCTAGGTGGCCGGGAAGTGCCTCAAAATTGAGTTGCAAGAATCCAACTGCACAGACAGACAGACAGACAGACAAACAAGAAAGCGACCGGAGAAAAACGTGGGAATAAACAACTTATTTCAAGCGTGAGGTCAAAATCTCAATAAAAAATCAACTTCAAATCCAAGTTAAAATCTTTCATGGACTTACTGTTTTCTTAACGTTTAAAAGTTCCAAGCTATCCAACAGTTTTATTTTAAAACAAAAACGGATCAATTTATTAATCAAATTGTTTTTTTGCAAAAGTATGTGGTATAATGAGGGTATAACAAAGGTCTTAAGCATAAAATGTACTGTAACATGTCCTCCATATGCAATTCATGTGCAAATAATTAAATTAAAATCATGTGAATAATATTTCTGGAAATTAATTAGTTACTTATGTCATCAAAATCAAAATTATACAAAATTAAAAAAGCAATAATTGAAAAAATCCTAAATTTGCAAATTTGTTAATAATAAAGCTAAAACATAAACATTTAAAAATATTTCTGAAAATTAATTAGCTATCTATGTCATCAAAATCAAGATTATATAAAATTAAAAAAGCAATAATTGAAAAAATCCTAAATTTGCAAATTTGTTCATAATAAAGCTAAAACATAAACATTTAAAAAGGGGAAAAAAGTCAATTTAGTAATATTAAATAACAATAAAAATAATTCAAAAATTTACCACTATAAAATTAATTTACGTAATTTAAATAACATTGGTTAAATGAATTAAAAGATTTTCGAACCCAAAACCTTTGCCCTTAAACAGAAATTCACAACATTTAATAATTATGTTAATTTTACTCAAAACTTTTATCACCAACAAATTAATCTGTCAGACGATATTTTCAGTAAGACGTTCCCTTCTATTTTAAGTATTCTCTCGATAAAAAGATTGGGATATACTCATACAGAATCCCTTCAGCTTTCTGAAGAAAGGGTTGGATTAGGGGCCGCCCTAACTTCATTTTCGATGTAATTATGGTAATGTACCGATATTTTACCGAAATCGATGTTAAGTGTAAGAGAAATTTACGTTTGTTTTTTTGTATGACTTTTATTACTTCTTTTTACTTTGTATGAGTTATATCAGTACATTATATTATGACAATACTTTGTGTGTTTGTTACCATATATAGTTACCATAAGCCTAAGAATAACAATTTTTAAAATCAATTAACGTTACCATAGCAACGCGTGGCCGGGTCAGCTAGTAGTAATAAAAGTCAATGTTATAGATTTTAAATAACATTGTCTCATTCGATCAAAGATAAAAATACAAAGATAAACATATATTTGCCAGGTTATAAAGGAAAAGGAAAAGTTAAGTTTATTTATAAATATGTAAAGAATTTCTGGTAGCAATGAATTTAATTTAAAACATTATTTAAGATCGACATAACTTTATGTAGAAATTATGTCTAACTCAGGTGAAGTTTGCGGAGCCTCTAAACATATAGCTTTTTATAAAGTATATAATCAATGCGATAAACTCATTATTTATATTAAGGTTAACCCCTCGTAGTAAGCAAAATGCTTTTACGAATATTTCCACGACTGTAGTATATTGCCGAGGATCTTCGATCCGCTGGGGCTAAAGCTATCATCTCAACCAATGAGCCATAGCTGCCTTAATATGATAGTTACAAAAAATAACCGTTATATGCATATACAACAGAAGTACGGGTAAAACTAAAAATAGAATATTAAAAAGAATAAAACACGACCTTTCGCAATCCGGGCGAGTGCTCTGACCGCTGAGCTACCGAGACGCTGGCAAACGTGTCGAATTTTACAATAATTCACAATATTGCAATGAGAATGCAAAAAATTAAATTAAAAAAAACACAACAACCTTCATGTTAATATTCATTTTGTCATTGCGAAATCTACTCGGAGCCGGCAACTATTTGGCACAAAGAATAAATCTGGCTAACCAGCGAGGCAATGTAATTAGTTTTCTCGGTACTAAGCTTGATGTAAATGACATTTTTTCCTATGAGTATTTTTAATCAATGTGGTTTGTGATATACGTGAAGTATACACGAGTAATTAATAATATTGAACAATATTGTGTTTGCATATTGTGTTTGCATCATAAGCTAAACTTATAATTTTTATAGTATTACCTGCTGGCCCTGGCACGCGTTGCTGAGGCTTAGTTGTTGTAATTTGCAATTTTTTAATTACAGATTAAAACGAAATCTAATTTATGTCCTAAGTTGGAACAAATCCAGCAACGACGCAGAGGCTTTTATGCTGAGACAGGGTTCTTTTTGGCCCCAGACACACCATATTTGTATTTTTCTTTCTTCCTATTTTATATGTATTTTTCTTTTCCTTTTTTTAAGTTAAAGTAAGTTAAAGTAAAAAAAAACATCAAATCGCTTGAAAAGTTTAATAGTTCATTGCGGTCAAACACTGTAACAGGGAATATGTATAGGTATATATATGTGTAATGTATACGTGTATTGTTGTATTGTATGAGTGTTTGAAATTATAGTGATTTGGTACTCTCATTGAAAAGTATTAGTTGAAGGTGTCACATATACATTTGATACATATACATATGACACATGTACTATCGAGGTCTCTCGTGCCGTACCACTTTGTAGAAATATTAGTTTGAACTGATCGCACCGGACACGCCCACACGACCCATACCTATCCCTAATTGACTTCGTATTTTACTACGATTTATAATACCGCCATTGATGTCAGTACTGTCAACTGTCAATCTGCTTTACGCGTTCTAAACTTCTAAATGCTCTCACTTGCTTGTTTGCGCACGCGCGCCATTGTTGAATGAATGGAACGGGGCGTGGCCTGAAGCGAAAGGCATCGGGCAGTGTGCAAGCGACTTTCGACTCAGGACTGATAAGGCGCCAGAGGCTTCGATAGTACATATGACATATAAATCAATATCGGTAAACGTATTTAGAGTTATGTGGAACTTGAACCAACATCCCCTTGTTATATAACGAAAACTCTTCCAATTGACCTCCAAAGGTCATAACAGATCCAGCGAAATTTTCCTACTGTATCTTATGCTGACGCCAACTATTTGCTTGCTAAAAATTAAGAAGATTTTGAATGAACTGTTAGCATAAATATTAAGAACATCTAATCATGTACTCAAAATTGTTGCAAATAAAGATTATTCATTCATTCATTCAACGCCATCTCGAGTTCAAGGTAGTTACTACCTAGAACATCGAATGTAATAATTGTACAAGTATCCAGTCATCGACGAGGAAGAATCATCTATGTTATTATTATATATTTTGTTATTTAAGCATTTAATTGGTAGTTATTATTACGAAAGAAATTCAGGTTTTTTTATGTTTATGTTTTGACGACCGTTTGGTGCAACGGTAGCGATCCTGCCTTTCGCACCGACGGTCCTGGGTTCAAATCCCGGAAGGGGCAGATGTTTGTATGATGAATACGAGCATTTGTACCTGAGTCATGGGTGTTTTTATATATTTCTATGAATATTACATATATATGTATCATATATGTATGTCTATCCGTTACCCTAGCATCCATAACACAAGCCTTACAGTGCTTACTTTGGGCTAGGCTAATTGGTGTGAACGTAAGAAATATTTATTTAATATTTATTTATTATTTATTTGAAAAACACAGTACTTATACAAAAGCATTTATGATTGTTTCATGGAAAAACTGCGATCAGTGAATTTTTCACTTATACCTTAAACATAATGTGACATTAAATGGCAACATACAAAAGCGATAAAAAGAAAAGAAAATTGTAATGGAACTTTCAGTTCTTTTCCCTAGTGCATAGAAACTACGAACTTACTTTCTATATAGTATTTACAAAACCCGTTCGCGCTGTTTGCCAGTATTTGGCATGTACTTTCCCTCCCTTGCTGGCTACACAGTAATATTAACGACGTCTTCGTAAGCGTATGCGATTATTACTTATAGTCAATGAGTTCTCAAAATTTATTAGTTTTTTATTTGTTTTCGTCATCAATTAATACAAAAACGTCAGCAACAAATTTATTGCATGGGCTGGTATAACAATTAACCAATTTTTTGATACAAAGGGGTTTGAAGGTTTTGGCCCTAACGTCGGCCGCCATTTTATTTATTTTTTTAAATCGCGGTGCACAATAAATGTCATATATTTGGATAGGGGACACCTATACCAGCATAAAATGTTATGTATCATAACATAATAAAGCGTCACGTTTTTGTTTTATTCAAAGATAAAAATAATATTTGTTATAACGAATTTATTAATTAATTTTGTAGTTATTTCATGTTGTTTAAGTTTTTACTTTAAATCTAATTCAGACAAAGAAAGAAAACCAATATTTTAATAGTAATGATTGATTTTGTTCATTAATAACTTTTTAATACAATTTAGTATAGGAATCAGATATAAATGTGTTTAATTATAATATAATGATTTCTTATATTACCTATACTTTAATTTTGGTGAATAACTCCGAAACGTGACGCTTTAGGATATCATGTTATGTAACATTTTTTATTTGTATAAGTGTCCTCCATCTTAATATATAACTTTCGTTGTGCACCGCGATTTAAAAAAAAAATCAAAATGGCGGCCGACGTTAGGGCCACCCTCCACACAAAAATCTTCAAACCCTTTTGATACAGTTTTCTTGAAGGGAGAGTTCATGCCTTTTATTATTAATAGAAGATGTCCTGAAAAAGGCCAGTTTAAGGTTACCCTTAACCGATGAGCTTGTATGAAAGGTCTGATTAGAGTCGAAGAAGCGAGAGATGTACGTCAGGATCGTGGAAAGTGGAAATCTATCATCTCAATCTAACGCAGTGGTAGGCAGAGATGATAGATTTCCACTTTCCAGAAAGGGAGAAAGGCGTGATTATATCTGTGGCCTAGTGCTAAAAGGGTCAAAGTACGTTTTTGTATAAAATGAGATTGTAATGACAGTTGCCAAAAGGTATAATTTATCAACAACCTTTTAAAAGTTACTATGTAAACAAGGCCAATGTAGTCTGGGCTTTTATACAGTTTAGTGAAAAAATAAATGTGATAAAAGGGCTGCAGTGTACTTAACTATTACTAAGTGCAATCTCATTTTATACAAAAACGTACTTTGGCCCTTTTAGCACTAGGCCACAGATATGTATTTTAAGTTTGATTTGCATCATCATTATTCATACATTTATTTCGCTTTCCCTTTTGTAGTGTTTGTATCGTTGTGTCTGTTTCTATTTGTGGCAATTTATTTTTATTTATTTACACAACAAATATACAAAAATTTAAGAGCATAGTACGTTTAGTTTTATTCAACGCTGAAAGTGCTCTCCTTCGAGTGATGCCTGTAACAAAAGCAAAAGTGACACTGGCAGAAATGTCCTTGATAGATGGGATGCCATTAAAGAAGGTCAATAACTAGAATCGGACATCTAGCAACACCATTGATCGAAGTTGAGAGTTTGTTCTATATTGAGCCAAGATCTCTGTCCAAAGGGACTTAGACCAATTTCTTGGATAAGTGACATACCACCCAATATACGAGTAGTAGCTTTGTTTGCATATTTTTTATATTAATTATGAGCTTTAAAATGCACCATATATTGGAGCGAAATACTAAAAATAAAGTAATAAGAATGAAAAAATTCAATAAATTTTTTGCGAATTTCAAAATTCTAATCTTAAATCTGTTGATTCGATTCCACACAGAAAAATATTAAAATCGGGTTACGAACTCGGGAAGTTATGGCGTAACAGACGTTGCGTCATTAAAGCTGATCCATAGGAGATACTACCTGAGAATAAGTTATGAGCTGAGTCGATATTTTCAAATATTTCTAGTATAATGCTATTAATAATATTTTCTATTTTTTGTCTAAACCTGTTCAAAAGTAAATAAAAATATATTCCGTTCTTTTTTTTTCTGTCTCTGTTAATTTCTGAACACTACATTACGCTCGTATAAATATTTCAACAACCCTCTAAAGTAGAAAAGGTACAAAGGCTCCGTAATGAGGAGAACCTCAATGGTGTAATTACGGGATAAGACATGGTGCTAAACGAACCGACTTTGTTTGTGGTACAAAGGGCAAATATATATATATATTTCTGCCACCTCACACGGTGATGGATATAAATTTAAGTATGTCGGATCTCAGTCATGATCACGGTTGCATTAACGTACTAATGACCTGTCTGAAGTTGCCACAGAACGCGGGCGACATCTATCGGTGTTGTACAGAGTTAGGTGGTGGTTGTTGTTGAAGTGGTTAAACTTACTTTCGGACGAAAGCTATCGGACCAGCGCTGCGAGCAGATGTTTCCTAGGAACCGTACTGTGTAATAAACTTATGTGTTACTGATTTGTGATAAGAATATATCGAGACTCGTGATTTAAACCAACCCAGCTCACGCACCTGATAGATAAAAACTATGCCTGGTAATAACGATAAAAAATTACCACCGTCGACGACAAATACATAAATCAGTGTTTAATATAAAACATACAATACTTAAATATGAATTATTTAATAAATATTTTATACATCTTGCACAAATGAGTATTCTTCTGTATAGGTCTTAAAGGCTTAAAGTTGATGAAAATATGAAACGTGTACTTACTTTAATATAAGTATAATGCAATAATAATAGTAATAATATTTATTTAATTCACATGTCTCCCAAAGTAAGTACTGTTGGCAAGCAGGCTTGTATAATGGATACTAGAGTAATGGATAGGCATACATATACAGTATGATTTATAGATATGTAATATTCATAGAAATAAGTACAAATACCCATGAATCAGATACAAATGCTCGTATTCATCACACAAACATCTGCATCTTCTCTGGCACTCACTCTCAGGACCGTGTCGTTGCGAAAGGCAGGTTCGCTTCTGTTGCACCCAATGGTCATTAAATAATTGTTTAACGACATTAAAAAATAATTACATTAGAAATAAAACAAACAAATTTTATTTATTTCTTACGTTCCACGTCTACATTTATTACTAAAACTTTGTTTTTGTAGAAAGACTTGTGTATATGATAATTTTTTTAACAGTTTTTTATAATAACATTTTATTATAAGATAAAGGAAAGGAAAAGTTCTTAATAAGATTATTTTCAAAGTTAAATAAGTAATCCTCCGAACAGCCAAACTGAGGATAAATATTATTGAAATAATTTTAGCCAGGGAGAAGGTCATTTATGCTAATATTATAAATTAATCATCAATACATTTTGTTACGATAAAACCATTCTTGTTGTTTCATTAAAAATTTTTGACTACTTTTCAAATTGTAAAGATTAAATATTGGAAAACAAATTTGTTTTCGATTAACTTGTAATTTTTACATGAAGTTAATTGGTTTTTTCTTTTTTTTGCTTCTTAAAATTAATTGGTTAACACAACTTAATAATCTATGTGAAAAATTCTAAATGGCGTTAGGAAATTCAAATTACCTATTGCATTCTGACAGGCAAATAAAGAAAATCAAAACAACTACTTGTTTGTGATAATTACATGCACTAAATTCTATAATAAGCTTAAATTTAAGGAGATTTTAGAGATTTAGTTTAAACGAGCAAGAACTTACAGAATAAATGCTTAATTAAATACCGCTTCAGTCTATAATTTGCACTATAAAATGTCTATGTCAAGTAAAATGTGAAGTAGAAATTCCAAACCCAAGTCGCTCCAACAGCTCATAATGTCTGTATTTAAACCATCTTGTCTAGGCTAAAATAGGTGAAAATTACAGGCTGTCAGTTTGTTGTTGGTGGTGTGGAATTGTTTACCAGGATGGTAATGGCCCAAAGCACGTTTTAAAGAATTATGTTGTTGTATTTTTTAATATTTTTTCAACAGTCGTAATAGATTTTACTTAAATTAATAAAAATCTTTTATTTCAGACCACCCAGAGTCCACTATTGTTAGTAACTATTTTACGTATCTATATGTTTTTTTTTTATTTCTAAAATTTTGCTTAAAATAGTTATAATTATTAAGGGTTTTGTGACTTAAAAAATAAAAATTTGGAGAAATGAATTTTAGTGGAAAATAACTTTGGTACATGGGTTAGCATAACGATTTTTATCTTTAACTTCTACATGCTTCGGAAGGCACGTTACAATGTGGGTCGTGGCAACATCTGCAGTCTTGAGCGTGCATCGATGCGTACTGTTTAATTATAATATAATGATTTCTTATATTACCTATACTTTAATTTTGGTGAATAACTCCGAAACGTGACGCTTTAGGATATCATGTTATGTAACATTTTTTATTTGTATAAGTGTCCTCCATCTTAATATATAACTTTCGTTGTGCACCGCGATTTAAAAAAAAAATCAAAATGGCGGCCGACGTTAGGGCCACCCTCCACACAAAAATCTTCAAACCCTTTTGATACAGTTTTCTTGAAGGGAGAGTTCATGCCTTTTATCTAATAAATTGGTCCAAGTTTGATATAGATATGATATTAATAGAAGATGTCCTGAAAAAGGCCAGTTTAAGGTTACCCTTAACCGATGAACTTGTATGAAAGGTTTGATTAGAGTCGAAGAAGCGAGAGATGTACGTCAGGATCGTGGAAAGTGGAAATCTATCATCTCAGTCTACCGCAGTGGTAGGCAGAGATGATAGATTTCCACTTTCCAGAAAGGGAGAAAGGCGTGATTATATCTGTGGCCTAGTGCAAAAAGGGTCAAAGTACGTTTTTGTATAAAATGAGATTGTAATGACAGTTGCCAAAAGGTATAATTCATCAACAACCTTTTAAAAGTTACTATGTAAACAAGGCCAATGTAGTCTGCGCTTTTATACAGTTAAGTAAAAAAATAAATGTGTTAAAAAACAAATTTGGAGAAATGAATTTTAGTGGAAAATAACTTTGGTACATGGGTTAGCATAACGATTTTTATCTTTAACTTCTACATGCTTCGGAAGGCACGTTACAATGTGGGTCGTGGCAACATCTGCAGTCTTGAGCGTGCATCGATGCGTACTGAGCCAAAGTAAAAGGTTCTGACCCATTCTCCTAACACTATGTTTAGTCAAAGGGACCGCCTGTACCTTCTGACAAAAGTAACAATTTAGGAGCTTAAATTATATAATATATTTTTTTAATAACATTTTATTTGCATTAATTACAAGGTACTGTTACATTACATTGGTCTTAACAAAATACATTTAGGTACTGTCGCTTATATGGTATGTAACTTCTGCACTAGTTTAAAACTGTATTGGCAATCAATTATATTTGTCTTTAAGTGAGATTCAAAATCCACATTTTTCTGACTGCTGAAGAATGGCTACTGAGTTGGTATCCTAGCTTTAACCGCCTAGCAGTTGTAATTATTCGGTACTATTTCATTATAGTCAAAAGCTTATTAAAGTCCCCAACAGTCATACGGTTCCAAGGGTTGTCACCAGCCTTCCAAAGAAAAAAAAGTGACCTTGAGTGTTTTTTTTTAAATGTAAACCTATCGAATTTGGGCTTGTGTGATTCGGTTTTCACATGTTCTCAGGTTCTAGATCATGGCCGGAGACTAAACTTTATAGTTTTTTGTTTTTAATTTATAAAGGCTTATATGATAAATAATTTAATAATAATAATAATAATATAATTTATTTCGTTATTTTTTTGTTTTTTACAATCCTTAATCAGTGATTGAAGTCACCTAGTAAGCAAAAAATGCCTGTAGCAGGTGACTTCACTCTTCCATATACATTAGGTGCTATATTATCTAAGTTAAATAAAAGAAAATACAAACAATACTAACTTAAAAGAGAAAAATAGGTTTGATATAATTTTTCCAATGATCACTTATCTTAAAAGTAATTAATAAACGTATTTTTTTTATGTGTGTTATGTAAGCTCAACCTATGTATGTGTTGTATGGTGTATGTGTGTGTCGTAGTGAGTGTAGCAAATATATGTAGGTGTTTGTGTGTACATATATTTATATATTCATTATCAATGTCTCTGTTTCTTCATATTTCAAGGTATTAAGAAAACAGTACTTGTTTTACTGTAAATCTGAAGTTTTTTATTTAATTTATATATAGAAAATCCGAACGTTTCAGATACTGCTTATAAGCAAATGCAGATCCTCCAATCCAATCCTAGTCCTAGATTTATGAATTTTCATAATGTTTTTTCTTTTTTTAGAGGTTATGCTGTCATCATAGATTAAAGTTTTATGTTTTTTTAGTACGGTAAATAAAATATATAACTTTCTCACTGACAGAAAATTACTAATGGAGTAAAGTCTATCAGTGGGAAACCTTCTGTTTTTGAAGTGCATAACTTTTAAAAGAGCACGTTGAGCACGTTCCAACACGACCATCTTAGTCTTGTCAGCCCCACCCCAGACCGGAATGCTGTAGCTTATAATAGATTGGGCTAATGCTAAGTAGATTTCCGTAAGAACATTTCTTTTGGAGCAGTGCCCAACCCGTTGTCCAGGGACCACATGTCTAAAGGTCTTAAATATCCAGATCAGTTTTCTAACTCTAGCTGTAATATTTTCAAGATGTAGATGCCAGGACAACCTCTGGTCGACCACTACCCCCAAGTACTTTGTATTTTCCACTTTTTTGATATCTAGACAAGCACAACTCCCTGAATTTTCTCTAAAATTACAGGTGTGGATTCTTAGTCTATAATCTGTAGCGGGTTGTGACCTGTTAAGGATACTGTAGCAGATGTAATTGGTTTTGAGTATATTTAAAGTGAGGAGGTTATTTCTTAACCATCCAGCAACTAAGCTCATACCTAATTCCGCGCTATCTCTGACGCTATTCCAATCTTTTCCAGAGAAAATAACCACAGTATCATCAGCGTATGAGAAAATGCGGAAAATTTGAACAGAAAAGTACTAAATTTGACTCCTATCACAAGTTATTTCCACAGGAAAATACAAAAATAATACATTTATTACACATAACAATACATTCGACAACCGACACCTATTATGCAAAGCTTTTATAATATTCAAAAAGTTGTATTTTAATATCTTACTAAAATATATGTTTAATTTAATATAAATAAATTATTTTTCTGTCAAGTCAATCTATTTATATACTGTCAGCTAAACGAATTTTGTATTTAGGATACGATTAAAAATAATATATAAAATACGTTAACTAATATATAAACATCCATGACTCAAGGACAAATTCTCATCACTCAAACTTTTAACAAATTCAAACCCTTTACTGTAGGATCCGCAGTTAGAGCCCCTAATCAGAGTAACAAAATGAAATAAATTAATAATTTAATAAATTCATTCTAATTGCGGGTCTAACAAAGCGTTACAATCTAAAAACGTTCTACTTTTGAAGCCAAAAGATCCGGGGTAGAGTTCCGGTAGCGCTTGCTGCTGCGTGCTCGCTTTCGTGCTGCATGCTTCTTTTTTGCGTGCCTGTTTGCATGCAGCATTCCTGATTTCATACAATACTCAATAAACCCATTAGGACGTTCTGATGCTTAGTACCCGAGTCATGGGTATTTCATGTATGTCCGGATACGTAACGGGTATACATATATCCGTTATGATAGTGTCCATAACACGAGCCTCTCAGTTCTTGCTTTGGGCTAGGCTAATTGTTGTGAACGTAAGAAATATTATAAGCGATAAGTCTGTTATTTGAACTTTATCTGTTTGTTTGTCTCTCTTTGCCTTTTTAAAACATTTTACAATAAAGAATAATAGAATGATAATTATTTTATCTACTCTAATACTATAATACAAAGATTCTAAAACTGAAAACAAAATGCTTATGACAAACATTACGTACAGGCCAAAAATAATAAAAAAAAAGTTTCATTACGATACAGGTCTTGTATGGACACCTGTAACATAATATAACTTTTTTATCATAACGATACACCTATACAACCTCCATCTGGACCAAGGAGGTTGAACCTCTACTTTAAAAAGGTTTCAATGAACGAGTCCGTGACGACGCAACACGCATGCGCAATCGATATTTGCACCTTGGCGCCAACATTTGACATTTAAAAATTTGTTGTTATATTCAGCGTTTTATTTGCAATATTGTTTTACGTATTATAGTATGAAAGTAGATAAAGTAGTGTATGACACTATACATAACTTGGTCTTATAACACTCGTGTGATACTATAAAAAAACTCGCCTACGGCTCGTTTTTTAAAACACACTCGTGTTATAAGAACCCTTATTATGCAACAGTATCATAAACTACTATAGTATTTCTAGTTTCTCGTAGCTCACTCCTTCAAAAGAAATAATTTTTAACGTATCGTATAACATGCTCAATTATACAGAACCCTGTGAACATGGCTCCAGACAACGAGTCATAGTGTCAGGATTAAACATAAAAAATAGAAAATAAACTATTTTTGTGATTCGTTTATAATTGTTACATTTAAATATTATTGTTGTAAACGCAGAAAAGATAAATGGAATATTATGACATCCTTTCAATTCACAACCGAATATTTTGACTGAAGTATATGAACGTCATCGAAACTATATTTTACATCGATAAGCCTGAAATATCGACATTTGTCGACAGCACAAACATCACTTTTGTCACGTTTTGTTTGAGTGTTAGGTTTAATATCCAGCCTTTTCCGGGCCATGGGACTGGATGTCTCGGTCGATAAGACCGAGTGCATCTACTTCCATGGCCCGAGAAGAGCCCCACCGGTGAGGGCCAGGGAGGTCGTACTTGATGGGGTGAGGCTTCCAGTGCTTCGCCACATCAAGTACCTGGGGCTGCTGCTGGACGCTCGCTGGGATTTCAGCGAGCACTTCAAGCAGCTAGCCCCCAGGTTGGTGAAGGCCTCCCTGGCCTTAGGAAAGCTCCTGCCGAACGTCGGCGGCCCAGGTACCACGTGCCGCCGACTGTACGCAGGGGTGATCCGGAGCATGGCCCTCTATGGGGCCCCGGTGTGGGCAGAAACCTTAGGGACCAAAGGGAAGGCAGATCTCCGGCGGTCCCAAAGGGTGATTGCGACCCGCCTCGTACGAGGGTACAGGACGGTGTCGCGATCGGCGGCTTGCGCGCTCGCAGGTACACCACCGTGGGAACTGGAGGCACGTGTCCTACGGGAGGTGTATCTGCGCAAGGTGGAGGCCCGGGTGCGTGGAGATAGGCCCGCACCCGAGGAGGCCCGGCGAGCTAGGAGGGATGCCGAAGAACGGCTGATGAGGGAATGGGAGGAGTCTCTCATCGACCCGCCATTCGGGAAGCGCACCCTCGAGGCACTGAGGCCAGTGCTTCGGGAGTGGTGCGCTCGGCGCCAAGGGTCGGTGACCTTCAGGCTGGCGCGGATGTTTACCGGGCATGGGTGCTTCGGTAAATACCTGCACCGGATTCGAAGGGAGCCGACCCCGTCGTGCTATCATTGCGGCGCTGCGGAGGACACTGCCCAGCACACCCTAGAGGTGTGCCCGGCGTGGTCTCCTCAGCGCGGCAATCTTGTCGCGACGATTGGGAGTGACCTCTCGCTCGCCGCCATGGCGCGAGCCATGGTGACGAGCGATGGGTCCTGGGAGGGGGTGGCCACCTTCTGCGAGGACGTCCTCTTGCAGAAGGAGGCCGCCGAAAGGCGGAGGGAGGAGGACTTAGAATCCTCCCTCATAAGGCGCAGGCGTCGGGGGAGAAGGTGGCGGCGTTATGCCACCCGCATCCCCATCTAGAGGATGGAGCTTCGCTTCTCCTCTAGAGACGCCCCAATGGCGGAAGGGGCACCCATTCTGCCTGGGTGTCTACCCTCCACGTGAAAACGCACGAAGGGGGAGAGGGTCTCTTCCCACCCTTCCCCGCTGGGAAGGGCTTTGGGTCAAGAGGCCGGTAGCGCAGGCTCGCGGGATGAATGCGCTCGCGAGCGGAATGCGCTTGAGGAGGACCCTCGGGAACGGCTTCCCCGAGGGTAGGAGCCTCACTCGGAAACTACGGGTGATACCGGAGTTTTCTCCGTTATCACCCGGCGTGGCCGAGAGGGGGTCCGATGGGATGGCGACCGCGGAAGCCCTCCGAGAACTTTTGTTTCCGGGGGACTTCCGCGGACGCACATCCCGATGAGGTGGAGGGGGGAAGGCCGTTGGCACACCTCGGCCGCCTCCGGCCTGCATGGGGCGGGGCAACCGCGCCGCCTGTGATGGCGCCCGGGAACTTGTTCCTGGGTGATCATCGCGGGCGCGGGAGTCTCGTCCCTTGTGGATCGGTGTCGGTCGAGGGGTGTGGTTTATTCCTTCCCTCACCAAACGGGGCCAGCGGTTGTCGGGGCGGGAGACCGGCAGCTGCATTGCACTTGGCCCTCAGGCGTGCGGGGTGTTCAGGGCGTCACGGCTCACCCCGTTGCTCCGTCCCTCACGGAGCATAGGCGAGGTCCGCCCACGAGCGCGGACCCACACTGGTCCGGGTCGCGGCCGAGTCCGGCAAGGGACCACGCGACTCGCACCACTGTGTATTGGGACGCCGCAGTTTTTAGTGGGTAGGCCTCCAAGCCTTTACCGGGCACTCGGCCGGGTAGGGGCATGGAGGAGAGTCCCACATATCCATCGTGTTCTCCCGACACGATGGAATGCCTAATGCCATTTTCTGCGAAAACAAAAAAAAAAAAGGTTTAATATCCAGCCACAGTTCGGTTATTGACTTGCATTGAAATACCACCGCTATGAGTATAGCAAGTAGCGAGTTAATAAAGTTTTTAATTAATAACGCTCGTATAGATTTCTTTTCGTTATAACTTTAAAACGAAGAAAAAATCTTCTGACTAACTCTGTGCTCGTTTAATTTTTTTACTTTCTTCCAGATTCCGTTTACTAGTTAACAGAGTACGAAGATATCTTATGATTCTTACATTCACACCAATCACCCTACCATACTATACATAGATATGTAATAATTATAGAAATATATGAAATTGATTTATGTCCGACATATATCGATTAATTTGCCTAATTCTTATGAATTAAGTAGGCCTTAAGTAAAGTTTAAGTATTTATATAATAAATCTAAATTCCAATGAAAAAGAAATAATATTTTGTTATTAATGATTTTTTTTTAATATTTTTTAAGTAAAGTGTAGATAAAAGAGTTCGTGTGATCAAATCTCACCAATCCAATGCTTTCGTCGAAACAAAACTATCAACTTATCGTCGGCGTTTGGCAAAATATGAGTAAAAGATCAAGATTTTATGTAAATACTTGTAAAATTAATAACCGATATATAATCCAAGGACAAAAATATATATCATATATATGTCAACGATTTATATCATAGAACCCTGCTAGGAAATGTACCTTTTAGTTGGCAGTAGCTTCTTTGAAATCTATCTGGTTAGCTGCCTATACTTATCTCATTTAAGTCTGTTGCCGGTCACCCTAACGATCCCTGTCAAAGGCCGGAAAAGTTGCCATTTAAGAATGAGATAGCCTAACGTAACAGTTCCTGGATAATATAATTTTTAGTTTTCTGCCTATGTCCGTGGTAAAAGAGAAGTTATTATGTATTCAGTTGTTAAAAAATACTTTTAAAAATTAATATATCCATTTATTTCAGTAACATTATTATTTTCCGTTTTATACGTGTTCCATTGCTTAGGTTGACTTAATTTTTATTTAAAGGGACAAATTAATGTAAATTTACACTGTATCCCAAATGGTGCTTATTCAAACAAGGTAGCTTTAATTACAAAAAATCCTTTTTTACATATTTTGTCATAAACGTACACTTTTTTAAGTAATATGTGTATATTTTTTTATAACAATAATTTTAATATTGTTATTATTATAAGTTGATTATTGCCATTGCTCTTATTTTTGATGCTCCGATTTTTCGGCGTCGTTTTATACACCATCGTAAAGAAAAACTATAGTTTTTGCGGGTGGTGTCATAGGCAGACGTATCGTTCAACTTTCTAAGTCTTTTGTTACACTTGACACCGGTAACTGTCTGTAAACTCACTAATTACTCGAAGAAGTCCAAGACACCTTCTACTAACAGTGTCAAAAAACAAACAACAGAAAGCATGGTAACAATTCCGTTATAATTAATTTAAATAATTCAATTTTTTTCTTTACTGGGGATTTTGCAAAATGTCACGTCCCATAAATATGTCTAATTACGATTTTTGATTGTTACAATATTTGTAAAAAGCCAATTAGAAACGTTACAATAAGATTGTTATCTCATTTTAAAAGGAAGAAAGGTTAATTTGAACAAACACAAGCAACAAGCAATTAATTCTCTTGTAATTAACCGCGCTCCTGGGAGACCCACATAGCGGGCAACATTAATCATTATTTTAGAAAATGTACACAGGAAACATTAAAATTTTCTTTATTGTTCTTTTTTATAAACGCCGCCGGCAGGTGTGTCTCCCATTGCTTTGTTTTTTTCTTTAAACGAATAAAAGTAATCTAATCACACAGTGATATAATCACACCTTTTTCTCGTAGATCTCCTTTTCTGCCATCCTGACATATATGTATATCTCGCTTATTCAACTCTCATCAGACCTTTCATAAAAGATTGTCAGTTGAGAGTGCTTTTCACCTGGTATTTTGTAACCTGTGCACATATGCACATTTGCGTCATAAAGTTGCTTATCAACTAAGCATTTCATTGTCCATCCTTTATACGTGTGCAATTCATCTAAGCATCTATTTATTTTATTTTATCACAATTTTCCGAAAACTCATTTACCACAACTTACGTATGATAATAAGATATAAATTACTTACATTACAATTAATTAACGTGCATAGTCAAGTCGGTAAAGGCAGACCAAGGCGAACTTTCAGGGACCAAATATATCTTAAATAGGTATGTCTTGAAAAGGCTAGCCCAAAGTAAGCACTATAGGGGTGGTTTATGGATACTAGAGTAAAGGATAGACATACATATATGATACATACATAGCTATGTAATATGTATTTATAGAAATATATTTAGGATGGGTTCTCTCTTGATGCCAATCAAGCCCGGGGGCCAATCCACGATGGAACGAGCTTACCCAGAAGATGTCTATTCACCCTGGCTTTAAACGGACGGCTCATAAGTACTCGGAAATACAGACGCAGGGAGGTTCCACTAATTTGCTGTGCGCATTAAAAAAGAAGTTGAGAAGCGCTTGGTGCGACAGGTAGAAATAGCAACCAAGAAAGGGTGGTAGCCCGCAGTGCGTCTGGATGCCCGATGGAGGAAAGATGATGGCGGTATAAGCAAATGTCGCTCCTGAGCACACTTTCCAAAAACAATCTGTAGAAGACCGACAGACAGACACCTTTGCGGCGGTGAGCTAATGTGTGAAGCTTGCTCTTCACCAATTTGCTGTCACTAATGAGCCTCTCAGCTCTGCGTTGAATCGTGTCCAGTGCAGCAAGTTGGTATTTTGCTGAGCCTTCCCAGAGGTGGCTGTAATATTCCATGCATGATCGGACTTGAGCTTTATACAGAGTTAAAAGCTGTCTCGGCGTGAAATATCGCTTAACCTTATTTAGGACGCCCAGTTTTCAAGTTCCAGTTTGAGTCTTGGACACGATGTTGGGGCCGAAGTTGAGGTGTGAAGAGAACTCCGTGCTAAGAAGCTCGAGGCTGTCGGTCACAGGTACAGATGTACCTCGGAACATAGGAGTGAGGTTGAAGAATCTCCTTTTTGCAGTGAAAGACACGTTGCGTTTTGGAGGCGTTGAAACGGACGAGGTTACTGTCACCCCAATGGGAAACGTGGCTTAACCTCTAATTTGTTCGATGAACCATGGCCTCTCATTAACATCACGTCGTTACCGCCTGGACGTAACTTTTGAATAAGACTGGTATTTTTCTACGACAGTACTGTCATCTGCATAGACAACAATTCTTAGTATCAACAGAGTCATACCACGTGAGATTGCAATAACTTACCTACGAAGACGGAAGTTCGCACAGATATTATGGATTTCACCTCGCTGACATACAGTCTTCATACATTACTTCTCATAGTAAGCAATGCCCTACAAATTTGTGCCTTAAGTAGTAACAGTAGGAGACATAAAACATTGCCACGAGATATTAAGGATAACCCCTAAGGATACTATAATACCCTTAAAAAAATCTACGAGCGAAATTACTGAAATGTGAATTTTATGTTCCTTTTATTAAGAGTTATAGTGGTGTAAGTTCATGGTCGACGGAACCAAATTATATTTTGTAGGCGATTCAAGTGGAAAATTTGCAGTGGCCTTTTTTAGATATTGGGTTCTTACCTTATATCAAGCGAACGCAGGTTCACTAACAATTAGTGATTTTTTTTTTAATTTATCTCAGAATTCTCAAAATAATTTTCAGGAGTTTTATGAAATAATAAATAAAAATAATTCCTTTTTAAACTTCATTTCTTTTCCAACTCAATCAAGACGTTTTTTATCTAATAAAATAGGCGCAAGAACCTTAAAAAAATTATAAAATATATAAATTGCTACAACACAACTAAAACAATGCAGTATTATTCTTATATCATAATAACATTCGTAAAGATGTTATGATTCCGTTACATAGTTAATATAACAACAAGTTCTACATTTAGAGGGTAAAATAAACAAGTGCGAGTCGGACTCGCGCACGAAGGGTACCGTACAAACTAGTTAGGTAAATTAAACAAAAACTACTTACTAGATCTCGTTCAAACCAAATTTCGGTGAAAGTTTGGCAATGTAAACCATATATTTTTTTTAGTTTTATCATTCTCTTATTTTACAAGTTACAGTGGAAGACACATGTTTTACCACTTTGGAAGTGTCTCTAGCGCAAATTATTTAGTTTTGAAGAAAAAAAGATATCAGAAGTCTCAATATGCTTTTTGAAAACCTATCCATAGAGACCCCACCCGAAAACGGGTTTGATGAAAAAAAATATTTGAGTTTTAGTTCTAAATATGGGGAACCGTCATAATTTATTGTTTTTTTTTACTATTTTTACCAAGTTTCAAGTATAGTTCTTATAGTTTCGGAATAAAGTGGCTGTGACATACGGACGGACAGACAGACAAACATTGCCATTTGGCTACGGAATCCTAAAATTGGAAGTCACCTTTGCTATTTATTTTTGCCTTTTACTTATATGCCATGTTTCATACCATTAAAGGCTCCGACACTGGTGACGGGACACATTGTATAGTTACCATTACCATAAGCCTAAGAATAACAGTTTTTATAATCAATTACCATAGCAACGCGTGGCCGGGTCAGCTAGTATATATAAAAACATAAAATCCTGCTTTTTGATCTTACTTTTAATTAATAGATAGATGTTTCTACAAAATGATTAGTTTGATGACACGTGATCTATTACATTCTTCGTATCCGAACTCCACATTGTATAAAAAAATATTTTTCTGTGCTACTTAAAGGTACTAAAATATATTTAAGTACACTAATGAATGTTTAATGTTGTTTGTACTACTGAAGTTTTTTTAATTAACTTTCTTTTAAGCGAAACTTCCTTGGTTTTTTGTTACTTAACAGGAAAAGTCGGTTCACTTAGAAAAACTCCGGTCAGCCGGCATGGCCCTATTAGAAAACGTATTTAATTATCATGTTTTTTGTTATTGTAGTAATTGATTTTTTTATTTAAAGCAATTTTTATTTGAAAGAAATTACTTGTCTTATGTTTAAAAAATTACCTTTTATTAAAATAATTGTAGAAAGTCTCTAAATATTATTTTATTCTTCATTTCAATAAATACATAAAAAGGAGTACGTAATGCTTTCGGGCAATCTCTACCAGTTCATAGTTAAAACAGTATTAGCAAACGAGTGATGAATGACGAGGGATGCAAAAACAACGAAATAAATAATAAAATAAACGCAAAAATATATGAAAATTAATTTAAATACTTACTCGAAGAGTATGTCCATTAAACGGGAGAGGAATTCACAAAAAATGTGTAATAATTATTTACGTGCACAATAAGTATACCGAAATATAACAGGAAAAGCAATTATATAGTAGAACTAGATTACCCGTCCACGCGTTGCTGTGGCTTAGTTATTATAATTTGTATTTTTATAATTATAAATCAAAATGAAACCTATCCCACGTCCTAAGTTAGAACAAATCCAGCAGAATGAAAAACAAATAATCTTAATCGGTTGAGTTGTTTCGGAGTTCATCGCGGTCAAATACTCTGACAGGTTATATATATATATATATATATATATATATATATATATATATATATACACAATTTATTGATATTTCTAATTACGGAAATATCAATATCAACGGTTCATTTCTCAAATAAACTGAATAACTAAGAGTTGAAAATTTATCTTGAAAAATTACAATATTTTATTACGATAACAAATCATATTCCAAAATTGTTCAAGTTTGAAAAAATTATTAATACTTGTATTGACTCAAAACGGGAAAAGTTCTTAGCATGATGAAAATCCGAATAGCGAAATTATTTCCCAAGGAAGTCCTCCGGGTAATAAATGATTTGTCGGAAAATTCCCGTAGCAAAAGGTCCATAATTCTAATTTCCCCACTTTTGGGTGTGGTCAACATCAACTACGAGATGAGTTCACGGCGAGCTTGAATCCCCCTCACCGTAAGTGATTAAGGAATTTTCATGAATATTTTCAGCGAAGAAAAATTCTAAGGATTGGGGAAATAATTAACCAGATTTCCTGTTTGGATAATTTTCAAGGTGGTGTAAATGTTTACCGATCTTAAATAAACATCTGTATATTAAAACCGTAATGAAAATGAAAAAAATAGGAAAAAGTATTTCAGTACCAATAATTGTTAGATCATGATGACTAACTACCTCCGTTAAGTGCATAGTGCACTTGTCGATGGAGTGCTAACTTATGATTATGCCAACTAAAATAATATCAACTTAATATTACAATAAACTAGCTGACCCGGCCAAGCGTTGCTATGGTAACGTTAATTCATTATAAAAACTTTATTCTTAGGCTTATGGTAACTATGGTAACAAAAACACACATACACAAAGTATTATCATAATAATTACTAGATGGCGCTGTAGCGCGTAGAAACACCCTATCGTATTGTTTTTGCGGGAGTACGTAAGGGCAAGTTTAGTTTTGCAATGTTAGGATAGCAAGACAATATGGCAACAAACACACACACACACACAAACACACACACACACACATAAAGTATTGTCATAATATAATTAGCGTAATAAATTACTATAAGTATGTTTATGTGTGTGATTATATTGGGTACCCTCTATCTGGCAGAATCTTGTTGCGCAGAAAGTCACTTGGCATACTAATCAAATAGCATAAATTTACATACATTGCAGGTTAGGTTAAGTTAGGTATTTTTTATTCATTACCAGTAAGCAAGCTATTATTTAGTAAATTATGGCAAATGAGTAGTATGCATTCTAAAATTATAAATTATAAATTTCTCCAAAAAAAGGTAGACCCAACTTTATTAACATAAAACATAGAAATTTTCAGTAACCGGTACAAAAGTGTTTCATTTAAATTAATGGTTACGTAAGTGTAAATACTAATTTATATAAAATCATAACAATATATCCTCTTCGGTATTATAGTATTTAATTTTAATAAATGGATATGTATGTGTGAAAACTAAATATAACACATAACATTAAATTCAGTTAAATCTCATTATATTTTCCTCACATTAACTTTAAACTGGAAGCTATAATACAGTTTAATTGTATTAATGAAAGGTAGCATGAAAAAAAAATGAGTCAAAGAATATCAAAAAATATTTAAGTGAAATTATTACATCGTTTATCAAGTTATTGTTTTATCTTGTATACGATTTTAGAATATGTTTTATAAATGTTATATCTCTATTGTCTAAGATTGCTTATTCAAATCTATTCAGTTCTATAACAAAGCTATTCATACATTAGGTTATTCAAAACTGTTCGGTTCAATAAATCGATGTTCTATTTTATCATCTAACTGATAGAATTTAATTTGGTTTGAAAAAATTCCAACTTGTGGTACATTGATGTTTATTATAAGTAAGTAAGTAACATGCTGTGGCATTATGCTGAGAGGAGGCCAATTCGGTAGCATATTAATAACTTCTACCTGTTAAAATGTACTTTTATATAGAGACTAGCTTACCCGGCCACGCGTTGCTGGTATGGTAACAAACACACAAAGTATTGTCAAAATACAATTTTATATAAGTGTATTATGCTCGGAATAAATAATTTTTCTTTCATTCTTTCTTTTTTTTATAAACCTGGTTTATTTGGTGTAACACACACACGCACACACCATACACAAGTACCATTCTGTTTTGCGTTTTTACTCGACTGCGCCAGACATAACCTTGTTTTTCGAGAGTATGTATGTGTGCGTAATTGTTTGGCACGCTCTGCGTCCTGAGCGGCTCGATGGATTTTTGCTTGTGGGGTGTCGTTAGATTCGTATTTACTCTGAAAGTGATACTGATTATATTAAAATAAAAAAATGGTTATTTAAAAAACAAAAAAACTGACTGCGTTTCTGTGAAATTTGGATATGAGTAGGGATTCTAGAAAGTCACCCGTCTAGTCAGTAGATTGGAGTAATCTGCGATGATATATTGATATGTGCTCTCAATTCACTAAGCCTCAATTTCTAGAATGGGTCCCGACTGTTACAACTTTGGTGATTCTTAAGTTAAGTGCAATCGGGTATGAAGACTTTCCTGTTTTAAGGTTTTTCCATTCATTTCTTAGTTTTTTAAATTATCGTTTTTTATTTTCTGTTTCGGTCTGTATGTATGTATGTATTTACTGGAGGGAGACTCTGTACCAGGGTCGTCTGCTTAGGTACCTCCGTCTTACCTATTTCTGCCGCAAAGCAGCAGTGCTTCCATGGCTGTGTTCCGGTTTGAAGGGTAAGATATGGCAGTGAAATTACTGGGTACAGTGACTTTACATCTTGTGTCACAAGTTGGCAATGTACACTGTGGTTCTTGTGGGGGTTGCAGTGTTGCTGTGAATCTCACAAGAGCCACATGTATTATAGGTGACTGTTACCACCTACCATCAGGTGGGCAGTTTGCTTGTTTGCCAACTTTCAGCAATAAAAAAAAAAATATGGTATAGAAGAACGATGTCCTCTAGTACAAGTATGTTATAATTAAAAGATGGCATCAACCTCTAAAAAAGTTTTGAAAGAAATAAAGCATTTTTTTATTTCATCATTAGGCAATTATTTAATGTACAGTAGTAAAAGAACATTTTTGCTTAAAAGCAACAGATTAAGCAACATATACCCAATGGCGTAGTAATCATAGCGTAAGTCTGCGATAACAAAAGTAATACAACTTCAGCAATGTCTTTTTATCGGATGGGTAAGCAAATTACTTAGTATTTACTCATTGGAAAGGCAAATGCGGCTATACCCCTGTAGTGGGGAGTTAGTGGGCTGAAGATGAATTTATTTATTTAATTTGCGATATTGCAGTTAACATGTTATAGCTATTAAGCAAAAGTATTAAATATAGTCGGGACCAACAATATATTTAGACCTATGTCATATTACGTTATTCGATTACTTCCTTAATGCTATTTCTTTGTTTGCTATTGATTCATTGTGACATGGTGCCACAATGTAATATTTTTACTTTTATTTCGAGGTATATGATTCTTTTTCCTATTAACATTACCATTAAAAATAATTTATTTACGTTTTTTATTTTTAGAATTGTTTAATGATCTTCTTGTCCTTTCTGTTTTATAATTGTTTTGTAACTTTATAACATTTTTGGTAGTACCAATTTGCATTTTATAAAGTTAAATATTATGTACGCCGTATCTGTTGTGCATATCAGAACAATAATTAAACCAGAATTAATATATACCATGTGGCAGTACTGAATATGTACTTGTTCTTAACTGTACAACAAGTATTTAAAATTTTTATTCTTACCCCCGAAAAATATCATGATAACTAATAATAATATTAAATATTTCTTACATTCACAACAATTAGGCTTGCCCAAAGTAAGCACTGTAAGGCTTGTGTTATGGATACTAGGGTAATGGATAGACATACATAGATATGTAATATTCATAGAAATATATATTAACACCCATGAGTTGGGTACAAATGCTCGTACTCATCATACAAACATCTGCCCCTTCTGGGATTCGAACCCAGGACCGTTGATGCGAAAGGTAGGGTCACTACCTTTTGGTTAAGTTGTAAGCCCCCTAAGACTTGACTTACAATTTAGACGTTTCGTGTCGGACCGCTGCGGTACAGAATCGGTGCCTTTGTCGTATTGCGCTCGGACGCTTGTTTGTTTTCATACAAAGCGCGCGATGCGAAATGAACACGTGTTGTCGAGTGTTCGTGGTATCGACGCCGCACTGTTGCCGCACCGCACGCTTTTTATGAAAGCAAACGACAAAAGCACCGATTCGGTACCGCAGCCAGCGGTCCGACGCGAAACGTCTAAATTGAAAGCGCCCTTAAGGCGTGAAAGCGTTACAAACAAACAAACTTTTACATATATAATATTAGTTGCAAGTATACAACACTAAATCCTATATAATTTCCTTTATGTTTTCAATGGAAATACCAGCATTATTCAATTACAATTTTTATTTAACAAACAAGTAATAATTCTAACAGAGGTCGTGTCGTTTCGCATAAACACTTAAATAGAAGAGCCCGATCGTAACTGAATAATTAAACGAACAAATAAAGTCCATGTTTTACTAATTGATATAATAATAAACTTTATTAATATCTATGCTATAGAAACTATACGGTATAAGCATTTTTTATTTAAGGTGTTTCAATATAGAAAATTGATTTGAAATTGGCTATTTGTACCTTTAATGGCATATCATGTTATACAGTTTAAATCTGAAATAATATTTATTACAATGGTATATTGGCTTGTGGACTGTACTTTCATTAAGAAATAAGGTTATTAGATATAACTAATATGAGTTCTAAGAAATTATTACTATAAGAAAATTAATTTGTCTCGGGTGTATGGCGGGACTTGAATCCACATCCACTCGTTATCAGGTGAGTACTCTACTATTTGAGCTACCGAGACTTTAGACCCGTTGAAATTCTCAAGTATTTCATAAGCTGACGTATTTGCCATCACAAGCATCCAACAATCGCTAAAGCAGAAACATCTATGTAATTTTTATATTTTTTTGTAATTTTACTGCTGAATTTTTATAATTTATATACATCCAGATGCACTGCAGGCTACCATCCTTTCTTGGTCGACATCCCTAACTGTCGCACCAAGCGCTTTTCAACATCCTTCATAATGCGCACAGCATACCTGCATGCGTTAGTATTCTGGTCTCGCTGTGGACAAACTCTGTGACCTGTGAAGATACAATAATTATATTTTCACTTCACAAATTTGTTTCAACATTTAATAATACGATTGTTAATTAAAATCTATTAACAAGTAGAAATAAAAAAGTATCATTGCAAGATACTGGCAAAATAATAAACAACAGTAAACTACCTAAGACGGGAAAACGAAATAGAAAAAGTTTGGTCTCCTATACCGATCAATATGATAATCAAATCCAGGGAAGCTTATTACGCTTACAATTCGAGGATACAATATTGTTTTAAACTTTCATGGTCACTGACAATAGTAATAATTAAACAGAATCAGGATATTTTTTGAGGCTTTTAGCGTAATTAGATGAGTCAACGTTACGGAAAAACTTAAGTGACGATATGTGACTTAGGTGACGAAGCGACAGCGCATGATCCCGTTTTAATTAATACTAATTTGAGGATGAGGTCGCCAAATAACTATGATGTGTAGCTTTTTAAATATACTATACGGAATGTCGTTTGCGCCTTCGTGAAGGGGGAGGACCCTAGGACGCAACATGTGTGAATACTTTAGCTCCATGTCATATTGATGCGACAGCAGTTCAGCCAGGCGCGGCTTCAATCACGTCCGAATTTAATAAAGCTCGCAAATACCAGGATTTCGGTGATGCATACTTTTCCTTCCTTTTGCAGTAGAGACGATCGGCGCTTGGGGAACTAATGTAAATGTATTTTTGAAAGACATAACTGCTTGCCCGTTTGTGGCAACGGTTGACCGGAGAAGAATGAATTTCTTCGCTCAACGTACAAGCTTGGCTATTCAAAGGGTAATGCTGCCAGTCTTTTGGGTACTTTGCCTTAACCAGGCGATTTAGTTAAAATATTTTATTTTATAATACAATGGCCTTAAATATAAAGAGGGACCAAGATTACACGAGGGTATTTTTAACTGCTTTTGACAACATAGCGATTTGCAATTTATACAGTCCAGCAGCTTTCACGGAGACAAACCATCACATTGATAACACAAAATTGTCGAAGCTGTTGATTTCTTATGATAATGATGAGCAGTTGTTAATGCATAATTTATTTTATTTATTTTTATTTAAAAATCTTTATTGAACATAAATATAAAATGGTACAAAAGGCGGACTTAATGCTAATTGCATTCTCTCCCATAATAATATGGTGTGTTCATCCAGGAAAGCAGAAATTGACAGTAATAACACTTCCTCATATTTGAATAAAACACTTTTACCGAAAACACGTCGCGTTTATTCGTGTATATTATATTTAACCCTGACGTTTCGAATCCTTTACAGAAGTGATGATTAAAGGATGTATGCATTAGTCATTTGGTTTTATTTAGTAACAAACAGAGCTATGAACGTTTACGTCTTAAGTTTTTTATTATAAGTCTTAAAGTTTTCGCTAAACGTTATTTATATCGTTATAAAAGGAAAATGAATTAGATTGTTTTTATGTCCATTCTGTTCAACTTACCGTTCTTTCTTTAAATTTTTTGGATATTATTTACAGTATGGCTCTACATTTGTTCACAATTTTGATGAAATACAAAGCAATTCTGTTTTATCACTACAAATTCTAATCGACAACAGATTGAAAAAATTGATTGATAAAAAAGCTTATTATTCTGTATTTATTAAAGATGATTGTTTTTAAAATGAGGAAGGAAATTGACAATCAGCTTTGCGAGTTCAAAGTTGACGAAATTTTAGGTCTACCAGCCGCTTCATTAAGCTTATATTTTCCATCACAATTCACAAAAAAACAACGTAGATACAATATTTCAATCTTTAATAATTTATTAAAATCTTTTATCAGATGAAATATATTACTAGAACACTTAACTGGAAATTACTCTTGAATTTTTTTATTTCCAATTTCATTTTGCTTAAACCATGAATAATCCAAGCGATACCATTCTAAAAGTCCAACCTACACTTTTTCCTGATTAAAATTCTAAAAGGACGTCTAAACACCGATTTTTTTTTTGGAATTCGTGAGAATCTGTTGTGATGCTTACGAACAAGGTCTCGGAAATAAATTAAAAGGTTCATTCTGACAGCTGAGCTTAAATAAAACTCATTGGCCAAGTCGTTTTTATCCTACGTTCAAACCTCATTCTCTCAATTCACCTCAATTTTCGTGGCAATCCCGAATTTTCAGGATAATCTGGACCTAATACAAGGGCTAAGTTATGAGAATATTGATAAAATAAATAAATTTGTACAAAAAGAGGCTTAGTGTCATAGAGAATACTGGAAAAGTTGTTTGAGATATTTCAAACTATCGTATAAATTAGGTTGGAATATTTTGAAGTTAAAATCAAGCCAGACATCACCTTCTCATCACTCACTCATTAACCTCAACAAGTGCCAGTACAGATGCAATGCTTTCACATAAATGTATTTTGAAAATAAATATTTCATCAACAACTATAAAGTTTAGAGATTTAAAATGTTCCTCAATGATATTGTAATTAGACGGAAGCTAGGGTAGGGTATAGGGAGTATAAGAACTGCACAATTTAACAGTCAAAAGAGAAGTAATTTTCCATTAAAGAGAATACAACATAACTTACATGTACTTCCGTTACTAACCAGCTCAGACACGGGCGTTTTCTTATTGCTTAAGGAATGTGTGTACAAAGATTAATATATGTGTAATCCTCATGTTATAATATCATTGTTATAGTCTTATAACATATTATGATTATCCTAGAATGCGTCATAACGCATAGATGCAGGGCAAATAGAAATAAAGTATACGACACGTAGGTTAAACACAGAATTGTATGATCGTTGTATTTCTAAAACCATTAAAATGAGACTCTTAACCGTGAACACATGCCATTTGCTATATAGTGTTCGGTAGAGCAAAATATCATCAACTCTTCGCACTTAAAAGTGTGTTAAAAGACGACTGATGACACTAGAGCATGAGAATAATTGTATTTTAGACGTCAGTGCAATTTACTCGCTGGGGATATGTATTAGATTGCCGATTTGATTTTAACCCTGATTACCACTTGGCACAATTGAAATAGATTGCTGGCTGATAATAAATAAAAAATATCAAACCAAAACCAATCTGCAATGTATATTAAAATAGGTCAAGTGATAAATGTATTAATGTAGCAAAGTTAGAACTGATAATTTTAGGCGAATTGAAGGGCGACGAGTTACAGGAGGTTGATTTTAGATTATTTTCTTTTACTTTTGCAAAAATAAAACAATATAACATTCATTCTATGCAAGTAGTTATATAGCAGTCAGATTTAGTATTAAGAACAGAACTATCGCCAATTAATAACTTTTTGTTTGTTTAAGGTACTACATCATGACTATCAACTAATTATCTTTCTTGGTAAGTATTTTAAGAGAGGTGGAATTCGATGGCGCAGTAGTTATCGTTCAAGCCTACGATTACGGAACGTCAGCAACTTTTGCAAGGGCCTATCTTTGGCCGGGTGACAAAAAATACATTATTTCCCGCTCGTATGGTACTTCATGGCTTATTCTACAGTCTTATATCCATAGGATTCTACAGCAGTGATAATTAAAACCATGAAGATGATAATAGTTCTTCGCCATGAATTTAAAATTTATAAAAATTATCCCTCTCTTCACCACTAACCATTGCAAGAGATCCTCAAAGGACTTGGACCTGATGGTATTTTAAACATGATTTTTGATTGTTCTCCGTTTTTATAGACAAGCAGACCAGGCCACGCGTCGCTGTGGCTCAGTTATTATAATTGTCACATTTTTTTCGCTTATGAATTAAAATAAAAGTTGTCTTATATCCTAAGTCAAGAATCCAGAAAAACGAAAGAAAAATCATCAAAACAATTGAGCAGTTTCAGAGGTCATCGTGGGCAAACACCGTCCATAAATATTTTATACATATAGATATTGCTCATCTGATAGAAGAACGCCACAATTGTTGTTTTTTTTTCCGAAATTGGATTAAATAAGGTATTATACCTTTTTTAATCGACATCACTTCAAAATTATTATGGCATTTACATATTTTGGGAAAAATTGGCCTCAATCTTAAGCATGTCCTTTCATTTCTGAGATATAACTGCCTATAAAAATTTGCGTCGTCATCCTTGGTCAACTTTGGAGCTCCTCCTATTTAAAGTCTGGCACTTGCTGTTTTATATTTAACGGGTTACTGGTTTTTATATTAAACTGCTTTTCATATTAAAACTTGCGGGATGAATCGAGATTAAGGGCACGTAATCGCTATTTAGCCCGCGATCCAAGAGGATTTGCGATAGAGCTAGCTCGCCCAGGAGATGCCAATCTACTCTTAAAGAGAATAGGTTTATAAGTATCAGGAAACACAAATGCAGGTAGACTTTTACTTTTTTGATGTGCGCATTATGAATGATAATACACCATTTAAGCTTAGTGTTACAAGGTCGGTGGTATACAAGTTTTATATGCTGCCTTAAATAAACACTAGCGGCCCGTCCCGGCTTCGCACAAAATTCTTTAATTTTTTTCTATTCTCAAATATTTTTCCGTTAGCGCCATCTAGCGTCCGGTAGACGAACAACTTGCGGTTAACCCGTTGCTATGGTAACGTTATTGATGCAATGGAAAAAGAGCGGACAGACAAACAACAAATTTGTGATCTTAGATTATAGATTGCCGCGGAAAGCAAAAAATGGAGGTAGTTGGGGTCATAGTGCATCCCATAACTTATATACGAAAAACTTAAAATAACTATTTGCCACGGTTTGTCGTTAGTGTTCGATATAGACCGGTATAATAGCTCCTGATGATGCTCCGTGTGAGGGGCGAAACGCGTGTAAGGTAGTTCGTGAAGGCGCAAAGTGTGTCGGTGTCTGCAGCATCTCCATTTATTTGCAAGTAAGCTACATATTTTTGTTTTATTAACTGTATTAGAAAGTTTTTATATGCGGCTCGACAAATTTTATTAGGTCGAAATCATAATATTTATGGAAGTATTTTATGCACAGTTATAAGCTAATAAAGTGATATACTATAGTAGTTTATGATACTGTTGCATAATAAGGGTTCTTATAACATGAGTGTGTTTTAAAAAAACGAGCCGTAGGCGAGTTTTTTTATAGTATCACACGAGTGTTATAAGACCAAGTTATGTACAGTGTCATACACTACTTTATCTACTCTCAAATGTTGGCGCCAAGGTGCAAACATCGATTGTGAATGCGTGTTGCGTCGTCGCGGACTCGTTCATTGAAACCTTTTTAAAGTAGAGGTTCAACCTCCTTGGTCCAGCTGGAGGTTGTATAGGTGTATCGTTATGATTAAAAAGTTATATTATGATACAGGTGTCCATACAAGACCTGTATCGTAATTAAACTTTTTTTTTTATTATTTTTGGCCTGTACATAATGTTTGTCATAAGCATTTTGTTTTCAGTTTTAGAATCTTTGTATTATAGTATCAGAGTAGATAAAAGATTTAAAAGGGCAAGTAATACACATGAGATGAATAAGCGCCCAGAGGTAAATGACTTTGATTGCTTATCTACGGTCGCGAGTTCAAATCCTATTATAAATGAATGAGCATGTAAGAATTTATGCGTCCTCCATTTAATATCCGATGGATTTAGAACTATGTAGTGTATATGAATTATGAAAAGCTTTTTTATTTTATTTATTTAGGACAACCAACAAAACTTACACTAACTGTTACAAAAATAAACTTATTCGTAATATATTATATCTAAGTGCAGTTTTAATTACAGGCTGCCACGGCATGCAAACGTGGACACAAACAGTTTTATATTAATGACATATACGAAAGGAAATCCAGTTATTACAAATTTAACTTAGTAGGCAACACAGAAATGGATAAAATTTCAAAAGGAGGGCAATAGATCTCCAATATAATACCTAAATACCTATTACAATGGAACATTGTTTCCATAACGTGTTGAGACTACTATTGCAGAAGCAGCTTTCGAGAAGGCCAGAAATCGGTGGCCAAAATAAATATAAAGAGCTCCATTATGCTTCCCAAGGAACAGAAAGCCGTTTGTCTTGACTGAATTAGGTGTCTTTAGCACCAATGAGCACTGAGCCCGCGTGAAAAGGTTGTGTTCAATTTTTCCTACTGCGCTACCCTATTAATGGGCGATAATAATATAATGATTACGATGTAATCCATGCTCCTAGAATCCCAAAGTTTAACACTCCATCTCCATACGCTGTTTAGGACTGCCTATAATGTTTCCAATCGCCTACATTTCTATTTTGCACCGCTATCCAGGACTGAGCACGTAGCTTCATAAATCCGCGAATTCTTAAGGCGTACGCCTCTCGAATAATTTATATTAGAGAGTTACCGAGTGCGATTTGAGGATCTGTGAACATAAGATGTAATGCCGTGAAATAAATAGGATACTTTAAGTAATGTTACTAGCACGTACCCTGAAGAATTTATTGTATGAGGTTAAGTATTTTCAAACAGCTTGTTTTCTCCACTTGCCGACATCATTTTAAGGTCTTTAGGAATGTTTTTTTAAATCTCTTTTTCGTATCATGAAATCTCAAGTATTTGCCATAGTAACGTATTTTTAAGGCATGGTTTGTTGAAACGAATCAGTAAAACCTATTCAATTATGAATGAGGTGCCTAGCCGTATTTTTTTGGTAAAAAGCCGTCGATGTCTACAATACAAATATCTCTAAAATACAATCAATAACTTAAGACGTTTTGCTTTTTAGAAATTTTTCTTTTGAACGGGGCAAATATTTGTGTCATTATATTAACATACATTTAATTTAACTTTTTTCTGTTTTTCTTTGCTTTCAGTTTTGATAAAAATTATTTGGCTTTTTTAGCTTTTTTGGAGCCTAAGGAAACATTAAGTGTACGGAAAAATAGTGTAATCATAGTTTTTTTATTACTAATGACTTTTCCATCCTACTTGTAAAACTAATGCTTTCGATGAGGACAGATGTTTGTGTAATGATCTCGAAAATTGAAGCTAAATCACGGCTATTATATGTGAATATTACTTTTTATGTGTCGTATGTTTATCCGTTACCGGAGTATCTATAACTAACAGTACTTACCTTGAATTAAATATTTGGTGTAAAAAAAATTAAATTCCCAGTCATTGGTCTTAGTACATTTTACTTTTGTTACGCCTTACAGTCAGAAAAAAATATCAGGTATGTAGCCCATATAATACTTTGACTACGAATATCTCGTAGCCGCTACGCTTGTAGCACGTCCCAGCATTTTGCCATAATAGCGAAAAAGTTCCTAAATCAAATTACGCGCAAAGCGTGTTGTCCTCTACTAAAACAAGGATAAACGAAAAAAGTTTGTTTTTCAACAGGGTTTTATTAGTTTCAATAAAAAAGTTCAGTCCCTGGATAAGATCTAGGATCAGAGGACTTATCAAACTAGTTAAGGCTAATAACACGAGCCCAAGGGTAACATTTGATAGGGTTGAGTTTGTTTTATAACATATACAGAATCTATTAATGGAAACATTCTGAACGATAAAGTATATCAAATTACAAAAATGTGGAGGAAGGAACTCACTTCTTTTCCCCAATTTCGCATATTTATACACAACAGTCAATAAAACATATATAGAAAAAGAAGCATAAAGTCGCTAAGCATAAAGCGCTAGGCACCATATTGGAGCGGAGCGTAATACCTAAAAAAAGAGAAAAATATTTTTTTTTTTCGATAAGAATTTTTGCGAATTTCAAAATTCGGGCTCCGTCACAATCTGGTCCTAAACCTGTTGATTCGATTCCACACAAAAATATTAAAATCGGTAATTAAGAACTCGGGAAGTTATGACGTAACAGACATTGCGTCATTGAAGCTGATCCACGGGAGCTTCGCTCGCTCCGCTCCAATTAAGTCATTATTGAAAATATTAAAATAAAAATAATTGATTGTAAAATTGAATGCCGAATAAATATGATAATCTTAATAAAATTTATCATTCAAGTAGTCTTGAATGGAATAATAAAATTTCTCAATCAAAAATTTGCAAAAACTTGCAAGATTTGATTACGTGCAGACCGACACCGGGATAGATAAAACTTGTTTTGTAATGTACTGCGCTTCGGCATTTATAAGTAACATAAGGTCAACAGTGAGGGTTGATAATGGATGTTCCCCTTTTTCTGTGGACAATCGCGGAAATTGCTGCTGATCCAGTTTTAAATTAGTTGAAAACTTTAAATTAGACACTGATAATGTTAACCACACCGAACTTTAAGAAATAGTTTCGTATCAGGCAATAAAAGATATACGAGTACAGTATTTGCTATTTTTTGTTGTTTGGTAAACAATTTTGAGGTGGTGGAAGTAGACCAAGAAAATAATGCCCCTGGTACAGCCAGGTGAGCTATGAAGTTGGACCACAAGTAAGAAATCCTAGCCTTATTGTTTTTCGACTAACCAGGGTATATACATACACCCGTATTTTATATACAACCGTATCTAAAAAGGCATTCTCCTAACGGTATATTCATCCTTAAGGGAAGTCTATCCCCTAACAGTGGGGGCATTAAAAGGTTGTTGATCCTAATTATATTATGACAATACTTTGTGTGTGTGTGTGTGTGTGTGTGTGTTTGTTACCATATTGTCTCGCTATCCTAACACCGCAAAGCGCTTATGTACTCCCGCAAAAACAATAGGATAACGTGTTTCTATGCGCTACAGCGCCATCTAGTAGTAATATAAAAATAAAAAATTGACTACAAAAAAAAAATAATTACGAAGAATTGTTTTTATTGTTTTGAATTAAAAACCTGAGTTCATGCCCTAGCTAAAGGTCGATGCAACGTGTATGAACATCACATATTTATAACTAGCTGACCCAGCCACGCGTTGCTGTGGCACAGTAATTTTTTTTTTATAAAAGATTTTTTCTAGAGTAAAAGAAGAGATAATTTTACAATTAAAATCAGGAAGGCATGTGTGTACACGGATTGTGGACGAGGTAAGTAGGTAATTGGTTGGAATAGAATAAGAAAAAGGAGATATTACTCGACAAAAGAAAGAATGCCAATAACAGCCTACCCGCAATTACTTCAGTTGCTCCGTGATCATGGCGCTTGCAACAGTGCCGAAATATCGGAAACTCGCTAAAAACAAGGTACATGGTAACAAATCCTTAAATAATTTATATTACTATGACATATACAAAATACCTTAAACGTTTTTTAACGAAAAGAACTCCGTACTGTAAACTTCTGTAAACATTTTTAAATGATCAAAACCAACAATACGTAACAACGGTTGCTCAGACAATTTTTATTCAGATACATAATTTAAAATGCCATAATTCTTTGTAAATGACGGTCGCATAGCTCCTATATTTGTACAAAAATATGAACGGTAAAAGCTTCATAAACTCTGTTGCTCTCCAGAAAAGATAATTATTTTATAACAATTTATTCACGATTATGAACGATACGAACAACTGACAGATAGTGATAGTAAAACGTATCCCATCAAAAACAATACTTGTCAAAAAAACCAAGTCTCGCAACTCAGTTGTTCTACGGTAAAAAGTTGTGAGATCCTTGTAATACCAAGTCGGTTATTAATTTATTCAGTCCCTACTTAAGCGAATTTCTGTCTTAATACGTCCAGTCCCTAAGACCACGATCGTGGTCCATAACAATTGAAAATCAATTGTGTCTGGAATCTCCGTACTCGAAGCATTAAGTTGTTACGTAATAATTAACAGCATCTTATAGTGACGCATATCAATATTAAAAATCTTTATTGTTTTATATAAATATATTGACTCTGCCATCGCATGAAAACACGTGTAAATTAAATTATTTAGTGCGATGGCCGAGTCAATATATTTATATAAAACAATAAAGATTTTTAATATTGATATGCGTCACTATAAGATGCTGTTAATTATTACACGTAACAACTTAATGCTTCGAGTACGGAGATTCCAGACACAATTGATTTTCAATTGTTATGGACCACGATCGTGGTCTTAGGGACTGGACGTATTAAGACAGAAATTCGCTTAAGTAGGGACTGAATAAATTAATAACCGACTTGGTATTACAAGGATCTCACAACTTTTTACCGTAGAACAACTGAGTTGCGAGACTTGGTTTTTTTGACAAGTATTGTTTTTGATGGGATCTCGTTGCTTTTTGTATTTTGTAGACAGTCTACTTTTTTCCTTTTCGGTACCTTCTACTTATTGTATATATGTATGTATATCTACCAGCAACGAATCTTCTTAAAGCCCTCTCTCTGACTTATGAACTTTTCTTATTTTTGTAGGTTTTTTTAGTTTTTCCTTGATTCATACACCAAACACTATTTATATTCCAAATTTGAAGCTTCTAGGTCTGCTAGAAGTGTCTTAGAATTTTGATGATCGGTGAGTCAGTGAGTGACAAAATTAAGAAATTTGACCCGTTATAATTCTTAAACTACTAGTTCAAATTGAATGAAATTTGAAATATACCGTGTCTTTACAATGCCTGCGAGGTTACTGAAAATTCAGTCTTCTAGTTTTATCCACAACGAAGTTACAGGGGGTCTAAAATGGCCTGAATTGCTTCGAGAAAAGGATGGTACGTCCGTGCCGCTTTTTTGCTTGACTTGGCGGGGGCACTGCCGTGCCCCCAGATTTATTTATTAGGCCTATGGGGCCGCAAGGGCGATTTCTATATCAGATTATTTTTTCTTATCATTTAAATTATTATGTATGTGTATATATATTAAAAGTGAAATAAAAAAATATTGCATGTTAATCTATACATCTATACATATAAATAAAATTGGAGTGTCTGTTTGTAATATTGAAATAACCGTTTTTTACTACATGTATATGAATATACAAGGTGTAAATGAAAATAGAACACCTGCTTTAATGGGTTATCATGTATCGCAAATGTAACAGATTTGTTGTATCAGTTTTTCAATTAACTAATAAATAACAGAGTTTTGAAAATTATAAATAAAAAGGAACGGAGCGCATCGACTTAAATTTAAACGCGTGGTTCAACGCTGACTGACCGCGTTCATTGACCGCCTAAACACGCGTAGGTATTTAATATTTTTATTTATCAAAGATGCCTAATTTTTTGAAAATAATTTAATAAATTCTCGCTCAGGTGAGTGAGAATGGACCGTGTGTACGAGTACCATCTTTAATCAGAGTTCCACAATGTACGGTCAATAGCACGTCACGGTGAATGAAAGCAGCTCGATATTAGCGCTTACGCCTACGAAATTAAGCCGGTGCAAACTCCAAAGTGCTTCCTGCTCTTTGCATGATATGCTGTTGACTGTACTAAAAAAAAATTAAAACCTACCTTTTTAATGTGCCGTTGTTATCACCTCCATAAGAGATCAATATGATTTCCACTTCAATCACCAGACAGCACTAAATACACTTACACTTTAAATTAAATGTTCAAAGTTCCTTTCCTGTACGGACACACACAGTCTTGCACCTGCATAGTCCATGCGGCGCTCATAGTCTTCCACCAATAATGCTTGCAGCTTTGTAAACTTAAATGGATGTCGCGGCTGTTCATCCGTCTTTAGGATTTTATGTACGGTGGCATGGTAGACTTCAAAAAGTCAACCGGCACTTCTTGTACTGTCCTCAGGATGTACATCAAACGTCCACGTCACCTATAGCACCGGAATCCACGTTGCGATTGGAAAAACTGCCACGATCTCTTAAACGCTGAACTACGTTCACAATATTCTACCATGGGAGGGCAAATGGTTATTATTGCGGTGTCCGAAATAGTCCAGATACAAACGCAATGCTTCACCAGAGTTCCCAACGCTCATTCCATAAGCCAAAACCATATCCGTGTATTGGATATTACTGTACTGATAAAATTAGGCATAATTATCCGTAAATAAACACCGCACTAATCACAAAATAGGTAGTATCCAGATAAGTACACACGAAAAAACTAGCACATACGACACAATAAGCAAATCACGTCCGCGAATTGTGGTTAGTTTCCGTCAGTGTTACCAACTCTTAAAAATATTTAACCCTAAATTAAATTCAAATAACCCCTAAATTAGCCCTTATTAGTTGGAAATCCCCCTAAAAATAAATTGTATGACATAATTTTGTTAGTTTTTTATTTATAAAAATAAATTATATTTATTACGTCAAATATTATTTCATTTTCTTCTGGCGAATCAGATTTTATAAAGTCATACATGTTGACTTTGAATAAGCCTAATATTTTAGAAGATGGGTTGAATATTGTACAAGATCATTTCATCCACCATTTCGATTGAAAATTCCAAGTCAGTACTTGAAATTTTCTTTAAATCTTTATTTTTCTCGATAAATAAAATATTAAAAAATATGAAGGTTCACAAAAACCATAAAAATAACCTTAAACATATAACACCCCCAAAAATCCCATCTCACTTATTTACACCCTAAATTTTGGGGGAAAACTTCTAAGTTGGGAACCCTGGTTTCTGTACACACACTAGCGTGAAATTTTAAATAAAGGTAGGGACTTTACCTACCTAAAGGCACAGTACAGAACAGTAGGTTATCTAAGGCCGCCCGCCGAGTTATTAGCCTACTCTTGCGTTGATCCCCAGGGTTGTGACTTTTACTTTTAGTTAATATTTTCGAACAAGCAGCACTTGATCTAAATTTATGTAATAAAAAGCATATTATGATTGAATATTTGTTTGCGAAATCGTTATTGAGGCACCCGAAAACACTACAATATATTTTTCCCCTTTTTGAAGTCATGATACTCGTAATAATTAATATTATGGTAAGTGGCCGGCGAGAGTTGACGATCGCGAGCGGTCATGTGACGTACGCGCATGCTCACAGTCGCGCGGCACAGCCCGTACTGCCGCTACCTTATTCCCCCATATATTATGCTAGCGTGTGCGTGAAATCGCGTGCCGACACGGCGCGCGGCGCGCACGCACACATTCAAACCGAGAGCGGCACGTTTGTATGAAGATATTTTACTGTTCTTTACTGTGCTAAAGGTGTGCACACATTGAAAAATATTTAATAAAAGAAAATTAATAACGTTTACTACAAACATTAACAATAAATGACTTGTTCCATCAATGTTATAATAATGCAATATTGTTATTTGTAGAATGTAATACATGTTTTTATATTATTTTCTGAGAAAATAAATTTCAAAACAAAAATTAAAAGTATGACCCTTAGGTACTATCAAGTTACATCTGTTCTGCTATACTCTCGTATAGCAAAACATATTTTAGTAGTGGTTAATTTCAACAAAAAATCCAGATATTTTCAGAAAAAGGATCTTGTTATCATAAGGGTCCGTTTGTTTTTACTTTTGATGTACGGAATTCTAATAAAAAGTAAAAACTCTTTAATTTCAGGCACCCAAGTAGCGAAATCAAAACTATGAATAGTAGTTACAAACAACGTCAAATGGTATTATTTCTAATATCCGAATCCAAAAAACTACGTTAAAAACGCGCCTAGATACCTATCTACTATCAACAAAATCTTTTTCCGATAAAAAATAATGTATCCTCAGCCTAATTTTAACGACCACTGCAAGCTCGCCTTTCGGCAAGATAAAAGGTACCTACGACAGCCTTACACGTGCCACTCATTTTGCGGGCTGAACTTAGGAATTAATTTCAAAAGTATGACGTTTTAATTGGGGTAGATTGTTTAAATGTTTTTGTTTATTGCGTTGCTACTGTTTTTGAATTTATTATGTTACGTTTAATGTATTGTAAAGATTTGTGATTTAGAGTATTTTCTGTTGTTATTAGAAACTTATCTAGGAAATCTACTTTTTAAAAACGATAAAGATGAAGATGTGTACATGCTGGTCGTTATGGTAAATTGAATACCATCACGTGTATGAACAAAACAGTCAATAAAATGGTCATAATGATTTTAATGACATTTTAAAAGTAGGTATTTAATAATATTCTAGTTAAGTTCGGCCCTGGATGGAGCTCGGTCCTGTGTAGAGTTGGGAAAAATTACTCGTAAAATGTGAATCAAATCACTAATTCAGACATTGGTATCAGAATCGACTTTTTGATACGTATGAATATTAGAGCTGAAGCAAATCGTATGTATTCGGTAATGAGTAACGGGTGGGCCATTTAGTACCGAGTAACGAAACGTTACACACAAATGCATTTCGTTACTCGCATTTTTCGTAGTATGGGTACCTACACTATTTCAGTTTACGCAAGTACCGTTAATGCGTGTATTTGTACGTTTGATGATCGTATATTTTACGCATGCGCGCGCTTATTCAGTGAATTTATAAACGTACTTTACAAAGAACGATGTTTGTTTATTAAGTAAAGTATAATTTGGAAATTCGTCGTCCAATTTTTTTACTGTTTATAAAATTGTATTGTGTATGTAGACAAAGTTTGAGATTGTAACAGAAACAAGGTAAGGAAGTATTTTTTACAAATAAGAAATATGTATGTTTTTGTTTTTTATTATCGCGTATTTTCACGGTTTTTTGTTCTTATCTTAAAAGAGATGTGTCTAAATGAGTCTAATGATATTAAATTGTTTCTTCGATAACAAAAGATGTTAATTATCAAAAGTATGTTACAAGGTAACTGAAGTAACGATACGATAGTAACGAGTACTAATTGTTATAGAAACGAATACATAAGGGTACACTTTATTTCGTTACTTTTACAGCTCTAATGAATATCATTGTTGTCAGATCGATTTCGATTTAAGATCAAAATGTGATTCTGACCTTAGTATCTTTCGGCCTGACTAAAATTATTAACTCTGCGGACTTGATAAAATTTAATGGAGTCGATTAGAGAGTCAAGAAATCGAAACATTCCAATTGTTCACTATGCATTTACCCGTCACTAGTTCTTTTAGGTCAGTGATTGTGTGAGTGACACACACACTGAACATCTTGAAGTAGGTAAGTATAGGGTCAAGCTGAGGGGTCAAGCACCAGCTGATTTAAGGCGCAGTTTAATTCGGTTTGTCAATAACAAGGAATCGTTTTGGACGTTTATTTCCACAATTATACGAGCAATTAAAAAAATACCAATTACTGATTGTTAAATATCATTGATTCTATAGGAATTTAATAATTTTATTTTAATTACTGCAACTTAATTATGAAACTTTGAACTGCAATAACTCCGAAACGGAGAGTGATATCGCGAAAATTCTTTTTGTGTTTGAACACTGGAAGCCCGTGGTTTTCACCATTTTAACAGGTGTTCTATTTTCATTGACTGGCGGTATATACGGTACATACACCAAAATAACATTTTTTACAATTTTTGTCCGTCTGTCTGTCTGTTTGTTCCGGCTAATCTCTGAAATGGCTGGACCGATTTTGACAGGACTTTTATTAGCAGGTAGCTGATGTAATAAGGAGTAACTTAGGCTACTTTTATTTTAGAAAAATAAAATTACTGTGCCACAGCAACGCGTGGCAGCTGGGTTGGGTCAGCTAGTTATGATATAAAAATGAATAAATAAAATGTATATGTTAGATCCAATGTAAGATAAAGTGCATTATAGATTATCATATTTTTGTATTATTATTTTATAAAAAAAATAATCTCAAATTTGATAAACTGTAAGAATCAAAATAATAATAATTTGCCAAAGTATTGACAAGAAAAGCTGTTTTGTTATGTTAGATTAAACGTTTTTATTTGTTTTTGTCTGTAGTCCAACGAGGTTTTCTACACGAGGAGATTGCAGTTATGATTTCATATATAGTCATCGTGTGCACTGTAATTCAATTAAGATAGAATCACTTGATATGAAGCGGCTGTTTCTAGCGTCTCAAATTTATGTTTAACCAGATTAATTGAACTTGCAAAGAAGTCTTGATATCGCATGTAAGAAATGAATAGAAGTTAGTTTTGCTTCTTTTACTATTGCCAAATTCTTAATTAAAAAAATATTCTACTTAAAAATTACCGGAAAAACGGAAACATTTCTTTAAAAATACTGAGATTTCCTTGGGCATTGAACTTATAAGATTATTGACATAAAATGTATTAAAGACTTGGATTAACTTTATTTTTTGCACTCACAAGGCCATATCTCTAAGATTTATCAAGACCTGGTGAAATTGCAAAGGTGTAATCGGAGGTTTAAACGCATGATTTACAGTTTAAAATTGTTGTTACTCTTTTCAAATTGAAACAGTTTATAAAATTTAATGAAAATTGTAAGAAAATACATTATTAAGCGTTAAAAGTAAAAGCGGAAAAATTACATAAAATATTTTAATGAGATTATTTGACTACATTGAATTATATCGTATATTATAAACTCCACTTGAGAAATACCTATTTATTATAATTATTTCCAAGACTACATTATTTGACTTATGGTTTTAAGCCCTTAGAAAACCAAAGGAATTATATAAAAAAAGGAATCTAATCTATTTTCGTCTTATATCGTTGTGATAAATTTATTTTACCACTTAGTAGTTTAAAATCATTGTTATTATTTATAAGCTTAAAAATAAATTAATAAGAGGTATTATAATTTTTATATATTTTATGCATTATTCAAGATAAATTATTATAAAAGAAAAATACTAGAAATGCGGTTCGAATTCCGCCTGAGAATTCACTTGTGATCCGAGTCGTTTTTTTTCGAGTATTTTTCTATTAAGAGGTAGTTTATATAAATCCAGACAATTCTATCAGCTGTCTAAATGTAATATATATATATATATATATATATATATATTTCCTACATTCACACCAATTAGCCTAGCCCAAAGTAAGCACAGTAAGGCTTGTGTTATGGATACTAGGGTAACGGATAGACATACATATATGATACATAGATATGTAATATTCATAGAAATATATATAAACCCCATGACTTAGGTACAAATGCTCGTATTCATCATACAAACATCTGCCCCTACCGGGATTTGAACCCAGGACCATCGGTGCGAAAGGCAGGATCGCTACCGTTGCACCAAACGGTCGTCGACATATATTTGTACGTAAAATTGTACGTAAGTCAATTTGCCCAAAAACTCGACTTATTGCACTTATCGTAAGGACGGCAGAATTGTGTATCTACTCTTTGCCAGAGTCTGTGTTTCCTGACAATTAAAATTTAGGGGTCAGTCACGAGCGAATCTTCTAGGCAAGCGCGTCACATCCTAGATCACATCGTCGCTTCCCATCAGGCGAGATAATGATCAAGCGCCTATCAAAAATATCTAAGTTTAATTATTACGTAACTAAAAGAGTTTTTTGTGTTGTTTGTTATTACTAGCGGCCCGTGCCGGCTTCGCACGGGTAGACAAAATTCTTTATTTTTTTCTATTATTAAATATTTTTCCGTTAGCACCATCTAGCGTCCGGTATACGAACTACTTGCGGTTAACACGTTGCAATGGTAACGGATATACAATGGAAAAAAGCGGGAAAAAGAGAGGACAGACAAACAACAAATTTGTGATCTTTGATTATAGATTTAAATTGTTTTTATTAAGATTCAGGGAAACCTTATGCTCCCGACTACCTAGATTTTTTGTTCAATTAAGGCAGCACTCATAATTGTATACTACCGACCTTGTTACTCTAAGCTCTTAAATCGTACGCCCTTGTTAGTTATCCAAGCAAATAAAAAACATTGAAGAGTGTGCTTTAGCGTTTATCAGTATATTATATAATAATAATACTTTGTGTGTTTGTTACCATAGTTACCATAAGCCTTAGAATAACATTTTTTATAATCAATTAACGTTACCATAGCAACGCGTGGTCGGTCAGCTAGTCAGTACATTATATTATGATAATACTTTGTGTGTCTGTTACCATATATAGTTACTATAGTTACCATAAGCCTAAGAATAATAGTTTTTATTACCAATTAACGTTACCATAGCAACGCGTGGCCGGGTTATATCAGCAACGCGTGGCCGGGTTAGCTAGTTATAATATAAAAGGGAATAGCCTTGTCACTTTGATTAATTTATTCTCAGTAACTAAAAAAGGAACTGGACTGCAGATGGGACGAAATTTAGTTCGTTTAATGGGCTTTTCTTGGAGGATTACATAATATCGTAGACAAAGTATGTCAAGGATTTCACATCGTTCATTACTCTTTGGTCGTAATCATATTTTACTATATGTGACGGTATACTGAAAATGTTTTCTTGTCAATTTTATCGTTGTGCGTTGGTTCATATACTGGCATTATTGATTGAATAATTAAAATTAATCACCAGAGAACTCACACGGATAGCTAGGTATTATAGGACAAGTTGAATTTTTCCTATTAAAAATTTATAATAATTTGTACACTCACCAATCAGCCTGGCCAAAAGTAAGCACTGTAAGGCTTGAGTTAGAGATAAATACTAGGGTAACCCCGTCATTGAAACACATGGTATTAATAAATTATAAATATTTTTTACATTCACACCAATTAGCCTAGCTCTGTAAGGCTTGTGTTATGGATAATAGGGCAACATGTATATGTAATATTTATAAAAATATTTATAAATACCCATGACTCAGATACAAATGCTCGTATTCAACATACAAACATCTTCAATCCCTTTCGGGATTCGACCCAGGACCGTCGCGTCGGTGCGAAAGTCAAGATCGCTACCGTTGCACCAAACGGTCGTAAAAGAGTAATGGATAGACATTCACACGCAAAACATAGATACGTAATATTTATATAAAAATACATATATATTTAAATACCAATGACTCCTCATCCTCCTCCTCGTAGAACCGTCGGCGCCAAAGGCAAGGTCGCTAATGATGCACCAAATGGTCTTCAAATTTCATAAATACTTGAAAATATCTTAAACCCTTAAATACTTCAATATTTGATAAGCGCACTCGGCCTTCGATTACAGAGTTTAAACAATTGTCGTGACGGCCAGTCAGCGGATGGGTGACTGAAAGGTGCTCTCGAAGGCATACCTACCACACTTTCTACTCATAAATACTCTTCTTTCTACTTGCAATTTATTTATGTAACGTGTACAAACAGCCCCTTGCCATCCCGCTCACTGTTCTTCCATTGTCACGATTGCCAATCGTGGGTTCGAATTCCGCGTTATTCATACTATATAGTAATACTGGTCAGCACCCAGCTACCCGTTGCTGTGTTATAAATTAAAATAAAACCTATCCTATCTTTTAAGTTAGATCAAATAACAGAAGTTTGACCAAAATCGGTTAAGTAGTTTAGGAGTCCATCGCGGACAAACAACGTGCCACGTAATTTATATATTAGTAATATATACATATCAGCCTTTTCTTTATAGATAAGAACATATTGTTGTTGTCCTAAAAGTTACTGTTTTATTTCATTAAAATTGTGTCAAATTAATTAATAATACCGCAAGAATACCAAAATAATTATCATTATCCTCCTTATCATAACGGTTAAATAAACAATTAAATTAGAAAAAAAAAACATAATAATCCCTACTAATATTATAAATGTGAATGTAAGTTTGTTTGTTATGCTTTCACGCAAAAACTACTAAACCGATCATCATGAAACTTGGTACATATATTCTTGGAGGTATTAGAAGAAACATAGGATACTTTCCATTAAAAAAAAATTGCGGGTAAAAGCTAGTTACATATGATTCGAAAATGTTTGGAAAACTTGATGATAATTAAAAAAATCTTCCAACTTTTGCTATAGTAAAACTTGAACAACGCTAATTATAAAATAGATGTATTACGAGACTTTTGTGTCACGTTTATGATAACTGTATACTTTCGTATTATCCGGTAAAAAAATATAAAAACTTCAATTTCAAAACAAAGTTGTCAAACATTTTCTAGAGAAAATTACAAAGTTTTTCTTCAACCCCTAATGCTCTAATAATGGGCTTAATACTTATGTTTTGTTAAAGTATTACGTTACGGATATTGATGAAAGATAACGTTATTTGTGACAATGTTAGATAACGGAAAAGAAAATTACTTGATGATCAAACAACGTAATAAAGAAAATATTACTAAAAATATTTAACTTGTAAATGGTGTGAAGCGGGACTCAAACACACATCCCCTTACTATCCGGGCTAGAAGTCTTCCAAATGAATAATATCACTAGATCTTGTAGTACAGTCTTGCGATCTGAGAAGAGAGATATTATTTAAGAGATGTTAATTATTAATATAAAATATTGAAATAATTAGCAAATGTTGTGAAATTATAATAACAGCAAACAATTTTAACATTTTGAGAAGAATGTAATCTTCTCTGTAGCTAAACTAATTTTAGACAGCCATAGACAGACATTTATTGTTTTGATTTTATAACAACGTCGCTCTCACTAATGAATACTCAAGATTTCCAAATGGAAATCTTAGTAGATTTCGCTAAATCTGAGAGGGAATTGGAGACGTCTTAGTTTAGGAATTTAATTCTCAATGGAATGCCTTACTGGGAACTCAAAAATTAAACGTTTGAAATAATAGTAAGATGTAAAATGAAGGATTAAGGTCGAAAAATTTGATACCTGGGCCACTCTAGACTTTATCGCAATAAATCAGTCATTTGTAACATGTAACTTGTCAACCAATTTGAATATCGTAATTGAATATTTGAATTTGAATATTCGTAACTTGCGAATCAAATTAGTTCACTATACCTATATGAATTTGACTGGCAAGCTCTTGATATTTTCAGAAGATATAGCGGCGACATGTATATAACGTCATACATAACATCGCTTGACCACGAAGCAATAACATTGACACCTTCCTTCACAGATGGCGCTAGCAGCAAGAAATCGTGATAGTATGGGAAGCTACATCACGATTTGAATTTTTTTTTATTACTTTTAGACCTCAATCAACATATCTTACCTGTCCTCGTACTCAAGTTACGAGAGATAATAATATTTTTTAAAGTGAAGTTTATTACACAATTATTTAACAAAACAAATATTTGAAATTAGATAATATTAAATGGGCAGATTTGAGATAAAGATAATTTATACCTATCTAGCGCAGAAGCCAGCGGTGACGACGTGATGTTGATGAGAGAGGCCATGGTTGAGTGAACGAACCAGAGGTTAACCTACGTTTCCCAGTGGGGTGACAGTAACCTCGTTAATTTCAACGCCTCCAAAAGACAAGCGTATTTTTTATGGTAAAAAATACGCTTGTCTTTTGGAGGTTCTAAGGAGTTTCTTCCACCATACTCCTACTTTCCGAGGTACGTCTGTACCTGTTACCAACAGGCTCGAGCTTCTTGCCATGAAGTTGTCTTCAGACCTCAACTTCGGCGCCAAGATCGAGTCCAAGGCTGAAACTGCAGCCAAAAAGCTGGGCGACCTAAATAAGGTCATGTGATATTCATCATGTGCCGCACACGGCATGAAATATCACATGACCTTATTTGTAACCTCTATAAAGCTGAAGTCCAATCTTGCATGGAATATTGCAGCCACCTCTGGGACGGCTTAGCAAAATACCAACTTGCTGCACTGGACACGATTCTGCGCAGAGTTGAGAGGCTCATTGGTGAAGAGCAAGCTTCACACCTTAGCTCACCGCCGCGGTTGCCAGTCTGTCGGTTTTCTACAGACTGTATTTTCTAGAGTATGCTCAGGAGCTGCATATACTCATACCACCATCTCCTTTCTTCCATCGGACATCTAGACGCACTTCGGGCTCCAACCCTTTTTTGGTTGCTATTCCTACCCGTCGCACTAAGCGCTTCTCACAGCATTTATAATACGCACAGCAGAGGAGTGGTACTCCCTCTCTGCGTCTGTATTTCCGAGAACTTATAACCCATCCGTTTTTAAAGCCAGGGTGAATAGGCACATCTCGGATCCTGTCTTGGCCCCCGGACTTGATTGGGATCAAGAGTTAACAGTTTTAATTGGTGGTTTTTAAACTGAAACGTTGAAACACGTATATAAGTTGATGACATTATATGTACATTTACTTGGAGAAGCGAGACATGTAGAGAATACTGTCTTTATTAATTCAAACCCAATTATTTACATAAAGTTTATTAAAATATAGAATAAACAATAGTTAGAAACTCATAAAAACTCCACAAAACTGTTTCGTGATTTACCTCTGTTTTGAATTAACTTTCCGAGAACTTTCCCCTGTGTGTATAATAAAACGCAATGAAATCACGTAGCCATATGCAGCGTAGTTAATTTAGCCATGTGTATACACGTCTTGGTTTAATGCAGCTTAAACAAGAGTGGCCGGTGGTGTATTCTCGTCTGTTATCCAAGTAAAAAGTTTAGTTTTTATTACACGGTTTATTCCACACACACATCGCAGACGAATATTATTTTATAGATCTTACATAAACAGTTCGTACAGTTTTTATACTTTTTTATTATTTCAGTTCTGTGTTTTGTTTGTATTTTGTTTATGAAATTTATGAAAACTGTTATTAATGCTGAGGCAGGCTGCTGATTGGCCGTTATAAATGTTTTTTTAATTATTCTTTTATTTTTTGTCTCTTTTGTGCAAAATGATTATTTGTGCTATCGACCGATAAAATCTTTCTTTTTTAACTTTTTTATTCTAACAGTTTAGATACTGTTGTAAATATGAGTGTTGTTGTGAATTGAATGCTTGGTGGAAATATTGTATATTTATTTGAATGAGGCTCTAAGTTCTCTCAAATATTGTCTTAACTTGCACTTAAGCAAATCATAGGAATATATAATCTTGTTACAGATGTACATAAATTCAAAACAGTTAAGGAATTATTTCAAGGTGCAAATTTGAACAATAAATAGCTAAATAGCACTTCCGCTATGAAATGAAAGATTTTAGCTTTTTATATAAGTCTTTATTTTGAAATACATAATAGTTTGACTATAAACTTAAAATTTGAAGTGGTTTGAGAAATAATAGGCATTAAACAGAATTAATAATTATATGAACTGGCAATTTAACAGTTTAAGTTCAATTTCTGCACGTCCTGTTGCTTTATTTCATAATGTGCTACTCGAAAAGCAGCTAAAGCGCTGCGATATATAAACCTGCTCCATCATATTTAGTCATTAATTCAAATCGCATGCTATCAACCAAATCGAAAACAGTAGCAAATGCAGAGGCTAATAGGTATTCTAAATCTAGCGATTAATTGGAGATATGCTTTCGACACGGTTTGACTTATTGTTGACTTTTTAAAAGCGAATATGCAGTATATTGTTATCTGCCAAAGCATTAAAGAATAAATAAATTAACAACAACTCACACCAATCATTTATTCTCAAACTAAGCAGAGTTTGTGCTATGAATACTGCATACCTGATGGAGAATGTATAAATAAGTATATATAGAACCATAACTCGGAAGCAAATTCTTTTGATCATCACATAAACGTCACATAACATACCTATACCAGAATTGGAACCTAGGATCGTTGGTGTATTATGCAGGATTATAGTCTGACCGCAAGGTCAGACTATAATACCGTTGCACCAAACGGTCCTCAATTCAGCGTAAGATAAATGATATATCCAATGTAATCTATACTCTACACATAATAATAGATATATACTTTAACTTTTTATACGTCTGCTGTCGGTATAAAAAGTTGAAGTTTGAAATTTCCGTTTCGTAAAAAAAAACTGGCACTCCTAGAGTGCCGACGGAAGTGATAAAGTCAACCGACAAAATTAGCGCAATTATTACTTTTTAAATGAAAAAAAGAGGTTTAGAATCGATGCAGTAATAAACAAGCAGTCAATATTTTAAACTGAGAAAAAAAAACTTTTTGGACTATAAAAAAAAAATCTAGATTCGAACGTATTAGCCGTTTATTTTTTCTGCGTCGATTCTTAACCTATTCTACATTTAAAAAGGGACGCCAGACAGACTGGCGCCGTAACGCGTTACGTTAACGAAGTTATCACTTCAAAAATATAATATAATACTGAAATTGCACATTTAATATCGGTAATTATTGTAGACAGGCAATAGGGGTACGATATATATCGATATTATAATAATAGTAAATAATATTTGTTACAATCACACCAATTAGCCTAGCCCAAAGTAAGCACTATAATGCTTGTGTTACAAACACTGGTGTAACGGATAGACATACATATACATTACATAGATGTGTGATATTCATAGAAATATATATAAATATCTACGACTTAGGTACAAATGCTCACACAATCATCTAACCCTTCCGGGATTCGAACCCAGGACCGTCGGTATGAAAGGCAGGATCGCTACCATTGCACCAAACAGGCGTCAATATTAAACTCATTTTGCATCTCTCAAGCTATCTCAATCTACATAGTGAGCCTTTTAACCCAAAATATTTTTTTTATTGAGCTAAGCTGTCTTTTAGGCAACTCACAAATTTCGCTTGTCTCCCTCCTGCTGTTTAACGGTTCAACCGATTCGAACGAATTTTGGCATGAATATACATGTTTATAAACTGACGGACATAGGCTATGTAAAAAAAGTATAAACTTTGCCATGGAGGAATAATCACCGAAAGAAAAATTCAAAAGCTGATCACAGCCAAACCGCTGATACTACATCGATGAAATTTGGCGCCAAAACTCACATCGTGGTCGTGACTAATGTGCAAAAAAAAAGTTTTGAAATCGGACATACCATCGAGGGATAATCACCCTTCAAAAATCTAATTGCTTCGCTCAGTATTTGCAAACAGCAGCAGCAGCAATTGCAGACCTTGCTACTTTTAAATTTAAATGTCTCTGAAAGATTTATTTTATTGTTCCACATAAAATCAATAATATTCAATCATCAGTATACATTACAATTGACTTAAACTATTAAGTGTTTCGAAATGGTAAGTTTATTTCTGTAGCTTAATACTTGACTTGATTTCCGTGTAATGTGTTTTTGATGTCGTCTTCCAGATCACGAGGAACCTCCTTTACAGTGACTTGCGACGATTTATTTATATATTTTGGCAATAAAGTATAGTATGTAACTTTTAGCTCCATAATTGTTTTCATTGTTTTTATGAAAATTTCTCAATATTAACTTTTCTTCAAAAAATATTCATGTTTATAAAAAAGTGGAAAACAATAAATTTTTCCTTTACACAAAAATATAACGAAAAATCTTTAATAATAACTTATTAAAAAATAGACGAGACTATTGTCCGTCTGATCGGTTCACTGATAATATTTGCCTTTAAGTAAGCAACAAATTGATAAACAACCTACATCATAGATAGTAAAATTATACTTTTAGTTCTTTCGTTTTATTATTACTAAAATCTTAATTGAGTTGAAAGAATTTAAGAATGTAGTTCTTAATTACTTTGCTAATTTATTTGTTTTTTAACCTTGTGTTTAGCATTTTTGACTCAGTATTTATACATATATATACATGCAAGATATTTTTCAGTGTGTTGTATCTAATTATGTTATTGTAACATTTAGTGGTAAATTATTGATTTGGCTAAAAATAAAGAAAAAAGTTTAGTTTGCTTAATAGTTTTTTATCGTTTATATTTAGATTAGATGTTTGCTAATTTAAATAAAATAACATTATGTCTACACTCGGTATCGAAATTGTATATTCTTTCTTAAATACTTAAGGTTTATAGAACACAAGCCAATTTGACATAATTCGGGCGTTCAGTTGAACTGCTATATGAATTAATTAAACGCGGTATATAGTACATATGGCGACAGAAACGCAGATCGCCGCGACTATTGCTATAGAATGCAGAGAAATGTCAAATAGCTATTTTACCGCTGATCGCCAATACTAAAACTAATAGATGTGCCTAAGTTATAATAATGATTGACTTTAATATATTGTTATTACCATTCCCAAACACCGATTCATCTATTATCCTAATATTTGACAATTTACCGCTTGTATGTAGATATGTAAAAAACACAAATTATTTTTTATATAGGTATTTTTGTTTATTCCCATCTTTTTCATTCGAGCCTTAAAGGCTCGAATGAAAGTAATAAATATTTACTGACAACGGAACGCCACTAAAAATATGATTAAAATTTCAGAGCGGTTAAAACACGATGGTAAAAGCAAAGTCAAGAAAATAATACGTTTCTAAAAACATTTCAGCAAAATGCCACCATGTTTTTGCGCACATTTAAGTTTTCTTATTTTATTTCCTGTATTCAAAACATTCCTTATTTGAATTTGTCTTTTAATTAATAGATTGTTTTTCCTTTAGCTTTGGAAATTCCTGGTATACTGGCTCAATTACAAAACGATTGCTATATATTTATTATTTGATATTTAATGTGTTAATGGCAATAGATTATTTTTATAACCTTTCTTTTATAGGTATTATTTGATAGATAGGTATAAATTGTTTCGAGAAGAAAAAATAAGAAAACAATGTGATACATGAAACCAAACTATAAATAAAAGCATTTCAGGTCATTATTAGATTCTATCAATCCGTCATTTAAAATTTTAGTTACGGATTAACTTAACGTCTGTATCGTCGAAATTTTGGGGGAATTCTAACGCCAATAGTGTTTTAACGCTCTAAGTATTTCTTCATTATCAAAAGTGGGTGTTAAACGATTTGGTTTTTTTGTTTAGAGACAGACTATTAATTAAAGAAAAGGTCAGTTATGTCCTGATGATGATTACTTTAATCATCATCGTATTAATATGGATCAAAACACTATTAAAATGCGGATTTACGCTACAATCTAAATAATTATTTGAAGATATTGATCTTAACATATAAAGACTGTTATTGAACAAAAGTTGGTTGATTTATTGATTATATTTAATATGTCAATATTAATTCCATGATATAAATCAACCAACTTTTGTTCAATAACACAAATTTTTGTATTAATGTGTTTTCTAGCTTTTTCAGTCTTAAATCTTTAACGCCAGAACAATGAATAAGAATCCAGAAAAAAACGAATTTCCAATATATCTGTAAATACTTTACTTGCTACGCGGCGAAAAGGAATTGAAAACTTTTTGGTAGATTAGAAAAGAAAGAAATAAGTGAACTCCTCGAGTTTCCCTCTAGGCTACAATACGTCATGTTAGATGACGTTATTTGTCCAACTGACCAAAACGGCACGTGGTATGAATGTATATAGTTCGGAAATAACCAGTTCGGGAGAAAACATAATTTGGGATTTTCTAAGTTCATAAATGGTAAGATTAATAAATTTTACTACTAGAGAGAACCTGTTGGGAGAATAAAATTTCAGTTTTTTCAGCTTTTTTTACAACAAAATACTTATTTACAGCTGTAAATAAGTATTTTGTTGTTTGTTGTAATCAATTTCCAATATTTTAGTCCAATATTCGAGGCTCTTTGCTACTTGTCTAGACGTCTATCTCTTTATTGGTTTTCGATTTGTGACCTTAAATTTTGTTATTTCACTCACCTATGTCTGTAAAATAGAAATTAGTCATTGAAGGAAAAAGCGACCCTTATTATTAAAACTAACCATATTCCAACAAGACATTGAATTTGTAAAAAATCAAAATATAATGTTTTACTTTAATTTAAAGACGCAAAAAATATAACAGTTAAGTTATTGTGATATTTCAAAAATAAAAATAGTAAAACAGGTGTAGAAAGAAACATTAATTAGCACATAAAATGCTTAAACCTAGAATCTAGCCATTAACGTTTGGTCCAGTGACTGCCTACCAGACCTTTTATTTAATACATTCTTAGCCTTTTTTTTTTCAAATGCATTACTGCTTTAAGTAGCGTCTGAAGCTTTTACGTCGCTTAAGGGGTCATTAGCTTAGCTTTAATACTTAAGTCTACTTTTGCCAAAGAAATATGGGCCTCCGCTTTGTGAATTTTGTATATCTTGATGACGTGATAATTGCAAGTATTGCTTTTACCAACAATTATGTTGTCACTTGCTTTCGTAATTAGGAAAATAGTTGATGGTTTTTAAAAGACTGAAAGATTTTGTTTGCCTTTTGAAGAACACCGAATAATGTGGACACAGGATTCTTAAACAAAAATATATGTTACTAACACATATTACTGATAAATTGCAAAAAAGGAAAGTAAATGTCATTAAATATTTATATAAACAGTTAAGTGAGACAATCTAAATGACATTAGGTAGCATCAAGCAATTTCATCAAAGATAATTTAAACTTATTCTTTGAAACATTGAAAATATCCAGGTCAGGTGACATTGTGTTAAGGCCGTTGTAGGTGTTACAGATTCTAGCTAGGGGATAATGATGTCCAAGATTAGTTCGGTGTGGGGGCAAAGTAAACGTTTTGGAAAACGGTTTTCTAGGATATTTTCGAGGGACAGTTATGTCGATGGAAGTCAACAGGTCAGGGCATGATATTTTATTATAAAGAACCTTGTAGAGGAATAGCATATCCAAGACGGAACGACGGTTTTTCAGTGATATCATGTCGAAAAAAGACAGACGTATATTGTATGGAACCCATATGGAAAATGAATTCTATTGTTTTCATGTGAATATACCTAATGTTTGAATGAAAATGTTGTTTTATTTGTTTGTTTATATGTCCTTTAGGAAACGTTAAACTAAGAACTCGGCTGCTCTCACAAAGGACACTCGTTAACAGCCATTATATGGCCCGGGTTACCCTATATGGTTTAATCCCGAAGCTCTAATGCGATTCTTCCGTGAGAAAAACTCTGCTAGACTATCTCTATGGTATATCTGCCGTGGTGCAAGCAAAATTTCTACATTGTTTTGAAGTATCCATGTGAATCTATTCTAATACGTAAATTAACTCTTGACGTGTCCAGTATTTGACGGAGTGGTATATACTTCAAGGTACATTTTTATTTATATAAGTAGAATTGGATTCAATTTATTTGCTACTTAAAGATGAAAGCATACTGTAATGATAGAAAATTAAACAAAGCTTAGTTTTAAAATATTAAGAAATAATAACATTATATTAGTGTTACAGATGTAAGCAATGTAACCACACATAATACTTAATCTGTGGCTTTGTTGTAATCTAATCTGTTCTTACATAATCTGTGCTTTGTCTCTTCCATCCGATATCATTGTACAAGTGTTTAACAATGCAGCTTTCCTGAAAATAAATTTAATAATTATTAAGTTCGGCTAATTGCGGAGGATAATTAATTTTGGCAATGACTGGTCATTAGATAGGTTACCGAAAACTTATTTACTTGAGCTTCATTAGGGGTATATTAAGTTGCTTTAGGCTGCATCCACAGTCGTCAGTTACCACCAATATGCATAAGTCCGCGTGGTGGGTTTTGAGCCACTGTTTTTTGGGTATAAATAAAGACTTTCCTTGAGCAGTAGATAAAGATAAGATAAAACGCTTTTTATTGAATATAATGTGTGCATTAAAAGTCACGCATGTAAAAGGTAGCCTCTTAGGCCTAGTGCTTGAAGACAAAATTGCGCTGATGATAATGACTTAGAGCTTGTTAAATTCAAAGCCACAAAAATATGCTTGATTGAAAAAATTTTAGTATTATATAATAGATATTTTCTTATTATTAACTGCTACATTTTTATATGTAAAGTAATTTTTACTGGAAAAAATTCAAGTTGTATACTGTTCAACTTGTTGTAGGAGTCAATCATAGCCATTATTTGTCGAATTGTTGTTTTATTTTCATCAATTGTTAGATATTTGCAAAAGTATCGTATTACATTGTATTCTGTAGGTAGTAGTTACGTAGAACACGAAGAGATGGCGCTGGTAGTCAGATAAGGAAACAATTGAAAAATATTTTTTTATCGCAGAATTGTGATGGAAAATTCAAGTACTATGATGTAATATGACTAAAAGCTTGGAGCGGTTTTCAGGCTTAACTAATTCAATTCACTAATTTCTAACTCGTTATATGTAAATACTAAAATCTCAGCCATGAAATTTTTATCATTCCGGGAAAAGAATTTTCCATCATAATTCTGGGAAAAAAAGAATATTTTCTTCTTTTAAGCCCGCCTATAAAAACGTGGTTTTTAAAAATCTTTTTTTACTTGTATTTATTTTATTATTTTTAGCCTTAGTGTAAAGTGATAGGAGCAAATTGATAAAATTTTATTTCTTCAAGGATTATATAGGTGTTTTAATTAATTTATTGTGGCTTATATAACTATTAAGTTTATATTGATGATGACTGAATAATGAATTGACATCCATGATCTATGTGTGGTAAAATTTTGAGCTCTTCAGGAGCATCAGAAGTGGTCTAATTTTGAGTTATAAGATTAGAACATTTTGCGGACAGACAGAAGGACGGACACGAACGAAAGCAAGTTAATAAAAACGTGGTAAAAATCATGACTCTCAAGGTCTCGGTGCCGGTGGCTTAATTAGAATGGCGTTCGCTCGAATAGCGAGAAGCTGTGGGTTTGAGTCCCACTGTCAGAAGTCATCCTAAGACTGATTGTTATTTTCTAAGTAAAAATACTTTAAATATCTAAATCTAGTAGTTAAAGGCTTTAATTACATAAAATATATTAAAATCATATCTATGATAATGATATTAAATTTAAACCTATCAAATAATCTATTCCATGCAATCTAAAACTCATTACAAATGCGTCTACCTTCCCAAGTTCTACAACAATTCAAACTTTACCCATTGATGGATCCCTCGCTTCTTATCTCAAAAACATAAAGTTTATTTCTAATTATCTCTAGGAGTTAGTACCTAAGTCTTATTAGAATCGGTGTTTGCTTTCATATACAATTTCTACGGCACATAAAGACCATTATTGGAATGAGGTTGAATTAATTTTAGTATTTTGCTGTATTTTGTAATTGCTACATTTTTACATCTAATGTAATTTATAATGCAAAAATGTCAACTTGTATGAGGAGCTAATCAGATCAGTTTTTTGTCGATTCGTTTTTTAATCTTTATCATTTGTTTGATAATTTCAAAAGTATTACATTAGTGTTAGATGTGTTCTAATATTTTAATTAATCCAGGGTTTGTGTTTTCAGCACTATGGCGACATAGTTCTGGTTATGTGTATGTAGTGTTAGTATATATTTCATAATATTTTATTTATATATTGAGTGCTATTGATAATAATGATTAAGCTGCTTGTGTTTATATTGTTATGTAGGTGCCTGAACCTAAACCTTTCCTACGTTCGTATTTTATTCTGTTCAATAGTAAAAACCTCAGAATACCAGTAACACCAATGTGAATCAGAAATCAGTGGGATCCTAGGAAAGTTATTGTAATTACATAAATAAAAACTGCATAACAGAGTTATCACAGTACGGTATATGCACAGTAAGAGGAGTTTAATTGCATAATAGTTAGCGTTTAGCCGATAGGCTTCATTAAAAAATAATATTTTTTCACAAGGGAAGGCGGTCATTAGAAAGATGAATAAAAAATGATTTTTCTAGCATTCATTTATCGACAGGGATCTGCTCAACGCGCAGCTAAACTGGCACCTACGCGTTCATCCTAAAACCCATACAGGAAGGCCTGTGACGATTATGACAGTATACAGACAATAGCACGTAAACCATCGAATTTTCTCAATACATATTAAATAAATAATAAATAATAATAATAAATAATAATTTACTATATCATAAATTCTTTCAACATTCGAAATGTTTGAACATCTGCAATTATTTTTCAGTAGGTACATAACAGGTAATAAAACAGATTGTTATTAGATTATCCACGCAACAACATGTGTTTTAATTTTAATTAACGACTTATTGAAAATTTTTACAAAACTCCGGTCAACGCTTGATTTTATAATGAATTCAATACTTTACAAACAATATTTAAATAAAAATCCAGCCTTGCGTGTTACCGTTTAACTGTAAAATAAGTCAATGATTTTAGTTTGAATTTTAAATATCATTGCTTTTTAATATCGCTAAATGATTTTGATGAGATTCTTCTACATCAAATAATATTAGACTGAGGCACAGCGAAGTATGGTTCGGAGTAACTAGTATAATTCATATGACAACTTTTCGGTTCCTGAACACTATCTATTAAACCACGGTACAAGTTGCTGAAGTTTAACTGAGAATTGTTTGTATCTTGGTGGGACTAAAATTTTAAAAACAATTAGCTTTCATTTCTCTGTCCGTAGTCCGTATTTAGCAATAATTATACTAGATTTAAAAAATCTAAAAATCCCACGTTTTTCAATGTCCTAAAAAGAATAAAATAACCCTGCGGGGCAAAGCGAGGGGCCACTCAAAACGTGGGGGCGCATATTACTAAGAGGAGATTTTAAAGAGATGAATGACATGCATTGATGCCGATTATTGTAAAGATGCGCCCCCACGTTTTGAGTGGCCCCTCGCTTTGCCCCGCAGGGTTATTTTATTCTTTTTAGGACATTGAAAAACGTGGGATTTTTAGATTTTTTAAATCTAGTATAATTATTTTATTCTTTTTAATTATTAACTCAACGAAGTAACCATGTGTTACGCAACAATCGGATAAGCCCCATACAAAAGTGAAAGTTGCCGAAAGTGGACCTGAAAGTGCATCTGGAAAGTTGAAAGTTGCTTTAGAGTGCATTGTCATCGGGTTCTGAACTATCCTGAAAGTTTCAGCTTTCTAGCTTATCGGAAAGTGCCTCAAATTTAAGTTGCAAGATTTTGCCCGGACAGACAAACAAACAAATAAGAAAAGTGAGATAAGAAAAACGTGGTAACGTGGTAAAATATCTCATCGCATTGAGAAACATCATTAGAACACCTTTTTTAAAACGTTTCTCTTATGTCATTGATCAGCAACTTTTGGATAGTAGGTATTTGTTAAGGTTCAATGAACATTAATACTTTCCCTGTATAAGTTATTATGATTGCCCGAGGCGTACTTAATTAATAATAAATTTTACGCGTAATTTTTCACTGATAGCAACTTTTTGTTAGAAAATGGTAAAAAAACCTAAGTCAGATTGTTTATTTATAGATTAAGTATTGCTCTTGTTATTCCAATAATTAATAAATATCTTCACAAAATTTTTACATTACACATCATCAGACGCCAAAATTATTCTCACGATTTTACGAGTTATCTTAAGAATATGAGTTTCTTATGTCACAGGCCCGTGGCAAGTTACCGTTAAAATGGATAACTGTGTTACATAATTAAAAAATGATATAACCACCACTGCTACGGGATTAGTGACTCATTTAGTTTTTTTTTATATTTAAGCCTTTACGTTTAGTTTTACGTTTCGACTTCTTCACACGTGCCGTGATCACAGGATGACTAGGGTCATCCTCATCATTACTTTAGTCATCGTGTGATCACGGTTCCGGTAAAGAACGCCATGATTAAATATAAAAAACACAAAGTTAAATGCGTCACAAATACGGTAAAAGTGCTAACGGTAAAAAAATTGCATGTTTGTGACATAAACTATATCTCGTATATATTATAAAAAAGATAATTTGACTATGTTCACAACACAAGATTATTATAATATGTTGATTTACTAAGGTGTGAGACGAGAGTCAAATTCACATTTGTCACTTTTGGGTTCGATTTTATTTATTAAGAAGGTTTTGAATGTCAACTTCGATACGATATCAAGAATTAGTTTTTATCTTCAAAAGAGTAGTAAAAAGATACATTATTCGGTTAATAGCTTACTTAATGAGCTCCACCAGAGATGATATTCAATAATTTATTGATTCCATGAGAAATTACAATATTATTGCCTTGTAGGGCGTGGCAATTAAAAGAGGGGGAACCATTAGGAATTTTGCAGAAATAATTTTATTTTTTTTATAATTTATCATTTAGGTGTTCGCTTAAGACATATTAATAGTATTTTAAAATAACAAAATGTTATAAATTATTTATAAAAGCTTTTTCTATGTTTACATTTTTATCAAGTCTGGGAGTTTGTGAAAGAATTGGATGGGGCAAGAAAATATGGAAATAGCTGGACCGATTTTAACGGGACTTTTATTGGCAAGTAGCTGATATAATAAGGAGTAACTTAGGCTACTTTTATTTTAGAATAATAAAATTACTGTCCCACAGCAACGCGTGGCTGGGTCAGCTAGTTTAGAAATAAAAATAATTTTATGTACAGGAAAAAGCTAAACAACTTAATTTTGGTTTTCAATTAGTTTTTTTATAACTATACCATACCATAGCTATAACGGATTAATTAACAAAAACAACTGTAGTTTGAGATGACAGCAAGAGATTAAAAATAATAAATTGCTGTTAGTTTTAAACAAAACGGGAGAGATAAGCAAAAGGGAGAGAATACTGAAGTGATGTTCTGAAATCTCTGGTGACAAGACACCACTTGATAAATCAACGAGTACAATAAATAAATAAATATCTGCGACTAACGAATGACAAATAAATGTAGAACTGTTTCGCTGTATAATGGTTTATCAGGATGAAATTTGAATAACAAAAGTATGTCTAAAAAATGCTTTTAATTTTAATGATACAGAGTTCGCAGAACTTTATTAGAATTTTACATAAAACGAGAAACCAATAATGTAACGTACAAATTATGATAACAGGAACTAACAATGCCTACACCTCGCAATAAGCTATAGATACTTACAAGATCCCATTAAGGTCTTCAATAAGTTTGATAAAAACAGAAACAACCTTCGTAAATAGTTTAAAAGAATTTTTGAATACTTTTATGTCTTCAGTGAACACCTAAATTATAAATTATAAAAAATGATAAATTAACATTTTTTCCGCTTTATTCATAATGGGGGACTATTCTGATTTCCCTGCCCAATTAGACAATAATATCTCTGTTTCGAATCAATTCAAGATCACATGTAATTTTAATCTGCTCTTAAATCTTCGTCATTGATAAAGTGCGTATAATGAAGTAAGTATGTTGTTACTAAAATAAAGACGACTTATAATACAAGTTATTTACATATAATTAAAAAAATGGTATATATATTTACATATAGTTTTAAAAATTTTTAAATCATGTAACTAAAATCAGTAATTTAAGGTAATACCGCAGAAATTTGGTCTGTTAGGTCATTTCATAAAGTTTATAAAAATGGCTGTTTAATATAATGTCAAATGTTTTATAAATATTTTCTTTATAAAATTTTAAATATAACCTCATTTTAATGACATTCAACATTATTGCGTAAAGTTCCCTGGAAGCAATTGCACCAGAACGCGCAAAATGGCCGCGACAGTTGAACGGATAATAAAGTTTTGGGCCACTAAGTTGCTTAACCATAATGATGGACAGATGACGAACCTGCCAATCATTCTACCACTTCTCAGAAAAGAAACATACAGAGGTAATCGGTCTACACAGGCTTTAATCTCGGCCGGACAAGGATTTAAACTTGAATCGGGCCGTACAATATTAATGTCGTCAGGGTGTTATTTGAATTTCAAATGTCGTGATTATGCGTGACTAGGACGAGTTCGTTTGTGGCCGGCATTATGTGTAGGGTAATTTGAAGTTATTTCTTTTGTGCCCTTTACAGTAATTTCAGGGTTTGTCAGAGATTCGTGATATTTTATTAAGCATTAAATCGATAACTTTCCATATATACAGTCAACTCAACACACGCTTAAACCGGACGATACAACGTAAACGCTGTAATACTGATACTTGTTAAATTTACATAAATTAAAGAATATTAGTATATTAAAGAGGAAAATTAATAGTAAGAATAATTTTGAATCATTTTCCATTTATTAATTCTCTTTTTGTAATTATCGATAAAACGATCAAAGAACCTTATTAAAATTAACAAAAATGTCTATCAATTTTAACGTAATGCTAACATACTTATACTCAGGAAACATACAAAAATATAGTACCTATGACGTAAATCTACCAATGATTGTGACAATATATAAATCTATGCATCATATATGTATGACTATCCGTTACCTTAGTATCCATAACACAAGTCTTATAGTACTAACTTTGGGCTAGGCTAACTGGTGTGAATGTAAGAATTATTATTATTAATCATTTGTATGCTAGTAAGGATTGCTTTACCTATATAAATGCATATATTTTAGGTTTAGTTTTTAAATGTTAGCTTAAGTAATAAAAATATATAAATACTAGTGATGTGCCGGATATCCGTATCCGTATCCGCGGATATTCGAGGCAGAGAAAAAATCCGTATTCGTGTCCGTATCCTTTACTTTTTGGCGGATCTTTTACGAATCTTATTAATTTGAGTTTTATAGATAAAATTCTTTAAGGCGAAGGGTAAGGCGCACTAGTGACGCCAATTGTCGAGATTCTGACGGTCCACAATTGTTTAAAATAGATCCGGTTTAGTAGCTAACAACTTAAAGCAATTAGAGTCGCAAGTGCGCCTTATTCTTCGCCCTAAATAGGTGATTAGGTAGCAATAAAAAACTATTAAATTCAAATTTTATAATCAAGTATTTGGCTCCTTTATGTTGCAAACATTGCCGTAGTTAGTGATCATACCAATAGTATATAACTCCAAGGTGCTAAGTCAACTAGCTTTTTAATGAGATCAATATTATAAAAAGTTATAAGATCACTTTTTATCAAGAAAACAAAAGTTAGATCTTCGTAATATTTTAAATTCGAATTAAATGATTTTTTAATTAAGTAAACTTAACTGCGTGATACATACAGTGTTAATGTTAGATAAAACAACAAGCGTTATCTATGCTGCCCAGTGTCACTTTAAACTAAAATAAAGCAAAAGAAAGACCCACCGCGCAAAGCAAGACGTAACATGTCTCAACTCAAGATCGTGCGCACCGACACCGATTGTGCAAGAAAGTTAACATCCGTATCCATATCTGCGGATCTTGACACCAAATATCCGTAATTAGATCCGTATCCGCGGATCTACATTTTTGACGATCCGGCACATCACTAATAAATACATAGCAGTTTCTTCATTATCAATTGTTTTATACTTGTAAAAGTACTTATTGCATTCGATAAGTATGTAGACTTTTAGTCTGCTGTATGTATTCACATAGTAAAAAAATACAACCTGAAGAAGTTACAATTATACAATTTCATTCTTGGAATGATTCTAAGTAATAAGTCATTACTCAGAAAAAATCCAATATTTTAATGGCATATAAGTATTATCTTGATTGTGTTACAAGTTAATTTGATTAATATAAATTAATGAAACTTAAAACAGTGTGATCATCATCATTAAATTTGAAATGGAAATAATACAGAAAGTAAACATGCACAATAGCTATATAAATGACCAATAACGGAATCCAATAATGACAGAAGAACTGGCTTGGACAATGGATTTAATCAAATCGATGTGTGTGATTCGACTTAGAAGCGTAACATATGGACTGAGTAAATTTGTTATGTATAGAGATTGCATAGTTATACTGGTACTTTCGAAATAGTGTATTTAACAGGTTTTTACGAAAATATCTTTAATCGTTCGTTATAGCATAATATATCTGCCATTTGATTAACTCTTTGTTTATTTCTCTAATATGAATATTACTTACTACATTACTACAGAGTATAAAACAAAATCACTTTCTCTGTCCCTATATCCCTATGTATGCTTAAATCTTTAAAACTACGCAACGGATTTTGATGCGGTTTTTTTAATAGATAAGTAATTCAAGAGGAAGGTTTATATGTATAATACATGCATAATATAGTAGAACATTGCATCCGTGTGAAGCTGGGGCGGGTCGCTAGTAGAAAATATTTGACAACCATTATCATAGTCATCCTGTGATCACGGCACCTATAAAGGAGTCGAAACGTCAGGATTAAATATAAAATAAACTATGCGCAAAATCCGTAAAAAACGTTGTTTAATTCAAATATGTATTATGCGCGGAAGTGTAAGAATTAAATAAAGTATTGTATATATTTGATTCACCGAAAATCTGAATAAACAGATACAGAAATAGGTAATTAAAATCAAATTTAATCTTTCGCGTTCTTGTTGACATTAAACTATACGGAAACGAGTTTAACGCTTTCGGAATGGTATTTAGATACCTTTTTATTCCAACGTTCCCGGTCAAATTAGTTTTACGCCGTGACTACGCCCAGTGTGACCTGGTTAAAATGTCGGGCATTAAATCCTGTTTCCGTTATATTTTTTTAAGGTATTTATAAATATTTACAATATTAATCATGTTTAATATATAAACATACTGTACTATCATTACAACCGCAGATTTTTTTTTTTTTAATTCTTGAACATTAAAAAATATAATAATTCCAAATCAAGCGCTTATTTTATTTTAATACTGCATTTAAGTGCATTTTTTTCAATAAAAAGTATCCTATGTTACTTCTAATACCTCCAAGAATATATGTACGAAGTTTCATGTTGATCGGTTTAGTAGTTTTTGCGTGAAAGCATAACAAACAAACTTACATTCACATTTATAATATTAATAAGGATTGAAATGGAATAAAACAATTGAAACTAAATTCAAATTTACAACGATTTTCAGAAGCTATCAAAACATAAATTAATTGACTACAAAGATACCCTTGATCAGTACAAAAGCTACAGAGTAATGTGATTGACCGACAAATTACCAGCTACTTGTGATTGCCCTTTGAGTTATTCAAATGTCGGGCAAAACCGGGTGCCTGGTACAATTGATGAGAGGAGTCAAAAGTTAAAATATAAAATCAGTTTAAATATTTTTGGATAACTCTCTACTGACATATATTTATCTACATTTAAAAGTTCTATGAGGTTGTAGTTATTTCTAATACAAATATGATATTAATTGAAATTCATTCAAAGACCGTTCGGTGAAACGGTAGCATTTCTGCTTTTTGCGCCGGTGGTTTTGGGTTCGAGTCCCGGAAGAGACAAATGTGTGATGAATGCGAGCAATTTGTACCCTCATCATTCGTATTTATATACCTTTATTTCTATATATATCAAACATCTTTGTGTCTTATATTTATGTCTATCTGTTACATTGTAAATCTATAATCTAAGATCAGAGTGGTTTGTTTGTTTGTCCACTCTTTTTCCCGCTCTTTCCCATTGTATCAATAATGTTACCATAGCAACGCGTTAACCGCAAGTAGTTCGTCTACCGGACGCTAGATGGCGCTAACGGAAAAATATTTAATAATAGAAAAAAAAAAGAATTTTGTCCACCCGTGCGAAGCCGGGACGGGCCGCTAGTATTGAATATTTATGTCTCATATATTTGTCTATCCGTTACCCTATTATCCGTAACACAAGCCTTACGGTGCTTACTTTAGACTAGGCTAATCGATGTAAGGTGCTATTTAGTACTTAGACCTTGAGATTAATGTTGTGTCGCAAATAATAACAAAAGAATATTATACAGATAAAATTGAACACTTGCTAATTTTAAGCATTCAGCAACCTTCATTAACACGTAATAAGCCAAACAGGATTAACCCACAACCAATTTAAATTCTGACTCATGTTTATAGAGCTCAAATTCGCTAAGTCAAAATTTACGAGACCGCATCTCTTGGACCGCATACAATTTCAAATGGACCGACTTCAAAGCGGTAGGTAGATTTGTTGGGAATTTAATGGGAGTTTTGTACGACGAATTACCGAGATGTGGTTGAGAAATATTTTACTATAAATAAGCAATAGAAAAACGCATATTCCGCCCGCGTGACACGATTCTTTTCAATGCTATAATTTCACTTATATCTCGAGAATATACCTCAATCTTTCAGATATTCCGGGAGCTGTCCAAACCACAACTAATTTGATCACCAGTGATGAAACCAATTGATAATCATATTTTTCAGTGCCCTTAATAGCAATCGAAATTCAACAATTTTGAAAAGGTTACACAAACAGTTACCGCGCTATTAAAAAAATACCTGTACAATACTCGAGATATTTTAACGTTGTGAAACGCAAACGTCAAAGACAGATGTCTTTTGCTTGAGGTGGCTATTAAATCCACGCTTCATCGGATCCTTTACCGTGACATTTAATTTTGTATATCTTATTTCTCAAATTCTAGAAACATTACATATTACTACTTAGTTCATTCTTATTAAATAAATTAATGGTTATATATATCATAATAATAAATAAATAAATATTTCCTACATTCACACCAATTAGCATAGCCCAAAGTGAGCACTGTAAGGCTTGTGTTATGGATACTAGGGTAACGAATAGACATACATATATGTTACATAGATATGTAATAGTCATAGAAATATAAATAAACACCCATGACTTAGGTACAAATGCTCGTATTCATCATACAAACATCTGCTCCTACCGGGATTCGAACCCAGAACCGTCGGTGCGAAAAGGCAGGATCGCTAGCGTTGCACCAAATGGTTGTCAAATATCATATTATCTAATTAATTATGGTTACATTTCAATTTTTTTAAGAAATTAAACTACATCTATTATTACTACTACTGTCATTACCCCACTGGTACACCCCCAGGTATATTCATACCGCCTATTAAGCAATATAAAAAACATTATGTTTCCCAAGTCGATTACATTTGAAATTCATTAAATTAGCTTTTTTATTTTATATTGCAAAAAGACCTGCTGAATCTCGAAACACTGCATGGCTTCTCTGCAATACAGGAACTTTGAAGGCAATTTTGCAAGCGTCAATATTCCTGCACTATATCACCGTTGTACTGACAGCAACACGTCAACCTACCACAAATTGTCTAATTTTCTCATCAGATATTGAACTCTAAGAGTAGGACTTTAAGCTGAAAATATTGAGGACATTTCTGTTATCTGTACATGGATGATCTATTATGGGTTCCGTGAAATTGCTTTCCGACCGCTACAATAAGCCACAATCTGAGTGGAGTATGCGAAGTTTAGGATTGAAAATAAAGTTATATAATTAAAATTTATATTTTAAATTGTGACGCGTAGTCTATCCCAATCTAATTATCACCTCTTTTGTTAAACATCGCTATTCTACAGAAGCTATTACTATGTAATTTGTACAAATAAATCTTTCAATGGTATGTAGGGACCTCAAAAATAGTTTATTGTTCGTCTTCAATTGAAGGTAGTTCCTGAAAAACCGCATTGTTAGACTTAACAGAGGAATTGTGTTCTTTGTTGTTAAGTAAACGGCAAATTGTGGACTTGTGTATGGTACAAGTGCTATCAAAATAATTATATAAATTTAGCGGTATAACCAACCTCTTTGATTAAGTAATTTGTTCTAATGTTTCGAGGGCCGCCACCACAGAGTTGCCACGTCCTATTAGCGACCGGATCAATGTAGAGAACGAACTTTACTCGATTCACTATAATTTTTGACTGTCAAGTTTATACACATTTGAGTTGATTTATCCTTAAAATCTGTTTATAATATATTGTCAAGCGTAATATTATAAATGATTCTAATCCTTAAATAAGTATTATTTAAAGCAACTGTGAAGTGATAAGAATTAAAAAAAATATAATACAAAAAATAAAAATAGATTGTTTATTTCTATTATTATTGACAACTCAAATATAAATGACAGGTATGTAACTAAATTCCTTTATATTAAAATATCACAACTGTAAAGGAAGCCACAATAGTTATCTACCCCTCTTTTCTGTATCTGATTTTAATTTTGCTATTTTCCCAAAATCTCATTTTCTGATACCACTGGTATACGTGTAAAACTATACCTGATTATCTTCTTGGTATTTCTGTATAGCAGGTAACAATCATTCCGCATTATTTAATGCAAAAAACGTGTTTACTATGAAAACAGGAAATTTCGTTAATTGTAAGACAATGTAAAAATATTCTAAAACCAAACATGGAGGCTCAGGCGGAAAGCAGATTCCAGATGAGGTCGCCATTTGATAATCGAATTATAATAACCCATTTCGCTAATTCTGAGCTCTTAATCTGAATTCAATAATACGAATACATAATAATTACACACATGTGTTTCATATAAACGACAAAATCGCAAGATATGAAGTCAAATCGCACTATTTTCCTTATCCTAGTCGCTACGGTAAGTAGCTCGTAGCAGTGCGAGCGTAGCACATAACCGTAGCCACTACGACGTAGAACCAGCAATTCTTATGCTACAGAGGATGTTTCAACTCCATAGAGTTCAACCTTTAAGTGTCGAATGATTCTGTTAACTCTTAAATATAAAGAAACTTTGTTTTCATCGATTCTAACAGCAAAACGTGCAGTTACGGGTTCGAATCCCACAAGGAGAAAACTTTTTATGATACTAACTAGATTTAAAAATCTAAAAATCGGGGCGCATCTTTACAAATACTCTCATCATCTATGCATATCATACATCTCATTACATCTCCATAAGTAACATGCGCCCCCACGTTTTGAGTGGCCCCTCGCTTGGTCCCGCCGGGTTTTTTTATTCTTTTTTGGTCACTGAAAAACGTGGGATTATTAGATTTTTAAATCTAGTATTATTATTCTATTCTTTTTAAATATTAACTCAACGAAGTAACCATGTGTTACGCAACAATCGGATAAGCCCCATACAAAAGTGAAAGTTGCCGAAAGTTGACCTGAAAGTGCACCTAGAAAGTTGAAAGTTGTTTAAGCGTGCATTGTCATCGGGTTCTGAACTACCCTGAAAGTTTCAACTCGCTAGGTGGTCGGGAAGTGCCTCAAATTGAGATACAACCGGACAGACAAGATGACAGACAAGCAAACAGACAAGAAAGCAACCTAAGAAAAACGTGGGAATAAATACTTGAGTCATGAATGTTTTATATTCTTGTTTGAAAGTTGTCCATTATTATATATTCAAAAGTTTTAATTAGTTTTTAGTAAGTAATTGTTTAAATTGAAGTGAAATCTTATCTTAAAGAAAGATAAAAATAGCGACAACAAAGAATAACTGTCGGATTCAAGCGTAACACCAGTCATTCTTAATTATATGTTTATTAACTTCGGAAGAGTAATTGAATTCAACTAAATTAAGCTCTATTGCGTGGTCGTAAGATCTCAGTGTCTGGAAAGGTAACACATCTATATAATTTTAATAATGGTGATAAAAATTCAAAATGAAAAAATGTTTGTAATAGAAAAATTTCCGATAAAAAGAGATATCATTATTTAATTATATGGGTCAGTTAGTATAGAGCGGTCTTGGTGAAATTTTAATATAACAAAGTAAAAACAATAAAAATCATCTGTGATATTTCTATTATTCCTGAATTTTTCAATATTTCGGGAAGTTTTTTCAATTTTCATTACCCTGAAAACGTTATATGCGTGTTATTACGAATATTGAAAAATAGCCGAATTGCTCTAGCATTCTAAATTGTTTTTTTCACAGTATACTTCAATTACTTTGGTTAATAATATAAATCCTTGTAACATTTTTTGATATAAATATAACAAAATATCTATAATATAAAATACATAGGTAATTACAAACATGATTTATTATTATACTTTTTATAATTGACGCAAAAGCATCCCTATGAATGGCAATACACTGTAAGCAAAGTGGGCACATAACCTTTAACTTGGGCCCAATGCGGATTGATGAATGGTCATGTCTGTAAGTTTAGGCAGACCAGCGCTCTTACACTTTTCGAAACACGGAAGTGTTCTAGAAGTCTTCAATTATAAGATTACTTACTCGAATAACGAGGAGATGGCGGATTGAGTCACGGTTGATACTTGAAAAAAGTTAAGTTTTTACTTATAAGAATTTCTTTAACTATTGTGTTGTTACAAATTATTATTATACGCAATAGTTACTGTGTGGTGTGAAAGTTTTTATCTGTACTGTACTGATTCATTAATATTAAAACCATTATTTATTGAGCGAAGCTCTCTTTTAGGCAACTCACAAATTTCACTTGTCTCCCTCCTGCTACTTAACGGTTCAACCGATTCGAACGAATTATGGCATGAACATACATAATTATAACCTGACGGACATAGGCTATGTAGAAAAAATATAGACTTTACCATGGAGGAATAATCACCGAAAGAAAAATTCAAAAGCTGATCACAGCCAAATGGCTGAGACTACACTGATGAAATTTGGCGCCAAAACTCACATTGTGGTCGTGACTAATGTGCAAAAAAAGTTTTGAAATCGGACATACCATAGAGGAATAATTACCCTTCAAAAATCGAATTGCTTCGCTCAGTATTTGCAAACAGCAGTATGTTTTGCAGACCTAGTTTAGGCATATTTATGCACCCAAGTCATATGGAGTGTAACAAAACAGCTGCCTGCGGACCTGCGGGCCGCGAACAGTAGTCAAAAAAAAAAAAATTCTCCCTAAGGTTTTTTATTACACCTTTTAGTATTAACATCTCATTTTTTATACTAAAAAAAAATGAAAGCGTAAAAATCCCTTGATTTATTTCTTACAATATCGCCCCCTACCTGTTTCGACTGTAAATCTAAATCATCCAGGGTCTCGCCAATATACACAGAATAAAAATCTAAATCGGTTTTGCCATTTAGAATGAGATCCGTGACACAGGAGATTTATCTATGTAATATTAAAATAATTTTATGTTCATTTATCTGAAACAACTTTTTCACGGTTTTGTGTTTATAATTTATATTTAATCCTGATGTTTCGATAAATATCTGCAAAAAACCACCCTGAAAAACCTAGTGATGTAGTTAGTTTCTTTTGCAAATAAAAAACTGGTTGGTTGCCTGTAAAGTCGGTATACGGGCGAAAGTTTTACGTGACAACGACTTTGAGTGGTAAAATAATTTTAATGTGAATATTCATTCGTATAGTAGGAAGAAGGATGAAATAATAGTAACAATTTAAAACATTTATTTATACAAAGAATTATATTTAAAACATTAATTTATAGGCACGCGTCCCTTCCACTTTTTATGTCTGTCATTCTCGCTCTTAGGCGGGCTTACCATGCCCGAGTGGAAGGGACGCGTGCCTCTCACTCGCTCTCATTGTAAGCGCATAACGTGAGCGGAGCGTAACGCAGTTTCTTGAAGTGTCACCCGGCAAACCAATTTATAAGACGTTGTCACGTCAATAAAAGTAAGATGGAGGTCGGTCCCCCTAGCCTAATTTTTTTCGCTAGTTCTTCTCGGAAGGATCTCCAAGTTGTAGACTCAATTGTTTACAGTAATTTAATAGACAATTTAAAAACAAAATTAAATGCAAAATAAAAGTATTTTGGTTTATATCAATTTTAACGGTTAGAAACGTGCCCGATTAAAATATTGTGAAAGTATTAGAACATATATGACGACTTGAAAATCGAGCGCTTTCTCTAACTTAAACATAATTATGGTTTGGAATTAATGCGCATATATAATTTACATGAAATCATTTTTACGAGATGACTCAGGTTAATACCTTACCTTAGTCGTCCTGTGATCACAGCTCCTGAAAAAGAGTGAAAACGTCAGAATTAAATAAAATTAAATGGGTAATGAGCAGAAATGTAAAATCTAAATCATTTTATGTACGTTAGCCTCGCAAAACTGAAAAAGTGGTAATGAAGTTTTTATCATTGATAACGAATTTCAATAAAGACAAAACACTTTTTATTAAAAACAAATAAAAATGTACTATTAGAATTAATTAAATAAATGCTTTTATCACATAAAAGAATTACAATATATGTAATTGTTAGCCCCTAAACAAGAATATCTCGTCAACGGAACTTTAATAGTGGTAAACACATTTTGTACTACAAAAGCAGACTACAAACTTATACTGGTAGTGCCGGTAAGGCTCGTACGTAATTATTATTTACTGAATAAGAGTTAACATTACGGCCGTACAGCTATAATGAGTCTATAGGACACATACACGTCTAATATATTTCGATAGGCACGTTGTATTTAGTATAAAAGTGCATAGTTTAAGTAAGAAGATATACTTCTATACCATCTACTGCAGAATCATTACGTCTCCCAGTCCAATGGGATATATTATACATACCTACTTTTATACATTGAAACTAAGAGTTAAAATTTGGCAAAATTTATCTTTTTTAAAGTCACGACATCTGATAAATAATCCATTTTGTAATAGCTTTTGCTAATAAGGATCTTTTTAAATATTTTGAATTTCTAAAGAGGAATCAGTGACATTGTATCGAACTTTTGTCGCTTGTTTTTTTCCAAACTGATACTTGGAATAGCAAACTTTTTCTTGTTTCTTGAATCGTATTTATTAACACCACTATTTTTAATAAAACTCTCTTGACTATTTAATTTAATATTTTACGACGTAAAAGGTATGATTTACAAGAAAGATATAAAATTATATGTCTATCTGTTTCTTAGAATTGAGTTGCATTCGGTTAGTCACAATTATTTAAAATAATATAATTAATAATTATGCACCGCCTTTACCTGTGTCTGTACTTGATTCGCCGATTGACTGGTATAGAATATACTTTTTATTTATTTATTTATTTATTTATTTATTTATGGGCAGCCAACAAAGCACACACCTTACAATTTTGATTACATTAGAACAAACATTACATAGTGTTGCCTTAATTAACTAATAATAAGTCCGTAATTTGTATAATTTTATGTGCAATAAAGTATAAATAGATGAAATAAACTTCGGAAATCATCAGTAAAGTGTTCATAAATTTGTAGGTCATAATGACATGTCCCATTGAGGCCACACCTCATAATATCTTTTATAAGACAACTTCGATTAGTTTCGGACGAAACTTTTCTTTCAAAGTTTTCCTTATTGTCATAATTTCACAAGATAATAAATCTAATATAAGATTGAGGTTACAGATTCTGGAATTATTTATACATTAACTTATTTATAAAGCGAGATATTTTAAAATATTTCATAGCCAGATTTCACTTAACCTATTGTGTACTAAGTAACGCATAGGATACATAAATAAATATACAAAACCATGACTAGTGAAAACAGGATTATGTTCATTACACATTTGTGTAATCTCTGTATCTCTTCGAGGAAGAAGTTTATATTTTGTATATTTTTTATTGACTTTATTTATTTATTTATTTAAACTTTGTTGCACACAAAATATGTACAAATGGCGGACTTAATGCCATTGGGCATTCTCTACCAGTCAACCGGAGGGTTAGAAACTGATAGCGTATTGGAGGTGCATTGAAAAGGTTAATAGAAAATGCTATAGACTACATAAACATACATACTGACATCATGTATAATAAAATAATAATCATATATAAACTAATAAACATATAAAATAATAAACATATATAAAATAATAAACTACTTAAATATCGATACACTAAACCAATATTAGTATTACTAGACATAAAAGTGAGATTAAGTGGAAAGGTTCGGAGTATTTAAAAGGAGATCGCGAACCAGTTGTTTGAAATTAAATTTATTGGGAGCTCTTTGAATATGGGGTGGTAATGCATTCCAGAGTCGTATAGCCTGAAGTGAAAAAGAGTTTGAAACAAAACCAGTACGGTGAGAAGGAATGGCAAGAGTTTCTTTGCTGTCTGAACGGAGATTACGGTTATGAGAGTCTCTCAGATATTGAAAATTACATTTCAAGTACTGCGGAATGAATGGATCTTTAAGTATAGAATAAAGAGTGGTGAGAATTCGCAGGTCTCGACGCTGCCGAATAGGAAGCCATTTTAATTTCTGCCGATATGAAGAGACATGATCATATTTCCGGAGACAGAAGATGAAACGTATGCAATTATTAAGAAGTCGATCCAATTTATTAAGAAGTTCCTGAGAAATGTCAGCATAACACGCGTCACCATAATCAAGGATAGGGAATATGGTTGATTGAACCAGAAGGATTTTACTAGAAATGGGAAGGAAGTTCTTCAGCTGGTAAAATGCTCTTAGTGTGCCGATAATTTTGCGACTTAAAGAGTCCACCTGAACCCTCCAGCTCAACGCCCCATCTATATTCAAACCCAAATTCACCACATGAGGTACATATTCGATTAAGTTGTTCTCGTATAAGAGAGTTGGAACAGAGCGTAAGTCAAGACCAGACAACGTGCGTGAGCTACCCACAATAATACCCTGGCACTTACCCGGGTTGACCTTTATACCAAACATTTGCGACCATTTATCTATTTTCTGCAAATCCTCATTCAAGGATTGAATAATATCGTTCAGTTGGTTCACCCCAGCTTGTGCGTAAATTTGCAGATCGTCTGCATACAGACTTTCACTTGTTCCGGTGACTGTAATGAAATTTTGAAAGTTAAATTTGACCCACTTCCCGGTTTCCGATTGGGTTGATGATATTCATATATGCTATATGATGCTTGCATGCATATGTATATCGCGTGACAATGCAATATTATGATGACATGGAGCTGATCTGATGCTGGAGCTGGAAGGTGGCCATAGGAACTCTGCACTAAAACGACCCAACCTCATCAAGTTTGGGATTTTTTAGTGCATTATAGTAACAAGTAGTAAGAAAAGCTTGTTTTCTAAAAAGTTTCATTAAACTTAATATGGTCTCAGTTGCAAAATTTATGCGCGGATTCGTTTTTTATTGTCTGAAAAGAAGACAATAGGAGACAATAGGTTTTAATAATTTGAATATTTGAATTATTAACTGGCTATAAAAGTGCCCAGATATTAAAAACGTACGCTCTAATTTGGAATGTTTTTATTGAGGGTAATTTTTCCAGGAAACATTTTTTCCCGAAATTTAATATCGACTTAACATACCTTTTAGAAAATTATTGTTGTTTGATCTCATTTCCTTGACATTTTAAAATATTGTTATTGCCGTTTCCCTGTCTCGTTAATATAAAATAAACTGTTAAAAGCTAGCAAAATTATCGTGGTGCTTGAAAGGGGTTGAAGACAATCTTAGAGGTTAAATGAACCTCATTCAACAGACCAAAGGACCTGGCTATCAAGAGACCAGCTATTCTATTCTGCCGGACGCTACACGGTTTATCGTAATGAGAAATAATCACCAGCGCTAATAATATAAAGATGGCAATCTTCCATTGATTCAGATGTCTGTGTTAAACCAAACGGACACAGTTCGAACTTTGTCGATGTCTACGGATGTGTGTGTGGACCCATTTAGCTTACCTTCGTGTTAGCGATAATATTTACAGTGTATTTGACGCATTGTTATTAATCTTTAGAAAAACAAAGCAATGCTATAATTCGATTGTTTTATAGTAATTAAATATCCATAGCAAGTAACTTTAAGAGTCTGTGACTCGAAAATTAGCCTATAAATATCAATCACATCTCCGAACCCTCATGTAGGGCATATGGTTGTTTTTAGAGGCGTATTTTTAAGTTTTATAAAAAAATGGCATTGTGTATGCAAAAAAATAAAAATAAATACAGATTTTTAGTTATTGTGCCATGTTACGTCTAGCGTATAATTGATAAATCTCAAACAATGAAATGGTGTATTACAGAATATCACATATTTAAATGATCATCAAAAATACAATTAGTAACCTAACCTAACCTTTAGGTTACCAATTGTATTTTTTAGGTGATCATTTATTATTTTGCTGAGTATCTTTTAAATATATCCCTTACAGAATCAATACATAATTCTGAATATTTTTCTTTGTAAACGGACGTGTGCCTAGTATCTCGGAATATTTTATTCTTATTTTAATTTAAATAAGTGGTGCCACAGGGCTTTGCCCCTTCACGTGAAGTGTTCGCCGACCAGTCTGCGGAGCCCCCAGTGAAGTTAAGGTAGAAAAAACCTAACTTTTATTATCTACTGCTCGTGGGATTGAACTCGTGCCCGCCGCGCTAACACCGAGCGGGCGTACCATTAGTCCACGGCCGCTGGGAGCGATGGACGCAAAATTTCCAACCAGTATCTACGCACATTACGGATGAAAGACACATTGCTATCGGATTTCTGTAGGCGCTTTATTGCCACGGACGTGAGCTTAGAGCATTTTGCATATATTTCTTGTAGCTTCTTAGCATACACTTACCATGTCCTGTAATGGCTGTTTCACCCATGTTAAAACCTGCAAACAACTAAAATGCAGGGCTTGCAAGTCTTCTTTCTGCTTATCTTGCCTTAATATTACACCTGGAAAAAAGTCTCAAAATATGGACTCCGTCGATCCAAATAAGTGCCCTGTCTGCGCGAACATAACTCGGCGTAGAATCTCTGAAAATACACCGGTACGAATGACATCAGAAAAATCAAAGCTGCATAGCGACTCCATGAATATGTCATGTGATAACTATGCTATGGATACATCCTTGAGTACTCAAAAACCTACCAGTATAACTTTGGAGAAAATAAGTGAACTGTTGGACGATAAATTGGCTCCAACGTCTAGTTTTATGGTGAATCTACGTGCCGTGTGGGCTGAGGACGTGAGAGCCATGATATCAACCGAGATAGACATTGTGGTGCAAAAACTGAGAGACGAACTCACTGAAACTACCGATTTCATCATCAATGATCAAAACGATATTAAGCTGGCAATTGCGAATAAAGAAAAATATATTAATGATCTAGAATCGGATACTACTCGTCTGCAGCAGGAAATACGCTCCATTAATAGTCGGTTGTCTGCTATTGAAAAATTCTCAAGGGATCACAATGTGGAGCTTCAGGCAGTCCCGGAGGCCAGAAATGAAAACACCCTTACGATTTTTAAAAATATCTGCACTACCTTAAGCCTGAAACTATCGGACAGTGATGTCCATGCTTGCCGCCGCGTAGCAAAAATGGACCCCGCCTCCGATAGACCAAGGAATATCCTGGTCACCGTTTCTTCTCCTCGTGTTCGTGATGGGATTTTATCTGCGGCTCATCGATTCAATAAAGCCCATCCTGCTTCAAAACTCAACTCATCTCATGCGGGTATTGAAGGAGAAAACCGCGGTATATACGTCTGTGAACATCTTTCGGCGGAGACCAAACAGATTTTTGCGGCGGCCAGGAAATTTATTAGAGAGAATGCGTATAAGTATGCTTGGGTGAGATTCGGCAAAGTCTATGTACGCAAATCAGATAACTCAAACGCGGTCCATGTAAAAAGCGCCGAAACGCTCAAGGGTTTGTTGTAGATATGTTTAATTTAATTTTTATACTGATTAGTCATTACGTATTTTATTCAGTGCTCCATTTGTTTCTATTATGGTGAAAATTTTTTACCAAAATGTAAACAGAATCCGCTCGAAACTTACCGCTCTTAATCTTAATGTACTGTTATGCAATTTTGATATAATATGTTTAACTGAAACTAATTTAAATGAAAATGTATTTGATAGCGAGCTTCTCGATGCAAGGTACAATATCTTTCGAAGGGAAAGATCAAGCACGTCGGTTTATTCCCTAAAGACTGATGGCGGTGGTGTTATGATTGCCGTTAAGAAAACCATTGATGTATTCCGCCAATCCCACTGGGAAAGCAGAATGGAGGATATTTGGTTGACTATTGGCGCAGGCGAGTACAATTTGTCTAAATTACACATTTGTTTATGCTATCTGCCTCCTGATTTACCTATCGCTGATATTAATGATTTTTATTTTAATTGCCAAAATGTCATTCTAGACGGTGCGGCGGACGCATTTCTGATTCTGGGTGATTTTAACGTTCCTGATATTGTTTGGACTAACGCTGATAATTCCTACTCTTTCTTACCAGTTGTCAGCGATGCCATTGACAACAAATGTCGTGCTTTATTAGATACCATTGCTCTGTGTGAACTGTCTCAATATAATAATGTAGTTAATGAAAATAACCGTATTCTGGACTTAGTTCTTGCTTCAGGTATAATTAAAATACAAGTAAGCGATACAGCCCCGCTAAGTAAGCAAGATAAACATCACCCTTCTCTTGCGATTAATATATCTGGCATGTCTGTTATGCGCAACCTGAAAAATAAGCCCAATACTCATTTTAACTTCAACAAATGTAATTATAAAATGGTCCGGTCGGATTTGGTAAACGTTGATTGGTTTGAGGTTCTATCTTGCGATGATGTTGATGTACAGGTGGATAAATTTTATGATATACTAGCGGCCGCCCGCGACTTCGTCCGCGTGGAATATTGCAACATTATTTTTCTATAATAAAAGTAGCCTAAGTTACTCCTTATTACATCAGCTACCTGCCAATAAAAGTCCCATCAAAATCGGTCCAGCCGTTTCAGAGATTAGCCGGAACAAACAGACAGACGGACAGACAAAAATTGAAAAAAAAATCTTATTTTGGTGTATGTACCGTATATATATTCATATGCATGTAGTAAAAAACGGGTATTTCAATATTAAAAACAGACACTCCAATTTTATTTATATGTATAGATTGATGAAAATAATTACAAGTCACACTCCTTATACAAGGATAAATAAAAATTCACATCCCAAATGGTTTTCGAAGGGACTGATTCGTTGCCTGACCGAAAAAAGGAGATATCATGCGTTATACAATAAATATGCGAATCCAAGAGACTATGACGCATATTCAGTGCTTCGTACACGTTGCAAGCGACTTATAAAAGAGTGTTATGATAATTACTTGGCTCAGGTGGAGATTGGATTGAAAACGACACTAAAACTTTTTGGAGATTTATCAAAAGTAAAAAGTCTAACCCAGATATTCCAGATACCATCACATATGACGGTCAGGTTTCCTCGGATGGTCTTCAAATCTCTGAACTATTTTCTTCTTACTTTGGTTCTGTTTTTGTTGATCATCTCGGTTACGCTGTCGATAATGGGTCCATACCTTCTCGCACGAGTAATGTTATATCTTCTATAACTATTGACACTCAGAGTATTGAAGTAAAAATTAAAAAATTGGACCCTAATAAGAGTGCCGGTCCGGACGGAATTCCACCTAAATTCCTAATCAACTGCTGCAAGGAATTGTCGATACCTCTTTCTATTTTGTTTAACAACTCTCTTTGTTCGGCAACGTTTCCCTCTTACTGGAAAACAGCTCATATCGTACCCATTCACAAGTCTGGCGATAGGTCGAAGTGCGTAAACTATAGGCCCATCAGCAAATTATCTGCCATCGCCAAGTTGTTTGAAGCTTTAATTTATGACCATATTTATTTCCATATCTCTCCTTTGTTATCCGATAAGCAGCACGGTTTTGTTAGAGGTAGATCTACTGTTTCTAATTTACTAGTTTATAAGGACTATCTTTGTAGAGAGTTTGCTAAGCGGGGTCAAACCGATACCATTTACACCGACTTCAGCAAGGCCTTTGACAGGGTTGACCACAGACTGCTCCGTTGCAAATTATCGTCATATGGCATTCACGGCCAGTTACTTCGTTGGATATGTTCTTACCTAGAGAACAGAAGTCAATTGGTTACCGTTAAAGGATTCTTATCATCACCTATTACAGTAACATCAGGCGTCCCACAGGGGTCACACTTAGGTCCTCTGTTCTTCATTCTGTTCATCAACGATCTGGTTGAATCCTTGGTATGTCCTTCTCTTTTATACGCGGACGATCTTAAGATATTCTCCCCTGTGCACAATGACGCCGACTGTGAATGCCTTCAAAATGATTTAACCACTGTTGCTAATTGGTGCTCCCGTAATCACATGCAGCTTAATGTCGGCAAATGTTTTGTTATTTCTTTCACAAATAATACAAAACGCAAAATTATTTACACATATAGGATAAATAGTCTGTCCCTGGAACGTAAATCTGTTGTAAAGGATCTGGGAGTTATGTTCGACGAAGGTTTGACCTTTCGTCAACACTATGACCATATTACAACTCGTTGCAGTAAAGTTTTGGGGTTTATTTTGAGAAATACTAAGGACTTCAATAAACCTGAAAGTGTAATATATCTTTTTAACACTTTGGTAAGAAGTATTTTAGAATATTGCTGTTCCATCTGGTCTCCCCATTACGCTGTACACACCGCAAACATCGAGCGCGTCCAGAATAAATACTTGAAATCATTGTGCTATCGCCTTGGAGTCAGTCGCAGATTCAGTAATTATGCCGAGCGTTTAACCAAATTCAAAGTGAATGCATAAAATAGTCCACTCCAGAATTGATTGCTCGAGTTTGTTGTTCCAAATTAATTTTAACATTAATTACAGATTTCGTCGACCTAAACTCTTCAGATTGGAGGTTTTTAAAAATAACACCTTCAAAAAACCTTCAACTTTAATTATACTTTATAATTCATTGGTCCGCTCAATATTGGAATATTGCTCAACAGTTTGGAATCCACAGTATAATATTTATGTAGAATCAATAGAAAAAATTCATAATAAATTTTTGAAGCATATCCATTTCAGATCAGCCGGTGATGCCTCCTTTTTGTATCGTTTAGACTCTGACTTAAAATCTCGTCGTACTGTTAGGGATCAGATGTTATTATATAAAATCATACATAATAAGATCGATTCCATACCACTTTTGAGTGAAATAAATTTCCGATGCCAAAGGATAAGTGCTAGAAATAAGTTTTTGTTTTGTACTTCTGCAATGCATACTAATTATGGTAGGAACAACTTTTTAACTCGTGCATGCAAATCTTATAATAGTATTTTTTCTCAGATTGATATATTTGCTTTGTCGTATGGGCAGTTTAAAAGTCAGGTTAAATTAGTACTAGAAAACAGTCGTAAAATTTGATTACTCTTGTTTATTTTTATTTTTTATTTTTTTGCTTAACTTTCATTGTTAATGTCATAGTATTTCTTGCTAGTGTTTGTTAGTTGTCAATGTGTAAAATATCTGTGGAAACTTAATTGTTATATGTGTATTCAATATGTGTTGTGTATAAGTCTAAAATTATGTATGTTTCCCTTGAAAATAAATAAATAAATAAACACCTCATTTTACAATCCTCTAGTCAGAATGTGCCGCCTGTACGATGGATTATCGTCGCGAAATCCGGAAGTCGACATTTTCCAGCGCAATTTGTACTCGTTTCGCCGTAGTATAGATAAAGCACTGTGCCTTTTTTAGTTTTATATATTATGTTTAATATTTTAGTATATGTTTAATATTATATTTTAACGGTACTTCAGTATTCCCAGTAATTTAATAATCTAATTATTTTGTTTTTTTTCTATCATTTTCAATTTTTATTAACATTTATTTGATTTTAAAATCAATATAAATTGTAGCAATGAAATTAATCTTAAACAAATAGCGCATATTTTGTTTTAAATCTTATTGTAATTTTAATTTTATTCCGTAATTTTAAATGTACATATTTAAGTTTATGTGGTTCAACTTGGTAACTCATCCGTTCATGCCTGCTATGTACACTGTTAAGGGTTAGAGTCTAGTACTTATCTAATTTAATTTATTATCATTTTAATAGAATAATAAACTGTAACCTGTTTGTGTACTAAATAAATAAAATAAAAAAGTAAAATAAAATACACTGATATTTCGATCGAAAGTCTACCAGTTCTAAAACTACTTAGAAACAAAATATTTTGAAGAGCTTACGAAATTTGCTGCTGAAAATAGAACTCATTATGTGTAATGTATTAGGTCCATAATAATTTGTTACGTCACATGTATATGTCTGCGTAGACGTCCTTGTATTAAAACGCTTCTCAGGCTGCGGATTGATGACGTCATTTGTCTCACATATTGTATAGTGAAGGTGACATCAAAGGATAAGTGGTGATCTTTTAGTATTGGATTTAATGAGTTTTTACTCTATTTATCAAGCTCATGTACTCGAAATGGTAAATCTATACATATAAATAAAATGAGAGTGTCTATTTGTAATATTGAAATAACTGTTTTTTACTACATGCATATGAATATATATACTGTACGTATGTCCCTACGATGTATACCAAAATTTTTTACAATTATTGTCTGTCTGTCTGTTTGTTCCAGCTAATTTCTGAAATGGCTGGACCGATTTTGACGGGACTTTTATTAGCAAGTAGCTGATGTAATAAGGAGTACATTAGGGTACTTTTATTTTAGAAAAAGTATTTTATTTTAGAAAAATAAAGTAATGTTGCAATGTCCAAGTACTGTCCAGTACCGCGCGCAGCTCACGCGCATGCTACCACTGTGCCGTCACGTCGGGCGCCACCAACGAATCAATATCACAAAGGCTGCCTATCGCGCGGACTCAGAACGCGCGAGCGGGCTATTGCTGATTTTTAATAAAAAAGCAACTTGTGGCCGGGTCAGCTAGTTTATAATATATCCTTACTAATGTATTTATTTATTTTATAGAATTTACAATTTTTTAAGATTAAATACGCATGTAAAAACAACCACATCCGACCCCTCAGATGGAATATCCTTAAGAATCTCTAAAGATTTCCCCTGGGTCAAAAAAAGAAAAAGGTGGCATATCCTTACTAATATTATAAATACGAAAGTGGGTTTGGTTTCCTGTTAGTTACACTTTTACGCCTAAACAATTAAATTGATGAAATTTTGCATAAACTTTGTCAGGAGTGCAGAAAAAGACAAAAGATACCTTTCATCCAGAAAAAAAAACTTTTCCCGAGGTATAAATTAAAAATAGTAATATAAAGTTTTAATAGGTGGTCTACAATAACGCGAGCAAAGCCGTGGGCAAAAGCTATTATTTATTTGCTGTAGTATGATAATTATATTGGTGGCATTTAATATGCGTACAATGTTTTTATATAATTATCCCTCAACTGTGTTTGAAATGGGTTGCTTATGTGAGAAATTTCAGAATAAAAACGTAAACGTTCAAACTTTTTATACAGTAAAATAATATAAAATAATAAAGAGAAATAATACGATAACCTTTCTTTTATTGACATAACCAACAGCATTTTTGTATACTGAAATATGAAAAGATTATTTAAAACACATGTAAAGTAAGGCCGCATCGTATTTCAAATTAAAATCTTTAAGATATAAAATACGTGTGTAAAAAACAACTACGTCTCCGAGCCCTCAGGTGCCTTCTTTGTAAAAGCCTGTGAAAGAAAAAAAAAACATAAAAATGGCAAAATGTTTGTACTGCTAAATATTCATATTCACAATGTTAACATAGTGCATATGAAGCAAGTAATATTACCAAAACTAATAGGAAACAAGAGTTTTATTGTTATGTTTTTTTTAATTAATTTATTTATTTTTAAGGACAACCAACAAAAAATACACCATTACAATATTCATAAACTTTGTCCAGTACTAATTTCTCGAATGATCCAATAGAGGCTCCAATTCAAATGGTTGTCACCTCTGCTGTGGCAATCCTAAGAACAATAAAAACTGTTGAAAATACTAACTTCAAAGATATTAAGAGTAAATTAAATACACTAGCAACACAAATAGTAAAGGCTACTGCAGTTGATTCAGTCGACTCTTGTGAACCCAAACGTGAGTTAGAACTCACTGCTGACAACCTCAGAAAAATAATAAAGGACGTTGTTAATGAAGAAATAAACCCCAATAAATTTCCCCACCTATATAACTGTCAAAATAACGCAACAGTACCCAAAAACAATAACTCTGCACATACTAAACAAAATAACTCTTCACATATAAAACAAAATAACTCCCCAAATACTAAGCAAAATACCATCGAACCCACTAAGAAAATTACCAAACCGGCTATCATTGTCACCATTCCAAACGCCCAAAATAAACAAGAAGCCACTTCCAAGTGGCATCAAAATTGCACACCTAAAAGCGTTCCGTACACCCCAATTAAAGTCCAAGCCCTCACCAATAATAAAGTTAGGGTTGAGTTTGAAAGCTCCGCTCAGTGCTCCGAGACAATAACCAAATTAAATAAAAATCCCGAAATCAAAGCAGAAATGGCCCGCCTATTGCAACCTATGCTTATCATAAAAGGCATACCAAAAGATATACCATTTGAGCACCTTAAACAATATGTTACAAACCAAAATCCCTCTATCCAGAACGCTTTAAGCTCTCCAGGTGAAGAACTTACGGCCTGCGTTGCCAAGAAAAACAAAAACACCAATGTATATAACGCAATTTTCCGCGCTACACCAAAAGTATGGAGGAGTGCCATTTCTCTCGAAAGAGTCAATATTGACCACCGCCGTATCTTCATTGCTGACCACCCCCCTCTACTACAATGTTCCGAATGCCAATGGTTCGGTCACACCGGAAAAAACTGCACAGGTCTTTATTCCCATTGCAGCCACTGTGCGGACAGAGACCACTCTTACCAAGATTGTCCTAATAAATTAAAAGCCGAGGCAGCCAAATGCATCAACTGCCTAACACACAATGACATCAAAGAAGAAGACGACATTAAACTAAATTACAACCATTCCTCTACCTCCAACTTATGCTCCATCAGGAAATCTTACCTCATCAAAATTCAAAACCGAGTAAACTACGGTCCAAAATAAAATAAAAACAATATATTGTTTTAAACTTTCATGGTCACTAACATTATAGTAATATAACTTATTTGCGGGATTGCTACCATGTACCTTGTTATTGAGTTTCCGATATTTCGGCACTGTTGCAAGTGCCATGATCACGGAGCGACTGAAGTAATTGCGGGTAGGCTGTTATTGGCAGAAATATCGGTCTACCCTCCGACGAAGTCTCTTATTGCGTTCGTTACCCGTACCACTGTTCACATTCTCACTATTCACTTGGGATTGTTCTCGACACACAACACTTACAGTATCGGATCGCGACACGACACATTTTTGATTTTTTCGGTTTTTACACATACGAACCACTGGATTCCAGACATTCGACAATTTAAACCCGTCCTCACGATTGAAATTTTCATGTTTTGTTATTTCAATCGCTTCCCTGACCAATCTTGGTATGTAGTGGCGTTCTGTCGAAATAATCTGTGGGTTATGAAACTCAATCCAGTGGTTAGGACCAGAATCAATCAAATGTTCCGCGATGGCCGATTTCTGCTTATCGTTGTTCTTGATTGCTTTTATGTGTTCCCTTATTCGGCATGCTACTGTTCTTGTCAAAGGAGTGACTGACAAGATCTCAAACATACTGAATAAGTACTCGCTAAATACTGTCTTCACTCCTGTACGAAAGGTTTCACAATACCTACGGTCTCCTAAAGACAACTTCCCCTTGGAGAAACCTGGTGTCTATAAGATCGATTGCAGCTGTGGCAGTTCGTACATTGGCCAAACAAAACGAACAGTAGCATGCCGAATAAGGGAACACATAAAAGCAATCAAGAACAACGATAAGCAGAAATCGGCCATCGCGGAACATTTGATTGATTCTGGTCCTAACCGCTGGATTGAGTTTCATAACCCACAGATTATTTCGACAGAACGCCACTACATACCAAGATTGGTCAGGGAAGCGATTGAAATAACAAAACATGAAAATTTCAATCGTGAGGACGGGTTTAAATTGTCGAATGTCTGGAATCCAGTGGTTCGTATGTGTAAAAACCGAAAAAATCAAAAATGTGTCGTGTCGCGATCCGATACTGTAAGTGTTGTGTGTCGAGAACAATCCCAAGTGAATAGTGAGAATGTGAACAGTGGTACGGGTAACGAACGCAATAAGAGACTTCGTCGGAGGGTAGACCGATATTTCTGCCAATAACAGCCTACCCGCAATTACTTCAGTCGCTCCGTGATCATGGCACTTGCAACAGTGCCGAAATATCGGAAACTCAATAACAAGGTACATGGTAGCAATCCCGCAAATAAGTTATATTACTATAATGTTAGTGACCATGAAAGTTTAAAACAATATATTGTTAACCGGTACGGGCCGGATACGTCAAAATTAATAAAACACCTAGAACGCGCGCGGAAAAAGTGTGAATGTTTGAAGGAATCTCTGTCTTTCCTCGTGAAGTGTCGTGATTCGGACATTATCCCTATATGTGTTAGGATAAAACCACGACCAGACATTCATGGTTCCGCGAGTATTCTGCGAAACGCGAGTGTAAAATTATTGCGAAAATCGATTCGTAACTGTAGGTACCAACTGGACAAAAGTCAGTGTGAACTATACGAAATCCATCTGAAGTGCAGTGAAACTCTTTCGACAAGTGACTTTGATATTTGCGATCGTGTTACATACTTACAAGCTCAACGTACCAGGGAACTAAGCGCCAATAAACAAGATCGTAAGTTTGAAATGTTATTGCAAAGACAAAAGCCAGATGTCCCCTACCACGAGAACTCACTACCAACCCGAACGGTAATAAATATGTCGAATATTGAGTTGTCCAACGCTGCACAGTCTGTTCTTGAAAGAGGGATGAATTTCGCCGTTACTCCCAGACGTATTCCCTATGAAGAAGTGATTGGGTCGGTTGAAGAGGGTGTCATACGTAACAAGATACCAGCAGTAGATGCGGATACACTCAGGCAAGATGTTGCTGTAGTGTTACGTCATGCGAGGCCACCAGGACCGAACATTACTTCTTCCGAATCAGTTGCCTTGAAAGATCTTCGCAAGAACAAGTATATATTGGTACTAAAGGCTGATAAAGGGAATGCGACTGTCATAATGAATACCAGTGAGTATGAAAACAAAATCCTTAGTCTACTCACTAATGAACACATATACAAGAAGGTGGATTACAACCCAACGGCGAGGACAGATCGTAACACTCGCTCACTCATAAAGGAATGCGCCTACGCTTTAGACGATGACATTGTCAAATATTTACTACGTCCTAGAAACACCCAGCCTCCAAAACTATATGGTCTGCCGAAAATCCATAAGCCGAATGTCCCCCTACGCCCAATCGTGAGTCAGATAGACTCACCTACATATGAACTGGCCAAGCATGTGGCTAAAGTATTGCAGCCTATAGTAGGACGAACGTCGTCGTTTGTAAAGGACTCCCGCCATTTCATAGAAATCCTGCACCAAAACAAGGTAGATGAAAATCAGTCGATGGTCAGTTTTGACGTGGAATCGCTGTTCACAAATGTACCTGTGTTAGATTGTCTTGAAGTGGTGAAGGTGAAGTTACAAGAAAATGACATCCCGATGGTATATGCCAAGCTGTTGCATCATTGTTTGTCGACGAATTTCTTCATATATCAGGGCCAGTACTACCTCCAAATAGATGGAGTCGCAATGGGCAGTCCCGTGGCTTCTGTGGTTGCCAATGTATGGATGGAGCATTTTGAAGAAAAAGCCTTCATTACCGCACCCACAGAAATAAAACTATGGAAGAGGTATGTCGATGACGTTTTCTGTATATTAAGGGGTAACAAAGATGATGTTGAGTCTCACCTGGCAAATTTAAATGGCATCCATCCTAAAATTAACTTCACCTATGAGATGGAAGAAGATAGAAGTCTGGCCTTTCTGGATGTGAAGATTCGGGTGAGGAATGACGGTTCGTTTGGTCATTCCGTTTACCGCAAACCCACACACACTGACCGCTATCTCAACGCGTCCTCGCATCACCACCCTAAACATCTTAACTCTGTAGTGACCTCACTGAAGAACCGTGCATATGACTTGTGTGATGAGGAACATCTTCAAGAAGAGTTGGAGCATGTACGACGAGTCTTACAGAGTAATGGATACAAGGGACACTTTCCATCCAGACACAAATTAAGACACCAGAGACACAAAGTAGACAGACAACCCGTTTATTTGCCATATGTCAAAGGAGTGACTGACAAGATCTCAAACATACTGAATAAGTACTCGCTAAATACTGTCTTCACTCCTGTACGAAAGGTTTCACAATACCTACGGTCTCCTAAAGACAACTTCCCCTTGGAGAAACCTGGTGTCTATAAGATCGATTGCAGCTGTGGCAGTTCGTACATTGGCCAAACAAAACGAACAGTAGCATGCCGAATAAGGGAACACATAAAAGCAATCAAGAACAACGATAAGCAGAAATCGGCCATCGCGGAACATTTGATTGATTCTGGTCCTAACCACTGGATTGAGTTTCATAACCCACAGATTATTTCGACAGAACGCCACTACATACCAAGATTGGTCAGGGAAGCGATTGAAATAACAAAACATGAAAATTTCAATCGTGAGGACGGGTTTAAATTGTCGAATGTCTGGAATCCAGTGGTTCGTATGTGTAAAAACCGAAAAAATCAAAAATGTGTCGTGTCGCGATCCGATACTGTAAGTGTTGTGTGTCGAGAACAATCCCAAGTGAATAGTGAGAATGTGAACAGTGGTACGGGTAACGAACGCAATAATAGACTTCGTCGGAGGGTAGACCGATATTTCTGCCAATAACAGCCTACCCGCAATTACTTCAGTCGCTCCGTGATCATGGCACTTGCAACAGTGCCGAAATATCGGAAACTCAATAACAAGGTACATGGTAGCAATCCCGCAAATAAGTTATATTACTATAATGTTAGTGACCATGAAAGTTTAAAACAATATATTGTTAACCGGTACGGGCCGGATACGTCAAAATTAATAAAACACCTAGAACGCGCGCGGAAAAAGTGTGAATGTTTGAAGGAATCTCTGTCTTTCCTCGTGAAGTGTCGTGATTCGGACATTATCCCTATATGTGTTAGGATAAAACCACGACCAGACATTCATGGTTCCGCGAGTATTCTGCGAAACGCGAGTGTAAAATTATTGCGAAAATCGATTCGTAACTGTAGGTACCAACTGGACAAAAGTCAGTGTGAACTATACGAAATCCATCTGAAGTGCAGTGAAACTCTTTCGACAAGTGACTTTGATATTTGCGATCGTGTTACATACTTACAAGCTCAACGTACCAGGGAACTAAGCGCCAATAAACAAGATCGTAAGTTTGAAATGTTATTGCAAAGACAAAAGCCAGATGTCCCCTACCACGAGAACTCACTACCAACCCGAACGGTAATAAATATGTCGAATATTGAGTTGTCCAACGCTGCACAGTCTGTTCTTGAAAGAGGGATGAATTTCGCCGTTACTCCCAGACGTATTCCCTATGAAGAAGTGATTGGGTCGGTTGAAGAGGGTGTCATACGTAACAAGATACCAGCAGTAGATGCGGATACACTCAGGCAAGATGTTGCTGTAGTGTTACGTCATGCGAGGCCACCAGGACCGAACATTACTTCTTCCGAATCAGTTGCCTTGAAAGATCTTCGCAAGAACAAGTATATATTGGTACTAAAGGCTGATAAAGGGAATGCGACTGTCATAATGAATACCAGTGAGTATGAAAACAAAATCCTTAGTCTACTCACTAATGAACACATATACAAGAAGGTGGATTACAACCCAACGGCGAGGACAGATCGTAACACTCGCTCACTCATAAAGGAATGCGCCTACGCTTTAGACGATGACATTGTCAAATATTTACTACGTCCTAGAAACACCCAGCCTCCAAAACTATATGGTCTGCCGAAAATCCATAAGCCGAATGTCCCCCTACGCCCAATCGTGAGTCAGATAGACTCACCTACATATGAACTGGCCAAGCATGTGGCTAAAGTATTGCAGCCTATAGTAGGACGAACGTCGTCGTTTGTAAAGGACTCCCGCCATTTCATAGAAATCCTGCACCAAAACAAGGTAGATGAAAATCAGTCGATGGTCAGTTTTGACGTGGAATCGCTGTTCACAAATGTACCTGTGTTAGATTGTCTTGAAGTGGTGAAGGTGAAGTTACAAGAAAATGACATCCCGATGGTATATGCCAAGCTGTTGCATCATTGTTTGTCGACGAATTTCTTCATATATCAGGGCCAGTACTACCTCCAAATAGATGGAGTCGCAATGGGCAGTCCCGTGGCTTCTGTGGTTGCCAATGTATGGATGGAGCATTTTGAAGAAAAAGCCTTCATTACCGCACCCACAGAAATAAAACTATGGAAGAGGTATGTCGATGACGTTTTCTGTATATTAAGGGGTAACAAAGATGATGTTGAGTCTCACCTGGCAAATTTAAATGGCATCCATCCTAAAATTAACTTCACCTATGAGATGGAAGAAGATAGAAGTCTGGCCTTTCTGGATGTGAAGATTCGGGTGAGGAATGACGGTTCGTTTGGTCATTCCGTTTACCGCAAACCCACACACACTGACCGCTATCTCAACGCGTCCTCGCATCACCACCCTAAACATCTTAACTCTGTAGTGACCTCACTGAAGAACCGTGCATATGACTTGTGTGATGAGGAACATCTTCAAGAAGAGTTGGAGCATGTACGACGAGTCTTACAGAGTAATGGATACAAGGGACACTTTCCATCCAGACACAAATTAAGACACCAGAGACACAAAGTAGACAGACAACCCGTTTATTTGCCATATGTCAAAGGAGTGACTGACAAGATCTCAAACATACTGAATAAGTACTCGCTAAATACTGTCTTCACTCCTGTACGAAAGGTTTCACAATACCTACGGTCTCCTAAAGACAACTTCCCCTTGGAGAAACCTGGTGTCTATAAGATCGATTGCAGCTGTGGCAGTTCGTACATTGGCCAAACAAAACGAACAGTAGCATGCCGAATAAGGGAACACATAAAAGCAATCAAGAACAACGATAAGCAGAAATCGGCCATCGCGGAACATTTGATTGATTCTGGTCCTAACCACTGGATTGAGTTTCATAACCCACAGATTATTTCGACAGAACGCCACTACATACCAAGATTGGTCAGGGAAGCGATTGAAATAACAAAACATGAAAATTTCAATCGTGAGGACGGGTTTAAATTGTCGAATGTCTGGAATCCAGTGGTTCGTATGTGTAAAAACCGAAAAAATCAAAAATGTGTCGTGTCGCGATCCGATACTGTAAGTGTTGTGTGTCGAGAACAATCCCAAGTGAATAGTGAGAATGTGAACAGTGGTACGGGTAACGAACGCAATAAGAGACTTCGTCGGAGGGTAGACCGATATTTCTGCCAATAACAGCCTACCCGCAATTACTTCAGTCGCTCCGTGATCATGGCACTTGCAACAGTGCCGAAATATCGGAAACTCAATAACAAGGTACATGGTAGCAATCCCGCAAATAAGTTATATTACTATAAAATAAAAACAAATTCACAACTACGACAATTTCAACATAAACACACACAACCTATATAAAACAATAGTGAATAACATTATATCTACAAAATTTACACCCCTTGGCTTACATAAACCATAAGATAATATCAATAACAATTTTATTCTTTCCCTTTATTTTATTTCTCTTTCCTTTCTTTTACGATCTTATTCTTTTCAGTTTGTAGACTCTCTCTATCTACAAACTCTCTCTATCTTTGTACTTGCACACTTGGCGAGAGGTATCCCTAGCCTCAACCCTTGTGTGTAAGCACGCACATTAACAAAAACAAGAATATTAACGAATCAGTTACTCTATTTTAATAAATAAGATATAAAAAAAAAAAAACCTAACCTAACCTAGCCCAAATTGAACACTGTAACACTTGTACTATGGATAATAGGATAACGAATACACATAAATACATTATACATGGATATGTAATATTCATAGAAATACTCATAGATACCCATGACCCCGGTACAAATCGCTCGCATTAATCACACAAACATCTGCCCCTTTGCTACCGTTTCACCAAGAGGTCGTCAAAAAAATTTATTAATACATGCATTGTTCTGAAACCAAAAATAACAACGGTGGTAAACACCCAGGCCCAAGCTTTAAGTTTTTTTTCTTCAATTTTCTTCAGTTCGTTTTTACATTAATCCAGCCGTAGATTGAGTAGCGTCGTAATGAAAATTGGTATGCAATACTCGACCACATGTATCATCAGTCGTCGTTATTTCAATATGTTTAGTAAATAACCAAAATACAGTATAACGCCAAAATATAGATAAAACACGAGAAATACAGTAAACAGACAATATTTTAAAGTACAAAAGAAGTTTGGACATTGAAAGTCATTGAAATCCCCGCCTCAGCTTCTGTTATCACGACACGAAGGTGTGTCTCATAAACCCTGGTTTTCCGGCAACTTCGGCCCCTTTTAGTCCTTTCCCACCGAAAAAAAATAGCACAATGACATATTTTATCCTTATTATATTTTTTGAAATATAAGCATTTATTGTTAGATTTCTATATCTAAAGAAAAAACAACTTGTTTCAAGCGGGACTCGAACCCAATCATCGTCGTTATCCCAACCCATAGGATTTTATTTCAGGTATTTCTTAAACTGACGCCAAAGCCATAATATTATAAAATATGGACTTAAACGTGATCTGATGAAGCTGCTTAAATATTTGCTCTCTCTATCTCCTTTTTAGCAAATAGAAGTAACAGTATCAATTGTGAGCCAGGTTTAACTTTCGTCCCTGTTTTTAATAAAGGGGAGCGTGCGTAAAAGAAAACAATAAAAATTGTGCTGCTTAAGAAACGAAGTTCAAAAGCGACCATTTTTCAAATTACAATATTGCTCCTACGCGGCATCTTATTAACTCTGAGTGCCTAAAACGTACGACGTTACAATAACTTAGAATATTTCACCCTAAATTCCTGCGTAATAAGAGTGACATCAGCTTGACATTGACTAATGAAACGAAGGAGTGCGTTATTTATGGTCCCAGTTCAAGCGACAAGCGATTTTCGTCGTTGACTACATTATAATTAATGTTTGTCTTTTGTCAAGGCATGCTGCCTTAGACTTTATTTAGCTTTTATGCTGCCTTAGATTTGAGACTTTATTTCTAGAATAATTTATTAAAGACGCTTAACGTTTAACTTAAGTCGGATAATATTATAATTCAGAAATGTGAAATAACTATTTTGGTAATAATAATATTTTTAGACAATCCACATATATTGTTTAGACCTATTAACTAATTAACCCCTTAGCTAAGTTAATAGCTTGCACGATGGATACTAAATAACGGATAAAAGACGTAAATAGAAAAAATAGTAACCATGCATTGATAACAAATACGAGTATTTATGCTCATACCAGGATTTGAACCTAGGAACCATGCATTGATAACAAATACGAGTATTTATGCTCATACCAGGATTTGAACCTAGGAACGTTACATGCACCAACAAATTGTTAATGCTGAGAATAGATTAAATTGGTCTTACTTGGATCATCATTTCAGATATAAGACGTCCACTGGTGGACGAAAGCCGCCCCAAAAAAAATATTCTTTCGTGATGACAGAAATGTGAAAACGATCTGCGGAGTAGTCATATTTTTAAGACGTTTGTAATTTTCAAGTTTATATCTTCAGAATGTTCAATCGAACCAACTTATTTGCAAGTGCATTTTTTGGAAATTGGTTTTTAGCATATTTTTTATTAGTTGAACATAATATATCCAGCTTCTTATCATCAGTATAAGTTGTAATTTGATCTAACGATTATTATTTAATAAAGAAATAACAATTTTTAAATGTCTGAAGTATGAAAACATCATCATATCATCATAACTCGAAATCTACAAAACTGAAACACACGTGGGGTATTTTCGCATACCTCCAGATATCACAATTATATAAAAATTTTAACGTCGCCTTTTGGACAACCGAAGTCAATTTTTTAATTATCCTGAATTGAGCTAATATATAAAAATGTTGTTAATTAAATAAGTTTGAAACTTTGTTTCTGTTTCATTTAATAAGTTTAAAAATTTGTTATACTCTGACACTACGACCACACCTTACATACACCTTAACTACATTGAGAAGCAAACCCGAGGCTATCTGTATTGCTTTTCGATTCATATTGTTGTCTACAGCAGCCCTCGATTCATTATCGACTCTATCTCTTGCTAACACTGACTATAATAGCGTGCGGGTATATGGGCTGCTCAAGTAATGTTACGTCGGTATTTAAGAGGAATGAAGGGGAATTTTCGGGTTACTTAGTAAAAAGGTTGGGTTAAGTAAGAACACATAACTCCTGTAATTTGTATTTTTATCTTATTACCCGCCTTTGGGAGAGTTACGCTGCTCCGGTAATCACGTGTGCGGAATGAGCATAAAACAATTAATTCTTATTTGCCTTCTGCTCTATAGAAATAAGTGAATATTCTATTTCCGTTGGCTACTGTTAACACGTGTGGGTTGAATGTTGTCATCACACTAAATTTAGAAGTCATTATTCACATTGTTATGTGCTAGTCAAAATATAAATTATTCATTTAAAATGAGTTTTATTTACCCAAATACACATGGTTAAAGATTTTCCAACATAGATCCCAAATAAGTTCAGTTAATCATTAGAGATTAATTCTTGATCTTAAAACTCTCGCAAAATATCCCAATCTATAAATCATGGTCACAGTAGTCCAATAACTTAAATTGCTCCGAAGGTTGCTTCCAAATCTCCTTAATCCCTGTTCAAAATTAGAACTATGAGTTTCCAAGGTCGTGCTCCGCTTTTTATATATGTAGGACTCAAAAAGGATTCCAGACGCTCTCCGTCAAGTCCACATAAAACTTGATACAAGTATATAAGTTATAACAACCATGACTTGGGAACAAATATTTATCAGATTACCTAGAACCGTTGATGCAGTAGGCAGAACTGCTACCGTTCCATCAATTGAACATTCACTGGAATGGATTGACTGAATAATTATCTCAGCCGAAATACGTTCACTGCTGCACGAATGCCTTCCCAAAATTGGCGGTTTTGTCATAATCTAAACGCTTGGCTGACGGATTGGAGATCACATTAAAATAATATTAATTGAAAATGTTTCTGTTCATTTAATTGTCTCCGGGAGATGTGTGGCAATTAACTCCAGTATCATTGGTCGCCTTTTCCTACACCCTTAAGTAAATATTGTATACAACTTGTCAGTTATAATCATTTTTATTCCGGCAGAACTTCCCGAATTCACACGGACAAAGAAGCGGAAATAGCCTGATATTTTAAATAAATGACAATCTTTGGGAAAAGCCTAATATCCCACCGCTGACGTTCGAGGCTAACATGATTGATGATGATAATATAGAAGGCTATTTCGAGACGGTTTCAAGTAGGTGCCCAAAATGTTCAAGAAAAAATACAGATTCCTTCGTCATCCTATTTGCGTGAATAAAATAAAAAAGAAAAAGTAATCAGATTGAGAACGTATGTTGTTTTTCTACGGTTAGGAATAGTAAAATATAACACACGGCCACAACATTTTGTTCACATTTTGCTTTACAAAATAAAATATTTTATGGATGGCCATAAAAGTCCCCTTTGATATATTTGGAGACTACTTTCACATTAAAAAGATATCTAGTGAAAATTGTGTGAAAACAAAAAGCTATTCATCAATAAATTAGGAACGTTTTTATTTTATAACTGAGGTTGAGAGAGTTAGACCTAACGAGCGCACGCTCATTCTAATTGCACTTTATCAATTCTATTGGTGCAAACAGAGACAAAGCTTTCATTGTTCTTTCTTAAAGATTCTAAGCAATATTCTTATGCTCTAATAATGCTTGCAAGTTCTTGTTTGTTGTCTATCTTTGCTTGTTAGTATTATTTTGGTATAAACGGTGATAAGGAATTATTATTTAAAGCTGTTGCTTAGTAAGAACGAAATTTTTTTCTGTTTCAAAAACTCTAGCCCTGTAATCGCTTGATCTGAATCCCTATTAAAAGAAAAGATTCATCAGCAGTAAAAGATGACAGAAGCAAGAATTATTTATTTAATTTTTAAAAATATTTTATCTTTGACAGATCACAATCATAAATCCTTGATTGTACAGTCGATAGCACGTCAATCAATACACTTTAACGATTGAACTTACCATATACCAGGAATAGGTGCGCGCGACCTAGTGTAACGAGTGGATATAGCTAGTGAATATTTTTTAAACTCGATCACCCGTAAGCAATACAAGTGCTGTAGATATTTCAAATAGTTGAAGTAAGAAAAAGTAATTTAACGCTTTTCTAACATGATTAAAGCTTAAAAGCTATTGTCTTATCCAAAGTTAATTTACCCGTAAATAGAATCTCAAACGACGGACATACTTAACCTGTCGTACGCAATCAGTGATAAAGTGGATTTGGAACTTAGGAACACAGAAATATTGGAAAGCTAAGAAAAATCTTTATTTGCATTAAACATGCTAGTACATAAAACATAGTAGATAAAGTTGTTACATTTATAAATGAGCATTCATGTTTAATCGATCTACCGAAAAGCAAATATTTTTGTCGTCTTCATGCAAACAAATTACATAATGCAAATCAATTAAATAAGTATAATACAGTTAAATTAATACAAGTCATTATAATAAAACCATAGATAAATCATGCAATGCTAGTCAATTGATAACACAAACAATTATAACGGGTAGTTATCACAAGCTCAAATTATTCATTTAAACAATTCATAAATCTTTTTAAGTCTCGCTCGCGGCTAGATTTTGTGAACTCATTGATATCGTAAAAACAATAATTGTCAATAGGAATTTTAAATATTATTTTTTTGAAAAAAGTAAATACATCCTCTCGTATTCGAAAGAAACATTTTTACAAATGTTTGGTCAATCGATTAAGATGAAACAGCCATGTTAGATTTATAATTTTTTATATATTTTATGCATTTTCAATGCGATCTTATAAGATAAATTATTATAATAGAAAAATACTAGAAAAAATCGACTCACAAGTGAATCTCAGGCGGGAATCGAACCCGCAACCTTTGGAAATCCGGTCCAATGCTCTCCCAATTGATTTTTTCTAGTATTTTTCTTTTATAATAATTTATCTTATAAGATCGCATTGAAAATGCATAAAAAATAAAAAAAATATAAATCTAACATGGCTGTTTCATCTTAATCGATTGACCAAACATTTGTAAAAATGTTTCTTTCGAATACGAGAGGATGTTCCTCACATTGCTGAAACAACGCTGGCCTACAGCGTAAAATCAGGAAGGTACTAGAAAATTTCGACGAGTGTTCGCAAGGCTCGGTAGCTCAATTGGGAGAGCATTGGACCGGATTTCCAAAGGTTGCGGGTTCGATTCCCGCCTGAGATTCACTTGTGACCCGAGTCGATTTTTTCTAGTATTTTTCTATTATAATAATTTATCTTATAAGATCGCATTGAAAATGCATAAAATATATAAAAAATTATAAATCTAACATGGCTGTTTCATCTTAATCGATTGACCAAACATTTGTAATAATGTTTCTTTCGAATACGAGAGGATGTTCCTCACATTGATGAAACAACGCTGGCCTACAGCGTAAAATCAGGAAGGTACTAGAAAATTTCGACGAGTGTTCGCAAGGCTCGGTAGCTCAACTGGGAGAGCATTGGACCGGATTTCCAAAGGTTGCGGGTTCGATTCCCGCCTGAGATTCACTTGTGACCCGAGTCGATTTTTTCTAGTATTTTTCTATTATAATAATTTATCTTATAAGATCGCATTGAAAATGCATAAAATATATAAAAAAATATAAATCTAACATGGCTGTTTCATCTTAATCGATTGACCAAACATTTGTAATAATGTTTCTTTCGAATACGAGAGGATGTTCCTCACATTGATGAAACAACGCTGGCCTACAGCGTAAAATCAGGAAGGTACTAGAAAATTTCGACGAGTGTTCGCAAGGCTCGGTAGCTCAACTGGGAGAGCATTGGACCGGATTTCCAAAGGTTGCGGGTTCGATTCCCGCCTGAGATTCACTTGTGACCCGAGTCGATTTTTTCTAGTATTTTTCTATTATAATAATTTATCTTATAAGATCGCATTGAAAATGCATAAAATATATAAAAAATTATAAATCTAACATGGCTGTTTCATCTTAATCGATTGACCAAACATTTGTAAAAATGTTTCTTTCGAATACGAGAGGATGTTCCTCACATTGATGAAACAACGCTGGCCTACAGCGTAAAATCAGGAAGGTACTAGAAAATTTCGACGAGTGTTCGCAAGGCTCGGTAGCTCAATTGGGCGAGCATTGGACCGGATTTCCTAAGGTTGCGGGTTCGATTCCCGCCTGAGATTCACTTGTGACCCGAGTCGATTTTTTCTAGTATTTTTCCATTATAATAATTTATCTTATAAGATCGCATTGAAAATGCATAAAATATATAAAAAATTATAAATCTAACATGGCTGTTTCATCTTAATCGATTGACCAAACATTTGTAAAAATGTTTCTTTCGAATACGAGAGGATGTTCCTCACATTGATGAAACAACGCTGGCCTACAGCGTAAAATCAGGAAGGTACTAGAAAATTTCGACGAGTGTTCGCAAGGCTCGGTAGCTCAATTGGGAGAGCATTGGACCGGATTTCCAAAGGTTGCGGGTTCGATTCCCGCCTCAGATTCACTTGTGACCCGAGTCGATTTTTTCTAGTATTTTTCTATTATAATAATTTATCTTATAAGATCGCATTGAAAATGCATAAAATATATAAAAAATTATAAATGTAAATTGAACAGTTTAATGCACATGCTATAGCTGTTCTTTCTGAAGCAGGCTGTAGCTGTTGGTGGTCTGACCTGTATTGATACCTCCTTAAGAAATTACTCGATTTGTGTTTTTTGTAAAAATATTCATATTTTCTTTACAAATATACCATTCAAAAATTTATGGACATGGTAGTGCAAGTATATTCAGTTGCTAAAAAAGAGTTCTACACTTTTGTAACTGGCCAATCCCACATATAGATCTCACACATTTCTTTGGGAGAATGAAAGCACGATTTGTGTCCGTTGAATTTCCCCGCACAATCAGCCTTAACACGGAGCCAACATATCCATGATATGCTATCAGCGCCGCTTCAGTACTGGCCAACTGCGTCAATCTATACAGAGCATAAACGAACTTGTTTATTTTCTGGGATATAACAAATACAGTGCAAGGTATCTTGATTTGATTGTAACAAGCACTGCAACCATTAGGCGTACTGTGAGCTTGGATTTTTTTGTAGTTTCCACAACAAATCATAATTAGACGTCGATTAAGTAATGTTAATAATTACTTTGATATTTTAATGTATCACGAGTTGTAATAAATTTTTAACTTTTGGTTTTCTTATTTCATTTTAATTTGTCTTCGTGTTTATTTTTCTCTGTATAAGCCTGATTTTTTTTATTATTTGCTTGTTTTCTTTCTTTGTAACCTCATCATAATTTGTTACTCACTGTGGTGGTTTGTAATTGGCTTACAGTAGTTACATTTCTTATCAATTATTTATATGTTATGTAGCCCTCTTAAAACAAATAAAAATACCATTTCAATGTAATGTTGCTAAGTCAGCTCAGAATCTATCACAATGCCGAGAAAAGTTGCATATGTAGCTTCTGAAATGGTTTCATCACGATAGCACAAGGATAATTGTGGGGGTTTAGTATTTTTATTACTGATTCGAATATAATCTGTTTCAACTGTATTAATCCTTAAATTTTAATTTCCATCCCGTCAGTTATTTTAGTGATTTCATTGTTGATCTCGGTATTGTCACCGTAATCAGCAAAAAGAATTGCTGGATATTCAGTACATTCAGGGAGGTCATTAATGTGGAGTATAAAGAGCAATGGTCCCAATATACTCCCTTAAGAAACACCTGAATTGTTCATTCTATTCTTTGATTTGTACGACACACATTTAAACTTATTATTTAATCTTGGAGTCTCCACGAATTGCATTCTAACAAAAAGGTAATTTTGGATCCACTCATAAGCTGGTCCTCAAATCCAATACGATACAATTTTTGACAAGAGTGTTTTATAATTGACGAAATCGAAGGCTTTAGATATATCGAACAAAACTGTAGCTACAGAAATTTATCAGTCCATGTGTATCGACATGTTTTTGATTATGGAGTAACAAGCAAATGCGGTTAATCTTCCTTTGGAAAACCGTATTGTTCTTCCTTTAGTACATTATTTTTTGTCAAAAATGAATTCAGTTTCTCATGCATGACTTTTTCAACGACCTTGTGCTTGGTAGAGGATGAGCAACTGTTCCTGTGAGAAGTATTTTCACTCATTCGCCAGAATGCCAAGTTTTTTTGAAGCTGCTTGAGCCTTGTTCTCAATGAAAGAGCCAAAGTTGAGAGTTGGTGACAAAGACATACCGAGAAGCTCAAGGTGGTCGGCACGGATACACCTCGAAAAGTCATTTTTAAAGAACTCCTTTTAGCGAAGAAAAGACACAATCAATCGATCGATCAATCGATCAATCAAGCTATTCAGAGACAATTCTAGCGCTATCTTAATAACACATATAAAGAAGCACTCATTGTCAGGTTCATTAATTGCAAAAGCTTATTGTATTAATTTGTTGTCTGTCATCTGTTTCAACGACAACAGCAGACTGGAGAAATATTTTGTCGTAGATATTGATTATCTAATTATAAAATTTTCGATGAATCTTCACGACCAAGTTTCAGTCAATGAATAAATTAATTTACAAAATAATTAAATCAAAAAAATACTGGAACACTTTGTTATCCAAAGCGGCTTCTCTTTTTCTGGGAGAATCTTGATACTCCGAAACTTACTTAGCACAACACATTTGGCATTATCTTCATTTGACAAATATTTTTTATGGCAAAAATATTTAATATAGTTATAGAGCCAATGTTTATATGGTTGAATTTTCAATGACACACTATTGAGATAGCAGAATTTCATTGGACTTAATAACATTTAGCAAAATTTATATTCCCATTATTTCGTTTAGTATAACGTTAATTTAGAGCGACGTTTATATGGTAGGGATAATTTAATTTGATAAACCATGATGTCAGAATTCATTTGAAATTATTGCATATTGTGATCGGTTCACCTAATTTAAAAATGGTCGTGTCATTTGCTAAAATTACGTTTCAGTGACAGAACCGAATTGCCGAAAACATGCAGTCTAATTTTTCTTACTCCTGGAGTATATGAAACAAGACCATACAGTCTCTTTAGATCCTATAGTTGGTAAAACAAGCAGTAGTCATCTCTATTTATAGATAAATAAATAAATAAATAAATAAATATTTCCTCCACTCACACCAATTAGCCTAGCCCAAAGTAAGCACTGTATGGCTTGTGTTATGGATACTAGGGTAACGGATAAACATACATATATGATATATAGATATGTAGAATTCATAGAAATATATATAAACACCCATGACTCAGGTACAAATGCTCGTATTCATCATACAAATATCTGCCCCTACCGGGATTCGAACCCAGAACCGTCGGTCCGAAAGGCAGGATCGCTACCGTTGCACCAAACGGTCGTCAGATAACGATCTGGTCATCTTGAAAATTTCACATTTTTAAAAAAAAATCTGATTCACTTGCTTTAAATTGTGTAACTTAATAAATGAAGTGAAGAAAAGGCGAGAAAGACCACTATTTATATCAAAATATAATATTAATTTAAATTATGAAGTTACTCTTATTAAAATATTAGCTCAGCCTAATTCGAAGACGGCAAAGTGTTTGATATGGATTCTGCAAGTAAGGATAACTCCCTTTTGGGCTTAATTAGTCTTAAGGCTTAGTCACGTTAACGTAAACATTATATTGAGAATATGATGAGGCTGTCATAAGAGCAAAAACGCAATAGAAATGAAAGACTAAATAAATGCTTAGTAGTAGATACTTTTTAATTAAAAGTGTGTCGTAACACTCTAACTGAGGCTTAACAACTTTTTCCATGACATTTTTGGCAATCCTAATTAGGAAGACTTTTAAACAAATCTTACTTACAATTAAAATGTTACTTAAACAATAAATTCTCTTTAGAGTCTTAAGCAAAATAGTAATCTCAATTAAGCTGTCAAAGTTAATTTGGAAAATATGGTTATTTAGCGGCATTAATTGTGATTTAGAACAGTCACTAGAATAGAAAAAGGTTTTGTTGCTATGGCATTTCTTTTTGTTTCTTTTGCAGCAAGAACTGTTAAACGGCACAGTCATCTAACACCATAAGCCTATATGTCTTTTATTATCGTTATGAAAAATTCTTAATATTATAAACTAATAAAGTACAAAATCTTGATGATGCAAGATGTAATTAATTAAAACAAAATTAAAATTATTCAATTTTAATATGATGATTTCGTAAAATATTTTGTATATACGAGTAGGTGTGTATTTAATACTGGTATACTAATACGCAGTATGACATAACAGTTAAAAGGTGGGTATACCATTATAAGTTTGAACAACTTCAACAAAAGCACTTTTATACAAAAACATGATTTTACCGGTATAGAGGATACAATGTTGGGTTAGGCCGAAACAAAAATACAGGATATTTTGTTAACATAATGTAAAATAATAGAATGAAATGAAATTTTACTTACGGTCAAATAGGTAGAAAGCTTTTGTGTAAATGTGACTTTCTTAGAACTAGTAGGGGATCCGAGCCCCTACGGGCTAAGGGGGGTATCCCTAAGGTGTTTTCATTCATAGGAAATTTCTGATCTCCAGTAGTAGAACATTTTTTTTATTCTATATAGGTTAGCCCTTGACCGCTCGCCTGATGGTAAGTGATGATGCGATCTAGGATGTGACGCGCTTGCCTAGAAGATACTTATTCACTCGTGACATTAGTAAGTATAAAGAGACTTGTATTTCTCACTTTTAACAGTTGTTTTTATTTCTTGAATTTTTTTAACACCGAATAACGAATACGCCGTTTTATATAAATGAAGTGAGTCATAAAATATCATGGATTGAATTTGTTTTTTTTTAATTTCATAATACTTAAAGGCATACTTCATTCTGATACTGCCTTTTTGGATTTGAGTAACTTTCAAATATCTCTAAAAGTGATGAGTCATCATCATCAATGTCATCATCACCTCATCCATGAAACATCCACTACTAGACATAAGTCTCCCTTGAAAATGAGGGGTTTCGCCATAATCTCCACTCTTGGCAGACGGAATGAAGATCTCAGAAAAAGACAATAATTAGGAAAACGGTGCCTGTTTAGTGATCTACAAAATATGTATAGTGGTCACCTCTAGTATCATTACCAACCTTTTACTACACTCTTAAGTATAAGGGGTTAGTTACTTTACTTTGTCGAACACCACACGTTTCACGAGGACCTATAATAATTTTTATGTTTCTGAAAAGAACTATTCTCAATCGCCTATACTCTGATTTCTATAACACTTATTTTTATTTCGGGGGCACTATTTATCTACTTACTTGACTTAACGTGCTCTCCTTAAGAAAAATGATTCGGTCACCCATCTAAATACCAGCCTCTGAGAGAGTTGCTTGTCCTTAGTAATTTTGGACCAAACTCGCTAACCACTGCATCATGGTGCTACTATATAACTTCAATTACGAATCTAATATTCCCTTAACTTATATTTTTTTTCTTATACATACCGATTTATCATTCCCCTTTCTCCCGCAGGCCCATAATAAAAACAACGTCACCATTAAAACTTATTCTGCTTGCGTCTTACCCTGATCTCAATACAAAACGCCTTTGAATAGTGTAAAATTATCAGTATAACTAAAGACAAAACATAATAAGGATAGATTATAAATGCCATATAATACTTGTACAAAACAAGCAATAAAATTATCATCATCATTTCAGTGGAAGACTTCTGCTGCCGGGTGGATGCTTACCCCAAAAATGGGGGAGCTCTATCGTAATCTCCACACTTAACAGGCAGATTGGAGCCCACAGTAAAGATCATAATTTGCGAATTTTTGCGATCTTATGTTGTGCGCAGCGCAGCTGCTCAATTTTTGGTTTGTAGGAGGTGTATGATGGTTACTTCGAGTATAATTAATCGAAGTAATTACGATACTCTTATTTTGCTGCTAGTGCATTATTCTAAATGCCAAAAGGCCAAAATTAATGATATTTACCAAAAAAGCAAATTAATAAAACTTTCGGTTAACATAATATACATAAAATCACAGCTGCTGTCTAACCTTATTAAAAAAAGCATATGTGCAATTCACACGTGGTAGAAGTAAAACCTTCAAAAATAATACGTACACCTATACAAAATACCGCGGTTGTTGTGATGCCTACTCTGAAGCTTTGTACTACGCATGCGCACACAAACACGTATTAACACACGTACAATATGCTTCCTTTCTCGTTAAATCTTATGAATTTATGTATCTGTCTCTTTAAACTGTCGCTTTTTTGTTTCATCAACTTTCAAATCACAACGATGCTAAAGAAGTTTTCACTTCAATAATAAAAATTATAATAATATTAGACAACCCAAGTAGCTAAAGCATTTATGTTATGGAATTCAGAAACAACCACAGTACCGCAACACCTTGACCCGAGTAAATATAGAAAAGTTCGTTTTCTACATCGATCTGACCGGGAATTGAACCCGGGATCTCGGGGTGGCGTTACCATGAAAACTGGAGAGCCACGGAAATCGTCTTATTGCTTCTGCATTACAAAATATAAATATACTCTTCATACATATAATATCAAAGTAGTTTATTCTTAAAAACGTTACTGTGAGCTCCCCAACTGGTTACATGACTTAGACGGCACACGTGATTGATGACGTCACGGCCACTTCCGCATCCGTGGAATACCGCCAATAATATTCGGTCGGAAATTGATTACATTCATGTGTGTGAAGCATCCAATACGCGAGTCGATAGTAGAAAATTGCTTTTTTAAAGACAATTAACTAAAAAAAATATAGTTAATTAGAATTCAACCATGAGTCTTCCGAAATACAGGCGGACGTCTTTAACGCAAGGCTGATGAGGTAATATTGCCTACAAATGTTCCTTACTTTTCTTAACATACTTTTTATATCTGACATAATATTCCAATATAAAATTGTGACAAGTCGCTGTGATTTATTGTACCATGTTATATCTACAATGTAACAGGTACTTATATATGATAAATAAATGAAAAGGCTCCATTTCTGTTGTCACTTTAATTAACTTTTGACACCTGTTCCCATTTCGGCTTCTTTTATTACCTCACCACAAATTACTTGTTATCCTTGATAGCTAGATAATATTTACACTTTATACAAAATAACTTATGAATGATTAATTATTCTCGTCAACATTGCCTGTTTTCCTAATCCTAAATGTTTTATGCCCACCTCCTTTTCTTGTGCAACGTAAAAATCTGTATCAGGTATATTGGTGTATGAAAATACAATTATAATAAGAACTGTTTGTATTAAAGTATTTTATGGAATTGGATTTGATAAGGTAAATTAAAAAAAAAATCAGCTGAAATTCACAATAACAATAAGCTAAGGATTTGATGAACCTTATAGTGATTGATTATTACACCACTCTAGTCGCCTGAGGCGCTTGCAGCATAGAAAAAGTACATGGACTTTTAAAGCAGAATGCAGAGTTTAACAAATTTAAAAAGACTGGTTATTATTTTTATCTATACTAATATTATAAAGAAGTAAAGTTTGTGTGTTTGTATATTTGTTAAATTGTAAGGGGTAATCTCGGTATCTACTGAAGCGATTTTAAAAATTCTTTCACCAATAGAAAGGCACATTATTGCTGAGTATCATAGGCTATATTGAATGCTAGAAAAAATTTAAAAAATTTTGTCCACCCGTGCGAAGCCGGGACGGGCCGCTAGTTATTTTTATAAAGCTAGTGCTGGACAACTCTCACTTATTATCAGAAAACGGTACTACTCATATTATGGTCTAATACAGGTGCATGGTGATAACCTCTGGTATCATTAGTCATCTTTTACGACCGCTTTCATTGTGCTCTTGCAGCTCTTAATTTAATTTGCATAAAATAAGCCAAAATAGAAATCGCATTGCAGTGCTCGCTTAACGGTTATCTAGAAACTAGAAATTTTCAACTGCTGCTTGAAATGGGTATTAACACAGCGAGTTCAACGCCAGTTAGAATTTTGCAACCATTTGAAATAGTTACTGGAAAACTGAGAGCAAAAAAAGTAGATACGTATAACTAATTCTGTCTATTAATTATAAACGAAGACAAATTATACTGTAAGAACAAGCTTACTCTGGCACAAGTTGCTGTGTTATAAATTAAAATGAAACCTATCCTATGCCCTAAGTTGGAACAAATTTAGTAAAATGAAAAAAAAATCGAAGTCGGTTAAGTAGTTTTTGAAGAGCAACCATAATTTTATATAAATATTATGGTTGCTCTTCAAAAATGTTAATATAGCGACCAATTCGTAGCACTAAATTAGTAGTTTTTAAAAAGAAGAAATCAATCTTATCTTTTTCCCTGCAGTGGGGATATCAATAAATATTGATGATGATTACACATAGACATACAAGTACTTAAGTAATATTATACTTTAAAAGTTTTACAAGCTAGCTTGCATAACTTTACAAAGTTCAAGAGAAATTTGTGTCTGCCGATGTCGCTTATGTTCATAAGTGTTCAGCAGACACATATTTCAAACTACCGCTGGGAAAATGTTTAAAGTTGCCAAAGACAATGTCGCACGTCGTTGCTTCGAATAACGACGGACAAATATGGCATTTCAATATTCGTGGATCGACGAATAAAGACACAAAATGGGGTACTTGATGGATATTCCTCAGGATTGCAATAAAGTGGAACGTTTGATAATCGAAAACTAACGATTATAGAATTTAAGAGATATCAAAAGGAACTTAAGATTGCGGCTCTTAAAGTTATAAGATCACTGGAATATCTTTGATTATAATATTTTCTATAGAACGTTATTTTTAGCTGAAAGCAGAATTTGTAAATATTTAATGGTTTGATTAAAGACTATACCACTTACAATGAATTGTTCTTGGTGTTATTTTGTTCTCCTAAAACATTACTCGTTATAATGGTATTTACCATTTAAGTAATGATTTACATAATTTACATGTGTTTGCTCTATCATTGTTACACTTATATCATCACAAGTGTCGTATATTATAACTACGATAGAATTTGACACGAAAGTTTCAACACAAGTAGCTCATTCATCCTTAAAAAATTGGTTGTTTAAAAAACGCTTTAAGGACGATAGTTTCCATCGAACCCTCACATAGGATCGGAGGCGTAGTTGTTTTTACACACGTATTTTATATCTTATATAAATATTGCATCGTGAATGCAAAAAAATGAAATAAAAACACGATCCTCTCTTTTGCACCGTAAGGTCCTGGGTTCGAATTGCGGAAGGGGCAGATTTTTGTATGATGAATACGAGCATTTTAACCTGAGTCATGGATATATGTATAAATTTCTATATTTATTTATGTATGATATGTGAATGCCTATCCGTTACCCTTGTATCCATAACACAAGCCTTAAAAGTGCTTACTTTAGGGTAAGGTAATTGGTGTGAATGTAGGAAATATTTATTTATTTATTATTATTTAGAATCTTCTATTTCTTAACTGCAAGATTACTAAAATAAACCAAAATATCAAAAATAATTTACTTTAATAGTAAATTTTAATAACAATACTTTTATTTTGTATGTTTATTTGTTAATAAGCGTTTGACTTATAAACTCATTTGCAAAAAAAACGGGCACCTAAGCAATGAACCATTTCAAATGTTAATATAGCTTTGTTTGATAATTATAGGTAGTTTTATCTTCACAGTTTGGTAAATTAATAAGAAAATAATAGTTTTCATCAGGATTTCATAAAATTTTGATACAATTTATGGGAAATAATGCTAAACCTTGCTAGTAGTGTATGTTCGCTAGATGTGCATATGCTCATGAAGTAAAAATAAAAAAGTTTTTTTGTTTGTTTTTCTTTAATAAAGTAAAATCAGATAAATGTTTAGTATCGAGTGTGACCTCCTCTAGCTAAAATCACAGCTTGAATTCGTCTGGGCATGCTAGCGAGTATATCCCGGATACTTGCTTGCGGAATACGTTCCCACTCCGCAGTAATCACATTCTTCAGCTCTCTGATGGTCTGCGGAGCCGGTTGTACTGATCTCACACGCCTTTTCAGAACGTCCCAGACATGCTCTATGGGATTGAGGTCGGGAGTTCGAGGTGGCCAATCCAAACTACGAATGCCGACCTCTTGCACATACGCTTTAACATCGCGAGATCGGTGGGCGCGAGCATTGTCGTCCATAAAAATCGAGTCTTCACCTAGAGCGGCCAATGCGAGTTGTGCATGAGGAGTTAGAGCTTCCGTTATATATCGATGCCCAGTCAGTGAGCCGTTTTCAATGAAGACTAACTCTGTACGATCCATTGAATTTATTCCTGCCTAAAACATAACAGAGCCCCCACCATAAGGTGTAATTTCTTCGAAACATGCCTCTGCAAAGCGTTCTCCTTGTCTTCTTAGCACTCGCCGACGTCGATCTTCACCGAACAGAGATATCCTGGCTTCATCAGAGAACAAAACCCTATTCCAATCTTCTTGAGTCCATGATTCACATTTTCTAGCGAACCTAAGCCTGCGAACTCGGTGCTCACGGAGTAATTTTGGGCCGTGGGCCGGGCGGTGACTGCATATATTGGCAGCGAGAAGCCTCTTCCTGACCATCCATAGACTAATATGCACATTTCTTACTTCTTGGAGGTTGTTCTTAAGATCCACATACGAAGATTTGCGATTTCTCAATGCGCGACTCACAAGAAAACGATCATCCTGTGGTTGGGTACATGGTTTTCTTCCAGAACCAGGCCTTCTCTCGACGGAACCAGTCTCCTGATATCGCTGCCAGGTCCTTTGGACCGTCGAGCGACTAACATTTAGCCTCCTAGCCACGAAGCATTGGCTGAAACCCTCTTCAAGCAGCGCGATAATTTTGATAGCTTTTCCCACTTTATCTACCATTTTTGATACAGCCAAACAGCAATAAATAAAGCTTTGCCAGTCAAGGATATGAAATTAATCGATGAAAATTGAATAAAAGTTATGAAAGTCGATGTTAACTTCTGGAACTTCGCGCCAAAAATGTAGGATAAAAAGGGGTTTTCTGTAAAAATGAGCATCAAGTGAAAATTTGAATTTAGAACGTACTTTTTTAAATATCAGGGCATTTTTAAAACCGGCCAGTAACGTGTACAAACGATTGAAACCTTTTTTGTATTGTATCTTTTTAAAGATGAATGAAAATCAAAACCGCCCGTTTTTTTTGCAAATGAGTGTATTAAAGAAATTCTTACTAGAAAAAAATAAACTTGGTTTTATGTGACTGTTTTTTACTTTTTAATATGATGCAATACGAAGTTAATTACTTTATCAACTAAATGACAACACAACTCCAATACACCCAACTATAAATCTTTGTAAAAAGCTCTTCTTAAAAGCGAACAAAAATGAAATTGATTACAAGACAACAGATGTGCACAAGAAGTATTAAATGTTGATGAAAATCGTTTTCAAGAGAAAGTAGCTCAGCGTATCAAAACGAATGAGATTTTTTTGTTATTTAAGCATTTGATTGCTGGATTTCTATTTTTTTATTACTGCAAGAAAGGATTCGACTTAACCCAGATATCAGATTTGTATTTTTTATTGAAAATAAAAAGGATAAGACTTCAGAAACTTCAATTAACACATTGAGCGCCTTGTCAGTCACGGGTGACTGACACTGGAATACTCCACTAACTGACAAGTCGGTCAATGTGTTAAGAGACTACAATCAATCTAAGGCTTTAAAATGCACACAACACACCACATACATTATCTAGTCATTATCAAAGTCATCATTATCGTCATGATCTATATTATAATACCTTCAATGCTGCAGTACAGATCATGTATATGAATGAAGACAGAGTGGAGAGAATAAGTCGTGTGTCGTGTGGATCGGGGGTCGAGTACTACTGCAGACAGAACGGGAAGTGGGACCGTTTCGGAAGCACTAAAAAGGACGACACAATCGCATCTGAAGATAGGCGCTTATGAAAGGTGATTAACTAACTACCAAAATTATATCCCGACCTCGTGATCGACATCGACATCGAAATCGACATCGAGATCCTAATGTCTACTTATCATAGATACATACACAGCAGTAATCCTAAACAGTCGCTCGTTAACAAACATATCAGTCTTTCTGAAAACCATGTAGTGTAAATGTAAATTAGATTGCGCCATTAATGATATTTACATTACAAACATTCACTTAATAACTCCTCCAGTTTCTCTACAAATATCTGTGTAGGTATCACCTACAGATGTAATTCTGAAACCTTATTGTTACGTAAGCTAAATCGCACACAGTGGACGAAAGAGAGCGTGAAACTTATTATAAATCCATAAATTATGGTATGGCTGGATGGATGACTTGTGTACAAAACAATAATGACTATTGACCAAAAAAATACGAAAAGATACGATAAAAGATAAGAGGATTTTATCAATAAGAACACTTTCATAACGGTCATTGAACAACAATAATAGGCTTCGTAACTCGGCGAGAATCTTATTGTTAAAAAACACGATCGAAAAATTAGATGGACAAATAAAAAATAATAAACTTAGCTTTTATAATAATGTTCTTTAAGTTGGAAAATAAAAAACTTACAATAAGATGCGGTAAAAGATAAAATGCTTTTTATTTGTTAAGAACATTTACAATGCGGTCATTGAAAATCGGCATCTCTATAAAAGATCTTGTACCAAGAGGAACGTTAAGAAAATCGGCACGGACTGTTTCTAATTTTAACTATGTGTTAAAGAGTTTATTTTAATGTAAGGAATAGTATGGGTAAATAATCATAAAAAAATATTAAAAAGTACTGTTTAAAATTATTTATATTAATATTAATTCTTTTATTTCAGGTAATGCTGGATGTGCCTCGTAGCAGGTTTTCATCAATGTTTATAAATATACACAGGTGAATTAAGTTTTAATATCTCTATTACTTATTATGAACTATTTACTGTAATGGTTTTTTGTCCCTTTCGTAGTTCAAAATTAACTCGCTAGAATATATGTATATATCTGGGGTAAATCAAATGTTATATAGCAAGGGGCAATGTTGTTTCAGTTTTTGATTGAGATAGTACTTTATACAGCCTTTCAATAACCTTATTAATATGTGCATAAAGTTTTATTTTGAATTAAAATGATGTTATAAGGTTTGAAAAATAAATTCGGGGACCAAATTACTTACTGATAAAAAATATTAAATACTCGCTATTGGTCAACTAATAAAAAAAGCTACTTGCGGTCCATAACTCAACATTTGTGACTGACGTTTTATTGACTAAATATACATATATCGTTTACGTTTATTAATTTTACAATAAGAAACATCAATCAATTAATTTTAGAATAGAGCGAAGGTGACTCTACTATTAAATCCAAACGGTTCGAGTTCTGGAAGGGGCAGATTTTTGTGCGATAAAAACGAGCATTTGTACCCAAGTCATTATTAATATCTGTAGGAATTTTACTTATTACGTCATCATCAGTAAGCTGCCTCCTTGCTGCAACTCTTGCGTGGGGCTCGAAATAGTATCTTGAAAGCGATTATTGAAAGACCAGACTATGCAATACAAAGGCACTTGGTGGAGCCTTGGTGGAGCAATAGCCTTAATTAAATAATAAAATTTGTAACATGTTGATAAACTAACAACATTAACATAGAATAAGTTAATTTTGTTACTTATTATTACTAACAAACTATGGACCCTAGTCTAAAATAAATGTTATTATTATTATTAATCTACACGAATCCCTATTAATATTATTAATGTGAATGTAAGTTTGTTTGTTATGCTTTCACGTAAAAACTACTTAACCGGTCATCATGAAACTTCGTACATATATGTACGAGAATACTCTTGGAGGTATTAGAAGTAACAAAGGATACTTTTTATTGAAAAAAAATTAATTAAAAAATGCGGGCGAAGCCACGGGTAAAAGCAAGTAATATTACAAAGAGGAAGGATTTGTATTTTTGTATCTTTGCAATGAATAAACTCAAAAACTACTAAGCCGATTTCAAAAATTCTTTCACCATTGGAAAGCTACATTTACGATGAGTAATTATATTTAAGGCTATATTTAATGCTAGAAAAAATTTAAAGAATTTTATCCACCCGTGTGAAGCCAGGACGGGCCGCTAGTATATTTTATAAGTACGACTATTCGTTACCCTAGTATATATAATACAAGCTTTATCTATTTGGCGTGGGCTTATCTAATTGGCGTGGATGTATTAAAAATTTTCAATATCAACAACTAATCTTTTTAAAGATAAAGAAAAAACAACAGGCCGAGGAAAATTTGTAAATTAAGCATGCGAATTGAAGTCTTAAACGCATAACAGGAAAGGTGCGAACGAAAGCTTACCATCGACAATATTGAATTGAGCCGATAACCACCGCCCACTAGCTACCGATCACATTGTGCTTAATAACTTGGGTCAAAAATATACGATTCTATAGACAATAAGACAGATGACTAAATGGAACGAGAAAGGCTTTTATCACCGTCATACAACAAATGACTAGAATAAAAAAAAATGGAAAACGTACCCTGATCCTTCGGGTTTTTATCTTTAAAAAAAAATTATCTGTAGTATCTACCTACTTACTATGTTTACTATTAGTTATATAACACTGCACTTCAACCTTTTTTTTGACGAGGGGAAATGCTTTTCGCATACCCCATCGTTGGGTTAACGATGGGGTTATGTGGGACTCACCCGTCAGTATAAGGCTGACGGGCATACCTCTAAAACCCCCCATTGTACCTACATGCTATCCTTCAGTTTTGTGAGTTCCTGTTTTGGAATCACCACTTTAACTGCACTTCAACCTACGACATACAATCAAAATTTTCTATTTCCTAACTCTATGTTGGAAACAAAGTGTAGAAAGACAGTCTTACGAGTGAGAGACTCGTATAGGTTGACTCACTTCGGCAAGCTTTTCAATCATTTTGATTTTTTTGATGTTGATTATACATATAAACCTTTCCTAGCATGCATACCTACAACAATTTTACAAAGGTTCATCACAATCTGATCAATAAACGTATAGGGAACAAACATAAATACATAAATTTTATTTATATGATTGCACAGGTACTTTAATAATGAAATTAAGGTTTTATGTTTAATATTTGTTTTAGAAATTGTTTATTATTATTGTGTTGGTAGTTACTAGTAGTAGTGTTAGTACTTATTTAATTACTAGTTAGATCTAGTATGAACCGCCTTCTGGGTAAAAGCGACCATTTTATTCCCCTCATTCCTGTCTTGAGTTAGAGCTATCTTCATCCATTGCTAATGCCATCTGTCCATCATTTCTTCGGTATGCCTAGTTTTTTATTTTCTTATGGACTTAGCCATTCTCTTATTTTTAATGTCCACCTCCCATCAGTTTATCTCAATACATGACCGGCCCATTTTTGAATACGTATAAAAGAGCATCTTTTATTTTTGTCTCGTTATTGATATCTGTATTTTTTAATTTTTGTACGTACGTCAGTTTCAACATAGGTACGTCTTTCCATAACGCACTGACATTTAGTTATTTTACGTTTTGTTTTTGTTATTAAAACACCATGATTAACAACCGTATGACATATAATAATATCATGTTGAAATTTCTTTTTGTGTCCAAAACTTATAGGCGTTTGTGTTTTAGCATCCTATGCGTTATCCATGTTGTTCTTCTTGAATAACACTTGTTTATCTAGATAAGTATAATTTGATATAGGGTTAAAATTTCTTTGATATATATTGGTTTTCTACGGTTATTAGTAATTAATTTTGTTTTTGCTGCGTTCATATATAATTCTATATTTTTTGCTTTCTTTATTTAATTATTGTAATATTTTCTTATATCGGTAGCTGTTTCAGCAAAAAGCACAATATTGTCTGTGAAACTTAGAACTTAGAGTCAAGTATCGGAACGAGATAAATAGTCGTCTGTTTTCCATTCCAGGTTTCTAAAAATATCTTCGGAAACGGAAATAAAAAGCGTTGGAAAGAGTCTTCTTGTCTGAAGCTTCTTTGAATATTTATCTCTTCTCATATTTCTTCTAGCTTCATTCGGCTAGCACTATTAGAATATATAATTTTAGTATGTTTATGTATTATTTATTCAGTTGACAATTTCTAAATGTTTTCTAGATTGAATCATGTGATATGTTAGTTTGATAACATATCACATGATTCAATATTAAACAATATTGTGCTTTCGTATAATCTACGAAAGTAATAGAAAGATTTTCGGCTTTATAGTCTAATAATTATAGTTCTCCATTATTGCATACTTAATTCTGATTAAACCACCACAAGGAGCGCTTGTTAGTAATTTGCAGCCATCGGCTTCCCGCAACTGGTGAGCTTATGAGGTCATCGAACCACCTCATTCAGGTCTCCCCACTCTGCGTCATATATTTCGTAGTAACTTCTTAAGAACCTTCCTTCCCCAACGGTCATCAGTTCTGTAGCCTGCTCATTGCCTTTTCATTTTAGGGATTCGAAAAGCTAATAGAAATATTAACATTTATTTACGAATACTTAGTATACAAGTAGTTTTTTACAATTATGTTGATAACTTTTGTTCTCTGTCGGTATTGTATTCTCAAAAGTAATTATTTATCAGTATTTTCATTAATCCGTGTCCGTAGTATACGAAAAATCTTTAATCTTATAATATTGACGTCAGAAACTTCACCGTCGATATGTTGATTAATATCCTTGAATATGGAGAGGATATTCTGATATGAGCAGGAGTAGTAGTTTATTTTGTTAAAGTGTCGAGAAGTCGTGGCAGCAGAGCCATATTTCGAAAAGGCTCCAAGATGAATCGATGAGCATCTAATGACATTCCATGAAAAATGACCTTCCCAAGAGCTTTGAGTCAAGTGACCTGAGCCTCTTACATTGAGTGTGAGGGATAAAACCTGTCAATGACACTCCCTTGATGGATCCTTTTGTGTAAGAATCGGTGGGACATAATAGGGAGTTAATAATGATCGACTTAACTATTGTTCCGATATCAATAGGTGAGTACTCGATTTTGTAGAAGAATACTTATAAATGAATGCTCTATAGTGCTTAGCACATGTAGTAGAAGAAAATACAAGTCTTGTCTGATGTCTGCAAATATTCTATTTTTTTTTTAATATTCAAAAAAGTGCTACCAAAATCTTAACATATAATAAAGCAGTAGAAACCGTGTGCCTGTACATTGAATAAGTAGGTGAGTAAGAGAATACATAAAAACTTTATAATTCATTCATACAAAGTTACAACAGCTTATCCTTCCTCTGATGCCCAAGTAAATTAATTTTTACCAGGGTCATGTGTATTGAATTCATGCCTCTCACTTTAAAAAGTAAGAGATTTTATACAACAACTTATTCCCTATTTCACTCCCGTAGGGCTAAAATCTGAAATCCTGTCTTTTCTAAAAACACCCTCAAAATTTCAAGTCCTTGAGTTAAATGATTTAGGCTGTGCGTTATCCGCCAGTCAGTCACTAGGGATAGTTTTTTTATATCATTTAGGGAGTAATAATAAATAATGCTGCAATTAATTTTATTTAAACAATTTTCTAAAGCCTCTAAAAGCCATGGAGACTCATTATAATAAAACTTGGCATTCTAGCGAAGGTGAGTAAGTACTTCACTCCAGAACAATTGCTCAATCTTTACCAAGCGCAAGTTTGATCGTGTATGGAGTACTGTTCTCATATTTGGGACGGTTCCACCTAATATCGACTCCAGACGGTGGAGTACATTGAAAGGAGGGCTAAGAAACTCATCAGTAATGACGATCTTTTTAATAATAAGCTGAAAGGCTTGAACATAGACGGAAGGTAGTCAGCCTATCCGTTTTTATAGGATATATATCGGAGAGCACGGAGCAGAATTGCACAGTCTTGTTCCGCCGTCCCCATTGTTTTATCGCACGCCTATGCGTAAGTCTGGTTGACTTACGAATAGGCGCCACCGTTATATAGTTGGTATACAAAAGAGTCGCACTAAGCGTTTTGGTTCCAATTTTGTAATCCGTACCGCTAAAGAGTGTAACTCTTTGCTTGAGTGTGTGTTTCCTGATAAATCCAATTTAGGGGTCTTCATATCACGAGTGAATATATATAGGCAAGCGCGTTACATCCTAGATCGCATTGTCGCTTCCAATCAGGCGAGATAGTGTTCGAGCGCTTTCCTATTCACGATAGAAAAAAACAAAACAGACACAAATTACGTGCTGATAATACGCCTATATCTTACGCCACCTAAATTTTACAATGGGACTTGACACAAAGTAAATGTTTTGCATAGTCGAGAAAAGTTGCAAGTAAATAAATTATGGATTAGACGTGGCTCAGGCGAAATTGTATTTATGTCGCGAATACTCTACGATTTTCCACCCTAGTTGCCGCTTGCTTCACGATGGTCATAAATAGGTCTCAGACCAGCCCCTCGAGACTATTATTGTTGCCAGAGGTCAATTTATATAAACAAAAAAATCTAGCACCGATACTCAGTGCCCGATATTGCGATAGTCTCGGTGAAAACCATAAAACATTGACTTCATAATAGTCTTTAGGATTTTCCTTGATAAGATTTCCACCACCAGAATCTTCTTGATGTCAAGACATAACTTCTCCATCACTTGTACAAAAACTCTCTAATATCGAAATCCTTGATACATCCGTAATATTTTTTATGATTGTCAGCAAAATAAATAAAGCTCCAGCAAAGCTAGACACAGAACGCTACGACAAGTACACTCCACTTGTGCTGCTATTTCATAGTTTCTATGGATTTAGTAACCAGATAATAAGTGCCAATCAGATTTGATTCACAGATTTTAATTATGAAAATCGCTATGCTCGCTATTATGTCTTCAACCATATACAAACGTTGTATGCCAAGCACATAAATACGATCAGCTTTTGCCCATTTATGTACATTCACAATGGCTGGCAACACGTTTTCCTCTACTTTCCAATGTCAGGTTCTAATTGTGACTTCGAATAAACTAATATATATAATACTAGCGACCCGCCCCGGCTTTGAACGGATGCAATGCTCTACTATATTATGCATGTATTATACATATAAACCTTCCTCTTGAATTACTCTATCTATTAAAAAAAACCGCATCAAAATCCGTTGCGTAGTTTTAAAGATTTAAGGATACATAGGGATATAGGGACAAAGAAAGCGACTTTGTTTTATACTATGTAGTGATGTGATTAAATTGTAATCTGAAATTATTCTCGCGACCTTTATTTGACCGTTTAGTGCAATGGTAGCGATCCTGCCTTTCGCAACGACGGACCTGGGTTCGAATCTCGGAAGGGGCAGATGTTTGTGTGATGAATACGAGCATTTGTACTTGAGTCATGGATATTTATATATATTTTTACTGATATTACATATCTATGTATCATATATGTATATCCGTTACCCTGGTATCCATAACACAAGCCTTGCTAACTTTGGGCTATGTTAATTGGTGTAAATGTAAGAATACTATTATTTTTTTGCAGTTTGGTTTTTGGTTGACTATTATTATCATTTTTTTAATATCAAACCTTTTAATTTTGGAAATATTAATCACTATTTAGATTTTTATGTAGATTTATCAAGACACAATCAACAGATTTGTAATAAAAATTGTTTAAAAATGTCTTAAAATTCTGTATCGTATTTTACTGCATACACAAATAGTAAAAAGATGCACACAATTTTTTTTCTCGATTAGTGTAACAACTTACGAGGGCCGTTCAGAAACTAACCTCCGGTTGAATGAAAAAAATACACCAAGTTAAGTAAAAATATTTTAATATATACATCTTACAACTACATCTTTGCACTATTTTTCGACATAGTCTCCATAACGATTGAGGCACTTATCATATCTCTTTACAAGCTTTGAAATTCCTTCTGCATAAAAATCACCCGCTTGTGCCTTGAGCCAGCCTGTGACCGCATCTTTGAGCTCTTCGTCGTCATCAAACCGCTGCCTGGGACCCGAGCCATTTCTTCATATGCATGAAGAGGTGATAATCGCTTGGCGCCAGATCTGGGCTGTAAGGTGGATGGTTGAAAACGTCCCACTTGAAGGACTCAAGAAGGGCTGTTTGTTCTACGAGCAGAGTGAGGACGGGCGTTATCGTGCAAAAAAACGATACCGGAAGTCAGCATACCACGGCGTTTGTTCTGTATAGCCCGTCGTAATGTTTTTAGTGTTTCACAGACGAAGAGCTCAAAGATGCGGTCACAGGCTGGCTCAAGGCACAAGCGGGTGATTTTTATGCAGAAGGAATTTCAAAGCTTGTAAAGAGATATGATAAGTGCATCAACCGTTATGGAGACTATGTCGAAAAATAGTGCAAAGATGTAGTTGTAAGATGTATATATTAAAATATTTTTACATAACTTGGTGTATTTTTTTCAATCAACCGGAGGTTAGTTTCTGAACGGCCCTCGTATATTGCCTTATATAAAACGACAAGATTGTGTATTACCTTAAGCTGCTTTATGGTTACTTATGATGACACATACCTACTGATTTTTTGACGCGATTCTTTGTTACAATATTTATTTTCTGGACATAAATTTTACACACTGTTGTGATTAAATGGTGTGACTAGAAATCCCGAAGGCTATCTCGCCTTCTGTATTCGCACTGACGTGGTCGAGGTTCAGAAGGTATTTACAGATTGAAGCAGATGTGACTTTAAACGTAAGGTATTAACGTACAGTTAATACGTTTTCTCATAGCTTTTTCATCGAGTTCCTCCTACCCACGAACAACAGCGAATTAACTTGTGTTGGAAAGGAAACGAGTAGGTTTCTCATAAATCAAGTTACACAACATCATAATATGATAGTCGATATTCTATTTAGAACAAGGTCCGTTGTGAATTTTGATATTTTTGGGGCAAGCTCCCAATGTGTATAATCCCGAAAAAAGGAAAATAATGAATAAACTTAGATGGCTTCCCTATCAAGTTCCATAATATCTTCACTAGGAGCACAATTATGTATAAATACGTACATACATTATTTTTATAACTACAATCAACATAAAATAGATGGTTGTACGGGCGATTCAAAATTAGGTGACTGTATTGCGATTAGAAAATTTATGACGACAACAAATATGAGAGGAAGATGATGGGAGCACGATACTTTGACCGCAACGTGGTGTGAGATGCTGGAGAGGAGGAGGGTTTCCTGAGCTTTTCCTTGTTGTTACGCACACGAAGACACCGTACATAAAACTATAGTTGTTGTAGGCGTTTGCGGATAGGCCACTAATTCCATGGCGGTGAGGTTAGGAACAAACTTATCAAAATTACCAAAAACATACAAATAATTAACGCAGCACATTTAAATTAAATACTGGCGCAACCAATAGAGTCATTTTAAAATTTATTAAATATTTAAATTGCCATAAAATTCTTATAAATACGGTTTCATATCCTGATGATATTTTATCGATTAATTATTAACGCAACGGTACTTAATTACTCTGACGCTGTTTCATAGGTCTCGCAGATCTTGTAAGAGGGTTAACCCTTACTACTTACATTAAAATTATTTTTAGTTCATCCTTATTATATCCCATATCTTTTCTTACTTGGGTAGCATAGGAACGGCTGGTCTTAATAGCTTATCAACTTGAAGGTGACTCAAATATATACAATATTGATATCTTCCGTACTTCGGTAGGCATAGTAAGCATTTGGTTAAATCGAAATGGGTGCGTGTGGTAGTTTTTGGCGATTTCATAGGTGCAGCAGTGAAAAACGTTGATGATGACGTCTACTACTACGATGTTCATTCAAAATAAGTTAACATAGAAGAAGGTATCAAAAGAAATAATAAACTTTCGGTATAATTACAATTTACAGTTGCTTGTATAACAGATAATGATATGGCATATAGGGTGCTATGCAAACAACACCGGAAAATTTACATAAGGCTAAAATTTTTTGAGTGAAATAAAATTTTAGTTTAATAATTACTTTAGTGAAATAAAATGTTTCTTGTCACTAAAAACTGCTAAGTGGCAACCCTAGACCGAGATGGAGAATTGTAATATTTGTAATCGACCATTAATGAAATATCCATTCCATTAATGGTCGATTACAAATATTACAATTCACCGTGTATACAACACCGGAAAAACCACTACAAAGTTGATTTTTTTTATTTGTACTGAAAACAGCAAAGTGACAACCCTATGGAAATGGTAATTATTTAACAACTTTTAATCAATTCAGTAGCATGTTAACCATATTCGAGGTTATACACTTATTACCGAACATTCTGTGTATCTAAAACTGTGCCCTAAAACTTCAGTGCAAACTATGCTGACGCATAATTCAACCAATGAAAGAACCTACTTACGGCTTACGGTCAGCAAAACCATACGTGACTTATGAGGATGTCAGCCATTCAAACGGCTCATCGATACCATCTGCGGTCCCTCTGCAGAGCGATATTTCTCAGGGAAATGCGCAAATGATAACTTTTCAACAAAAGTCCATTGTCTGTTATGGATACCAACCATTATTTATTTTGATAATAGGGATGTAACTTGGGATCAAAATAAATTTTGATTTATTATTTTGACGTTCATTGTAAGTGTATTGATACTGCCTTTCGTGCCTACGGTCCTGTGTTTGAGTACCGGAAAGGGCGGATGTTTGTATGATGAATACAAGCAATTGTACCTGAGTCATTAGCATTTATATATTATACAAATATTAATATAGCTACGAGGGCGGGTCAAAAAGTTCGCGGAATGAGGGGCATGGAGGGGGAAAGGTGACTTTTTACTACCTGCACTAGTTGTGACACTCATTAAGAGTATAAATACTAAGTTTAAAATAAATAGGTTATTATTACCTGAGCTACACATCAATCAACAAGTCAATCAGGAAGAAAATTTGCAACATGGAGAAAATTGAGTTTCTCAGAAAATTAGTGCTGTTCAAAGAGTGGGCTTCGAAATCTTGGAACATGATCCCTATAGCCCAGATTTAACCCCAAGTGATTATTATTTGTTCCCAAAAATGAAAAAAGAGCTTCGAGGGAAGAAATTTTCCAGCGATGAAGAAGTGAAGAGCGCAATTTCGGCCTATTTTGACGACAAAGAGAAATCATTTTTTTTCGAAGGTTAAGGAATAAATTAATTGATAGGTTTAATAAATGTATTAGAGTTAAGGGGGAATACTTTGAGAAGGAAAAATAGTTTTGCGTTTTTTTCTTACTTTTTACCCTCCATTCCGCGAACTTTTTGACCCACCCTCGCATCTATCATTTATGTATGTCTATCCGTTACCCTAATATCGATTACATAAGTCTTACAGTGGTTACTTTGGGCTAGACCGATTGGTATGTATAATCTTTAATGTACTTAAAAAGTAGTGAAACAATATAAAGATAGACACGATAATATCTGTATATTAAAAAGCTCGATTTTTACATTAAAAAAATACAATTCAACTTGCCTCAGGACGTTTTATCATCGGACGTCGACTTGTCTCCCGGATAGTGACAGGGTGTGGGTTCGATTTCCGCCTACCTCCTGAGACATGTTTGGAATATATCTTTTGGCGCATTCAGGGTGAAAATTTTCATGTAACTGAAGTTGCGCACGCAGCATGCAACGAAAAAACGACTCCATGAGGTTAGCTGTTAAAATGAAGGTTGGCTAACTTCAAGATCTCTCATTCAATATTTTAATAATAAAGTATAACTTCTGCCGCGCGTACATACGCTTCTAACTAAAATATCTTTCTAATGATAGAAGAAATAGAAAGATTTATTAATTAAATAAACATTTGCAAGCAGAGTTCCCAACATTTACCTAAAGTAAATTCTCGTTATGATACGTAATCCACAATTATATTATACTATAGGTTTTTATATAAGTATACTAGATGTATATATATTATGCATGTTCTATATAAATGAAAAATGATTTTTTGTATATTTGTTCAGATTATGACGAAGATTTGTTAAGTGATTGTATTCATGCTGGGAAAGGTTAATATGTATAGTCAGCATTAAAAACAAAAAAGAGCATCGCTATGATGCCGGGTACAGATAGTAATTTATATAAATTGAATATGTTGTTTTTTAAATTATTTTTCTCTCTTTTGGCTTACAAATATTAGTAAGTAGGTAATAAATAATTTAATATTTAGGAACGTGCCCGATTAAAATATTGTGAAGGTTGTAGAAAATATATCACAACCAGCATCTTAGTCATCCTGTGATCACGGCTCCTGTAAAGAAGTCGAAACGTCAGGATTAAATAAATATAAAATAAAACATGCGCAAAAATCCGTAAAAAAGTGTTTTATTCTAAAGTAGGTAATTGTTACTTTTTCTAGAGATTTTTTGTATTATTGATAGCGCATGTTATGACTGCCTTTAAAACAGCACTCAGTTTTAAGATTAAATGGTTTTTTTTTCAATGTTATACTGCATTTTTGTTGACAGTCCTTATATATAAATAAATAAATGTTAAAATAAAGGCACCGAGTGGCAATAAATGAATAGTGTACATAAAACTAAGAAAGATTACCAGACATAATTGATATGAAACGGCCTTAATTAAGTAAGGCAATATTAATTATGACACGAAATATGACGCACACTGCATTAACTGTGTGTGTAGTACCCATAAGTGGGTTTATTAATAACATTTTCTCATTCGTCCTCGCAGCAAACTGATTAGCCAAATTACTTTGGCGACGAAGTTATTTTATTCCTGGTGGTCAAACTACAAATTATTTTCGTATGTCATGCAACGACATCCTATATATTATATTCCACCAGAAAGTGCAATATTATGATTATGATGACCGTTTAATGCAACAGTAGCGACATCGACGCTTCAGTCCTGGGTTCGAATCTTATTAGGAGCAAATGTTTGTGTGATTAATACGAGCGTCTGTACTTAAGTCATGGCTGTCTATATATATGGGTTGTTCTTCTTTTTTACCGACAGTGAAACGACGTTTTTCTGTTTTATGAACTATCCGTAATAATGGTTTCTGCGTGGAATTTAAAAGAAATTGCATCTGTTTTGTCATTAGGACTAATTAAAGTTTCCTTTGCGGCAAATATTAATTCTTTTTTAATGTTGGTTTTTTAAAAAAAAGTGACAGAGTGGCCCTTTTTCTGTAATGACCACATTGCGGTTTACCACTCTGTCACGGCAATTACGGAAAACAAACGAAAAAATATGAAAATGAAAAATTACATAATATTAATAGATAAGAAAAATAAAGACGTTTATTCGAACCGAATTAAAAAATCGTAAATATCAATACTCCAACGAAATGCCATAATAAGAGACCATTGTCGGTTAAAAAAGTAGAACGACCCATATTTCTGTAAATATTACTTATTTATGTAGATATACGTATGTCTATCCGTTACCCTAGTATCCATTACACAAGCCTATAATGTGCATTGGGCTACGCTGATTGGCTAATTGGTGTGATTGTAAAAAAATAAATAATATGGTCTGATTGTCGACTTTACCGCTAAAAGAATTGAGATCTAAATTTGGTGTTTATGTTAAATAAATGTTAAGCTATGAATTCGTTCGAAAGGCTTCGTGTGATATTACAAAAGTGTGCCACTAGTAGTAGAATATCCTAGTACGATTAGTTTAGCGAAATCAGTTTTACTATGAGGAAAATGGACATTTACATGTGATTTTATAAAAAAGAGAAGAAAATTATGTCTTAAGCGTCGATGATTAAATTCAAATTTAAACTGTTAATTGCATGTTGCATTTAAAAGGTGGTTCATAAAAATACTGTCTAGGTGCCGCCTTACAACGGCATGGCAACATTAAAAATAAAAAAATAGACGGCTAGTTACTTTACAGGGAACAATAATTGAATTGTTTATAAAATAAAAATAAAATCAATAGTTAGTATCAAGAATTGCATTTATGTCTATTTGTCGTAATATTCCTTTATATTGCACATGACAGCTCAAATATATGTATAATACACGCCATATTTTTTTTAAAAACGTGATTGTTTCAACAATAATTTATTATATCCTTAAATATTTATCTTGTACTAGCTGGTGCCCGCGACTTCGTCTGCGCAGGATTAGTATTTCGAACAATATGTTTATAAATTGTAGCCTATGTGTTATTCTGATGTATAAGCTATATTGTGGTAAAGTTTCATTCAAATCCATTCAGTAGTTTTAACGTGAAAGAGTAACAAACATCCATACATCCATACTTACAAACTTTCGCCTTTATAATAGTAGTAGGATAAATTCTGTAATACTGGAAAAATATTTTTTATAAACAATTTCTTTAACTTTATTCCTTAAATATAAGATAACATACATTAATTTGAGCTCAAGTTAAGTAGCAAAAGCACTTTTGTTGATGAATTCAGTAATCTAATGGAAAATATTTATGGATACCCTTTATCTGGCAGAATCTTGTTGCGCAGAAAGTCACTTGGCATAATAAAAGGCTTAAAATGACATACATTGTAGGTTAGGTTAGATATTTTTTTATTCATTACCAACCAGCAAGCTATTTCAATTTATGCCATAGGATTAGTATGCGTTCTAAAATTATGCATTTTAAATTTCTCCGAAAAAAGGTAGACATTAGACGTTAGACGTTAGAAGGTAGACGTTATCTTCGATCATTCGAAGCATATTATATAACATTTGTGACTTTACTTTCCCTTAAGGGAATTTTATATCTTGTGACTTGAAAGAAAGAATCGTGCACTATTTAAGATAAAAAAATAGTTTTTTTTTTTTAGAAAACAACCTATTTTATACTCTAAATATGAATAGACTACCACAATTAATTGAGTAGACAAAATGTTGCTAACAGTTGAGGAGTTCCTTAGTCACCCTGCGTGCAGCAGCCAAGTCAAGGTCGGACTGAGAACCAGCTATCATGCTTGAATCTATAATCTAAGATCACAGTGGTTTGTGCATTTGTCTGTCCGCTTTTTTGCCGCTCTTTTTCCCGCTCTTTTTCTATTGTATCAATAACGTTACCATAGCAACGCGTTAACCGCAAGTAGTTCGTCTACCGGACGCTAGATGGCGTTAACGGAAAATATATTTAATAATAGAAAAAAATTCAAGAATTTTGTCCACCCGTGCAAAGCCAGGACGGCCCGCTAGTGAGAATATAATTTTTTTTGTCCATGCTGTTGACCTTTGTGGAGTTCTCTCATCGGAAGCCAATCTTCTATATAACATCAAGCCATATTTACTTTAAATATGCAGTGTTATCGCAACTGACCCAACAGCATTTGGCGCAATAGATCCTGCCCTTTTTCCCTGGTATTGAATTTGAGGGAGAATTATATGTTTTAAATGAAACACACTTAAAATAAGTTGTTTTGAATCGTCCAAAATTTTGACCTACAACCCATTCAGGGCGTATTTATTATACAAGAAGAACGGGTGCAAGAAACTCGTCAGCTTTAATAGAAGTAACGACATTTACAATCTTATACGTCGTCATCATCCGTCGCATACGTTTCTGAGTATGGATATCTTCTTTATATATATATAATTCTACTGTACGTGTGTATGTCACTGAACTCCTCCTTAACGGCTAGACCGACTTGAATGAATTTTTTAGTATGCGTTTGGGTGGCGCCCTGGATGGTATAGATTCACAAATCAACCCGGTAGATGACGCTGCAGTCGGTCCGTTAGTTTATATATATATTTCTATGACAATTATTTTTTTATATATCATATATGTATGTCTATATGTTACTCTTGTATCCATGAAACAAAGCTAAATGGTAAATTTGGGCTAGGTAAATCGGTGTGATATAAGAAATATTATTAATATTGTATGAAATTTTAAATCCGTAGAATAAATGGAAGCGGTTCTAATCCAGTTTGCACGATTTGACCTAAACAAAGAAATATATATTACTAGCTGTCCCGGCCACGCGTTGCTGTGCCGACTGTAGTGCCATCTGCCGGACTGATTTGTAAATCTAAACCATTCTCAGATCCCCTTTAACACACACAAAAAAATTCATTCAAATCGGTCCAGCCGTTTAGGAGGAGTTCAGTGACATACACACTCACAGAAGAATTATATATATAAAGACTAGTGGACCCGACAGACGTTGTCCTGCCTGTTATTTTTGCAGTATAGATAAACAACCTAGATACCGTCTGCAGCGCCATCTGCCGGGCTGATTTATGAATCTAAACCATTCTCAGATCCCCTTGAACACACACAAAAAAAATCATTCAAATCGGTCCAGCCGTTTAGGAGGAGTTCAGTGACATACACACTCACAGAAGAATTATATATATAAAGATAAGTTAATTAAAAGCTTGTAAAAATTTGATTTGATAAATTTTGTTTTTGTCACTTTGCTTTAAATGAGAAAAAAAAATATTCAGAGGGAAAAATCACGTTTTATTATAAATAAGCTATTTAATTGCCTTTTCAGTGACTCGCAAAAAGAATTTGAAATGTCAAGTTGTCAAAACCAGTGCCTTTTCCTAGAAAAGGAGATTAACAGTTTAATATGGGCTTATATATATATATATATATCAAGTATTTTAACACTGAGAAAAATATTTGTCGCAACTAAATGTCACATGATATTAAGAGAAATTGACCTTTATTCCAAACCACTTAAAATAAACTAATTTGAATTCCCTGAAACGTTTTCCTCGAACTTTAATAACGGGCGGAAAAAGCTTATCAATTTTCACAGAAGTAATTACATTGACGAAATATACATAGCTACCGTGTAAAATAAACTATGAATAAACTTCACGGTAACAATATCTTTTTAGCGCTCTTTTTAAATGCGTGAGTTGTACATTTTTACAATCCGCCATAATAAATGGCAAAATAAAATAAACAAAATAACTTTAATAGTTTTTATTTCGATTTATATTTTTTGAAGTTAAACTTCTTTTGGCGCATCGAGGGTTACATTTTTTCATGTAAAGAAAGTTGCGTACGTAGCATGCAACGAAAAAGCGACACCATGAAGTAAGCTGTTAAACTGAATTTACCAATTTCAAGATAACTCATTTGAAAATTTAATAAAAACGTATAACTTCTGCAAGCATAAATAAGTATATGAAAGCTTTTATTTTTTATGTAAATCTGGTCATGTGACCTCCCACAGCGAAGAATAGCACCATCTCTGGACACTTTAAAGTGCCGTTATGATTCTGCAGTTAATCACCACACACCTCAGATAAGGCAGCAAAGTTTTCCGAATTCTGTCTAACTGACTTTCTAAGAATTCCGAATTTTGGATAAAAATATCTATACGCGTTACGCCTGATAGATATCCAACTTTGGCCTTATTTATTTCTGTGCACATTTAATATGTTACCTTATATACTACAGAACAAAAATCTAAATAAAGTCTTACAGAAAAAGTACGCTTTACTTTTAGCTTTTAGAACAAGAAGATGATGTCACTAAGGGTTATATTTGATTTCATGCCGAAATTCCTAGCTTAACTGAATTACAAGAATAACATCGAAAAAGATCTTTTGATTTATATTGCAGAAAGGCACATATTAAACCATATAAAATAAATATACATTTTCTTTCACTATTTAACCGAAACTGACGCATTGTAATTTAAGACATAAAACCAGTAACGTTATAAAAAAAAATATACTAAACAGTGAAACATCCTTACAAAACCTTCCTTCTACTAAATACCAGACAAATGATACGGAACTCTATGTGCTACGCTTAAAGTTAGAAATCTTTTGAGGAAATATAATATCTTTGAGAAAATTAATGTGTCGTTGACATTGCTCCCATTTCTAGTTAAGTGTCAGCACTCGTGCTGTGGAAATGCAATTCAAACCCACTCAGAAAGTTGGCTTTCTACATTGACAAAACCTAAGATAGAATATGCAGACCATATATATCATGTTTAAAAAAGTATTGATATTGTTAAAAAAGGCAACGTTAATATTCCCATTGCGTCCACGTGTTAAATACCTAATTGTATCTTAAATAAAAAAATCGACTCACAAGTTAATCTCAGGCGGGACTCGAACCCGGACAACCGTCTGGTCCTCTGATTTTCCAATTGAGCTACGCACGCTGTAGGCTAACGATACTTCAACAATTCTGTTAAAATTTATCATACAAGATAGCATTGACATTGAAAATATAAAAATCATAAACTAAATACCTCTGTTAAGAGTAGGCCAACGACCATAGGACGTCGACGAGAATCGAACTCGGCCCGCTTTGTTGAAAGCGCAATTCTCAACCTAGAAGCTATGGCCGTATTAATGTAATGTCCTATAACAGTGAAACAGAATTATTTAGTATTCCAAGTTTATGGTGATTCGATATTATAGTAAACTTAGCGTCCATATATTACGGAAAAAACTGTAAGTGGCCGACTGAAGTTTGTTTATAAAATATATTAAAAAATTTGCTAAGTGGTTTGTTTTCGAATCAAAATAAGGAACTTTTGAAAAATATGAGCCCCAATATAGACCCTTGTGAAACACCGATTATACGGAACATTTCACTCAATAATTCTAACATGGCCGTCGGCTGATGCAAAGTCAGCAGTTTAAAGCTTAATGGCTAGAACTGTGTTAGCGTTCAAAGGCAGATTTTCAGCGAAGTACCAAGCGAAATTGAACCTTTTATGTTGTGAAATAAAGCAGATGGCTTTTACGTGCTATTCCGTTGTTTTATTCGTAAATGTGTACAATTCCCACAATTTTTCTCTAATGGTACTGTTCATGACATTGTAATTGGCTGCTATTTGAAGTAGTTGACAACTTTTAATTAAATTTCGTATTTTACAAGTCTTTTTTTTCCACATAATCATGATGTAGTGAGCAAAACCAAGAAACAATGTTATTTCTGCTTATGTTATAAGACCTATTCGAATATGATGAACTTTTTGTGCAACGATACCTGCTTGTCGCACGGGTGGTCTTGGTGTCGAGTCCCGGAATGGGGAAGAAGTTTGTATAATTAAAACTAGCATATGTTCCTGAGTCATGGGTATTTATATATATTTCTAATAGTCTTACATATCATTGTACCATATATGTATGTCTATCCGTTAACCTAGCATCCATAGCGCAAGCCTTACAGTGCTTACTTTGAGGTACGCTAATTGGTATAATATATGAAGTACTATTTTTTGAATCAATATAGTTTCGCAAAACACAACCGAATACTATAGTAGTATAGTACGAGGGTAAAAGTATGGTATAAGCAACTGATACAACCGGATTGGCAATTGAAAAAAGACCAACAGAAAGTTTCGTCAAAGCATTAATAAACGTGAAATCAGTACGAATTTTCTAGCAATTATGCAAAATTATTATTGGAATTGGGTAGCGCGTTCCGTCTATCATTGTGAAGGTTACACGTATCAGAATTTCGAAAGTTTCCGAAAGGCCAGATGTAAGACCAAACAATTATTATCTCCAGCTCCTCTGCACTTCGTAAGGCACTTAAAACCGTAGTTCGGCTGCATTCGCTAGCACACACCTATCCGAGTAAGGTAAGGTAAGATTTTGTCATCCATTTAAAGAGATGACATGGGCTCCAGAATTTGAGTTATCACTAGGATCTGTTGAAAAAGTACTCGTCTGGATAGCCCAGAGATTGGGTTAGGCTAATTGGTGTACTTACTAAAGCTGAATTCGTCACAAAAGTCCGAAACCAAGACTAACCACAGACATCCAGATCCAAGACAAGTTGAACTTTATATTTTAGAAATAAAATCAATATGTGCAAAATTTCATTCTCACAAGTGAAAAGCAGGCCAACCAAATGGGTGTTAAGAACCTCTATAATTTAAATTCTCCGTTCCCACGTATAAATCAACCGGAACATTCGTGTCACGCAAACGGAAATAAAACCCGGGTGAAATGCTTTGGTGATTCGGCTGAAAGCGCTCGGGTGATCTGGGTGATAAGGGGTAAAAGCCGAGTTAATGAGGTGTGATACAAATAAACATACGAGCTGTTTTTTTCGCGATGTGTTCTTGCGGATAATCGTGTGGAATAGTAAGGCATTTCCTTCGTGCGCTCCTCGTCTTGTAATGAAGACTGTTTCCTGTTTATTACATTGCTACGAGTATTTTGCGTTTTGTTTTTATACTTCACTGGTGTTGTCTTACTAATTATGATGGTGAAAATATGGTAAGTAGATCTCAGCATTAAACAGCGATGAGTATAACCTGAACTTATTGAAATAGAGAAATATTACTTTAAATATTTCATTAATAGAATTAAAATTAAGTTGTTGCATTCACACATACAAAGTCCTGAGTTGTATTAATGATTATGAAATGCAAATAAAAAAAAGATAAAACAATATCAAAATTTCTTATTTTACTGTATATTAAACAGTTTGTGGCGGATGTGTCTCTGTAAGATAATTATTAATCTGTGATTTTAAGAGATACTCTGTGTAATAAAAATAAGACGCAATTTACTTTTCCTGACAGCAGTGATTTTCTCAGATACGAAGAACTTTTAATGTAATGATTGTAACTGTAACATTAGCAAGTTTCTTAAGACAAATTCAATAATCTATGCAGGACTTTCATTCATCAATTCCCTCGCTTCTATAAACAAATCGTAAATAGTGGATTGCATCTAATTCGCTATATTGGTGACTCCGAAAAGTTTTTGTGTCAGCGGCGAGGCGCAGGAGCAGTCTATTGGATATAACATACCCTGTGTTGTGGCTCCGATTTGCTTGTTTGCTGCCTTTTGTGTTCACCTGCTTTCTTCATACGCACGAGAACAGCTTATCAAGTAACATTCTTCCATTATTTATTTTGACTAACCCATACGATCTGCACATATGGCCTGCACCCTATGTCAAGAGCACGATCATTTATTTGTTCTACTTTGACCTGTTACCTATTAATCAATACATAAAACTGATTTCAACGACAACATTTCAAGTATGGTGTGCCTGTGATGCCTTACTGTGGAGAAATAATTGATTTAACCTGTGTGTGTAATGGTATCAACAATATTAAACACATTGTTGGATAGTTCCTATAAAGAAAAGCCATTAATGTTGTTTGTGTTCTTTGTTTTTATATTAACTTGTGCTTGTGCATGTTTTTTACTTACCAACTTTAATATCTGGTTTTAAATCTGTTCAATAACTAATTCCTATTTCAATTATAGTCTATTATAATTTGTTAATTAGTATTAATTTGTAGTATATATATTTTTTAAGATTCATAACCTACTACAGAGATAATAAAGTATATCCAAAGTTACTTTTTCAAATAATGTTTGCTGACTTTGATTAATTTAAATTTCAGTAGGGTATATTAGTTGACTTTTAATCTTATGATAGTGCTTATTTTAGGAATATTTTATTTTACTAGAACAGTCTTATTTTATATTCAGTATTAACTCGATTATAAGAATACACAAATTATATTGATCTATAGCATTAAGAGTTACATATAATTATTTGTTTTGTATCGTGTGGTATTCAATTTTCATTTTCCTTTTTGTTTGTTGTGTTGTTTACATCATGGATGACAACGCAGGTATAGGAGATTCTAGCCAAGCGAATTCAAATCAGCAGCTGAATAGTGCTGAGACATATAAGGTGTCAGTAAAATTGCCCCCATTTTGGCCTAACAAACCGGCTGTGTGGTTTGCTCAGGTAGAGGCCCAGTTTGAAATTGCTGGTATCGTGGCCGACTCCACCAAATACAATTACATAGTCGGGCAAATTGACTATAAGTATGCAGGTGAAATAGAAGGTATCCTGATTTGTCCTCCTGAAAAAGGAAAGCAATATGAAACACTAAAGGCTGAGCTTATAAAAAGGTTGTCACTGTCCGAGGAACAAAAGGTTCGCCAATTGCTCAGTGATGAAGAAATTGGGGATAGGAAACTGTCCCAATTTCTTCGACATTTCAAATCTCTTGCAGGGGCGTCCTTAACAGACCTAAACATTTTAAGACAGCTGTGGCTAAGACGTTTGCCACAAAATGTGCAGGTTATTTTGGCTTCGCAGCCCGAATTAACTGTTGACCAGTTGGCAAGTTTGGCCGATAAAATTACCGAGCTAACAGGATTACCCAACGCCGTATGCTCCACAGCAGCTTCGTATGACAGCGCGCCTACCACTGCTACTCCTGCACGGGACATGCTTGCAGATTTAACTAACAAGGTAGAGGAGCTAACGAAGGTAGTAAACGCCTTATCTATGCGTGACCCTACTTATCCACGAGATCGCAGCCGCTCTAGAACTAGGAACTCTCGCGCTGTTTTGCCAGCTGGAAACAAATTATGCTGGTACCATAGCCGATTTGGGCGTAATGCCTCCAAATGTGTTACAGGCTGCACTTGGACACCGTCTCCGGAAAACCGGAAAAGCAGTCAGTAGCGGCGGCATCTGATTGCTCGCATCTCAGCCGCCGTCTCTTCGTTACCGACCAAGTTACCAAATACAAGTTCTTAATAGATACCGGCTCGGATTTGTGCTGTTTTCCTCACAGTTGGCTTCCACGTCAGCGACAAGCTTCTGAGTACGAACTCAATGCCGCAAATGGCAGTACTATTAGAACTTATGGTACCATCAATCTCTGTCTTAATTTGGGGTTGCGTAGAGATTTTATGTGGCTGTTCGTAGTTGCCGACGTTCAACGGGCTATAATTGGCGCCGATTTTTTGGCACATTATAACCTGTTGCCAGATTGTCGTAACAAAAAGTTAATAGACAGTACAACCGGATTATGCTGTTCAGTCTCTCGTATTTCAGTAGAGCAGCCAAGCGTCAAAGCAGTCATTGTGGGAAATTCAAATTATGCGTCGTTACTTTCTGAATTTCCGGACATAGTTCGACCTCCTGGTTTACCGAGAGTGATCAAGCACAATACTGTGCATCATATACAGACAACCGATGGCCCTCCTGTGTCGTGTCGTCCTCGTCGCTTGGCGCCTCAAACGCTTACTTCCGCCAAGAAGGAATTTGAAGAAATGGTACGAAGTGGTACTGCAAGGCCGTCTAAAAGTGCTTGGTTTTCTCCACTGCACATGACTCCCAAAAAAGACAATTCCTGGCGTCCCTGTGGCGATTATCGCGCCCTTAACGCGAGGACCATCCCAGACAAATACCCTGTGCGGCACATTAACGATTATGCCCATAATCTCTCTGGTGCCAAAGTGTTCAGTACCCTTGATCTGGTGAAAGCATTTCATCAGATTCCCGTTTACGAAGGAGATATTCCCAAGACAGCCATCGTGACTCCGTTTGGCCTCTTCGAATTTTGTTTCATGACCTTTGGTTTACGAAACGCTGGACAGACATTCCAACGTTTCATTGATGAGGTCACACGGGGTCTCGATTTTTGTTTTCCATACATTGACGATATCCTGGTCTATTCACCAGATGAGGCCACTCACATGGAGCACCTTCGCACCCTATTTAAGCGCCTCCAGGACTATGGTGTTGTCATCAACCCATCTAAATGCGTCCTTGGTGCTGGTGAGGTCATGTTTCTCGGATACCACATCAGTTCAAACGGTACACGACCTCCTCAGGATCGTATCCAAGCAATTTTAGATTTTAAACCCCCTGAAAATATGCAAGGCATGCGGAGATTTCTTGGGATGATAAATTACTATCGGCGTTTTATACCTCATGCTGCAAAATTTCAGGCCCCACTTATAAATGCTTTAGTAGCAACAAAAAGTAAGGGTTCAAAACCATATCCATGGACACCCGAACTTCTTGAGAATTTTGAAGCGTGCAAGAAAAGCTTGTCCGATGCAACTTTGCTTTACCATCCTGTCGCTAATGTATATCTCGGGTTGTTTACTGATGCATCAAATGTCCATATCGGTTCCTGTCTGCAACAGTTTGTTGATGGTCATTGGTGCCCTCTTGCATTTTTTAGTAAAAAATTGACCCCTCAACAATGCCAGTGGCCAGCTTACTATCGTGAGCTATTGGCTGTGTACGAAAGTATTCAGCATTTTCGGCACATAGTCGAAGTCCAACACGTGACCATTTTTACAGACCATAAGCCGCTGCTTTATGCTTTTGTACAACGCCGCGAGAAGCTTCCTCCACCGCAGCTCAACCAACTGTCCTTTATTAGTCAGTTTACAACAGATATTAAATATATTAGAGGGGAGCATAATATCGTTGCGGATGCCATGTCCCGAATCGACGCAATTTCGCTTGAGCAAGAATATGAGGCTCTCGCCAAGCTTCAAGAGGCAGACAAGGAATTGCCTAAATTATTGGAAAATTCCAGCCTCCGTCTTACAAAAATGAGCGTCCCTGGTACAGGGTTCTCCTTATTCTGTGACATCTCGACTGGAAAACCTCGCCCCTATGTCCCAAAAGATTTGCGTCGTATTATCTTTGACAAGCTGCACAATTTGAGTCATCTTAGCATTCGGGCTACGGCTCGTCTCGTAGCTGATCGCTATGTCTGGCCGGCCCTTAACAAGGATTGTAGATAGCGGGCTCGTACATGTGACGCATGTCAACGCAGCAAAGTCTCCAAACATAATTCTTCCCCACTCAGCAATTTCGATACACCCAGTGGTCGCTTTATGCATGTGCACATCGACATTATCGGACCCTTACCTCTTTGCAAAGGATTTCGCTACTCCTTAACCGCCATAGATCGAGTTTCAAGGTGGCCTGAAGCCTGGCCAATGCAAAGTATCGCAGCCGAAGAAGTCGCAGAGACTTTAGTGCGCGAATGGGTTTCTCGCTTTGGCGTTCCATCTGTCATCACGACTGATCAAGGAACTCAATTCGAATCAGATTTGTTCCGCAGATTGATGCAGAGTTTCGCTACCAAACGCATTTGAACTACCGCATATCACCCACAAGCAAACGGAATGATAGAGAGATTTCATCGCCAGTTAAAAGCATCCATTATGTGCCACGGTGGCGATTGGATGATTGCTTTACCCCTCGTACTGCTAGGGATTCGAGCTGCTTATAAGGAGGATATTGGGTCATCCGCAGCAGAAATGCTGTATGGTGAAACTCTACGTCTGCCCGGTGAGATGGTGGTACCTTCGTTTCGTCACAATTTTTTAGGTGATTATACTGATTTTGTCTCGAGACTGAGACATCACATGTCGGAAATTCGACCGGTTCCAGCATCTCGGCATGGCATCAAATCTTCCTTTGTATTTAAAAAGCTGGATTCTGCCTCCCATGTTTATCTACGCGAAGATTCTGTTCGCCGACCTTTACAGCCTCCTTATAGTGGCCCATACAAAATAGTTGAAAGAGCAACAGATGGTAAAACTATGACTATCAACATTAAGGGTAAATGTGTCACAGTAAGCGTCGACAGAATTAAGCCTGCATTCATTTTGCAAGAAGATTCCACGCCTACAGCAACAACAAAAAATAAATCAGCTGGGGCTGCACCTGAATCTGATTTCCCAGGCCCTAAAGATTTGAAAACTACTGGGGAACATTCGGTCCCGGCAGCACTACAATCATCCGCACCTGCGCTGTCATCCAAACCTCCGCCCTATACCACATATATACCCTATACCACACGATCAGGTAGGCGCGTTAGATTTAAGGTTTTTAAAGACTAGTTGTCTCTCTCCGTAGGGGGGTGTTGTGGCGGATGTGTGTCTGTAAGATAATTATTAATCTGTGATTTTAAGAGATACTCTGTGTAATAAAAATAAGACGCAATTTACTTTTCCTGACAGCAGTGATTTTCTCAGATACGAAGAACTTTTAATGTAATGATTGTAACTGTAACATTAGCAAGTTTCTTAAGACAAATTCAATAATCTATGCAGGACTTTCATTCATCAATTCCCTCGCTTCTATAAACAAATCGTAAATAGTGGATTGCATCTAATTCGCTATAAGTTAAATGCTTTGTTGATAAAAAATAGTAATTAAATTGCATTTCCTTCTTAATAATTTGTTTGATACCTGTAAAAGAAAATAGTCAGAGGGAAATGATAAGTTCTCGATAGTTCAATAGGAACAGCAATCGCCCGGCTTACGAAAGGTTGTGGGTTCATACCCCGCCTGTTATCTAAGATATTTTTATTGATTGTGAAAATTGCTTTAAATATAACATTAAAAAAAATCAGAGTTCAGACACTTATTTTTTTCTTTATTTAATTTAGGGACTTTTACGCAGAGTACGTCAGACTCATTGTATCCAGAGTTCAACACTTCTTTGTATGAAGTGTTAAATAAAAAATTGTCTATTGCTTTAATCGCAAGCCGGAATATTTATTTAAGAAATTAAAATTTTCCGAGAGGTTGGGTAGGTACGAACTCTCATATTACCGTCACCGGACCGAAGCATTCAGGGGTAGTTTTCGCTTCCAGGCCACCAAGTGCTGGAATGATTTGCCGCCTCCGCTGAGAGAATTGTCTAGCGTATTCATCCTCAGAAAAAATCTCAAGTGCCACCTATTACAACTACAGCAACTTGGTGTCGCCTAATGGAGCCACGGTGTTTTCTCTCCATAATATAACTACCATAACATAACTTAAACTACCCCCTCTAATTTAAGTCTTATTATATTGTCTTATTGACATTTATATCATTTCTTACTAATTTTACTATTTTTTGCTGTTTTACATTTTGTACCCATTAATTGAATTATAATTATTATCTGATTATCTCGACCAAATTATATTATATTTATTATTACTATTTTATTTCCTTCTTTTTTTTCTAACTCTACTCTCTTTGACAATTTATTGTTTCATCACACTTGCGCCCCATCAGCCAGGGTGATGGCTGAAAATCGGTGCTTCACCTAATCCCAGGTGAATTTGTTTTTTGCATCGAGGCTTGACCCTATTCCTGCTGCTGCACACAAGTACCTGCCAATGTTGGTTGTTATTTATTTTATTTTGTTATCTTCGTTTACTATATAATGGTGATGTATTATGTGTGTACAACTGGAATAAACGTATCATCTATCTATCTATCTATGGTCCTGATAAATTGTTGCGGTTTTCTGGTTCTTTTAGAAAGATCACATCATTTACTCAATTTTCGTACTTAAGTGTTGTTAATAAGAGTCATATCGTTATCAGTGATTGCTTTATTTTCTCAATACTGATTTCTTTATTTAAGTATCTGTATTTTCTAGTTTTTAAACGAATATCGGATCACAATACGGATGTAGAAGTATGAAATATAATTTTAACACTATAACGTTAATTTGACGGACTCTCATGTCACAAGACAAATTACTTAATATGATAAACGTTTAATAGTTCATTTGTACTAATAATCATTTGCTATATCGCACGTTTCATCGGATATATATTTGATGTAGGAACGATTAATTTCGTATTTGTGGTTATGTATTCATCAAACATTAAATGAAAGTTAAATTGTCTCTAGCCCGTCGCCCCCACACGAAGCATCATCGGAGGTTGTTAGACCGTGCTATATCAAGCATTAAGCGATAGTCTTAGCACAGTGCATTTTGCTTGTTTTTTGCGGAAGTAAGCAATATTTTTTTTAAATATAGATTATAATATAGGTACTATAATATAGGTATAATATATAGGTATAATAGGTAGTATAATATAGGTACAGCTGTGTAACGTCTGGCAGAGTGGAATGGCACCAAAGCTTTACACCAAAGAGTCTCGTAAGAGTCATTTATAAAACTGAATATGGTTACCATAAATCGTACACTTGCTATGGAATGGGTAGCAGTTTTTGATAATTGTCATTTTTATAATATGCAGGTGAATTTCTATTTACATTTGCATACAGACATTTTGTATTTTTAAGTTCGTTCGTCTCAGCCAAATTACGTCCAATCTTGGACAAATACCTCACCCAAGGATCTTCACAACGACCGCTCATATGCTGCTTGCATCAAGCTGCTTCCCGCGACTTTCATTAGATTCCACTGATATTTGTATACCTTGACAAAAGTGGAAATGTAATGGTACTCCAATAGTTTCTATAATACCAATAATAATTGTATTTTATTTATATTTCACAAATATAAATTCCATTATTTTGGTCTTTATGGTCTTTTGCTGTGGTCTTCAACTCGCCTGTCATATGTGTAGATTATGGCAACCCAATGTATTTTCTGGAGACGATTTTTGTCAAGCAGTGGAAGTCTCTTGGCCGTGGTGATAATGACATTATAACATAATCTTCTTAAATGGTTAGATGTAACTGGTACTTCAACAAGATTAAAGTTTAGCACTTACTTTCCATCAAACCTCTCAACGGTTGTTCAAAATTTTCTCTTTTGTACAAAAAAGAGAACTGTTTACTAATTCCTCATTTGGCCAGTTTCCACAATGTTTTACATAATTACCCGCATCACCGCATTAAAGGCTGTTAAAATGCGAACGATATAATCCGAGTGAGTCACGTCTAGCAACACTGATACCCCATTACGGATAACGTGCCTCATTTAGCACAGGTTATAATTAGGTTGACAATATATTCTAGCAAAAACACTTGGGAATGTTGCCAGTAATTAGTTAACAATTATAACTAATACAAGAAAATAAATAAATGTTATAACAAATGACCACCGCTATAGTTCAGTGGACCGGTTTTCATGGTGAAGGCGCTACGAGGTCTCGGATTCGATCCCCGACCGAGTTAAATTAGAAATAGAGACGTTAGGATTAATTAATATAATAAATAAATAAATATTTCTTACATTTACACCAATTAGCCTAGCCCAAAGTAAGTACTGTAAGGCTTGTGTTATGGATACTAGGGTAACAGATAGACATACATATGTGATATATAAATATGTAATATTCATAGAAATATATATAAACACCCAAGACTCAGGTACAAATGTTGGTATTCACCATACAAACATCTGCCCCTTCCGGGATTCGAAACCAGGACCGTCGGTGCGAAAGGCAAGATCGCTACCGTTGCACCAAACGGTCGTCAAAGAAATAATAGGATTAAATATAAAATAAATGAAGCGCACAATCCGTAAAAAAAAATTCTCTTTTTCTTTTTCTCTTTTGGCTCGGGTTTGGGTTGTTGTAGTACCGTCGTTGTGTCTGAATGCCATAAAACAAATGCTTTCGTTACTTGGTTTCAGAACAATGTATGTGATATTGAAAAAAAATGGAAATAATTATTAGACGACATAATTATTCTGAATCCATGTTAGTTAGAAAAGCACTTGTGTTATGGAATTCAGAAACAAAAGTACATACAATTAAATGATTTTACTACAATAGCTTGAGTTCCGAACAATGTATGTAAAGTCGTGGTAATTAATTCTAATTATAAAGGTCTAATTATGCTGTGAGGATTATGATAAAAATACACTTTATTTAATTTTATAATGCTATCTTATAAAATAAATTATTGTAATAGAAAAATACTAGAAAATATCGACTCGGCTTACAAGTGAATTCACAAGCGGGAATCGAACCCGCAACCTTTGGAAGTACGTACTTAAAAAAATTACATAAAATATAAAAATTGTAAAACTAAAATGGCTGTTTCATCTCAATCGATTGCCTAAACATTTGTAAAAATGTTTCTTTCGAATACGAGAGGATGTTCCTTTCATTGATGAAACAACGCTGGCCTACAGCGTAAAATTAAAAAGGTACTAGAAAATTTCGACGAGTGTTCACAAGGCTCGGTAGCTCAATTGGGAGAGCATTGGGCCGGACTTCCAAAGGTTGTGGGTTCGATTCCCGCCTGAGATTCACTTGTAAGCCGAGTCGATTTTCTTTCTAGTATTTTTCTATTATAATGATTTACACTTAATTTAAGTCAAAAAACTCCAAATAAAATAGGAAAAAAAATCCCTATTTAACAATTTGTTTCAATCATAACTCGTTTTCCTTCTATTTCCGATGCTGATAATATCCTTAGTAATGACGTCACAAATTCATTACGTCACAACCGTTTCAGAACAATCCGAGATGTGATATAACAGTTTACGGTTGTAACACAAACAGATGGCTGCGCAAATAACGACAGAATATTAAGCTTTCCACGTTTACTGAGCTGAGGTATTCAGAGAATTCTGCTTAAATACCTAGAAATGTAAACAAATATTTGGCAGTTAAGAAATCATTTTAATAGGTAAATAAATTTTCTGTCTGGTGTCCGGCAGAGCACATTACCACCAAACCCTCACACTTAAGTGTTATAAAGGCGACAAATAAACTAATTTTACTGGTGGTAACCACCATAAATTTATGTTCAGCAGCGTTTTTCGAATCGTGGTGGTTAATAAGCAACCAAATCATCTGCCAAGCGTAGAGATCATGGAAAGCACCCAGCAGTGGATGCCTTTAGGCTAAAATGATGATTACGACAGCGGCTTATCCAAGCAAATCCATCAGAGTTCTAGTGCATCCAATTTCTTAGTCACTACGCCAACACTCTGCAGGTGACTTTACCAGGGGTAGGAAGCTTTACTCCCCTTTTAGCCCTCACTTACAAATCCCCTGTGTGGCTTTTTGAGGGATTGGCTTGACACCATCTTTGTCTATCCTCAGGTCTTCTATTTAAGCTGCATAGCCCCAATACTCACACGTGAGAAAGGGTGGGAACAAGCTGGGCCATTGCCTGCCATTTGTGGTTTTGGAGTAGTCAACAGTCCATTCTCCTTAAATTTGTTGCTTGGTGTTTTTCTCTTTACTTTACTGAGGCCATGTACAAGTGGATTAATTACGCCATACGCGGCCATTTATGCTTTTAAAAGTAATGAAAAGTACGAGGAGCAGGGGGCGGATAATCGACAATCGCTCAGGCGTCATACGTTTAAATGTCATTCAGAAATAGATTTTTTACATTCGATCTATTGATTTTGACAAAAATCTTGAGGCGGGTGTAATGCGTTAAGCGAAGCTATATGGGTGGCATAAATTTCTTTTAACATTTGGTTTAGCAGATTTTCGTATATACCAAAATTTATTTTATTTTCGAGTGGATCTTTAAATATTTGATTGAATTCATATCAGAACAAGGTTTTCTTATCCTTGGACCCATCAAGCTGGAGGATTATTGTATAGCTTTTGAACTCAAAGTCAGTATCAACTCCCTCTTACTGACATGCGTAGTACGTCGCTAAATCGAAATTTCCAACCTAATCGATCACTAATATTTTTATACAGTACCTACGAAGGAAATTTACTAATATACACCTTCGTGGTCCACATTTGATTCGATTCACTGTAATTTCGATTCGATTTGATGCAAATTGCTGCTTAAGTTAGGTTAGATGTTTTTTATCCGTCACCAGCAAGTAAGCTATATCAACTATGCCAAAAGTTTGTGTACCAAATGAGAAATAAGGCTAAAAATAATTCGTCGATTTAATGTATACCCGTAGACGATACTTTCAAATGTTTAATGAGGATAGCAATGTTTGATATCATAAATTAATCTATATCTCGAATTCGCGAAATAATAAAGAGGTAGAAATCAAACTATTTAGGGCATACAACAACTATACTGCGATGCAGAAATGTATAGTGCCATCTCCCTGGTACTAATGGAACTATTAATTGTAACCATCTGGCTTGTATAACTTTCGTGTTAAATGATCGAAATTAAATATTTTTACAGAATGATTGACGCGTTTATTTACTTGATCTTAAGTTTTATTTATTTATTTAACCCTTCTAGCCATTGCGCAAGTTCGAGTGGTGTGTTTATCAGTTTATTTTCTGTTTATTCGATAGCATCGTGAAATTTTCATTCATCATAGAAATCTACTGCACTAGTTTTTATTTATACCATTCTGTGTAGAGTTTTATGGGTATGTCGTTGTTTTATGGGTAACAGTTTGTGATTCATATCTTTGTTGCGTTCAATAATATATAAATCTCAGATGTTACTTTTTGACCTTTTTTGGCAAGTTCTCATGACGTGCAGATTAGTCAATAAAATATACAACAAGCGATGCAGTCGCTAAACGTAAAGCTACGCTAGCACCATATATTGGAGCGGAATGAATACCTAAAAAAAATTTTTTTAGCTACTACGGTCTCAACAATCCCGATGCTGCGCGAATTGTGAAAAAAAAATGTCGGACTCTTAGATAAAAATGCCATTTTCATAAAGCAACATAAAGCTAGGACAAAGCAAAAAATACTACCGTAAAGCTGATTCAACAAAGAATCCGCCACAAATATATTTGGATCTCTGTCACTCAAGAATTAATCGTAATTAAAAAAAAACAGTAATCCACGCGGTTATTTGAATATGGTAGCAATTGCTACGAAGAACTGACAAGTGGTTAAAATCAAACTTTGTTAATATTCTTTATCTTAAAAATATACAGAAAGGTCAACAAGAAATTCCCTCCAAGCTAGGTAATATGAGCCCGGGACCGGGATTAAACCGACGTAGATCTATGTACATAATATAGTTGAAATGCTTTAAAAACTGAATGCGCGATGTAGGTTTCTTTACTAATTCGCAATTTTGTGGAGCTAGCGCCAATTCTGATAAGTAAATGTGACGAAATGTATCGCAACAAAATATATATGTCGAAGCATTCGATTATTTAAATTAAACCTAAGATTAAATTAAACTCTAGAGGTTAAGCTTAAAATAATGTTTGTCAGTAAGGATTTGTTTACAAAATACGATTTAATCAAATGGAAAACGTCAGGTTAGTACCTGGGTGAAATCCTAGATGGCGTGACTTTGAGGAGGCGTTGCAAGTTGGCAACACAACGTTTCTGAGATGACTCTTGAGAAGCACAGACTGTCAGCGTGCTATAAGTGTAAAACATTTAATTAGCATGCTATAAGCGTGAAACAGATTATAGTGACGTTAGCACGCTATAAAGCTATAACGTTTACTTCATAGTTTATACCGAGTGGGACGTCTCTTTTCGTTGGACCGCCACGCAAGGAGGTTGTCACGCCATCTTGGGGATCACCACGTTTTTCATCTATCGAAATCTCGTGCATCACTTGCGGTTTTAGGCCGCAAGTGGTTTCAGATAATAAAGGAGTCTATCCTTCAACCATACGCGCTCTTATTTTGACGATCACTGTAACTCGTCATGGATAATAAAGAGCATTCCGATGACCGGCGTGAGGCCTCTCCGTTATATATTATATATTACTATTTAAAATAATTTCTGTGCAGGGAAAAGAACAGAGCTCTAGCTGACGCTAATATCTTCATGCTTAAATCTCATAATAAAATATTCATACTTAAATCTCAGAATAAGGGATATGCTAATCTATTATTATGTGTACGAGTTAGCTAAGTACAATGCATTTTTCCCCTATCGTCACTTTTTTAGTTGACATTGTATAAGCAATACACATTTATTAATAAGGCGCGCGCACTTATTCCATATTTCCTTAAGTCAACAGTTATTTTAAGGGCCTTACACAATACACCAATTTATTGTTATGGTCACTCACATGAGCATTAATTTAAATGGAATCATTTCCAGGTTTTTGATTTTTGAGATTCCGATATGTTCAGTACGAGTGTAATAAAAGATTAAGACGCAGGTTAGGCCCATACATCAGCCAATAATATCCACCTGCAAAAAATTCAGTTCTTCAGTGACAATGGCACCTCTTTCAAAATCAAAAACAAGTTAATGATCCCGTTATAATTAATACTTATATACTATAATTATCAGTCGGCCCCCCTGCCCGAGTTTCTTTTGCAAGTTCTTCTGGGAAGGGTTTCCCAATTTTCCAACTGGTGGTAGACTCAGTAGATACTGAAATCATAGTACAAATTAAAAACTAAATAAAATGCAAAATAAAACAATTTTGATTTATATTACTTTATATAACAGTTAGGAACATGCCCGACTAAAACATTGTAAAGGTATTTGTAAATATATGACTACCATTGCCTTATTCATCCTGTGAAAAGTCAGTATTAATATAAGTTATGCGCAAACAACCGTAAAAAAGGTTGTTTTATTTAAATTATCAACTAATTATTTATTAGGGCAGCCCGAACAATGTGAAATTTTATTACTATAGTGTTCTAAAGATACAGAAATATTTCTAACCTTAAAGCGATCATGGAAAATTTAAATAAAATACACCCATTTGGTTAATGATAATGTCCTAATTCGGAACATCACTTCCCATTTTCAACTGAAAGGTCTACAAAGGTAGTAATAATAATTATCTTAATTAGATTAACTTTAGCTGTAAGGATGGGCCTTTGATAAAGGTTTTTGGGTTCCAGCTATGGTATAAGGAAGAAAGATAGCCCTTTTATGGACATGGGTTCCATTTATCTACTATAACATTGACGGAAAAGATTATGCTGACGAATTAAGTTACGGAAACAAACACAAATAGATTGCGGCGTGAAATTGAATGCACATTCAGTTTTGAATTTATTGTGGTATAAATATAGTTAATTAACGAATACACATGAGCCCAGTTAGGACGTAACAATAGTCTTAGTGCTTAAAGCTTATTAAATTTTAGTGAGTATACAGTGAAACTGAAATTAAACAGATATTTAAGATTATAAGGAAAACTAGCGGCCCGTCCAAAATTCTTTAAATTTCTTTTAATTATTTCTATTATTAAATAATTTTCCGTTAGCACCATTTAGCGTCCGGTAGACGAACTACTTGCGATTAACGCGTTGCTATGGTAACGCATATACAATGGAAAAAGAGCAGGAATAAGAGCGGACAGACAAACAACAAATTTGTGACTTTAGATTATAGATTTACATGAATCAAAACACAAACTGTCATGGACACTTACATTAGAATTTATCATAACAAGATTTGGACCATGCTTTTTAAAATCAATTAAACTTAGCTGATAGTTAACCTATCTTTATATAAATAATATTTGGAGCCATGCAAAAACGTCTTTTGTTAGCTCGAAAATAGTTAATCTGAAACGGTCAGGTGATTCATGTGCCATAAGGCACGTTTAGTAGTTCTTACCACACCCATCTGTAGAGGCGCCGTGTGGTAGATTATAACCCATTCTACTGGACGATCTTTTCATTCAAAGGGTGGCCTGAGCCCGACCAATGATAATTAATAAGCTAAAGATAATGAAGATTATTAAGGACCACTAAACTCCTTTAACAAGATAAAAACGAAGATTAAGCGAATTCTTTAAAAAATTATGCCTGAGAAAATTCGACACATTACTCTTTTTTTCATTCACCTTATTAGATGTCGCAGGAAATGGATCAAGCTAAATTGAATGACATTTTTCCTCGAACTGTCAAAGTCTTGTTTTTTTTCACAGCCACGGGATCGGGGTTTAATTAAGAATTAATTGAATAATCGATTCCCGTTAGACGTTTGATTGAAAACATTTAATTGGTTCGCTATATTGTTAAATGTAATATAGTTAACTTTAAAATCGAAGTATAAGTTCAGTGATAATAAAACTTTTTCTGATAGCAGATTGGTTTTGTATCGGATTTTTTTCATTAAATCAAAATAAAATAAATAAAAAAGCCTTTATTATTTTCCACCAATTAATTTTTTACATTGTTATTCTTTTTAGGTTTAATAACTAAGTTTATATAATGATATTTAAACACTCGTAACATTTTGTTTCGTTTTTTTACTATTTTAAATTAATTATAAACTAATATAACTTGATTTGATTATACATAAATCTTATAAATATATATAAATTTGTAGGAACCCCATTATTGGGTGAAGGCCTCCTCCAAAACTGCCCAGATGTCTCTATCTTGTGCTATCTGTTTCCAGTTTGGACCGGCTATCCTTTTGATCTCTTCGTCCCAGCGTGTCAGTGGTCTTCCTCTGCTTTTCTTACCTGAAGGTCCCTTCCAAAAGGTCACGTTTTTGGTCCATCTCTTCTGTTTTAGCCTTGCGACATGACCTGCAAATTTCCATTTAAGTTTTTGTGCGTAACTTCATGCGTTTGTTGCTTTGGTTATTGACCTTATCTTTGTGTGTCGTATTTTGTCAACTTTCTTTATCTTAAGCATGCTGCGCTCTAGTTCTCTTTGACAAATAGTGATTAGGTTTTTTATTTTTGAAGTGAATTTCCATGTCTGGCAACCGTACGTCAAACTTGGTAGTAGGTTGAAATTCATGACTTTCGTTTTCATGGAAATAGGAAGGTTACTTTTAAAAATTTCCTTTACACTCCAATATTAGTTCCAGGTTTGTTGTATTCTTCTTTTCACTTCCAGTTCGTTATTTTATACAGATTCATACATCTACGTTATTCATGTAGATGTATGAATCTGTATAATCCAGTGGCATAATCCAATGGCAGTCAGGTCTGTATATGAATGGCCAATATCTAAGTCACTTAAGATTCGCAGATGATCTAGTGTTATCGGAATCCAACACCCAGCTACAGCAAATGATGGAAACTCTACTTTCAGCAAGTGTCAAAGTAGGATTGGAAATGAATCTCTCTAAGACTATGGCAATGACAAATAGTTGGAGAAGATCAATAACAATACATGGAGTGAAACTGCGACTGGATTTTTTGCATTACTTTGAAATAATTTTATTAGAAAAAAAAATATCTTAACATGTTAATGTTATATTTGGGCTCAAAATGCTCCTTCTCTAACCAAATCAATTGGATCCAAAAGGATTCTATATAAATTGAAACATAACAAATTACAGCCCCGGCTTTTCATTACATATCATCAATTGATGGAAAAAGAAACTGGATTTCGTTATAAATACGTTTTGAAAGACTACGATCTAAATGAATTTGAAATTTAGAAAAGATTGTGATCCGTTATATACTGCTTACAGTTTAACGCATATTACAGTAGATAAAGTATGCGTTAAATGATATATGGTAGACCTAACCATAAGGTTAGGTTAGATATTTCATAATCTATCGAAAAATAATGCGTTAAACCGTAAGCAGTATGTTACGGTTCACAATCTTTCGATAGTTTACAATCTCGCGAGATAGATTATAATCTAACGGTATTTACAAATTTACGGTGACATATACATCGCAAAATCGCTAGTTTTTAAATATTATTGATACTTGCCTTTTGAAGGGCAGTAAGTATTTGATATTCAGTATCACAATTTAAATATTTTTTTTTATAATAATGACAGTTTTTTTTAATTTTTTGAGAGACTAAAACTAAAGGAACAATAAAACCAAATCATATCCAATGGTGTATCTAATCGAAGTCGGAAAATTCTCCTACAGAATGTAATGTCTGTCTATTATCTTAGTAAAAAGATAGAGTAACTCACTTCATTTTTTTATTTTTTTTTGTAGAATTATATAAAAGTAGTAAAAGTATACATATGACTTTACGTGTATACATAATTCTACCTGAATCTTGTCCATATTGGGTTATGGCATAGCAAGGCATAATTTAATATAGCTTACTGTCTGGTAATGCATAAAAACATATGTAACATAATTTTAACATTTATATCAATTTATGCGTTTTGATTAATGTGCTAAACGAATTTATGAAAATTGAAATTATACGTTTCGAAAGGATCTGTAGTATCTTGGGAGGCGCAAAAAGTCTTAAGAACAGTCGCGAGCAATGAGATGTATACATCGTAGAACCATGTCACACTTAATCGGCTGAAAGCAAAGAGTGATCACGCCTATCGCACCGACGGCGACGGTCCTGGGTTCGAGTCCTGGAAAGTGCATATGTTTGTGTGATGAATACTAGCATTTGTATTGTTTATATTTCTATAATGTAAATATTAGATATCTTATATGTATGCCTATCCGTTAGCTTAGTATCCATAACACAAGCCTTACAATGCTTACTTTGGGCTAGGCTAATTGGTGTGAATATAAGAAATATTACTATTATTATTGATGTAATAATGAAGTATAGTCGTAATCATAATCATCCTGTTAACTCTCTTATTATTGAAAGTACCGTAGGTAATGGGCTATAACTCACCAAATTGGCCTTTATGTGAATTTTAAGGCACGGAGGAGTTAGTGATAATAGTTAATGGTTACTCATCTAATAATTGGTCCTTGCGGAAATAGCTTTTCCAGTTGATAGTACAACCAAAGAATTAAAGGAAAAACACAATCTTTTTCTAAACTAATTTTAGTACTCGATGATAATCAAAAAATGACATACGCCGTTTGGCTAAGAATCTGTCAGTTTGCAAGATATGACTGTACAGTTAAAATATTATTACTTTGCAGTTTCCTCCCGATTTGATGTTTCTTTTAGATTAAATAAGCATAATAAGAAAACAAATAGTACTTAAAGAAACTTAAAAATGCTATGAAAAAATTTAAATGTAAGGAAATTATTACAAGAAAGAAGTCAACTTGAATCGGGTGTAGGACGGGATTCGAATCCACATTCCCTCGCTACCTGGGCGAGTATCCTTCCAATTAAAGCCTTGAAAGAATTTTCATCGATTTTTATCTTAGTTTAAGCAAACGCTGGCGGCGCCGTCTTCTTCATACTTCATGTTCTACGTGCTAACCTACAGCATCAAATCCATCTGATAGCTTTTTTAGATAGAAAATCTAGCAGTAAAATATTTTTTATATAAATATTGTCTACAAACTGACCCGGACACGCATTGTATGTTATAAATTAAAATAAAACCTATCCTACTCGTATCTCCGGAATTGCCGGAAACTATTACCGGAACAAATCCAGCGAAATGAATAAAAATAATGAAAATCGGTTTCAGAGTTTGTCCCGAATATATATCGTGACACGGGATTTTTAATAATATAAATAAATAAATCAATAAATATTTCTTACATTCACACCAATTAGCCTAGCCCAAAGTAAGCACTATAAGGCTTGTGTTATGGATACTAGGGTAACGGATGTAAATACATATATGATACATAGATATGTAATATATACATATAGATATGTAATATAATGATATAATGAATAATAGATATGTAATATATATAATATATTATAGAATTTTTAAATCGACTAAATTTATGTTTCTCAAGAGAATCATCATTTTAGCTAAACGACGTCAACTATAATTACAATTAATACGTTTACAATAGTATCAACACTTGCAGAGTTAAAGAGCATAGCAAAAGATCATAATTCAGAAAACGCTGCTTCGCTTTCTCTGGTCTAAGAAAGAAGTATGGTGATTACTTGTTTAGTATCATTTGTCGTCTCTTACGGCACCCTTAAGTGTAAATGATGAGTGCTATTTTACTCTGCCGGACACAGTTATTTAAGTTGGAAGCGGTCCCGGAATTACACTGTAATGATTCAAGGAAAAACTGAGCGACCGTTATAAAGTACAAAGTGCTATAGATCAAGGGAAGGAAAGAAATCTTTTATTTCCTCCCCTAAGGGAATTGTTTCGTGCCGACATCGTTTTTCAAGAGTTTAGCACATCGGTCTAGTTAAAAAATACGGGACATTGCGTATTTGGTGTTCCAATATTTTAATGAATTTTTACTGCTTTTATCATAAAAATAAACACATCAACGCCGTCTACGGATATTCTGATTTTCTCAATTTACTCACATTTGTTGTATGTAACATATAACATATATTTTTATAAGGTCTATTTATCAGGCTATACTATAGAATAAAACAAATTTTTATTTTTGGGTAAAAAAAAATAATGAAATGAAGACAAAATATTAAATAATGGTAAAACTAACGACGAGTGATTTTTTGAATAAAAAATGAAAAATTATCAGGTTTTTGCAGTTGCGCGGAAAATTAGTAGTCTGTAAAACCACTCATGACTTTAATGACGGTTCTGAAACGGTTTTTCATGCTTTTATTGAGGTTATGAATATCTTGCTGCGGAATATCAGCCCAGGTCCTGCTAAGACGCAAAAAAAGTTGCTCTCGGTCACAATGATCGGAGGAAAATTCTTCAAAGCCCTTCTTTAGAGCATGTCCCACGCGTGCTTTATGAGATTTAGATCTGGCGATTGCGCGGAACAGTCTAACACCGACGCATTGTGCTCCTGCAGCCACCTGGTCACCACTCACGCTGTGTGCGGACAGGCTTTGTCGTGAATGATCGTGAAAACTTGGCGCATTTGTAGCCGATGGGGATAAATTATGAGTACTGTGTACATTATGGTATTTTTCAGCAGTCATGGTGTTTCTGATCAATTGGCGCAACCAATTGCTAAGCTCTTGCAGAGCGTCATGTTTACTTAATACTTCTGTTGTAACATCCAAATACTGCCATATGACTTCCGATAAATATGTTATTATTATTACTACATTTTTTATTTAAAGAAGAGTAATTACAATGAGGTTTTTGGTAACATACTAATTATGTAACCAAAAACCTCATGCATACCATTTTATTAAAACAGAAAAATGAGACAAAGAAAATAAATAGGTAGTATTAATAAAATCAAAGCTTAATTTTAATACCCACTTGTATAAATAACTTATTTAATTTTATCATATTAATATACATCAACTTGAAATTGGGAATGAATGTTTTTTTTCATCCTTTTTTCCATCGGACATCCAAACGCACTGCGGTCTACCACCCTTTTTTGGTTGCTATTCCTACCTGTCGCATCATGCGCTTCTCAACTTCTTTTATGATGTGCACAGCAAAGTAGTGGAACTCCCTTCCTTCGTCTGGATTTCTGAGTACTTATAACCAGTCCGTTTTTATGCCAGGGTGAATGGGCACCTTCTGGATTAGCTCGTTCAATCCCTGGGCTTGATTGTGATCAAGAGTGAAATCATTCAAAATTAAAAAAAAGAATTGAATGAGAGACATATTGAATATACCTATGTGAGAAAAGTTTTTATTATTTCCGCAACGGCGCACGTTCACCTGCAATGGTATTGGTTCTTCAAATTCTGGGCGAAAATACACATATACTTTATTTAATTTTATCGGAGAGTATTCTGAATGAAGAAACCTTTATCGAAGCTTCAACATAATATACTACTAACAATAATTATTGAAGTAAAATTGCCAAATATAATTAATGGAAGAAAACACGCAATGTAAGCAAAAAACTGCGTATGTCGTTGAATATCCATTAGAGTTTATTAGTTAGAGTGGTTAGTAATGACATTTAAAAATATTATTCTACATTGTTTATTGAAGTATATTTATCAACGTTTGAATATACAATACGACCGTTTGGTGCAACGGTGGCGATCCTGCCTTTCGCACCGACGGTCTTGGCTTCGAATTCCGAAAGGGGTAGATCATTGATGGCTACGAGCATTTGTACCCGAGTCATGGGTATTTATATATATTTCTATAAATATTACATATGTATGTTTCATATATGTATGTCTATCCGTTAACCTAGTACCCATAACACAAGCCTTACAGTGTTTACTTTGGGCGAGGCTGATTGGTGTGATTGTAACAAATAATATTATTATGGCACAACACAAACATTATAAGTTATGTATTATGTTAAATGCATGGAACATAGTGGTTTTGTGAAAAACATTTTTTTTTATTTAGAATGGGTTTGCTCTTGATCCTCTTGAGCGCTTTGTTGCGTAGTAAGGCGTAAAAATGTGAGTGAGAGAATATAAAACTTATTGCGGAAACCCGCATTTAAGTTGCTTATTAAATATAAGGAAATGGAACGAGTCAATCAAATCCTGTTCACGGGCGCGAACACAATTGTATGATGCAAAATAATAGAAAGAATCGATTCTGCTCACAATTCCAATACTCCTCCTTGATCCCAATCAAGTCCGGGGGCCAAGACAGAATCCACGATGGATGGAGCTAACCCAGAAGGTGCCTATTCACCCTGACTTTGAAAATGGACGGGTTATAAGTTCTCGGAAATACAGATGTAGGGAGGGAGTTCCATTCCTTTCCTGTGCGCATTATGAAGGATGTTGAAAAGCGCTTGGTGCGATAGGTAGGAATAGCAACTAAAAAAGGGTGGTAGCCTGCAGTGCGTCTGGATGTCCGATGGAAAAAAGGTGATGGCGGTATGAGCAAATGCAGCAGTTTACTTTTTTATTAAATCTTTATAATTGCACTTATTACATATATAAGCATTTAGAAAATAGAATTCGTTATGATAGGACTAATAAATTCCTTAAGGAATATAACTAAGCTTTCAGACTTATAACACGAATACAATGTTTATGTTTTATTTGCTTAGAAAGCGAGACTTTCGCCTTGTAATTGCGATGATACTACAGGGCCTTTGCATGAGTAAGACCATAAGATAAATTAAGTGCTCAGAAGTAATTGGCGTGTGTTTGTCTGTTCAACGAATGTTCTAGAAGGCAAACTGGCACATTCTGTGGGACTTTTAGTCGTATTCCTTTATGTTTTACACTACGGGCCATCTAAAAATATAAAAAGTATAGAATAATAATTTTTCTATCGGTTTCGATGACAACTGATATCTCATTAAATTTTTCATTCTTCAATTATTTACTTGTATTTATAACATTTGTGTACAAATTTTATTTTATTGAATCAAAATTGCTGATGCTGTATATATATATATATAAAATGGACACTTAAAGGTGGATCTACAAAATGCTTCCATGTCTTCCATTATTTTTATTATTTTGTTTGTTTGCATACATTTATGAATTAGGGTTATAATTCTTTCTCCTTAAACTAAAATTTAACTGTATGTCATAGTAATATTTGAGTTATTATGATATACATTTAGTTTTAGTAGGCAGAGATATACTTAAACACTAAAACCTCCGAAATGTACACTGCATTCCATCGTGACCACATTTGGACTTTTCACATAGAACTTTGGCGGACGTAATGGAGATTTCCGGGTATATAACATTACACTAACCTAATTTAACCAGCAGAACTAATCGCGTTCCAAATGATATATTTTGCTGTACATTTTGTATTTTTGCTAAGCGATATGGAACTTTTATACACAGCTTAATAATTTCCAAAATCTTTTAATTATAATGAGGAGATTCTAAGATTACGTTTAACGAACAGACGTTATAAGGGACATCAATTTATGTAAATATAAATACGAAAGGGAATAATTATAAATACGTTGAGAAATATGTCGTAATTAAAAATGTTTTCAAACAAGCCCGTTCACGTCATCATCATTGGTATCTTGTTATTAGGTAAGCAGCTTTCACAAGGCCCTAGATTTGGATGGTTGACCTAAATTTATTATCTCGAGTTTGTTTGTACTTCGAAAGGCAAGGTGTGCCTCATTCTTCCTACAGTTTTTATTAATAAGAAAAGCATATGGCCCTGTTTCATTAATAAACTGATGATGATGTTAAAAAATGCGCAAATTTAAAGTTAATGTAACTTTAACTTTTAAGTTTTTGACTCTATTCTAATTTATAGTATGAGTGTTTTCAAAATACGATAATTAGGCAGAAATTTTTTGGGTATGTAATCTTTATACTGTTTCCAAATATTTCGGTCAGTTTTACCGACAATAGTCACGAGATGTCACCGTTACAAAACAATAATGGTGACTTTACTTCGGCAATTGGATAGTGATCAATGTTAATTGATTATTTCTCTCCATCACGATGCGATATAATTATGTAATATCCTCAATGGAAGCACCTATAACCAATCTCTCAAATATAAGTGCCTGAAGTTTTCCTCTTGGAAATTTTCTGGAATCACCTGGGAATTCCCACGCCAGTTCGACGAGTACCTTTGGGATTTTGAACATTGGCAGTACGTTCCTACTCACATTTATTATTTGTGTATTTAGTTCAAACTATAGTCTGTCGTATGAAAAAAGAATTCAACAATATTATAAATAAACTTGTAATTATTGACTAAGACCTGTTTTTACCTGTGCTTCTTTCTTTAATAATGCTATATTTGTTTTATGTATAGTACATCTCTGGCCACTCAAACGTGTTAACCAAATTTTTTTACGCGAAGGGTATGATTCCGAATAAGCGAGAAATATAAGTATTTCTTTTATATCGGCACAAAGGGGTTTTGTATCAACAGATTTTTGTGGAAGATAGAAAAGGAAGGATTTTGCGAAAATACTATATCTTATAATATTCGCGCTTGGAAAAAATGTGGCGAAATAAAAATACAACAATAGCAATACCTCTGACAGAAATATTGAACCGCTTATTTCTTTCTCGGTGTTTTTTTAAGGAATTGGTTGTATTTTGTTATGGACTATATTATTATGTATATAGGAGCTAGTTTGCTTCAGCTTAATTATTATTTTCGCTCTGTTTTCTTCAATACCATTGAAAATCAGAATAATATATAAGTAATTATTTTTTTGCTATTGAGCTTTTCTTTTTATGTTTAATTAAGAGACCACTATTATTATCTCTATTGCTGCATTATTAATAAATAATTAGTTGCAGCATATTGTTATCGTATGTCACTGGCTATGAAATGTGAATAAACTAAATATTCTTTTTCTTCACTGTAAAGTGATATCAATAAAAATATGTTAGAATTTTTACTACTTTTCAATGAAATTGATTTTTCTGTATTTTTGCCTATACAGATCTACACCTACTCGATTTCCGGCATAATTCTTTATGATGGTGACAGATTATTACTAACCCAAGATAATTAGTTTAGTAGACCGGACCATTACTGTGGCAGCAACTTACGACAAAAACAAATGAAATTCGGGAGGATCAGTTCTCCCAAAAAACTTTCTACTTTCATGGAAGGTCATTTTATAATAATTATAAAATTTCCTAACAATAGAATAAGGATGATTAAAGCACATTTTGATTTGATTGATCTATTACAGTAAATCGCAAAAAAAATCCTCATAAATTTCTTTGACATTTAAAGAGCACTGCGTAAATGTTTGTTTTGTACTTAGCATTGATAATAAAAGCGAATACAACGCTTCGAAATTTCAATTGAACTCATAACACTCTTGTAGAATGACTTTGTTCCTGCGTTTAGAATAGCGATGACGGGGCTGGATGTTAGCGCTTTTATTGTGCATTTAAAGCTAACGACTATTAACTGCGGAAAAGCTGACAATTGCTAAACTTTTTTAAAACAATTTCAAATGGAATTTATTTAGGAAATTGTTCGGTGTGGCATTTTTAATGACTCGGTTGGTAAATTTTATTATTTAAGAGTTTTGTTTTAATAGTCTCTACAACTAAAGTCTCTTGTTGTGAAAAATAATATTTACAATGCTGTTATACATTTTTTATAAAAAATAGGCATACGCTTGACCACTATCTTGCCTGATGGTAAGCGACGATGCGATCTAGGATATGACGCGCTTGCCTAGAATATACCTATTCACTCGTGACTTGAAGACCTCTAAATTGTATTTGTAAGGAAACATAGACTCAGGCAAAGAGTTCCACTCCTTAGCGGTATCACAAAACGTATCACAAAATTGGAACTAAAACGCTTAGTGTGACACTTTGGTATATCTATGGTAGATATGGTGTCGCCTATTTGTAAGTCTGGTTATCCGATGAAAAAATGGGGACAGAAAAAAGGTTGTGCAATTCTGCTGCACACTCTCCGAAATGTATCCTATAAAATACTGATAGGCTTGCTATCTTCAGCCTATGCTCAAGGCTTTTGAGCTTTTTATAGAAAAGATCCTCATTGCCGATTAGCCTCTTGGCCCATTACTTCATTAGTATTACTGTTAAGTTCTAGTGGTACTTTAAATTGATTAAAATTATATTAAGATATAAACTACGTGTGTAAAAAACAACTACGCCTCCGAGCCCTCAGATGGGATGGATGGATGGGACGCTCGGAGGCGTAGTTGTTTTTTACACACGTATTTTATATTTTATAGAAATATTGCATTGTGAATGCAAAAAAATTAAATTAAAAACTTAAATTATATTACCATTTATATTGTAGAGTAGCAGACGACGTTGTTTAGCATCTCATTAATTATAACAGTAAAAAATTTAGGTTTTACAATGCGCATCATGTGACATCACATGATTTTAAGTCTATTAAAACCTTCAAAATATTGTACTATGTATATATACGTAGTTATTAAGACAATTGCTCATAATCTGGAATCCCTGTTTCTTGTTCCCTCTTGTTCTTGTTCAATCCCTCTTGAGTTTAGAAGTAAAGCATACATCTCTCGCTACCATTAACGATGTCGAAAGTTTTATTTACTGCTGCTGTATGAACGAAGACGTATTGCTGATGTTACATATTTATTTAACATAGCATCTGGCTCGGTAGATTGCCCAAAGCCTTTGGGAAGTTTAATTGGCTTGCGAGTTCCTGTGGCGTCACTCAGAAAACCTAAAGGCCTATGCACACTGCGTCATTTAAAGTAACTGTCGACGAGCGTTTTAGAAACGCTTGTCAGAAGCTCGTCGACAGCGCGTTTCTTTACAATGTAAGTACTTAAAGGGAGAACTTGTGAAAAAAATTATATAAATTCGTAGTCACGCTACGATTGACTCGCGTATCGCTTGTATCGAAACAAGCACGCGTTGAGGGTGCGCTTAAAAAACGTGGTCTGCAAAGGCTCTATATGTTTTACGTCAAAATAAATTCCAGGCACGATTCATATTTAATTCGAGCGAGCGAATATTTTCACATATTAGCGAAGCAACACGACCTTGACTTTTTCAACACTTCTTCTTGTCGGCTAAAGTGTTAACTTAACAATAATTAACAATATTTAATAATAATAAATAATTCCCACATCCACACCAATTAGCTTAGCCCAAAGAAAGCACTTTTTTAAGGCTTGTGTTATGGATACTAGGGTCACGAATAGACATATATCAAACATAAATAAGTAATATTCATAGAATTTTTTGTCTTGTTACATAAACAGAGAGGCTATACTTTAATTTAAGACATTTAAGATTTCACGAAGTTATATATTACTAGCTGGAATTACCGGAATACTACCCGGAATGCTTTTCAATGCTCTTTTTTGGCATGCATACAACAACTTCAAGTTTCATCACAATCTGATCAATGGTTTCGGAACACATTAGGAACAAACATACAAACATCGTATTTATATATAGAAGATTATAAAGTGGCCATAAAGTGGTATTAAATTTTAAAGTGGCCTTTTTATTTATTTAATGCCTCTGTGCTTAGCTGTTCGTTCCCCTAAAACTGTTAAAAAATAATTTAGTTTCTTAAACTAATTTCTATAGATTAATTTGTCAACGTATATAATTATGTGACCAATTATTTTGCTCGCAAATACACCAGGCAGGAACATAGTACTGACTGATGTCAAGCGGAAACTTTTCCCATTTTTGCTTCCTCCATACATAAAAAAGTTTTCCATGTTCCCCAATCACTTTACCAAACTTGTGCTCGTAGTTCTCCTGCCATATTTTCCATTATGGGGGGTGCAGTAGTATAGCAAGACTTTTGTTTAGCGGTAGAAAAGTTATTTTATAAAATATTGACTATTAAATGTTAGGTTCGTTTGGTAAAGTAGTAAAAGTGCTGACATGTTGGATTTTAATTCTTTTGATGAGTAAAAAATGAAGACTAGCTGTACAGTTTTCTTTTATTACATTCTTTATTCGGAAAGCAATACATGTGTCTAATTATATAGTCTTGATTTTTTAACGTTAACACGTTAACTTAACAGTTTCCACTGCTAGTTGGTAAAGCATGTCAATTCTGTAACGTAACAACCTCATTGTGCAGCTATGAAAGTTTGACATTGTCAAATATCCAGTGCGACGTTGCGAAGCAAAACATCACAATTACTTTTAAGCTAACCAGTAATGGATGTTCGAAATACCAAAATATATTTATTTTGAGTGACAATATTGTGAATTAGTTATTCTTTAGGGTCAAAATAATATGGAACACTTTTCAACATATAACTAATGTGTGTGTTTAAAATTAAACCGTTCGTAATCAAGTATTTAATACTTCTTTTCTGTATCTACTACCTTCACAATATTTTAATCAGGCACGTTCTTAATTGTTAATATCTTTATATATATAATTCTTCTGTGAGTGTGTATGTCACTGAACTCCTCCTAAACGGCTGGACCGATTTGAATGATTTTTTTTTGTGTGTGTTCAAGGGGATCTGAGAATGGTTTAGATTCACAAATCAGCCCGGCAGATGGCGCTGCAGACGGTATCTAGGTTATTTATCTATACTGCAAAAATAACAGGCAGGACAACGTCTGTCGGGTCCACTAGTTGTTTTATATAAATCAATGTCATTGCCATTGTTATAAATGCTAAAACAGAACTTCAGCACGCCATCTGTTGTTGTCATTTTGCAATCAAAGTATGGCGCTCAAGGAAGTAAATTTTAAAAACTGCGCTAAAATTTGTAACCCCTAGATTTTATATGGCGTGTACACACTGTCGCTGTAAGAAAAAAAAATCGATCCGATCGAGTTTACACGAAATTCTGGCCAAGTTAGTTTGTAAACAATGAGGTAGTAAAGAAATGGCTCTGAGATTAATATGATAGAATAAATACACCAACATTTATTCATATTATACATAGTACACGAAAAATATGCTAAATATATGTTACAAAAATCCAACGTTGATGCTAATGTGTTATTTATGACGGCCAAAGATTAAAAAAAGACCGTAACATAGGATTTTCTAACCGTTTTAGGGGTTTCGCTTTGATAAGAATTTAAAAGGCAGATTAAACTTTATGAAGACGGCCCCTGTTTTTGTTTAACACAAATATATGACGAGGATTTACTTTTTTTAAATATCCGCTGGTACTATACTGGTTCATTAAATTTTTGGAACGTAGTTCCTTATGTGGCGTTGCAGAGGGGTATCCTAGCCGAGGAAAAATGACCGTAGTGTTAAACAAAAGCATAAGATTTTTATGTATAGTCTATGTGGGATGGTTATACAGTGCCTAATGTATAGTCTACGTGATGACTGTTATAAAAAATCATTGCTATAAATCATATATAATAAAATAAAGGTGTTAAGATAATTTTGTAAAGTAGTTTCTTTGCTTTTTATAGATAGAAAAATCATAATAAAAATGTTTACCCGAATAATTATTTTCTTTATACCTCGAATAGAACTTAAAATTAATATATTTATAACAAGGAACTTCGTTTCTATCCGGTGTCAAACGTCATCACACTTTTTTAAAACGTCGAAAAAAATATGTTAATTGATAGATTAACTTTTTTTTTCGACGTTTTAAATTCTTTTTTCTTTGTTACAGGTAAAGACTTAGACAAGATACATGTACTTGAGAGTACAGATTCTCAACGGGGGTGGCATCACCCCTCAATGTCTTGGCGGAATATTGTGAGGATGTAACGGATCCAGTTCCAGATTACTGGCGACAATTACGATGATTGGCTATGACGTACTTTGCGAAAATAATAATAATTGTAAAATATCATCTCGGCAGCTCGGGGATTTAACGCCTGCGGTTTTGTAAGTTGAGCAACTTTCGCACTTCATGGTTGAGTCTCGACTTCGATTAGTGTAATTAAGTTTAATAAACCTAAAAATCTTGCTAAAGCACTAAGGTTTATACCTTTTTCTTTAATCCCCACCTCTAGATGGGCGTGGGGTTATGTAAGACTCTCTCACCAGTAAAAAAGTCTAGCGGACCTACTTACTAAAACCCGTTGGTTCACCCTCTACACCGCCTGTGTTCATTGGGTCCGTTGTGGTAGTTACCACATGACAAAGGTTTATTCCTAAAATTCTACTCCGTTGAGATCAGGTATTATCTTTATTTTAATAGAGATATAGGTCGTAGCGTTTCATCTCCTTCGGATACCATAATTAATAAAATAATATCTCAACCAAACACATAGTGAGACCTAGAGATGTGGTAAGTTTATTTTATAAATTAAGAATGTAAGACGGGGGGCAATCCCCTGATCGAACTTCATTTGCCAGTATTCTTTTTTGAAAGGTCTCCAAGTTCGAATTGATGTTATTCTCAGTCGCTTTAGTATAATATGATGAAGTCGTAAGATGAGATGATAATTAAATATCTAAATAAAATACAAATTTAAAAGTAATCACCATTTAAATATTAGACGACAGTAGTACACGTGTGATGACCACTCCCTCAGATATCCTGTTAACACATATGGAAATACACGGTTGTAGTTATCCGTTTAAAATACTTTCATTACAATAAACGAAAAACGCGACACTATAAGAACTGAATACTTTGTGAATATACTAGTGAATATCATCGAAAGAAATTCCTTAGTTTAGTTTTGCAGAAAAACTAGAAAAATCAAGAAGCAGAAATGTCCATTCAGGATGTGCAAAAGCAAGGACTGTCCGTATTAACGAATGACAAAATAAGAGCGTCTTTTATTGTCTTCAACGTTCCATCGATAATGGAAATCTTACAGAGTTTGCCAAATCGTTACCTTACGGAAGTGGCTGCCTCATCGTCGGATGGGTTGAAAACATACGTAATGATATTGCGAACGGTCGCGCAGCTTTAAGAAAGGTAAATAATATTCCATCCAAGTCCAAGCGCCCATGGCAATGGCAGTTACCAATTGCTTTTCATTCTACAAAGTCAAAGAAATATAACCCAGTGTAATAAATTCCTAGCATACTCCCCCTCTGTAGATTAGAGAGGTTCTAATAACCGATGGGTATAGCCATAGTGTAATTTTTGGACTGAGACCCCATTTTTTGCCAACTAGTCTATTGCATTGCCAAAACAACATGCTCTCTTTGTTTTTTCTTCGATGTGACTCGCCCAGTTTAATTTATTGTCGAGGGTGACGCCCAGATATTTACTTGTGGGGTAGGAGGAGTTTGGTGTTGAAAAATTTTAGTAATTGTAGTTCTGGTAGTTTCCTTTTGTTGGTGATAAGAATAAGTTCCGTTTTTTTGGGATTTACTGACAGTTGATGTTCGTCACACCATTCTTCTACAACCTGAAGAGCTGAACGCATTTCTTTAGAAAGAACATAGAACTGAAATAATGGCTTATTTACGAAGTGATTTTAAGCAATACAGCATTAATCCTTATCCAATTAAGTACCTCAAATACATCGTGCATTTAATATACATCAATATGGCCCTTTACAGCATATTATTTAAATTAATATATTCGAAGATATTACAGATTTAAAATGCGGGGACATAGCCGGTACGAGTTCAGTATAAGTCTGACATAACTTCGAAGCCGGGCCGGTGTATCCATGCAGGTTTCACCAGCTCCCTCCCCCGTATCCGGAGAGTCCAAGTTGTCAGGGGCGCAAAAAAAACCGCGCTTCGCCCTATAGCACTTTATGATTAGCATTGATCGCACGCGTTTATCGGAGACAAAGACATTCTGTAGTATATTAAATATCAGTATAACAACCGTGCGAAGTCGGGGCGGGTCGCTAGTAAATAATAGTTAGGAGCTTATAAATGTAGATTCTAATTAGAAATACTCTAAAGGAACTTGATTCAAGGCAGCTAGATTATATTACAGAACACTTGAAAATGCAAATCAAGTTTCTTGTAAAGTTGTTCTTGAAATCCAATGTCAGATATCAAAGGATCGGTAGAATTTTGTAAAGAAAACGTTCATAACGAGTTTTTTACCCTTTTTTTCTCATATAATATGTGAACTTTATGCATTATGTTTAGGTATTATATTTGTTTGAAGACCGACAGCTATTAAACGAATATTAAAATGCTGTTAGCACTGAAACTGCTCAATTGTAGCATGGGGTCTTAAAGATAGCTGAGTTTTTAAATTAGCTACAAAGAAGTACTATTTCTCTTATTCAAATCTGTATATTTGTAAAAGAGTTATTGCTTCCGAAGTGACATTCACTTAATTTAAGCTCATCAGAAATAATATAATCCCTTTTACTCGTATAATATTACAACCAGCACTTACATCAAATAAAAATTTAATAATAGGGAACGAATTCCAAGTCTATGTTGATCTGGTGAGGTAATTGTTTTTGTTTTTTTATAGTTACATTTTTCTTCTAATTAAGAAGGAAAGATCGCGTTGATAATCAGCATAACGGCAAGGCTAATTTTAACTATTTTCATAATGTCCTATAGATTTTTGTTGTAGAGCTCAACTGTTAATATTGAAACCGCTTTTGTGTTACGAAAACAGAACTCAGCCTAGCAACTATCTCTAATAATAATAAATTATTATTATTATATTTTTTAAATTCACACAATTTAGCCTAGACAAAAGTAAATACAGTAAGGTTTGTGTTATGGGTGCTATAGGGAAATAAAAATAAATTTGCCGTTCCTTCTACTGTTGTTAAAGCTGACAAGTTTCCTGCGTCCATTCTTCTTGTCAGTTAAAAGACATCGTGAATGGGTGGTAGGTAAAAAATGACAATAGATTCACAAGAGCTTATTTGAAATTAATTTGTATAAATTTATTTTCATTTTATTAGAAACACCTGAAAAATTCAACACTCTGTTTGGGTCAAAGCTCAACTCTCTCTCAACATTAATTCGAGTTATTTTTATATTTATTGTGGACATAATATAACAGAAAGTGTTCAACCATTTGTATTTATACTGCACTAGCGATTCGTACTAAAATTCTCGCTCAGCCCATTTGCATTAAATATTGTTGATCACGATTTTGTAACCATAATAATAGATCAGTGAAAATTTTCCGGAATTAATAAATTTTACAACTTAAATAAACTAAAGTGTTGTATATATGTCGATCAAAGAGTAACGCCGATTAATCTTTTCAATTGCTAATAACCGAGATGTTAGTTCACAGGCCCTCTTCAACTTGTTTTCCGACATTACGTCGTCGTCCAGGCGTGAGTTGTAGTGAGTCGTAGCACCCTACATTCGCATGTAAATGGTTTGCGCAAATATTGCACGCTAGTGAGGACCAGTTTATCGATAATAACTGAACTATAATAAAAATACTAAATTATCATCATTATCTAAGCCGCGAGACGACACTACTGGACGGGGATTCCCTCAAAAAGTTGTTATGATCTCGACTCTTAGCAGGTGGATTGGATATTTTTATTTTATTTATTTGGACAACCAACAAGGACATACTCCTTCAGAGCTAAGACTAACAAGGTCGGCGGTATATACTTATATGTCTTGCCTTATATAGGTAGTAGGAGCATAAGGCTTTCCTGAAGTTATAAACAAAAGTCTTAATAAATAACAATTTCAATTATAACAAATATGTTGTTTTGTCAAATTAATAAGTATTTCTAAATGCTACAAAAAGTTTTAATATAAATTTCTTTGGTGATGCAGATATTGCAGTAAATATTATAATAGGGAAAATACGGGAAGGGTATAGTGGTTACCTGCAGTATCATCCCAGTCTCCTTTTGCGACAGTCTCAATTAAGCAGGGTTGGTGCCGTTCTAGGTTACCGGATACCACATAGTATATATTATATGATATCATATTTTTGAATATTATTAATGGGTCAAATACATTACCAATATTTCCGATAAACCCTTGTTGTAAGCTAATCGCTTTTATTAAGAGTATATCTGCGTGGCTTGAATTCTCTCCACTTGGTACAAAACTGTAATCTTAACCGATAACTCAATATTTAGGTTTTTTAAGTATTTAGTTTATGATACAAATATATGATAAACTCGTTTAATCGCGTTAATTCGACTTTCAAAACAGTATCGATAATAACGTGATTATTGGCATCCCTACGTAACAAACGAATTACACAGAGAAGCGTCGACGCCAAACGTCCCATAAAAAGGGTTCCATAAAACCTTAGCCTGCTGTCAGATGGCCGTATCTGACGCCCGGGGCCGTATTAACCGTGCCTGCTATGACAAATGGGAGAATAATTCAATATAAATTACTGGTGGAACGAAGGAATGCGAATTACCCCACTTTGGAAGAACTTTCGCTGATTAACTTGACATTCTTGCTTATCTTTATAACTATAAGCATACGGTTGAATTTCGGCTATTTCAGAAACCATAGTGCATTTATAATATATATAGTACTAGGCGATGCAGTCGCTAAGCATAAAGCTACGCTAGCACCATATATTGGAGCGGAGCGTAATACCTAAAAAAAGAAAAAAAAATTTGTGTCGATAAAACTTTTTGCGAATTTCAAAATTCGGGCTCCCTCATAATCTGGTCCTAAACCTGTTGATCGGATTCCACACAAAAAATATTAAAATCGGTTAAGAACTCTGGAAGTTATGGCGTAACAGACATTGCGCCATTGAAGCTGACCCATGGGAGCTTCGCTTCGCTCCGCTCCAACTAGCTGACCCAGCCACACGTTGCCATGGCTCAGTTGTTATAATTTGCTATATATTTTTTTATTAAAAATCGGCAATAGCAAAAGACTTTTTCTAAAATAAAAGGAGTCTAAATTACTCCTTATTACATCAGCTACCTGCCAATAAAAGTCCCGTCATAATCGGTCCAGCCATTTCAGAAATAAGCCGGAACAAACAGACAGACAGACAGACAAAAATTGTAAAAAATGTTATTTTGGTGTATGTACCGTATATACATATATTCATATGCATGTAGTAAAAAACGGTTATTTCAATATTACAAACAGACACTCCAATTTTATTTATATGTATAGATGTATAGATAATAGTGCTTTTTAATATAAAATTAAAGCCAATTTCCATTTAAGTGTAAAGTATATCAAATTTTAAAACCACTAGGTATTTAATTACATAAATTCTTATAGTAATTATCATAATTGCAATAATAAGGTTTGTTACACGACACCAGTTAGCCTAACCCAAATAAGCATTTTAAGGCTTGTGTTATGCATTCTAGGATACATATATGATAGATAGATATTTATTTAATATTCATATACATATATATATGTTTATATATATATATATATATAAATACCCATGACATAAAAATGCTCGTTTCCATCACACAAACATCCGCCCCTATCGGCACTTAAACTCACGACCGTCGGTGCGAAAAACAATCGCACCAAAATATATAATAACTACCTTGCAGAAATTCCTCAAGCAGAAGAATGAAATAAATTGATCGATATCGTCTGTCATTGGCAATGTCACATAATACGTGCCCTATATTATTGGCAATGAGGGAAAAATCTTTTTGGTTATATAATAATATATTTATTTGCCTGAAATGCGGTTTAATACATATGGTATACAATATCAAATAGAACAGACACATTTCGCTATATCTAGCATGCAAATTTTTGTTTTTTTTTCTTATGTTGCATTAATAAACTACAAAATTATACTATTAAAAACAGTTAATGGAATGTATTAAAATACATTACAATTAAAATTACCAATTTCACAGTCAATTTAACTTAGTCTAGGTACACAATATAATTTGGCTAATTAGTTTAAATAATGGAGAATAACATGCTTGTAAACAATAAAATAATAACGAAAAGTATAGAGGCGGAAAAGGCCCGGTTTTAAACTTTAAAGTATTTTATAAAGTCAGTATATATCACAAATCTTATCTTATTAACCAACCTCAATATTGCTGATACGAAGGTCAATTATGATTCTTAAACATCTCTAGTAACATACATAGAATAACGATAAACTAAGAAATGGATAAAACTATTTTATCAACTTTTTTCTTAAATTTCTGTTATTTATAATGTTTTCACGTAAAACCCTAATAAAGTGTGTCTGATTAATTTATCAGTTCACTTTCTTATGTAACAATTGCCACATTATTTTTCTCGTGACGTTGGTTAAGACTCTTATAATAAATAGACCTTATTAGTTGTTCTTTTTCTCACAATACTTGTTTATTTTATACAAGTTGACCCGTCGAACTTCGTACCCGGGCACAACTAGTCATAGAGTATAAGTACAATTCATTCTTATATTGCTATTATCCTGCTGTTAGCGTCGTACGTGATGTAACGCGATGTGAAAACAAATGAAAATATTTCAGACTTTTTTTATTAAACGGAAATTGAGATAGAGTTCGTTAACATTTTATTTATTACTAGCGGCCCGTCCGGGCTTCGCACGGGTGGACAAAATTCTTTAAATTTTTTCTAGCATTAAATATCACCTATGTTACTTAGCGTGAATATAACTTTCTAATAGTGAAAGAATTTTTGAAATCGGCTTTGTAGTTTTTGAGTTTATTAATTGCAAACATACAAAAATACCAATCTTTCCTCTTTACAATATTAGTGTAGACAAGAGTATAAATTCATTAAATTAATTAAGATTGTAATTCAGCATTGCACATGAATTAAGAATTTATATCGAATCACTTACTGATTCAGGTAAAACCCATTCAATTAACATCTCCTACTATTAAATCTCATGCTTCATCTGGTCCAAAAATGCTCTTCATATAATAACCACTCATTAAATTTCTGGCGTCTGTCCAGGTGTCTGTAATGAAATCTTGCAAGTTAAATTTGACCCACTTCCCGGCTTCCGATTGAGTTGAAATTTTGCATGCCTGTGTTTCAATGCAGTATTATGATGATATGGAGCTGATTTGATGCTGGAGCTGGAGCTATAGGAACTCCGCAATAAAACGACACAACCCCATCTAGTTGATATTGATGAGTACTTTAGTACAGTCAATCTGCAATTTTTGCAAGAAAAATAACAAACCGGGATTTGACGACGCGAATCGTTAGTTTAGACAAGCTTCAGCTCGGAAACAGTAAGTTTTATAAAAAAAAGTTTTAAATAAAAGTTGTAGCTAATTTTAAGACAAACAACTGTCTCATTCACATTATTGCAAAAAATTGTTATTTCATAATAAAAATAGCAAAAAAAACACTTTTTTGAAACTATAGCGCCATCTGGCTTTTGCATTTCAAGTCGGATGACGTCACTTCAATGAAAGAAAATGTAGTCCTCAGTGTCCTCTTTAATTTAAAACAAAAACGGCTCGCTAGCACTTATACTTGCTGAGATAAATGCATTTCAAATTTTGTTTGGATTTTCTCAAAAACAGCAGGAGGGAGGACTTCGGAAATCTGACCTTAAGTTTATTACTTGCCCCCCTAACGATTCACGTCGTCAAATCCCGGTTTGTAATTTTTAGGAGAGTTCGAATTTTTTTCTTACATATTGACTGTACTACTTGTACTATTAACTTTTTGGAAACATTTTGAAGTGTGTAAACATAATAATTGACAAAGTGAATACAAGCTTCAAATTTGTCTAATATTTTCTGTGATATTAATTAATTACGTTTTTAAAATTGATTTTGATATTGTATATTGTTAACTTTGATCCTAGATAATATCTGTATGCAATTTTTGACTATTTAATTCGTTTTTTAAAGCTAATAATAAAAGCTGGATTTTATAAAACTTTTTTTAATCTTAATTTATTTTTAGCTATTGTACGATAATAATTTTAACTGCCAGAATGCTAATTTGTATTTTATATTTATTTGCAAACGTTTTATATTACATTCATGGTTAGTAGTATCTTAAAGCCTATGTTAGGTTTATCGAAATACTAAGTGCACCTAAAAATGTAAATAATAAAGTTATTGAAATCACATAGGTAACATTAAATGCAGGTATACGCAAATTTGAGCGAGCACGCAAGTTAAGTTCGTTCTCATGTCGGTAAACATAGCAAGTCTTAGTTTTACCATGTGTATGGGCATGCACCTGCTATTAATTATAGTTCGCTCTAGTGTAGCTTGAAGTTGTTTGAGTATCAGATCATATAAATAATTAATATAATTTTAAGAATATGTCCATGGTCTTTGGCTTCTATTAATCGCGCTGTTGCATTTGAATTGAACGCCATCAATTATGTGGTATGTAAAACTTGCTCCTTAAAGTAAGCAGATGGCGCCACCATAATTGCTAGTTCTATATTATCGTCATCATCTCAACTGAAAGAGGTTCATTACTCGATGGAAGCCTTCTTCAAAAAATGGGGAAAAAGGGGAACGGAGGGGCTTGTTCCTCGCTTGGCTGTCCGGTGGAGATCACAGATGAAGACTTTCATTCCGAAAGCATTGATGCTCATTTTATTATCTACCGAAGGTGATTACCCCAGTAGCAGTGGTCACCTTTGACTGCAACGTACCTATACAAACCATTAAATTACACTCAGTACTTGTCAAAAACACATAATGGAGATATTTTGCATGCGACCAGTGTATTTGAGCTGACGGCTGAGCGTAAGAATTACTGTCCGTATGTTAAGTTAAAGTGGTTATTGGTCACGGTGATACTGCACTGCCGCAATACAGTTTTATACTAGTGCGGAGGGTAGTTGTCATTGCTTATCTCTGAAGCGATAGTTGATGTATTAAGTTTAGACCGATGTAATGTTAGAGTACCTCGTAATTAATGCAAATAAAAAGTTATTATTATTATTATATTATTTTGATATAGGTTACTTTGTCTGGATTAAGTGCATAATTGGTACCGGCAATAAAAAAAATCAAGTCCAACAAAAATACTTGTAACAACACAAGCAAAGTGCTAAATCCGTACGTTACCTTGTGAAATTTTCAGTCTAGTTACAGATATATAAAAGGAGGAGGGTCAATAAGGTGAGTTTTTGGCCCCTTTCATTTTTGACCTAACCCGGGGGGGGGGGGGGGGGGGGGTATCAGAATAATCATATATGACTTAATACATAAAAAAATATTTTTTTTAGCTCAAAAATAATATAACCTCTCGGAACTCTGTACTCTAAGCAGCACCGCAAAAGAAAAAATTTTTTTTATGCATAAAGTCATATGTGATTATTCCGCTTCTTTGGGAGGTGGGAGGGGGAGGGGGGTTGGGGGTAGTTCCGTTTGGGGTGGAATCGATTTAACCAGTCCATATAGTAGATAAAAAAATTTTTTTTGGAGTTTTTATGTCAAACATGAAAGGGGCCGAAAACCCACCTTATTGACCCTCCTCCTTTAACTGTAATAAATTTTACATTTCCATTAGAGTATTTTTCCTAGAATAGGGTACAAAGTTTTATGACAGAAAAAGATACGCAAACTCGATTGTACAAAAGTGTGCAACTGACAATAATATTTTATGTTTAAACCGAACCTTTTTCATAATTAGTTACCATTGTACAAATTAACTTCAGAATATAAGGAATAATCTTTCTTAAACTCTGACGAATACTTGTCTGAAACATCTCTTGTGTGGGAAGCAGCTTTAAAGTCTTCAACAATTTAATTAACTGTTCGTATTTTCTGGTTAAGGTTGGAAATTTTACTCGAGGTGAGATTTTTTGCTACTTGCTTGAGGTTATATAAATGACGTTACGTCTTCAAAGTACGAATTCTCATATATACTTTAGCCTCTGTCCCATTCACATTAACAAACATTAGAAATTCTTATACAACGATCATTTAGTGAAATGAAACAAATGAAACGATCATCGGAAAGGGCAGATGTTTACGAGATGTTTACATGATGAATACGAGCTATTATATTATTATTTATATATATTTCTATAAACATTACATATCGATGTATTGTATAAGTATGGCTAACCGTTACCCTAGTATCCATAACACAAGCCATGAGGAAAGGCAAATATTATTATCATTATTGTTACTACTTCTTTATTTATTTAAAAAGACCACATTAAAAACTATAACAAAACCATTCATAATTTAGTAGTGATGCATACAGCCAATTGAGGCGTTACTTAATAAAAAAAGGTTATATACATTTGTTCTATTTAGACCGTATCGTGAGTGTACGTGTGTATAGTGTGTAATGTACATATGTGCAGCAATATACCATTGTAATTTAACATATAAATAAAAAAATACATAATTAAATTTAAAATTATTGTCTTATTTGCTTAAAACTGCTATTGCAATCAAATTTGATAAATATAATGATATGAATAATTTCTAGATTTTTAAAACAGCATTCTATAACGATAGAGCATTGGAGTCTCTTTTAATGAAGTTAATTGTTTAAATTTTATATATTGTATGCATTTTGCAATACTATCTTACATGAGACATTATTTTAAAAATACTAGAAAAAGACGACTCGATTTACAAGTAAGTTTTTAGGCGTGAATCGCATCCGCAACCTTTGGATCTCAGCTCTAATGCTCACCCAATTGAGCTACCAAGCCTTGTAACCACTGGTCAAAAATGTCTAGTACCTTTCCACTTTTTACGCGGTAGGTTAGTTTTCTATTGCTCTCGGGACTTTATTAAATAAACGGTTCAGTTTGCATAAGTAAACTACTATATCTAGCGTAGATCCATAAAAACGCAGATGGCGCCACCTGCTCGCCCGTTTATTTGCTCTTAATGCATGTCCAAATAAATGTACAAGCATAAACATCAAATAAACGCAAATACATGCAGATATCAAGTTAGTGGCACATCTTCACCTTCACCAATTCAAGAGCATCATCAGGAGTTTTATGACCGCGCAATATCCAGCACCGAGTATAATTTTTCATATCCCTAATTTAACTTTCGCAATTTTTTATGAATATAGAAGAGTCGTTCTACTTTTCTACCGACTATGGTCTGTCCTTCGTCTTATTATGGCATCTTGTTGGAGCATAGATATTTACGGTTTTTTAATTCGGTTCAAATAAACGTAATTATGTAATTTTTTTTTACCAACCTATTTAACATATTTTTTCGTTTGTTTTCCGTAGAATGCCGTGACAGAGTGGTAAACCGAAATCTCTCCACAGAAAAAGGCCACTATGTCACATATATTAAAAAAAAAACAACATTAAAGAAGAATAAATATTTGCCCCAAAGGAAACTTTAATTAGTCCTTATGACAACACAGATGCAATTTCTTTTAAATTCCACACAGAAAACACAATTATGGAAAAAACCAAAAAAAAAAACAGAAAAACGTCGTTTTACTGTCGGTAGAAAAGAAGAACTACGCAAAAACAAACACCAATATGAAATTAAATCAGACTACATCTGATGCATATTTAAAAGCTTTTAGAATTTATTTGATGTCAGATATGAATCCTCGCGATAATGTAAGCACTAAGTAGACACTAACTGATTAAATTTTCACTGGGCCGTTAAACAGTCCTGAATAGGCCTCAAGTATCCACAAAGGGCGTTATCTCTCGCATTGAAAAAGACTGCTGTAATAGTACATTGTTCGCTAAAGGAAGTAAGTGACTGATTACTGACGTGGGTGTTGTTTGAACCCAAGATCGGGAATTGCGCGTTGTCAACATATATATTTCTTTTACTACACCTCCGAGGAAAATAAAAGAAATATTTTTTTAAGTTCATATGAAAATAGGGACGCATTTTTCTCTTCTTCCCACTATATCAACACAATAATACTTTACAATAACTATCATTGGATGTTTTACTTAAGTATGTTCTTTACAATACCGTTTTTTCTATATGAGAAAAATCTATATTATTAATATAGTTTAGGCACAAAGTAGTAAGTAAAAGTAGCTAACTAAAGTCTGTTCATTCTAACTTGTTCTATTTGGGAAACAATCTTGGCACAACTTTTTAATGAAGTCGCCCATTTAAAAATAAAATAATTACAAAGTCAAATATCTATTACATTAAATCGTTATTATATAACGAAACCTATTGAATCTTGTTATCACTTGATATTTAATTGTATTTTTATTATTAATTTATATAATTTTGCATATCCTAACTATATTATGACAATACTTTGTGTGTGTCAAACCCGCGGATGTAGGTACTTGCCGCTAGCGCACGGGCTATCTTTATTATAGAAGAATATTTTTTTGATTCTGTAAAATTGACGATTTTCAGTGCCCGCAAGGGCCTATGAAATAAAGTTATTTTGATTTTGATTTTTGATTTTGTGTTTGTTATCATTTTGTCAGTAAAAGCCTAAGAATAACATTCAAGAAGGCTAAGGACGGTTAGCTATATGTGTAGTCGTAGAACCGAAACGTTAGCGCGATTAATTTCGGTACAGCGACATCTAGTATATTTATAATGAAAGTATACATTGTTCTGAACCTAAGTTGGGTAGCTAAAGCAATTGTTTAGCAATTGGAAAACAATGATAGTACCACACCACCCAGGCATGAGCCCTAGGCCCAGGCCCCTTTATTGAGAAGGTTTGTACATTTACCCGGTCGGGATCGAACCCGGGACCTCGGAGTGGTGTCATTATTGAAACCTGTATGCGTGGCACTTGATCATAAATATTGTCGAAACTAATCCAATTGATATAAGAACCTTTTTCATTCACTTTAACCGCGTTTGATAAGATATCGCTAGTAACAATACTACTACGAGTTTTGTTCCTTAGACGTTTCTGTACAATATAGCAAATAGCAAACTTTGCCTCGCTACTTATGATAGATTATTGGGTAGAAAATGCCTGTTAGTTACCATCTATAAGTCTTTGGTTAACAATCGGAAAATATTGCAGTACTTAAAGAATCTATCTGATGAATACTGTGATTAAAAAAACGATTGTTTTTTATTTATTATCTTGGATGCGTTCGTTCTTGATCCCAATTAAGCTCAGGGACCAAGACAAGATCCACGACGGAACGAGTTAACCCGAAGGTGCCTATTTACCCATGCTTTGAAAACGGACTGGTTATAAGTAGGAAATACAGAAGCAGGGAGGGAGTTCCACTCATGTACTATGCGCATTATAAAAGATGTTAAGAAGCGCTTGGTGCGACAAGTAGGCATAGCAACCAAGAAAAGGAGGCAGCCCGCATTGCGCCTGGGTGTTCAATGGAAAAAGGGAGATGGCGGTGTGGGCGGTGGTGGTACGTTTGGAGATCTGTCAGAGATAGGTTTTAGGGTTCCGTACCTCAAAAGGACAAAACGGAACCTTGTCCGTCCGTCCGTCTGTCAAGACTGTTTTTCTCAGGAACGCGTGGAGATATCAAACTAAAATTTATATCCAATACTCAGGCCTACTGTCCCTTGGAGCTGTGAAAAAATCAAACTCCTAAGCCAAAGCAATAAAAAGATACAGACGTTTATGTCGAAAATTTCCGCAAATTTTCCAAACTCGTTCTTCTCGTAGACTTAGAACTTTGAAATGTGGTACGAAAGAACGTCTTATAGTACAGATAAAGGAAAAATCGTAAATTTTTAGTTACATCGTATAATAAAAAATATTTTTGGAAATTTTAATGTTACTACCTCTTTTCTCATGAACGCGTAGAGATATTAAATTGAAATTCATATCAAATACTCAGGTCTATAATACCTTTGAGCTGTAACAAAATCAAACTTTTATGTCAACGAAATCAAAAGAAATAGCAATTTAAGCCGCATATTTTCGGACTCGCAACTACTCGCGAGGGAATCAAAACCGAAAGGGTACTTCCAGTCGATCTAGAATCTTGAAATTTGGCATGAAGCAATGTTTAACAGCACATATAAAGAAAAAAATCCGAAAACCTTAAATTTTTTGGTATATCTTCATTTTGCAAAAAAAAATACCATAACTATGACTCGATTGTCGTGATGGGTGAACTTTTACTTATATACCGACAGGTTTGTACGGAACCCTCGGTGCGCGAGTCCGACTCGCACTTGGCCGGTTTTTAACTCTAACAACACAACTTTACCCTTGAGCACTTGACAATACTGCCAACTGCTTTATTTTTGACTAGCGGCCCGTCCCGGCTTCGCACGGGTGGACAAAATACTTTAAATTTTTTCTAGCATTAAATATAGCCTATGTTACTCAGCGTGAATGTAGCTTTCCAATGGTGAAATAATTTTTGAATTCGACTTAGTAGTTTTTGAGTTTATTCATTGCAAACATACAAAAATACAATAATATAAATCTTTCCTCTTTATAATATTAGCGTAGATCAGCGACATGCCTAACTTCGCCAGAGTTATATTTAAGTCCTTTACATAAAGGAATATGTATACATAGCACATAGCATGACTAAAAATGTACATCGGGAATAGAGTCAATGAAATTACTTCAAAAAAGATATGAGCCGACGAATCCGATTTCACATACATATCAACTAAGATCTAACTCCCTTTTTAAAGTCTAATATGAAAATAACGCATATGAATACAGAACAATATTACTTCCCATATGAAAACACACAAAAAAAAGATATTACGAATTATAAATTCATTTATTAGAAGAGCACTCGATTGAATAGCCTGGATTAGGACGTAAGTGAGACGAATTATATTTTTATATATTTTTTTAGATACGTTAATACTTGTTTATATATACTAGTTTTAATTATATTTCCAAAGGAGTCTTTCTTTCCGGATGACCTTCTTACTTAGAGTTTTTTAGCTATACCGGTGTAAAGTTTTAAAGTTAAATAATCCAAACTGCGAAGACCCATCGTAACCCGTGGAGACACCGGCATAGAGAAATTCAAACTTTATGAACAAGTAAAAAAGACGAGATCGAGCATTGTAGGAAATTCAACATTTTATAATAATTCGTTGCAATCCAAAGGGGAAACGTTGGTAATTTAATGAATTTACAGCTAACAATATGATACGAACTCCGGAATTTATAATGAGGAAAAGTACAAACGTAACATTTTGTAAGTAAAATAAAAATATGTAGCTTACTTTAACAACTTGGTGCTCGTTATTGCACGGTCTAACAACTCCTGATGATGCTCCGTGTGGGGGCGAAACACGTGTAGAGTAGTTGGTGAAGGTGCCGGTGTCTGCGGTTCCGAACGAGATACGTTTCAATAAGCGCAGGAGTTAAGACCACGTAGATGTGAACTTTCCGAATTCGCCCCATTTAATTTACAAAAACTTCAATCCGCGTTCGCGATTTGAACGATGATGATAATTAATAATTAATAATGAGATAATATTTCTATAAGATATAAAATACGTGTGTAAAAAACAGCTACGCCTCCGAGCCCTCAGGTAGGATTCGAACCCACGGCCTTTCGAAATCCGGGCGAGTGCTCTGACCGCTGAGCTACCGAAGCGCTGGCAAACGTGTCGAATTTTACAAACGTATTTCAACTTCTACTATGAGCTAGTATCGTTCCTCCAATATTGAACACTAACTGCTTTCAACATTTTTTTTACACACGTATTTTATATCTTATAGAAATATTGCATTGTGAATGCAAAAATTAAATAAAATAAAACACATAATAAGATAATAATTAATCTATTTTGTCTTGTTATTATTTTAGTTTTATTTTTTCATTTATGTACTGTCTTTGTATTGTGTGTTAGTACCAAATAAAAAAGTGTTTATGTTTATCTGTCTCAATCACTCACCTGCGTGGTACCGCACGCGCAAGCGTTCTTTCTTTTCTTGCCTTTTTTTTATTCACACGCTCGTTTTTCCCGAAGAATTTATTCACAGCGGCTATTTTATTGCAAGATTTTGTCAACCAATGACAATAGGAGAAGCTTGATTTCGTGTTAGTATAAATATATAAATTTGGCAGAAAATACCATAATTGTAACATTCGGCAATTTTGTAGACTTAATACAAAAAAAGATGTTTACTGATCCGTTTCAAATCGTTTCCTTTCAATGAACGTAAGAACATTACACGTATTATTTTGTACATTAGAAATAAAGAAAAAGCTACTCGATTTGTGCTAATAAATCTCCGACTTATCTAAATTGAACCTAAATGTCTGTTTACACGAGCCATAATCTTCGATTATCCGTCGCAGTCGGAGTCACCATGGTCGAATGGATCAAAATCATACACCTCATAAAACATGACTTATTGTAAACAATTTGCACCCTTCATAACGTTTTCCTTGTATCTTGTTTACGATAAAAGGAAATTCATGCTTCAATGGACTTTGATGCGTAAAAATATTTACAATAGAGATTACAGTCCTGTGATTTTGAACTTTTCAGAGTAGATTTATAGAAATTGATTTATTATTCCAGTTTGCAGATATCTTCTTAGTTACAGACCTACAAAACAATACAGAGTATATCTATTCTCAGATATAGAGATCTCATAAACAGATATAGAGTATGTCTATTCTCTAGCTAGAGTATTTAAATAAATATAATATATTTATATTAATATTTGATATTAATCGTGATATTACGGGGCTTCATGTTGTAGATGTTGGCGTTTTTAGCATGTGATTGCGAATGTCTTTTGCAAATAAATAAACAAATAATTCAAACAAAGTTATTAGTTTAGCATTTTTTGGCAGGTTTCGAAATATTGTTAATTTTATATTAAATTTAATGATAATAATTTAATTGATGTTACTACAATTCATGGCGACTGCTTTTAATAGTAGGTACTGAAAAAGGATAAAAAGCTTAAAACTAACTACAATATTTTTGAAAATTAACAAATAACTCATATACTCTCCATAATATCGCTAAACATACCGTAAAGTACTATCTCTGTATAAGCCTGTGTTGCAACAATAAAGATATACATAAATAAGCTGATGACGTGTAAATATTATTTATAAATAGTTCGGTGAATATAATAATAATAATAATATTTCTTACATTGACACCAATTAGCCTAGCCCAAAGTAAGCACTGTTAGGCTTGTGTTATGGATACTAGGGTAACGGATACACATACATATATGATACATAGATATGTAATAATAATAGAAATATATATAAATATCTATGACTCAGGTGCAAATTCATCATACAAACATCTGCCCCTTCCGGGATTCGAACCCAGGACCTTCGGTACGAAAGGCAGGATCGCTACCGTTGCACCAAACGGTCGTCAATGTCTACTAAGTTATAATCAAATGCAGTTAAATTAAAAACAAGGATTTTCCAAGTATTTTCTTAAACTGACGTCAGCGCCATCTCTTCGTGTTATTAGTACAACTACCTAGATCTAATGATCTAATAGATCTAATGTAATACTTTTCCAAAATATCGAACAATTGATAAAAAAGAAACAGCTATGTAATTATTTTATTATTGTTAATTAAGCACTTATAGTCCAGCAGCCACCGTCTGTTTTTTTAGTGAGTAATAACAGGCTGAATCTTCGTGAGCAGGTTCGGTTCGACGAGACGCCCAAGTTTTCCCTCTGACAATTCTCGATAGATGTAGCTAATGTAAAGAGCAAGAGCAGGTATAAAACATGTCAATTCGGTAGGGTGTCGACATTGTCTGAATAACAGCAAGTTTTTTTATATATTGAGGTAATTGAGGTAAAACAGGCAGTGGCTGCTGGACTACTAACCTTCTCGATTTTTATATCCAAAGAATTTTTTCTAGTAATAGTAATTTGTATGTTTGATTGTGAGTCTGTAAGTTATAACATGCATGTTAGGGAAGATTTAACAAATAAACACGGTTTAACTAAACTAAAGTCTGAATGAAACAAACTATGTGACATTTATATTTGATTTAAATAATTACATAAATATATTACTACCAGTATGTGTTTTAATAAAGTTGTTATATGCATGCTAGGAAAGGTTTATTTGTATAGTTAGCAAAAAAGAGCATTGCAAACCATGCAGGGTACGGCTAATTGATTATAAAATAACCTGTTTCACGTTTACCAATTAAACACAGTTTAACTAACGTCTGATTAAATGATAACTATGTGATATTTATATTTAATTTAAATAATTATATAAATCTATCACTACCAGTAGTTGTTACAAAGTTACGGTTTATTAATATAGCTTTATCTGATGAGATCATCTCTTATTCTTTAAGATCTTACAAAAGGTCTCCAGAATTTATATACTTACTGAAGATTTATTCTAATAAGATAAGATATCAGCGGAAACCTTCACCTAGTTTGTGAATAGAGCTCCGACTGAAACGTCAACGCGGTAAGGAGATAAGTCTTAATTCACGTCACTCTGTGTAACAGGCTTTACAGTAAATTGTACTCAGTGCAGGACTACTTACACAATCAAAGGAAATAAAAGCATTACACTTACTACTTGAAAACGGCACGCTCCGACTTTGCCCGGGTTAAACATAATGCTGGAGAACAATTTTAGCCGATCAGGAGTGGTACTTTCGAAACCAACTGGTTCCGGATTTAAGTCCTGGAATCTAGAAGCCCGGAAGTCCAGATGCTTGTGTGATAAATATAAGCATTAAAAGATAAACACTTTTTAATAAATACTAGCATTTGTTGAACTTCAAAATCTACACCATGTCGTCGTAAATAAGGTTGCAACTATTTGGTGCAACGGTAGCGATCATGCCTTTAGAACCGGTGATCCTAGATTCGAGTACCGGAAGGGACGAGTATTTATGTGATGAATACGAGAATTTGTACCTGAGTCATGGGTATTTATTTAAATATTATTAGGAATATTACTTCTTTGTAATGTTTATCCGTTACCCTTCTATACGTAATGCATGCCTTGCTGATGTGACTTTTTATTAATGGATTGTTCTCGATCGCAATCAAGCCCGGGGGCCGTGACCACGATGGAACGAGCTAATCAAGAAGGTGCCTATTCACTTTAGCTCTGAAAACGAACGGGTTATATGTACTCGGAAGTACAGACGCAAGGAGGGAGTTTCATTCCTTTGCCGTGTACATTATAAAAGATGATGAAAAGCGCTTGGTGTGACAGGTAGGAATGACAACCAAGAAAGGGTAATAGCCCGCAGTGCGTCACGATATCCGAAGAAGAAGGGAGATAGCGTTATGAAAACATTCTGCTTATGAGCACGCTCACCAAAGTACATTCTGTAGAAGACCGACAGACCGGCAACTTTCGGGCTGTAAGCTAAGATGTGAAGCTTAGTCTTCACATCTTAGCTCACACAAAGCTTAAGCCTTATGTAACTGACTATAAGATCATAATTAATAAACGACGTATAAAAACACTGTAGTAGGAAGAATTTATTTTAAAGCACCATGCGGGCCAAAAGAGACAAGACAGAACCGCAAAAATCACTTAGTCGAAAGTCATTTCTGAAGCACAAGGATCTCGACGTAGTAAATATTTACTGACCCATCTAAATGATCGGCCCTTACGTACTCTTAAGTACTACTACTACTTTCCTTTATTGTTTCGTTTCATGCAGTTTTGCAAAGCCTTTAATTGTTGACTGCATTGATAAATCCAAAACGTTTATATCTGCAATCCTACGAGTGAAATTTCAGTAATTATAAAGAAATCGCTAAAAGTCTTTCATATGTCTTTACTAAAACGGATCTGTTTTGTAAAACAACATATTGTTACAAGTTCCGCTTCTGGGGTCTCGCTGACTTCCGTCTCCAGTACACTTCCGCTACCCCGCTGATTCCATAATCTTTAGATATGATTCATGTTATTTACATTAATTAATTTTAGGCGCAGTTCCTTACAATAATTTTAAATGTAAATGTAAAATCTGTTAAGTTAGTCTCACTCCCGGTAGATTATAACTTTATTTTAGATAAATTATTACGAGTTATTTTTCATTAATTTTGAGACAACCAATAAAGAAGCTCCAGAAATAGTGCTGCCTTAATTATAGGCTCCCACGGCATGTATTATACACTAGCTGACCCGGCCACGCGTTGGTGTGGCTTAGGTATTATATGTTAAATGTTATATAGCCTATAGCCTTCCTCGATACATGGGCTATCTAACACTGAAAGATTTATTCGAATCGGACCAGTAGTTTTTGAGATTAGTGCGTTCAAGCAAACAAACTCTTCAGCTTTGTAATATTAGTATAGATAATAACAGTCTATAAGAAAAAAATTAACAATCTTGAAACTAAGAAAATTATACTATATAACACTGAAATATAAGACGCTTGACCAAATGCACCATAAAAACCAACTTAATATTTTTAAAAGTTAAATTTTAAATTATTTCAGTTTTAGGTGAAATATATTCACAGTTTTGAAATTTAGATCTCCAATAATATTTATCACTTGAACAAATAATTTATAGTAATGATATAGGTAACGGGATTTAATTTGTTTATCTTTAATCGTTATGAGTTGTAATTAAGAACGTGCATAGATAAAAGATGATCAGCCATTTTGTTTCTCTTTAATAAATCGACTGTTGCGCGAGCCCAGACCGTAATTATTATTCTAAACGGCACCCTTACAATACATAAAACAGCTAATTAGACGCTGCTAAGCAATATAATATCTAGCAAAACAAACTTTATTTGTTAATTTAAATTTGTGTAAAAAATATGAGAAGACTCATTATTTTTTGCGATGACAGATGGCGCTACTTTTAATGTCGATCGTGTTAACGATCTTGACGGCGTATTCACAAGTGATGTATGCGCTATTTCCCATTTGTCATTAAGGCTTAGATTATTTTTTCCTGTAATTACTTGCTTCAAGTAACTTGAAGTTTTACATTATGTTACGTTTATTCAGATTATAACTACGTATTTGACTTTTTGTGGTTTTACATATTATTTGCTTATTAGCGTCCAATTACGCATTCCATCTGTATCATATCGATTTTATAGGCAATGTGGCCTCAAATTAATATACTTTAAAAATCGTAAATTTATTTTCATATAGTTTATTTGCTATCGAAGATTATCCTTTATAACTATATAAACAAAATTTTATAAACCCTTTTTCTTATATATAATATTAGTTATTATGACTTTAAGTAATATTAGAATATATTTACACTTTCCATAAATTACTTAAGAAGCTTATATTTCATAGCCTATACTGTAATCGGCTTCCCCCTAATGTATTTTATTCAAAAGTTTGAATTGAATATCCGTGTTATCTTTTCTGAGTACAAGTCAGTGTAAGTTAATCTTTTAGCCTTAAATACCCAACGTTTCTTTGACTGTACCACTGACCTACCACATATGTTGTATAAATTAATAAACAAATTTTAGTCAACAACACATACCTTGAAAAGGCAAGTTAATTAACTAGAGCTTTTGTGTGATGGAATTTCGAAACAACGACGGAATCTCAACACCCAGATCCGAGACACTATAGAAAAGTTCGTTTTATACATTGACCTTGCCGGAATCGTACCCGGGATATGAATGGCGTTATATCACCAAAATAATACCACTTTTTTCGAATAAAACAAAACCTTAAATTTCATCAACTACAAAAGATTTCTTAAACCGGTTATAATCACATATCAGTTCTCCTTCAGTACTATAACATACGGTTGCACCAAAATATTCCATCAATAAACAAACTTTTTATCGACAATTAAAATTTCACTTTTTCACTACACAAATTTATTAAGTTTTAAACCCAACCTAAATCATAAGCATAAGTTCTTTACTTCTTTTATATATTATTTTTGTTAGCTTTAAGCCTAATTAACATATTATTCTTGTAACTTTCTAACGTTCTTTGTAAATACTATAGTTTTCCTAAAATTTTCATCTAAAAATATAATTTTTCGAAATATTTAACATCATTTTATTTTGCTAAATTGTACTATAATTTTATAATTTTAATACTTATTTCACTCTATCACCTAGTGCTTATTTCAGCACATATACCTTCTACTCCAAACAATAAAAAATATGAACCCTGACCTTGAAAGAGCTTCTAAAATCAACGCTTTGTTGAGTAACCATCTCGCTAACATAAAAGAAACTATGTTACCTCAAACCAATAATTCAATTCCTACCAATGTAAGACCTCCGCGCGACCCATCTCCTGCTAGCTCGTCCGATCAGGACGACTCTGAGTATGACGAGGAGATTGAGGAAGAAGAGGAGGAAAATATCGAAAACTTGGCCTATTACATTGAAACTAAAGTCGGCTACATCCACGCAACTGCAAATCTTATTTCACCCAAAGTATCTAATATCAAATCCCAACACACAGACGATATTCTAGCAAAGCTCCAAGATATTAAAGATGCAGCTGATAGCATAAATGACTACCTAGCCAGACTAACAACTATTATACCCGCAAACCCTGAAAATACTGAAAAATCTTGCACAGAACCCGTAATACAGCACACCTGTAATTTAAACATAGATAAATTAAAACAAATCATCAAAGAAACGATTCACGAGGAGCTAAGGACAACCACTACCCCCAAAACCCCACACACTCAATCCTATGCAACAGTCACAAAAACCAACACCAAACCCTCAACGAATAACTCAATAAAAACCACTTTTAAAATAACAAAACCCGCCATAATAATAACCATCTCCTCTGCTACAAACCGCCAGGAGGCCACATCTAAGTGGCAACAAAGTTACACCTTTAAGAATGTCCCTTACCACTTACCCCACTAAATTTCAGTCAATTTCAAACAACAAAATAAAGGTCGAGAGTTCGAAAAACCATCACAGTGCACTGAAACTCTAAACAAATTAAAAAATAATACAGAAGTAACCGCAGAAATGGCAAAATTTTTACAGCCTATGTTCATAATCAAAGGCATACCGAAAGAAATCCCGTTCTCCGAATTAAATAACTACATTATATCACAAAACTCCACTATTCAAAACGCTCTAAATAACCCCAATTCTCAACTGGTACCTTGTCTCGCAAAGAAAAATAGAAACTCATCCCTATATAACGCAATATTTCGAGCAACTCCAGATGTCTGGAAAAGTGCAATAGAATTAGAAAGAGTTAACATCGACCATAGAAGAATCCATATTGAGGAACATGCACCCCTTCTACAGTGCTTTCAATGTCTAAAGTTTGGACACACAGTAAAGCACTGCCCCAATAAAGAAAGTTTCTGTAGTCACTGCTCCGACAAAGATCATTCTTACCAAAATTGCCCCAACAAAAACTCTCCTTCCGCGGCAAAATGCACAAATTGCAACAATGCCAACACTAAAAATCCTAAACTCAATTTAAATATAAATCATTCCTCTACATCTAACCAGTGCTCGATCCGTCTAAACTACCTAAAAAAGCTGGAGGAGAGAATTAACTACGGTAGCAAATAAACAACCAGTCTGCACACTCAAATACTAATTTAACACCTTAGCAACAGCAAAACAAATAACACCTAATTTACTTACAAACAACTTATATTAAATAATCAACAACAATAATTAACAACAAATCATCACCCACAAGTTTAACAACAATGATAATTAAGCTTCAATAGAAGCAAAATTTTATTTCTATTTCTTTCCTTTTTCTTTCTTTTCAGTTTGTAGGCTCTCTCTGCCTACAAACTCTTTCTCTTTTCCTGTACTTGCACTCTAGGCGAGAGGTATCTCTAGCCTCAACCCTCGGGTGCAAGTACGCACAATAACGAATCCCCCACGACAAAAACTTTATAACATAATGTAATCAGTCACACAATTTTTAATAAATAAGATATAAAAAAAAAACTAGTTATAACAATTGCAGTACTTGTGTATGAGTGGCTTATACAATGTGTCCCGTCACCAGTGTCGGAGCCTTTAATGGTGTGAAATATGGCATTTTTTATTGACGAATTGCTCCTCAAATTTGGTTTTTTTCAAAAAGCCAATATTTAAAAATACACAAAAAATCTATTTGTTTTTCTTTAATTATTTTTTTCCATTTTTTATTCCATGACAATTGAAACATGATGGCTATGTAACTGTTTTCTACATGTTTAGCTAACAAAAGACACCTTTTTAATGTTGATAGGACATTTACATGAGTAGTGGTGGTCGAATTAGTATGAGAGCCCAGGCCTTGGTTACAAAGAAAACAAAATGGCGGCCGTAAGAGAAAAACAAAATTTGAGGGGTAATTTGTCGATAAAAAATGTAATATTTCACACCATTAAAGACTCCGACACTGGTGACGGGACACATTGTATATGTGACCGTAAAATTGTAAATATCGTAAGATTATAATCTATCTCGTGATATTGTAAACTGTCGAAAGATTTTGAATCGTAGCATACAGCTTACAATTTAACGCATTATTTTTCGATAGATTATAATAATCTTTCGAAGTGAAACTGTTTAATCACAATCTAGGCTGGCCCTAATGGGTGTCTATTGAGTTAGATTAGGTTAGGTTAGTTTATATTTATATTCGACAACAAACGAATTAATAAACAAAAAATCAGCGTGCGATGAGCATTCCATCGCATGCAATTTCACAATTTGGCGGTTACACTTCGATAGATTATAATCTATCGAAAAATGATGCATTAAATTGTAACTACTATGTTACGGTTCACAATCTTTCGACAGTTTACAATCTCGCGAGATAAATTATAATCTAACAGTAATTACAATTTAACGGTGACATATACACGAGAATTGAGAATATCCATTCCAGAATGTTCCTTTCACAAATCATAAGTCAGTCCATCCACATTAAGTACCTCGTTATTTTTACAATTCTGTTAATAACTTGATTCTCCTTTGAATTTCAGCATTAATAGCATTAGCTAATTTTTTTTCTATTAACAATGGCCAGCCATTTTGAAGCTATGCCAAGTCGTAAAGGATGAGAGTGCCAAGAAAAGCGAGGCTAAGATTGCCATTATAGCAGCATATAAGTTTCACGGCTGAACAGATTCCAAGTGATATGACAATAGAACTCGAATAATTTATGGTATAACATTTATATAACGTTTTGACTTGTTTTGTAGTAACAATTTATTTAGATCTAATGAACGGCTAATGAAATAATTAATTTTACTAGAATTTTCATTTCTTAAATAAAAATAAAATGTTATTTCAAAATATCCCAACAAAGATCTAGCGTCAATTAAAAATATTAATTATGCAATAAATGAATGTATATGTAGATATTTATATTCCTTCTTCACGCTGTTGCTTTATATTTTTTTTAATTACTAGAAAAATTCAAGATGTCCCAAATACAAGGAGGGAAAAGTTGAATTAAAACCTAGCAGCTTATTCTTAATCGATTGTTTGATGCTTGTATTACACATTAAGAGATGGCGTTGCTATTAAGTTTAAGAAACAGTAACAAAATCGACGAGTCTTGTAGCTGAAGTGGTAATTTTTTTCTAGAACAATATTTTTTTACATATAAAAACCTAGCAATTAAATGCTTTAATCTATAATCTAAGATCACAGAAGTTTGTGTGTTAGTCTGTCCGCTCTTTTTCCCGCTCTTTTTCCATTGTATATGCGTTACCATAGCAACGCATTAACCGCAAGTAGTTCGTCTACCGGACGCTAGATGGCGCTAACGGAAAATATTTAATAATAGAAAAAAATTAAAGAATTTTGTCCACCCGTGCGAAGCCGGGACGGGCCGCTAGTAATAAAAACTATAATAACGATATACCTACCTACACTTATTGTGGCTTTGGATCTAACATTTTTGTATTACATAATGTGCTTTCATTCAAATAGCTACCCTATTTACACCTAAATATCTCTACAATCTCTCTCCTAACGACCGAGTTGCTGCAAAGGTAGTGTTCCTGTCTATGCGCCAAACAAACATCCGGGAGGGATACGAATTTCGGTAGGGGCATATGTTTGTATAATAAACTATTAAACTAAATATTTAAGCATTGAATTAACCCTCCCCTTTCAATTTTACTGTTCGAAATCTTCAGTTCACAATAATAATACATTACAAATGAAAAAATACACAAACACACGGATACATAGACAGATTTTTCGAACAAATTTTCACAAATTTTCCTAACTTATATTAATAAAGTTTTATGGATTTTTTATATATTTTTAGCACTTTTCAATGCTATTATATGATGAAAAATACAGAAAATCGACTCTGCTCACAAGTAAATTCTCAGGCGGGAATTGAACCGGCGACCTGTAGATTTCCGGTCCCAATACCCTTCCTTGATCCCAATCGAGGTAGGATAGAATCCACGATTGAACGAGCTAACCCAGAAGGTGACTATTCACCCTGGTTTTGAAAATTGTCAGGTTATAAGTTCTCGGAAACACAGACGCAGAGTTCCACTCCTTTGCTGTGCGCATTATGAAGGATGTTGCGGAGCGCTTGGTGCGACAGTTAGGAATAGCGACCAATAAAGGGTGGTAGCCCGCAGTGCGTCTGGGTGTCCGATTTATTTGCGCTTATGGAACTTACATTATTATGATTATGGTTTTGTGCTTTATTTATTTTTCTTTATTTCTTGTTTATCGTGTACATGCTTTGCTGTGCTGTTTTGTTTGATTTCTTTTTTCCTGTGTAGTGTAGCATTACTCGTTAATTCCTAAAAATTGTAAATAATGCAAAGTCTTTTACACTTATAACCTAAAGTATAATATTGTCACTATATGTTTTCTTATGAAAATAATATCCCCACTCATAGCTGTCCATATATTTATTAAATGTATTGACCGTTACATGCTTATATATCTTTGAAGCTTGTAGATTTGTAAATATACATTGAGAATTGTACTCACCGGCTAAATTAAAGAGGAGAAATGACCGCTACTAAAATAAGTTAAAACTTCCTATCATAGGAATAAAAATACTCTTAGATTCACAACACTATATGTTAATAAAAAATTATAATCACGTCCTCAATAAATTAAAAACTTTTGAAAAACATCTAAAGCATTTATAATAATTATAATATAATTATAATATAATATATCGGAATTCTTCAAAGACACTTATTTGTGAAAATGCAATGGAAATATTGATTATAATTTAATCGAGTAGAATCTTTTTTTTTTTCAGTGGTATATAATGATTTTAAAGAAAGTTTATTTAATTTATTATTGCATAATTTATTGCTAAATAATGTTAATTAGACTTCCATGGATGCTTTAATGAGGAAATGTATGTGACGCCTTAACTCTACAATTTCTTAGCCAATTTTCGTATTTTTTGTAATGAATCGAAACGAAGGACTTAATCTTGAAGGAGCCCGAATTTTGAAATTTACAGAAATAAAAAAGTTATGACCAGAAAACATCGGCTCTACAAAAAGCGCGCTTTTTGACATTTGTGTACATTCGTATGGAATTTTATTGAATTTTAGTGTTTTACTTTTTTTATAGTGCTAGCGAAGCTTTATGTTTAGCGCCTGCATCGACCTAGTTCAATCCTAAACTTGATTGTTCTTCTCTCTGTTAAGTTTAAATTGATACACCCTCACAGGGTGTCACATGCAGCTCTAAATCTAAGTACCTTTGTATACTTAATATGTGGCTTGCAATAAAGAAGATGAATATGTATTATATTCCTTATTTAATATCCATGGTAGGCTCTCCTTGGTGAAGAACTTAATAATCGTTGTGAATTATCCAGAATTTATTCATCTTTTTATTCTGATGTACTACTCAATGAAGTAAGCACAGTTAAGTTCTTTGTTTTGATGGTAAAAGTTCTTACACATAACTTTCAGGAAAAGGGGAATGATATTTATTTGAACTCGTGTCGCGTGAAGGTGAAACTTGCTGAACAAATTACGTATGATTCTGTAACAAAATCGAGTTACAGGTGATAAAAAAAGAGTGGGTTGTTCTATAAAGTTTGTGATGGATTTAAGAAAAGAAGACAATAAATTAATGGAAAGGCATGAATATATCTGACAAGATGGTACTCTGGGTATCCCGTAGCCTGGATGGTTGTACTTGAAGCACGGTATTAAGAGCTGGATCCAGGTTCCGTTGTTCCAGGGCTGCGCTGGGTCCGCAGATGGAACGAGCGAACGAGGTGGATGTGCCCGTTGCAGGAATCCTAAGAAAATTATTTAAAATTAAAATTGTCCTTCCGATGATTCTTTGTTGTCCTTCCCCGCTTGACTCCGACGTGTGATGTATACAAGTTCTGGAAGGTTCTCACTGTACGTCAGTTGTTTATTCTGTCTTTAGTGCTTCGTAAATATTCTCAACTGGACTTCAACCCGCTTCTCAATATTAACTCTCGCCGTAAAGGAACTGTTTGTGCATACCTGCGTTGTAATACACAATTTGCCCATCGCTTCTATTGTTTTCTCGGTAGCTTCCTTTATAATAAAATCAACTCGCGTCTTTCAGTCTATCCCCTCCCAAGACATTCGTGCAAAAAGAAAATTTCGCAGTGGTTACAGCAGCTATCCTACAATGACACAGAAAATCTGCTTGTGCCCTTAAAGTAAAAATCATTGTTCCTCTCAGACATATCTTTCCATACGTACCTACATTGAACTCATACACACAAACGCAGACACGCACGCAGACACGCACGCACACACGCACGCACATACACGCGCACACACACACATACACACGCAACCATATACATAAAAAATAAAAAATAAAAAAAAAGTATCTGTAATGCACGTAACTGTAATTTATTATAAACTAGTTATACCATCTGATATTTGTAACTAAATTTTGATTGTCTCGGATTTCCAAGATGGTGGGAGCCTGATGACCTGTACTAACGGGTAATTTCTATTTACCTATTTCGGGCATCAGTCTCACACAAACTTAGCCTAAGATTTGTAATGTTAAGTATTGTAGTAAGAGTTAGTGGTGAGAAAATAAAGATTTTATTTATTTTATATTATTTATTTATTCTTTGTTAAAAATGACACAAAATGGAAACCAACATGATTTTTTAAAGTACTCGTAAATATCCAAAAAGTTTGGATTCAAAATAATTTTTGTTACTGTGATTAGGGACCTTCCTCAAATTAACATCCGTCCTCGTGGCATAGAAATCAACGAATTCGTTCATTTATTCACAAACAAGGAAACATATGATTTCTATTGATTTTTCTTGATTAAAATTTTTAGAAAAAACAAATTAAATGGTAATCAAATAAAAATGTATAAATGTTGAAATTATATTATCATCTCGATATAATATATTATTATTAGTAAAAATTCATTTACGATCATATTAATATTATGATGTATATGACGCCGCGGTTATCGAAATCGGTCTAAATACGGTATCGTTGCCAATTCAACGAAAACAGTCATCTATTGATTAACCAAAAATGTATCACCTCAAGCTTGTTCTTGATTTGAAGACACGAAGTTATACGAGTAGGCCCATATGAACAAAACAGATAATTAAAATATGTTGTGTTTGAATAATAAATAAATATTGATAATAATTTAACTGCTTATTACAAAAGCTTCATACCACATTAGCATAAAAACCACTCAAATATATCTTGAGTATTTTCTAGGGTGGAGCTTGGTGGCTCAATAATGTGTCCACACCCATCATTAGTAATATCATGGTACGGAGAATGGGCTTTACATAACCCACCACACTGACTTAGTGTTTTAGTTAATGCTAAAGACTACAAGTGTAGTCGAGACCGTCTCTTCTGAAGCTTGGAGCAGTTCAAGACACCGAGATAATGTGATATTTGTTGAAAAAAAGATAGTAAATTTTGGTCACCCACCCCGATAACCGGCCATTGCGACAGTTTATTTATACTGTATTGTACTTCATTCTATAAGGCATTTTCTACCAGTCAACCAGAGAGCTTAGTACAGAAAAAGTAAAAGGCAGTGCATATTTATTTTATTTAATGCCACTGAATGCCACTCACTAAAAATTGCATGTTGTATAAAATATTATACTTTTGGGTAATGTCATCCAAATTCCTTTGCCCACCCAAGAAGGAAAAAAATATCAACCACAAAGAAGTTATAAAAATTTTATAAAAAAAAAACTCGATCACCCATATCTCTGTATTAAGTTGTAACAGCAATTTATGGGTTGTGTAGGACGCACCATGGAGATACACCCACGGCGCCAAGAATACCATAAAGTTAGCTTATCGGCTGTATAATTTAGTCTTTGATTATACAATATGTCAGCTACTAAGTGCGAAAGTCGTGCTTTGTTTGATTATGACGATAGTTTTGTGAAACAATAGCGAACCAGCCCTCTGCACAGACGTGGTCCCAGGTTTGAAGCCTTGTTGCAGATGTCTGTGTGATGAAATTAGGCATTTGTTCCCGAAACATGATTGTTATACTAATTATCTACGTATTCATTCTTTTTTAGGCAACCATTTTACAAGTTGAAACCCAGTAATTGGTGTGAGTACTCCGAATCTATAATGTAAGATCACAGTGGTTTGTGTGTTTGTCTGTCCGCTCTTTTTCCCGCTCTTTTTCCATTGTATCAATAACGTTACCATAGCATCGCGTTAACCGCAATTAGTTCGTCTACCGGACGCTAGATGGCGCTAACGGAAAAATATTTAATAATAGAAAAAAATATTTAGTTCTTACACTTCCGCGCACATCAGAATAAAACACTTTTTTACGGATTATTGCGCATGTTTTATTTTATTTTATATTTAAACCTGACGTTTCGACTCCTTTACAGGAGCCGTGATCCTGTGATCACGGCTCCTGTAAAGCAGTTATTCCGAAATAGAAAAAAATTAAAGAATTTTGTCCACCCGTGCGAAGCCGGGACAGGCCGCTACTATAATAAAATAGTTTTTATGGAACATTAATTTTAATATTTTTGATTTATTTTAAATTTGTTTACACTGCGTATTCAACAGTTAAATATGAACTCGATAACTAAATAATGGCGAGTGCGTGCTTACGTTCGTACTATCACAGAATATATGATGGTATGATTAAGTATTAGGTTTATGTGAAAGTCGCTCTGTATAATCTTTTCTCATATGAATCATAAAACTTTTTGACGTATATAAAGCTTGAAAGAAGGAGCTGAAGATTATCATTAACCTGTTAAATGACTGGCCCTTCTGAAAATTGTTTAAATCCTGCGCAACCAGAGGACAAACACAATAAGTCGGATTTTTTAAATTAATTATGTTGATTAATTAATTATGAACGTTATTTTTTGTTTTATTTTCACATTAGGGTAATAAACAAAATTAAATTTGTTGATTGTATGCACACATCTGTGTTGCTAGCTCGAACGATTCCATTAGCTTTAGATATTTTTATATTTTTTATAAGCTTTCAAATACTTCTATTAAAACGACCACTTATGCGAGTCCTCAGGAGTATCGATGTGATTGTTTTTGATCGCCATATCTTAAATCTTATCTATAGAAATATGGCATTGTAAATACTATAAAATAAAATAAATACATTTTTTGTTTTTTAATTGCTACATAATATGTATTTATATGTAAAGACATAAATTCAAAATAAAAGTCGCACTAAGCATTTTGGTTCCAACCTTATGATTCGTACCGCTAAAGTGGGACTCTTTGCCCGAGTCTGTGTTTCCTGATAAATACAATTTAGAAGTCTTGATTTAGAAGTCACAAGTGAAGAGATATCTTTTAGGCAGTTGCGTCACATCCTAGATCGCATCGTCGGTTACCATTAAGCGAGATAGCGGTCAAGCGCTTACCTATTCACGGTAAAAAAAAATCAACCTATCTCAGACGACATTCGAACCCACATCCCCTCGCTATCCGGGTGAGTCCAGTTACAGCTGAGCGGCCGAGTCCCTAACAGGAACGACAAGTTTTCCCAAGTATTTCTTAAGTTTACGTCAGCGCCACCTCTTGTAGTTCTAAGTACTACTATCTATAACAACAAATGTAATACTTTTACAAGTGCCGAATAAGCGATAAAAAAGAAACAGTTATTTAATTTTAATTAGTGTCAGGGTTCGGGTTCGAGTCCAGATTGACAAAAATTTATTTTTTCTCGTTTTAATTTCCTTTACTTTAGATCTGTTCTTTGTTGAATAAAAGTAACCTCATATAGGTCATTACAACTTAACTATTTGTCCGACCGTTATTAGAAAAGTAATAAAAATCTGCCATCTTGAATAGCAAAAATCCCGCCAAAAGGCATTCGAAAATGGAATTTGCGGCATTGGTTAATTCGCCTTCTAAATAGGCTATAAACATCACCAAGGGAACGAACGTGATAAATATAGTCTGTGGAAGATTAAAATTCTTTTTTATAATCTGCAAAAGTCGTTAAATACGTGGATTATTAGTCGTTCGCTTAAAAAAGTCGTTTCAAAGCATACCGGTTCGGTAAAGGAAGTGCTTGGGGATATTATATTGACGGCGCTTAAAAATAAGGTCGTACGACTTCTGTCTAAGTAGATTATAACAGTCGACGTTTGAACCTACCTTATGGCATTGTATTAAAGATCAGTTTATTACCCTTATTCTATTAGGGTTATTACAACATTTTGCCAAGGCAATAGTTTACATAGGTGGTATGAAATTCCTTTAAAAGAGACGCTACCTATAAGTATCGCCCAAAGACTTAAAACAGATTATTTTTCAGTTTTATTGTTATAAACAATGCAATGCAACCGTAACACTATTATTATGATAATAGAATAATATTGTTTTTTGAGGATTACGTATGGTGACGATGTATAATATAGTAAATGTTGTTATTTCTGTGAAAAACTGGCGAGTTTCTTCGCCCGTGCTTCTTGTCAAGTCTGAAATGACGGTAAGTAAAAATGTTGGACGATTTAAAACTAATATTAAGCGTATTTGAATCAAATTATTATTTTTACATTACTATTGGTTAAACAGTTTTTTTTACATATATATAGAAAATCTGTTAATATTTTGATGCTTCTTACTGATCACTATATAATTTATAAATTTATCTTTCTTTTCACATACAAAGAATACGAGCACATGGGAGGAAATTTTAAGTTTTAGTAACAAAGATTGTTAAGTAACGATAACTTAATAACTTCTTACGTGCGTACATAAGTACACGCAACGGTTTTTTTTTTAATTTCATTTCAGATTAATAAAAGCGGTGACTCGATCAGATGATCGAGGACACTATCATCTACAGAGTCTATCTAGCCCTCATTATCATCATCATATCAGCCGAACGACGCCCACTGCTGGACATAGGCCTCCCCCAGGGATCTCCACAACGATCGGTCCTGTGCTGCCTGCTTCCAGCGTTTTCCCGCGACCTTAAACAGATCGTCGGTCCACCTCGTAGCGGGCCTACGCACTGAGCGTCGTCCGGCACGCGGTCGCCATTCGAGAACCTTTCCGCCCCAACGGCCATCGGTTCTCCTTGCTATGTGTCCTGCCCATTGCCATTTCAGCTTCGCAATTATTTGAGCTATGTCGGCGGTTTTTGTTCTCCTACGGATCTCCTCATTTCTGATTCGATCGCATAGGGAAACACCAAGCATAGCTCTCTCCATTGCCCGCTGGGCGACCTTGAGCCTTCTTACAAGACCCATAGTGAACGACCACGACCACGAGTTCTCCCTACATCTAGCCCTACTCGAGCTTAAAGGGAATTTGGTTTTCAAGCTCTCGGGAAAACAGACGCTGATGGTAGAGACGATGAAAAAGGCGAAATATTGACGACTCGGGTACCTCCAGTAGTTATTGCCGATTGTGGTAATTATTGAGTACAAATCCCTAGGCCATTACTGTAACATAAATAAAGTATTCATTTACCTTATAAATATGAATTGCCATATTCAGTATTGTTCAATATAGTAAGAAAACAAAAGAATTCCGCTATCATGGAGCTTATTGAATCTCCGTTACTCCAGATTGGAACGTTAGTTAATCCAAATAAATACGAATTTATCATAATTCCATATCTTCACTACTATGCGGCCTTGGCGAAATTTCTGTGGAAGCACGGACTCACAAATCAAATAAAAAAAAAGAAATACAAAAAGAATTACAATCCCCAAGCCTCCGCAGATTGTGTAATCTTACGTATTGTATTGAATGTTTGCTTCCTTACCTTTTCGTCGGTAAATATTTTTGTTTGCACACAACGCCATTACGCCTGTATTGTGTCATTACTTCTTTGGGCAAGCCGTAATCTATGGTTAAAATTCGTTAACTTTTTCCATTTATTTCTAATAAAAATATTTATAACATTCATACCAATTAGTCTAGCCTAAAGTAAACACTGTATTGTATTAGGGATATTGGCATAATAAATACAGTTTAAGTAAATACTTTAATGACATCATTAATACTTAATCTATAATCTAGGATCACAGTGGTTTGTGTGTTTGTCTGTCCGCTCTTTTCCCCGCTCTTTTTCCATTGTATCAATAACGTTCCCATAGCAACGCGTTGACTGCAAGTATTTCGTCTACCGGACGCTAGATGGCGCTAACGGAAAAAAATAATAATAGAATAAATTTAAAGAATTATGTCCACCCATTCGAAGCCGGGACGGGCCGCTAGTATAATAATAAAAACATACCAATCATCTAAAATTACTTTTCACAATTGTAATTATTTATCATTTGTATTTTTAACTTTGCTTTCATTATAGCACCTTCTCTCTTCCAGCACCCTCTTGCGTGCCTGTTAGAGTCCATAATGATCCTTTATGTTCACCATCTTTTGTTCACATTTTGGTAAGCATTAAATAAGTGAGTAGTGAATATCTTTGTAATAAAGAACTTAAAATCAGACTACCTTGTTTAAGATTGCTGTTCTTTAACATATTGTGGAAGGTTTTTTGTGTGTGATAATTTAAGTGTTTTCAAATTTAACTGGTTGCCTACGATATTATGTGCTTGTACTTAATAACATTGGTCGATTCCCTTTCTTTTAAAAGTCATTTGGTTTTTGAGACTGTTCATGAGCCTTATTTTTAATAGTGTATAAATAGAAATTGTAATTAGTTGTAATAAACCTTGGTAGATTATCAGGCAATATTTGGTAAACGCATTTATATATATATATATATAAAATAAATAAAAATAAAATATACATATATATTTTCTATTTTGCTTTGCTTATTTATTAAATAAAATTAAAGAAGGAGGATGTGGAAGGTAGGCAAATAATAATTATAAGGTGAGATGTCAAATCAAGGGAATAAATTAGTGTTTGCAGCAGGAAGCTGTCTTTGATTGTCTTGCCTATACTAACACACATATAATAGAAGTTTCTTGAGCACGCACACATTCCCTTACACATGGTATCATCACTACCAGCAGCCTTGTTCATATTGCTGGGCCACAGCGCAATGTACAAAAACTCCTAAGACAAAATGGGGTAATACTGACCATGCAAAAGCGGTGATAACGACTGTAGAAGCAGCCGGGAATAACGGCTACAGTTGCTTTCCGAATCACAGGTGACCTCAAGATCATAATTTTTGTCTCCCATCCGATTACTTGCCATAGTAAAAGTTACTTAACATTTAGTCGTAGGTTTAAAGTGCTGATCACAATGTTATCGACTTCTTTAGACATTGTAGGTTCATAAGTTAAATGTAGATTAATTTGATGGTTAACAATAAAAAGTGTAATTTTGTTCTTAATAATACGTTTATGGGAAATCTGTTTTATGGAAGAACTCAAAAAAACCGGACACAGATTCATATTTAAAAGGACATTTTTCCCAAAAATCAGACACACTTGTTTTTTTACAGAAAAAAAGACTTTTATTTATGTCGCGAGTCATGATGGGTGACCCTGCCTCAGACCCAAAAAAAAAAATAATCAGAAACATTAACAATTAAACATTATTTGTCGAGCCGTTCTTGTGAATATTTGACTCAATACGATTACTTAAAGCCGAGTCTAGCAACTCTACTTCTTGTAGAGGCTAACAGAAGCTTAAAAGCTTGCGTCGGTCATATATCATAATAACACATTTGTAAAAAGCCCCAAAAAGTGATTTGTTTATTTTAAAAACACTTATCATTTTATTTAGACCTTTGTTCTTTGACGTAAAATTTACCGCACCATTCTAGCGGTAGATATTTACTTTTGCTGCGTCAGCGGAAACGAAGCACCTTATAATTGATATTGTGTTAACTTATATTTCAACGTGATATTATTTATCTATTTGATGTCAACGGTCAATGTCTTTAAATTGATAGCTAGGGCGTGATAACTTTCTTTTAATTGTCTAAAATAATCACACAATTTTGTCGAAGTATAATATCTCTGCTTTTTTGGTCGATTCTAAAATCCTTATACCTACGCCTATTGCTTAGTTAAAAAAAACTTTATGTAATATCTATTATTCAGTATTTATTTATTTATTTGTATAAGGCCTAACAACACATAAATGGCACTAGTTAATATAAAAAAAAACAATAATTATACATATGCGTTTAAATTAAAGGCATGCACAGCATTTCAAATTTTAAACCCATTAAACAAACACAAAAAAAATTATGTATGTTTTTTCCAAATTTTTGATAAATTTGGAAAAAACATACATATAGCAAAGATTCATAGAAACAACAATTATTTACTTACTAACTTACTTACCTAGTTATTATTATTTACTTAAATAATTAAAATTAATAAAAACCTTAAAAAACATATCTATTTAACTTTGATTTAGTAAGATTTAAAGTTTTTATCTAAAAAATCCTTCAAATTAAGAAGTCCTAGACTTTGAATGACATATTAATATATTTAGTGATAGACACTCATACAACTGGCGAAAATACCGACTATATTTTCTAGTAAAGTTTATCCCGATTTATGAAAACTTTTTAAGACTTGATTACTTAATATTGTTAATTATTTCATATTATTACATTATTTATATGAAATATATAATTCCAGTTCACATTGAAAACCGCGTCTTATGAAACGGAGGGCTTAAATAGTAGACTTCCAGCGATTAAACTTCATACGAAATATATCACAGACGTGTAAGCCTTTTCCACTGTTTGAGTGCTTAAGTGCTGTTTTGTGATGCGATAATGCGATAAAATTGTAATATTACTTATATTTGTCTTGAAGTCTGGAAAAATAGAGAATTTTATCTGAAAAAACGCTTCAATAATTACAGTAAATTTTCATTAATTTTCTTTGTATTTGCTATTTATGAAATACGTAGATAAGTAGATATTTTTATTATTATTTTAAAGTAGATTCTAACGCTATATACTGTTTTATCTTACGTCTTTTGCCCATACACTTACCAGTTGGCTAATGTTTTTTTTTATCTAGCATGATTGCAGTATCTATTGACATTTTGAACTTATGATTTGCGTGTTATTAATTTTTTGTGCCTATGAATTTGGCTTTTTTTTGCATAACGCCTGTAAAGGTTGAATCCAATGGAAGTGTATAAAGTTATAAAATCTGACTTTTATTTAGTGTTTCGTGTGCAATAAATTAGTATGATTATTAGTTATCCTATTAAAGTGTCTCTTCTGCTGGGGGCACAGGATACAGGACTTCCACCTCGAGCCCCTTCGTGTTTCAGAAGGCTCTTTAAGTCATTGCTGTCTCTACGTATGTTGTCATTGGCACCTGCCAATCCATATTAGGCCAGCGTGGCGGATTACAACTCTTTCTCACGAAGTATTCAACCATAAAGAAAGTCTGTGCCCCACCAATGGGCAGAGGCGTCTTCGCTTATGGTGCAGGGTGTGTGATGCATACGGACGTCGCGATCCTAGGGGTGCCTTACACTTTCAATCACTTCAATGTAAATAAATGGAAATCGTAAAGAGGGGACTCTATATACGAAATGAGCGATCAGCTAGTGAGAATGGAAATAAGTTTTTTTCAATTTAAATTTTTTGACATTAATATACCTAACATCTATAAAGACTTGTTAACATGGGTACGTTTTGGCTTGTTAAGGTTATTTACCCTGTATAATTCCAAATAGCGTCAGTCAGCGTATAATGGCATCTAGAACTGGCAAATTGCTTTAATCGATTTTGAATTTTGACAGTTCGTGGTAATGTTTTGTTATTTGTACCCATTCCATTTTGACCATGCGCTTACTTGAGGGCGCTAAGATAATGACTACACTCGGGCTCTACATGGATTAAAGTCGCCTCTGCCAATGGGACTACTAATAGGCTTGTGACGGGGTGCGGCCGGAGAAATGAAAAGCACTCAAGGTCACTTATGTTTTTTAATGATTATGGAATTAAGGCACAACTGAAACAATTATATAAAAAAAGGTAAATTACACTGAATACAAAAACAATTTCACATTTATCACTAAAACATATTATAAAAGGTAGGGCTACTTACAATAGTGCCTTAAAGAAACAGACTTTTATATAACAGGAACTGGTGGTACAGAATACAGATACAGGAAATCTTGTGAGTTATGCTTATGAGCTTGTTATACTTGTGAGCTTGTTATAACTGATCAGCACTATAAATATATTTAAATAATTGTTAGCGGTGAGTCAACCGCCCTAAGCGCTGACTCTGGTAAGAATGAACTTCGAGAACAAAAATAAAAAGAGACAGACAGTAAATTTGAAAACGGAAACCAAGAGAAAAGAAAATATGAAAAATGGCCAGAGAAGAGCGCAATGAAAGCAACGAGTCACCAATATAGCTATGGCGCCTCGTTACAGGCTGATGATGATGATAAGGTCACACCTTGACAAATGCATCAAAACTGTTTCGTCTATGAATAAGGGAGACAATTACGTGCGGCAAACATTGGATAAAAACTTAAACGTTCAACTTTAAATTAAGGTAACTGTTTACTGAAAAAAATTAGAATTACATCATTTTATTTTAAATTAAAGTTCTCATTACTATAGAAAGAAAATAAATTTTATTCATTTTTATACTAAGCATTTCAAGAGCGAGTCTTTATTTTAAATATTTGCAATTTGAAGTTTTAATGAAATATTTACACTTTCAGTCGCTTCCTCTTATAAATTGTGACTATTAGCTTCTACCGCAAATGATATACGACATGTTCGCATAAAAGATCATTAGTAACATAAAAATATATCATCCCCACTCTTTACGCATACATATTTTGAAAATGAAAAAAATGTTAATGACACAGAAGTATGGAAAGCTTTCTAAAGCTTTCAGTGCACTCTTAATCTTTGAAAATTGGCATAGGTATATATTTTAGGCCAATCTACAAAATAAGACTTTACTATAAGAACTTTTATTTACTAAGACTGCTTAATAGAGGCTCGGCTAATAATCGCTAAACTCCAGAAATGAAAATGAATGAATGATAGATTTCCACATATCATTGTATTAATTAAGTCGTTAACAATTTGAAATAGGTAATAAAATGACCATTTCCGTTACTGGTTGCATTTGTTATATCTTAAAACAATAGTGTATTTGACAGGTTTAACGAAAATATTTTAAAGTTTAAAGCATAAAACATTTGCCTTTGATTAGTTCGTTGTTAATTTCTCTATTTTCTATAAAAAATCCCATCGGAGTTAAAATAAACAAAAACCCTTCATAACGCTAAATACACTTTCATGCATGTTACTTGATGTTATGACGTCACCTGCTTGTAACAAATTTTTAGCTATCAAATCGTAATACGTAAAACTTACACTGGCATGTATGTAATATAATAGCGTGTTGGAACATGAAGTTCTAATTACTTTATTAATGATTTCTTAAAATAATCATATATTTTTTTAAATTATATGTGGGCTAAATCGGTTTGAAAAAATGTATTTTATATTAACAACAGTTTGATCTATATTTTCATGGCCAAATACCCAATTGACCTTTCTTCTATGGTGTTCCAAAAAAATTCCAATTTCAATTTTTTTAGAATGCATATTATGACCTGCCGATTACATACATACATTTCTAAAAAGTAATTAAATTTTAAAAATATTTTTCTTAAAAATCAATGCAGGTTCGCTATGACTTAGTATCTCGAACACACTTGAAATCACTCAAACGAAATAATGAGGGAAGTCTGTAATATTATTATTATATAAGGTAGAAATAATACAACAATCTCTAAGCTTTCAGTTCATTGCCGTTCCAAGGTTACGACGGAGCCGTTTGATTCTCCCAAGATAGAAGCCAAAATGAACATTATTCAATCTTCTTATTGTCTTATTACTACACAATGAAAACACTTATTTGTGTAAAGTTTACAAGAAGTATTTGGTTTACAACGACCTTTCTATTATTTATTTCTCTCGTGATAGGCTCTTGTTAACTTTTCGTGAAAAGAAACCGAGCTTCATTTTTTTTTTAATTTACTTCAATCAATACTAAAGTTTTGATTTCCATACTGACGGCTCGTAGACGCTTTTATTTAATTCAAACTTTCGTATTTTAGAACACAAACAATTGAAAATCATTTTAATGTAAATAACACCAATAGATCGAATTCGTTATTCATCGAGTCCTCTTGAAATCCACATCATGCTGTCCCTTTCACTCGGCATTCACACTCCCGCGCATTTTGTTGAATGAAAACAGTCCACGGGTTCATTGTTGAGGCAAAATGAAACTAAGTTCGGGATAAAGTTAGTTGCAGCTAGTGAGCTTTGCAAAGAGGTTGTGTCGCTTCGTTCCAAAAAGTTTACGTATTACGTTCAAAGTTTCTAACGGAAAACTTTTTGTTGTAATATAATTGTTTAAAAACAATGCGTGTGTAGTACTTATCGTGTTTTTATTTGTGTGAATAACCATCGAAGTTTGATTTGTGAAATTTTTTTTTTATATAATATAGAAAAAGGTTTTCAGTTTTTCTGGCAAAGTGTGAATTGTTTTTTCTTGTGGTGTACCTATATGTAAGTAGATAGTTTAATTATCGGTAGTTTAAATTTATCTGAAATTCAGAAATAGGTACCTATAAAATATATTGAAACTTAAGGCTTAGAATATATGTATTTCTATTAAAAGTCAGTACTTTATTTTTTAAAGTTCTTGCAAGCTGCCCTTACAATTTAAAATAATTTAATATACTATCTTGCTGCAAACTGCCCTTACAATTTATAATAATTTAATACACTATCATGTATTGTTCTATTAATTTAAAATTTAGTAAATTAAGTTGGTAAAATTTTGATTTTATTATAAAGCTAATTTAATGGGAGACTGTAAGTAAAATTTAAACTGCATCTGTCCCTAGCAGACAAATGGTAAAGATTTTATTAGTTTGAACATAAAAACGATATCTATAAAATTAACAAAGTTATTAGTATTCTTAAAAACTAACTAAATATTAAAGCTAGTCTGTCGACACGCTATTTCTAAAGGCAACTTAAGAACTTTTTTAAATATTAGAAATAAAAAAAGATTTTATTGCCTGAATGTGCGTCTTTTAATCCATACATTCGTATTCAATAATTTTGACGACCGTTTGGTGCACCGGTAGCGATCCTGCCTTTTGCACCGACGGTCCTGGGTTCGAATCCCGGAAGGAGTTGTAGTAATGTGAATACCAACATTTGTAACTGAGTCATGGGTGTTTATATATATTTCTATGAATATTACATATTTATATATCATATATATATATATATATATGTATGTCTATCCGTTACCCTATAACCCTAGTATCCATAATACAAGTCTTACAGTCCTTACATTAGGCTAGGCTAATCGGTGTTAATGTAAGAAATATTTAAATATTTTAAAATATTTAAATAGATGATGCTGAACATTAATAAAATACCCCTTTCCCTAGGTTTCAATAAAGGTGTGGAGATTTACTGAAATCTCCCCGTGGACTTCTTGGGAGAGCAGGAAAAGACAACTCCCGCTGCTTTGTTTCACTTGCCAACACTTGCTTGTTTACAAACACTTAGTGGTTAATAATCCACCATTATTACGCACTAATATCCATCACGACACAAGTTTTAACAAGAAAAACGAAACCATTAAAGTGACGCTTTCCGCTCTTGCCAAAAAGTTCAAAATTAATTATATAAAAAGATGATTAAATTACCAATGAGTTCGAACACCATCAACTGATCTCAATCTAGTATATCATACGTTTTGACCTTATGCCATTGTTATAAAGATCACTTTATTTTTAGAGTGATATTAAACTTTTTGTGCTGTCATGTCAAACGGGGGACCTACTCATAAAAAAATATTTCGCTCACCAATAGGGGTTAATGATAATTTAAAGTATAATCAATTTATCAACCCTTGTTTATAAAGAGATTGAGGATCTAACGCTTCTGTAGTAGGGTTGCCATTTTTATAAAGATTATAGTTATGTTGGTAAATATAACTTTTGAGACATTCAGTAAACAAAATACTAGGTACTGTAAGTATAGTTTTAATCATTATTATGATATCGAACAATTTAAATTACTTCAAACTATTTTATCCACGAGGCATGAGTGATGATATTACATCACTCATAGCATTGGCCATCAAGGTTTTGCAATTTTGTAAATTTTAATTTGGATTTTGATGCATAGGCATCGACTAGATTTAAATTAAATAAAAAAATATTAATCCTTATGACCAGCCACAGTAAATGTAATAAAGGCGCGACGGTTAAATTGGCAACAAAAATATATAGTATTTTTCCATAACTCATAGACTATTGACTAAAATATAGTACGATGCAATTACGTGTGGCAACCCTTATCGATATCCTGGTCCGAAGAAGGTATTTGGTACCACTCTAAATAGTCATTTATTGTATACAATGTTAAAAATGTAGGTATAAATATAGTTATGATTAAAAGAGTAAATTTTATTAGAAAATGATATGTTAAAAAAGGAATGAATCGAATGCAATTAATATAGTTGTAATTATCTGCCTTAAGTGGGAATTAAATCTCCAACTATCGCTACCCAGGTAGCTGCGGACTGGTGTCAATAACAAATGGATACCTACTAAGGTGACGAATAGATAACTCCTGATTGTGCCTGACTGTTTGTTTTATATATATGTAAAGGCATAAATATACATAACTCAGGTACAATCGTAGTCATCGTACAAACGTCTGCCACTTGCGGGACTCGAACCCGGAATGTTTGCATTCGAAGACAGACCATACCGGGCTTCGACGACGACGGCCAAAAGTCGTCGGGCTTTTTTAGCGAGATATTGGTTAAAAATCAACGACTTCAACTAGTATTTACAAAATGTCTTAGAAAATAGTCTCATGAATATGTTAGAAAGTTTTCTCTCAAGAATAGCGGAAGGTGCTAAGTTCAAATTCCGTACGACGAAGATTTTCTTCAACATTAGTAATTTTAACATATTAATTTTAGTCGTAACGTCGTTTAACATATTAATTTTAACGTCATTAATGACAAAATATCAAGCAAAAGTAATATTTTATATTCTTTGGCATTTTATCAGGAGATCGATCACGTTATATCAAAAGGTTTCACCATTAAAACTGAACGTTTACTGGTTTTGATTTGGATTGGATGTGGATTATCCGAATGGCGGTCTATATGCCAAGGGCCAAAATAACTACCTACGCCCTCTTGATTCTATTTGATCTAACCTGAGTAAGAAATGAAGACATTTATATTAGAGATGCTGTAAATATCTCTTATACAGAATGTTTGGTATTATTTGTATCATGCCGAATATGTTAGATAGACCGTTCATATTAATCAGTTTTTTTATATAGTATTCAATGATATCTATTATAATAAATTTTCATAGGAAAATACTAAAATAAATCGACTCGGCTCACAAATAATTCTTAAGCAGGACTCGAACCTTCTTCCAGCGATTCGAAATTAAGAGCCATCGGTTGCTCAATTAGGAGAGCAGTAGACCGAACATCCAAAGGTGGTTCCCGTTGGAGTCCCGTCAGATAATAAATTATTCCCAGGCAATCATTAATCGACTTGGCGTACTGTAGGTTATCCTACAGTACGCGAAGTTGTTCTTTTTTACATTTTTCTATTAAAATGTTTCTTTTTATTAAAAACTGCATAGAGGCCTTAATAAGAGCATTAATGATATGGATTATCAGAAACAATAGTCCATCTACGTCTAGGGTTTTATATATTAGGGTTATATATAAGTTTCCCTTACAAAAAAATCTAGATAATTTATTTAGACACTGCAGATCGTTTGTACAAAAATGACAATATATTTTTAAACGCAAACAATAACGTATAATTCTTACGTCTTCTTCCTATAAAAATTGTTTCTAAAAATATTGACTTTAAATTGTACCTTTACAGGAATTCAAACGTCATAATGAAAATTAATTAAATATACGTGCCATAAATCCGTCATAATCTAGTCCAAAGTAGGTAAGCACTGTAATGTTTGTGTTATGTATAACGGATATACATACATATATGATACATAGATGTGCAATATTTTTATAGAAATATATGTAAATTACTCATCACTCGGATACAAATGCTTATATGTTATCACACAAACTCCTCCCCTTTTCGGGAACTCGAACCCAGGACCATCGGTGTGAAAAGCAGGATCACTTCTTTTGCACCAAAAGGTCGTTCAAAATATCTCTTCTTCATATTCATAGTTAACCCGTTTTAGTCATAAAACTCAAACGCTTAGTAGTAAACCTATTTTACTTACTGGAGCGAACCTTCCATGGATCAGCTTCAATGGCGCAATGTCTCTTACGCCATAACTTCCCGAGTTCTTAACCGATTTTAATATTTTTTGTGTGGAATCGAATCAACAGGTTTAGGACCAGATTGTGACGGAGCCCGAATTTTTATAATTTGTAAAAATTTCCATCGAAACAATTTTTTTTTTCTTTTTTAGGTATTATGTTCCGCTCCATAATATGGTGCTAGCGTAGCTTTATGCTTAGCGACTGCATCGCCTAGTTTTATTTTTGGAGTTTACTCATTAGGAATTGATTTTCATATAAGACATTTTCGGTAAGAAAAAAATGAAGAGTAAAATTAAGTGATCGAATGACAGGGTTACGTTAAATGTGCGCAACCTATCGTGCACACCTTTCACTTTTATTCTGATGTTTGTTTTATTATTGTCTGTACCTATTCAAAGACCATCATTCTTAATGAGTAAACTCTAGTCGTGCGTCGGAGTTGTCTTTGACTTTTTTTCTTTTAAACTTTAACGACCGTTTGGTGCAACGGTAGCGATCCTGCCTTTCGCACCGATGGTCCTGGGTTCAAATCCCGGTCGGGGCAGATGTTTATATGATGAATACGAGCATTTGTACCTGAGTCATGGTTGTTTATATATATTTCTATGAATATTACATATCTATGTATCATATATGTATGTCTATCCGTTACCCTAGTATCCATAACACAAGCCTTACCGTGCTTACTTTGGGCTAGGCTAATTGGTGTGAATGTAGAAAATATTTATTTTTATTTATTTAATATAATTCGAACGAATTTGACAAGACTAAATTAGTTAATGGTAAAATAAATTCTCCTCAACTGCTTGAGCAACTTAATGTCACCTTTAAACTTCCAAGGCTATCAAGATACTCATTGCTTACACCAAATTGTTCCAAAAGCAACCTAGGTGTGCTCCTATAAATAGGCTTCAAGCAGAGTATCATGCCATAAGCAAAAATGAGAAAATCGATATATTTAGATTAAGTTTACCTATGTTATAAAATATTTATTATCGCTAAGCTAAGTATACGTTCATGTAAAAAACCTTTTTTAGTATACATAACAATTAATTAAGCTGTTTGTTTTTATAGAAGTTGTTTTTTCAAAGTTTGTAATTTATAAGCACAGGGAAGCCTTATGCTCCCAAATATATTTTTTTGCTGTCCGTCGCAACCTGTGATTAAGGCAGCACTCATACTTGTAAACCATCGACTTTGTTTTTCTAAGCTGTTAAGGTGTATGTCCTTCTTGGTGATCCAAATAAATAAATAAATATGACTTACTGTATGAGAATTTAGTTTATGATTTATCTTTACCCGTTTCTTACTTAATTTTGGATTTGAACTCAGAGGCACTCACCTTGGAATCTGCCGGTCGTCTTCTTGGAGGTACCTCCGTATCCTTGATCCAGCTGTATTATTCTACGATGGTCTCCTGGCTTAATTCACGATTTTTGCACTGATTGCACTGTACATTTAGTTTTATGAGAAATATAAATTACTGGGCTGCGCGCTATGATAAACTAAATTATAACGAAGGTACGGAACACTTACTTTAACTAAAAAAAAAGGTTAAGTAAGCATTTAATTTTTATATTAACACGGTAAGCTTTTTTTAATATTCCAGTCCCCTATGCTTCCATATTTAGCTTTCTGTCGTCGCATTTGATCACCTGCCGCCAGGCGCCTAACGTCTGATAACAATTGGTTATCATGTCATGTTCCGCGAAGTTTGTACAAGGTCAGGAAACGAATTGTTTGCTTACGGTTGCCTCAGCTTGCAAGCTACTATTATAGTTTTTGAAAATTAACAACATGTGGTTTATGCTCGTGATTAGATAATCATCATCTGCTTAAAATACACCTGTAGAAAGTTTTTTAATCTATAATCTAAGATCACAGTTGTTTGTGTGTTTGTCTGTCCGCTCTTAAACCCCGCTCTTTTTCCATTGTATCAATAACGTTACCATAGCAACGTGTTAACCGCAACTAGTTCGTCTACTGGACGCTAGATGGCGCTAACGGAAAAATATTTAATAATAGAAAAAAAATAAAGAATTTTGTCCACCCGTGCGAAGCCGGGACGGGCCGCTAGTTAAACACAAAGATAATTTAATACTAAACTATCTGTATAACAAGTTTCATTCAAATCTGTTCAGCCGTTTCTGCGTGATTGATTAACAAACATTCAAATATCTAAACTTTTACATTTATAATATTAAGCAGATTGCGTTAATTGTGAAGATTTCAACATTTATTACTGTTTATATATGTACACAGCAATATAATGAAATTGTTACTAATTAATAAAATAAATTATCAAAGAGTAATAACAGTTATTTAATATTAATTAAAATTCCATTTCGCTACGTTAAGCTTAGATTAATTTTCACTTTCATTTCATAATAGTCATGTTTCTTTTTAACTTGTTACAGGAACAGAATGCAGTGCTGAAGAAAACTGAAGTTTTAAAACAGTTGTGAAAGAAATTATGAGATAACTTTACGAAATAAATAATATGTTTAGTTAATCACTGAAGTGTTGTGATTAGTGTTAGTGATGTGCGTGTTAGTGAATGTCGACAGTTCGTGATAGTTAACCATATCGACAATGGTACTACCTCGCGCCTATATTTTGACCAGCATCCTACTGGGATTGCTTCTGCATTATTGTGTTGAGAGCCAGCAAGAGATATTGATTGAAGAATCAGGTAAGTTTTGGTTAAGTAAACAATGTTTCTCTGTCTTATATTTAAGTTTATTTTACTATACATAGAGAGAGAAAAGACAGAGAGAGCTAACTTTGTTTAGAGCAATATTTGTTTGTGAAGGGTTATCTCCAGAACCCCTGAGATATAAGTCCAAAAATAGGTAAACTGTGGTACTAAAATAGGTAAAAAGTTTCATGTTGTGTTTTTTCTTGACGTGGTCCAGCTTGAATACATTTGAGTCTAAAATAAGTTGGGCCTTTGTACTTTTTTAAACCTGTTGTGTGTACAAAACTTATTTCCGAGTACTTATGTTTGATAACCGGCTTTGAGTTGTTTTTACATACGTACTGACTTTAAAAATTACAATTTAGGCACAGAAAATAATCGCTGTTTATAAAAAACATTTCTAAATAAACTTCGGTCGGAAGTGAACATATTTTGTTCACAACATGGTCCAGCTGGAAGATATTTGTCTGAAAGATGCTGTTCCTTTGTACTTTTTTTATAAACTCATGTGTGTAGGTACGTAATTTATTTCTAGGAACTTATGTTTAAATTTTTTAAGTTATTATTACATTCGTTCTGAAATTTATAAATACATTTTAGGCAGAGAAATAATCGCTGTTTGTAAAAGCCATTTCCAATATAGCGTTGTTCATAACCAAGCAATATACGCACATAAGAACAATCAAATGGCATTTGAGGCGGGCTCTTAATAAATAATTCCTTACATCTCCACTCTCGTACGTGAAGCATGATGTGACATTAAATCCTGGAATACAGCCTTCCATTCTGCGGACAAATTACATACCAAGCTTGACGTAAGTCAAAGGGATCGGTTTTTGAGATTTGAAATTGCTCCGTAAGCTAAATAACGAATTAGTGATGTACCTATTCGATGCCGATAAAGATATTTCTCGAGTATAGTTTTTTCGCTTCAGTCAGTCATCGCTTAAAGAAAATAATATTCAGCTGTTTAGAGATAAACTTATATTTTTTGTAGGTGTCTGTGCCTTGTTGTATTAGTATATCAATAGATAAATCGCATTTGATTTTGCGAAGTTACGATAAATAGCACTGGTCTTGCAACTGTTATATCATGTTGGTCGCTAATTGATATGGCTAAACAACTGCCCTAAACATTATAATGACTTTTTATGACTGAATTTTTATTCAAATACATAAATTATATATAGCCTTCCTTGATTAATGAGCTATCTAACACTGAAAGATTTTTTTAAATCGGACCAGTAGTTCCTGAGATTAGCGCGTTCAGACAAACAAACTCTTCAGCTTTATAATATTAGTATAGATATGTAATGTGCGCCGCAGTGTAAGAACCAAACTGCCCTTAACATCATATGAATTTGTTATTCTCATATTTTGTAAACTATTATTAAGTATTTGTCATTATTCCAGAACTTTTTAGTTAAGTTAAGTTTTTGACTTGTTTTTCATGTTTTGGTTTAACAACTTCGATGTAATTATTACGGATATTAGAGGTGTGTTTGATATGGACAAAAAAAATAATATGCTCCATTTTATATGCTCCATGCTGATGAAATAATAACTGACAAGAATACTTTTCTTTTGTTATCTACGTAATCGATTATTTAATCGATTCTAGATAATTTTAAGAAAAATGGGTGAGCGGTGAGAGGTTGGGCGAGCCATCCTTATTAAAAAAATGAGTCAAACGCCATTAATGACCGTTTGTTCACCTCTAGTTAAATTTATACTTATTCATTTTATGATTTTATTTCCTGAATTGTAAAAAATTTAAAAGTTTCTGAAAGATTTTTCTACTAAATTTTATATTCAACTAACCAGCACTACATTGCAAGTATAAAACTTTTGTTTGCTTTTTTCGATTTTACAAAATTTTTGCTCACTTTGGTCACCATAACTTACGTAAAGTACAATAAAGGCAAAGTACATTCCTGGAGTAAAAAACTAAATAAACAATATTGTTTAATAATATTTAGTTAAATAAAAACAGATGATTATTTTATATACAACAGCATACAGTTAAAAAAGTACGAAATTTGCATATGTTTTGCTATTGTGAACCATAGCATGCAAATATGAAAGAAACATATAAAAAATCAAATCCTATTATTAGTAATTCATAAAAGGGACAAGTATAAAGCTAAATTAAAACACAAGTGAGACAAAAGAAATATTTAAAAAATTAACTTTAAAAAGCAGTAGATTGGGCATTCAAGGGTTGCGGGTTCGAGTCCCCCTTGAGAATAACTTGTGAGAATAACCGATTTGATTAAGTATTTTCTATAAAAAAATTACATTTAGAAAGGTCAAACCAGCTCCACCGCTGCTGTCGAGAAGATGTCCGCAAGTCTGACACCGTTTTCTCGTTAGATAGGTATACTTACACGTTTGCCTAAGAAGCCACCAGTTCTTCTTTTATATTGTAACTAGATTAAGATTATAAAATAATACTACAATCACGTTAAATATATCTATAGATTTCTACATTATAACATAACTTCAACTTTATAAATGTATTAATTAATAATTATGTTATATAATGAAAAATAATAAATATTGCAATGTAAATAAAAACGAAGTAAAATTACATCATTAAAATATTTATTTGTCATAAAAACAGCTAATTATCATACTAGGCGATGCAGTCGCTAAGCATAAAGCTTTGCTAGCATCATATTTATTGTAGCGGAGCGTAATACTAAAAAATATTCAATAATGTTAAGTAAATTTTAAAATTCCATACGAAAGAAAGTTTTCAAATAGGCGCACTTTTTTTCAATGGGAAATCCCATAGAGCCAATGTTTTTGTTCATAACTTTTTTACTTTTGTGAATTTCAAAATTTCAATCTGGTCCTAATCCCTTTGATTCGATTCCACACAAAAAATATTAAAATCGGTTAAGAACTCGGGATGTTATGGCGTAACAGACATTGCACCATTGAAGCTGATCCATGGGAGAGATCCAATCATTTATATCTATTAGTTTAAGTTTATCTTCGATCTAAGCTAAAACGATCCTCTAGTTCTCACAATAATCAGTTAGTTTATACAAAATATAGTTAAGTCAAAAGACGTAACAAATGTGGTATTATTAAAACTAGGTATCGGTTATTTCAATAATGTACTACAATTATTAAAATCGATAGCTATTCTTGTCGGAGCAACGCTCTATTGGTAATATCCATAATTATAATAGTTGGATAATACATTTGGGTTGACATTTGAATAGAAATTTAAAAATAATCAACAGAAGAATATTTAGTTCTTACACTTCTGCGCACATTATACATTTGAATAAAACATTTCTTTACGGATTTTGCGCATAATTTATTTTATATTTAATCCTGACCTTTCGACTCCTTTACAGGAGCCGTGATCACAGAATGACTAAGATAATGGTTGTCATTATTTTCTACTACCTTCACAATAGTTTAATCGGGCACGTTGCTAATTGATATTTTTTATATAAATCAAATTGGTTTTATTTTCAAATTTTATTTCGTTATTAAATTCTCACTATGACTACATTGTATACTACTGAGTCTACTACCAGTTCGGAAATTGAAAGGCCCTTCAGAGAAGAACTGGCGAAAGAAACTCGGGCAGGGGGACCGACCTTCATCTGACTGTTCTTGCAATGTGTGTCTTTTGAGGTATTGATTTATTAATTATTGGATTCCAAGCTGGTGAAACGCTCCAATCTTCGTCTCTATTGAAACTTGGGATGTTGTCTAATTTCAATAGCCTCGCGTAGTATCCTAGGAACAAATCTTTGTCCTCTGGCAAGAATTTGAGGTTTATCGAAACGAATGTAGTGGTTTGGCTCCTCAAAAGATCTGTTATCGCGCCTATGTTTGTTTTATGTCGGCTACGTACTCTTTAATGCGCGTCCCTATACTTCTCTTTGTTTGCCCGATGTATGAGAGACCACAGTCGAACAGACAGGTCGTAAGAATTGTTTTTTTTTTTAATTTCCGAACTGATAATAGACTCAGTAGTATACTATCTGATCTAATCTAACCCACATTTAAAATGAATTGAGTGACTCTATCTTTTTACTAAGATAGTCATAAGACAGACATTACATTCTGCAGGTGAATTTTTCGAGTTAGATTGAGACACACCATTGGGTGTTAATTTGGTTTATTTATCTCTTTGGTTTAAGTCACTCACAAAATGAAAAAAAAAATTGTGTTAATGAATAGCAAATACTTACTGCTCTTCAGAAAGGAAAGGATCAGTAATATAAAAAAACCAAGTGATTTTGCGATGTATGTAATAAATCAATCAATTTAAAATTAACCCTTCTAGATTCAAACCACCAATAAGGTTTAAATCCATTGAGGTCGTAGTCTTTCAAAATGTATTTATAATGAAATCCAGTTTCTTTTTCCATCAATTGACGATATGTAATGAAAGGTTGGGACTGTAATTTGTTATATTTCAATTTATATAGGATCTTTTGGATTCAATTGATTTGGTTAAAGAAGGAGATATTGAGCCCAAATGTAATAAGATGTTATATTTTTTATTAATTCGTTTCCTACGACATCTAGTAAAGAAAAGAAAAAAAAAAAGAAAAGAAATGATTTATTTAGTGACCCAAATTTACATACTCAACTTAAATCAAGTTACATTTTTTAGTGGACACTAAAAAGGTAATCCACTCAGCATGTGTCGGACGTCGTAGACATTCCGACGCTGGTCTTCCGTGGTTACCTAACTATAAGTATAACTACTTATAACTTATATCTACCCATATAAATATAAACTAGAGAGCACTACCAGCCTCGCCACTATAAATATATTTTTATAATAATAAAATAATAATAAATAAATAAATATGGAACTAAATAAATAAAAAAATAATAATAAAATAACCCATAAACAGTAAGATGAGATAATTTAACACAGCTGTATGATTCTGATTATGAATAACGAACTTACATTTTTTGCAATTCAAGTAGATACTTTTTTAAATTTCGCTTGAATGAGTAAGGTGAATTAGAAAAGAGTAATGTGTTGAAATTTTAGTCAAGTGATGTAGTTAGCTCATTTTGCAAATAATGACAGTAAGATGGAGGTTGGTCCCCCTGCCCGTGATTCTGATTATGAATAACGAACTTACATTTTTTGCAATTCAAGTAGATACTTTTTTAAATTTCGCTTGAATGAGTAAGGTGAATTAGAAAAGAGTAATGTGTTGAAATTTTAGTCAAGTGATGTAGTTAGCTCATTTTGCAAATAATGACAGTAAGATGGAGGTTGGTCCCCCTGCCCGAGTTTCTTTCGCCAGTACTTCTCGGAAAGGCCTCCTAATTTCCGAACTGATAGTAGACTCAGTAGTAAACAATGTAATCGTAGTAAGAATTTAATAACTAAATTATATAAAAAAATAAAACAATTTCATATATATATATAAAAATAACAATTAGGAACGTGCCCGATTAAAATACTGTGGAGGTAGTAAAAAATATATGACGACCATTACCTTAGCCATCCTGTGATCACGGCTACTGCAAAGGAGTCAAAACATCAGGATTAAATATGAAATAAATTTTGCGCAAAATCCGTAAAAAAGTGTTTTATTCAACAGAAGAATGTTTACTTACCTTCCATACCTATACAGATACAATCAGCTTCGGAATCAGACTAGGATTTTGATTAACTTCTCACTAGATATAGTTAAATAAAGTACAAAACATTTTTTTTTTATTGCAAAAAATAAGTAATTAATAGATTTTAATTTATAAACAAAAATATCACTACTTGCTATCCAATTACGATTTTATTTAATTCCATTTTATTATTCAAAATTAAATTATTATTGCTATCCCAAGTATAATAAATGACCACCAAAACGAATTTTTTTATAATGTGATCTAAATGATTTATCATCTTGTTAACCTGTAAAAGTAAACGACTTAAAAAAAACTATTCCAAAATTAGTAATGAAGTCTTGAAATTTGACCATATACGATATTACGAAAGATTCTTTACATTTTTTCAACGTTTATTTTATCTATGCGGGTATGGCCGCCGTTTAGTTTAAATATTGAAAAAACATTAGATTAACTTTTTTATTGTTCTAACTTAACCATACTAAGTCATTTTCGGTCATTATAGTAATAATAATTATATTTCTCACATTTACACCAATTAGCCTAGCCCAAAGTAAACAACATAAAGCTTGTGTTATGGATACCAAGGTAACGGATAGACATATATATATGATACATAGATATGTTACATTCATAGATATATATATAAATACTCATGAATCAGATACAAATACTTGTATTCATCACACAAACACCTGCCAATTCATGGACTCGAACTCAGGACCGTCGGTGTGAAGGGCAGGATCGCTACCATTGCACCAAACGGTCGTTATTAATAAAAAACTATAGCAATAAACATATCTTTAGGGCAAACATAGTGGTCAATTTAGAAAGCGCAAACGCGAGAATAAGTCGCCTATCTTACCTTTTATTAGCTACTACTGGTTGCGCCAGTATTAAATTCAAATGTCTCGCGTTATTTATTTCTAGGTTTTTGTAATTTTTATTAGTTTGGTCGCCACTACTAGCCTCACCTCCATTTATTCCATTTCCCTTTCGCACATACCTTGTCTTGCATATTGCAAAGCGAGACGACAGCGCCATCTATTGGTGGCAAATCGTACCGCAATGTGGCCAACAAGCGGACAAAAGAAGTAATGACTACTGATGGCCGGTCGCACAAGTGGACCGAGTTTCGCAATTAACTTGAACTAGTGGCCTATCCGCAAACTCCTACAACACACTATAGTTTTATTTGACGGTGTCTTTTGTGTGCGTAACAATAAGAAACAGCAAAGCCCAGGGACGTCCCCGGCAGCCTCCAACATCTCACACCACGTGGCGGTCAAGGTATCATCTTCCTCTCATATTTGTTGTCGACATTAATTTTCTCATCGCAATACAGTCACCAAATTTTAAATTGCCCGCACAACCAACTACTATTGTAATTTTACGTTATGTGTTGTTGGTACATGTTTAATTTTTATGTATTACGTAAAAAAAATAATGTCTGAAAGGTTTCTCGGTGGTAAATAATTACTCTCTTTGAACTAACACTTTAGTCACATGTCTCTCTAATTACTGTCATAACATATCAAATGTACGCCATAGATGATAATTTGTAAATGTTAACACTTACCTCTGACATTTCTAGTTTTTCGATGCATTATTTAGTAAAAAACATTGTTTTTTCTGTAGTTGACAGCTTAAAAATATTCACCGTGCTCCCATCAAGTAAAGATTTAGAAATTACAATAAAGTATGGTTTTTTTTTTAAATCTTGATATTGTAAAGCTGAGAACTTACAATGACCGCATTGTAAATACTCATTGAATAAAGTATTTTATCTTATCTTTATATTTACCTAGTTCCGATAGTAGACGGAAGGGTATTTTAGGTCGTAATATTATATTTTGCTGATAACTTTCACTCCACACTAGTATTATTATAAAAAAAGGATAGGATAGGATAAAAAAAACAATGGGTTGCACTCCGGGAGTGTCGGCAGAAGTGAAAACATTAACATTAACGTTGTGCATTTTTGATATTTTGGAATGGTTAGGGAATAATTTCGAACGAATTGCTTTAATTATCAGTATAAAAATACTATAATTTATGTGGTAAAATACAATATTCATTTATTGCGCTATCGTAGACAAATATGACAACACACGCACACTCGCGCAAACGCCCTGCGCCGCTTAAACCAAACAGCAGAAGCAGGCATACATTTTCGCCGCGCGGTAGTAAGAGAGACGAATATTACTTCCTCTCCTACGCCGCACTATGTGGAGATCGAGTCGGTTTCGGGTCATAAATCTATAACTTCCAAGTTTTTATAGATATACAGCTGATTTTTTTTTAGGTAATCTGAGATAAACGTACTTTAAAATAATATACAGTCTATGCATATAAAAATATATTTAATAATTGTAAAAAAATACAAAACATGAAATATTGAAAAATTATCATAAATTTACGACTAATTTTAAACAATGTGACCTAAATGTTATAATTAATACAAAATAAACACATAAAATTACTCTTATTAATTAAATATAATAAGAAAAAGAAAATAACATAGAATTATATTATTCTACTAGCTCTACAGCTTCATCTATAAGTTCCATAGACTTTTTATTGGAAGGTTTTCTTAAACTTGTTATGTAAGGGGCTGAAGTGTACAAAAGTGTATGTAAAACGTCTTCATTTGTAGCTACTCTAAAGCATTTTCTAGCATGATGAAGTCTGAATCGTTTATAGTCTTTGTTCCTTGATTCCTGGGCATCTTCGGAGAGCTGTCCAAGAGGTAACACTGAATAATGCCGAATTATACGACGAATAATGACGAAAAAATCGTCTAGCTGTATTACCGTTATTACTGTTACCAGAACCTTGCTTAGGTTTATCTATATTTAAACCAAGTTCTTCTCTGAACCTTCTTTGTACATATGTCTTCTTTTGTTTTTTCAAATCTTTATTTTCTGTCGTTGTAGCAGACCATTTTTCAAAGCCTACATTATAAGATATATGTAAAATTAGTTCCATAAATCTAATCCAGCAATGTAAAGTCGAAAGCCCATATTGATAAGAATTTTCGTCGACAGGTTTATTTTGTACTTTTTCTAAATTGTTCATCTCTGTAGGTCTTGCACCACAAATAGTACATACAACACCTGATCAAGTTTCTAACAAAACTTGAGCCACTTTCCCGTCAACCATTGTCAAAAATAATGTGTGTTTGATTTCAATACTTTCACCATTTTTATTGATTAAGCTTGTTGTGAGAGCGTTTCTTTGAGCTATAATTTCATTAACTACACTTGTAGTTTTCTCTGGTGTCTCTTTTGAAAATTCTATTAAAATAGGCCTACAAAATCTTACTGATGATGGAACAGGGTTTTCCCACAAAGTTTCATTTGTATTAATATCAACAAGTTTCAGAGGTACTAATGAAGATATAAATAAATTTGTGTCAGAAATTAACTCATCCTCTTCAGTTAAGACTTGCTTGTATTCACTTTGTCCGCTTGAGCCATCACAGCCCCATTTCGAATACAGCATTAAATGTTTTTTGCCAGCTTTGTATACACCATTGATTTTCAAAATTCTTGCAATAGTGTGATCCAGCAGATCTTGCAGTTTTATTTTTGCTGTAATATTATTAATTTCTATGCTTGATCTTGGTGGGTAGCACATTCCTTTAGCTTCCTGAATTGATTTATATGACGGAAATAATACGCAGTTCTTCGCAATTAAGCAATTTCATACTGTGCCATGTTAAGGTCCAACTCTATAAAAATACTGAGAGCTTCATCTTTAGAGTACGCTGTTAAATGTGCCGGTTCATTTAAAAGATTTTGACGTATTTCACTTTTTTTATCTATGGGTAATACTCGTAAAATTTCGACAATGAATGCTTCTTCCGTTTCCCCTTGAGATCTCAATCCTTGAAGATATGAATTCAGTATAAAATCAAGGCCACATGTTTCAAGCAACTCCTTGTTTTTTCGTCTTTGTGTTCTATCGGAACTGTCTTCGTAGGTTTTAGAAGGGCGTCCTCGCTTCCCCGTCGATGTCGAAGGTTCAGATTCACAAGTAGGATCTTCCAGATTTACTGTGAATGTGGCATTCAACCACATGCTATTCTGATTTAAAAAATTTTCTTTATTTCTGCCAGATTTAGTGTAGCGTTGACGAAAGTTCGTAATAAGATTTTTTTGTACACTCGCGACAATTTTAGCGATATTTGCCTCAGAAAAGTTGATAAAATTATTCCGTATATAACTTGTTAAAGCAACAACATAATTCCCGTCACTTTCAATCAAAACAAGACATAGGTCGCGTCTGGTACATTGGAATTCACTCATTGCGAGAGAGTAGGTGGTTAGATACACTTTTAATAACGACAATAACGAACGAAAAACAGTATGTAATTATTCAGTATGCAGATGCTCTATTTTATATTAAATAACTGATTTGAAACGTGTGCAAAGTATGGGAATAAAAACTATTTATCATTATGTGGTTACTCGGTTTCCTATGTGTTTTATTGATAATTTATTTTGTAGGCGAACTAAAAATGGTGAGAAATACTCGATACATTATCAAAACATAAACCGCAATTAATAATATATCACAAGTGTAACCTATATCAACTAATAAAACAAATAGATTCGCCCACGTATTTTTAAGAAATTATTACTATTTCATGTTATGATAGATAGCATTATGTTGTGCAATGAAGTTGCAACTTTTTTTTTCTTCCTGTATAAAAATATAAAATTTCCTATCAAATAACATCATTTACAGACCTTCGGCAAATTTCGGCAACTGTCAAAACTCTAATTGAAAGTTTCAGATACGCAAAAATGATATGTCATGAGATAAATATTTCTAGTAAATATATTTATAAATATATAGCATATTTGTGTATACCAAAAAAAGTATATATTATAAGCTTTCTAAAATGGTATAATACTTGTATAATTTTCATTGCTAGCTTACTAGAAAATCATCCTGAAAAAAATACAAATTATGATGTTTTCGTGATAATTTTTCAATCATCGTATTTAGATGCTCTTTACTATAAAAAAGTACTAGTTACATACATAATTTATACATAATATAGTAGATCAACTTCTTAGCTATAGTTTGAGGTATAATACAAGTACCTGCGCCGATTTTTACAAAATGTATTTATGGCCAAGCTCTCTTAGGCACCTCCACATAGTGCGCCGTGCCAGTGGTGGTCTACTCTCCCTCCGTCTTACGAATTTTCGATCAGGTCACGTGTCGTGACGCGAGTTTAACATTTTTACCCATCCCAAAAACTGCACAACGCCGCTAAAGAAGTTTTAACTTCCAAATTATAGTAATAATTCTTATATTCACAGCAATTACCCCAGCCCAAAGTTTGCACTGCTGCACCGACTAAACTTACATATAGAGTTTGTCCAAATCACCGGTGACCGACCCAATAAGGCAAGTCAATATGATAATTTTATCGACCAATCTACCATAATAAGGCATATTGTTTTGAAATGGCAGTCTTTTAATTTTTATTGTTTGTGACTGATTTCAGGTGGTTTCATTTATTATGCTATATCTGCTGATGTAGAGGCCCCACAGGCATATAATATTCGTTCTACAACAAAAAAATAGGCGATATTTAAAGATTTTTAAAAATATTCCATTTTAATCTGAAATAATATATGAAACTGTGAAATAGCTTGTTACTTTCTGTCATACTACTACAGTCATTTATATTAATTTTTATGTATTAAACAAGCCATAGCCGACAGTTGCCCGCTTCAGCTACTGTTATAGTTGTAAGTCGTATAATATTTAGCCCTAAATAAAAGATACTATATCTTTGTCCGTACCTCTGAAAACAAGTTTGAAAAATATTATGATGATCGGTTGAATAGTTAAGGCGTGAAAGCGAAACAAACAAACAATCTTATTTTCACATTTGTTATATCAGTTAATATAATACACCAAATTGATAAAGTCAGTTTTAAATGCACCAAAATTAAAGTAATCAGCTTTTTATACACTGCATTATCGCTTTTAATTTCTTTTCGTCGAATATCAATGTTCAGTGCACAATTGTATATTGAATACTTGTTATAAAAATATATGATAGCAGAAATATCAACTGAGAATCAATACAATATAATAACACTTTATTGATTACACCACAAAAACAGAAGGATACGCAAACTCAGACAATTGCTTAAAACTAACGTGTGATAATGTCCGACTTCATTGCTAAAAGCGATCTCTACTAGACAACCTTATGATGAAGAGGATAATAAGTAAGCTAGAGCTACGGCGGTGTAACTAAAACAATAAACCATGAAGGAGATATACTTATAAGGGAAATTTATTAAGAATTTCATAAAAATATACTCTTCTAATTTATTATTACCATGTAAAAGAGAAACTTACAAATATCACTTGGTTGTTAACAGCAAATGTAAGTTTTATAATAAATTCATGATTAAAGTAAAATGAATAACAAATCACCAATAATATATATCGGAGACAAGCAAGCGTGATTTTTTCTTAAAAATAAAATCATTTCCTAACAACATATTCGAAAAATTATTTTTCTCCAAGTTTTAATTATTATAATCAATTCTACAACTTATTAACATTCTGATTTAATAATCGTCTTTTTAATGAGTTCTGACCAAACTTTTGGCTGTGGTATTGAGTATTTTACAACATCAATTCATAATATTGGTGATTTAAGTGAGCGTTTTTAATTTCTACCTGTGCATGTTAATAAATGCTGAGACATTAGTCACTTAGCTAATATCAAAAACACTATATTGAATAATCTAACATCATAAACACTTTTATAATTTTGCATTTTTCATCTTAAAAGATAAATTATTTTAATGGAAAAATACGAGAAATAATTTCGACGGGTGTTGAAAACGCTCGGTAGCTCAATTGGGATAGCATTGGACCGGACTTCCAAAGGTTGCGGGATTTATTCCGGCCTGAGAATACACTTATGAGCAGCAAGATAATTTTTTTTAATAGAAAAAGTCGAATTTGCATTGAAAAATGCAAAAAATATAAAACTAAATGGCTGTTTTATTGTTATCGAATGTCCAGACTTTAGTAGAAATATTTCTTTCGAATACGAGAGGATGTTCCTCTCATTGATGAGACAACGCTGGCCTGGTGTAAAATTAGAAATCTATGTATCATATATGTATGTCTATCCGTTACCGACAAACCTTACAGTGCTTACTATGGGATAGGTTAATTGGTTTAAATGTAAGGAGTATTGTTATTACTCGTATTACATAACAATACTTTCTAAAATTTAAATGTTTCTCTAATTTATCGCAAAACCAGCGTCTTTTTAGTGTTACTTTTTAGTTTATTATTTGATTAAAAGTTGAAACAATCTGCAACACGGTAGCCAAACCATTTATTTATTTATTATTATTTTTATTATAAATTTTTGACGGCTGAAGGCCCAAAACAACAATAACTTTTAGCGTATTAGACATACTAATACGCTAAAAGTTATTGTTGTTTTACTCAAAAATTAAAAAATGATCTCGTTAATGAAATTCTTAAAAAAGTTTCACCTTAAGAGGCTCGTTTTTTTGCTAAATGAGAGTATAAAATTTGATTTAAATTCAAATTCGTTTTTTATTTGCAGTTTTTGTAATTTTTATTTGTTTGGTCGCAACTCCTAGCCTCACCTCCATTTATTCCATTTCGCTATCGCACATACGTTGTCTCACATATGAATGACCGCGCCATCTATTGGTGGCAAATCATACCGCAATGTGGCCAACATGCGGGCAATAAAAAATTGTCGACTGATGACTCGCAATATTAAATTGAACTAGTGGCCTATCCGCAACAACATCTATAGTTTTATGTGATGGAGTCTTCGTTTGCGTAACCATAAGGAACAGCAAAGCCCAGAGACGAACCCAGCAGTCTCCAGCATCTCACACCATGTGGCAGTCAAGGTATCGTGCCCCTTTCATCTTCCTCTCACTTTTTTATCGACTATATTTCTCATACTGCAATATAGTACACTAATTTTGAATCGCCCGCACAACCACAATTTTTAAGAAAACATAGTAGTTAACATAGTTTTGTAATTAACTTTCTCTAAATGTTTTAATTGTTAGATATGTAATTTTATCAGCCTTTTTAAAGTGACAATTTCCATGTCTATAATTCTTCTAAAAGGTCCAAAACAACCAACATTTTTTTTAATGCATTTTAAACACATATTTAAAAAATGGTGGCAATTCTATAAAAGAAGGTCAGAACAGATGACAACCTTATATACATATATTTGTGGTAGCATCGTTGTTTATGAATTCCATAACACAAATGCTTTTGGTAGTTAGCTTGGGATCACAGCAATGCATGTGATGTTGTTAAATATTATTACAATAATCTGTACGTTAAGCTAGCTCTGTAATATGAGCCAACATCACAAGCATTGTTCTGAACCCAAACAATTAAAGCACGTTTTCTACATTTACCCAGACGGGCATCGAAACCGGTACCTCGGAGTGGTTTGACAATGAAATCTGGTAAGCGAGCCATTGGACCACGGAGATCTTCAAATTATCGCTACTTCGTAACCGGACACACACGACTTAAAAGTAATGTGCACTATCGGAACTAAGTAAAGATAAAGATATGATAAAATACTTTGTCTTTTCTTCCTTTGGTCCACTATCATGACTCGGTAAATAAAAAAGGTAAGATAAATGATGACAGGTTTATATGAGCCCTACCTGGGAAGCCTATGTGATGAATATAAGGGTTGCGAGTACCCGAATAATTACTGTAATATTTTTTTAACATTTTAACCACATGCCAGTCCACTACTGCACGTGCCACCCCTCTCAACAGTCCCAATGCTGCGCAAATTGTGAAAAAAAAGTCTGACTTTAAGATAAAAATGCCATTTTGTCGTTAAATAATGAAGATAGAACGAAACAAAAAATACTACCGTAAAGTTGATCAAATAAAGAATCCACCACAGAATATTTGGATCTCTGGAACTAAATATTAATCGTAATAAAAAAAAAAACAGAAGGCCACGCGGCAATTGGAATATGATAGCAATCGCTACTAGGGACTGACGACGGGTGTTGGCTTTCGGTAGCAATTGCTACCGTGGACTGACATGTGGTTAAATGAAACGCCATTAAATATTTATTTTCTTTCGTTTTGTCACAAATAGACCAAATAGAAGATGTGGGAAGAACAGCAGGTTGACGTTCTACTGTGGCTGGTTTGGTGCGGCCTCTGAGACGTAGTCTTGGTACTCGCAACTTTTTGGCTTGTAGTACTCGCGTGACATACTGAAGCTCGGAAATCAGATGTTGTTGGTCACAGATGCAGCGAGCTCTCTGAAACAAAGACTTAGAACAACTTATCTTTAAAGTCACCATTAAATTATGCGCAAAATCTGTAAAAAAGTTGTTTTATTATAAACGGTTATTCATAAAAGTTCACATCTATCAACATTAAAAAATCTTTTGGTTCTCTATAGCAACTGAGTACAGACAAAGTTAAGATAAAATCCTTTTCCACCAAATGAGTATTGCCAATATGAGCGTTGTAACTACAGCTAAGGACATACTTATGCTATGTTTTTGTCAGTTTTGCGTCGCTAAGGAACGTCTGCAAAATAATATTTAATTTCCTCTTTACAACTATTTGTTTATTATCGAGTTCTTTAAATCCTAATATAAGAAAAGGACACATTTTTGGGAAAGCTTGCGGAACTCTGAAGTCAGAGTCCTTTATTAAGTAATAGAGTCTTAATTTTAGAAATTCAAGTAAACTTAGCAAGCTCTAAGAGAGAAGGCTATTTATAGAAATTAGTTTCATAAAAGAACTCAAGTTCCTTTTTAGTGAACATTTAATTAAAAAAAGCGTATCTTGGTGCGCTGAGATCGACCAAATAAATAATACGGTATTTGGATGATCTCCTTGAAAAAAAAATCCTTATGGCTGATCATTGGAATAAGTTTTTCATATGTATTTGGAATTAACAAAAACACTGTTAAAAGACTTCACGTTTAAGTAAGATCTCGAGTCTTATTATAATTGTTTTTAACATTCGAAAGACTAAAGTTTAAAAGGCTTATTGTGGCTACTCAACTCATGAGTCTTATCAATTACAAAAAAGACTTGAGCTTTCATTTGAGTCAAACTCAGAAAAAGCCAGAAAGACTGGATTTCTTCCCTACATTTATCTTTATACATTTTCGTAACCAATTATAAAAAGGAAAAAAAACTACTTTCCACCCACTTCATAATTTTTACCTGAGCCTATTTCAATTGTGAGGAAGCAGCAGTGAAATACATTTTTTTTATATTCCCGCAACTGCACGAATGTCTGATATCAAAGAAAGCAATCAAACGGAAAGATTTAATTAAAAGGGAAATCAAATCGTCTATGACTCTTTTAGTTCGTAAATGAAAAAAGGTTCGTAGCAGAAATTCAAATTGGTAATTTAATTAAAACTTTGAACAAAGTTCTGTTAAATCCTGTAAGTTTTGATAAAAGTGGCAGGGAAGAGATGCTTTTGTTCTTTTAATAAGTCTAGAGATGTTTGGGACGCTGAGGGCTTGACGAGTTACCATGTTTACTTGGAAAATGCTAATTTAGTTTCAATTTGTACCTCAACCATGGGTATTTATATACTCGTATATTAATATATATAAATTACGTGTCACGTTGTTTGTCCGCGATGAACTCTTAAACTACTTAACCGATTTTGATCAAACTTCGTAACTATCTGTTATTTGATCTAACTTAAAAGATAGGATAGTTTTTATTTCAATTTATAACACAGAAACGCGTGGCCGGATCAGCTAGTACATATATTTCTACTAGCGGACCTGGCAGAAGTTATTCTACCCGAATCAGCTTCAAATCCAGGGTCTAATCTAGAATCTAAACCATACGGGTATCCTCTTAAATTCACAAAAATATAAAAATAATATTTTTTTAAATATATTTCTTACAATCGCACTAATAAGTCTAGCCCAAAGTTAGCACTGTAACGCTTGTGTTATAGATACTAAGGCAGATATAAATAGTTAATATGATACATAGATATTAAATATTTATAGAAATATGTAATACTCATGACCCAGGCATGAATGCTCGTATTCATCACACAAACATCTGCTCCTTCCGTGTTTGAACCCAGGACAGTCTTATCGTAAGTCAGGATCGCTTCCGTTGTTACATAATATTGATCTCTAAATGTAAGACATTAATTTGAAATACGAAAACTTTGACATTTTCGTAAAGGTTGATGTACGATTGATTGTACATTACATTGTGCTCAACTCAATCGCTCAAATTTTAATATAAAAAAACCAGCCAAGATTTACGTTTCCCGCTAAAACGTTATGACGTTTCGTTTCACGTGCGCGTTTAGTGGTTGTAAATTATGAATATACGACTTTCCGGTCGCTGCGCTGATTGCGTACGATGGGACGTGTTTGTTTCTTTTTTTCAAGTTTACGCGATATGTGGGTAATAAATCAAATTTATTACTCTTCACTGCCAGAAGGGGTATTGAAAAATTTATGTATTTGGAGTTAAACAATTTTAGTGCAACAAAGTTTTAACTGTTGTAAAATGCACGTATGCATTAAAGTCTGGGTTTTTTGTTGTACAGTACGTTTCTAGTGTTCCCGTACTCCCGACCAATAATAATAAAGAAATAAAAATGATCTTTTTCTTTACAAATAAAAATCCAAATTGTAGCAATTTTACTTTTATCTTAAATAAACCAATTATCACCTAAAAATCACCCTCTAAATCATCCAATCACTAATCACCTAAAAATTTCCTCGCTGCAGTGAGGTGAAAGATTTTGTGTTTCGCTCAGCAGCAAAGTTTTTAGCGTCTCGTACCATTGAAACTCTCGCCACGCTTGGGATTGTATCTTTGAACCCTAAGCGTCAACAACCGCGAGCAATCCTAGAATCCTTCGCTGGCCCAGGTGAAAGTTACTATTGTAAAGTTTTAAGTTACTAACCTCCTTACCTTCATGTTACACGACTCTATATAATACTTTTACATAACTAATAATAAATAAATAAAAAAGAAAAGAAAGAAAGCACGGGTGCAATTCAAACGTGGTAGAAATGAAACCTCCAAAAATAATACGAACACGTATACAAAATACCACGGTTGTTGTGATGCCTTCTTTCAAGCTTAAAACTACGCATGCGCACACAAACACGTAATAACACACGGTACGTAATGCTTTCTATCTCAATTTCTCCTACGTTAAATATTATGAATTTATGTGTCTGTCTCTTTTTACTGTCGCTTTTTGTTTCATTGACTTACAAATCACAAAGCTAAAGAAGTTTTCACTTCAAAACAAACTGCACGAACTTGGATTTCAGGACAAAAATAATTTAGAAGATGCCATGGTTAGTACTGAGTAGCACAGCCGTTGAAACTTTTTTTGCTTTCTCTACGCTACAAAGTCTAGCGAAGTTTACAGTATTAGAGTCGTTTTCTTTGTAATATCATAGACGTAAGGTAGCTAGCCTATTCGTTTTTTATAGGATACAATTCGGAGAGTGTGCAACAGAAATGCACAGCATTGTCCCGCCCTCCCCATTTTTCATCTGACAACCAGACTTCCTAATAGGCGCTACTATTATATGGTTTATGTAACAAAGAGTCGCACTAATCGTTTTGGTATCAATGTTGTTATTCTTACCGGTAAAAAGAGGTACTCCTTGCCTGAGTCTGTTTCCTGACAAATCACTTACCATCGGGTGACATAGCGGTCAAGCGCTTGCATACTATCTCTATTATATAAAAGTCTTTGTTTGCTACCATACCAGCAATGCGTGGCCGGGTTATACCAGCAATTAACATTACCATAGCAACGCGTACTGATTTAGTGTAAGTAGTACTTTTAGATTTAGTACTATTCAGTGTAATTTTGAAGACTTTTTTATAAAGATTTTTTACCGAGTCATCTAGTTAACTATAAAAAAGATGGTGTTACTTTTCTCGTGATAATGTTACTTTTGACTGTCGGCGATTGGCAACACCTCATAAAAAGACGGTCTAGATTTCTATAAAAATGACTAAAATGTAGCTTATCCAAAGTAAATGAAAATCGGAACAATGTAAAACCGAAAGCGCGTATGAGCTAATTTGTCACCAATATTTTTTTAAAGTTGAATGTTTTATTTTTTAGACTGTCGTGTCATAAAACGTTTAAGTTTATGTCAACTTCTATACAAGTTATAGAGCCAAAGGAAATACATATAATATATGTACTTTACTCACTAAAACATCTGGCATTTTCAAAAATATTAACTAGAATCGCTCATTGACTTTGTCAATTTTCTTAAAATTCTTGCTTTTGATCGAATGTATTCTTATAGTCATTTCATGATAATAATACGAAATGAGTTTTTGAAGTGAAAACTTCTTTAGCGGCGTTGTGCACTTTTTGGGATGAGTAAAAAATGTTAAACTCGCGTCAGGTCACGTGACCTGATCGAAAATTAGTAAGACGGCGCAGGGCGCTTGCGCGAGTGTGCCTGTGTGTTGTCATGTTTGTGTACGATAGTGCAATAAATGAATATTGTATTTTACCACATAAATGATAGTACTTTTATACTGATAATTAAAGCAATTCGTGCGAAATTATTCCCTAACCATTTTAAAATATCAAAAATGAGCAACGTTAATGTTCATGTTTTTACTTCTGCCGGCACTCCCGGAGTGCAACCCGTTGTTTTTTTTTATTAAATATAATAAATTGGCTTGCTTTAGAATTGAAATAATAACGTTAAATAGGCTCAACCGATCCTAACTACCATTATTTTAAGGGGATTTTTATTCCATCTCCATTAAAAACGATAATGGACAATCGGATAATATGCGTTAAATCTGTAAAACGATTGGCCCCAATAACCGCAACGGATAGGACAGCATACAGCAGTAAATTTTGATATTTCAGTTTTTCGTTTATCATTAAACATATAGTCCTCTTTTCATTGAAATTGGCTGTGGGATTACAGAACATTCATTCTATCTCATACTTCACTTGAAACAATAACAAAATTATTTTTTAATATATAACACGTTAAATGGATCAAAATTTATTTAGAGTTTATTTTTTAATACATTCTGTCACGCTACGAAGGCGTTCATTGTTTCTCCTGATGTTGTTTTGTATTTAATCACATTGTTTAAATATAAGTACTGAACGAAACATTATTTACTAAAGCCTTAAGCCTTTACACGCTTTTTAGTACCGTTGACAAAGTAAAGCACTTATTAATGTGGGCAATTAATACACAGGACCATTTCTACTTTGTACACGTACGATATACGACGCAAACATTTGGGGAACGACAATATTACGTACCATTTGCTCTCTGTAAAGCTTATCGTGAATTCTATTGTAGCACATAGCAAACAATATAATTTAACAACCATCGTAAGTATTGTGTTTGGAATAGAATATGTAACTCCATTATTACAATGTAGAAAATAATACTATCATATCAATATAATTTTAAATCAATATTTTTTTATGCTATTAAAAATCATATGTAGTTGTAGTAGGAGAAACGAAGGATTAACGAAAAGTACAAACCAAAGAATGGCGCTTAGATGTAAGGTTTGTGATGATTTGATGATTGTAAGTGATTTTAAGGTCACATCACATCTAAGGTTATTGTGATGTGACTTAGCCGTCACAACTAAGCGCCATTTTTAGAAATGTTAAGCAATGGAAACCGGAAACACGCTTGCAAGGTTATTACGCTTGCTGGTATAGGTTCCAAAGCAGAATAGATGGACCGCAATCCTCGAGCACAAACGCCAAACTCGGTGGAATTACTGTGATGTTCATGCGCTATTGGGACGCACTTTTACTACTACTTGTAGTTTAAGAAAATAAAGTGTTTTGTTTTATAATGTATTTGGACTCGAGTAGATCCTATCTATTACGTATGATGTAGTTGTGTTCAATATTGTTATTATACGACCGTTTGGTGCATCGGTAGCGATCTTGCCTTTCGCACCGACAATCCCGAGTTCGAATCCCGGAAAGGGCCAATATTTGTGTGATGAATACGAGTATTTGAGTCTTCGGTTTTTTATATTACTATAAATGTTACTTATCTATATATTATAAATGTCTCTCTATCCGTTACCCTTTTATACCTAACACAAGATTTATAGTGCTTACTTTGGGCTAGGCTAAGTAATGTGAATGTAAGTAATGAAAATTTGCATATAACACTTTATCTGGGTTACAGAATAAGACATATGGTACCTTTATCCAGAAAAAAGTACTGTTTGCGACGAATAGAAATATAACTTTTAATCAGTAGTGGATAAAAGCTAGTATTAAATAAACGATTCAAGAACTAAAGTTTTGTCGTTAGGATGCTACAAAATCTAACATAGGATACGAATTTCAAAATAGTTTTTCATACTATATACAGTATATGGAATGGAAACTGGAGTTACCAAAGTAAATGGCTACGAGGATATTTGCACATGACCGCAACATCTCATTATGCGGTCCCAACAACCGCATAGCGATCTATAAGTTTTGTGGTGCCTTATTCTGGTATATTGTTTAAAATAATACATCCATCCAGTAAGGAGTGAAATTGAGCGTTTAATGCAATGCAATAAGGTGAAATTTTATTAATCAAATAAACTAAAACTAAAATAGCTAACCTCCAAAATGGAATATCATTTGTCTAATATACATGTTATTTCTGAAAATCAAATACGTACATTTTATAAATCTATACATCTAAATAAAATTGGAGTGTGTAATATTGAAATAACCGTTTTTTACTACATGCATATGAATATATATACGGTAGGTACATAAACCAACTTAACATTTTTATAATTTGTCTGTCTGCTTGTTCCGGCTAATCTTTGAAATGGCTGGACGCATTTTGACGGGACTTTTTCTTGCATGTAACTGATGTATTAAGGAGTAAGTTAAGCTACTTTTATTTTAGAAACATTCTTTTATTTAGCAATATTCTACGCGGACGAAGTCGCCGGCGGCCGCTGGTTAGTGATAAAGATATAGTGACAAATAAAGAAAAAAATATGCTTAGATGGTTTAGACGTAGAGAGGATAGATGAAAGAAATTTGCAATACAAGTATATGAGGCAAATGTGGAGGGGCAAGTCAGTAAAGTTAAACCAAGGCAACTTTCAGGGACCGAACAGTTGATGTCGTTGAGCTTGTATGAAAGATCTGATGAACGATGAAGAAGCAAGAGGTGTATGTCAGGATTTATTTATACCTGCCCTTACGTGAATAAGATGTGATTGTTTGTATCTATACCAATTAGTAATACTTTCAGCATGTTAGGAATGTTACGCTTTAGTGCACTATCAAAAAGCTTGTTATTATAAAATGATAATGTACTAGCTTTTACCCGCGGTTTCGTCCGCATTTAAGCCATATTTTTTTCCAATAAAAAGTATCCTATGTTACTTCTAATACCTTTAAGGATGTATGTACGAAGTTTCATGATGATCGGTTTAGTAGTTTTTGCGTGAAAGCATAACAAACAAACTTACATTCACATTTATAATACTAGTAGGGATTGTTATTTGCTGCAAAAATTATAGTAATGGAATTATTTATGTTAATTTTCAATTTATGTTACATAATTAAAAAAAGACAAAAAGAGCACTTAAGGATTTTCTAGCCACTTTTCTCGGTATAGGCAGGCTTTAAAAAGCTGGTGACGTTCACACCCATTGTGAACGTCTTAACGGCTTAAGTACGCGCTTGAGAAGTTATATGTACGTCTTTGGCATCATTAAATTAAACAAATAATTTAAGTTATTATAATATTAATTAATAATTGTTAACCACCTGATAATTTAAAATCACACACACACACATACGCTTACGCACGCACAAACACACACACAGACATACATTCATAGATATTTGAATAACTACCTTGAGCCAATTAGCGGCCAACTTCATCCTGCTGGTTTATTCCATGTCGCTTTTGCGGGCAACTTCAACCAGTTACTTTTGTGTTGCAGTGACTTTTTGTGTTACACTGATGGGTGCGCATCTTAAAATTTCACTGTCATCATTTTTTCATAACGCGCCCAAAGAGGTTAAAGAAGTTAAAGCGATAGCGATAACGATAAAATCATGTTTCAAATATCAATACCCGCGGCTTCGCTCGCGTTGATGTCATGAAATAACCGTCAAAGGTCATTAAAAAGTAATTGTCATTTAAATTGAACGCCCAATGGATTTGAATTCTATTTAAATTGATCAAACTTCGTCGGACGATCATATATGTTAACATTAATTGTTTTACACTTCAGAAACAAATTTTCTTTTTTATCCTATTTTCTTTATTATAATCTTGACAATATTTGTACAGAATTTCATGATCATCAACTGATGATTCTCAACTGAGTAGCTTAGGTCGCTAACAAATAAACGTCACGTTCTTATAATACAGCAAAAGAAAGAAAAAGATCGTGATATTTCTGTAGTTAAGGTTATAAAAACCTTTGTAATCGAACTACTTACTTCATTTGTTTCACTGTGTTCACAGTGTCACATTTTTTTAAGGGTTTTGTTTCCAGTTTTGTAAGCCATACCGCTAAAGACTGAAACTCTTTGCCTGGGTCTATGGTTCCTGATAGGTACAATTTAGGGTTCTTAAAGTTACGAGTGTATAGTTATCTTCTAGGCAAGCGCTTCACATTCTAGATCGCATCATTGTTTACCATCAGGCAAGATAGCGGTCAAGCGCTAAACTAAGTACAATAAAAACCAGCACAAGATCTATAGTAACTTAGCTTACGAACTCAAACATGTGTACAATTATGTAATTACTAGCTTTTCGCCCGCGGCTTCGCCCACGTGGAATTCGGTTATATTGCAGTATAAAGCAATAGCGTAAGCTATCATTCCACTTCTTACGTATTTTAAAAAACACATCGTTACCATGTTTAAAAAAACACCCAGCGCCATCTATCACATACCTCAAGAACTAAATAACGTAACTAATACTTATACCAATTAGTAATTCGTTGACTTTAGTGATTTCAGGATAAGTAGATGTAAAAAAAACAATTTAGACGATAAAACAAATTGTACGTCATCCCTCGAGAATTCCTCATTTTCGAGGATTCATTTTCGTATCATTTAGCTTCAAAATTTACATGTTCATATTCGTTTGCAACATATAAGTAGATGTAAAAAAAACAGTTTAGACGATAAAACAAAATGTACGTCATCCCTCGGGAATTCCTCATTTTCGGAGATTCATTATCGTATCATTTAGCTTCTAAATTTACATGTTTATATTCGTTTGCAATATTTTAACTTGTTTTAAACGACACACAGCGCCATCTACAATCCATCCATCAAGCAAACAATATTTTTGTTTTTCCTCGGGGATATAATTTTTTTTCCAGGATAAAAAGTACCCTATTTTTTAATCCGGACTTTTATCTTTACGTCTGCAAAATTTCAAAGCAATCGGTTCAGTAGTTACGGCGTGAAAGCGGAACAAACAAACAAACAAACTCACTTTCCGATTTATAATATTAGTAAGGATATATGTTTCTAATTATTTACACAGTATTGTGGCTATACCTGAAACTATTACTATTTATACAAGCACTATTATTCTATTTTCATTTAAACATGGCTTCTCTATATCGCTTTTACTATACTGAATAGGAAGCTCTCATCCTATGTCAATATTAACCAGCCAGGGTTCACGGGTGGGCTTCGTTTTGTTCGCTTTGCCCTTTGATACCCTGAAATTACAAGAGGAATTTGATAAGTCTTTAACAAGAATGAACAGTAGTTTACGTAATTGATTTATTGGTCTGTCAATTTTTAATTTGAGATTGGAAAACGGGATTTCTACCAAATTTTACTGTTATTTGTGCTTAGATATTGTGGTGCAGTTTACGTTGAAAATATTGGAACAACAATATTAGTGTTTACGTTTATAATTAACTGTTAAAATAAACAAACCAAAAAAGGTAAATCATAAAGTTTGAGTAGATACATAGATCAATAATGAAATAACCTCTTTTCCTTGTTACCAATAAACCTGAGGAGGTGAACTGAGATCATGCAGTGCATGCATGCACTGTATATTTACATACACTTATTGCTTATACGGTAGTGTTTTATACACATAAATACTTGGAACTTTAATAAGTAAACTAAATTTGGTACACCGACGTGGAACACTTACTAATTGAATTGGAACATTTTTTTACGAATCACTAGTGTTTCTTTGTTTTCAGTAACATATACATATTAAAAATACATTAACTGTGCAAATATTGCCTATTTTGGCATGCTGTGAACACATCAGAAATGTAATTAAAATAAATGCGTTTTTTGATCCATTAAAAATTACATTCGTACAAAGGAAAGCAAAAATACTGTAGTGCCACTTCACTCTCCCGCCAAAATGTCCAGACTGTACTACCTATGACGTCTTTTGAATCTTTCAATTTCATATCTTATACGTTCACTCATACACACAGAGCTTTGAAAGCGTTTCCTTTAAAGCTTTAGCTGCAAAAGCTTCTGGAAAATCCAGTTTATTTAGTTTCAACATAACGAAATAACTTACTGTCCGTAAATATTTTTCTTTCTATATAATATTGTGTGACTTATGTTGTTTGCCATTTACAAATTAAGGTGAATAACTTATAAAAAGGAGAAAATCGATTTTGTTACGGTTGACGTGTTTGGCCTGTGATTGCGGATGGTGTGCAACATTCGAAGCGGCCGTTCATGAGATAAGTGACCATAAAATAATTAACTCGAATTGCTTCGGAATACCGTTGGTCCTGATTGGATGGGAAGGTCTAGGTCAAGAAAAGTTAATTAACAATAATTACAGTAGCAAAGTTAAAATAAAGAAGAGTTCCACGTCGTGATATGTACTCGATTGGCGTACATGCGCGTACGCAGCGAGCTATTCCCGGCTTAGGTGAATATTAGTAGCCGAATACAAAATAACTTGTTTCAGAACTGCCTTAACCAAGTCAATCTGGGTTACGATTTTGCAAATGTATGTTGTTTTAATGTATAGTTGAAAAATTATTATTATTATTATTTTAGGAAATAAATTTTATGCAAATATATGTAAGTTTATTTAAAACCAGACAGTTTTTAAAATAAATAAATGTAATGATGAAGAAATGAAAAGAAATTAATTATCAAGAACTTTTAATTATAAACTTTTAGAAAGACAACGTTGATAGCAGCATTTATTGTACTCGAAGTATTGCACAGGTTTTTCCTCCAAAGGCATTTTAAAATGAACTGATGATAGATAATACAACATCTACGTATGACTTTCTTAAATGATTTTTAAGTGTATTGACTCGATTGTAAATGAAACTTTCTAGATTAATAAGGATGTTACTAATTTTATATGATCGATATCGACTTAAAAAAAAGCGTGTCACTAAAGCCAGTCATCCGTTAGCCCGCACGAATATCGAATTTCAAAGTATGAACGCCGATTTCGCTTACTGAAACGTCTAAATTCCTTCTTTGTTACACTTGCCGAGTATAAAAGAGCCGGCAACAGTAAGGATATATAGAATACTGACAAGTGTTTGCCCTGATTTACGCGGTATGGGAATGAAGATTCTTTTGTTTTTGTCTGAGATTAATACATCGGTGTCACTTCGGACAGCTGCGATAATTTCGCTGTATTCGACGTCCAATACGTGTTTCACATATGGAAGCTCAAACCTGAGTGAACTTCACGTTAAGTGGAATAAACAGTGAATATTTGATATCATATTAATTTACTTGTGTTTATAATGATTAATTTATTTAAGTAATGGTAATTTTTTCTAATATGAGATAAAAGTTATTATATTGACGATGACATACCATATATCAATTGAAGACCGTTTGGTGCAACGGTAGCGATCCTGACTTTTGAACTGAGAGTCTTGGGTGCGAGTCCCGTAAGAGGCTTGTATCCCCGTAAAAGTCTACTACGTATCTAAGTATCATACATGTATGTCTATCAGTTACCCTAGTATCCATGGCAGAAGCCTTACAGAACCTATTTTGGGCTAGGTTAATTGATGTGAATGTAAGAAATATTATTACTAGCTGACCCGGTAACGCGTTGCTATGGTAACGTATTGTTTCAATGGAAAAAGAGCAGGAAAAAGAGCGGACAGACAAACAGACAAACGACAAATTTGCGTTCTTAGATTAAAGACTAGCGGCCCATCCCAGCTTCGACCGGGTGGACAAAATTCTTCAAATTTTTTCTATTATTATATATTTTTCCGTTAGCGCCATCTAGCGTCCGGTAGACGAACAACTTGCGGTTAACGCGTTGCTATGGTAACGTTATTGATACAATGGAAAAAGAGCGGGAAAAAGAGCGGACAGACAAACACATAAACCACTGTGATCTTAGATTATAGATTTACTAGCTTTTACCCGCGGCTTCGCCCGCATTTTTTTTTAATAAAAAGTATCCTATGTTACTCCAAATACCTCCAATAATATATGTACGAAATTTCATGATGATCGGTTTAGTAGTTTTTGCGTGAAAGCATAACAAACAAACTTACATTCAAATTTATAATATTCGTAGGGACGTAGGGATTTGTTATTGTCCTTTTACTTTGCAATTTTAATTTAACTGGGCAATGACGATGATGGTCGAGAGGCTCACATACCTGATTGTATGGTAACGCCACCAAAGTCCCGGGTTCAATCCCCGGCTGGTTAATGTAGAAAACTAACTTTTCTGATCTTTTCTGTAAAAAGCTCAAAAGCCTTGAGCATAGGCGAAAGGTTGCAAGCCTATCAGTATTTTATAGGATACATTTCGGAGAGTGTGCAGTTGAATTGCACAACCTTGTTCCGCAATCCCCATTTTTTCATTGGACAACCAGACTAACAAATTGGCGACACCGTTATATGGTGGATACACCAAAGAGTCGCACTAAGCGTTTTGGTTTCAATTTTATGATACGTACCGCTAAGGAGTGGAACTCTTTGCCTGAGTCTGTGTTTCCTGACAAATACAATTTGGGGGTCTTCAAGTCACGAGTGAATAGGTATCTTCTAGGCGCGTCACATCCTAGATCACATCGATGCTTACCATCAGGCGAGATAGTGGTCAAGCGCATGCCTATTTTCTATAAAAAACAAAAAACTTTTCTATGTTAGCGAGTCTGACTGCTATTGGGCCGTCGTTGTTTCTGAATTCCATAACACCAGTGCTTTAGCTACTTAGGTTCGGAATAATTTATGTTTAATGCTCTAAAATAAACTGTTAAGGATAATTGATAAAACCTAATGACCTAAAAGTTTATGGGAAGAAGCAATCTTAAGGGCTTCTTTACGCTAATTTCAAATGGTTCTCTGAAATCGTACCCTGGATATCATCACAGTATTCAAATCTTAATTCCTTTTAAAATCTTCTTCAATTCAAGCTTAGAAAATCTGTCACATCCCAATTTATTATTTGGTGCAACGGTAGCGATCGTGCCTTTGCCACCGACGGTCCTAGGTTAGTCCCGGAAGGAGCAAATGTTTGTGTGATGTATACGAGAATTTGCAACTGAGCCATGGGTATTCATATATAGACTAGCTGACCCAGCCACGCGTTTCTGTGTTATAAATTAAAATAAAACCTATTCTATCTTTAAAGTTAGATCAAAATAGTTACGAAGTTTGATCAATTAATTTAAATATATTAAGATTTATAAATATTACTTATTTATGTATATGTATGTCTATCCATTACCCTAGTATCCATATCACAAGCCTTATATTGCTTTCTTTGGGCTAGGCTAATTGGTGTATTATTAGTACAGGCAGTAGGTAACAGATATACATGTCTCAAATTACTGCAAAAATGTCTAGTGATTTTCATACATCTCTATATTTTTAGGTTGCCCTTCGGTTCGCCTAAAATGATTGGTACTTATTTTATTTCGCATAGTAATTGCTTGTCCAGGGTAAGTTGTATTATTTTGTATCTGTACCTGTAGCAGTTTAAAAAAAAAGGGAAAATATGTTATTGTTCCGAAACACTAAAATATATTTTGAATATTTTGTTTATAAACTTCTAGGTTTTATTTAAATTTTAAATAAATAGCCAATTAAGAGACAGAGAAAGCACGTGGCGGTATCTTTATACTTAATCTATGATCATCATTCTTGCGATTCGAAATACGTTTTCCCAATTGCTTACGATCATTTACAGCTGAACCAGAACACTCAAAAGCTGTATGTTGAATGTATTTCGGACCGACATCATCAGTATATCATTCAATGTTAAACTCTTGATTCGTCTTTTGTTTATCGCTTTGATTTCGGTAGCTAAATAACTTGCTCACATTTATATAGCAAAAATTTTGATCTATTTTTTGTTATAAACGAATTTTCTTTTAGGTTATCTAAAAGTCAGATTATATTTTTATAAACGTTGGGTCTAAGTTAGGTCAGCTTATATTTTTCAATTAACAACTGGTAATAAATAAAAAATATCTTACCTAACCGTACCTGCAAGTTATATCAAATTATACCAAACTTTGCTTGCTAACTACAAATAGGCCTATTAAAAAATTTCGGCGATCCTATATAGGTACACCCATTTTGTTATGCATTTCATTGCATGGAAATAGTTTTTAAAACTTTTTACAAATAATAAGTTTTTAATTTTTTAATTTATCAAAGAAATTAGAGGACCTGATAAGCCTGCTTTAGAACGTAAAATAAAAAAAATATTCAAATAATTAGGATAATTTTATTTTTCCTATTGTGACAACCCTTACGTATTTGCGTTTGAATGCGTATTTACTTGTAAATGTGTCGATAACAAGAGCAATCCCGTAGTGTATTATTTAAAAAATATTAGTAACACATAAACTATTATGATTATATAATACTGTGCTGTACACAATTGTTTGCGGAAAAATCACTTTTCACTGTCTAAAGATAGAATAAAGTTGTTATGTACTGTAAGAAACGTCCATATATTTACGTGTTTTGCTAAAATATTTTACCTATCTAAGCGTTTTACGTTCGGTATATTCCATTTCAGCTCCAGGAAAAACTATGTAACCTATAAATGTATCGTTTCGCGACGCCAAAGCAATGTTCCGTGAAGCAAACATCACTAAAACTTTTTGTATATTTCTCGCACTACGCATTTTTTTATAAATAGACTAGCAAGTGATGTGCTTAGTTGTAAAACATCGACATTCTGTCGAACAACTAAGAAATAAGGTAATTTTGTCAGTATACTATAAAAACGTTTTTTTTTAGATTTGCACGTTTAGCAAAATTTGCAAAACAAAGTTTGTGTTATAGAAAATTTTATAAATAAATCAGACTACCCAATACTCGAATACAAGTGTCCTAGCACTACAAGGTCTTTTAATCCATGGAATAAGCGTAAAAATAACTTGATAAAATCCGTCATACATGAATTGTGTATTTTGATGACATAGGGGACCAACAACAGCTTAAAGTGCCAAAACTCAGAAATACTGGGCATAAATTTTGGTAACCAATCATAGAATGGGTTATAAGCAATAGTTTGATAGTCCTAAGGACTAAATAAATAATAATAAAATAAAATAAATTCTGAAAAACAGTTCTTCTTCCGTTCTTCGGAAAAGACAATAATATTTTATAATGTATATTTTCTTGAAGTCATACATCCAATGACCGATCTTTGTGAAAGTTGCGAAAGCGATTCACTGTACTATCTAATTTCTGACGTATTTTAAACATAAATATCGAAATGTTATCGCATTATTTAGAGTTAAAGACTATAATATGAAGTAATGTGTACTAACTTACTCTGTACTCCGTAAGCTAACATCTTTGTCACTGGGTAAAAAGTCCAGTACTTACTTACCTTACAACATTTGTTAGATATTTAACATTTGTTAATAAACAATTACAGTTATGTTGGATGGATTGGAACAGTACTTGGAAAAACCTTAAAAGGTTTTTATAGCACTGTAACTGTGTTTTATATTATTCTCATAATAATAATATATCGATAACATTCGCAACACTAGTTAGTCCTTTGTGATTTCTAAGTTCAGACAGTTTTGTCAATGTGCCAAACTGTTTGTGTAGTAAATGGGAATTCAAGAATAATATTTCAGGTCTCTATCTAACTAAATAAAAACATTTTACATTACTTACGCTTATATTTTATCACTCTTATAGGATCACACGCGTTACTAAAGCACTGTTTTATGAAAATCGCAAATACTCAGATCCAAGTCTAGGAGTCTGTTTCACCAATTGCTGATAACTTCCCTAATAGCTTATTCAGAACTTATCTACCAGATAAACTACGAATATCTGTTTGACAAGTCTTGAATAGTAATAACTAGCACATAAAGTTGTTATTATCAGAAACCTTGTTTAAGACAGTGTTAAATGGAAAATAACTATCTAAAACGTGATCAGGAACTGGTGAAACTGGCTTTAAATATTATAGAAAAGTTTGTCTACTGCACTGACGTAGTCGTAAATTGAACCCGGTGGGATGGTATGGCGACACCATAAAATTGACGACGTCTAAGAAGCTATACATCATTGGGATGTCATTATAAATGAATTGGCTACACCTAGCCAATTCATATTGTAATCAATTGATGTCTGTTATCATGATTTGAATAAAGATCTTTTCAATAAGTTGGACTGACTCGTAAGCAATCGTATTTGTTGTAATAATAATATTTTTACTACTAGCCCAGAGTAAGCACTGTAAGGTTTGTGTTATGGATACTAGGGTAACGAATAGACATACATGTATGATACATAGATATGTAATATTTATAGTAATACATGTATATAGTACCTATGACTCAGCTAGTATTAATGCTCGTTTTCGTTAGACAAATATTTGCCTTCCGGGACTCGAACCCAGGACCATATCGGTGCAAAAGGCAGGATAGCCATTGTTGCACCAAACGGTTGTACTTTGTCTTGTTGTTTGTAGGGTTTTTATATATTTGATCTTCGTCAATTTTATTAATTAGATTAATATCTCCCAATCCGTCAGCGTAGAGAGCTGAGACTGCTACGCACTTTTTTATCTATAAAACTTTTTTTTCAATTTTTTCATTATTTTGAATTTGGAATGCGTTTATTATTAAATAACTAAGGTATAAAATACTTTTTTTCGCGTTAATTATCAAATAAAACTATGAAATGGGGTGTTAAAGAAACTAGGATTTCAATGATCGCGTTACACAAAGTGGGTATGTATCCGTCGGTCATAACCCTGACACTTTAAAAGCTTGGTATCAGCGGTGTGTTTTTATATCGTACTAACAACAGATACAACGGCATCCTCGGTCGAAGACCATAAAAGATCGGGGAGACCGCATGCTGTTAGAACTACAAATGCGGTTAATGCTGTTAAAGCCAGACTTCGTCGAAACCCCATTAAGAAGCAAAAATTCTTATCGCGCGAAATGAAGATTCCCGCTAGGACTCTGTCGCGTATTATAAAATAAGACATGAAGCTCGGTGCTTACAGGCCAGTGATATACAGGCCTTGCCCTAAATCAATTTTTACAATTAATGCTAGTGGATCGTTCAAAATGTCTTCTGTCACGATACGCAGTCGAAAGGCACAGAAATATCCTCTTTACCGATGAAAAAAAATCACGATTGAAGAGCACTACAATAAGCAAACTGATAAATTGTAAGTTCATAGTTCTAAAGAAGCTGCTCAAGTTTTTGGAAAGGTACAACTTGGTCCTGCGTCAGTGATGATTTGGTGGGGCGTGTCTTATAAAGGTGTCAAAAAGCTACATTTTTGTGAAAAAGAAGTGAAAATTTCAGCCAAAGTGTATCAAGAGACAGTCTAGGATCGTGTTGTGAAATCACTTTTTAAAAATGTACCGTGGATTTTTCAACAGGACTCTGCACCTGGACTCAAGGCACGATCTACTCAAGCCTGGCTTGAAACGAACGTTCCGTACTTTATAAGAGTTGAAGACTGGCCCTCATATAGCCCAGACCTCAACCCTTTAGACTACAAATTATGGTCTCTTAAAAAATCCCAAAAAGCAAGCAGTGGCGAAATTTCCAATGGAAACAGTGCGTAAATCCATAGATTAGTAGCCATATAGATTGAAGGTTTGTACAAAAGCCAAAGGTGGCCATTTCAAATAGAATTTTTATTTTATTTTTTGCTGAGACTTTAATAAATATGTACATATAAGTTTTAGTAAAATTACATTATTACATAAAACTAGCCAGACTAGGTATATCATCTATTATTCAAACATCTAATTTACTTTACTGCATCTTTGCATTGCAACTCCGCTTATAGGATCAACCACACTTAATCTGGGTTGACTGGAAGAGATCTCTCATCCAAATAAGTCCACCTTTGTGAACAATTTTAGCTGTTTTAGTAACTTGTGTTTAGTTTAAATGCAGTAAAGAGTACCTATAATATATTCACTAAAAAAGATCTCATGTAGAAATAAGGATGCCCACATTTGCGTCCTTAATAATTACGTCACTTTTTGGTTTACCAATACAAAATAGTGATGTCACTTCTTAATCTTACCCCAAATTTTGACGCATGAGGCATTAGCTTCTAGTGTTGCGTTATTTTAAGCTGTTCTTAGTGAAGTTGAAGACTGAATTTTGACAAGCAGTTGTCACTGTCCGTCGAACACTGCACCAACTACCAACCTTGACATAGAAGGTGTAATAGCAAACTACAAAATTCCTCAATGCAGGAAATTATACTTACCTGCGAAGTTGAGAACACTAGAGTTATTGACTATCAAATCGACCCCTTTTTTATTATTGTTTCTTAAGCAAAATGACATTATTGCGTGAACGCAATATATATAGTGTACTATACACATACGATTTGATGCCGCGTGCCTTCATTGAATGAATGAATCAATTAATCATTTATTGTTTTTGGCAATCTAATTTAGTTACATGTATACTATTCTTTTTTTCTGCTTTGTCAACTGTCTCTTTTTAACCAATATATTAGATTATTTAAATTTTTAAAAATTGAGAAATATATGCTTTTTTATGCGGTTAACACACTGTACCGCGCCCCGTCGCGGTGCGCGTGGCCGCAGATTTTATCATTGTATGCAAGAATCTCAATTTATATAGAAAACACGCCTATGACAACACACTGCCGACGCGGGAACGCGCGGGTAGGCGCCCCGCGTGCAGATTCTGCGCGGGAGCGCGGGGCGTGAAGAAGTAGGGTCAACTTGTATTGCTACACCGCGCGGAGAAGCAGATTACACCGCTAAGATAGGCAGATCTGCGCCTCCGACCCCGCGCGCGTTTTCTGTCGCTACGCGCACCGCGGCGGGACGCATCTCTAGTGTGTGAACCGCCTTAATAATGATGTTAATCGACTCCGATATTATAACAGGAATCAATACATCAAAACATATCGTTCCAATATAGAAAAATCCGCTACCTTAGAGAGGCTTAATCATAACTGAGACCGCTGAGATCTGATGTTGAGAATCATATTTATTTTTAATTGTTTTGTCAGATGTTTTATTTGTTGTGTTCCGTAACTGTGTCCATAAAAAAATAAACCAGATAAAGGCAACTATTGAATGACGAGTAGTAAATCCGCTAGTGTAAAACGGAGAATTCAACAATTTCACAGTGAAAAACTTATTATTTATAAAATAAGCTGTTATATATTTATAGAAAAAAAAATCCCATAATTTTACGTGAGCCTTTTTTAATATATATCAAAAGATATACCTTAAGCAAGTAGCTATAACGACACATAACAGCCTTATTGGGACGTTATGAATCCCTTAAGACGTGAGAAAATTTACTGCCATTTTTAAGGACTTTATAACATCAAAAGCATATTTTTTACAATTCTCTACGTTCATCCTTACATGAAAACACACTCTTATATAGACGCTGTTAAGCATTCGTGTGTTAACCCACACCGAGCTAGTTTTGAGTAATCAGCTGTTAAATATTTTTGAAAACAATCTTCTTTTTCCGCTTATGTTAAGCAAAAAAATATTGTTATGCGGCATCATTTTTTTTGTTGAAATGCATAGATTAATAAAATAAATGTATATATTATAATAAATTCATTTTGAAATAAAAAGAGCTTAAAAATGGTTGATGCTTAAATTGCTGAAGGGTTTATTATATTTAGCATTCATGAGTTATGTGCCTTAACACATTAATGCAAAATTCTGATTTGTTGTTTTAAAATGAAAAAGTGTACTTGTACGGTCTTACACCGCACATTCCGTAACTTCAGTTCAATACGCTTAAATTAGGTTACGCGTCAGCATTTTAAGTTTACCTTTTATCTGCTGTAATAAAACATGATGAGATTACGATCGGCCACAGTCGTGAAAGGACCCATCTTCTAACTGCCTTTTTAACTGTAACTTAACTTAACTACTTTTATAACTTTATTAAACTTAGTGAAGAAATCCTTTCGGTTATCTCCGCAACAACGCAACTTTCAACATCGTGCCAGCCACCACTTACTTCGTGAATAACGATCAACGAAACTAACTACAACATCTACCTGTAGGTTGTTCGTGGTCAACTAAGCGAACATCCTACAGTACTCATTTTTAGAAAATGTCATAAAATAAACTTCTAGCATATAAAAATTTTAATGTACTTATTTATTTAAAGTTTTATTGCTATAATATGCTTTGATTTACATTATAAGTACTGCTTAAAATGAGAAATCCAATAAGTAAACACATATTTTTTTTGCAATTATTTCAAAATTTTAAAGAAATATTTTAACTTATTTTTTATTATTATTTCAATTATATTAAATAAAATCAATATAATTATACTTTTTTTGTATACATCAGATCATCATCATCATCATATCAGCCGTATGACGCCCACTGCTGGACATAGGCCTCCCCCAAGGATCTCCACAACGATCGGTCCTGTGCTGCCCGCATCCAGCGTTTTCCCGCGACCTTGACCAGATCGTCGGTCCACCTCGTAGCGGGCCTACCCACTGAGCGTCGTCCGGCACGCGGTCGCCATTCGAGAACCTTTCTGCCCCAACGGCCATCAGTTCTCCTTGCTATGTGTCCTGCCCATTGCCACTTCAGCTTCGCAATTCTTTGAGCTATGTCGGCGGTTTTTGTTCTCCTACGGATCTGCTCATTTTTGATTCGATCGCGTAGGGAAACACCAAGCATAGCTCTCTCCATTGCCCGCTGGGCGACCTTGAGCCTTCTTACAAGACCCATAGTGAACGACCACGTTTCACTGCCATAAGTCATCACTGGCAACACACACTGGTTAAAGACTTTCGTCTTAAGGCACTGAGGTATTTTGGACGCGAAAATGTATCGCAGCTTCCCGAACGCTGCCCACCCGAGTTGGATTCGACGAGAGATCTCTTTCTCGAAGTTGGACTTACCTAACTGTATTGTATGTCCTAGGTAAACATAGTGGTAAACAACTTCGAGTGTAAAGTTCCCAACATTTACTGGAGCAGGTGTAACATGGCCGTTGGACATAATTTTCATTTTGTCCATGTTCATCTTAAGACCCACTCGTTGGGATGCGTTACTGAGATCTTCGAGCATGCTGCTGAGGTATTCCAAGGTCTCAGCCATTAAGACCACATCATCGGCAAACCGAAGATGCGTCAGGTACTCGCCGTTGATGTTGATGCCAAGTCCATTCCAGTCCAGAAGCTTAAAAATATCCTCCAACGCAGCAGTGAACAGTTTCGGAGAGATAACGTCTCCCTGTCTCACTCCTCGCTGTAGTTGGATAGGATTAGAGCTCTGGCTCTGTACTCGGACCGACATAGTGGTGTTTTGGTACAGGCACCGTAACACTTCGATATACCTGTAGTCCACTTGGCACCTCTGGAGAGACTGCAGCACCGCCCAAGTCTCGATCGAATCAAAGGCCTTCTCATAGTCCACAAACGCCAAGCAAAGTGGCCGATTATACTCTTCGGTCTTCTGTATAACCTGCCGCAGCGTATGAATGTGGTCTATGGTGCTAAAGCCTTTTCGGAAACCGGCTTGTTCGGGAGGTTGGAAGTCGTCACACCTGCGAGCAAGACGATTCGTAATGACCCTCGAAAACAGCTTGTAGACATGGCTCAGAAGCGAGATGGGTCTGTAGTTCTTCAGTAGGGTTTTATCGCCCTTTTTGAAGAACAAAATCACCTCGCTTCTGCTCCATGCCTTCGGCATTTTGCCCTGGACGATGACAGAATTGAAGAGCTTCTGGAGGACTTTAAGTACCGGCGTGCCGCCCGCTCTCAGAAGCTCTGTTGTAATTCCGTCATCTCCCGCCGCCTTGTTGTTCTTTAGCTGTTTGAGGGCCATTCTAATTTCGTACAGGCTGACGTCCGGGATATATTCGGTATAGTGTCGGGTAAGCTTGGCTCTAGGATCTCGAGCTCTGCTTTGGCCTGGTGTGATACTGGAATACAGCTGCCTATAGAAATTCTCAATCTCTCTCAGGATTTCAGCAGTCGATGAAATGATACTGCCGTCTTCAGTTTTCAGCCTCGTCAGTTGACTTTGCCCTATAGACAGATCTCTAGCGAACACTTTGGAGCCTTTGTTCCGCTCTATGGCCTCTTTAAAACGCTCGGTATTAAATTGGCGAAGGTCGCTCGTCAGCGACTTCGAGATCTGTCTATTAAGCTGTCTATAACGTAGGGCATCCGCTGAGTCTTGCAGTCTCATTTTATGTCTCTTATCCATGAGTTCGAGTGTATGTGCGGAGAGTTTCTTCAATTTGGGACGGTTGGTTTTAAAGTATTTTGACCCTACCGTACGGACAGCATCCACCACCAGGTCGTTCAGATCGTCCACATCTATGCTGTTATTAAGGGTCTCGAAGCGGTTCTGGAGCTCGAGCTGAAAGCGCTCGGAGTTTTGAATCTGGGTCGGTACTGGTCGGAGCGTAGATTTTATCAGTCGCGATCTTTCAAGCTTCACGTTGATATTCAATGTGTCTCTTACCAGTCGGTGATCGCTCCCTGTCTTAACAGTGTTGATCACAGAGACGTCATTGAATATTTGCTTCCTCGTTGACATGATAAAATCGATCTCATTTTTGACCTTGCCGTCGGGACTTATCCAGGTCCATTTGCGAGTTACGGGCTTTCTGAAGAAGGAGTTCATCTTATAGAGGTTCTCCCTCTCCATAAAGTCCGCCAGCATCTGGCCTCTATCGTTCCGTTCCCCAAATCCAAATTGCCCCACTCTCAACTCGTCACCGCAGCGCTTCCCCAACTTTGCATTGAAGTCCCCCATCACAACCGTGTAGTGGGATTTGTGACTATGTATGGCCCTAGAAATCTCCTCATACATAGCCTCCACTTCGTCATCGTCGTGTTTCGAGGTTGGGGCGTATACCTGGATGACCGTCAACGAATACCGTGATGATATTCTGAGTACCAAGTATGCCACTCTGCTGGAAACACTACCGATTGATAGCACGTTGTTGACGAGGGACTTGTGGACGATAAACCCGACACCACCCACGGACAGTTGGTCGCCCTCCCGGAAGTACAGCAAGTTACCGGAGTCCAAAATTATCGTGTCCTCTCCATCTCTTCGGACTTCAGACAACCCGATGACGTCCCAGTGTAACTTGCCGATAACTTCTTCCAACTCTGTAATTTTCTTCGCGTCGGTCCTCAATATGCGCGTGTTAAATGTTGCCAGGTCCAGTCGTCGGTGTTGGTAGCCGCAACCTTCCCGGGGATTCTTCGCACCCCCTGCCGCACCGTTACCGTAGCCGCTACCGTAGCTAGGAATGGTTTGGCTGCCGGGGACTAGGGGCCGTTTTTTGGTGTGCCTATCCATAAAGGGGTTTTGCCATAATCGCCACGCTTGGCAGGCGGGTTGGCGATCGCAGTATAACCCGTACGCATAAAGAGATGCTGCTGCCTATCTCCTTAGGTGAGGTTTCCCTAAGTCGGCTCTTACGACACCCACGGGATGAGAGGGGAGTAGTGCTTTTCTAGGCCGGCACTACACGGGGATACACATCAGATGGTTCAAATCTATTATAATTAGTAACTGTGAGTCTTATTCTCTTGCTCTATTGCTTACTTTTATAACTTAAAACTTCTCCTAAGAACATTACGTTCTACTTAAATAAAAAAAAAAACAAAATAAAACTTTTCCATTTCTTTTCTTTATTATAAAGGTATAATATAGGTATAATGAAGAAAAGAAATGGAGAAATTTTAAATATTTAATAGGTTAAATTTGAAATATTTAATACGTTCATATAATTCATATTTGTCGTGTGGGAGTCGAACCCATAACCTCCGACATTGGCGTCCACCAACTAAAAGCAAATGTAAAAATGTACACGTTTAAAATTATAACCCTCCTTTTTATCTTTGCCCTACCTGGATAAAATGGTTTTAAATGAAAATATCCAAGCACTTACGAATTGAAATTGCCTACTGTAAAAAAAACACTTAGAAATTAACAGGTTTTCAGGTGAGATTAGCCGAAACTGTTTTTCGTTGAATTTAGAGCTGAAATGATCAAAACTTTTCTTTCCACTACATCATTTCGTCATTATAATAAGAATTTAATGAATTTCTTAACACATCTAATTAGATTTATGTCAAAAATTAATAAAAAACTTGTGTTGGTGTGGTCAACAAGTCCGCGCAATCTTTACCGCCCTCAGCTACCCGCGCTCGAACAATTTTGCATTTATGTTTAAAACCACAATCCGACATACGTATTTTTATGTTAACTGCAGTATAACACATTATTGCTTTTTGATGTGATCTCATTAGATTTTGGCATTAATAATGTAAGGCACTTATGACATAAACGCTAAATACAAATCTTAATTTAGAAAATAAGCAATAACAATTTTTGTACTCTAGAATATTCTGCGATTTTTTTTCAATAAAATGGATTTCACTATCGTAAACCTTATGATCTAAAGAATAAAACTGCATTCATAACTCAAAATCCGATTTTCTGTGGGTTAACACACGAATGCTTAACAGCGTCCAATATCCCCCCTCCATTTAAAGGGTAAGAATGCCATGAATCCCCTCCAGTTTTCCCCCTGCTATAGGTTTATGCGAAGACACGTATCCTTTTAGCAGTACTTATAGATCGTTTTTGGGCAGAATTTCTAGCAGTGTTTTTTTCTCAAAATATGATATAAAAAAACCTATAAAGTCCCATTGGTATTGTCGATATTTCCCAGCAAATGTATAATTTCTATTTTGTTTATTTATCAAACTTTATAAACCATAATAAAACAATGATAATAGCAATTTAGCATTAAGTCCGTCTTCAGCCTTTAGAAAAAGGACACTCAAAAATCTGGAAAAATAAATAAATTATATATTACATAAACAAATAACGTTGTTTAAGAGGTAAACTTATAAATTATAAAATCATGATATCAGTGTTTTGATCTTAATCAAATTGGATATCAATTTTGAAATTTATTCATTCACTTACATGAATACTTTTTGACTCTTCAACCTTTCTATGATATCAATAAAGTAGTTTTTAGCAATATAAGCCGAAACAAATATATAAAATAATATACATTTATGAAAAAAAAATATTTACTTAAAAAAATTCAACTAATCTCAGGTGTCAGGGTGTCGAAATCCACATCCCCTAGATATCCGGGGAATAGTCTTCTAATTGAGCTACCGAAACCTTGACTAACCAGTTTTGAATTTTTCTTAAGTTCACCCCAGCGCCATCTCTTTATGTTTCAGGTACGTATACTTACAACATCGAATTTTATTATTTTACAAGTATCCAAGAATCGATAAAAAAGTAACAGCTTTGTAACTACAATTTTTTTTTTTTGTTATTTAAGTATTTCAGTGTTGACACCGAAGACAAATAACGAAAAAATCTATATATATTAAAATTCCCTGTCACACTGTTTGACCGCGTGAACTCCGAAACTACTCAACGGATTTTGATGTTTCTTTTTTCATTTTGCTGAATATAAAAAAATATTGCAAATTATAATAATTGAGCCCCACCAACGCGTAGCCGAGTCAGATAGTATAATATAAATTATAGTTTGGTGCAACAGTAGCGATCCTGCCTTTCGCACCGACGATCCTGTGTTCGAATCCCGGAAGGGGCAGATGTTTGTATGATGAATACGAGCATTTGTACCTGAGTCATGGGTGTTGTTATATGTTTCTATAAATATTACATATTTATGAATCATATATGTATGTCTATCCGCTACCCTAGTATCCATAACGCAAGCCTTAAAGTGCTTACTTTGGGTTAGGCTAATTGGTGTGAATTTAGGAAATATTTATTATTTAATTATTAAGATTGTTGTATTATCGCTGTAGACGTTTTAGAACTCCGAATCCTCTCAAAGCTTATTTCGTTAAGTCAATTGTAATAAGTACATTGGAGGTCTAAAACCTAGTCTTTTGAAACACGAGACAACGTAAGTAGATTTGTTAGATCCGTGCAAAAACTGAGTCTACTTCGATATCTATTAAAAGCTAAACAAAACCCCTTTTATATATCATAATAACTTCACATTCAGCAAAAACTATATCAGTTATTTATATTCTGCTTTTGTATAATACGATAGTTACGGGATATTGAATACCAACCCGTATTTTTTATAATTTAGGGTTGAATTTTGCACGTAAACTCTGACTTTGTTCGAAGTAATTGGATTTTTTATTTGTATAGGTAAATACGTTGCTTCTATTTGAAGTCTTTATGCCTTGGAAAAGTGCGTTGTACTCTGTCTCACTTTTAGGTCGTTGGGGTGACCCAAATTTTATTTATTTTTGGGACATGATGGCAATTTTTTAAAAGATATAACCTAATACCATTATATGACATATTGTACTTTGATAATCGTGTTGTATTATAATACAAAAAAAAAAGTAAAATAATTAGTAAAGTAATTCTTCCATCGTCAAAGTAATAGATTAGTAAGTATAATTAGCATTATATCTACCTTTCAAGTTACTGTACAAGATAGTTTTTGACGTGATAACGTCTTATAAATCGATAAACGCCAGCTGCACGCACGAAAAGGCATGACTCATTGTCACGTTTCGCCTAAGCCGAACGTGTCACGTTCCGCCTGAGGCGAGCGTGCAAGCGAGAGCACGAAACAAATGACGCATCTTTCTCACTTACACTCCATCGGCCGACGCGTCCGAGCAGAAGAGAGACAGCAGCAGCACACAACCTACACGTGAACTGTTTTGTCAACTGTTTATAAAGTGAAGTAAAAAGTTAATGTGGTTTTCATTGTTAATAACAACTAAAATTGCGCAAAAAAAGTTTATTCATTCTTGCATTTTAAGAATTTGATTAGCGAAATAATCTCATGTATTTTTTCTTTGATTATTAAAAAAAGTAGTATCGGTCGGCGAGTGCAGTAATAATAGATTTTGTTACAATCTTGACAAAAAAATATTATGAGTCATAAAATCTTAAATGTTATATATAAGTTGTAAATATATTGTTAATAGTACATTGTTACTTGTAATTAATCTATAATTTTCAATAAACTCCTTCTTTGTATCGTACAAAATAATGACAATTCCGTTATTATTATTAAAATCAAATTATAATATAATATCTTATGACATTATCATGCAAAACAATCACGCACAAACCGACTTTACAGACAAACAATTTTTTTATAATAATCATTTTAGCAGCGAAATTTTAATTGATTAAATGAGGGTGCCAATGGGCTAATCCTCTTAGCTCCTTTTCAGCAGTCGTGATCACACAACAGTTGTTATTAATTTACTACTACCGGCTAATGGTTTATTGGTGACGACCCTTGCTATAACTTTTGCATCATCGTGCTTTTAATTAGTTTATTTTACATGTTAATAAATTACTAAAAGCTACTTAATCTACTACTAGTTCGGAAATTGAGAGTCATTTCTAATTTGACTGTTTTTTAAACGAAAATATAAAATCGGTGACATAAGTACTATTATTAGCGTATCGCTAAAAATAGGATACGTACACTACTGAAAAACTATGTGTATATTTTAAATAAATAAATTCTTAATAAATCAAGTCTTTTTAGTCACAAACTAATAAAATCTTTTACTTTGGGTACTAAATAACGTATATAATCTTTAATCTAAGAACACAAATTTGTTGTTTGTGTGTTTGTCTGTCCGCTCTTTCCCCCGCTCTTTTTCCATTGTATCAATAACGTTACCATAGCAACGCGTTACCGGGTCAGCTAGTATATACTCTTTAAATACAAATTTGTTGCTGATGTGTTTGTCTGTCCGCTCTTTTTCCATTGTATCAATTAACGTTACCATAGCAACGCGTCACCATAGCAACGCGTTGCCGGGTCAGCTAGTATATAAATAAGTTTCTAATAAAAGAAAAAATTGTTGTACTTGTACTCATAACACAAACATTATGCCCCTTGGTTTTAGGATTTGGATTAGGATTCATCACTGGACCTTTGGCGCATAAGGTAGGATCGTTACTTTTGCACCAAGTGAGCGTCATATCTTATTACTGCATTTTCATGTGTTAAAATTATAAAATAAAAACAGATATTAAGCTATTGGTCCCGGCTGAATCTGCAATTGTAAGCCTATAACAATCCAACCTCAGCCTGCGCGGTTCCATATATTTTTTTCGATGGTGTAACCCTGTGACGCCATCAATAGGCTGGTAATGATGATGACTATAAACAAAAATAATGACATCAATGTTTCTCACATTTACACCATTTAGCCTAGCCCAAAGTAAGCACTTAAGTGACCCACGTAAGCAAGTAAGATTAAAGCTCAATGGCGCAACGGTTAGCACGTTCGCTTTATGATTAAGCATTATTTACAGGGGACTGTAAATAACATTAAACCATTAGTAACGACTGCATTTCAGTTGTTAGCACCCACTAATCTACACTGGGCCCACTTGATGGGCTATGGGCCATTCTCTCTATGATGGAAAACACCGGAGGAAAGGCTAGTGCCTCAGGAGTGGGGAAATTAAAATACTGATAATGTATTGTAAGGCTTGTGTAATGGATACCAAGGCAATAGGTAGACATACATATATGATACATGTATAAATGTAATACTTATAGACATACATATAAATACCTATGACTCAGATACAATTGAATGTATTCATCACACAAACTTCTGCCCCTTTCTGGATTCGAACATGGAACCGTTTGGTTTCGAAGGTAGGATCACTCGTGTTCGGCATAACCGGTCGTCAGTAATTGTTCTGAAATTTATTAAAGATTTTATTATTTTCTTCATCTTTACGAATTTCGCCCTAAAGTTCGAGCATGGCTATATGTAAATTTTACACTTCAAGTTTAAGGCAGAGTCCCGGGTCATTTTTGAGACGAAATGTATTTAATACTCTCAGATCCGGATCTTGAGTCTCTAAATATATAACAAAATATCTTTCTCATTTTTTATCCCAGCAAAATCATGGTCACCCTTTCAGTAACAATATTTTTTTGATATACCTACTTACTATTTTATAAAAATGTAAGTGATCAATTACACTCTCACTCACAAGTGAGAGGCTCACAAGTTATTCCCAGGCGGGAGACGAACCCGCAACTCGGTCCACGTTGCTTTTAAATTTTTTACGATATAAGCTACAGTTGTTTCTATAATAGTATATATCATGTAAATTGAAAATGTAAACATATATAAAAATCATAAATTTAAACTTTTTTCTCATTTTTAACCACGTTGTTTTCACAATTGCACGATCTCTGCTTAAACATTCCACAATTGTATACCCAACAACCGTTACTACATCTCAATTTTCAAGTATAAATAATATCTTCTTGACTTTATTACACGAAAATTATAGAAAATCAAATTATTGGAGCGGAGCTCCCATGGATGAGCTTTAATGACGCAATGTCTGTTATGCCTTAACTGCCCGATTTCTTAACCGATTTCAATCATTTTTGTTTGATTTTAAAAATTGAATCAACACAATAAGGACCAGATTGTGACAGAGCTCGAAGTTTGAAACTCACAAAAATAAAAAGTTATGACCAAAAAACATTAGCTTTACGGGATTTCCTATTGAAACAAAAAGGGCGCGCTTTTTGAAAGTTTTCATTCTAATGGAATTTTAAAATTAACTAAACTCTTTTTTTTGTATTACGCTCCGCTCCAATATATGGTGCTAGCGAAGCTTTATGCTTAGCGATTGCATAGATCTAGCAAAATGATAGCGATCATTCTAAATTTTGGTACATTCATAAGACTTATAGTTTCGCTGACAATGCGATGAATGACAATATTACTAATTAAAAACAAGATGGTGGATTTAAAAATAGATGCGATATATATCGCGATATTTTATCATAGGTATAAATAAAGGAATAGGTGCGTGAATTTTTATTTTATTTTGAAGTCTATAAACTGAAAAACAAAATCCAAGATAAAAAAAGGTTTTATTTCAAAATTTTTTTTTTTTTTTTCCTTTATTTATCATTATAAATGCTTATACAATGAAACTTATTGACTATAGCTAACACAAAGGAAACCACTAGGGTTTGTATATGTGTCAGGATTTTACATCGAGATTCCCAACATTTTACAATCGTATTATTTACAACAATCAGGAGTGCTTGTGTTATAATATTTTTTTACAAACTATATCTATAATATCCAGTAATATAGAAGCAGAGAAGCAGAAGCATCCATATATATTACATTCCAATATCCAAAAAGTATTGTTTTAATTTATTCTTTATATTGTCAGGTGTTATGCTTTTTATCAAATCGGGAGGTAGATCATTAATTAATCTTGGGACAATGTAACTGGCTGTTCTCTCGCCGTACGCGTTTGCGGCTCGCTCGACTATAAGCCTATTGTTAGCAATGGCGCGCGTGTATACGGAGTGTTCCTTTTGCCTTACGATGTTACTATTAAAGAAATATCTATTTAGAATAGTGAATTTTATACAATAATGAATTGGCAATACTCCACAATGTCTGAAGAGGCCCATTTCGTTGTTTTGGTATTTGGCCTTAATTTTTGGTGCAACTATATTCTTTAAAATTTTTAATTGTAATTTATATATTTGTTGTATATAACTATTATATGTTCGTCCGTAGCAACAAAGTCCATATTGGATGTAAGACTCTGCCAAGGAGTTGTACAGCATGAGCTTTACTTTAAAAGGTATGCGTCTATTAAGTATTACAATATTTGCCAGGAATTGACGCAATTTATTGCAGACATGTTTAATGTGTAAATTCCGGTGAAATCTACTTTCTATATTTAAGCCTAGGTATAATTGTGACTCGACATTTTTTATTAGTGGGCATCCGTATGTATTAGAATGTTTATTATGTAGGCATGTGTGATTGTGAGCTATTATTTCAATAGACCGATCAAACTGGATGTAAGGTGATTTAATGTGTAGTAGATTTGTTTTTTCTGGGTTCAGTACTAATCCTGCGTCGTGACACCATTTTGCTAGTGAGTCGAAGTCACGTTGTAGTAAATCACGAGCCTTATAAGGGTCCTTATCGACAGCCACAAGACAAGTGTCGTATGCGAATTGGTAGCAAGTTGTATATTTAACACATCTGCTCATATCATTTACATATGATAAAAAGTGCAATGGTCCCAGCACTGACCCCTGGGCTGTGCCTTCCGTGGACGTGATCGGGCTACTACAGTCGTCTACAACTTTGACAACATAAGATCGACGTTGCAGATAGTCGTTGCACCATTTCAACAAAGGGCCCCGTATCCCGCATTGATCAAGCTTAAATATAAGGTGCTTGTGATTAAGGGTGTCAAAAGCCCGCGAGAAGTCTATAAATAGAACCAGTACGTGTTTTTTATTATTAAGTTGTTCGTTCACATTGTCTGTAAATTTTCTTAGGAGATCAACCGTACTTTTTCCTTTTTGGAATCCAAATTGGTTTGGGTAAAGGACGTCACGTGCTCTGTAAAAACTGTGGATTTGCTCACTTATGAATTTTTCAATAATTTTGTCAATTGATGAGAGCATCGTTATAGGTCGGTAATTTGATATATCATTATGCTTACCTTTTTTGTAAACAGGTCTTATGCAGCCCTTTTTTAGTTCGTCGGGATACCTGCCCTTTACAACACTGCGATTTATCAAGTTTGCTATCGCTGTTGCTACACTTCTCCCAATAAGCTTAACATCGGATAATCTGATTTTATCTAAACCTGGGGCTTTCTTAGAATTTAACTGATTTAATATTTTATGGATTGAACTGAGAGAAGCTTTTTTAAACAAAATACTAGAATCAGTGGGTTTACAATTTTCACTGGAATTACACAATTTCTGATTACATTTCGGTATAATGTCCTGAATAATCTTATGAAATCTATCTGCAAACCTCTCAGCAATGCACTTACTTGATAGACCCTGAGACTCAAAAGCTTTCATGATAGCGGTATCAATGGACACTGTTACACGACCAAGCATTTTATTAACAATTCCGTAAATTTTTTTTGTATCTTTATAATTTTCTTGTATTTCATTTATAAAATAATTATTTCTTTTATATTCAATGACCTTATGTACCTTGTTTCGAACCTTGTTATATTCTAGTTTTAAAATCGCGTTATTGGGGTCGTTTATCCATGATTTGTACAATAGATTTCGTTTTTCACAAAGTCGTATAACATTTGCATCGATCCAAGGCAATTTGGTACCTAAATTGGATTTTTTTTGTTTTTCTAACTTGGTACTAGACGCTAACGTCCTTGCTTTTGTGAAAGAATTATAAATAAAATTTAAAATATTGTCAGGACTACTCATATTATTTGTCAGTGACCAATTTACCTTTTGGAGTTCGTCATGTAGAATATCACGGTCAATAACGACTTTGGGAACACTCCGTATGTGCGAGTTGCATTTTTTATCGGTCGAACTTGTACATGCAAGGATTATGGCACGATGGTCAGCCAGTACAATGTCAAGCACCGCCGAGTAAGGATGTAGTGTGGAGAATCGCGCAAAGATATGGTCAATACATGACTTTGTAATTATTTTTAATTTAGATGCTATTCTGGTGAATTCAGTGATTCCACACGCCAATCCGCGCTCGCTTAGTGCATTTAAGTATGAATCTGCATAAGTATCGATAGATTTCAAATTAATATTTGTGTCTCCGATTAGAAGTAGGTTTAATTTCGTGTCAAAGTTAGATAAGAGGTGATTTAGTTCAGTGATAAATATGTTTTTGTTTGTTTTAGGCGGCCTGTATACGGCACATATAGTTACATTGTTATTGCACGAAAGCTTTAAATTACCAACCATACATTCAAACGTGAAGGTTTTCGATTGACATGGTGTAAATTTTAAATGATTTTTAACGTACACAATAATGCCACCGCCTTTTTTTTTCCTATTTCGTAATTGTGAGAATAAGTTATACCCTGGTATATTATACAAGTGATCAATATCATCAGATATACCCGCCTCCGTAATTACTATTACATCCAATGGACAATTACAGCTGTGAACAATTTCGAATAATTTATCAAAATTTTTTCTCATTGACCTTATATTTATATGAATGCAAAATAAATTTAAATGATTTTGTTGAGGTATGTGATTAATAAATGAGTTAGGTGTTGAGCAACTATACAATTCTGTGACATGCAATTGACTATCCATAATTTAAGTATTAATATTAATTTAAAATTAACTTAGTTTATTATTTATGTACTCTTTTCAGCGACGTTTATATCTTCTAGGGTTTTGATATAATAGATTTTACTATCATGGGTTTTTCTAACACATACCTTTCCGTCCTTGCACCATATAAACTGAAATTTATTACGGAGTTGCTGCTTAGTATTGTACAATAGTGTTTTTGTGTATTTTGTAAGAGCTTGTCGGATATACACAGGTTTATTAACACTATCTTGACTTGCATTTATAACAAGGGATCCTATAGTGAGGCGTTCTTTTCTGGCAGCATCAGTCCATTTTTTGCAGGTTTCTTTTGACTTGAGCTCAACTAGAATGGGTCCAGGATTTTCTTTTTTCCCGGGTAGTTGTTGGGATGACTGAACCTCCTGTATATTCATGTTGAGCTTTTTAGCCACCATCTCCACCGTTTTGTTGATACTATTGGCAGCAGTCGTGGGCAAACCGGCGATCTCTATGTAATTTGCAAGACCTTTTTGTTCGTTTTGCTTTAATTGTTGTTCCAAAGCAGTGACTCTAAGATCTAGATTTTTGTTATTGCATGTGAGTTCATAGTTTTTATTTTCAAGGTCCAAAATTTTTGTATCTTGATTTTTAATTGATTTTTCCATGTTGCTGATTTGCTCACTTAAGTATTCTAAGGACAATTCTAAGTTTCCAATCTCTTCTCGCAACGTCTTCTTTATTTCACGACTTATGTCTTTAATTAACTGCCTATGATCAGTTTTGGAATCAGATGCTGGCTGGCTCGCTTCAGATACATCGTCATCAACATCTTCTTCCGGAATCACAAATGATGATCGGCGGGATATGTTTTTTAAACACTCTCTACAGCTCCATTCCAATCCCGGTGCATTTCGTATTGTGTTCAGCTGCTTATTTGATAAGTTTGCACATATAGAATCAGCGTGTACTATTTTATCACACCTGCTACACTCTAAACCGGGTGATTTTTTTGTAATATTCTTTTTGCAACTCAAGCATTTTTTATAGGGCATTGAGGGTAGATTATTTTTTAAAGCAGAGTCAACACAAGCACGTCTGTACACTACGAGGTCCCGAGATGACAATGACATTGGCTGTTTGGTATCTTCTGTATAGATTGTTCGTTGAATTTTTTTATATCTTCGTTATGTTACTGCAGTACATACTTAACTAAGGGTATTGTTTAAAATTTCATTGTAATTTCGTGATCTAGTAAAATTTGCAATGTAAAAGTGAAAAAATACGCGTTCATTTTGATATAATAAAGACATTTTTTATATTGCCTCATCGGTGTTGCATAAAGACTACTATGTACTCAAGAGAATCTCCGATTCTTGATTTCGAGCTCATTTAAAGCCGTGGGTCGTCGGTAATCGTTCACTTTCCCTCCTCTGTGAACAATGTGTGACGGGTGCAGTCGGGAAAATAAAAGCACTAAAGGTCACTTGTTTTTGTATTTATGGAATTAAGGCACAACTAAAACAATTATATAAAAAAGGTAAATTACACTGAATACAAAAACAATTTCACATTTATCACTAAAATATATTATAAAAGGTAGGGCTACTTACAATAGTGCCTTAAAGAAACTTATAGACTTATAAACAGGAACTGGTGGTACAGAATACATATACAGGAAAACTTGTGAATAATGCTTATGAGCTTATTATACTTGTGAGCTTATTATAACTGCTCAGCACTATAAATATATTTAAATAATTGTTATCGGTGAGTCAACCGCTCTACGCGCTGACTCTGGTAAGAATAAACTTCGAGAACAAAACAAATAAAAGAGACAGACAGTAAATTTAAAATAGGAAACCAAGAGAAAAGAAAATATGAGAAATGGCCAGAGAAGAGCGCAATGAAAGCAACGAGTCGCCAATATAGCTATGGCGCCTCGTTACAAATGTACTACAATTCTTAATTTGTCGTGACGAAGGTAAATACGTCATTCATCCATACGAAATTCTACTTATTTTACACAACGAATGTATTGTCGCAATAACTGTCCCCTTTAATATTTCATAGCTCCAACAACCGTTTGATTCTCCGAGTGCTGTATAATTTTAACCGGATTATATCCATATCCATCTAGATCCCTGGCCTTGATGCCCATTTGATCCGGAATTTAATTAATACAGTAATCGTTTTACTTGTACATTAAATTGAGTAATTCCCTTTTAAATAATGGTAACTAATTAACAAATCTTTCATATTTGGAACTGATAATTTTAATAGATTTGAAAATAACCCGCGAAAATAGAGAAAAAATCAATCGGACTAATGAGTCTCGACTCTTACAGCCACTGAAAATGTCACATAATTTAATTCTCAAAACATTCTAAATTCAAATTTTAAAACTATAAAGAAAATTTTTTTTTCAAATGCATAAATCAACACCCACACACGCCAACAAAGGCCAAAGTTCATACCAAAAAAATGCGGGATTCACACAAAAACTCATTGTTCTTTAGCATCCATTATTTTTTTTCAGATAAAGCTTTACATTAGGCAAAGGCACATATTATTTGATAACCCCCCGTTGTGCTAACGCTTTTGTGTTATATGAACCCGTGAATATTAGATTCTTTAATTAAAAAGGGGTACATCTGTTTTTTTTTAAAAACAACGCATAATTGACGTAATGGAGAATTTAATAAAGTGATTTGTTGTATTTTTAACGTCTTTAATGTATATACTGTATATACTGTATTTGTGTGGTGTCGACTAATGTTAGCGAGGGATAATAACCATGCATTTCCCGTACACCACAAAACGGGCAGAAACGTTTTACGAATTATGGCATTTTAGAGCGGTTCCCAACCAGCCTGCAAAGAGTGGAGATTATGGCAAAACTCTCCCATTTCTGAGGGAGGTTCCCATCCTGTAGTATACGTCGTTTGGCTGAAATGTATACTGTTTCTTGAGTGTTTGAAGTGAGTTATGCACCAATTTTCACCTTACCTTTTATTTTTTTTTATATATCTATTTTTTTATATATTTTTGGGTAATTTAAACGATTAGTATAAGTTTTTGTAACTTTCAGGGGTTCGTTGTTGTAGTGTTGTATTATTGCATCCAGGAGTCGGAGCCAGAGATACTCCTTCGCCCTGGAGCAATAGCATAAAAAGAAAAAGAAAAGTAGAAAGATAGAGTGATAGCGAACATAGAAAAGAAAAAGGGACCTTACCTTTTGTTGTGACCTCCTTTACAGATCAGTCGTGATATTTAAATGTAGAGGAACTGAGGAACCATGTCATGAATGACATGGTTTCACAATGTTTCAAATAATGAATTATTTCAGTTGTCATTAAAAATTACTTCGTTGTCGAGTGACTTGCATACCGGTTTTCGAGGTAATGCCACTTCGAAATCCCGGGTTCGATTCCTGGCCGGGACAATGTAGACAACAAATTGTTCTATATTGGCTCGAGTCTTAGTGTTGAGGTACCGTCTTTGTTTCTGAATTCCATAAAACAAGTGCTTTGGCTATGCGGGTTCAGAAAACTGTACCTATGTGATGGTGTCTAACATTTCTATTTTTTTTTAATTTTTCCATTGTGCTTTTCCCAACTGAGACTCATTTTAAGGTTAATATGATTTTTTGTGTCAAGTTGATTTGTTTTTATCTAACAAATACAGCTTAATTTTGATTTTACGTATTTACATTATATTTTATGCCGTTTTAAAAGAGATCATTTAATTTCAAAGTGTCTAGCTTCATGTGTGGTCGACTGTACCTTTTTATATTCAAATGTCTGCGGTAGGTAGGTATCTAGGAAGAACAATCTAGATTTTGTTACAAAATAAACTGTCTCTAGGGCTGTCGCGTGTTAATATATATTTTCACAAATTTTGTATACATTAATAATGTTAAAAATATATTATCAATGTTTTTATTGAAGAAAGATTAGATACATTCCGTTGCCTTGAACAAATGATTAATGGTAAGACTTTCTAATATTTTTTATCACAAACCAATGTTTCCTATTCCGTTATTGCTTACACCATTGTTTTTTGTTTAGTAACATCAGATACCATCGAATTTCTAAGTAGGCAACAAAAGTATTGTGATGTAATAACAAATTTTTCTTTTTTATATATTTGAATTGTTTTCTGTCTGCATTTGAATATCTACATGGAAGACTATTTATTTTTTAATTATTTATATATTAAGAAACATTAAGAGTTGCTTCAAATAATTTATAACTTCATACAAAAAATATCTGATATATCACAATAATTGGCGTGCAAAGCGCCTACAAGATAACAAAATATCACTAAGGTATTTAAAAAAGTACTTAACTACTTTATGTACTTCTGCCATTGCGAAAAACCACTTACACTAAAGACAGGGTGATGACTATGTACTTTTGAAAAGTTCATTAATAATTTCATCTGTTTTTTGTTTCCTTCTTGTTTTGTTTTGTGTGTGCAACATGTTCCTTTGACGCTGTATTGGTATTTCTATCGAATCTTTGTTTGTTTGTGACTATCATTTACCCGCGGCTTCGCTCGTTTTGTTGTAGACTACCAATTAAAAACTATATTTTTAGACCTCGGGAACGGAGTTTTGTCTCCGGATAAAAGGTACCGTATGTATTTTTCTTTATCCCTGGCAAAGCATATGAAAAATTTCATGATGATTGGTTGAGAAATTAAGGTGTGAAAGTATAACAAATAAACTCACTTTCGTATTTAGAATATTATTTAGAAGTATAAGGTTTTTACTGATATGATATATAGCCTGTCATTTTTGCAATCATACGTTCTTTTTATCATTTTTTCAAAATCAGTCAACAAACTTGAAGGACATACAGATAGAAAGACAGACAAAAATAGAAGCATTATTATCAGTGCGTCATAAAACGAATATCATAATTTTTCTAAAAAAAAAATATACAGACTAAATCTATAGATGAATATAGTAGTAGATAAGAATAATTAGTAATGTAAAAAAATTATGGGTGCTTGTACTTATGTCACTAAATTAAATAATTTATATTATAAACAAATACAAAGAATATATACTTACCGACAATTAACCTCGAATCAATAAACGCACTTAAAAAAGTTTATAATATAAAACCAATTTTAAACAAAATTGTTATTATGTAATATATTTTTTATTATAATATTATGTAAATTATTGTTTACCACCATATATATAATTTAAAATCACACATACACATACATTCATAAATATTTGAGTAACTACCTTAAGCCAATTAGCGGCCAACTTCATCCTGCTGGTTTATTCCATGTCGCTTTTGCGGGCAACTTCAATATGTTACTTTTTCATAACGTGCCTAAAGAAGTATGACTTCAAAACCACAAACTACTTTTTGTTTTCATATATAAATTTTTAAGGTATTATTCTCACGCTCAAGAAATTTAAATAGCACTTCTTTGTAAAACATTAAATATATTATTCTGTTTGTGATAACTATAATATCAATGATTAATGACAACCAGCCTATGCGCCCGAAGTCCCGGATACAAATACTGATAAGAATAATGCGAACGTAAATATGGGAACCAATCTCTTGGATTCATAAAACAATTTATAATAATATTTATTTATTTCAAACAAAGTCCATCAATTGATAAGTAACAAATTATACTTAAAATTATGTTACTAACAATAAACAATATTTATTTATTTAACCGACCTACTGCCAGGGTCATGTGTACAGTAACCCAGGGTCTCAGTATAGGACTGTCGTAGCGGCTTTTTTAAGTGAAAACTTATTTTGCGGCGTTGTGCACTTTTTAGGATGGGTAAAGAATTTTAAGCCCGCGTCAGGACACGAGACCTGATCTAAAATTCGTAAGACGGAGGGAGAGTACTCTCTTTCTACCGCGAGGCGAAAGTGTATGCCTGCTCCTGCTGATTCATTTAAGCGGTGCAGGGCGCTTGCGCGAATGTGCGTGTGTGTTTGTTGTCATGTGTGTGTACGATAGCGCAATAAATGAATTTTGTACTATACCAAATAAATGATAGTACTTTTATACTGATAATTAAAGCAATTCGTGCGAAATTATTCCCTAACCATTCCAAAATATCAAAACTGCACAACGTTAATGTTCATGTTTTCACTTCTGCCGGCACTCCCGGTATGCAACCCGTTGTATTTTCTTTAATTTAATTTTTTAACGGCCAGTCGATTTATGAATGATAGATGATCAATGGACGATGAATGATTAGTGAAATAATCCCAACCCTAGGTTTTAGTAAAGGTGTAGGGTTTTACTGTAACCTCCTCGTCGACTTCTTGAGAGGGCGTGAAAAGACACCTTCCACTGTTTTGTTTTACTTGTCAACAGTCATATATATTCAGAAACACTCAGTGGTTAATAATCCTCCATTATTACACACTAATATCAACCACAACACAAAATTTAACAAGAAAACCAAAACCAGTAAAGTGACGCTTCGCGCTCCCGCAAAAAATTCCTGTGGTAGCTGTTTGTAATCACTGACAGAAGGCTGTTGGCTCTGAAGCAGACTGTGTGCATCAATGAGGCAATTCGGTTTTGAACATCTCATTAAGGTTAAAATTTTTTAATCCATGATTTAAATTTGTTTCTTAAGGATATACCTTTCTTTTAATATAACTAGCTGACCCGGACGCGTTGCTATGGTAACGTTAATTGATGACCCGGCCATGCGTTGCTATGGTAACGTTAATTGATGACCCGGCCACGCGTTGCTATGGTAACGTTAATTGATTATAAAAACTGTTGTTCTTAGGCTTATAGTAACTATGGTAGCTACATAGGTATATATGGTAACAAACACACAAAGTATTTTTATTATATAATGTACTGATAATATTAAACAAAGAGGTAATCCTCTTTGAAAATAAAGCGTTTTAATTAGGAACGTGTCAGTTTTAGATAAGAAAATTGTACTGACGTGACGTTGTAGTGCGTCAATGTAGAAAACGTACTTATCTATTTTCGCTCGGGTCTGGGTGTTGTGGTACCGTTGTTGTCTCGTTGCCACAATTGCTTTAGCTACTTAAATTGGGTTCAGAACAATGCATGTAAAATTGTCTAATATTTTAAAATTATATATTTATCGAAATGCACAGCCCTAAAGATCATACAGCCATCTTTTACACGTTAACCATATTTAGACACTGTAGTCAATTCATTAATTTTTCTTGCTCTTATACGGTAGCTGGCTGTAAATTAAATTGAGTATACTCATAAATAAGGTTGATAATTCATTGCGATCGTTTGTGTTACATTTATGGTGTGACAAGACTAATTCGATACATGTTTAAAAAGTCTTGCTGAGTGTATTTTATTTAAAAAGCTACCTTTTACTATTAATAACAAGGAGATAAGCGATTGCTAGAATTTAAAATTAATGACAGATGTGAAGCAACATCTAAAAGATCGCTAATAAGATGGATGACCGACGACGGAAGCAAAAATTGTCAAAACATTTTGAATAAGTAATTAACTAATAGTTAACTTTTGATTAATTTTAGCCAAAAAAATGCGTATGTGCTTTTTATTTATTTTTTTTGCATTCACAATGCAATATTTCAATAAGATATAAAATACGCTGGTAATAAACAACTACGCCTCCGAGCCTACAGGTAGTATTCGAACCCACGACCTTTCGCTATCAAGGCGAGTGCTCTGACCGCTGAGCTACCGAGACGCTGGCAAATTTTATATCTTATAGAAATATTGCATTGTGACTGCAAAAAAATAATTAAAAAACACATATTTATAGCTGTTTCCAACATAATCGATTGTTTAATATTTGTAATAATATTACCTTCGATGTTGAAGGTAGTTAGCGTTCAATATTGGTGGAACACTACTAGCTCATAGTAGAAGTTGAAATAAATGTTAAATTCGACACGTTTGTCAGCGTCTCGGTAGCTCAGCGGTCAGAGCACTCGCCCGGATAGCGAAAGGTCGTGGGTTCGAATCCTACCTGAAAGCTCAGAGGCGTAGTTGCTTTTTACACGCGAATTTTATATCTTAAAAATGTTTATTTCAATATAATGCAATTAAATCATTGACTTAAGGTATTTTTCTTTTTAAAAACAATATTGCTACATTGTGTTGTGGCGTTGTGGTGCCAAGTAATATAATGTGACAGGTTAATATTTTCTTAATTTTTAAATTTATCTACCCTTACCCTCTGTATAGATTCTTCTAAATTTCATAATTATTATTAGTAGAGGATATAAAAACTTGATTAGTTATAAAGTAAGCTAAATTATATGCTACACATCTGTGGAGTACCATATCAGGCTACTTTTTTCTAAATAATGCATAAAAATTTAATTTAAAAGATCATTTTTTCAAGAAATGATTTTACTCTTTGCAATTATTGGTAACAACAAAAGGCTGAAATATTTTTTGGTCACCCATCGTATGATCACTCTTATTTATATTGCTTCACCTCCACAATCAAGAGCCGAACGCGATAACCACTAAATAAAACTTTTTAAATAATTCAGAAAAAAAAACAAAATACTTGAAGGAATTAAAAAATGTCATTTTCTACCTATGTCTTATTGACACGGAATAGAGTCTTAATTTTAATTCTCATTTATAATGAACAATCCTTATTTACTTAGGATTAAATTTGGCTCTGCAAACTAGGCTAGATTTCCTGAGGGATCATGGGAGTGGGCACCAAATGTAAGATTGGGGATTTTGGGTTTCATCTTGATGAAACCCAAAATCTAATGGAAATAATTAATATCTTGATAATTAAATTAATTATTTCCATAATCCATGTCTACCTATTATGTTGAAATTTGTGAATTTATATTACAACCGTTACTTAGCTTTTGATCTTTTACTTGTATTATGGCGAAATAGATCTTTCACACTTATCCCAAATAGCGACTAGTGACACTGAAGGTACTATCGAAGCCTCAGGCGCCTTATCAATCCTAAGTCGAAAGTCGCTAGCACACTGCACGATGCCTATCGCGTCAGGCCACGCCCCGCTCCATTCATTCAACAATGGTGCGCGTGCGCAAACGATGCAGAGAGCAGATTGACAGTTAGCAGTACTGACATCAAGGGCGATTTTAAAACTAGTTTTTTATGATTGGCCGTAGTAAATCGTAGTAAAATACGAAGCCAATTAGGGGTCGTGTGGGCGTGTCCGATGCGATCAGTTCAAACGAATATTTCTACAAAGTGGTAAGGCACGAGAGACCTCGATAGTACATACATACGTCCCGACGACCACAGACTGGGTAATAGCGTTTCCGAATATAATCCGTTCATTGCTATAGTACAATTTTCTTATACGTCTTAGTAAAACAAGTGTAGAAAAGTGTTGTTAAATGTTTTATAACTATCTAAGGTAACATATAGTAAAAGGAAGAAAAAACAGCCTTTACCGAGTTTCTTGCGGCTTTTTCTCGGTATAAAATATCCTGAAGTAGAGCTTACGAAGCCATGGCGTAGCTGTTAACGTTTAAACGCATGGTAAATGCTCATATTTAATAAAAAAAAGTGGATGCGTCAGTTCCGACACAAGACCGTAATTTACTCCTTAAGACCATAGTTTACTCCTTAACAAAATTGTCTTTGAACAGGCACAGAAAATAAAACTCCAAAATAAAAGTGAAAGGTGCACACAATAGGTTACGCACAAAAAAAGTAATGCTGTCATTCGATCACAAAATTTTACTGTTCATATTTTCAAAAAAACTGAGTGTGTTAGCTCCGACGCACGGCTGGACTTTACTCTTTAAGAACGATTGTCTTTGAACAGGCACAGAAAACAATAAAACAAAAGTTCAAAATAAAATTAAAAGGTGAGCACGATAGATTGCGCACATAAAACGTAACGCTGTCATTCGATCACAAAATTTTACTGTTTAATTTTTTTTTATACCGAGCGCCTTATATGGAAATCAATTCTTAAGGAGGAAACTACATAAAGCATTTTATCTTTCCCTTAAATTTAAAATGCTGACGTGTAACCTAATTTGGGCGTTTTCTCATAATTATAGTCCATGAAAAAATAATAAGATCGCGTGTTTCTAAATTCGCTTTGAAGAGTAAACATTCAAATTTTGCTTATAAAAACTAGTTCCTAATTCGTTTATTACGGATTACTAGGTCCACAATAAACAATGATGTGAGATTGTGGAGTGTAGTTTAGCTAAATCCTACCCTTGTGGCGTACACAAACAACTTAAAGGCCACTAAACAATTCACTTTATACTAGCTTATTTTGAGTTTATTTTCCAATATTTGTTAACTAACTTACTTTTCATTCTGATATTAAAAGTGTTCATTATGATACCATCTATACGATTGACGACGAATATTTTATGCTAATTAACGAGCTAAAGCCAAAATATTTGAACAGTCGCGAAATTTTTTGTCTTTATCGTATATAACAGAGAACAGTAAAAAATGTGAAAAAAATAATAGAAACTTTTTATTACTTTTAGAGTAGATAAAACGATAAGTATCTAAGATATTGTATTGTTATCTATAAATTGCTCTTTTATTCCTAAACACCATTTCATACTTAACTACTATAAAGGTTTCATTTAAATTACAGTTATATTTTAAAGGCTATTAACATTTGTACGCCTTTCTTTTCATCATCGTCATCTCAGCTAAATAAGGTTGCTAGACAGAAGCCTTTTCCAAAAATGGGGGTTTTGTCATTACCTCTGGCTGTCAGGCGAGTTGAAAATCATAGTATAAGACTTTAATTCGGAAATTATGCTCATATTATGGTCTACGGGAAACGTATGGTAAATAACTCGAGTCGCCTTTATGACACTCTTAAGTGTGGGGGTTGGTACTATTCTGATTGCGCACACCATACAGCTCCTTTTGGCTTTGCAAAATTGACGCTATATAGTAAGTGACTTTAATCTATAATCTAAGATCACAGTGGTTTGTGTGTTTGTCTGTCCGCTCTTTTTCCATTGTATACGTGTTACCATAGCAAAGTGTTTACCGCAACGTAACGAAGTTCGTCTACCGGACGCTAGATAGCGCTAACGGAAACATATTTAAGAATAGAAAACCATAGTGCCCAAGAAAAACATTCAAGAAGGCTAAGAACGATTAGCTATATGTGTAGTCGTAGAACCGAAGCGTTAGCGCGATTCATTTCGGTACAGCGACATCTATAACTGAGATAAAACAACGTGTGGCCGGGTCAGCAGCAACGCGTTAGCCGCAAGTAGTTCATCTACCGGAGGCTAGATGTCGCTAACGGAAAATATTAACTAATAGAAAAAGATTAAAGAATTTTGTCCACCCGTGCGAAGCCGGGGCGGGCCGCTAGTAAATAATAATAATAATAATTCCCGCAATCACACCAATTAGCCTGGCCCAAAGTAAGCACCTTAAGGCTTGTGTTATGGATACTAGGGTAACGGATAGATATACTTATACGATACATAGATATGTAATATTCATAGAAATATATGTTAATATATATCACTCATGTACAAATGCTCATATTTATCATAGAAACAGCTGCACCTTCCGGGATTCGAACCCAGGACCGTCGGCGCGAAGGTAGGATCGCTACCGTTGCACCAATCGGACGTCATAAATAGTTTATACACAATTTTAATTATTATTTAAAAAAGTATTAAAAAACTATTTTACTTAATATTAACTTAAATGCAATGGACACATTTGCCTAATTTATGTATATAAGTAAATAATGATACAATAATCTTTCTTTATTATTTTTACAATTCATAGAAAACATTCAGAAAACAGAAACAACAGAAGAATTTTCCGTTGTGTGTTATAATATAGATTTTTTTACTTTGCCAACCGGAAATTAGTGCCCCTTTGCGCCGTGCGGAGCGCTGGCGAAAAGATTAGCCGCCGGACTAGTTCTAATACGTTCAGTTGTATATTTGCTGTATGTGTGCAAAGTTGCGTCTCGCTGGTATGGACTGTGTTGTTTATTCAAATTCAAATTCATTTATTTATGTCGACCAACAAGGATCATTACATGACATTTAAAGATATTACATTTTATAAATAACGTTGCATTTTTTTTAAATCATATTAATAATAATATAATAATAATAATTTGCATAATCTTCATTAAACTTTGTTAGTCAGTACATGTATCATTTATGTGCGTATTAATAATGTTCTAGAAAATAGAGAACGGTGCTAGTTGCGAAATTAGAGCTGTGATTAAATTTCAACCATTCCAGTCTGTTTGCGCTGGTTCTAATTATTTTACAAAAATATAAGGCACACAGTTACAAATTGTAATAAATTAAATTGATGTGATTCACCTGGGGTTCTGTAGCTGATGTTTTCTTGGTGGCCACCACACTGACTTGATTAGATGAACCATGTGAGTGAGGAGAATAGCGGACTAGGTACGTAACTATTACGTAAAGGAATGTGGGAGATGGGCATATTTGTCACTACGCGCCTTTAAGTAATATATAGCTAAAACACAGTCAAACTTTCAACCATCCACCTAGTCTAGTTTTGGCTCTGTCTGACTACTATCAGTTTACCAAAACCAAAGGAGTTTTCGGCAGGAAAAGAATATGATAATGATGAAGAACTGAAAGAAGCTGTGACTACGAATCTTAATACACTGACGGCGCTAGGATATGAAGCAGGGATACAAAAACAAATCATCCGTTATGTAAAATTATTATATTTGACTACATAAGTAAGGATGTAGAGAAGTTCTATATGCTCTTTAAATATAGACTAGTTTTATTTATATTCCCAAATGGTTACCTCTTTCCGGTTGTTCCTCGTAATTGCTCATTTTTGTTTACTTGTTCCTAAATTTTCATTCATCCCTGTCGTAACACGCGACCTCGAATGATTTCTTTGGATGATAATTGGAAATCAGTAGTTGGTCTATCCATTAAAAATGATTGAAAATAAGGGCAAAGTCTTTGCGTTCATCAACAATCCTTTAGTCGTATAGGAACCCCAATAATGATTTATTGAAAAATGGAAACCAAATTAATGAATAGCAATGATTGATGATAGTGGAGCAGAAAATGGAGGCCAAGTCGTCTGTTTACCAATCATTATCTTCTCTGTGTTAAAGTTTTTTTTGCCGCATAAAGGTGGATACACTAATGAATAAAAAACCATATTAGCGATGAAAGCGCATCAACTATTGTCATGTAGTTTCATATAGCGCTGATTTAGACCAAGGATAAGGACTATAACAAGGGCAGAATATGTCGAACTTTATATTTATTGTCAACTTAATGAGCAGCATATGGGTATTTCCCATTTTTTTCTATGAAATATGTCGTTATTTATTTATTTTAGTCGGAATACCATTTGCGTATCTTACAAAACTAATGGAATCAAAACTATTTATGTTATTAACAGGTAGGGAAAATTCGCATATTGGACAAGTTAAGGTTTTTTATTCTTACTAGCTGACCCGGTAACGTTTTACTATGGTAACGTTAATTTGATACAATGGAAAAAGAGCGGGAAAAAGAGCGGACAAACAAACACACAAACAATAAATTTGTGTTCTTTGATTATAGATTTGTACTATAGAACTTGTAACTTTTACTTCTCAAATTGTTCTATATGACAAGGAAAACAATACATCTGCTCTAAACATTATCAAACTGGCCATAGAAAACAAATTATTTATAGTGTCACATATAAAGAGGATTGTAATTTGACTTTTATTACAAGGTCATTAGGTTAAAAATCAACACGCGTGTTTTTTATGTTTCATATTAGTTTTGTAACTTATTCCTTTTTTTAACACAACAGATATTTTTCCGCCCTTAACATGATCCGAGTTTCGCTTCATCGTTATCAAAGTTTATTTCCATAAACACGCACACATATTATATTATACAATAAAGTTAATAATAATATCAGCAGTGGCGTAACTACCAAACAGTTAGACGGTGCTGCACACCAGGGCCCCTAAGCGCAGGATGCCCTCAGAACCTGATCAGCTAACCTTTTTTGGAGTGTAAATAAAAAGGGTTGGGAAAAGACTTGAAGATAGTACTATCGATCAAAAGCTACCGTTCATTTTTTTTTTAATTTGGCATGTAAGATAATGATCTTGTTAAATTAAAAGAAAAAACTACAGACAACCAGAAAAAAGATAATAAACTTCAAAATCTTGGTATTTAATAATTAATGTTATGAGAAATAACATATATTTTTTTAGTACTTACTTTGCCTTTCCCTCTAAAATCTGTATCGAAAAATTCATGATAATTTTAAACCGCGTATTATAAAAAAAAGAATAAAAATTGTTATACATTAATATTCGAAAAAGGCATGGACAAATAAATCTCATAATGTGACGCTTAATTTTTCCGCGAAAAATTTTTTTGTTGATTGATTTCTTGGTATTTATGGTAATTGTGGTGTTGAAGGTTGAGTAGAAATAATAATGTCTAGACTCACGTTTACAGTTGTATTGTCACAAACACACAATCCACATATAAAAGAATCAGAAGGAAGAAACACAAGAAGAATAGATAGGAAGAGTTAAGCGAAGCGTCACAATCACAGCACTAAATAATAATAAATATTTACAGCACTAAAAGTTTATAAATTACAGCTAGTTTTAAGCAAGCGTTTTTGCATCGAGCGACATGAGCTCCGCGAAGCGTATAGATCTCGACTGGGGTGCGCGGGCGGTGTGCGCCCGCGCCTGCAAGATATCCTGAAACCTGTTTGACGAGCTTCGAATTGTGCGTTTCCAATCGTCACGACAAGTAGGCATACCAAGTAGTACGGCAAATTATTCGGACGATGTAGATGATTAGGATATTTATGTGTTAAATATGTTTAGTATAATTAAAGTAATGTGATTGTGTATAATTAGTGTAAATATGTATAAAATGTTTTATTTAGATTTCCTACATCACTCCCCTCCAGAGACCGTGTCTACGGGCGATAGTAATTAGGGAAGTTTACCCGTCGGCCCGAACGAGTTGTAACTGGACTGGGACTTTTAATTTGAGGTTCGATATAATCATCATTCCTTTTATGTGTAGTAGCGGGGTGAATAGTGTCTGACAATATATAGGCTGGTTTTAGACGGTCTATAGATACTGTGACGTCTTTTCCCTTTACACGAATTTTGAACGTTTTATTGTTATTTCGTTTTAAAACTTCGAATGGCCCATTATATATATTTTGAAATGTTCCTCTTAAAGTGTCGTTTCTAACAAATACGTGAGATGATGTACTCAAATCTTTATAAATGAAAATTTTGTTTTTGCTATGATGTGAAGTGGGAACGGGTTGTAGATTTTCGGCAAAAGAACGTAGACGGATAGAAAAATCTCGAACATCGGTTGTATGGCAATCAGTTTTGTGACCGAAAAAATCGCCTGGCATCCGCAAGGTCTCTCCGTATAAAAGTTCAGAAGAGGTAGCTTGCAGATCATCCTTAACCGCGTTTCGAATACCGAGCAAGACTAACGGGAGTGTCTCTGTCCAATTTGGGCTATTGTGACAGGTAATGGCTGTCTTGAGTTGTCTGTGGAAGCGTTCTACTAATCCATTGCACTGAGGATGATATGCGGTAGTCTTCCGGTGTTTAAAACCTATGAGTTTTGCCAAGGACTGGAATAAGGCTGACTCGAACTGTTTACCGCGATCAGTAACAATATCGGTGGGACAACCAAACCTAGATACCCAACCAGAAACAAAAGCTTTAGCGACAGCCTCTGCTGTAATCTCGGTAAGTGGGACAACTTCAGGCCATCGCGTGAAGCGATCGACTGCTGTCAAACAATACCGATAACCAGCAGATGGAGGTAAGGGACCGATAAGATCTAAATGAACATATTTGAAACGAGCTTTCGGCAAATCGTGTGTGCCAAATGGCGAAGATACATGCCGATTCACTTTAGCTCGTTGACAAGCCAAACATGCTTTAGACCATTCGCGACAGTCTTTTCTTAATGACGGCCAGATGTACCTCTGAGAGACCAATTTAACGCTTGCGTTTGCTCCGGGGTGGCTGAAACTGTGCAGACAACTGAATGACTGCTTCCGAAAATCTTTAGTTACAAAAGGCCTGGGGGTCGTTGTACTGACGTCGCAGTACAAAGGTATACGACTACCAGGTATATTAAGCTTCTCCAAACGAAGAGAGGTTTCACTTTTTAAAAGTTGTTGCAACTCCGGGTCAGTTTTTTGGGACTCAGCTAAGGCTTCTAAGTCAACTGGCATCTGCAGTTCATCTATGCGGGAGAGTGTGTCAGCGACAACATTATCTTTACCGGCTATATGTCTGATATCGGTAGTGAACTGAGATATGAAGTCTAAGTGCCTGTATTGTCTCGGAGAGCAGTTACTTTTCCTTTCATGAAAGGCATAGCACAATGGTTTGTGGTCAGTAAAAATGGTGAAGTGTCTAGCCTCAAGCATATACCTAAAGTATTTGATGCTGTGGTAGATAGCAAGGAGCTCACGATCGTAAGGAGAGTATTTCTGCTGTGATGGGCTCAATTTGCGGGAAAAAAATGCAAGAGGTTGCCAGGCACCGTCACAATGTTGTTGCAAGACTGCGCCTATAGCAGTATCCGACGCATCAGTAGTGAGTGCTAGGTTGGCTTGAGGATTAGGGTGGGCTAACAAGGCTGCGTTGCAAAGACTTTTCTTACACTCTTCAAAAGCACTATACGAATTTCCGCTTATATCCACAGATTGTGAACCTTTAACGGAGCCTATGAGTAAAGCGTTCAAAGGAGCCTGAACTTTAGCGGCATTAGGCAAGAATCGCCTATAAAAATTGATCATGCCTAAGAATCTTCGCAGCTGTTTGACAGTCTTTGGCACAGGGAAGTCTTGTATAGCTTGGACCTTACTTTCCAACGGTTTAGCGCCAGAATGAGATATGGTGTAGCCGAGAAAGGATACCTCGGGCTGACCGAAAACGCTTTTGGCGGTGTTGATCAGCACGCCATATTTTTTCATTCTGGTGAATAGCTGGCGCAGATGGTCCTCATGTTGGGCCTCGGTTTTTGAGAACACGAGATAGTCATCTAAGTATGCGTAGCAAAAATCGAGGCCACGCGTCATTTCGTCAGCAAACCGTTGAAAAGTTTGACCAGCGTTGCGTAAGCCGAAGGTCATATACGGAAACTCGTATAGTCCGAAGGGTGTAGTGATTGCAGTCTTCGGAATATCCTCTTCAGCGACTGGAATTTGGTTATAAGCCTTGACTAAATCTATCGTTGAAAAGATGTTGCAACCAGAAAGACTATGTGCAAAGTCGTGGATATGACGTATGGGATACTTGTCAGGTATAGTCCTAGAATTAAGTAATCTGTAATCGCCACATGGACGCCAGCTGTTATCTTTTTTCGGAGCAAGATGAAGAGGCGACGCCCAGGGGCTGTCAGAAGGACGAGCAGTACCATTTGATAACATAGCGTCGAATTCTAACTTCGCGATTTTAAGTTTGTCAGGGGCAAGTCTGCGGGGGGAGCATGAAACTGGTGGGCCTGGTGTGGTGCGAATGTAGTGTACGGTGTTGTGTAGTGTCTGGCGTGGTATGCCCGCTGGTCGTGTGATTTCGGGAAACTCACCGAGAATGCTATGGTATTTGCTAATGCCAGTCAAGACCTTCACACTTGAAATTAGGCTGTCTGCAAAACAAATAGAAGCGACAGTGGACAAATTGGTCAGATTATCAATTAGGCGTTGGTTTCTTACATCTACAACTAAATTGAAAAATGACAAAAAATCTACGCCAATAATCGCCTTGGTTACGTCGGCTATTATGAACTGCCATACAAAGTCTCGACGAAGACCAAGGTTTAAATTTAATTGCACAGTACCGTAAGTGTCTATACTCGAGCCATTGGCTGCACACAACTGGTAGTTGGTCTTCACACGGCGCTCGCGGAACGTAGATCGTGGGACGACACAGAGATCACTCCCCGTATCGACGAGAAACTGGACTTTCGACCTACGGTCTGTCACGAACAGGCGACCAGTCTTGTTTGGGCAATCGTCAGCCGCCATTACCGACTGCCCTTGAAGTTTTCCGGCTTGAAGTCGCAGGGGCTGGTACACTTGTTGGCCTTGCTTCCAAATTTGGCATGATACCAACAGAGAGGATGCTTTTTATACCGAGAATTGGATCTGTGGGATGATGTTGACCGACCACGAAGACGATGATTGGATCGGTGACGAGATCTCGATCTGTCCGCAGTGAGAGCATCAAGCTTTCGAGTAAGCGCAGCAATCTGTCGAGCCATATCTTCCATGGTAACCTGCGATGAACTAGCGCTCGAAGTAGATGCTACCATTGGAGCTGAAGGAGCAAGGTCCTGGATCCTATCAGCCAAGTCAGCTAGAGTTTCCAAAGTCGAAGCGTGCTGGGATGCTATAATCTGCTGCATATTATGCGGTAAGCGACTGGACCAGATAGTCTTAACAAAATCTTCTGGAACACCAGGACCAGCCAAGTTTTGTAAGTGGCGAAGGAACTGGGAGGGTTTTCTGTCACCGAGTTCCTCATGCATAAGGAGTTGTTTCACCTTTTTTACTTTGGATGCAGAAAGCCGCTTAATCAATTCGCTTTTAAGCTTTTCATATTTGTTTGATTCTGGAGGAGAAACTATAATGTCCTCAACTTCAGCAGCGTACTGGTTATCAAGTTGCGAAATGACGTAGTAAAATTTTGTCGTGTCAGCTGTGATGTTGGATATCGCAAATTGACCCTCCAATTGCGCAAACCATATAGCGGGCTTGTCCGGCCAAAAAGGTGCGACACGAACCCCGACACGGTAAATGTCGGATGAGACTGTGGAAACGCGCACTTGGGAATTGACGTCATCGTGGCGTACGTGACTTCCACGGATGGTTTTTGCCGAATCATCACTATCGCTAGCCATCTTCTTAGCGTGTACAAGAGGTAGTCACCAGTTATGGTAATTGTGGTGTTGAAGGTTGAGTAGAAATAATAATGTCTAGACTCACGTTTACAGTTGTATTGTCACAAACACACAATCCACATATAAAAGAATCAGAAGGAAGAAACACAAGAAGAATAGATAGGAAGAGTTAAGCGAAGCGTCACAATCACAGCACTAAATAATAATAAATATTTACAGCACTAAAAGTTTATAAATTACAGCTAGTTTTAAGCAAGCGTTTTTGCATCGAGCGACATGAGCTCCGCGAAGCGTATAGATCTCGACTGGGGTGCGCGGGCGGTGTGCGCCCGCGCCTGCAAGATATCCTGAAACCTGTTTGACGAGCTTCGAATTGTGCGTTTCCAATCGTCACGACAAGTAGGCATACCAAGTAGTACGGCAAATTATTCGGACGATGTAGATGATTAGGATATTTATGTGTTAAATATGTTTAGTATAATTAAAGTAATGTGATTGTGTATAATTAGTGTAAATATGTATAAAATGTTTTATTTAGATTTCCTACAGTATTTTAGCTACTTTTTTCGGTTCTAATAATATTTTTCTCTGTGTTACAGGTAAAATCCAGATTCACCATTGTTCAATTACTGTTTTCATGTGGATGGCTATCAAAAGCGTTGTATTGGTAGGTGATTTTCTTGAAAAATGGTCCAAGTTTAAATATAATGGCGGCACAAAAAACAGATTTTTCTAATTTCAAATTATATTAAGAAGGAGAATTTTGCAAGAACTGGCACAGAATAAAATTAACGGCACGGTAAGTGGAAATAGTGGGTTCTAGTAAGTAAGGCGAGTTACTAGGAACAACCTAACTTAGGAGTAAAACTGTACGATCTCAAACTATGTACGTCCATCTCAAGTAGTAATTGTTTAAAAGTTAAAAAGCAATCCACGCCATTATTACTATATAGATATTTTGTCTCCATTTGTAAAACATAGATGGCACAGCGCCATCTATGTGTTACAACCGGATCGAATACGCTAATATATTAGTTATAAGACATAAACAGACGAGGTAATTTCTCAATACATTCAGGCGAATCCACATCCCCGCAAAGTATTGCTATAACAGTTTATAACAACCTTAGAGCTCTACTAACCTCGAAGGGATAATGACCATATAACCATATATTTGATGACCATATATTTTAATAGCAGCTAAGAAGCCTTCTGAATCTTTTCTAACATAAATCTATATTTAGCACTCGCTTCCAATGAACTTCACACAAGATAGGTAAAGGATGTTGTCTTAGTACCACCGTAACCACTACTAGCCGCTCTCATTATTTGAAGTATTTCGGTTGCAGCGGTCGTTCTACGCTATTATTGCATATTTTCAGATGGTCTCCACTTTAAAACCTGTCTACCTCAGCGGTTAACGGTTAATAAACCCAGCCTACGGTCACTTCAAACTGCTGATCCACTGAACTTTGTCGACCACCTAGGTTTTCTGGTAAATTACCTTTACTCTTTAGAGTAGACCCTCACTCGTCAATACAGAATTGCATTTTTCATGTTTCTTCTTTTTCTGACAATCAGAAATATAATTGGCCAGAGCGAGAAATATAGTGTGATTACAATATCGTCTAGCATGGACAGTATCGACAATATGTTCGGCAGCACACTGTCTTTATCTCCTTTATGACAATCATGGGTTACAAAAAAGGACACAACATGAACACGTGCGATTTTATGTTGTCAAATGTGGTTCAACCCATAGAGAATATCCGAGCATAGTTTTCTTACCTAAATACCCAGTTCCTCCACAAAAAAATTTAAACAATAGCGTAAAATGTGTTAAATTACAATATTTCAAGATTCATATAACAAGTCGATATTCTTTCGAGTCACATCGTTGCGAATTAAGGAAGTTTAATTAACTACATTCCAGAGCTTAAGATAAAACTAGCACCTGCATTCTGTGTAATTAAATAGCAGGGCGTTCTTCTCTTAAATAATAAAGGTAGAACGGCACGAACGTTGCTTCGAAATTCGAGAATAATGAACGCAGACAATTAGGAATGTCACCTTAAACGCAAAAGTTCGGTTATTGAATAGTTCATCTATTTTTCTTATGATAAAATCTATTTAAAAATGAACTTAAAAGCGACGAGAAAGTGTAATTATTAGTGTATGTAGTCTTTTAGTTACTCTAATGAGTTATCATTGTCTGGTATTACTGCGAATATTGCGTGGTGTGGGAATGTCGATTTCTTGAGATGAAAATAAAAAAAGGGATTCATAGTAAACTTTTACATTCGTGCGTGCATGCCGCACTATATATGACAATGTATCATATATGTCTGTACGTTACCCTTGCATCAATAACACAAGTCTTATAGTGCTAACTTTGGCTAGGCTAATTGGTGTGAATGTAAGACATATTATTACCTCTACTATATATAATATAAAAGAAGGACTTTGTGGGTTTGTTACCATATATAGTTACCATAAGCCTAAGAATAACAGTTTTTATAATCAATTAACGTTACCATAGCAACGCGTGGCCGGGTTATACCAGCAACGCGTGGCCGGGTTAGCTAGTCAGTTTATAAATGCCGGAAAAGGGATGTACATATTTATTTAAATGTTATAATAATATTGGAAGGTTGTTTGAACCTCATCAAAAGAACCTTGTTTGAATCTCATATGAAATTGTTTGTATTATCCGCTCTTTTTTATTTATAGTTAAAATAATAATATTTCTTACAGTCACGCCGATTAGTCTAGCTCAGAATAAGCACTGTGATGCTTGTATTATGCATACTAGAACAACGGATGTTATCACATATAATTATGATAAATCTTCATTATATCCACCAAAAGACATCCCATAGCTAGATTGATGCCTCCTCTAACAAAATGGAGGGGTTTACCACAATCTCCAAGTTTAGTGTGTTAGCAGGAGAGCGTCGTACTAAACCATAATACGGATAGCTCTGCTATTTATTCTGAGGTGTTACGGGAGACGTATGGTGATTATAACCTCATATGTATTGTAAAAATATGATACTTCTATTGACGTCTGGCAGAGTAGAATAGCATCAAACCTTCGTACTTGAAAGAAGCGTAAAAGGCTATGGAAGGTGAAAAAAAAAATGAAAAATATTTATTTACGTTCAAATATAATTATTACAACAACAAGTGGTCAGAGTCTTCTTTTAAGTATCAAAATACTTGTGTCAGAAGGCTCTGCTCTTCATATAGCTGATATTGGACCAAAGAAAAAGGAACATAGTTCTATACTACAGATTAACATTTTACACAATTAGGTCTTAAGTACTAGTAGACATATATTCATATTTAGATTAAGCTATAAGTAACAATAAGATTTATCGTGTGTGAGTGAGTGTGTGTGGATGTGTGCGTGTGTGCGTGTGTGTGTGTGTGTGTGTGTGTGAATGTTTGTGTGTGTGAGTGTGTGTGTGCGTACCCATATACCTCCCAAAGACCACAAGATGGGCAGTAGCGTTTTTCGAATGATGGTAATGATAAACTGCTTACTACTTACTTCTTACTCCAACCCGCGTGTCGAACGTGGAGATTATTGCTTAATCCCCCCATTTACTCGGGAAGGCTTCAGTTGTTGACTTTAGGCTAAAATGATGATACAACTCAGAAATTCTTTAAACGGATAGGCAACTTATTTCTGTAGCTGTTTATATTTAAAGATTTTTTTTGGTTTAAAAAATTGCAGGTAATATTTCATATTACGGAAGTCGCAGTGCACTAAAGCATAACAAGGAAATGACAAATGCTGCAAGCCGGAATACGTGTGAGAGGGAATAAAACGAATGTGCAGCACCTGGGGTCAGGGTTGTCACAAAAACTTTCTTTAAGTTTCTGCAATAATTTATTAAAAAATAATGTACTTCTCACATGCTATTTTAAATTTTATTATATATTTAATTTACCTATAATATCAACTAACATTGCGTTAGCAACTTTTTTAAGTGAATATTTGTAGACATCTGTATTAAGTAGGAACTTGTAAAGCTTTATACGTCAGGGAACGTTGTTGACTTTACTGTGTTTCCTACAGAAAATTTTACTAAAATTTCTATCAAAATTTATTTGTATTAAAATTTACTATGTGGATCTTAAGGATCAGTTAAAATCTCAAGGAAGATAATTTGGAGAACTGTCACTGTTTTATGTTAAAAAAATTAAATATATTTACATGTTTTTTAAATGTAACGTTTTTAAAAAATTAAGTTTTCTACTTTTATCCAAGTTTGTGTTTCATGTTTTTTTATCACATTAAAATAAAAACTACACTTGGACAGCCCTGGAGTCAGTGCATGTCTCGGCGCTCGGTTAATAATACACAGGATTCAAAAGGCTTTGTGAAGTGTGATGTGAAGTTTGGAGAGTTCGGAGAACTACTGACGAAGAAATCGTGAAGTAGAGTCGAAGAGTATACTTTTTTGATAGAACGACCTCTCACAATGTATGGAAGGTTGTATAGACAATTGTGAGACAGGAAGAAGGAAAATAAATTTAGTACAAATAACACTTCACTTTTTTACCATATTTTAAGTATACTAATCCGATTTATAATGTTTTTTTTTCAAATCAAATAAAAGAATTATTGTGAAACACAGGTAAGTAAAGTTGTTGCAAAAATTATATAACAGTCGCTGGTTTCTACTATTATGGCATACAACATTAATTTTTAAGCAAACAAAACAAATATTATTCGCAGTATCAGTCGATCGGATAGATATGAATTCGTAATAAGAAACATTATCAGTCATTTATAATATAACAAAACTCATTTTTAATTAAACATAATAAAACATAATAAAATTAAACATAGAATGTATCGATTATTATTCAATTCAATTTCAAATAATTTTTAATATGAACAAGATAGGAAAATATATTTTGGTTAGTTAAAAATTAGTTTAGAGAATTGTAACATTTTTGAATAAGAAATGTTTTTAGTCTATGCTTAAATGTAATTATGTCAACGTCACTGTTACGTATTGATACCGGGATTGTGTTATGTATACGCGATGCATTAACGAACACGCTATCACTCAGCAACTTTGTTCTATTAGGAATCATGCGAATTTTATCTTTTTATTCCTCGAACTCGGAACTAATATCGAAATCAAAAAAGGCAAGCAACGTTATTGGATGGTATAATTAATTTTCATTTGCTGTACTTTTGTCTACATAAATAAAAAACAATTGTTGTATATTTGTTCCCTTTGTTTTTCGAAACCATTGATCAATTGTGATGAAACTTTCATAGTGTTCTGGGAACACCCGCAATAGTTTTGCCCAAAAAATCTATATATAAATGATATTTCTAATTGGGATTCCAACGCATGCCGAATACAGCTAGTTGTAAACAAAATTATTTACTAAAAAAAATGTCATTTGATCGCTTACGACCAATTAAAACAGTGAAAATAATCAATAGAAATAACATTTTAAAAGACAATACATTCATAATAATTTAAATTATGCCAAACGAAATCATTGAAAATAAAATATTTCTTACATTCACACCAATTAGTCTAGCCCAAAGTAAGCACTGTAAGGCTTGTGTTATGAATACTAGGGTAACGGATAGATACATATATGATACATAGATATGTAATATTTATAGAAATATATATAAACACCCATGACTCAGGTACAAATGTTCGTATTCATCATACAAACATTTGCCCCTTCCGGGATTCGAACCCAGAACCGTCAGTGCAAAAGGCAGAATCGCTACCGTTGCACCAAACAGTCGTCAAAATGAAACTAGGTATAACATTAATACCTAAACAAAAAAGCTGTACATTTTAATGGTTAAAAATAATTAAAAAATACAAGTCTCTCTTCATTCGTGCTGAGTGAGCTGCAATTACAGAGATTGCAGTATGTTTACTGCACTACAAACGAGGAGCTTAACTACATTGTAAGTAGCATTTAAAATTAACGCGAAGTTAAGTCACGCCAAAGTTGCATCAAACTAAAACAACGATATAAACTCTTTATGAGGTCGCGTATCTTAACTGTAACCAGGAATTTCTTTTACGGTTTGTTTGTTATAACTGCTACATTGTTGGATACTTTATTACCTAAGCAGTAGGTATCAAATTAGTGAAAAATATTAGATGAATGGAAGCGAACAGAAAAATCACTTCTCTCTGATACATCGTTCTATATACGACTTGTTTTGTAAGGATCTCAAACTTAACTCAAAGACATTTATGAGAAGCTTTTATTTATATAAGAAAGAAAAAAAAATATTTGAAACTTAAACACACAACAACAAAAGATGTATATGAATAAAAAGAGTAAAAACATAACTAAAAAAAATAAAAAAGAGATACATATAAAATAGGGAAAAATACAAATATGGTTTGTCTGAGGCCAAAAGCGGACCCTGTCTCAGCATAAAAGCCTCTGCGTCGATCGGAGATGGAAAGAACGAACACAGAGGCGCTGTTGTTCTGACAGTCCTTGAGTCGACGCCACCGTTAAGAAAAACAAAAAATAACTTTTACAAACAAAAACAAATTACATACAAAACAACAATCACTATTATAAACACAACCTACCACAGAACACGAAAAAAAAAAATCAAATACTTATAAATTTACAAAAAAAAAAGAAACTAGAATTTACAAACTGGAACAAAAGACAAAACGTGTAAATAGTTGACCTACTCTGTGAAATGACGGGAGAATAGACGCACTGTCCAATGATTCCCCGCTCTGTGACACAAGTCAGTATTAATTTTAAGACCAATATTAAATACTGATTGCTAGCTACAAAATCGCCTTTACCTGCATTAATTTAAAGCTATTTTCTGTACACTGCCCTCGTGTATAGAAACAATAAAAAAATATTTTTCTTACTTTGACACCAGTTAGCCTCGCCCCAAAGTAGGTACCGACAGACATTCAAAAGCTTGTTATGTAAAGCTATTGGTTTTGTAGCGTAATAACTTTCATAACACATTTATTATGTCGATTGTCATAACTTCTTAGTCATAGTAATAGTAAGTCATAATAGTTGTTCTACATACTAATTCTGCAGACATAGTAACTACTACTATTCCAACTGGAATTCACAGTGTATCAATAGGTTATGTTTCACATTCTAATGGGTGGTAAGGATTTTATGAAATTAAACCTTTTTGATAAATTAAGTTAAATATAAGTATAAGGATTTCATGATATAGTGTGGCATAAAATTAATCGATCAATAGGGAATTCCTACAAAGGTTGACCTGCATAATATTTCAGTGCATGATTGACAACGCGTTTCGCAGCACGCTATTTTTCTCGCTTTAGCAAATAACATTCCTGTGAGATAGAAAAGGATAGAGCATCAAAAAATGCAAATCCCTATTGACAGGTGTGGGCCAACCCTATAAGGATTTTAGCCAACAACCCAAAATATAACGCATTAAGTTGGTGTAACCGACATACACGTCAAAATTGACTGAGTAATTTATAACCCGTCCATATTAAGAGGGTATTTATTGTTTCACCAGAATTTCAATATAGTTTCGCTAACGATCGGTCAACAGAATAATTAATAGAGGGGTGCCTCCTTTTGCTATAATTGATTTGTGTATGTACACGTTAATAAAACGTGTAATAAAATTATGTAAAATATTAAAAAATCTTAGAGCTTTCCATTGATTTGTATACTAAGCAAACTTTATTAAATTCAGACGTCTTGAAAATTTAAATTTAGTATTATTTCAACTTGTTGATTGCCGAATAAAAACATTTTATATTTTATAATTTGAACTGATAGTGTTTTATTGATTGAAATTAATATCAATAATGTAGCTTACTTGAGAACAAAAGGTCATTTAAATAAAACCAATTTTATATATTTTTTATATTTAATCCTGATGACTTTTTCGACTTTAACATGACTCCTGTTAAAGTGCTGAATAGGAATTTTCTACCAGTCAACCGGAGTGTAAAAAACTGATAGCAGTATATTGTTGGTACCTTAAAAGGGAAAATAGAAAATGAGAACTATATACTACATAACTTTCTAGTATATTTTCTATGTATTCTTACTATAAAGGCCAAACAATAAATCTGAAATTATCAGCGTCCAATGGCCGCAATAAATCGTATAGACTCAGGACTGTCTCGACCCTTCGATAATTATACGGGATAGTGGCCTTAATTTGACGTAGGGGTAGCAAATAATCTGTTTCGGAACAAGAAAGATACGATAGGGTTGACACTTTCAGAAAGTTTCCTTTATTAACAAAAATACAGTAATAAATAAACCGGTACTTTGGGATTCGCAGATGACACCACAGTTGTAGAGAGCTATGTGTCTGATGCACAAGTCAATGCTCAATAGATCCAAAGTCATAGGGAGGCAATGGTCAGCTCATGATCTTTTCTATGTTAGCACTCTCCAAATGGAGAGATGGCAATCTGGTAAGGTTAAATCCATCAAAGTCCCATACATATCTTTTCTTCGTTACAAGGAGTCCTTTCAACTTGATTCCTACTTTCCGATTTGTATCTATACCGAACACTGACCATCGGCATATCATTATCACCAACTCTCAATTTCGACTCGTTCATGGAGAATAAGGCTCAATTAGCTTCAAAAATCTTAGCATTCTGGCGAAGGTGAAAAGGTATTTCACGCCAATTTCAGCTCAATCTTTACCAAGTGCAAGATCGTTTGTGTATGGAGTACGGTTCTACTCAATACTATCTCCAGACGCTTGAGTCTATTAAGAGGAGGGCCAAGAGAGTGTGCAGAATTTTCCCCATTTCCCCATTTTCCCATTTCGGACAACCTTACAAATAAGCGCCACCAGTATATAATTAATGTACCAAAGATTCGCACTAAGCGTTTTGATCCCAATTTTGTGATCAGTACCGCTAAAGAGTGGAATTCTTTGCCTGAGTCTGTGTTTCCTGACAAATACAATTAAGGTGTCTTCAACTCACGAATGAATAGATCTTCTGGGCAAGCGCGTCGTATCCTAGATCGCATCGTCGCTTACCATCAGATGAAAAATGAAATCACCTACATATATAAGAACATTATTAATTACAGTAAGGCGACCCTGGCCTATCTGTTGAGCCAAAGCGGGCAGAGTTTGATCCTTGCCGATGTACTACAAACATGAACCCACGCGTGACACAAGTTTAGCTTATAGCGAAGAGTTAACGGAAATAATAACTAGCGGCCCGTCCCGGTTTCGCACGGGTGGACAAAATTTTTTAATTTTTTTTTCTAGCATTAAATATAGCCTATGTTGCTCAGCGTGAATGTAGCTTTCTAATGGTGAAAGGATTTTTGAAATTGGCATAGTAGTTTTTGAGTTTATTAATTGCAAATATACATACAAATCTTTCCTCTTTATAATATTAGTGTAGATGTGTTTATAGTTTTATTAGTATTTAAGTAAGAACATTACGGTCTTTAAATAGATATGCTAGGTAACGTGTAATAACAGTGCTGTTTTGAAATGCAAATAATATCTATGAGACATTTTACACACCTAAAAAGAAACCAAAATTAGAAATTTTATTTCTTATTTTTGTCAATGTATAATTAAATCGATGGTTGTAGTGTTAACCCTACATGCTTGAAGATTAGCCCACGAACTTTATAAAGAACAATATAGCTACTATCTATATCAGGATTAATTTTAAAGGCATTTCGAGTAGTTCCAACGAAATGTTATATGAACAATTTGAATGAGCCTTATCATCATCTTATTGTAAGGTTATTTCTGCCTGTCTATTTTGCAGTTTTGGCGTGGTTGGCTATAAATATACTGATTAACTGGGATTGCCAATGACACGGCAATATAATGATAACACTAACTCTGTATTTAAATCAACGACCATTTGGTGCAACGTTATATAAAAGCAGAAGCCTTTCACGGTCCTGAGTTCGATTCCCGGAAGGCGCATATATTTGTTTGTCTATCTGTGACGGTAAATGTGATTACTATGATTATTATTAATAATAACCAGTAATTATTAATACTTACCTCATAATTTGGTTAGATTAGGTTAGGTTATTGAAGATTTATTATTAATAATGTTGGTAATCATTCTTCTTCATCTTGACGACCGTTTGGTGCAACGGTAGCGATCCTGCCTTTCGCACCGACGGTCCTGGGTTCGAATCCCGGTAGAGGCAGATGTTTTTATGATGAATACGAGCATTTGTACCTGAGTCATGGGTGTTTATATATATTCCTATGAATATTACATATCTATGTATCATATATGTATGTCTATCCGTTACCCTAGTATCCATAACACAAGCCTTATAGTGCTTACTTTGGGTTAGGCTAATTGGTGTGAATGTAGGAAATATTTATTTATTTATTAATAATTTTCAATTATTCACACTTACCGTATCATATCTATCCGTTGCTCTCATTATCCATAATATATGCTCTACATTGCTTACTTAGAACTTAGAACTAGGCTTATTGGTGTGATTGTAACAGAAACACACTTTTAAAGCACACATTTGAGTAATTAATCTATTTAAGAAACTGGTTTTTGTTATACAAACATCTTAAAAATATGCTTTGGTTTCTTGGTGTCTTTTCCCAAAATAGACCTGATTTTTCCTACCAATGTACTATAGTACATGGTTGGATATTGAAAATAGACTAAACCATACCATTTACAAAAGGAATAAGAAAAAATCTTACGACCTATATAACATTAAATTAGAAAAAAAAATGTTTTTTTGACAAAAAATAAACAATTAAAAAGTGCTTAAGACTGTAATATAAACGAATTATAAAGGTATGACTATCTTATCGTATCGTAAACTACAAACAATACAACTTAAAAAGAAAAAAACGATCGCTTATAATTTTAGATGGGACAATAAATCTTCGATTCTTCCATTTTTTGTGGTTAACAATCAAAACAAATTATGCTTTGATTAATGGCTATCATTCTTCGCTCGTTATTTCTGTACTGAACTAGTTTTCGCTGCGGGGCGCCATTTTTTTTCTTCTTTGGAAATATTTAACTTTCTTATCACGAGTTTTAACAAGCTTAAATAGGATAATCCTTAACGAAATTCGGACACGATGATTTATACTTAATACGATGGCTTAACCGGCATGCTTACATTATTAAATTAAGTTAAACAAACATTATAAATGATTAAATATAGTGCTAGTGTTTATAGATTGCGTATGAGATTAGTCATGTAATGTAGTCATTGATGTCATCATTCATAGAACACGATGAGTTTTATAGGTGTATTTAGTCGATTTTTAGTTCGATTACATTGTTTTGAACCCAAGTTAGGTAGCTAACGCACTTGTATTATGAAATCTAGAGACAGAGACGATACCATAAAACTCAGACGCGAGCTAATATAGAAAAATTCGTTTCAGGGACGAACGCGAGACGTATAGTCCATTTTTTTTAGCATTAGAAATTATGAAAACAAAGAAGCAGTGGTGGCTAACCTTGTGCTGGAGTCCACTTGGACCGGCTTCAGGCTCGTCCATTGTTGAACAGATTAAATAACAACAAAAACTTTTGACGAAAAACTTCAACAAAAACAATAGAAACTTAACAATAAACCAAAGAAAATAGTCAAAACAGATAAATGCACAGGTATTCGCAATGGCTTTCGTGATGCCAGTGACGTTGACATTTGTCGCTATTGTTGCAAATGGCGGCCATGTTAAGCGACCATTTTAAAAATCACCTAATATGGTACGTATTACAACATCGGCATGTACTTTTTAATTTTGTCGTGTCAAACTGACCAACGTTTCGTTCCACAAGTTTGGAACTTCTGCTTCTTAAGGTATTTTTAGTGTAAACTTTTCACGATGTTACGTTTTGCTTGTTACATTATATGTGTACAATAAAGTACCCAAATTTTGTTTTTTCTAATGCTAAAAAAAACGGACTATAGGAGTCGCTTTATGATAAAAACCGCTACGCGAACTCGACCACGGAGGTAGTCGGGAGTTAAAAAAAGCATACTTCCTTGCTTTGTTACCTTAACGGATCTCTTACAGAGCAGAGGGTAGAAGCGGTTACCTAAGACACAGTTTTGATTCTGAGGCGAATTTTATAAACTGCTTTATTTATAATAAGTGAACTGTAGTATTAAAAGTAAAGTATTATTAAAATCATAAAATACACGTTGATAACGCAGTTAACATATCGACGTTGTTAAACATTAGACAAAAAATAACTGCAACGAAATCTATTGAAGGAAGACCTAGGTGTGTAGGGTTTTCAATAAAATAAAATATTTTAAGTATTTTATTAATTAGTAGTATTAAATTAATTAGGATTTTGTTTTATCGCATCGATCGTGTGCTCGTATAATACATGCATATACATAATATAATTATTCCATACCAGGTATTAATAGTATAAGAAACGTAATTTCTATTCATTTTTTATTTACTTTTCCATTTCCCTCTTTAAAGTCTAGTTTCAATAGATTAAACAATTTTCGAAAGATCAAAAAACATAAAACAAATTGCCTATAAGAATAGTAAGCTACGTATTTCAAAGTTTAAATATTTCTCATTTAAAACTAATAATTGAAACGTTAGAAAAGGAGTTGGCGATCCCTGTCAATAATTAACAAGAAGAAAACTTTCGGGTAGCAGTTAACTCGGGCGGAGGTTTTCATTGACTTTAAAAGGCGAAGTGAATTGATTGAAGCCTACTTAAAGATTTCTTGAACAATTCAACTCCGTTGTTGAGAAATCTACAGGTCATTAACGTAAAGATTCCTTGAGTGAGGAAACGAAACAGAATACAGGCTAAATACATATTCCCATTCTGTTTGTGTATGTGTGTATGTGTGTGTGTGTGTGTGTTTGTATGTGTGTGTGTATGTATGAGTTCGAAGGCGTAGAGACAAGTGCGTGTGCAAAGGTTATGCAAATTAAATTTATCAGATAGGTGAACAAAAAAATATTGTCCCTAGCTACTCCATACTTCGCTCCGTACTTCCCAGCGTTCAGCAGAGTAGAATAGCACTAGCTGTGCACTTTTAAGGGTATAAAAGACGAATAATGATACTGACGGTAATCATCATGCAACTCCCGTAAACCACCAAATAGGTCAGTCAGTCAGTCAAGTCAGTGAATTTATGTAGTATATTGGTCTATTCTGCCCACCATTAACCATAGGAAATAAGGTTCGTGTCCTAGCAGAGGGAACATTAGTAGAATAATAAAGTTAGATAATATATCATACTAGCTGTTGCCCGCGAATTCGTCCGCGTGTATTTGATTTTATCACGCTGTTAACTGTTATACAGCAAAAAATCAATAAAACTAAAATACAAAGTTTGTATTAATGCGTAAATTGTAGATAAAAAGGAAATGTAAAGAATTGGACACAGATTATTTTCAAACTTAACCTGGCCGGCGATTGAACCCAGATCCCTGCAGGCCAAAGGCACTTGAAGTACCATAAATGACCACTGTGCCTCAGAGGTCGTTGGATCGACACGATCAGCAAAAATAAAAGCGGCCAAGTGCGCGTCGGACTCGCGCACTAAGGGTTCCGTACCATATGTAGCTAGTACCTTATAATGCCTCTTTATAGACAACGTTCGATGTGGTTTGGTTCGGAACATAAACAAACAGTTTGTTGACTTACACTGGAGAAAGCGACATAGAGCTGACCGTGTGAGAAATAGCCGACGCTGAGGTCCACGCCGGCAACACGTAGCGTCTGCCCTTGGGCTTTGTTTATAGTCATTACATAACACAAACTCACCGGGAACTGTACACGTTTGAAATGGAATGGGTAATTATTGGGAATCAGTGGAATTCGTAGTATAAAAACTCTTTCACTGACGCCACATCCTGCCAAATTCTCCGCTTTTATTATGTTACGCTGCAGAGAAGTAACTTTCAGTCTTGCCCCGTTGCTTAATTTTGGGGGACTTCAGTTATTCAACAAAATAATTGGGAAGCCAGTTTTTAAATTAATCCTGTGTGCTGGAAGTCCAGGAGCGCTCAGAGAATTAAGAAATTCAACGGGATAATTGGTAGCGCCCTCTTGCTCCATAACACCGTTAATATAAGTATACTCAACAACTTCTCCTTCAACATTGTTGAATATATCCAAGTTGATGCTTGCGGCTTGGTCATTTCGCGGAGTCAAAATTGCTTTTTCGCAAGCCATGAGTTCTCATTATTTTTTATTTGATTTTGTTTACCATACACGGAAGAGATAAGTTCTTTAATTGAATCAACAGTGTGGCAGAGATTTTCAGATAAAACAATTTGCCCTTCTTCTTCCGGATACGTCCCTTTAGCAATAAATCAGAAAATTCCTGGGCATTTGTGTTGGCACCTGTCCGCGCCCTCATGTTCACTGTTAAGTGCATTCTTATGACGTGTCTTCAAAGGCTTGAGCTCTTTAAGCATGCTCTTATCTCGTCGGTTTTTGTTCCCCGTGGTACTACTGGCAACGTTTGTCTAAAATCCCCACAAAACAGCATCGTTACGCCACCCATGTTCGGACGTCATTTTCACGGATACCTTTGAGAGTTCTATTAACTGCTTCTACTGCTTTTCGGTGTGCCAAAGTGCACTCTTTCCAGATAATTAAACAGCAATCGCGTAAAACATTCGCTTTATCACTGCTTCTAAAGAAACCACATACAGGATGTTTACTTATGTCCAAATCTATGGGGATTTTAAACATTGTATGAGCAATTATACCGCCGGGTTACAAAGTGGCTGCTATTCGAGACGACGCCACAGCAAGAGCTATTTTGGTTTAAGCTCGTAATTGTGCCAAGATTATTTTAGTGAGAAAGGTTTTTCCCATCCCACTGGGTGCATCTAGACATAAAATATCTCCTATAGCATTGTCAATACTGTGACATACACGGTCGAGAGTGCGCTGTTCTACAGTAAGACTGTGGCCTCCGTTTCGTAAAGTTTCAGCTAGTTCAGCTGGATCATAATTTATTTCCGCAGCGTATTCCCTATTAATACGTTCCCTTTCTATGGTCAGTGCTGGCAAACCATACTGAGGGAGAGAATCACCACCCATAGATGTAACTAAATCTTGTAAAGCTACTAAGAATTGATTGAAAGCAATATCTCGTAACCTGTGGTTAAGGTCACCTTCAATATTTTGTCTTATATTCCTAAAAAAGTCTTCCGCTAATCTTTCTTGTTATTTTAGCCACTATTGCTCAGCATTCGAAGGACCACAAAATACCAGTAATACAGCAAATAAATGACGCAAGCGGTGTGGACTATCACCCGAGACTATCACTGACGCATTTGTCATCAAACGGAAAAGAGGAAATATTATATTTCTTTTGATTAAATGAAATATCAAAAAGAGGGTAGATAATAAAGTATTTATTAAGTGGCCAAAATCAGTTTATTCATCTAGGTCATGTATTTGCCATCAAAATGGAAAACTAAATATTCAAATGCTCTAAATTTATATTGTATGATGATTCAACAATTAATATTCACACTTTACCAATATATACTTATCTTTGACACAATGATTTGTCGTAATACAATCAGCTGAATATAATCCGATAAGGACTGCCGGCCGTCCGCCGGCTCCGAGCGGCAAGCAAAGAAAGAGGCCGTCTGACTCAGTGCGAGGCATTATAAAGGCACCGCGTCACTCCACCGCCTGGCGGGGAGGTGACGTGGACCGATCGTGTTGTCTATGCTATGACAGGTAACACGTTAGATCAAAGACAATGATGAAAAATATTGTACTAAAAAGTGTACATAGTTAAATCAATCAATAAATCAATTTAGTAAATCAATAAATAATCATTTAAATATTAATAATGATAATGAATATGATTAAGTAACAATTAATACACTCCGAATTATTCCTAATTCTAACACATTCATCGGCTTAGGCGCTGAATTCCGTCACTTTTATAGGATTTTAGTTTATTCGAGCGGTAATATAAAGTATCAGCATAAGGTAAGTACATAAGTTGTGTGTATTAAGATGTCCAAGGTTTTTTTACTATCCTACGGGAACCCTTTAATTTTCCGGGATAAAAAGTATCTAAGATGTTGACCAGGGATATAAGGTATCACCATGCAAAATTTCATTGAAATCGGTCTAGCCATTTCGGAGATTAGCCCGTACAAACAGATAAACAGACAAACAGACAGAGAAACAAAAAATTTAAAAAAAGCATTATTTTGTATTTTCCCTCTTTTTACATCCCCCTTGGTTGACTTGGTTTTAAGCATTTTTTTTCTATGTACAGAAATTCGACCTCTACAGTTTTATTATAAGTATAGATACATCGTTCAGAACACAAGTTAAGAAGCAAAAGCACTTGTCTTATGGATAACGACTTAACCACAACACCGACCCGAGCCAAAAAAAAAGTTAGTGTTTTTCATTGACCCGACCAGGAATCGTACCCGGGACCATGAAATGGCTTCACCATGAATCAAAATGTTGATGATGACATAAGTAACACAAAAGCGTGTAACACAAAATGAACCGTAATTAATATTCAATATAGGGTCATAATCGCCCTTCCTTGTATACACATATTTTTAATGTGTCTATAAATAAAGTGTTCATATTTAGAGTGCTTTTCTTATCAAAATCCATCAAGTTAGATAAATCAAGTTAGGTGTTTGAGTGGGGACTGAAACACACCTAATTAGGGCAAGTAAATTCGATTACCGTTAAAGTATCGCATAAAATTTGGCGTAAGACAATTTTGAGTATATTGCCGCAAAGCACAAGATTTAGCGATGATTGTGGTAAAACGAAAAACAAGACTAATTTCGAATTAAAATCTGTAATTACGAATAAACTATAAAGTATTTAATGTAAGGCCAAGAGTTTTTATTGAATTTTTTGATTTTAATCCCAATACCAACCGTGTTATACAAAAAATGGAATCAAAGTAATGCTTGGGCAAAGCTATTAACAGGTACTCACATATGAAAAAAAAGATTTAGGTAAAAATAACAATTAATGTAACGTTAAATTTTTTTTTAGTTATGAGCAATCTTAATTGCATTCGTCAATCTTACATTGTTTTACATTTACATGCTCTGAGTTGGCGAAATAGACCAACTATATTTATAAACCTGCCATTTAATACCTCATTCTATTTTTAGTAAATAAATAACATATAATTCATCATTCAATAAAAAATATTGAGAAGCTGACGGCCCACAGAATTCTGTGGCGTCAGTATTTCTTATAACAAATACTTATTGTCGGAGTTTTATTATAGACGAAAACCTTACAATTACTATAGCCATCAGCACATAATTGTATACTTCTCCTCTTTGCGTAAATTATCCCCAATACAAAAGTCTTGATCAACTATTTCGTCGTCTTATCCATCTTCGGCGATGTAGATGACATATACAAAAATTTCAAACTTTCAAGGACTGTAAACGAAAATGGGAATGTAAATAAGACGTTTGGTGTCCGTCAGGGTAAAAATAGCGTCCGTCAGGGTCAGCAGCAATATTTTATAAAATAAGTTAAAACTTATATAAATTCTCAACAGTAGTTAACTGTCAATCGTCTTTTTTTTCAAACCACCTAAGAGCGCGCGAATACCAATTCACTCTCAGATGTCATAAGTCCACATGACAGCAAGTGCTGCCAAAATACACCGCCTAACCATACGGATGTTTCTTATCGGCATTTTCTTCTAGTCTAACAATACTTAAGGTTGTCTTATATATGTTTTTTCACTACGATGTCAAAACCGTCTGCTAAATTTGAAGATTATAGAAAGACTCCCTTTTCTCAAGAGTGATCGTCTGTAGTAGTGTTGTAATAGACTCGGGTACTTTAGTCCTAACTTGGAGGTTTGAATCTTTGTAACATGACTTGCGACTTTTAGTTCTATGGAGTCTTTCAAATCTTTTGAATCAAATCGAGTCCCTAGTTCCTAACTTTACAGATTCGATCCCTTTACATTCTTTGGAGTCAAATTTTATTCTGAGCTTTAATAAAGGAGACTGCAATTTGATCAAAAGACCTTGATTATTGAAGTGGATTGTGATTTAATAATGGTAATATTTCATGTGGGAATGAATGTTTATACGGCTAATACATTTAGTCGAGATGACACTGCTTTTTGTTTTGTGAATTTCTCAGTTATCAGTTCTCTTCAAAAGATTGAGCCATTTTTAAAGAACTCAGTCATCAGTTATTTTTGGGTTGGGTGAACCTATTTTGAAGTACTTAGTCTCGAGTTTTTTTTTGTTGGGACTCAGGTATATTGAATATAGCTCTGATTTTCGGAAAGCTTTAGATTCCAGTCTTTTGCAACACTAGACTTTTGACTGAGGATAATGAAATGAAAATGAACAAGCTAAAGGCTAGGATGTAGAGTTCAAGAGAGAAAATGTGATAGCTTGTAGTGGGTTGTCGTATTTTATATTAGTTCGTATACACCAATGTATACACATAAACATAAATAATAAATTTCGGCCAATTAATTACGTAACCTTAAACGAGTAGGATAATAACAAACATTTATAAATAGAGTAACAATAATCTCTTTAAAATAAGGACACTGATTCTTATAAAATTTTCAGGTACATAAATAAAATATAAAAGCAAGTGGAAAAAAGTTTCGAAATGTTTATACTAAAAAATTGGTTGCCTGTAAAGTCGGTATACGGGCGAAAGTTTTACGTGACAACGACTTTGAGTGGTAAAATAATTTTAATGTGAATATTCATTCGTATAGTAGGAAGAAGGATGAAATAATAGTAACAATTTAAAACATTTATTTATACAAAGAATTATATTTAAAACATTAATTTATAGGCACGCGTCCCTTCCACTTTTTATGTCTGTCTCTCTCGCTCTTAGGCGGGCTAACCATGCCCGAGTGGAAGGGACGCGTGCCTCTCACTCGCTCTCATTGTGAGCGCATAACGTGAGCGGAGCGTAACGCAGTTTCTTGAAGTGTCACCCGGCAAACCAATTTATAAGACGTTGTCACGTCAAAAATGAAAAAAATGTTCTGTTATTATGTAATTTAAATTAAATTCTAAAATTTGCTCTTGCTTGACGTACTTATAAGATAATCTTGGCCAAAATAATACATTTTGGACACAGTAAACGAATTTTTCTCGTGCTCTACTCGGTGAAAATCTGGATTTCAGGCACAGGGTTGAAAAAGAAACATCTGGTAACACTAGCAATACACGCTGTATTTTTTGCTTTAGACTCCACACCAAAACATTATAACGAGCAGCGTTACATACGTGCTGTGCTGGCTTTTAATTTGAACTGAGGAGGGAATTACTTGTAATTTAGTTCGCGAAACATAATTACTTATAATTTATTTGGAGCATATTACAAGGCTAATCATGGTTAAAGAAAGAATATATTTGAATATTTTAAAATGTATTTTTATATATTTTGCATTTTAAATGCTATCTTAATTGGTAGAGTAGTGGACCGGACATCCAAAGGTTGCGAGTTCGAGTCCCGCCTAAGACTAACTTGGGAGTTGAGTTGATTTTTTCTATTCATTTTCATAAAGTTTTTTTACTTAAACACTTAACGTGCCTAAAGTTGGTGCAAATTGGTTGGTAAACTGTACTGAATATGTATTGTTTCTCATATTTTGTCAGTGGCATGGACTTTAAATTAGGATGGAATATGATATGGTTACGGTAATTTTTATTGAAAATCGGCTGCTAAACAATTATGTGGTACTTAATTTGAGTTGTTGTTCAAGTAAAGAATTTTAAATTTCCTTTTAAATGATTGAATTTCAATCTGCTATGTCAATTTAGTTCCCAATTCTACCACACGCTATGGCGTATTATGATACAATGAAGTCTTAGAGAGTTGAATAAGATAAAGCGGTGCTCCACTCATATTTTTGCCAATATGTTGCAATATTACAATAAAATTTAATAGGCACATAAAAATAAACATTTCATTCGACCTCATCTTTGCCATTGATAATCTGAGAAGGGATTCCTTTCGTACGATGATTTTAATCTTTATTTACTTAGGCATAAAATAATAAGGCATAAATTAATATATATTTGCGGTAAACTTTGGTAAGATATCTTTTAATACGTTACCAGCCAGCAAATTTCATCAAATTAAACGGTTGAAAATAATATCATAATAAGGGAAACCTCTTCAAATATACTTATCCTCGTCTACTAAAATGGCTTTACGTAATAATTGGTATATTATACAAAATGGAATGCAATTTAAAATGTTATACATTTCGGCTTAATGTTAGCTATATTGTCAAGAGCTTTTTTTATTATTTGTGTTTGCTCTTGACCTCAATTTCCCTCTAAAGTATGATCTACTATGGAGCAAGGTCAACTGGAATATGTATTTTTAAGAGAACTGTTATTTAAATGAAAAAAAAAAAAAAATTTAAAGAGAAAGTTTAAGAGAATTGGGGTGTAAGTTCTCAAAAATACAGACGCAGGAAAGAGAGTTCCACTCCTTTACTGCACGCATTAAAATAATGGTCACGAATAAAGCTTGCTGCGATAATTAGGAGTAGAATCAAGAATTGTTTCTTCGACATTCAGTCATTAAATCTTTAAGTCCTTTGAAAAAACTCAGTGTTTTTTACACGGAAGTGTATAAACTAAATATGAGTGTTTTTTTAATGGTTAGCTGCGCTAAATTGCGAAGATACGTATTCAATAATTCGTCTGGGACGAAAACATTGAAAATAGACATTTATCTTAAAAACGGCCTTCCATTATCTAGTTAACGAACGGACAAGCATAATATAATAATTTGTGAGTTATTTTAACTTAAACAAAAGTACTTTGTCTACATAAAATGTGGGCAGTTTCGAGATAATAAAGTTCTTGATTGAAGTGTATTTCCATTTAACTTAAAACATTAGGTAGTGTTGACAAATGATTATAGACTTATAAAATTTGGTTGATGACTTTACAAACAAACTTTGAAAAACAATTATCTTTAATTATGGAAGGAACTTAATGGAACCAAGGTACCTACGTTATAAAATGAAACAGTATTTCACCTTCTTTGCAGGTATATAAAAGAAAAAACCTTTTTGATAACACCAAATTGAGAAAAGAATTTATTATTTATATAGCATAAGAACATGTTCACTGTATTGTTGGTCCAGAAAAATAAAATAAATTGTTAATAGTGTTACAATAGGCAGGCTCATCGCTCAAAGCGATCTCTGTCAGACAACTTTTGGGCAGATAGGATTATAAAGGAACCATAAGAGACGGCGGCGGAAGCGATAAAAAATAGATTTAAGTTATTCTTAGTATAGTTCGTAAAAAGAAACATTCGTAAATAAGAAAATACTACAGAGACTATATATTTGTCTATGACTTATATCGATTAAAAAAAGTTTATTTACATTCAGTTGCAATTATTGTAAGTTTGTAATATTGCGAAAACATTAATGGCAGTTGCAAAGCCGGGTTTAGGGGAGGGCAGGCGGGGCTACTGCCCTGGGGCCTCCACAAGAGAGGGGCCCCCACAACAGAGATAAAAACTGTATCACTCATATTCACAATAAACGATTTTGATTTTTTTATTCGAATATAATTAGGGCCGTCTGTTGCTCTAGGGCCTCCTCACGTCCAGATCCAGGCCTGGGCCGTTGATAATAATAAACACAGTTATAATGGCTTGTGTATGTTATAAATAATGTGAAATATGTAACTTACAACCTACATGTTAATTTACACCTTCTAGATAAAAACGAATCAGTTTTAGTACTTTTAAGGTTATTAAATCAGCTAATGGCGTACGGTAATAACCCCATCCTTATCAGTATAACAGCTGCTTAAATAATAATTTTATTCGCAATTGTAACAGTATATTATTCATTTTACGATATCGTAAAGTAAAACATTATGGACAAAGAGCTAAGGAATGTTTTTGATAAAGCTTATGTTTTCTATTCTCGATTGCAAATGACTTTTAAATGTAATAAATTAAAATTGTTAGATACTAACGGCCCGTCCCGGCTTCGCACGGATGGACAAAATTCTTTAAATTTTTTCTATTGTTAAATATTTTTCCGTTAGCGCCATCTAGTGTCCGGTAGATGAACTACTTGCGGTTAACGCGTTGTAATGGTAACGTTATTGATAAAATGGAAAACGAGCGGGAAAAAGAGCGGACAGACAAACACACAAACCACTGTGATCCTAGATTATAGATTTAAAAACCGTTATTAAATAAAGAAATTAGATTTAATTACTTACATGTAATTTCTCTGTTTGTACGACACAAATAAATAAGACCTAAATATAATATGTGGTGGCATTAACTACAGACCGTCACACGTAACATAAACGAAAAAAATTACATTATCACAGATGGCGCTAGCTTACAGAATCCAATTAGTATGGAAACACACTTTCACAGTTTCTAAGAAATGTCTATAATATAAACAAAGTCGACCTACATGAAAGGCAAAGAAGACCGGCGAAAATCGCCCTTATATTTTACAAAGTCGTGCACTATGCTACATTTCCACACTTAATTTTACAAATGCATAATTTTTTAAAGACCGGAGTAAAAAGATAATTTATTTTCAAATCGCAAATAATTGGCTGAACAAGACGCTTTCTATAGTGTAAAAACTAAACGTTGAAACCAAGATTAGATACGTTCAAATAGCGCAATAGTAATATTTACTAAAGCCAAGCATTATATTTTTTTATTTATCTAATAGATTAAGCAAATATGGTCATATCATAACTACTAGATTTTGAGAAACTTTTAAGATCACAAATGTGATTAGCGCGAATTTTAAATGATCTAAATGCAAATCTAGTAATTATAATGCTACTGAAGATTTGCCTGTATAGACATAAACTCCTTTGGTTTCCTAACTACTTGTCAGTCCGCTACCGCGCGCCCCACCTCTCAGTCTCAATACTGCGCGAATTGTGAAAAAAAAATGTCGGACTCTTAGATAAAAACGCCATTTTCACGCTAAATAATGAAGCTAGGACCAAACAAAAAATACTACCGTAAAGCTGATTAAATAAAGAATCCACCACAGAATATTTGGATCTCTGTAACTTAAAAATTAATAGTAATTTAAAAAAAACAGCAGGTCACGCGTAAATTTGAATATGGTAGCAATTGCTACCAGGGACTGACGAGGGGTGTTGGCTACCGGTAGCAATTGCTACCGTAGACTGACAAGTGGTTAACCATTATAAGTTATTATTACTATTATACTATGTTATTATCACTGACTATACTCCATATTTCATATCGGATAAAGAAGTTTGAAGTCTCCGTTGGTTTCAGTATCGTAGACAATGAGTTGAGGTATTTGCATGACACTGACAAAGGCAACCGAATTAGTCAAAAAATAGAGTATTAATACTGCCCATAACCCTCTGGGTATAAAAAGTCCGTCTTTGAAATTTTTGATTTTTCTAACCAACTTAATATATCTTAAAATCACTTTGAAATGTTCGGACTTTTGTACCTGTTCATTTATCTGTCCATTTTTAATTTCGAGGTACCTATTTACATTTTTTTTTAATAACATGTTCTAAAAACCTATGTTCAAAATCCTAACCTCAATATTTTGAGGTTATTTATCGTTCTAAATCTTTGTAACCCCAACAAAAGTTGCGTTATTAAAATAAAGCATAAACAATTATCTTTTTTGTTAGTCTAGCAGAGTTCTTCTCGTATCATTTGGTTTCTTCCAGCTCTTTAAATAGAGGTTTGCAAATACATAGAAGTTCGTCAGTCTCTTTTAGTACTTTGGTGCGTACTTTGGTTCGCAACACAGCAAGTCAACGTACCATAAACTAGGTACTCTATGTACTGGAATTTAAGGTGAAAATCGTCAGTTTTTGTATAGATTGGTGTGTTACGACTGTACATTGATAATAATAAAGCCACTAATGAAACTTGGGATAGTCAATGAATTAAGGGCGTAAGTTCTGCCTTGAAATAAACATTTTATAATATTTTTTAACAAACGACCCGACGGTTATGATCTAACTTCAAAGCAAAAATTCTCCGTGTTCGAGTCCCTGAAGGGGCAGATGTTTGTGTAATATTTACAAACATTTGGATCTGAGTCATGTGTATTTATATATATCCGTTAGTTACCTTACAGTGCTTACATTGAACACGGCTAATTGGTGTGAATGTAAAAAATATTATAATTTTTATCTATTTAGTGTTTGAATGTTTGCGCGAGTACGGTGCGCATACGCATTGTATTTATTATACATTAAAGGTTTATTTTAATGTCTCTCATTGTATATTTACTTATTATGTAACTATAAGGGGTAACCTATAATATTTTTGTGTCCTATGTTGCTTCTATATTATTAATACAGCCGCTGGTTTTCCTGCTAAATAAATAAAATAAATAATCTTATGTATAGTTTTACATTTATTACGAAAATTGCAATATTCAAACGTTTACTCTAATGGCTGACTTATCATTTCTATGCGTGAAATACTAAATTGCAATATGGTTCACACTCTGTGAGTGCCAAGTAGGGTTACCACGCTTAATCCGGAAATATACACCATTGATTCAAATCTTTACATTAGACGAGAAATAGAACTCTATTTGTGACCATTAAACTGTCAGCATCAACATCATGCTGTTATATCAATAAATCAATAAATCAAAAATATATTTACAGAAATCTTCTAAATATTGCTTTAGTCGTCAAATTCAAGAAGGAATCTTTAATATTATACATAAAATAATTAAAAACTAAAAACAAATAATAAACTACCAACATAACATAAACAACAGTAAATTTATTCTTTAATATCCATGTGAGAATGTGCACTACAAAAAAAAATCATTCGGAAATTCTTTAGGCCTTTTAAACAACCTCTTCATGGATGTTATAAATTATATAATTTCAGTAACTTAGACAGGTCTTTCCTGTCCATAAAAGTACCTAAGAGACAACCTACCAGTGCCAATTGGTGAGTTGTAACGATGCCTTCAAATATTATTTTTACTGGTCACCAATGTTGAAATTAATATTATTGTTCATTATTGTAAGTCTAGCTGATAACAGATGACGCTGTTAATTTCTAAATCGCGGTGTGGCCAAGTTGTCATGAAATATATGTGTTTTTTTCTGAATTCTATTACTTTAATTATACTTGTTCGGAACAATGTATGTTATGTTGCCTTATATTTATTTGTTTACTTAATCTATTGTGATATATTACAACTATTACTAATCGAAACCCTTAAATATATTTAAGAGTAAAATCAAATTCAGCTTCTGAAAAAATATCGAGACATTATTATGCAATTTAAAAAAGACATGAAAATTAACGCGTTCAGTCATCTGTAAAAATTTGCTTCATTTCAATGAACTTGAATAAATTTGTAAGAAAATAAAATGCATTTACAGTATCCCTAAAAAGTGATTCACGTCATAACAATTATAATAATTAACTGCTAGATTTTTATTATCTAAAGTATTTTTTACTAGAAAACATCCAATTTGTATAAATTGTTAGGCGGTACTCCAACTCACATCGTCAGCTTCAATTTAGTTACCGAAACTTTGATGGACCCGTTGAATCTTTAAAAGTACTTCTCAAGCTGATGTCAGCGCCATCCAGTCATTGTTAACGATACTACTCATAAAAAAAAGCTTCTGACTATTATAATATTTAGTCACAGTTTTCTATAAATGCCACTGAATAAACAACAGAATACGATGAAAGTTCGTAGAATTTGGATTCGTCTTTCCTGGATAATTAAATGTATGGTAACCCTAGCACATAGTCCTCTGGGATTACGCGTAAAATGCAGTATGCAAATATCCATTTTGAATTCTGCAATATTCCATGACTAGCTTCATATGTTCCTGTTGGATACACTTTAATACGGTCGCGCTCGATTGCTTGGGAAGTCTTTCGCAAAAGCGAATGGGTGACCAAAAAATTAATAATAATATTTCTTACATACCTATCAATTAGCTTAGCCCGTACAGTAAGTTATATATACTAGAGTAATGGATTAACGCACATATATAATGCATAGCTATGTAATATTGATAGAAATATATAAATGCCCAGGACGCCAGGACAGGACAGGAAAAATGCATGTATTCCTCACAAAAACATTAGCTCCTTTCGGGACTCGGACCCAGGACTGTCTCCAGGTCGCGTTGGTGCGAAAGGAAGGATTGCTACCGTTGCACCAAACAATCATCTAGATTACGATGTAAAATTCCTTTGTTTTTCAGAAACCACGTCAATTCATTGTTCTCTACTGCATCTGCTGCCGTAAGCAACCGCCAATTTGCACTGGAGCTGCGCAATATCGAGTCTATTTTTAGTTATGTCCCATAGTGAAGATCTTTTCTGTAGCTGTCGGCACATTAAAAGGCCGGTGATGATGATGAATCCATTTAAACCAGTCGAATCTATCACTTCGAGAAAAGCTTATTAAATTTCAATTAGTATATGAACTAAGAAAAAAATATACCGTTTAAATAAAACCGCTTTACTGGATCCATGACGCTTTTATTCTTAGTTTTATAATTTTATATTTTTTTTGCATTTTTCAGTGCTATCTTATAATATAAAACATTTTATTAGGCGGCAGCCAGCCTGAGAAGTCACTTGTGAGCCAAGTCGATTTTTTCCAGTATTTTTCTATTAAAATAATTTAGATTTTATTCTTGTTTTTTGAAGTTATACTTCCTTAGGCGCGTTATGAGAGTAAAATTTAAAGATACACGCGCGTCACTGAGACACAAAATTATCATGTTGAAGTTGGCCGTAAAAGCGACATAGAATAAACCAGCAGGATGAAGTTGGCCGCTTATTATGAATGTGTGTGTGTGTGTGTGATTTTAAATTATATATGGTAGTTAACAATAATTTATATAAAATTATAATATTAGTTATCTTTGTTTAGTAACGATAAAGAAGTATAACTTCTTACGTGCGTACATAAGTACACACAACGTTTTTTCATATTTAATGTAATAGTGATCATAGGATTATTATTCTTGTCATCACGACTACTATAATGAGTTAAAATGTCAACATTCAATATAAAAACAATAATAATAATCCGTTAAAAATTATTTAAATGTGCGTTAGGCGTGATAGTGTAAGAACTGAAAATTTATACACTTGTATATATAAAACACATTTTAGTAATTTCGTATAGAACTATAATTTACTACAACCTTACATAGTTCAGGCTTTATAATTTGTTGCCAGTACAAAGTTTGCAACTACCAAAATAAGGGTCTAACAGCTGACAACGCCCATTAGTATCGGTGTGGCGAGTAATTGGAGTATAAGGGTAGGTAATATTTTAGGGTAATATATTGACCGCCTAGTTTAACTTTGCAGCTAGTGTTACTATCACAAAAACAAACTTTTGTCTAACCGATCTTACGAAAATGGTTGTGTCATTAAATGTATTGTCGCGAACTAATATTGTTAACTATGTCTGAAGGTTATAATGGCACGTGCGACTTATTGCACTCAGATATACATAGTATTTACTTTATTTTTTAGCATTCACAATGTCATATTTCTATAAGATTTAAAAATACGCTTATAAAACAACCACATCTCTTAAATGTTCTAAACAGGGTAGATTTTAGAAATCGTAAGTAAAGGTTGATGAAATACTTTAACATAATTGAAAATGAGATTGTCATCACGTTTTTTTGTTAGTTTTGAGGTTGAAAAATCGGAACCCCCAAAAATAAATAAGTACATACCAAAATGATTGTAAGTATTTGATAGAATCAGGCGTTACTTGGCGGAAGTCCATATACATTAGTAAAATAAAAATATGTAGCTTACTTCCGCAAAACTCAAGCAGTGTGCACCGCCCGCCCGCCCGCAAATAAATGCAGGAACCGCAGACACCGGCACCTTCACCAACTACTACTCTACACGTGTTTCGCTCCCACACGGAGCATCATCAGGAGCTATTAGACCGTGCAATAACGAGCACTAAGTGAGACTCACTTACTAATACTAACCAAAAACCTGACATATAACATGTCAGAGATGTAATGCGAATGTGCTATCGGGGTGACCAAATTTAGTCATTTTCTTTTTCTTTCTTTTTTTTACTTTGATCGGAATACCAATAGCCATTGTTAAACAACTTATATAAAATGAATATTGGCAAAGCCATTAACAGATATTCGCTTGTGGCAAAGACACGTATAATATATGTATCATCGTTAACTTCTTTGGTGCCATAGACTATAAATATTCGTTAATTTATGTTATAACAACGTAAACTTAAGAAGCAAAATTAACAATAATGCAAGTGACAATGTAGGTTAAAAAGTATTTCATCAAATTGAAATGTTTGCTTGTATGACGAATATTAAGTCACTTGTGGCGATCTATAATCCACGTAATGAATTTAGCTGATAACTTTATATTATCTTGTTGATATTATATTTTATTCAATAAATAACTTCACGTATGATTACGACTATAAATCTGTGCTAGATTTGAAGAGCCAATTTACTTCATCTCATTGACAAGCCGGTTTTCTTCAGTGAGCCTTAAGATAGCTACTTGATCGCTAACGAAGTCCTTTTCGGTATAATGCCTAACCGATCTGTAGTCACACCCCAAATTTTCCACGCCCAAGAAACATCACAGTTAAATTTAAGAAGCCTAGAAAGATCTTTTTTTGAGAGGTGCCGTGCATGTATCAGACAAGAAGGTCGACAATTCGAGCACTTAATGGTTATTTTAAATGACAAATTTTTAAATAAATTATGTTTTAACATAAAAATGTGTTTTATTTTATCTTTCATTTGTTTAAAAATATTTTTAATACATAAGAAAGGCCAGTGCATATCGCAGTCCTCTCATACTCATAGTATCAGTGTGGAAATCTTATTAACTAATTTTATCTATCCGCAGCCACATTAACACGCCCTTGACCCAATAGTCCAACACAACTTTGATGACCGGAAAGAAAAACGATCTAAAACAAAATACGACCTGAACAAAAGACGGTATAAAACAAAAACAATCCAATTAAAGTGTTAATCAAGCTATAGCGTAGTCTTTTAAGACTTAAAGCATGTTTGAAACGTTTTAGCATGTATTAGAAAGCGAGACAAATATATTAATTCATTTGGCAATTGACGATCATTTGTTTAGCTTGGCAACATCAAACAGAAAGTATGCTTATTAGGCAATAAAAATAAATTAGCGTTTAAAAATGGAGCATTTGGCTATAAAAGAATTGCTTAATTCTAAATCGTTACCCAGCGTGTAGTATGTAAAACAGAATTAAACATGCTTTAAAAGTAATGAAATGAATAGTAACCATTGCTCACAATAAAGACGTGGCTGTAAAGATGGCGAAGAGTTTTGCAATCTGTATAATATCGTACATACATACATATAATCACGGCTTTTGCAACGGAGGCCCTACCATCACGTCTTATAGCGATTCAAGTTTAGCTGTTAAAAAGACACGCCACTATAGACCGCGTATAGCGGTGTCTCACTTTGACAATCGAATTTGAATCGCGCTAAAAGATGATGGTAGGCCCTCAGGCATAAGCAGAGATCACAAATTTCCACTTTCCACGATCCTGACATACATCTCTCGCTTCTTCAACTCTCATCAAACCTTTCATACAAGCCCGTCCGTTAAGGTTAATTTTGACCTGGCCTTTTTCATATCGATATCTACTTAGATTGTGTTGAATTATCAATGGGATAGCCCTGGCTATGCCTTTATACCAAAGCCGACATAAATCAACGAAAGATCCACATTCAATACTATCGCCATATCTCGAAATCTTTTGAGGAAATAGTCATTGTTTAGTAGTTATGATGTTCCGTGGATGACACATGAATGATTCTGTGTGAATGTATCAAATGAAGGCACAGACAGTTGTCTAATTTTATATTGATTTTATTGTTTTTAATAATGATATAGTATTATTTTAATAAATTTTTACCACTTATGAAATTAATCTTACGTTCTCTTGATGGACGAGCCATCTACTACATCAAAGTTTATTGCTGAACTAATTAGCGGAGCCCTTTCCCTATACTGACAGAGGTATATGAACTATGTTATTAAACTAGTCTGACCATAAATACTGTTACATAAAACCTTTTCTTTTATTTCAACTTTTTAATTAGTTTGAACGCGTTTATTATTTAAAAAACTTACAATGATTTCGCGCCATTTCACATATTTTTTCGTGTTCATCATCAAATTACAGTCTGTTCATCCTAACGTGTCCTATTTGGTAAACAATCTTGGCACTTCTTTTTATTGAAAATGCAGCATTAAAAATCAACTGATATCTAGATTCAATAGGTTTCAGTCTATAATAAAGATTTATTGTAATAGATTATTGACTTTGTTATTATTTTATTTTTAAATGGGCGATTTCGTTAAAAAGTTGTACCAAGATTGTTTACCAAATATGACAAGTTAGTATGAACAGACTTTACAATATGGAGTGGGGTGTTAAATCAAATAGGATGGGAGTGATCGCCTTGCACAAAGAGGGTATGGAGCCTTCGGTCATATTCCAGAAATTTCAAATCTTGCTATCATCCGTATATTCTTACATCGTACTATCAACAGACACAACACTTCTTCTGTCGAAGACCATAAAAGATTGGGGCAACCGCGTGCTGTTAGAACTACAAAGGCTGTTAATACTGTTAAAACCAGAATTCGTCGAAACCCCATTAGGAAATAAAATATCTTATCGCAAGAAATGAAGATTCCCGCCAGGATTCTGTCGCGTATTATAAAACAAGATCTGAAGCTCGGTGCTTATCGTCGATATACAGGACATGCCTTAAATTAATCTTAAATAAGAATGGATCGATTAAAATGCCTTCTGTCACGATACGCAGGTGAAAGGCATAGAAATATCCTCTTTATCGATGAAAAAATGTTCACGATTGAAGAGCACTACAATAAGCAAAATGATTAAGTGTACGTTTACAGTTCTAAAGAAGCTGCTCAAGTGATCGGAAAGGTACAACGTGGTCATCATCTTGCGTTAGTGATGGGTTGATAGGGCGTGTCTTATCAAGGCGTCACAAAGCTAAATTTTTGTGCAAAAGGAATGAAAACTTCTTGTTCTTTGCCCTTTCCCACGTTAGGTGGGGTCGGCTCTCCTTATCCTTCGGCGCCAGGATAATCTATCCTGAGTTGTCGGGTAGGGTAATTGGGATTTCTTTATAAGATTGGCCATACTGGTCCACCAGGTTAAGGGCGGCCGTCCTCTTTTCTTCTTGCCTTCCGGGATTGACAGTGCTTTATGAACGACATGCTCGCTGTCTCTATGCATGACGTGGCTGTACCACCGTAGGCGTGTTTCGGTGAGTTTTTCAGAGATTGGGGTGACTTTGAAACTACCTCGGACATATTCATTTCGAATTTTGTCTAGTATCGTCACTCCACCCGACCATCTGAGCATTTTCATTTCGGCCACATGCAGCTTCTGAACATGTGTTTCCTTCACTGTCCAACATTCCGCCCCATATAGCATCGCTGGCCTTACTACTGCCTTGTACACTTTCCCTTTAATGCGAATAGGCATGCGCGGATCGCAGAGAACCCCAGTGAGTGTGCGCCATTTTTGCCAAGCGACCCTTATTCTGTGGGATACATCTGCTTCGACACTTGCGTCTCGCGTTACTAATCAGCCAAGGTATCGGAATTGATCTACTTTTGGTACCTGCGTGCCGTCCGAATAATATAGGTTGGCGTCGCCTGCTATGTTACTGATTTTGCACTCGAGGTGTTCTGTTTTAGATCTACTTACTCGGAGGCCTGAGCTTTCCAAAGCAGTGATCCACTCATTTAGTGTGACTTGCAGTTTTTCAGCTGATTCGGCTACCAGCGCGACGTCGTCGGCATACAAAAGATTCCAGGGCAGACTATGTTGGATTTTCTTTGTAACAAAATCCATAACTATATTAAACAGCCACGGACTGAGTGCTGAGCCTTGATGAACTCCTACCTCTACCGCGAATTCTTCACTAAGACCGGCAGGACTTCTAACTTTAGTGCGGATGTTGCGGTACATATCTTGACCCAGGAGTACGTAGTCTTCAGGGATTAGTTGTTCTCGCATTGCTTGCCACACAAGTCTTCTTGGGACTCGATCGAACGCTTTTTCGAGATCGATAAATGCGAAATGCAGGTCTACCTTGTTCACACGATGCTTTTCGATCAGTATCCTCACTGCCTGGATGGCATCCGTGGTTGATTTGGATGGGGTGAACCCGAACTGGTTTGGTGTAATTTGACAGATGTCCAAGAAGCGTCTATTTAAGATACGTTCCCATAGCTTCAGGGTATGAGAGGTTAGTTTTATACCCCTATAATTACTACACAGGGTAATATCACCCTTGTTTTTATAAAAGGGTACAAGGAAGCTTTGCCGCCAGGAATCCGGAATCTGGAGGCTCTTCATAATTGTATTGAATAGTCTTGTGAGCCATACTATTGCGATGGGTCCCAGAGATTTTTCTAAAGTTTTCATTAAACATATACATTAATTCATGTTGTGAAACCTCTTAGCAATACACTTTTTAAAAATGTACCGAGGACTTTCCAGCATTACTCTGCACCTGATCACAAGGCATGAACTACCCAAGCCTGGCTTGAAACCAACGTTCCGGACTTTATAAGAGCTGAAGACTGACCCTCATCTAACCCAGATCTCAACCCATTAGACTACAACTTATGTTCAGTTTTAGCAAGCAGTGGCGAAATTCCTGATGGAAACAGTGCGTAAATCCATAGATTCGTGGCCAGACAGATTGAAGACCTGTATAAAAGCCAAAGGTTGCCATTTCGAACAGAGAATATTTTTATTTTTTGATGAGACTTTAATAAATATGCACATATAAGTTATAGTAATATTACGTTTCTTCTTACAAAACTTATGACCGGACTAGGTATTGTTTACAATAATTAATTGTTAATTTTCGCGTGGCTCACATACTGGTTTTCATGGTAACGCCACCTAGAGGTTGATCTCAGGTTCGATCCCTGACTGGCTCAATGTAGAAAATGATTCGTTGTTTCTGAATTCCATAACACGAGTGTTATAGCTACTTAACGTGGGTTCAGAACATTGCATATGATGCTTTTAAAGTTATTTATATTTTTTATTAAATAAAATATCTGATTTCTTTTCTTTGATACCGCTACCGCTAATCGCGATTATCGCAGCCGCGCGTTAACAAATAAAAACGCTTCGCCTGTTTTAAATGTGACAGCCATTATAATTAATTGTGAAGGATTTCATTTTGGTGAAATGGAAAGTTGTAGGCGGAACAGTTTAATTAACTTCGCCTTTGTTTAAATTTTCAGCAGTTTTTTTTCTCAAGGACGATGTTTACGCTTGAGATATTGAGATAATGACATTTTTTTTTACTTTTGCTAGTTATTCAGATTTCCCTTATGTGACAACGTATTTTAGTTATTCAGCTAAACGCTCGATGGCGTAGTCGTTAGCGTGTCGATTTGTAATTGCGAAAGTTAAGCAACTTTGGAAAAGGCTGGTTATTGGATGGGTACCCATTTTTTTCAGTTGTTGTTGTTGTTGTGCTGGGTGGCGCGTCGAGCTCATGAAACTAACAATGGTGCCTGGTCGTATTTGTAGTTCTTAACGACTTGTTGACAAGTGCTAATTCACTAGATACGTGTGGCCTATATAATTCCCTAAGCAGTCATCTATAGTGACCCAGCAGTAGAAAAGTTAAAACGCTAATGATAGTGATATTAAGCTGAATATAAACTGTAACGTAAGCAAAATAGAACCTTCTCTCCCGGATAATAAAGACATTAATTTAGTATTATCTAAAAGGAGATATTACTTTTTTATTTTAGAGTTATGGTAATATGACCATTAAAGAAGACATTATGTACCTTATAACAAAATGTTTGTCTTATTGTATGAAATTAAAAACAATCGAAACTAACATTTAGAAATAAGGGCCCTTGTCTTGACCAGGGTTTGTAGGTAGTAGTACCTACTACCTACTGTCAACGGCTATAAATGCAAATACTGTGTGAGTACAATACAGGTGTAAATACTATTAAGGACTCGATATTTCAAATGAAAGAGTATTCGTTCGGTAATCGAGGGAATATGGAATATACGAATTAACCGTCTGAGACCTGAGACAAATTGAGTATTTTCTAGTAAATTCTTTTTATTGTTACTTCTGAAATATTTTTTAAATTTGTAAAAAATCTTAAATTAAAAGAAATATTTAACACGGACTTTTAACCCTCCAACGGTGACCTATATGTCTGTGAGACCGGGATTTTACAAAAATAGGAATATTTTTCATATTTTCATGTGATTTGTGCTATGATCCCGTGTAGCTGCTTGATTGGGAATTGTCCTGCGACAATTAGTCGAATGAAAATGTGGAGGCTTATATTCCGGAGCTTCAGTGATAAGTACCCTGTTGTTGAGGACCGTGCGTCATCGATTATGTATTTTATAATTTGCCGTTTTTGTCTATAAATTTACTTATACTTATTTTTTTCCTAATCGTTCTTGATGTCTAGGCATCACTTAGGACTTCGTTAACTTGATTTTATTGTAAAAACATTTTCAATAATATTTTAAATTATATGTATAAAAATGAAGCTTTTTAAGAGCTTGCCTGTTCGTTATCTTTGCTAGTAATAATAATGTTTTAATTTTAAATGTGTTTATGTTTTATTGTTTAGAAAATGTATACTTTTTTATTAAAACAGCAAAGTGTAATAAAAGGTTTGTTGTATTAAGATAAATTTGATATAAAAATCCAGCTCTGTGAGACCGGGGTCACCAACTATGAAAGTTGAACGTCACCACTGGCGGGTTAATAAGAAATGTGATCATAGCAAAATAGTTTTTATATTAGAATGGACTTTCCAAATACTGAGTCGCCATTTAGTATCGATCTACTAAACCACTAAAGGAAAGAAAGAAAGAAAAATATTTCTTTGGCGCATACACTTATCAATATATATAGAAAATTCATGTCACAGTGTTTGACCGCTATGAACCCCGAAACTACTCATGTAATTTGGTGATTGTCACAGCATACTCTGTGCTGTGATATTAAAAATATAAACGTCATTGTATTTTGACATCTCTCTCTCAATAAAGAAGCCTTGCTGATTAACAAGTGTTTGATTTAAATCTATAAAATGTGAACCTAAATATGGTGTCAGGTGTAAAATATCACGACAAATTAATTTAAAAAGAGATTCTCCAACAGAATAAATATAAAACGTGACAAAAAAGTAAGAATATGGACAAGTTTTCTTTGGATTTTGATTTCAATGCGATAGACGTAAAGAAGGAATGGACAAAATGGTTACAAGCTTTTACAATATATTTAAAGGCAACAAAAAAACACGGTGAGCCTGAAGACATCAAGATTGCTATATTACTACACCAATTGGGCTCAAAAGGAATTGAAATATACAACACATTTGAGAAAACCAAAGAAAAAGTTGAAACTTTAGATGACGTCATTGAAAAATTTAATAACCACTTCAAACCAAAAATAAACATTTTATATGAAAGATACAAATTCAATAAACTAGCACTGAGTGACGGCCAACCATTACCAGAGTTTATAACAGCGTTGAAAATTCAGGCACAGTATTGTGAATTCACTGACATGAACAACATGGTTAGAGACCAAATATTACTTTATATTAAAGAAGAAACATTACTGCACAGGTTATAAGATGAAGGGAATGATTTAACCTTAGAAAGAATGATTGAAATAATTAAATTAAATGAGGAACGTAACAAAGAAATTAAAGATATAAAAAATAAGCATGAAGTTGAAGCTGAAATAAATATAATAAAAAATGAGAAGAAATTTAATAATAAGAGAAACGATAATACAGATTATAATAATAGTAATAACATATACAAATGTAAAAAATGTGGAACTTCACATAGAAGAGCAGAATGTCCGGCATATGGCAAGCAGTGCACCATTTGCAGGAGGCTGAATCATTTCAGTGTTGGCTGTTTTATGAAGAACCGAAGGGAGTCAGGTAATAAACATTTTTGTAATAAACAGAACATTAATAGAAGGGTAAATTTTATTAATAATGATAGTGATTCAGAATCAAATTCTTCTCTAGATCTGTTTGTTCATTCAATAGACTCATGTAAAAGAGACTGGTACATAATTGGTGAAATACATAATTTGGAAATAAATTTTAAAATAGATAGTGGAAGCCAAGTTAACATTTTGCCTTATCATCTGTTGAACAAATTAAATAATAAGAATAATTTAAAAATTAAATGTACAAATCTGAAAGTAACTGCATATAATGGTATTTCTTTACAGATCATAGGCAAGATATCATTAGAAGTTAAGTTTCATCATCTTAAAGATAATATAGAATTTTTAATAATTGACACAAAAGATAAGGCAATATTGGGGCTACAAACTTCAGAAAAATTAAATTTAATTAAAAGAATCAACACTTTAAATTGTAATTATGATTACATAAATGTTAGATTTAATACTAAGCAAGAAATATTAAATAAATATGAAAAAGTTTTTCATGGATTAGGCAATTTTCCTGGGCAACCTTATTCTTTGCAGTTAAAACATAATGCTGTACCTGTAACTTATAATGCTCGTAGAATTCCAAAGAGTCTTACATCTAAACTCAAATTAACTTTAAATAATTTAGAAAGTCAAGGAGTAATAAAAAAGGTGGATGATCCGTCAGAATGGTTGCATCCTCTAGTAATAGTAGAAAAGCCTAATGGAAATCTAAGACTATGTTTAGATCCCAAATATTTGAATGAACAACTCTTAGATGATAAGTATCATATTCCAAGTCAGGATGAAATATTATCTGAACTCAAAGGTAAAAAATTATTTTCTATTTTAGATTTGAAAGAATCTTTTCATCAGATCAGAATAAGCAATGAGTCCTCTAAATTATGTAGTTTCAACACACCTTTTGGTCGTTATTCTTACACTAGACTTCCCTATGGTATAAAGCCAGCATCTGAGATATTTCAAAAGAAAAATATAGAAGTTTTTGGGCATATAAAAGGCATAAAAATATATATCGATGACATATACATAATGGCTTCTACAAAGCAAGAACATGACTTCATATTAAAACAAGTTTTAGATACTGCATTAAAAAATAACATTACTTTTAATATCAGTAAATTTCAATTTTGTCTCTCAGAAATAAGAATTCTAGGTCACATAGTAACAGAGAGTGGAATAAAAATCGATCCTAATAGAATACATGCTATAATGAAGATGCCAGAACCTAATAATAAAAAATCTTTACAAAGGTTTTTGGGCATATTAAAATATCTAAACAAATTCATACCTAACCTTTCTCAAATGTCTGCTCCACTGCGAGAGTTAATAAAGGATAATGTTAAATGGATATGGACAAGTGAACATAAAAATTGCATTAATAAACTAAAAACATTATTAACTTCAGCTCCAATTTTATCTCATTATAATGAAAATGATGATCTCATTGTACAGACTGATGCAAGTGAAGGAGGTATAGGTTGTGTTCTACTCCAGAATAATAAACCAATTGCGTTTTCATCAAGGTCATTAACTCAAACTGAAAAAAGGATGGCCACAATAGAAAAAGAATTGTTAGCCATTGTTTATGCGATGGAACATTTCCATTACTATACTTATGGACGTCATGTAACCATTCAGACAGATCACAAACCTTTAATTAATATAAGTAAATGTAACATAGATAAAGTTCCAAGTAGATTACAAAGAATGTTGTTAAAACTAATGAAATACAATCACATCATCACTTACCTTCCAGGAAAAGATATGCTTATCGCTGATGCTTTATCCCGTGCATTCTTAATAGATAATGTGAAAGATGATGTTGAACTTCAGTATACCATACACTCTATAACTAGTTCAGTAATGACACAAGAAAGAAAATTAAATTTGATTAACGAAACTAAAAATGATCCTGTTTTAAGTAAAGTAATAGAATACTTAAGTAATAATAAATGGCCCTCAAGTATTGAATCTAACATAAAACCTTATTTTCAAATTAGATGTCATTTATCCTACAGTCAAAAAATTTTAATGTATGGTGATAAAATTATAATTCCATTTAGCTTAAGAAAATTATTTTTAGAAAATTTGCATAGAGGTCACATTGGAATAGAAAAGACATGTAAAAAAGCTAGAAAATATTTATATTGGCCTAATATGGCAAAACATATAACTGAATATATTAATAACTGTAATACATGTTTAAAATTAAGACCAAAAAATTGTAAACAGCCCATGATTAACATGCCAATACCATCTCGTCCATGGTCACACATTGCTACTGATATCATGGAGTATAAAGGAAAATTCTACCTAGTTGTCATAGATTATTTCTCAAGATGGATAGAAATGTGTGAACTGCACTCAAAATCTATAACTAATATAATAAAGATATTCAATATAATTTTTTCTACACATGGATATCCTGAAAAAATAATATGTGACAACAATCCATACAATAGTTATGAATTTAAAAAATATTTACAAGAAATTGATGTTGACTTAGTTACAAGCAGTCCACATTATCCTAAAGGCCATAGTCTTGCTGAAGTGGCTGTAAAAATATGTAAAAATATTCTTAAAAAATCAGAAGGTAGTAATGTAGATCCTTATTTGTTATTATTTGAGCATAGAAATACAATGTTAACTGATTTAGACTATTCACCAGCTCAATTACTGTTTGGTAGAAACCTAAAAGATAAGATAATATTTCTAGAAAGTCATTTAATGCCAGTAAAGTTAGATTATAGTGAAATAAAAAATAAAATAAAACAAAATCAATGTAAACAAAAATTTTATTATGACAAAAATTGTAAGACATTAAAAGATATAAAAGAAAAAGATAATATTATGTTTAGACTTAATAATAAGTGGAAACATGGAAATGTATACTTACCAGCTCATACTCCAAGATCATGGTGGTTAGAATCTAATGAAGGGAAATTGTATAGACGTAATAGACAAGACATAGTGGCTTTGTCTAACAATTGTAATGCAGAAGAAATATGTCAAAGTAATACTAATTATGAGCCTCCTAAGTTAAGAAATAGAAATATGATTAAAAAACCTATGAGATACATGGATTAAAATATGATAATAACTTTACTATTGTAAGTAGTTGAAACAATTAGCCTAAAGGTATGGGTAGGTACTTATTATAAATTAATGAAGTACTATGTAAAGTCGCTATCATTTACTTTGTGTTATAGCTTGAAATAATTTTAGTTATGATATTCTGTTAGCTAAATAATAAACCAAGATGAATGGTTAAAATTATTTAACATACTTTGTGATTACTTCATTACATAACTTAGTACTATAATTAAGTATATAGTTAAATTTATGTAAATTAATTAATAATTTGTTTTATATAAAAAAGGAAAGATGTCACAGCATACTCTGTGCTGTGATATTAAAAATATAAACGTCATTGTATTTTGACATCTCTCTCTCAATAAAGAAGCCTTGCTGATTAACAAGTGTTTGATTTAAATCTATAAAATGTGAACCTAAATAGTGATTTTTCGTTTATTTTGCTGGATATTTTCCCCCTTTGGAAATAGGATAAGTTTCATTTATAATACAGCAACGCGTGCCCGGGTCAAACAGTTATCTATAAATACATTTTATTGTGATGATGCCAAAAGGGTGCCATGAACTAATGGTGAATATACCCGACAGCGAAACCAAGATTCTTATGGGTGACCTAAATGGACACGTAGGAGTAGCCAATTGTACATACATTGATTGTCATGGGGGATACGGATACGGCACGTTAAATAAAGAAGGCGAACAAATACTGGACTTTGCTTCAAGACACAATTTATCAATAGTGAACACATTATTCAAAAAGAAAGTCCCACATTTAATAACATACAATAGTGGAGGAAGATCATCGCAGATAGATTTCGTACTGACAGATAGAAAAATTAAAAGCAGCTTCAGGGATTGTAAAGTAATACCAGGGGAGCCACTGACATCACAACACAGGCTTTTAGTAGCTGTGTTCAGATTGCCTAAACCCATCAAGACGCTGACGGCAAAACACCTAGAATAAAATGGAAAGAACTCACTGGCCCGAAGGGCGAATGTCTCATCGCTAGTATGCGCAAGTATCTGACGCAAGATCTGTAAGCACATTATCAAAACGCAGATTTGATGTGGACTAAATTTGAAGCACACTGCAGAGGTGAGGCTAGTAAAATACTGGGCATTTCTAGAGGAGGTATCAGCACCGGCAAAGATCCTACGTGGTGGGACAAAGAAGTTCAAGAAGCTGTTAATAACAAAAAAGATCTTTTCAAGACTTGGCAAAGCTCCCAACTAGAAAAAGACAGGGTGTCGTACAAAGAAGCCAAGAGGAAAGCCAAAAGATGCGTAGCACAATCCAGAGCTCAGTCACGGGAAAGCTTCTACATGAAACTTGATAAAGCACGCTCAGATGCCGATATCTTCAGATTGGCCAAAAACAGGCACGGATCAAGTTTAGACTTTAAGATCAATAAGTTTATCAAGAGCAAAGACAACACGCTACTTACAACACATGAAGATGTAAATAAAAGATGGCACGAATGCTACAAGGAGCTGCTCAATGAAGAATACCCAAGTCAACAATTCTGTCCCTCAGCACCAGCTCAGGGTCCAATTCTTGAGGTTACTTTATATGAAGTAAAACAGGCCCTCCGGAAAATGAAGAATCATAAGGCTGTAGGCCCCGATGAGATTCCAGCAGATCTTTGGAAATCTCTGGGACCCATCGCAATAGTATGGCTCACAAGACTATTCAATACAATTATGAAGAGCCTCCAGATTCCGGATTCCTGGCGGCAAAGCTTCCTTGTACCCTTTTATAAAAACAAGGGTGATATTACCCTGTGTAGTAATTATAGGGGTATAAAACTAACCTCTCATACCCTGAAGCTATGGGAACGTATCTTAAATAGACGCTTCTTGGACATCTGTCAAATTACACCAAACCAGTTCGGGTTCACCCCATCCAAATCAACCACGGATGCCATCCAGGCAGTGAGGATACTGATCGAAAAGCATCGTGTGAACAAGGTAGACCTGCATTTCGCATTTATCGATCTCGAAAAAGCGTTCGATCGAGTCCCAAGAAGACTTGTGTGGCAAGCAATGCAAGAACAACTAATCCCTGAAGACTACGTACTCCTGGGTCAAGATATGTATCGCAACATCCGCACTAAAGTTAGAAGTCCTGCCGGTCTTAGTGAAGAATTCGCGGTAGAGGTAGGAGTTCATCAAGGCTCAGCACTCAGTCCGTGGCTGTTTAATATAGTTATGGATTTTGTTACAAAGAAAATCCAACATAGTCTGCCCTGGAATCTTTTGTATGCCGACGACGTCGCGCTGGTAGCCGAATCAGCTGAAAAACTGCAAGTCACACTAAATGAGTGGATCACTGCTTTGGAAAGCTCAGGCCTCCGAGTAAGTAGATCTAAAACAGAACACCTCGAGTGCAAATTCAGTAACATAGCAGGCGACGCCAACCTATATTATTCGGACGGCACGCAGGTACCAAAAGTAGATCAATTCCAATACCTTGGCTCATTAGTAGCGCGAGACGCAAGTGTCGAAGCAGATGTATCCCACAGAATAAGGGTCGCTTGGCAAAAATGGCGCACACTCACTGGGGTTCTCTGCGATCCGCGCATGCCTATTCGCATTAAAGGGAAAGTGTACAAGGCAGCAGTAAGGCCAGCGATGCTATATGGGGCGGAATGTTGGACAGTGAAGGAAACACATGTTCAGAAGCTGCATGTGGCCGAAATGAAAATGCTCAGATGGTCGGGTGGAGTGACGAGACTAGACAAAATTCGAAATGAATATGTCCGAGGTAGTTTCAAAGGCACCCCAATCTCTGAAAAATTCACCGAAACACGCCTACGGTGGTACGGCCACGTCATGCGTAGAGACAGCGAGCATGTCGTTCATAAAGCACTGTCAATCCCGGAAGGCGAGAAGAAAAGAGGACGGCCGCCCTTAACCTGGTGGACCAGTATGGCCAATCTTATAAAGAAATCCCAATTACCCTACCCGACAACTCAGGATAGATTATCCTGGCGCCGAAGGATAAGGAGAGCCGACCCCACCTAACGTGGGAAAGGGCAAAGAACAAGAAGAAGACTATTTAATTGAATTTTAGGTAAACTGTACAATCGGTAAACGGCCACAATAGAGAACAATCTATTTGGAAATACTCGTAGTAAAGAAAACACAGATTTGATAAAGTAGTTTTGAGTTAGATAGTAGTGCGAGAGAAAGCTTATGAAAGCATTATTTTAATTTACCCGCCCTGCATTTTGTAAAAAAAGCTAAATATTTCTTTTCTCCTGAAGTCTTTTTTTTTCAAGAAAAATTTTATTTCCGGAACAATGAAGATAATGGTCGTATTAAGTGTTTGTGCGACACAGTTCAATATTTTAATCGAGCACGTTTAACTACTGAATTTATTAAAATTTAATTATTTTTAAGTGGTCATACTTATGTTTTGTTATTTATTTATTCTATCTATCTATTATCAATGTCTTTTAAGGCGGCCTTAGCCAAGCGGACGGGCTTCGGTCCTCAGCATTGTACTTAAAGTGGAGTTTACTCACTCGTAACGCAAGCTCTCCATAAGAGTTTAACGAGAATGTTATTATATTATACTCTTTATTACACTTATAAAGTAGTCGAAGAGTACATTGGCATATATTAGGGAGAAATGGTAGGCTTATCTCTAAAAGAGATCTCTTCTAACCATCATAGAGTATGTGGGTGACTCAACAAGTGAAAGGGTGAACTTAAGTTTCAGGTCGAATAATATTCATACAATGAAACAATGTTATTATGTTTATAACATTTTGATAGCATTATTAATTTAAGTCTACCTTAACTAATGAAAAGTTACGAATCCACTATCAGTTCGGATATTAGGCTATACGACCGGATATAAGACCATCACCTTTAATGTTCACTACAATCCCATATGTGAATTGGGTACAGTCTTACAACTTAATTATTTCAGATTTAAATTTCATAGTTTTCATAGTCAAATTATTGATATGTATTGCATTTTATGCAGTTATTTTATTAATCTCTATGTCACTAAAAATTAATGAGCCTGCCAGCAGTTCGGAAAATAGGACGCTCTTTAGAGGCCTTAGTGTGAGTTTACTCATTCGATACTCGTTATCGCGTTACAGATTTCCATGAAGATGACATGATGGTTACCGCTAGGGGCGCCTATAAGAAAATCCATAGTAGTAGATTACGCAGACGATATCAAGTATCGCACTAGGACCTCAGAAAAGAACTGCCGAAAAAAGAGATTTTTTTATAATATAAAATAAAACTGGGCACCTATAAAAAGAGTAAGAGCGCAAGACTAAAATTTCTATAGATTTTTTTTTTAATAATTTTTACCAATTCCTTTGTTTTTTGTTTCAGGTAAAAACGAATGAATTTATCAATTTATTCATTCCGACGCCACCAAACTCAGTAAGTTTGAAATAAGAAATTGAAACACAATTGTTGGAATCCATTCAACTCAATCAAAATAAAGGCTTTTGTTCTTGTACCTCGGAGTTACATTGAAGAAATTGTTTTCACGTTTCAAACTCGATGGAAAGTTGGAAGTTCAACTTTCCAAGTCGAAAGTAATCGAGAAGTAACTAATTGGCATGTTGCCGAAATACACGGAACCCATTTCTGAATGGAAATTTGATTAATGTTTCAGTTTACATCGATATGGCGGATATTTAATTTAATGATGAGGTCTACAATAGTGGAAATATCCTTCTTAACTTGGCTCGCGTCTGGGTGTTAAGATCTCATCGTTGTTTCTGAATATACATATATGCTTTAGCTACTTAACGTGGGTACTTAACAATGAATGTGATGTTATTTAATAAAGTTCAAGTGCAAGGAAATTGTTAAATACTTAAATAAATCAAATTATAACGAGACGGAAAATCTTTTGCGTTGTAGTATTTAAAAGAAAAACTCATATTTAACGTAAAACAGTCCGCACAGACAAACATACACACTTACACTCAAACAAGTACCCGCGTATACACATACTCATACATAAACACACAAAATCACACATAGACACACACTCACACATATTACCACACTCATCACTAATTAATTACAGGTATTTACGAACATTTTAGGAGGGGAGGTAGGGGAGACCGAGGGGTTTTAAAACAGAGGTCAATTTTACGGAATTTTAAATATTCAATACTAGTTTTCCAATTTCAATAACTATAACAATTTCAATAACAATAGCTATTGAAATTGGAAAACTAGTATTGAATATTTAAAAGTCCGTAAAATTGACTTTGTTTCAACTCACCTCTGTTTCAAAACCCCTCGGTCTCACCTCTGTTTCAAAACCCCTCGCTCTCCCCTACTGGTTTTTCTAATGCAGGCTGCGGCCTAGTTCAGATACCAGTCTCTCCACAATCTTATATTTTCTAACGTAACTTCATGGTAACAATTACTTTTTTTTGTAAAGAGATTGTGTGGAAAAGAATAATAAAAATTATTATTATTATAATTATTATTATTATTAAATAAATATATAAATATAAGTAATATTGTGTGTTTGTGTTTATATTTATTTGTTATTGAATTATAAGGCTGCTGCATCTCATCAGTGAGATGGCAGCTTTTTCGAAGCGGATCGATTTTGATTGTTGCCAATGTACTAAGGACGGGGACCCACTCGTAGCACAAGCAGCTTAGCACAGCTTACCGCGAGAGGTTAGCAGGAATATATTCTTTTTCTTTTTTAATTTATTTAAGGCAACAAACAGTCATTTAAAAATATAGAAACATAGTAAATGTGAGTTTAAAGACCTTATAGTGCCTATTACTAAACTTTTACAATATTTCACTCTTATTGAGCCACCCTTAGGACTAAGAGATATAAAATTATTGACAAAGATAAAATAACTAGTTAACATCTGATTTGCAAATGAGAAAAAAAATATATTTAAATGCTCTATTCTATTTCCACGAACCTAAAATACATCTCTTGCTTCTTCAATTTTCATCAGACCTTTTATACAATTCGTCGATTGATTTCAACCTGGCCTTTTTTCAGGACATCTTCTATATAACATTAAAAAAAAACAAATTTAAGCTTTATCCACGTGGAATAATGGCTATATCTCTTTAGTACCACGTCATAACGTGACCCTAACTTAACTCCTATATAACAGTAAGTACATGGGTAAACAAAACCCAGGGGAGCAGCTGCCTTATCCTGCCCTAACCTCGGTTCACCTATGTTAACACTCATTATTTAATTTGTGGATGGAACATAGCGTGTAGTAGGATGCATACAAAAAAGTTAAAGAGCAACAGGAATGAAGAACTAGGTTTCAAAATAAATAATAACAAAAAAAATCACAACTTGGCTCAGGCGTCAGTCGGGACTCGAACCTCTATCCCTCACTATCCGAGTATATGCTCTTCTAGTTATGCTATCAGGAACTTGACAGGCCCTTGAAAATTTTCTGAGTGTTTCTTAAGCTGACACCAGCGAAGTCCCTTTATACCTAGTCTTAGGTATTACTACTACCTACGACCTACATCATTGAGTGTAATACTTTTACAAGTAACGAATAATCAATAAAGAAGAAACAGCTATGTAATTATTTTATTTTTTATTAACCTTTAGTTACCGACCCTAATTTTTGGTACATAATTGCCGAAGTGAGGTCACGGTGACACCTAATTTGAAGTGAAGTTTTTAATAGAATCAATTTCAAAAGTGTATTGAAATTATTCCTTACCTAAAAAATACTTATACAACAAAGGAATGAAATTTTAAAAACAGCATAAATATGTATATAATATTTTTAATAGCAAAATCACAAAAATTACACATCTTTAGGAACATATTTTTTAGTCATCAGCAGAAACTGTAACTAATTTAAATATAAGACTGCAAAGTTGAGTTTTGGCCGCAAGTTACCTCTATTGAAAGCTGAGCCAGCGAATGATTCTAGGATGATTCTAGTTCAAAGATAGAATCCTAAGCAAAACGATGGTTTCAAAGGTACGAAACGCTAAAAAATTGCTGCCGAGTGAACACAAAATTTTCACCTCACTACAGTGAGGAAAATTAAAACAGCTTATATAAAATGGTAAATTGGTGTATTTCAATTGGAAGAAAAATTTTTGTTTTTAGTAATGTTAAATATCTTTTTTGTTATTGTTTTCCATTAAATGTGATTAGACTAAGAATACCGTAATCACTTTGACAGTTCGTTTTCGGATGTGGTCCGAAATCCAATCATATGTCATGAAATCTCACTCACCATACATTTATGATTCTTATAATAAATAGTATATTCTAAAAAATATTTATTCTTGTTGTTTTTATAATTTAAGGAACTAAAATAATTTAATAAAATCAAAACGGAGTAATTTATAAATACTATAATGACGATTCGGAACTTTCATGTGTGTTTTTCTTTGAATAGAAAGGTTCTTATTTTAAAATACTTTTCCACGCTAGCGGATAAAACGCAGTTTTCCACGCAGAAATCAAATGACAAACTAAACTTTTTTGAGCGTGTGAGGTGAAAAAATTATTTGTCAGGCGGTATTTGAACAAACATCCTTCGCTATCCTGGCGAGTGCTTTTCCAGTTAAGCTACTGAAATCTTAAGATATGGAATATTGCAGTTAAAATCTTAACTCAATACTAGAAATTTGTTGAAGAGTTAGAAATAACAATTTCTCCATAAAATTGACAAGAAAATCTAGCCATAATTTATATTTGATTAGAAATTCCAAATCAAACTAAAACTAGTTTTCTTCTTTAAATAGAATGTTCTCCTAATATAACTCACCGTCAAGGTCTACTGAACTCGATATATACTTTGATTTATTGAAGTAATTTAGATCTAATTGTCTAGGCAGAGTCATATAACATAAAGGTGTAAGTATTTAAGAACTTCTTTCTGTATTATACTATAATCTATAATCTAAGATCACAGTGGTTTGTGTGTTTGTCTGTCCGCTCTTTTTCCATTGTATCAATAACGTTACCATAGCAACGCGTTCACCGCAAGTAGTTCGTCTACTGGACGCTAGATGGCGCTAACGGAAATTATTTAATAATAGAATACTTTAAAAATTTTACCACCGATTCGACAAATTGACTGCCGAGCTAGGGTTGTATCTATGTTACGGGAATCAGTGTCTTCTCACTCACTGTTAATAGTCAGAAACCGCAATGGTTTCTGACTTAAAACTAAAAATAGGAAATAATAATAATAAATAAATAATATCGCCCATAGGTTGAGTGTCAGCTTCAACCTAATCGAACCAAGTTCGATGCCCGCCGATGCACTCGTAAAACAAGTATTTCGCATACCACGAGGGTTTATGACGGATATTAATAACACGTCTAACGCATATATTAATATTCTTTAAAAAAAACTTATAAGGACATCGCTTAATATGAAATTGTGTTAATTACAACCACATTTATGGGAATAAAGTTATAATTTATTACAAATAAAGAGAATGTACAATAAGGGCATTGTCATACCCGTATCTACATTTTTTTATTCTTGATAGTGATCATAAAGACTGAAATATGCGGTCTTAACTTTTTATTTCTTAATAAAACAAGGGAGTCCTAATTTTGTCCGAACCGTTGGTATACTTCATATGGGGTACACCGCGGGACTTCGCTTTACGCTAGGGTTGTCACTAAAAGTAATATTATTGTCTCTTATCCTTGAATGGAACTGAGATTAGAGTGGACGTCTCTAAAATATAATTTATATTACAATTATTTGTGTAGTCGTTTTTAGCAGTAACTAAGAGCATAAAGTTCTTGAAAAACGTATTTAACAATGTATTGTGATTTATCGGTATATTGGTTATAATAACAATCATTCTTGGAATGTCATGAAATTAAATTTTATTTAAACTCTTATTTTCATTAATTTTCTAATATTCTTATTTTCATTAATTTTTTCACTATGTTAAAATCTTGCACTGTAAGTGGAGTAAAGTAAAATTAATATCCATTATAAATAATACATTACTAGTCTAAAGGCATTATTGTACGTATCATGATATGAACGTCTATCTGTTACCCCAGAATCCATAACAAAAGTCTTATGTAGGTACTCTTTTCAGCCTTCTGAAACTTGTTGTGAATGTAAGAATTATTATTATTATTATTTACAAATTTTTAATCAAGTAGTGTAGTTGGACAGGCAGTTTTATTTTTCTGTCGAAAATATGATCTTGTTCATCCACTGAACTGTCAGTAACAATAGAAATTACACTTTTCTTTATTTATCTAGCGTGTGGGTGGTTGATAATGATGAAAGGTTGTAATCAGTATTTATTAACAATTAAAAACAAAATAATAGAGTGGTATATGTAGCCTGTTCTTTTATTAATGAATTATCTGGCATCTACTGAACAATAAAATCGAAGGGAAAATTAAACACGAAATGTGACAACCCTGATACACATTTATAAAAGGCTTTATCAGAAGATGATCTTATTGTAATAAAAGTATGGATCCTTTTAGCCATTACATAACTCGAAATTATTAAATTCCATAGAACTATAATTTATTTTGATAAGGAATACTACGGAACTTTAATTTGTATTAATTGTCTAGAAATCGTGTTTAAGTATGAACTAACAAATTTTGTAATAATCACCCTTAGAATGAATCTGTGAGTTTTCTTTAGTAGTTTCTGAGTTTTATTAAAAAATCATAGGTATTTACGATATTCTTAAATGTGAAGGATTCTTGCTTTTCTTCTCTGCTGGATATCACACAACTAATATAACTATAGCGTATATGATAAATGATAATATATAATATACAAATACAAATAAATTACGGACAATTTAAACAACTACATATTTAGTACGAAATTAAACTGAGCTTGTACTATATTTATTTATTTTTAGAAACATACAAAATTAGAACTTTTTTTTACATTAACAGTGCTGTATAAACCTGTTTAGCTTTATAACAGATGTTGAAAGGTAATTAGGTAGGTTCTTTACTTTTTTAATTTTGCTACCTCCCATATTGGCCCGATGACAAATATGTTAGTTTACGGACTACGAGTGGGCACGCACGAGTGAGTACACACGGGTGGATTCTCTATCGGTATTTATATTTTATATTGACTTAGTTCAGTTATTCTCTGATTCAGTTATTCTCTGATTTTCGACCCATTTCTATCCTTCCCTTTCTATCCAAAGTTTTTGAACGTCTTGTCCACAATCAATTGAATTGTTTCCTAGCCCGTCATACTCTCTTCAATCCTTTTCAATCCGGCTTCCGTTCAGGACACAGCACTACGACTACTTTGCTTAAAATTACAGATGACATTCGTTCTGGAATGGAAGCTGGTCATGTCACGGTTTTGACACTGTTGGACTTTAGTAATGCTTTTAATACTGTCAATTTTGATATTCTTTTGGCATTACTGCGCTCTCTTAACATATCTCCATCGGCAACTGAATGGTTCCACAGTTATCTTAGCGGACGCAAGCAGCGGGTTCGTCTGGAGGACAGTATCTCTTCCTGGAGTCCCACGACTGCTGGTGTCCTCTCTCCACTTCTCTTTGCTATTTTTATCAACTCTATCTCAAATAATTTATCTTCTTCCTATCACCTGTATGCAGACGACCTTCAAATTAACTGTCAGGCTCCTGTCACTGAATTGCATAATGCAGTCCGTGCTATAAACAATGATCTCTGTCGAATTGCAGAGTGGAGCAAATCCTATGGCCTCGATGTTAATCCCAACAAAAGTACCGCAATTACCGTGGGAAGTTCCAGGATGATTGCTAGAGTGGAATGGCAATTGCTGACAAATATAAACTTTGCTGGCACCGATATTCCTTTTAGCTCGTCAGTGAAAAACTTGGGATTAATTTTTGATAATAATTTGAGTTGGCGACCTCAGTTAGAGGCCGTCAGTCTTAAATTATATGCTTCAGCAGCTGCGCTGAGAAGACTGCGTAATTTTATACCCGCTTCCACCAAAATTGCACTAACGCAATCTCTGTTGCTCCCTATTCTAGACTATGCCGACGTCTGCTATCTTGGCATAACGGAGGAACAGCTTAATAAGTTTGAGCGTCTTCAAAATTTTTGTGTTCGATTCATATTTGGCCTACTCAAATATGATCACATATATCAGTTTCGTTCTCAGCTCAAATGGCTTCCCATTCGTCTTCGCCGGAATACTCACATACTTACTCTGCTCTACAACATACTATTTAATCCTTCAGCCCCTCACTATCTTAAAGATCGTTTTAAGTTTCTTCATACATCAAACACGTTTTCCTTAAGGTCATCAGATAATCTTGGCCTTTATATTCCCGCACATAGTTCCACGTTCTATGACTCTTCCTTTACTGTTCAAGCAGCTCGTCTTTGGAACTCCCTCCCGGTTTCTATAAGGCGTGCACAATCCATTGGCGTCTTTAAGAATCTCGTAAGGGAATATTTTCTGTCAATTTAGGCGAACAACGTATGGATGATGTATCCTACTAACTAGACGTTATGTATGTGTATTATATACGTATGTATGTATTTTTAATTTAGGTATATGTGTTTGTATGCTATGTATTTATGTGTATGTGTGTATATGTATGTATGTATACGTATGTATGTATATGTGAATATATATTTATCGTTTACACCGCCGTCTCTTACGCTTCCTTCCAGTCCTATCCATCCAAAGGCTGTCTGGAAGAGATCGCTCTAAGCTATAAGACCGCCCATTGTAACACTATTTTAAGTTTTCTCTTGCTTTCTTGTTATTTCAATGTGGTGTTATCAATAAAGTGTTTTTTTTGTGTGTGTGTGACTTAGAAGATTAATTATTTATATAATATTATTTAATGTTTAATAGTTATAATGATAAATAATGTTTTGATCATATAAATAATGTGTATGGGTATTAAATAATGCATGGAATATATAATTAAGTTTATAAACGACCGACTTGGGAACAAATGCTATTGTATATCGCACTAACATATACCCCTACCGAGATTCGAACCAGGGACCTTTGGCGTAGAAGGTAGGATCGCTACCGATGCACCAAGAGACCGTCAAAAGAAGACATTATTTTAAATGAGAAACAAATTAATCTTAGAATTCATACATAAAATTGTGTTCGATGGTGCTTTTTTTCCACAGATATGGAATTAACAAAAAACCCTGTTTACACTATTTTGTGTTAATTCTTGGAGTAAGATCCCGTGATGGTTTTAAGTTAAATGTAATACAAAAAAGAATTTTTAAAGGTTGTGTTCTGGTCACGTGTCTGAAAAACAGCCTCCAAAATGCCCGGTTGGCATGATACAAAATAAATTAAGTCTTCACAATTGCCCATTTTGTTTTATATGACTGCTTTTCACATTTATATAAAGGGATTTGTCGAAATATCGTTTACGGCACTAAAGGCTATGAGCCGTTGGCTAAATCCCATCATAATACCATGTGCACTGAGTGTGTTTTACCATTGGATCTCGATTAAATTTCCATTTTAATTTAGCTTATCTTAAATAGATTAAACGAAGCAGTACTTAAATACTATGTAAACACAAAGTAGACGACGACCGTTTGGTGCAACGGTAGCGATCCTGCCTTTCGCATCGACGGTCCTGGGTTCGAATCCCAGAAGGTTTGTGTGATGAATATGGACATTTGTACCTGAGTCATGGATATTTACCTATATTTTTATAAATATTACATATCTTTTTATCATATATGTATATCCGTTACCCTAGTATCCATAACACAAGCCTTATAGTGTTTACTTTGGGCTAGGCTAATTCGAGTGAATGAAAAAAATATTATTAAGCTTTAAATGTCAAACAACAAGTCTATATTTTGACTACTAACGCTGAGTTAGGAGGAATGTTGATATTCCTTTAAAGACCATAATATTGGGGATTTTAAGTTGTAAATTAGATGTATGTAATTTAAGGGTATGTAGTAACGTTGGTGGTTATGTTATTGCTCACCAAGCACACTAAAATTTATGAACCAATACATAGCGTGTACAATAGAGCAATAAGATGTCTTTACCGAATAATATACATCAATTATAAATGGGAAATAATACAATGTGTCCCGTCACCAGTGTCGGAGCCTTTAATGGTGTGAAATATGGCATTTTTTATCGACAAATTGCCCCTCAAATTTTGTTTTTCTCTTACGGCCGCCATTTTGTTTTCTTGGTAACCAAGACCTGGGCTCTCATACTAATTCGACCACCACTACTCATGTAAATGTCCTATCAACATTAAAAAGGTGTCATTTGATAGCTAAACATGTAGACAACAGTTACACGGCCATCATGTTTCAATTGTCAAGGAATAAAAAATAGAAAAAAATAATTAAATAAAAACAAATAGATTATTTTTTGTTAATTTTTAATTATTGGCTTTTTGAGAAAACCCAAATTTGAGGGGCTATTTGTCGATAAAAAATGCCATATTTTACACCATTAAAGGCTCCGACACTGGTGACGGGACACATTGAATAAGCTATAGATTTACTAAACTGACGACGAATATTAATTAACAAAAAAAAATCAGAACGAGCTTACAAAAAGAGGTTTGTGAATAATTCATTATGGATATAAAAAATTTAAACGTGCTTCTTAATTACTACGTGAGCGACTAGAAATACAGCGATAGGTTAGGTTAGATTTTATTTTTTTTGTTCACAAGAAATTTTAGAAATAATTGAGACAAAGTATCTCTGCTCATTGTAGTATTTTTAAAGTGGTTTTACTATTCAAAACACTTCATTTAAGATAAAATGTCGCTCACTATAAATAAATAATTTGTAAATTATTGAAAATAATGCGGGTCGTAACGTTGATACTCAAATAAATATTTGCTTCTCATTTTGTATTTTAAGTGATTCGAATGAATGTTCGTAAGTTGTTTCTGTTGATTTATCGTCACGCGCAGTCAGTCGCTTACTTAATAATACAATTATCCAAATTAAAATAATAATTTAGCCACTTAAAATTTTAATTTACTGTCACTCTTGTTAGCAACTATACTGGAATACCTAATTGTTAACGTTTTATTGTTTAAAATTATAAATTAGCTGTTCGGTTTTAAAAAAATGTTTAAGATTTGATTTTAGATTAATCCATTAAAAGTTGTTAAACGATGACTCTCGTACGGCCGCCATCTTGTTGTTTAGAACATTAGTTTGTCTGCCTTGAGAACATAAAAATGGCGCAACAGTCGTCCGAGCATCATTCGTTGTGTGAACGTCGCCTTGATCACATCACATAAAGGGTACGTAACTCTTTGTGTATAAATATTCAATTGTAAGTCTTACTTAGATGATGTTGAAGATTTAAAGTTATTTACATGATGAAATATTGTATTGGAATTATAAGTTAAATTTAGAGTGCAGGTTTTAATTATTCCGAATAAATCCATTAAATTATATAATTCATTCTTTTTACTTCACATCCTAGTTAGTCTCTGTATTGGGTAACACTCGTTTAAATACTACCCATTATTTATTTATATACGGTTCTCCCTTTGCTTTTGACCGATTTAGTGTCAGATGGTTCCATAGTGTATAAATCTTATTGCTCGTGACTCCAAACAGTTGCGTTATTCATGCCGATGGATAGGATAAGGTGTTGTATGCCCTCGAATGTAATACAAAATACTTTATGACAATTTTCTCTTAAATATGTATCCGTCAACAATTACAACTAATATAAGTTATATACGGGATTGTTACCATGTACCTTGTTTTTATTGAGTTTCCGATATTTCGGCACTGTTGAAAGCGCCATGGTCACGGAGCAACCCGGAATATCGGAAACTCAATAAAAACAAGGTACATGGTAACAATCCCCTAAATAACTTATATTATTATAATGTTTGTGACCATGAAAGTTAAAAACAATTACAATTAAATTCACCGATTTTTTATTTCCCATAACATTTCGCAGATTATTAAATTCAATATTGTACAATGTTGGAATTTCCTGGAATTTCGTTTCATCGCATTGAAATTTCCATCTTTTTTTTTATATTTTGTATTGCGTCGAAAAAGTGTTAGTTTGGGTTATCTCAAAATATACCTGTATACGGAATTTCATCTAAGATATTTTTTGTTGTTGCCAGGTTTTCCCAAAATTTGCAGATAGTCGGACTGTTATTTGCAGAAAAGGGTATCCGTTTCTTTGTGTTTAGTTTGTGCCTATTTAGGTACCTATAAGTGTTTGTGTCTATGTTAGTTTATATTGATAATTATACTTTGACATCTCTAATTGTTTTTTTTATTTCACTCTCTGACATTTTTAATGTCATTCATATTTTCTTAATATTATTATTTAATATTTGTTGGCATTAATTCTAATTTCATTGTTATTTTAATTGGATAACCATTTTGTTATAATTTAATCTGTTCGAATTTAATTTTTTCGCACGGATAACTATATGAATGTCTCCGTCTTGGAGGCTTATATGTAGTATAAATAAAATATAAATATATAAAAGCAAAAGAACAGATAAAATGAAGCCCATACAGTCTTGTCTCCTTAGTATTAATGTTTATTTTCCCTTAATACTGTATTAATGTTTATTTTCCCTTAATAATGAAATTGCGAATACAAGAAGGTTGTTACATATTTTTTCTTTATTTTCTTGTTTACGACTTGCGAACTGTTTGTGATGGAGCTCCTCAAAGGGACAATTACAAGTTTGGACTGAGGGTAGCATTTGCCTCGAGGCGCTTTCAGATTACACTTAGTTGTAAACTAATCTTGTTGAGGAACTGTTGCTATAACTCTACATATGTAAAGGGATAGTTCAAACCAGTTTATTGATTTATATCGTTACTAAAAGTTAAGACAAAAATGCGAGGATACGAGTTATACTAACCAACATAATAAATCTAAACTTCTCCATTCGATTTTCAACTTATAGTCCAACACATAGAGTTGCTATTGAACTCTCTAATCACTATAATATTTTATATATTCACCAGTGGCGTAGCGGGCCTTGGATATCCTGCCTTGGATGGCCTGAATCAAAATTTGTTGGGAGCCCAACTATTTTATCACTAATTTTGATACATGAAACGATTTCTCACAAAAGAAATAAAAATGCTTGCATTAAATTTAGCATATTTATTGATTTTAATATAAGTTATCGTTTCGTAATATCAGTTATTGCGGAATTTCCCCGTGTAGGATGTAGGATGTTGCCAACTTTTGGGCGCACGCTTATTCCGGGAAATAATATATATAGGTATTTGTTTTTTTTATATTATTTCCCGGGAAACACGATATTAAGTGACATCGTGGATAACATTTTACTAATTTTTGCTTATACACGTTTGGGGGCTCTGTAGGTCGGGGGGCCCGTATCATTGATACGGCTGATACGGTGGTAGCTACGCCCCTGATATTCATACCAATTAACCTAGTCCAAAGTAAGCACTGTTAGGCTTGTAATATGGATACTAAGATAACGGACAGACCTACAAACTATGATACATAGATATGGAATATTCAAAGAAATATATATAAATATCCATGATTAAGGTACAAATGTTCATATTCATCACACAAACGAAAGACAGGGTCGCTATCGTTGCACCAAACTGTTAACTCTATGTACCTGTAGGATTTCAGAATCTTGACAGTTCGCAGTAGCTGGTTGTTTTGTTGTTCGTACTTCTCTAAGAACAAGGCATACGTTTTAAAGCACCAGGAGTGTTTACTTAATAAGAAAAAATATCGATCGCCTTAATAACAGATATATTGTAAACGGTAATTTAATGAAGGGTTTATAATTGATAATAACGCAAGCAGAGGCAATGTTTATAATTGAAATTCCAATAAATGCCCTTAAAGTAATAATAAATACTAGCGGCCCGTCCCGGCTTCGCACGGGTGGACAAAATTTTTTAATTTTTTCCTATTATTAAATATTTATCCGTTACCGCCATCTAGCGTCCGGTAGACAAACTACTTGCGGTTAACGCGTTGCTATGGTAACGTTATTGATACAATGGAAAAAGAGCGGGGAAAAGAGCGGACAGACAAACAACAAATTTGTGATCTTAGATTATAGATTTTAAAATCATTATCGCAAGCCTCTCGGTGTTTTCAGTGGTTCTGGATCAGGCCTACCCTATCTTTAAAAAAATCGCAAGAAAAATGAGCCTTAATTTTGAATGCAATAAGGACTAACGTCTGAAGATGTAACCAGGTTTACGTTCTTTCTGAAGCAAGAAGAAGCTTATGATAATAAAATGTTGTCCAATGAAATGCCTTTGCGGAATATGTTGATCCTCTGCCATTAAGCTACAAAAAGTCTCATACTATCTTATTACCTACATTGTCGTCAACACTATGAACGTGTTGTCATATCGCATTGACATACAAGTCATCTAAGACAAGGGTTCAAAGAAGACGTCTTGCTTAGATTAAGATATGACAACTACTCGCTTACACATTCTAAGGTTAAGCGCAGACTGACGACGAAGTGTCTTTGAAGAAGTTACTTTAGCCCTTTACAGCATGAATTATGAAGGAGATGAATTTTTTTATAACAGTTTTTTTATTATATAATTTTAATAATAATATTATCAATTTATTGCAAGAATTAAAGTCTCGTAATGGTTAGGAACAATGGAAACTTAAAACTAGGTTAGTACATATATTCAAAATCATGACAATTATTATTTAAATAGGGCATGGCAAATAATAATTACAATAAAAAAACAATTAAAATCGACACACACTTAAATTACACTTGGCCTGACCCGACTAGCACTTTGGTTCCGTGCTGGCTGAAAGGACACTTGGACTTAAGACTTTTTTAAAATTAGAAAAACAAAACTTTTTTTTGGAATAAATTATTTTAATAGAAAAATACTAGAAAAATCGACTCCACACAAGTGAATTCTCAGGCAGGAATCTCTCTATTGAAATAATTTATCTTATAAGATAGCATTCAAAAATGTATAAAAGTATAAAATCTTATATTAGAAGTTACTATACCACATATATGTATGATTTAGCATGCAGTCTGGTCATGTTAAATGAATCCGACAAATCTTATTTATATTTCGTGTAAATATTTATGACAGTTAAGTTTGTCGCTATAACTTATGCTTGAATATGTGGCTTGGTAAGAGGTTAGGGCGAATACAATATAATTGAATTAGTATCACCAAAAACATAAGACGTTTCGTGGTCGCGAAGCAAAGGGTTGCCAGACCCAACATCGAAAACACACAGAATCATAATTAGCTGGACATGTTGCATTGAAAGCCTGACAAAATGTGTTAGGCATAATGAAATAATGTTGGAAGACAAGAAAAAATAAAAATGAACTTTATTTGTGTCGCGATTCAAACGTGACCGCGTGAAACTGGCTGCAGCCGGTCTTGTTTATATTTGGCTGGTCATTACTACAAAAGCACTATCCTCTATTTAATTGTTTTAATCTTTCTTTGTAACTAATATAAATTGAAAAAGTATTATTGAAATAGGATTTTTACCATGTTTGTTTTATTAATTCTGGTCTCCAATATTCCGGCGTAATTTTGGTTTCATCGTCACGGAAGAACTGAAGTTTTTTGCAGGTGCGTGTTATAGGCTGACATATCGGTCTACCTTCCGTTGCAGTCTTATTACACCCGATACCGGTACCAAAACACCTAAACAACTAACATAACCTAAACACCTAAACACAGTTTACTCCTTAAGAATTGATTTTCATATAACGCGCTCGGTATGATAAAAATATGAAGATTAAAATTTTGTGAACGAATAGTAGTTTTACATTTATTGCGCGCAACCTATAGTGCGCACCTTTCACTTTTTGAAGTTTTGTTTTGTTTCTCCGTTCATAAGGGGTAAACTCCAGTCGGTTGTCAAGCCTAGGGGGTAAAGACATGATCTACAATGGAGTTAGCTAACCAAGAAGGGGGTTTTTTACCCTGGCTCTGAAGGCGAACGGGTTATAAGTGTAACGAGGCGCCATAGCTATATTGGCGACTCGTTGCTTTCATTGCGCTCTTCTCTGGCCATTTTTCATATTTTCTTTTCTCTTCGTTTCCTATTTTAAATTTACTGTCTGTCTCTGTTTCCTATTTTAAAATTTACTGTCTGTCTCTGTTTATTTGTTTTGTTCGAAGTTTATTCTTACCAGAGTCAGCGCGTAGAGTGGTTGACTCACCGATAGCAAATTATTTAAATATATTTATAGTGCTGAGCAGTTATAATAAGCTCACAAGTATAGTAAGCTCATAAGCATAATTCACAAGTTTCCTGTATATATATTCTTTACTACCAGTTCCTGTTTCTAAGTCTATAAGTTTCTTTAAGGCACTATTGTAAGTAGCCCTACCTTTTATAATATGTTTTTAGTGATAAATGTGAAATTGTTTTTGTATTCAGTGTAATTTACCTTTTTTTTTATATAATTGTTTCAGTCGTGCCTTAATTCCTTAAATATAAAAACAAGTGACCTTTTTGTGTGAGCTTTTATTTCTCCGGCTGCACCCCGTCACACTGGCGCCTCAACGTGTATAAGAACCAGTCACCAACCAGTCAACCAGTACCGGCGAACCGAAAGAAAACTAAAATTTTTGAAGATCGTTGTATGTTGTGTGTGATTTTTTTAATTCTTTCCAAATTCTAAAAGGCTTAGTCGCCCCCCACTATTTTATCGGCCATATTATTAACTTAATCATCTCATCTCATCTCATCCCAATCCTCATTTTATTTAATTTATAGTAGTTGACAATGCAACTACATCTCTACACAAAACACTTACAAGACACTTTACCCAACATTTACTACATTTTACAGACAAGAAACTATACGCGGTTTCGAAAGAAACCGGCACAAAATTGTTGCTGATTCTGAGCGTCAATATATCACTCAGATCAGTGCAATTAACACTTACGGGCAGTGCTGAGAGGGAGTACCTCCAGTGTATCCCACATACAAATCTTAGATTTGGCTAGGCACTTTCCTGGAGGCAATCCGTGCCGACTATCCAGAGGTTCCTACCAGTCTAAACTTGAACACTACACCTACCTAACACTAATTTTATTAAATTTATCTTAGTCTTACTTAACCAGTCCTTGTATAATAGAATAGATAGGAAAAATTTAAACAACTTTAGTTTCACTCTCCTTTCAATTCATCACATATCATCCTATCACTTAGACTATTATAATTTATAGTAGTGACATAACAAACACGCAACTACACACTACACTTACAGTACACTTACCCCACATTTACTACACCCATCAGACAGTAAAACTATACGCGGTTTTGAAAGAAACCGACACAAAATTGTTGCTGATTCTGAGCGTCAATATATCACTCAGATCAGTGCAATTAATACTTACGGGCAGTGCTGAGAGGGAGTACCTCCAGTGTATCCCACACACAAGTCTTAGATTTGGCTAGGCACTTTCCTGGGGGCAATCCGTTCCGACTATCCAGAGGTTCCTACCAGTCTAAGCTTGAACACAATACCTACCTAGCACTAGTATTATTAAATTTATTTTAAATCATAACTGTTTTTAATTAGTTTTTAAATAGCTAGAAAAACACCTCGTTTTGAAACACAATCATTTATTTTTAATAACACTATGAATCCATCACTTATAAATAAACCTGAGCTTGCTTATAAACTTAGTCTCCGCTCAATTGAATTTCCATCTGTCGCAACCGCTGAGGAATTACGAATATTGTTAAATCCAATAATAGACTCAGATTGTTTAGTTCTTTCCAGTCCTTACTCCATTGAACGTGATCTTGATAAAATCAAAAACATTCTGCTTATGGTTTCTTCATGATTAATTTATCAATACGTTTAAATAGATTAGAGATTACTACATAACATAAATGACTTTTGCAAAACTTCAAGCAAATTTTTCATCCATGACAGCCTGTCAATCAAATTTTAAACCTCTTCTGTCTAACAATAACATAACTACGAACTCCTGGCACAAAATTTACTCAAAACTCTTTAGACCTAAAAAAAATCTTTTATTACTTACTTTTTCTTTATTACTTTATTATTACTTTTATTTACGTTTATACTATATATTACTTTTATTACGTTATTACTTTTCCAAAGTAATTACTTTTTTTTTATATATTACTTTTATATATACTACTATTTACAACTCATTCATTCCCTCATTCTATTACAACACATAATAATTACTATACATTAACTGTCTTCATAGAAGACATATTTAATTGTCTGCATAGACGACATCTTCAATTTTGGTCTTCATAGAAGACATACTTAATTATACAGTTTTAGTCTTCATAGAGGGCATTAATTTTTCAGTCTTCCTAGAAGGCATATTTAATTTCTCAACCGAGAATAGAACCTCTAAGTCTATTGGAATAGCCTCATCTTGAGGAAAATTTTTCTTCCAGCGGGTTGTGACTGGTTAAATAAGCCTACACTAATTTTTATTTTTCATCCAGCGGGTTGTGACTGGCTAAATAAGCCTACACTAATTTTTATTTTTCATCCAGCGGGTTGTGACTGGCTTAATAAGCCTACACTAATTTTTATTTTTCATCCAGCGGGTTGTGACTGGTTAAGCAAGCCTACACTGTTTTATTTTTTTTCACCCAGCGGGTTGTGACTGGTTAAATAAGCCTTCACTGATTTAGGGAGTCAGTTGAGTATTCAATAAATTTTGGATACTCTACCGCGTGGAGTCTGGTTGTCTTATTAAATCAACCATGACCGTTGACTGAAGTATGTTCTGGAAGTATGAAAGTGATGCATGTAAGGAAAGTGATGCATGTAAGGATGCTGGTCTCCTTATTTTCTCATTTCACAATTCTCATCTCATCCATTTTTATTAAAGATATGTTTTTTTTTATATAAAATGGTCACATTTTTACATAATTTTATGAAAAAATCCTTTTTATACTCAGGATTTTTTCTTCCAGGGGGGAGCGGGTATTGTAACGAGGCGCCATAGCTATATTGGCGACTCGTTGCTTTCATTGCGCTCTTCTCTGGCCATTTTTCATATTTTCTTTTCTCTTCGTTTCCTATTTTAAATTTACTGTCTGTCTCTGTTTCCTATTTTAAAATTTACTGTCTGTCTCTGTTTATTTGTTTTGTTCGAAGTTTATTCTTACCAGAGTCAGCGCGTAGAGTGGTTGACTCACCGATAGCAAATTATTTAAATATATTTATAGTGCTGAGCAGTTATAATAAGCTCACAAGTATAGTAAGCTCATAAGCATAATTCACAAGTTTCCTGTATATATATTCTTTACTACCAGTTCCTGTTTCTAAGTCTATAAGTTTCTTTAAGGCACTATTGTAAGTAGCCCTACCTTTTATAATATGTTTTTAGTGATAAATGTGAAATTGTTTTTGTATTCAGTGTAATTTACCTTTTTTTTATATAATTGTTTCAGTTGTGCCTTAATTCCTTAAATATAAAAACAAGTGACCTTTTTGTGTGAGCTTTTATTTCTCCGGCTGCACCCCGTCACATAAGTAATTGAAAATACAGACGCAGGGAGGGAGTTCTACTCCTTTGCTGTGCGTAAATATAAAAGATGTTGAGTAGCGCTTGTTACAGTTAGGATTAGCAACCAAGAAAGAGTGGTAGCAGTGCGTCTAGATATCTGATGGAAGGAAGGGGATGGCTGTATGAGCTCAAGCAGCTCCTGAGCACACTCTCCGAAGTATAATCTGTAAAACCTGATAGACAGGTAATGTTACAGGGGTGAGATAAAGTGTTAATTTTTTTCATTAAATGCATGAGATGACGGCTGCTTGGTGTTGTACCCGATTTATGGGTATTTATCTATATTTGTATTAATATTAAGTATATTTGTATCATATATTATTAAACGACGTGTTACATATAATCCCATAAAAATGTAATAAATTACCAAAGCGTAAAAAAAATTTTCAACTCTAGTAAGTATAGAACTGAAATTATCATAGATTATTTAACAGAGTGTACTCTTTAACGGAGATTTGTTTTCGCGTCAATAACAACGGCCGATGATGCGAAATGCCACACAAGCCATATCCCTTCGAGCGAGGTTGTGCATTGAGCAAGGCGGAGCACCCTTTGAGCCGTTTCTGTAAATTTGTTGTTTCTTTACGAAAAAGGAAGTGTTAGTTTAGGTTGAAAGAAAGCTAACATAGAGTACCTTTGTCAGGTCTTTTAAAATTTTTTTGACTTGTAATATCGATCTGAGCGGCTTCTCTACATTTTCTCCACTCTTTAATTATATGGAAACAGGGTTGGCACATAAATGAAAAAATAAATAAAAATAATTAAGTTTGGTGGTAAGTCATACTGCGATGTAAATTGACTCTTTATAAGGGACCATTTAACCCTGTTTCCGCTTTACGGGTATTTTTGTTACACCTTGTATATGCTTAGCCGTTAGCTTAGTATACATAATACAAGCCAGCAGTGCTTACATTTACATTCTCTTTGTTTTTTCATGAATATTATATGATCTGCACACTTAAGTTGTGGCACTTACCTATTTAATCACCCACATACCCTTGGTTGGCTGGGAGAGATCTCTTTTAGAGATAAGCCCACCATTGCTCACTTACATATGTTAATGTACTGTTTAATTACTTTATAAGTGCAATAAAGAGTATATATACTTATATGCTAATTGGTGTGAATATAAGATATGTTTTTTTTTATAAAAAAACAATTGAAAAACGTTTGTATCTGTTTTCAAAAAAAATCTCATGGAAAGTAAATTTTGTTTCGTTTATTATGAAAACAGGTTGAACTGCTTTGTCTATAGGTACAGTACTCATACACTTCACATTGTGTGTCCAAAGAAATGTTCTGAAATGTAAAGACCTTTATGCTGTATTGTACCATTTGATGTGGTTGTAAAATTTATGAAACGAACGTTAAACCCTGTTTATTACGGATGGATAACCTTCACCCAAAGCTGTAGATACGTAATACATAAAATCATAAAGTGTTTGGTAAATGGGACCCGAGCTTTGTGTAATTCAACATTGTTCAACCCAATAAATGCATTCATCGTAGCGGAATTTATATGTCAGGGCACTGTTTTACGTAAGGCATAATTGAACGCTGATATGATCCAACGATTTTGAGACTGCTTTTCCACGAAAGACAAACATTTCGCATAATTTTAAATATAACGTTCATTTGGCATAATTATAAATTTGTCGAAATACATCTACTCTTACTGTTTACCTTATTTTTCGCAGAACTTTTGTACTGGCTGGTTGGTAATGAATAAATATCTGACTTAATCTACAACGTATATAAATGTAAGCCTTTTGATTAGAATATGTTTTGAAATTATGCCTTTCAATAGATCCCTCTTATATCACTATGTGACTACTTATCATTTCGTATAATATTCATATGGTATCATTTTCTTTTAATCGAAATACACTTTCTATATCAATATAGAATTAGATTCTATTAAATTAAGTATTCTTCAATTAGGTTAGGTTAGGACTGTAATCGAAACAAAAGCAACTTGAAGTGAAGCAAGCGTGCTAACAATGTCTGGCACAGCGTCAGAAATCAAAGCGATCAAACGAATAGGTAAAAACAATAACGTTAATTAATGAAACTAGCGGCCCGTCCCGGCTGCGCGCGGGTGGACAAAATTCTTATTTTTTTTTTATTATTACATATTTTTCCGTTAGCGCCATCTAGCGTCCGGTAGATGAACTACTTGCGGTTAACGCGTTGCTATGGTAACGCGTATGCAATGGAAAAAAAGCGGGAAAAAGAGCGGACAAACAAACAACAAATTTGTGATCTTAAATGTTATTTTCCATAAAATCTATGAAATGAAATAAGCTAATATGAAGTAGTGTGCATCTTTAGAGATTAATAAATAATACAACCATGTGAACTTCTGCAGAAAACGTGCAAAATTCACCGGGCGTGCAATGCTCGATATTGTACGGTTTAACAGCTCGTGATGATGCTCCGTGTAGTTTGCAAGGTGATGCAGGTATGGAAGGTGCAAGGTATGTCGATATCTGCATTCATTGGCACGGTGTATTTTGCTTACTTTTTGAGGAAGTATACTATATCTGTAAGTTACAAGTCCACATGTGTATTTAAAAAAAAGGAAACTGATTTTTCTGAAATTGTTTACATTTAAGAAAGATAGGTCTTATAAGTTTAAAAACATTTTGGAAATTATTATTATGCTTTAAATAAGCGCAGTTTTAAGATGAGCATTTAATCCATTCTTTAGATTTAATGTTGGGAAAACGTTTTCTACTAAGAATCTATACTTTTTAAGTATTTAGGCTTGTAAAGACGTGCGCATGCGCTTTGAAGCGGCCCTTTTACGAAAGTTCTGTATTGATCACGGTTAGGGCAGTAAATATCAATCCCTTTGATGAACTGCTAAATTAATGAGATCAACATATTGTTTCTATTAATGTCACCATTATTCGAAACAATATGTTGATCTCATTCATGTCATTAGCCTATTAATTTCGCCAGGGCACACGCCTTCTCTTTACATGAAAACTTCCAAGGGAACACTGGCTTATTATCAAACACGCAAAATTATCAGTTGGTGAGTACCAACTAGGACGAGATGTAGATGCATCTGAGTTTATAGGATTGACATACTCTATGTAAAAGTCCCGAAATTAAATAAAGAAAAGCGTCCCAAGGCCTAACATATTCTAAGAAGCAGGAAGGAGTCAAAGATAAATATTATCTCGTCACACATCTGATGATGATGATCTGAAGCAAAGAATGAGATACTCTCCGCAGGAAGGTGATGAATCCACATAGATTCTTTGAATCGGCCCGAGAGTTATGTCCGACTCGTACTGACTAAACATCACCGGGAAAGTGGGACAAAAGAGGATTGTTTATATTAGACCTGGGAAGGCTTAATATAAACAATCCTCTTTTGTTCCGCGCGCTGACCAGAGCGGACGCGTGTCGCTCCGCTTATTATTTTAGTAAATAAAATAACGCATTTTTCTTATTCCGCCTAATCAAAGTTAAACCATAACTATTTGGTCATAAGTGTTTAAGTGCAGTGCTACGTTCATAACAAAATAATATTATCGGCGGTGCGCGTGAGTGTGACCTGTATGCTAGAAACCCTCTTCACCCCCGCGAGTAAAAAGGCCAACTGCCATAATTGCTGTCCTTGTCTCACACATGCTACGCGCGTAGCGTCTGACGTCATTGATCCAAGGCTACGATCATTCTACGAGTTTGCTACGGAAAGTACTTCGGTAAGACACAACAATAAACAATGATGCGTACACCAGAGAACTATGGTTCGGCCCCTGATGTCTCCGCTTTAAGCGATAGCAACACCGATACGGCGCACGGTGAGCAACGTACAGCGGCTGGCAACATCACCACCCGCTTCAAACGGAAGCGATCCACCGAATTAATTAACTCTCACATTGACGACATAAAACAGGAACTCCGAGAACAAATAGAAGATTCCTTAAGATTGTTTACAGAGGCACACAAAGACCAATCAAAAAATATTCTTTCTACCTTAAAAGAAATTCAACAGGTTACAAATAACGTCCAGTCGACCATCTCGTTTCTCTGTGAAGAAAACTCATTGCTTAAAAAGAAAATTGAAATTTTGGAAAATCAAGCTAGAACAGACAAGGAGCAGATAGTAATTCTTGAAAACAAACTAGAAGAAATTCAGAGAAACGAAAGAAAAACAAATATAGAAATAAAAAATATACCATTAAAAGGGGTCGAAACAAAAATGGACTTGCACGGTATGATCTGTAAACTATCGGAAAATATAGGCTTTACGCTAAATAAATCTGATGTCAAAGATATTATAAAAATCAACAAAAATAAAAATGAAAAGTCTACAATTATTGTAGAATTCACCAACATTTTTATAAAAAATGATGTGATGAAAGCTGCAAAATCATTTAATGTCAAGAACCAAACCAACAAATAGACTTAGTGCCAAGCATCTAGGCATAAAATCAAATGCTGACGTTCCAATATTTGTCTCGGATAATCTGACACCAAAATCAGCAAGAATTTATTTTTTTGCCAGAGATTTGAAAAATAGCAAGAACTATAAGTATTGCTGGACGAACTACGGAAAAGTGTACCTACGGTTGGATGATGATTCGCCGATTATCTGGATAAAAAGTGAATCCCAAATTCAGCAACTAGCTAACAAATGACTATCTATTAAATGGATATGTGATTTCCTCATTAATTATGATTTTAAGCTTCAAATTTGGGATAACTATCCCATGTCACAGCTTTCATATGTATTAATTAACTTTATGTACCTACGCTACACACCAGTTTCAAATTATAACTTGAAAACTTATAACTCATCAAACACGCATACACATCATACACACACACGAAATTACACACAACACAAATTGTCTATTTATATAACCTTAGCTCTATTTTTATATTGTAATACAATATCATTAATTGTAACGACCAATACAATTTTACCTCTTCCAAATGGATAAATCAAATAATATAGGACAAGATTTAGACGTCACAGGCAATATAACTGCTATTCAATGTCATGTAGAACACCTGGTTAAGCATTTACCATTAGACGCCCCCAAACTTTCAGTAATAACGCAAAATATACGAAGCATACACAAGAACGCTAACATGGATGATTTGGATATTAACCTAAACATGCTCGGAATTAAGATTGATATATTAGTTTTAACAGAATGTCGTATTGATCCAGACAAGCCTTTACCACATAAACCTGACTATCTGAGCTATGGTACTACAAATAAAATTAAGCAAAATGATGGGGTAGTAATCTTCATAAGCCACACAGTCGAACATACTATTAACGAAGTCCTACTAAATGGAGCCTCATGTCTTGAAATTTCTACTCCTTTATACAACATAATTTGTATCTATCGTCCTCCATCGGAAAAAAACCCTACTAACTTTATAAACTCTCTCAATAACCATCTTACATCTACATATCTCAAAAACAAAAATATAATAATAACAGGCGACATTAATATAAATATAATTGAAGGTAACAGTAATATCTACTCAGACCCATATCTTGACATGTTAGCAATACATGGCCTTCTTCCAGGACACACCTTTGACACAAGAATAAATAGTTGTCTGGATCATATTGTAACCAACTTAAGCCCAATTAATTATACAGCTATAATTGCAGTTCTCGGTACGACAATTACAGATCATAAAATGGCTGCCATCTTTATTTATAGTAAATCAAAATATCAAAAACCCTCCAAAACTAAAACTGTAACTAATTTTATAGATGCCTTAAAGACTTTGAAAACTAAACTAACTTCTAATTTTGTGACTATTCAAGACCCTGATATTCTAACTAACGAAATAGTTACTATAATTACTGACTCTCTGAATGAAAACACCAAAAAAAAATAATATTCCAAACAGCAAAAAGGTCATCAAACCATGGATTACACCAGGTATACTAAATTGTATTAAAAATAGGAACAAATTACAATATTAATTAAAACTAGATAACACAAATGAAATCCTTAAAATAACATACCGTCGTTACAGAAATTTTTGCAACAAATTGATAAAAAATCTTAAAATTAAATATGAAAAAGATATCCTAGATAAAGCCAAATCAAACAACAAATCTCTATGGAGCTGTATAAAAAATATCACTAACCTAAAAAAACAAAAAACTTCAAACAAAGAACTTTACACTCTTAGAAACAACCCAAACGAATCTGCAAATTTTATTAATAATCACTTTAGTAACGTTGGAAAATCTCTAGCTGAACGGTTTGAAAATGACATCCCATCAATAAATGACTATTTTAATTCAATGTCATCATGTCCTAACTCGATTGGCATCGTTGAGCCGGAAGACTCTGAAATAAATTCTATAATATCTAACCTAAAATCAGAATCTGCTGCAGGCTGGGATAATATTCCTACTACATTTATAAAAATGGCAAAACAGAACTTGTCCCTATACCTACTTACTCACCTCTACGTTATTGTTTTTCAACAAGGAGTGTTTCCTAGACTTTTAAAGCGATCAATAATACACCCCATTTATAAGAGCGGGAACAGAGACGACATCAATAATTATAGGCCAATCTCGGTACTACCAGCTATCTGAAAAATCCTTGAAAAGTTAATTAATTCTCGACTTATTAAATATCTAAATAAATTCAAACTCCTTTCAGACTGTCAATATGGCTTTCGTGAAGGGCTGAGTACGGAAGATGCCATTCATAATCTCACTAAAACAATAATAAACAGCATTGATGAAAAAAAGAAGACACTCTGTATTTTCCTTGATCTAAAAAAGGCTTTTGATGCCGTCTCTGTCCCCCTTCTACTCCGAAAAATAGAGAAAATTGGGAATTAGGGGCACCTTTTTAAGTCTACTCACTAGCTATTTAACTTTCCGAACACAACGTGTAAAAATTGATTCAGATATTCTTAGCGACGACATTTTAACAAATACTTACGGCGTTCCGCAAGGTAGTGTCCTCGGACCTACCCTGTTTTTAATGTACATAAATTACTTGACCAATCTTAAACTAGACGATGGCAAAATAATATCATACGCGGATGATACTGCGCTTTTCTTTGTAATAATTGCTGGTCGTCGGTGTTTAATACAGCTGAATCTGGGCTCCAAAAAGTTATTAAGTGGTTAAATACTAACCTGCTCACCATAAATAAGAATAAAACTAACTACATTACATTTTCAATTAAAGATTGTACGCAACCTACTGATGATTTAACTATAACTGCTCACTCATGCCTCAATGGATTAGGGTGTAACAGTAACTGCCAAAAAATTTAAAGAGTCACTACCACTTAATATCTTGGCGTGACTCTTGATCGAAACTTATCTTGGATCCCTCAATTAACTATGGTTGCAAATCGGGCGAGGAAATTGATATGGTTGTTTAAACATTTGCGAAATATTGCCGATAAAAAACTTATATTATACATCTACACGGCCCTCGTTCAATCCATTCTATTATATTGTGTAACAATTTGGGGAGGTACATATAAAACTCGATTTATAAGCATTGAGCGAGCACAAAGAGGAATACTAAAAGTCATGTTAAATAAGAAAAAAATATATAGTACAACTAAATTATATAAGGATGCAAATGTTCTGACTGTTAGGCAACTATATATATTACAGTCTATCCTTAAAGTTCATAAGGGCTGTAATATAAACCCGGCTATTCTTAAAAAGCGTAATCTATAGTCTGTCATAAAAATACCCTCAGCTAGAACACTATTTGCTTCACAACAATTCTCGATACAATCCATCTTTTTGTATAATAAAATAAATAGAATTAAACATATCTATGCAATGTCGGTTATTCAGTGTAAGAAAACTATAACAAACTGGTTAAAGGAACTCGACTATGATCAAACTGAGCGGCTGCTCCTGCGGTGAAATGGTCCCGATCTTTTCACAGTAGAAGTAGCTGCTCATTATGATACATAGACAAACACACTAGGTACATTATAATAGACAAATACAAAAATAATCTACATAGTGCACACACAAAATACATACACACACACTTATACCCAACACCTATTTACACACACATACACTTACACACGCACACCACACACACACACACACATACACACACACACACACACACACACTCACACACACACACACACATACATACATACATACATACATACATACATTCACGATTTTGTAATACTATTATTTGTTAAATCTTTCTCATAACTTATAAATGTAATCATGGTTCGAAAGAGCGGGCATCTCCAAATACAGGTTTTTTTCTAACTTAAAAGGAGACTCCCAACCCCTGTAATTTACTATATAAGCTAATAAAGAATTTTTGAATTTTTTGAATTTTGAATCGCCCCAGGGAACCAGGGCGACGCGGCACCTATCTGATGTCTATTTTTATATGGGTAGCACTCAATCAGATAAAACAAGTCACGCAAACAAAATTGTAAATGGTAGCATGGTAGCACTAATAGCAATTTTAACAAATGAAACAAAGGTTTCTTTTAAAGTAATTAATTCAGTTGTAAAATAATATATACGGAACAGATGTTGTCTACGTGTTAATTACTTTTAAAATTTACAAACACACAACGTGTTTGTTTTAGGCGTAAAAATCGTTATTTATGGCTAACCCTAAAATGATAATTTCAATTTCAATTTCACTCATGGTTTCAATATAAATTGAGAAAATGTGTCTATTTCATAGTCGCATCCACTGTAGAAGCAGTGGGAGAAATAGCACATTCTATAAACTGTTAAAGCCTATTTAAAATATATAGTATACTATTAGAAAGTAGAAGTACTTTGACTTTGATTGACAGATTATAATATTATAATCGGAAATAAAGACGCAGGAAGTCCATTCCTTTGCTGTGCCCATTGTAAAAGATGTTAAATAGCGCAAAGTGCGACAGTTAAAAATAACAAGCAAGACAGGGTGGTCCTACTTCTGAATTCATAAAATTTAGGAATCATAGTTAATGAAATCAAGAAATTGATTCTTACACAAGAAAAGAATAATTTCTATCAAAAAAAGATACTGCTATCTATGAAGGCGATTAAAGACCAATTTAAATCATGTGGATGGAATAAAATGGCTCGAATTTTTAGTATTTTAGGGATTTTTTCGATGTTAAGTCATGTTTAAAATGACTGACCCTATTGTCCCTTATTTCTTAAAATACTCTTACAGTAAATGTACGAGAATATATTTCTTTCCGCATCGCTTATATCATATGTGAGCTTTATGCGTTCACTGGAACCATCATTGTCACAATCGATACTTGTTATTCGATGCACGCGATGGGTGATAGAGATTCTATTTACAGTGCCGATTACGAATGATCGCAATTGCGTATTCGATATCTGAGGATTATGTCTTGGGGTAGTGTCATAAGCTCTTAAGTGGTACCAGTGATCTGAATGATACAGTAGCGGTGTCTTTAGTTGCATTTCACTCACTTCTTAAAATAGTGTCCCGTGTAGGGTTCCCCTTATTTTGGCAGCAAATTTTTTAGCCGAATATTGAATAGCATAATTTGATACACATTGCTAGCTGATAATGGATCAAAAATATTTATTCTAATCTAACCTGCAAAGCATATCAATTTATACCTTTAGATGTTATGCCTAAATAAATCACGAACATTATGCGAAAAAAAGGGATCCTGCCATATATATACCACAATAAGTTTACCACCAAGTCGGAAATCGTAAGGTTCTTCCGAGAAAAACTTGGCTAAAAAACAGTCTAACTACAGTGTTACTATAAGGTGTAAAATACGTGTGTAATAAACAACTACGCCTCCAAGCCCTCCGGTGGGATTCGAACCCACGACCTTTCACTGTCCGGGCGAGTGCTCTGACCGCTGAGCTACCGAGACGCTGGTAAATGTTTCGAAATTTACAAACGTATTTCAACTTCTACTATGAGCTAGTATCGTTCCACCAATGTGGAACGCTAACTACCTTCAACATCGAAAGTAATTTTTTTGCATTCACAATGCAATATTTGTATAAGATTTTGAATGCAAAAAATCTTAATAAAAAATATAATGTTACTGTTTTGTCAAGTGTATAAACTTGCCCCCCATTACCTCTATTGAAATTAGAATATTCCCCAATTTCAAAAACTTCGCGAAGATATGGAAACAGTGGTTTGTTTGTGGTTTATTTATTTATAACAAAAAAAAGATAGAAGTGAAAGAGACTCCGATAGAAATATTGGAAAGCATGTGTATGACAACCACTGCCTTAGTCATCCTGTGATCATGGCTGAGGTAAAGGAGTCGAAACGTCCGAAATACATACAAATAACAAAATTAAAGTATTTTATTCGAATAATGAGACGAGTTTCCAATTTTGTTAGTTTATTACTTACTAAGTTTATGATAATAATAATTTCAACAATAGGTACTTAAAATGGGTCTTCAGGATGGCGATCTTTTTTCTCGTATCGCGACATCCGGTGATAAAACTAAAACCTCAGAGCTAATCATAAACATTCCTTGTGTTTGGCAGAAAATAGCGCTTGCGAGCGATAATAAGCAAAATGGCGGATTGTGTCAGCGCAACTGAAGTTAGCAAACGTGACCTGGCCGAAAACAGTATAGTTTTTTTTTTCGGCGCTGATAAGCGCTCGCGAGCGCTTTTTGTTGCTTGTTGCTTCAAAAGCATGTTCACTCACGCACACTTAACATGGCATCTGTGATTCGTGTTTATATAAAAGAAAAGTTGATAGGTTTCTTTTAATGAAACTTCGTCAGTTCAATTCGAATGGCTTCTCAACACAAATTGAATGCTATCAAGATGATAAAGTTAGTTGTATTGTTTTTACACTTTTGTTTATTACTGAATCATTTTAATAAAACTCCAGCTCAAGTTCAATAGAAATTGCTTCTGAATACAAATTCAATGCTATCAGCTTCGCAATTCTTGTTCTATTGTTTTTACTAACAATTAGAAACATCTTTTATTACTGACTGGTCTGAGAAAGTAGTCATAAATTGGGAGACTTATATTGTTTGAGATTCTTGTTCGATTCACGACCAAACAACGTAGTAAAACGAACATAAAGGCATTATATTTTCTTGAGTATTGTGATAGTTCAATCTTTGTTGCTGATAACAATGACGTACTTGATTTAGCTGCTCACAGTCAAAAACCATGTCACCTCTAATCATCATCTAAGCCGTAGGAGTCTCTAGACTCCTCTGCTAGACATATGTTTGTGGTACATTCATAAGAAATTTGTTACCGAGTCAAAAATGCAAATATTTATTTATATGTTGTATACGTTATTTAGATTTTTTTATTAAGAAATGTTTCGCTCTTGATCCTAGTCAAGCCCAGGAGCCAAGACCCAGAAGGTGCCTATTCGCCCTGGCTTTGAAAATGGACGTGTTATAAGTTCACGGAAATACAAACGCAGGGAGGGAGTTCCACTCCTTAGATGTACGCATAATCAAGGATAGTTAGAAGCGCTTGGTGCGACAGTTAGAAATAGCAACCCAGAAAGGATGGTAGCCCGCAGTGCGTCTGGATGTCCGTTGGAAAAAAGGAGATGGCAGCATGGTTTCCACTGTACGAGTTGTAGATCATGTAAATACTGGAATAATCTCGGCTTAGTTTGGAACTAAATAAATAGTATGGATTGTCCGAATATAATTATATTTCTTATTTTTTTACCGTACAGTACGGTACAGATACAGAGTGAAACCAAAATTAACTTATATTTATGTTAAAAGAAGAATTGTTATTTGCGCCAAAATGTAACAAGGTGTAATTTAAAAGCTAATCTATTAATAATGTAAGATAAAAAAATCAATCTGCCGTCTAGAAAAACAGAAATTAACATTAGGAGATAGCAGTCAACACAATGGAATACCTACTACCTAAATATAATCCGATTATAGTAGTTTTAATGTCCCTTATAGATAAATAACTATACTTTTTCTTTATTTTTATTTTTGAAATATTTTTTATACTTTTCAGCGGATGTTGGAGTTACCACTTCAATTAAAGGAGTCCAAATTTTAATTTAAAAAATTCACAGTGATAATAATACGGTCACAGCTTTCTTTCACGTGAATACAACAAGTAATTGTCTATGGATTAGTATTACTAATTAGTAGTGGTCAGTCGAATGCGAAGATTAGTAAGTTACTAATTTGCCATTCGAATCACAGGATTAGTAGTTACAAACGAATCTCTATTTAAATAAAAACATTTTTGCCTTAATTGTTGTTTTTATAGGATTACACATAAAGTATAGGCGCGGTGGTGTAAGAATTAAACACACATTTTTATTTAAAAGTAGATGTAATATTTATCAAACAACTTGAAATGAAACAACAAAAATGTTTACTATAAAACATTTAACGGGAATCGATTATTTGATTATTTCTTAATCATACTTAGAAGCCATATAAAAATTGAGAGACTGAAGAAAAATAACACATACATTATCGTGCTGTATTTCGCAAGATTTTATGCGGGTTTAGTGTGTTAATTTCTTATTTCTTCTAATTTTATGTTTTCATTTCTTAGCAAATTAAGCGTACATAATATAGATTTTAATACTAGAAAGGTACTTACAACTTTACTAATTTTCTCGAGTATAGCAAAAGTACTAGAGGACATTATAATGACCGTTTGGTGCAATGCTAGCGATCCTGCCTTTCGCATCGACGCTCCTCGGTTCGAATATCGGAAGCTACAGATGTTTATTTGAATACAAGAAATTTGTAACTGAGTCATGGGTATTTTATTTATATTTCTTCAAATATTACATATCTTTGTATAGAATTATAATTATGGTGGGGTTTTTTTTAATTCAGCTTTTAATGCTGGCATTGATAGTCATTATTATCATTATTATAAAAATATAATAAAAAAAAAACTTAACAACATTAAGTGTATATAAAATGTTATATGATAAATCCTTAAAAAAATACTTGATTCAGAGTAAGTTTTACATAATTTCACGTTTTTAACATCTTTTAATTATCAATTCACATATTGCTAGCATCAGCCATGGCTTATATTTTAGAAATACTATACTATCGTGATACCTTTAAACCCCCGAACCCCAAGTTGAAAATAAGTATGGCAAATCGTTTTGTCTCTTAGCAATCAAAAATCATCGAAGCGACATACCTCATCGTTCCGCAAAGAGGCGGGTAGTCGTAAAATCATTACGAATCGTTGGGTTTTCGTATGATTGAACATAATTGTAATTGTTATTTCATAGTTACCTGGAGTAAATCCAGGATATTATCTACGGTCGCCAGCACATTGACATATACACTTTGAAAATGAAATGGCCGCGCGTTTATATTCTTGCTTTTTTGTCTTGATCTCATGATAACTAAGATAAAATTGGTATGAAATAAAATAATTATATTATATTATTTATTTATTAATTATTATTATTATTATTTGCTGCCAGTATCTTCGGAACCTTGCCTAAAGGGACTCCTTTAAATAATATATTTTAGTTGTTATATTATATATATACATTTTTTTAGGATTTTAGTTTTAGGTTAATTTAAGATAAATTATCTTTCAGTTTAATTTCATTAAACATTTTTTATTAATTTTTTATGATGACTAAGTCCTTAAGTTTAAAAAATTTGTCATACATGTAGAGCATGTATATACTATATCGATAGCGAAGTGCCAAGATCTCCTAATTGAAATTCGACGAGAAATTAACTTTTTCTTAATTTTGAATTAAAATTCGTTATTGGCATGTTTATATTTATTTTTAGTTGCAAGCGCAACATTTAAAGAAATAAGTAAACATTTTTTTTACTAATTATAAACTTGTCAAGAAATTAAACGTTTTTTTCAGCTTGTGTATTATTTTAAAATTAGCAGTTAGGTGTTATTGGCACTTCGCCGTGGATATATAACTCTCAATATTAAATAGGACACGTTTTTTAGGACAAAATACAATTGTACAATTAGTTAAATATTTACAATTTTGAGTGTGATAACTTGTGTAATTATAGAGCTAATTACTATAAACAATATTAGCTTAATGTTTTGCGCTTAAACATCGTTAATAATATGCTATTTTTAAAACATCCTGTGCAAATAATAATTGTTGCTATGAATGATTATTGAAATACTGAAAAGAAATACATATAAATTATACATACACGTGCGTGTAATGCGTTAAGTAAATAAAGTTAATGTTAATTATAATTTGGTGTTCTTGGATCAACTAAGTAAGACAAATACTTATTAAATATTAAAATCACTGAAGAAGGTTCCCTTACTTTACCTCAGTAGAAAGAAAAATGAAAAATCTATATTTGTGCAAGAATCAAATTGACTTGCTTATTATTACTCAATTTAAAAATACGTAGTTGAGTGTGTTCAACGACCATAACCTTAGTCATGCTGTAATCACGGCTCCTGTAAAGAAGTCAAAACGCCAGGATTAATAAAAAAAAAAACAGGATAAACGCGTCTTGGATCCCATAAACGCGGTTTTATTTCAATGTGCGATAGAGCGTAGGTACTAAAATGTTGTAATTCCTTTTTCAATATTGTTTATGTAGCAGGCTAGTTTCAGAGTTCGGTGTTTAAATTTTTGAATGTTCGATATTTGAATATTTCCATATTCACGCCATTATGATTTTTATCATTTTAGCTAACCCAGCCACGTGTTGCTATGGTAACGTTAATTGATTATAAAACTGTTATTCTTAGGCTTATGGTAACTATGATAACTATATATGGTAACAAAACCACACACACACAAAGTATTGTAATAATATAATTAGGATTATGTGAATAAAATGGCAGACAAGAGTCTACTTACAAGTAGACAAGATGTCTTTGTAAATATACTTGTATTTTATTAGTTATTATTTTCTATATCATGTAAGCTTGACGGCTGGGTACAGCTTATATCTTGACGGGGAGCCACACGGAATCAAGAAGAATTTCGGCAAAGGCTGCGCTACAAATATTTCCAATTAGGATCGTCACAGAGAATGACTGAATTGCTTTAATGAGGTTTATACTTGCGAAATCATGAAATGACAAATGAAAATCCTGTCTCCTTATAAATTATTTTCTCTGGGACGGCATCACGTAAGCAGCTTACCATTTGCTATAATAAAATGAAAGTTATTAATATCTGATGTATATTCTGTCATAGCAATCATTCTAGCTTCGAGCAAGATATTGTGATTCAACAATATGGAATAAAGGTACGCCATTATTGCTAAAATCCCTACTACAATATTATAAATGTAAATGTAAGTTTGTTTGTAATGCTTTCACGCAAAAACTATTAAACTGATCATCATGAAACTTCGTACATATATTCTTGGAGGTTTTAGAAGAAACATAGGATACTTTTTATTGGAAAAAAATAAAAAAATGCGGGTGAAGCCGCGGGTAAAAGCTAGTAATACATAATTTCAACAAGAAAAATGCAAATTTTTATTAATCAAAATAAACAAAACAAAAAATATTTATGATATCTTTGCTATTTAAACATTATTGTTATAAGTATTAACGTATAAGTAACAAATTATGGACATAATTAAAAATAATAATACAATGTACTAAAATGATTAAAAAACAATTCGAAATACAACTACATCGCTCATTGTTTTCTGCTAAATCCAATTCTTAGTAATTCTCAATTATTAAAAAAGTTCTTATTATAAAAAGCATTTCACCGGAAATCACTCGAGAAGGTACTCGGTCTCAGAAAACGGAATTACCAAACCTTAAATCAAAGAAAACCTGTAACATATGGTAATAATAAAAGTCAATGTCCCGATAAAAAAATAAACCGATGTGATTTATATAAGTAATCGTTACGCAGAAGGGACAAAGATATTCTGATATTATACTTTCGGTCGTAATTTCATCGTGAGCTGAATTTAGAACGACCCAACGCCACGCTTGTTGTATCATAGACAAGAAATTGACTGTATTTTTGGCGCCAAAAAAGCACTGATTTGTTCGTTGCGTTTTGTTAACCCCGACGCGAAAAGAGGGGTACTATTAGTTTAACCGCTATGTGTGTGTGTGGGTCTGTCTGTGTGTCTATTATGGCACCGTAGCTCTTAAACGTTATCTAGCGGTGGTTCTTAGATCTTATTTTATCAATATCGATTTAACCGTTTTCAGATTATCAGTCCTTTTGGTGCTTGCGGTAGGGATGTTAGACGCATAATGGTTATAAATTATTTTTTTATATATTTTTTGCATTTTTTTGAATGATATCTTATAATATATTGTTTAAATAGAAAAATACTGGAAAGAGTCGACTCCTGCAACCTTTGGAAGTCCGGTCCAATGCTCTCCCAATTGAGCTATCGAGCCTTGTGAACACCCGTCGAAATTTTCCAGTTCCTTTCTAATTTTACGCTGTAGGCCAGCATCAATGAGAGGATTGTATCCTCTCATATTCGAAAGAAACATTTTTACAAATGTTTAGGAAATCGATTAAGATGATATTTATCACTTATACACGACTTCTAACTATGAACTTTGTTATTTACAATAGTAAACATTAATAAACTCAGTATAAATATTCACTTTTTTATTAATATTATTTTAAAAAAATCTAAAAATTTTAAATCATGACTATATGGTATATTGAGTAGGGAGTAGCTAGTGTGAAATAACTATAAGGTACAAATACTGGGATTAATGTCAAAGCATGTAAACATCCTTTTAAAAGACCGTAATCTCTCAAAAAGCGTTTTTGAAGTACCTAAATTCAAAAGGGCGCAATAATATATAGGTACGTATTCGATAGTTTTAATGAACATATCTATAAATAGTTAAGTTCACTTTAGTTAATTATTTTAACCAAGGAAAATGAAGGAGGAGATTGTCAATTAGACTGTATTTTTTGTACGTAAATATCTTACGCTATCTTCGCTGATTGTGACCCGATTATGTTTCTATTTTTTTATTGTTTTTATTGTTAAACCGATTACATCGTCCGAATTATTATATGGGTTACACTATGGATGTATGATGATATTTTTCTATCTGTCCATTTGTTATGGCGCCTCCTTTCAAAAGCTACTTAAATATTGATTTTTAGGTACTAGGATATTATATTTCTAATAAGTAATAAATAATATATAATTTATCATATTTTTACTACTTTACTTAATTAGACTACAAGTCGCCAGAATAGCAAGGGGGTGTGGATTCAAATCCCGTCTGGAACCAAGACAATAACAACCGAAAATCAGTCGGAATAGATGTTCGGTTTGTCATAGAACGTCGTCTGCATCATGCGTCATGCTCGTGAACGGATGCTGCCTTGGGAGATGGGTCTGCTTTAACCTTCAGAATTATTGACTTATACAAAATATACATCTTGTTGCTTTCTTAAATTTGTCGTTTATTCTCTGTATGTTATTGCAATGTTCAGGGATATTTACTTAAAACAGATACTTGTTGACTTTGTAGTTATCAACGAAATAATGATATCATAACACTACTTTTATTGTAATAACGGAAAAAAATTGTTTTTTTTTGTAGACGTGGATGTTGGACGATTCAAAACAACTTATTTTAAGTGCATTTTAATAAAGTTATTTTCATTTCATTCATTTCATTTCCACTGGAATCACCTAAAGAGTCCACCATAAAAAGGATTCTGTGTACTGTGCCAAATTTTATTCAACTCTGTTCAAAAGTTTTATGCATCATAAAGTAATAAACAACCAAACAAACAAGCTGTCACATTATTAATATTAGTATAATAAAATGAGGTTACATTTTCGAGTTTTCTAATTCGAAATTTCTAAACAATGAATTATTTTCAATATTGTGGCCAGGAAGGTCACGATATTTGGTTTAGCGATTCGTGGATTGTACAAAAGGGTTTTTCGATTATGGCAATCTACGTGAATTGGATTCGAATGTTATTAGCGTTTGTTTGCCTATTCTTGATATGATCTTAGCTGGTATAGACAGAACATATTTTATTTTTATAATAACAATGGTTTAGTAGGCTTTGTTCTTGGATGTATTTGCCGAGAACGTTACTTAAAATTAATATTGTCATTTCAAACTATTCAATTATTTTAATTTTTATTATGTAATTATAATTTGTATAGAATATTAATAAGTATGCTAAACTTAGAGTTTTCTGTACCAATGGAAAACATTATACAAGCCTTAGATTGTATATCCAAATTCATTAGCGGAGAATGACAATGAAAATATAACATAATCAATTCAAATATTTTTTTCCTAGAAAACTTTCAGTCGAGATTCGAATCTACAGCCTTTAGCAATCCAGGCGAATGCTCGTCTAGTTGACATACTTTCAGAGACCTGTTGATTATATTCTATACATCTAAATAAGTTAACCGCCTGGCACCTTGAATAAGTAAATGTTTTCTGGTAAAAAAAAAAAATATTATTATTTTTATTTATAATAAAAATAAAAAAAGAACTTTTACCCTACTTGAGCCTTCCCAAGAAGTAAATTAAACAAATCTTCTTTCCTAAAAAAAATATTCTGATAAAAGATACCATTTTAATAACTTGTTCATAGAGAAACATAATATAGCAGGAGGAATTAGAACTTAAAGTCGCCTGGGCGCATGAATACGTCAGCGGTCTAATGCGCTTTAGTCGACTTGCAACTGTTTTACTACTGTATTGCCTATAATTGCTGAAGATAGTACAAAGTTATTATAAAGTTACTCTCGAATAGAAAGCGCTATTTACTCTCGATTCGTTGAGAGTAATTAGCGTGTACGAGATGATAGTTAGATAAAAAGGTTTCCATTTCGAATGCAATAAGAATTATTTCAGTATCGTATTGTTAAAGTGCTCTAGAAAGGCATAATAATGGTAATACCCAACTCACAGTTCAATGTTTATTAAACTAGACTCGGCGCGTCATGCCCGGAACGCTAAATACTGCTGACAGGAAACCAATAAGTCGAGCATTTGTATTGCGGTGAACACCCGATACGAGATAGTATTTGTATCGGATGATAGCAAACGTAGGATGATATCAAATGATATTATTGTTATGTTTTACCCATATCTTCAAGGCAATGCGGTGAATTAGGTTTTCGTTCATTTCCTTTGTAATATGACTAAGATTAATTTCATTATTTACTTGCTGACCTGAAAGACAATATCCCAACGCTTCGGCTATTCGTCCAAACTTCAACATATGTTTTTTGTTACCATTTTATGACTATTGTTGAAAAGCTGTTGGGAAATGACTTATTACCAAATGTTTATTGTTGTTTTCATCTCAAGAACAAACAAAACAACAAAAACATAAAGCATTTAAAATACGACTAACAATCTAAGTTAAATAAATTTTAATTGAAATGTCAAATGTCAATTAAATATTAAAATTTACGACAACAAATCTTATCTTTACGTAACTAATGGCGAAGAAGCGCAAAAATATTTTTGCGAAATATTGTCTATTCTTATTGTTTTTTCTTATTAACTTCCTTAAAGAAACTATACGAAGCAATATAAAACACTTACTTATAACAGAAGAAAAACTTAAATTAGAATATTACACCGTGTGATCTTATCATTCGAAGCGATTTTTGACTGACGATCTTTTGATCGAGTAGCTACATAAATAAGTAGAAATGTTTCAGGCGGAAAAGGTAAGAATCACCTTTTCCAATTGATTTAGTGATTATTTTTAAGACGCATTATCACTCATTTCCTCAAAATTATAATAGATGAAAATGATACGTATAATGTATCATTTCTTTAATTGGATCAGGGTGTTATGATATTTAGATAGTATATATCTTTGATTTAAACATGATATTTATTTTTATGTATATATCAGAGATATCTCGATAATTAATTTTACAAATACACACATGAAATCTCACTTTAGCTTATCTTTTGGGAAACGTTGACATAGTTGGCGCTAGTGGTATTTTAAAAAGCGTTATTCGTTTGTTTCTACGAAAACATTGGATTGATGGATTTCATTCTAACGACCTTTTCGCATCCGTACTTTTCATAAAAAATAATTAAAAATGTTAATTCATTCTTTTTCTTTCGAATTCCATTTAAATGAAAAAAATATATAATTAAAATTTAATTCCTCTTCTTATATTCTTCTTTTATTAAATGTATTCAATTTATATAATAAATTTGATATTATTCAACTAACATTTAATTTAGTATTATAAATTATCCGATAATTTTGAACCCAGAATCAGACGAATGACTGGTTGTATCGCAGCAAGTTATCTAATGAATATTAAAAAGCTTACACTCTATATAGCATCTAAAAGTGATATTTTGTGAAGTCGAAAATACGTTGCAGTTCTGGCAATTGAAATGGCTAGCTGTATGCAGTGAGCAAATAAACGGGATTTTTGTGGATATATTCGTCGGCATGATCGCTATCGGTTTCAAGGCTTGCCCCAGTTACGGGGCACAAATCTCCCTATCGTTCAATTTTTTCTGCAAATATTTTCTTATTGTTTTATGCACTTGATTATTTGCTCTTGTGATGAAATTGTGTTAATAATGCTTATTTAAATAAATAAAATTCGTTTCAGTAAAGTCACCCCTTAAAAAGTAAACAAGGCAGAAGCATCCATGTTACCTTACTTATCTTACGCAATACAAATTGTAATGCTTTCATTAGTGTTATGCCATAACTATCCGAGTTCTTAACCAATTTTTATATTTTTTGTGTGGAATCGAATCAACAGGTTTAGAACCAGATTGTGACGGAGCCCGAATTTTGAAATTTGCAAAAATTCCCATCGAAACAAATAAAAAACTTTTTTTAGGTGTTACGCTCCAATATATGGTGCTAGCGTAGCTTTATGCTTAGCGACTGCATCGCCTAGTATATTAATCACCCAAATATACGTTATGGTACCTAATGTGAACCGCTTTTCACAATCGCCAAAAAGGGTCTCGAATGTCATCAGCGAAGGCGTTGATGATGGTTATGCAAAAACAACATAACTATTTACAAAAATTCTTTCCATTTTAAGTCCTATTGTTAACAAGAAATTAAATCATTAATATATACCCTATTAATAAAACAGAGATGAAAAAAGCTGTATGAGCCTCCATTTTGATAAAGTCTTATGACGAAACCGAGAGATTCATTGATATATTGCGGTAAATAGCTTTGCTGTCTCTTCGTAAATATAAAACAGAATCTATTTGAAATTTAATTAATGAAAATGTATACTCACTGTGATGTATTAATAAAGTGCAAGCGACGCACGCGCGTACGCACGGCCTACAGTGGTAGAGGGGCATTGCTCGCTCGACCGTCGGCCGATGCGGACGTGCATGTGCTGCTTGGTGAAACTACTGACTGCTTTCATTTGATGGATATCCTGACAGCAATTGAGGACACCACACTCATCCTCTCTTTTATACCCATTTATCAACCTTTAAATAGCAAGAGAATAAACAAGTAAATTACCCATTAGCAAAAAATTTACTAACGTGGCTTATAAATAATGTATATCCTACATGCTCCAAGTCAAAAGTCGCTGTATACTTAGGTAAAGGTTATTTATTACCTAGTATGGCAACATTTTTTAACATATTTGGGTACATTTTTAATGTATATATCATTGACTTATCAGCTTTAAGTAATAGAAATGTAAAACTTTTTTGGTCTAGTAAATAAATTATTAATATTATTTATTTATTGACAAATCCAATTCTACATCTCCGTTTAGCCGTTGTTATGATATTTCAGCTCAACAAAAGGCTGAAGGTGTAAGTACTTAATCTTTGGCGTATGTAAAGCAGTCACTTTAATAAAGGCGTTCTCTAGCAGGTAATATAAGACATAATAGGTAATTAAAGAGCGTAGATAGCTGTTTATCACACTTGTATGCCGTCGGTCACAGACATAGCAGGAAATTTATTATTAATCAAGTCATTTGGGGTTCAAAGTGTTGGCAAGATAAATAAATAATTAGTAGTACTTAAATACGGAATTAATAACGAATCTTAATTGTATGTTAAGACAAGTAGCGTAGCATCTGCGACATATTTCTATAATTGATAGTCTTATGAAAGCTATATAAATATAACGAACTTAGTTATAGAATAAGTTTAAGATTTGTGGGGATAAGTTTAAGAGGAACATAGACAAATGGCAGGTTAGAACTTGGTAATTACAAGTGCGATCCACTTACAAATGAAATATGAAGGTGTTTTATACTTTGTCCAATGCAGGATGATACTTTTGACAGGTGTCACTTCCTTATTGCTACGTACTAAGGTTGCGTTTGTTTCCTTGTTTGGCTTGACATTGCAGTATCAACTTTATACCCTCTATATAGGTGTCAACTGTCAAAAGTATCATCCTACATTGGGCAAAGTATAACAATAGCGACAGCAATAGTGCCAAGGATACTCAAGAGATATCTAATAAAGTAAAAAATTAATTACCTAAGTAACTAAAAAAAGTGCTACTACAAATTTTACCTTATTTTCTAGGTTACTAACCTACAAATCAAATGTTATACATTCACCACTATCAAAAAATCAAACAAGAAAATATACATAAGAGATTTTTCTATATAAACTTTATTAATACTCAACATAAGAAACACTTGAAAAATATTGGAATTTGTTGTACTTTTTTTTATTATGTGGCTTTTTTCGTTTCTCACAGAAATTTCGTCAATTTGTTACTTCTGTCTTGGTCCATGGAAATGTATGGTAGTCTTTCTTAGTTTTAGACATAAATTTTTTAATAAAGATTTTAGAAAAAAATACTATAAAAATCGACTTGGCTTCGAAGTTATTTTCAGGTGGAAGTCGAACCCACAACCTTTGGAGTACAGTCCACTTCTCCTTTGAGCATCTGTCAAAATTTTATAGAACTTTTATCTAGTATTCTTTTATTAACATTTATCATATAAGATGGCATTGAAAATGCAATATATAAATACAAGTAAAAAAAGATTTTTCTTCAAGTACTTTCAAGTACTATGATGTTATATGACTGAAAATGTGAGGCGGGCGGTTCACAGGCTTAACTAATTCAAATTCACTTGGTGAATTCGTTTTCAGACGTTTGGCTGAGATTTTTAGTATATAACCAATAACGAGTTAGAAAATGAGCGAATTAGATTATATGGACTCACGTAGTAACGTGACAACTTGTGACTTTACATACGTTTCCATATTGTGATAAAAAAATATAGTTTAAAAAAACTTTAATTGCAAATCGAACTAAAAATCAGAAAATAACTTTTAATTTAATTTTATTCGACTTTTATAAAAGTATACTAACTCAATATGTTTAAATAATTTTCAAAAATTCTAAAATAAAATAAAGTTATGAAAAGAAAATTAATTTTATTGTAAAAAAGCGTCTAAATTAAAGTCTAAGTTAAAAGTAAATCTGATCCCTTAAAGTTGGGCAAAATAGAGTCAGTTACATACATACAAACATACAGATGAAACTAATAAAAGCGTGTTAAAAATCACAAGCTCTGAATGGTTTGTGTTTGGAATCCGGGACAATAAAGTTTTATTAGTGGCCACAGGAGAAGGCGCAAAAATCTGGGTCGTACCCGAATATTACAGCTGAACTGGCAAGCCTATTTACGAGACAGAACTATCTGACATTGGTACCTACATGAACACGTGTTATCTGTGGTAAGCCGCACATTCCGCATTGCAAGTGGCAGCTCTTGCCACTAACGCGTTATTAGTATTCTGTGGTCACGTCACTATTGTTACAACTTAATCTGTGATTTCGTTTTCAAACCATGTCATTACAACTTTTTGGCGGGAAAACCTTGTGTTACTTAGGCAATTTCGTTTTTTTAATTGATAATTAACCATGAAAGTTATTTTTTTTAATTGATACTTAGCCGTGAACCTTAAATTATTTGGGAACATGCTTGGGTGTTGAGAAATTAATCAAACAGTGGGATTTATCTTTTAAGTTGGACATATTGTTGGTGGTGAAGTTTTCTATAAAGAAGTATAAATACATACAAACATAATATATCGATAAATTTTAGCACAGCGGCGGGATTCATTATACCCTAACTCATAAACTCATAGTCTAATTTCATTGATATACCAGCTAATAGAGACAGAAGACTTAGCAAATGTACTACGTGACTACACATCAAGCTACATTAAATTAGTCCGCTCATTTGCCTGCCGTCTCCCAATGAAGACTGCGTAGATGCCTCAGTAAATGCCTTTGCGGAAACCGAGAAGTGCAAACCCAGGTTTTTCATCTCTTACTTATCATATACTGATCATCCATCATTTAAAAAACAGTTCTCATAATTATCATGAAGATGAGGCTGTATAGACATTGTACCCTTTGCCTTGTAAGAAAAACTTAAGCATGTCAATATGTTTTGTATATTTGTAATCCGACTAAAATTATCCCCCGTTTGATCCAATTGAAATTTATATTAAAATCCCAGTCGCATTACTAATCGTTATTGAAAAAATGCCAATATCATAGCTTATTGTTCTGTATGATCTGCTCCTATAATACCTTTTTCATTATTCATAAGCAATTGCTTAATGAAGTAAAGTATCCCAGCCCTTTCAAATATGAATTCATGGTTCAAAGATTCTGAAACGAATCGACTTATGTTACAGTCGATTTATCACTGGAATTTGGCTTTTGATCAAATGATTCTTTGATGACATCTTGTAAAGCTGTCTTTTGCAAGTTTCTGTATGTTACGTATATTTAATAAATTTAATGTTCAAGTGTATGTAATGGGTGAAGTATATACAAGATGTTATAGAGTTATATTAAGTTATATGTTTTATTATTTGACGATTGTTTGGTGAAGCGGTGGAAAACTTACCTTTCGCATCTATAGTCCTGGGTTAGATTTAAGGAAGGGATGTTTGTGTGATAAATACGAGCATTTGCATGGGTATTTATATATATACTGGCTGACCCGGCTACGCGTTGCTGTGCCGACTGCAGCGCCTTCTGCCGGGCTGATTTGTAAATCTAAACCATCCAGGACGCTACCCAAACGCATACAAAAAAAAAATTAATTCAAATTGGTCCAGCCGTTTAGGAGGAGTTCAGTGACATATACACGTACAGTACAATTAATATAAATTAATTTAAAGATTTCTATAAATATTACATATCAATGTATCATATATGTATATCTATCCGTTATCTTAGTATTCATAACACAAACCCTACAATGCTTTGGGCTAGGCTAGTTGGTGTGAATTAAAGAAATATTATTTTCATTAAAATCCTAATAATTTTTCCTCTGCTGGGCTATGGTTGAAAATATAGCACAGAAAATGAATTACGTTACGGGTTTCGAATTGGTATGCTGACGCCTTGAGATGCAGCCGGTACCAACGGCTTACCTTCCGAAGCACGTAGTAGGTCGAGGTAATACATCCTTGATCACCAGAATTTATAACAAGCTCTTGTGAAAGTAGTTGAGACTCTATTATCATAGGTGGAAGCGTTAACTATCAATTTATTTGATCCCCGGCCGCGTCAATATAGAAAACAATTTTTTCCTTATTGTTTCGAGTCTGGGCGTTGTGGCACCGTCGTTGTTTCCGAATTCCATAACACAAGTGCTTTAGCTACTTAACTTGGATTGTATGTGTTATTGTTTACTATTTATATTATCATTCATTAAACATACCGACAGTGTATTATTTATAACATAAAATTAAAAGTATGTCACATAAAGTTTTGATGTGTATACCTATTATAGGTAGCATTAACATTTGCGAATATATACTCTAAAAACACAAATTTGTTATTTGTGTGTTTGTCTGTCCGCTCTTTTTCCCGCTCTTTTTCAATTATATACGCATTACCATAGCAACGCGTTTCCGGGTCAGCTAGTATATATTCTAAGAACACGAATTTGTTGTTCGTGTGTTTATCTGTCCGCTCTTTTCCCGCTATTTTTCCATTGTATTAATCAACGTTACCATAGAAACTCGTTACCATAGCAACGCGTTACCGGGTCAGCTAGTCTCGATAAAAAATTAATCATTTTCTGTCAAATGCAAAACTAAAATTTATAAACAAAATTAACATAGAAACAATTAAACAGTAAGTCACAGACAATATAAATAATATATTTACCAATCTCTTAATTTCAACATATTTTTCACAGCAAGCTTTATTTTATGATCATTATAGGTAAGACGACCGTTTGGTGCAACGGTAGCGATCCTGCCTTTCGCACCGACGGTCCTGGGTTCGAATCCCGGAAAGGGCAGTTTGTATGATGAATACGACCATATTACCTGAGTAATGGATGTTTGTATATATTTCTATGAATATTACTTATTTGTGTATGTTATATGTATGTTTATCCGTTACCCTAGTATCCATAACACAAGCCTTAAAGTGCTTACTTTGGGATGTCATTTTCAAGGCCATCTTATGTGATAAATTTTAATAGCAATTTTATTTTTTTATTATTAGGAAAAATAATTGGCCTAGACTTATAAGTCCGGCGGGACATGAAACCGCAATCTTTGGATGTTCCGTTTAGCAGTAAAACTGCCAATCAAGAATAACTTGGGAGCTAAATCGATTTTTTTCTATTAAAAAGCATTATTTCTAAGGCAATTTTTACAATCAAACAGAATTATCCTTCGAATCCTCTGCGCTTCAAAAATTGCGATTAAATCGAGTCAGTGTCTCAAAAATCTTCATTCTCCTTACATTGTTCAACACATTTCTACTTGTCAAAGTTTACAATATTAATTTCAAGCAACTAGGTATATACTTCCATATTACAAACAAATTACCCTAATATATCATAAACGTCTCACCTTGAGTTCGCAAACACGTGAGTAGTATCATGTTCAGTAGTATATTCATCATCATAAATTAATGAAATATGTTCTTGTCTTGAGAATAATATTATGCACTATTTGTTGTGGAATATTTGATACTATTTTCTACATTATAAAGGTAAATTGTTTTAGTAACTTTTTAAGCGCTCTTTCTATTTGTTACGAGTATAAAATTCTTTTTGCTGTGTCGTGTTCGATAGCACCAACACTTAGCACTTAAGGGTATTTTAAATAAAACATGTGTGCAATTCACACGTAGTAGAAGTGAAACCTTCAAAATGTTGGTTTCAAAATAATGAGGCGTTTTCTCCCACATTAAATCTTATGAATTTATGTCTCTTTTTACTGTCGCTTTTTCGTTTCATCGACTTTCAAATCACAACGACGCTAAAGAAGTTTTCATTTCAAAAACCATTAATGTTACTATTAGGTAAACACGACACTCCTTCCGTCCACAAAATGGGCAGCCTTAAAATTAAAGATAACATAATTTTTAGTTACTATAAGCATTTATAATGCGTGTATTGAACGTCGAGGCTACGCTATGGCTTCGTAAGTCGCAAGAAACTCAGCAAGGACTGTTTTATTCTCCCTTTTACTATGTGTTACATTACATACAAAATTTTAGTAATCTTTCTTAAACTACCAAGATGTATAAGAAGTTACTATTAAAATGAATTTTATTGAATTTCTATCTCTTCATCTTCAGAACTCTGGTCCTTATTTGTGATCTCCAACCTTTTCTGCCAAGTGTGGAGGTTATGAAATGAAATGAAAATAACTTTATTCAAATGCACATAAGTTGTTTTGAATTTTTACCTATTCAGGACGTCTTTTAACTGACAAGAAGATGGGGCGCAAGAAACTGGTCAGCTTTAACAGAAGTAACGACATCTATACATATAAATAAAATTGGAGTGTCTGTTTGTAACATTGAAACAACCGTTTTTTACTACATGCGTATGAATATACATACGGTACATACACCAAAATAAAATTTTTTACAATTTTTGTCTGTCTGTCTGTCTGTTTGTTCCGGCTAATCTCTGAAATGGCTAGACCGATTATGACGGGACTTTTATTGGCAGGTAGCTGATGTAATAAGGAGTAACTTAGGCTACTTTTATTTTAGAAAAATTCTTTAAAATTACTGTGCCACAGTAACGCGTGGCTGGGTCAGCTAGTTTACAATATAATACGTCGTCACCATACATAATCCGCAAAATTAAAAAGAACAAAATTATTCGGTTGTTACAATAATAACAGTGTTATGATATCATTATTTCGTTGATTACAACAAAGTTATGGCAGATCTGCCTGACGTTTATATATGTCACCGTAAAATTGTAAATACCGTTAGATTATAATCTATCTCGTGATATTGTAAACTGTCGAAAGATTGGAAACCATTATGGGCATTATGGGTCGGTCTTGAATCTGTGTCCATTGAATTAGGTTAGGTTAGTGAAGTTTGGCGGTTTCAATTCGATAAATTATAATCTACCTGATGATGCGTTAAATTGTAACAACTATGTGACGGTTCACAATCTTTCGACAGTTTACAATCTCGCGAGATAGATTACAATCTAACGGTATATACAATTTTGGTGACATATTATGTACTTATATTATTGTATGTGTATTATTTGATTTGTTAATATATTTATGCACCTGCCTTCTCCCTTTCATGTTTTTGTACTTTTACTCAATACACAAAGTTCCTTGACAGAGATTGCTATCACTACATAGTATAAAACAAAGTCGCTTTCTCTGTCCCTATATCCCTATGTATGCTTAAATCTTTAAAACTACGCAACGGATTTTGATGCGGTTATTTTTAATAGATAGAGTAATTCAAAAGGAAGGTTTATATGTATAATTCATGCATAATATAGTAGAGCATTGCATCCGTGCGAAGCCGGGGCGAGTCGCTAGTTAAACAATAAAGCAAGTAAGGCTACTGTTCTTTCTATTTTGTCATGGTTCGTCTATCTTTGTATTTTGAAGGGAAAACTTCTTTAGCATCGTTGTGATTTGGAAGTCGATGAAACGAAAAAGCGACAGGAAAAAGAGACAGCGCATAAATTCATAAAATTTAACGTAGGAGAAAATGAGATAGGAATCATTATGTACGTGTATAAATACGTGTTTGTCTGCGCATGCGTAGTACAAAGCTTGAGAGAAGGCATCACAACAACCGTGGTATTTTGTATACGTGTACATATGTATTATTTTTGAAGGTTTTACTTCTACTGCACACATGCCTTTTTTTAGCGTGTACAATAAATTATGATGATGAATGGTGTTTCCACCATTAAATTTAATTATGTAACTAACATTACGTACTTGTACAAATGAAATTATACAAAAATGCTATCACATTATAAGCCAATGTTAATTTCTTGTGTTTACCAATAAAGTGACCTTAACGCTCCTATTTAATTAACGACGACGGTTTGGTGCAATGGTAGCGATCTTGCCTTTCGACGGTCCTGGGTTCGAATCCACGAAGCAAAGGTTTGTATGATAAATACTAACATTTGTACCTGAGTTTTTATATATATTTCTATGATTTTTACATATCTATTTATCGTATATGTATGTCTATCCGTTACCCTAGTAACTTAACATAGGCTAGGCTAATTGGTGTGAATGTCAAAAATATTCATTTATTTATTTAATAAATTACCTGTTGTATATATGTAAATAAAATAGGTATACATATATTTACCTACCTGTTGTGCTTACAGTAAAGCTAGATAGTCAAGAAAGATTCATAGAGAAACTAGCAGACATTGTTGTGTACCGTCGAAAAAACAGCTGGACAGGAATGTACTGAAATATTAAGTTGAAAGAGTGGGTGACAAGGCAACGCGGAAGATATTTTAGGACATTTTTTCGTTCGTATGTTCTATAATGTCTAAATTTTTACTAAAGAAAATTCATATAACTAAAGAGTACGCTGAAGTGAAATTCATTCTCAAGGATTAAAATGTTGGAAATTAAAATGGACTATATCCATGCTATATGAGTATTAATAATATTTAATAAATTATACCAGTCGAAATAAAACAAAATCATAAAACACTTATTAAATTTCCAAATAAATAAGAAAAAAATTAATGTATGATTATTTTATTTTATTAAAATTTTAAACTCAAATATTTCTCTTGAAGATCGATACGACGATCTAGAACTTATTACTTTATTTTTTTCCTTTTATGGTATGCAAATTCAATTATAATATTTGCTGTGAAAAAAAGTGCGACAAATTATTAAAGCTCATAAGTACGAGTATAACACTTGTACACAATTAGCAATAACGATTTGTCTTTGTGTTTGTAACTCTTCAAGACTTTTTAATGGGAGCGGGGAGCGTCACTCAAGTGGTTGTTGTTTTCTTGGTATAAATTGTGTTATAGTGAATAATATAATAAATGTGAATTATTAACCACGAAGCGTTTGTGAACATTCACAAGAGTTGGCAAGTGAAACTAAAGAAGCGGGAGTTGTCTTTTTCTGCTCTCACAAGTCCACGAGGAGGTTCCAGTAAAATCCCACACCTTTTTATATATAGATATATTAAGTTAAAAAAATACAGAATGGCTTAAAAGACACGCATCCAGGCAATAAACTCTCATTTGAAAAATATTCTTCAAAGCAAGAAAGTCTTTTTAGTTAAGTAAAGTGTGATCACCCTACACTGCGTGGCCGTAACTCTGAACGGATCTCTTCAAATATTTATGTTAAGTAAAAGCAGCTGTTTGTTTTAAGAAAAGGCAAAATGAAACATTCTGAGATGAAATGGCCCCCGAAGTGTTTTTTGTGTGCTGTTTTGAGCAACGCCAATTTATTTATCTCACTTTACTCTGGGAATCACGATATATTAAACTTGAAGATTGTCATCTGCTTACGGTATAAATCCTTTTTAAACTTAAATGACGCTTTATTGTAATAGAAAAATCGACTCAGGTCATAAGTGAATTCTCAGGCGGGAATCACACCTGCAACCTTTGGAAATCCGGTCCAATGCTCTCCCAATTGAGCTACCGAGCCTTGTGAACACTCGTCGAAGTACCTTTCTGATTTTCCGCTGTAGGCCACCGTTGGTTCATCAATGAGAGGAACATCCTCTCGTATTCGAAAGAAACATTTTTACAAATGTTTGGGCAATCGATTAAGATGAAACAGTCATTTAGTTTTATAATTTCTATATATTTTATGCATTTTTCTATGCTACCTTATAAGATAAATTATTATAATAGAAAAATACTTTAGAGCACTGAAAAATGCAATTATAAAAGCATCATTTAATGCTTCTATAGACTTAAGTTTATTTGACAGTCTATTGGTGCATCGATAGCGATCGAACTCCCATTTTTGATAAGCTGTTTGTCACAGATGACCTCCAAAACGTTACCAAGTGTAAGAATCTTTAGTGAACTCTACAGGTCGCTCGTAGTAAAGAAAAAATATTTTCAAAAGACACGTATATATATGCAAACTCAATTAGGCTCAATAGATATAATATTTTACATACCACAATAATGGTGCGATCAGTAAAGACAGTAAAAAAAAGTTGAGATAGACCGAAGTTGTAAAAAGCATTAAAGTTTTAATTCTTTGTTGACAGCAACAACGAATTTTGGAATGACGAAATCCTTGAATAGATTTCAAACCGAGAATAATGAGACGTTGCAGTGGTTTTCTAGATGGATGACATCTTCCCTGAGAGTCTCATAAAACATAGATTTACTACGGCTCTAGCCGGATAAATGAATCCTTGTTGGGCTTTAATTTTGTGCAAGAAACATAAATGTTTGTTTCGCGAATCATCTGTATATATATATAAATTCCCTGACACAATGTTTGACCGCGATGAACTCCGAAACTGCTCAACAGATTTTGATGATTTTTTTCATTTTGCTGGATATATTCCGACTTAGGGCATAGGATAGATTTCAATTTAATTTACACTAAAAAAAATATTCTATTGTTGCCACAGTAACACGTGGCTGGGTCAGCTAGTGATTCTATAAATAGTATTTACTAGCTGATCCGGTAACGCGTTTTTGTGGTAACGCGTTGCTATGGTAACGCGTTGCTATGGTAACGCGTTACTATGGTAATGTTAAAAGAGCGGGGAAAAGAGCGGACAGACAAACACACAAACAACAAATTTGTGTTCTTAGATTATAGACTAGCGGCCCGTCCCGGCTTCGCACGGATGGACAAAATTCTTTAATTTTTTTCTATTATTAAATATTTTTCCGTTAGCGCCATCTAGCGTCCGGTAGACGAACTACTTGCGGTTAACGCGTTGCTTTGGTAACATTATTATTGATACTTTGGTTATTGATACAGGTTGTTGCCGACAAAATATAATAAATAAATATAATTTTAGAATTATGTAAAGAAAGTCAGTTCGAGGTGACAAGTGACAATTTTAATCAAACTTCTAATACTACTACCAAAAACAAACGTATAAAAAGTATAGACCTCTTTCGTCTGCAACACAGCGCCCCCCGTGTGGCAACACTGAATCAGTGCAGACGAAAGTTGCTACAAAATGGACAAAGCAAAAAAGATGATTTGAAAATGAAACACGTACAATGAGGAAATGAAATTAAACTAGTTTACAGGTAACCGTATAATTTTCCGGACGGGCCTCTTAAAGTTTCCAGCCTTTGTGGCCACTTCCACCACTCGTACCACGCCATCTTTCCCGGGGTGCAGTGCTGAAATCCGTCCTACAGGAACCCCGTGGCAAATTGTTGTCGACAATCAGGACAACTTGACCCTCCTTCAAGGGCACCTCTGATGAGCACGTTTGCGTTTGACGCCTCGGTACTAAAGTGGGCAAATATTCTTTGACCCAACGTGACCAAAAATGATCGCTGAGTCTCAAAACTTTCTTCCAATCTTTTCTTCCAAGCAGGTCTCTGTCAGATAGTTGCAGCGAAGTGGGTAACTGCTGATAGGAAGGTGCACCAAACAGGAAATGGAATGGTGTAAGTGCAGTCAAGTCGTCAGGGTCTACAGGGACATGCACCAGAGGACGAGAGTTTATTAGAGCTTCGGCTTCTGCAAATACTGTCTGAAGAACTTCTTCGCTTGGGGCTCTTTCTTTTAGTATAACGCTTAGAGCTGCTTTTACGCTTCTGACCAAGCGCTCCCAACACCCTCCCATAAATGGTGAAGCGGGTGGTATAAACTGCCAAGTAATCTTATTGTTGGCAGCAAAATCGTGAATCTTTTCATTAAAAAAGACAGCAAGTTGTTTCTTTGCACCAACGAAGCACGTCCCGTTATCGCTCAGTATTTTTGACGGGCAACCACGACGTGCTATCAGCCGTCGAAGAGACAATATTGCAGAATCTGCTGATAATGATGCCACGACTTCCAGGTGCAGCGCGCGAGACGTTAAACACGTGTAAACAGCACCGTACCTTTTTTCGCGACGACGTCCGATTGATATATTTAATGGACCAAAGTAGTCAACACCCACATTAGTGAACGGCCGTTGGTGGTGCGCCAATCTCACTGTGGGTATATCTCCAAGTTTTGGAATTTGTGGTTGAGCCTTTTTGTTTGAACACATCTGGCACTTCCGCGCTACGTCTCGTACCACATTTCGGCATCTTAAAACCCAAAACCGTTCACGAACCATATTAACCACTGTTTCATTGTTACCATGGCCTGCTTTTTCGTGAAGATGACCGATAAAGAGACGAACTATTTGATGCCTTCCGTCAAGAACAATAGGATAGTTAGAAAATTGATCAACATTCTCAACAGAATTTACTCTACCAGCCAACTTCAAAAGACCATCATGGTATATCACCGCCAGTCGATTTAGTTTACTCTGTTTAGGAATCGGAGTGGAAGTTAGTAGACAGATGATTTCCTCCTCAAAGCACTCAACTTGAGAACGTTGAAATAAAGCCTCTTCGGATTTAATGATATGAGATGCTACTAATGTACGATGAACGGGGGTATCAAAATCGCGGTTAACTTTAGAATTTGGAAGTAATTTGTGCTTTGTCAGAAATGATCGAAACTTATCGCAAGCTTGGTGAACTCGAGCGGTTGCGCGAACAAGCCGGAGCCAACTACTAAAATGACTCGGCTCTGCTGTCTGAGGAGAAGGAACAGCGAGTTTTGTAGCACGAACACCAACATACATAGCGACATCATTTAAAGTGACCCTGACTTCCTCAAGGGCCGCTGCAGGTACCTTAGGTTCAGATGGCCACTCGCTCTGATCCAACAATAAGAAAGAAGGTCCGAGAAACTATCGTTTGAGAGAATTACCAGGACGAGTGGCGTCATCTGCAACGTTCAGATTACCTGGAACGTACCTCCAACTTAAAATGTCGGTTAGTTCCGCTATCTCACCGACTCTGTGCATAACGAAAGGCTTAAAAAGGCGACTGTCATTCCGAAGCCAACTGAGAACCGTCGTAGAATCCGTCCAATAAAACACCCGGGTCGGTTTATTACGGTGGGCTTCGGAAATAGACTTGGCAAATCGTGACCCAACTAAAGCACCTTGAAGTTCAAGGCGTGGTATGGACACAGGTTTTGTGGGAGCCACGCGACCTTTACCACCAACGAGTGTGACCCTAACATTACCGCCTTTGTAAATGTAACGCCAATATATAACACAGCTATAGGCCAGCTCGCTAGCGTCGCAAAAAACATGAAGCTCTCGCTCAATTGGAGGGTCAGGTCCATCACCATACCAGCGTGATATTCTGCTCTGGTTTACCGTGGACAACTTAGACATCCATGCTACCCACGCGTCTACCAAAGCAGAAGATACCTCTGCATCCCAGTCAACACCCGTCCTCCAGGTAGACTGGAACAGAATTCTGCCCTCGATAGTGTAAGGGAGCAGCAATCCAAGCGGGTCGTATATTCGCATCAAAAAAGATAAAACTTTGCGCTTTGTAAAAGGTGGTTCATAATTATCAGGAACTCCTATCCTAAAACTAAAAGTGTCACTTTGGGGCTGCCAGATTAATCCCAAAGTACGTACAAATGCAACTGGACCAATGCCGACATCTGATATTTGTGGAGCTCCATGCAGATCAGAACTAATTGACGACAACACGGAAGGGCAATTCGACACCCAACCTCTCATCTCAAAGCCTGCAGCACTATGGACAGACACGATGTCAGCTGCAAGTTGAGAAGCTTCCTCTTCCGTGTCCACACTTCCGATATAGTCGTCCATGTAGTGGTCGCGAACAATTGCCTTAACAGCGAAAGGAAACTGTTTCTCGAATTGTGATGCATTTTTATTTTTGATAAAAAGAGCAGTGCATGGGCTGCAAGCTGCTCCAAAAATAACAGATGTCATTCGGAACTCTTTTACTGGAGAATCTGGACTGTCTCGCCAAAGAAAACGAAGCGCGTCTCGATCTTGCTCTCTGATTCTCACCTGTAGAAACATTTCCCGTATATCGGCATTCATGGCAACGCGGCCTTCGCGAAATCTAAATAAAATGTCTAACAATGGCTGCAGCAAATCAGGACCAGTCAGCAATAACGAGTTTAGACTGACTCCTAACGTTTTGGCAGCAGCATCATGCACAACACGCAATTTTTTCTTTTGCGGGTGCACAACGCCAAAATGAGGCAAATACCAAAAAAAATTGTTAACATTCAATAGGGAAGCTTGTTTTCTGATCTCATATGTATCAAAACACAGTTCGGCATAACCTTTATCAATCATGCACTGTATGAATTTCTTATAATCGACAGCGAATTCGGGTTCCCTTTGCATGCGCTTCTCCAAAGACAAGAAACGTGAGAGAGCATGATTGTAACTATCAGGCACACTAGTGATGTTGTCGCGCCATAACAAACCTACCTCGAACCGTCCCGACTGCAGACGCTTCGAAGTAGATTCCAAGATCTCTAACGCGCGCTGGTCATGTAAACTAACCTTAGACTGATATTTAGTAATTCCTAAAGAATCAAGCTTAAAATAGTCCTGAATAATGACGTCAATAGGAGGGTCAACGCTACCAGAAACTTTGCCTTCGTCGGCTTCGTCAGCGCAAGCATAATTAACAAAGTGTATAGGACGCGTCCAACTAGTCGAAAGACCATGTAGAGTCCAACCTAAAAGCGTCCGAGTAGCAACGGGTTGAGACTTTAAGCCCGCACGCACTTCCCTACAAATTGTCAAATGCCAATGCTCAGCGCCAAGAAGTATTTTTGGAGTAGCTTTATCTAAAGTTAAAAATTCTGTAATATCTGCTAAGTGTGAATAATTTTTAATATCACGGCCTAAAATAGTTTGAGACAGTAATGATAAAGAATCTACAGTTCTAGCATTTTGCACCTGGTAAGAAATAGATTCGTGGCGTCCTTTAATAGTAAAACTGACTAGCTGAACTTCAGCGCTGGTTGACATACCACTTACACCTTCAAGACGAAGAATATGAGAAGGTCCTACGGCACCGATAGTACACGCTAACTCGGAATCTACAAGGGTGGCAGTAGAGCCATCGTCTAGTAATGCATAAGTTTCAACGCTTCCTGCAGGCCCACTGACTGTCACAGGAATAACTTTTAAGTATACCCTATGAGCGGTATCAGACATCAACGCATCCATTGTGTTTGTTACAATAGCCTTGCTTGGAGAATCTTGCTGAATAGAAGAAGACTTTATGAAAGGAACTGTAAAGCTTTTAGAAGGCGGCGGCTCATACCCATGGAGCAATGAATGGTGAAAGCGAAGACAACCATCAATTCCACAACGCTTCGTTTTACATGTTTTCCATCGGTGTGAACCTCCCCTTAAACAACGGTAGCAAAATTTCCTTTCGTAGAGCCACGCCCATCTTTCTTCAGGTGACCGTGACAGAAAAGTAGAGCAATTTTTAATATTGTGATTATGATCACAATAAATGCATTTTTCTTTTGTAATTTTCAGGCTATCTTGTTTTGTTGACAGTACATTAATATTCTCCCTACGAAATAAATTTTGATCCGCAATACCAAACTTATTATGTTTTTCAGCCTCCGTATTTAAAAACTGAGAAAAAATTATTAATTTCGGTGTGTCATTTGACGTATGAGTGAATGCAAAGTCAACCCATTTGCTACGTAAAAGAGGAGTGAGCTTGTTTAATAAACTTTGCATTAACTCGGGCGAGTATAAATATTCAGGTTGGTTTAGTAGTTTCAGCACAGAAATACAATTTCTTAATTTACAAGCCAAATTGTTGATTTCTTTTAAATCGTGTGACAGCCTTTGCAAACCACGTAGCTCCGCGATCTCGCGTAATACAATCGCCTCTGGCCGCGCAAAAGTCTGCTCCAGCATCTGCATGACTTCATCTGGCTCATCCGTGGTCGCCAACAAAATCACGACGCTCTCACGTGCCCGGCCGTGTAGTGCATGTCGCAATCGATTTAAGTTATCTATGTTAGAGAATAAATGCTTTGAATTATTATAATTTTTCTTGAATATCAACCATTCTATAGGGTCGCCGTTAAAAGGCGTTAGCTCATAGCCCTTTTTATATGGGGCCACAGCAGAAGCAATAGCCGCGGCTAATTTTTCTTCGCCATGACTACACTGGGTATTAATATTAGGTGACGCAACAACTGGGCACGCGTCAGGCACATTTTGCTTAATTTTCGTAGGTAATTTATTATTACAATGGGCTACAGAAACAACGGAATCGCACTTTACCTGTTCCGCTACCCATGCCGCGGTTCGAGTTTCGGAACACACAGAAACCTGACTGCGGCCAGCTTCGATACCTGCGAGCTCCGCGGCCAGCTCCATTTGCTCGATACGCCGCCGTTCGCACTCGAGCTGAAGTTCGCGCTCACGCCGCTCGTTGTCAGCCGCAATCTGCCGCTCTAATTGTTGTCGCGCTAGCCTCGCTTCGGCAGCCGTCTGAAGGGCCCGTATGGTAGCCGACGACTTTGAAGAATTGGAAGCCCTGGAACTAGATTGTACAACTGAACGCGAAGAAACGTTTGTGGACTGTATACACAACTCTTGTAGACCCTGGTTTGTGGTAACAGGATGGGGTGCGGTGAGCGCCTCGACCAGAATGGGGCTCGAAGCCCGGTTGAGTACACTCATATAAGGCACACCTGTTTCCTCACCAGAATTTACAGGAGCGTCCCCACGAATTGACTTTGACCTGGTAATCATAATTGTTCGGCTCGAAGACCAAAGATTGTTGCCGACAAAATATAATAAATAAATATAATTTTAGAATTATGTAAAGAAAGTCAGTTCGAGGTGACAAGTGACAATTTTAATCAAACTTCTAATACTACTACCAAAAACAAACGTATAAAAAGTATAGACCTCTTTCGTCTGCAACACAGGTTATTGATACAATGGTAAAAGAGCGAGAAAAAGAGCGGACAGACAAACACACAAACAACTGTAATCTTAGATTATAGATTTACGTGTTCTATTTGTTATATTATCTTTGGCATTGCTTATTTATATACTAATTAATATGTGTACCTATTCGTTAACTTAGTATCGATTACACAAGCCTTTCAATGCTTAATTTGGGCTAGGTTAATTGGTGTGAATGTAATAAATATTGTTGTTTAGAAACGGCGATGTTTTGAAATTGGCGTGTACAAGTTGTTAGCTCTAAGTGAATTAGGTATTTTATATTCTTATTATTTCACGATGTATTTGTACATACAGTTAAATGGTAGGTTTTCCTACGAAAACTGTCTCATTTGCAATTTTAATACAAAAAAATATGGTTTAACATCAACTAATAAATTTACCTAAGCTATGAGATGGTACTAAAACATTGTTCCTTATTATTTACTTATTTATATTGAAACTTCTTTTTTGCATTTTACAGTTATATCTTAAAAGTTTAAGAACAAATATTTTAACATCTAGTGTAGCTAATTTTTTAAATTTTACTATTTAAAAAATATTTTTTATAAAAAAATCAGATATAGTGACGAATTACCGATTTTGTATTATGCTATTGAAAATTACGTCTTGTATACAGAAAACTATAACATAACTCAAACGGCCTGTAGTTACAGTAGCAGCGATCGATAAGATCGGATAGGTGATAAAAACGTACTATCTCGAGAGCTTCCTTGTTTTAAAAGGCATGCAAAATCTTCTCAAGCAGCTGTCGTAAAGGTCACGCTTGTATCTGCAGTCAACACTCAGCAATCCGCATTGCTCCTGCGCGATGGATGATACCTTCCCCCAGCGGCACTTAGACTTAGACTTTTAACCACTTAGACTGAGCAATTGAAGACATCAATAGGCTGTTATAATGTTAACCTTGTAAAATTTTGCTAGTAATCTTTTTGTTACATATCACCTCTTTGTACAAAAAAATATGGACGAAAATGAAAAGCATTTTTCTCACTAACTAAAATCATGTTAGAATGTTAAATCCCTATCGGCTATCGGATTGTTAGGGTAAATGGTTTATTGACGAAGAAAGAGGGAGAAACGAGTTTTTTTTATTGCGAGGGACAGTATTGGAGGTCGGAAGAAATTGAATCATCGGGTCCTTGGTTATACATAAGAGATAGCGTTATGTAGATTTTCTTATCGGTCATCCTAATCCTAATTATATTATGACAATACTTTGTGTGTGTTTGTTACTATATTGTCAGCAAAAAGCTTAACAATAACATTTAAGAAGGCTTAGAACGGTTAGCTATATGTGTAATCGTAGAACCGAAACGTTAGCGCGATTCATGTCAGTACAGCGACATCTAGTAATTAAATAACAAATACTTTAAATATGAGCCTTGTGGTGTCCGGTATAGTGAAATAGTACCAACCCTTCACACTTAAGGGTGTCGTAAAAGGCAACTAATTGTACAGGAGGTAAACACCATACACCTACCATAGACTCAAGGGAACATGGGAAGCAGCGTTTTCGGAAGTATGGCGTTCTAATGCGATCTCCAAACCGCCTGCTAAGCGTGGAAGTTATGGCAAAACCTCTCATTTTTGGAAGAGCCTTTCGTCTACCAGTAGACGTGTTTTGGCTATAATCAAAATCATTTATTTATCGGACATCAACGATCCATTGTTAGTAATTTCATCTTACAACTTATGTTAGTACTTAATAACTAAACAGGAATTGGTAATAACGGAAATGTGTGTCAACAGAGGACAGTCTCCACTGTCGGCAATACTTTTTAAAACCTGGTTACGGCTGCTACGGACCCGACGCAAAAAGGATCCTGCCTTTTTGCGCAAAATTGCAGGCAAACTGTCGTATAATGATGACTAAAACAATTTTACTATGAAAACATTATAGTTTCCATGATATCTATTTTGGCGACATGAGTGGATAGGAGAGAAAACAATATAAAATTAATACTAACATAACTACTATAATAATTATTAAACAATATAAACAATATTAAAAGCATTCTTTACTAGTCGACCTTCGGGATAAACGAAATTTATAAATACAGCAAAATAGATCACAAATAATAAACTACATAAACTTATAACTGCATATAAAAGATAAACATAAACATACATAAATTATAAAAAAACACGTATAAACTTACTGGTAAATAAATTGCGAATGACAATTAACAGCTTGATAAACTTCTTAAGTAATACGATTGAAGTTCCCTTTTGTTGGCGAATTTGTCAGGAAGTTTTACTAATTGATTCTGGAAGTCTGTTCCAAAGTTGAATAGCATGAAGAGTAAAGGAATTAGCTATAAAGACAAAATGAAATAGAGGAATAGAGAATGCTTATGAATCTATAGATTGGAGTTGATGGGCATGAAGGTTATAGAGCTATTGAAATTTACATTTCAAGTATCCACGAGAGTGTAGATTGAGAAAAGATTGGATAGCAGTCTCAGCTACAGGTGTTGATGAACTGAGAGCTAATTAAGCTGGGACCGATATAAAAGGCCTCATCAAATCTATGAAGATAAAACACAAAACGATCTTTTTTTGACGTGACAACGTCTTAAATTAGTTTGCGGCTGGGAGTCACTTATGAAAAAGTGTAACGCTCGGTAACGTTACGATGAGTCACCGAACGAGAGAGAGGCCCGCCGAATGCCTTTTTGACGTGACAACGTCTTAAATTAGGTTGCGGCTGGGAGTCACTTATGAAAAAGTGTAACGCTCGGTAACGTTACGATGAGTCACCGAACGAGAGAGAGGCCCGCCGAATGCCTTTTTAAAAAAAAGGTATATCCTTTATATTTGAGGTATGAACCCAAAAGCTTTATTTAGCTTATTTTTAATATTATATATTTTTATTTATTGTAAAAATTATAAAAAATGGTTTAATTACATTTTTAATTTAATTTATTACGTATATATATATATATATTAAATATTTAATTTATTAATATAAATTTATATATATTTAAATATTTAATTAATTATATATTAATAATATATTAATAATTATTTAATTTATTATTAAAATTAAAAATATTATATATATTTCAATGATTATAGATTGATTTATAATTTATATTAATTTTTAATATAAATATTATGAATTAGAGAGAGAGAAAATATTAAATATTTAATAATTTATAATAAATATTTTAATATAAAAAAAAAAAAAAAATCTATGCAATTTTTATTACTTATAAATAAAAATTATTATAGTTTATATAATTTATTATAAATTTATTTTACATATAAATTTTAGTGTTTAATTTTAATTATTTTAATAATAATTAATTTTAATTAATAGTAATTAATATTAAAAATTTAAGAAATTAAGATTTAGTAATATTTAAATTAATAACTAATTTTGTGCCAGCAGTTGCGGTTATACAAAAATTAAATTAAATTTTATTAATAATTAAGTAATAATTTTATTTTAGTAATTAATTAAATATTAAATTATTGAGTGAAATTTTAATTTAGTTTAATTTAATTTTATATTATGATTTAATAAAATTTAATAATAAACTAGGATTAGATACCCTATTATATAAAATTTAAATAAAAAATATTAAAATAATAAATAAGTATTTATTGAAACTTAAATAATTTGGCGGTATTTTAGTTTATTTAGGGGAATCTGTTTAATAATTGATAATTCACGAATAAATTTACTTAATTAATGATTTTGTATATCGTTGTTAAAAAAATATTTTTAATAAAAAATAATATTTTAAAATTTAAATAAAAATTTAAATCAGATCAAGATGCAGATTATAATTAAGAATATAATGGATTACAATAAATTTATTTAAATGAATTTTAATTTGTAATAATTAAATGAAGGTGGACTTAAATGTAATTTTATTAAGTTTATTATAATGATTAAAAATTAAAATATGTACATATTGCCCGTCGCTTTCATGAATAAATTGGAATAAGTCGTAACAAAGTAGAGGTACTGGAAAGTGTTTCTAGAAATAACAAATTAGAGCTTGAATAAGTATTTCATTTACATTGAAATGATAGTGAAAAATCATTTAATTTGAGTGTAATAATTAATAAATTAAAAATAATTAAAGTATTTGTAATATTAAAGGGGGGTTTTAGTATTATTAAGAAAAAATTATTAATTTTATAGTTAATTAGTATTGTGAAAGAATTTTGAAATAATTTTAAATATTAATTTATTAAAAAGTAAATTTTATTTATTGTATCTTGTGTATCAGAGTTTATTAAAAAAATTATTTAGGTTAAAATATTTCTCGAATTAAAAAGAGATAATTAATTATAAAAGTTATTGTTTCATAAATATTTTAAATAATTAATTTGAAATGAGATGTTAATCGTTTTTTAAGATATCTAGTTTTTGACGTGACAACGTCTTATAAATTGGTTTGCCGGGTGACACTTCAAGAAACTGCGTTACGCTCCGCTCACGTTATGCGCTCACAATGAGAGCGAGTGAGAGGCACGCGTCCCTTCCACTCGGGCATGGTTAGCCCGCCTAAGAGCGAGAGAGACAGACATAAAAAGTGGAAGGGACGCGTGCCTATAAATTAATGTTTTAAATATAATTCTTTGTATAAATAAATGTTTTAAATTGTTACTATTATTTCATCCTTCTTCCTACTATACGAATGAATATTCACATTTAAATTATTTTACCACTCAAAGTCGTTGTCACGTAAAACTTTCGCCCGTATACCGACTTTACAGGCAACCAATTTTTCTCTATTTTGTATTACTATGTCGCATATAATTAATTATAATATGTAGCAGGATTTTAATAATTAATCAATTATGTTTTATTGTAAAAAAAAATATTTTTATCTTTAAAAATTTGCGTGCTACCACTAAGTTTGCTCAACATGTTGAGCACATAAATGTATGTAAGACCTTTTATACTATTAAAAGCAAATAAATTATTATGATTATAGATTGGAGAACTTAAAATTAAATATTTCACCGTAATTCCAAACTAGTTGTATTTGCACTTATTTCGAATTTCGAGATTCGTTTAAACTTTTCCCTATTACGTGGTTAGCCATAACCCACAAATACATATTTTATGCGAATAAATCTTATTTTATTAATATTTTTTTTGACGTGACAACGTCTTATAAATTGGTTTGCCGGGTGACACTTCAAGAAACTGCGTTACGCTCCGCTCACGTTATGCGCTCACAATGAGAGCGAGTGAGAGGCACGCGTCCTTTCCACTCGGGCATGGTTAGCCCGCCTAAGAGCGAGAGACAGACATAAAAAGTGGAAGGGACGCGTGCCTATAAATTAATGTTTTAAATATAATTCTTTGTATAAATAAATGTTTTAAATTGTTACTATTATTTCATCCTTCTTCCTACTATACGAATGAATTATTCACATTTAAATTATTTTACCACTCAAAGTCGTTGTCACGTAAAACTTTCGCCCGTATACCGACTTTACAGGCAACCAATTTTTCTTTCTAAATATTACGTTTAGTTGTAATAAAAGCAAAAGTTACAAAAATATCACTAGCGTGGTATTTTTATCTTATTCCGTGGTATTATATGAAAGCGCATTTATTAAAAAATAACATTGCAATTGATTGCATAAACTGTGCCAAATGAGGGATTCCCATCATCCTTGTATTCAACTTATTATGGTTTTTTGGAGTAAAATACTCCAACTTTAACTTTTTATTCTGTCAGAAAGATTGTAACGGGGCCTAATTAAAGTCTATCATGCGCCAAAGAGGGTCTGCGGGTCATAGTTTACCCATTGCTCTCCCAGAATTTCACGAGTAAGGAGATATGTTTTTGTGGCACAAGAAGTATTGTACGCACGTAGTATTGCCATGTTATATATCTATGTGTATCCGGTGAGAATGTGTACGTATAATTACGGTTGAGTAAGTATTTATAAACCGTTCATTCTAGTACAGATATGTGGTTTACAAAAGTTATTAACACATATTTAGTGTCTAATTATTTGCACATACTATATCTAAATTGTCTAATTAAATTTTATTAAAAATAGTTTTAAAAACTTATGGAAAATTGTTAAAATATAATTTCTTACCTATTTTTTATTGATTCGGAAAAAGGTCTTAATTGTAAATCTCATTAATATTTCTCTCATGAACATTCCTTATTTATTTAGGATAAAATTCGGCTCTGCAAAACTAGAGCAGATTTCCCGAGAGATCAAGGAAGCGAGTACTAAATATATGATCGGAGAATTATGGGGGTATTAATTAGTTCCATAATCCGTGTATACCTATTTGCTACTATATTTACAAGTCGATGGATTTACACGTTGTGAAACCTTATAAGTAAAGAAACTTTGGTAGTTTTGCCCGTTTATTTATAAAAGAAATACTATGTGATGTCTAACATAGTAGAATACCATCAGCCCTTTACACTTAAGGCAAAAGGGACTTAACCCCTTACAACCTTAACCCCAACCCCGCGACAACGATACCTAAAATCCGCGAGCATTATAAAATGCTCTATAGCGCGCAGTCTGATTTAATCGTTATTACGGCTTTGGTAATGGTTCTTTTTGATTGAATGATATTTTTTCCCCAATAGAGAGAGAAATAACGCATTTAAGAAGCTGGGCTTCAAGGGTTTAAGTAACTGGACGTCATTACCGTTGACCTCCCAAAGACCATAGAATGGGTAGACTCGTCCGAATTATTGTCTTTTATTGAGATCTCTAACCCGCCTGCCAGGAGTGGAGATTATGTCAAATTCCTTCCATTTTAGGGGAAAGCCCCCATCCAGCAGTGGACGCCTTACAGCTGAGATAATGTGATGATCTTGTTTTTTACAATAAAGTAGTATATTCTATCTAATGATAATTTATTTCAGGGTTTTGCTACAGAAAGTATTAACAGGAAGTAGATATTAAATAACGTGTGTATATTTTAATTAAATTTTTACTGAATAATTTTAATTCTCTATAAAAAGTGAATAGGTTTACGGTTCATGAGCACTTGTATAATTTCTAAAGAGCAGTACCTCTAACTCTTGAAGCCATACTCTTTATCGCCTGAAGAACAATAAATATCCATTAGCTTCTTCTTGAAGTCGGTATCCATCCATTGTATGGAGGGTACTCCATATCATGGATTTTTACTACATACATAAATTGTGTTTAAATTTTTGTCCTTAATTTTCTTTTGCCTTCGTCGCCGCGTGCGTGCAATTTTGCTGCAAAGTCGTATAAAGTATTCACCTACAGCATAATCGGATACATAACTTACACATTATACTTTTGGTTTGGTAAGCATTTAATATAAAGCAATTAAATTGCAGTGGTGATCTGTGCACCTGTGTTTTTATACACAGTTTCGCAGACCTGTCGAATTTTTCCAAGTATATCTTAAGCCAGCGCCATCTGTTCATGTTGTAGGTACTACTAACTTCAACATTGAATGTAATATTTCACTTCAATTGTCATTATTTTATTTTTTATTATTTTAGCATTTTAACTGTTATATTTTTATATCCAAAAAAATATAAAAAATATTTTATCTAAATCGCAACATCCTTTGATGTGAACACTTCCTGTGATGGGATCTCTGCAATAATAAAGGTTAAATTCAGATTTTCCATCATACACTTTATATTAAATAACACATGTGTATTTTTATATCAAAAAAAAATATAAATAATATTTTATCTAAATCGCTACATCCTTTGATGTGAACACTTCCTGTGATGGGATCTCTGCTTCAAAAAGGTTCAATTCAGATTTTACATCATACAATATTTATTAAATAACACATGTGTATTTTTATATCAAAAAAATATATAAATTATATTTTATCTAAATCGCTACATCCTTTGATGTGCACACTTCCGGTAATGGGATCTCTGCAATAATACCGGTTCAATTCAGATTTTCCGTCATACAATATTTATTAAAAAACACATGTGGCTGACATTTGGGCTGTTTTCTCTTCTCCGTCGATGTTTAAGGAAAGCATGCAAAAATAATATTTAGATAGTATATTCTCATCCTTTTTAATACTTAAATACAGGCCTTACTTAATATGCAGCCGGACTTCTGAAATAGGAAAGAGCTTTATCTCACAACGGTTAAGTAATGACATAAGAGATGAGAAGTGAAAAAAATTTCTAATTACTAACTAACTACGTTTATATGTAGGTACTTAAGCTTTGTGTCTGTATTTGTGTATAAGTATTTGTGTGTATGTATTTGTTTATATATTAATGTTATAATTTTCTTTCTCCGATTTATTTAGCTGGCATTAGACACAGTCACAGCAAACGTTGCCTGTAAGAGGTTGCTTCTAGGGATAAGGCCCCAATAAGCCTCAATAGTTATTGTTTATTGTGTAATATTTTCTTGTATGTGAGTAATAAAGAAGCTATCTACCTATATATTGCCTAAATATAACATTGTATATTAGTATAAGGAAATAATAAGTATAAAAAACATTACATAGCAAAAAATATAAAAAAACGCTTTATAGCACACACAGATAATATACAGAAAAAGACTAATACGAAAAAGAAAAATTTACAAACAGGCATCCTTGGATGAAAAGAATAAATTAAGATGAAAGGATAATAAGTTAAAAATAATATTGTTCTTCTAAATAATAAATTGGGATCCCAGACAACCTTGAAGAGAATTAGTGGCAAATTATAAAAGTCTATTTTTATAATATCATTATTTTAATAGTTTTAAAAATTACTGATAATTTTAAATATAATTATTTACAGTTGATTTTTTTTATTAAGAATGGGTTCGCTCTTGATCCCAATCAAGCCCGGGGGCAAAGACAGAATCCACGATGGAACGAGCTAACCCAGAAGGTGCCTATTCACCCTGGCTTTAAAAACAGACGGGTTATAAGTACTCGGAAATACAGACGCAGGGAGGGAGTTCCACTCCTTTGCTGTGCGCATTATAAAGAAATTAAGAAGCGCTTGGTGCGACAGTTAGGAATAGCAACCAAGAAAGGGTGGTAGCCCGCAGTGCATCTGGATGTCCGATGGAAGAAAGGTGATGGCGGTATGAGCATATGTAGCTCCTGAGCACACTCACCAAAATACAATCTGTAGAAGACCGACAGACAGGCAACTTTGCGGCGGTGAGCTTACGTGTGAAGCTTGTTCTTCGCCAATTTGCTGTCACTAATGAGCCTCTCAGTTATGCGCTGATTCGTGTCTAGTGCAGCAAGTTGGTATTTTGCTGAGCCGTCCTAGAGAGGGCTGAAATATTCCATGCAAGATCGGGCTTGAGCTTTATAGAGAGTTGAGAATTGTCCCGCCATGAAATATCGCTTGACCTTATTTAGGACGTCCAGCTTTTTAGCTGCAGTTTGAGCCTTGAACTTGATGTTGGCGCCGAAGATTAGATCTTACGACAACTCCATGCCAAGAAGCTCTAGGCTGTCGGTCACAGGTACAGATGTACCTCGGAAAGTAGGAGTGAGGTTGAAGGAACTCCTTTTTGCAATGAAAAATGTAGCAATATCAAAAATTTATAACTAATGCATTTTGTAAAAAATAATACTTACACGCTTGGACGACCGTTTGGTGTTATGGCGTTACCATTACACCAAACGTCCTGCCTTTTGCACCGACGGTCCAGGGTTCGAGTCCCGTAAGAGGCAGATATTTATTTATTTATTTATTTAATTATTTAAAAATCTTTATTGACCATAAATATAAAATGGTACTAAAGGCGGACTTAATGCTAATTGCATTCTCTCCCAGTCAACCTTTGGGGGGGGAAAAAAAGAAACTTAAAAGCGGATACAATGGAGATATATACTTAAACTTATCAGTTTAACATACATATTACATTATTAGATATCTGTGTGATGATTAGGAGAATTCGTTCCTGAATCATGGGGGTTTAAATATGTTTCTATGAATATTACATATCTATGAATATTACATATCTATGCATCATATATGTACGTATGATACATAGACATGTAAAATTCATACAAATTTATATAAACACCCATGACTCAGGAACGAATTCTCGTAATCATCACCCAGACATTTGCCTCTTCCGGTACTCTAACTCGGGACCTTTTTGTTATCCTAGTAACCATAACACAAGTTATTAAGTTCTTACCTTGGTCTAGGCTAATTGGTGAGTAGCTAAATATTATAATTTTTATATAACATTATCAAAGTCAAAGTCAAAATATTCACAACTAGGCCAGTCATCCTGGCATTTTCCATGCTTTTTTTTTCCGGTAGCTGATTTTTCACTATTCTTATGTATTTTTCGACACTGATTACGATGGTGAGGTCCAAATCTGTCCAAACCCTGTGCTAAAAAAGTTATGGACACTTTTTTGACACAAAACTAGCGAAAAATGAGTTTTTGGGAAATAACTCGAAAAATAAGTCTATCGAAAAAAACCCAAGAAAAAAAATGTTTTAAATTAAATTTCCCATCGATGTGAGTCACTTGTAATTAATTTCAGGTACTGGGCCCAGAGATATGGCCCATTTCGTGCGTTTTTGGCGGTTTTGGAAAATTACGTTTATCTGGCGTATTTTTTCTTCTTTCAATGCACACTAGCAGCCAAAAAGTAGTGTTTTATACGTTTTTTGGTCACGCTAGTGATTTATTTCCTAACCTCAATTTTCGCGCCAAATTCGGCCATTTACAAAAAACCGTAAAATGACGATTTTGAGTATAAAAATTGAGCTATCATCATATATAAATAATATTAAAATAAAATAATAATAATAAATATTTCCTACATTCACATTAGGCTTGTGTTATGGATACTAGGGTAACGGAAAGACATAAGTACATATATATTACATAGATATGTAATATTTATAGAATTATATATAAACACCCATGACTCAAGTACAAATGCTCGTATTCATCATACAAATATCTGCCCCTGCCGGAATTCGAACCAAGGACCATCGGTGCGAAAAGCAGGATCGCTACCGTTGCACCAAACGGTCATCAAAAATGTTAATATAATTAATATTTAGTAGTCTATACCATTTTGAATTTGAGACACCTGCAAATTGGACACATAATTGACACAACGGTATTCAGAATACCCGTATTTTATATGGATTTTTTTAATGCTTGATTTTTTCCTGTTTTTTAATTCTTGATTGATATATTATTATTTTTAGGCCCAATTTGAAACTAAAAATAAAAACTTTTTGTACAATGGAAGAATAAATGAGAAATCGCGGAAAATATTTTTTTGGTAATTAGTCGATAATTTTGGCCAAAAGATCTATGGGAGTTTGAAGGTTCAATCCCAGCTATTTGAAAGGGTCTTCTACCATGTCGCGAAGGATTTTTCTCGATAAGCGCCAAAATGGACCCTGTAGGGCCCAAAACACATTTTTCGAGTTTTGTTGAGTGCCTGTGCAGATAAAAAAATATCCTTCGGTAAAATCCTTTATTTTTGAGCATTTCAACGATATCTGTAATTTGGGCCCACTCAGACTTTCCTAACCTCAAAAATTACTTGATTTGGATTGGGCCCAAAATTTAAAATGCGTCTTAAAAGTTTTCTAGCGGTCCAAAATGATCAAATTTTGGATTGTAGGTGGTAGGCATCAATATCAATGGACAGAATTTTGAATTTTTTGGATAGCTCAATTTTTATACTCAAAATCGTCATTTTACGGTTTTTTGTAAATGGCCGAATTTGGCGCGAAAATTGAGGTTAGGAAATAAATCACTAGCGTGACCAAAGAACGTATAAAACACTACTTTTTGGCTGCTAGTGTGCATTGAAAGAAGAAAAATGCGCCAGATAAACGTAATTTTCCAAAACCGCCAAAATCGCACGAAATGGGCCATATCTCTGGGCCCAGTACCTGAAATTAATTATAATTGACTCACATCGATGGGAAATTTAATTTAAAACATTTTTTTTTCTTGGGTTTTTTTCGATAAAGACTTATTTTTCGAGTTATTTCCCAAAAACTCATATTTCGCTAGTTTTGTGTCAAAAAAGTGTCCATAACTTTTCTAGCACAGGGTTTGGACAGATTTGGACCTCACCATCGTAATCAGCGTCGAAAAATACATAAGAATAGTGAAAAATCAGCTACCGGAAAAAAAAGCATGGAAAATGCCAGGATGACTGGCCTAGTTGTGAATATTTTGACTTTGCGTTTTACAATGGTACTAAAGAAAGAATAAATTAAATACAGAAGCGTAGAAAAAAAATGCGAATGACATACGAAAAGAGTCCGTTTTCATTTTTTTTTTTTAACTTGTTTTAGGTATTACTCTTCGCTCCAATATATGGTGCTAGCGTAGTTTAGTGACTGCATAGCCTAGTCTATAAGAAAGATAATAGTATTATCATTATATTATTAAAAACTACAATGGGACGAGTAATAGACAAGACTTTAACTTACCACATAATAATATAAACATTAATGTTAAGATCAGGAATGAATCTGATATCAAAATTAAAAATTCAACATAAGAATTAAATGTTGCAAGAAACGTTAGCACGAAATGCTTTATCTGCTTCAAGTGGTTGAAAGGCTTATAAATATTTTCACGTCTTTTTCATCGTCTGCAAATCGTAACTGCTCTTCTTGGGGATGTCAAAATAATTGCTCGTATCAAACCACGGATGGAATGTTAAAAAGATCCCCTTTTATGCTTCCCGGGATAGCTTGATGGGTCCCAAAAGACGATAACTCAACGCCCGTAAATAATGTTAGGTACGTCGTAACTTATACGGAAACTTTACGCATCTTGAAAAGTATGTAAACTTATTGGGAAGAATGTCTTTATATAATTTTGCCCTCCTGTCACAGACATTTAAGAATGCCTTCTTTTGTCGTGTGTTTAATTTGTTTTAAAATTATTATTAAGTAGCACTTATCAACACCAACAGCGTTAATCGTCGAGTAATATTTTAGTTCCATAATATGCTAATAGATGGCGCTGTACCCAATGACATCTCAGAAGTTTATATGGAAAATCAATTGTGTCACTCTACAATGTTTACAGTGTTCCATTGAAAACCTATAATAAATAATTTGTTTCTTTCAATCAATATGCTTCTCACTAATTTAGGTACAGCTTTTTTGTATTATCTAATGTCAAAATCGTTATGAATGCCTCTTTTGAAAAGCGAACTACCATTTCATGAATTCTTTTAGTACCTACGTGATCATTGCGCAATATTACTTTATAAATTTTTTTTTTATTAAAAAAATAATGGAATAAAAACAATGTGTTGAACACATTAAAATATTCCCGTTAATCCCTCGTGGTAAGCCAAATACTTGTGGTTGTGCGGGCGATTCAAAATTAGGGGACTGTATTGCGGTATGAGAAAATTAATGTCGACAACAAATATGAGAGGAAGATGAAGGGGGCACGATACCTTATACCTTAACCATCGCGTGGTGTGAGATCCTGGAGGATCGAGGACGTCCCTAGGCTCTATTGTTCCTTATTGTTACGCTCACGAGAACACCGTCACATAAAAGTATATTTTGTTGTAGGGTTTTTGCGGATAGGCCACTAGTTCAATTTAAAAATAGCGAAACTCGGTGCACGCGCGCGGGCGTTCATCAGTAGCCGTTTTTTCTTGCCCGCATGTTGGCCACATTGCGGTATGATTTGCCACCAATAGATGGCGCGGTCGTCTCGCTGTTCAATATGCGAGACAAGGTATGTGCGAAAGGGAAATAGAGTAAACGGATGTGAGGCTAGGAGTGTCGACCAAACTAATCAAAATTACAACAACATACCAATAAATACACACACATAAATAAATACACATTTAAATATAATACTGGCGCAACCAACTTGTGTTACTAGTAGTTTTTAATATCGGTAAGTAGGTCCGTAATACATCGATGAGATAAGAACTTGCTTGGACCCGAGATGATATTTCAGTCGATGAGCTACGGCCGTTTGAGTACTGAATTTTTAATGTCTAGGCACGAAAGAACAAGAGAAAATAAAGAAAAAAGTTACAAAGTCAAAGTAATAACTTAAAAATATGATTTGTAGTTATGTGGAAATTGATGGAGCGTTAGTTGTATAATTTGAATAAATTAATACTGACTCTTACGCAGTCAACGCGAGTTAAATCTCAGTATCTAAAGTAGCTGTAAAGTATCATTTGATAGGATTTAATTTGAAAACCAGATTAAGATTGTTTTGAGTTCGAAGAGCTCATCAATGTCTGTAATTATTATAGTAATAATAATCATTCTTACATTCACACCACTTAGCATAGCCCAAATTAAGTAATTTAAGGTTGTGTTAGGCATACTAGAGTAACGGATACGTAATAATATTATTGAATAATAATTTACATTCACATAAATTAGCCTAGCCCAAAGTAAGCACTCTAAGGCTAGTATTGTGGAAATTAGGGTGACGGACGAACATTTATTTATAGATATTATACATCGATATTTAATATTCATAGAAAAATATATAAATACTCATGACTGAGGTGCAAATGTTCGTATTCATCATAAAATCACCTGCTCCTTTCGGGATTAGAACCCAGGACCGTCGATGCCAAAGGCAGGACCTCCACCGTTGCACCAAACAGCCGTCATATGTCTACTTATAGGATATACAAATTTTAATAAGTAACATTCATGGAAATATATATATAAATGATGATTCTGGAACAAATGCTAGTATTCATAACTTAAATTTTGCCCCAATCGAAACATAAACTCAGGACCCTTGGTGCAAATATTAGAAGCATTCCCATTGCACCAAACGGTCGTCCGTGTATATATGTAATAATTATCTGATAATAAAACAGTTCCAGATATCGAGCATTATTACTAGCAACACTAACTCAAACTAACTCAAAATATAACAAAGTAATACCTGATGCTCTACAAATCTTTTCCAATCTCAAATAAAACAAATACATTTTAATCTCTTTTGTTACCAGATTATAATAAAAAACACCCACAGAACTAGTAATTGAACTAATAAATTACATCACTCGTTAACTGCGGGATTCCATTCCAGCTTTTTTTTTTCTTGGCACCGCTAGGCGTCAATGCCATCTCATTATTATTCCACAAAATAATGATTCGACCGATTTTGGGGCGATTATCTCTGTTCTTGGGATCGGAGGATCACAGCTTTGTTAGGATTTTGGAACGGCTATTCGGAACACCTGGCGTGTGTGGTTTATTTTGAATAGTGATGGGATGAATTATCGATAGCATATTGCATTTAATTTATGTTTTTATTAAAATTTTAAGATAAATGTGGTATACTTGCATTAAAAAAACATCGCATTGTTATTGATTTTAAACATCAAAAATATATTATTAAAATATATAGTTTTATTTGATTGAATAATATTATCTGATTTTGACAAAATTATTGAATTCTAAACCATTATTAAAGAACTCATGTACTTGTTTCCTAACTAAGCTGAGTTTGTAAATTCCTTGGCTTCTTTAATAATAAGGATACAAAAATAAATATATAGTAACATCTGTGACTTGGGTAGGGATAATCAATCAATCATTCATTTTTATTTGCTTAATAAATTATATGGTTCTTACAACTTTTTGTCACTTTAATTAGCCTGTATTTTTGTAAGTCAAGACCATTATGACGACCGTTTGGTGCAACGGTAGCGAGCCTGCCTTTCGCACCGACGGTCCTGGGTTCGAATCCCGGAGGGGGCAGATGTTTGTGTGATGAATACGAGCATTTGTACCTGAGTCATGGGTATTTATATATATTTCTATGTATATTACATATGTATGTATCATATATGTTTGTCAATCCGTTACCCTAGTATCCATAACACGAGCCTTATAGTGCTTAATTGGGCTAGGCTAATTGGTGTGATGGATGTAAGAAATTATGTCAAAATAATTTAAATGGATTTAAACATAACAACTGAGAAACTTGAGACATACAGTACAATTAATGTCAAGTTAACAATTTATCGAAATCCATGTATAATTTTAAACCATAGAAAATCTTTAGAGTCAGCCCTTCTGATAAAAAAATGAATTTTGCCGTTCAAGTTTTTACGTTTTCAGATATCTTGTATATAAATATATACCTATGCACATATTTATTTTATACATACATCTACGACATGGGGTTAACACTAATAATTATGCTTATTATAAAAGAATTGAAAAGCGGTATCCAAACCCAAGATAGCAAATAACAAAAAAATAAAAAAAAAACATATTTCCAGTACTGTATAAGCTAAATTATCCATTTTTTACAGTATTCTGTGATTAATTATTGTATTTATAATTAGTAGACTTCTATACGCACGCACTTGAAAATGATGCGGGTAGTTAATAAATTAATTATGCATTATTACAACTGTATATTAGAACAATAAATTGGCTTTATTGTTATCATTTTTTTAATCGTCACTTCGATAAATTGTTTTATTATAGCCCCTTCCCTATTTCGTATACACGCAGTCATAAAAATGTACTACAAAAGCATTCCACCGATCTGAGGCCCGCGTTTACGTTTCCAAAAATGCATATGTTACTCCCGCGTTTGAGTTAATATTTAAATTCAAACCTTATTTACTTAGTGATAAGGTCTATCGTACAAACGTTAACTTATACACGATAGTAACGTTTACACGTTAAGTCTCAGGCGTCTGGACGTAGGGTTGCGTATCGAATAATCAGTGCATACAGTATTAGCATTTACATTGAAGAGTTATTGTAGATAACGCCATTAACAGGTATCAGTTCTCTTCTGATGGGACTTTGATAGTTTAGAAGTCAAAGAGTGATAAAGCAGCATCGAGAATACGATGAATACATTATTATACCTAATCAATTTGATTACGTCATAATTATAATTCTTATATTCACACCAAATAACCTAGCCAAAAGCAGTTGCAAGGCTTGTGTTATGGATACTAGTGTAAAGTAATAATTGTAGAAGCACCCTAAATTTATAGTCATAACAACTTTACATAAAAACAAAAAATACTAGGCGATGAAGTCGCTAAGCATAAAGCTTCGCTAGCACCATATATAGCGGAGCGTAATACTAAAAAAATTTTAAAAAAATGTTAAGTAAATTATAAATTCCATAAGAAAGAATACTTTCAAATAGGCGCGTTTTTTTTCAATGGGAAATTCCATAGAGTCAATATTTTTTGTTCATTACTTTTTATTTTTGTAAATTTCAAAATCCGTTACAATCTGGTCCTAAATGTGTTGATTCGATTCCACACAAAAAAATATTAAAATCGGTTAAGAACTCGGGAAGTTATGGCGTAACAGACATTGCGTCATTGAAGCTGATCCATGGAAGCTACGCTTGCTTCGCTTGCTCCGCTCCAAAAATGGTTTTTATTAAATATGAGCGCTTAAAATGCGTGTTGAACATCAACAGCTACACCATGACTAAATATAGAGTAATGATGTTTATTATTAGAACTCAAAAATCCATCATAAAATAAATTGCCGCATCTATTATTTCTCATGTCAATGGAAACGATGAGGTGGCCAAGCATGTTAAAAAAATGCCATTTTCACCTGAAAGAATATCAATATCCTTTTGTAGTGCACGGAGTTTCTAGGCATGTCTAAACTTTGACACTTTATACATCATTCGTTTTGCAATAAAATCACCAAAGTGTATGTTGCAGTCAAGTTATTTTTGTGGTCAAAGTCACTTTTGGCTAGTCTGGACTAGGACTCTTTTGTCGTAATGAAATAAAATTCTGTTAGGATAATTGTATTAAGTTTTCCTTATGTCCGTCAAAATACTTTTAGAGATGGAGCGAAAATTCCTTAAGTTTAATGTTAAATACCTATGTCTTTGAGCTACCCTCCAATTAGCTACCGCCATTCCGAGGATTCGATTCCCGGCCGGGTCAATGTAGGAAAATAACTTTTCTGTATTCTCGTGAGTCTGGGTGTTGTGGTTTAGATATTTTATCTGAATTCCATGACACAATTGCTTTAAGCTACTTAACTTGGGTTAAGAACAATGCATGTGATAATGTCTAATATTAAAATTTTAAATAAAAAAACAAAAAACCATGTGTGCAATTCACACGTGATAGACGTGAAATCTTCAAAAATAATACGTACACATATACAAAATACCACAGTTGTTGCGCACACAAACACACGTACATAATGCTTTCTATCTCATTTTCTCCTATGTTAAATCTTATGAATTTATGTGGCTGTCTCTTTTTACTGTCGCATTTTCGTTTCATCGATATCATTTGATTTGAATCACAATGATGCTAGAGAGGTTTTCACTTCAAAAGTTAAATAATATTTAAGTTAACAAAAACCACTTTTGCCCATAAAATGTTACTGACTGTGACATATCCGTATTATTAAAACCCACCGTTTAAAATCGCGTTGAAGTTAGCATCCATTGTTGTACCATTTTAAAAGGATCCTTTCAAGTTCTTGGAAAGTTAATGTTACGGTGAGTTTGTGTCTAATATTTCTGTTGCCTACCGAAAATATTGATTCCATGGTTGTTTTTTTAGAATAAGTAAGGGTTATAATCACCCAAATCGAAATCACCAAGTTAATAGTATAGAAAAAAACGTATTGGGTAAGGTTAGCCAGAAATTAGTCAAAATTTTTGGGCAAATTTGATTTCACTTTAATGGAACCCTAAATAATTGATGTGAATTGTTCACAATTTATTTGACAAATCTAATAGAAAAATACAAGAAAATACGAGTCTGATCACAAGTGAATTCTCAGGCGGGAATCAAACCCGCAACCTTTGGAAATCACTTTTGAGCAGAGTCGAATTTTTCTAGTATTTTTCTATTAAAATAATTTAGCTTACAAGACAGCATTGAAAAAATGCAAAAAACATGTAAACATTACAAAAATCTTCTGACCGCAAATTAGCAAATAGACTTTCTGAATTGATTTCTCAGGAACGTTTCAAAGGGATAATTAGTCATTTTCATGACAGTCGTAATTTGTATTTTCAAGCCACCGACCGTACCTTTCTTAAGCACTATTGTTCTTCTTTGAATAAAGTTATTAAACAAATTATACATAGTAGCCACTTAATTATTGAGTTTTGAAATCAGAATCTATAATATTTATTTATATAATACATGTTTTGTAACTGTATTTTATTATAGCTATAGAAATAAATAAATGCAGAATCTATATCAATTACCTATTTTAATAAACACAAGTGTTTTAGCTATTTCTCTTGACTTCAGAGCAATATATGTGATGTTCAATTGCTTAGCATTTATTCATTTAAAACATTTTTTGTGTTAACATTAGAAACACAAAAACTTTATAGAAAAACAACTGTCTTGAGGTGGGGTTCGAAACCTTGTCTTTCTGGCATACTAGGTCAGAATGACATCATCATCATCATCAGAACACTCATTAAGTTTTAAATTAATAACTTAACATAAATTATGAATTAAAGTTTTTGAGAATAGATCTCTTATAGGTAATTAGGAACACCGCATACTACGTCAAAGTATTTATTCATTTTTCTTTTAAATATCCTAATACAATTTTGTTTCGTTCATTGTGAAACCCACAATGTAATCCACGTATAAGGTAAACCATATTGTTTAATATAAAATATAAAAATTCGAAGTATGTAGTTAATTAAGTTAACAAAAAATAAACAATACTCAAGTTAAATAAAAGGCAATATGTATGAGCTGAGAAACAGTTTGATGTTTCTAGAAATTGCATATTTTAATTGAGAGTTGTTTAAATTTAAGGGTGTTGTACACAAAAATGTCAGGACCAGGCTGATTTGTACAAGTGAGCCAAACGATGTAAGAGCGCGCACATACTGGCGCACAGCGCACGGTGCGGTATGTGAGGGACATCATAGCACAATTTGTTACTCAGCTCAACTTTTTCTTTTTATTTAATAGAAAAGTATAAATTTAGTGCTATAAGATATTCTTTCGCAGTCAACCAAGGAGATAAAGAACACAAGGATTTTAACATACGTAAACATACTCAAAAGGTTATAAGAAACAATAATCGTTTACCATCTGGCGAACCAAAGTGTATACCTCTTTCTATAAAAAGCAAATACATATAAATTATAAAAGTTAACTCAATTAAATTGTACCGAAATCTGTCTCAATATTTCTTATTTAAAAAGGTTTTGTTCATTCATTTTATGCCGCAGGAAACCATCTTTTGTACTCAAAAGCATGAATCAATTTTTTTTACCGCCCTTTCTGTATATCCTCCTTTATCTCTCTATACAATCAGTGTAGCGCCACAGTTAAAGTATTGACAGTATTCGAAATATTTACCTTTTTTGTTATTTTGTTTTTCGGAATACTTGATAATATGGATAGAATAAGCATTAATTAAACTAGGTCTGCAATGCACGCTTCTGTTTGCAAATACTGAGCGAAGCACTACCTTACCTTCGTTTGTGAGTTTTGGCGCCAAACTTCAGCAATGTAGTCTCAGCGGTTTGGCTGTGATCAGCTTTTGAATTTTTCTTTCAGTGATTATTCCTTTATGGTATGTCCGATTTCAAAACTTTTTTTTTTGCACATTAGTCACGACCACGATATGAGTTTTGGCGCCAAATTTCATCAATGTAGTATCAGTGGTTTGGCTGTGATCAACTTTTGAATTTTAGAATATTATTCCTCCATGGTAAAGTCTATTTTTTTTACAAAGCCTATGTCCGTCAGGTAATAATCATGTATGATCATGTCAAAATTCGTTGAACCGTTAAGTAGCAGGAGGGACACAAGCAAAATTTGTGAGTTGCCTAAAAGAGAGCTTCGCTCAATTATAAATTATTTTAGTCTTTGGAAAATCTTGATTTGTAATAACTAACTGATGGTAGGTATCAATCAGAGTCAACAGTAAATTTTAACAAAATTGATCTAAATGATAATAAAAATATTTTTTGCATATTAAAAAATATGTTCTTATTAATTTTAATAGGTACAGTCAATAGAAAACCATTCTGAGCGTATGAATTTGTAGAATTATTATTTTTTAAGCATGTAATCAGTTTTGTATAAATTAATTTGCTTTTGACTGTAGGTTAGTTATTCTAATTTTATTACTTTGGATATTTGTAAACTGTACTAAACACATTGATTCATTGATGAGCAACTGATATTTGACCCTGAATATATTATTCAATTTACGATATCTACTTATGTATATCATTCAGTTACATAAGTAACATTTATATTAACAAAATGGTGTAAAAGATACAATAAAAAAATCTTTTTAGATATTTATTTCATATCTTTGTTATTTTTAATTTATCTACAACGTAGACATGTAAAAATGATATTTATTCACTTAATTCTGATACTGTTATCACATATTCACTATGGTTGTTACCTATAATTGATTTTCTATCTATTCAAATGAGAGCAAGCTACAATTAAAATGTTCTATTCGTTTTTTTATTATAATGTTTATTAAAAACGTAGTAAGTCAGTAAGTCGGTTTTATTCGTCTGGTAAAAAAGTGTATAGGTACTTATATAAATATGTATATTATAAACCCTTGTTGAAATATATATATAAAAGCTCTAGGTTGATAGGAAATTTAATAACATCTGCATAAACACTCAAAGGCGCAATCGTTTGCACTCTCAGCATAATGATTGACATTTTTTTAAGGCATGACAAAACTTACATTAATTTTAAGCACAATATTACTATTCTATAAGAAAGAACTGTCGTTTAAAGAGAACAATTAATGGCTCTGCCAAGATTTGGAACAATCGGAATCAATTCGACAAGTCGATTTAGTTAAAAGTTTTACGTTTGTCAAATATTCATATTTTCAACGTTGCAGAAGAAAATATCACAATCATCTTAGTAGTAGTAGCTATTATTTCATTGTTAGCTAGGCATTGTCAAACATTCGAACTATCCAGGCTTGATGAGATTGTATTTAACAGTGTCTACAAGCTGCGCTGATGTTAAAACTTTGATTTAATTTGAAGGTATTGTTATTTGTTTAAGTAATATCCTAGAGATGAATGACTAGACTCTCGTGTCAGTAAAACTAACATTTGGATCTAAACCTAAGCAATATTGTAACGAGAAGCTAAAGACATGCACCGACTGACGTTTGACGACATAATTAGAATACAAATGGCCGTGGCGACGTTCCGTTCTACGCAGCCATAGAAATTTTATTGGTTCTATTATAATGAAATAAGACGCAAGGTTAAAAGAGTTAACAATAAGGTTTAAGTTATTTAATAGTCTTTTAGTTTTGTGATTAAGGTAATATTTATTCTGGGTGGATATTAAATCGATATAAAATTTTATGAAGAAATAAAATTTTACGTAGAAATGGTTCTACGAGCGTTTTTGTTATCTTGACCCGATGTTGAAGTGGAATGCTATTTTTTTTTCTTTTATATGACTGTTTTTTTTATTTTTTCCGTTTTATTATACTCTTTACATTTAATTCAAGTGTTTAAATGTCAGGTTGGTGTCGAACACACAGCCTTTGAGTGTGCTGGCGACTGGTCTTCCAATTGTGCTATCGAGACTTTGAAAGACCTGTTAAAAAGTACCTAGTGCTTTTTAACCATTTTTTCGTGTTCCAATGTATTGAATTACTTTTACAAATATCAAACAATCGATAAAGAAAAATCAATTATGTTTCTATTTCATGTCATTGTTATACTTTAAAACTTGTGAAATCGTAAAAAAGATAATGTAAAATGGAAAAAACTAACACATTTTCGTTAATAAAAACCAAAGTTTAAAACGCTAGATCAGTTTTTTTTTCTTATAAATTTATTTCACAGACAGAATAACATTTATAACTGTTCACTTTTAGCATAATGAATTAATTCAATTCATACGTGTAAAGTATTTTTATTCACTTTTATCTTCTCACCCATCTTTAACATTGATCAAAGTGAAAATTGCTTACTATTGCATCGCAGAAGCGAAATCAAGTTAGCAATTACTACAGACATACAAACTACATATCAGACATCGTAAATAACACAGCATTAACCCTTCCCTTATCTTCCAATCTGCAGTCGATAGCTATTAATCACAATGAGGCCTATCAACCGAAAACAACTCTTAGCCTGCAGACTTAAAGTACAAAATAGGAAATGTTATACTCAATTTGCTGTTGACTGTGCTCCCGCGGCGAACAGCAGCTTTCGATGATGTTCTTCGATTATGATGCAAATAGCTACACATTTCGCACACTTGCGGATTATCGACAAAATTGGTGAAAATGCTTGACAGAATCAGAGGCGTAGCTAGGTAACCAAAGGGTCTTTTAAAAAACAAAATGGGATGCTAACTAAATTGTTTAGATATTTAAATAAAACAACTTTGTAACGGATATTTACGCGTACTTTATATTTAATCCCGAGGTTTAGACTCATTTACAGGAGCCGTGATCACAGGATGACTAAGATAAGGGTTGTCATATATGTGCTTGTTACTTACTACCTTCATAATATTTTAATCGGGCACGTTCCTAATTATTGAAATTGTTACAAATAACAATTGTTTTACGTTCATTTTACAACGTGAAATGAAAGAACTAAATAAACTGTTTAGGTTGTAACAAAATTATATATATATGAAGGAACAAAGCTACTATTTTTCTCTTTTCATTGCATGGTACAGCAAAACTTTTTAGTACCTGTATGTGTTTGGATGTAAGCAATCACTAAGATTGCCTAGGTTATACTGATAAAGAGTTTAGGAATGTACGAGTAAACATAGATTATTGGTATTAAGCGATAAAACGAAGTAAATCAAAAAGCTTGAGCACGTTTGTATCATAATCTACCTATACCAAATTTTAGTATATTTTAAACTGTTGCTACCTATTTGTTTTCATTCTAATGGAGGGAGAATTTTTAGCTAGTTCTATACGAGATCCAAGGGCCCCTTGGGCTTGGGGCCCTGGTGCGCATCACTTACCCTTCGGTAGCTACGCCACTTGGCAGAATGTGGAATTATGTTAATACTAGTATAGCCTTCGCCTTCCTCGCAAGATACCAAATTGTGTCTGAATTGTTACGCCTCTCTGTTTCAGTTAATCGATTCTTATCGATATCGCAAAACTTCGATTTTTCATGATTCATTTAAGGAGTAATATCCACCAAATGCTCAAAAAAAAAAAGGCTTTTTTCATGATTTTTTTTAAAGGACATTTGAGATGTAAGGTATATAAATAATATATCATTGGATTAAGCAACTCTTGAAGAATAGAAAAGAAATGTTATTTTATTGTTATTTTTTTTACAAAATGGCGGCTGTGCAGCGATTGCCGTGAACCGCTTTTTTAAAAAGTTCTTTCGCGGCGAGCAGTAGAAGTCGTACCCAACTCCATCTATAACAAAAAAAAAAAAATTTCATTATCTACATGAGTGTTGCTAGTGAAGTACACACGATTTTAGCGATTTATTTACAACAAAAAAAGTTATAAACAATTAAAGTCGATTTTTTTTGTCGAAAACAAAAAAAATATTTTAAACCGTCGCCATTTTGCGAAAAAAATAACATTTTTTTCTATTCTTCAAGAGTTGCTTAATCCAATGATATATTATTTATATAACTTACATCTCAAATGTCCTTTAATAAAAATCATTAAAAAAGCCTTTTTTTTTTGAGTATTTGGTGGATATTACCCCTTAAATAAACGAATTTTGCATCGATTATCTTTTTAATTACTAAGAAATTATAAGTTAAGATACTTATATTTTTTATTCTATTTTTATTTTTATGTGAATATCTTTAAACCCAATCACTCTTTAATAGAAAATTTAGAAAGTTATAAATCCGATTACCTTTTTTAATTTTCTGACACAGACAAAGGCCAAAAATTATGCTACCAAAGATTAGTTTTAAAAATATAAAAATAAAATAGATGGCAATACTATACATACAATAAAATACCTGGGTCACTTTAGGATTACTATATTTTTAATTAAAACAGGGGATTGGAAAAATTAAATATTGCGTATTTAAGAAAATATTGTAAAACCTTTCAAAGTCCAAGAGAGGTTCAAAACATATTTTTGTCGTTTTAAAGTAAAGACAAAATATTTATAAATATTGCCATAACATAAGGTTGCTTCATTATTATGTAAATGAAGTGAAATTATTTTAATTTTTAATTTAAAAATATTTAAATCGTTCATAAATTCTCTTTTAATAAATAACTTTGGTCAGTATTTTAATATAATATAAGATAATTAAAAAATAAGCGGCCTCCTAATTTGCTGTGCCCTACAAGGCCCATAAAACACTTACATAAATAACTGTTTAAAAAAACATTAAAAAAAAATATTTTGGTAAAGCAATAAAATATTGATTGTTGAGTTCCATGTTCTACCCAACCCTGTCATACTGACTATATTACAACACAAAATAATTTGGTTGGAACTTCCAATTTAACCAGTACGCCCCTAAATCTTGACTAAGGCAGTAAAGTTTACGCACTGCTCGATTTGCATAATTTTGAAATGGATTCACTAAACTGGTAACTTTATTTCATCCATATTTTAAATATCAGTTAACAGTTAACGTCACTAGTTAAGCTTTGAGTTACGCCTTCAATAATATAATAAATTTCTGACAATTCATACCAATTTTGCCGTCGTCCATTAGCAAAAACATAGTCACAAAAAATATTATTTGAGATATGAGCGAATAACGCGGAAAATATTTAAAATTGAAATTACAAGCTATTGAAATATAATTGCCTACACAGATCAAAAGAGAAAAAAGCGATTTATTTGCAATAGTAAGATAGATTTTTTTTGTTTTATAAATAGACTAGCTGACCTGACAACGTGGGTTCGAATCCCACCTGAGGGCTCGGAGGCGTAAGTGTTTTTTACACACGTATTTTATACCTTATACAAATATTGCATTGTGAATGCAAAAAAAAATATAAAAACGAATATTTAATTCGAATATTTCCAAAACCTATTGTTTATTGTAATGATTTTTTATACACAACGTTGCGAGTTTTAATTTAAAATAACCACCTAAGTTTAAATTATGAGCCGCGTCGATTTTTTTCTAGTATTTTTTTAATTAGATATTACCATTATGATAACATAAAAATAAAAATCATAAAATATTAGTTTTGTTTTCTGGCGCAGAAATAAAAGAACAGGCGACATACAATTGGCCATGAGAAAAACGTATATTTACAAAACAACTACTTTCGTACCGCTTACTTACAAAAAATAACTTTGTAATAAAGTGAATAGTTAAAAGGCAACTACACCAATCATTCCGGCCAGAAATTATAACACCAGGTAACCGAGTCTCGCATCGAAACCGCCATTAAAGTAATATTTCACCACTACTGTAATCCAAAGGAGGTGTTTAAGGCAAACGAGGTATCATGAGACCAATTTAAACTGGTTGTATAACTTGACTCCCATATTTTTTTAATCTGTGACGACAGTTATTTAGCGTTGATTTCAGTATTAAAGTATATCGAAACCATTAGGTGATTTGCGCCTTGGGGATATATTTTTTGAGGTTATTTTCATATTTATTTATTCTAAACAATATACTTTGTGTTGAATATTATTACTTTTATAAATGTTACATTTATATATATATGAATTACGTGTCACGTTGTTTGTCCGCGATGGACTCCTAAACTACTTAACCGATTTTAATCAAATTTGTACACCATGTTCAGTTTGATCCAATTTGAAAGATAGGATAGATATCATTTTAATGTGGCCGGGTCAGCTAGTATAGATACAAGGTTATTTTATAAACACCATCCAAATTTTTTCTAGGCATTAGATATCATTCAAACACTTCATTTATGAAAAAAAATTGGTAGGTAAAATTTCCGCAAAAAAAAATTTTGTCCGAGCGAATTATTACAACAGCTGGTTACTGGCAAAATAGGTACTTACAGTTGAACGACCGACCGCCCGAAGCGCCCCACCGAGCTGCGCGCGCAAGTTGTAACGACATCGGCGCAATGAAATCAGTCAGCCGCGGACTTTCCGCGATGTACAATGTTGCGTTCACGCATTTACGTCGCATAATTATCTACCTAACGAAATGTGTTCACACTTGCAATTGAAATCGAGGGCGAAATTGAACGACGGGTTTATGTGAAGAAGGCCCAAAGCCTCGAGAACTTAATATAAATATAATCCGTGCATTTAACGAAGTGACAAAGTGAAAAAACAAGTAATACAATAAAAGACAATGTTCATAAACGTGCAAGACTGTTTAGAGAGAAATTACCTACACTTTAAGGTAGTGATTGTTTTCAAACTTCATGTAAGTGTATTTTGTTTGGATTTTTAATTAATTATTTTGTTGGAGTAAAGCAAAATGTGTGCAGGGCGGCTAAGACATGTGAAATTTTTCACAAAAATATAGAACTATTAATTATACATTTCTTTATCCTATCGTGTAAAATAGACAAAAATAATTTAGGTAGGTAGGTACTAAGGTTTTGGCACTGCATTTGTTTTTGCGATTTTCAAATTGCCTTTGCGATCCCTGTGTTTTTTTAGATTCTGTGGTTAATAAACACCCTTTGCTTTACTCCAACCAATTATTCTACATAAGTTGATTAAATTTTAAAAAATGCGACGTAAGTGCCTAAGGTGTGGTTTACTTTTAAGTTCATTTTTTATTTATTAAAAGTGTTATCGATTAATATTGTTATAATCAAAGAACAAATCAACTTATCTCTTCTTCAATTTGACGTTCCTATTTTTTTCGTTTAAATTTGCAACTTATGAAAATCATTGTAATGTATCAATGAAATACGGGAGGGCGGGGCGGGGGTCGTGTAATCATCTGCTACAACACCGTGCGTAGCGTGACTGTGACAGCAATCGGTAGTTTTCCTCGGATAACTTTGTGTAGGCTTAACTTAATATTTTAGTACTGAGTGATATTAAAAGAAAAAAATCTTGTTTCGTTATTTTCTTCAAAGAATATAATATATAAATTTGGATGGTGTTTATAAAATGACCTTGTATATATATATAAATTCCATGTCACAGTGTTTGCCCGCGATGACAGAAACTAAATTTTTTCTTTTTTTGTTTTGCTGAAGTTGTTCTGACTTAGGAGATATGATAGGTTTAATGTTAATTTATAATAAAAAAATATTTCGAATTATAGTAACTGAGCCACAGCAACGCGTGGCCGGGTCAGCTAGTACTACTTCATAAATTTGTAGGTTCTGTCTGTACGTTGGACAAATTTTATGACAAATATTCGTTTTAACCTCACTGATAAAAATTCTACTAATTTTAAATTTTTTGTCTGTCTGTCTGTCTTTACATTTCTTTATAGCTCACCGGCTTTGATGAAATTTTGTATATGGTAAGAATATGTGATTTCGCAAATGATAGGTTATATACCATATCGATAAAAACCTTATAGTCCTAACTAACATTTCAAATACAAAAGTGAGTTTGTTTGTTACACTTTCACGCCTTAACCACTTAATTGATCATCATGAAATTTAATATACCAAAGCAGGGATAGAGAAAAGTACAATGGGTACCTTTGATCCAGAAACAAGTATTGTCCCCGAGGGATATAAATATAACTTTTAATCGATAGTCTACATCAACGCGAGCGAAGGCGCGGGTAAAAGCTAGTCGCATATAAATTGGGTTAACTAATTACTAAATAAAAATTATAAAAAGACTGAAATAAATATCAAACAAATTCAATTATTGGGTTGCTTCAAATGAATAATTTACAATGTCAAATCAAAAAGTAATCATCATATCAGCCGTACGACGCCCACTGCTGGACATAGGTCTCCCCCAAGGATCTCCACAACGATCGGTCATGTGCTGCCCGCATCCAGCGTTTTCCCGCGACCTTGACCAGATCGTCGGTCCACCTCGTAGCGGGCCTACCCACTGAGCGTCGTCCGGCACGCGGTCGCCATTCGAGAACCTTTCCGCCCCAACGGCCATCAGTTCTCCTTGCTATGTGTCCTGCCCATTGCCACTTCAGCTTCGCAATTCTTTGAGCTATGTCAGCGGTTTTTGTTCTCCTACGGATCTCCTCATTTCTGATTCGATCGCGTAGGGAAACACCAAGCATAGCTCTCTCCATTGCCTGCTGGGCGACCTTGAGCCTTCTTACAAGACCCATAGTGAACGACCACGTTTCACTGCCATAAGTCATCACTGGCAACACACACTGGTTAAAGACTTTCGTCTTAAGGCACTGAGGTATTTTGGACGCGAAAATGTATCGCGTCCCGAACGCTGCCCACCCGAGTTGGATTCGACGAGAGATCTCTTTCTCGAAGTTGGACTTACCTAACTGTATTGTATGTCCTAGGTAAACATAGTGGTCAACAACTTCGAGTTTAACGTTCCCAACATTCACTGGAGCGGGTGTAACATGGGCGTTGGACATAATTTTCGTCTTGGCCATGTTCATCTTAAGACCCACTAGTTGGGATGCGTTACTGAGATCTTCGAGCATAGTGCTCAGGTCTTCCAAGGTCTCAGCCATTAGGACCACATCATCGGCAAACCGAAGATGCGTCAGATACTCGCCGTTGATGTTGATGCCAAGTCCATTCCAGTCCAGAAGCTTAAAAATATCCTCCAACGCAGCAGTGAACAGTTTCGGAGAGATAACGTCTCCTTGTCTCACTCCTCGCTGTAGTTGGATAGGATTAGAGCTCTGGCTCTGTACTCGGACCGACATAGTGGCGTTTTGGTACAGGCACCTTAACACTTCGATATACCTGTAGTCCACCTGGCACCTCTGGAGAGACTGCAGCACCGCCCAAGTCTCGATCGAATCAAGGGCCTTCTCATAGTCCACAAACGCCAAACAAAGTGGCCGATTATACTCTTCGGTCTTCTGTATAACCTGCCGCAGCGTATGAATGTGATCTATGGTGCTAAAGCCTTTTCGGAAACCGGCTTGTTCGGGAGGTTGGAAGTCGTCAAACCTGCGAGCAAGACGATTCGTAATGACCCTCGAAAACAGCTTGTAGACATGGCTCAGAAGCGAGATAGGTCTGTAGTTCTTCAGTAGGGTTTTATCGCCCTTTTTGGAGAACAAAATCACCTCGCTTCTGCTCCATGCCTTCGGCGTTTTGCCCTGGACGATGACAGAATTGAAAAGCTTTTGGAGGACTTTAAGTACCGGCGTGCCGCCCGCTCTCAGAAGCTCTGTTGTAATTCCGTCATCTCCCGCCGCCTTGTTGTTCTTTAGCTGTTTGAGGGCAATTCTAATCTCGTACAGGCTGACGTCCGGGATATCTTCGGTATAGTGTCGGGTAAGCTTGGCTCTAGGATCTCGAGCTCTGCTTTGGCCTGGTGTGATACTGGAATACAGCTGCGTATAGAAACTCTCAATCTCTCTCACGATTTCAGGAGTCGATGAAATGATACTGCCCTTCTCAGTTTTTAACCTCGTCAGTTGACTTTGCCCAATAGACAGATCTCTAGCGAACACTTTGGAGCCTTTGTTCCGCTCTATGGCCTCTTTAATACGCTCGGTATTAAACTGGCGAAGGTCGCTTGTCAGCGACTTCGAGATCTGTCTATTAAGCTGTCTATAACGTTGGGCATCCGCTGAGTCCTGCAGTCTCATTTCATGTCTCTTATCCATGAGTTCGAGTGTATGTGAGGAGAGTTTCTTCAATTTCGGACGGTGGGTTTTGAAGTATTTTGACCCTACCGTACGGACAGCATCCACCACCAGGTCGTTCAGATCGTCCACATCTATGCTGTTATCAAGGGTCTCGAAGCGGTTCTGGAGCTCGAGCTGAAAGCGTTCGGGGTTTTGAATCTGGGTCGGCACTGGTCGGAGCGTAGATTTTATCAGTAGCGATCTTTCAAGCTTTACGTTGATATTCAATGTGCCTCTTACCAGTCGGTGATCGCTCCCTGTCTTAACAGCGTTGATCACAGAGACGTCATTGAATATTTGCTTCTCGTTGACATGATAAAATCGATCTCATTTTTGACCTTGCCGTCGGGACTTATCCAGGTCCATTTGCGAGTTACGGGCTTTCTGAAGAAGGAGTTCATCATATATTGGTTCTCCCTCTCCATAAAGTCCGCCAGCATCTGGCCTCTGTCGTTCCGTTCTCCAAATCCAAATTGCCCCACTCTCAACTCGTCACCGCAGCGCTTCCCCAACTTTGCATTGAAGTCCCCCATCACAACCGTGTAGTGGGATTTGTGACTATGTATGGCCCTAGAAATCCCCTCATACATAGCCTCCACTTCGTCATCGTCGTGTTTCGAGGTTGAAGCGTATACTTGGATGACCGTCAACGAATACCGTGATGATATTCTGAGTACCAAGTATGCCACTCTGCTGGAAACACTACCGATGGATAGCACGTTGTTGGCGAGGGACTTGTGGACGATAAACCCGACACCACCCACGGACAGTTGGTCGCCCTCCCGGAAGTACAGCAAGTTACCGGAGTCCAGAATTATCGTGTCCTCTCCCTCTCTTCGGACTTCAGACAACCCGATGACGTCCCAGTGTAACTTGCCGATAACTTCTTCCAACTCTGTAATTTTCGCATCGGTCCTCAATGTGCGCGTGTTATATGTTGCCAGGTCCAGTCGTCGGTGTTGGTAGCCGCAACCTACCCGGAGATTCTTCGCACCCCCTGCCGCACCGTTACCGTAGCCGCTACCGTAGCTAGGAATGGTTTGGCTGCCGGTGACTAGGGGCCGTTTCTTTGTGTGCCTATCAATAAGGGGTTTTGCCATAATCGCCACGCTTGGCTGGCGGGTTGGCGATCGCAGTATGACCCGTACGCATAAAGAGATGCTGCTGCCCATCTCCTTAGGTGAGGATGAGAGGGGAGTAGTGCTATTCTGGGCCGGCACTACACGGCTCCAAATCGTCTTTGCAAGAGCCTTCTGAGCTCTTAAGCTCCTTCGTGCTTCAGAACGGAAACCAGGTTAAGTCGTCGTGGTCCCGTCTGTAACTTCATTCGTTAATACATACCAATCAGCACTGGGTTTCCGTAGTGAATATCTTATTACTTACATTATTATTAATAATGCCGGGATTTTTACCAGGTTTTTTGAGTTCTTCTGTGACGATGGCGCATGCAACTGCGTCGAAATTTCGGAGTCTATAAATAAAGAAAGGAAGAAATATAAAAATATGGAAAAAGTTCTGGCATGATTAACACTATACGAACTATGTATCCAAACAGTGATGTTATTTTGGAACACTGCTTTCGAAGTACAAGGTCTGTATTCATATTTTTTGTTCCAGCGGCCATCGAGTCCTTGCACGCGCCTACAGGTGGTGGAGTGGAGTTGCCCTGTGACGTCACTCCTGCCCTCCCGGACGATAAGGTTGGGCTGGTCATTTGGTACAAACAGGGACACGACTCACCCATATACTCGTAAGTATTAACAATAATGTGCAGGATTCACCAAAATCAACTGTTTCACTTCCAGCTCTTTATCCAATCAATTTTCCGGTCAGAAAAATGCCTAGTGTAATTTCAGCTTCTGGGTTTTCTAGGGTTTCAGCTTCAAGGTATATACAAAAAATAACAGTGCCCTCTATGGACGCCCGGAAGGAGAGAGCGAACGGAGGAGAGAGAGAGTTTTATAGTATAAAGCGTAGGAACTAAGCGTTGAAAAAATTATAAAGGACAAAAAGGGTAAACGAAACAGCTGATCGTAACGGATATTCAAAAGTGACTGGCGTGGACGCATAGAGTGGAAACAAAGATGAAAAGTGAAAAAGAAAGTCACGCCAGCCACGCACACTGACATGAGTGAAAGCGAGACAGAAGGCCACGCACACTGAGGTGGGGAGGCAGCTGGCTCCTATATATATCGTGTAACAGTACTAAATCTGACGCTCTCGTGTAACCGTCAAATTTGACGATTAGCAGGGAGACACTGGCCACGCGGCGAGCGCCTATATGCGAGGGGCCCGAACGTTAGTAGTATTATAGTAGTTAGTAGCTGGAAACCGAAACAAGTTGACTACCACGTAAATCTAAACGCAATTCCCATAGAAGCAGAATACAAATTATACACTGAAGTATATCAGCAGAATTCCTGTTAACTATTTAGTATCAAGTTTAATTTTGAATCTAAGTTACGAGTTACCTCTAAGCTAGATGGATATTTGTGGTTGAATGCGGTTAACAGCGATTCATCAGACAGCCTTAGAATTACTTGAATTTACTCAAGTTTAACTAAGATTGTTAACGGTTTGCTGTAAATTCTATATTTGTTATTTTACAGCTTAATTTAAATTGCGACTGTCTTGATATATGTAAACACGTTTAAATAAAATTCACAGCAAGCGCAAGATTAAGAACAGAATCAAATTACAGAATAATTCTGTTTTTAACACTTGCAATGCTACAGTATTGAGAAAAACGTAAACCATGTTTTTGCTATTGATGAGTGCTATCATCTATGAAAAACACAAGAATAGACAAATGCTCACCTATATACATATGAGAACTGCTAGTTTTAAAACGAAAGGCTCTCCTTGTATGGTAACATTCGTTAAAAGCTCATTACAAGGTCTTGGGGTGTTTATTTAATAATTGGGTTAATCCACTAAGTGGATTCATCAGGCTTAATGCTAGTGAGTTGTTGACAACCTATTAAACTCAATTTTATTGATGGGAATGTTAATTACATTTTGTATTATAAAATATGAGGGTATAAATAGATTTTACTTTACTTTAAATTAGTTACGTTTAGCTGACTTAAAGAGTTTAATGGTTATTATAATTGAAATCCATGAGGTCCAGTATCGATGTGACATATTAGAAGTAAAATAGCCGGAAAGATACCGCTTTACTTCTTCGTTTACAAAGTTTATAATAATAGGTGTAAATATCCAGAAGATGTATTTACGTCGCAAAGATGTTGGTAGTTGTAATGATTTTTTTTATCTTAGGGGCTCTTATCGACAGAGACTTTAAACTAACAAATGTTAGAACTCGAAGCCCCATCTCATATTTATGGGAACGGCAGGAGTTGGTCACTTTTAAATTATCACTCAGTACATCATCATGCATCATTCATCTCAATAACCAAGTATTTTTAGACTGTACGTACAGCTTAATATAATAGAAAGCTATATACATTTCGAGAATAATTTTAAAACGACCACTTCCAAAAACCATTCAATTACTTCAATAATTTCTCCGAACTGACAACACTTAATGTACATCTATAGACAACACGCAGAAGGTTATTTCTCGAAAACAATATTTCTTTTAAATTAACCACTTACCATTTCAGTCATTTCGTAAACACAACCGAGATTGCAAATGGTTTTGGAACTCGGATGTTGAAATTTTGATTGCTTAATTACAACGACTTGCTACGAATTATTTGTGACACCTAACGTAAAAAATGGAAATCTAATGGCAACTAGTGCCAATGGTGTCCGCTGCATGGGTAGTAGCATTTTTGGTCACCTAACTTATGATCGGCCCTTGCGAAAAGTGGTTCATTCTAGCCGAAAGACGTCAACATCCGGACGGACATTGCGTTTGTTTCCTTATGTTTGGCTTGACATTGCAATAGCAACTTTATACCCTCTATATAGGTGTCAACTGTCAAAAGTATCATCCTACATTGGATAAAGTATAGTGCGCAATGTTCCTTTCTCGTTGAACCTAACTAGTTCCTCCTCGGATGTGTTTACGGAATAACACTAAGATCATACGATTGCAATAGGTATAAGGAAACTAAAATTCGGCCGGTTTGGGCATGTGGTCTCCGGAAAAGTAGAATAGCTGTAAGTCATCTCAATTATGGATTAGTAATTATTCCAAACCATAGTTTTAGTCATCTACTGTTGTGTTTACGTAAGTACCCATTGGAGGTACTACTGTATATCTCCCGTAAACCACAAAATAGGCAGAAGCGGCGTTTTTCGTATTATTTTTTAGTTGTAGTTTTACACTATAACCTTTTATCCGCTTTAACTAACTGATGGGGGCGCAGGTAACAGAGATAAAAAAAATAAGTTAAGTCAGTATCTATAGATGGTAGTCTGGAAAGAAAAATATATTAGTGTAGTCAATTAAAAGATAAAAGATAGTGATAGTGATAAGAAGAAGTAACAATTATTAATTAAATATCCATATCTAATCTTAACTACCGAATAGTCCAAAAGGGAGTTGTCCGTTTTGTTCTGTCCTGCGAAGAGTGGTGTGAGCTAATGTAACGATTCAGGATATATGCTTTAAGTCTAAAGTTAAGTCTTACTGGAGCAATCACCTGTCTAATCTAAAAAGGGTTTAATCGATAGCATTGCCGTTCGATGGACAGGCGGATGCAGTATAACATTAAATATTACACGCCCTGTCATGCCCGCCGACGTCTGAGGTACTCTGACGCAGCTTAGCGTCATTCGTGATGAAGAGATTTCGGTGGAGGCGGTTTTTTAGTATTGATGTGTTAGGGTCGTCGCACACTAAGCTTAGTTACTAACATGAACTAAATTCATTAAAGACATCTAGAAACTTTAAAACAAGTAATATATTATAATTCCAAAAGTAATCCAAACGAAACAAAATTGTAAAAAAATCCTATAATAATATATGAGGCCACTTATGTTAAAAGCCTATAAGAGTATTTGGGGAACTAAGTAATATGGTTATGTGATGGCACGCTTTGTATTTCATCACGTTTAGTTTCTTTAATTCATCACGATATAAATTCAAGAAACTACAAAGAATTTTGTAAATATTTAATTTTCGTTCAGGTAACCACTAATATTAATAATAAAATAATTACATTTTTATATTTCTTCATTTTCAATGCTATCTTATATAATTAATTGCAAAAAATACTTGAAAAAATCAACCCCATTTACAAGTTGTTGAACTGAGCCGGGACTGGAACCCGCAACCTTTGACAATTGATATCTTAATATAGAAAATATATAATTTATAGAAATTGTATTATTTCACAAAGTATCAAAATTGAATTATTTTTTTCACAGGTTTGTAAGATAAAATATATGAATTTTGTAGAACAGTTTTTTTAACATTACCCTAGCTATAGTTTTAAGAGATTGATATTAAATTTCAATTTATTCCGTGTTCATATACAAGAATTCCTAATTTAAAATTATACGTTTATATTCGTCGCATTAAAAGTCTACTATTTAAAATGGCTCAGTGTGCGTTGAGTACGCTTATAAAACATTTATGTCGGTCTGTTTGTGATATTAGAAGAGTGATGAAGAGTAGTTAACCGGTTATTGATTGAGTTTTGTTTGGTATGAATGGTCCACTATTGGTATAGTTTGTGAGAAAGAATTACATCAGATTATATATGTTTATTCAGTATAGGAATTAAATTACTGTATTCAAATGTAGTTAAAATAAGTTGTTTTGTATCGTCCAACATTTTTACCCATTCATCTTTACATCTTTACAAGAACAACGGGTGCACGAACCTCGTCACCTTTAACAGAAGTAACGATATTTTAAATATTATACATCGTCACCATATATAATCCACAAAAAAACGATATTATTATACTATCACAATAATAGTAGTGTTATCGTTTTCAGTTTTAAAGCATTTTTGTACCTAAATGTCAATCTACACTAATAATATAAAGAGGAAAGATTTTATTTTTGTATGTTTGTAAAGAACAAACTCAAAAACTACTAAGCCGATTTAAAAATTCTTTTAAAGTTGTTGTTTATTCGTTGGAAAGCTACATTCACGCTGAGTAACATAGGCTATCCTTTAATGCTAGAAAAAATTTAAACAATTTTGGTTACCCGTGCGAAGCCGGGATGGGCCGGTTGTAATTATATAATATCATAATAATATTAGGAAACATTACTTAGATTGTTCTTAACCCAAGTTAAGTAGCTTAAGGACTTGTGTTATAGAATTCAGAAACAACGATGGTATCACAACACCTAGACTTATGCCAATATAGAAAAAATATTTTTCTATCGAACCCGGGATCTACGAGTGGCTTTAGCTACCATGAAAACCGGTATACGAGCCAACTAGACCATGGAGTTAGTCAAATTTTATTAATTTGGCTTTTAGATATCACAACAATTAGTAGGTACCAAAAAAAATATTCAGAAAATATCCACTTACTAGCGGCCCGTCCCGGCTTCGCACGGGTGGACAAAATTCTTTAAATTTTTCTAGCATTAAATATAGCCTATGTTACTCAGCGTGAATGTAGCTTTCCAATGGTGAAAGAATTTTTAAAATCGGCTTAGTAGTTTTTGAGTTTATTTCAAACATACAAAAATACAAATCTTTCCTCCTTATAATATTAGTGTAGATAACAATGAGATCCCGACACTTTTGCATGCGTCTTGTCTTGCTTGCATCAAGCGCGCGTGGATTTCCTTAGCAGAGTTATTTTAGAAATGTATTTATTATACTCTTCAAAGATCCTTTACTTACAATCATCAACAAATATATTTCGAAAATGATTATTACAGGATTTTATGTTGATAAAAAACTCTATGGCCCATAACTCATTAATAGATAGGTACCAACTCTTAACATCTTACACACGTGATAACTTTTAAACGAAATATCCGATTGAGATGAAACAAAAAGTATTTTACTTCTACATAAATACTCTTGATAACATAATGCTTAATTTCGATAACGATTAATATTACGATACATATTTAACGTAGTTTTTTTTTCTTCAGACGATTTAATAATTATTTTGAACACAAAATCGGTTATTGTGATTAAAACATGATAGCTAGATGATATGTTCTCGCGAACTTTTTTGTAGGTCTTAATGGGATCTACAAACCCGTAGTACATCATTTTGTTCTATTGTCAATAGATTTTGCAGCGCACGCAAAAATAGGTTTTCGACTTTACACCTTGTGTTACAAAATAGCAATTTTATTACAGATCCCTAATTTTGAAAAAAATATATATAGCCTATAGCCTCCCTCGATAAATGGACTACCCAACACTGAAAGAATCATTCAAATCGGACCAGTAGTTCCGGAGATTAGCGCGTTAAAATAAACAAACAAACAAACAAACTCTGCAGCTTTATAATATTAGTATAGATAATTATAATACATCAGGTAAGGTATGTAATACCCTGTGACTTAATATGAACAGAGTTTTAATAATAAAACCCACACTTAACCATTACTTTACTTTACAAAACATTACGCTGTGTCGTCGGTTCGTTTGTTATATTTGAAGTAGTTTAACTAATTGCATAATATTAACTAGAGTTTATGTCTAAACGATTTCTTGGGTACTAAATTTAAGATGGTAGCAATGAGGTGATAAACAAAATGTTAAAGTTGGTGTTAAGTAAGTGACTGCAGATTTAGCTAAGACTGAATGAATCCAATTAGATTGTGCCACAATGTTGCTGCACAGATGGTTAAATTTATTTGGATCAAATGGTAAACTTTTGTCAAAAGTAATTAGATTCTTACGTATGAAATTGGCGTTTTGTATGGTAGGAATATAAAGTCGATTTTTTGCATAATATATTTCATTAATCAAAGTATACAGCATTGTTATCTATGCACTTTTCCGATGAGATCATTTTATAAGATGTTATTGGTAGTTCATCGATCCCGTTACTAAAAAAACCATGGGAGCGAGAATCAATAGACTCTCTGAAGTCGGTTTGGACTGCCATATCGGAGTAAATTCTTTTCTTGCAAGAAGTTATCCATATTTTGGAAAAATTGGTAATCTATTGGGGCAAGGTCCGGGAAGTACGAAGGAAGTCGCAGACTTTCCAATTTTAGCTCCTCTAGTTTAGCGGCCGTCTGTTGTGCTGTGTTTGGTCTAACGTTGTCCTGAAGTAGCAGTGGCCTAGAGCGATTGACCAGCCTCGGTTGTTTAGCAGCTAGTTCTTCCATCATGGTTTGCAGTTGCTGAAAATAGATATATGCCGTAATCGTTTGGTCAGATTTTTAGAAATCTGTAGTGAAGGCTACCGGCACTAGTACCAAACCAAACACTCACAAGTTACTTTTTTTGAGTCAATTTTCGCTTGGGGCAGTATTTGGCCGGTTCTCCAGGGTTCAGTCGTTGCGACGAGCGCTTTCGATTATCATACAGGATCCACTTTTCTACACATTAATGGTCCGATTTAAAATCTCTTCATTATTGTGTCGGTTGAGCAATGTAATGGAGCAGTCAACGCGTGTTTGCTAGTTTGGTTCACTCAATTCATAAGGTACCCTCTTTTCAAGCTTTTTTACTTTCACCATCTGAAGGACAAGTTAATTGGAGTAGTTTTATCACTCACATGAGCCTGCAGCTAACTCTGAAGTAGTTTGCGATGGATCCGCTTCCACAAAAGCCTTTTATTCTTCATTATCTACTTTAGTCTCTGGCCGTCCACGGGGCTTGAACTGAAGGTCGAAATTTCCAGCACGAAAACGTTGTAACCAAAAACGTATTAAGTTTCTTATAGTGACACCACTGCCATACACATCGTTAATACTTCGAGCTGTTTCTGCAGCACTGGTGCCATGGTAGAACTGGTACTCGTACTCGCTATATTTCATGTTTTCCATTGAGCGATATGAGCGACTCCAAAGGAAATACTAATCAGGAAAAAAACAAATGAATAAAACAAATGAATAACTGTGTTCGAAACTTAAATCTACCAGCTAAATGGCTTTATAAATTTAAATTTGGAACTCTTTAACATAGAGGAGATATTTCAGATCAAAGTGGCCAGTACGACAAAATGCCATTTCATATGTAAGGACCTAATAGAATAGTCTAATTGATATTAGTTATAATAGAATTTATGTCATACGTAAACCACCATCAACCATAATTAGTCTATACATCCTCAAAGCTAGGGTATATGCCTTTCATATGTGGTTAAACATTCTAGGCAGTCATATTGAGCGGTGCCGCACAAAAGAAATTATTGAAAAGATTCATTCATATGTTTTTATTACAGACTAGCGGCCCGTCCCGGCTTCGCACGGGTGGACAAAATTCTTTAAATTTTTCTAGCATTAAATATAGCCTATGTTACTCAGCGTGAATGTAGCTTTCCAATAGTGAAAGAATTTTTAAAATCGGCTTAGTAGTTTTTGAGTTTATTTCAAACATACAAAAATACAAATCTTTCCTCCTTATAATATTAGTGTAGATAACAATGAGATCCCGACACTTTTGCATGCGTCTTGTCTTGCTTGCATCAAGCGCGCGTGGATTTTCTTAGCAGAGTTATTTTAGAAATGTATTTATTATACTCTTCAAAGATCTTATACTTACAATCATCAACAAATATATTTCGAAAAAGATTATTACAGGATTTTATGTTGATAAAAAGCTCTATGTCCCATAACTCATTAATAGGTACCAACTCTTAACATCTTACACACGTGATAACTTTTAAACGAAATATCCGATTGAGTTGAAACAAAAAGTATTTTACTTGTACATAAATACTCTTGATAACATAATGCTTAATTTCGATAAAGATTAATACAACGATACATATTTAACGTAGTTTTTTTTTTCTTCAGACGATTTAATAATTATTTTGAACACAAAATCGTTTATTGTGATTAAACCATGATAGCTAGATATATGTTCTCGCGGACTTTTTTGTAGGTCTTAATGGGATCTACAAACCCGTAGTACATCATTTTGTTCTATTGTCAATAGATTTTGCAGCGCACGCAAAAATAGGTTTTCAATTTTACACCTTGAAATATGTCAATGTATGCTGAGTACAATGCTACGAGTACTATAATATTTTAATATTTGCCCACACAACACAGCGCCACACCACCGTTACACAGATTTATTGCACAGAAGGCGCAAAAGAGGGAACAAAAGCAATAATTCTTATTTCTCAATTTGGTGGGCAAAAACTTAATATGTTTACAGTGTTTTATATATATAATACATAAATAAACATGATGTTGGTACTAAGTAATACTAACTGTTGCATAGCTGGTCACTAATCAGCTGATTGGCCGATTTTTAACGGCTTGTCAACCAATAGTTATAACAATACAATTGAATATGACTTCTATTGACTATAGCTGAGTTGGTTTATTGTATCTTAAATTTCTAATTGTTGGTTATATACATATGCTTGGTTTTTAATTCAATATTTATTTAAATATTGGTAGACTATTTATAATTATGTAAAACGTTAAATTAAGTTTGCATGATATATTTTCATGGCTAAATAGTTTACTAAGCGTCAAAATTGTTACTGATCTGTGTACCACCATCGTATGTGGTATACGATGGTTTTTTACCTTTTTTACGCAAATAAAGAGATTCTATTCTATTGGTTAACGGAAAAATCTAATTGTGCTGAACTAATTCGGATTTTGAAACAGATGAATGAGTAAATTCTTATTATAATATTTTTGTTATTTATGTATTTAACTACATAAATAACAAAAATATAAGAATTACCTCTGTCTAACTAGGTAGATACTTAGATAATTTAAAAAAAATCTTACGAGTGTGGATTTGGCTACAGAATTGGCATTCTCGTACCTCGTTTCCCAATGATTTTTTAATAACAACAAAAACCTGTTCCAGAGGGCGATAGACAGGTCGGACAGTCATTCATATTGCAAGATCTTACTCAAGGGATGATATTTAGCAGTGCCCAGCAAAAGGGTCTACTTCCTTATACCTTTATTTTTGCTTTTGCTTTAGATTATGACATTTAATTTATGTCCTAATTAGGCTGATCTTTGGCCATAGATTAGATATCAAAGTAATTTAGTTTTCTTATACGGTACAGAATAAATACGGTACAAAATTCTTAGCGGAAACTATCAAGTTGAACTTTTGGCGGGAGCGCGAAGCATCACTTTGATGATTTTGGTTTTCTTGTCAAATTTTGTGTGAAGAAGAGACCTGTACTTCGGTAAAATCCTTGTAATAAAATGAAATATCCTCTTGAAAAGACTTACTACCTCTTTTAATACCTCGATTGGTGATGTTTAACTGATTTCGATCATGTCTGATTACTATAAAAAGTAATTAGAAGTAGCTAAAGTTTTTTACGCTTTCAGGTTGGACACGAGGGAAGGCCGGCCATCGCACTGGTCTGATGCCAACACCCTGGGCGCCAGGGCGAGCTTCAGGAGTGAGACCACACCGGCTGTTCTCGTTCTGACTAAATTAAGGTAAGCAATTTTTTTAGTTTTTTCATGATAAGAGTAGCTTACTTGTTCTTGTTTCCTTTGAACCGTATTTATCTTTTTTTGAACCGTCTTGCAATGACAAAATAACTGCTTATAATATTTTTATTTTATTTTTGTTTCTTTTTGTTTTGGATAGTCTCCGAAACGGCTGTTACGATTTTTATGAGACTTTAGCACATAGCTGCTGTTAGTAGCTTAGGAAAATATTTGACAACAAAGTCATGGATTGCAACGATGTTTTGGAACGAATTATACGTTTAATAAAATTAACAAAGAAAAATTGTCAGCAATGAAAATGGTGAGCAAAATAAATTAAAAGCACCCCGGGCACATGTAAGCTTTCACCTAAGCATACAGCTGAGGGTAACTATCTTGCAGTCGCAAATGTAGATGCAGCGTAGTCAGAGTTAAGGACAGACGAATCTTTAAACGTGGCTTTCGATGTACACCGATATTCTTTGCGAAAGATGATTAACGTTGCAATATCGTACACGTTCACTGCACTATTGATTGTCAGTTTAAAAGCTTAATTACTTAAAGGTCTGTTAAGCTTTTCTTTCCTTAAATATATCTTTGTTTTGGTAAATATAAGAAGACTGATGAATTTGTTTTTTTTTTGTTTGTACTCACTTAACTGTGAAACTAACAATCAGAATTAAAAAAAAATATTTGCATTCGATAGACCAATTCCCGAGGAAGGTTTAATATAATCATTAATAGACTACTAATATTTTTAAATAAAAGTATTTTTTGAAGTCAAGTAAATCGATGAGATATTTTGTTCAGTTTAAAATCATTGCTTGCAATAAAAGAATATGAAATGTAAAACCTTTTCAAATCAAATATTTGGCAATCACCCAACTTTTCCTAGTTGCGATGGGTCTAGTTTTGTTTTACAGTCGGTTCGGTAAACTATTATTTTTCGGTTGGCCCGCTTTTGTAAGCTTATACCGCATTTGAAATCTATGAATTTCCAATTGTTTGTCATATTTTTAAGCAATTAAAGCTAGATTTTTATATTTGATAGAATCAGGCGTTACTTGGCTGAAGTCCATATCAATTAGTAAAATAAAAATATGTAGCTTACGTCCGCAAAAATCAAGCAGTGTGCACTTAGTGCTCGTTATTGCACGGTCTAACAGCTCCTGATGATGCTCCGTGTGGGGGCAAAACACGTGTAGAGTAGTTGGTGAAGGTGCCGGTGTCTGCGGTTTCTGCATTCATTTGCGAGCGGGCGGGCGATGCACACTGCTTGAGTTTTGCGGAAGTAAGCCAAATATCTTTATTTTACGAATAGATTTTTATATTTAAGAAATTATTACTAGAATAAATTTAACGTGTCTCAGTGTTAGGCGGATCTCCAACCCATATTCCTTCGCCATCCGGGGGATGTGTAGTGTTTATAATATTAATTAGTGTTTGAAACTAGATGGCACCAGTAGTCGCCGAAATCGTTTAATGGTTATCATGCAAGGAAATTCTTATCTCGTTTCTTTTAAGTATTTGAATACTGTACACGGCGTACTATAGCCGAGGCCGGAGCCCTTAGAGGCGCCCTATGGCACCCTGTGCTCCCTTGCTGGCTAGAACGCCGTAGTGACTCTATGCTGGTTCGGAGACTGCCTTATAGGAGATGCCGTCCATCTAGAAAACCACTATGGTGGCTCGCTAATCTCGGCTTGAAGTCCATTTACGGATTTCGCCATCCGAAACCCGGTATCGTTGTTAAGATCATCTGCAACCAACATCAATCACACATAAAAAAAAATGAATACTATTAGTAATAAGCCAACGAAATACAAAATAACAAAGTTATTATACACCATTTCTTAGAATAGGTTACAAATTGAGTCTGCATTCCATTAATCAGAGATGCCCCCAATTGCTTATAGATGATTTAGGTAAAAATATATTAGATCATAAAAATAAATAAAAGCAATAAAATTAAAACTTTATGTTAAGCATAGTAGAACCTTTTAATTTGTTGTTCAAGACAGGGTCCATAAATATTCCATTACGCCGAACAGAATGAAGTTAATCTTCGAATAATGACTATTAAAAATGTTACATATAAAGTCGTGTTATAAAACCTGTCGTCAATAGCAAATGAAATTTTGATAATTTTAAATTAAATAAATTAAAATTAGACGGCATCACATACAATGTTCTGTGCAAAAGTAGCTGAAGCACTTGTAATATGCACTTGGAATTCAGATACAACGGCGCTACTACAACACCCAGACCAATACAACCAATACAGATAATATCATTTTTTACTCGCACCTAGGAGTAGAAAACGAGTACCTAGGAGTGGCGGTCACATGAAATCCGGTATACAATCCACTCGACCATGGAGATCGTGAAACCGCTAAGCATACAACCTTGCGGAAGCTAAATGAAAGCTTTTTAGTTTTTTTTAAATACAAGATCATGGTTTATGGTGAGCTTCTTAGTAATCTCAAAAATGAGAATAGTACTCCATCAGAATGACACTAGGACGTTGCTTCTCACCCTTGTCAGAAACCAAACCGTTTTCGAGACAAGTGTCATTTAGTCTTTTTTTTTCTTTATTTATGGCTTGCACAATTTGTGCATTTAGCCATTGTCAAGTAAGTATAATCTTTCTTCTATGTTCTTGAGTAATTACCTAGGTTTCAGTAAAGAAGTGGGGTTATACTGAAACTTTCTGGTCGCCTTCTTGAGAGAGCGCGAAAAGACTCCTTCCAACCTGTTTTGTTTCACTTGCCAACAATCATGCATATTTAGAAACACTCAGTGGTTAATAACCCACCATTATTACACACTAATATCAACTACAACACAAAATTTAACAAGAAAACCAAAACCATTAAAGTGACGCTTCGCGCTCCCGCCAAAATGTCCATTTAGTCGTTTTGAAAGAGCTAAAGGTGTCTATGCCAAGAAGTACAAGATAAGGATTTAGATCTAGTTGTCGGCATCAACACTCTTGCCATTTCTCAATACATTTATAATTACTTAAATAATAATTAATCTCAGCACGGCAAATAGGGAGGACCCCTCAACGTCTTTTCTATATGTTCTAGGGCTTGCTTCTGTTTTAGAGCTTAATATTTTGATACTAAGGATATAGTTATTGGATGTATTACGTAAATTGTATACACAAATGGTACAAATAAAAAGGTTTATTGCTTTCCATAACTTATATGATATGTTGCAAATGCGTTCGACTTTATGGGCCCTGTGAGGTATAGCAAATAAGAGGAAGACATACATTTTTATATCACTATTTATGCTACTATCTTAAATACTTTATTAATGTATATTTATTAGCTATTCTATCACTATATAATAAGTAATGTTGTTATATTTAATGATTAGCTAAAATAATATAGTTTTTTTTATTATAGGCCAGAGGACAGCGGGCAATACCGTTGTAGAGTCGACTTCATCAAGTCGCCGACTAAAAACACGCGACTCAACCTGACTGTGCTAAGTAAGTATAAATTTTATTTAAATAATTAATTTACATATTATATAAAAATAAAAAAATCTACGCTTATAAGCTTATAACGCTCTAAGATCTTTTAACAATATTAAAAACTTATTTTCAATATTGTAAAAATATCTAAGGGATAGACTTAATATTTATATATACAATTCTGTTACATCATTCCGGTGTAATTTTAAAAAATATGATTCAAATTGCCAAACTCTGGGTATATCTGATCATCTAATATAGCTACTTGGAAATAATAGTTGTATTCAGTAGCCAATTAAGAAGTGAGCATTTTTTATATATCTTCAACAACTGTAGGTATATAAATTAGTTAGGCTTTTTTTTTTGTTTAAATAAGTATATGTATCTAAGTGTTTTATTTGTCACAAACGTAATAATTGCAAAAATATTGGTTTGCTATTATTTTCCTTCTTCTAGCTGAAAATCAGCGTTGTGATTGTGTCGAGGCTGCAACATGATCTGAGCTGGTCAGCTCTTTCCTACTAAACTTCTTTACATTACAAAGATAGAGATGTACTTTTTCTATAAAGTCACGAACAATAACATTTTTACATCCTAGAACCGTATCACATTAGATCAATTATTTATTTCTATGCTGCTGTCTCTGCTTTCGGCCGATTTAGTGTAATATGGTTCTTCGGTGTAAGATACACACCGTAGAACTGTACATACGAACATTATTAAGAACTCTACTAACTTTGCGAAGAGGAAAAAAGTAAACATCTAAGAAAAATAATTCTTGTGAGCCCCGAATCTTGATTTATGGGATCTATATGATGGTATCTGCTTTAGAAGTGTGGCCAGATAAGTTGGGGGCGCACCAGATATTTGTGGATAGAGATGCGTTATTCACGTAATAACGCATTAATAGAAATTCTGTTAACTTGGGTATATGGTGTGTCGTATGATTTGTTTAATTATGTTTCAAGGTGGCATGAACACTGTTTTTTATTTATTTGCAGTTTATATTCATGTTACCTTATTGTGTACAGTGAGTGCTATCTTACAAACAGCGGTATTTATAATAAGTTAGGTTTTTATTTTTGTGTATTATTGGTATTGAGAGCCCATGCATTAGTTTGTTATGTGTTTGCTTGTTTCCGAATTTTATTAATATTTGTGCTTCCTATTTTTTACGTAGTCAATCTATTGATTCTTCATTGCATTGTTAACACCACTGAAATGTTGGTTGCCCTTAAGGTCCCTGAGATTATTTTACTTTTCTACCATAATAAAGACTTTTAGTAGCGATGGCGACAAGCAAGCTATTAAATGTTGGTTTATATAATCCTGGTTCTTTGAGTAATAATCACGATGAGCTTATTATGGCTATGAATAGACACTCGTTGGACATTGTTGCAATCAATGAAACTTGGCTTCGGCCTAACGAGGATGGTAGGGCGCCTTCTATAAGAGGCTATACGTTACGGAATATGCCTCGCTCTGCTGTGGTGCGCGGGGGTCGCGGTGGAGGGGTAGCGTTTTATGTTAGAAAGAGCATAAGAATTAAGGTTTGTGAGTATCCTGTGTCTCTACCAGTTGAACAGATGTGGATTAAATGTTCAATTAATAGTGTGAAATTTACAATCGGTACAGCATATCGCCCTCCTCGACTTAATGTAGACATATTTCTGAACGCCCTTTCTGATTCGATAAACGCTTTGGGTCATTGCGACAATATAATTTTACTTGGTGATTTTAATATTAATCTTTTAAATACGGATAACGTAAACTATTCCAAGTTTAAGGATTTCATCAACCTGTTTAATTTACAGCAAATAGTGACTTCCCCAACACACTTTACACAATCTAGTGAAACACTATTGGACGTTGTTTGTACTGATGCACCGGTTAGGAACGTTTCTCTCGAGGTAATAGATAGCAAGTTGACTAATCACGCATTAATTATAACCGAGTTTAATGTAAAAAAACCAAAAATACCTCCTAAATTAGTAAGCTTCAGGTCGTTAAAGAATATTGACAGGAGTGTATTTGAAACTGACCTTAGATCTATTCCTTGGTATAATGTATCTAATATGTCTTACATAAATGATATGGTCTCTTTATTTAATAACTATGTTTTATGTCTTTTCGATGCGCACGAGTTAAGGCTGGTAGACCCATACAGCTCAGCTTCGTCAGCACTACGAACCAGCAACATCAGGCATAATTATCTAGGTCCAACGTCAATGATCAAGATGCAAGATAAACATTTATTTTAGTATATAATCGCATGTAATTTATTATTAATTGAATATTGTATTTGCTATTCTAGACTGTCACTCTGTTTAAATAAATATATTTTTTATTATAACTAGTTGCAGTTAGTTAACTGGCGCAGCCGGTAGGATTCCAATAGTGGGATCTCTGCGCTTTTCGATAAAATTTCGGTAGAGCAGCAAAACATCTCACGTCCGTTTCTACGGTTAGATTGGAATCGCCAACAAATAAATTCGTTAAGGAAGCAACTAAAGGAGTAAGCTAGAAGACCAGCAGTACCTATTCCATAACATGGGAGTAGTTACGGAACTGTGAGTAGATCTTTTTCACTTTCCTATAACTTTCCTTTATGTGTTCTTGTCATAAATATATGTGTCGTGTTTATTAGGGGTCACTTAAAGACATAATAGTATTCTTGAAGTTTAGTAGCAATTTTATTTAATTTTTAATTTGTGTTTTAACTTTATAAGTAATTAAAATGGAAAATATTAATAGAGTCCCGCAGGAGCTTGTTAAAATAATACCTGTGTTTGAGGGAGACTCCAGACTACTACCACTTTTTATTAAAAAGTGCGAGTATATTTTGCGTTCATTCCAAGGGGACCAGCCGCAAAATGAATATTTATTCCACGTCATAACAAGTAGATTATCAGGAGAAGCCGCTAGTTTAGTGGGACAAAGAGATACAATACGTACTTGGGAGGAATTGAAACAATTATTAGGGCAACATTTCGGCGATCCTCGTACGGAGGAATGCATTGCTATGGAGTTAGAGTCCACTAAGATACAAAGAGGCGAAAGTTATTTAGATTTTTGTCATCGGTTACAATATACTAGAAGTGTTTTATTTTCTAAAATTAACGAAACAATAAACGACGACAATGTACGTCAAGCTAAACATCATATCTATGATCTCTCTACTTTAAATGTTTTCTTATATAACTTACCGGCATATTTAGTTAGACTCGTACGCATACGTAACGTTAGTACTCTGGAAGAAGCCTTGAAAGTCGTATTAGAAGAGCAAAACTTCCAAACTGTCTATGAATTTAAAAATAATCAACGCAATCATACTTCGACTTTTAATAGAAATCAGTCAAATAATTTACCTAGATTTAACATGCAAAACTTTAATTCAAGACCGCAATATAATAATAGGCCGCTAAGTACTCCTGCACCGAATAACATGCCAAGTAGTTCGTTCAGTTCACCAAATAATTCGTTTCAAATGAGAAATCAGAGACAGTTTAATAATTCGCGTAATAACGTTAATGAAAATAATCAATGGCAACAAGCAAGTAGGTCAACGCCTCAAGTGTTTAACCAACAGTTCATGAACAGTCGCTTTCCGCAGAATCAGCGTAACGTATCGCCAGTAGCGTCGGGTTCAAATACCGATGTCACAATGCGTACCGCGAGTTCAAGACGCCTAAACTACATTGATAATAATTACAATTACGAGCCACAGTCAAATATAAATAACAGTATGTCAAGTAACGATATGCAAAATTCTTTTGATAATAATTTAAATGAGCAAAATTTTTCAATGGTGGCCTCTACCACAGAGAAAGAATAAAAATAAATTGTAACAAACGATTAAATCTTCCACACATAGTTATTCCTGAATTACAAGCGGTATTCATGATTGACACAGGCAGCGTTAGGTCATTTATTAGTCCACAATTAGCAAACAATTCCTTTTCAAATTACCAACAGTATGAACCATTTGAAGTAGTTAGCACTCACGCTTCAAGTCTTCACAATAGTACTGCAACAATACCGTTGCCTAAAGTATTTAAGAGTTCAGAATATCATAAATTTTACGTTTATAGCGTGGATGATAGATACGACGGTTTAATAGGAAGTAATTTACTTAAACAATTAAATGCTAATATTGATATGGAAAATCAAGTTTTATTCTTAAAGAATACCGAAATTCCCATTATATATTCACCACCGATGAAAGAGGTTTATAAATTGCCCCCTCGTAGCGAATTAAGGGTAAAGCTACCTGTTAACTTTTTAGATGGGGAAGCAATCCTAGATTTTAAAGTATTTGCAGACGGGATTAGGATGCCCGCTGCTTTAGTAAGATGCGAGAAAGGTTATGCGACAACGGTGATTCAAAATTGCACCGCTGAGCATAAGACACTAGTAGTTACGAATCCATTTAATGTAGAGCCATATCATGAGAAAAAGTCAATTAATTTAACTTTTACAGAAAAAGAAAACGATATAGATAAACTTTTGACTGAAAACTTAAGTAAATTACGTTTAGAACATATGAATATAGAAGAAAAGAATACTATTGAAAGGCTTTGTCGGGAATATAAGGACATATTTTATTGTGAGGAAATTCCGTTATCTTTTACGAACCAAGTTAAGCATAAAATTAGGACACATAATGAAGACCCTATCAATATTAAAGCACATCGACTACCACCCGTACAAACGGCCGAAATAAAAAAGCAAGTTTCGAAAATGCTTAGGGATAATATAATTCAGGAATCATACTCTCCCTGGAGTGCTCCAGTGCATCTAGTCCCAAAAAAGTTGGATGCATCAGGCCAGCAAAAGTGGCGTATGGTCATTGACTACCGCCGTCTTAATGAAATAACAGTAGATGACAAATATCCTCTTCCCAATATCAATGACCTTTTTGATATGTTAGGCAACAGTTCTTATTTTACCACACTGAACCTGGCCAGCGGTTACCATCAGATAGAAGTTCAGGAGGAGGATAGAGCAAAAACTGCCTTCAGCACGCCATTTGGGCATTATGAGTTTAATAGAATGCCGTTTGGACTGAAAACAGCACCGGCAACTTTTCAGCGAGCTATGGACAATGTTCTTAGAGGTCTCCAAGGCTTGCATTGCCTAGTTTACTTAGATGACGTAATCATTTTCTCAAAAAGTTTGACAGAACACGTCCAAAAACTTAGAATTATTTTTGACAGGTTTCGCGAAACTAATCTTAAAGTCCAACTAGATAAATCACACTTTCTTAGAAAAGAAGTATTATACCTAGGGCACACCATCACTAGCGAGGGTTTAATGCCAAATAACGACAAAATAGACGCTATTTTAAAATATCCTATACCGGAAACAACTACACAAATAAAGAGCTTCCTTGGACTAATAGGTTATTATAGGAAATTTATTAAAGACTTTGCTAAAATCACGAAACCATTTACACATTGTCTAAAGAAGGGTCGTAAAATTATTTTAGATGATGAATATAAGAACGCCTTTGAAACTTGTAAAAAGCTTTTGACTAATGCACCCCTATTACAATTTCCAGATTTTAGCAAACCGTTCGTTTTAACCACAGACGCATCAAACTACGCAATAGGGGCAGTTTTATCACAAGGGGCCATAGGATCAGATAAGCCTGTAGCGTATGCTAGCCGCACCCTCAGTGATACAGAAGTTAAGTACAGCACAATAGAAAAAGAACTACTCGCTATAATTTGGGCCACAAAACACTTTAGGCCATACCTTTACGGTAACAAGTTCATTATTTATACCGACCATAGACCTTTAGCGTGGCTCTGTTCGTTAAAGGAGCCAAATAGTAAACTTACACGCTGGCGTCTTAGGTTAGAAGAATATGACTTTGAAATCCGCCACAAAAAGGGGCCACAAAATACAAACGCGGATGCTCTATCACGCATCAAAATAAATACGATAGATGAGGATTTAGATTCTATTTTAGTTAATATTGACGAGAATGACGAACGTGTACAAGAAATCGTAGACGAAATAAATAACGAAATAGGAAATAATAGGAGTTTAAAAATACCAACAACGGAATTATCAGACTCTGAGGTAGAAAAGAGCCCCGAACTTATAGAAATTTCAGATGATGACGTTACGGCAAACTCTGTATCGAATAGAGAACATGAAGGTATTCCTATCCTGAACGAAGCAATTGATTCTAAACCAAAACAAATTCTAGTCCACTCATGGTATAAAGACGATCTTTCGGTTAAAGATTTATCTAACGAAAAACAACGTATTCTAGAAGTTCATTTGCCCATAAATAACGATAAATTGGTAAAAGAATTTTTAAAGCAGTATATAGATCCTAAGCACAAGTACTATATTTATTTCGAGCATGAGGCATTTAGAAAGTCTTTCGCAAACGTAATTATTAGTATATTTAAAAGAAATTCTATCAAATTAACTGAGTGTACTGAACGTTCAGTAAACTTAACAGGTGCAGAGTCAGATCAAAGAGAAATAATAATGAAATATCACGAAGGTAAAACCTGCCATCGTGGTATAAGAGAAACTTTGACTAAAATTAAAAGACATTATTTTTGGCCCAATATGAAAGAAATGGTAACAGCAATTATAAACGCCTGTCAACAGTGTCAAAGAATGAAGTACGATAGGAAACCTATTAAACCACAAATTCAATTGACACAAAGTCAAACTTCTCCATTCCAAGAAACGTTTATAGATTTACTATATATCGAAGGAAAATATTACCTTACGATAGTAGATGCCTTTAGTAAGTTAGGTCAGGCCATTCATATTCCAAATCGAAGCACTCCCGAAGTAGTCAGAGCTTTAATAAAATACTTCAGCATGTACGGGTTGCCAAAGAAAATTAGTAGTGACTCAGGAGCCGAGTTCAATAATGACTTAATAAAAGAATTACTAGGATTGTATAAAATCGAAATGCACGTAGGGACACCAAATAATCCTAATTCCATGGCAATAGGGGAAAGATTCCATTCTACAATAAATGAAATCTACCGCTTAGCCAAATACGATAAAAACGAGTTAGATGCCACGTCAGTCATGACATACGCAATAATGGCCTATAATAACACCATACACTCAGCTACAAATTTTACGCCATTTGAAATAGTTTTAGGACAAACAGATGCTGGAAACGTCTTTGATATAGATAGAGATAAAAACTTAGCACAAAAATTACTATTAGATCATAGGAAACGACTTAAAGTCTTATACGAATATATAGCAGAAAAGATACAAATAGACAAAGTAAAAGTTAGGGATAAGAAAGGTGGCGAATCGCCACCATCTATAAAGAAAGGAGAGGAGATTTTTATGAAGAACACTAGGACTAGAAAACCAAAACACTTACCGCGATACGATAAAGCAGTAGTTATTGGGGAACCCCAGCATAATATAATCCCAGTAGAAGTAAATAAAAGAAAAACTATAGTTGCAATGAAAAATGTCAAACGCCCTCCACAGGTCCTGTATGATTCTCCTGGTCCTGGTAGCTCCAATGAGCAGCCTGGAACTTCAAAACCTCGGTCAGAATCCGGGAGTAGCTCCGATGAAGATTGGGACAGCAGTAGTGAAGAGTAGCTTTTGGACTATTTTTAAAGCATTAGATTTAGAGTCTATAGAATTAGAGATTAGAAATAATATGGTAATTTTTTCCAAGATAAAGAATATAATTAGGGAAAATAAGATAGATAGAGAGTTAGGTATGTTAGTTAATCAGACAGAAAGTTTTTCTAAAGTTATAGTAAATAGAATAAGACAAATCTTACCTTATAGTCCTAGAACAAAGCGAGCCTTATTTTCACCCTTAGGGTCCTTTGTTAAAGCCGTCTCAGGAAACTTAGATGAAGAAGATGCGATTAGATATAATAAACAGTTAAATAACTTAGACAAGCGGGAACATATTACGGAACATAAAATATCATACATACAAAATGCTTTCGACAAATTTGTTAATATATCCGAAAATATGAATTATAACATTAACAATTTAGACTCAAAAGCAAAAGAAATTGAAACATTCAAGGATATAATCCATGTAACAAATAAAATACAACAAATTCTTTTTAACTTTCGAAATATTTACGAGAGCATTCAAGAAATAGAAACAGCTATAGCTTTCAGCAAATTACAAGTATTACATCAGTCCATTATAAATACTACCGAGCTATACAGTATATTGAAAATAATAGAACAGCATGCAATGACGATTTATCCTGTAAGTTTAGAAAACCTAGTAAAGATAGAACGTAGTATAGTACTAAAATCGTTTATAGATAAAAATAGGTTAGTTTTCGTATTAGAAGTCCCTCTGATAACCACTGAGACATATATTTATTACAAAATTATTCCCATTCCTGTGATCAAAGCCCAAGAAATCCTTACTATAATTCCTAGATTTCCTTACCTCTTAGTGAACAGATCGAAATACAGGCCCGTGATGAACCCGTGTGAAGAATTGGAAGACAGTAAATTTCTATGCTCCGATGACAACATGCCCCAAAATAGAAATGAAACATGTATTGAACAAATCATGCAAATAAAAAACAACTATAGTGAATGTCGTCAATATGTCATACAAATTGAAGACTGGAAGATCCAGAAGATATATGGTAACAAATGGATGATATTCGCTAAAGATACCCAAATAATCACGGAACACTGCAGAGATGAGACCCACAAGTACAATGTCAAAGGAACATATCTGTTCACGCCCATTGAGAATTGCGACGTACAAGTAGCGGACGTCTATATAAGTAAACCCACAAATGCATCTAACATCAGTATACAATCAACACTAATACAAGTACCAGAACTTCAGCGGGACATCAGAAAAGAAGCCAAAAAACTAGACTTGAGAAATGTAGACTTCACTGACATCAAGGACATATTAAATAGTGCAAAACTTAGTAACAGTGAATTAGATTCAAACAGTGAAATGTTCATAATAACAAATAAAGTTAGCCTGTGGACCCTTTTACTATATATCTTTATTATCATAATACTTGTGGCATTTCTTGTGTATAAATTTAGGAACAACTTTTGCAAACGAAATTCTCCGAAGCCACCTGCGGCACCTTCAGATAATTTCTCTCTTGAGGAGGGAGGAGTTAAGGCTGGTAGACCCATCCAGCTCAGCTTCGTCAGCACTACGAACCAGCAACATCAGGCATAATTATCTAGGTCCAACGTCATTGATCAAGATGCAAGATAAACATTTATTTTAGTATATAATCGCATGTAATTTATTATTAATTGAATAGTGTATTAGCTATTCTTGACTGTCACTCTGTTTAAATAAATATATTTTTTATTATAACTAGTTGCAGTTACTTAACTCACGCTCCTATTAAAACTATTTCAATAAAATGTCAGACTTATCCATGGATAACTGACAATCTTAAGTTTATGATGGAACTTAGAAATAAAGCGCATATGAGGTATATTAAAAGTAAAAATGACACTAATAAAGATTATTATATACAATTAAAAAATCTGGTTCGATCCACATTTCACCTTGAGAAAAGTGCCTATTTTAAACACCATATTAACCGGCATACCAAAGATCCTAAAAAGTTGTGGAAAAATTTGAAAAAAGATATCCTTCCCCCTAAGTTAGATTGTATTCTTCCACCTCATCTCTGTTCTGCTGAGAATATTAATAAGCATTTTTTAGATCTACCTGGACGTATCGGTATTGACTTATCTGTGTTAAGGTACTATGAGGATCACAGGTTCAACGATTGCTCTTTCCATTTGAAATGTGTCGATCAAGATGAAGTACTTAAAATAATCAGCTCCCTTAAGTCAAATGCACAAGGTTCAGATTTAATCTCTTTGGATATGATTTTACTTTCCCTTCCCGAATCTTTAAGCGCAATAACGTCTATAATAAACAGGTCAATTATTACTTGTTCTTTTCCTGAGTTATGGAAAATGGCTATTGTGCAGCCCCTACCAAAATTACCACATCCCTCTTCTTATAAAGACCTTCGACCTATTAGCATTCTGCCCTGCCTATCTAAAATAATGGAAAAGGTTGTCTATTACCAACTAGTTGATTACCTGGAGAGAAATAATATTTTTCCTCAAGCCCAATCTGGTTTTCGTAAGAACCGAAGTACTGAAACAGCTTTACTGGAGGTGACTTCCAATATTTTGGAGGCTCAAGATATAGGTAAGGGTAGTCTACTAGTTCTTCTTGATATTTCCCGTGCATTTGACACTCTAAGTATATCATTGTTAATCTCTAAGTTGATTTACTATGGCTTTGATGTACCAACTGTGAAATGGTTTCACAGTTATTTGACCGGACGTTCACAGTATGTCAGGTTAGATAACAGTGATGGTTCTTTTTCCTATTCTACACAATCTGCCGTTATGCGAGGTGTACCACAAGGCTCGATTTTGAGCCCCATTCTTTTCCTTATTTATTCTGCTGACATTGTGTGATGTATAAAAAATTGTAAATACCACTTATATGCTGATGACCTTCAGATTTACACTAATTGTTATCCTCAAGATATCGACACAGCAGTTGATTCAGTCAACGAGGATCTAAGTAGAATTTCAAAGTGGTCTAGTGACAATGGTCTTGTTTTGAACCCCATAAAATCTGCATTTATGATCCTCGGCTCAAAACAAAAAGTTATTGAGATAGCATCTAGAAAGCCGACTATTAAATTGGGTAATGAAAATATCCAACTACAAAAGGAGGCTCGTAACTTGGGATTAATAATGGATTCGGAGTTAAGATTTGAAACGTATATTCGTGAACTAGCGCGAAATTGTTTCTATCGTTTAAAAGTGCTCTACAAAGTTCGTAACTTTCTAAGTACTGAGTTGCGTGTTAGACTCATTGATGCATTGATTCTTTCCAAGTTTGATTACGTTGATACGGTCTATGGACCTAGGCTTCTGACTAAGACTAAGTCTTTAATACAACGTGTACAAAATGCCTGTATGAGGTTCTGTTTTTCTATACCACCGAGGAGTCATGTTTCGCCTTTTATTAATCGTGCTCAAATATTGAACATGGATTCAAGAAGAAGTGCACATTTTGCTACACTCCTATTTGGCATAATAAAAAAACGTAAACCTCCTCATCTTTACGAAAAACTAACTTGGTGTTTGAGCACCCGCTCTTCTCATCTTGCTGTTCCATTCCACAATACTACAGCTTACAAGGGTTGTTTTAAATACACTGCCACTAAAATTTGGAATAACATTCCTCCACCTCTCCGAATTCTAAGTTCCATCACTCATTTCAGAACTAAGGTGAAGGCTTACCTTCTGGATACACAACTTGGCAGTGTAAGAGATTAAGTTTGGTTTTAGTATACTTGTTATTAACACATATTTTGCGCTGTTCATTAAAACTACTTTATAAATATTGTGTAAGTAGGTATCGTATTTCTCGTGCACTTGTACAGTAAATATGATAATATGTTTAAAAAAAATCTATGTATATACTACGACATCTACCACCTTCCCAAGGTTACATCTGAAAATCAGCGTCTCTGCTCAGGCGGTGACATGTGCCACAATGTAATATTTTGTGCTGAATAAACGCTTTCTATTCTATTCTATTCTACGTAATAGCTTGGAATATGAATGAGTAATTCAGTTAACTTCACCAGTTCGAAAAGTTCATTTTTTAGTTCTAATTATGAACTTAGAAAGATGAATGTGGTTTAAGGTTGGATAAGGCGCAAACCTTTCTATACCGACAGATATTTTCTTAGTATACTAGGTCGATGCAATCGCTAAGCATAAAGCTTCGCTAGCATCAGATATTGGAGAGGAGCGTAATAATATAATCAATGATAAATCATTAAGTAATAAACGTCAACAATATTTAATCAACAGGTAATACTCAATAAAAACTTTGAAATTCCATAAAAAAATATCTTTCAAAAAGCGCGCGCTTTTTGTTTCAATTGGAAATCCCATAGAGTCAATGCTTTTGGTCATAACTTTTTATTTTTGCGAATTTCAAAATTACGATCTAGTCCTAAACCTGTTGGTTCGATTCAGTACAAAATACGAAAATTGGCTAAGAACTCATAGATTTATAGTTACATACATTTTGTCATTAAGCTGATCTATGGGAAATTTCCAAAAATAATAAATCTAAAATATCTTATATCAAGTATAACATTAAATTATCAGTATACACACAGGTGTACCATTTACCATTACCATAGAATAGGTTTTGCCTTAAGAAAAGAACTTATTTACAATTTCTGGTGTTACCAATAAAAAAAATCTCGAAGCAGCATTTTTCCATGTCTTGGAATTAAACGAATACCTCAATGCGACCACTAGGATTTCATTATAATATAATTTTTATTTATATTCCAGCAATTGTAAAGAGATCATGAATGTCCGATAAATAAATGTTTTTATATATTTATTTATTGGAGCGGAGCGAGCGAAGCAAGCGAAGCTTCCATAGATCAGCTTCGATTGCGCAATGTCTGTTACGCCATAACTTCCCAAGTTCTTAACCGATTTTAATTTTTTGTGTGAAATCGAATCAGCAGGTTTAGGGCCAAATTGTGATGGAGCCCGAATTTTGGAATTCGCAAAAATTCACATCGAAACAAAACAATTTTTTTTTTAGGTATTACGCTCCGCTCCAATATATGGTGCTAGCGTAGCTTTATGCTTAGCGACTGAATCGCCTAGTTATTATACCATAAGGCAAAAACCAGCCAACCCAATATGTATTTTTAGAATAACTTTACTTACCTGTGTTACACAAAAAATAATTTTGATATGATTTGAAATATTATAAAACGTGTTCAATACAAAAATCATATTTTTTTTCTGTCCACAGTCCCACCAGAGAGGCTTTTAATTTTAAACCAGGAGGGCAACGAGATCAGAACTGGCGTTGTCGGACCATACGACGAGGGCACGGAGGTCAACCTTACCTGTGTCGCCATTGGAGGTAAGAAATCTTTAAAACTTCGTTTGAGAAACCAATATACTATTTATCGATTATCAGCAGAATTATTGTATAGGAATCCAATCCTGGATTCTATGTTTTAAATGGTTGCGAGTTTTTCGTAATGTACAAGTACAGTATATTCATATATCACCATATCCATACGTATATATTTTTGTAGTGTATAGTGTACAGGTAGGTTGTGATGAAAAGGTGCGCACAATAGGTTGCGCACAAAAAGCGTAACACTGTCATTCGATCACAAAATGTTACTCTTCATGTTTGTTTCATATTGGGCGCCTTATATGAAAATCTATTCTTTAGGAGTAATCTCCAATAAAAGTGAAAGGTGTGCACGATAGGTTGCTCACAAAAAACATAACGCTGTCATTTGATCATAAAATTTTACTCTTCATATATTTTTTTTCATTGCGCTTTATATGAAAATTAATTCTCAAGGAGTAAACTCCGAAAAGCCCTAGTGATGCTCTCTCCTCTCTGGACTTGACTCTATTTTTGTGATTGTGTCAGTTACGCTTAAGTCAACTATATTTTTATAGTGGACTCTACATATAATAAAATATCAATAAATATCTTGATAATTAGGGTTTCATACGCAAAGGATAAAACGGGACCATATTAGTAAGACTCCCTGTCCGTCCACCCGTCCGTCCGTCTATCTGTCCGTCTGGTACGAAGCTGTATCTCATGAACCGTGATAGTTAGACGGTTGAAATTTTCACAGATGATGTATTTCTATTGCCGTTATAACAACAAATACTAAAAACAGATTAAAATAAATATTTAAGGGGGCTCCCATTAGATAATGGCAACACGTAGACGCTTGAAATATTCACAGATTATTAAGTTATATAATTTACTTAACTAAAAGTTTGTACGGAACCCCTCGTGCGCGAGTCCGACTCACACTTAGTCGGTTTTTTTTAAATAGTAATTAAATAATATGTAAATCACTAATTTAAACAACTGTAAGTTGAATTTTTTAGTTAATTTAGGTATATTTTACTCTTTATTATATATTGGCCTAATCAACAAGTTTTACCATGTAGCGTAGAAAAGTAAAATTTTCTCTCGTTTCGCGGAAACGAGTTCGCTAAATACGCAATAAATCTAGATTTCTAGAATTTTAAAAGTTTGTATAATCCGTCTTCATGTAGGGGTAATATGACATAATTGAAGAAAAATTTTGTAATGAAGAAATATTTAGTAATTTTTATCTCCCAGTTGTTTTTCTGGAATATCTTCAATGTGTTTTACAGTTATGTAATACGAGTAATTAAATTAACATTAGTGGTGACTGTTATTATTAAAATTATTTATTAAAACATTTATTTGGATCCTGTAACTGTTAAATTATGGAATGAATTAAATTGTATACAAATAAAATTGCGTAATAAAACTTATCTACATTTAAAAAAGTCTATGTTCTTTGTTTTTACAAATTGGTCACTGAAAAATGAAACTTTCAGAATACTTTATTTATTATTACAAGTGTATTAAGTGTAACAATGTTAAAGATTCCTTAGTAAGTTAGTTTAGTGGGGCTTCCTCCTCACTTAGCCTCTTGATTGGGCCATTGTGCGTATCTTGGGTTGTCTTACTACTCCAGCCATCCTAACTCGTCCCAGAAGGTAAGCAGCCTTTTCAGACTGCTGTATGCTTCCGGGAGTGATGTTAGGGACTGGAGAAGCTGAGCCCGTTGATATTCCACGCTCCGGCATTATATAAGCACGTACTGTGGATTTTCTTCTGCCTCCATGCAGCCTCTGCACAGGGGGCTGTCAGTCACACCTATTGTGAACAGGTGCTTGTTTAAGAAGCAATGTCCAGTTATTAAAACCAATAACTTTGCGAACTTTGTCCTTTTTTAGTTTGGTGAGTTTGCTGGTCAACTTTTTTGATGCCACCGGAACTGCATTTTTTGTTTGCCTGCATCCTTCACTGGTATTCCATTCTTTCAAGTGTGTTTCCGTGTTACGATGCAGCCAAGTTTTTCTTTGGCCTTGGGAGCAGTAGTGGTTCCAGTCCATATACTGTTATATTTGAGCCCCTTTTGGCCAGCTCATCTGCTGGGTAGTTGCCGAGTGAGTTGCTGTGCCCTTTAATCCATTGCAGAGTTACTTTGTTTTTTCTTGCAATGGATTGAAGTGTATTATTGCATTACAAAATAAGAATCCTTATTCTAATAACAAGCATATATAAAAATAAACGAACATGACCACTCATTATAAAACGTAACACGTGACTGACAGCGTTGCCAATTTTGCTTAGGGGTCTTGTTTGGGCGGGTGTAGGTATGAGTGCGTTCGTTTTGTTCGATTGTATGTAGTTACTTTACTGCTGTATCTATATATGTACTGTGGCTGAACTGTGGCCTTTTCCATCATCTCCACACTTGGCAAGCTATCGAAGTAAAAGACAATAATTCAGAAAATGCTGTTACCCATTTTGTAGTCCAGTGAGTGCACCAGAAAATATATTTGTAATACTTTAAATTCATGATACTTGCAGAACAATTCTCGCTGCAATATTTTCAATGGCTCCGTAAAAAAGGCTTGCTAATCATACCCCCTTTGTTTTGTTCCATAATTAACAGTAGAATGCGGGTTACATTGTGGGTGCGTTGTTTGTTTTCCTTTCATTGTTTGTTGTGTTTTCGTGAAATCAGTTGTTATGTTTGTGGCATGACCTCCATCATACGTCATACAGTTCAACCCCGATGGTGGAGCGAAAATCGTATAAATGACGAGCGGATTCGCATGGTCCAAGTTAAGAGATAAAGCGACAATTGAGGCCCTAACAAATTGGAGTAATAAATTATTTTAATAAAAAAACAAACTCACCTCGGCTCACAAATTAATCAAATAATCTATATACAAATTAGTTCTATTAAAATAATTTATCATATACGATAGAATTTAAATGCAAAAAAAAAATTAATTAAAAATGGCTGTTTCATCTTAAGCGATTGTCCTAACATTTGTAAAAATGTTTCTTTCAAATGCAACAACATTCCTCTCATTTATGAAACAACGCTGGAGGCCAGCGTAAAAAAGTATAAAAAAATACGGCCTACGATTGTGAAAACTCTTTGCAAAAACCGGTCTTCGGGTAGCCAATTCTTTTTTACATGGAGCTCTTTTATACTTCGATAAAGACGTTATGACATATTGGGCCCAGAGAGATAATTTGTTTTTGGCCCTACTGATGCCTGTTCCTCAGTAGTCATTGTTTATTTTATTAATAAGACAACCAACAAAACAATCACTTATCACAGGCACATAATTCTATGAGACACATTTCAAAATGACGCCTTGATGAAAGGCTGCCTCCACATGCACAAAGTTGGTTTGCAAGCTAACATAGAATTCTAAAAAGAAATCGTAAACTTACTGATTTACAAAGTGCAATGTAATGAGCCATGGCAGCTGCACAGCTCTACGATGCATTCATCTTGGGATCGAAGTAATCTCACTGATGCAGTTATTATGATTTCATAGCACACCTTATAACTCAAATAATACAGACTTAGAAAAATTTCAGGTTTGTCAAATAAATCAATATCTATTACTTTTAGAGATATAATGGTACAATTTTTGCATATGGTCAATAGATGAGAAATGCCCTAGATTGCTTTTAAAAGGGTTAAACAATATGTAACTAGAATCACGTGGAAACTTGTAAAAAGTTTTAATTCTTTCAACAGTAAGGGACTCTTTTTAATAGAAAAATACTAGAAAAAGTCGACTCGAAATTTTCTAGTACCTTTCTGATTTTACGCTGTAGGCCTGCGTTGTTTCATAAATTTTTCTATTAAAATAATTTATCTTATAAGTTAGCATTGAAAAATATAGTATATATGCATAAAATATATAAAAATTACAAATGTAAGTAAGACTCTTGAAATAACCATTACTTAATTTACGAAGAAACCTAAAATCCTTTAGCTCTCTTTAATGCTCTAAACTTAAAAGTTGGAAATAATTTCAACGTTGTTTATAGGAAATGAGTTCACATGTATATTAACAGAATAATATTGTTGATGATGAATGCTCCAACTCAAATATAATCCAATATTTTGCGGTTCACTATACCTTCTTTGTGCACACATCTCGGTTGGAACATTAAGGTCGGACTACGGTGTAAAATAACCCTTATACGAGTTTTGGTTTTCAAAGGACCCCTAGGTAAATATAATTAATCCGGGACTGGGTCGCATGATAAATACATGCAAATCTGAGTATATGATAAACATTAACGATTAATATCCGATTATTAATGTACTTTAATAAATATAATTTATTTAAGATAAAAACTGTGATTATTGTGTGAAATAAAATACAAAACAGACTCAATAGAAACACTTTTGACCGGATAATTAACGAGTTTATCTTGATTGATCTTTAAGGTTATATTCTTCCTAGCGTTCATTCATAATCGGTATCCAAAGGATGATTACGTCATTTTTTTATCGTCATGAAAAACATGCTAACGTAAGTAATAAATTAAAAAAAAATTAAAAACAATAAGTCCAAATAATTTTTCTTCACTATTACATATTAGATTTCTTTTTCATCTTATTGTTGCAACATATAGCGTAAAATGCACAGCTTAATTGCACTTAATACAGCTTAATTGCACAATCTTCTTCCGCCGTCTCCATTTTATCATCGGACAACCAGACTTACAAATTGGCGACACCGTTATATGGTGGATATACCAAAGAGTCGCACTAAGCGTTTTTGTTCCAATTTTGTGATACGTACCGCTAAGGAGTGAAGTGGTCTTTTCCTGAGTCTGTGTTTCCTGACAAATACAATTTAGGGGTCTTCAAGTCACGAGTGAATAGGTACCTTCTAGGCAAGCGCGTCACATCCTAGATCACATCGACGCTTACCGTCAGGCGAGACCGTCAAGCGCATGCCTATTTTCTATAAAAAAAATGAAAATGGAGACAAAATAACTAAAAAAAACATATATTACAATGTTTTGCCAATGTACAAATAAATGTAAAGCAACGTGGTCTGTCATTCACAATCAATAAATAACATGATTTAAATAAAATGCAGTCATAAGATATTAAATTGAACCAGAGTTCACGTATCAAATTCATTCAACAATTACTCAGATTCAATTAAAGACTCAAGTCGTGAAACAGAGCAGCATAATTTTACTATAATTAGAATACCAAACTCAATATTTTCGGATAGCTGAAGAGGAACCACGAGAATAAATATTTTCATTAAATCAAACTACTGCTGAAGGTTACGAAGGCATAAAAACTAACATTATACTAGTACAAATAAAATACTACCTATCTTAGTAACACTTGAAACGCTCGACTGTAATAAAGTAATAGTAACAATTTTTCTTCCAATAATTCTCGTTATCGATATTTTTTTTTAAATGGATTCTTAAAACATTAATAGTTCATATATTAGTAAAAACTTCAATATGAACCTTAAAAACACTAAACTAGCAATTTTAGTTTCATAATTGTTATTTTGACACACAAGCCTGTAAAAAAGGAAATGATATACAAATAGTATATGAAAAGTATCCACCCAGTTTTACGTATACAAATATATATATAATAATTACTTAATATTAATTTATAGAATAAGACATTTATAAAATTGTTGATTGACATCATTTTTTGGGACATTAAACAATAACTTGATAATAACTAATAAATTGACTAATGATTTTATTTAAATTTTCAATATATATTACATATAAATACGAATTATTTATATTGTAATTAATTTGAAATATTGCCTTTTTATTAGGCATCTGGTTATATTATGTAATTCAAAACTAAATTAAAGAACAAAATCAAAATTGTATTCTGAGAGAAGTTGATTTATATTTTTTTAATAATTTATTTATTTATATTATATATATTTACTAGTTGACCCGGCCACGCGTTGCTGTGCCGACTGCAGCGTCATCTGCCGGACTGATTTGTGAATCTAAACTATTCTCAGATCCCCTTGAACACACACAAAAAAATTCATTCAAATCGGTCCAGCCGTTTAGGAGGAGTTCAGTGACATACACACTCACAGAAGAATTATATATATAAAGATTTATAGTAAACTTATAAAATATAATGATGATTTAAAATAATTATTTTTGAGATGAAAATTTGTGAGCAAAAGATATAATGACGTATCGCGTTGAACTATCCAGAAAAATAAATTAACCTACGTATATAGATAAAAAAAGAAAAGGGGACTAACCTAAGGGGAATTTATCAACGTGATTTCTATATTAAGAGTATTTAAAATTTTAATGCTAATAGAAAAAATATATAATAATTAACCTTTGAAAATTGCTATGATCAGGCAAGTTACTGCTTCTGTAAAGATTTATCATATACTCGTGACCATTGACATGAAAGGCTTACGATAAACGAAATAAATAGAGCTTACAGACTACATATATAACTTTCGCACTTAGAGAATATTTTCTTTTCATCTTTGCTTTTATTTTTGTCCTTTTAGTTCAAAAGAACAAGTTCATTTTTCATTCCGTAGATTTGTTGTAAATGGTGCGACCTCAATCGAGTTTCAGGCTCGCGAGTGTCAACGATGTATGATTCACGCCCGCTTTGATTTGGACCAATTTAGAAGCGGGAGCGGGAGAACCATTTTTATTAGGCATTAAAGAATTTTGTTTTATTTTATTATAAATATTTTTATTTTAACATGGACTAATACAATTTGTTATGTATAATCATTTTTTATAATACTTAATAAATAACATTATAGAGGAAACAACTTAAAAGAGCTTTAAGTGCATACATTTTAATTTACTCAATGATTGGCATCAAACTATTAAGGCAGGCTAGGAATTTGGTTTTTAGTTCTATTAATTTATTTCCCACTAAAGTCTTACAAAAAGCACCTACGCCTTGTGATGCACAGCAAAGTAAATATCACCAATCCTTGATATTTAAGTAGGTCGTAAAAGGAAACTATTGATACTACAGGTAATCATCTACACTCCACATAGATTACACAATGCACAGCAACGTTTTTTAGGTTATAGCCTTTATGAAAAAAAACTGGTTGGTTGCCTGTAAAGTCGGTATACGGGCGAAAGTTTTACGTGACAACGACTTTGAGTGGTAAAATAATTTTAATGTGAATATTCATTCGTATAGTAGGAAGAAGGATGAAATAAAAGTAACAATTTAAAACATTTATTTATACAAAGAATTATATTTAAAACATTAATTTATAGGCACGCGTCCCTTCCACTTTTTATGTCTGTCTCTCTCGCTCTTAGGCGGGCTAACCATGCCCGAGTGGAAGGGACGCGTGCCTCTCACTCGCTCTCATTGTAAGCGCATAACGTGAGCGGAGCGTAACGCAGTTTCTTGAAGTGTCACCCGGCAAACCAATTTATAAGACGTTGTCACGTCAAAAACACTCTGATATTGAGGGAAGCTTCCATCCAATAGCGGACGTCCTTAAACTCAGATCAGAAATCGCTATCTTACTCAACTTATACCACCAGCCATACTTGACAAGGGTAGCAACCCTTTTGTTTGACACGGTTTTTTGTGTCGCCCTGTTGTTTCCGCGGCATTGGCGGTTTTTAGGGTTTATAACAATTTTCGGGCTTTGTTACTGCATATAAAATGAACTCGAAAGAGTTGCAGCTAATATAGCTTTATAAACCATTTTGAGGTAGCGGTAGATATCAAAAATATGAGAATCATCATGCTATTGATTTTAATGTATTATTGACAACTATTCTATTATGACAAAAAAAACAAACTTACGTGAACTCTCAGTATATCGTGCTTAGTGCCTATTGGACGCAATTACAAGCTATTGGACATGCTATTCTTTCAGAGGACATTGCACGTATGCATGTATTACACACACACGCACAATAATTTTGTTTTATATTACTATAATTATACTAGGCGATGCAGTCGCTAAGCAAAAAAGATTTGCAAGCACCATAAATTGGAGCGGATGTTTAAAATTTAAGAAAATAAATCAATATAATTTAGTAAATTTTAAAATTCCATTATAATGAAAACTTTCAAAAGCTTTTTTTTCAATCCCATAGAGTCAATGTTTTTTGGTCATAACTTTTTTATTTTTGTGAATTTCAAAATTCGGGCTCCGTCACAATCTGGCCCTAAATGTGTAGATTCGATTCCACACATTAATTATTAAAATCCGTTAAGAACCCTGTAAATTATAGCGTAACAGACATTGCGTCATTGAAGCTGATCCATGGTAGCTCCACTCGCTCCGCTCAAATTGTAATGCAAGCTTTTTATACTTGCAAGTTTTTTATTATTCCCTAAAACATATAATTACATACAACGTAGATTAATGCATACATATTGTATTAATCATAATCTTTGATTGCGTAAATTCTTTCTTCTCGTCGCATAAACAAATACGAGTTGCGTAACATACTACTACGGATCTATGCCGTTACGTTACGTATCATTGTGGCGAATCACAATAGGTCTTTCAGGTTGCAGTGATTTCAGCTTGTTATTGTTATGATTGGAGTTGCAAAACCCCAAAACTCACCTCACCAATACCTAATTACGTCATATCTTGCACGTAAGACAATGCTTTATAAGTAAACAACGGAACAGAGACGAATCTTAAGAGATGCGAAAATTTTACTTATGTTGGTAGGGTTGTCACAAGTTATGATAAATAAGAAATGTTGTTAATCAGCCTTTTATGATATTAAGTAAGATACAGTATTTAGAAATTGCGTTTTCTAATGTTTATTATATTTTAAAAAAATCGATAACTTATTACTTATTTTAATTGTGTGTTAAATTCATTTTTTAATATTCTAATGAAAAATATTGACCTTGTTTATCAAATTAACATTCTTTTATTTCTTTAAAATATTACATGAGATATTTGCATGCTTGTAATATCATTCTATATTTATTGTGCATGCTACTATTCAGAAAAAATATAAATATCAAAAGACAAGATATCTTTTCGAATCCTTGGTATAATTAAAATATGTTTTAGTATTGTTTAAACACACAATACACAGCCATATTTTGCTTTTTTTATGAAAAATAAAAAAGCATGTGTGCAATTCACATGTGGTAGAAGTGAAACCTTAAAAATAATACGTACACGTATAATACTACGGTTGTTGTGATGCCTTTTCTCAAGCTTTGTACTACGCATGCGCGCACAAACACGTATTAACACTTCCTATCTCAGTTTCCCCTACATAAAATCTTATGAATTTATGTGTCTGTCTCTTTTTACTGTCGCTTTTTTGTTTCATCGACTTTCAAATCACAACGATACTAAAGAAGTTTTCACTTCAAAAACTTATAAATATGGAGCGAAAACAAATCAGTGTGCGTCACAACAGTACAGCAGCCCTGGGCTCATCTTCTGGCAGAGCCAGTGTATACTGGTTTAAATCTACTCGCGGCTCGTATGCGATAACGCGATGAACGGCCAGAGGTCACTCACACAGACATCGCACGCTTGTAGTAGTGCAACTAACATCACTACCCCCGCTTACTATTCAGAAAATCTCTGTGTGTTTTTTAGCCATGTAAATATTCATACCTAAGCGTCAACATGCAAAATGCTCAAAGTTTCTCAATTTGTTACCAGGTCGACCAACTGCCAGGGTGTCTTGGTGGAAATCCCACTCCTTGCTCGCTAACTCTGAAGCCAGGGCCACCGTCACCTTCAGGCTGCAGCGATCTGACTACGGAACTGATATTACTTGTCAGGTAATTATATTGCTTATATTTTGTTAATATTTTCGTGTTATCGTATTAAAGACATTAAAATTAACAACCAAATGTATGTTGAATAAAATTTCCTCGGATAGTATTCGTATCCAAGTGTTTCTTGTACCATATCCCGTGACCTCTTCTGTTAGGTTACTGATGCTGTAACCCACGTACTTAAGTATTTTTTATATACAATATTATCAGAGTGTATTATAATTTCAGATTTAAATTCGGCGGACTTAAACCTTTATACAAACAACTTATGCTAAAATACTTCTCCTCAGATGGAACTCTAACCCAGACAAATGTATTGACCCCTGGGCAACAAGTATTACTCAGGCATTTAATTTATCTTTTAAGACATTCACACAAACACTTATAGTTGCTTATTCACTACAGCTTCAACCTCAGGTGCGTAATAACTATATAACAAATTCAAAAGCTCTCATAATAATAATAATAACACCCCCAAACAGTCTAAACATGCTCACAAAACCCATGCATTTCAAGCAAACGTTTGCCCTAAACAAAATAAATAAATAAATATTTTTCGATTTTAAAATTTCTATATGTGTTTCTACAATACTTTGACTAAACCATTTTTACAAAACCTCTTTGACAAAAATAAGAATTGTAGTGTCAATAAAAGTTAAAAGCCAGTATACAGCTTCAGTAGCTTAATAAAAAACCAATTTCGTCTCATGCGAAGGACATAAATTTCTGTATGGAAATCTCCCCCAAAAGATAGTAGAGTTTTGCCATAATTGCCACGCCTGACCTGGTCTGCTGCCCATTTTATAGTTTACGGGGGGTGTAATGTGATTTTCTTTTTTTTATTTGGTTTTGAACCTTCAATGCTACTATGCGCCCTATGACTGAGAAATCATTTTAATAGAAAAATACCAAAATGAATTGATTTAAATAGAATTTCTACGGGTGCTCACAAGGCTCAGTACCTCAATTGAGAGAGCAGTGGACCGGACATATAAAGGTTGCGGATTCGAGTCCAGCCTGAGAATGTCTTATGAGCCGAGTCGATTTTTCCTTGTATTCTATTAAAATAATTTTAATCATGTAAAAAAGCATAGAAAATGCAAAAAAAACATACACATTACTAACAAAAAAATTATCTTACATATTAACTTGTTCACAGGCCGTCACAGATCCATCGATAACACCCGTTTCTGAAACACTAACCGTCGACGTGAATCGTAAGTTATTTATTATTATCACTGGAGATCGGAGTAGGTAGGTAGAGTCAATGACAGCGTACATGTTAATATGGACATGCCTCTTAATTTCTAGAACTTTAAATTTATTGGGATTTTTTTATAAAAATTCCATAATGATTACATTGCTATGTGTAAGTAGTATTTTAGTTTGGGCTACTATTAAAATATGACTTTTGTTACTCTTAGTGATGATCCGGCTCGAAGGACCATTATGTAGAGTCTTAAGACTTTAGACTCAAGATAATAAAAGGCGGACTGTAAATAAAAGGTTTTACGGGTACTTATAAATTGAATGATAGTCCGTTCGCGCTGTGTTCCTAAGCCGAAATGAGGACCGCCCGCGCAGCTATACCCAGATTCGGCTCCCGTCGGTGGTGATTGTCGGAGATAACCCAGCGCGTCTCTCACGCGTCAACATAGTTAATTTCGTTTTTCTCTTGGGGAACGTGTTTTTATGCAATGAAAGTGTGGCATCATAACGTGGTTTTAAAATAAGCTCATGTAATGAAATTGTGTATTGATATAATGTTACATAGCAAATCACCAAAGTTTCAAATCAGTCAGAATAGGGGACAACCAAAACTCATCATTAAAATTCAATTTATTTTCTTTCCTTCTAATATCAAATTATAAATTTTAAATCTCTTCATTTATAATGACTCCTAATCCTTTAAATACCAGAGCTTTTCGGAAAGGCATACCCATATGTCAAGTATGATGCAAATACGAAAAATAAATCTACTTACTCTGATCTCTGATTATTACTGTGAAAACTAAATTTTGACATTCTTACAAGAATAAGACAACAACAAACATAAACTGATGATCAGTTTATTTTTGTTAGTATAATTTTGTTTTTTGTTTTGATTGAGCAAATTGTAATTTTAACATAAGTATATTTATAATTTCATTTTCTTATGTCTTACATTACTATTTCTTTTAGAAATGCGAAATATATAAAATTTATCTTACATAAACATAATATTTTACGAGAACGTTAGTTACCTCAACAACCTCTATCATTCAATTCAAACTCAAAGTTTTGATAATTTCTTGTAGATTATTGTTTAAATCTTATCTCACCAATTATGTATATTGTTGTGTACTTTAGTGGTAACTTAAATTAGTACTAGCTGACCTGGTAACGCGTTGCTATGGTAACGCGTATACAATGTAAAAAGAGCTGGGAAAAGCGGACAGACAAACACACAAACATCAAAATTGTGTTCTTAGATTATAGATTAATTATAACATGATTTATACAAAGTTTTTTATATTTAAAAAAATTAAAATACATCAACCACATCTCCAAGCCCTCAGAGAGGATGCGAAACTACGACTTTTCGCAATCCGGGCGAGTGCTCTGACTGCTAAGCTACCAAGACGCTGGCAGACGCGTCGAAATTTGCAAGCGTATTTCATCTTCTACTATGAGCTAGTAGCTACCTGAGGGCTCGGAGATGTCGATGTACGAGTATGTTAGAGACGCCGAAATATTTAAGCCTCAAAAACAAAGAAAGATGGTAAAAATCCCGTTATAATTAATAATCACCACTCACGTTTATTTACAAAGTATTTTGTCCCTAAAATGACTGGGTATTAACATACGTTTAGAACTATGATCAGCTGTAAATTAACAATATTTTGGGCAATGTGATTTTAAGCGGTCGTAAGATTTTTCTTGCAATATTCTATATGAATTGCTTTAGATGGTCAGGAAATTTATTATTTTATTTTTCACATAAAAACTGTTCCAAAAGTAAACAACAAGGAATAAGTCTCGTGTGTTTTATGTGTGTATTTTTAATTTATAAAACCGGATTTACTTAAAAAGAATGTCTTCAACAACCTCAGTTTTTGAGCTTAATTCAAGTATATATACATCACGAATAACAGAACAACATATTATTACGAATTTAAATATATACACTAAGTACACAAATTTGTTGTTTGTGTGTTTGTCTGTCCGCTCTTGCCATTGTATCAATTAACGTTACCTTAGCAACGCGTTACCGGGTCAGCTAGTCTATAATCTAAAACCACAAATTTGTTGTTTGTGTGTTTGTCTGTCCGCTCTTTTTCCCGCTCTTTTTCCATTGTACCAGTTACCATAGCAACGCGTTACCGGGTCAACTAGTATTAACAAAGTGTTTAAGGCCCTATCAATGTTTACCTATCATTACTTCTTATTTCTCAACAAATTACAAAGTTGTTCATTTTATGTCAAGGATAAAGTGACTTATAAATCGTGACTGCTCCAATTTAACTTAGTTACGGGATAGACAAGTTTCTTATTAAACATAAATTAATATTACTTAACCGGACCCAGAGTCAGACCTAGAGAACTTTTCCTTTGCTTTCTGCTAAGCCCTTTCATTATTAAAGAAACTGCTAAGTTAATGTTAATGTTATATAAGCATACCTTCATTCATATATGGTTTGTTTTGCTTTTCAGTAAAGCACTTCTCCTGTATATATAGATAATATATAAACGAAAAAAAAAATTGAAAAAGAATATTTGATTAAATGTCTCAAATTTGAAAAAAAAGCCTATTAAGCCCTTTTTTTCTACAAATAAAATGTAATACGTTGAAACTTGATTCAGGTAATAATGTTTTCTTTTAATTATATTTTTGTGCAAATTATTTACTTTATTAATATTTACCCTTAACCTAAACTAACACTAGAATATAGATGAATTAAACTAGCCAAAACTCGATTCGGTTCCGTCGTTTTTTTATACATTTCCATTCCAATTCCACATTCCAGTCATATCACCTCCGTGGTATAATAATATTGATTTATCATCCGATTTACATATGCATGCAAAATATCGGCTCAATCAGAAACCGGGAAGTGAGTCAAATTTATCTTGTAAGATTTGATTACAGGCCGACATACGCCGGAACAGGTAAGAGTAAAAAGCTTGCTAAAAAGTAAAAACACGTCAATGCTATATCATTCTAGACTATTTATGTCCCCCTTACATGGTTTTAGGCGTTTCCTATAATAATAATAATAACAAATATATTTCGCACTAGTACATATCCATATTTTGTAAGTACAATTATAAATATAATACTCTAATGCAGTAATTCTTTTGGACACTACTTAGACACTCATCTAGTTTCGTGATACATCTCCGGACACAATGAGCTACGACAGAAAAATCATATCGATTTCCTATAACTGTTAAAGTATATGTAGGGAGAATGGGTTAAAATCCACCTGGCGGGTCCAATGTAAATTAGTGGCTGTAACGACTGTAACCCGGACAAAGTAATATTGTATTACTAGTGATCCGAGCGTGCTTTGCGTGGGTGTGGTTCACTAATAAAGAAAATGAGAATGCTCTGAGAGAGTGAGACGGCAAAGACGGCGGGCTACTATATGTACATAGATATTGGTGTACGGCAGAATGGAGCAGTACTCATTCTATACCCTTAAATGTATCGTAAAAGGCAATTCCTGATACTGGAAGCAATCACCATATACCTCCCACGGACCACAAGCAGCAGTATTTTTAGAAATATGGTATTTTCCTCGAAATCCAACCCGCCTGCCAAGAGTGGAGATTTTGGCAATCGGGATGGGTTTGGACGAGGCTTCCTTCAGTAGTTGGCGCTTTTCGGATGAGGATGATGATGAATTTTGAAACTCTGAAATATTCATTTGTATGACATAGTGAAAATACAAATTTAATCTATATGAAGTGCCCAAAGTACCCAAGTTAGATAACATATTGAATGATATTCATGCTTTTGACTTTGTTTCTTGTCATTATTCCCAAGACGACGGCCCATAAAGGGAGGAGGTAATCATACTATCTTCGTGATTAGGAGCAGATTTGAGATGGCAGTTAAAGATCCCAATTCCGAAAACGCTCCTGCCCGTTTATGGTCTACGAGAGGTGTAGTGTTAATCCTGCCAAAATCATTAGTCGTCATTTACGACACCCTTGAAACCCGAGAGCATTATATCATGCGAGCGACAACGATACCTAAAATCCGCGAGCATTATATAATACTCTATAGCGCGCAGTCTGATTTTATCCTTATTACGGCTTTGGTAATGGTTCTTTTCGATTGAATGATATTTTTTCCCCGATAGAGATAGAAATAACGCATTTAACACAAAGCTGGGCTTCAAGGGGTTAAATGTAATGTTGATGTGATATACTATGCCGAACATCAAAGGGTGTAGGTGGCTTTTGATATACCGTGTAAGGAACCCTATAGATTTATGTATTTTATAATGACACGTTATTTCGTGTTTCAGCCGCAAATGTAAGGCGGAACATAAAACGGGTACCACCTTCCAATATTGTGAAGTAACTTTTTACGCGAAATTTATAGCGAGTCTTACATTGTTTCAGAGGAAACTTCATTATGGTCTTTAAAATGTTCTGTATTTTTGGTATGTTGGAAAATAAGAAAAATTTGTTTTTCTATTGTTAATTATTTTTTGTATATAGAGCCTTTTTGTGTATAGTTTCATGTTTGTTTCTATTTTTTGTACATCAAAAACGAAAAAAAACTTTAAACGTATCGCTCATTTGGTGCAACAGTGACGCAATTACACTTTTGGTCAAAATTGCATGTCTGAAAAACATAGACAGAATTGTATTTCTTCTATTTTTCGCTAGAAAGCTAAATTAACCTAGGAAAAATATACATTTGTTTAAGGCAATGCTGATTTAAAATAGAAAATGTATTTAAATCTAGCTCTAGCTAAATCTAGCGTATCTTATCTTATCTAAAATTTCCCTCTACTTCAAAAACACAACATTTACAATTGCGTCAGTGTTGCACCAAATGAGCGGTATCGTGACGCGATTTATGTATATGAACCTTGGTCAATCATTTCTCATGCCTAATTTCCAAAACAGTTATCATTATGTACGTGTGCCTTATTTATTTCTAAGAACAGTAATGGTCTTCAGGGTATTTTGTTATTTAAAAAAGTGAGATATTATTACGCTTAAGGAACCCTAAAATATGATCCTGTCCATATCATCTGCTCATCGCCGCAACATTGACGTATCATTTCCGAAAGCATGCGTGATTTGAGTTTTTTTTTATGCGTCTATCCTTCTCTTACTTTAGGGTTGTCATCACCCGTCTTGCTTTACAATTATTATGTAGATATGAGATTTGTAGTTATAAAAATGTGTAAGGATAGGTATGTGAAGTTGTGTTATCATGTGACACGATTATATTATTGCCAAATTTATGTGATGTTATAAAATCACATTTGAAGCAATCAGAAATATAATAAAAATATTTCATACACTTACACCAATAAGCCAAGCCCAAAGTAAGCACTGTAAGGCTTACTTTGGGTTTTCAACGCTATGAACACTTTTTTTATTAGTTATGTGTAGTTATGTTCCCACATAACTGCGCATCCTGCATCCCACATCAGGCCTAGTGCCCGATGCAGGATTGGAGGCACGGTATGAATACTAGCGTAACGGATAATCATTTATTTTTATTAATCATAGATATTTTATATTTATGGAATTAATACCTATGATTCAGGTACACATACTCGTAGTCATCACACAAACATATACCCCATCCGGTATTCCATCCCCACGACCGTGGATGTGAAAGGCGGAATCGCTACTGTTGCACCAAACGGTCGTCAATCCAGCATTATGCATCACAAATAACTAGAAACTAAAACTTTTGATATTTTTACTTTTAAATAATAAATAAATATTAGACACACACACAGAGACCCAAGTTTTAGCACTCGTATTATGGAATTTAGAAACAACGATCCCGATCCAATATAGAAAAGTTCGTTTTCTACATTGATCAGGCCAGGAATCGACTTAACCATGAATTAGCTTAACCATGAATTTTGACCACGGAGATTGAATTCGCTCAAAAGTTATAAATAAAAGTAATTAAAAAAACGTTACGACTATTGTGACAAAGTCAATTTATCAACTCCAACTCTTCCCAGCTTCGTCGTAGTGGAAACGCACCCAAAATTCACTATGAAAGGTTAACGGGAATTCTAACAACGTGTTAACTCGTTGCTAACATTCTATTTTTATATATATATAATGCTGTAGATGAGCGCCTTTAAGACACTTCCTTAGAATAAACAAAAAAATACCCCCATTTTACCGCGAATAAACTTTACCGCGAATAAACTTTCATTTTACCGCGAATCAGCCAAAATACCGTAGCGTTGCCGATTAAATCAGACCATAAATATGTTTGTGTCGAAATGCCGACTGGACCCTCTCTAATTGACAACTTGATAAGTATCGAAGACTCCGCAAAACATGTTTTTTTTTATTTATTTTAAGCTTTGTGCGGCTTTTTGCTAATGTTTATCAATTAGGAACTTAACGGGTTTCCAATGAGAGGTTCTTATTCAAATAAAGATAAGTAAGATAATATATATATAAGGTTTGACGACCGATTGTCACAACGGTAGCGATCCTGCCTTTTGAACCGACGGCCCAAGATTCGAGTCGCGGAAGGTGAGAATTTGTTCCTGAGTCATAGGTATTATTTTAAATATTAAATATTTAGGTATCATATATGTGATGGTTGTGACAACCATCATCTTAGTCATCCTGTGATCACGGCTCCTGTAAAGGAGTCGAAACGTCAGGATTAAATATAAAATAAAACATGCACAAAAAAATCCGTATAAAAGTGTTTTATCCTAATGTGTAATGTGCGCGGAAGTGTAAGAACTAAATATATCATATATGTATGTATATCTATCCGTTACCCTAGTATCCGTTACATATTGACGACCGCTTGGTGCAACGGTAGCGATCCTGCCTTTCGCACCGACGGCTCTGGGTTCGAATCCCGGAAGGGGCAGATGTTTGTGTGATAAATACGAGCATTTGTACCTGAGTCATGGATATAATATATATCTATTAATATTACATAACTATGTATCAGATATGTATGTCTATCCATTACCCTTTTATCCATAACACAAGCCTTATAGTGCTTACTTTGGGCTAGGTTAATTGGTGTGAATGTAAGAAATATTATTATTATTATAAGCCTTACAGTGCTAACCTCAGTGTAGGCTAATTTGTCTAATGACCTAATTAATAATTGAATCGCTAAAATAATAGACCTGTCAGTGAATAAAAACCATCAAACAAGAGTGTTTACTAACAATTTATGACAGGAACAAGAATGAGTGAAATCATATAAAAGATAGGATTAAATTTAATAGCTGACAGATCTGCTATTTTCCTTACAAATATATTTCTGACTGAGAAATAATTTTGAAAGAGCTTCAGGCAATATAACATAGAAATTTGACTATTATTTTGGTATATATAAAGGTCAATTGGTCTCGTGAAAACTCTTAAAGTAGTCGATGGAATGCAACGAATCTTTGGTAAGTAATTAAATTCATACCAAAGGTTTGAGAGCGTTGCAAAACACTGACATTGGTAGTTTAAATACTAATTGTCACTACCTATTGTTATGTTTTTAATAGTAATAGTGCATCTAACTCTTAATTTTTTTTTGTTAAAAAAAAATATTACTAGAAAAATATTTAAGAACTTGACTCGTGTCAAACGGGATTCGAACCCACATTTTCTCGCAAAACGAGACAGACCTGTTAATTTTTTTGCTATAATAATAATTATGACTTAAAATGGCAGTTAAATGCTTAAAAATCTTAAAAATGTAATAAAAACATCTCTATTTCTTCTTTATTTACCGTAGCGTTCATAGTTCTTTGACTAAAGATAAGTTATTTTAACTCTATTTTAAATCAATCACTTGATTACGATAATATTCAATCACTTATCGATTGCCATCGTTTATAAAAAAGAGGTTAAAAAAAATCTATTGTATTTTAAACTCCCCAATGATCTCAAGAAAAGGTTAACCCGTTATTTAAACGGTTTTATATACCCTTTTGAGTGCTGCTTGAGAAAATCAAACATTTTTTAGAACTTCAATTTGATGAGGTTGGTTTAATGAACTGTTTGCCAAGTTATTGTTACTGGTTCGTTGGAAGAATTTTGCGAAGTGCGAATTTAACGCTTCATTGAATAATTGGGTAGTGATTTGAATTGAGTGATTAAAGCTATTGGGCTTTTTTGTTGTAAAATTAAAGGGTCGTGTTTTTATTTGTGGTTATTTTGAAATCGGCTTCAATTATTGAATAGTAAAAATTATTTCGCGGTTCTGAGTTTACGGTTTCTGTTACTATCACAATATAAATCTGTCTCATGTATCAGTTATTAGTGTATTATAATAAGTTTACTTGTATACGTTTTTATTTCCGAATTTAACTTTACCTTTTTGTTATTTATTATGCTTTTACGGTGCTTTTTACATATGTAAAATCTCAATTTCAAAACCATTTTGATTTGATCTTATTAACATTTCAAAATATCATATTTATTCGTTTATTATTTTTAAAGTTATTGGTAAATATTCAAATACTTGTAAGGCTCAAACTGCAGCTAAAAAGCTGGGCGTCCTAAATAAGGTCAAACGATATTTCACGCAGGGACAACTTTTAACTCTCTATAAAGCTGAAGTCCGATCTTGCATGGTATATTACAGCCACCTCTGGGACGGCTTAGCAAAATACTAACTTGCTGCACTGGACACGATTCAGCGCAGAACTGAGAGGCTCATTGGTAACAGCAAATTGGTGAAGCGCAAGCTTCACACCTTAGCTGATCACCGCTAAGTTGCCTGTCTCTCGGTCTTCTACAAACTGTACTTTGGAGTGTGCTCAGGCGCTGCATTTGCTCATATCGCCATCTCCTTTTCTCCATTGGACATCCAGACGCTGCGGGCTACCACCTTCTGTTGGTTGCTATTTCTACTTGTCGCACCAAGCGCTTCTCAACATCCTTCATAATGTGCACAGCAAAGGAGTGGAACTCCTTCCCTGCGTCTTTCCGAGAACTTATAACCCGTCCAGGGTGTATAGACACTTTCTGGGTTAGCTCGTTCCATCGTGGATCCTGTCTTGGCCCCCGGGCTACATATAAATAAAATTGGCGTGTCTGTTTGTAACATTGAAATAACCGTTTTTTATTACATGCATATGTTTTACGGTACATACCCCAAAATAACATTTTTTACAATTTTTGTCTGTCTGTCTGTCTGTTTGTTCCGGCTAATCTCTGAAATGGCTGGAGCGATTTTGACGGGACTTTTATTGGCAGGTAGCTGATGTAATAAGGAGTAACTTAAGTTACTTTTATTTTAGAAAAATTCTTTAAAATTACTATGCCACAGCAACGCGTGGTTGGGTCAGGTAGTTCTAAATAAAAATATACTAATATATCCTTTACACCCCCGTCTCTTACGCTTCCTCCCAGTCCTATCCATCCAAAGGTTGTCTGGAAGAGATCGCTTTGAGCGATAAGACCACCCATAAAATGAATGAAATTTATATATTATTTTTAACATTAAAAAAAACTATTAGAAATTAAAAACAATAAATTGACGCGTTATTCTTCGTTAACATAAAATTATATAAAAGCAAACAAGTATCAAAGTTTAAATATTTCCAGTACCGTCTAAAAGTGCAAACTTTAAAATGAAATATGATCACTCTTGCAAGTTTACAAAGCTAAACATTCGAAACTTAACCGAACTTGTGCAATATTTCATTCGTTGTCGACTACTCGCCGTCAGCGGATAGTGCTGTTTAGCGGTACCTTAAATTTTAAAAAGCATAATTTTAAAGCTCTTACTATAATAATAAGGCATAAGTTGATATATCTTGCTGGCTAGTAATATATAAAAAATGGTTTCCCATGTTTTCGCATAAATTTTTTGGCAAATTATTGTTATGCATAATTTAAAAAGGTATAATTTTAAAATTCTTACTTATCATATGGCATACTTTGATTTAAATTGCTGGCTGGTTATGTATTTGTATCAAATTATTCATTTTGATTTTATGCGAAAGTTAATTAGAAATAAAAAAAAAAATGCGAAAGAAAGGGATTTCATAAAAAATCATTTTACCTACAATAGAACTAGGTATTAATTGATAATTATGCCTTTTATTTAGTTTGCATTTTAAGTTTCGGAGTTCCAAGATTCTGCCAGATAAGGGACCACCACTAGGCAAAAACCAATTTTGTACTTCTCACAAACTCGTCTTTTATTTCGGAGAGAGACAAAGACGAAAATTATTCTACGTGAAAAAATTTCAAAAAATAAAATACAATAAAACAAAAAAAGGTTAGCATTCTTCGCCATTCTTTTGACAGTTTCAGGTTGAGGTGCCCTATTCAATTCGCACCAGATAGAGGCACGTACCCGGGCGCTTCTCTCCCCCACGACACGCCTTACCATAGCCGAGGTCCGAGCCTTTAGAGTCGCCCTATGGCACCCTGTGCTCCCTTTCCGGCTTGAGCGCCGTAGTGACTCTATGCTGGTTCGAAGACTCCCTCATGGGAGATGCCGTCCAGCTAGAAAACCACTATGGTGGCTGGCTACTCTCGGCTTGAGGTCCACTTAACGATTTTGCCGTCCAAAAACCTGGTATCGTTGTTAAGGTCATCTGCGACCAACATCAATTACACATCAAGAAAAAAAGTTTGAGATGCTGTTAACTGTACCTAATCACGTCATGTTCTTATGAAAGTAGAAATATCTTATTAAAAGTCTTTTATTTACGAGAGCACAATAGACATCAATTTTTTTCCGAGAGCGCACAGATCAAAGCCAATAAACCCAAAAAATAATACTCTTCCGTTCAGTGACTGATTGAAATCTGATCTTATGTTAATCAGAATTGAAGTTCAATGGATGAACCGACTTGGGAAATTAAATTATATTCCCTTTTTTATTGGACAATATCATTAATATTCAATTAAGTTATAATGGAAGCGATAAGGCTGGACACACACGAGCTATGAGTGGTAAGGTTGAACAAGGGAATTTAGTTTTGTTGTGGTAAACCCCACATGTGGGAGAGACAAGTATTACCATATCATGTGGTAAAAATACGTGAGACCGTGAGTTTTGAGATATATTATTTATTTCTTGCTGCTGTTTGCAAATACTGAGCGAAGCACTACCTTACCTAACCTCACCACCTGACCTTACCTAACCTCATCTTAATAATTAACAATTGCCTCGAAAATATCGCGCACCAAACTGGTTGGCGCCAAATTTCATCAATGCAGTCTCAGCGGTTTGGCTGTGATCAGCTTATGAATTTTTCTTCCGGTGATTATTCCTTCATGGTAAAGTCTATTATTTTTTACATAGCCTATGTCCGTCAGGTTATAATCATGTATGTTCATGCCAAAATTGTGAGTTGAAATTTGTGAGTTGCCTAAAAGAGAGCTTCACTCTTTCAGAGCTTCGCTCAATAAATATGAGAACTTACTTAATACATTAGCCTTATTCACTTTTCATCTTTAAATCAAATATACTAAAGTTCATAAAAAACTAACGCAAAAACACCAATTGGTATTTTTAAATATAAATAAAAATTAATATCTATCTATATATATTAAAAATCCCTTTCACTGTGTTTGACCGTGATGAACCGTTTTTAATGGTATTTTTTTCATTTTGCTGGATTTGTTCCGACTTAGGACATAGAATAGATTCCATTTTAATTTATAACACAGCAACGCGTAGCCGAGTCAACTAGTATACATACATATGATTGTATAGGTCAGATAACATTTCCAAGCTGACTCTTAATTTGATTTACATTGTACTTTTAAAAGGTAACAAAAAGGAGGTAATTACTCATTAAATAGGTCAAGGTATTTGTAGGTACTTTTATATTTTCTACCAGCTTTTATAAGAAAACTGTTAGCTCTGTAATTTAATTTGCTATTAGGAACAGAACAGGTGATTTTATGCCATGCACTAGGTCTAGCACACATTAAATCATTGGTTTTAGACCTTAATGCTATGAAAATAAGTGCTGAATTTCTCAGTTCTCTGTGAATGTAATTCAAATTTATTTATCACAAATATTAACGTTTAACTTGATAGTGACGTTTGTTGTAGACTTAAAAACTTTCACATAGGTCTGTAAAAATAAATGTATTGGATTCCAAATACATACATAAGTAAATTTATTTTTATAAAAACTGGTTGACACAGAAACCAGGTTTCATATTAACTGTCCATCAATTTATAGTCATTAAAAGTACAAACCACAATAATACATTAGTGCCCAATACTTCAGCTGTCTACTTGGTTAACCTAAATTACCTATGTGATTTTGAATCCTGTAATTTTTTTGTGTATTTTTTATATACTTTAATGGTAATTTTATTTGTAAGTATTTTGTTTTTTAACTGCTTAATAGAAAAGGTATTTAGACAAGACAAAGAAAGCAGATATACGAGAAATTTTACGAGGTATGTAAAAGCCTTAGTATCTTAGCATTTACAGTGTCTGGTTCGGTTAGCCCGATGGGTTACCCAGAGATATGTGGGCTTAAACCCCATCTAAGGACAACCTTTTGAACACTATTTTTCTTGTCCATATCTTCGTACTCGCTAAAGTAGCATTGTTCATTTTTTCGCTACTTTCATGAGGTCAATTGGCGCTTGGTGCCTGCTTATTCAGAAAACATTAAAAAAACTCAAATAACCGACACTGCTAAACCTATTAAGCTTGATCAAGAACGGGGAAACTTTTTCCTTCGCGTGTCAATATTTACTAACTAAATATATGGTGGGCCAAATTGTTGAATTTTTGGCTTAATTTTATTTTCTGAAATAAGAGTATAAATATAAACAAAAAAAAGTTTCTCACATCCACACCAATTAGCCTAGCCTAAAGTTAGCACTGTAAAGCTTGTGTTATGGATACTAGGGTAAGGGATAGACATACATATATGCTACATAGATATCTAATATCCATAGAAATCCATGACTTAGGTACAAATGCTCGTTATTATCACACAATAATCTGCCTCTTCCGGGACTCGAATTCAGGATCATTGATGAGAAAGGCAGGATCGCTACCGTTGCACCACGCAGTCGTCAATGAAATAGCTGTGCTATTAAATTTTAAGTACACTGCGTTATTATAAGTTCGAGGTTCGATGGTGTTTTTAGGGACAATTTTGACATATTCAACTGTTTTTGTTTGTTATAATATAATAATAATAATAATATAATATTCGTTTATTACCATAAAAATATTACATTTCTTACTTAAGCGTTACTTCTAGCTTATAAATATAAGTAAATTAATAAATTTAGTTCTTACACTTCCGCGCACATTACACATCAGAATAAAACACTTTTTTACGGATTTTTGCGCATGTTTTATTTTATTTTATATTTAATCCTGACGTTTCGACTCACACAGGATGACTAAGATGATGGTTGTCATGTATTTTCTACTACCTTCACAATATTTTAATCGGGCACGTTCCTAATTATTAAATTATTTTATATAAATCAAATTGTTTTATTTAATGTAATGTAACGTCTGTTGCCGAACTAGGTAATATATTACCTTTATTTCAGCATACAGCGCCTCTTGCCTCGGAGCATGTAGGACACATTAATTTATAAAAAGTAATGTTGATGATCGCATTGATTGAAGATGCTGAAATTGTTATCAGTAAAAATAAGTGGTTATATGAAATTCAATGAGACATTTTTTTCTAAATTTGTTTAATGAAAACGATTTTTTGGGACAAATAGCTTGTATGAAACGTAGCCATATTTTTTTCGGTGAGTTCAACTATATTTGGGTATCGTGTCTTAAGATACGGGCATATGAAAATTCCATTTTACTGGTGTTATGATATAGTTGCTTCAACTGATTTTTGTTTAATGGTCCCAAGCCGGATTGAAATGCGGGCCGGAGATTCAATTTTTTTTTTATAGGCAAAATAATCGTACTTTGAACAGGTCTTAAAGGTTATGAGACACATTTAACCATAGATGGCGTGCAAATAAAAAAAAACAATCTAAACAAAATTTTCCGAAATGTCTATGTCAATTAAATTATTAAACTTTACATTATAATTTAATTATATGGTCAATAAAAAATAATAAATCATAAAGATTATAATCATTTACAGTAAAAACATAAAGGACAGTTAAAATAACAGTCTGAAAAATTATAATAATAATAATTACTATACTAAACAATACATTATCGGTGAACAGTTTTAACAGTGATTATTTCATTTATTGTATAAAATGATGATGATATGAGACAGCCCACTGTCCGTAGTTTTACCATCCCTGATCATGATTATAGAATTGAAGCCGATCCCAAGACTTAACATAGCGTGATAGCCTCTATTCCTATTACGTAAGATTGTTTTTTACTCTTTTTCACGTGTTCCTATTTAAATATTTTCGGTTATTAAATTTTAACCATTTTTGTCTACAGTGCGTCCTCTCTGGGTGCGGCTGCAGGGTGGCAAGCGCCCTCTTGTCGCCGGTCAGGCCACCGAACTGGTCTGCCAAGCGGTTGGAGCCAGACCCAAGCCGACCATATCTTGGTGGAAAGGAGGCACGAGGCTCAAAACCGTCAGAGAAACCGTAAGATTCTTTCATTCATACAACTACGATGTCTTGGTTTGCCAATTAAAATTAAGTATTATTAAAGCTTAAAAAGAACTCGGCATAAGACAGCGCTTATCAACCACAGTTCAGTCACGTATTTTGACCTTCTTCGGTCATGTTTCTCGTCGTGATAATGACTCCATAGAACGTCTCGTGGTGCAGGAAAAGTTGAGGGCACCAAACCGCGTGGTAGATCACCAATGAGATGGACAGACCAGATCAAGGCCGCAACTAAGTGCTCGGTTTATGAATGTACCCGGAAGGTTGCAGTCCGTGATGAATGGCGCCGTATAACTAAAATCATCACTCATCGTAATTCATAATGATGACCACGACCACTCAGGCAAGAGTGTACCGACTAAGAAGAAGAAGAATTATTAAAACTTAATCTTGTGGTCTGTGATTACGGAGGTTAATCTTATTCGTTTTATTTTTTGTAAGACTAAGCCATTGTATTCACCACACAAATAATCACACCCTGGGCCATTTGGCTTCGCGTGTAGTTTCAAGCCTTCCGTTTTAATAGTAACAGTTTTGTTCAGTATAATTTATACTATATATACATATACCATTACTTCTCTGCTGTCTAAATCCTATTTTAAAAGCAATTCAAACGGTACGAATGAGCCCATAGAAATTGAAAAGCACTTTTAATCTATTTGATCAAATAGTGAAGCTTCAGTTGAAATCCATCCCTCCTTTCAGCATATACTCTGCAATTAATTGAAAATCTAAACAAAATTTTAACATGTTACACTTAAATAAATTTAATAGTAAATTGATGCACTTCTTTTGAATTCCTGTTACAGCATGTGTGTATTATGGCTATTTTAGTTAAACTAATCTGACCGAATTAAAGAAGTGTACCTACATTATCTATATGTTAACTTATGAATATTGCTTCCAAAAGGCGGTAAAACTTCGAGATTTGTAATAGAAAACCCTACATACTTTTTTTGAACCAGGTTAAGTAGCTAAAGCATTTGTGAAATGGAATTCAGTAACTACAACGGTACCATAACACCCAGACCCCAGTTAATGTAAAAAAGTCATTTTCACCAGGGATCGAACCTAGGACCTTAATGTGGCACCGTCAAGATAAAATTAAACAAAATTATTTAAAATTAAATTGCAAATTTGGTAAAGTTATTTTAAATTAAAAAAAAAGTTGATTGTACAAGAACGGGTCAGACAGGTCTTATTTTATATTTAGTTCTTACACTTCCGCGCACATTACGCGTGATCACAGGATGACTCCTGTGACAGACAAACAACAAATTTGTGATCTTAGATTATAGATTTGTTTAATCTGTATATGGATCAATTATATTCATTTAGGTACAAATAAATTTAAAGATTTTATACCCACAAAAAAAAAGCTGACGATACTTTGTGCGATAAATATCGTAACATAGTGACAATGACATCAGTAGTATTAAAATTTAATCTATCATTCCTTTACGACATCTGCGTCTTACGTGACCGCACGTTCCCAAGAGATGTTCCAGAAGCGGCTCCACATAAATTTGTGGGGAACACCTCAATTTTGCCCAGGAATATCACTTTAACACCCTCTTACTTACGTAATTCATCGTCCTTCGTAACTCTACATCCCTTAGGACTTGTGGAGCTAAAATTACATTTATCATTGACAATATTAAGTTCAAAATACATTGTAATTTGTTGAAAAAAATGTGATTGAAAAGAATCACGAGGCGGCAATTTTACTGAGTATCTTCCTTTTGATTTCCTATCAAATTACAATACTGAATTCAGAATGGCAATATTACTGATGATTGGAAAGCAGAGATTCTTGAATAAAAACTTAGGCGAAATCTTTTTATATATCCCTCCTAAAACGATTTCTATACAATCCTCTCCTACGCAGAGTAGGAGTTGAACTAAAAATATAAATCTAGCCAATTTTTTAAATTGTTTCTAAAAAAAATAGGATTTTTGTCACACCAGCACAGACATTCTGGGTTCAATGAGTATATAAAAGGTTTACTTTACAAATAAATACATCAGGCTTTTAAAGGAATATAAAAAAGTCCAAACAAAAATCGTTCACTGACTATCAATTTGAAAATTAAAAGCAAATACTTTTTTTAATTGGATGTGCTCTTACTTTCATGCCAAGAATACGTCCATTTCCTGACGCAATTATAAATATAAAAAAAAAATGGATAGATTTAGATTTGATATTAAGAATAACAAATCATCAATTACAACTCTTATTTCGCCAGCTGGTTCTAAGGCGATTTAGTGTTCGTATCCTTTATCATATTACTTTACTTATTAATTTTTTACTCGTTTAACCTATGGGTTGAAAACAAAAGTTATACAATGCCCTACGTGTCAAGTATAATAATGCGCCCAGTATACTGTTGCCAAAGTACTGTAGTGCGTCAGGCATGTTTACCGAGATTCGCATACAAGATGTTTATGCCATAATGTGCAACTGAATTGCCTCATAGATGCACAAAGTACGCTGCAGCGCCAACAGCCTTCTGGCCGTGATCGCAGACTGCTCTACCCGTGATTCGGTTAAATAAATAATTGACTATTTTTCATTTTTACTAACATACTCGTAATTTGAAGCATTGTTTGTTACTGTTGTTTTGGACGACGTGAATATGTATCTTCTAGGCAAGCGCATTTACTTCCTAGATCGCATCGTCGCTTACCATCAGGCGAGATAGCGGTCAAGCGTTTTCCTATTTACGATAAAAAAAAAAAAAACATTCACTGAAATAAATCAATTTATTATTATTATTATCTGACCCGGTCACGCGTTGTTGTGTCTCAGATATAGATGGCGCTGTACCGAAATGAATCACGCTAACGTTTCGGTTCTACGACTACACATATAGCTAACCGTTCTTAGCCTTCTTGAATGTTATTCTTAGGCACTATGGTAACGCGTATACAATGGAAAAAGAGCGGACAGACAAACACACAAACAACCGTGATCTTAGATTATAGATTTAAGTTAACTTACCCAACTCACCACAAACCAATCACGACATCTATTTCGAAAAATACTTCTTTAAAGTATTTAGATTTAAAAGTTTGTATGAAAAGTAATACGGAGTTAACGCTCTTAACAAATATTTTTATATGTTGTTTATATATTTAAGGATCGAGTAACGAAAAAGAACTCTTTTCCATAAGTTTATATTTAAACTATGCAGGGAAATATCAATCGGCTGTATATATTATTCATGAACATCATTTCTTATTCAAACGGATCGCTTCAGCTTTGGATAGACGAAATACTGCATAACGATTTTGTTGGATGGGCGATTACAATAGTGCCCACAGTGAAGTTGCGTTAAAGTTATATCTACGTTATAGGTTTACAAAGTAGATGCAATAAAGTTGCGTTGTGGTCAATGTTGTTTAAAGCGCTGCTCAGTTTTCTAAGTTCAATATTTCATTATAAATTGGAGCGTACCGCGTACTATTCTCGTGCGTCGCCCTGTTCTCCTAGGGCGATTCTATAAACCCTATATACTAGGGTGGGTCAAAAAGTTCGCGGAATGGAGGGTAAAAAGTAAGAAATAAAACACAAAATAATTTTTCCTTCTCAATGTATTCCCCCTTAACTCTAATACATTTATTAGACCTATCAATGATTTTTTAATACCTTCGAAAAAAAATAATTTCTCTTTGTCGTCAAAATAGGCCGAAACTGCGCTCGTCACTTCTTCATCGCTGGAATCGTTTCCCTCGAAGCTCTTTTTTCATTTTTGGGACTATTTTGACTTCCGTCAAGGGAAGGTTGGGAAGGTTTTCCTTGTTTGGTAAGGAACTTGATGACTGCGCGAAACTCAATTTTATCCATGTTGCAAATTTTCTTCTGGATTGACTTGTTGATTGATGTGTAGCTCAGGTAATTATGACCATTTTTTTTAAACTTAGTATTTATACCCTTAATGAGTGTCACAACTAGTGCAGGGAAAAGTCACCTTTTCCCCCTCCATGCCCCTCATTCCGCGAACTTTTTGACCCACCCTCGTATATATAGTTTTCCCAGGTCTATGGCACTTTCTAGGTGTTGTTTAGTCAGTACGAGTCTGACATAAAAGTATCCATGAGGCTTCACCACCTCCCCTCCTCCTCCAAGTCCGGAGAATAGTCCATTCGCTTGCTTCGGCCGCAAAACAAAAAGTACACTTATTGAATTTACTAAGTTTTCAACTTTTTTGTAAATAAGGGCCAAAAGGTACTTACAATAATGGAAGGTATGAGGTTCTAACCGCTTTCCAAAAGTGTATCAGGGTTTACGGGGAGCGTGAGCGCTTTTCGTGAACCACTACAGTTATGGTAATGAGCACTCTTGGCGATCATCTAATATCCATTCATTGCTCACGCCAAGAAACTATGTGCCAAACCAACCGGCTGGAAATGCCATGGACAATTCTCAAAAAATAATTCAAATAAGCGGCTATAGCAGATCGGTTTAGATGTCTACCTTAGCCAAGGCGGACAGAGTTCCATTCCCACCGATTTAGTACGCACTTAGATCCAATTATAACATAAACATTTGGTTTACCACGAAGATATAACGAGAATGTTAATAATCAGTCAGTAACAATCTGTCAATGCATTGTAAATTTTCTTAAAAAAATACAAATACTTAACATTGTGATGCACGAAACATATAAATGGATATAACGCTATTTGTTGATGAGTAATCGTCGTTGTCTTTATTATATATGGAGACGACTTAAGCCGTAATATTAGATTCGTCAAATTAATGTATATGCCAAACTGCATGCAAAAATACGTTTTTATCACATGCGATGTGATTGCGAATAAAATCCTGTACTTCTGGAGCGGAGCGAGCGAAGCTTCCATGGATCAGCTCAGCAGATCAACAATGTCTGTTACGCCATAACTTCCCGAGTTCTTAACCGATTCTAATATTATTTGTGTGGAATCGAATCAACAGGTTTTGGACCAGATTGTGGAGGTCCGAATTTTGAAATTCGCAATTTTTTTTGGTATTATGCTCCGCTCCAATATTATGGTGCCAACGTAGCTTTATGCTTAGTGACTGCATCGCCTAGTAATAATTAAGGTATAAATCATATATCCATATGGGTTTATTTATCCTTTATATAATTAAAGAATATATCGAATAAACTTATTTCCGGAGTTACCCTCCACAGATGAAATAACAAACTCCGCTATCTCTTTCTCTCTGTGTAATGTAAGTTTAGATAATGTGTGAACAAAAAATAATCCTAGTGTTATTTTTTTAACGTGTAAACTTTATGAATGTTACACTGTAACAATATATGAACTTTGTTGTGAAACCGGAACGGTTGGCCATTAAAGCATGTAACCAAAAACAAACAAATAAATTACGTTAACTTAAAGCAGTTTGGTATAATAGCCAAAGTTTTCGTTTAAAGTGCTGTGTTTCTGTTGCGGAATATCTTTGGATTACATATTTAGGTACTACACCCATAGGCCTATATTTGGAAGGGGCTAGTGAGCCCTTACCAGATTGGCATCGCCCATCGAGCACATACCCCAATGTAGGCAGTCGTGGCTCGATGGCATCGCCCTATTCAGAGACTGCCTGCAGATATAGGTTCATGCAGCTGACCATCGCCTCTCTATAACGCAGTATATCTGTTCAGCACGTCAGTCGTTCACAAAAACGCTTATTCGGACATGACGTGAGATCTAATTACTGTTATAAACAATTATTAAATATATTTAATTTTTTTGTACTCTGTGACCAAAGAACAACCACAATTAACAGATCTTCATAGTAAAATAATCGTAATCAATATGAAATTTGTAGTTACTGCATAGATACGGGATCATAGATATTTCTATAAATATTACATATCTATGGATCTTATATCCATTACCCAAGTATCCATAACGCAAGCCTTACTAAGTAAGGACTATAGTAGATATTAAATATATTAATAACAAATTCTTTTTACGAACGAAAGTTTTATGGAGTTATATGGATAGAGCTCCTAGTAGAATATTATTTAAATTTGTAGTTACGTCACTGTATGAACAGTTTAAATGTTTAGAAAAAAGGCGACATTGTTTCGTAAACTAACAGAGGTCAATTTATTAACTTCATTAAAAAGATGAAGGAAAGAAAAATATTTATTGACACCACACAAGAACGTAGTAATAAGAACAAATAGAATAGTATAAAATATTAAAGTAATATATTATAAAGCTGCAGAGTTTGTTTGTTTGTTTGTTTGTTTATTTGAACGCGCTAATCTCTGGAACTACTGGTCCGATTTGAATGATTCTTTCAGTTTTGGGTAGTCCATTTATCGAGGAAGGCTATATATGTTTTTTCAAAATTAGGGATCCGTAATAAAATTGCTATTTACACAAGGTGTAAAATCGAAAAACTATTTTTGCGTGCGCTGCAAAAACTATTGACAATAGAACAAAATGATGTACTACGGGTTTTTAGATCCTATTAAGACCTACAAAAAAGTCCGCGAGAACATATGTATATCTAGCTATCATGGTTTAATCACAATAACCGATTTTGTGTTTAAAATAATTATTAAATCGTCTGAAGAAAAAAAACTAAATTAAATATGTATCGTTATATTAATCTTTATCGAAATTGAGCATTATATTATCAAGAATATTTATGTAGAAGTAAAATACTTTTTGTTTCATCTCAATCGGATATTTCGTTTAAAAGCTATAACGTGTGTAAGATGTTAAGAGTTGGTACCTATTAATGAGTTATGGGCCATAGAGTTTTTTATCAACATAATATCCTATAATAATCTTTTTCGAAATATATTTGTTGATGATTGTAAGTATAAGATCTTTGAAGAGTATAATAAATACATTTCTAAAATAACTCTGCTAAGGAAATCCACGCGCGCTTGATGCAAGCAAGACAAGACGCATGCAAAAGTGTCGGGATCTCATTGTTATCTACACTAATATTATAAGGAGGAGATTTGTTTTTTTGTATGTTTGAAATAAACTCAACAACTACTAAGCCGATTTTAGAAATTCTTTCACCATTGGAAAGCTACATTCACGCTGAGTAACATGGCTATATTTAATGCTAGAAAAATTTAAAGAATTTTGTCCACCCGTGCGAAGCCGGGACGGGCCGCTATATTAAAATAATATCCAACTAAAATATGGTGGACCAGGACAGTCCCATCGTATGCCTTAACGGCCCACGAGATCCTGTAAAGCTATTCCTTTTGGCAGAGTCAGCGATGCGTGAGCCGATGTCTTATGTATATGTTAAATTAGCTATTACCAAGGTTTTATAAATAACTTTTATTCCAGACGTCTAGAGACGGGAACATTACGAGCAGCATCCTGACCTTCGTGCCGAGCATTGACGACGCCGGCCGCGTCCTCTCTTGCAGAGCTGTTCAACCTTCGCTGCCACACTCCACACATGAGGACGGCTGGAAGATGGAGATACAACGTGAGTTTTTTTCTCTTTATTTTGTTTTTATTGCATTTTGAGAGCACTTATTCATACAATCTGATAGTGATGTCATTTAAGGATTGTAGCATGAGTTAACACTGTTTTCTCATTTATCATCGTCTCGAATATAAAACGCATATTACTGGAGGGCTCTCCTGATATTCGGGTAGTCTGGGCAGGCGAGTTGGGATTCGCAGTGAAATACCATAATTCGGAAAACACTGCTGCCCTTTTCTTGGTCTACAGGAGATGTATGGGATACCTCCAGTATTAGTTGTCGCCTTTTACGACATCAAGACGACAAGAATTCGTGGTATTCTTTCTATTCTTTTTGACACCACACTTATTCCTCGTTAACTTTCTACAGGTTTTGTTCTTTCGACCTCTGGTTGAAAAGAACTTTACCCAGCCAATTATCCTTAATTTCTCCCGAACTGATTTAAAAGAACCTATGTACTTTAATAGAGGAGGCGGAAGTATAATAACATTAATATCTATATTACTTCCACAAAAACCAAGCAAATTGCACCACGAACTTGCGCGCAAATAGATGACACGCATTACACATTTTTAAACTACATAAATTAGACTGTGTCAGAAGACACTGTTTTGGCATAAAATAAGTTATTATTCATAACCAATAAAATAGACCATGCTCTAATAGATGACCGACATAAAAGCACTATTGAAGATGTTCGAAGCTATAGGGGTGCTGATTTCGACAGCGATCACTACCTTCTGAGCATATTTTTAATAAGAGCTAAGATAAAAATGGAGAGAGTTAAATTCTGCAAACTCCAAGAACCTATTTGGACAGATATATTTATAGATGAAAAATGCAAATACAGATTTGAGTTTGAATTCAGAAATAGTTTTAAGGAATTATTGATAGAAGAATAGTCACTCACTTTTTTCGCCTCACACGGTGCATCATCAGGTATTGATAGACTGTGCAAATACATGTTCTAAATTGTTTTTTCGGGAAGTACGCTAAATATTTTTGGATTTTTATAAATAGAATCAATATAGGTTTGCATACCCAAGACATTTCAAGTAAACAGAAGCTATGTTTCACCCTATTCCCAGAAAATGCTTAAAATCTGTATACTCTACCTTTGCATGTCACTGAACTGCTCCTAAACGACTAAAATGATTGTAATGATTTTTTCTATGTGTGTTCGTAGGAGATAGTTTACATACTGGGTGGTTTTTAATACTAAACGGATACGGCAGGTGACGCTATAATCGGTATATGTATTCGAACATGTTTAACCTGTTTAACTGAGGGGACCTCTAGTTAATAATTAAAGGTTTTTATTCCACACCAGCCGACCCGAGAGACGTCGTTTGTCATAATTGAATTTTCATATTAAATTCACGGAAATATCCCTGTAATATTTTAACGTGAATGATGATTCGAGTTTATTATTTCTTAATCGAAATCCTCAATTGTAAAATTGACTTTGAGATTTACGCGTGGCTTTAAACCTATTCCAGGTATTTCGTAATACCTGTAGGGTCACAAATATGGTACTTTAAAATTACCGTTTATTTTTATAAAAAAAAACTGCATAGTGGCAACCCTGTAACGACGAGATTGATGTATTGTGATTGATCATTTAATGGAATGCTATAAGGTGTTTAAATGTTTAGGAAAGCCTTTCCCCAGCAGTGAGAATCTCAATACCCTGATAATGATAATAGTAAAACCACCATTCGATTAAGTTTTTTGTTACCAAAAATTGAATTCTTATGCGTACTTAATAAAGATCTTTATCGCATAACTTTCAAGACTACATATAATTTTAATTTTCAGTTTTAATAGGAGGTAATTATCTCCAGGGGTACAAAACTATCGGACCCATTAGGACGGATTAATTGCTAATATACCGATAATAGGGAATTACTTTAGAGCATTGTCACGTAGTTTTTATTAACTGCTTGCTATAGACGTGTAAGCAGTTTTGTAGCAAAAATATTTTACTTAATTTTATTATAAACTTTCATGGTATGTTATGAACAGGAATTAAATAAAAATAACTTTATTCTTAACTATGACTAGTTTGAATTTAACTATGAGTAGTTTTGAATCGTCCGATATTTTCCTACCACCCATTTAGAATATATTTGAACTGACAAGAGACATGAGCGCAAGAAACTGAACAGCTTTAACAGAAATAACGAAATTTACCATATTATACATTCGTTACCAATCTTCGAAGTCCCCGCGTACTTATACAAGTACAAATTAATGATAGAAGTTCAGACCTGACATTTTAACTACATAGATAGAGTAACTACCTAACGTACTTACGCAATTATTAAGGAGGTGCTATTCATCACAAACATGCCGTAAAAAATACAGACAACACTAATTCACTTCCAAAATTGCCTAAAACCGACATCTCTTTGTCGCTCTCTGAAGTTTTAATTCGTAATTGGTATAGTAAAGCCGGCAGATATGACTACTGATGTTAAAAACAAAAGACTTACGAGGATACATAATCCAGAAATAAGCAATATTATTCTATTATAACATACATAAAAGTGTTATTACATAGAATAATATTGTTTGTTAAGAGATATAGAAGAAGTGGTGCAGAAATCTATTAATGTATACATGACTGTTTGTGTATAGATCTGCCAGTGGTGAAGCTGGAGCTGGGCGCGAACTTGGACGCCGGGAAGGTGGTGGAGGGCTCCGACGTCTACCTGGACTGCCGAGTGCGTGCCAATCCGTGGCACACGCACGTCTACTTCACGCACAATGTCAGTTAAACTCCTCAGTATTTATTTATTTTATACACATTTTTTCACTCGGAAAACATCCTTTATAGTTTCGACACGCCGCTGGTAGATGTGTGATGCCTACCCTGCCATTACGAACGGAGTATAGCCAAGTCGTACAAGATATGTGCTTCTTATCCTAATATTACGCTCAGAGCGTAGGCAAGTTGTTCCCGATAAGTATACTCACCCTGATATTATGCACGGAGCGTAGGCAAGTGGTACCCGATATATGATAAATACTCTGGCATTGCGCAACGACCGTAGGCAAGTCGCACCCGATGTATAATAATAAGTCTGCCATTGCATACGGAGCAAATGGCAAGTAATACCCGATATGTAATACGCGATACCCGTAAGGCCGGTCGACATAGCTAAGGCATGTAATTACAGTGAGAGAGTAAATAATGATGACTTGATACTGACGAATAATGATAATACCCATACTGAGTGAAAGTTAATGAACGTTACCTCTTTGATACACTTACATCTTTTTACCAGGGGGCGGTGGTGAAGCCAGTGTCAGGGGTGCTTCTGGCTAACCAGAGCTTGGTGCTGCAGCACGTGTCGCGGAAGGTGGCTGGTGCTTACGTCTGCTCTGCGAGGAACAGCTTAGGGGAAGGGTCCAGCGATAACCTTATGCTGGATGTCAAGTGTACGTATTTTCTTAGCGATTTTTTTTGTTTCGTTTTTAAAATCACGACTAGTTTAGCCTTACGAAACCTGATGTTAGGCTCAAAGTAAGAATGTATATCATATCGTTAACTATGAAATGCTGCATTTTCCCTATACTTTATTAAAGGCAGTAAAAATTCAGTCAATTAGTGTAATTACTCTTTATTGCACTCACAAAATAGTCCAACATTACACAGAAGGCTTTTCTCTAAAGAGTTCAATTCCAGCCGACTTTGGAGTGCAGACAATATTTTAAGGTATTTTTGAAACAAAATCCAATTATTATTTATTGATATTTTAAAATACATTAATGTGGTATGATTTGGTTTTGCGGATTTGATGATAAGTTACTGTGTAACTTAGAAATACAGTTTTTGACTTTATTTCTTTTTGCTAATTTGCTAATAAAATATGTCTTTAACAAAGAAGAAAATTCACAAAACGAGAGTTTATGAATAAAAATATATAACACTTCTTGCTAGTTAATATTTTAAGAGTCCACAGCTACATAAGTAAGCATGCATTTAATAGTATGTACATTTTGTGCAGATTCTCCTTCATGCAAAACGAACCAGCCTGTCGTTTTAAGGGCAGCGAGAGGGGAGCTGGTCGACATAGAATGTGATCTTGACGCAAATCCGAAGGTAAGTCTCTAAAAGAGTACCCACGTCGACACATATTTTTCGATATTTTTTCTTTGCTCCATCCCTGTCTATTACACTGAAAATTTATAATTTAAAGCGAGTGAAATATATGCCGTTAGGCTCCGTTGGCATTTTACAACTTGTTGTAGGTAGGTAGGCAGTTAACCTAGAATATGAAGAGATGGCGCTGATGCTGTTTTAAAATCATTTAAAAATATCAACAGGTGCGTCAAATCACCGTTGCTCAATTAGAAGAGCAATTGCCCAAATAGCTCGCAAAGTTACGTCTGGAACTTGACACAAGTTTTAGTAAAAATTTGTTTTATGGATTTAATACAACACAATTTAACACATATATATATATAAATATGATTATCTAAAATCTAAAATTTGCTGTCCGTCCAATGTTATCCACAACGTTGACCTAAAAACGGAAATAAAAAAAAACATCAGTTAACTATATATATATAGCTGTTTTATTGCTTTAGGATATGAGTATGAGCTCTGAGAGAATATATCCAAACAGTTGACATCATCATTACCTATATGATCTAAACATTCGAAAAAGTTTCAGACAGCAAAGACATGGAGAACAGTGTAAGTTTAAAATTACTATCGCTAGTTTTATTCACCTAAATGCTCCACATTTTACTTATTTATCGCTATATCGATAATTAAGTGACCAAAACATATGTTCGCAACTTTTTAGGTCCATTAGTACCCATTGGCGTACCCAGCATTAAACCTTTTAAGCATAAACAAAGCGTTGTTAAATACTAATTAGTGTATTACCGCTAATTACAATTATTGTTGCTCGAAAATAGTTAAACCAATCGACCGATTTAATTTCACAAGCTCCATTGTAGATGAATCAAGCTGTTATTGCCAATAACGGTTATGTGACCTTATTTAGAAGTTTAAATATTATATGCACATGTCGTGGCTGAATTGTAAAGCTGACCACATAATAGTCGACCATTTTGTTTTGGTGGATATACCAATGGCTCTAATTTTAACACTTTGTCATTTGTACCCCAAAAAACGGCAAATTCTTGCTTAAGTCTGTGTTTCTTGATAGAAACATCTAGGGTCCTTCAAGTCGCGAGTGAATAGGTAAATACTTCTAGTAAATACAAGGCAAGCGCAAACCGAAATTGGTCGGTTTGCTACCACCAGACGAGATAGCAGTCAAGCGCCAGCTTATCTTAAAAAAATATTTCTTACTAGCTGTTACCCGCGGCTTCGCTCGCATTTAAGCCATTTTTTTTTAATAAAAAGTATCCTATATTACTTCTTATACCTCCAAGAATATATGTAAGAAGTTAAATGATAATCGGTTTAGTAGTTTTTGCGTGAAAGCATAACAAACAAACTTACATTCACATTTATAATATAACTTGGGATTCACTTATCATTTTCAGAAACTATTGTGACCATTTGACCACGATCAATATATTGTTTTACCTCATTTAGAAAGGCTTTTTATCCACAAATCAACAGAAATAATATAATAATAATATTTGTTAGATTTACAACAACTAACCTGGCCCAAAGTAAGCAATATAAGGCTAATATTATGAATACTAGGGTAACGTATAAATATACATATATGATACATAGATACGTAATATTTATAGAAATATATATAAATACTCATGACTCAGGCACAAATGATCGTATTCATCACACAAACATTCCCATTCCAGGATTCGAACCCAGGACCGTCGTCTTGTGATGATATTTATAGATTTTAAAATACCTATAAAGAAATCGACGAAACTTACCTTCGATGAAAACGTCCCTCGCTATAATAATCTAATTCTATTAGTGTCCTAACTCTTTGCCATTGCAGACCAAACATGCTAACCACATTATCGACCTCGTTACTTCGTTAAGCACTTTCCAATTTCAACTCTAATGCACTATCCCAAAGTATTTTCTATGAACGAAAAATCCCAGAGGATTTAGAGAGACACTATTCAGCTATTGGATAGTAGGATATCCTAGTCAGATTTTACTCTTCCATTTAGTGAATTGTATGACAGACACAGATACAGTGTGTTCATAATCCTCTTCAGTGTTACATTCATCAGCTTATATATTAGGTACTATCGAAGCCTCTGGCGCCTTATCAGTCCTAAGTCGGAAGTCGCTAGCACACTGCAGGATGCCTATCGCGTCAGGCCACGCCCCGCTCCATTCATTCAACAATGGCGCGCGTGCGCAAACAAGCAAGTGAGAGCAGTTTGACAGTTGACAGTACTGACATCAAGGGCGATTTTAAAACTAGTTGTTTATGATTGGCCGAAGTATAAATCGTAGTAAAATACGAAGCTAATTAGGGATAGGGATAGGTCGTGTGGGCGTGTCCGCTGCGATCAGTTCAAATGAATATTTCTACAAAGTGGTAAGGCACGAGAGACTTTGATAGTACATGGTTAATTCTTAAAAATATATTATACTATAAAGTAGTGCGACAGTACACAGTACATTAACATAATATTAGAGAGCAATGGCGGGGGTTATATCTAAAAAAGATCTCTTTTAGTCGACTTAGGGTGTATAGTTATATTACAATCTTTGCGGCTACCTATCTGACGAGAGCGTCATTGATTTTTTTACCATTTTTTTACCACCAATAAACATACTATCGAATACAGTCAAAGAATAGAGTTAAGATCAATTCTTGTATACAATTTTCGTTTGTGTAGGTAGAAACAGCTTTAACGATTTCGATAAAATTATGTAGTAAGAAATGGTTTTGGTTTTTTATTAAAAGCTATATTACACAAAAAACGTTTTTAAGAAAAATAGCCTTAAAATTCAGTGCTGGAAAACATTTGTTATTTTCTGTAATTTAATAGACATATCTCATAGAGATATAATTATAATCATATCTGAGCAACAAGCTCGGTTGATCAGATATTAAAATTTCAATATATAAACAAAAGATATTTTTACTTAATGTTTTTGAAATATGCGGAGAAAAAGATACAAATGTATTTGGTACGTTTAATGTTAACAAGCTTGTATAGATAATATATACAAAAACTGTACAATTCTACAATTTTAGATAAATGTATCAATTCGTGATATCCTCTTCTAGATTATAAATTTCTACTAAGTACTCGTAAAAGAGAATTGCCTCTTTAGCTAGTCGGGAATTACTTAAGAATTGCACCATTTAATACTCCAAAGAGTTTATAACTTTTCCTTTAGAGAAAACACAACATAACTTCAAGACAACTTATATAGAATTGACGCTGCTTACTTCCATTACTAGTCGCCTCGGACTCTGTCGTTTTTCTAATTGGGTGGAAACTGTGTTGCCAACCTCCAAACAACTTAAGGAAAGTATACAGATAACATATAATGTAGCGTTCGTGGCACACGCTACACGTTTTAATACATTTAACGGGGAATTGTTGAATGAAAAAACTAGATATAACACAATATTTTGGACTAGTTCTAAGTTAATTGTTTCGGTTGTGATATTTGTTTTTCAACATGAAATATTTCTAGTTGGTGTTTATTAATAACTGTTTGTAACATTTTTTTATAATAGCGTCAATAATTTAATTTTATTGGTATGCTATTGCCTATAGCTTAGTAGGTGACACTACTATACTTTGTCCAATGTAGGATGATACTTTTGACAGTTGACACCTATATAGGAGGTATAAAGTTGCTATTGCAATGTCAAGACAAACATAAGGAAACAAACGCAACCTTAGTACGTAGCAATAAGGAAGTGGCACCTGTCAAAAGTATCATCCTACATTGGACAAAGTATAGAATACGGTTTTTATTTGTTTTTATCAGATTATATGCTAGTTTACAGAATAGCCTCAATACAAACAAGTTATAAAATTTACAAAGTGAGTTATAATAAAATTTTAAAGTACTTAAACAATACAAAATTGTTAACGATTTTTTTTTAATAAATTAATGTTAACAAATTATTCATGAGATATGAAATACGCCTGTAGAAAACAACTTTGCCTCCAAACCCTTAGGTGGAGCATAAATATGGCATTTTGAATGTAAAAAAAAAATAAAATGCCAGGAAATATAATAAAAAAATACCAATTAACAAGTGATGACAAAAATAATTAAAAAAACAATCGATGAGATTAGTCGAGCAATATTGTCAAAAAATGTCCTAGTACAAACCCATATATATAGACACAAACTAAACACACACAAAAACTTCTTACAAATAACCCAACTATCAACAAAGAAGTCAACGTCGTCATTACTGTTTGTGATCTTAATTATACCCTATTGAAAAGCAAATAAATTATTTCATTCATTCCTTTTTTTGAAGTCGGTTAATTAATGCTGGTTTCATTAATATTGTGAATTCGAATTAGCCAACTACATAGCTCGTTTGAATAAAGTCTGCCGTTTCTGCGGTAAGATTTAACAAGACTCCGATGTATTCAATCAACTATGTAAATTGTACATTGTATTTATTGTAAAGTTTAAATGGTGTATGTTAGTCATAGAAATGTGTATAATTTTTGAATGACGCCGTATAGTATCAAACCGTATTCAAATTCATTTAAGTGAACCCTTATAGTATCGCAATGACTGTCTACAAGTGACTTGCCTCCAAGATTCTTTGTATAAATGCATACACCGTATAACCCTCTCATTCTAAATCGACAGAAAGGAAAGAGAGAACAGTATAGTAACAAAAATTGATTGAGGTGACATAGTTCTACGGCATATACGTCTTATCGCTTGTGATGTGCAGTCACAAGCAGTAATTGGATGTACTAAAAGACCACGCCGATAAAGTAGTATAATTATCCATGAAAATAAACCGGCCAAGTGCGAGTCGGACTCGCGCACAGAGGGTTCCGTAAAATATTTTTATTATATGATGTAACAAAAAATTTACGCTTTCGCAATTTTTCCCCATCTGTGCTATAAGACCTTGCTTCGTACAAAATTTCAAGATTCTGAGTTCACGGGACGTACCGTGTAGGTTTTGATTCCCTTGCGAGTGTCGAAATTTTGCGGAATTTTGGGGCATAAACGGCTGTATCTTTTGATTGCGTTGGCTTAGAAGTTTGAGTTTTTCACAGCTCCAAGGGACAGTAGACCTGAGTATTTGATATAAATTTCAGCTTGATCACGTCCACGTGTTCCTGAGAAAAAGGGTCTTGACAGACGGACGGACAGACGGACAACAAAGTGATCCTATAAGGGTTCCGTTTTTTCCTTTCGAGGAACGGAACCCCAAAAATAAAATACCTACAACCCTTATACAGATAGTGTCATGCATGAGTACCTACCCATCGCGTCTGTAGTACAATCGACGACACAACAAGCAATACAACTGACTTATGGTTTGTAGATAATGTTTGGTGCAACAGTAGCGGTCCCGCTTTTCGCAACGACGACGGTCCTGGGTGGTCCCTGACAAAGTCTTTACAAAAATTTTTGATGATCGTGTTAATAATATTAGTCAGGATATAAATAAATTATTACTTACTTTATGTATGATATATGTATGTCTATACGTTATCCTAGTATCCATAAAACAATCCTTACAGTACTAACTTTGGGCTAGGCGTATTCATGTAAATGAAAGAAATACTATTATTACTATAAAATTATGACATAATTATGTATTTTTATAGTGTATAATTTGATGTGCTGTCGATTGTACAACATCGAGGTTCGTCCGGTCCGCTTGGTCACAATTTAAAAAATATACTGATATGGCTACAGCCACCCTAAAATATGGGTTATTATTGAAATGCTAATTGTTATTTTGTTGACAGGAATCGATGGTGTACCACTGGTGGTTCAACAGCTCAGCGCACTCGAAGCACGAGCTCACAACTACACCTTCCACTTCTATTCAAAATCCAGGTACCTAGAATATGATTCATAGGTTCTATTTCTATAATTTTTCTATTAATTTAATATTGGTCATTGTATGTATATATAACATTGTAGCAGCACTGGTCGGTAAAACTTATATTGGTTTATTCTGTTAATTGAGTACCTTCACTGCGGACACTGCGGGCTACCAACCCTTTCTTGGTTGCTAATACTACCTGTCGCACCAAGCGCTTCTCAACATCCTTCATAATGCGCACAGCAAAGAAGTGGAATTTCCTCCCTGCGCCTGTATTTTCGAGAACTTATAACCCGTCCATTTTCAAAGCCAGGGTGAATAGGCACCTTCTGAGTTAGCTCGTTCCATCGTGGATTCTATCTTGGCCCCCGGGCTTGATTGGGATCAAAAACGAACCCATACTAAATTGAAAAAATCTTAAGTATTAAATTATTATTGGTATACAGATAATAATTAATTAATCAAACTTTCTTAATATTACCCCGTAAGACTACTTATTGCAATGGTTTTGAGTTCAATAAGATAATGAGTATAGTTATGTGTAATAAAAACGCAGTATCGATATTAAATTTAGAAAAATAAAATATACTTGTGCGGTTCAGTTCAGAAATTCAGATGGCTCTGACGGTTTATACTACGCGAAACACAAATACTGCTTGTCTTTGATCAGAGGCCTTAGTGCAAGTTTACGCGTCGATACTCGATATCGTCTGCGTCAAATATTTGGATGTATTTTTGTATGAGCGCCTGTAGCAGTAACCATCAGAAATCAAGGAATCTGTTATGCGCTCGATGACGTGTATGTTACGTGTTTGATTTGTGATAATAACTATCAGTGTGTACCTACCCTAAACCTTCAGAGTATGTCCCTATCCTTAAGTTAATAATAGGGGTTAAAGTATGAAATTGCCGTTTTATTGCAATAGGTTCTTTGAATTGACATAGAATCTTCATGGTTTGAGGTTTTCGAATGAAACTTTTTTTAAATGGTTTCTATGATGTTCTTTTTTTAAAAAATGTAAAACATTTGAATATCGACTTTCAATTGTTTTTGTTATTCAATTTAGACAAGAAAGATGGATACTGCGAAAATTCGAGTTATTTTTGAATACGAGTTCCGACGCGGAACTAACGCGGCAGAAACAGCCCGCAATATCAATGCTGCGTTTGGAGAGGGGTCTACTAATGAACGCACCGTGCGATTTTGGTTTAAACGCTTTCGTGATGGAAATTTCGACTTAAAGAACGAGCCACGAGGAAGACCGCCCACACAGGTAAATAACGATGAATTAAGAGAGATAGTGGAAGCCGATCCTAGTCAAAGTACCCAGGAATTAGCGGCATGGTTTAACGTTACCTTACCCACAATATTGACTCACTTGCGTCAAATCAATAAAATAAAAAAATACGAAAAATGGGTGCCTCATGATTTGACTGATCTGCAGAAAGAAACGCGTGTTGAAACTTGTGTTGCCTTGTTGAACCGGTACAGAAATGAAGGAATATTGGATCGAATTGTAACATGTGATGAAAAGTGGATTCTTTATGATAACCGGAAAAGAAAAATGCAATGGCTGACCCCAGGTCAAATGCCACAACAGTGTCCTAAAGCAAAACTTACCAATAAAAAGGTAATGGTAACTGTTTGGTGGTCTCAGCATGGTGTTATTCACTATAGTTTTCTCCGATCTGGTCAAGCAATAACGGCAGATGTCTATTGTGCCGAACTCCGAACCATGTTGACAAAACTAGCAGTAAAACAGCCCCGACTCATGAATCGATCTTCACCATTATTGCTCCACGACAACGCGAGACCTCACACAGCACGAGAAACCATTTTGACCCTTCAGGAACTGCAGTTAGAAACCATTCGTCATCCTCCGTATTCACCAGACCTTGCTCCAACGGACTACCATTTTTTTCGTGATTTGGACAATTATCTACGTGACAAGAAGTTTTCTTCCCAGGAGGCAGTACAAAATGCTTTCACACAGTTTGTGCAGTCTAGATCGTCGGAATTCTATCGCAAAGGCATTAATGACCTTCCCATTAGATGGCAGCAATGTATAGATAATAATGGCAACTATTTTGATTAAATAAATTTGTTAAAAATTTAAAAAATAAACAATATAGATTTTCAGTACAAATCGGCAATTTCATACTTTAACCCCTAATATTTTCCAATATTTCAATTAAATTGTTTTTAACTTTATGTGTGTCGCAGCATCAAAACATGCGCGGAAATGATGACACTGCAACACGCATCCGTTGCATTTTACTTTACCTATGTTAATTATTATATTTTTAACCTGCATCCATCGCGGAGCTGTCATTTATTTTAATAGTAGTTAAGTTAATAAAATAAAGACTTTTTTTAAATTCTTATTCGGCTGCTGTATTAATTTGTATCGGAAGCGTGAAGTCGCATGAAGGTCTCTAAACAATGTCTCTTTGTTATGATTATATTGAGTTCTTACACTTCCGTGCCTCCCAAAAATTTATATGATACTATTTTTACCGCATCCACGACGCGTCTACCCCTGTTTTATATTTAATCCTGGAGTTTCAACTCCTTTACGCTGTGATAATAGGGTGACTTAGATTACATAAAGATTACGTCGTACATGTGCTTCCGCCTTCCTATATTTTAATCGGGCAAGTTCCTAACCACTCATTTTTTATAAACTTTGTTTGTTTTATTTTACATTTTATTTAGTTATTTTATTTTTTGCTGATTGCTGTAAACTACTGATTCTGCCTCTAATTTGGAAAATGAAAGGCCCTACAGAGAAGAACTAGCGGAATAAACTCCGATAGAGAGATCGACCTCCATCTAAGTTTAATACAAATGCAGGTCTACGTACCCCGCTGAACAGAATAATGAACACTTTTAATGAACCACGAGACTTATGTCTGCTCAACCCGACGGCCCCTTTCAAGACAAAAATCTATAAATTATTGTCGCATTAAGTTCTTGAACTGCCCTACGCCAACACGCGAGTTTTATTGTTAAAATTGATTTAATTTATTTTGCTGTTACTATTCTTCAACACTTGCGAGCCTCGACGAGCCATTCCTGTTATTTCTTGTTTTGTCTGATTATTTCATCAAAATATTTCTCTTAGTTACTATAATAACGCATTACTCTCTTATAGTAATCTGCGGATAACGCTGCTGGTTGAATAATTAGTAATAAGATATTTTATAATTCTATAATGTGTAAAATACATTGTACAACTGTTTGTTATCCCTCTTATAAACAAATTAATTAAAAAATAATTCGTTACGAAAAGAGCTCATTACATCACTAGGTCTCACAGTGCTTTTGATTAAGAAAATACTGGTTTATTTAAATTGCATATATTTTTTCATCACAGGTGTGTTTACGTACATGGTGAATACGTCATCGGACTATGGCTGGGTGCAATGTTCAGGCACCAACACCGTCGGCCGGCAGACAAAACCTTGCTTGTTTCACATATTACCTGCTGGTAAGTGTGAAATTTTAAAAGAACTTTTAATAGAAAAAAAACCAGTAGTCTCAGAGGATCTCGAATCCGTAACCTCTCGCAATCCTTGTTAACACTCCTCCAATAATAGGAAGAGAGTATTGCTGAGATTTCAAAGACCCGTCGAATTTTCCTAAGTATTTTTAAGCCCGATACCAGCGCCATCCCTTAATGTTTTACCTAACTACTACCTACAACATCGAATGTAATACTTCTACAAGTATCAAACAATCGATAAAGACTAGGTCTCGATAGCTCAATCGAAAGAGCAATCGCTCTGATAGCGAGAGGTAGTGGCTTCTAGTACCGACTGAATTCTGAGATAAGTACATTTTTTTGTAGTTAAAAAAAAACTTGGTCTGTATGTACGTTACCACTTTTTCCTGTTCTGGTTTTCATGGAATGCGATACCCTAGCAATGGATACAGTTATGTCTTTAAAATTACAAAATGGATCAACATTGAATGATCTGAATTTATAAATTACAAGACAATATACGCATACTAATTCGTATATATATACGCAGACATACATTGCGATGTCACTTCATAACATTGTACAGATACCGAGAAAACACAAATTATGTTTTTAACTTTATTACTTAGTCAATAAAGTTGTTGGACGACCGCCAACATCATCCGCATCTGAAATTCTAGTAGCAATGCCCGAAACTTATACGACTCTCCACTTAGCTTGCTGATACTAAACTCCCTTGACACGGAATAGTAAAAATAGGGATGCGTTGATTTTTCGCCTATATTTTTATTATATTTTTTGCCTTCCATAAAAAGTATTATAGATATTTTACTTTAAGAGCCAATCTACTCTAACACCTAATGACAATTTCTGTAAATGTAGGAAAATAAAGCTAATCGGGTTAGCTTTAAGGTGTTCCCTCACCGGGAGCATTCACGTGTACTGTGACATTATAAATTCGTCTTTGAGCATTACATTACAATAATACCTCCCTGACTGACGAGCATTCGCGTGAAATGTAGTTTTCGACTTTAAGCATTAGTTGATTCCATAATGTCAGATGAAGCGGTCGTTGTGCTGAGTGCGGCAATATTAATTCGACATTGTTATTTACTTAAAAAACTTCACTGTGGAGCGCATGGATGTTACAAGTTGTATCAAGATATTACACATTGTATCATTACAAGGTGCGCATTGTAATGCTCGGTTCTCCTCCTTCACTGATGTATGCCCGTTTTGTATCATTAGAAGGTGCGCATTGTAATGCTCGGTTCTCCTCTTTCACTGATGTAATGCTCAAATCTGTAACGTTACATTACACGCGAATGCTCCTAGTGAGGGAGCACCTTTAGAAAAGAAAACTGCTGTGCGCTTACGCACGGTGACAAATCTCGACTTATTAAACTCGAAAAACAGTCGATTGGTTTAGATAGGTTTTTTTTGGTACACATTTTGATTCACATGCCAGAAAAGGTCAATACTAAGGTACATACAACCACGGCCTTTTCCCGTATGAATAGGCAGAGATCACAGTTTTCCACTTTCAACGATCCTGACATACATTTCTGGCTTCTTCAATTAACATCAGACCTTTAATATAAGCTCGTCGGTTAATATATGTTCAGCAAAAAAGAGCCCTACAAAGCATACCTTGCAAATTTGATACATTATTACATACCTACATACATTATTGATTGATACATTAACGTCAAAATGCTGTAATATAGCATTTTGACGTTAATGTAAACAGAATACCGAAATTAATCTAATTTTTAGTATTGTATCGTATGTAGTCTCATTACGGGAAATATGCCATTACGTAAACAAATATTAAGAATATCTCCGCGTTACTTTAGAAGATACTTTTTTCTCTTTATGGTTTTAAGGAGCTTGTTTACTATTTCTCATTATTAATAATTCCTATTCATTAGATAAACCTTCGCCTGTGAAGGCGTGCGAGATCACAAACGTGACATACGACTCGCTGACGCTCAACTGTACGCCGGGACACGACGGCGGGATTCGCCAGGCTTTCTTATTGCAAGTGAGTTTGATTTGCTGTTATAAACCTTATGACTTACATATATGGAACTTTTTTTCGGTGCATTTCTACAATTGAATTGTAATCGAAGTAACGGATTTGACTAAATTTAATATGTTACATGTATATCTAAATTATACACTTATACAACCAAGTAATGATGATGCGGTCCATATAGCGGCGGACCCACTAAAATGCAATGCTCATTGCATTGCGTACTGTAATTTGTAGCGTATAGGCCGCAGTTTGTGGAGACTCGGCTGGAAATAGTTGATAATCAATATGGTTTAGCCTAACTAAGGTGTTCCATATGCAACGGGTCGCTGCTCCGCAACTCCAGCAGATATGGACCGCAGTTTGTGGAGACTGGGCTGGAAATAGTTGATAAGCAATATCGTTTGGTCCAAGGTGTTCGACATGGCGACGGGTCAGCTACTCCGCAACTCCAGCAGCGAGACGCCGCAGTTTGTGGCAACTGGACTGGCAGGCAGCGCGGCGTTGGCAGTGGCCGTCCGTGCCTTCAACAAGAAGGGCTCCAGCGAGCCCCTCACACTTACGTCCAGCTTGCTCAAGAACCCTCAGAGGCACACAGGTAAGGCTGTAGTTGTAAAATCACCTCCTGACAACCCAGACACTTTAACACATTAGGAATCATTGATTTACTATTTATTTACAATGGATGCTTGCGAGTAAAATACCTGTTCTTTTCATCGTTTTCAAAGGATATTACATCGACGCTTCCGATTTCGCTCAACTGTGTAGATGAGGTCGAGAATTGTGAGATGCACGGGCAAAATTGAACCATGCTTTTCATTCTTTAGGATATTATAAGTTTAATGTTTAGGTTATCTTATACTTGTCAGTATCATAATTTGTATGTAAGGGTGGAAAAACTAAAAAAACTAGGAAGTCTTTATATGGAATACTCCGTACAGAATCGGTAGGATTACGAACCGCCCGCCGCTCCCAAAGGGATTCCGATTTCCAATTGGTATCACCGATGTAGCTTTTGAATTTATGTATGTTCATTTGTTTTGGCCTCTGGCTATATAATATACTGATGAAAATAAAATAAACACTAGTGGTTTGACGATTGTTTGGTGCAACAGCAGCGATGCTGTCTTTCGCACCGATAGTCCTGAGTTCGAATCCCGGAAGGAGTAGATGTTTGTGTGGTGAATACGAGCATTTATACCCGAGTCATAGGTTTATATATATATATATATATATATATATATCAATAAATAAATTAATATTTATTACATTCACAACAATTAGCTTAGCCCAAAGTAAGCACTGTAAGACTTGTGTTATGGATACTAGGGTAACAGAAAGACATAAATATATGATACATACATATTTAATTTATATATAACAAATTATAGATATTTCTTCTGTTACCAGCACAAGTGCCTGTGAAAGTGGAGCTGACGACTGTCCTCATAATCGTGCTAATCGCTGTAGGCGTCATAGCAGCGATCACCGCATTATCCGCTACAGTGTTTTGCTGTCGATACTGCAATAGGAGGGACAGTGAGTATAGCTACCAACACTCGTCCTAATTCGTCACATTTCATATTCGTCATATTCCTTATTCGTCACATTCTATATTTGTCATATTCCTTATTCGTCATATTCTATATTCGTCGTAAACAATATTTGGGATACTTTATTTACGTCACATGTAGGAATTTCAGAAAAATTAGCGTATTTAATTCCCTGTGTATGAAAAGTTAAAGAAAATACATCAATCAATTTTTAAATTTAATATTTCTTCTAGTAAAATATACTTTAGACATAACATTTTTTTTTTTCATTTTTTCACAGCCGAAATACGTCACTGCATCCCATTGTTCTGATAGTCCCGTCTACCTTTATTTTACAGATAAAAAAGAAAAGGAGAAAAGACATCAAGACGAAACTTCAAATGTACCACTAACCGGCAGTAAAGAATCAGAAAGTGTTGACAGCTTAGGTAAGTAATAGATTAAACAAAGTTTTTTTTATTAAGGGAACTAAAAAACTTAGCTCAATACATCGTCAATTGGGATGTGTTTATTTAGCACCTCAATAAAGGATAGCAAAGGTTAAATAGTGATAATAAATACAATAATATGTACCACGTCCGGATAATAAATATTTTTTTTTGGTATGTTGGTTTTAAGAGAGGCAAAGGGTACAAAACCTATACAGACTCGTCTTCAATGACTTACATATTATCTTAATTTGAGAATGGCAAAGATTGTGAGAGCTAATTTATAAAGATGAACAATTAGTGAATAATTAATTAAAAGTAATTATTTTAAAAGATCCCTTGTAACCCTAGACTTTAGTAAAAGTTAAAGAATTTACTGATCCCACGCGAACTTCAAGAATATCTCTTAAGAGAAAAAATGAAAAGACACATTTAGCTGCTTCGTATTTCTTACTTTATGTATCTCCACGAAATATTATTGGTTAGATAGATAGTATAATATTAATAATCTACCTTGGATTGTTATATATTATACACTTATTACTACTATAATATTCTCGTCAACACAAAAAATTATTGAATTTAAAGATAAAAAAGCACGTTGATGAACAGTCATAACAGTTGTAGTGAACAGCAGACGAATATTTGGTCTACTTGTAATTCACCTCATTTCTCTTTCAGATAAAAACCCAGACATAATCCCATTAGACGGGAAAATAAGCGACAGCTGTTCAAACAAGTCGTCAACCACAGACTACAGTTCTATACGACCTCTCATCACCAAAAATTCAAACGATAAATACGATATACCTCCGAACTGCGACAGATTTTACGACCATAGCATAGACACTTGCAACCAGTACATACAAGTTCGGCCAGTGGATTACAGAGTTCGGCCAACATACCAACCGGGGTTGGCGCCAATGCCCAACCTAGGGCCAAGTATACAGAGCGTCGGCCCAATGACTAGTTTAGGCATACCCAATGTTGGGCCAAATGAGTGCCATAGACCTTACGATAAAGTTTACGAAGACTGGTTGAAGTATAAGAATGCATTGCCGCTAAACACAAGCGGATTGGTAAGTAAAGAATAAAAATATTAACAATAATACAAGTAAAATAAAGCTATATACCTTTATAACACTGAAATGAAAACGAGATAATTATATTGGACAAAAATTATATAAAATAACTATTAAATTATTAGTTTAACATTACACATTTCACTACAAAAATAGAAGAAATGTAAATAAACTCTTAGAAATAAGACATTCTCAACGCTAATATGTATTGGTTATTAATACCTCTATTGACTATATTTTCTACCTTTCACCATTAAAATCGAACCGAAACAAATGTATGCACACAAATATGTTTATACATCGAAATTTTAAACAACCCCATTACCCCCAAATACAATAATAGGCGGTGGCAGTAATGGAAGTAATTGCCACGCATATTTGATAGAATAAGGCGTAGCCCATTTATCCACTTATAAAAACAAAAATCTAGCTTACTTCCGCAAAAGACTATCAAAATGCACCCAAGCAAATAAATGTAAATACCGCAGGCATCAAGACAGCAACACACTTTACACCTTTTACAACGACACTACGCGTGTTTCGTGAGAGAGCGAGTACAGGTCGCGGCACGTAACTCTAGCGCTGAACGAAACGTGGAGGGGATAGCTGCGCATGGGTACCGTCCCGCAGGCAATAAAATTAGTAGTTTAATTAGGTCATTTATTAATAATAATGTTAACTACATTATTTCACTTTTTAAAACTGTTCAAACTTAATATAACAGTAAAATTAACTAAAAAAACACCACAAAAAAATTAAACAAAAAAAAAATCAAAAATTAACAATGACAACAAAACAATTTAAAACGCGACTGTACACTGGGATTGCGTAGGGCGTCGTATCAGTATGGGGGACTGGAAAAGCAATCGGCGCAACGCACGCCCGTCCTTCTCCCCGGTATTCCCCCAAGACATCTTATTTGTTACTTCTGCGCAATAACGGTCCGCGCTAGAGTTTCATGCCGCGACTTGTAGTTTGCACCTTCTCCAACTACTCTACCTGATCTTTTTAATTTTTGTACAGTTACCAGCAGAGCAATTGATGCCCCCCGAGCTCTATCCTCCGCCTCCGGCGCTGTACAGCAACCCTAGAAATCCTCTTAATTTAGCGCATATGCCTGATATAGACACTAGGTATGTATATAATTACTATCCTAATTATATTATGACAATAAGTTGTGTGTGTGTTTGTTACCATATTGTCAGTAAATATATATAAAGATTATTTCTATACATCCGAAACTACTCAATCGATTTTGATAATTTTATTTTCATTTTGCTGGATTTCTTTCGACTTAGGATATGTTTCATTATAATTTATATTACAGCAACGCGTGGCCGGGTCAGCTAGTTTTGTATTAAAATATAAAATTATGGTGATTTATTATCATAATAGAAAAATACTAGAAAGAATCGACTCGGGTCACAAGTGAATTCTCAGGCGGGAATCCGTACCAATGCCCTCCCCAATTGAGCAACCGTGCCTTGTGAACACTCGTCGAAATTTTTTTCCAATACCTTCCCGATTTTACGCTGTAGGCCAGCGTTGTTTCATCAATGAGAGGAACATCCTCTCGTATTCGAAAGAAACATTATTACAAATGTTTGGTCAATCGATTAAGATGAAACAGCCATTTTAGTTTTACAATTTTTATATATTTTATTCATTTTCCAATGCGATCTTATAAGATAAATTATTATAATAGAAAAATACTAGAAAAAATGGGTAATTCCCGCCTGAGAATTCACTTGTGACCCGAGTCGATATTTTCTAGTATTTTTCTATTATAATAATTTATCTTATAAGATCGCATTGGAAAATGCATAAAATATATAAAAATTGTAAAACTTATGGTGATTTACCTACGTTTTCTTCATAAGAACTTATAAAAGCGATATAAACTCGGCGTCAAAAAAATCGCACCTTATAAAAATCTTATTCAAAAATTCCTAAACCTTATATAGAGGATAGTGTTAGGTATCATTAGAAAGGTAACAAAAAGGAGCATCAAACAACAATTAAGTGCAATCTTTTTTTTAATTAAAATTATACAAAAAGCATAAAAATTTGAAAAATAATAAAAAATCTTAATTAAGTCCTAATTAATAATCGATAATTTACAAAAAAAATGTACAAAAAGTGTCTTAAAATTAACTCAAAATCTAGTGTTACCCCCCCTTGCCCTGATGACGGCTTCCATACGGTCCCTCATAGACCTCACCAACTTCAGGAGCTCTTCTTGAGGGATAAGACCCCATTCTTCAATCACCGCGGTTTGGAGTTCCTCTAGAGTCGAAGGAGCCGGATCCCGAGATCGAACCTTACGTTTAAGATGGTCCCAGAGGTGCTCTATCGGATTCAGATCAGGACTTCTCGCTGGCCACTGCATCACAGGAATTTGGGACCTCCGCAGGAAGTCGTTCACGATGGCTGCAGTGTGTGCGCGAGCGTTGTCGTGCATTAATGTGAACCCCTCGCCAAAAGATTCGGCAAAAGGGACCACATGCACATCCAGGATCTCTGTGATATAGCGGCGCGCAGTCAGCGACCCTTGTCCGCGAGCACCTCCGGTCCGGGAGACGCAGACCAGGTCGGTTTTGCCGGCAGCCGACATACCGCCCCAGAACATGCAGGATCCGCCTCCATATTCCACCGTCTCCTGGATGCAGGCTTGAGCGAAACGTTCACCCTGCCTCCGGTATACTCTTCTTCGTCGGTCGTTGCAGAAAAGACACACTCGTGTCTCGTCTGAGAAGAGAACAGCTCCCCACTGCTCAATGGTCCAATCGACGTGGTCGCGAGCAAACTGCAAGCGGGCTCGTCGGTGCGCTGCAGTCAATTTTGGACCTGTAGCAGCTCTGCGGGCTGCTATGTTCTTCTCCTTCAGTCTTCTTCTAACCGTGGATACACTCACGGTGCGTCTGCGAACTGCCTGGAGCTCCTGTTGCAGCTGAACAGCGTTTGAGAAGCGATTTCTCAAAGAGTACGACACAACGAACCGGTCGTCTCTTTCCGAAGTGCAGCGACGTCTACCGGACCCATGTCGCCGGATATAGCCACCGGTCTCTAAAAAGCGCTGGTAGACTCTACGAACCGAAAAACGGCTCAGATTCAGTTGCCGGGCGACATCACACTGCCGCACCCCTGCTTGCAGTAGTGCAACCACTTGAGCGGCCTCATCAGCTGTAGTGTCCATTTTCCAGATGTTCTTTCTTCAGTAAAATCAGTGCGTGTGTCCCCTTCAACGGTTTAATAGCGAATGACCCACATTGAACCCGTGTTGACCTCTTTATACCCACAAAGTTAGCGCAACTCGCGACTCTCCCGAGCAGCAAAATTTCCTTAGAATTTTTGTGACCCTTTATTTGTTGCTTTAGGTTTTATTTGATAATGAAAAATAATGTTTTTTTATTAAGTTAATTAAGTAACCTTTTAAATAAAATTATAATTAATACGACTGCATGTGCATATCCAGAGTTAATGCCATTTGAACGTGATTTTCTTAGAGGTGCGATTTTTTTGACGCCGAGTGTATAATTTTCAATTTTAAATAAGTTGAAGCTAGTTGCACCAATGAAAATCTGCTATAATATAAAAAATATATAGTTATGTTAACTGGGTTGTAAATAAATAATCTTTTTAAAAAACCTCGTCTCATAAGTGGAATACGAACCCATATCCTTTCTCCGTTTTACTTTTCCTCCATGTTGGCGCCATGTAGTTTGTGAACTGCGTCATAGCAGCCGATATGAACACTTTACAAGCATAATAAAAACTATGTCTTAGGAGAAATAATAAAGATATCACACTTTTAATGTAAACACAAAAATAATAAAAATTATACCCACTAAAGATGCTACGTTTGTCCAGCGCCTTATATTCAATTCTCATCGTGATGCCTGAAAGTAATAGTAATGACTGTGTCATACTGAAGTTTATTTTAAAACTAATTTATTACTGGTAGTTGGAGCATGGCATTCTCTCTTAAAACATATCTTAACTGGTGTCGTTACGTGCCTTAAAATATGCAAAGAGATGACTGGTTTATGCGTCATGCTCGTGAACGGATGCTTTGGGAGATGAGTCAGCTTTAATTCGAAAATTACATTTCCTTAAAGTGTTACATATTTAACTTGTCATTTTTATCCTTTTTATGTCATAGCAATATATGAATATACTTGCTTAACAGTTTGTTTTAATTAATGGCGTAACGATCTGCTATTATGCTTTTTGTGGATAATGTGTGGTTACGATGTATTATAATATTCTTAATATTATTTTTGACTCGCCTTAAATATGAAAAGTTGGCGACTTTTCGCACCCGTTTTTTATCAGTTAAAAGACGTTCTGGGTAGTTGGTAAAAACGTTGGACAATTAAAAAGAACTTTTTTTATTTCTTCGTTAAAATTCTTCGTTCTCCATGACTGTGCTCTTTCACATAACATTTCCCATAATATGTAGGTACCACCTGGAATCGAGACTGGATTCGAGAAGTTGTTCCAGCTCCCCACCGGTGCGACTTAACATGGACAACAGCGCGGTATATTTCAGCAAGTCAATGCTGGATAGGACCACGAATACGTTGCCTCATCTAAAATCTAGATTAAATGGTAAGTTAATCACTTATTACTGTTACCACTACGTTGAAGGTTATATGCGTAAGGATACAATTGATTTCAAGATGGCTGTATTTCGATTCCGATGTCAGCTTTGACAGACAGAGGGACAGACTCCTTATAGTTCACCGAAGCTTTCTTCGTCAAAATCATTTCGATGTATTCATATTTTATATCTCAAGATTCTTACTGTTTTTAACTAAGTTCTAAGTTAACCTTAACGTATTAAATGAAATCTAGAACTAGTTCGATTTTTTTTTTCAAGCATTTAATTGCTAGATTTTTATTTCTAATAAAGTTATTAGCCTCCTGACACCTGAGGCGAATCTTTTCGTTTGTGATTTTCAAATATTTTTTTGCATTTTTCGATGCTTATATGATAAATTATTCTAATAGAAAAATACTTGAAAGACTCCACTCGGCTCATAAGTTATCCTTTACGTCTAGTCTGTTTATTTCAAATCAAATCAATCATGAACAACGAAATTAAATGCTTCGGTAAAACGGTTTTCGGTAAAGAGTGCTCTAGTAAACACTTCCGCGCTGGCTTTGAACTACGCCGACCGAGTCATAACCTCGCCTATGTACAGACAATAGTCCACTTAACTGTCTCATTTTGTCAATTACCCATAGACATTTTTTGTAAACTACTTTTTATGTTTATTAAATTTAATAGATTTGAAAAATAAAGTTAACTCTTTAAAGTGATACTACTCTTATTATTTATATTTTTGAGTCTAAATATTTAATTTAATGGGGCTCAAATTATTAGACAGAGTTATATAACTCTCAGACTGACTTTTAGGCGGGAGCGCGAAGCGTCACTGTAATGGTTTTGGTTTTCTTGTTAATTTTTGTGTTGTGGTTGATATTAGTGTGTAATAATGGTGGATTATTAACCACTCAGTGTTTCTGAATATGCATGAGTGTTGTACAAGTGAAACAAAACAGGTTGGAAGGTGTCTTTTCGCGCTCTCTCAAGAAGGCCACGAGAAGGTTTCAGTTAAACCCCACTTCTTTACTGAAACCTGGGAAATTACTCAAGAACATAGAAGAAAGATTATACTTACTAGACATTGGCTGAATGCACAAATTGTACAAGCCATAAATAAAGAAAATAAATTAAAAATAAAACCCTCAGACTATCGTAATAGAACACCACCATATATCAAGTGGTCAGGAAAGAGATTGAAATTACCTAACGCATAAATAACAATCGCGAAGACGGGTTTAAATTATTGAGTGTCTAGAATCCTATAGTCTGCTTGTATAAAAACAACACAACATAAAAAACAGCCGTTTCGCGATCGGATACAGCAAGCATTACGTGTCGTAAAGAGTTTCGAGTGAATAGTGACTTTACAGACAGTGGTACCGGTATCGAGTGTAATAAATCAATGCAATGGAGGGTAGACCGATACGTCTGTTCATAACACCCGCAATAAACTTCACTTCTTCCGTGACGATGCCGCATGAAACAGCGGATAACATGATTAAATATCGGAGCCTTAAATATTAAAAAGCAAGGTAAAGGTCTTGATTAATTACCACTAATGTGAGTGATCAAAAGCTTAAAACAAAAAGAATATTGCTAATAAATTTAAATTAAAAAATCTAATGCAAACATAGAAAAAAAAATTAGGCAATTTGTTTTTTAATCAATCGATTCTTATTATTATAATTATTATATATTTCGATTGATGACCGACCAATAGATTTTTTATTATTACCACGTTTATATTAACTTGTTTTTATTCGTGTCTGTCCTTCTGTCTGTCCGCAAAATTTTCTAATCTTATAACTCAAAATTAGACACTTCTGATGCTCTTAAAGAGCTCAAAATTTTACCACACGTAGATCATGGATGACCGTTCATTATTCAGTCATCCATCACCAACATAAACTTAATAGTTAGATAAGACACAATAAATTAATAAAAAAAATTAACGCTAAATTTTTATATCTAAAAAATAACTTGTTTCGAGACTGTCTAATTTAGCAGTTAAATTTTAAATAATGAAATAATTGTTTTTTCTATATAGATTTAGTATGTTATAATGTGAAAAGTAGTACCGAACATAATGCAATATACGTTCGTATGTAATACGTAATATTCGTATACTTTGTCCAATGTAGGATGATACTTTTGACAGTTGACACCTATATAGAGGGTATAAAGTTGCTATTGCAATGTCAAGTCAAACATTAGGAAACAAACGCAACCTTAGTACGTAGCAATAAGGAAGTGACACCTGTCAAAAGTATTATCCTACATTGGACGAAGTATAATACGTTATGCAGCTCATTCTTAAGGGCCTTTGCACATTGAGTGTTAAAACCCACTGACGACACGCGCGTCAGACGCGCCTCGGCATCATGCTTCGCTTTATTCCAAAGAACAATATTTTGCATTTCTAATGCGTTTGTATCGATACAATATCAATACAGTTACCGATTAAGGCGCAGGACTGAACTTAGCAGGTACTCAAAGGTAGAACTTCGAACACTCAGATAAATTCATAGTCAAGCTGCTTTTGACTCGCGTGAGTATCGTGGTTGTATCCATCGACATATACTAATGGACATGCCGTACCCGTATAACGTGCAGTAATTTCTTGGTTTGAGAAGAGTGACAAAGATGGCATATGCTTTCGGACTAACGCTATCTCTTTCCTTATAGGCGATTGGCTCTCAATTTTCATGACATGAGAGAGATATAGATAATCCGAAACTTAGTTTTATCTCTTTCTTTCGTAGTGTCACAATTCTCACCGCTAGTGTATGTTGATGGTTGTATCGGTAGAAGCGCTCGTTGATGGCACTTTTAAAAAACGTGGTGTACAAAGGCTCTAAGCTGGCGTTAGCTTAAGAATAAACTGTATGGATGGATTAACCCCTTGAAACCCCTTTGTGTTAAATGCGTTATTTCTCTCTCTCTATCGGGGAAAAAATATCATTCAATCAAAAAGAACCATTACCGAAGCCGTAATAAGGATTAAATCAGACTGCGCGCTATAGAGCATTATATCATGCTCGCGGATTTTAGGTATCGTTGTCGCGCGCATGATATAATGCTCTCGGGTTTTAAGGGGTTAGCTTAGAAAGATTCGATGCGTCTGTCAAGGTTTCGGTAGGCCAATTGGAAGAGTACTCGCCCAGATAGCTAGGTTTTGTGGGTTGTCAATAGATATTGAACTCTTTTGTGTTTGACTTTAAACTACTTTCGGAAAATATTATCAATGTAAAATTCTTTGTTTTATCAAAGTGGCTTATAAAATGCCAGTGAATAGAAGGTGTTAGAGGTCCGAAAAGTTATTGACTATTATTGTTAAACTAAATAATAGGCAATGTTCTTAACCTGTAGTCATAGCAGTTTATAAAAAAATATCTAAGTTTAGCAAAAATATTGGTATGATCTTGTTAAACTTAGTTTAAAGAAAGGAATAAAAATTAAAGGAGGTGTCGTGTACTTTTGGTATGGTAATTTCCCTGAAATAATTAAAGTAAATTTTTTTGGAGCGAAGCTCCCATGGATCAGCTTCAATGGCGCAATGTTTGTTACGCCATTACTTCCCGAATTAAAACCGATTTTAATATTTTTTGTGTGGAATCGAATCTACAGGTCTAGGACCAGATTGTGACGGAGATTTTGAAATTCGCAAATATTTCCATCGAAAAAAAGAAAATTTTCCTTTTTTAGGTATTAACGCTCCGCTTCAATGTATGGTGCTAGCGTAGCTTTATGCTTAGCGACTGCATCGCCTAGTATTACAAAGTTCAAACTTAATGTAAAGATTTTATGAAATTAACAAACAGCTATATTATTAACTTTTACTTATATTTATATAGGGTTTTTTTTTTTTTAAATGTTTATATTATGAGATTATGACTATAACATAGTTATTTCTTTTAAGGTAATGCGTCAAACCAAAGTGAGACAAAAACTAGTGCAACAAAATCAACAGACACGAGCTTAGAGCACCCCACAGTGTCTACACAAGACTGCGGCTGAGTGAAAGTGAAAGTGAAAGCGTACTTTGACTTTAAAGTGTAAAATAGTGAGTGAAGAGAAACGAAGTGTAAAACCGTCCGTAGAATATTTTCAATATGTTTTATTTACTATATTATTTTTAAATAATGAACATGTACTTACATAAAGTCTGGGAATAAATGGTTCGTCACCTTAAAGTCTAATTTTGTTTGCATTAATGCGAGAATCAAATATGCTACCAAACCAGAGAAAATAATACAAAATAATTAGCCTATATTAGACAATAATTTTCTCAGACAGGATAAACATTCAAACAATTTTAACCTAAATGAATTTGAACAGATAAAATACAAATTTCTTTGCAACAGTTTGCTCTTCAATGAATGTGATATGTGTTTGCGCCACATTGATCAAAATAATTTGAAATTATCATAAACCTTTTCATTTTGCCAATGCTTAGTAAAAAACACATTAAGCTTTTATTTTAAAAATGAAATGAACTCTATTACCATGACATAAGGTAGGTTCAAATGTAAAAGTATACAGCTCAATGTGCTGTCGCCTTTACATTCTTTTACTTTATTCGATATCATATCTCTAAACAAATAATGTAGTTACCTAGAACGAACTGTCAAGGCAATTAAACATTTTAAAGTAATTTGTTTTATTAACAAATATTGTATTTGTCACATTGTAACTAGTAGATATCTGTTTATTCCTGTAGGTTATATAAATAATATAAAAACTGCCATATAATATAAAATCCATTTACTTAGGAGAGTTTTATTTGGTAAACAAATATGGCGTCATGAGGATCATAGACAATAATAGTGTTGCCGCAATTGTAACTTAAGAAAGAACTTGGTTGGCACATAACTAAAAGAAATTACGAATTTTAATGACTTTGAAGATATTACCATAACTTGAGGTTACCGGTGTTATTAAGTTTTTAGTTAACATTAATGTTTAATTTCTTGAAATTTGAACAGGAAGTAACATGTGAAATGTCAAGTGGGACTCCAGAATGACGTTTTTATATTTTCTGTCTTGGTACTACAAAAAAATTATTGCCTTTTAACTAAACTTGTTCAGAACAAAAACAAAAATTAGTAAAAGTATTGAGTATTTAAAGTCGTTTGAGTGTATGAGAACGCCGGCTTTCTATTGATCCTTGACTTAACTTTCGGTAAAAAAACAGTGAAAAGTACTTAAAATTTAAACTTCTTGAATGTATTGGTGACTTGTCATAATGTTTTGTATAGGTATTGATTAATACTATGAATGGGTTCGGTTGACGGATAAAATTGAACTAATTATTTTAAGTGACATCGCTTATTTATTTACATAAGACTCTCCTAAAGAAATTACTATAACTGTAAGTTTTTTACCATGATAGATAGATGTATTTATTAGAATTTAAAATTTTATTTGAAGTAGGTACGAAAATTATAAATTAGTTCAGATAGAAGTGTTTTATAATTGGTTCATTGTCTACGTTTAAATCCGAGGTAGCTAACTATATTTTTATACATTTAAGTTTATATCGCGTTAGAGTTATTATTTTAAATTCAGAACTTATTGGCCTAGTATTAAGGTCTCTCATACAAAAATAACTCAAACGCAAAAGTAATGGTGTAAAAACTTACACTTGGGTCTTTGAAGTGAAGTGTACAATCGACATCAAATTACAGAGCATTGGAATGTAATTTTGTTTAGATTTTATTTTAAAATAGTAGGTGATCAAATCTAATAATGCGTTATATTGTGAATTATGATAATTATAAATTAAAATAATGCGTGTTGTTATGCCCTAACTGGGTTCATGTAAGGATATTAAACTAATCTGTGACACCTCTGAAACCAATAGGAATGAAAATGCAGTAAAATTTATGATTATGAATGAAACTCAGATTCGCATTTGCCAGGTTTTTTAAATGAAAACTTCTTTAGCATCGTTGTGATGAAACAAAGTCGATGAAACGAAAAAGCGACAGTAAAAGGAGACAGACACATAAATTCATAAATTTTAACGTAGAAGAAAATGAGATAGGAAGCATTATGTACGTGTTAATACGTGTTTGTGTGCGCGTAGTAAGTACAGGGCTTGAGACAAGGCATCACAACAAACGTGGTATTTTGTAGTCGTGTACGTATTATTTTTAAAGGTTTCACTTCTACCACGTGTGAATTGCACACATACTTTTTTTATAAATCATATAAATATTACAAAGAAAACTGATCTGCAAGGTAAATATATTATTATGGAGGTTAATCTTAATAATTGAATCGATTTAAAACAATCTTTATGTATTTGAAAAGTACATTATTCTCGGTAGATTTTATATTACCTGAATTGTGGCAATTTTAACAAATTTAAACTTTATTGCGTTGTTTTAAGAGTGTTAACACTAGTTTTCGAGGATGAATAAAATGAAATGATGTTATTGATATTACCTCATTTATTTGTCACCGAAAACTATATTTGAGATTATTCGCATAAACTAACATTAAGATTAATAATGTTGTATAATTTTTGCATATCTAAAACAATGTAAAATTTTATCAATATATATGGATGTAGAGTTGAAAATTGATAAAAGAAATTCGTCATTATTGGCAAGTATGATGGTGTACAAAATATGTTATAATTCTAGAGACGGGTTGAAGAAATCACGATATTTAAATGTAATTAAAATGGATGTTAATAATTGTTGAATAGATAGGTTGAAAATTTAAAGTCAATTTGTGTGAATAGTTTTAAATTTGATTTTTCATCTTGCGCAAGATGTATTAAGACTGAATTTTGAATGTAATGAAAGAGTATGAAATGAATATAGTCAAAGAAAAAACTTCAGAGGTCGTTGATTTTTTTTTTTTATAAACTTCGGAGTATAACCGCAAAGCGATGAAATCAGTTAAATTTATCTAAATTCATATTTATATGGATTCTTTTAAAAATTAAGAGAGAAAAAAATTAGTAAATAACAATAATAAAGTGACCCTAGTATTAACATTTTCTATTTGCAAAATATAAAAATAATTTAAGTATTTGATCACAATAATTTTTTGTCTATGTCTTAATCAAAAAAAGTAAAAAAAGGTTGGTCAGAATTGTGATTGACATGTCAAAGAAAAATCTCCATCCAAAGTAAAGTAAAGATTTAGAAACAAAAGTTAACAAAATTTACTACATTTTTAAACGAACAAAGAAAAATGATGGGTTAGAAAAGAAAATTTATTGCAACCGCTTTATTTGGTCTAGCAATCCACCCTTTGAGTATTCAATTGGAAAAAAATAATAAAATCTAGTTTCCATTAGCCGCTTTGTTTAATTTAGTCATTCTTTATATCTACGTTAGATTTCTCTTTAAACGCAACCTTATGTTTCTACCTACAAAATAACTGATATGTGTCCCTTAAAAGAGAAGTTCCGAGCAACGCGGCTTCGGCAGCAGCATACGTGCTACGATTAAAATGGTTATTTTCCATTTAAAATATACCATCCAAGTAAAAAGACCCTAAGCAAACCTAAAACATATGGTTTATATTAAAACCGACTAAAATAATACGTGTTAAAGAAAAGTACACACAGGCAAGATATATTTTGTCCGAACCAGCCTTCGATATGGTCATTATGATTAAGAGAATAAGGTTAAACTTTGCGTGATTTTTTCATGTGGTTTCACTTTCAGCGTCTAGAACGGTTCTGTATTGTATTTTCTAAAATTTGTATAATTAATTTCTATTATGCGAGTCATTTTAAAGTCATGATTATCTTAATGATTCATAACTTGAAGTATTCTCTTCCTAACTGTCGGAAGTCATAAATTCTCTAGTCCTAATACTCCATATTTAAAAAAACGGTTTTGTTGCAGCTGACCCGATTCGCTCGCTTAGCTCGCGCTTAAAACTGATCAGTGTTCTAACCCAACCTAACCAAACCATAGGTTTTTGTTCTCAAGCTTCGGCAAACAAAGAGTAGGAAAAATAACAAAATTAGGGTTGTCGAGTTTTTAAACTGTCCACATAAGTGTTATCAAAATTTAAAAACGTCAAAATTAAAGAGAATTAAAATTAAACTATAATATAAATTAAATTTCATATTAGGAATACCATTTTAGGACAAAAAATATTAGGTGATACAAAAGGCACCCCTAATAAGAAAAACACGTCTCAGACTGGCTCGGTCAAAAATACTTTAGTTATATTAGCTTATTATTGTATGTGTTTATAAGTATGTTTGTAATTTGTACTAAAAGACATTACAATTAATTCCCAAGATATTTTTGAAACAATAGAAAGAGTACGTGACTTAAACTGTCATTATGGTTCTTTGTAGACATAAAATTACAAGTAAATATGTACAGTTGAGTTTTAAATGTAAATATTGTAAATAGTTGTATATTTATAAAATGTTATAATAAGTATAATTATAAGAAGTGTTGCCATAATAGTTGCGAATGTGGTTATTTTATTTGTAATATTATAATTATTAATAATGTAATCTATGATGTTAATAAAACGAGCTTTTGGAGGACATTTGTTCTTTGTACAGGGTGGACCAAATCATTAGAATAAATAAATTAATTCCGGACAACTTCTTACAATAATTATTTAGTCCCAAACAAAGCAAAGTATATAGTGCTAACAATAGGTAAAGCTATCCTTAAATATCGAATTCCCAATGGATTATAAACTTTGAGGCCGGATTATAAAGTTTAATATTAAAGGGTAAAATCTTTACCGATTATATTATGAAGTAAGAGAATAGATTTCGTCAGTTTATTTAGGTGAACCACTAAAGCTGTTTTAAAGTCTTTCACCATATCTAGTTCTTACACTTTCACAAATAATTTATTCTAAACATATGTGTTAGAAAAAGAGTTATTAGCTTCCCTGCAAACGATAAATTTATCGAACGATTTTTCCGAAATTCCATTAAAAGCTCTAAGAAAGGCACGTACTTTAACAGTGATATTTGTTACATTCGCCAATACCAATTAGCCTAGCCCTAAGTAAGCACTGTAAGGCTTGTGTTATGGATACTAAGGTAACGTATAGAAATGGATATCTTCCGGCACTAGCAGTCAGGATCGTCCGTGCGAAAGGCAAGATCGCTACCGTTGCACCAAACGGTCGTCATACAGTAAAGCGGTTAACGAACAATCGGACATTTATTTTGAAGCAATCACAATATCGGCGATAAAAATCGGTCAACAAATTGATCATGTGCTTTATTGGCAACACCATCAAATAATGGGAGCAACCAATGGTATCTACACAAGAAAAGCAGGGAAACATTCAAGTCTACAGACCTAACTACATTCTGCACCAACTTCTGTGTCATACAGAATTAAAAATAAAAATAAATCTTATCAAATAGGCTGCTTTATTCCGGGGAAAGTAGATTTATAGTACTGCAGCATTGCTGGAAGAGGTCGATAAGCCTGTGTTTAGCGTGTTCGACGTGTGATTCTGGAGGGTAAGTCACTTTTGCGATCCGGTCATCGGATAGGTGGTCAAATTATTTAGAATCTTGAGTACGTAGACGCCTCGTCCAGGTGAGATTCTTTTTAAAGTGAAAACTTCTTTAGCATCGTTGTGATTTATAAGTCGATGAAACGAAAAAGCGACAGTAAAAAGAGACACATAAATTCATAAGATTTAACGTAGGAGAAAATGAGATAGGAAGCATTATGTACGTTTGTCAATACGTGTTTGTGTGCGCTTGCGTAGTACAAAGCTTGAGAGAAGGCATCACAACAACCATAGTATTTTGTAGACGTGTGTATTATTTTTAAATGTTTCACTTCTACCACGTGTGAATTGCACACATGCTTTTATTTTTTTAATTTTATTTATTATTTACACAATTAAACATAATATAAATTATCTCCAAACCGGTATAAGTTTCAATTTATCGACAAAAGAAATGACCTCATTCTACATCTTTAAGGTACTTCAGTTATCTATTGCTCTATAATACTAGGCATTGGAAGAAAAAAGAAAAAAAAACATTTATTGGCACACACGCATAAAATGAGAATATCAGAAGAAAATAAGGGACGTAAACGATGTAAAAAATTAGAATCAATAAAAAACTTAAAACTACTGTGCGTTTCCATTTAGCAAAAATCCTTAAGTTGCCAACTAAATTTGCATTAGGTTTTTACTATAGTATGGAAAACGCTCGTTTTGTGAGGTCAATAAATTCTCTGCCTCAGAATTTTACCTCTGTGTCATTCACAGCTCACTGCTGGGCATAGACACAGAGGCGTTGTTATTCTGACAGGGTTAGATCGATAGTCTGTCCTGTCGTCGTATCGAACTGATTACCGACTGCAGCGAACGGTACCGCGCCAAGTCAGGCAGCTTCAGTCAGAGGGTCGAGTGTAAATTTTCAAAAATAGAAACATTACTAGTTATAGCATTTGAGTTAAGCATTTTAATTAATAGTTTAGTTTCATAAGGTCTACCTGCGTTACTTAAGTGGTTTTAATTTTCTTGTAAAACCTTGTGTTTTGGTATATTATTGGAGCGGAGCGAACGAAGTGAGCGAAGCTCCCATGGATCAGCTTCAATGGCGAAATGTCTGTTACGCCATAACTTCCAGAGTTCTTAACTGATTTTAATATTTTTTGTGTGGAATCGAATCAACAGGTTTAGGGCCAGATTGTGACGGAGCCCGAATTTTGAAATTCGCAAAAATTCCCATCCAAATATTTTTTTCGTTTTAGATATTACGCTCCGCTCCAATATATGGGGCTAGCGTAGCTTTATGCTTAGCGACTGCATCGCCTAGTATTAGTATGTTATAATAAAAGTGGATTATTAACCACTAGTTGTCTTTGGCAGTTGTCTTTTCACGCTCCCTCACGAAGTCCACGTAGAGGTTTCAGCAAAACTCCATACCTTTACAAACACAAGATAAAGGGATATTTGATTATTCATCCAATATCCAATGATCATCTTCGTAACTATACTATCATGATCAATCATCACTATTTAATTAAAGAAAATATACCACTGAAAATCAAGACATGGCAAAAGGACCCGTCTGCAAGCAATAAAATATTATTAAAAAAACTCTAAAACGATAGTAATGTTTGCACACAGTGATGCCAGATGGGGGGGATTCCCTGCAAATTAGGAGGTTTTTTTTTTACTTCGGAGGGAGTTTTGGAGGGATAAGACCTTTGGGGGGATTTTTGGAGGGAAATATTAAAGTTGGAGGAAATTTGGAGACATTTTTTAAGCCAAATTTTCCACAACATTCTTATTTTGTAAAGACCATTTCTTTGCTCTTTACCTAAAAAAGGAATATTTAGTTCAGTGTTGTCGTTTAGTGAGTGAATTTAAATAATCTATGCTCGCTCGCTTGTTAAATTTATTGTATTGTTTACTACTTAAGTATCTACCGGATCAATGTGGTTTATGCTATGTCCGTTAAAATGAAAATAAAAAAAGTATCTACCGTTTGTTGTGTTAGGATAATAAAATCTATACGCCGAAATCAAATAAATTAAAATATGTAAGAACATACCGCAAGGGAATATGAAGCGGTATTTTCAGGTTAATTTTAAAATGTTTGTTTATGTTTGTCGTAAAGTACTAGGCGACGCAGTCGCTAAGCATAAAGCTACCCTAGCACCATATATTGGTAATACCTAAAAAAAGAAAAAAAAATTTTGTTACTATGGCAATTTTTGCGATTTTTTTGAAATTCGCTAAAATTGCCATATCCGAATCAATATTCGGTCACTTCTGGTCCTAAATCTGTTGATTCGATTGCACACAAAAAATATTAAAAATATAAAAATAATATTAAAACAAGTTATGGCGTAACAGACATTGCGCCATTGAAGCTGATCCATGGGAGCTTCCCTCGTTTCGCTCCAATGAATAATAATATGTTGAAGAGTTTTACCATACTCAAACAAATGAAAAATATATTTTATTTTGATTAAGCAGAATACAAATCGACACGTCCTGTATCTCATAGATAGATGATAGAAAGTTATATATCACGATAGAAAGTAATATGGAGGTTTTTTTGTGAGAAATGTCAATTTTTGGGGGGATTTCGAATAAGGACGGGGGGAAGTTCACACGGTCATCTGGCAACACTGTTTGCACATTGTGGGAATTTACACTCAGACCTCAAAGCGACACTTATAAAAACACCGGAATCTTTACTCCGTTTTACGCACCCTCACCGGGGCGGTCGGACACCGATGGGCAACTTCAATCGCCTTTGATGACAATTTGACAATGGACCTTGTAAATATTATTTTATTATTTAAGCATTTAATTGCTAGTAGTTTTTTATCTAAAGAAATTAATAAAAGAAAAATTTAACCTCTCTCAAGTGTCAGGTTGTACTCAAACCCATAACTCCTCGCTATTCTGGTGGGATTATTTTGTCTTCTAATAATTTCTTCAAATTGTTAATATTGTGATGAGTATGTAGTCTGAACGCGATCTATGTCGTTGGACCCGGCTGCATCAGCAGGCGTAAGAATCCACCAATCCGCACTGAGCCCGCGTGATGTGTCATTATTCTTCAGGGTAAGTCTGGGCCCCAGAAGTAGGCACATAACAGAGACGATGATGGGGAATAAAGATGATGACTTCCAAACACTACGACCTGGGTTTCCAACTTAGGGGTTTTCCCCCTATCACTTGGAATTTTCAATCGAAATGGTGGATGAAATGATCTTGAACAATATTCAACCCATCTCCTTAAATATTAGGCTTATTCAAAGTCAACATGTATGATATTATAAAATCTGATTTGTCAGAAGAAAATGAAATAATATTTGACGTAATAAATATAATTTATTTTTATGAATAAAACAATAACAATTATATCATTCAATTTATTTTTAGGGGGTTTTCTAAGTAATTAGGGCAATTTTAGGGGTTTTTGAATTTAATTTAGGGTTAAATATTTTTAAGAGTTGGTAGCACTGACTACGACACGCAATGATCTTCATAAGACATTTTATTTCTATTCTATGGTTAGAACACTAACAAAAAAACTGAGAAGGTAAAAAAACAAGCAACAATGGAAATCATCTTTTATATTTACTATCTAACCCGGCCACGCGTTGCTGGTATAACCCGGCCACGCGTTGCTATGGTAACGTTAATTGATTATAAAAACTGTTATTCTTAGGCTTATGGTAACAAACTCACAAAGTCCTTCTTATATATAGTAGAGATTGTAGGTAGAAGTATGTATCTATTTTTAAACTGAGGAGCTCAATGGTGCAGTTTTGACCGAGTTCAGCTATGTTTGCGGAGATTAAGCAGGAGTTTGCGGAGGTAATATTTTAACTGTTTATTTTTGTAGTGATGTGCCAAAAATAAAAGGTAAAAGTAATGTTTGTTGTCGTTGGAAAAAAGATGCCGAGTCTATTGAAAGAACCCTGCAGGAAAGACCCGAAAGATACCTGAGCAAAGGTCGTCGAAATAACGAATTCTTATTTTCGAAAACTTATATCAGAGGTTTTAGTGGGAGATTACGCATTCGATACTCATTATCGAGCGCGTTACAGATTTCTCACGCGCTCATACTAAAATCCATTGTACCTAATAGTTTACGCAGAAAATATCGAGTACGCGTGGATACGCGTAAACTCGCACTAAAGCCTCAGAATCGAATTAAATTTATTTGCCGGTCGCAATGACTTTTTCAAGATATTGTTTGTCACCTATATTTATTTTCTTCTTTATTTAAGTTACATTCAGAAATTAAAATCTAGACAAATAAGCTGGTAATGAAACTAAGGCTCCTTTTTTTTGGGTCAGTTAAAAAGTAAATAACCTATTAGTGTCATTTATTTCCCATCACTAGTTATGACTAACTGACAGACGACAGAATCGTATTCTTTCGTTGGCTGCATTATAGTAGGTAATTAGTGTAACCATTTTTTCTAACTTAAAAAGGAGTTAATAAGTTAACAAACATGTAGTATTGTTAGATTAAAACTCAAATCGAATCGACCATTTCTTATGTTGTACTGGATAGTTTCTTTGTTTGTGATTACCCTATCGCCTATTCATATTGATGTCAACACTCCTTGGTGTCATAAATACAAATTGGGTCATAGTATTGTCTATTCTATACTTGACTTAAATTAAAAATCTTGGATTACTGTCTACCACTTACAGCAATTCCAATTTACTATATTTTATCTTAATCAGTCACATTACGAGTCGTTTTAGTCTCGTACTTATTCAATCTATCTGTGATTCATGATAGATACCTTATGTACCTTTGTACGGGGGATAAACACTACTAGCTAACCAGGGTACTCGATGAAGTGTTCGCATTTTAAAATAAGTATTTTTTCTATAAAATCACTTTAAGGCACAATTTTTCTCAGGAAGAAGGAAGACAGACTACATAAAACTCTAGTAAAAAAAGAAAAAGGCATATTAATTTTAGTATTTGTGTTTCATAGTTAATATTATAATCAAAAAGAAACGTTTCTATTTTTATTAACCTTTTCTGACAAATAATTAGCAAGAAGAACTCCACGCCTTTTTTATTTAGTTGCTGACAACACTTGTCTGTCGGCTGTCAAAATCACGAGATTTTCTGTTCTAAAAATTGGCACTGATAAAAAATGTAAACAGAGTAGTTTTTAAATTGTTTTTTGAAATAAGCGAGTAACAGAAATTCAATAAATTGAATGGAAAAATAATGTGTGTAATATAGTCTGCATTCATGTGGTGTAAAATGAGTTTTATTGATTATAAACTTTAATCAAGATACGCTCTAGTGCATAAAATCAAAATGATTGGTATAGAAAACTTACCATTAGAAACTTTCATAGATATCTTGAAACAAACTGATGGAATCACTGTTGGAAGATGTAGAAGGGTATGCAAGGAATGGAAGGAATATATCGATGGGACCGACATACTGTGGCACGAATTGTGTAAAAAAGAGTTTAAAAACTCGTCAAAAATAGCAAAACGAAAGTCTGGAAACGACTGCAGCTGGTACCATATTTACAAGAATCTTAAAATGTGGGAGAATGTATCATCCTATGAGATAAAAGTGCGTGAGTTTTATAAGTTCAATTCGCATGACAAAAACCATGCATTGGAAATAGACTATAATGTTTTGCCTTTGCGAGATCAGAGAGGCATTGTTATGTATGATATGCAAACTATGAAGTATATTCCTGTGGCGTTACCAGAAAAGAATTTAATGAAAATAGAGAATAACAACTTCATCACTGTACTATTATACTTATACAGGTCTACATTACTTATCCAAAGAACTGTTGAAAATGAAACATTCACATCAGAAGCTGTTTTCAAAGCCAACGATTTTGTATTAACCAGTCAAACTTTATATTTTTACAATGAGAAAGATGTATTTAAATGTGATTTATTGTCACAAAATTTAGTGCAACAGCGTATTGTAATTTGTAATTATGTTATTAAAACTATACAGCATGATAATAATGTATTATATCTGTTTACAAACTGCGGCAAAATAGTCATCATAAAGAATGAACGAATTATAACAGTAAAATCGATAAATTGCCCAGTAGAATGGATTAAGCAAATAAGGTATATACGTGCGATTAACGATAGAAACTACGTTTGTTATTCACGCAATTTGTTCAACATTCAAACAGACAAATATCAACATCTTTACCTAGATTTTCCTCCTATAACAGCATTATTCTTTTATGGGGATATAGTTTTGATGGGGACAAATGCAGGAGAAATTTTGCTGTACCGCCTTTCCAGTCAGAAACGAGCCACGAAGCCAATATTCGAGAAACTAGCAACATTGCCAGAAGAGATGTTTGCAGTGCAGCTGGATATTTGTGAAAGGAAATCGGGTCCAGTAATAGTGGCTACAACATTCTTTGAAGTTATCCTGGTTGAGATTGATTTTTTCCCCTATGTAAGTAATAGAAATAATTTATAGCAATTTGTAGCATTAGTAATTTTTTTAAAAAGGATGATCTGAAAACTCTTTGATGTTTTATTTTAGGTTATGAAATTGCTATACTTTGTCCAATGTAGGATGATACTTTTGACAGGTGTCACTTTCTTATTGCTACGTACAAAGGTTGCGTTTGTTTCCTTATGTTTGGCTTGACATTGCAATAGCAACTTAATACCCTCTATATAGGTGTCAACTGTCAAAAGTATCATCCTACATTGGACAAAGTATAATAACTGACACCAATTATTAGTTTCAAAACTAAACACATCTTTTACTATAAATATGTCACCATATATTTTCTAATTTTACTAGTTATAGACTCGAAATAGGTTTCAATTCTCCAATACTTAGTATCTTCCAGCCTTAAACTTAGAACGGAGTCCCAATTGATTTTTCAGATTGCAGTATCTACAGTTCCTTTGGAGGTGCATAATCCGAAATCTTAGATATAACTGTGGCATAGAGTCATGTAGTATTTTGTCAACACTTATAGGTGTGGAAAGCATCAATTAAGATTCTCTAATACATTATGGATATTGTATTTTTAGTATTACTTAAATAAATAAATGTATAATTACCAATATTATAAATATCTTTAATTGGGACACAAATGCTTAAATTTTATCATACACATTGGATTGTAACTTCTGACAATAACTGTCATATTTGATCTCTAATATCTAGACAAACCTCGGTCAAAGTGAAAATTATTGTAGTTATATTAATTAAATGTTTTTGTTTTCAGGAGAAGGACGCCAAAGTATCATTCCCTGCTGACAAGCTGGCAATGTATAAAAGGTTGTTGAAGATTCGGGATAGATTGCAAATGAATTCATACTAAATATAATGTTATAAAGTAATTGTAACAGTATTACCATCTTTTATATATAAAAAACAAACTTAAGTGGCAGTAGGGGGCACATAGCTCTGATGGCTCTGTGACAGTTTTGGACTGTGGTTGACACAGTTGTCGAGTGGTGAACATGAACCAGAAAACGTAGTGTAGGTAGGCCTCCCACTCAGTAGATCGATGATCTGATTAATGTCGCGGGAAGTACCTGGTTGTGGGTAGCACAGGACAGGAGCAGGAGTGTTGGAAACAACGCCAGGCTCAGCTAGTATAGGATATAACGTGTTATTAATAGCTAGAGTTTTATCATTGTAATATTGTTTGGTATTTAAAATTGTTTAAATTATTAACATAAATGGTAGGTGACTGTCAATTTGGGTTTATTATGCTAAACCCAAATTAGCAATAGGTTATGACCTATTGTAACAATCTATTTATTTGTTATTAAATGTATATTGTTAGAATTATTAAATTTTATTTAAATTCTTGTCATTTTACCCTCTAACAAATAATTGCTCTTAAAACCGGTTCCTTATTCCATAATAGATTCTTATTTAAAATAAATTCATATCAATATGAATATCAATATCGATATCAATATGAATATCAATATGACTATCAATATCGATATCAATATGAATATCAATATAAATATCAATATGAATATCAATATCGATATCAATATGAATATCAATATGAATATCAATATGAATATCAATATGAATATCAATATGAATATCAATATCGATATCAATATGAGTATCGATATAGATGTCAATATGACTATTAATATCGATATCAATATGACTATCAATATCGATATCAATATGAATATCAATATGAATATCAATATGAATATCAATATCGATATCAATATGAGTATCGATATAGATGTCAATATGAATATCAATATCGATATCAATATGACTATCAATATAAATATCAATATGAATATCAATATGAATATCAATATCGATATCAATATGACTATTAATATCGATATCAATATGAATATCAATATGAATATCAATATCGATATCAATATGAATATCAATATGAATATCAATATCGATATCAATATGAGTATCGATATAGATGTCAATATGACTATTAATATCGATATCAATATGACTATCAATATCGATATCAATATGAATATCAATATGAATATCAATATGAATATCGATATAGATTTCAATATGAATATCAATATCGATATCAATATGACTATCAATATCGATATCAATATGAATATCAATATGAGTATCGATATAGATGTCAATATGAATATCAATATCGATATCAATATGACTATCAATATCGATATCAATATGAGTATCGATATAGATGTCAATATGAATATCGATATCGATATCAATATGACTATCAATATCGATATCAATATGAATATCAATATAAATATCAATATGAATATCAATATCGATATCAATATGACTATTAATATCGATATCAATATGAATATCAATATGAATATCAATATGAATATCAATATGAATATCAATATGAATATCAATATCAATATCGATATCAATATGAATATCAATATGAATATCAATATGAATATCAATATCGATATCAATATGAGTATCGATATAGATGTCAATATGAATATCAATATCGATATCAATATGACTATCAATATCGATATCAATATGAATATCAATATGAATATCAATATCGATATCAATATGAATATCAATATGAATATCAATATGAATATCAATATCGATATCAATATGACTATCAATATCGATATCAATATGAGTATCGATATAGATGTCAATATGAATATCAATATGAATATCAATATGAATATCAATATCGATATCAATATGAATATCAATATGAATATCAATATGAATATCAATATGACTATCAATATCGATATCAATATGAGTATCGATATAGATGTCAATATGAATATCAATATCGATATCAATATGACTATCAATATCGATATCAATATGAGTATCGATATAGATGTCAATATGAATATCAATATAGATGTCAATATGAATATCAATATCGATATCAATATGACTATCAATATCGATATCAATATGAGTATCGATATAGATGTCAATATGAATATCAATATCGATATCAATATGACTATCAATATCGATATCAATATGAGTATCGATATAGATGTCAATATGAATATCAATATCGATATCAATATGAATATCAATATGAATATCAATATGACTATCAATATCGATATCAATATGAGTATCGATATAGATGTCAATATGAATATCAATATCGATATCAATATGACTATCAATATCGATATCAATATGAGTATCGATATAGATGTCAATATGAATATCAATATCGATATCAATATGACTATCAATATCGATATCAATATGAGTATCGATATGAATATCAATATGAATATCAATATGACTATCAATATCGATATCAATATGAGTATCGATATAGATGTCAATATGAATATCAATATAGATGTCAATATGAATATCAATATCGATATCAATATGACTATCAATATCGATATCAATATGAGTATCGATATAGATGTCAATATGAATATCAATATCGATATCAATATGACTATCAATATCGATATCAATATGAGTATCGATATAGATGTCAATATGAATATCAATATCGATATCAATATGAATATCAATATGAATATCAATATGAGTATCGATATAGATGTCAATATGAATATCAATATCGATATCAATATGACTATCAATATCGATATCAATATGAGTATCGATATGAATATCAATATGACTATCAATATCGATATCAATATGAGTATCGATATAGATGTCAATATGAATATCAATATCGATATCAATATGACTATCAATAACGATATCAATATGACTATCAATATCGATATCAATATGAATATCAATATGAATATCAATATCGATATCAATATGAGTATCGATATGAATATCAATATGAATATCAATATGAATATCAATATCGATATCAATATGACTATCAATATCGATATCAATATGACTATCAATATCGATATCAATATGAATATCAATATGAATATCAATATCGATATCAATATGAATATCAATATGAATATCAATATCGATATCAATATGACTATCAATATCGATATCAATATGAGTATCGATATAGATGTCAATATGAATATCAATATCGATATCAATATGACTATCAATATCGATATCAATATGAATATCAATATCGATATCAATATGACTATCAATATCGATATCAATATGAGTATCGATATGAATATCAATATGAATATCAATATGAATATCAATATCGATATCAATATGCCTATCAATATCGATATCAATATGACTATCAATATCGATATCAATATGAATATCAATATGAATATCAATATCGATATCAATATGACTATCAATATCGATATCAATATGACTATCAATATCGATATCAATATGACTATCAATATCGATATCAATATGAGTATCGATATGAATATCAATATGAATATCAATATGAATATCAATATCGATATCAATATGACTATCAATATCGATATCAATATGACTATCAATATCGATATCAATATGAATATCAATATGAATATCAATATGACTATCAATATCGATATCAATATGACTATCAATATCGATATCAATATGAATATCAATATGAATATCAATATCGATATCAATATGAATATCAATATCGATATCAATATGTCTATCAATATCGATATCAATATGACTATCAATATCGATATCAATATGAGTATCAATATCGATATCAATATGAATATCAATCAATATGAATTCAAGTTGGAAGTGGGTGCCGGATGGGGGTATTTATCTTGCTCACTCAGTATGGAATTGCGCATCCGCCAACAACACGTAAAACTTTGAGTGTCGCTTGTTTTTAAATAACATTTTTTGCTGGGCCATAAAAATTACACCATTTCATAACAAACAAATAATGATTTTAATTTGCTACTGGTCCCAGAAATGTTTTTTATTTTTTTACCGGTCCACATGTAGATAAGACTGAAAACCACTGTTCTAGAAGTATAACTATGTTGACCGGTCAGTAAGAAAATCGAGGAAATTCGATAGTGCGTAAGTTAAAAATAGTTTCTAAGCTAACAAGGAGGTCGATAGTGCCTTGAACGTTGAGATGCTTCGAGAAAAGGCTGCTGTGATTTTATTTTTTTGCCCTCGCTCGACTTGGGGGAGCACGGCCGCGCCCTCATATATTATAAATTATAAAAAACGTTTAATAACACGCTATAAATTAGATAAATAAATTATATTATATATACTATTAAACAAATTAGTATGATTCTATCTGATATACCTACCTAACCCTATGAGATTGGGACTGTGAAACTAAAACGATTCGAATAAAAGTAAATAACTTTACTTCCGCAGGTAGGTTGTTACGGAATGTGATATTGATAATCTATGTTTGTTCCCGCGTTAAAAAGATGGCTGTCATTGTCAATCATTACTTAGTCATGGCGTCGATCTTATTAATTCTAATGTGTACTATTTGATTGTTAAAATTGATTGTTTAATAATAAAGAATAACTCAATATTTAATACAAATTGTGTCTTTCAATACATGGTGTCAGAATAGTGGTGAACAGAAATGGAAAACAAGGAAGTGAGAGGGATATTAGAATCCCAAAATCAGATAATTAAAGCTTTACAAGAACAGTTAGTGCTTTTACAAAATCAAATGAAAGTCTCCAACAAAGAAGATGAAATGAGAAGCAGAGTGAATGTACCTTGGCCTCCGCCTTTGGAAATCAACTCGGGTGATCCACAGGAAAATTACGAATTTTTTAAAAATAGTTGGAACAATTATTGTTTTGCAACTCAGATGAACAAATGGGGACAAGATAAAAAAGAAATTAAGGCAGGATTGTTGTTGAGCGCTATTGGTACAGCTGCTATGAAAAAATATATGGAGTTTGGACTTTCAGAAACAGAAAAAAAGTTTTTCAGAAACTACATGTCTTAAATTAGGACTTATAAAATATTGTAACATAGTTAAAACAACTTCGGAACAACAGGAAGTAAACCAATTTTGGAAACATATAAAGATGTTTTTGAAGGTTATGGTAATTTACCAGGTGAAGTGACACTTGAAGTTGACAATACCATTCCACCCAGTATCCAACCGGCACGACGAGTTCCTGTTGCATTGAAAAGTAAATTAAAATATGAATTAGAAAAATTAGAGAAAGAAGGAATTATAAAAAAAGAACTCCAACATACTGATTGGGTAAATAATATTTTAATTGTTACGAAAGGTTCTAAATTTAGATTATGTCTTGATCCTATTCCTTTAAATAAAGCATTAAAACGCCCGAACTATCAATTCACTACTTTAGAAGAAATGTTACCTGAACTAAGTAAAGCTAAAGTTTTCTCAACAGTTGACACAAAGAAAGGCTTTTGGCAACTAGGCTTATCTGAAGATAGTAGTAAACTAACTACATTTTGGACCCCTTTTGGACGTTACAGATGGTTGCGGCTACCATTCGGTCTTTGTTCATCTCCAGAGATATTCCAACAAAGGCTGACTAGCTTGCTAAAGGACTTAAAAGGTATTGAGATCATAGCTGATGATATTTTAATATATGGGATTGGTGATACTAGAGAGCAAGCAGTGAAAGACCACAATAACAAGTTAAAACAGTTATTTCAGAGACTTAGAGAAATTAATTGCAAACTAAATATTGAAAAAGTAAATTTATTACAAGATAGTGTAAAATTCTATGGTCACATCCTAACTAAAGATGGTTTAATGGTAGATCAATCCAAAGTTCAATGCATTAGAGATATGCCTACACCAAAATGTAGTAAAGATGTGTTAAGATTTCTTGGAATGATCACTTATCTCAGCAAGTTTATAAAGAATCTCAGTAAACATACACATAATCTTAGACAATTAACTAGAAAGAATAAAAATTCATTAATGGAAAAAAAACTGGTTGGTTGCCTGTAAAGTCGGTATACGGGCGAAAGTTTTACGTGACAACGACTTTGAGTGGTAAAATAATTTTAATGTGAATATTCATTCGTATAGTAGGAAGAAGGATGAAATAATAGTAACAATTTAAAACATTTATTTATACAAAGAATTATATTTAAAACATTAATTTATAGGCACGCGTCCCTTCCACTTTTTATGTCTGTCTCTCTCGCTCTTAGGCGGGCTAACCATGCCCGAGTGGAAGGGACGCGTGCCTCTCACTCGCTCTCATTGTAAGCGCATAACGTGAGCGGAGCGTAACGCAGTTTCTTGAAGTGTCACCCGGCAAACCAATTTATAAGACGTTGTCACGTCAAAATAACATAATTGCAGATACTTTATCATGAGCACCTATCCCAGAGGAAATAAATATTACATATAATTTAGAAAATAAAATAAAGATTTTTAAATTTATAAATAGTCTTTCATGTATAAAATATCTAAAAATTTCTGATAAATTGATTGAAATCATAAAAAAAGAAACTGCTGCTAGCTCTGAATTCATACAGCTACAAATATTAACAGAAAGAGGTTTTCCAAAATATATTTCTAGTTTACCCTTAGAACTACGCAGTTACTACAAATTTAAGCATGAATTATCAGTATCACATGGACTTATATTAAGAAATGACCAAGTTTTAATACCTAGTTCTTTGAGACAACTAATTATGAAAAAGCTACATACAAGTCATATAGGAATCTCAGGTACTCTGAGATTAGCCAGGCAAAATGTGTTTTGGCCAGGAATGTCTAATGACATTAAACTATATATAGGTACTTGCAAAATTTGTGTGGAGGATGCTCCATTTCAACAAAAAATGCCGATGATTAGTCACAATATTCCTAAATATCCATTCCAATATGTGTCAATGGATGTTTTCTCAATTGAAAATCACAAGTTCTTAATTACTGTTGACCATTATTCAGACTATTTTGAATTAGATAAATTAAGTACACTGAGTGGAAATGAGAAAATTACTATTTGTAAAAAAAATTTTGCTAGACATGGAATCCCTCAACGAATATGTACTGACAATGCAACTAATTTTGTTAATGAAGATTTTAAATGTTTTGCCAAGAAATGGAACTTCGAGCATGTTACTTCATCGCCACATTACCATAAATCTAATGGCAAAGCTGAAGCTACTGTTAAAATTGCAAAGAAATTGATATCTCGTTGCATGAAATCTGATGAAGATATATGGTTCAGTTTATTGCATCTAAGAAATACTCCTCATGAATCCGACAATATAAGTCCAGTGCAGAAGTTATTTTCAAGAAGAACCAGAAATGGCCTACCTTGTCTTTTAAAATATCTGAAACCACAGATTGTTACCAATGTACCAAAGTTTATCAAGGAAAGGAAAGAAAAAAAAAACACTGAAGTATAATTTTCATAGAAAAGATTTATGTAAACTATCGTTTGGACAAAAGGTTGTAGTACAGTTGAACCCAGAATTGACCCACAAATGGAATTATGGTATAGTCTCAAAAATAATAAATGATCGGTCTTACATTATAAATGTCCAAGGCAAAGAGTATAGAAGAAATAGAATACATATAAAACCTATACATAAAGCTTTCAGTGATAAACCGTTTAAGACCACTTCGGTGAACAAAGCAACACAAGATAAGTTGGACTGTGAATCTTCCTTTTCAGGTAACCAACACACAGGTTTCCAACTATCACCACATGTAGAGGATAGGCATTCTGAGTCAACATGTATGAATAGTCCAGGAGTTCAAACCACCGTAGAGGACCAGACATTCAATGAGCCTCGAAGAAGTCAACGTGTTCGCTGTATGCCAAGATACCTACAAGACTATGAGATGGAGTCATAGTCTTATGTAAACAGAGAGGATGTTACGGAATGTGATATATATATATAATCTATGTTTGTTCCCGCGTTAAAAAGGATGGCTGTCATTGTCAATCATTACTTAGTCATGGCGTCGATCTTATTAATTCTAATGTGTACTATTTGATTGTTAAAATTGATTGTTTAATAATAAAGAATAACTCAATATTTAATACAAATTGTGTCTTTCAATACATAGGTATCAATCAGGTACAATTCTTCAGCACCAGCACGATTACTATAGTATTTCTTAGATATGTATGTTCAACGAAGTGCCTTTGATTGCCTACTGTTACTTAAGGAGCAACAAAACTCCTTTAAAGTTATTATTTATTTTTTATATGGAATTTATCTATTTTTTGGTTTGACGATTAAAAATAATTGTTGTTGACATTTTATCAGAAAATGTAATTGTCGTTTAATTCTTATTCCTATAAAATTAATTAGTTTCCCAGTTTTCCTGCTGTTAAATTGTGGCGACCGTGACAGCGAAAATGGAGAATCTTGAGAATAGGAAAAAAGAGAGATCCGTGGTAATGCGAATTTTCACTAAATATTTCAATGAAATAAATGCCGCGATAGGCCAAGATCAACCAGAGGTAGAGATCAGACTTATGTACGAAAAACTTAAGGATCACTACGAGTACCTACTCCGTCTTGACAATATTATCAAGGAATTACTTGTGATGAATGTCGATGAAGACGAACTTGAAAAAGAAATTTTGGGAGAGATGGAATATAAGACGCGTATGATGAGGATGGATGTTAAATACAAAGAATTCACGTCATCTAATGCATGCATGTCATGTGTGTCAGAGTCCAAATGTATACTCAAAAATATTAAGTTGCCGAAATTGCAACTACCGACCTTCGATGGGGAGATAAAAAACTGGCTTCCATTCTGGGGTCAATTTTCAAATATAAACGACGACCCAAACATCGATCCTGTAGATAAATATCAGTATCTTAAACAAACTATAAAGGGGGAAACTGACGTTATGAAACTAGTAAAAAGTTTTCCACCCTCTGCATATGTCGATTGTATAAATCAATTAAAATCAAGATACGCTCGCGATGATTTGTTAGTACAGATATATATACGATAAATTCTTGCGCTTGTGCTGGCTGATAAAAAAGGTACATTGACGCAACTGAACGACCAGCTTAACGCGCATTTGCGCGCTCTAGAACCACTTAATGTTACAAAAGAGAAATATGCAGCATTCCTATTACCGATGGTAAAGTCCGCTCTCCCCAGTGAAATACTGAGATGCTGGGAGAGAAACAAACCATTTACCAAGGACGTGGGCGAAGAATTGGCCAACATACTTGAATTTATCAGAAAGGAAGTAGAGTCAGAGCAAAGAATTGCAATCACCAAGAAGGCGTTCAACGGGAATGATCAGCATCATGAGAACAGACCTGCTACTGCCGAATGCTTGTTAACTTCAACAACTATCAAAAATAACACATGCATATGGTGTGAAAAGAACTCACATGCGAGTATCGAGTGCTACAAGCTCAATAAACTGACAGTAGAGCAACGAAGGCAACACCTTAAAGATAAGAAAGCTTGCGTGATCTGTCTTAGGAAACGACATCATCCTAAATTTTGCAAAGCCGCTGTAAAATGCCTGATTTGCCAAAAGCGTCATTCAACTGCTCTATGTCTGGTTAAACTTCAAGGAGAATGTAACTTAATACTGTATTTCTACAAGTTGGAGGTACAAAGCAAAACCCTGCCATTTACTCAACGTTCTCTCCTCTCTAGGGCTCCAACAGTTGACAAATCTAGTGATACTTGTCATCCGATATACATATGTAAGTAGAAGTGGGAGGAAAGTTACTTTACCGAGTAGGTTTTTACTGTATTAGGTACGCGTTTTGTTTTGTCTATGTTATCTTATAAACTTCTGTTATTATGTATGTAATTATTAAGCCTACGAGCTTGTTTTTATTGTTTTCATAAGTTTGGGAGGATGTTACGGAGCAACAAAACTCCTTTAAAGTTATTATTCATTTTTTATATGGAATTTATCTATTTTTTGGTTTGACAATTAAAAACAATTGTTGTTGACATTTTATCAGAAAATGTAATGGTCGCTTAATTCTTATTCCTATAAAATTTATTAGTTTCCCAGTTTTCCTGCTGTTAAACCTATAGTGTTGCAGAAAAATCGACTATCGAACAATCGATGTTTCCCACCTAAAATCGATACCGTTATCAATAGTATCCATAGCTAAAAATACAAAAATACTAACTTGAAAATAGATTAAGTTATCGATAGTATTGATATTATGAGTGATGTGAGGCCCTTCGACAGCACTTCGATACTGTCGATAAACAATCGACTGACAGACAACACAAGTTGCCAAGTAACTGAACCAAAAAACCCATTCAGGCATATATCTTTTGTTCAGAATATATATCGTGAATTGGTCGATAGAAAATAAAATGATTTTCTTTAGTACGACAATGAACTTGTTACTTGTACATAATACAGTGATATTAGTTTCAAGAAACTTTGTACAAGTGTGGTTTCTAAGTTTCGAGCAATAAATTACATTTCAAGATTCTCGCAATGTTGAGTTAGGTATCACCTGCTGAAAATTCTGGGATCGGTTACAAACTTCTGACAACTATTCGAGGGGTTAATTTAATCAAGTTTATGATTATACAAATATTTAATTTAAAGTGGCGCTTACAAGACACGATTATATAGATACCATGAGTTATAAAGGACTGATTAGTTACTAATAGAGGTAATATTTGGGTTGATATTAATGATATATGTTTTATTTTGTTATTGAACTTTAATATTGTGAGACATCTTTTTTTTTATTTATTAATTGGCTCGCACGGTTTGTGCATTAGCCACGACGGAGTGAGAGGGAGGAGATACCTTATCTTGAACATCGACACACACCTTGTGTTTGGCAGAAAAAATCGCTTGCGCGCGATTACCATCGCTGAGTAACAAACTGTCAGTTTTCGGCAAGGACACGTTTGCTAACTTCAGTAGCGCTGACACAATCCGCCATTTTGCTAAGATAAGTTTGTTTACAAACTTAAGTTAACCGGTGGTTTTGTGCAATCATTAAAATAATAGTAGCAAACTCGTCTTCTTCAATATTGTCATTCACTTAATTATTCAATATATTATTCATAGTTTAAAACTTTTCACTGCATGAGGTTATGTTCCCCAGTGACCGCTAAGTTTGCGTCCTAGAGGAAAATAGCTATTTACCATTTGACAGCGCTTAACGCTTACAACCCGGTTACAATATCTGTGGACCTAATGACGTCACGTCAGCGCTTAGGTACGATGCACAAAACAAGCATCATGGGGATAGTATTGTAAACAATAATAATTATGAACTATAAATAAAATATATTATACTTTTATTATTTTATTTTTTATTATTTTTCAAGAGAACGGGGAGGGGGCTTGACATTCCAGCGAGGTCCACAGATATTGTAACCGAGTTGTACGATCGCCATTTTGTTTACAATCGCTTATAAGCGATTTTTTCCGCCAAACACAAGGACAGGCAAGAGAGAGTGTATAGAACTTTACCATAGATTAATTATAGAATAGGTACAGATTACATAAATATTCGAACAGTTACAACAAGCATTCCTAACGCTTGCATAATATGTTGCGTAAAATTTTTAGGTAGGTAAATTAATAATGTAATTTAGTAAACATAAATTATAATTGTATCCTACCACGTAGGATGAATGTACCAGTCTCAAACCATTTAAGGAAAAAAAATAACTTTAAAATTTTATTAAATAACCCAGTTGCGATATTTCTTATTAGTTTATTTTTTATATTGTACCTTACCTAGTTAAAAGTTATATTTTGAAAAGGTTAACACTCAATTCCTTTTGTTTTTTTTATTGTTTAACATAATCGGTATGTAGCTGGGATGTACCCTACTTTGACCAGCAGGCCCCAGTTGTTGACAAGATTTGTACCAGAGGTTGACCATTTAAAAATAAAGTGAAATTAAACTATATTCGACAAAAGGAAATGTATTTTATTATCAACTTTACTAAGGTTAGTTCTTAGTACTATTGAGACCAATAAGTAAATTACTATTTTCAGTCATATCAATCACAATAGAAATTTGTAAGTCTAAATGGCACATTTTCTGGCCATTTGAAAGTATTTGGACTTGATAGCACCATCGTACTAACTTCTTTAATCTCTTTGTCAATATTTTTGTCTTCAGAAACTCTTCTAATTCTGAATGCCATTTTCTTATCCCTTCCTCAATTACTGCATTTCTTGCAGAGTTTATAGCTTCTGAAAGTCGCTTAGCAATATCTGGACTTCTCTTCATAAAATTATCGAACCATTTTCTACCTGGAATTTCTTCCTTGAATGGAACCGGGCGATTGTCGGTTTTAATAATTTTAGTGACAGTCTGTATTAACTGCTCTTTTTTTAATAGGGATTCCTTTTTTATCCATTGCGTTTATCCACTGACATAACAATTGTTCCTCATTAGGTGTCAAAATTGTTGGCGGGCTCATTTTTCGTTAAATGGGATGTCTCATTTTTATTTTGTTAATCATTGTAGAATTAAATTTGCGGCACGTTTTTCTAATTTTCCGTCCTGACTGTATTTCTAAGCGCTTCATAAATATCGCTCTCACTGTACAGAAAGAATTTCTTTTTTGGTGGCATATTGATTCTAAAACAAGAAAAAAAATCATATTTAAGAGAGCTTGCTCAATCATAGGAGCTTATATTTTGTATGCAGTACCAATGTCAAACCACTGGTCAACTAATGGAAATAATGCGATTTACTCGATTAAAATCGATTGTTGAGTTACAAATCATAACATAGACATCAAACAGATAAAAAAATGCAAAAAAAAAAGAAGTACTCCAGTGAGCTAGACGTTGACCAACTGGTCAACTACAGGAACACTTAATCAAATCATGTACCTTTTGTTAACCATATAAATAACTCATGAAATACATTGCTTGCACCTTAAATTCATTACTTATTCCAAAATAAACAGACATTTATAACTAAAATCAATGATCTAAGCAAAATTCATCCAATAGCAATACAAAATAAATAAAAAATACTCTTACCTATCAAAACACGTTTCTTACTGTAATGGCGCCCGAATTACAACTGTCACCAACAAGTGAAAGTAAAACGAAATTGTAAGGTTCATCGGATGTCTTATTCTAGCCGGAATGTGATAGGTTGATTTGAATTAGTACCGACAACATGTAGCCAAGATAAAAAGAAGCACTTAATGGCGCGAAATCTTAATATGGACACTTAACGCCGTAAGTGGTCAACAACCGGTGCCTGGTCAACTATAGGTTAAACCATCCTATTATGAACGTGAAAAGAAACGAATTTTCGTTATCTAGTGTTTCAGATGAAACGACTTTTTGTCCTACTAAGATGCCAGAACAGTCGCAAAAAATCTAATGTCAGATGTTCTAAATTTATACTGCGCCTCTTTGTGTGGGAATTTATGTTGAAGAGTGGTTCCGACAACTAGATATTTAGTCTGCCCTTTTTGTTTCTTTAACGAGGGGAAATGCCGCCGGCTGGGTAGACCCGATGATGAGTTCAGGCCTTTCTGCTGTCGTTACAAGACCCATTACTGGGATGAGTCGTGTAGCGACAGTGGCCTACTTCGGTAAAACCCGTAATTTAGTCACCATTTTTTTAAATTTACACAATATTTTACAATAAACTTGGATTTAAAGATATAAACTAAACTAAATCATGTTATGTTAAAGAAAAGGTATATTTAAGTAAAAGATACTGTTAAGTAACTATCTTTTTTTCTGAATTTACACTATATTTTACAATACACGAAAGCGAAACATTTAGGATTTAAAAAATGATTATAGCTATAATTGGTGATTTTACTTATTATTTTCTTATTATCTCCTAATTTTATTCCACTTCTTGCTAGTAGGTATATGTAAATTAGTAGGGTACGATGTGAAAACTTTGATAAAATTACAAAATAACACGTTTCTCTAACCTAATGTAAGTGATGCTTTCACAGGCTGTTTATGTACAATAAAGACGTTTTTACACTTTGGAAGCGATAGTCACGATATTCGCTAACGAAACAGATAATTACATAACTTGACACAAATAAAAATATGAACTATCTCTCTACTAAATAGGAAATTGAAATCAGATGCCAAAACTGAAACTACAACTGCAGCCATATATTGTTTTAAACTTTCATGGTCACTAACATTATAGTAATATAAGTTATATACGGGTTAATGGCGCTTGCAACGGTGATGAAATATCTGGAATCTCAATAAAAACAATCAATGGTAACAATCCCGTATATAGCTTTGCACTGCAGCCTTTCTACACCAAACAATTATGGGAAAACATATAAAATCAAGTTGGCTAACATCTTGTTACATATACTAAATTTATAAAGAGCGATGAGTATTAGACATCGCTCTTCCTGATATAAACTAACTAAAATTAACTTTACGTAAGGATTGGAAAATAAAGATATTTTGTATAAAAGAGAGACAGGAAAAGAAAGTGTTTGTATACTATTTCTATGAATTTGTTGACATATTTCCAACGTGTTAGGATTCCACTGTACAGTCAAGAAAGGTTTTTCTGCGTAAGCGATGTTGAGACGCCTCACCACACGCTCCAACTCACAAAATCATTTTGATCCAAGCACTTGATTGATTTAGCAATTATATCACTAACAGTACATTTCTTAATTTTCCAGTACTATGACAAAAGCCATCAATGCCCATTCAGGGTTGCCTAAAAGACCGCTTCTGTGGTTTCAAGGTCAGGGTTTAATCTCCAGGGGGTGTGCACATTTCTGCTCAATTCTATTGGTGATTGGGCTTGTTTTAAGTCGGCGTTGCTAGCTACCACCACCACATCTTAAGTCTTTATAACTTGTTGGGTTTACATAGTTTAAGCTTATTAGCTGACTAGCCACTAACCAGTTCCTCCTACCTGCCATGATTGATAATGCTGGTTGAAGCGCGATGTCATCTTTCGACCTTATCATTACTTAACATCAGGTGAAATTAATGCCAAACATTAAGTGCTTCTTTCTTCATTATTTTTCGCTCATACTAATATCTAAGGTAATAAAACTTTTTAGTTAATATAATTGTCAACGTCGATCTTAACCTTTTTCTTCTTTCTCCGTATTATTGTGCAATTCAGGGAATTAGGATACATTTGATATATGTTCTCTTCCATATTGTCGCTGTAAACTAGATTATTGGTTTTATCGAAAACTGCCCGATTAACACTGCCACTTGCGAATATTCCCACTTCTTTAATTCTATCTTTATCATAGTCTAGTTTGAACAGCGTATTTGACATTGACTCTATTAAGTAAAGGTTATCGTATTTATCTGTTGTAAGGGAATACAAATTATTACTAAAAATTCTTGGTCTCTTCTCACCAGTTCTGTATCTGTATAAAATATAGTCATTTATAAAATAAATGTCTTCGTATTTATCGATAACGAAATCATCTATAGTAAAATCTGATAGAGCTAGTATTGATATCGTTCTGTTATTTTCCATATAATATAAACCTTCTTTGTTGTATTCTGTGAAATACAGTTTTCCTTTGTACTGCATCTGTAATATTGTTTTATTGAAATGGAAGAATTGGCGGGTCTCCTTCGTGACAGAATTATAAATGTAAATTCCTTTTACCCCAGAAAAGTATACTTCGCCTGTTTCAGGATTTACAGCTCTTCCAACAGAGTAGCTCACTGGCAGAATAAGAGGTTTCAGATTATCACTTTTCAAATCTAACACAACTGTGTAATCAACAGATTTGTAATCTATGTAATGTAAATGTAATAAGTCGTCCATTCTGTCTATAGCTATTTGTCCAGTAAACTGATTACCTTCAAATACTTTTCGTTTCACAAAACAGGATCCATCGAAACAGGCATGACAAGCCTGTTTTGTAGATTCACACATAAGAATTACTGATAAAATTACTAACAATATCTTCATCTTTCAGTAGTATACTATTCTCATTACTAATCAACGTAAAGAAATGGTGCTATTGAATAGCCGATTAGTGAAGAACGTCTTACGAAATAACAATAACTCATTATTGTCCTAAGCAATTCCCTTTGTTTGTAAACTGAGTGTGTAGGCATAGTTAATATAGATATAAGTATCAATACTTATAATGGGACAAGTTTTCTAGTATTTTTTTTTTATATTTGTCATAATTATTTTAACGAAGTAAAGTTAGTTGAAAACGTATTGAAATTAAATCCAGTTTTTTAAACTGTAGGAAATAGGCTCTATTTTCCATTGTTGATGAGAAGCAGTTTAAAATAGGGCCAGTAAAGCTCGAATGATGTTAAATAGTTCTATAGCAGGAATCCAAATGTCTACAGATTTGTTTCTCCTGTCATTAGGTATTTTGTTTTTTTACAAAATCCATGAAACTACAACATTGATATCTTTTAGATTTTATACTTTGAGTCGAAATTGACAGATAGCAAAGGAATTATAATCTTTATCTAATATATAAATACCTATACCATGTCACAGTGTTTGAACGCGATGAACTACGAAACTACTCATTCGATTTTGTTTTTTTTTTATTTTGCTGGATTTTTTCCGACTAAGGACATAGCATTGGTTTCTTTTTAATTTCTTACACAACAACGCGTGGCTTGGTCAGCTAGTATGTATATAAAAATTCCCTGTCACAGTATACGACCGCGATGAACTACGAAACTACTTATCCGATTTTGATGACTTTTATTCATTTTGCTAGATTAGTCCTAACTAAATAACCAACATAAGTTTCATTTTTATGCGAATTATAATAACCAGTGAACAATAAATAAATTAAGCACGTGTTATGGAAATAAAAAACAGTTACGGTACAACACGCAGGCCGAAGCCGATGTAAAATAGGTCGTTTTCTACATTAACCCAGCCGGGGAACAAACCCGATACCTCGGAGCGGCGTTATTATGAAAACCAGTATGCGAGTCACTCGACCACGGAGGACATTCAAAGCCATGAACAATGACTATGAAAGCACTAAATAGGTACTGTTTTACGTAACCGTGAAACGGTTTAAAAGACAAACTTATAGATAAAAATTATTTTCCGGGTGCCATTCGATCCGCCCAAAATAATTTATTCTAATTTCATTTGCCATCTAATCGTTTAGCTTAGTTGAATATATTGTGGTTTAGGTAAGGTTAGATATTTTTTAATCCGTTACCAGCCAGCAAGCCACATCAATTATGCCTAAAGTTTGTATGCCAATGACAAATAGGGATAAAAATAATTCAACGATCCAACATACTCTGATCTGCCAATATTGTAAAGATGTTTTGAAAAACATCTTTACAATATTGTAAAGATGTTTTTACAATTTTGTAAAGATGTGATGTCACAAACATCACATCTGGGTTTCCAGAATTTATGAATTCGAATCCCACATGAGTTTTAACACATTTTGTTTTTTTTTAATTTAATTTTTGCTTATTACATTTAATTTCAAATACATCAAAAACTATACAAGAACTACTGTCTTCAATTTAACTATGTAGTTACATGTTTCTTTTTCAATTATAAGTAACAATAGCGATTAGTGTATTCTATTTCTAACAAGCCGATTCGACAGACGTTGTCCTGTATAAATTAGTTTTTGCCTTAAGCTCACGAAATCCCGAAGAAAAACGAAATTCCAGTAATCAACAATTAGATACAATTTATAATTATTACAAACACAACAATATCTAACTAAAAACTTATCATTAAAATTAACCCTAAAATATATACATATTCACAAAAAATATTAATTCGATTTAATTATATAAGTTCTATTTGTTTTAAATATTTAATGATATAAATACAAATTGCAATAGTCTAACTTAATGCCTAACTTAAAAATATGGAATTGCAGACTTTTTTTCTACACACTTATAGATAACTTCCATAAGCCAGTAGTAACGTTAGTCCAAGTAATTTAGAATCCAAACCAAATTTCAAACATTATTTCTACGAACAAACTATAAATATTTATGACCACAAAATGATGATGCCTAGAACCTTTTTAAAAATACAGTTTTTTTTTTAATTTATTTTCTGTCGCTGTCTGTTACATTTATTGGTAAACACATATAGATAAGTGTAGGATTTCTACGATAATTTTCACTTACTCTACGGCTTCTACTACGACCCGTAGCAGCACATTAGAGCATTTTAACAGTCACTCTGCTTATTTATACAATAAAATAAATATCATTTCTTACGCGAATTTAAAAAAATAATGACTAACTTCCTAATGCCTTTAGATTGTCAGAGACAGAAATGATATTGTAATATAATTAAATCAAATACAAATATAAATAAATAAATCTGAAAACCAGGCTCACCGCTGCTGTTGCACAAGGTGCCCAAGAGGCTGGCAGCGTTTCCTCGCTGGATAGCTATATTTAAACGCTGGCCAAAGAAGCTGCCAGATCTTTTATCCCCAGTTCTTTAAATTAAACGGGCGGATATTTCTTAGAAAGAGAGCTTGGCTTTTGGGCCCCATGTACTAATAGTCTCCACATCGAAGGAAACAAAGATATAACTGCTTGTAAGGCCTACATACTTTGAAACTTTGCAAATTTCTGCACCTGCTGCAGCAGACCCAACTTCCTTCGATGTAGCTACTACATGAGATAATACCAGACACAGGTCGCATCCCAAATCAATGATAAACCTTGTCGCCAAGGGATAAGTGTCTTACCATCCGGTCTTTTTCCATCATCCCGGAAAATACCACTTGGTTCTAAGATAGCTGGTAAATTAAGTGATAAAAAATCCCGTCGGAGGATGACGTTCTGGTTCTTCTTCTTTCTTCTTTGTCCTGCCCATATTCCCATTTTATTTGGGGTGGGGCCTCCTTGTACTCCTGCGCCAGGATACACGATCCTGGGTTGTCGTAGATGTAAGGTTAAGGGATGTCGTTCTGGTTTTATTGTATTATTTGTTTAGTGACAAACGCATACGGAAATACATACCTACTACATATCATATTTTTACATGATTCTTAATTCTAAATAATAATGTTAATACCTAAGTAGCCATGTGTTACGTCGCAGTGAAAATAATTTAGTTATTCCAGCAGTAAGTCTAACCTTATTTAAGAATAATAACTATATGGCTATTAAAGTATATAACCACCTACCTAATAATCTTAAAGCCCTCCAACGCAGTAATTTCGCCGCTGATTACCATGGTGAGGTCGAAATCTGTCCAAAATCTACCTGCTAAAAAAGTTATGGACACTTTATGGACACAAAACTAGCGAAAAATTAGTTTTGGAAAATAACTCGAAAAATAAGCCTTTATGGAAAAAAGACCCAAGAGAAAAAAAATATTTTAAATTAAATTTTCCATCGATATAGGCCAATAACGATTAATTTTAGGTACTGGGCCCAGAGATAGGTCCATTTCGTGCGTTTTTGGCGGTTTTGGAAAATTACGTTTTTCTGGCGCATTGTTTCTTCTTTCAAGGCACACTATCAGCCAAAAAGTAGTGTTTTATACGTTCTTTGGTCACGCAAGTGATTTTTTTCCTAACCTCAATTTTCGCGCCAATTTCGGCCATTTACAAAAATCCGTAAAATGACGATTTTTTTGCATAAAAATTGAGCTATCCATAAAAATCAAGATTCTGTCCATTGATTTTGATGTCTACCACCTACAATCCAAAATTGGATCATTTTGGACTGCTAGAAAAATTTTAAGACGCATTTTAAATTTTGGAACCAATCCAAATCAGGTAGTTTTTGAGGTTAGGAAAGTTTGAATGGGCCCAAATTGCAGATATCGTTGAAACGCTCAAAAATAAAGGATTTTACCGAACGATATTTTTTTATCTGTACAGGCACTCAACAAAACATGAAAAATGTGTTTTGGGTCCTACAGGGTCCATTTTGGCCCTTATCGAGAAAAATCCTTCGCGACATGGAAGGAGACCCTTTCAAATAGCTGGGATTGAACCTTGAAACTCTCATAGGTCTTTTGGCCAAAATTATCGACTAATTACCAAAAAAATATTTTCCGCGATTTCTCATTTATTCTTCCATTGTACAGAAAGGTTTTATTTTTAGTTTCAAATTGGGCCTAAAAATTATTATACACTGGACAGCAAATAAACCGGGCCACCCGCTACTTTTGAACTCTAGTTAGATTTTCTCAAAAAGTATAATACTTACAACCGTCAAAGTTATACCTATAGAAAGTGCGTTTCATGACGATTATAATTAATGGAAACACATTATGATTTATCAATCAATTAAGTGTTTATTAAGAATTTTACAAAGATGAGTCGTTTCCAGTCGCGCAAGTCGTTTGTTATCACCAAGTAAAAAACAAATTAAAGCCGGAAACAAAGATAAAAATTGAAAAAAAAGTTTATGATTAGTATTTAGTGTTCCCTCCTCTTGCTCTGATAACTGATAGCATCCTCGTATTCATAGATCTCACAAGCCTGACGATGAAATCTTGGGGAATTGCATTCCACTCCTCTACAATTGCGATTCGCAACTCTGGAAGCCTTGTTGGAGCAGGTACCAGGGCTCGAACCCGACGTTTCAGCTCATCCCATAAGTGTTCTATAGGGTTCAAGTCCGGGCTTCGAGCTGGCCAGTCCATCGTACGGATGCCAACGTCGCGTAGATATTGGGTCACCGCATGAGCAACGTGAGGCCGTGCATTATCATGCATCAACTGCATATCCTGCCCGATATATCCTGCGTAAGGTACCACATGATCTGCGAGGATTTCAGAAATGTAGCGATGACAAGTCAATCCACGTGTACGGCCCGTCGGTTCAATGAAAACTAAAGCTGTATGTGCAGTTAATGAGATGCCGCCCCACACCATTACAGATCCTCCTCCATAAGCAACAGTTTCTTCGATGCAACACTGAGAATAACGTTCTCCAGGGCGACGATATACTCTCTGTCGTCGATCACTTCCATGTAGACTCACTCTTGTCTCATCAGTGAAGAGTACTTTACTCCACTGCTCCAACGTCCAATCTCTATGCTCTTGAGCAAATTCAAGTCGTGCTCGACGGTGGGCTACCGTTAATGCTGGGCCTGTTGCCGCTTTTTTTGGAGTCAGGTCCCGTTCAGCAAGTCTCCTTCTAACAGTATCTGAACTTATGACCACTTGGCGATCATCACGCAGACTTTGTTGGACTTGAACTGCGTTGAGTCGACGATTTCGCAGAACAGTAAGTTGGATATAACGATCATCTGCTGCTGATGTAGCCCTAGGTCTGCCCGTACCTGGACGGCGATCAAATGCTCCAGTCTCCAAGTATCGTCTGTAAACTCGTTGCACTGAAGATCTGCTAATTCGAAGTCTTCGAGCGACCTCACGTTGTCCGTGGCCTGCTTGAAGTAATGCTACAGCTTGAGCGGCTTCCTGAGGAGTTGTATCCATTATTAACTCAAAAAAGTAACAAAAATACACGCGTCTATGCAAATGATGGAAAACATTTAAAGAAATGATAAGTAATATCGGACTACCCTCACTGTAGAAGAAAGAACGCTGAGCGCGAATTCTAGCCAAAACAGAGCAAATCGTAAGCATTGTGTTTGTTGCTTGATTGCAATGTAAGATGACGGTACTTTAGATTAAATTTTTGTCATATTGATCGTCATGAAACGCACTTTCTATAGATATGACTTTGGCAGTTGTAAGTTTTATACTTTTTGCGAAAATCGGATTAGAGTTCAAAAGTAGCGGGTGGCCCGGTTTATTTGCTGTCCAGTGTATATCAATCAAGAATTTAAAAAAAAATAAAAATCAAGCATTAAAAAAATCCATATAAAAAATACGTGTATTCTGAATACCGTTGTGTCAATTATGTGTCCAATTTGAAGGTGTCGACGATAGTTCTGGTAAAAGTGCGTCTGAATTTATTTGTGACTAGCTGACCCAGCCACGCGTTGCTGTGGCTGTAATATTATTTTTCTAACATAAAAGCTTTTTTCTAAAAAAAGTAGCCTAAGTTACTCCTTATTACATCAGCTACCTGCCTAAAGGACAATGCCGATTTTTGTATGGACGACCTCACCATCGTAATCAGCGGCGAAAAATACATAAGTATAGTAAAAAATCCGTTACCGGAAAAAAGTGAAATATGGCCATTTTTGAGCCAGGATTACTGGACTAATACTGCATTATAAAATAAGAAGATTTTTTCAAATATATTTGTTACGTATTTTGAAGTGACAGTTAAAAACACAGACACATAAATTCATAAGATTAACGTAGGAGAAATAGTGAGATTTCAGTAATAATGAGATAGGAAGGATGTACGTGTGTTAATACGTGTTTGTGTGCGCATTCGTAGTACAAAGCTTGAGAGAAGGCATCATAACAACCGTGGTATTTTGTATACGTGTACGTATTATTTTTGAAGGTTTCACTTTTCCCACGTGTGAATTGCACACATGCTTATTTTTTTTATTGATCATTTAATTACTTCATATTTAATTTTAACAGTCAGTTTTTCTTTTTAACTTTTGTTTCTTTAAATTACAATATATAGTTTTAATCCTTAGTTAAAAGACCTTTTTATCTCAATACCTTAAAAAGGTGAATTTATAGCATAAGCAAACGCCTGTTATCACAAACATCCTTTATGTTATGTACTATTGTTATAAATTTGGGAAGATTAAATGAATATAAATATGGAAGAGAAGTCACATGCTACAGACATTGTTTGCTTAAAAGATGACTTCGGTCACTGTTCGTAAAATGTAAACAAATTGTTTACGAAATAAATTTATTATTATTATGAGAGCCATGTAATACCATGTTTTAATGTTTGACTTAACGATTAAAATGGCATTAAAATACACAAGCTGAAATTACAAATATGTAAATTTCCACCCTTTACAAGATATGTGACAATGTTTTCACGTCGTGCTTGTTTTCTTTAGGATTTATAAAGCAGCTTTATAGGGTTAGGCGTTAGGGTTGTCAGTAATTATTTTTTGAAATGAACAAACTTACATTTTACTGAAATTTAAGTTTAAATTATGGTGAATTTCGTAAGAAGCGTTTAATATTTAAACGGCTCGACTTGAGGTAGTGATGGCCCGTTTCCGAGTCGATATGTGTAACTTACATCTACGACCCATATGGGTCGTTCTTCTTTTTTACCCACAGTGAAACGACGTTTTTCTGTTTTTTTTTTTGGATTTTGAACTATCCATAATTGTGGTTTCTGTGTGGAATTTAAAAGAAATTGCATCTGTGTTGTCTTTAGGACTAATTAAAGTTTCCATTGCGGCAAATATTAATTCTTTTTTAATGTTGGTTTTTTGTTTAAATGTGACAGAATAGCCTTTTTCTGTGGAGACCACATTTCGGTTTACCATTCTGTCACGGCAATCTACGGAAAACAAACGAAAAAATATGTTGGTTGGAGAAAATGAAAAATTACATAATATTAATAGATAAGAAAAATATGGACGTTTATTCGAACCGAATTAAAAAACCGTAAATATCAATACTCCAATGAGATGCCATAATAAGACGAAGGACAGACCATTGTCGGTAAAAAAGTAGAACGACCCTTATATAAAAATTCCCCGTCACAGTGTTTGACCGCGATGAACTCCGAAACTATGTTGGATTTGTTCAGACTTAGGATATAGGGTAGGTTTTATTGTCATTTATAGAACAGCAACGCGTGGCCAGATCAGCTAATATTAATATATAAATTATAATAAATTTAATTTAATTCTTAAAATAGTATTATTACAATTTGAAAATATATTGAATAAGTTGAGTTATGCAGATCTGATTTTATCAAACATGATATTTTTATACGGCCTCCATTGTTGACAGTAGCGATCCTGACAGTCTTGGGTTCATTTCCCGGAAGTGGCAGATGTTGTTGTGATGAATACGAGCATTTGTACCTGAGAGAGTATATACTATGAACAGAGATACTATGAATATTATATATCTATGTATCCTATATGTAACTCTTGTTTCAATAATAAACGCTTTACAGTAATCTCTTTGGGGTAAACTAATGAATGTAAAAATATTATTATTAACGTTACAAATATTAATGTTTTATTCATAAAAAACATATCTTAAACTACCCTACCTAGTCACCTTCCAATTTAAGCATTTAACGTAACCTGTAACGAGTTTTTGTATCCTACCTACATATTTATACGTCGTCAGTGTATTGAGACACGTAGTTTTAGCTTCTTTCAGTTCTTCGTCTGTTTTAAATTTCTTGCCGAAAGTACACTTTTGTAAACACATGGTAGTTTGTCGGAGCTAAGCCTGGACTATACGGTAGATGGTTGAAAGTTTGGTTGGATTGGTTGATATTCGTATTTATCCATTGCTCTGACTTCGCAACTGTCGGCGTTCACCATTTTCTTGACCATTATTAACACTCACATAAATAAAAGTCTATACCAGCGAGACGCAACTTTGCACACAGACAGATAATATACAACTGAACGTTATGCAAAAAAAATATAAAATATTCTATTTTCAAAAACAAGTTCATATACAAACACTCTTCCATAAAAGCGAGCATTTTCAAGCTATTTAGGTTGGTAAGTATTTATAAACATTCTTTATAATTAAACATTTTAAAACATATTTTAAAGAACTACTAAATATGTATGGTATAGTTTAACGTTGCTACTCTATTTGCCAAAGCTTCGTAGGTAGTTTAGGAATAAAACTTAGATTAAGAGGTGACAACCCTTGAAAGGACATTGTTTTTCTAAGTAAATTTGAATCTACATTATTGTTTGAGCTGGATGGATTTTACAACGGGCTTAAAGAGTTTGTTTCAGAAGTTAAACCTTACATTTTATGAATACACGATTCAGCGCAGAGCTGAGAGGCTTATTAGTGATAAAGAGCAAGCTTCACACCTTAGCTCACTGCTGCAAAGTTTCCTGTCTGTCGGTCTTCTACAGAATGTACTTTGGAAAGTGTGCTCAGGACGCACTGCGGGCTTTCTTAGCACCCTTTCTTGGTTGCTATTCCTACCTGTCGCACCAAGCGCTTCTCAACATCTTTCATAATGAGCACGGCAAAGGAGTGGAACTTCCTCCCTGCGTCTGTATTTCCGAGTACTTATTACCCGTCCGTTTTCAAAGCCAGGGTAAATAGGCACCTTCTGGGTTAGCTCGTTCCATCGTAGGTTCTGTCTTGGCCCCCAGGCTTGATTTGAATTAAGAGAGAACCCATTAAAAAATACACGAGAAAGATTGAATGAGCTTCAAGTTTTATAGGGTGGACTTCTACAAAGATAAATACATGTAAAATATCACTGTAGGAGGTTCAAACAAAGGGAAAATCTTCTTCTGGTCTCTGTGATTATAACCCCGTTGAAATATGGAATAACGACAGTAACTAGAAAGGAGCTCGATATAAGGAATCGGTGGTCACCCATCCAATGTCCAGCTGTCATGAATGTTGGTTACTTAACACACTATTGTAGCAGAGCACTCAGGGGTGTAATGCTTGTGTATAGTATTCATACTAGGGTTACCGAAAGGATATATATAGGTATATATAAAAATTACGCGTCATAATGTTTGACCGCGGTAAACTCCGAAACTACTCTACCGATTATAATGTTTTTTTTTCATTTTGTTCGATTTGTTCCGACTGAGGACATAGGATTGGTTTCATTTTAATTCTTAACACTCCTGGCCGGGTCAGCTCGTTTCTGTATAACCATGACTCAGGTACAAATGCTCGTATTAATCACATAAACATCTGCCCCTTCCGGGACTCGAACTCAGGACCGTCGGTGCGAAAGGCAGGATCGGTCGTCATATAATTAAATAATTTAAGGTGTAATAGCAATCGTCCCCAGTTATTCTATTAACAATATAATTCAATAGTGGGAAAATTTAACTTAGAAAGTTTTGTTTACTAAATCAACTAGTGTTGCCCAAATGCAAGAACAAGACGAGACTTAGCCAGTCTTGGTCTTGGTCTTGCGCCAATACACCTGGTCTTGGTCTTGGTCTTGGTCTTGCGCTTGCAGTCTTGGTCTTGGTCTTGGTCTTGCAGCAAGAGTCTTGCAAGTCTTGCAATTACCTATTAGTCTATTGCTATTTATTAAAGTTTACTTTAAATCTTAGAAAAACGTATTAGAATTGGAACATTGTGAGCTTGAATTAACATAGCCATAGTAAAGATCAATCAGATTAATAAATAACTGAAGATTTGATAAGAAAGTCGAAAAATCAACTGACCTATATGTCGTTTTCCATGGAAGTAACTGTTTCTTAATAAACATTTATGATTTATAAGCTTACATTTGCTAAAACATGTAAAAAAACAAATTAATTACAATAACTTGACTGTATTTTAAATAACAATGTCTGTCTAGAAAGAGATTGAACCCTCAACTTGCATGAAATTTAATAAAAGAGTTTTATGATTTATCATTTATTTCAATCAAAAATAAAATACAACACAAATCAAACATAACAGTACACAACAGCTTTATCATTAGGTTATGTTACTTTATATCAATTCTTTTGACCAAGAATTAATACAAAGTAACCATCTGGCTGACTCATCACTTACCTATTTCTATGTTTTCTAATTACTAATGATGCTTTAGAAAATAATCTCTCAGCAGGTACTGAAGTTGCAGGTATTGAGAGAAAATCACGGGCCATCTTCGATAAAGTCGGATACTCTGTCTCATGCGTCCTCCACCAATCTAAAATGTCTTCCGAGCTGGCAGTTCTTGGTTTTCTCAGGTACTCCTCCAACTCGTCTATCACTAAGCCTTGAAGACAAGATCCAGATGACGTCGAGGGACATTCATAGAGTTTATCAAAGTCTATAATGTCTTCATCTTCATCACATACTTTATTTTCTTTTCTTGGCAATTCCAGAGATTTGTTCAGTGAGTGTAGACTTTTATATTCTTCATAAAGTTCATTGAACTTGCGCAGACTTTCTGTTTTAAGTTGCTTCCCCCACATTGTCAGGTCAAAAGTCTGAGCCTTATGCCTTGGGTCTAAAATTAAAGAAGTACAATAAATCCAGTTGCTCTTCTTATAATGTTTAAGCATTTTGTCTCGAGCTGCTTGGAAAGCTAGAATGAGCCTTTCATCCACTTCAGATCGATTAGGTTTCTCATCTAACTGTTTTACCATGGATTCAATTTTATCTAGCAAGAGATTGAATGATACAATGACTAGCGGTAATGTAACATATTTGTCTCCACCAAGTTTTGTACTTAAAAGTTTAAAGTTTATTAGAAATTTATGTAATTTTTCGAGTACCTGCCATTCACTAGCTGTGATTTGAAAATCATTCAATTCGGTGACAGAACTGCACAATATGTTAATGCCCGCTCTCACTTTTAAACCAAATCCAATCATATCATGTGTGGAATTCCATCTTGTTGGACAGTCAAGAATGGCATTTAGATTTGATGGCACGCCAGCTGCTTCACAAGCAGACTGAAACTTCTTCTTCACTATCTCACTTCTTTTTATTTTACTGGAAATACTGCGTAACTTTGTTACAGATGTACGCGAGTCAGCAATATTTGGTGCATATTCTTCATCTTCCTCAGTTTCGTCTGCATAGTCTTCATACTGCTGATCTTGCGCGTTAGTGTCAGACTCACAGTGTAATGCTAAGGTCTCTAATAAATCTTGTACACCAAGGTTTAAAATGTGAGCAAAGCACCGGAAATGTTGATTGTCTGAATCAAAGTGTGGCAACTGTTTGCCCAGTTCATACATAAATTTGGTATTTGCAGTTGCGTTGTCGACCGTGATACCTTGTATTTTATCAATTATGCCATATTCCAATAAACATTCATGGAAAATCGTTGCAATATCTTCCCCAGTATGTCGACCGCGTGATGGTATAAAATCAAGAACTACAGATCGATACTTCCATTCGTTGTCTATATAATGCATAGTAACCCCGTAGTAACTCCTACCAGCAATTGACGTCCACCCATCAATGGTAAATGACATTTTAGATGATAATTGTTGAAGTCGTTCCTTGAGATTAAATTGGAGCTCTTCAAATCGCTCTTTGACTTTCCTTCTAAGTGTAGACCTTTTAGGAAACTCCATATTAGGGCAAATACGTCGAAAATATACTTGTGTAGCTTCGTCATCGAAAAATGAGAAGGGAAGATATTTTTTCACTACCCAATCAACTGTAGCTGTCGTGATGTTGTCACTGCTGTTTTCCGACTGAAATAAAACAATAAATCTTGTGTTATTATTTAAAACATACTAGGTTTGAGCGTTTAGGAGGAGGAGGTTTGTTGTTGTTAAATCGAGAAAATCGTTAAATTGACATTTGTTATATTAAGGTTGCACTGTACTGTAATTTACCAAAATAAAGTACTTAGTTGTTACTGGCCGATTATGAAAACAAATGAAAATATAGGTGTTTATAAAAATATTTAAGACGATAATTACATACTTAATATGTCGCACCCCTAGATGAAAACACCACTAACTCAAAAATACTTACGTAAGTTAATGGCGTTTTTGAAAGTATCGCATGAACAGCTACGCGGAGTTAAAATTCCCGTAGCGACAATTTCGACCATTGTTAAAAATGACGCGAAATATGTACCTATGTATTACTATTTTATCAATATCTATAAAATATTCCGAAGTCAGTTTAAAGTCATTTGTTCAAAAAAGACTTTTTTGAGTTCCTGGAGTTTTCATATAAAAAAAATATATTCTTACCTGTCCACTTCTTCCAGCGGTTACTAAAAAGCTTGTGATATCTCCACTTAATTTTGGTTTAACAGGAAGAAATATTTGTGATTCCTTTTTGTGGAAAGATATTAGATGTTTCCTTAAGCCTGAAGTGTTTCTGTTTTTCATTTTTATTTCAGTCTTTTTATGTTGGCACAATTTACACAAGGCAGTTTGGGATGCATGAATTATTTCGAAAAACTCCTCAAATTTGCTTTTGGGTCTTTTAGATCTGTGACTCAAACTCTCGTTACTCGGACTAGAATAATTTGAATCTTCGTCACTCATATTAAATTGTACACGTGATACGTTTTTAGAAAACAACAAGAATTAGTAAAAACAATTATTAAGTTAGACTCGAAGCACAGCTCAATTGGAAATGACTGGAATTAAAATAATTCCTTTGTTTATAGTACGTTTCCTTGCTTTCTACCGCGCCGCCTCGCCACGTGCCGGCTCTATTAAAAGGATGCCGCCGCAAATCAAACGATGCCGCGTGCGGCGTACAAACACAGATTATTACCTACTTGTACAGACGCGACGCGTGAATAAAATATATGTAAAGAATTAGTGCCAATCACTATTCTTTACATATAAGTGAATGTTTTGGCGTACATCTATACTAATCTATACTAATATTATAAAGCTGAAGAGTTTGTTTGTATGTTTGATGACAGAAGTTTTAAAATAAATAAATAAATCCTGAACGTCACTATACCTCCAAAGTTACTATTCTTCGTGGGCGAAGTCGCGGGCACTGCTTGTAAATACTTTTTTTTTTTTTTTTTTTATTTTTTTTTATTTATTTATTTCATATACAAGAAAAAAAAATACAAAGATACAATTTAGTCCCACAAAACCGACTTGTCGGTTTGACTGAGGGATCTTTAGTCTCTTAGCTTATAATTATAATTATGTAGGTATATAATACAACTATAACTGTATCAGGTAAAGTTAAGTGCACAATAATTGGATTTAGACTGAATTACAACAAACTGAAGGAAAATTTAGCGGTGATAATAATAAGATACAATTGTTGTAAGATATAAAATACGTGTGTAAAAAACAACCACGCCTCCGAGCCCTCAGATGGGCTCGGAGGCGTGGTTGTTTTTTACACACGTATTTTATATCTTATAGAAATATTGCATTGTGAATGCAAAAAAATAAATAAAAACATACAATTGTTGTGTTAAATAGTAGTCATCAGATAATCTTTTAATATTTTTTTAAATTTATTTTTATCCGTTTCACATCTAATAGTTTCGGGCAACGAATTAAGAAGATATGGTATACGCTTCTGTAAAGTTCTGTCACCAAAATAATTTTGAACCCTAGGAATTACAAATTTCTTTTTTGAAGTGGCTCTAGTGATCTGGTTATGATTTATGTATTCAAAAGTGGAGACACACTCTCGGCTGCCGTGATTATTTACTAATAATAAATCGCAGGCTTTTTATTTTATTAGTAGGTAAGTACCTACGCTTTTTATATTATTTTATTAATTATGTAGAATTTTTTTACACGTTTCAAGTATATTTAAAAGTGGCTACAATATTTATCAAACGGGTGATATTTGAACACTTTTTTGCTATTTTTTCTTGTAAAAACTTAAGAAATATAATGACTAAATGTACAATAATAGTACCTAAGTAATTAGTTTAAAACCATATAATCAATATTATAATATATACTTACTAGAATAAATTATTATGACATCTACTACCTATCCTTACCATTTTATTCTAATCATAATACTACTTGCGTGATCAGTATAATGTATTCATTTTCATTATAAGCACTCTGAAACTTATTTATTCTTTGGAACACCTGTAGGTACTCTTAAAATTCGAAATTATTTTGCATGAGTATACCTACGCCTACGCCCTGTGGCGGCAATCAAATAGTGTCAAATGTTGTGATTTCGGCGCGGCGGCAACGATTGTTGTATATGATTTCAAAAGAAGCCGCCGGCGCGTGTATTATAACCATGTGCTTCCGAAAAGCAGCAAATTTCTTTGAGAAGTAAGTACAAAACCTTTGATGCCGCATTATCAAAGTGCCGATGGTTAAAACATAACTATGCATGCACTCAGTTTGATTTTAATGGATATTTTTTTATTCGCTATGTAGGTATGTTTATGGTATTAGTCGTAATGCGCATAGATCCAGTTTTTCATATTCTTTGATACAGTTTTTTGCGTCTCATAGAATTCCTAAGCGTACCTATACACCGAACTGTTACACCTAACTACTCCGTGAAATAGCGCTAAGTCCTAGCTGCAAGACGCAAGAGTCTTGCAGGCTTAGTCTTGTTCTTGCTCAAGTCTTGCACGGTCAGTCTTGGTCTTGGTCTTGCTAAAAATACGCGGTCTTGTTCTTGGTCTTGGTCTTGCAAAAACGCAAGAACAAGACCAAGACTGCAAGACCAAGACTGAATTTGGGCAACACTAAAATCAACCAAACCAAACAATATCGAGCTAAAAGGAAAACAATAAGCGAAAGACATTACAAACGGCCCTTAGTCCGGCTACGAACGTAATTTTATTTAGATAATTTATTTTAGAAAACTTTAAAATCAAAATAGAATTTTAAAAAAATCAGCAGATATATATCGGTACAAAAATAAAAAAGGATATTTTTTTCTAAAACCGCTTTCCTGAATTTGTAGTTTATTCACTGAATATTATTCCTATGTTTAAGAATACTTATTTAAATACTGGTTGACTTTATAATAATCAACTATGTAATGAAACCATAACACTCCTATTATTGTAATAAGAGAATAATTTTGTTTTTTGTCTGTGGATTATGTACGGTGACGACGTATATTGTAAATGTCGTTACTTCTGTTAAAGCTGACGAGTTTCTTGCGTCCATTCTTCTTGTCAGTTAAAATACGTCCTGAATAGGTAGGTAAAAATATTGGAGATTTTAAATCAACTTATTTTAAGTGCATGAACTGCAGTGCCGCAAGCAGACCTACTGATCCACGGCAAAGAGGTTGGTACGTCTCAGGAGTTTTAGTGTGGTATCCCCGGCCTAAGTACCATGTGCAATATCCCCGCCGTCTACCCGCGGCGTGGCAATCCATGAAGATTTCACCTGGGTGGAAAAAAAGGCAAGTTAGGTCTTTTTTTTATTGATGCGAAGAAAAATGCGTTATACATACAATGCCGCCAGGCATAGTATGTATAGTAGAACCTTAGTATGTACCCTCACAATGTCATTGGTCCCATAGGGCCGTTTTTGGCTATCGCCACGGAAAAGCAAGTTAGGTCTAGTTACTACACAACTTTTGTCATTTAACAATAATATCTAAACAGCAAAACTATAGTAACGCTATCTGTGCCTGGAAATACGTGTTAAACGTGACTGTTAGACATTCGCACATTTCGCATGTTAGAACTTTATGTCGCTAAATTATATAGTTTTGGCATGTGCTTATCAAGGCTGTTAATTTGATACCCACGTTGTGTTTCTATAGCAACCTCTGATTAGTCCGTCTATGGTCATTGGCCTCCTCTAAAGCCTTCCACTTTCTTAGCCACTTGTAGCCAATGGGTTCCTCATATCAGCGGCCCATCTCACTATGACTACGTTTATCAAAACATTACACTCATTTTAGTCGATTTCTCTTGTAATGAAACAGTTTTGACTGATTTCGAAAATACGTCGTTTTTATGATTTCACACAACTTTTTAGGAGCCGTATTCACATGACAAACATGGTGGAATTAGCTCCGAAAATGCAAGCGTAACGTCAGAAATAAATAAAAATATGAGAGTAAGTTTATTTCTGTTAATGAACAAGCAAATAGCACTGTCGAGCACTTCTATGAGGACCCAGGGGTCCTCATAGAAGATGGAAACTCTAGAATCAGAGCATAAACCATTGAATATATTCAAATAATTCCAAAATTTTATTTCAGTACTAAATAAGACGTTTTGTGAATTCAAAGAGATGCTTAATCGTATGCGGCTAGCCTTTTCAAACAATCGCAGTTTCGGTATAATTGTTTTAAAAATATTAATATATTATGATACGAGTTTCATATTTCGGCAGTCAGTTTCAGTTCGTTGCCAGCGGGTATCTAAATGGTAAGAGCATTTTAATTATTTGGTTAAATAACTAAGTAACTTTGTTGGATGGCAGAAAAAGAAGATTTAGCCTTAATAATAATTGTTTTTGCTAAATATAAAAGTGATTCTTCTTTTAATAAAAAAAGCTAAAGTAAGTTTTTAGATTTTAATTAATATATTAAATAAATTATGTTAATCTTAAAATATATTTTGCCCCATCTGTACTATGCCTGTATATCTAGTAACTGGTATTCGTTATCTATACTAATATTATAAAGAAGTAAAGTTTGTGTGTTTGTATATTTCTAAAATTGTAAGGGGTAATCTCGGGATCTACTGAACCGATTTTAAAAATTATTTCACCAATAGAAAGGCACATTATTGCTGAGTGTCATAGGCTATATTGAATGCTATAAAAAATTTAAAGAATATGTCCACCCGTGCGAAGCCGGGACGTGCCGCTAGTTATAATACATGTTGCTTTAGTGAAGGCCATGCACAGTATTTCTAGAAATATTGTTTTTTAGCTTTAATAAATTACTGATTAATAGCTAAAATAGGACACTTGAGACAAGTTAATTTTTTCTTGTAATAATGTTTCTAGATGTAGCTAAAATTGTATTTTGTGCCTTAAAAATAAATGATAAAAAAAAAAAAAAAACTTCAATGTCGAAGAGTTAATTCTATTCTTTTATATCTCAAAATGTAAAAAGACATAGTTTTACTAAGTTCGAATAATTAAAACGTGTTGTCGTTACTAGGACCACATACTCGTCCGTGACTCTTGTGTATTATTACAATATAGATACAACTGTATTTATAGTATTTTTTTCTCTTTGCTGCATAACATCGCCTCTGTGTCTATTCTGCCCAACTGTGAATTACACAGAAGCAAAATTATGAGGCAGGGTATTTGTTAAACCAACACATTAGATTTAAGTTTTTATTCCTTTGTATTTTTCACTTTATTCGTCTCTTATTTTCTCCTTATATTCTTGTATTTTTAATTAAATATTGTACACGTTTACTGAAATAATGATTTTGGCTTAAATTAGTCTGTGTTGTGGAACCGACGTTGATTCTGAATTCCATTATGCAAGTGCTTCAGCTAAGTAGCAGTATCATCTAAATTAAGTAATTTAGATGACGAATTTGAATAGAAAAATACTAGAACAAATCTCAGGACGAACAAATCGACTCGGCTCACAAGTTAGGCGCCTTAGGCGTTTCTAGTATTTTTTTATTGAATTTATTCATATAAGTCGGAATTGAAAATAAAAATTATAAAAATTATAAATATATACCAGCTGACCCGGTAACGCGTTACTATGGTAACGTTAAAAGAGCGGGGGAAAAGAGCGGACAGACAAACACGCAAACAACAAATTTGTGTTCTCAAATTATAGACTAGCAGCCCGTCCGTCCCAGCTTAGCACGGGTGGACAATTTTTTTAATTTTTTTCTATTATTAAATATTTTTCCGTTAGTGCCATCTAGCGTCCGGTAAACGAACTACTTGCAGTTAACGCGTTGCTATAGTAACGTTATTAATACAATGGAAAAAGAGCGGAAAAAGAGCGGACAGACAAACACACAAACCACTGTGATCTTAGATTATAGATTCAGAACAATTTATGTGATGTTGTTTAGTATTTCATTATTATTGTGAGAGGATATAGAAACGAAGTATTTTTGTGTACTTGTGTTTTATTTAATTCATAAAATGTTCCAGTCTTGGGCAACTGGGAGGCGGAAAGCAGCCGGCATACCTTTTCCCTTTCATTTGGTGATGATGATCACGGCTGCTTCGGAGACTGTTTTCGGTAGACCCTGCCACGGTGCAGCTCATGTGAGTATTCGAAAATGTCATGAAGATTTCAATCAGGAACTCTTGTCGTATAGACAGTAATACGTCAACTATTAAACTCTACGTATTTTACTTCAAGCTGAAAACCGAATGGAGTAATTATGCAGATTTGTATAGATTAATGTGTCGATGACTGTATAGCTAGACTTGCAATTTATTAGGATACCATTTTTGACCCTCCCCTTCTTATAAGAAAATTTAGTCGTACTTACTACTTTTTCGTCGTAACACTTGCCGGAACGGTCGTGGTCATGAGGTCGTGTCTTCAGCCGAAGTAGATGTTCCAAAAAAATTTTTAAATACGACTGTACAACCGCTCGGTAGAGTCTGTGTTGCGTCGAGAAATGTGTCCTAAAATTTTAAAATACGACTTTGCACAACTGACATATCGTGCTAAAAATTATTAGCGACGTCAACTTGATAAAAATCATCAATAAAATAATAAATTTTTCAACAACTCACACGAATTATTTAGTCCCTAATTAGGCAGAGCTTGTACTTTATATAAGTTTAATATATATCTATATGCATACGTGAAGCAAAACGTTGTTCTCCTTTCGTGGACGGAGAAGTGTGAACTTTGCACAGTTCTTAAAACAATATTATTGATAGTATCGACAGTATCCCACATTAAAGATACATTTACTGTATTTCAAAATATGGTGTGAAATATGCTTAACATAGTATCTGTATTGATAATATCAATAGTATTATCGATGGAGTAGCTGATTTGCGATTTAAACTATCGATGATTCGGCAACACTAATAGCCTGATGATGATATTTTCAGTTATGCTATCCTGGAGCTGACGCAATAGACAACATGAATACTGATTCGGAGAAACTGTACAACCAATATTACGAAGAGTTCAGGAACGTGTACCATCAAATATCCAAGAGGAGAGCAAAACCTTTAGACTTGGAGAACACGAAGAAAGGCCATGTTGACACGGATGAGACAGACATAGTGGACCGAGAAGACCACGTCACGCAGTATCTTTCCGAGCTACTTGTTAACACAGATAGTGAAATCACTAGTTTAGAGGTAAAATTTGATGATTTTTATATTTTGCATTTATAATGCTATCTCATATGATAAAGGGGAATGCCCACGATCCATCGTGTCTTGGCCCAGGATGGACAGCAAAAATTATGATAATAATTAAGTGTTATAAAATCTTAAGTGTATCAGATATCAAAATGAAATATTAAAAAGAACGCCATTGATTTAGAAAGAGCAAAAAGTTGAACAATTATAGGTAGGAAATATGTGCTACTGTAAGGCAATTTAAGAATTTCGCTAGGTTCTATACTTGAGGTGGTGTGTAAAATATAACGAGAAACATGAACATGTTTATTATATTTTTTATAATTGTATTCATTGGAGTATATAATAAAAAATAACTTTTTATACATTAAGTATCTATATTTTCATCATTATCATATATGACCAACATATCTTCTAAAAACGGTGCAGGAGGCCCAACCAATATACCAAAGTACTGTCATGCAGCAGTGTTATAACCTGAGTACATTATTTTTAATTTTCAGGGGAGTGATGTTGAAACTCCAGACGAATCAAGGTAAGGAATGTTTTATAATAAGTACTTAAATAAACGCTATTATAAACATTAGTGCAGCGCCCTATGGCTTTTAAACTACGGTTAATTAAAAATCATGATGTACAATAAAAATATTGAAATTTTCTTGCACTTACATTTTAGTAATATATGTATAAAAAGTCATTGCTAGAAAATATTGAAGTTGTCTCATATGTCAGGGTTTTTTTACAATATTTTATTCCGAAAAATTTTCTTACTTCCCATTGGCCTATGAATTTAAAATTTGGTGGTAATGTTAACTATTCCGTATTCTTTACTATGAAATATCAATATATTGATATTTTTCTTATACATTTTGTAGAGAACCCTTAATATGCGAAGTCCGAAAAGCACTTTTATTGTAATTTCTGCATGTCATTTCCAGTTCCGCACGTGAAGCGCAAGACCGATATTTCTTATATCTGACGGAAGAGGAAGGAGTCCAAGAAATAGACAACGTTTTATCATTGCCCGCACATACCATTATACGAGAAAGCGAAATGTACAAAAGAGCGTATAGCTATTAATAAAAATTCTATGAGTGAACAATTTTAGTATTAATAAAAGTTGATATAAAACAAATTCGAGATTTCGAGTTGGATCCCCGGCCGAGGCAATGTAGAAAACGAACCATTGGCTCAAGTCTGGGTGTTGTGGTACCGTCTTTGTTTCTGAATTCCATAATACAAGTGTCAGAACTACTTGAAAATTTGTTGAGAACAATGTGACTATTGTTTTTTTATGAATGAAGCCGTTTAATTGGCAAAATTCTAGGCTCGAAAAGCAGGGTCTACAAAACTCCAATACATAATCACCTACTTGTTCTTTTACTCATCACCAGCCTTTTGATGGCTCTACAACTGAGGTACAGGCCTTCTCATGAAGAAAATACCGTAACGAATTGACGGGACTCACCAAGCGAGCCCAGCTATTACTACTCAACTACTGGGACTACTATTACTACTGGGATCGCTGACTTTAGGTGTCTTGCAAAACATAGATAAGCTCGAAATAATTTGCTACAGGAGATGTGTCGTTATGGGCCTGTACTTATAGCAGCATAAAAAAAGAAAAATATTATAATTCCGAATTACAAAAATAATTATAAAAGTAAAACTCCCAATTAAAACTACACACACAAGTTCACGTTTGTGACTTTATTTTCATATCTTATCTGTGATCCCTTTAAGATCAGATATGCTTATAAAAAATAAGCACATTACCTAGCCGAGATCAGGAGGGAGGATCCCATCTGAGGGTGCGGAGATATGGTTGTTTTATAGGCGTATTTAATCCTATAGAAATATAGCATTGTGAGTGCTAAAAATTAAGCGGTCATGGTGATCAGTCTCTTGGCATTATTCTTCTCTCATGTCAAAGTATTTGTATTTTCAGTTTGCCCTAATATCATATGCTGCAGAATTAAAAACTGCTGATAAAAATAGTTTTGTCAGCAGTTTTCAAACTCTTTCTTTCTTGTTGTCAAACTCTTTCTTTCTTTCTTTCTTTTGTTTTTGAGTTTCACTGGTTTTTTATGCTACATATTGAGACCTGGGTGCCATACAAAAATGAAACATCTCCTTTGTTTAGCATCCGTAATTACAAATCCGAACGCACTAACAAATGCACTTATTAGCTCTTTCTTTTATTCGTGTGCTTTAAAATTGAATACAAAGTCCCCAATAATTCTAGAATCAGACAGTTAGCAAATCGATAAAGCAAATTAAAACATTAATTAATAGTTACAACTAGATTGGTCATATTGATATTTTATCAGTTTTACAAATCACATAACGTGTGTAACGCACATAAATCGCACTGTGAACCATCTAAGTGATTTGCAAAAAAATGTATATTAAAGACTTTAATAGTAATTATTTTTAATAAACAAAGGTAAATCTTTGAACAGTTACATAAATTCAGAGTCAAGCTGTGTGAGCTCGCGTAAGTATCGCGTTTGTGTCGATACAAATGCGCTTCGACGTCGCGTTTAAAAAACGTAGTCTGCACCGGCTCTAACATAAAATTTAATTTGAGATAATTTATAGGCTGCTCTTAGATCCTACAACATCAGGTTTCAATGTTTTATCGTAATTATTATTATAACAGTAAATTAAAACTTGCTGATCCTGAAAAGAAACAAATAAAAGATTAAAAACCTGACAAAAAAAGGATAATTTATTTGAATAAGATATTGTTTCATTGAGATATTTCGCTGTTGTAATAATGTTTACTCATGACATAAACCACTGGGATAGCCCAAAGATTTTTCTTTTGGTCAGGTGATCTTTTCCCAAAGGATGAGCTTATATGTATTAGTAATTGAAATTCCTTCAAAACTACGAATGCGTAATGTAAGTTACCAATTCTATCGCCATCTGTGATTCGAAGCGTCAATCATATTCCGTGTAGCAATGTTATGTCCGGCGATGTATAGATGTCGCCACCACACACATATGGAGAATATTCACTTTGCTTAACCCATATACCAACAGTTCCCGGAGATTGATATGTTATCCAAGCAAATAGTACTATTAATTTAGTAAATAATGTATCATCCTTGCTAAACTGTACATATTAAGCATTTAATTTAAATACTCACTAGAATTCGCCAATTAAACTAGTAAAGGTTTGTTTAGGGTGAGTATGCTGATATATTAAATAAATAATGCTAGTTTAGCAAAGAGGAAGTATTCAGATAGGTGAACAAAATTATTATTTTGTGTACTTCAATCGGAAGCCACGTCAAGCCGTTACTTCGGCTTGCTATGTATCATATTCTGAAGGCCTGGGTGTGAACAGCTTATTCTTAATAAACAGACGCTCGCGTTGACGCCCCAAAATAATTGTCAAAGATCATTAAAAACATGTTATACAAATGATATATCAGATTGGCGAATTCTATTTAAATTGCTCAAACTCTTCATCGGACGATGATATAAGACTACATCATTTTTTTGCCGTTAAGAAACAATTTGTTTTTCATTTTTTTTATAAAGAGTATCCTATATCCTTTAATATACTCTTGAATATATATATTCAAAATTTCATGATGATCAGTTGAGTAGTTTACGTATGAAAGCGTAACAAACAAACAAACTCACATTCGTATTTTTAATATTAGTTAGGATGGATTATATTTCGGTTAACCTTTCGTGGTAAACAAAATGCTTGTGTTACGTGTGGATCTACGTCCGTCATCGGCAAGGAACGAACTCGGTCTGCTGGGCTATAGCTGACATCTCAAACCGATAAGCTACGGCCAGCATATTAGCTGATATAAATTAAATCAATCGAAACTAAATTTTCAATTTAAATCTGTCAAGGTTTATCACTGCATTCGTTGGTAAAATATTGAATATGGATTACATACAAAATATCCAAATAATACCCACAATATCTAAACAATAACACTAAATTCACATAGAACTTATTAGTCTTTTTTTCTCTTCATCATAATATAGCCCCTACCGGCTTCGCACGGGTGGACAAAATTCTCTAAATCTTTTTCTAGCATTAAATATAGCCTATGTTACTCAGCGTGAATGTAGCTTTCAAATGGTGAAAGAATTTTTGAAATCGGCTTAGAAGATTTTGAGTTTATTCATTGCAAACGTACAAAAATACAAATATTTCCTCTTTATAATATAAGTGTAAATAGTGTAGATTGTAAACGTTGTAAGTACGGGAATCCTCAATAACCAAAATAAGAAAATGTCTTACAGATAACATAAGCAGTGGATGGCTCTAGGGATATTACAGTTTATTGATTTCAATTATTCATGTTGAAGAGATCGCTAACCAAATTATACTATGGACCACAAAATGAAAATGGCCTACAAACGATATATCGAAGACATACCTATTCTGTTACTCCACTGTCACTTGGAACGAATAAGTAATTTTATTATTATATATTTTGTTCTTTAAGAAATATCTAAAGAAATTCATACAACGTGTCAAGCTGAGCTCAAACCCACAGCCCTTCGCTATCCGGGTGAGAACTCTTCCAATTAAAATGAAATGAAAAAAAAAATGTTGTTTTTTATCGTCCATCATTACCTACTATCCATTCAGGACGGTTTTTTAACTGACAACTCGTCATCTTTAACAGAAGTAACGACATTTACAATATAATACGTCGACACCATACATTATCCACAAAAAAAAACAAAATGAATAAATTGAGGTACCGAAAGCTTGACAAACTGATGTCAGCGCCATCTATTTATATTCTATGTACTAACTACCTACAACATCGAATGTAATGCTTTTACAATCGATAAAGAGGAAACAGCTGTATAAGTACTCTTATTTTCTCTTTTATAATTAAGTTTGCACGGCTCATTACGTTATACATAAATTCTAAACCGAAAATAATAAACAGTAATACGAAACCGTCTTACAGAATACCCTGGCCTAGATAATTTTACGGGTATCACAATTCATTATTCTAATTATTCATATTGAGAAGCGATGGCTATCAAAATTATACTACCCTTGGTATAATCTACAATCACTCCGCAATACCGCGGACCAAAGTCTCGAGGTCACTATTATTCCGATTACAATTCATCGCCCGTTGGGGTCAATATCACCCGTGATCTGAATCGGTATACTCGCCAATGGAAATGAAGGAAATATTCCAGCTAACTCTGTATCGACTAGGGTTGCTACCTTTTCACAGCGTATTCATTTATTTAAATATTCTATTCGTTGTTTTGAAATCTTAGAGAATATTCTGCATGGTTTGGGACTAAATAAAGTGTGGGTGGACAACCCACAATATGTGTAGATACACATATTTATTAATTTAGAAAATTATTTTAGTTCGATTTTTGTTGAAGTAAGGGTAAAAATAACCTATTAATTATTGACTTTTTAAAGATTGTGGTAACGTTATTATTTCGGATTTCCATATCACGTGGTTTTATTTAAAGACGGAAAGACTTTATATCAATAATAACAAATTCAATCGTGCCGATGCTAGATATATGATGTATTTCATTCTTGTAAGAACTGCAACTCATAAGCTGAAAGGACACGACGCGTTTATTCTTGTTTTTAGGTAAAGTAATCCATACCTTAACTTAGTCATACTATGATCACGGCTCCAAACCCATCATTTATTCATTAAAAGTAATTTTTTAAATGTACGATAGACTCAGAAGTTACGAACTAAATTTGCCAAGTCTTATTTTAAAAATGAAGTCACATAAATCTTTTTGAGAAAGTTACAGAGAAACTAGTTAGTAGACAACTTCTTACTAACTAATGAAGCAGGATCAAGTTGACATAGCACTGCGGCATCAAGCTCCAGTCGCACGTGATGCGCACTCATAGGAGCTAAGGAGCGTGTAAGCATGTGCATTGGACAGTAAAGATAAGGGAAGGAATACTTCGACAGATTCGGATGAACATCAATACTAATTATACCGATATTTCGATCAAGTTACACAGCTATGGCCGAGGATTGACTGATCGCATCTAGAGACAAACCATGACCACTGCATGACCTAAACATTGGGATAAAAAGGGTACCAAATTACCAATTCATTACGTGTTTACACCCTTTATATAATTTGATAGAATCAGACGCTACTTGGCGGAAGTCCATATCCATCAATAAAACAAAAATATGTAGCTTACTTCACAAAAAAAACCCAAATGCACCGTCCAACCACTAATAAATCCACAAACCGCATTCACCGACAGACCTTGCATCTTCACCAACTCCTCTACACGTGTTTCGCCCCCACACGGAGCATAATCAGGAGCTGTGAGACTATGCAATATCGAGCGATTAGTTATATAAATTTTGTTTTAAGATCAATTAATCCATTATTGAAAATCAGATTGTTATCCATACAACAGCTTAAGAGAATAGAGTTAACTGGCGGACAATAAAATGGAAGCACCTTGTGGGACTTTAATTTACTATAGTGCAGGGAAAACACTAGGAGAACGAATTATAAACACCCACGCAAGCTTAGTGCGAATTAGTACAGTCAGCACAGATTTATTAATATTTTCCTTATTCCTGTTTGGTTTTTTGCTATTCATATAATGTAACATGATTCTACAATGTATATAATTATGTATTAATAAATGTAATCAATGGTTTAACGTCAATAAAAATCTTTTCTAAAGTTGCTTAAACTTCTTGATTCTATTCTGAACGCACTAACTACTGCACCATCCAGCTCCTCTCTTTTTATATCCCCTAGGGATATAATCTAAAGATATCTAAAGAAACTTTTTCTTTTATAATTTTTTATACTATGATTGTATTTATAGTCAGGTCTAGGATTGTCGACAGCCCTACCGAACAGTTCTGAATAAATCTGACGTAACGATGTCTGATGAAATTAGTCAGACGCTCTGGTAGTAATATAGATGGCGCTGAGAATTCATTACACGGAAAACATTAATAATATACCAAGATAATGTCATTCAATTATTCTCATAGAGAAATGAAATAAAGGAAATTGAATAAAATTATTCAACTGCATGCTTAGTTACAGAACCGCATAAGGCTTTTGTAGTGCGTTTATGACACATCCACGGACAATTTAATACTTAATACACCTAGTATTCTCAAAATTACTAAAGTCTAAACAAGTAACGTATTTATTTATACGTAATACGTTATTATACCTTACGTTATACCATGTGACACTTAATCGACCGAAAGCAAAGAGACAACACTATAATAACTAGGTCAATATAATACCGATGCCTAAGGTCGATGCAATCGCTAAGCATAAAGCTTCGCAAGCACCATATATTAGAGGGGAGCGTAATACTAGGAAAAAAAATCAATCATTATTAGTAAATTTTAAAATTATTTTTGTTTCAATGGGAAATCCCATAGAGCCAATGTTTTTTGGCTAAATTTTTTATTTTTGCTAATTTCAAAATTCGGGCTAGTCATGATCTAGTCCTAATTGTATTAAAATCGTTTAAGAACTTTGGAAGTTTTAGCGTGACAGACATTGCGTCATTGAAGCTGATCCATGGGAGCTCCACTCGCTTCGCTCCTTCCTCTCCAATAATGTCATTTGACACGGTTCTACGTCCTACAACAAATAAATTGAATCTAGCTTTTACCAAGTTGGTAAAAGCTAGCTTAATAACACAGACGGCCCTTTCATTATAATTCTCAGCGTCTAATATATACAAATGTCAGCAAATATGAAATACTCCATGATCGTACTACAAATTCTCATTGGACTGTAGCCAAGTCGCTTTGTTCCATTTGGCAGTGATCCTGCGTAATATTTTAGGTCTTGAAGGTCGAAAGTAGTTATCTTTATTTCGAACTATTAATTGTAAAAAAAAGGAATAGCTACTCAAATAATTTATTTGAATAAAACACAATGTTTGATTGGGTTAACACAACGAGAGAAATAATATAAGCAATCAATTGTAATGGGTAAATGCAAATCTGGAAAAAATCACATAGGTATATCTTGAAAGTGGTTGTACCTAAACACGGCAATGAAGCTTTTGCGGCGAATACAAAATTCGTTACAAGTGTGACGCATGTCCCTGATATTGTACTCAGTAATTTGTATTTTACTTCTCGACCTCCTCTTCCGTGGACTGACGACCACGTGGCTCGTATACTAGTTTCCACTAGTAAAGCCTAACCGAGATCCTAAGTTCGCCAGCTCAATGTAGAAAACGAATTTTCTATATATTCTCGGGCTAGATTTGTGGAGCCGTCGTTTCTAAATTCCAAGTGCTTTAGCTACTTAACTTGGATTAAGAATAATGTTTATGATGTCTAATATTTATTATTTATTTATATAAGCACCACACTATATTCTTACTTTACCACAGGAGTTATTGTAACGTAATAAAACATTAGTATTACTGAGATAGCTTAAAGATGACACGGACGTTTAAACATGCCAAAAATTAACACCATCAGATTGTCAATTAAGGGCAGGTGTTTTCTATGAAAAGCTTTAGAGAATAGACAACTCACTGTATAGGCATGTACCTCTCTTCCGAACTTCTCTCCTCCACGTCACGGCCAGCGTACCATAGCTGATGTCTGCCTTTAGGGGCGCCCTATGACACACCCTGCTCTCTTTTTCCTGATAGAGCACCGTAGTGAATCTCGATGACTCGTTACTCTCGGCTTGAGATCTTTATAAGGATTTCGCCGTTACAAAACTCGGTGGCGTTATGGCGGTCATAAGCAATCAACTGCAATCACTAATAAAAAAAAATTAAAATGCACACAGGCCTAGGGATACTAATGACTAGAGATGCAACGGGTATCAACGATCTTAAGTTATTTTCAAAGTACAGAGGACATAATAATAATAATAATATTTCCCACAATCACACCAATTAGCCTAGCCCAAAGTACTACCCTACCTTAAGGCTTGTGTTATGGATACTAGGGCAAAGGATAGACATACTTATACGATACATAGATATGTAATATTCATAGAAATATATGTAAATATCCATGACCCAGGTACAAATGCTCGTATTCATCATACAAACATCTGCCCCTTCCGGGATTCGAACCCAGAATTGTCGGCGCGAAAGGTAGAAACGCTATCGTACCGTCACATTAAGATAATATATAAATTTGACGGGGATTTGGTGAAACGGAAGCGACGCCTTTCGCATCGACAATTTATAGGTATCGAGGTATAGAACATTTGCATCTGAGTCATAGGTATTTATATATATTTTTATGAATATTACAACAAATATCTATCTATCCATTATCCTAATATCTATAAAACAAGCCTTACATTGGGCTAGGCTGACCGATGTGAATGTAATAATAAAATAAATGTGTTTTATTTTCAGTAACTTAATAATAATGTATTATGGCTGAGACTACCCTGTAAGTAATCGAAACATACTTGTGTTGGAATGACTCGCTACTTCCCTTGTGGATGACAGAAAATTCTAAAAATAAATATCACAAAATAGATTGAGAAATGTTATTATTATAATGTAAGAAATGTTATTTTTATATTACGAGTATTAATACACTTTTGGTACCAGTCAAAGTGCCATCGTTCATAAAGATACTTTCAATCTGCCTCAATGATACTTCTAATTTTTGCAAAGGTTTTTGTGTTTAGGTACGAGTTTTTGTAGGCCTCAGGATCAGCAGCCGTCTATCAATTATAACTGGCAAGAATAGAAACTTCCATTAAACAACTTCTGTCCAGAAATAATTGAATTTTTATCAGTAACTTACTAAGTACGGAGGCGTCCTATTTAACTTCCAAAAAGGTGGCTAAGACTTAACTAATTTTAAAGTATTGGTTGTTAAATCTTAACTGTTGGAATTTTGCTATAACTTTCAGGAAATTGTCGTGTTCTTGGTCGATACCGTATGATAATATGAGTGTAAGTTTGAAAATAGAATCTTCTTGGAAATATTTTGAGATGCAATTTAAAATGTTTACGAAGGCCTTTAAGGATTGAACTACATCTTTAAAAACGGAGCGCATTATTTCATGTAGTATACATTTCTGTAGTCCAAGAACGTTGTTTGCTAGAGCGAGAAAGATGGCGTGCTGCCAAATGCATCGTAGATGCTACTATATCAATGGCGGCATCTTTTTTGATTTAGCTACAGGGTGCTTGATTACTATGAAGGTATAAGATGTAAAATACGTGTGTAAAAAAGAACGACACCTCCAAGCCCTCAGGTGGGATCCGAACCCACGACTATTCGGGCCGAGTGCTCTGACAGCTCAGCTACCGAGACGCTGACAAAAGGTGTCGAATTTAACAAACGTATTTCAACTTCTACTATGCGTTAGTATCGTTCCACCAATTTTGAACGCTAACTACCTTCAACATTCAACATTGAAAGTAATATTTTTACAAATATTAAACAATCGATTAAGATGGAACCAGCTATAATTATGTGTTAAAGCGATATTGATATTAGCTCATAGTAGAAGTTGAAATACGTTTGTAAAATTCGACACCTTTTGTCAGCGTCTCGGTAGCTCAGCGGTCAGAGCACTCGCCCGGATAGCGAAAGGTCGTGGGTTCGGATCCCACCTGAAGGCTCGGAGGCGTCGTTGTTTTTTACACACGTATTTTATATCTTATACAAATAATCAATTCCAAAAACTAATCAGCTCTTAACCTTAAAAAACCACGTCGATTGCGCCCAAGTGGCCTTTTCAACATTGGAACTTGTATAGCGATAAAAGATCACTGTAGGTTCTTAAATATGTTTTTTTTTATTTATTTAATTCTAGTTGCACTATTTATTAATCTAATAAGCGCAATAAAAAAAGGAATTACATAAAATTATAATGAATGATTTAAAGCCGCCCGAACAATCTAACGTTTGAAAAATATATATAAAAAACGAATAATAAATTTTTTTGTTATGTAAAAATTTTACCGCAAGATTATTATATCTAGGAAAATAGGGTATTTAGGATTAAAGAAAACATCGCAAATTGTTTATTACAACATAATACATTTACAATTACATTGTTATTTTTTTATTTTCTATATAAATAGCATAATAGTTTAGAGGAATTAAAAAATCCGTCAAAACATTATAGACACCCTTTAGCAGGTTAATTGATGTCATGACGTCACTTGCTCGTAAACGAACTTTTAGCTGTTAATTCGTAAAACGTAAAATTTAGATTGACATTTGCCCACTGTAAACAAGCAGATTACGTCACTCCAGATACAGCCAATTCCGTGCATTTTCACCAAGAGATATATCATGAAATTTGAGTTAATTTAATAATGATATTTTTAATATATAATTCAATTTATTGCAAGAATCAAAGTCTCATAATGGTTAGTAACAATGGAAACTGAAAACTAAGTTAGAACGTTTATTAAAAATCATGAAAATTATTAATTAAATAGGGCTTGTCAAAAAATAATTAAAAGAAATAGAAATAACTAACAATTTAAAATGAACACACACTCTTAAATTACACTTGGCCTCATCCAACAAGCACTTTGGTCCATTGCCCCCCATATAATCCCTGTCACACTTTTTGACCACGATGAACTTCGAAATTACTCAACCGATTTAGACGATTTTCGTTTTATTATGCTGGGTTTGTTCCCACTTAGGATACAGGAGAGGTTTAACTTTTTGTTATTGCAAATTATAATAACTGAGCTACAGCAATGCGTTGCTGAAATAATAATAATAATAATACAGCTTTATTTAATTCCATACAAAAAAACTTTTTACATTATTCATTACTGAAACAGTCATTTTTTTTTAAACAATGATAAACAATCATAAATATATAAACAATCAATAATTTGAGTAAATAATTTAACAAAAATTTCAATTAATAATAAATTTCTTTATTTCTATGATTGATTAATAATTTGATTGAGACTTTTGATTTATTAATTTAATTTTGTATGGACCCCCTTAGGGTAAAAGCCTCCTCCAAGGACTTCCATTTATTTTTATCTTTAGCTGTGACAAGCCAATTTCGACCTGCCGTCACTATCTCGTCTGTCCACTTGAGTTTTGGCCTGCCTCGCTTTCTGGGTCATTGTGGTCCGGACCATTTTATTGTTCTGCCACATATCTGCCATATATCAGTGTATCTAGCCACATGGCCATATGGCTGAAATAATATAATTAAAATAATATAAGGGCTAAATTGAATTAATTGTTTACTGTTAAGGTAACAACAGTTTGATTTATATTTTAATTGTAGTCATATACCCTTTTGCTGTAGGAGGTAGGTAGGGGTCGGAATAACGAAGGGAGTCAGGCGAGACACTTGACCCTGAGAAATGTTGGGTTTTCTTCTTTAAACTAGAAATATTTGATCAATAGTATCCTGTGCGCTAATTACGTTCTGATGAACTGTCTGCGATGTCTGTCTGTAAGACAATTTGTGCCTTAAAAATACCTATTTATTTGAATTCAACTTTAAAATAATATAAGCATGAATTTATTTGCAATCCGTATTTCTCGATTATTTTAGTTTTGATTGACAACTCTGTAATTGGCTTAAGAATAAAAACATTATAAGTCAAATAAGATTATAATAAAGATAAATAAGATTTTGTACAATAAAAGGTGCTGAGTTTCTACATTGATAAATAAAAAAACCGGTCAAGTGCGAGTCGGACTCGCGCACCGAGGGTTCCGTAAAATATTTTTATTATATGATGTAACTAAAAATTTACGGTTTTCGCTATTTTTCCTTTATCTGTGATATGAGACGTAGCTTTGTACCAAATTTCAAGATTCTGAGTTCACGGGTTCCCTGTAGGTTTTGATTCCCTTGCGAGTGTCGAAAATTTGCGGAATTTTGCGACATAAACGGCTGTATCTTTTGATTGCGTTGGCTTAGAAGTTTGAGTTTTTTACAGCTCTAAGGGACAGTAGACCTGAGTATTGGATATAAATTTCAGCTTAATACGTCCACGTGTTCCTGAGAAAAAGGGTTTTGACAGACGGACGGACGGACGGACGGACAACAAAGTGTTCCTATAAGGGTTCCGTTTTTTCCTTTCGAGAAACGGAACCCTAAAAAGACATAAAATTAGTAATATTTTGGTTATATCGTCAAGCTTAGTGAAATGGAATGGTTATAGGTACTAGTTGACGCGATGCAAGGAGACTACGTGTCGCAAACTGAATGTAAAAATTAGTAAGGCTGTGGTCACTCGCGGGAGTGGAATACAAAACAAAAAATATCGCCATTGACCAATATATGCTATGTCTAAACTCACTCGGATAGGGCGTGGAGTCCCGCCTCACACCTGAACAAGTTGAATTGTATCTCTTAATAATTTCTTTAAAAAAAGCAACTTCTAGGATTTTATATTTAAAGAATGATTGCAATGTTTATTTAGTCCTTACACTTCCACGGACATCACACATTTAAATAACGAATTAAATATAAAAAACGTATCCAATAAAAAACTATTTTATTGAAACTAGCCGTCACCAGCCCATCGTTTAACTTTTCACGTTCTTATTTTGACATCTAAGAATTAGTTATTTAGATAAAAAATTCAGAAAAACAATGACTGAAACCGTTACCATAGCAATGCACCAAATAAAATAAATAATCCAATATGGTAATAAACACACACACGCACACAAAGTATTGTCATAATATAATTAGGATAGTTGGATGCTTAGAAAACAAAAAGTTTCTTCTTTATCGATTGTACGATGTACAAAAAAGTATTACATTCGATGTTGTAGAAGTACCCAGAACAATGAAGAAATGGCGCTAACGTCAGCTTGAGGAATACTTGGAAAAATTTGACAGGCCTGTCAAGTAGTAGCTCAATCGGAAGAATACTCGCTATGCTGAGCTGGAGTCCCGTTTGATACCTGGGACAAGTTAAATTATTGTTATAATTGCTTTAGGTATAAAAATCTAGCAAAAAAATGCTTAAATAATAATTAATATAACAATATCTACTATGTCAAAAAAGTAAGTTTAGTTTCGAGATATTATTTTAAGAAAGTTTTGATAATTTTTTTATTTTTATATATTTTATGCATTTTTCAATGCTATGTTATAAGATAAATTATTTCAATAGAAAAAAAATAGAAAAAATCGACTCGGGTCACAAGTGAATTCTTAGGCGGGAAACGAACCCGCAACCTTTGGAAATTCGGTCCAATGCTCTCCCAATTGAGCTACCGAGCCTTGTGAGCCTTGTAGGTCAGTGTTGTTTCATCAATGAGAATAACATTCTCTTATAAGATCTTATAAGATCGCATTGAAAAATGCATAATATATATAAAAATTATAAAATATCTACTATGTCAAAAAAGTAACTTGAGTTTCGAGACATTATTTTAAGAAAGTTTTGATGAGATAAATTATTATATAAGAAAAATACTAGAAAAATCGGGTTACAAGTGAATTCACAGGCGGAAATCGAACCCACAAACTTTGGAAATCCGGTTTAATGCTCTATGTATAAAATATATAAAATATCTACTATGTCAAAAAAATAACTTTAGTTTCGAGACATTATTGTAAGAAAGATTTAATACGTCAACTATTCGCGTAGGTCGAAACTATAACACTTAAACGAAGCGCAAATAGCAGATTTAGGTTAAGTAAAACCTGCTTAATATTTAGACAAACCCTAATGTTCTTAACTAGGTACTAATAAGGCTATATAGAGTTCTTATGTATGACATAGTTATTATTTCTCTACACATTATTATGTGTACTATATGTATCACTCATTTATGGCAATATTAACTTAAGTTAGTGTAGTTCATTTGAATTTAAAACCAACTTTCAAAATTTGAAACAAAATCCAGTTATTTTTATTTTATCGATTTTGGAAAAGTTACTCGTAGATACATCTTCATTTTAGTTTCTCAGTATTGTTACTTTGTCACTTATTTTAAATATACACATTCTTCTTTTTATCTCCTTTTGGATTTCGGGTCTTTTTAACGACCGATAACCAAAATTTGCAGTAAGACTCAAAATATTAAATTGAATTTTTCAATATTCATAATTTTACTTAAATCTTGTGGGATCAATATGAGGGGTTGAATTTGACGCTATTAATTAGTTGGGTTGAATTTTGGGAGTCATTATGAGGAATTGAATTTCGCAGGTTAAATCCAATACGATTGGATTCTGATTTCCCCTTTTTTATACGAAAAATCAGATAATTTAACGGAAAACATAAGCGCAGTCAAAATAAGGGATAATTTTGAAATTGAAGAAAATACAGAAAGAGCAGTAGTTGCCAAACGTTGTTATGTGCCTATTAATAATTTATATGTCTTATTATATATTATCATACTGATAATTTTAAACGTGTGAGCAACTCCTAATACTTACTGTAACTCCCGATCACATCACACCAAAAACCTTATTCCGAATTTTACCTTAATCAAAAACAACATTCAATAAAACCTCTACTAACCTTTAGTTCTAAGCAACAAAGATCAAATTTGAATGATCTCTATTATGGTAATGACATAGTTATTGTTGTGCCTTTGAGGTCGATTTTGTTCGCGGTACGAATGGTAATGTACCACCAATTGTCTATAAAAGAAGTGTGCGCACACGACTTGACAAGCGAAAGCATTCGAAAATGAAGGTGACTACACATGATTTGTGTTTTGTGTCGTGTCTGTGTTGTGTTTATGTGTGTTAATTAAACAATTTGAAAAACCTACTAATTTCTTAAGTTTGCTTTTCACTTACATGTAATCAAAGCGGAGTTTGCGAGTTTATTTATATGTAGAGGATTATCTCTGGTACCAGTGGATATATTAAAAAAATCTTTTACCATTATTTTCGTTAGATATGGAACGGACATTTTTTTAGTTCCAAAATATGTAGATACAGGTTTATTATAATCTGTTGTAACAGTTTTACAAGTCTGAATAATGACTGAAGCGTAAAACACAAAATAAAAACAAGAAATGTCGCTAAACAGCTCCTCGTGTTGAAGATTTTTTTATATAACGGCAATTATTGTGAATAAAGAAAAGGTCTATAGAGACAGATTAATTTGCTTACTATTTCAAAACTTTTTTTGCCTGATTAAATTTTCAAGATTATAAACAAATCAAACTGTTTGTTTGAATTGTTATTTCTTTTCATCTATACTAATATTATAAAGAAGAAAAGTTTGTGTTTGTATATTTGTTTAATTGTAAGGGGTAATCTCGGGATCTACTGAACCGGTTTTAAAAATTCATTCACCAATAGAAAGGCACATTATTGCTGAGTGTCATAGGCTATATTGAATGCTAGAAAAAAATTAAAGAATTTTGTCTACCCGTGCGAAGCCGGGACGGGCCGCTAGTAAAGAATAAACGAAATGCAAATATATAATATTCTCGTTACCCCTCGTGGTTTAATTATTATCTTGAGTTCATATAAAAATCAATTTAAAAGACGTAAAATTTTGTTTACATCAAATCTTAGTTTGATCTATTACGAATAAGTAGCTTATTTAAAATAACAGAAATTCCAAATAATTCCATTGGATTAAAAGTAATATTTTATGCTCTACCTAAAAATGTCAAATGAATTACATTTTTATTCATACAAAATTTAGTAAGAAACTAAAAATATCTTGTGAAATTATTGAGTAACAATTACAGACAAATTGGAAAACATAATGCTGTGAAGTCATAAAACAAAAGTAAAAACGACTAAAATAATTAACTAAAATAATATTCATTTACCATTCATGTAAATATTCCATCTTATAAAGAAAAGATTTAAAAACAAATCGATATGTTTCATCAATGAAAATTTATCCGATGAGTACCACAATTAAGTCTTATATTCTCTCTAAAGATAGAAAATGCTCCCTTCGTACTTTTATATTATTTATAAATAAATCTTTTCATTTAAATAAAATTTGTGTTGAAAATATTTCAAACTTTCAACAAGACAATATGCTTTTAACGTATAATTTATTGTCATAGTGACAAAGAAGAAGTATCACTTAAAAAACAAATGACAAATGAGAAGGGATAATAAAACTTATTTCGCCAAAAACGCTGCCATAAATTTCGAGTCTATGGATAAAATCTGTATATTAGATATAATAGATATATTAGATATAAGAATTCCCTGTCACAGTGTTTGACCGCGATGAACTCCAAAACCACTCAACCGATTTCGATAATTACTTTTCATTATGTTGGTTATGTTCCTACTTAGGACATAGGATAGGTTTCATTTTAATTTATGACACAGCAACGCGTCGCCGGGTCAGCTAGTAGTCTATAAATGCAACTATAAAATTTTTACCTATTGATATTGCGGCGTACTTAAAAATATTTTTAGAATGTTAGGCAAACCTCTTTAGGGTTCCGTCATTAAAGAGTCCCAAACGAAACTCTATTGCTGTCACTTACGTGTCTGTCTATCCGTCATATCACACAGGTTTTACAGCCAAATGGTTGGAGCTAAATTCTTCAAATTTTCACAGATAAGCATATTCTTGAGCCATACAAATTGTAAACTATTAAAATAATTAAAGAGGGTTCCGTAATGCTAAAAGGGGGTCTAAATCGTTGTTTAGTGCTCTTTGAATAGATAAATACTAAATGTTTTGTAAATACAAATTAGATCTTTTCTTTGGAATTTCCAATTTTCTTATTATAAACTCTAATTTCTCACTAAAAGTGTTATTGCAGTCACACACCATCTGCTTATAAAAAATTCTGCCATTCGAGATTTTGTTCTAAGTCTGCCAAGCACTTGGCAGGTTTCTTTTTCTTAATAGGATTTTATAATTATATTCTACATATACATAACAGTAGACCTACAAATAAATGCCGACAGCTTCATGTTGTTTTTGCAGAAACTATTGGCTGTAATTGGAGTGCTTCTGTCAGGAGTAGCGGCGGAACCTGAGGCACCTTACCCTCCCAGCGGGTACAGACCTAGCGGACCTGCTTTCGAATTACCCCAAAAGGTAACTCTTTTACAGGGCTTTTTCTTAAGATTTTACATAAACTAGACAATTGCTGATGGGAGATGTGATGCAAAGTATTCAATCATCTCAGCGGAAAGATGTTCACTGCTTGATGAAAGCTTTACCGAAAAAAAGGGTTTCCACGCCGGAACAGTTCCTCAACCTTTTCCAAGCGCAAGTTCGATCGTGTATGGAGTATTGTTCTCATCTTTGGAACGGTCCTGCCCAATATCAACTCTAGATGCTTGAGTCCATTTGGAGAAGGGCCAAGAGGCTTATCAGTAATGACGATATGTTTTAGAAAAAGCTCTAAAGTCTTGAGCGGTAGCTAGCTTATCCGTTTTTTTATAGGATACATTTAGGAGAGTGTGCAGTAGAATTGCAGAACTTATTCCGCCGTACTCATTTTTTAATCGAGCAACCAGACTTACAAATAGGCGCCACCGCTATATGGTTAATATACCAAAGTGTCGCACTAAGTGTTTTGATCCAATTTTGTGATACGTACAGCTCAGGAGTGGAACTCTTTGTCTGAGTCAGTGTTTCTAGACAAATACAATTTAGGGGTCTTCAAGTCGCGAGTGTATTGATATCTTCTAGGCAAGCGCGTCACATAGATAGCATCATCGCTTACTATCAAACGAAATAGTGGCCTAGCTATTAACTATAAAAAAAAATCAGGTGATTTGGATATCGCAGTAAAAAATCATATTTCGGAACACTAATGTTGCCTTTTTTGTGGTGTAAGTTATTACTTCCAGGACCATCAGTCCCCTTAACAACACCCTTAATGATGGATGATATTTTACTATTTTGGACAGCACACACCGCACTTATATCGACTAGATGGCGTTGTAGCGCGTAGAAACACGCTTTAGTATTGTTTTTGCGGGAGTACGTAATGCAAGTTTAGTTTTGTAATGTTAGGATAGCGAGACAATAAGGTAACAAACACACACACACACAAGGTACTGTCATAATATTATCAATTGATCAATCAACAAGATAGCATATAGATATTTGCTTGAATATCGTAAAATATTGATCTTAATTAATAATATTCGAACATATTCTATCGTGTTTTCTATGTGCAAATATGCAATTTGGGCATTTACAATGCGTTTACTGTACGTCAACAGTTTCGCCATGTAACAATATATATTTCCCAGAGTATGGTTATAGAGGATCCTACTAAATTGCATTCCATCAAACTCTATTAATTATGCAAATAATGTCGAATAGATTATTATCCTAATAACACAAAACTGGTCATGATTAATAATTCAATAACGGGAATATAATAATGTACTCAATACTTTATTGGGTTCCATTAGTTTGACACAATGGATAAATGACGAATATTGTAGTTGCATATATAATTAATATCATTAGCCCACTGAAGTCCCCACTGATGGATTTGTCTTCTCTTAGGAGGAAAACAAATATTAGAATGGGCCATAACATACCACATAATTTAATTAAAAATTAATGCATGTAAATATTTTAGCTATACTCTTACTAATGTCATAAAAACGAAAGTGAGCTTGTTTTTAGGGTTCCGTACCCAAAGCGTAAAAACGGGACCCTATCACTAAGAATTCGCTGTCTGTCTGTCTGTCACGTTGTATCTCAAGAGCCGCGATAGCTGGACAGTTGAAATTTTCACAAATTATGTATTTCTCTTGCCGCTATAACAACAAATACTAAAATCAATATAAAATAAATATTTAAGGGGGGCTCCCAAACAACAAACGCGATTTTTTTTTCCTTTTTGCTCGATATCAATAATGGGAATAGGTAGGCACTTGATGTATTCACAAATACTCAGTTGTATTTTTACTTTAATAATAAAGTTAAAATAAAATAAATATTTAAGGGGCCCCCCTTACAACAAACGTGGTTTTTTTACTTAATTAAATGTTTGTACGGAACTCTTTGTGCGCGAGTCCGACTCGCACTTGTTTTTTACACTTTCACGCCTAACTACTTAGTCGATCAGGATGATGATCTTCTGTATATTGGACAAAGAGTATAAATTTTGTATACTCCTTGTCAAAATACAGAAAACGACATAAGGTACCTTACATCCGGAAAAAACCGTGAGTAAACCACGCTCGGTGTAACCTGGCCCATACGTCAGTATAAAAAGGTACCTTTATACTAAACATGTTTAAACTAGTTTCCGTACTGTATTGTTACTACTTTAACTTCTGAACGAATTATTTAAAGATTTCTTTATATGGTTAACAACAGTCTACACTCTACAGATAAAAAAATATCTCTATTACAAAGGCATAAAGAAGGTTCACACAATTCAAAGTCATAGCTTAAAGTTCTGGCGAATAAGTGTGTATCAGATGTAAATGATTTATGATGTTATAGGACGTGATACTAAAATTTCTAATTGTAATAAGACGAAAAAATAGTCATTGGTACGGTTGACAGCATATTAAGCTAAATAATGAAATGATCTTAATAGCAACGGCATAAGACAGTTCTAAACTTCAAAGCGTAAAATAGCGTAAAACAGGCAATTAATTGATAAATTATGTAAATAGAAAAATACAAAAAAAAATCGACTGCTCACAAGTCACTCTCCCAAGTATTTTTCTATTTAAATATTTTTTTATTACCATAGGTATTTAAAAATAAGAAAAAACAATAAAAGGCGAAGGTACATTCATAGGTATTCTAAATTTATTTCATTGTTACTTCCGCATACACACCTGTAACGTATTTATTTTGATGTTCTTTAATTAATTTACTTTACATTTTAGGCGACCCAACAGCAACAAGAATACCTTCCTCCAGTGGAACCTAGAAGACCTGTCAATGAATATGGAACCCCAGAAGAAGATGTATCAGTCCAAGGTCTGCCTGCCCAAGAACAACTGCCTATCTTTCAGGTATCACCAATTAATGGACAATCATACGTTGGACCTAATTTTAACACGGATTTGAGAAACTTGGAAAGCTCCGATAGTTTTAGACTCACACAGGTTTGTTGAAATCAATAACTAAAATATAAAGAAAATATAAAGGCGACCGTTTGGTGCAACGGTAGCGATCCTGCCTTTCGCACCGATGGTCCTGGGTTCGAATCCCGGAAGGGGCAGATGTTTTTATGATGAATTCGAGCATTTGTACCTGAGTCATGGATGTTTATATATATTTCTATGAGTATTACACATCTATGTATCATATATGTATGTCTATCCGTTACCCTAGCATCCATAACACAAACCTTACAGAGCTTACTTTGTGGCTAGGCTAATTGGTGTGAATGTTAGAAATATTTATTTATTTATTTAATTGAAAATAAATAAATAAATAAAAATATTAGAAAACTTCATATAAATTGTTCCGAATCCAAGTTAAATAGCTAAAGCATTTGTATGATGTAATTAAGAAGCAATGATGGTACCATAACACCCAGACCCGAGCCGATATAGAAAAGTCCTTTTTTTACGTTTACCCGGCTGGGTATTGAACCCGGGGACCTCGGAGTGGCGTTCCCCTGAAAAGGTATGCGAGCCATTCGACCACGGAGGTCGTCTATTTTTGACTTACATATATTATTTTCAAGTCTACTTAAAATCCTTGTTCGATACTTTATAACTTATAACATGCTTCAAAGGTTAAAATATTACTAGTTAAATCGTGGACACTGTGAACTAAATTTTATTCTATTCCCATGTTTTACCCAACGATGGTACTTCTGAATTCTTATAGAAAGTGGGTAGTTGTCTCAATAAAAATTCATTTGGTCTTTTACAGTACCAACTTCAACAACAAAAATATCGGGAACTTGATAGACAACGACAATTAGAGGCGGCGCAAGCAAGAACACGAGCTAATCAGTTCCAAAATCCACAAGTACCAAGACAATTCTCACAAACTTCACCAAGTACAACTGAATCTTCATACTCCACCAAAAATACTGATGACTTCAAAACAGAAGTTACAACACAAGCTATAGAACTAAATGAAGGCGAAACTTTCGATGACAACAAAAGTGATGATAAGAAGGAAAAAGTTTCTGTTGAAGTCACTAAACAAAACTTGCAAGAGTACCCTGGTGAACTGTTCCTTAGTTCATTAGCTCAGCTGCAACTACAGCCTCGATTCGTGCCAATACAACAGTTCGGTCAGCTCAATGCGCAATTACAGTATCAGCCTGTTCAATCTGCCTCTCAAAATCAAGGATACGATGCACAAACGCATTTTGCCGCGCTTCCTTCAGTTTTAGCTCAAAGGCAATCGATACAACCTCAATTTCAGCAACAAGGATTTGTACAAAACCCAGCATTATTAGTCGCTTCGCGAGATCCTTCTGTAGCTGCTCTTGGACAAGCTCAACAGCAAAATCAATACCAACCATTTGTAAGCAACCAGTATATTCCGTCGCAGGTTCAAATGATTCCTCAACCCATAGTTGTGCAACAAACCCAGTCAAATTTTGCTCAAACACAGCAAACACAAAATGTCGAAGCTCGTCAAGTTCAGCAAGACGAAACCCAATTTGTGTACCAACAAAGCTATCAGCCGCAGGAGGTTGTCTACCAACCCCAGTTCTCTCAACCAGCTGAACCTCAAAACAACTACCAATCTCCGGAGCAACAAAATTTCTTCTTACCTCAAGCTCAGCTCGTAAACTATCCTCAATTAGTTCAACAATACCAAAACGGATTTGCTCCTCAGCAATATCCAGACCAGCAAGTTTATCAAGGCCAAGACTCTTTGCAAAGTGGCATTGATTTAAACCAAGGAAATGAAGTGAACGGGCCAGAGAAAGATCTTGATGAAGAAAACCAAGATGATGGATCCACAGCTACTGCAGTTGCCACCTCATATGGCGCAAGGTCAGTAGTATTCCTATAGAATTTTAACAACTTGGCCATGTCTTGTCACGTAAGGTGTATGTAAATGAGGATGTAACAAAGGTCTTCATTACCATATTGGCGCGTGCTTTGTTGAATTAAGCAAATGTGAATCATTTGGTTATCTGCATTGATATTCAATTAAAGCCTTGGTTAGATTAGATTAAATTAGATCATTAAATAAGCTTAGACTGATTCCCGACATAAAAGTTATTTGGAGTAGTCCTCAATAAAATTAGTCACATGTAAAATGAAAAAAATAAATTTTCACTTAGCCTCTAACTCCAGACTATCCATTTTGGTCATAGATATTTATGCAACGCAAGTAAACTCTGGAAAAATACAAAAATGACCATCTTTACACAATTTCTTTGTCTTTTCAGTGTTTTCCTTAAATATATTTATTAAAGTTATTTCCTTTCAGAACTCAACCACGTGTGTCCACAAGGTACGGACCTTCGATTCCAAGAGTAGCTGCTAGTCCTCAGGCAACCACAGAATCGGCCACCCAAGATGAGGTAAATTGATATTTTGACCATTTGTAAAAAAAATAGTTTAATCTCAACAGTAAATGAGAATCAAACAACTTATTTACGGTGTTTTGCGCATTTTTTTTTAATCCTGACGTTTCGACTCCTTTAAAGGAATCGTGATAATGCTGTTTTATTTAAATATGTACCTTATTGTGTGTGTAACTTCTTAACTTAATGTTAAATTAATATTAAAATTTCATAATATTTTTATTTTATATTCGGAAAGAAAAACCTTTTTATCATAGTTTTACTTATAATAACATTAAAAACAATGAAATATTGGATTTTAATGATTAAAATACCGTCAGAATCGAACATTGTGTGTTAAAACGTTAATGTAGGTACGTTAATACCTAAACATGAAAAATATTGTAACTGCCTAAGGGTTGTCAAAAATAATGTCAACTTTCTCGTAAAATAGAACATTTTTGACAATTTAAAAAGTAATCTATTCTAGCTGTTTTGAAATATTTGATAACACGGTATGTACAATCAATAGCACATCCATCTAAATAAAACTGCCGAATTTCTCCAATCGATTTGCAGCATAAAGTCGTACGCATAGAGTTAAATATCAATTGAGAAAATTTTACAGTTAGTTGACGTGCTGTTTGACATCTTTTTGACACTAGAGGCGTTAACGTGAGCGTAACTTTTAATTTAAACTACTACCAAATCCGAGTTAATTTTTGTACGATAGACCTTGTCACTAAAGAAACAAGGTCTGGATTTGAAAAAATATTTCAACTCAAACACAATAGTGAGGTTTCCGTATTTGACAACTTAGACCTCTGGGCTAGTCTGTAAGATCGACCGCACCTCAACATATACTCTCCAAAAGTAAAATTACCTTTGTTACAATGGCATATAGTAATGTCGACTCAACAATCATAATTTGAATTTATTGAAAGGTATACTTTATTTACAGCAAGCAACAGAGAACGTTGGCGCAGTAGCTGAAGCCAATGCATTTGCAACAGGCCAAAAGAAGCCAGCTAAACTAAGGTACTATAACACTCCAAAACTTGGGCATAAAATAGAGTACAGTTAGGCACTTTATTCAAGACGCGACTCGACAAAAAATTACATTGATTGCCTATAGCCAACTCTATTTTGGTAAACCTCGAATAATAAAATCGGTTCAGCAGTTTCAAGGTCATCAGCTCTTTTGTTAGCTGTGGTAAGGATCTTAAACGCATAAAGGGTATCAATTGACAGATCTTTCTTACTTTTATACGACTGCAAACTATGTAAGCTTGTTATGTACAATAGCGAAAACAAACATACATATACGCTATCATAGGGGAAAAACTAAATATAGGACTTCTTACAGAAATTTACATAATAATTATAATCTACTTAATTTGTCCTTTACACTTATGACAAATAAATACAATGATAATTCGCATTAAAAGCTACTTTTAAAATAATGTTAGCTATTTCGCATTGCGTTTTTTTTTTTAATCAAACTTATCAATAAAGCGCTTTGAGCGATAAGACCTTCTATTGAACACTATTTTAAATATCCTTTTGCTTTGTTATTTCCTCAATGTGGTGTTTTCAATGAAGTGTTTTGTATTATGTATTGTATTGTAAACAACTGACAAAACAGAACAAACTGACGATATTTGCTCGCATATCGTCTCGATTGCTCCTTCAGGACGTACATGCAATTGAAGCTGACAATTGACTCGATATCGGTAGAATTGCATCGCATCATGAGTAAAGACGTTTAGGTAGGTAAGATAGCGTGAACGGAAAATTTGCTTTTCGAAAGAAAGCTTTATGTCTTTAGGTTACAAAGCATTTCTGCTCGTGTCGAAGTGTCAACTTTGGGAGGCATTCGCTTCCTTTGAGTTTTTTTAATAACAATTCACTGACTTCACACGCATTTGACATTATATGGAGCGCTGACTTAAAATACTCAAGTGAAATTGAGCTTTATTGTACTCGTAATTGTTTTATAAATAATATTAAATATGTGGAATGCTAGTTTATACCAGTTTGGTAAACAACCTATTTTTTTTGTTATAAAATTTGTATAGTGGTAGTTATTGAGTTTTCACAAAAATGTAAAAAAAAGTTTGAATAATATTATGAATGAATGAGAATGACGGAAAATATACTCTACCTTTGATCCCACTTTTTTTCACACACATTACGGCATGCCCCGACTTCTTCACTCACTCACTTCGATTAAATATTATGTATTCTTTACATATAAAAGCCTCCGTCTATATAGAATATGGATTTAAAAAAAATAATAAAAATATTGGAAAAATTGGCATGATTTCTCAACTCACAACAATTTTGGACCAAAGTGACCAGAGGGCTTATCATCATCTTTTAGCGCGATGCAAGTGCGATTGTCAAAGTAAGACACCGCTATACGTGGTCTATAGTGGCGTCTCTTTTTAACAGCTAAACTTGAATCGCTATAAGACGTGATGGTAGGGCCTCAGAACTTGTATTATGATTAAATAACGTTTAGTATACATATATAAGTATGTATGTATAATTTTTGTGTTCGATTCATATTTGGCCTACGCAAATATGATCACATATCTCAGTTTCGTTCTCAGCTCAAATGGCTTCCCATTCGTCTTCGCCGGAATACTCACATACTTACTCTGCTCTACAACATAATATTTAATCCTTCAGCCCCTCACTATCTTAAAGAACGTTTTAAGTTTCTTCATACATCAAACACGTTTTCCTTGAGGTCATCAGATAATCTTGGCCTTTATATTCCCGCACATAGTTCCACGTTCTATGACTCTTCCTTTACTGTTCAAGCAGCTCGTCTTTGGAACTCCCTCCCGGTTTCTATAAGGCGTGCACAATCCATTGGCGTCTTTAAGAATCTCGTAAGGGAATATTTTCTGTCAATTTAGGCGAGCAACGTATGGATGATGTATCCTACTAACTAGACGTTATGTATGTGTATTATATACGTATGTATGTATTTTTAATTTAGGTATATGTGTTTGTATGCTATGTATTTATGTGTATGTGTGTATATGTATGTATGTATACGTATGTATGTATATGTGAATATATATTTATCGTTAACACCGCCGCCTCTTACGCTTCCTTCCGGTCCTATCCATCCAAAGGTTGTCTGGAAGAGATCGCTCTGAGCGATAAGACCGCCCATTGTAACACTATTTTAAATTTTCTCTTGTTTTCTTGTTATTTCAATGTGGTGTTATCAATAAAGTGTTTTGTATTGTATAAGTATATAGACGCCATGACTCGGGAATTAATGCTTTTATTTATCACACAAACATGTGCCCTTACCAGAATTCAAATTCAGGACCTTAGGCGCAGAAGGATGGGTTCTGCCAATTACGCTATGGGCTTTTTTTCGTAACACCCAACTATTGCTTTTAAGTAAGATAAAGCTCCAGAATAATATAGAAAACACAATTGAATGCAGTAATTGATATCAATCAACTGTGATAAAATCTTAGAAACTTGTTATCAAAATAGTCGCATCATAACAAAAATTTATAAAACCAAACCGCAGTAGAACCTATACTATAAGATATATATTTAGCATCAAATACCGGAATTCAGATTTTATAAAATACTTCATATTTGAGAACTCAGAGACATGTTTTAAACGTTCAAGACTTTTTGAAACGAAGTCACGTAGTTGGAACCAACGCCGAGTCTGATATTTCCCCGCGAGGAAATGCTTTGGTACATAATACGAAGACACGAGTTTAAGAAATATTTCAATTCGATATTCTGAACTTGGATAGGTATTTTAAATTCAGTTTCGGTGAAGTCGTGTATTAAAAATAGCTACGTTCTATTTTGTAAATGTATTGTTGAGATTTGAGTATTTTTTTAACTTTTGTAGTGGTTTATTAAAGTAAATAAAATTAAACTTTAATTTACTTTAATATATAACGAATAAATTTTTTGTAAATTAAAGTTTACTAATTTTTTTAAGTACGTTATTACATGTATATATTAAAAAACCCTATCACAGTGTTTGACCGTGATGAATTCCAAAACTAATAAACTATTTTGATGTTTTTTTTCATTTTGCAGGATTTTTTCCAACTTAGGACAAGAGGAAAGGTTTTATTTTAATTGATATTGAAAAAATATTGCAAATTATAATACTTGAGCCACAGGAACGCATGGTTGGCTCAGCAGTAAAATATAAAATTTTTATTAAAATGTCCGTCAGAATCAGTCGGAATTGGCGTTAGGTCAAAGTAAAGTTTCTCCGACTGAATAAAAATATTTTTACATAATGATCTGCAAATATTAAAATATTTACGATTATTCAATTAAAATTAAAACATAAAAATATGGGTTACCTATTTTTTACTATATTTTTAAACAATGTTATATAAAAAGGGGTTAGATTTTTTTTCTATTCTGTATTTATTTTATTTATGCAAAGTATTATAGTTTCACCTGTCTGTAATCTAATTATAAATAATAAAATAAATAAATAAATATTTCTTACATTCCCACCAATTAGCCTAGCCCAAAGTAAGCACTGCAAGGCTTGTGTTATGGATACTAGGGTAACGGATAGACATACATATATGATACATAGATATGTAATATTCATAGAAATATATATAAATATCTATGACTCAGGTACAAATGCTCGTATTCATCATACAAACAACTGCCCCTTCCGGGATTCGAACCCAGGACCGTCGGTGCGAAAGGCAGGATCGCTACCGTTGCACCAAACGGTCGTCAAAAATATATATTTAACGGTCGTTAAAATTATATATTGTTAGTTTTAAATTTCACCAATTTCTCGGTTTCTGGTGAAGCTGAAATTTTACACGCGTAATTAAATTGGATAACTTAGCAATATTACTTTGACGTGGAGACTTTAATAAAATGACCCACCCCCATTTAATTTCGGCTAGTGAGATTCATATAATAATTACTTTCATCCTAGATATCTAATGGCTGAATATTTTGATTAACAATTAATATAAACTTTTTTTAATATTTAATTTTAAGGAAATACTAGCTGACCCAGCCACGGGTTGCTGTGGCACAGTAATTTTAATTTGATATATTTTGTTTATAATAAATAAAAGATTTTTTATAAAATAAAAGTAGCCTAAGTTACTCTTTATTACATTAGCTACCTGCCAATAAGAGTCCCATCAAAATCAGTCCAGCCATTTCAGAGATTAGCCGGAACAAACAGACAGACAGACAAAAAATGTAAAAAATGTTGTTTTGGTGTATGTACCGTATATATATTCATATGCATGTAGTTAAAAACGATTATTTCAATATTACAAACAGACACTCCAATTTTATTTATATGTAAAGATGAAAAAGCATACTGAACTTGCCAATAATAAAACTACAAATTCAATTGATGTTCAAAAAATGAAATCAACTGTTTATTGTCTTTTCAGGAGCCGCAAAGTTCGTCCAATTTTCACACTGGACCGATCAGGACATTTGGTGTTGGCACAAGAACAGAATTAATTTAATGTACCCACATTTAAGGTCTTTTCATACTGGACTAGTCACGTGATACAAAATAACTGTATTTCTTTCTGTTTTTCGTTCACTGATTTCATCAGTAACTGGCAAAGTCACTTGCCAATACCAATACCTGTAAAATGCTCTCTTTATCTATTTGATAATATTTTCACATATTATAATTTAAGAGGTAAATTGAATATATTACAGTTTTTTTACTGTTTTTATTTATTTATTTAAAATAATGTAATAAAAGTTAAGTGATCTACATATTTATTTTAATATTTTTTATGTTCAATATCTTTATTAAACTTGATGATTTTTAGGCAGAATTACTTTCTTTCTTTGTCTCGGTTAATATTTTGACAATACAACGACAATTCTCACCGAACTCTTTTATTTTTTATTACAGAAAAGTAAAAACATATTCTGCCTAAACATACAATTACAGCTTAATAAAAACTAAAACAAAATAATACTTAGTGTGAAAATTGCTTTGGACGAATCAATAAAAACACCGCTTGCTGTCAATTCTTCAGGCTAACACCACGTCTCTTCGACTTTTGTCGAATTTAATTGATGTTGGTTTATTGGTTTTATTATAATTAATAATAATCCGATTTACTTTACTTATAATTTTGTTCGTTTACTCTTCAATAGTCTTTGATCATTTCGTCAAAAATTAATTTAAAATTTAAAATGTAAATTTAAAATTTGTGTCTTATGTTTATATGCGGTACCCTGTACAAACTGAACTTTACATTATGTAAAAAGAAGCAATGCAAATCTTTATTACAAATAAATCAACAATTTATCGTAATAACGTAATGATACCGTGCGAATTATAATTTATTAGAAATATATGACTTTGTTTTATTTTTTAAGCACTCAAAAATTATTTAGGTTAACCCACCTAAGGGATGTCTAGGGTACTCTCCTTTTGGTTTGGTTATCACCAGCACTTCTGATCATCACCATTATTATCGTCAGCCTATTAATATCACCACTGCTAAGGTTTTATTCTCTCATTTACCCCTTGATTCCTAAATCCCTACTGATATAGCCTCAATGGTAGAAATAGATTTTTTCTCTAACGGTATGGACACTTTTCCAAGTATTATCTCTACTGTATTTTAAATGCTTGCCAAAATATATCTAAAAAAATTTGCTCTATTTTAATGAGCGTAGGTTACTGATTCTTCCAGCGTTGGTTTTATAAATAGATATGAATGACACAAAAAACACAAGAAAGGTAATTCCGTTAAGGTTTAATTAACAAAACAATGATTCCATAGACAAGTAACAAACCAACAAAAAATGCAGGTACGCTGGCAATAATCAACATATTTTCTTGCACGAACAACAAAGGACTTATGAACAGAGATTTAATTCGGTGAGAGGTATTCACTGCCTCCAACTCAGAAGTTAGTGTGGGGGATACGGTAACTGTATCACCTTTTTCACTATCACGAATTGCGGGTTCGCCTGCAGGAGGTTTCAGTACCTCAAAATAATCCTTCAAAATATTTGGCTCTTCAACCTTCTGCATAGTTTTATAAGAGCTCTTTTTAAATATCGTTTTTGGATTTTCTATACTTAACTTTAGCATAATATTGTCAATAATCTGGTTGCCCACTAAATTGCACTGTAAACTTCGGCTTTGAGATAACTGGGATTCAACAAAAACCTCTTTATTAGAAAGTATTTTGGTATTAATCAAACGGTTTTCGTCAGCAAATTTATTCTGCGTCAAAGTATTAACATTACTCTCAATAACGGTAAAAGATCTTCTTATTTCGGTTATTAATTTTTCTGTAAGCGAGTTTTCTAGCCTCCGAACAGCTTTGTCTACGACAGAAACTAATCTGTCCCATAGTTCATTTATATTTTTAGGGTAGCTATCAAACTCTCCAGAACAATATTGGTCAGTGTCGTTAATATTAGTTTTCACTGCCGTTTCTTTAGGTAATGCAATATCTTTGTTATTGTTAAATTGATTGTCATTTTCTAAGGGTTTGTTAAGCAAATACTTCGAATTTATGTTTTTTATGTCTATATTTGTTTTATGTTTCGTATTCCTTGATAACTTGTTAGAATCTCCAGTCACAAAAATGTCGTTGAAATTATTATTCAAATAAATAGCAGAACTTGTAGAGGCGCTAATTTCTGGTAATAGCCCCATATTAATAACAGTATCTAATAAGGCCGTTTTATTACTATGTTTTTTGTTTACGTCTAGATTGTCGAGAATCGGAGTCCTAGAACGAAGGTTTTCTGAATATATAAACGTTTCAGAGTTTTGCGGAAACTTATCATCCGAGTTCATTATTAAATTTCCAAGTTCAGAACTTGTATTGCCAATAACAAAAGTACTATTCGTATGGATGCTGTTTGGATCCGATTGCCTCTTTTCAATGGTGAGAGTTTTATCACTTGGACTTGTAAATTCTCGCTCCCGTAAGTAGGCAATATTTTCTGAAGTTTCGCTAGCTGTTGACTCTGACGTCATCATATTCGATGGAAATACTAAAGTGTCTGTACTCATTAAATTTTCAGCAACAGTTGGTCGATAGTCCTCCATACTATCCTGCGTTGGTGCTGGTTTGTAAGTAACGGCTACTGAGACGTTAACTATGTCTTTCCCATATGGAAGTATATTTTGAGGTGGTTTTTTTATCAACGAATCTTGTATATCCAGGATAGTTATTTCACTTCTGGAGGGGCTCTTACTTTTTTGTCTTATTGTGTTTTGGCTGCAGTTACTCATTGACGATTTTTTAAGGGTCGATAATGATGATTTAAGAGAGTCTTCTCCGATATTTGCTTCATCCTTAGGCTCGTGTATATTTTCTTTTGTAATAACTTTTTTCAATAACCTTGAACGAGAAACTACTTGGGATAATGAATTAGTATATATAGTATCCTTTATTTTTTCAGCAGATCGTTTATGCTCGTTTCTTATTGCCTTTTTGTATTTAAAATTAATGTTTTTAATTTTCTTACGATCTTCTTTCTTCTTTTTAGACGTTCGAGAAATATGTTCATAGTGACTAATAATATCTGGATCTGAATCCTTATTATTATTCTCCTCGTTATCGTCCTCACTAGTAACACATACAGTATCATCTGTTTTATTTTTTTTAGAAGTTGTATCTTCATTTTCGGAACAGATAGCTTTTGTATCATATATGTCATCACCGGCTTCATCTATATTTATCTTTACTTCATTGTTTTCTTCCACTCGATCTGTATCAAATAGCTTAAGTGTCGAACCATGATCCAAGGTAACAGTTTTTGTTGAAATTGTTGGAGATACCGAACTATTACTTCCTTGTTGACTTCGTTTATTACATATCATTTGCTGAGCAGTTACTATGTCATCATAAGTTTCTTGAATTGCAAAAGCTACTATGTACGATGGCATCATTTTTGGAAATCTTGTTGATGATTTTGGTCTCTTACTTGTAATTGCTTTTTTATTTTCTTCTGAATTCTCTTCAAATGAATACATATTGCTTGTTAATTTCTGTAATAGAATGGATTTCATAACCATTTGCATCATTTGTGAAATTCTTTTTAGGTTTCTTTATTTATATAGAATTAATATAAATACTAGTAAATTTTTATATTCCTAGATCTGTGTCATCATAAGAGTGCATTGTAAAGAAAAAAAAAACAAATTTTTATTTAAATGCGTGTATTGTAACGTCACAATAAAAACAATAACAAATATCAAAACCCAAAATCCGAGAGCTTAAGCAAGAAGTCCGAAATGTTTTTAGGCTTTTCATTTCTGACCGTAACAGGAGGTTCCTGCAACCTCAGTTTTTTATGTGTGCCTTTCGGCTTGTTGAAATAGTCTTTTAATACATAATCGTAGAAAAAATACATTAGCACACCAAGGGGGATCCAAAGCAAGATGCAATAAAAACTTCCTTCTAGGCATGATAAGCGATCTTTCCTTTTTACTGTGAATGTTGGTTTGTCATCAATTTCTACGCAAATCGACGAGTAACTAGGTAACTTACAAACATACTCATGAGACAATGTAGATTGACTATCTTTCATTTGCATAGGTAACACAACTTTCTCATTCTGTCTCTTTTTATGAGTTGGACTTGAATCTCGCGATAACGATTTACATGAACAGCTTTGTTTTATTAGCCGTTTACTATTGTTATGATATTTTTTGTTATTTTTCTTGCGTTCATTATAAAAGAACGCCAATAATTTTTGATGGTTTGTTTTATTGGTGATATTTATTAATGATTTTGATTCGGGTGGCAAATTAATTTTTTTAATCAGGTGTTTAGACTTAGCAAGTGACGACGTCATATCCGTTACTCGGAGAACTGACTCACTTTCAATTACATGATAAGAAGAGCTTCTCTTTTTTAATCTATTGCTGAGATTTTCGATTCTTTTCGGTTCTTTGTATAACTTCAACCCTGATAGTAATTGGTTATTATGAGATATATTTGATAATTGAATACCTTTAGATTTTGATATGTTTGATGTTCTTTTGAAACTACTATTCCTTTCACCTAAGGCATCCATAGTTACTGCAGAAGAAAGATTTGTATCATTTTTCAGTTCTTTCTTCCTTAAATGCTCAATTACAATTTTTTCAGTAGTTGCCGATAGGTCTTTTATGACACACTTTAATTCACTTATTTCTTTATATACCTCCAAGCCTGTCATAATAGTGCCACATTCAGTAGAATATTTTTCAACTGTTTCAGTTTCAGTCTTTTCAGATTTGCTAACCGAAGTGGAGTTGTTACTTCTAAAAATATATTTGGCTTGACTCGCCGCGCCATCAAGTAAGGGAATTATCGCCGGAGTCAATTCCGCTTTATTTCTTTTCATTTGTTCACTGAAGTCTAAAACACCATTATGCAATACTGGATCTATATTCAAAGTGTTTGTTGGACAAATTTTCATTTCTAACTCTTTGGATGTTTTGTTTATCACGTCGTTCATTTGTTCTGCATCCTCAATAAACGGATAAACGTCTACATGAACTTCCAGTTTAATGTTTCGTTTTCCCTTATATTCTGCAAAATACTTAAATATATTGCGCATATGATCTAAAACTTCACTGTTGTGTTTTTTATGATTTGTTTTCTTATAAAGATAGTTGAATTTTTTATACTTAATATTTTCATATTTTAACTGCTCCTTTTTCCTATTGTAAGGATTTCTTGTCTTGTAGTACGACTTTTTGCATTTGAATTTTGTTTGCAGTCGCATGGTTCCGTTTTTTTTAACTCGCTTAGTAGAGTTTTTAGAAGTCCTGTGAATAAAATCAATATGGTTATAGTTTGATTTCAATAATTCATTTTTCTGAACCAGGTTTAGCTCATGTGTATGTATACTATCTCTTATTTTATATTGCCCTTTAGATATACTGGTCATGGTGCGTGATAAATTATTTCCAGTCATAGTAAAATTACCATTTTTATTATTGCATTCGATCACTTCTTCAGTACTTGCAAAATTTGTTCGATTATCTTCGTAAATACTCATCAGCAGGCTCTGATTAGGTTCTAAGTGAATGGCATTCGCTTTTATGCTAGCAACTGTTTGAACCTCATCTTTTTCTGAAGTAGTTACATTATCTGTTGTACTATCATAAAATATGTCTGGAATAATTATTATACCTTGTCTTTTATGGTGTCTTTTTTTTCTCTTCTTGGTTTTTTTATTTCTATTTTGATATTGAATGTTATCATCAGGCAAAGTGACAGGTGTATTTATATCATTTTTGTATGAAACAGTTGCATCATTTTCTCTGCTGTACTGATCTTTTCTGGCTCTTGTCGCATATTTCTTTTCTCTCTTCTTTTTATGCATATTTCTTGGAATACTCAACGTTGATATTATCCTTAAGTGTTTGTAAAGAACTGGTACGGTCAAACGAGAATATTTCTTGAATAAAATACTGCTACTATTGTTTGTCGTAACCGAAGTTTGCTTTTGTTTACAATATTGACTTCTTATCGAATTAGTTGCTATTTTTCTGTCACGCACCCTGAAATCTTCGCCATTTCTCTCTAAAATATACGTGGAACATGATGATGGTACTCCAGATAATTTATTTCCTAAATTTTGTATTATTGAATCGAGCACTTGAACAAACTTTTGTTTTGTTTTGTCATCTTCTAAAACATGTTTACAAATCCAGTCATTAAGTAAACTTTTCAAATTTTCCAACATAAGTGATGTTACATCAACGTTGAGAGGATGTTGATTGATGGAAGCGCATTGATCTCTATTGTCTCCACTCGCTGTAATATCAGGTTTGAATAAATCGCAGGTATCGTCAGCGTCTATTTGAATAGAACATTTAGATTTACCTGAGGATGCCTCATTAACGGATGATTTAGCCCTTTTCCTTTTATAGTATCTTCTGAGGAAGCAATTGCGAGTTTCTACACTGAAATCTCTTTTGATTATTTTTCCGTCCGTGTAGTATAAATTGCTTCTAGATGCATTGTACTTGATTTTTAGAATAGCGCTTTTAGTGAACTGTGAGCTTTCCGACAAAGTTTGGGAACGGGTGTTACAAGTTACATTAGATTTCTTGAATAATACTTGAGTATCCTCATTAAATTGAGTGATATATTTACCCATTTCCGAGACTCCTCTGTGTTGGTCTTCTGTAATCAAAAATATCAGTTCTCTATTCATTAGTTCTATTATCTTCATTCCACCACTTTTTGCTATTAAAATTTTTGATTTTGTTTCATTTTAGAACATTATTTTCAGCTGGATTTTCACGAATTCACATTATAATTCAAAATACAAGTAAAGTGTTAACCCCTTTTCTACAATGTAATGTAGAAAACCGGAAAGGTCATAGATTAAAAAGAATTGTCGTTTTGTGCTATTTAGATTCTGATTCTGAATTAAGAAATTTTAAATTCCATACATTTCGATTTAGTGTGAAAGTACTCAAATAGTATATGTTCAAAAGTGCAATTTTAATAAAAAGTTTGCTGATATTTAAATAGGCAATTAAACAAAATATTCTCATTGATCTAAAAAGTAGGTAATACTATTTTAAAACATAGAGGTACTTACGTATATATATATAGTATTAAATAATTTTAATTAGCAATACTAAGTCATTTTACTATAATTTAAAGGATTTTGCTCTTTGACTTCTCTCGATAATAGACTTTTCTGTGACGTGACAGTTATAGGACGAATAAATTTCTTTTTGGTATGCTTATTCCATGCCAGTAACATTTCCAGTCATAACATAAGTGTTGATAAAAATTCGCAATTACCTCTTTGGTATCCATCTTCTTAACACAAGCTTTTTGGCGAGATCGTTATGACAGGTGGGAAACACAAAAAAGTGTTTTATCGGATTATTTGTGTGAAACAGGCCACGTTTAGATGTACAACGCGCGATCAAATTACAAAGGACTTCAGTCAAATAAAGTCAAGAAAAGCGCCAGTGCTAGTAAGCCCTTGTGGAGCTTATCCATTCTGTTTCGGTAGATCCAAGGAAATAGATACATGGGCATAATTTTGAAATTATATGCAAACTATAGACAAATATCTGAAACAAATTCATATCGATTTTTTTTTCTTTAGCGATTGTTACATACTTGTAGAAGCATTACACTCGATGTTGTACGTAGTAGTTACTTAAAATATGGAAAGATGGCGTTGGTATTCAACCTTTGGAATATTTGGAAAAAGTCAACGGATCAGTCAAAGTCTCGGTAATCTTAATTAGATGTACAATTATCTGGAAAGCGAAAGAGCGTGGGTTCTTGCTAGACGTCTGAGACAGGTATCTAGTGAAATTGGTTAATATATAAGAAGTTAGCAAGTAAATTCTGAAATAAGTTAATATAATATTTAATTGTTTTCAGTATTCTCATTTTATTGAGAAACCTTCGAATAAATATTTTTCCTTTCTGGGCTATAACGAGTTATAAAATATAGAAAGTAGGTCATAGTATAATTACTTCATTTTAAAACTTTCAACAGGTCACAACACATTTCGTGGTCAGTGTGAATTACACACATGTTTTTTATTAAAAATGATAATTTATGTTTTACTTACTAATGAAATTCAATGGCCGATGCTGTAAATTAAGAAAGAAAGACAAAATTGGCTCTTACCAACTTTCTTGCCGGTTTTATTCAATTTTATTTGTAATATAGGTAATGGATATTGGTGTATTTTTGTTAAAGACATTTATAATTCGTCACCATAATATGCCAATTTTTGTCATTCATTATCATCAGTATTTTTTTTCATCTCTTCCACTACTTAGGTACAGTAGTTGTTTAAGGGTAAAAATATCAGTTTGTATAACCTGGATGTGTTATTTGCAGAATGGTGGGTACCGTGGACTGTTGGTGAAATCACGTGTTCAAGTGCTCTGTTGCTCGATTTATTACATTTTGGTCACACCAACGGCTGTGGCGCTACCATCGTCATCTACTTTTGTATTTAATATATTATTGGCAACACCGGAACTTTTGATGCCCCAAACAGGCATCTCTGGGTTGTTGGCTGCTCGTTCGGGCAAAAGATTGTGTGATCCAACGTATTTATTGAACTAAAAAGTAGTCATTATATTTTTTATCGAAGTCTTTGTAGGAAACGATTACAAGTATCTTTTGATTTTGCTCTCGTACCTCTGTTAATGATGGGAAGAGTCTGTCGGAAATCTACAGCAAATACAATCTTGCTCTTGGGAGAAGAAGAGTTTCTAAGATCTTATAAGGTCCACGGCCTCTATATGTGCTTTTTGACTCATAATGCATTCATCCTACATAATCAATGAGGCTTCTTGTAGTAATTTATCAGGAAGCCCATTTTTGCGGATAGAACATCTAATTGTTGCTCAAGATTTACGGATAGTGGAAGTTTAAATGAAGTTTTTCCATCCTTTAAAAGAGTTGTTGCAATTCTTGACGACAATTTCCACGCTAGTGCATTTAATTTTTTGACATTAACGCGGCCGGCAATGACAGACGGCGGCGGTGGGGAGCGAGAACTTTGAGATAGCACGACGGCAGATTGACAAATATCGAAAAAGTAAAAAATGTTACGTAAGTTACATGGTAATGTAACTGATGGTTTTGATAATTATTACACTCATGATGACTTTTGAATGGTATGGAACTTGGAAATGGTATAATTCAAAATGTAATTTACAGGTACTGATATAGCCTTGAATACGAAGTCATCTATTCGGATAAGGATTTATACCCAGGTTCGAATAACGTGGCCTAGTTTGTACAGGCGTTACTACTGCATATTTTAACATAAAAAGTAATTATTGTGACATCAATGTATGTAAATAGGTAGACATATGGTATCCAGACTTTTTTGTAGATATTGAAGCCCTCTATAAAACTGTAGTACATCACTTTGCTATTTTGTCAATAATTTCCGCTGGGTACGCGATATAAATTTTTTTCACACATTGCGTTACATTATAGAAGTTTTCATACGGACCCCTAACTGTTTTGAAATATTATATAATCTATGTTCATCAGAAATAATGTAGAATTCTAAACGTGAAAGAATTTTTTAAATCGGTCCAGTAGTTTCAAACCTATTCAATGCAAACAAACAAACAATCAAATCTTTCCTCTTGATAATATTAGTATAGATATATGTCGTATCCGGTCATGAGTACGGACTCTAATAGAAAAGCAAGCGCGCCCTCTAGCCGACGAATATGAGAAACTACGATTTCCCGCGATTCACTTTCGATCGAGTCGCCATCAAGTGTAGACGTCGTCACGGAACTGTTACATGGTTCTTAATACTGTGTTGAAAATTAATACATCTCAGTGCACGATTTCTAACTCTGCCCATATTATGTCGGAAGGTTCGGACCAAAATCCTGACGTCACCGCGACATATATAAAATATCACACAGACAAATATACTAGCTGACCCAGCCACACGATGCTGTAGCTCAGTTTATAATAACTGAGCTACAGCATCGTGTGGCCATTTGCAATAAATATATATTTTTATCTACTCTGATACTATTATACAAAGATTCTAAAACTGAAAACAAAATGCTTATGACAAACATTACGTACAGGCCAAAAATAATTAAAAAAAAGTTTTTATTACGATACAGGTCTTGTATGGACACCTGTAACGTAATATAACTTTTTAATCATAACGATACACCTATACAACCTCCAGCTGGACCAAGGAGGTTGAACCTCTACTTTAAAAAGGTTTGCACCTTGGCGCCAACATTTGACATTTAAATAAATTTGTTGTTATATTCAGCGTTTTATTTGCAATATTGTTTTACGTATTATAGTATGAGAGTAGATAAAGTAGTGTATGACACTGTACATAACTTGGTCTTATAACACTCGTGTGATACTATAACACACTCATGTTATAAGAACCCTTATTATGCAACAGTATCATAAACTACTATTATTATACAATACCTAAATTAAAATGAACTCATTATATCGCACTCAAACGTAATATAAACATATTTTATTTGTAAGAACTCGACTTAAGCATCTGTTCTCTTTGAAACATAATTGCTTTGTATAATTTAATATCTGGAATTTAATTTACAAAAGAAATAAAATAAGTCTGTGGCCACTGTATCCCAATATAAAATACTGGTATTGTTTTCCTTTAATTAATAATGAAAATGTAAATCTTACAAGAACTAATGGCGAATATAAGTCATAGATAAATAGATTTATACTCTTTGAGTTATTAAAACACTACACTACGCTCCGTCGTGTAGCGCTGCTGATTGTAAGATTGTATGTTATAGTTATTACCTCAGTACGAGTTTAACAGCTACTAAAAACTATTAGTAATATATTTTATATTGAAATAAAAAATATTCTTTACGTGGTTGTTTTTTCTTTATTGATATTTCTAATAGTATTTTATTCGTTGTAGGTAGAATTTAACTAGAATGTCAAGGGATGGCGCTGGTAGTCAGCTAAAAAAACACTACCAAACATTTTACAAGTTTGTCTAGGTGTCAGTAGCTGAATTAAAAGAGCACTCGCCCGGATAGCAAGAGTTAATGGGTTCGGGTCCCACCTGTCATCTGAGACAAATTGATAGTTTTCTAGTAAATCTATAATCTAAAATCACAGTGGTTTGTGTGTTTGTCTGTCCGCTCTTTTTCGATTGTATCAATAACGTTACCATAGCAACACATTAACCGCAAGTAGTTCGTCTACCGAACTCTAGATGGCGCTAATGGAAAAATATTTAATAGTAGAAAAATTTTAAAGAATTTTGTCCACCCGTGCGAAGCCGGGACGGGCCGCTAGTAATTCTTTAATATAATAATGTTTTACTTACCACTGGAAGTACCCATTCGACCATCCTTTGTAAAAGTAACATCAATGGCTGAACGCGCTAATATACAAAACCGAAAGTTACATTTGATTATACTTTTGTTTTTGTTGGACATTTTAACACGTACCCAGGACATTCCTGCCCCTGAGGGAAGTGGATGTGCACTTAACCTAATTACCCGGTACTCAGAGGGGTTACTCCCAAATGCCAATATGTACTTTCGGAACAAAAGTTTTGTGGAGCTCGACGACGCAGTAGTTAACGCTTTCGGTCCGCGATTATGAAAGTTAAACAACTTATATTAAGTCCGCTTTTTGGAAGGGTGACAAAAATATTATTATCTGGAGCTTCTCCTTATTTTAGATAAGAATGTTAAGCCTTTGATCCTTCTTAGCTCATCTTAGCAGTACTTTGAAATATTTAAGGTTACTTGAAATTAAGAATTAGTTATGTTTATCTTAATATATATAAATTACGTGTCACGTTGTTTGTCCGCGATGGACTCCTAAACTACTTAACCGATTTTAATCAAATTTGTACAACGTGTGCAGTTTGATCCAACTTGAAAGATAGAATAGATTTCATTTTAATTTATAACACAGCAACGCGTGGCTGGGTCAGCTAGTTTATTATATTTTAATAGCTATCTCATTTTTTCCTAAGTTAAACCTAATAAATTTATGTGTCTGTTTTTTATAACTGTCGCTTTTTCGTTTCATCAACTTTCAAATCACAACGACGCTAAAGAAGTTTTCACTTCAAAAATCCTTAAATGCGAGGGCTATTACAGAATTGATGATTATTTGAATGTCAAAACGGCGTGGGTTTAATGGCCTTTGCTTTAAGAATTAAACTTCTAATTAATATTTTGATAAGTAATTTCTAATGCATTTTTACGAACGCTAAAATTTTATTTTCTTTTATCAATTAAGAAAATCTGTAACATATTATAGGCAGAAACAATGGCCTTTGCCGAGTTCCTTGTTGCTTCTTTTCGGTACAATGTTCTCCTAGGAAGCCAAGGTATAAATTACTTTCAATAAATGCATTGTAAATGACCATATTAATTAATAATCATTTCATATTTATCTTTAATAATATTTCCGTTAACCCCTCGTGGCAATCTAAACGCTTGTGTTGAGAATCGAACTCGGATCAGCTTGTATTAAAGCTAACATTCTAACCGCTGTGCTACGGCCGCCTAATGACGACTAAGGGAAACTCTCCGATAGAATAGATTACAGCACAAAATAAACCTACAATTACATAATAAAAAAATAGTTCACCGAATATAAATAAAAAGAACTAATACATGAATAAACATCAAAACTTGAATTAATTAAATAAAAACTCCAAATCAAAAACAATATTACAAATTCTTGACAAACAAAGCATAACCTACTATGCTAATGAATAAACTAAAAATATTTTTTTTTTATTTTTTTTCTCATTCACTTTAGCTTCATGGAAGCTTTTCTTGTTTCTTTCTCTTCTTGTCGTCCTCTTTCTTTCCTGTTGACCTGTCGCTCTTTCTGTCCAAATTTTTTCTCTTTTATTTGTATTCGCGTACTATGCGAGATGTATCTTTTGCATCGACCCTTGGATGTGATGCGTATAACAACGAACCCTACATGAAAAATTTTAAATTCAAAATTAAATCACTTACACCAACCTAATAAATAAGAAAAAAAATTACCACTAAGGTAATTTGAAAGAAAAAAAAGTCTTGTCGCTGACAAGACTCAGCGAAGACTCACAGCTAATCGAGAGCATACAGCGGGCCTTCACTAGACACCTAGCCTTTCTATGCAGGGGATTCTCCCACCGTCAACAATACAGCGAAGGTCTCGCAAAGTTTAACATGTGTAACCTTCGTGACAGAAGACAGTTAATGGATATGTGCTTTTTATATAAAAAGTCAGTGCCTCGCAACTAACCCAGATACCGCATGTCTAAATTATTTGCTACACCGTTTGCTCGAACCAATCTTGGGCTTCAGTCTCCTTTGGCACGAATTTCCATAGAGTATAATATTAAGAGTAATGCTATTCCTGATCTATAGTCCATTTTTTTTAGCATTAGAAATTATGTAAACAAAGAAGCAGTGATGGCTAACCTTGTGCTGGACAACAAAAACTTTTAACAATGAACTTCAACAAAAACAATAGAAACTTAACAATAAACCAAAGAAAATAGTCAAAACAGATAAATGCAGACGTTGACATTTGCCGCTATTGTTGCAAATGGCGGCCATGTTAAGCGACCATTTTAAAAATCACATAATATGGTAGGTACGTATTACAACATCGGCTAGTACTTTTTAATTTTGTCGTGTCAAACTGACCAACAACGTTTCGTTCCTCAAGTTTGGAACTTCTGCTTCTTAAGTTTTTAGTGTAAACTTTTCACGATGTTACGTTTTGCTTGTTACATTATATGTGTACAATAAAGTACCCAAATTTTGTTCTTTCTAATGCTAAAAAAAACGGACCATAGATATATTTTGTAACAACTTTCAAAAATTTTAATCTTTGATTTTAGCGTATTTATCAGGCCAAACTTTGTGCTGATGGGTACTTTAGGATTAGTCACTGTAATGTTCTGTAGGTTTCTTTTCCACTTTTACGTAATTAATTAAACGCAAGTGTTATGTACGCCGTTATTTTCGTGCATATCAGAATATTTTTTTTAGATTAAGTATTGTAATGTTGTTTTTATATGTACCATGTGGCCTGTACTTATTTAAATAAATTAAATAAATAAATAACCGAGCATCATACGTTTCTTGTTGCTCCTGTCACTGTTCAGTGACAGAAAATAACAACGTGGGTCTATATTAAAAAAATGTTTGTAAAAAAGAACTTAATATACAGATAAACTTAAAACGGAGAAACCTTATCTTAATACAAAATTTTAACAGTATCATTAACGCCGCTTCCGAGATACGCGAAACAAATTTATATACAAGAATAGCTCGTTTAAAATAATTAGATGTAGGGTTGGGTATTTATTACCTTTGGTAGTATTATATAGGTATTGTATTACATTTAATTAGTGTTATTTAAAACAGAAGCAGTAATGGAAGCGCCGCCATTGTCTTAAATATATATATTAGTTTTTTTATATCAGTTAAAAGCTCTGATGAAAATGTTTGATAATTGAAAAGAGTGTAGTTTAAAACAGTTGAATTTTTTCTTTTTACTCTTATTAAATCACTGAGATGCATGAGGGTATTTTTGTACCCCCTACTCAAAAAAAGAGATATTATATGTTTTGAACATTAATGTGTATCTGTGTACGTGTGTATGTTTGTGTGTGTGTGTGTGTGTGTGAATGTGTGTGCGTGTGTGTGTGTTTGCGTGCGTGTGTGTGTGTGTGTTTGTGTGTGTGTGTTTGTTCTGTCTGTGGCACTGTAGTTCCTTAACGGGAGCGGTTTTATTTTTATTTTTAAGAAGGTTTTCCTAGCGACGGTTCTTAGACTCGTTTTTAATAAATCAATTATGTTAACTAATCTTTCTCACTTGTACACGACTACAAGTTATGAATAGTTGTAATGTACAATAATTAACACTATAAAACACAATATAACTGTTCGCTATTGTTATTTTGCGATGGGTTGTTTTTAGTTAATTTAATGTAAATACAAATTATATATTTAACAGTTTATTGATGTAATGGTAGCAATCTATGCATACATTCTCAAGAGCCTAGGTTAAAATTCATACATTTTTCCCCGATTTATAGTTGTTCATACAATTATATATATAACAATAACAATAACAATAAAATAGCAATGTATAATTTTTCATAATATGTGTTTATGAACTAGAATGTGTAATAATAACATGTCACCTATAATTTCATGAAAAAGAGAAAAAGCTTGTTCATTTTTAATAATTCCATTACTTTCCATTTCCTATGTGTATTTATTAGATAACTGAGTTAGCGGACTTGCTTGGAAACTTTGTTCAAATAATTTTATACTATGTGTAAGTTATATAAGTTATTAAACTTTAACTTTTTATTTTTTTATATACAGGGTGTTCGGAAGAACGTTAAACATACGAAAATGGGGGGCAGGTGAATTGGTCGTTTAATTTTTTCAACCTTTGCATCGATAAATTTTGCATAACATTTAACTTTCCACATCAGTAAATTTTCGTCGAAATGGTCCGCCTTGGAAGAAAATATCGAATAACTTTAGTTACGAAAAAGATATCAAGACGAACTACATATCGGCAGAAACCTCACACGTTAGAGATTCTAACACACTTAGATTGTAATAAAGAAAAAAAAAATAGATCTGGCATTAAAAATATGTGACGGGTTTAAAGGTACAGAAGCAAAAAATAACATAAATTAAAAAAAAAATCTTGAGACCTAGGTAAAATCTTTTGGGCTAGTTACTTTACAGACCACCGCCCCTGCCCCCCAATTTCGTATGTTCAACGTTCTTTCGAACACCCTGTTTAATTTATTTGACTATTTAATACCCACAGCACGTAGCAATACTATCTTTACCCCCAAAGGTTGATTAATAGGAATGCTATATGTTATAAGTTCGCATGTTTTATTCTTATTTTTGTCAATAAAGCTTTACTTAAATAAATAAATAAAACGCGTTAATGATAAAAGAGAAATCTGAATTGTGAAAAAAAATATTCACATCATTGAGTTCCGTTCAAGTGTCATTCAGTTTCGTCGAATGAGATTAACTTGAAACAAATTGTTTTCAATTTATATTTTTTTTCATTTATGATTGTTATTGGCTTAATTTGCAAGACGCTTGAACTGGAGTGTAAGGATGCGTTGATTTGAGTTCTTTTCGTAATTCTTTACCGGCTATCAGTAAATACTTATTTATTTCTTTTTCATACAATTTTAATGAAGATTTTATCTTTTCGGCAGAAATATAAAAAATAACATGTGTGCAATTCACACGTGGTAGAAGTGAAACCTTCAAAAATAATACGTACACGTATACAAAATACCACGGTTGTTGTGATGCTTTCTCTCAAGCTTTGTACTACGCATGCGCACACAAACACGTATTAACACACGTACATAATGCTTCCTATCTCATTTTCTGCTACGTTAAATCTTATGAATTTATATGTGTCTGTCTCTCTTTACTGTCGCTTTTTCGATTCATCAACTTTCAAATCACAACGATGCTAAAGAAGTTTTCACTTCAAAACGCTTTTACATTCAATTACCCTTAAACTAAATAAATAAAACATCTGTCTTAAACGTCCCCAGTTAGCATATGTCAAGAACATGAATTTGCAATACTAATCTTCCGTGGAGCCAACACATTAATAGAATTAATAAAATAAGTTACATACGTACTATCGAAGCCTATGGCGCCTTATCAATCCTTAGTCGAAAGTCGCTTGCACACTGCACGATGCCTATCGCTTCAGGCCACGCCCAGCTCCATTCACTCAACAATCGACGTCGACAATTCACGAACGCGTAAAGCAGATTGACAGTACTGACATCAAGGGCGATTTTACTAGTTGTTTTGATTGGCCGTTATATAAATCGTAGTAAAATATGAAGCTAATTAGGGATAGGTATGGGTCGTGTGGGCGTGTCCGATGCGATCAGTTCGGTAAGGCACGAGAGACCTCGATAGTACATATATACGTACTTATATATATACCAGCTATATTTTTACAACTCCTGTTTTTCTAAAAAAGATGATTTCAACCAAAAAGAAATAACATAATGATACATATTTAATTCTTACACTTCCGTACACATTACACATTTGGATAAAAGAACTTCTTTACGGATTTTGCGCATAATTTATTTTATATTTAATCCTGACGTTTCGACTCCTTTACAGGAGCCGTGATCACAGGATGACTAAGGCAATGGTCGTCATATATTTTCTACTACCTCTACAATATTTTAATCGGGCACGTTCCTAACTGTTAATTACTTTTTATATAAATCAAATTGTTTTATTTTGCATTTTATTTAGTTATCAAATACTCACTACGATTAGATTGTACTGAGTCTACTAATAGTTCGGAAATTGGGAGGCCCTTCCGAGAAGAACTAGCGAAAGCAACTCGGGCAGGGTAACCTTAAAATAAGTTGTTTTGAATCGTCCAACATTTTTTCCTACCACCCATTCAGGATTTAATATTAAAAGAGAAATTTAAGAAACCAACAAAGATGTATGTTTAGTATATGTCAATAATACTGAAGGTTAAAGCAGACCCCTCTCCAAGGCAACACCCGTTCACGAACATGACGCATAATGCAGCCATCGCTTTGCTCAACCATATCTTAGCGAACACCACATGCCACCACCCAATTGTTATATTAAAGATGTATTAAGAGAACATGCCATACTCCAGCTACCAGTAATAAATTAATGTTTAATTTAACAAATGCTAATAGTTGTATAACACAACCTGTTATAAGTAGTCATGTTGAATACATGTATCAGGCGCCAGATAGGACTCAAAGCCTTTCGCCATTCGATTGATTGCTTATCCAATTGAACTATTTTTAATGCCCAAACATTTATCGTCATGGTATTCAGTTTTCAATAATATCGTCAGTTATTTTACTAAATAGTTTGTTGCATTTAACTAGTTTCTGTTTTCCGGTTATTAGGAAAGTTAGAAAGCTTGCGTACTCGATATTGACACTATACAGTGATTCCCAACATTTTCAAAATTATATTATTAAAATAAATATAACCGTTTTACTTTTTATTTTTTACCTAAGCAATGTGATGGGAAGTTAAATCTTCCCATCACATATAGCTGAAATACAAATACACATACCTGAATACACATATATCTGAAACATTGATTTCTAGTAAAAATTGCTTTAGAATCTTACTGTTAAGATATTTTACAAAATTCGAACTTCGCCCATAAATTGTGAACCTTCTTCCATCATAAGCATCATAAGAGTTAACGGGAATATTTTGAATGTACGCTAATATCGATGCGTTGTCGATTTTTCTTCATAATCATAATACTTAATTATAATCAGGCATAATAAGTTTGCCCTACAGAGGAACACAGAGAGCTGGTTATAAACTAACCGGGTTGGCCTAATGTAGATTAGAGGATGTTAAAATAGGGCAAGAAGATCTAATGTTAAAAAGATCTTCTTTCATCGGCCATTCGGTGGCCGCAATCACAACCATAGGCTGAATGCGTTAACTGCTACATCAAGTGCCGTCTGCTTATTATTAATAATCGACTAATCATGGGGTCTATATTATGATTAAGTTAATCATATTAACAGTTTCAATATTTATAATTTTTCTAATAATATTTCTGCCAATATTTTAAAACATGTTTAGAACCGCTTGCACAATCGGGAACGTTAAGCTGCTTTTTGTTGAGTTTGCAACTCTGCGAATTCTCATTTTACACATACTGGATGTAAAAAGACCACAGACGAAGTCCCAACATAACGTGTATATTGCAATTATTTACTAGCTTTCCACACACGTCTTGTTCCGTGTGTTTGTTTTGTTTGGAATGTTTCTTCAGAAAAGAGCAGGAAAACTGAGATCCTTTTTTATTGAAGTTGCCTTAAAAAGGGTTCTTTTATTATTAATGTTAACATTACATGAAAATTGAAAGACATTTTAGTTAGTTTTAAAAAATTATTTTATTGTTTTATTATATTAACAAATACTAATAAGAATGAATGAAGAATTTAAGTTGTTCTAATGTAACAATGGCTCGAGAGATGGCTCTGCCAGTGACAGTGTTCACACGAATGCACGCTTCCGGGATTTTTCACTTTAATGTAGGCCAAGGAAGTAAAAGAAATAAAAACAAAGCCTGAGAAGTACACTATTTTTCATTAAAGTAGTAAGTTAAGTTAACATTTAGATGTTTTGTACTGTTTACACCGTACATAAATTCTTAAATAATGGATTTCTTTTTGACACAACTACTAATACAAAACTTAAATTTATGGTGGTCCCATTTAGCTCATACATCAAATGGTCCTTCGATCCGGATTAGTTGTTTGATGTCCTCAAAAGTTTTCATTTTGTTGGTTGATGACAATCTTGACCGTTTAGTTTTGTAGAAGTTTCAAATCATAATCGAAATAGTTGTAATCCACTTCGGAGATCTTGTTCGTATTATGATGATAGTTGCTTAAGGTAAATAAGTGCCTTATAATCCAAGATCGATACATATTGTGTAGTTCTCAACTCTACTAGTGAGACTCGCTTGTGGGAGGCCAAATAGTGATCTTTATTTTTGCAATTAAACTATTTAAAAATTCCATTATATTTACTAAATTACATTTAAACTCAATGGTAAAGATTTTAATTTGTACTGCGGGGCTTTTTGCTAACCTTTTAATAAATAAGAGGCAAATTTAATATTATCTATTTTTATTGTAACTAATCTTTGTTAGAAAATACACATTCGATTGACTACATTTTTTCTATGGAGGCTATCAAGGTATTGAAAAACATCATTATTCACAAATATATTGAGGCCACTCCGAGGCCCCGGGTTGATTTCGAGACGGATTTCTAAGAAAACTTACTTTTCTGTATCCGAGGCAATATACACCCGTCTGAGTGTTGTGGTTACCATCATTGTTAATAAAAATAACACAAGTGCTTTAGCTAATTAACTTGGGTTGGAGAACGATGTATGTGATTTCGTCTGATATTTATTTATTATATGTATTTTGACTAAGTAGGATATCCTCAAATAATTGACTAGGGACCAGACCCCTCTTTCCCACTGGGCACTCTGGGCAAATGTCCAGGGCCCCGCTAGTTCCTGGCAGATTACTAAGCCAATACCGACATATATTACGAATAAACTTTTTTAATTAGAGTAAATCGAACCTCAATAATGGGACTATATTATCGACTTGCTTATTAGTTTTTGCATGAGCGAAGCTACTCTACTACCGCCCAAAATGAGGCTATCGAATTTCAGCATGCTTAGATCATTTTAAATACGTCGCCCTCTTAAAATGAAAGATTATCTATTCATCTATTGACTGTCATTAAAAAAATCTGAAACCTTGTTTATCTACTTTCATTGTCTATTCAAATAATAAAAAAGTGTTCTGTCAAAGTCATAGGGGCCCCATTATTCTTATATGCCCAGGGCCTCCAATAGACTAAAGACGGCCCTGGTAGGGACTTCTTTTTACAGACTTTTGTGTAAAGTGGCCGTCTGAAATCAAATATTGCCAGTCGAATTTTACTCTCTTCCTGGTTTCCAATTGAGATTAAATTTGGCACGTATATGTAAGTCGAATGACAATGTGATATTATTAGAACATGGAACTGCTCTGATGAAGCCGGAAGGTGCCTGTGATTACTTTGTAATAAAATGACGCGACCCCATCAAGTATGGACTTGTTTGTTTTTACATATTCTTTGATTCTAAATAATAAGATTATTTACATAGATGTATTAGTAAAGATGTAGATGCTGTATTTATTTAACAATGCAGCAATATTGCACGTACGTCAGTTCCATATGCTGTGGGTTGCATGTTTGCGACACTTGAACAGTTGAAAACAATAATTTTAAACTAGTTTTTATTTGTTATTTAAAGTTTCTAAACGATAACGTGTTACGCTCTTTTTACCCTCTTGCTGTCAAAATTTAAAAAGGTTTTATTTAAAAACTTTAAAAAAGTTATTTATAGTTTTTATACAAAAAAAACTATTTTTATATGTTAATCAAAGTATTTCTCGTAGTGGCTGTGTGTGTGTATGTGTGTGTGTGTGTGTGTGCTATAATAGTAGTCTATAAAACTGGTACATAATAATAAAGCGAGTTTTTTAAAAGCATCACACGAGTGTTTAATACCTAGTTATGTGCAGTTTCATACACTACTTTATCTAATCTTATACATTGAATATATCAAATAAAAGATAGAGATTGATACAGTTTATTATTGGTTATTGTAAGTGTTAGCATTTTGTATATTACAATTAAAGTACTCTTTAGCATTGAATACTTAGACCACAGCGACGAACATTTAAAATTTTCCGACAATTTTTGGAAATATGCCAATAGAACATTTTCTGAGAACGAAGTTGCATTTTTATTAATTTTCCACTCTAAAAAGTCTTGATAACATTTATCGTATAATTTTCTTGACTTTACTGGCAGTAGATTAAGACTGACTGCTGCCGCAGTCTCTAAAATGTCGGGCGGCGTTAAATTTTCTTCACTTTCACTATCAGACATTTTAATAAACAATAATAATTATCCAGCGAAACACAACAACGAATTGCAAGGAAATGTATTATGGCGCCAAAAATCCCGGTATCGCCGCGCATGCGCCAAAGCGTGCGCAGCTACAGATAAAAAACGAAATAGTGCTAAACGAATTAGCGCAGCATAGTATGAATGGCCTGTAATCGAAACGTAATGAAAAAAAATAATATTATATCATTATTTTGTTAGAGAAATAGTGTTATTATTTTTTTTTTAATTTCATTACGATATATTACGATTATTTGTAAAGTTCGTCAATATAAACTCGTTTTGAGTTTTATATTTTAAATTTTACGATGTGAGAGTAGATAAAATAACAATAAAATATTCAGCCTATTTAAAGCCCTAATCACGAGGACATAAGTTTCTCTATCCATGAAAAACATTTTGGTATGTATGGATCTGTGGATCATAATCCTCATTGCGTGTTCAGAGCGGCTTGATTTTGATGTTAATATTACGAGCACAGCTAATATTGCCCAGGTCTACAGCTTCTTATGTAAGAAAAAATCATAAAAAATTTCGGTTACCCATCCAGTTAACAACCTTTGCTAAACTAGCTTATCGTGCAATATCGCACCTCGAACATTTTTTATACTTCTTTAGTAAAAATAGCTTCAGTATTCACTAAATCAGTTCCAATATTTCCGGAAGAAAAGAGATGACATAGACGAAATGAGAACCGGATGCGCCCTTGTGCGTCATATCCGGTAAGCGTAATACAAGTTTATTTTTAAACTGAACCTAAGTCTGATTTATTTTCTATTTGATTTGACTACGGATTTCAAAAAAATTACTTTATAATTGTAAATCTTGATCTGATAAGATTTATAAAATACATATGATCTAAATTATTAAATAGAATCTGTTGTGGCTTCAAGCTGTGGCTGTTTACCACTAAGTTACAGTTTTGTAGATAACTATGAATACTGGAGATAATTAGACTGAGAAATGAGCAGAAGCATCTTTCTAATTATGGTCTTCTACTGTGTCTTCTATAATGCCTGGCAGGCAAGAAGATTATAGAAAAACCCATCGTTGACGACGTCCTTTGCCTGTCACTATTATAATTTTAGAAATTTATAATTTCACTTATATGAGAATAGAAAAATAGAAGTAGTAGTAGGTAGGCAGTTTAGGTTCTATTGTTTCCGGAGGTCTTCCGAGAACGCACGTCCCGGTTGAGGTGGGGGGGAAGTGCCTAGGCACACCTCGGCCGCCTCCGACCTGCCTGGGGCGGGGCAACCACCCGACTCCGGGGGTTTCCGGTTGACCTTGGCGGGCGTGGTAGTCTCGTCCCTTGCGGGTTGGAATCGGTCGAGTGGTGCGGCAGTTCTTTTCCCCGCCTAAAGGGGGCCAGCGGTTGTCGGGGCGGGAGACCGGCAGCTGCATTGCACTTGGCCCTCAGGCGTGCGGGGTGTTCAGGGCGTCACGGGTCACCCCGTTGCTCCGTCCCCCACGGAGCATAGGAGACGTCCGCCCAAGGTGCGGACCCACACTGGTCCGGGTCGCGGGAATAAGCCGTAAGGGGCCACCCCACCAATGTGTTGTGGGACGCCGCAGGTTTTAGTGGATAGGCCTCCAAATCTTTACCGGGTACTAGGCTGAATAGGGCTGGCATGGAGGAGAGTCCCACATATCCCTCGTGTTCTCCCAGCACGAGGGAATGCCTAATGCCATTTCCTGCGAAAACAAAAAAAAGTTAAAGATCATTTATTTGTATTAAATATGATACATTGCATAAATGGGCCGTGAGGTTGAGAAACACAAATAAAGCTAACATGTCAACATTCAAAACAATAAATTGGCAATTTATATATAAGTATTTTTATGATACATTACGTCATTATTCTAAAGAAAGGTTATAGGTAATTTAAGATCAAACTACAACCGATACAGCCAGATTTGTCTGTGACGTGGTACGATCACGTTCTTGATTTGTTTTTTAAAAAGCTTAGGGTGCAATGGAACTGGCGCACTCTGTATAAAAGTCAATTAAATAAAAGATAAAATTAGAAGCTGAATAAAAATAAAAAAGTCATTTAAATGAAGGGTGAATCCACGGAGCACAGCAAAAATATTAAATTTCTTTATAAATTTGATTGTGTAATATTAACTTCACGAACACTTGAAACGTGAAGGAACTCCTTTTTGCCGTGAAAAGACACGCTTGTGTTTTGGAGGTCCAACGGTTACGAGGTTACTGTCACCCCACTGGGAAACGTAGGTTAACCTTAAATTAACCTCAACCAAGGCCTATTTCATCGACAATGTCGAAGATGTCGATTCGACATCACGTCGTCACCGCTGGCTTTTAGACAGGTATCTCTCTACAACAGTACTGTCGTTTGCATACCCATGAATTCCTGGTATTAACAGGTTATTGATGTGCAGCAGGAAAAGCGTCGCAGAAAGAACAGACCCCTGAGGAACTCCGGGATCAACAGAGTTGAATACATATACTCCTGGTACAATAAACGTATATTCAAATGTATTTTTAAGGGGATGAAAACGGGGTTGAAACTTTATATAAAGAACACACCATTTTAAGAGTATTGAAAGTTTTGAAAAAAATGTTTATTGTTGTTTACGGAAACAGTCATTTACAATCATTTAATACGAGAAATAGGATTTCAGTGAGTTTTTTGTTATTATATTTCTTACATTGACATCAATTAGCCCAGCCCAAAGCAAGCTGTAAGACATGTTTTATGGATAGGATAACAGATACACAAACATAAATATCTATAAAAAATTATATGAATATCCAAAGCCCAGGTACAAATGCTCGTATTCATCACCGTTACACCAACCGGTCGTTGAGAACTGGAAAGATTATTTTGGTAAGTCCATTAATTTTCAAGAAAGAAACGTGAAATTTCATACACAGGCTTCTCATAAGAAATAGCCTTATCGGATTTATAAGATACATTTCGGAGAGTGTGCAGCAGAATGTCACAACCTTATTTCTCCAATATATTTTTTCATTGGACTACCAGACGTACAAATTGGCGCCAGCATTGTATGGTGGACATACCATAGAGTCGCAATTTTATTAGCCGTAGGGCTAAAGAGTGGAATTCCTTGCCCGAGTCTGTTTCCAGCCACGTAGAATAGGCTATTTGACTACAATGAAAATATAGATTAAAATGTTGTTAACATTCTTTAACAAATTTAGCCCACATTTAATTTAAAATTTAAAATGATTTTTTTAAGGAAGTAAGTATTAATAAAATGACTAAAATTTCATGTTCGATCATGTTATTAAAAATTCCACGAAATTGGCAGAATTACGTGAAGACGTCACCTGGTTGTTTACAATAAATGTCAGTCTACGTATTACAATTGGACAGCTAAATGTTTCTCACAAACAAGTGACGTTATGACATTAAATAACATGCTTGAAAGTATATGGCGTATTGGTGGGTTTTCTACATTTAAACTTTGATGTTGATTTTTACAGACAATAGAGAAATTAACAAAGAATTAATCAAATAGCAAATGTTTTATATTATAACGAGCTGTTTCAAATATTTTCGTAAAACCTGGCAAATTATTGGAGCCTCTTTAGGGGTCTTAATGTCACGAGTGAATAGGTATCATCTAAGCAAGCGTGTCATATACTAGATCGCATCATCGCTTACCATCAGGATTAGTGGTCACGTTGTTCAGTATCTTAGTAAATGGATCATTTATACATTAAGAAAACATTCGTTTTGAACTTCGAGCTCGATCGTCTTTTTATATAACGACGTAGACATGTATATATATATATATATATATATACACAAAAATAATAATAATAAATATCTGAAAACTGACGCCAATTATTTAGTCCCCAACTAAGTAGAGCTTTTACTATTGTTATGTATTAGACAACGGATAAAATGCTTATAGTTAGTTTACTATATCACAATCATGAGTCGGGTAAAAATGCTCATACTCATCACACAAATATATTGACGTATATGCCAGGCAGGGGCGTGCATTGGTTTTCCAGCGCGGTAGGCACTGTAGATCTAACAAGTCGTAGTTGCGCTTATCATTTAAAAATTCCTAATATTTGGTAGGTAATATGGATATAAATTCACTTACCACTTTTTTTGCAGGTTTTTTCAGGCTTTTAGAAAAGCCGTTGTTGTTGTTATAAGTTTTTTGTCACTTCACATCATCACTCACGATTTACGAATACCGGGTATGAATAATTATACGAGTAATAATACACTGACTGAGGTAAATTGAGTAAGAAAAAAAAGATGTTGTTGCAGTTTGTGTCGATTCGATCGAACCTTTTCGTATTACTTATGTATTATATTTCTAAATTTTATTTTATTTATAAACAAGATCAACTCGTCTGTCTTTTTGTAAATAAATTTCTAGTACCTACGTCATTTACTAATGCTTACAATACGACATTGATCATGTTTCTTAGCAAGGTTTGTTAAATTATTAAAATCACCGTAACCAGTGTCATTCCACACCGTCTTTGTTGTAGAAAACAAAAGACAAGGAAAGCAAAACAATAAATTCGAATGGCGGCAACCAGCTAGCCGAGTATAACTGTCGTAATATTTGATATTGAAATGTCTGATATTTTTACCTTTCCGTTGAATAAGCTCGATATTTGGAGTTGGTCTAGTAAAAGAAACGACTTTTAATTTATCTATGAACGTAAACTGTCCGAAAGGATAGGTACGTAGTTTTTGTACACAAATCGAATCCTTACAATCGGCACACTGTAATTTCTCCATTATTAAATACCTAACTTCGATACTTATTTTTAACAAAAACACTCATCAACATCTTTTTTCTTTAGCAAGTACCTTTAGCCGATGAGGCTGCTAACGTTTAATCCAAGCGACCGCCTCGGGGAACCCTCGGCGGCGGCCGAGTACGACCGGAGCACAGTCTTTTATAGGCGGTGACAAACAAGTGACGTCACATCGGACGATATTCTCTGACTTTATTAATTTGGCTCTATTTAACAATTTCTTTCAAATTCACTGTGATTTAATTATATAAAAATAGATTTTAAGTTATTAATTGAAAAAATAACTTAATTGGAACAAATTGCAAGGTTATTTATACAACACATATTGTTAAAATTGGAGATATTAATGGATATGTGAAAACAGAGTTTAAATTGCTTAAAGGGTGGTTTTTGTATTGGTAAATCATATGATTCTTATTGAAAACAACTTGTTATTTACATACAAGAAAATTACACTAACTATCAAGCGAAAGATGCTTTTCTTTAAGTTAAACAAGAAAACATATGTAAAATACTTAATTATCATACTTTATAGTTAGTAAATCTAACAAGCGCACAAAGCAACATGATTCTAGCAATAAGTTGTGCTTGATTAAGCGACGTGAACAAGCAATCTTATTGAAATCAAACAAGTATTTGTCAACTGCATCAAGTATGGTTATAATGGCTATCACAAAAGCTTTATGGATTTTACAAAGGCTTTATAATATTTATTACGCTTTAGTCGTCCCTATCATGTCATACTTTTCTTTTTATAAATTAATTTGTGCCATTTACAAAGCACTTGATAGTTTTTAATAAGTATATGATTGATTGGCTAACGTTTGGTAATGAATGCAAACAACTATTTATTAAAATTAACAATATTTTACATTTAAGTTAATATTTATCTTTTTATAACAATCAAGTAATCTTTATAGAATTAACCAAGATCATATTCAATTCAGTTATTATACCTAATTATTGAGCTTTAGGTACTTCATGTGGATTAGGTACTGTAATATAGCTAGCTATAGATATGGTTGAGTAATTTTAATGTTCAAATAATTTGTATAAGACACTTTTTAAAGTCTTATCAGCTTATGACATTTGTTAATTTGGACATTTCTATTGCTCAACAAATCTAGCGCTTTCAATACTTAAAAACAAACTATGACTGTCATAATAATTTATTTAATAAATATATTTTAAACATAACACTTACACTACACTTTAAACATGTATTTGTCTTATAGCTACTAATTAGCCCGGCAAACATCTCGAATAATTTATCAGTACCATGACGTTAGTTGAGCAGAAAATAAATGTCTTTTTATTCTGTAGGATAAGGTTTCTTTTGCAATTAAACAAATTGGTATAACTTTTACCGGATTCTGTAATTCACATTTAAATGTATGAATAAACACTGCAATATATCTATTATTCTGAAGTAAGCTAGGTACCAATATAAATCTATAAGTGGTGCCATCAAAATGTTTATATGATTGCTATTTTTACAACACAAACTTAACACTATTAATTATATTAATCCTATTTAGTCTCGTGACTAATGAAACAATCAACACTACAAAAAAAATGAAGTCTGATTTCAAATTAATAATTACAAAAATATCTCTTAATATAAAAAAGCTACCAATTGATTTAAGGTGATGGTATAGGGGAGTAGTGTGTAGAGCTTGTTGAAGAAGACTTGCCGGGGAATGCAACAATACTTCGGTTGATTAATTCTGGTAAACTCAATACAGCTGCAAGCTTTTCCTCTTTTCTATCTAAATCTGAAATTAAAAATATTTTTATTTTCACTTATAAAACACAAGCACCAACATTAATTATCCTTATGATATTGACATTCTGTATGATGATTTTTCATATTTTAAGAATTGTTAAAATGTAATTATTGTACAAAAAAGAGTCAAAACTCACTATCTCCTAAATGAATGATGTCATTGTGATAATAATTTTAGATTTTTTCTTTCTCAAAAGTTCAGTTAATTTGTTTTTACACTGGGAATATACAAATATATTTGTTTATGTATTTTGAATGTAGATTATTGAAGTTGTCTACAAGCTGAAACAAAAGAATAGTAAATGTAAACAGTGTGCAAGTACATATCATTTGAAATAACCATATATCACAATTCATTTTAATTTAATGTAATCTAGTGTAAATAGTATAATATATTTATGGTTGTTGGAGGTCAAGGAGGAAATGTAAGCTAGTTCAAACATTTTACTAGAAATAAAAGAGAAAAGGCAATTGAGTGATGAGTACTAAAAAAGTATTAAAATCGGACCAGTTCAGCAAAAGCTTTCATGTGTCAAAATAATTGAAAGAATACATAATAAATAAGGGAATTCCCTTTATGTTCAATTGATCATAAGATACACTTATGTTACTAGTTTAGGTAAAACACACTTTTAAGACAAAGAATCATTGAACATAAAGCATCAATCTTATATACCTACTACTTATTTATTTCATTTCAATGGTTTCATAATTATATAATAATTCTTAATATGTTGTTAGTTTATAAGGAATAATACCTTTATATGCTATATTGTTGGCTAAACATGTTTGGCTAGTTTTATTATTTAAATGACTATTACACATTCTATGTTTACAAACAAAAAAATATATCATAATAGATACTCACCAATTTATATCCATGAGGTTTTCATAAGGCAGAAAAGTCTAAACTATTGTTCAACTGAACATTCCGCCAAATATTTAAATCGTATCGTTAAACAGCAACAACAGCATTTAAGCCATACAAAGTTTCTTCTTTTTATCACTAGTATTTTGCATAATAATACTGAATAAAGGTTGGTCTGGATTTTTCTGCCACTTGAATGGTCTCTGCAGCTTAATTGCCTTCAGTTAATACTTTACTATCCTGCAATAAGATAGGCCTTACAATCTTGGATCCTTGATAGGTTAAAAACATTGATGATGGAAGAGCTTTGCATGTAAGTAATTACGCTTAGAGAAAAATCTGCTGAAATATTCAAATTACCGATGGTAGCATTACATGGTAATGTCTGCTTGCTACACTTTCCAGGATCTTAAAAAAGGTCTCTTGGTCCTGGTTGAGGAATAAGAAATAGGAATGCTTGAGTGTTTATTCCATTTTGTGCAAAATTATATTATTAGATTTGCTTACCTACTTCTGATTTATATGGTACAAAACACTTAATGATTGATAATGATATGATTTAGTGCGTATAAAAGTATACTTACTATCGACGACAGTTCGAAATTCCAGGAGACCCCAAGCCTGGGGAAGATCTAGCACGTTATCCACGATAAAAAAAGCAGTAAACACAGTCCACAAACCTTTGAAAACGACATCAAACACATTAACAGAACAATTATCTCCAATAAATGAGTATAGGTAGTTAGATTTCGGCTCCGCATATGAGCGAACGACTTCTGAATGAAGTGAAAAATAACGGATAAATCACTGATGCGACAAACAAGTTTGTTTAGGTTTATACTCTATCTAACAATACACTGCACCTTTCGCTGTGTCACCGTCTCTCTTCTTCCCGCATTTTGTGCTATTAACATTTTTCTCTCTCTCGCCTATCGACAGGTGTACATATTTCGGCCGGGTCATTTTTTTCAGTGATACGTCTCAAGTCATAGTCATAAGTGATGACATCGCAATAAAGTCGAAACTTGTTCAACTCATCCGGTCTCGTGCGGTAGCGTATCCATCTCATCTATTACGTATAGGACCGAGTGAGACAGATATAGGATCGGGGGTCGTCGGTTTATTTCGCTCTGCAAGTAAGCTTGCTTACCTAGGAAACTAAAATACTTTTAAATTGCGTAGCTCATGTTTTAGAACGTTACACGGACAAAGAGCGCACTTTATATCGCGGCCGTATTACTTTGACCAATACTTTTTTTAATTATGTTGTATGAAACGCTGCTCGCTTCGAATAGGCAATCTCTAGACTGCTTACCCTTAAGTGGGTGATAGACGGGCGAGCAAGTACGCGTACTTATGGCTCGACGACCTTTTTCGCTCGTGTGTCACCGTAAGTACGCGTACTTTAAAACCGCCGAGTAAGTTCGTCGGCGATCCAACCGGTTTGAAATCTTACTCGTAGCTCGTCTTGGCTCGTACGTGTGGCAGCACTGCGAGCCGCGAGCCGCCATTTTGTTTCGCCAGTCCGTGGACGCGCACGCTTGTTTAAATTGCAATTTTTGTTAATTTTGATTCAGAAATTTCTCAAAATGTGTGATTTTCGAACTTATTCGCATGAACTGCTAACCGAATTTATAGAAGCTTTCCGAAATAACCCTTGTCTTTGGAAAATTAGAAGCAACGACTACAAAGACAAAAATTTGAAGCTTCAAGCATACAATAATTTATTAGAAATTATACGGAAGGTAGAAAGAGATGCTACGATTGAGAACGTCAAGAAAAAAATTAATTCATTAAGGGCTGGGTTCGGAAAAGAACATAAAAATGTAATACGATATAATTCCTAAATAACACAAAGCTTCTTCAGTGGACGACATCGCGATACGGTATGAGTAAGTTGGCGCGTGTATCGCCGACGTCGAGCCAAGTAAGTTCGCGATCTTAAAAACCGCAGACTCTAAGTTCGTACGTCTATCACCACCTTTACAGTACGTAGTAAGGAAAAACTTACTGGGCGGGTCAGGGTTGCCACCTTTAGGGGAAAAAAATCGGGACAATCGGGCATCCATCAAAGACGTTCGGAGTTTGGTCTTATCAAAATATGACCCATGTGAGACAGTCTAAGGAAAATGAAACTTTATTATGTGTTTTTATTTGTATTTTTTTTCCATTCGTATTTCTTGTTGTAACAAGTCGCTTTTAATAATCCTGCATCATTTTTGTATTTATTTATGAAGTCTGAACAGGACATGTGAATGTTCAAAGAAATTAGTATTTCTGCTTTTATCAAATCTACCGAGCAACAATTTCTGGCATCAGACCATTTCATGGTCATTAGTGAAAATACGCGCTCAACATACGCATTTGAAGGAGGTATGCTCAAAGCACGAGATACAACAATAAATAATGCGTTCAACTTCTGCTCCTTTGCGGCTTTAAATACTTCTACCCATTTTTTATCAGCGCTTTGGTTTTGCCCGATCTGTGGTAGTATATTCTTCACCACACTGTAGTCTTCAAATAACTCGTCCGTAGAAAATCCTTCTTCGGAATCGAATCCCATAATTGAAGTAGCATCACAAAGTTCTGTAAAATTTAAATTCCCATCAAGCGACAATGGAACGTGGTACATGCGGCGCGCGGTAGATGGCGCGTGACTGGGTTGGGTACCAGTGAATGAATTGATTGAGCCTATCGCATATTGGGTGCGTACAACCGAAGCAATCGCTTACTAAATGCTATAGTCTGAGTATATGTTTCACGGTATACAAAACTATAGCATTAAGTCAGCGCTTGATATCTATATTCTAGTATACGTCTAAGAGTGCACTAGACTATTGCACTTAGCAAGCGATTGCTTCGGTTGTACGCACCCATTGTCAAAAATCGGGACAAAATCGAAAGGCCGTCGGGAGGCGGGACAATGTCTTCGAAATCGGGACTGTCCCGGCAAAATCGGGACGGGTGGCAACCCTGGGGCGGGTGCTCAATAGAAGTTTGGTTGAGTATAGAATTACGGAACCAATTAAACTAAATTAACTTTAATACTAGTAGTATATTATTTATGTTCTTAATGAGGTAGGCACTGCCTAATTGCCTATATGGTATGCACGCCCCTGATGCCAGGATTTAAACTCAGGACCGTTTTTGGAGTTGGCTAGATCGCTTCAGTTGCACAAGTCGTCTAAACATTTTTTACGTAGGACGTATTCATCTGAAATCAAATTTCAAAACGCTAAGATTTAATTCAGAAAAAATTGACGAATCCTCATCGATTCAGTAATCTGTTACTGTAAAGTAGTGGAGTTTAGTTTTAAATTATGTCTTTCGTTAGAAATGAAATATTCGCAATTTTTAAGGATTGTTATTCTTAAAAATCTGAATCATGCAAATCTGAATCTTAAGGAAGATTAAGGGAGAGCGCAAGAAGAATTCTGGATGCAGCAAGTGCGATATAAGAGCCATCAAGTTTCTCGAATACTTTAATACAATACAGAAAAACGCTGAATTGTATGGAACCTATAGCAAAATTGCTACCGTGAAATATAAAAAATAAAAAGCTATATTTTGTGTCAAGCCAGTTCGTAAGTAGTTCTCAAATAAAATCTTGGCACCCGCTGGAGACTTCTCCGGTGACGCAAAACATAAGTGCGGGCGGAAAGAAAACTTATCTTATACTTTTTGGTGATCTAAGTTGCTATGTGATATCTGGAAGAGTAGAATAATATTAAGCCTTCACACTTAGCGGTGTCGAAACAGGCGACTAATGACACTACATTTACCTCCCGTATATAACAAAATAAGTAGCATTGTTTGGCAAATTATGGCCTTTTACTGTGACCTTTTACCTGCCTGATTGGACGACGAATTAACCTGCCTTTAAGGGTAAAGATTATGGAAAAAAAAATTCAATTAAAGTGGGGGCTACCCCCTAGTGGTAGACGTCTTCGGCTTTTATTAACTTGACATATTTGTTTGTAACGGAGTTTTCTAACACAATTTATATTTATTTTAAAACGTCAGATTTATTTTAAAATTTATCAGGGACACTTATCAGGGACCGATCACTATACAATAATTTTAAACAATATACAAAAAAAATTCATTGGAGAATCATGAAAAAATTCGCGCTTCTATAGTAGATTGAACTAACAAATTAATTATATTACAATTAGGTAAACAATGCCAAAATTAATGTCATTGTAAGTTACGCTTGGAGAATGAATGTAACCCTTAAATAAAAACGTTACACAAAACAATACTCGCAATCTGTAGACTTCGGAGGTGTTTGAAAAGTCATTAACTTGGACCACGATTCTTAGGTTCTGAAAAGCGGGCCAAGTATGTTGTTAAAAAGGTGTTTTAGCATCAATCTCCTAAGCGTTCCGCCATTTAGTCTACCTATTCCTAAAATGCACCAATTTGCACTAGGTATTACTATTATATTAGGAGAAAATAAACATAAGGTCCATCTTGTGATATACGACAAAGTATTATAGTTTTCATGGTAACGTCCCGAGTTCGATTCCCTGCCGGGTCAATGTAGAAAACGAACTTTATATTGACTCGAGCCTGGATGTTGTAATACTATCATTGGTCGTGGAGCATAGCAGAGGCTAAAGAACGTATGTTATGGTCTATAACACAAGTACTTTAGCTACTTGAGTTCAGAATAATGTATGTGATATTATTAATAATACTAGCTGACCCGGCCACGTGTTGTTGTGTCTTAGTTATAGGTGTCGGTGTACCGAAATGAATCGCGCTAACGTTTCGGTTCTATGACTACACATATAGCTAACCGTTCTTAGCCTTGTTGAATGTTATTCTTAGGCACTATGATAGCGCGTATACAATGGAAAAAGAGCGGGAAAAGGGGCGGACAGACAAACACACAAACCACTGTGTGGTTGTGTGTGATTAATAAATCTATAATCTATAATCTTAGATTATAGATTTATTAATCAATCCGCCCGCTACATGTCAAACCGAATGTTTATTTAATGTATTGGTGATCCATTTACTAAGATACTGAACAACGTGACAACTTATCCTGATGGTAAGCGATGATGCGATCTAGGATATGACGAGCTCGCCTAGATGATACTTATTCACTCATGACATGAAAACCCCTAAAGAGGCTCAAATAATTTGACAGATTTTACAAAAATATTTCAAATAGCTCGTTATAGCATAAAATATTTGCCATTTGATTAATTCTTTGTTTATTTATCTATTGTCCGTAAAAATCACCATCAAAGTTTAAATATAGATAAAACCCACCAATACGCCAAATACTTTCATGCATGTTATTTAATGTCATGTAATAAACAAACATTTAGCTGTCAAATCGTAATACGTAGATTGACATTTATTGTAAACAATCAGGTGATGTCTTTACGTAAATCTGCTAATTTCATGGATTTTCAATAACATGAACGAACATGAAATTTTAATTATCTAATTAATCATCATCATCATCATATCAGTCGTACGACGCCCTCTGCTGGACATAGGCCTCCCCCAAGGATCTCCACGACGATCGGTCCTGTATCTAATTAATACTGTCTTATAATTATCATTTAAAATTTTAAAGTAAATGTGAGCTAAATTTGTTAGAAAATGTCAACAAAATTTTAATCTATTTTTCATTGTAGTCAAATACTCTATTGTGTGTTTTTTGAAACAGACTCGGGCAATGAGTTCCACTCTTTAGCCCTACGGATAATAAAATTGCGACTCTATGGTATGTCAACCATATAATGCCTATTTGTATGTCTTGTTGTCCAATGAAAAAATGTATTAGTGAAATAAGGCTGTGAAATTTTGCTGCACTCACTCCGAAATGTATCCTATAAAAACCGGTAAGGCTATTTCTTATGAGAAGCCTGTGTATCGAATTTCATGCTTCTTACTTGAAAAATAAATGACTTTTTGGATGGATAAAATAATATTTCTAATTCTAGACGACCGTGCAAAGGTAGCGTGCCTGCCTTTTCCTCGTTCCTGAGTTCGAGTCGCGAAAGGCGAAAATGTTTGCGTGATGAATACGAACATCAGTTCTAGGTATTCATATACACTCGCGAGCAACCAAATCGACTCAAGCCCTCATTCTGCTTACAAACTTTGTTTTTACGTAAAGTATACAAGGTATTTATAAAAAAAGACTGTCATTAGAAAGCTCAATATACAAGCTTTCATAAAACACTAATATTGTTTTTTTTTTTTACAATCTAACGCATTCATTTTTACATCAATAGCACTATGAGTCGTTTTGCTCATTACGCTATCCGCGACTTGCGCTAACTGCCACCCCTATAAAAGCTCTCGCAACCGGCACACCTTATCAGTCGCTTATCACAAGTTGACATGTACACATCTCCGAGAATTGCAATCATTTTTTCCACGTTACCATGGATACCACACCTGAAGAAGCCGCTCAAGTTGTTGCCTTGTTGGAACAAGGACTTAGCCAGCGAGTAGTCGCTGCCCAGCTTCGCTTGAGCCAGTCTGCTGTGTCCCGGGTCTACAGACGATTTCGAGAGACCGGTGCCTTCAATCGAAGACCAAGAACCAGCCGCCACCGGTGTACTTCTGACAGAGACGACCGTTTCATTGTCTCAACATCGCTGCGCAATCGGCATCTGACGAGTGTTGATGTTCAATAAGAACTCAGGCACGTTCGTGGTGTAGCTGTAAGCGAGTGGACAATAAGAAGACGACTGAGAGCAGCCAATCTCACTCCAAAAAGGGCTGCGACGGGGCCCAAATTGACTGCAGCCCACCGACAAGCGCGTCTTCAGTTTGCTCGAGAGCATGTCAATTGGACCATTGCCCAATGGCAGTCGGTTCTCTTTACTGACGAGTGCAGAATGTGTCTGCATGGCAACGACAGAAGAGGCCGAGTCTACAGGCGTCCGGGCGAACGATTTGCCCAATGCTGTTTCGCTGAAACAGTAGCATATGGCGGTGGTTCCTGTATGATGTGGGCCGGCATCTCTTTAGAGGGAAAGACGGAGCTCGTTTTCGTGCCTGGTGGAGGCCGAGGAGGCGGGCTTACAGCTGATCGGTACATCACCGATATTCTCCTGGAACACGTTGTTCCCTATGAAGGATTTGTCGGCGAGGACTTCGTCTTAATGCACGACAATGCTCGTTGTCATACAGCGCGCATTACCCAGCAGTTTTTGGATGAAGTCCAGATGCGTACAATGGACTGGCCTGCGCTCAGTCCAGACTTGAATCCGATCGAGCATTTATGGGACCAGTTAAAACGAAGAGTACGAGCCAGAAATCAAGCCCCTTCGACGGTGGAAGAGTTGAAGGCAGCATTGTTGGAAGAGTGGGTTAACATACCTCAAGAGGACGTCAAAAAGTTGATCAGATCAATGAAGAATCGACTTCAAGCGGTGATTAGGGCTAGGGGGGGGAATACCAAGTATTGATTTATTAAATTGTTACGTATTTTCTTAATCAATTTTCTTTTATTTCTAAAATACCCAACCACAACATCTTCTCACAAATTCCTGTTTTTCCTGTATTTATGTTTAGATATCATTAATTACAAAGATAATGAACGGATATTGATAATGGTGATATCTTATTAAAGCTGCAGTTTGGAGCTTTCAGATGATATATAGTTTTTAAAAATATCTCCTATAACTTTCTTGAAAACAGAGTCTATACTCAGAGTTAGGGCTTGAGTCGATTTGGTTGCTCGCGAGTGTATATTTCTATAAATATCTATTATATCATATATGTTTGTATATCTATCCAATCCATAACACAAGTCTTACAATGCTTACTTTGGGCTAGGCTATAATTAATGCAGCAATAAATAAATAATAATTCTTACATTCACACCAATTAGCCTAGCCCAAAGTAAGCACTATATAAAGGCTTGTGTTTTGGATACTAGGGTAACGGATAGACATACATATATGATACATAGATATGTTATATTTATATAAATATATATAAATATCCATGACTCAGGTACAAATGTTCGTATTCATCACACAAACACCTGCCCCTTCCAGGATTCGAACCCAGGACCATCGGTGCGAAAGGCAGGATCGCTACCATTGCACCAAATGGTCGTCCAAAATAATAGCAATATAATAACATTTATTTTTTCTCAAATTCATATATATTTATTCGGTGGAATAGGGTGGAATACATAAAAAAAAAACAAATTTTAAATATCTTACATAAGATTTTCCTTAAATTATTAACTTACATCTACCGAAATAGTCTCCACTCAGCATGTGTTACAAACATTCATTTTTAAAGCTGATCTTCCGTGGAGCCAACACGTAACTAAAATAATATAATATACTTAGTGATAAAAAAATATAATAAATAAAATAAATTATAAACGTATATAGGAACTGTACTGAATATGTATTGTTTCTCATATTTGTGTTGTTAGTGGCATGGACTTTAAATTAGGATGGAATATGTTAGATGGTAAGTTTACAATGATTTAGACTTAAAATGGTTATGGTACAACTAGGTAGGTACTTTATTTGAGTTGTTGTTCAAGTAAATAATTTTTGAATTTCCTTTGAAATGATTGAACTGACTGGGAAGCTCTGAGTGGGGTTCTCGAATTGAATGATTAGATTCCCGTAAATTTGAAAATACTTTTTTTTTTCAAAACCCTCAATATTCTTAAAATGTGGTATTTATATAAAATTTCAGCACCGTTTTACGCCCTTAAAATACATTTATATATATGTTATAATATACATTTATTTTACCAGGAGCATATGTATTCAACTTCATAAACTTTAATTAAAAAATAACATCTTTTTATATAACTTTTTATATATTTTTTTTAATTTTTTAAGGCTAGATCAATTATTTTAATAGAAAAATACTGGAAGAAATCGATAAAATATTATAATAACATATTTTCATACAAATACCGGATTCGTTAATCTTTCTTAACAAAATAAACTTTTTTCCACCATATTTGAAATCTTAAATATCATCATTTCTAGTTTTAACCTAAAAAGCGCTGATCCACATATATAAAGTTAAATGTCTCTTTACGGAAACTTATACAAAATAATAATATTCCGAATGATACAGTAAATTTTCTACGTAACATCCTAGAAGATATTCTGGGCCATTCAATGAAAATCAAAGAATATTCCCTTGATTGGTACACGTATGTGCCCCAAAATGCAATGTAGAGCTAATATATTGTAGACCGGTCAAAAATAATTAATTTCGGGTAGGTAACGTTAAACATTTAGTCCCACTAAAGTTTGTACAGTGAATTTTTAATAGCGAATGTACTAAATAGATTCATTTATTTATTGCTACAAATGTTATTTATGTGCTAGCGTATAAAAGGATAACACTTTTTTCAATATAAGTTCCATAACATAAACCATGAAGGGCAAAAGAAAATATATGAAGCGATTAAAATAAGCCAACCAAATATAAATAGTATTTAAAATTAAACAAAAATTAAAATAATGCCAAATTCCTATTGACTTAATTTTACATTTATGTCAAAATAGTGTCAAAAAATGTCATGAACAATAAATAACCAACCAACATATTTTCTCTTTTTACGACCGTTCGGTGTCACGTTATTCGGTGCGACGCACCTTTCGCACCGGCGGTCCTAGTTTCGAGTTCCAGAAGGGGCAGATGATTATGTAGTGAATACGAGCATTTCTACCTAAGTCTTATATCTCTAATTTGGTGTAACAATTACGCAATTACACGTTTTGTCAAAGTTACATTTCTGAAAAACATCGACAGAAAAAATAGATTTAAAAATCTAAAAATCCCACGTTTTTCAGTGACCAAAAAAGAATAAAATAACCCGGCGGGGCCAAGCGAGGGGCCACTCAAAACGTGGGGACTGCATTTTTAAATTCAGCCTCAACCCACAATTCTTAGGTCTATTGCGTATAGTTCCAGGTAGCGCTTGGCTAGCATCATCGTTTGCAGCACATGCTTGTATGTAGGTTCGGAAATCAATAAGTGATTTAATAGTGTTTGGTTATTATATTTTTTATCATCACGGCTTTTAATGTCCCCGAAATTCCACAAAACCCAGTTATTTCACTCCAATTCCTTCTTCATCCCAATTGGCCCCCCACAAGTAGAAAACGATCGCAGGGACATCTGGGTCAGAGCAACATTTTCAGAAGAGACGAAACTAATGTTTATTTTAAAGAATAGTATTTAATTATATTACAATATTAAATTTTATCAATAGCCTCTATACATAGTTTCAAGCTTCAAACTTAAAAAATGGTAAAGTTTTCATACAAAGTTTCAACCCTATTTTCATCCCCTTAAGCACTTAAAAAATCTTTTTCTCAAACGTTAATGCCAATTTATATATTATATATGTTAACCAAGAGCATTTATGTTGCTCTTATTTAAAAAATGACAGATTTCAATACTACAGTTTTTCCCCTATTCTTGCCCTAAGGGGTAAAATTTTTCAAAATCTTCTCTTAGCGAACATTTCTACCTTTTTATAATCAAACTTTTCATATTTCTAGCCTCTAGTTTAAGCGGTTTCTAAAATATAATTCATTGAAAATAAAATATCTTCACTATGAATCATCAGGAACAGCCTCTTGATGTCTCCACTACTGGCCCACAGACTATAGATGACAATCACGCGGGATCAGTGCGGATTGATAGGTGAAGCTTAAAGTGCTCACCGCATCACGAAGGAGCTCAAGAGAATGGTCGCCCATGCCTATGATCGGCCTTAGCAAGAGTTGCTTAACTTGGCATTTTGCCATTATCAATATATGGTGTCAAGACTATTTTAAGTTAGACGATCGAATACCAAAAGTAACTGCTTGCGTATTCCGCGGGACTGGGCGTTTTCTGCAATGTGTCCGTGACTTGGTTGAGTTGTGGCGCAAGTTATAAGTAGAGAATATATAATTTTATGTCAGACTTAAAAGTGCAATTTTAATATTGTTACTTACAATAACAAGGCGATGCAGTCGCTAAGCATAAAGCTTCGCTAGCACCATTGGACCCACCCGGAGCACCCACACTTTGGAGCGGATCGTAAAAATTTAAGAAAAAAAAAACAATAACATTCAGTAAATTTTAAAATTCCGAAATAATGAAAACTTTCAAAAAGCCCGTGCTTTTTGTTTTAATGGGAAATCCCATAGAGTCAATATTTTTTGGTCATAACTTTTTATTTGTCCTGCAGTAATTTCTTGTTAAAGCTAATAGAATCCAGTATTTTGATACTTTAAAGATAAACGTATGAATTTTGTAAGATAAAACCCAAAGTTTTGTATTGAGTGACGATGATTCTTCTTACGATCTCAATACATAGTAGAGAACATAGCTGACGCAGATTATTATTAAATTAAGTTAGTTTGAGTGAGACAACAGCATTAATGAAGTAGATATAATATGGAAATTTTGTATATCTAATATTCACTTTCGGAAAAATTTTCAGCATTAAGATTTTTTGAAACAGTCAACTATACATAGTTAGCAGCTTTAAAAATGTTAAACAAATAGATAAGGTACTCTTACCTTTGTTGTTTTGAGGGGGTGATAATTACATGCTACATATAACTTCGCTACACGGAGCAAGAATAACACTTCTAATGGATGGAGTTACCAACACAGGAAAAAATTACCCTTAAAACGTACGTACGTACACTGTATTCATACTATAGCTTTTAGTAGTGCCTTTTGGCTATTTCAATCTTATAACAAAAGACGTTTATAAATTTTTGTATGGATTTGTGACTAGCAAACCTACTACCATCGGTAATGAAATATATTAAATTTATTTTCACCTCATCCGCTTCCGCTTATAACTTGGCTTGAAAACTACGTGACGCGTTCGGCTAGACCGGCGTTAAGCAAAAATAAAAAAAGTCAGTATGATGTTTAGAAGTACGTGATAGGAAATATATTAGTTTCATGTTTGATATATCGCAATTTTTATAAAAAAAACCCTTTGTAAGAATCACATTTCAGTCGCGTAGTTTTTTTTCTTATTATACACACAGCAATAATGTAAAGAAACGTGGGCACGCTTATTCAAGACCCCAGTTCAGGTACCTGTATTTTGAATGGTCTATTGTAATACCCGAATATCAGCCTCGATAAGGAATCATAAATTCAAGTCGGTATTCACAATATACAACAACACCTTGGCCGTGCCGTGACTGCTACACGAGTTGATACTAACGAAAAGTTCGGAAAAGTTTGGGATCTCGTAGGATCTAGGTTTTTAACAATGTAATAAAACTTGACAGTGTAATAGAATGTTACACGAGCTGTTATTGAGCTTCCGAACAAAAGGCGACATAACAGCAATAATAATTATTATAAAAGGGAAAAGAAAGAATGGTAGGTATTCTATTTGCTGATGATAAGGTGTGCACGTGCGTGTTTTTATGTATGTGTCCTAGAAGCATCTACTTTTAAAAATGATGATAAATCTGCATCGCGCTGCCCCCTCGCTTCATTGCATCGCGTAGCGCGGCGCAGCGGTATGATTTTCATTAGCCGCAAAGTACAAAAGTCAGCGAGCCGTTGCTACCACAAAATTTGTTTTGTTTTTTACAATATTGTATGGCCTCGATGCAAGGATGATTTTTTTCTTAATTATATAATTATGAATGATGGTTAAAGCTGATTTATGAATGATAGATGATCAGTGAATGATGGATAAATCAAAGTACACTCAAAGTAAAGATGAATGGTTTCAATGAAACATCCCTTGGACTTCTTAAGAGAGAGCGTGAAAAGATATATCTCGCTATTTTGTTTCACTTGCCAACACTAAAACATGTTCTCAAATATTTAGTTGTTAATAATGATTACAAGCTTATATTCACAACACGAGTAAAAAAAAAAAAAACAAGATAATAAAGTTATATGATAAGGTTATAGAGATATCGTGTTTGTTAAAAGAGCAAAAAGAACTTATTTCCCTTTTCTCAATTATTCTTAAAATTAAGCTTTTTGGTAGAGCTCTTCCCAAATTTCTTAAAGTTGGCGTTAAACCTCCGGCATCGTAGCAAAGGACCGTGCAGTTTTAAAATTGCTTTTCTGTCTTATTAAAAATATGCTCTAGAAATTTGAAGCAAACTGTTGGTTTGCTTATAAAAACGGCTTAACGCAAGATAAGATAAAATACTTAGTATATCGTCTTCTCGATGTTATTTTGTTTATTCATTTAATTATTTATAATAAACAAACAGTAACATATATTATATAATATAGAAATTAATTCCATAACCTATAAGTAAACCACAAAAGTGACGCTTCCCACTCCCGCCAAATAATCTCATCAAATCATGCAGCACAGAACAACAAGCTTATTCAAGCATCATTGAATCAAGTCGCTCCTTGGCGTAATCTGACTTAAATATTTGTATCTAATTCAATCAGGTCCTTATTATATATCTTTATTATCCAAAATCAATTCAAGCATATTTGGTCAATAACTTTAAGTTACCGACAAAATATGGTGGTTAACTAAAACTGAATGACATTTTGTGTAATTGTAAATTTTCTATGAATTTATCAATACAATGATTTATGGTTTCTCCCTTACTCTCTATACACGCTTTGGAACGGGTAGAACTACATCCTACTTAAAGTCTGTTCATTCTAACTTGTCCTATTTGGTAAACAATCTTGGCACAATTTTTTAACGAAATCGCCCATTTAAAAATAAAATAAAACAAATAATAATCTATTATAATAAATCGTTGAATCGAAACCTATTGAATCTAGTTATCAGTTGATTTTTAATGCTGCATTTATAATAAAAAGGAGTGCCACGATTGTTTACCAAATAGGACAAGTTAGGATGAACAGACTGTTCCAACCCTATCCTCTATGTAAATAAATAAGGATGCTTGTATCATGCAACCTAAGGTAACAAGCGGAATAAGTTATGAGGATTGAATTTTCTCACTGCCACTCAAGCAGGCTCACAAGACTGATCAGATATCTGACGGCTAAAGGTCTTCTGGCCGCAGTGAGAGTAACGTGGAGTAATGGGTAAATCTGTAAACTGTCAGAGTAACAACGTCTGCAGTCTAATTCCCTAGCGTACCTGTATTTTAAATGACTAGGCGATGCAATCGCTAACCATAAAGCTACGCTAGCACCATCAAAATCTGTTCCTCAACCTGATGATTCGATTCCACACAAAAAATATTATAATCGGTTAAGATCTCGGGAAGTTATGGCGTAACAGACATTGCGCCATTGAAGCTGATCCATGGGAGCTTCCTTCAACAAGGCTATTTTATACAATTCTATTTACATGTGTGCTAGCGATGTAGCCTGCCCCATTGCCATTTCAGCTTAGCGATTCGAAGAGCTATGTCGGTAACTTTTGTTCACTTGCGTACACGCGTTCCCTTTACATAAAAACCGTGGACCAACTGCAGATCGGTGAGTGCTAATGTCTACGGAACCCGTGACCAACTGCTTAATCTGCCTTCCGAAGCAAGGGGGAGTTTGATACAATGGTTTTTTAGGCTACCAGAACTTTTTATGTCCAGGTTAAATCCGATTTATCAGCCCACGTCGTCGAGTTAACCGACGTAACTCCAATACATCCAACCAGGGCATGATCAACTACTAAAAACCCCCAGATGTACCCACAGTTCCAACCCTATCCCTATGGCAACCCTAACCTTTTTTTGACACAGAAAAAAAAACGACTTTTTGGATTCGCCCCTCCGCTTTGGCAGCAGGGATACTTTGGATTCCCTCTGCCATAACGCACGGAGCGTAAGCAGAGAGTTATATACTCAAAAATTAAAACTCTGGGTAATCTGTACCTTCTACTACCACCAAATCCAGCCAGTGGGGATATTGCGACATGTTTTCTACCCTAACCTAACCAATATGCTATCGAGGTAAAGCTCAACACTTAATTTTACTAAAAATAATACTAGTAATATATTAATTAGATTTATTTATGATAAATAGGTTGAAGTGTGTTTTGTCCCTCCAATTTAAACGACCATAACCCAATTTAATGACTGTAATGAAAACCACAAAGACTTCCATAAACGGTAACGAGGCGACCCATTAAACGACCAACGTGTTCAATGATGGCCACAAAAAAACCTCATTTTATTACGCACCTACTTTATATTCAGCGCGCATAGAATGTTGCCTATGACCCTTAGGTGTAGACTTGTAAAATCGAACAGAGACATAGCTTATATAATATCCACCACTTAATCGAAAGACGTCCAGATGTAAGCTTTTCCTAGAAAACTTCAGTAGACTTAATTCTACAAGGACAATTTACCTTAGTGTACGAAATAGTTGGAGCGGAGCTCCCATGGATCAGCTTCAATGACGCAATGTCTGTTACGCCATGACTTCCCGAGACCAGATTGTGACGGAGCCTGAATTTTGAAATTCACAAAATAAAAAAATTATGACCAAAAAACATGGAATTTTCCATTGAAACAAAAAGCGTGCGCTTTATAGAAAGTTTTCATTATTATGGAATTTTAAAATTCACTAAACTTTATTGATTTTTTAGTATTACGCTCCGCTCTTATTTATGGTGCTAGCGAAGCTTTATGCTTAGCGACTGCATCTACCTAGTAAACTTTATTCACTTGAAAAGTTCCAAGCTTGAGTCAATGAAAGGAGCAAATGATTGTGTGATGAATACAAGCATTTGTACCTAAGTCACGGGCATTATGCGTCTGTATTCCTATTATTATTACTTAATTATGTATCATAAATGTATATCTAACTGTTACCCTAGTATCCATAACACAAGTCTCTCAGTACTTTGGGCTAGGCTAAATGGTGTGAATGAGAGATTTTTTTTTTTTATTTGACTTTACTTCTTAAGAATATATTTTCATATAGGATAAAATAGGGAGAGAGATGGTCGAGTGACAGCGTTATATTTTTTGTGCGCAACTTATCATGCGCATCACCTTCCACTTTTATTTTGAAGCTTTGTTTTTTTCTGTGCCTGTTCAAAACCAATCGTTGTTAAGGAGTAAACTACAGCTATGCGTCGGAGCTTACAAACACACATATTTTTTTATATTATTACTTGTTTTCTTTTTTAATGATGCCTGGAAGGGAATGCTTTTAACGTTCAATGTTCAATTCACCCATTGCAGCAATTAATAGTCTAGTTTACACACACCGGTATAAAAAATAAATGTTGTATTTTTTCAATCTTCTTTTGAAGTGGATAGTAATAAATACATTTTTCTGTGTAGTAATTTCTGTTATATTACATATCTCTATAGCGTGTGGACTCAACAATCGTGAACCATAAAGTATATTTTTAACACACAAAAATGGCTTTTATTACACTAACTTTATGTTCATAATTAGTGATCATATTATAAAAATAAAAGATATTAGCTCCCGTTGACGTAATAGTGTCTAATTTATTTATATACTGATTTCGTAGAACTGACCAATTTCGCTTCCAAATTTTCAATATTTTCTAGATAACTACAATGATAAAAAAAATATACTCAAGTGGGATTGATGTCGGTTCGGGTGTTGAGGTTGTAAGTATTATAAATTTTTATTTAAAGCTCGGAGGCGTGGTTGTTTTTTACACACGTATTTTATATCTTATAGAAATATTGCATTGTGAATGCAAAAAATTAAATAAAAAACATATTATAAATTTATTTGCTAGCCAGCCTTTGGGTTAGCTATAACACGTTGAGCGCCACGTCAGCCATTGATGGCTGTCTGACACTAGACTTCCGTTTAGGCCGCGTCAGCCATCGGTGGCTGACAACGTGTAACATGAGAGCTATAAAAGGACTTTTATGTTTGCCATGTTACAATAAATCCCATTAATCCTGTTATAATACCAAATTAAGTGAATTTTAAATAAAGTATTTGTAATTCCGTAAAATAGTGTAAAATTTTATAGTTCTCATGTTACACGCTGTCAGCCACCGATAGCTGACGCGGCCTAAACGGAAAGTCTAGTGTTAGCCATCGAAGGCTGACGTGGCGCTCAACGTGTTAAGGTAAGTTTAATTATATTTAAATTAAGTTAATGTAGCGGCATCGTCACTTCTAAAGGTATTAGGTTAGAATTCTGTTAGGGGAATATGTTTGTATGACATTTAACGGCATTTGTTCCCGAGTCATGTTCATATATATTGTTATGATAACAATACAAAAGTTATTAAAATAGAAGGATATGTCCTTTATAAAGTATCCACCGTACCAGCTTTTGGAACTAAATAATTAGAAGAAATTGAACCACATAATCCTATTTATATTATTACAATACTTTGTGTGTGTGTGTTTGTTACCATATTGTCAGTTATTATAATTATCAATGTCAACTATTAATAGAGTACGACGCCAGTCGGCAGCACCTTCGTTGTTGTTGTTCGTCTGTAATTTATAACACAGCAACGCGTGGCCGGGTCAGCTAGTTGAATATAATATGAAAGTTATATAGTATTACTCAAGTTTATGTGGAATTAACACGAGTACAATGATAGAATAGAAGTAAATTCTAAACTTTATGTGGGATTAACTAACTTACTAAAGTAAATAACATATATGTGTAGTAGGAATAGTGAAGGGAGAAATTGCTGTGGCCCTGGAAACGCACGAAACAGGAAACCCTCAATTATAGTTTTGCTAGCAATTAAATCACGTTCCCTACATGCTATACATTCCATACGTATGTTTTCCAATAATACTATTTTGGGCCTACTGCACATATACTATGGGCATAACAAATCAAATCTTATACAACAGTAACTCAGTATTGTCCCCGGCAAATAAGTTGAACATGATTTTGAAATCACGTGACATGCGCAGTACTGAATAATGTACCTAAACTTGCTACTGCGCATGTCACGTAATTTCAAAATCATGTTCAACTTATTTGCCGGAGACTATACAAGTGACACAGCTGTCAATTTTATTAGTATAAATTCGTATCAATAGATGGCGCCAACATTCATTTTAGATCACGCTGTACTTTTATGTTAGAGTTTTCATAAAGTCAATGTGATTACAAAAATATATGAGAACAATTTCAGAGCATACAGTTTACTTGGTGTTATTTATATAGTTCAGATTTATTCAAACTCAAAACAGGTCAAATGAATCTAAACTGCAAACGGGAGAGAAAATTGGCCACAAAACCGTAAAATTATATCATTATATGAAGCAGCCTCTAGCAGGCTGGTTTCACAGCGAAACGTTTGCGCAATGCCATACACCTTATGCCCATGCTAACCATACCATAGGCCCTCAAATGCGGACAACATCCATGCCATCCTATAGGATGTTGCCCGAATTTGAGAGCCTATACACACCGCTTTTTTTTAGCACTCTGTCGGCAGCGCCTTTCTTTTTATGCCACAGAGCAATTTTTTTGTATGTCTGATATCAGATGATGTTGATACAATATCGATACAGATACAAATTGAAACGCGAGACTGAATTTATGCAGGTATTCAAATGTAGAACTTTGAACACTTCCACTTTATAATCAAGCTGCATTTGACTCGTGTGAGTATCGTGTTCGTATCAATACAAACGCTCGTCGACGGCTCGTTTAAATGCGTGGTGGGCGAAGGCTCTTATTGTCGTCTTATTGAAAAAACGTTGTTATAACAACTATGCGTGTCTGACAATTATGCACAGGCGCGTAACAATGAAACTAATATAACATATCGAAAAGAAACATATCCACACATTGTAAATTATAATAAATAGTACTTTTATTATTTTAAATATGGGAAAAGGATATTCTTGTTATCATTTTTTTTTTACACAAAACTTATAAAAAATTTCAGTCCCTCACACAAATAAATTAGTCCTAAACAAAGCCAGAGTATATATTATTGAAACTAAATGACGGATATAATATTTCTACTATATAAATGAAGAACTTTGTGGGTTTATTACTATATATAGTTACCATAAGCCTAAGAATAATAGTTTTTATAATCAATTAACGTTACCATAGCAACGCGTAGCCGGGTTGGCTTGTATAAATAAAAAGATTTACTTTGATTTCTTAAGTAATTTATTGTAATGACTAAATATAAACACAATAAGTACACTAAAATTAAACTAAATAAAAATAGTTGTAGGTAATGTGCCGGTTGTACCAACTGGTCGACTATATAATAATAATAATATTTCTTTCATTCACACCAATTAGCCTAGCCCAAAGTAAGCACTATAAGGCTTGTGTTAGAGATACTAGCGTAACGGATAGACATACATATATAAAACATAGTTATGAAATGTTAATAGAAATATATACAAATACCAATGACTCAGGTACAAATGCTCGTATTCATCACACAAACATCTGCGCCTTCCGGGATTCGAACCCAGGACCGTTCGGTGCGAAAGGCAAACGTCCATATTATATCTTTTTGTAATACCTGTGGGATGATGTTATTATTCAATTTGAATTTGGCAATTTTTTCGAATTAATCAAACCTGACCGAAATCCTTACCCGGTAGCGGGTTGGATTACGATGTCAAACAAATTGATAATATTTATTCCGAACGTTACCCTCTTTCTAACCTAACCCGATGTTATGTTCCTATCATAACCCGAATTGCGACACTAGCAGGTTTTTCCCGTCCTCTTTCTTAGAATAAAAAGTACCCATGAGTCGAATCAGAGTTAAATATTTGCAATAAAATGATTTATTACCTCGAATTAATATTTACAAAAGGAAAAAAAATACATTCCAATGTAAAAATCACGTTAATATTTCTAAACAGTGCCCTACAGTAATCTTTCCTTTCTCAACCTGACCAACAACGTACAAAATCCATAAATCTCTGTTAATGGAATGTCCACTTCTTTTTATATGTAAATATTTTTTACCAATATTTAAGTTCGAATCACATTTGAGAGCATTTAATACTGTCATTCAGTTACAGTTTACTCTTTTTTATTTATCCGATTGTGCCACCCTTCCAGACAATTTGTTGTCCTGTATCTTTCCTCGCTTACTGAGTCCTAACCTAATTCGCCACCGGGTTAGGATTTCGGGTCAGGTTCGGAATCATTCTTTTTTTCTCTCTCCGACAAGTTTTATCCAAAGAATAATTATTTCCTAATTATTTAATATCACATAAGAATAGGTTACTTAGTAAAACTCCAAACTTACCTCAATTCAATCTTTCAAGTAACTTAAGTTGAAAATAAAGATAATTTCTTTCAACGCAACGCAAAACTTTCGTGCAGCGATCTCACGTTTTGCTATAATAACACTATTTTGTTTTCAAATTAGTCGAGTCGAGTCGTATTACTTGAAGCATTAAGTTCTTAATAGTTTAACACTGGTTTGTGAATACTTCGCAAATAGTGTCCTAAGCTGGAATAACGCCAGAAAGTGTCTTGTACGTTTTAGTAAGTTTTTTCCGTACGTACAAATTGGTATAGAGTATAAAGTTTTGAAGTTATGATTGTATTTCTTTATTTTCTTCATGCTCAAAGATATTGTAATAGAAGACCACCTCTGTAGTTGAGTGGCTCGCATATGGTTATTCAAGGTAAAGTCACTCCTAGGCCCCGGGTTCGATTTCGGCCGAGTTAATGTACAAAACGAACTACTATCGAATCTATATTGGCTCAAGTTTGGTGGTGGTACCATCGTTGTACACAATAAACTTTGTAAGGCTTATGGACACTTGGGTAACAGATAGACATTCATATACAATGTGTCCCGTCACCAGTGTCGGAGCCTTTATTGGTGTGAAATATGGCATTTTTATCGACAAATTGCCCCTCAAATTTGGTTTTTCTCAAAAAGCCAATAATTAAAAAATACACAAAAATGAATCTATTTGTTTATCTTTAATTATTTTTTTCTATTTTTTATTCCATGACAATTGAAACATGATGGCTGTGTAAGTGTTGTCTACATGTTTAGCTATCAAGTGACACCTTTTTAATGTTGATGGGACATTTACATGAGTAGTGGGGGTCGAATTAGTATGAGAGCCCAGGTCTTGGTTACCAAGAAAACAAAATGGCGGCCGTAAGAGAAAAATAAAATTTAGGGGACAATTTGTTGATAAAAATGCCGTATTTCACACCATTAAAGGCTCCGACACTGGTGACGGGACACATTGTATATAGGTAGTCGTATTTTACAGAAATAAGTTATTCGAACATTTATATAAATGTATATGCCCACGACTCAGGTACCGATGCTCGTATTCATCATCACCAGCCAGTCGATTGGCTTATCATAATTTGTTGGCTGATTTTTCTATATATTTTCTTCAACGTATCATGCACTTCACTGCCATTGCTTGGTGCAAAGATAGTGTTTCTTTCTGCGTTAAAGGTCCTGCATTCGAATCCTTATAAGGAGCCTATGTGTGGTGATGATTGATTGTCTTTGTCTTTATTTATGTATTAAATACTGTATTTATTACCCGTAGTACAAACTCTGCTTAGTTTGTGACAAGATAATAAGTAAGTTGTCTGGTATCTATCATTATTATAATTTAAAGTTCTCAAACTATGTATGTTTCGTGCAGGAATTTCACTGGTCATTGATAGGGTCCACTCGATACAGCAGTATTTATGGCCTACAAAATGCATACGGTGATTTTCCGATGACCCTTAGTTACCTACGTTGGTTTCTGTTGTTTAATTACAATTATGACGGCATCAAACGTAAACAATCAACCAAACGGTAAGATATATCTTTGGGAGAAATAGGAGAAAATGGTAGATCATATTTATAGAACAAGTTACAAGAGATAATACTGACACAAAAGTAATTTATTTATCGTCAGGTTTACGCAAGAAGTACTAAATAATATCTGATATTTAAAATCTGTTTCATTTCAAAGTTAATTGTGTATGTCATTCATGCTTTTCTAATACTGGGTAAATAATTTACTACGTGAAAAATGGTTAGATATAATAATCTATTAAATAAATAACAAGTAATATATTTAAACTTGCTAGGTTAAAAAACGCGTCTATGGTAAAAAAATTAAGGTTTTTTGCATTTCTATTTATTAACGTAGTAATTTACATAAATTACAATTTTTACTTTAGTATATGTGACACTTGATAAAAAAATAAAAAGTGCATTTCTTTGTCTCACGTTTATATTACAAAATTAATATTAATGATACATATATATGTACATATATATAATCAAGACATCACAGATTTCCACTTTCCACTATCCTAACATACATCTCTCCCTTCGTCAACTCTCATGAGACCATTCATACAAGCTCGTCGGTCAAGGATGCTTTTGATCTGGCCCTTTTTCAGGATATCTTTTATTTGGTCCCTGAAAATTCGTCTGCCTTTACCGACGTGCCTATGCTAATTTGTCTCATAAACTTTTTGTCAATCTCTTTTTATCCATCCTCTCTACATGTCCAAACCATCTAAGCATCCCTTTATCTATCTTTGTCACTATATCTTCTTCCACACCACACCACTCTCTTACCACATCATTTCTTATTTTATTCATTCACTCCAGCTACTCTACTTAAGGCTCTCATTTCCACTGCATTAATCATACGTTCGTGCTTCTTCTGCCAAACACAAGATTAACTTCCATACATTAGAGTCGAAACACGCCTTTATGCACAGCCAGCTTTAACACCTTCTGGCTACTCATAAAAACGTGCAAAGCTCCATTCACTGGATTTCCTGCTTTCAATATTAATGTAATGACACCTGTTAAAGATTTTGTGAACTTTTTAGCGTAGATTCCTTTCTTTAGCGTGGTCAAAAATCGAACGCAGTACTAATATGTAGTATTTATTTTTGCTGTGATTTAATTCATTCGTTTAAATGTTATTATATACTTAAAAATCAACCTCTGATTATTGTGGGTTCTGTCAATAACATATTGTTTGCCTTAAAGTTGCTTGTGTTATGGAATTCAGAAACAGTTAGTTTTTTACGTTGATCCGGCAGGGGATCGAACTCATATCCATGTAAGTAGTAATATCTAAAACATGAAGAGACAGCCCTGGCATCGGCTTTAGAAATACTTGGAAAAATGCCACGTGTGTTAAACGTTTCGGTAGTTAGTTTGATTGGAAGAGGATTGCCTAGGTAGCGAAAAATGTGGATTCGAGACAAGTTTATGAGAGAAGATGATTTTTCTTGTAATAATTTTTTCAGCTATGAAAGTAGTATACCAAAACATAAATTAAATATATTTTATTTTTCAAGAAATACACTGAAAACGCTGTCATCTTTGCTTTAGACGTATATGATCGATAAAAGCATTACTACAGCTATCGAAAATGGTAAATCATAGACTATTACATCATTTGTTTTGTTTATGTGACTATAACTTTCGTAAAACAATTCATTTGTCTCGTTACATATTTACTAAAAAAACAAAGATATATAAGATATAATATGGATATTTGTCAAAAAATACTATTAATTATTTTAACTGTTCTACTTTTCGAAATATCTTTAAAAGAATCCTATCAATATTTTATACTTTATACAAAATTATAATTCCATTCCATATCCATATCACCAAAAGTGATATGGAATAAACTAGGCGATGCAGTCGCTAAGCATAAAGCTACGCTAGCACCGTATATTGGAGCGGAGAGTAATAGGTACCTAAAAAAAATTTTTTTTTGATGGGAATTTTTGCGAATTTCATAATTCGGGTCCGTCACAATCTGATCCTAAGCCTGTTGATTCGATTTAACACAAAAAATCTTAAAATTGGTTAAGATCTCCAATAAATGAATGAATGTATTAAAAAGCTTTCAGTTTACTGAAATTAAATTCTGTTTTTTTTTTAATAAATAACAAAATGTACAGAAGCCGCTCAGATTGATATAACAAGTCAAAGAAATGTTAAAAGACCTGACATAGCTACTTTATGTTAGGTCTCTTTCAACCTAAACTAACACTTACTCTTTCGTAAGGAACAACAAATTTGCAGAAACGGCTCAAAGAAAATTGACAACATAACGTTTTTTTTTCGACTTGACGTTATTCGAAACCTTAAATCCTCTTATTGAGTTTGCGAACCTTTTTGAATGAAAAACTTAAAATCCTTTAAAGAGTACACTCTGTTTTATAATCTATGATCAGTTCTATGCAGTGACAGCTTACAGGGTTGACAATATTTTTCGCTTTGAAAATTTATTACATTTTTACGGGGTTTTTGTAACACGTTGTACATACATTCTATGTCGATATTAAAATACACCATGGATAAAGCGTACATAACATTAGTTACCCTTATCAGTACCCTTAGTTAGTTATCCTTATATAAAATTTCATATGGTCAGAAATTAATTATGAAACAGAAAGAATAAAAAAATAAACATTTATTGTATCAGATAAATGATTATAATAGAAAAATACTAGAAAAAAATCGACTCGGGTCACAAGTGAATTCTCAGGCGGGAATCGAACCCGCAACCTTTGGAAATCCGGTCCAATGCTCTCCCAATTGAGCTACCGAGCCTTGCGAACACTCGTCGAAATTTTCTAATACCTTCCCGATTTTACGCTGTAGGCCAGCGTTGTTTCATCAATGAGAGGAACATCCTCTCGTATTCGAAAGAAACATTGAACAACAACAACAACAACAACAACATTGAACAAGTGAATTCTCAGGCGGGTTCGATTCCCGCCTGAGAATTCACTTGTGACCCGAGTCGATTTTTTTCTAGTATTTTTCTATTATAATCATTTATCTTATAAGATCGCATTGAAAATGCATAAAATATAAAAAAAAATATATAAAATTTATTGTATCACTTCAGATAATTTATGGAGTATAACGATATCCCGTGCATCCAAAAATGTAGAGGCATTAGAAGTTATACTAGTGATGGTATAAAGAAACTCACATACAATACTCAATATATGGACCTTAAAGATATTCGCAATCCTGCCTTCTGCATTGACGGTCTTGGGTTCGAGTTCCGGAAGGGGCAGATGTTTGTGTGATGAATACGAGCAATTGTACCAGCGTTATGTGTATTTATATATATTTCTCTAAATATTACACATTACTCTGGTATCCATAACCTAAGCCTTATTGTCCTTATTTTGAGCTAGGCTAATTTGTATGTATTTTTTTGTATGTAAGGAATATTATTATTATTTTACCTTATTTGGTTAGTTTGTTTTATCAAATAGATGGTTTAAAAAACCTAATGTTTTAATGAAAGCAAAATCATACAACTCAAATATTTAGGTAATTTTCTTTGTTGCTAAAACTAGTACAATATTTTATTAACGATATTTAGTTTTCTTATTAAGCAATATATTTATCTTACAAGTGTATGAAATATTTATACGAGAATATCTAGATGTTGGTTGGATCCATTTGTGGTGGAATAATATGGATAGCTGTCATTTGTTACTCTCAGATTTGCTGGAGAACATTCTAGACCAGGGGACTGTAATTAAGTGTAGAGAAAATTAGGAATAAATAAATAAAGAATCTATTTTTATGTTTTTAAATTTATTTTTTTAATTCACAATGCCATATTTATTTATATAATGTATTTATGTATATTATGTACCTTGATATATTCTTGCTCTCATGAAAAATGTAGGTTGTTAAATCTACTGTACAATTAGTTGGAAAAGACAACGAAAATAATGATGTAACTTAGAAGTAAGTACAAACTGATTTTATACTTATTCTGGAACTTGCTTATTTGCAAGCCTACTAATTTGTAAGGGAACAGAATGTTCTGGGTAACATCACATTTAATTATTGAATTATCGAATGTTAGAAATAAAGTGTACTTCTATAGGTGCAATAAAGTTGAATATTTCTATAAATAAGATATAAAATACGCATTATAATCGTGAAAATCAAGAAATATGACACGACTAAATAATGTTGTAATCATTACCATTCTAATTTTAATTAAGAGATGTTCTTCTAAAATTATGCTGGAATATTGATAATTTCTTAAATTACATTGAAAGCAAGAATTTCCAAGAAAGTATTTCCGTTTTAATAAGCCATCTAAAAAAAGATCTCTCTCGAACCACGGCAATACGGAATTGAAATTGTGAGCATGTTGCTCTTTTCCTGAAACTGGAACATTTAATTTCTCTATAACATCTTTATTTACATAGGTGCGCTGGGAACCCGAATCAAACAAAGCACGAACCAACGTCTTCGTGCCTTCGTACTCCACTTCCACAATAACTGTTTGTAACAAAGTTTGACCAGTAATATTCGTGGTAGAAAGTGAAGTCGATGCCTTTGGTTTCTCTTTTGTATCGATGTTACTCTCTATTGCTTTCTGGTCAGGACATAGAGCAGTCGAATGACGCTTTTGGCAAATAAGGCATTTTACAGCGGCTTTGCAAAATTTAGGATGATGTCCTTTCCTAAGACAGATCGCGCAAGCTTTCTTATCTTTAAGGTGTTGCCTTCGTTGCTCTAATGTCAGTTTATTGAGCTTGTAGCACTCGATACTCGCATGTGAGTTCTTTTCACACCATATGCATGTGTTATTTTTGATAGTTGTTGAAGTTAACAAGCATTCGGCAGTAGCAGGTCTGTTCTCATGATGCTGATCATTCCCGTTGAACGCCTTCTTGGTGATTGCGATTCTTTGCTCTGACTCTACTTCTTTTCTAATAAATTCAAGTAGGTTGGCCAATTCTTTGCCCACGTCCTTAGTGAATGGTTTGTTTCTCTCCCAGCATCTCAGTATTTCACTGGGGAGAGCGGACTCTACCATCGGTAATAGGAATGCTGCATATTTCTCTTTTGTAACATTAAGTGTTTCTAGAGCGCGCAAATGCGCGTTAAGCTGGTCGTTCAGTTGCGTCAATGTACCTTTTTTATCAGTCAGCACAAGCGCAAGAATTTCTCGTATATATATCTGTACTAACAAATCATCGCGAGCATATCTTGATTTTAATTGATTTATACAATCGACATAGGCAGAGGGTGGAAAACTTTCTACTAGTTTCATAACGTCAGTTTCCCCCTTTATAGTTTGTTTAAGGTACTGATATTTATCTACAGGATCGATGTTTGGGTCGTCGTTTATTTTTGAAAATTGACCCCAGAATGGAAGCTAGTTTTTTATCTCCCCATCGAAGGTCTGTAGTTGCAATTTCGGCAACTTAATATTTTTGAGTATACATTTGGACTCTGACACACATGGCATGCATGCTTTAGATGGCGTGAATTCTTTGTATTTAACATCCATCCTCATCATACGCGTCTTATATTCCATCTCTCCCAAAATTTCTTTTTCAAGTTCGTCTTCATCGACATTCATCACAAGAAATTCCTTGATAATATTGTCAAGGCGGAGTAGGTACTCGTAGTGATCTTTAAGTTTTATTTATTTATTTATTTATTATTTTATTTACTGGTTTTGGGAAGGTTAACAGCTCAATATAGTTTAACAATTAAATAGCACCTAATAGCCTATTACAAACCTCCACTAGTATGTGCCTGTTTAAGAATTTTAAAACAAAAAAAAAGGAATTTCACAAAAAGGAGCAAATCACAATATTAACACTTATAAACTAGCCGAGACAAACAAATTTTATAAAAAAAAGGAATATCAGAAAAAAGATTAAATTACAATAATTACACTTATAAACTAGCCAAGACAAATAAAAAAAAAATTTAAAACTAATAGAGTTTTTTATATCTTTCAACTTAATAATACGAGTTACTACCAATATGATCTAATAATAATAATATTCTTTGTGAATAATTTTTTAATATAATAAATATTAAAAAAAAATAGTCACAAAGATTCACTTCTATGCAGTTATGATGGCCAAAGAAAATCAAGCTCACAGTTCGCCTAATAGTTGCAGCGCTTGTCACTGACAAATCAAAGTCAAAGTCAGCGATATACTTGTGTACGGGATAGCCGCGTACACTTAAGTAAAGTAAAGTAAAGGAGTGATAGATAAATCTGTAAAAGTCAATTGGAATCTAAGGAACACTGAAGTTTATTAATAAATCACTTATGTAATAAAACAATGGTAAACTATGGTAAACTATGGTAATATTAAAATAGAGAGACGTTAGACTAAAATGGTATGGTTATGGAATGGCAATTGAGCACACGTAATTGGTAAGATGGTTAATGTGTAACTGACTGGTGAAAAAACTATAATTAGGTTAAATGCCGCGCGATGCATAAAGTGCTTATAGTGCAATTCATACGCAGCGCGCGGGAGTTCAATGACTCAATGTACGTAACTCGTACATGCTCCCGGGCAAGAAAAAGGGGAGTGGTTGGCTAGATGATTACAAGGGTTTGTTAGTTTGGTGATAGATGGTGATGTAGTGAGGTGATTTTTACAAGATGATTCAATTGGTACTTAAAAGTAAGTTAGTTAGATGATCTAAAATGTTTACGAAAGTTTGGCGTCGTCGCCTTATTCAAATGAGCACTGTAGTTTTGCACTTTGGACACACTAGGGCTTACAGCCTCGTTCACGTCACTAACACTATTGCACTTTTCACTAGATACACTCTCTTTAACACACACACACTGTACACTATCACTAGTATTACGCGCTTCGGCCGCGCGTCGCCCCAGGCGGCGAGCGCGCCATCGGCGGCCCGCCCAGGCGAGCCCTGCGACGACTGCTGCACCCATCAGCACGTAGATGGCGACGTAATGGTGGACGTCATGGTATGAGATGACGTCAGCTATTCCTTCTTGGGATTTCATCTCCTTGATCTGGTTTCCAAGAAGTTTAAGATCTTCCTCTAAACCACTCGATCCCATTAACAAGGTGGAGTTAGGAAGCGTTAAATTAATTATATTGTTTATAGGTGGTATCTCTGGCGTCAAAATGTCTGGTTGAATGTTTACGTTATTTGAGAGCTGTTTATGCGATACGATGGTGATGGACTCGCCTTTCATGACGCAACCGTTGCCGAGCGTAATGATACCGGACCCGGTAAGTCGCTCTGCCGATATAAGTTGATCGCACATTATTCTTATAGGACATTCGCCACAACACGAAAAAAGGTACGTGTTTATCTTTTGAAGCTGAGACCATGAGTGGGCACACGGGGTGGTACTGGTTTTGCAGCTGTTGGTACTCGCATCTTTTAGACACAGGCTTTCGTCGCTTTTAAATTGATATATTGGTGTATAGACTGGGCATAATTGTGTATCTATGTCATAAAGTGTACATGTTTGTAGAACGGTGTCGGATATGTGGCTAATAGTTTATTCGGTATCCTGGATTCAAACTTCGCCGATCAATATACCAAAGATATTGATTTGATTAGGAATAACGAAAAACATCTTGAAAGTTTGTGGCGAAATCAGACTTCCATAGTAGAAGCAGAATATAATTTATTAAAAAGGACCGAGAATACCATGGACCAGCAACATAAAAGGTTCGGCTTCCATCATCAAAAACATCCGGCTCGAAGGACCATTAATGTACGGGATAGCCGCACGTGGTATCTGCCTTCACTGTCTCTTATGGTGGTAGATTGGTAGAGCTTAATACAGTAGTCGTCTGCTTCAGATAAAGATTGTTGGTGTGTTATATCTTCAATTTCCCAAAATTTTTGTAAGTTTTCGGTTTGGTTGATAACAACATTACAGTGAAATGACGGGACGTTGCTGGTATTACCGCACAGAATCCAACCGAGTTGGGTTTCTTGCGCTACTGGTATGGAATGGTTAATTTTGATGATTCCGCTTAATATTATAGACGTATAAATATCAGCTCCCAATAAAATATCTACTTGTCGACTTTGATAAAATTCTGGATCCGCTAACTCGATGGTATCTAAATAACTCCACGTTGGTTTTTCAAATGATTTGTTTGGTAATTTGTTGACAAGACTATTGATAATGTATGCGTTAGTATCAATGGTGAAATCATTATGTAGCGACTGTATGTGGATTTTCATTACACCTTTGCAGTTGTTTTCTTTAGCGCCGACTCCGAAGATAACTCCCTTACAGCGCTCGCGTGGTAACCGAAGCTTCTGTGCTGCATTTTCATTAATCAAAGATGTTTGTGAGCCCTGGTCAATGAGCGCACGCATGGTGTGGAAAGTACCATCAGCTGCCTGAACGTTGATTTTTGCGGTCGCTAACAATATTTCAGCCACATTTTCTTGTAACGCGTGACATGTTTTGCGGTCGTTCACTGTCGCCGAGTTGCTAGGTTTCGCAATATCGGTTGACTTCGTGAACATGTCATGAATTAGCGAATTATGGTTGGCATTACAAAATCGGCATGTTTTATTGGATAAGCATTCTTTGCCATTGTGATCGATTAGGCAATTTTTACAAAGTTTATTTGTCGCAATAGTTTTCCGTTTTACCTCTGGCCTCGATTCACGGAACAATTTGCACAAATAAATTGCATGAGGTTTTTTACAATGAGGACAAGAATTAACTGCTTCCACGTGTAATGCTTTATATGAAGTTGGTTTGACATTGCCAGATTTGTAAAATTGATTACTGGTTTGATGTTGATTAAATGGTTTTTTGTAACGAGAATCATCTTGGCGTTGGACCCTGTTAGAATCTTGTTTTTGCCTAAATGACTCCAAAGAGGTAAATTTGGTTTCTAGAAAGGACAAAAATTCCTTGAGTGTTGGTATTTCTCTCGGATTCTGTAATGACTGTATATACTCATTGTGAGAATCAACATCTAGTTTTTGGGATAGAAGATGTACGATTAGTGGGTCCCAAGTGGAAGTATCAATTCCCAACTTTTGAATAGCATGCAGACATTCATTGGTTGTGTCGTGCAGCCTCTTAATTAATGTGGAACTTTGTGATTGCATTATTGGTATGCTCAATAAAGTACTAATATGAGATGTAAAAATAATTTTCTTATTATTGTAACGATGGTTTAGAATTTCCCATGAAACTTGATAATTTTCTGAGCTAATGCATAAATGTTGAATTAATTTTTCAGCCTCACCCCTTAATTTACTTTTTAGAAACTGAAGTTTTTGAGCGCTAGACAAGGATGGATTTTTATGAATGGCCTCCTGAAATAGGTCTTTAAACGAAGTCCACTGTTGATAGATGCCGTTGAAGACTGGAATCTCCATTTGTGGGGTGGATTTTTCTCGATGTGAAGCTGACCACATTTTGGTGTTAATAATCTTTTTAATGTTCATATAAGATTTCTCGTATTTCGCAAATTCTAGGTCATATTCCGGGTAGTCACCATTTAATTCGCTATCGATCTCCCAATGTAAAGTATCAATGACACCCCATCTGGACTTTAAAAGGGAAAGTGCGTCTTCAAACTCCCACTTGTCGGAGAGCTCATCGATGTCTACATTTGCTACAGTCCGAGAAAACGCTTTGAAGTTGCTGGTCTGCTTTCGCAACATCTCATCTAACTTACTATTGGTACCTTCCGATTTTCTTCGTGGCGCCAGGGGAGCCGGGTTCAATGGCACTTGTAGCAGTGTTGCTGGTTTCAGGAGCGGAGTTGAAGACCTACTACTGCCTTCTTGACTGTAATTCTGCATGACTTGCTTAGCTTGATTATAGAACGCTAAGGTACGTTCATATTCCTTGCCCGTGAAGTAAGCATTGTCTACCTCACCGTAGTTACATAACTGCAAATGGTTGTTATGGAACTCTTGCCAGTAAGACTCTAAGGTCTCTAGCTTCCTCCTAACGTAATCTGGTGTCTTGCGGTCGTGGCTGTCCTTCTTAAAATTTCTAAGAAGTTGATCTAAGCCCTGCATAATTTGGTTTTGCGTCTCTAATAAAGCTTCCATGGTAAATAAAGATTGGAAAGAGTGGTACAAAAAGGAAAGATCTTACTTGGTTGTAAGCTGCAAACGCTGATGACTCGAGCCAATGGTGTAGCTCAAGTCTGGCTGTGGTGACCGTTAGCTTTGTTTCTGGTTGGTTTAGCAATGGACTGGTAACGTCCACCGCGCTGGTACAGATCAGGAACCGTTCCGCGAGTCACTTCAATCCACGTATGGTTTGCAGAAAGTTAATGTTTGTCACTTTTCACTTTGGTTCACGCGAAAGGACACTTATTACAACTCGCGATAGGCCCCGTTTTAACTCGAAGGACCATTAATGTACGGGATAGCCGCGTACACTTAAGTAAAGTAAAGTAAAGGAGTGATAGATAAATCTGTAAAAGTCAATTGGAATCTAAGGAACACTAAAGTTTATTAATAAATCACTTATGTAATAAAACAATGGTAAACTATGGTAAACTATGGTAATATTAAAATAGAGAGACGTTAGACTAAAATGGTATGGTTATGGGATGGTAATTGAGCACACGTAATTGGTAAGATGGTTAATGTGTAACTGACTGGTGAAAAAACTATAATTAGGTTAAATGCCGCGCGATGCATAAAGTGCTTATAGTGCAATTCATACGCAGCGCGCGGGAGTTCAATGACTCAATGTACGTAACTCGTACAACTTGTTATAAGTAGCGAGACCGCGTATCAACAAAGTGTTCGCCCTGTACTTTGTATGTGCAAAGGGTAAGTAAAGCAGCGGGCGTTGTCGCAGAGCTAGTGTGTTAGTGCGAAAACCAATCTTTGAAAGTAATTCCGAGCAGTCAATGGCTCCATTGACTAGCTTCGAAACAAAACAAGCATCATTAACTTCCCGTCGGATGTAAAGAGGCAGAAAATGGTATCTTCTGCATCGATGTTCATAGTCTAGGGAGCGCTGTCCAGATTTGAAATCTAGAAAGCGCAAAAACCGTTTTTGTATTTTTTCTAACCTTGTTGCATATATGTTGTACTGTGGGTTCCACACCTGTGAGGCATACTCCAAGTGACTACGTACATAGGCACAATAGAGTACCTTCATTATTTTAAGACACTTGAAGTCGCTAGACGTCCTCATGATAAACCCAAGAGCCTTGGAAGCCTTACTGGCAATGTGCTCAACATGATGCGCAAATGTTAATTTACTATCATGAACTACGCCTAAATCCTTAATATTATTTACACTAGATAACTGATGATTATGCAAAGTATAACCATAATCTAGCTTACTGGTCTTTCGCGTAAATGATATGGAATAACACTTAGATACATTAAGTTCTAGTCTGTTCTGCACACAGTATTCTTGAAACCTAAGCAGATCCAGTTGTAACTCGCGAGAGTCAGATGAGTTATTAATTACCTTAAGCACTTTCATATCGTCTGCGAAAAGCAAGATCTTTGAATGTAGGAAGCATTTACCAATGTCTGTAATAAATACAGTAAACAAAAGAGGCCCGAGAATGGATCCCTGAGGTACGCCAGACGGTATCTCAGTCCATTGTGACATGTAACCTTGTAAAACTACAGCTTGATTACGGTTTTCGATGTAAGATGAGAACCAGCGGAACAAGATTTTTTGTAGTCTGTGTAAACCACATCGACCTGCGCTCCTCTATCCATCCCTTCTGAGATAAATTCATTAGCAATGATCAGGTTTGTACAAGTCGAGCGTTGCCTGAGGAAACCATGCTGTTCATCACTAAATGAACCGCTCAAACCAGAGTAAACATCGTTATATACTACTCTTTCAAGTATTTTTGCGAATAGACATAGCTTTTGTACATAAATCTGATCTCTACCTCTGGTTGATCTTGGTCTATCGCGGCATCTATTTCATTGAAATATTTAGTAAAAATTCGCCTTACCACGGATCTCTCTTTTTTCCTATTCTCAAGATTCTCCATTTTCGCTGTCACGGTCGCCACAATTTAACAGCAGAAAAACTGGGAATCTAATTAATTTTATAGGAATAAGAATAAAACGACCATTTCATTTTCTGATAAAATGTCAACAACAATTGTTTTTAATCGTCAAACCAAAAATAGATAAATTCCATATAATAAAATAAATAATAGCTTCACAGGAGTTTTGTTGCTCCGTAACAAAATCCTTGCTTTTAGTTCTACTTCTTTAAAAAATCTTTTCTTAAGGAGTTACCTCCAAAAATCCGTCAGACTTTTTCATGTCGAATAGCAGTGCCCCGTGCTAGGTTCAATTGAGAATTTTAATCTTCTATAGAGGATCTTTAAGATTTTAAGAGGTTTAAGAGGATTTTAGTGACATACTACACACACTTAAGAAAAAATATATGTGTATACATATATTTTTTGTGTATACATTAATATTATAAAGAGAAAAGATTTGTATGTTTGCAATTAACAAACTCAAAAAATACTAAGTCGATTTCAAATATTCTTTCACCATTGGGAACCTACATTCATGCTGAGTAACATAAGCTATATTTAATGCTATAAAAAAAATATAAGAATTTTGTCCACACGTGCGAAACCGGGACAGGCCGCTAGTATATAAATAAGTATAAAGAGGTGTCATATATGTAGATATTGAAATAAAACTTCTTTGGGCGCGACTTGTGGGCAACTCAGATTTTTTTTGACGGAAGTAACCCTCTGTAGTGTAAAGTCTCTTTAAATAGTTTCCGCTATTAATTCCTTTACGAGCGATTGAAGTAATACTTCTTTGATGTTTACGACACATTAAAAACAAATTAAACTTAACTAAAAAATATGTCTAACGTCATCAAAGAAGTTTTAATTTGTTTAAAAGATAACAGTTATTACAAAGACATATAAAATAATGTAATTGGAGTCTGAATTGCAATCGAAAGGTTTATGTAAACAGAGAAAGCAAATAAAATTAACCTTCATCTATGTAGATAAATAAGAATGGTATAAGTTGAATTCACAGACAAATATTAGCTTAACATTCTGCACAGTTTACTCTGTCGACTGGAGAGGACACCTTTGAGTACTAGAGTAATATTAGGGACGAAAATATTGAGATCTAAAATCAATATTTTTTGTGATTTCTAAATATATGTGCAATCGTGCTGGTTTACCACAGAACTACCTATCATGTCGCACCTCCAGTCAAAATTTCTAAAACTAAGTTAATAATGCCAGAATATCCCAAAACGTCAATCAAACAATGTTCTGGGACTATCTGGCATTGTTAACTCAGGTTCGAAAATTTTGACGATTCTGTCTTTGTAGTATTCGAGGTGGGATGTATGCTTAGGATGGGTGATAGTGTAATATCGCAATCAAAAGATAGTATAATCAGATAATATAAAATAGCTTAGAATAGTTACGAAACGTGAAAACAGCCAATACTCGACGTTTGGTACAATACGAGCGATGTAGCTGGAGTTGCCTCAAAAACTAGTTTCTTTCGATAGTGTACGGCTCCAAATCCTATCGATTGCGCTAACAATACTATCGACAGTATCGATCGATACTATTGATGCAATTTTTTTCCATTTGTGTTTATGGATGCCGTGGCAGCAGCACTATTCATATTGGTGTTTATTTTCATCTATGACAATTATTTATTGGTTGAATAGGTGGATAGTATTGATACTTTCAATAGTGCTATTGATTTTATGGGTATTTCAGGTGAAAACTATAGATTTTTGAAGTAAAAACTTCTTATGGCGCGTTGGGCACTTTTGTGGGTGAGCAATTTCAGCCGTTCTCGCGACAGATGAGATTTTACACAGATATACTCCGCGTATATTCTTATAATACTCGTATATGTATACTATACGCGCTCTTTGCATGGGCATTCGTTCGTGCTCTCGCGACAGACGAGATTACATACCTATATGTATACTCAGAGTGTATAGGTATGGGAGAGCGCTGCATGCTATACGCAGTCTTTGCACGGGCATTCGTTCTTGCCCTCGCGACAGACGAGATTGAGAGTTTTTTATATTTATTTTATAAATGAATATTAAACGGAAAAATTATTTATTTAAATATTTCATTTGACTTGTGTTGCTGCTATGGTATTGTGTTAAAAAAAAAAAAAACTAAAGTGTTAATAGAATTTATTAAAACATTGTTGTAGTGCTTTTGTATACTATAGTGTTACTATATTTTGTATACATTTTTTTTTAATAATCAGGTGACATCACACTTTTATTCGGCCAATTCCGTGCATTTTCAATCACGTGTAGTCATACATGAAGTTTTAATTATTTTATTAATGATTTCTTCTAAAAAGTATGATTTTTGAAGTCTTTAGCGGCGCTGTGTACTTTTTTTGGAATGGGTAAAAATTTCTAAACTCGCGACAGGACACGTGACCTGATCGAAAATTCGTAAGACGGCGTAGGGCGCTTGCGCGATGTGCGTATAGCCGTGTCATTTTTAAACTTCATAGTGACAGTTACATTATTTTTTTTTTAAACTGTCATTATGAAATTTTAAAATGGCAGGTAATGTCATGAGAACGCATGCGTTCAACTGATTTTATTCATTGCGCATGTGCAAAATCCTGCACATGCGCACAAAAAAATGCAACGAACACGACTTGGTGTGTTTGACGCGACTGCTCTGACCGCTGAGCTACCGAGACGCTGGCAAACGTGTCGAATTTTACAAACGTATTCCAACTTCTACTATGAGCTAGTATCGTTCCACCAATGTTGAACGCTAACTACCTTCAACATTGAAAGTAATATTTTTACAAATATTAAACAATCAATTAAGATGGAACCAGCTATAATTATGTTTTTATTTTAATTTTTTGCATTCACAATGCAATACTTCTATAAGATATAAAATACGTGTGTAAAAAACAACCACGCCTCCGAGCCCTCAGATGGGATTCGAACCCACGACCTTTCGCAATCCGGGCGACTGCTCTGACCGCTGAGCTACCGAGACGCTGGCAAACGTGTCGAATTTTACAAACGTATTCCAACTTCTACTATGAGCTAGTATCGTTCCACCAATGTTGAACGCTAACTACCTTCAACATTGAAAGTAATATTTTTACAAATATTAAACAATCAATTAAGATGGAACCAGCTATAATTATGTTTTTATTTTAATTTTTTTGCATTCACAATGCAATACTTCTATAAGATATAAAATACGTGTGTAAAAAACAACCACGCCTCCGAGCCCTCAGATGGGATTCGAACCCACGACCTTTCGCAATCCGGGCGACTGCTCTGACCGCTGAGCTACCGAGACGCTGGCAAACGTGTCGAATTTTACAAACGTATTCCAACTTCTACTATGAGCTAGTATCGTTCCACCAATGTTGAACGCTAACTACCTTCAACATTGAAAGTAATATTTTTACAAATATTAAACAATCAATTAAGATGGAACCAGCTATAATTATGTTTTTATTTTAATTTTTTGCATTCACAATGCAATACTTCTATAAGATATAAAATACGTGTGTAAAAACCAACCACGCCTCCGAGCCCTCAGATGGGATTCGAACCCACGACCTTTCGCAATCCGGGCGACTGCTCTGACCGCTGAGCTACCGAGACGCTGGCAAACGTGTCGAATTTTACAAACGTATTCCAACTTCTACTATGAGCTAGTATCGTTCCACCAATGTTGAACGCTAACTACCTTCAACATTGAAAGTAATATTTTTACAAATATTAAACAATCAATTAAGATGGAACCAGCTATAATTATGTTTTTATTTTAATTTTTTGCATTCACAATGCAATACTTCTATAAGATATAAAATACGTGTGTAAAAAACAACCACGCCTCCGAGCCCTCAGATGGGATTCGAACCCACGATCTTTTCGCAATCCGGGCGACTGCTCTGACCGCTGAGCTACCGAGACGCTGGCAAACGTGTCGAATTTTACAAACGTATTCCAACTTCTACTATGAGCTAGTATCGTTCCACCAATGTTGAACGCTAACTACCTTCAACATTGAAAGTAATATTTTTACAAATATTAAACAATCAATTAAGATGGAACCAGCTATAATTATGTTTTTATTTTAATTTTTTGCATTCACAATGCAATACTTCTATAAGATATAAAATACGTGTGTAAAAAACAACCACGCCTCCGAGCCCTCAGATGGGATTCGAACCCACGACCTTTCGCAATCCGGGCGACTGCTCTGACCGCTGAGCTACCGAGACGCTGGCAAACGTGTCGAATTTTACAAACGTATTCCAACTTCTACTATGAGCTAGTATCGTTCCACCAATGTTGAACGCTAACTACCTTCAACATTGAAAGTAATATTTTTACAAATATTAAACAATCAATTAAGATGGAACCAGCTATAATTATGTTTTTATTTTAATTTTTTGCATTCACAATGCAATACTTCTATAAGATATAAAATACGTGTGTAAAAAACAACCACGCCTCCGAGCCCTCAGATGGGATTCGAACCCACGACCTTTCGCAATCCGGGCGACTGCTCTGACCGCTGAGCTACCGAGACGCTGGCAAACGTGTCGAATTTTACAAACGTATTCCAACTTCTACTATGAGCTAGTATCGTTCCACCAATGTTGAACGCTAACTACCTTCAACATTGAAAGTAATATTTTTACAAATATTAAACAATCAATTAAGATGGAACCAGCTATAATTATGTTTTTATTTTAATTTTTTGCATTCACAATGCAATACTTCTATAAGATATAAAATACGTGTGTAAAAAACAACCACGCCTCCGAGCCCTCAGATGGGATTCGAACCCACGACCTTTCGCAATCCGGGCGACTGCTCTGACCGCTGAGCTACCGAGACGCTGGCAAACGTGTCGAATTTTACAAACGTATTCCAACTTCTACTATGAGCTAGTATCGTTCCACCAATGTTGAACGCTAACTACCTTCAACATTGAAAGTAATATTTTTACAAATATTAAACAATCAATTAAGATGGAACCAGCTATAATTATGTTTTTATTTTAATTTTTTGCATTCACAATGCAATACTTCTATAAGATATAAAATACGTGTGTAAAAAACAACCACGCCTCCGAGCCCTCAGATGGGATTCGAACCCACGACCTTTCGCAATCCGGGCGACTGCTCTGACCGCTGAGCTACCGAGACGCTGGCAAACGTGTCGAATTTTACAAACGTATTCCAACTTCTACTATGAGCTAGTATCGTTCCACCAATGTTGAACGCTAACTACCTTCAACATTGAAAGTAATATTTTTACAAATATTAAACAATCAATTAAGATGGAACCAGCTATAATTATGTTTTTATTTTAATTTTTTGCATAGGTTGAAGGTAGTTAGCGTTCAACATTGGTGGAACGATACTAGCTCATAGTAGAAGTTGGAATACGTTTGTAAAATTCGACACGTTTGCCAGCGTCTCGGTAGCTCAGCGGTCAGAGCAGTCGCCCGGATTGCGAAAGGTCGTGGGTTCGAATCCCATCTGAGGGCTCGGAGGCGTGGTTGTTTTTTACACACGTATTTTATATCTTATAGAAATATTGCATTGTGAATGCAAAAAATTAAAATAAAAACATAATTATAGCTGGTTCCATCTTAATTGATTGTTTAATATTTGTAAAAATATTACTTTCAATGTTGAAGGTAGTTAGCGTTCAACATTGGTGGAACGATACTAGCTCATAGTAGAAGTTGGAATACGTTTGTAAAATTCGACACGTTTGCCAGCGTCTCGGTAGCTCAGCGGTCAGAGCAGTCGCCCGGATTGCGAAAGGTCGTGGGTTCGAATCCCATCTGAGGGCTCGGAGGCGTGGTTGTTTTTTACACACGTATTTTATATCTTATAGAAGTATTGCATTGTGAATGCAAAAAATTAAAATAAAAACATAATTATAGCTGGTTCCATCTTAATTGATTGTTTAATATTTGTAAAAATATTACTTTCAATGTTGAAGGTAGTTAGCGTTCAACATTGGTGGAACGATACTAGCTCATAGTAGAAGTTGGAATACGTTTGTAAAATTCGACACGTTTGCCAGCGTCTCGGTAGCTCAGCGGTCAGAGCAGTCGCCCGGATTGCGAAAGGTCGTGGGTTCGAATCCCATCTGAGGGCTCGGAGGCGTTGTTGTTTTTTACACACGTATTTTATATCTTATAGAAGTATTGCATTGTGAATGCAAAAAATTAAAATAAAAACATAATTATAGCTGGTTCCATCTTAATTGATTGTTTAATATTTGTAAAAATATTACTTTCAATGTTGAAGGTAGTTAGCGTTCAACATTGGTGGAACGATACTAGCTCATAGTAGAAGTTGGAATACGTTTGTAAAATTCGACACGTTTGCCAGCGTCTCGGTAGCTCAGCGGTCAGAGCAGTCGCCCGGATTGCGAAAGGTCGTGGGTTCGAATCCCATCTGAGGGCTCGGAGGCGTGGTTGTTTTTTACACACGTATTTTATATCTTATAGAAGTATTGCATTGTGAATGCAAAAAAATTAAAATAAAAACATAATTATAGCTGGTTCCATCTTAATTGATTGTTTAATATTTGTAAAAATATTACTTTCAATGTTGAAGGTAGTTAGCGTTCAACATTGGTGGAACGATACTAGCTCATAGTAGAAGTTGGAATACGTTTGTAAAATTCGACACGTTTGCCAGCGTCTCGGTAGCTCAGCGGTCAGAGCAGTCGCCCGGATTGCGAAAGGTCGTGGGTTCGAATCCCATCTGAGGGCTCGGAGGCGTGGTTGTTTTTTACACACGTATTTTATATCTTATAGAAGTATTGCATTGTGAATGCAAAAAATTAAAATAAAAACATAATTATAGCTGGTTCCATCTTAATTGATTGTTTAATATTTGTAAAAATATTACTTTCAATGTTGAAGGTAGTTAGCGTTCAACATTGGTGGAACGATACTAGCTCATAGTAGAAGTTGGAATACGTTTGTAAAATTCGACACGTTTGCCAGCGTCTCGGTAGCTCAGCGGTCAGAGCAGTCGCCCGGATTGCGAAAGGTCGTGGGTTCGAATCCCATCTGAGGGCTCGGAGGCGTGGTTGTTTTTTACACACGTATTTTATATCTTATAGAAGTATTGCATTGTGAATGCAAAAAATTAAAATAAAAACATAATTATAGCTGGTTCCATCTTAATTGATTGTTTAATATTTGTAAAAATATTACTTTCAATGTTGAAGGTAGTTAGCGTTCAACATTGGTGGAACGATACTAGCTCATAGTAGAAGTTGGAATACGTTTGTAAAATTCGACACGTTTGCCAGCGTCTCGGTAGCTCAGCGGTCAGAGCAGTCGCCCGGATTGCGAAAGGTCGTGGGTTCGAATCCCATCTGAGGGCTCGGAGGCGTGGTTGTTTTTTACACACGTATTTTATATCTTATAGAAGTATTGCATTGTGAATGCAAAAAATTAAAATAAAAACATAATTATAGCTGGTTCCATCTTAATTGATTGTTTAATATTTGTAAAAATATTACTTTCAATGTTGAAGGTAGTTAGCGTTCAACATTGGTGGAACGATACTAGCTCATAGTAGAAGTTGGAATACGTTTGTAAAATTCGACACGTTTGCCAGCGTCTCGGTAGCTCAGCGGTCAGAGCAGTCGCCCGGATTGCGAAAGGTCGTGGGTTCGAATCCCATCTGAGGGCTCGGAGGCGTGGTTGTTTTTTACACACGTATTTTATATCTTATAGAAGTATTGCATTGTGAATGCAAAAAATTAAAATAAAAACATAATTATAGCTGGTTCCATCTTAATTGATTGTTTAATATTTGTAAAAATATTACTTTCAATGTTGAAGGTAGTTAGCGTTCAACATTGGTGGAACGATACTAGCTCATAGTAGAAGTTGGAATACGTTTGTAAAATTCGACACGTTTGCCAGCGTCTCGGTAGCTCAGCGGTCAGAGCAGTCGCCCGGATTGCGAAAGGTCGTGGGTTCGAATCCCATCTGAGGGCTCGGAGGCGTGGTTGTTTTTTACACACGTATTTTATATCTTATAGAAGTATTGCATTGTGAATGCAAAAAATTAAAATAAAAACATAATTATAGCTGGTTCCATCTTAATTGATTGTTTAATATTTGTAAAAATATTACTTTCAATGTTGAAGGTAGTTAGCGTTCAACATTGGTGGAACGATACTAGCTCATAGTAGAAGTTGGAATACGTTTGTAAAATTCGACACGTTTGCCAGCGTCTCGGTAGCTCAGCGGTCAGAGCAGTCGCCCGGATTGCGAAAGGTCGTGGGTTCGAATCCCATCTGAGGGCTCGGAGGCGTTGTTGTTTTTTACACACGTATTTTATATCTTATAGAAGTATTGCATTGTGAATGCAAAAAATTAAAATAAAAACATAATTATAGCTGGTTCCATCTTAATTGATTGTTTAATATTTGTAAAAATATTACTTTCAATGTTGAAGGTAGTTAGCGTTCAACATTGGTGGAACGATACTAGCTCATAGTAGAAGTTGGAATACGTTTGTAAAATTCGACACGTTTGCCAGCGTCTCGGTAGCTCAGCGGTCAGAGCAGTCGCCCGGATTGCGAAAGGTCGTGGGTTCGAATCCCATCTGAGGGCTCGGAGGCGTGGTTGTTTTTTACACACGTATTTTATATCTTATAGAAGTATTGCATTGTGAATGCAAAAAAATTAAAATAAAAACATAATTATAGCTGGTTCCATCTTAATTGATTGTTTAATATTTGTAAAAATATTACTTTCAATGTTGAAGGTAGTTAGCGTTCAACATTGGTGGAACGATACTAGCTCATAGTAGAAGTTGGAATACGTTTGTAAAATTCGACACGTTTGCCAGCGTCTCGGTAGCTCAGCGGTCAGAGCAGTCGCCCGGATTGCGAAAGGTCGTGGGTTCGAATCCCATCTGAGGGCTCGGAGGCGTGGTTGTTTTTTACACACGTATTTTATATCTTATAGAAGTATTGCATTGTGAATGCAAAAAATTAAAATAAAAACATAATTATAGCTGGTTCCATCTTAATTGATTGTTTAATATTTGTAAAAATATTACTTTCAATGTTGAAGGTAGTTAGCGTTCAACATTGGTGGAACGATACTAGCTCATAGTAGAAGTTGGAATACGTTTGTAAAATTCGACACGTTTGCCAGCGTCTCGGTAGCTCAGCGGTCAGAGCAGTCGCCCGGATTGCGAAAGGTCGTGGGTTCGAATCCCATCTGAGGGCTCGGAGGCGTGGTTGTTTTTTACACACGTATTTTATATCTTATAGAAGTATTGCATTGTGAATGCAAAAAATTAAAATAAAAACATAATTATAGCTGGTTCCATCTTAATTGATTGTTTAATATTTGTAAAAATATTACTTTCAATGTTGAAGGTAGTTAGCGTTCAACATTGGTGGAACGATACTAGCTCATAGTAGAAGTTGGAATACGTTTGTAAAATTCGACACGTTTGCCAGCGTCTCGGTAGCTCAGCGGTCAGAGCAGTCGCCCGGATTGCGAAAGGTCGTGGGTTCGAATCCCATCTGAGGGCTCGGAGGCGTGGTTGTTTTTTACACACGTATTTTATATCTTATAGAAGTATTGCATTGTGAATGCAAAAAATTAAAATAAAAACATAATTATAGCTGGTTCCATCTTAATTGATTGTTTAATATTTGTAAAAATATTACTTTCAATGTTGAAGGTAGTTAGCGTTCAACATTGGTGGAACGATACTAGCTCATAGTAGAAGTTGGAATACGTTTGTAAAATTCGACACGTTTGCCAGCGTCTCGGTAGCTCAGCGGTCAGAGCAGTCGCCCGGATTGCGAAAGGTCGTGGGTTCGAATCCCATCTGAGGGCTCGGAGGCGTGGTTGTTTTTTACACACGTATTTTATATCTTATAGAAGTATTGCATTGTGAATGCAAAAAATTAAAATAAAAACATAATTATAGCTGGTTCCATCTTAATTGATTGTTTAATATTTGTAAAAATATTACTTTCAATGTTGAAGGTAGTTAGCGTTCAACATTGGTGGAACGATACTAGCTCATAGTAGAAGTTGGAATACGTTTGTAAAATTCGACACGTTTGCCAGCGTCTCGGTAGCTCAGCGGTCAGAGCAGTCGCCCGGATTGCGAAAGGTCGTGGGTTCGAATCCCATCTGAGGGCTCGGAGGCGTGGTTGTTTTTTACACACGTATTTTATATCTTATAGAAGTATTGCATTGTGAATGCAAAAAATTAAAATAAAAACATAATTATAGCTGGTTCCATCTTAATTGATTGTTTAATATTTGTAAAAATATTACTTTCAATGTTGAAGGTAGTTAGCGTTCAACATTGGTGGAACGATACTAGCTCATAGTAGAAGTTGGAATACGTTTGTAAAATTCGACACGTTTGCCAGCGTCTCGGTAGCTCAGCGGTCAGAGCAGTCGCCCGGATTGCGAAAGGTCGTGGGTTCGAATCCCATCTGAGGGCTCGGAGGCGTGGTTGTTTTTTACACACGTATTTTATATCTTATAGAAGTATTGCATTGTGAATGCAAAAAATTAAAATAAAAACATAATTATAGCTGGTTCCATCTTAATTGATTGTTTAATATTTGTAAAAATATTACTTTCAATGTTGAAGGTAGTTAGCGTTCAACATTGGTGGAACGATACTAGCTCATAGTAGAAGTTGGAATACGTTTGTAAAATTCGACACGTTTGCCAGCGTCTCGGTAGCTCAGCGGTCAGAGCAGTCGCCCGGATTGCGAAAGGTCGTGGGTTCGAATCCCATCTGAGGGCTCGGAGGCGTGGTTGTTTTTTACACACGTATTTTATATCTTATAGAAGTATTGCATTGTGAATGCAAAAAATTAAAATAAAAACATGAATATTGTATTTTACCACATAAATTATAGCACTTTTATACTGATCATTAAAGCAATTCGTGCGAAATGATTCCTTAACCATTTCAAAATATCAAAAATGCACAACGTTGAATATTATTCAAGTTTTCACTTCTGCCGGCACTCCCGGAGTGCAACCCGTCGTTTTTTTTATACTCGAACACTTACGTTCAATTTGCGAGTCAAATCGTAATTGTAGAAAGATTACAGATGAAGTGGATCCGTTACGTTTTACCAATCTTAATCACGGCCGGATATGAAAGATAATAAATAATAATAATAAATAAGGCCAGGTTGAATAAGCACCTTCTGGATTAGCTCGTTCCATCGTGGATCCTGTCTTGGCCCCCGGGCTTGATTAGGATCAAAAGCCAACCCATTCAAAATTAAAAAAAAATCACATTGTTTTGAATCCAAGTCAAGTAGCTTATGCACTTTTGATATGGAATTCAGAAACAACAAAAGTACCACAACACCCAGACCTGGTACAATATAAAATAGTTCGTTTTCGTTGACCCGGCCGGGGATCGACCCCGGAACTAAAATACTATAACGGTGATTATTATAAACAATATTTGAGCCTTATAATTTCATTCCTAAACAACAACGAGCACTCAAGTTCATATAATAAAATTTTGAACTCCATAGTTTTTTACCCTCCACTACGAGCAATATGCCTAATACAGTTGGAGAAGTCCTCCACAGGTCCTCTTCTCACGAAGACAAGTGCTTCACCATAACGGTATTCTCCAATATATTCGATGGGTTACGACCCTGAACTGATCGGGAAAACGTGGTATACTTACTAAACCTTAACTAGAATTACAAATATGCGATGGAAGTAGTAAGACCCACTTAAAAATAGGTGACATACGATAAAGGTTTTACCGTTCGTTTTAAGAAGGTTGACAAAAAAGGAAAAGTGCTCGTCTATCCTTCGTATACTAAGATACTAATGGAAAGAATGACTCATCAAAAATAAGCCACAAAGTTCTAGAATACAGTTATTAGGCATTCGGTTTACACAGAAATAGCGATGCTGCGGATTTATTTATGGTTGAATCCTGGTAATCCATACAATTATGTGATTGGCATAAGTATTTAGTTCATATGATTATTTATTATTCTTTATTCACCAGTCTATGCATTTGAGTATATAAAACGTAGCAAATACAATAATTTGAAAATTGAAATTAACTTATTCTTGTTATATTTCATAGCACATTAATTTAATGAATCGGATTTTAATTAAGTTTATCATCAAAAAATTTTGTGATACTATAATAAAATTTATTAACGAATAACTTTGTTTGTTGCGCTTCGTTCGATTTATTATTCTTTTTTTAAATTTATTATCCATTGAACAAACATTACTCATCCATCATCTTCCCACAAAATGGCATGCCATTCATGCTGCCATTCTGGTTGAAGTTGGTAAAATATCATAGTTTAGAAAACCGCTGCCTATTTTCTGATCTACCGAAGGTATACACACCATACGGTGACTATAAGTCGATCGCCTGCGGGCTTGTCGTCGTACTCCCGCGCCCCTGAACCGCGCAGACGAAGATTCATTTAGGTAGTCGACCTACAATGGAAAATCCACACGATACATATTTTAGTACGTAAGAGGTACAGACTTCGAAATCTAAGTCAAAAAGTATACCCAACTACATCTCCGAGCTGCCGTGAGTGGCTCTCAAAGTGTTTTATTTTATGTCAATAAAATGTTTGCGCTTTTTTTATTGGTTCTGATTTGACCAAATTATGCTCATATATATATATGTCGTATCCGGTCATGAGTACGGATACTAAACGAAACGCAAGCGCGCCCTCTAGCCGGCGAACATAAGAAACTACGATATCCCGCGCTTCAGCAGAGTCGTGATGTTGTCAATGTGCGAGCTCCGATTCACTTTCGATCGAGTCACCATCAAGTGTAGTCGTCGTCACGGAACTGTCCTACGTTTCGCTAATTGCCTTATTATACAAGTTTGTTACGTGCTACGTGGTTCTTAATACTGTGTCCAAAAATTACATCATTCTCTCAGTGCACGATTTCTAACTCTGCCCATATGATATCGGAAGGTTCGGACGTTCACACCGACATATATATTTCTTCAACTTTCATGAAGATCTCCGACTTACCCTATACTTCGATTTTTTATCTGTACTGCTAAGTTGCAAAGACTTAATCCTATTATAATCTACCTAAGTCTGTATCGTGTGGATTCACCATTAGATGTATGATGTATCGGGTCTGTGTAATTATTAATATACTAGCTGACCCGGTAACGCGTTGCTATGGTAACGCCTTGCTATGGTAACGCGTTGCTATGGTAACGCGTATACAATGGAAAAAGAGCGGGGAAAAGAGCGGACAGACAAAAACACAAACAACAAATTTGTGTTCTTATAAATTTAAACCAATTACTTCGTGCCAAACCAAGCAAACTTGTGCTATGGATACTAAATAACGGGTAGAATACTCAAATAAGTGTATATGAACCAATACTCATTAACAAATATTTATGCTCATCACCAGCATTTGAACTGCAGACCATAAATGCAGTAAGCAGGATCATTCCCCTGTATCAATCCGTGTGTTGAGCAGATGTTGTAATTATTAAATCTAAAATGAACAAAATCAAATATACGAACTAAACTATTTAAAAGAAGCAGATATTAATAAGGTTAACGAGGTCAAAAATATTGTTCATATCTGTGTTGTATCTAGTGTTGTCTCTAAATATTTTGTAAAACCTTATTAAATTTTGTATTATTGGCGTAGTTTCAAAATTTTATCTCAGCTTTGTACCTGAAAAATGTGTAAGCAATGGCCCTTCCCTACAAAACGTTTCGTTGGAAAATCGCCAAATAGAGTTTTAGTTTTATGTCTTTTGTTTATGTGTTTATGCGAGCAATTAATTTAAGAAAGCATAAAATATGGTTCCCGAGAGTAAGGAATTTGTCTTTTTTGGAAAATACACCTTTTTTAATTCCCCTCATTATAGCAGACCATGCTTGGTTGCTCTTATATCTACAACTGCGAGACAGGTGTAGAGTATGTAATGGACCGCATCCATATGTTAATAAATTAATTAACAAGAAAATAATTGAATATCGAAAAAAAAGGCAACTGCAAAAGTGAATCATTTATGTCATCTACACATATAAATAAAATTGGAGTGTCTGTTTGTAATATTGTAATAGCCGTTTTTTACTACGTGCATATGAATATATATACGGTACGTACACCAAAATAACATTTTTTTACCATTTTTGTCTGTCTGTTTGTTCCGGCTAATCTCTGAAATGGCTGGACCGATTTTGACGAGACTTTTATTAGCAGGTAGCTGATGTAATAAGGAGTAACTTAGGCTACTTTTATTTTAGAAAAAATCATTTATTTTAGTAAAATAAAATTACTGTGCCACAGCAACGCGTGGCTGGGTCAGCTAGTAAAAAATAAGATCTCCATTTAATGACACATGAATTGAAGATCCAAAGACGAGATCCCACAGGTAATCCTTTAAGACGAAATATGGGAAAGAAGAGGCTGGACTACATCAAGTAGTCCATTGGACGTAGCAATCATCAGCAGTAACACCTGAGGCCTTACCATGATTTCTTAGCGCGATGCAAGTTCGGTTGTCAGAGAGACACCGCTATACGCAGTCAATAGTGGCGTCTCTCTTCAACAGTGGAACTTGAATCGCGATAGGAGTTAATGGTAGGGCCTCAGGAGTGTAAAAAATTTACTATCATCAAGCTGCTGTGTAGTTTCAGCACTTAACTGCTAGATATTTCTATTAGTTTAAAACCAGATCTAATTAAGCATCAACCAGATCAACTTTTGATATAAATGGCCGTCAAATTTGAGAATGAGACCTTTTGACTTGTAACAAAACATGTCATTGATGCCTATGGCACCTATTTACCTACTGGTCCAAATACTACTGTGTTATCTGTGCTTCTGCCCTATTTGTGCGAAATTGGTTTATAAATTCCTTATTAAAGGATAACAAAAGACTTTGTCGAATATCCTTTTCATCTCATTTAAGTAGACTAATGTATTTGTGTGTACAAATGGCATTAACGATTCATCCATCATCTATCCATCTACTAGCAGAAAGGAGGGCAATTTAAATAGAGCTGTTTTGAGGAAAAAACTTTGACTATTAGTTTGATTAATGAATTCTGATATCTAAAGACCCGGTCACATTGCAAAATAGAAACTCAAGCAGGGTACGCGATAGTAGTCTCACATAGGTATCGATCTAATAGGAAAATTTATAAGCATGATACCATTGCCTCCTTTTTAGGGTTCCGTACCTCAAAAGGACAAAACGGAACCCTTATAGGATCACTTTGTTGTCCGTCCGTCCGTCTGTCAAGACCGTTTTTCTCAAAACCGCGTGGAGGTATCAAACTAAAATTTATATTCAATACTTAGAGGTCTACTGTCCCTTGGAGCTGTGAAAAATTCAAACTCCTAAGCCAAAGCAATCAAAAGATACAGACGTTTAAATTTCCGCAAATTTTCGACACTCGCAAGGGAATCAAAACCTACAGGGTACTTCCCGTGAACTCTGAATCTTGAAATTTGGTACAAAGCAACGTCGCAGATAAAGAAAAAATTGCGAAAATCGTAAATTTTTAGTTACATCATATAATAAAATATTTTTTACGGAACCCTCGGTGCGCGAGTCCGACTCGCACTTGGCCGGTTTTTTTTAATTATTCTCTCTTCTTTTATATTTTTAAGAGGATGGATATAGGTTCATATATCCCATAAAATCCTTTTAACAAAAAGCTTTTGAATAAATATAAGCATTAGCATGGCGTGTTGAAGGTTAAAATCTGCTACGCTTTTTTATTTTTTTCACAATAGCCAATTCAAGGTCCTTACATATAATGCTAAGGGAATCTGTATTAATTGGTTACTTGGTAAGCAATATATAACAATAAAAGACTTCAAAATATATAGCAAATTCCGTCTTATGTATTAAGAAAAGAATGTGTTAAATAAGTAACAAACATAGGTAGTAAAAATATCAAAATCAACCTTGTTAATTTATTATGCAACATTTCGGCTTATAAGCTAAGTAAGTCCTAAAATTTTGCTTTCTACTATAAAATGGCCCTTTTCAAAATACCCATTACTAAAGAACAAAGACTCAAACCCACATTCTCTCGTCATTTGGGCTTCCACTAAATCTTCCTATAGTATAGAGCTACCTTGAAGAATTGGAAGAGTACTCGCCGGGATTACGAGAGAATGCTTTCTTAGATTTGTCGTTTATTTTCTGTATATTATTGCAATGTTCTTAAAACAGATACTTGTTGACTTTGTTGTAATCAACGATGTAATGAAAGATTGCTATAATTGTGATAACAGATTAATATTGTTTTTTGTGGATTATGTATAGTGACGACTTATAATATTGTAAATGTCGTTACTTCTGTTAAAGTAGACGAGTTTCTTGCGCCTGTTCTTCTTGTCAGTTAAAAGACGTCCTGAATGGATGGTAGGTAGATGTTGGAAGAGTCAAAACTAATAATAATTTTATCATATTCAAATCAAGCAATAAAAATTATTAAATTCTTGACTAACAAAGTATAAATAGTTGTTGAGTCGTCCCCTGGCCTAACAGAATATCCCGGTCAAAAAGGAACGAAGGGAAATGGTGTGTCAGAAATTAATGAAAGCATCGATGTAACAAGTGTTGCGATTTTTCTTCTCCATCCCACCCATTAGGGGCCACAGATTGCATTAAAGGGAGGTACTGCGTTATTGGCCAAGTTTATTTCTCTGTGGTTAACGAAGGAGTGTATATTGTTATTCCTAATTTGAGAAAAAATAGGACTTTTTGCGGGACCGGGAAGCGTCACTATGGTGGTCTTGTTTTTCTTGTTAAAATTTGTGTTGTGGTTGATATTAGTGTGTAATAATGGTGGGTTATTAACCACTGAGTCTTTCTATATATGCATGAGTGTTTGCAAGTGAAACAAAACAATGGATGGTGTCTTTTCGCTCTCCCTCAAGAAGTCCACGAGAAATTTCCAGTAAAACCCCACATCTTTACTGAAACCTAGGTTAAGGTATTTCACTATTCATTCATCATCCATTGATAATCTTTTATTCATATAATTCATTATATCAACTCTCATCATCATTTCCAAAGTAACGAACATTGTCCAAATAAATTATGACTTAAAGGTCTATGTTACCAGGTCATAAAATTATATAAAAAATTGAGAATAAATATAATCTATGCTCTTACGTCATTATAACAACTATGAATCAGTGTTGCCAAAATGTTAGTTTCTTAACATTTAACATAACTTTCCATCTTCTCGCGTTACATCTATTTTACACGAATTTGATATTTGACGATCTTTTGGTGCGACAGCATAGATTCTGCCTTTTGCACCGACGGTCCTGGGTATATTTATTTATTGGACAACCAACAAGACCATCACTTATAACAGGCACATACATCATGTTTATAAGACACATTTCAAAGTGATGCCTTAATTAAAGGCTGTCTCAACATGCACATAAATGTTTAGCAAGCTTACATAGTTCAAATAAGACACCACAAAACAAATTGAAAATATTAACTGATTATCAAATTGAAAACGTTGAGAATAAAGTGTACTGAACCGATTCATGGCAGCTGCACAGCCTGATCCCAGAGATCCTGCACCTACGGTGCAGTCATCTTGGGATCGAGCTAAACTTACTAGTGCAACTGTCATGGTCCCATAGCACACTTACTTACAACTTAAGCCTTAGAAAAAAATCCGGGTTTTGTCAAATAGGTCAATATTTGTACCTATATCTTTAAATATATAATTCTACTGAACGTGTGTATGTCACTGAAGTCGTTTGGTTGGCACCCTGGATGGTTTAGATTCACAAATCTGCTCGGTAGATGGCGCTGCAGTCGGCACAGCAACGCGTGGCCGCGTCAGCTAGTATATAGACTTATCCATGGAACAGAGTTCGATATTGCCTGTTACCCTAGTATCCATAACAAGCCTTGCAATGCTTACTTTGGTCTAAGCTAATTTGTGTGAAAGAAAGAAATATTATACTATTTTTATATTATATATAAATGTTATTTATATATAACTAGTAAGAATAGATAAGAAAAAGCAAAAAAACAACTTCCACAAACTTCGGTTCGGCGGCGAAAATAATGTAAAAAGTCCATTCTAAGTTTCGGCCAACGCAACCGTAGAATTTGGTTTTGATTTGCGTTCTCTTTGCTACAAGTTGAATTTAGCGAGGTATGCGGTGTTGGAGTTTTTTTTCTATATAAAACTACTTTCAACACGACTATTAGCTACTTTCAACACTGCTTTAAATAGATTACGATTTAGAAATGGGCCGTTTAGAACGCATTTAGAAAGAATGAAGATGGAAACAAGATAATTTTAAATAAGTAAAAAAATAAACTTATTTAAAACTTTTATAAACAATTATGTGAATGTAAGAAATAATATTACTTTTATGTTGTAGCAAACATAACATGTCTCCAAACTGCAATAAATATATTCCTACGAATTGACAATTTCATAGTTAACCACCCCTATTACAACTGAAAGTCGATCTCAGTGCTATTTTAAGAAAGTTAAAAATATAAGCAGTACCATGCAAAAAGGTTCTGTAATAAAAAAACCCCTTAAAACACAAAATTTCCGGGAGGGTCATATTGACGCGTAGCCTTCGGCATTGCAATATAAGTTACTGAGACCGACGCTGCCGAGAACTTTTTCTCCGAAGAAGTCGCTTTAATTTATACGATTGCGAAACGACAGCAACGAGGTTTTTAATATCGACCGACGTACCATACAATAACACTGATTGCAATATAAAAAACTTATAATAGTTTAAAAAACTAAAAAACACGCTTTGGCAAGCAAATGTCATTTCGCATTATTTTCTGAAAACCCTTTCATTTTAATGTTGGATTTGAGTCACGTGACTATTTTCTCGTATTCCTGACAGCAAACCCTTTCATTTAATACCCATATCACAGGGGTGCATTTCAAATAGCCTGCCCGCCATTTTAGACGTCCGCTATGTTGGATTTAAGTCACGTGACTATTTTTTTCGTATTCCTGACAGCAAACCCTTTCATTTGATACCCATATCATGGAAGTGCATTTCAAACAGCCAGTTCGCCATCTTGGGGAGGCCGCCATATTTGATTTGTAATGACGTTTCTTAGCTAGTCATGTATTGTCATCAGAAATCAGAGCGTGTGCAAAATTTCATCCTAATCAAAGACCGGAAAGTGAGTCAAATTAAGATTCCAAGATTTTCTTACATAGTTACAAGTGAAGCTAATAAAAGCGTGTTAAAAAGGGAGAGAACCTAATTTAATAATAACTCACTTTTTAACCACCTGTATATTTACATAGTACAGGTGACTGGCCACGTGTCGTTGTGGCTATAAATTTGCTTATTAATTAAAATTAAACCAATCCTATGTCCTAAGTCGGAACAAACCCAGCGAAATCATAAAAAAATATCAAAATCTGTAGAGTAGCTACGGAATTCATCGCGGTCAAACACTGTGACAGGATTTTAAACTTCCCGCTAAGAAAGTCGATAATTTTCGAAAAATCGGGAAGTTATTGTTTTTACCCCGTTTTGCAAAAATCGAGTTTTCAACAGATCTCGACGTTTTGAGGCCTTGGGAATCTTCCTGACCCTTCCCGCGATGGTGTCTGTATGTCTGTATGTATGTGTGTGTGTGCGTGTGTATGTAAACCTCTCATAACTTTTGAACTGTTTGACTGAATCGAACCAAACCAAATGCGTCTCAAAGAGATTCATCAAACTTAGATTTCCTGTAAATTTGAACCGATTCGGACCGGTAGATTTCGAAAAAAGTAAAAAAAACATAAAAAGAAATCGAAAAGAAACTTTTTTAAATGTGTTTTTTTTTTAAATAACTTTTGAACGGCTTTACCGATCAAGTCCAAAAACTAATCAGCTCTTAACCTTAAAAAAACACGTCGATTGCGCCCAAGTGCGTCAAAATTGGTTGATTCGTTCGTGAGATATCGTTGACGAAAAAAATTGAAAAAAGTGGTTTTTTTTTTGTAATAACTCCGAAATTTTTCATTTGATAATTTTTTTTTGTTCCAAATTTTTTCTGAATTTTTAAAATCTACATCAATTGCCGCCAACCGCGTAAAAATCGGTTGATTCATTCAAAAGGTATGGCAGTTTGAAAATTTTAAAAATCGTGCTTCATCAAACTTTTATTGGCCTTTTGAGCTCGAAGAGCTCAGAAACATTGTATTGAGTGGAATGTTGAGCGCAAAAGCATAGAATTAGCGGGAAGTTACAGGGATGGCCTTTAGGGTCAACCGTTTCCCAGATTTTTTTATACGAGTATATTGATGGTAGAAACAAAGTGATCTCATTTTTCAATGTATATAATACTTCGATCATATATTTCTGTAGATGCACAGTTCCATGCAAAACTAAACAAAATATTGTCCCCGCATCAATACGTACTTAGGTAGTTGTATACCACTTGAAATATAGCAAAAAACGTCTTAAAATATCGTGCGGTTTAATCTAATTTAGATCTTAATTGATAAACGTTACTATGGAAATAAATCCATTTTATGTTCAATACATAATTGAATCCCATCAAAAACAATACTTGTCAAAAAAACCAAGTCTCGCAACTCAGTTGTTCTACGGTAAAAAGTTGTAAGATCCATGTAATACCAAGTCGGTTATTAATTTATTCAGTTCAGAAATTCGCTTATGTAGGGACTGAATAAATTAATAACCGACTTGGTATTACATGGATCTTACAACTTTTTACCGTAGAACAACTGAGTTGCGAGACTTGGTTTTTTTGACAAGTATTGTTTTTGATGGGATCTCATTGCTTTTTGTATTTTTTTTAGTTTTTCCTTGATTCATACACCAAACACTATTTATATTCCAAATTTGAAGCTTCTAGGTCTGCTAGAAGTGTCTTAGAATTTTGATGATCGGTGAGTCAGTGAGTGACAAAATTAAGAAATTTGACCCGTTATAATTCTTAAACTACTAGTTCAAATTGAATGAAATTTGAAATATACCGTGTCTTTACAATGCCTGCATGGTAACTGAAAATTCAGTCTTCTAGTTTTATCCACAACGAAGTTACAGGGGGTCGAAAATGGCCTGAATTGCTTCGAGAAAAGGATGGTACGTCCGTGCCGCTTTTTTGCTCGACTTGGCGGGGGCACTGCCGTGCCCCCAGATTGTGGATTGTCAGACGTAAAATTTTGTGATTCTTAAAAAAGCAGAATTAAAACAGCACATTTCCAAACACAAGTGTATTAAAAACTAAGCTTAATGTATGACAATAAAGTAATTAATCGTACAAACAATAATATTAGTTGTAACTATGAATGTATTCTATGTGACATTGCATTTTGTGTCCGCGTCTTATCGTTGTCACTTGGAACATAGACAGGAATGGAGTTGCTTACTTTTTAAAAGAAATTTAAATGCGATACCTGGATGGAGTTAAAAAAAAAGTTAATACAATTTTCTTTATTATTACTTTTACACGCAATAAGTAGTAAATGGGTTTTGATGAAAGGAACACAGCTAGACTTAAGAAATGGGCTCCTTTTTATGATGTAGTGTTTTGAGAAAAACAAGGCTATACGCTCAGTTAGTAAGCGCGAGTGCGTGCTTGTGTTTGTTTGTGTGTGTGTGTGTGTGTGTTTGTATATATGTGTGTGTTGTGTGGGTGTGTTTGTGTGTGTGAAATGAAATGTGAAAATTTTTTGAATCCTCAGGATAGCCTATATTTAAAAGAATGCTCATGGATTTAAAGACATCTCAAATAACATATTTCAAGATTTAGGTGCCTTGGAACGAATTTACCTTGCTGTATAATGGTCTTTTTGATTTGTTTTTTATTTCAGCGGTTTTTAGTCTCCAAGCATAATCAAGTCGTATGTCTATATACTTTTTAATTACAGCTTTCAACAGCGCTACTTTTTGATCAAAGTTGAAGTTATGGTTTGAACAAACCACACTAAATGCATTCTATCTAGTACTGGCACTTCACACGGCGGTAGGTACGCAAATGTTTGCCTTATTTGTCAAATGTCATCCATGTGTAGACACACACATTGGCCAATTTGGAATCATTTGGCAAACTCAACCAATGCCAAATGTTGCTTCCATCGCTAGTTCGTTTTTCGTCGCACATCAAAGGCGACTATAACCAAATGTTTGGGTCGTGTGTCCACACTTGGTCTTGAGCGTTAGTAGCGCACGCGCTGTCGACTTGTGAGGACGTGTCCTACTATCGGGAAAAATTTATCAAATGCATTGATGTTTTTAGAATTCGCAAGACAAATTCCATTATATTTTCCCTGTTCTTTCAGACCTATGGAATCAAATAAACATGTATTTGGACAATAATTCGATAACTGTGGCACAATTTAAAAACAAAAAAGTGTCTTTAATAAGAGAACATGCTTTTTGTAATAAATATTTAAAATCATTGGGTGTTATTCGACAAAAGTTATAAAATTGTCTTAAACTTCTGCCAATATCTCTATAAACGTTTTATTTATAGTTTCTCTTGTAATAAATATTTTTATTTTATTGCATACTTATAATAATAATATTTCTGTATTTATTTTTTTTTTTTGTAAGATACTAGCTAATAGTAGAAGTTAAAATAGGTTTGTAAATTTCGACGCGTCTGCCAGCGTCTCGGTAGCTCAGCGGTCAGAACACTCGCCCGGATAGCGAAAGGTAGTGGGTTCGAATCCCACCTGAGGGCTCGGAGGCGTGCTTGTTTTTTTACATTCATATTTTATGTTTTATAGAAATATGGCGTTCTGTCAACAATTAGGAGAGATGTAAATGCTCTGGCAAAAATCCCATGAAGACAAAATACTGTCGAAAGTAATTTCCTAAAATTATATGACTGATACTTTAACTAAAATAAAACCTATTTCTTACCCTCCTTCAAATTTTAGGGTAGTCTACCCCGGCCATACTGGGCTGCCAGAAGTGGCTTTTCATTTTTAGTAGGTATGGTGGATTAACTGTAGAAAGATTCGTGACTTTTGAAATGACCACCTAAAATTGGTCAGTGGCTCTTGGTTCATAAGCCAACATTTGCAATGACATTTGTCTAATTTGGCATTGATTACCATGTATAGTCGTGTAGTTTGTAATATTTGCCGTAGTGGAAAAGATTTACCAAACTAGACAAATGCGTCGATGCAAATGCCTACAGGCATAAGGCGATAATACACCTCCACTTTTCTCTCTGAATTTCATTTTTCCGAAAACTAAAAGAATAACAAACTTTTAATAAAAATTTAATAAAAAAAAAAGTTGTAACGACGACTCCAACTTTTTGCTGTTGACTTTGTTCGCAAGCACTTGATTCATATTGTTTTGTCTTATGAGCGGCCTACTCGAGTGTGAAAGGGATAAACAAATATTATATACCTAGCAACCGGCATGTCATATAAATCTACAAAAACGCACGCACCAACATGCTCCCCGGGTTGAAGTGGCAAACGAAGATGGAGACTTCAATTGAGTGTTAGAGGGCAGATGCAGTTGAAGGCCCGTCGAATTGTTCCACCTTTCGTCTTCAGCTCTGCTACTCGCGTGACGCCATCCACACCAGCATAAGTTTTCATGACTCGCCCCAAACGCCACAGCAGCGGTGGAGCGTTTCGTTCTTTAATTAAAACGAGTGACCCAATCTTCACCTCGCCTGTGGATTTGAACCATTTTGACTTGGTCTGCAGCAGAGAAATGTATTCGTTAGTAAAGCGCTTCCAGAAGTGTTGCGCGATGTACTGCGTCCTCTTCCATCGGTCCAAGCGGGTAATGTTGGTAGTGATCACCTGTGGGTGTGGTACAGTTAAAAGTGATCGTCCAATTAGGAAGTGCGAAGGAGTGAGAGCCGAAAAATCATTTATGTCCGAAGAAAGCGGAGTGAGAGGGCGTGAATTAAGAACGGCCTCTATTTGAGACAAACAAGTGGACATTTCCTCGTAGGTAAAGTGAGTGAGATGCAGTAGTCTCTTCAAATGATACTTACAAGATTTAACAGCCGCTTCGGCCAAAGAGTTAAAATGTGGAGTATAGGCAGGTACAAAACTAAATTCTATGCCCTCCTGCGCTATCTCAGATGCAACATTTGATGAACGCAAGAACTTTCGCAAATCGTTCGTCGCACCTACAAAGTTCGTGCCATTATCGGACGTGATACTTCGAGGCTTACCTCGACGTGCCACGAACCGATTCAAGGCGGCCAGGTAAGACTCTTTGGTGAGGTCCGTAACGAGCTGCAGATGCACGGCTTTAACTGCCGAGCAAACAAAGATGCACAAATAAGATTTTATTAATTTACAACCCCGACCCTTCCGATCGGCTATAAGTATTGGCCCAGCATAATCAACATATGAATGCTGAAAAGGAAATTCGAGATACGTTCTCGAACTAGGTAACTGCCCCATTATAGGCTGCACGTTTTGAGCTTTATGTCTGAAACAAACTTGACAGTTATGAACGATGACTTTAGACAAATTCCTGCCATTAAGTGGCCAATAATTTTGCTGAAGGCTAGCCAAAAGTAACTGAGGACCGGCGTGAAGTAACTTTAAATGTTGCATTTGAAATAAAAGTTTAGTTAAGCTATGATTGCTACAAATTAAAATGGGATGTTTTGTGTTAAAATCGTAAGGGGAATTGTCAAGCCTTCCGCCCACGCGAATGAGATCATTTTGATCTAAAAAGGGTAACAGAGAAATCAGCCTATTTTTGCGAGGCAATTTCTTATTATTTTTAAGAATATCATATTCTTCTTGGAACATTTGAAGTTGACCACAACGTAGTATATAATTATGGGAATCTTGAAGTTCCTTTAAAGACAGATGGCCACACAATTTATTAGTTTTAGTTTTTATGTTAAATAAATATCTTCTAAGAAAAGCTACCACTCTTTGTAATTTAGAAAAACTAGAATACTTCTCTATGAGATTTTGCACTACGTTAGTAAGCGAAGTATATTTACTGCTGCTACTAGAATTACAGCTATTAGCGCTAGCATTTTTACTAAAAAGCGACACTACTTCAGACTCATCTCGTTTCACGTTAGGCATTTTAGGCCAATTGTTTTCATTCTTCAATAAAAATGAAGGTCCTGACCACCACAATGAATTATGGCCAATAACATGAGCTTTAAGTCCACGTGAAACAAGATCAGCTGGGTTTTCCTTCGACGGTACATAGCTCCGGGTATGACCACAGGTACTCTCTTGTATTTCATGTACTCTGTTGCGCACAAAGGATTTCAACTGAGCGGTTGGCTGATTAAGCCAACTTAAAACGATAGTTGAGTCACACCAGAATCTACATGAATCTATGCGCAAAGTAAGGGACTCTAAAACCTTAGTACACAATCTTGCTCCTAACAAAGCTCCACAAAGCTCAAGCCGCGGCGTCGTTGTTGGCTTGATAGGAGCGACACGGTTTTTGGAAGCTAGCAACTGCACGCATACCGTTCCCGAATCATCGCAAGAGCGAATATAGAGACAAGCCCCATACGCTCTCTCAGAAGCGTCTGTAAAAACATGAATTTCATGAGTTATAGAATGGTCACAAAGCACCCAGCGAGGAATTAATAAAGAGTTTAAGTATGGTAATGTGGTCTCAAAAGCAGACCAAATATCAATATTTTCTTTTGACACAGGTTGATCCCAGTCATACTTAGCGATCTAAATATCTTGATTTTAAAAGAGTTTCTCGTTGGAACCGACGTTCTAAAGATAGAAAACGTTTTTTGCTGTATTATAAGATTGGCCTAGAACACATGGGTCCTTTTAAAGAGGCATTGTAACTACAAAACGACCTTCGTCGTTGCGAAATGTATTTTTTGCAAAATGTTGTTCACAATCTTTTTCTCCGTTTGATAAAGAATGATGAGCTGGAACGTTATCAAGCTCCCAAAATTGAGTAAGGTTAGGAAATGAATGGGAAAAGTTGCAAAATTGCGAAGAGGTAAGATTAAATGGTTGTGAAATGCTACCGGAAACTAGCCAGCCGAGCTTGGTTTCACACAATCTAGGACGATTCTTACCTAATTCTATGAATTTGGAACCTAGGTCATTCCAAAATACTTCGGCTCCTACAAGGATATCGATGACCGACGGAATATTGAAATTCGGATCAGCGAGTTTAAGCCCAGCAGGAATAGGTATATGACTAATATTGATGACCGAAGACGGTAGGACCTTAGTTATCTCAGGCAAAATATGACACTGAATATCCGTTGCGTACGCACAGTATAAAGACTCGATTGTGAGATTGCAAGACTGTGTACTAGTGGATACGTGATTGTTGATACCTGTGACCTTGGTGCTTGAACCGTGTCGCGACAAACCCAGCTTATCACACAAGCTCGAAGTTATAAAGTTTGCCGTACTACCGCTGTCCAGCAGCAGCCGAGCAGTATACTTCTCGCCCGTCACGCTCACCGCCTGCACCATAGCTGTGGACAGCAAGACATTCGAAGAAGTAGCAAGCTGCACAGAAGTAGCCGATAGTGCTACGTCATTGGAGGTAGAAGGCAATGGATTAACTAAAGATATGGGTTCGGTGGATTCTAAATGCAATAAAGTGTTAACGACCCTATTCACAGACTAGCTAGGATGTGAAGTAAAAATAATGAATTATGTAATTTAATGGATTTATTCGGGATAATTAAAACCTGCACTCTAAATTTAACTTATAATTCCAATACAATATCTCATCATGTAAATAACTTTAAATCTTTAACATCAACTTAGTAAGACTTACAATGCTCACCAGAATATTTATATACAAAGAGTTACATACCTTCACGATGTGCTCAAGGCGACGTTCACACAACGAATGACGCTCGGACGGCTGTTGCGCCATTTATATACTCTCAAAGCAGACGTAAACAACAAGATGGCGGCCGTACGAGAGTCATCGTTTAACAACTTTTAATGGATCAATCTTAAACAATTTAATCAAGCCGAACAGCTAATTTATAATTTTAAAACAATAAAATGTTAACAATAAGGTATTCCAGTGTAGTTGCTAACAGATTCGGCCATCCAAGATAAAGTGTGTCCTCACACTTAACATTATAATTGTTAATAACAAAATATCTTTGCAAAATAAAAGTGGACCTTATTGTCCCCAAACACTTTATAAAGGTTAACATAATTGTTAATAACAAAAATCTCTGAAAAATAAAAGTGGGCCTCATTGTCCCCAAAACAATTTATAATAGTAATAGATACCACAGACCTCTTTGTTCTGGGTTTAAAATATTTTGCTGTAAAAGAAAAAAAAGGTTAACATTTCTCTGAAAAATAAAAGTGGGCCTCATTGTCCCCAAAATACTTTAGTAATTGATACCACAGACCTCTTTGTTCTGGGTTCAATGAATATATTTGTAAATCACAGGCCTCATTGTCCTGTTTCATATATTAATAGACTTACAGACCTCTTTGTTCTGTGTCTAAAATATTTTGCTGTAAAAGAAAAGGTTATTAACCTATTAATCAATAGTTACGCTATATATATTAGGGGTTAAAGTATGAAATTGCCGATTTGTACTGAAAATCTATATTGTTTATTTTTTAAATTTTTAACAAATTTATTTAATCAAAATAGTTGCCATTATTATCTATACATTGCTGCCATCTAATGGGAAGGTCATTAATGCCTTTGCGATAGAATTCCGACGATCTAGACTGCACAAACTGTGTGAAAGCATTTTGTACTGCCTCCTGGGAAGAAAACTTCTTGTCACGTAGATAATTGTCCAAATCACGAAAAAAATGGTAGTCCGTTGGAGCAAGGTCTGGTGAATACGGAGGATGACGAATGGTTTCTAACTGCAGTTCCTGAAGGGTCAAAATGGTTTCTCGTGCTGTGTGAGGTCTCGCGTTGTCGTGGAGCAATAATGGTGAAGATCGATTCATGAGTCGGGGCTGTTTTACTGCTAGTTTTGTCAACATGGTTCGGAGTTCGGCACAATAGACATCTGCCGTTATTGCTTGACCAGATCGGAGAAAACTATAGTGAATAACACCATGCTGAGACCACCAAACAGTTACCATTACCTTTTTATTGGTAAGTTTTGCTTTAGGACACTGTTGTGGCATTTGACCTGGGGTCAGCCATTGCATTTTTCTTTTCCGGTTATCATAAAGAATCCACTTTTCATCACATGTTACAATTCGATCCAATATTCCTTCATTTCTGTACCGGTTCAACAAGGCAACACAAGTTTCAACACGCGTTTCTTTCTGCAGATCAGTCAAATCATGAGGCACCCATTTTTCGTATTTTTTTATTTTATTGATTTGACGCAAGTGAGTCAATATTGTGGGTAAGGTAACGTTAAACCATGCCGCTAATTCCTGGGTACTTTGACTAGGATCGGCTTCCACTATCTCTCTTAATTCATCGTTATTTACCTGTGTGGGCGGTCTTCCTCGTGGCTCGTTCTTTAAGTCGAAATTTCCATCACGAAAGCGTTTAAACCAAAATCGCACGGTGCGTTCATTAGTAGACCCCTCTCCAAACGCAGCATTGATATTGCGGGCTGTTTCTGCCGCGTTAGTTCCGCGTCGGAACTCGTATTCAAAAATAACTCGAATTTTCGCAGTATCCATCTTTCTTGTCTAAATTGAATAACAAAAACAATTGAAAGTCGATATTCAAATGTTTTACATTTTTTAAAAAAAGAACATCATAGAAACCATTTAAAAAAAGTTTCATTCGAAAACCTCAAACCATGAAGATTCTATGTCAATTCAAAGAACCTATTGCAATAAAACGGCAATTTCATACTTTAACCCCTATTATATATACATTTGTCTTTATAATAAAGCATGCAAACTAATCAGTTTTAATTAACAAAGAATATTCACTGCCTAGGTTGATAAAACTTTCCATAGGTATTTTGTTGACCAGTGTGGTTTCTAGGGATTTTATCCCTAGAGACTTTCACTTTTCAAGCCTCAAATGTACCTTGGTAAAAGTTATTTGAAAATATTCAATTAGATTTTTGGAAAGACAATATAACACTAAAAAATATACACTAAATCACAACCGCGTAGAAAGACACTATCAGTGCGGTGTTGACGGGACAGACTGACATAAAAAAAAACAGTGACAGTTGTCTCCAGGGATTCATAAACACCTTTATAAGGATACACTTTCGTAGGGGTTAGACATTAAATCTGTTACAGAATTATTCCTGTATCACTTATTTGGGTGTTTTGAACCTGTTTTGCGTGGAACACTTATAAAAGTGTAACAGATATAACGCTTTCTGTTACCAATCTGTTAGAAACTATTTTACTTTTAACTATCTATGTGTATACACAGTACACCAACATAGGCATTTCAAAGTACCCAAATCATTAGTGAGCTGTCGCATAGTTATGCCAATGTGAACCTTATTGACTGTAACAGATATGAACTTATGAACCGGTATTTTCTAAAACAGATTCAAAGTGTAACAGTTTCTTTCAGTTTTACTTTTAAAACAGAAATGAAACAGTCAGTCAGTCAGAAACAGTCCCTGGTTGTCACGCCGATTGATGTTTTGTTTTTAGATTTGTATATTATTAATAATCAGAAATTATATTTTATAAGGCTGAATGTTAATAGTACTCGACCATAACCTTGACATTTACTTTAATTGCTTTTTTGGCTAGTTTTCATTGCAACACTCAATTTACCATTTACGTTTAAGTAACTTTTGTTGACATCAGACTTACCCATTAATTATTAGAGAGTGATATTATTCTGAACCATAATAAATAGTATAATTATCTGTTAAAAGTAGATTGTTATTCTTAGCTACACTTACATAGAGTTATTGAATAACAATAAAGATTTTGTAATAAAACCATACATATAATACTTTTTTATTCAATTACTTCGTTTCCTACATCTTATGGGTCTTACACAATTCTTATAAAATAATATTGAATCAGAATCTAGTAGGTAGGTAAGCACAAGTTGTCGAGAATTATTAACAGTAGTCAAATCACCAAAGTGTACGAATCCAAGTTAATATAGCCAGGTCATTAGAGTAAGTGAAACGAAAATCCAGAAAGAACAACCGATTTTAAATGAAATAAACACCACGAACAAATAGCACTCCCAGAGATAGCAAAATACCTAAAAGTGAATTATACTGAACGGAATGTATAAATAAATAAAAGGCTTTCTTTTTACTGTGACAGTCGGTCAGGTTTTAAGTTTTTCACGGGTCCATATTGGCTCGCCTAAAGTTATTTGCCCGAAATTGTTCCCCCAACGATCCGCAATCCGAACGATCACTCTTCCCAAAATCTTTCATCCCAAAGTTTTCATTCATACTATTTGTAGTGCTACCGGCGATGTTCATTACACTCACGTCTCCGAAAATCGTAATTAATAATATCATTAATGTAAATATATTTAAACTGTCACTGTTTTTTATCATAATATTTTCACTCATACTAAGAAAGAAACGTTTACCAAGTGTAATAAAAAATGTGGGTAGAAAAATATATTTATAGTTTTGATAGTATAATTATTATTTGGGGGTATTCTTTACATTACGTACTGAGTATCTATTGCTCTATGTATTCTATATATCTATTGTATCTATTGCTAAGTTCATGTCGGTGTATTATCATAACGTGCATGTTTGTGTTAATGCTTTATTAATATGGAGAGAATTTATTTAAAAATCATTCAAAACCAGTCGTGGAGGATTAAAATTAGATGTACATGGATTTATATATGAAAAAAAACCCGAATAACAGTGGATAAACAATATTGGGCGTGTGAATTAAGAAGCAACAAAAAGTATAAGTGTAAGGCGAGATTAATCACCACTTTCGATAAGGAAGTCAATAAGTATGAATTACTGGAAGGAACGCACCAAGAACATAATCATGAACCAGATGCTTTGAAGGAAAGGGCTTGTTTTTAAACTATTTCTTGTGATTACTAAACAACTTTTCACATTTTATATTTGGTTATGGATGTTACATACATAATACTATAACTAACTATATACTACTATACTATTATGTCAAAAAAAACCAGCTGCTTAGAATGAATAGAGGTCGTTTCACTGATCTTTGTCTTAAATGAATAAAATTCATAAAACACGACTTATTCACGGTTATGTTTATGGCCTGGGAGTTTATACCGCAGTTTTAACCGTACCTAAACCAATAACTATAGAACCGATTCGGTTCTGGCACTTCGCCGGCCGCTGCTGCGGCACGCTCGCTACGCTCGCTCGGCTCGTGCGTTGTGGTCAGAGTTCTAACCTAACCTAACCAAAATTAATGTATATAATACTGATTATTATGAATAAAAAGAAATCTAAACAAAAAAGATATGACTTTGAATAATAGTTTAAAAGATGTTTATGTTGAGTAAATATAGGATAACAACAAAGTATAATAAATGTTTATTGCTAATGACATTATGAAGTTGAATGCTTCGGAATCATGAACATCAAAGACAGAGTAGTTAGGAATTGTGATCGCTAGGATAGAAAATTCTAGGAAGAACACCCTCGGACTGCCAATCATCGGAGTTGAAAATTTAGGTGAACTTTGGCGCACCTGTAGTTTGTTGTTCGCAGGATGATTGTTGCGGATTTATTTCACACCTGCACTACGTGGCTTGAACGCCGATACCAGTGCAGTGCCCGCACAACAGACACGATGACAGCACTCGTGCCCTGGATCCTGGATATCGCTAGCGCACAGGCGCAACGACAGTACTCGAGGACCCGCGCGACGGTAGCACTCGAGGATCCGCGCGATGGCAGCACTCGAGGATCCATGCGATGGCAGCACTCGAGGATCCGCGCGATGGCAGCACTAGAGGATCCGCGCGATGGCAGCACTAGAGGATCCATGTGATGGCAGCCCTCGAGGATCCGCGCGATGGCAGCACTCGCGCACAGGCGCGACGACAGCTCAGTCTCTCTCACCGGTCGCGCCACCCCACGACTAGGCGTCTGCCAGCAACGCTCGTCGATATTGGGTTGGCGTGGATATAAGAGAAAGAAAAATGTTAATACAGTGTTAATGACGATCGAAATAATAATTAAGAGTTATTGCTGTTTACCGCAGCGTGTAGGTATATGAAGAAAAATGTAAAATGCAATAACATATTGATGAAAATCTATAAATTGTATCAAGTCATTTCACGAAGATGAGAGATATCTAACACATCTGTTCTACTATCAAATCAACATAATTAATTTTATGGTTATTTTTTTTTCAAAGGTTTTTTTCTTTGTCCCTTTTTAACCTCAAAAACATTTTTTTTTGAAGATAATATCATTCGTATTTGCGTAATCTGTTAACCCAGAGGGTTGTAAAATGTTTTACATTTCACAAAACAATAAATGTGCTTTTGGCGCGCTGAACGTAGCAGCTTTCATTTTTTGATAATTAATGAAGGTTCCTCAATATTTAACTAGATGGCGTCTTAATGCGCAAGGTTTAAAAAAAGTTGACTTGTACTTATTGTCAGTATTATTACAATTTACACTGTGCAATTGTTTGCATAAACCTTTATTTAATATCACCAGTAACATCAATGTGTCAATAATGCAATTTCAGTTATTAACAATAAGCTTCATGCTGCTAATGAAATTTAGGAAATAAATCATGATAAAAACTAGCAATATTGATACTCTTATTCAATCACGCTCGTCACAGAGATTTAGCGAGTATTGTCTATACCTTTACTTTGTATGTGACATTGATCAAATTCATTATGTTTCTATTATAAACTACCTTTAAAAAAAAATAGACGGTTTTTCTTTTTACGTGGGCTTGAAGTTGATCCCGCTTCTGATATGTTAACGACCCTATTCACAGACTAGCTAGGATGTGAAGTAAAAATAATGAATTATGTAATTTAATGGATTTATTCGGGATAATTAAAACCTGCACTCTAAATTTAACTTATAATTCCAATACAATATCTCATCATGTAAATAACTTTAAATCTTTAACATCAACTTAGTAAGACTTACAATTTTTTTTTTTTTTTTTTTTTTTTATGCAAAATGCACCCTCCGGACACGGGGGAGGGAGGTGGTGAATCCTCTATGGATACTTCGGGCCGGCCCGATAGTTATGTCAGACTCGTACTGACTAAACACCACCTGGGATTGGCTTGCACCCGGAGAAGGTCATAAGCCGTCATCTGAGGCGACCACCCCTCTAGAGAGGGGTGGCGCAAGCGCTACTCACCTAGGTGAGAGAGCGCATAGAAAAAACGATTGACTCCCAGAAGGGGGGTCAGTCGTGAATGAAGTTAAGTCGGCTGGCTCCCAGAAGGGGGGCCAGTCGGCATCTGAGAGGGAGACTTACAATGCTCACCAGAATATTTATATACAGAGAGTTACATACCTTCACGATGTGCTCAAGGCGACGTTCACACAACGAATGACGCTCGGATTTTTTTTTTTTTTTTTTTTTTATGCAAAATGCACCCTCCGGACACGGGGGAGGGAGGTGGTGAATCCTCTATGGATACTTCGGGCCGGCCCGATAGTTATGTCAGACTTGTACTGACTAAACACCACCTGGGATTGGCTTGCACCCGGAGAAGGTCATAAGCCGTCATCTGAGGCGACCACCCCTCTAGAGAGGGGTGGCGCAAGCGCTACTCACCTAGGTGAGAGAGCGCATAGAAAAAACGATTGACTCCCAGAAGGGGGGTCAGTCGTGAATGAAGTTAAGTCGGCTGGCTCCCAGAAGGGGGGCCAGTCGGCATCTGAGAGGACTGGGGTAGACCTGATGGGTCTGTATTGGCTCTACGTTTGGCTGATTCCTGTGCCTCTAAGAGGAGGTTCAGGTCAGCTGACAATTGACTGGGTTGGTCTGTCAGGACAGACCTAGGTCGCCTAGACAGAGGGTTCGTGGATGAGGAAGGAGTGTAGTTGGATGCGCCCCGGATAAGTGGATTAGAGTGGCTCTCTGCTGTTTCGAAGAAACGTTCAGAGGCCTTTATGAAATATTGTTGGAGAGTAGGGAGTTCAAAGTCCCTGTGCAAGTCCGCGTTGCGGACATACCAGGGAGAATTTGAGGCCCTACGTATGAATAGGTTTTGAATCACCTGCAATTTATTAAGGACTGATGCCTTTGCATGTGAGAAGATCGGGGACGCGTAGGTCATCACCGGTCGTATGCAAACCTTATAAAGTGTTCGCTTGTTTCGAAGTGACATGCGGCTGTGACGCCCCAACATAGGGTTGAGACGCCCCAAGTAAAACCGCGCGTTACGAGACACTCTCTTGACGTGAGGAGAGAATGTCAGTTTTTGGTCAAGGGTGACGCCTAGAAATTTGGCAGTGGTTTGCCATGGAATGGGCTTCCCCTGGAGTCGGGGTGGGTTGTGGCGGGCCGGTACACGCGTGCGTTTTGCGTCGAAGCAAACAGCGGATGACTTATCCGGGTTTACATCGATACGCCACTCGCGGAACCAGTCGCCTAAGGAGTTGATGGAGGTCTGAAGCCTCGGGAGGATATTCCTAAGTGATGAGCCCTTGAGATACAGAGCAGTATCGTCTGCAAACAGGGACAGTTGTACCCCGTTTGTTGGGACGGGAATGTCATTTGTGTATATAACATACAGCAGAGGAGCCAGGACAGAGCCCTGAGGCACGCCCGCTGTTATGTTACGCGGAGTTGAGAGAGTACCTTCGTATCTGAAACGGAAGGTACGATGCTGGAGAAATGATGCTACTAGCCGGACCAGTCTCACTGACAGATTAAGTCTGTACAGCTTGACAGTTAGTCCAGCGTGCCAGACCTTATCGAAGGCCTTGGCTACATCAAAGAAAACCGCCACGGTCTTATATTTCCTAGGGAAAAAGCCGCTCGAGATGTACTCGACTATGCGGTGAACCTGTTGGGGGCATGAGTGTTTGGTTCGAAAGCCAAACTGATGGGGTATGATAAGGTCATTGGTATAGAGATGGTCTTTTAGGCGGGCGAGGATACACCTTTCAAAGAGTTTCCCCATTGCCTTGAGGAGGCTGATGGGGCGGTGGCTCGCAGGGAGGTTTAAGGGTTTCCCCGGCTTGGGGATGCCTATTACGATTGCTTCCTTCCAGGCTGCTGGAAAGTAGCAGAGATCGAAGCAGGCGTTGAATAAAAGGGACAGTAAGACCAGCACTTGAGATGGTAGGTGCTTAAGGGCCATGTTGGAGACGCCGTCGGCGCCAGGGGCCTTTTTGGTCTTGAGGCCCTTGATGAAGGAATGAACTTCATCAGGGGACACTGTGATGGGATCAGAGTCTAGAGGTTTGGAGTTCAGCTCGCTGAGCTCCTTCTCAATCGACTGAAGGTGGGATGGGTCGCAAATCTGAGTGCTGACTGAGCATTGTGAAGCAATGCTGTCAGCAAAACACTCCACCTTCTCCTCGTCGTCGAAGGCTGTGGAGCCATCGGGACGGAGGAGAGGGGGTGTGAAGTTTGAGGTGTCACTACGGAGGGCTCTGGCCACTCGGTAGTAGGCTACATGGGAGGGAGTGATGTCCGCCATGAGGTCACCAAATTGGTTATTCCACAGGTCGTTCAACTGAGATCTTACTAACCGTTGAAGACGGTTAGCTCTGGCTCTGTACTCAGGGGTCGGGTACCTAGCAGCTCTCCGGAGAGCTGCGTTTTTGGCCCTCATCAGGTTGCGGAGGGTGGGAGGAATGGCATTGTGATTTTTCACAGGTACCTTCCTCGCACTGTCCGCAGTCTTTCTTTGGACCAAAAGGGTAAGTTCGGAAATGGCTGCATCTATTTTCTCCGAACTATCGTAATAGTCGGGGTCCATAGAGAGCGAAGGGTTGTCTACTTCCATTGCCGACTTGAGGGACGATCTGAACCGATCCCAGTCAGTAATGGTTTTGAAGGAGGGAGGGGTTGGCTCTTTGTTTCCCATAATGAGGGAAACCGGCCTGTGATCGGACCCGAGGTCTTGGAGGGTCTCAATCGTCCTAAATGGGAGGGAGACTCCCTTGACTAGAGCGAAGTCTAGTACGTCGGGATCATTCTGTGGGTTGTCTGGGTAGTGGGTGGGTTCGTACGGGCTGAAGACGTCTAATTCGAGATCATGTGTGATCTGAAGCAGACGCCGCCCGCCGGTGTTTGTCTTACGGCAGGTCCAGTCAGTGTGCTTGGAGTTGAAGTCTCCAAACAGAATGACTGAGTCGCCCAAGGACAGAAGGGACTCGAAGTCGATCCGCAATGGAGTAGTGCCAGCGTGTATGTAGACAGAAGCTATGATCAGTGTTCTGTGACCCGACATAGCCAGTCTGCATACCGTGGCTTCCATGTTAGAGAGAGCAGGAGTGGGGATTGGTGAGCAGTGAAGCGATCTTTTGTAATAGATTGCCGTGCCACCAGAGACAATTTCCCTGCGGTTCTGGTCCGCTGGGGTGAAGTTGTCATTTCTGACTAGGGAGTATGAAGGAATCGATAGCCCTTTCCGTATAGACGGTTTGAGCCATGTTTCCTGAAGTAGGACAAGGTCGGGGTCCCTTTCGCGCAGAAACACCCTTAGCTCGGGAATGTTTTTGCGCAGGGAGCGGGTATTGAAAGAGATAAGCGAAACACCTCTAGGTTTCACTCGACCGGTGAGAGGAGCGACTGGTACAGTCGGAGAAGAAGAAGAAGAAGATGGGATCCTTCCTGGCATTATGGACCTTAGTTAAGGGACCGGAGAAGGGCTTCGTGCTCACAGAGAGCTAGAAGCCGTTGTTGGGCGTTTTGGGCCATCCTGAGTTTGGATGCCAAGGCCGATATCTCATTGATATTGATGCCTTGCATCGTTGTGAAAATGATAGAGAAGTCATCCATAAGGGATGACTTCGGGGCTTGGGAGGCGGGAGCCGCCTTCGGCGGTGACGCCTTAGGCGGCGTCGCCTTGGGAGCTGGGCCCCAGGCCGGCCCAGGGGCCGGTGCCGGAGGGGCTGGTCCCCAGGCCGGTCCGGAGGCCGGCATGGGGGGGGCTGGAGTGGTGGTAGCCGGCTGTCCCGCCCCTTTAGGTAGGGGTGGGAAATTTGCCAGCGAAGGCTTAGGAGGGCCCGGTTAGGCTTTTTAGCCTTGGGAGGCTTTGGGCGAGGGGCGCGAGAGCAACCCCTATAGTTAGCTGGGTGGCCGGATTGGCCACACAGCACACAGTCGGGAGGGGTGGGGGAGTCTCTCGTGCGAGAGCACTCCTTGGTCAGGTGTGGAATGAGGCACTTGACGCACCTCGGTGAAGCGTTGCAGTTCGCCGCTGCATGGCCGTAAAGCTGGCAGCGGTGACACTGCCCAGGATACCCACGCTTGTTGGGGGGCTCGGCTCTAATGCCAGAAAGGCCGCAGACCACGAGGTCTTTGGCGCGGAAGATGGGTTTGGCCCTTTCGTTGTTGGTCATTATGACCAAAGCGAGGGGCCAGGACCTCCCATTGCTAGCGTGCAACTTGTGCACGCCGACAACAGGGTAGCCCTGTCGAACGAGGTCATTTAGGATGTCCTCGTTCGGAAGTTCTTCGGGGATGCCCCTAAGAACGGCCTTTACTTTGCGCTCCTCGGGGAGCGCAAAGGTGTAGTAGGATATGCCTTTGTTGGCAAGAAGTCGGGTCAGAGACCTAAAGTCCGCGATCGTGGGGGTGTTGACCTCGATGGTCAAACCCTTGTTGACGGCCTTTGTGTACTGGATTTTCTCCTGTACACATAAGGCGGACACTAAGCCCCACTTGGCCTTGTCCTGAAGTTGGATCGGCGGGGGGGGCAGCAACCTTTGTAGGTTGCGCGTCGCACCTTGAAAGTGGACGCGAGGTGGATGGGCGTGCAGTCGGGGCGGCGCGGGGCAGGTCCCCGGTGGACCTGCTCGGGGCCGTAGGGGCTGCCTTAACCGGGGCGGCTGAGGTGGTGGTGGAAGCCACTGGAGTGGCGGGCGGAGAAACGTTCTTCCTGCGCTTAGTGCGCTTCGAACGTTTTCCCTCTACCGTGGTAAACCCATCGGTGAGCGTAGAGGAAGACTCGTCGGCAGAGTCGGACGAGAAGGGAGGCGTGTGCCTCGGGGCCGAGCGCTTGGATGCGAGGAATTCGCAATCCATGTCGCTGATGTTGGGTCTGGTCACGGTCGGGATGGGTGACCGTTGAATCCCCTGCGCGTCTGGAGACGCCGGGGAGGAGAGGATGATAGGAAGGGATCGTTGGGATCGCTGGGTTCCTATCTGGGTTTGGGTTTGCGCGGCCACGGGCTGGGGCCCGAACCGCGCCTCAAAAAAGGCGAGGAGTGCCGCCACGCTACTCGCAGGAAGCTGCGAGAGTAGCGGGTCGACACCCGAAAGCTCGTTGATGAGCTCACTTGGGTCCGAAGACTCCATTTCGTGAGCTAGAAAAAACTAAAATTAAAAGATTAAAAACAAGAAAAGACTAACGCAAAGAGACACCCCCTGCCGGGTGGCAGGGGGGAGGGGGTGACGCGACCGAGGGCAGGTATCCCTAAACGGATAGCCGCCTGCCAAACCCCTTGGGCTAAGCCCAAGTGCAATGGGACTTGGCCTTCGGTTTTCCTAGAGCCTGAAGGGCCCTAGAGAGCAAACCGGGATTGCTCCGCCGACTTCGTTAACACCGCAAGGTATCCGTCGACGCAAGACGCGGGCGGGAAGAGGAACCCTTTATTTTAATACAAACAAAGGGTTCCAGCTAACCCGGAACGATTACAACCGAGAAATCGGAAGTAAAAACCGTTAATTGCGGAAGGTTCCGCAACTAGCGGCTGCCCTAACGACTACCGCGGTGCGCAAAAGAGAGAGAGAGAGAGACGCGATCCGACGCGAGGGCCGCTGGTCGCGAGAAGGCTCGCAACAAGCGGCTGCCTATCCGCCCGGATCGGGGACTCAGGAGCGCTTCGGCTTCAACAGGAGCGTTTCACGCGGGAGGCGAGCGAAGTGAGGCGAGCGCCGCTAGGGGGCACCTGTGTACGGGGACGACTGGTGCGCACGGCGGCTCGAAGCGGAATGTCGCGCTCGGACGGCTGTTGCGCCATTTATATACTCTCAAAGCAGACGTAAACAACAAGATGGCGGCCGTACGAGAGTCATCGTTTAACAACTTTTAATGGATCAATCTTAAACAATTTAATCAAGCCGAACAGCTAATTTATAATTTTAAAACAATAAAATGTTAACAATAAGGTATTCCAGTGTAGTTGCTAACAAAAGTATTGTGTTTACGCTCACAATACTTACAATGTGTTAATTTACAATACTTAACACCGTGGCCTAAGCGTAGACAGTTTAAACAAACTTTAAGATCTTTTGCCTTTTTTATACGATTTTCAATCGTTAATTTACGAAAAGTTTCACATGTATATAGCGAATGATTCTGGGAGCAAAGCGGACAAATTAAATTATAAGTAGAAGCTTCAGCTACTGACTGGTTTCATTCATACCTCTTTAATCGTCAACAGCGTGTATTAAGTCAAGATAGCTCCTCCGATTGGTCTCGCTTGGCGGCTGGTGTACCACAAGGTGGTGTTCTCTCTCCTCTACTCTTCTCTATATTTATTAACCAAATCGCCAGTGTTATATCCTCTTCTTTTCACCTTTACGCCGATGACCTACAAGTCTATAGACACTTCAGCATTTCTGAAATAACAGATGCGGTTCAAATTCTTAATCGCGATCTCAGGGCTGTGCAAGAATGGGCTAAATCTTTTGGCCTTATTGTAAATCCCAAAAAATCTCAGGCTATTGTGGTTGGCAGCAGTAGATTGGTGAGTAGGTTGGATTGGAACTTGGTGCCACCAATCGTCTACAATGGCGTCACTATAGAATTTAATGAAAAAGTGAGAGATCTGGGTTTGATTATTGACCGCAATATGAATTGGTCATCACACATTGCCGATGTGAGCAAGCGCATGCATTATTCATTCCACTCCCTCAAGCGTCTTCAATACTTTCTTCCTTTCAAGACCAAAATAATGCTGGCGCAATCACTACTTCTTCCTCTTCTCGACTATGCTGATGTCTGCTATTTGGATGTGACTGAAGAACAGCTTAATAAACTGGAGACATTACAAAACCTGGCCATTCGATTTATTTATGGACTACGTAAATTTGACCACGTCTCACACTTTCGCAAGGAGCTCAAATGGCTACCTATTCGGCAGCGTCGTGACATGCACATCCTTGTCACCCTGTTCAACATTCTTAAAAACCCTAATTCTCCTGCCTATCTTCGTTTCCGTTTCCGGTATCTTCCCCCACCTCTGCGTTCCCAAAGGTCCTGCATCACTAAAGTGCTGGAGGTCCCCAGAAGCAACACTAACTTTTTGCAGAACTCTTTCTCAGTGCGAGCTGCGCAGCTCTGGAACAAACTCCCTAAAGTGATACAAGAGTGTTCATCCATTGTATCATTTAAATCGAAACTGAAGGAGCACTTTCTGAATTTATTAAAATAATCGAATCATATGGGTATTATTTCTAGATGTTGTCTCTTATTGTTATATAAGTAGCTATATGTATATATTATTATTATTATATAAGTAGCTATATGTATATATTATATGTATGTAAATATATATATGTATATATTTATATGTTTATTTCTGTATATCATTTATTATTATTTTAATATTTATTTCACATGACTGCTTGTCTGCACTTAGTGACACCCACTTATACGACCAACCACACTTATTCTGGGTTGACTGGAAGAGATCTCTTTTAGAGATAAGTCCACCCTTGCAAACAATATTACCTACATTTGTATATTGTTTATCTTTTATGTGCAATAAAGAATATAATAATAAGTTTTATTTGAAAATTTATAACTCTTTGTATGTCTGTTGAGTTTTGTATTATTATTATTATTATTAGAACTGTGACTATTATTTAAAGCGACTATAGTATCACATGAATTGTGATTTAATTCTATTGATTCCAATAAGTCCGCCTTCCGACTAATGAATATACAAAATTGTGATAAAGTGGGGATCTTTCATTAAATTATTGCGATACTCCTCCCAATGACGACAAGTGTTAGAATCTAATTTTTTAACCATGATAAAAATGAGAAGAGTATCCCAATACCCAGTAGGCTGGTTCAAAGTTGTGAGTGCCCTTACGTTTTTGTTTATTGTATCGACAAGATTACGAAGTAAAATACTAGATTCTTTATTTAATGGCTGAATATCAAAAAGTGATTGAATGTGATTATTAATTAAAAGACGGTTGTTATTAAAACGCTCACACAATAAATCCCATGCAATTTTATAATTATCCCCTTTAAAATCGATATTTTTAATTATTAACGCTGCGGTTCCTCTAAGTGAAGCTCTTAAATAATGAAATTTATTAATGTCATCGATATTACTATTGTCGTGAATTAACGAAATGAAGGTATCTCGAAATTCTAGCCAGCACTGATAACTCCCATCGAAATGCGGTAAATCTATTTTCGGCAAACGAACAAAATTGCTTTTATTTTGTGCAACTGAGTAGTAATTGCCAGCACTCGATACAGAACCTGCGACCTTAGTGGCATCCAATAAGCTGCGCGCAAGTGCGACGAGTGCGAAGTACTGGGACTCGAACTCCTCTCGTTCAACGAATGCTGCTTCTGGTTGCTCAGCTATCATCTCGATATCGGTCTGTAATGCGTCATAATCGGGATATAAATTTTGAAATTTATTAAAGCGCTCCTCTAAATCTAATTGTTGTAATTGAGACAGGGGTGAATTCCCTTTTATTAAGTTGAGGTGGTTGTTAAAAATTGTAAGCTTCGATTTCATTGAACTGCGTTTTTTACATAAAGTTTTAAAATCAGCCATTATAAAATGAATATAAGTTTCGATTTGAAATGACAATGACTGCGAATGAATAACAAAAGGAAATAATGCGGCAAAGGAATGCGCACAAAAAAAGGGTCAACAGCTGTGTGCGACAGCAAACTGGTTATTTAATAGATCCGCACTTGTTTCGATTCACAAGTACGTTGCTCAGCTCAATAGCAAAGTGCATGCACACGTGGCCGGTATTTGAATGTAAAATATACTGCGCTTTGTGCAGAAAGCTAAGCGGAAATGTATAAATGGATCAAACAAATGCAGTAATATAAAATAACTAATGATGAAGTGAAAGTGAAAACACGTGGCGACAATGATTTTTTAATTCGGCAAAAATAAAGAAAAAATGGGAATAGAAAGCGACTAATTGGAACGAACTCACTGTTAATCTGTATATACTCCCAGAAAATAAGGTGACTTCAGCTTCTTCTACGATGATTGCAGATAGTGGTGACGTTTCCACGTTGGCACGGTCGAAGTCCACTAGCAATGCAGATACGCGACTCGGACACTTTTAAAAAATTCTTTCTTGAATCTTATTATTCCACGGCGAGATGGACCATAATGTAGGGTCTTCAGACTTTACATTCGAAATAATAAAAGCGGACTGTATATAATAGGTTTACTGGTACTTTTAAATGTATTGTATGTCCGTTCGCGCTGTGTTCGGAAGCCAAAGTGAGGACCGCCCGCGCGGCTATCGGCAGATTCGGCTCCCGTCGGCGGTGACTGTCGGAGATGGCCGAGCGCGTCTCTCACGCACCAACATAAGCTATAACAATGCGTGTATTGAACTACAAAGCTACGCCATAGCTTTGTCTTAGTCCTACTAGTCTCCTAGCTCCTAGTCCTACGTCAGGAGATCTTGTACCTAGAAGAAGCCGCAAGAAACTCGACAAGGGTTGTTTTCTTCTCCCTTAGCTATATACTATATATACTGTGGCACTGTGTTCACGTGATAGGTAGGCTCATTTTCCATACTGTTTTCGTCACAGGCCTTCTCAAGAAATAGAGACATATTTATTTCAACGTATATTAGAATTAATATGTTATTTCATCTTAACTTTCTTGCATATCAATCTTGAAATTTGATATGCATAAAACACGTTCTCTCGTATAGTATTAAGCCTAACCACAATATTCCCCTAGTACTGTTTACGGCTCTTTCATCTCGGAGTGAAGTAAGATTGGCGGAGCGTAAAGACGTTAATTACACAAGCAATTTGCATTAAACATATATAGAGTTTCGCGTTAAAGAGGTACAGAGGGCGCCATGTCAGAACAGTCAACCTTTATTTATAACAATCTTGACTTTACTCGATATGAATAATAAGGTTATATCGCACTAACCTCAATTTCCGTGGGAACTTTTAATTCTTGACATGGCAAAAGAGAACCACGTAATTTCTAATGGTTCAAGCAATCTTTTGGTGTGTGTTTTTCTATAGTAATAATTTCTTTAAATATACAAATTTTGCAATTGAACGTTCAAATAACAAATTATAATGGTTACATATCGTCGTATCCCACGAAAAGGGGCGTAATTACCAAACAGCAACTTTTCAGGAGAAGCTTTTTTGTGTTTATTTAAAAACATAATTAATAAGTTGGTATGGTTTTGTTTTAACTACGTGCATTATCATCTTGTTGTTGGCCTGAGTCATTTTTTTGGTAATAATAATGACTTTTTAAATAGTTATGTCCCTTAATTCCCTATTCGCCGTTGTATTTTAACTAGAAAGCACCCCGCATGGGATTAAGGTATATTGTAACCTTTTTCGTCGGAAATATTAAGGCCACAACCGCCATTGGGTCATTTCAAAATATTATAAATGCTTTTTCATCATTTCTATTGCTCAAGAAACAATCAGGTTATTAAATATAATTTTATATAAAATACTTACAGTCCTTATAAAAACAAAAAAAGATATTTAAAGATATGTTTGTTTATTTTCAAATAAAATTCTAGCTTAAAAAAAAGAGGGTTGCACTATAAAATATTATTTACCACTCAGACTTTAAAGAAAATGTAATTACGTAATAATAAACAAAAAATAAACAAAACTAAAATACTGTTCTTCACATATTAATATTAAACGCTTTAACTAATTGAGATCAAATAATAAAATTTACTTCACATAGAAAATAAGTAAATAACAAAAACATGATTAGCTACTTCTTAATTATAAATTATCTTTTTAATATTAATATTGCAAAAACAAAATCTAACCTCTTTGATTATTATTGAGTCAGTCTTATCCCCATCAGGCATCTATACCAAATAACTTATGTTTTCGATTTTAGGTTTAACTCAGTAATCATCTTCATCATCAGTACTTTCTAGATTGTTATTATTCCCTGACGGTATTTGCTCATACGGCAATCCTCGAAAAAATGAATGAAATTCATCTGGGATTATTTTTGAGTCACACATAGACACCAAGTCTTTGTATTTATCATATTTAACTTTGATAGGAGTCGTATTAGCAAGTTGGACTTCTGATTCCGGTATTATTTTCGTTCCTCTTCTACTTTTTTTAATGTTGTTATTGTTTAATATTCTTCATTTAGATCATATTTATATTTTATTACATTATAATTTTCTTTGGTAATATGCACTTCTTTAACCTTACTCCATACCACTTTGTCTCCGTCATCATTTTTAGTCCAATTTTTCCCATTTAATAATGATCGATAGTTAAAAATATCTGTCAAACCCATTTCCTTAACTCTGTATGCTTCACCTGAAGTTTTTGCCCATCTGATAAGATTGATCCATTCATCGGGATTATATAAAGTCTTTTTGTTTGAAGCTCCTTCTATAACAGAATGGACACTGTCTCCTTCATTTTGTGTGTGCCCAACTTCAAGGAACCGATGGGTTATACTTTCTATATTGAACTTTTCAAGTACATGCTAATAAAATGCAAAAACTATACGATTACGGTTTTGACCAGAGCAATTATCCGACCAAAATCTAAAAATTTTAGCACCATCATCAATCTTCGTCTTTATAAACAAGTTTAAGCCTCTGCTTATTTCGTTTGCCCCCTTTCTACCAAACACTTCTGTCCACATGTAGCAGTAACCACGTTTTTGTGCCACATCATAAACAGTAAAGTTGTAAAGGTTTAGTTTCCTCTTATAATAAAAATGCTTACGTTTCCAAAAGGCCAAGTCAAAATTTTTTGCATATCAAAAGTTGCTACTGTTATACTGCTGTTTCTTTCGGCTTCAGCTTTGTCTGCCGCTTTAACAGTCCTACCCAAATTTTTACGCTGCATGTGTAGTTCTTGCTCATGCTTTTGTGTCTCAGTTAATTCCTTGTTACATAGGAAAGCATGACACTTATCGCATTGATCTTTTATTGGATAGTAAAAAGCAATATTAAAATTTTTATTCACAGTATCTTGATACTGACGAAGTGAAGCCATTTCACAGTCATAGTTTTCATGCAAAAACCATTCTTTGTATAAGTTATGCAAACGTTTGTACGACAGTTGCCCGTCCAAATATTTTTTTGTGTTGTTTTTGCAGCAGTAGTGCGATTCAACAGGCACCAGAGAATCAATATGATATCGATTACAGCTTCTTTTATTTTCTTCGGCCGGTTAAGATGTCTGCCTCTCAAGTCACTTAAGTGATGTTCGTTCGTCGATTTATCAAGTTTTTTGAATGCGGTGCGTATAGTTTTTTCACTAATCGATAGAGTGTTCAAAAACATTTTGCGACAGACTTGAACTGTCTCCGTTTTGTTAATGGGTAAAGTATAAACCCGTGTTTGTGTTCTATTTGGGCCTTCTGTTTTAACACGTTTTGGTTTATGGCACCTAGTGAATTTCAGAATAAAGTCCCATTGTTTCTCATGACTTCCAATATCCCAAAAACAGTTGAAGACATATTCCCTGCAACTTTCTTCTAGTTTTTGAAAACATTTCTTAGGACAGCTGCAGGGCTCTTTAATTTTTTCTGTTTTCCTGAATTTTTTAAAGCTTTTCTTTTAAGATCTTTCCATTCAGAATAATTTCGTGTACGAATCTTACCAGAACGCCGTTTTTCAGAACAGTCTAAAGGAGAACCTGCCGGGGAGGTAACAGCGGACGATAATGGAGATGGAATCGTAAAGCTTGACGTTGGACTGTTAAAATCTAAATCATTCGTCAAAATTGATAAGTTTTGACTCATAGGGCAGTCAATAGTTGTTTTGGCAGCTTCTGAAACTATACTTTCCTTCTTAAGAACCTCTAACCCCTCAAAAATATTTCTTGGTGATGATAGTTTACCATTTTTACTTTGTACTTCTATCCTTTTTTCTTGTGCTATAATTTCCTCAGTAATGGTTAATTCTACAACATTATTCAATGGTGATAATAGCACATCGTTACTTTTTTCTTGTACTGCATCTTTTTCTTTAGTTTTTTGTGCTATTCCTTCTTCTTCTGCTTGTTCGGTTTCTTCTTCTATAGTTACAAGAAGGTCGTGCAAATTATTATTATTGTTTAATTCTAATAATTCTTCTGATTCAATTTGCAGTAAGAACTTGATCTCTTCTTCACAGCCCGGTGGCACTGGAGAATCAATACGAGTACTTTTATTGAGTGTAACATCTGAAAATAATAACTGTGTTTAAAGACAACCATCAGAATGAAAAAAATGTAGTCTCTTGCAAGGATATTGCAAATGTATAAACAAGGATTTTGCCTCACATTATGAAACAAAAGAACAAAACAGCCTTAACGGACTTTATATTGTCTATTCTATTATATGCCCACTGTCTGTTTCATTTAAAATACACACACAGGTTGGATGGAAGATATCCCTACCAGAGATAAGTCCACCTATGTGTACGAAATTTTACAACTATATTGTGTGCAATAATGTAAGTATGTAAAAAATTTGTTAAAATGACGTGTTAATTTTTAGTAAATTATATGAAATTGCATAGTGATCTGATATTCCTTTCGTTTGCTATTTAAAAGATAGTAAATAACCTTATTTACATAACCAAAACTCATAAATTATAACAAAACAAATATTTTGATGTAGAATAAAGACACTAACGCCATTGCAGCTTCTTCTGTTCCATACATTTGCATTTTTTCAATTCCGCAGAAAAAGGCCACAATCAACATAAGGGCCTTGTTCTACGTTTTACGAGTATTATAAGAGTACATAAACTAGAAGCATTTTTTTATTACAAGTAAGCAATTTGATATAGATAAAATACGGAAGTTATTCATAATTTGATTTCAAAATATGTGGTTGTCAATAAAATTGTATATAATGTTGTAATTTACTTACTCGTTGAATCTTTCAAGGCATTTTTTTTCTCAGCCTTATCATTTTTTGCCACCATGTCCAATAGTTTTTGACCACGTCGCCTCATTATTGAGTTATTCACTAATCACTATCTGTTATTCTAAAAAATCTTATTGACTATAATACGAACAACAAATGCACTCACAATAGCGGTCCGCGGAGTACTGACCGAGTGGCGCTCGCGACTCCCGTCCGCCCCGCACCCAAACAGTTTTAGTCCGAAAAGATGGCCCTAACGTCAGCAGTGTCTTTTTTTTACGTAATGTTTTTCGGTCATGTAATTGTGGCTTTACAATTAATTTGAATATCAAGAAAAGTTTTAATCTTTTTTAGACTTTTATTGGACTAAAAGATGCCTAAACGAATGAAGAATGTAAAAATGAAATAAAATAAAAAAGACCTAATGATCATTAGGGCAGTTTTCTTGGGATACGACGAATTATTTTAAGACCATATACTATGTCCCTTATTCTAAAATCTTGAATTCTAATAATATCCTATAAAAAGCATATTTTAAATAATTTATTTTAGTTAAAAGTTAAAATAACATGATTATATTTAAATAGTCAAACATATAATATATGATTATGAATATATGATGAATTCAAGATTTTAGAATAAGGGACATAGTATATGGTCTTAAAATAATATTAATTTTTTTTTAATAATTATAGTTTTGAAAAAAGTAGCGTTTATTTATTTGTCATTGTCTTTTGTATTGTTGTATTGATAACATGGATTGTCTATCAAATTTGTGTTAAATACAATAAAAAAAATCAAAGCACTTTTATGCAACGCCTCACCCAGAAGAATAAAGTGAACATTATGTTGTATTGTAAATAGTTATATAATTATACATATGCGTGCAGTTCATTCGAGTAAATCAGCTCTGCCTTTAACTTTATCAGTTGCAGACTGATGTAAGAAAATTTTTTTATAATTTAGCGCCATCTCTTGGTCTTTTTAAGAACCATCGACCTAGTTATCATTGAATTTCTTTTCTTTTATTGAATTGTTTTACTACTAAAATAAAAAAATGCTAACGACTTTTATTATTTTTAAACAGAATTCATATGTGGCATTTGACGAGTGTAAATTAACCAGACGCCCTGAACGTTGCTAATTTATAAAAATCATAACAAAATGGTAAACTCTCTGTCTTTCCTGTCATTTTCGTCGTGGAATCGTAGAATCCAATGATAACGTTGGAGTACGATAGTACCTGAGACTCTCCACGTTAGGTAGCCGGATTAAACATCACAGTAAAATATCATAATTCGGAAAACAATACCGATCATTTTGTGGTCAACGGGAGGTATATGATGATTACTTCTAGTATTAGTTATCTTTTCGGCACCCTTTAGTATGAAAAGCTGGTGATTTTCTAATCAACCGGAGACTTCACGGCCAATATAGTGATATTTTTTGTCACAGAAAAATTTTATAGGTATTCTTAAAATATCTCAAATTAAGATAAATTATTATAATAGAAAAATACAAGAAAGCGGGTTCGATTCCCGCCTGAGAATTCACTTGTGACCCGAGTCGATTTTTTCTTGTATTTTTCTATTATAATAATTTATCTTATAAGATCGCATTGAAAATGCATAAAATATATAAAAAAAAATTATAAGATATCTCAAATTGTTCATTATAGCATGCTACATTTGCCATATAATGAATTCTTGGTTAATTTCTCTATCTATATGTATATTTAAAAATTCCCTGTCACACTGTTTGAGCGCGATGAACTTCGAAACTACTTAACCGATGTTAATGATTTTTTTCTGTTTTGCTGGATTTATTCCAACTTAGGACATAGGATAGGTTTTATTTAAATTTATTCCAAACATTTTTTTGTAAATTATAATAAATGGTCCACAGCAACGCGTGACCGGGCAGCCAGTATACCATAAAAACCACCATAAAAGTATAAATGCATAAAAACCCGCTAAAACTCCAAAAACACCTTCATTCAGGTGTCTTGATGTCAAGACGTCGCTTGCTTTTAAACAAACTGTACAAAAACTTAAGTCTTTCATTGACTAGCAGGAGACGACGCTCCGGATTCGTGTATTTTTAATCACGTGGTGAACATATAATATTTATTATTATATTAAAGATTTCCTATAAAAATCATATATATTGAATGTTCCAATGAAAAATTGCCAGTGAGTAGACCAACGAAAAGTATATTGATGGATCTTGTACATACCTTAGCGTCTGTACATCGCACCCGTAGGTCCAGAGTACGAAGACCCGGCCTATTCTATTCGCGCTTTACCAGGTAGAGGCACGTACCTGGGCGCTTCTCTCCCCCACGACACGGAGTACCATAACCGAGGTCCGAGCCCTTAGAGGCGCCCTGTTCTCACTATCCGGCTAGAGCGCCATTGTGACTCTATGCTGGTTTGGAAATTCCCTAGTGGGAGATGCCGTCCAGCTAGAAAACCATTATGGTGGCTCGCTACTCTCGGCTTGTGGTCCATTTAAGGATTTCGCCATCCCAAAACCCGGTATCGTTGTTAAGGTCATCTGTGACCAACATCAATCACACATTAAAAAAAACCTACTTAGTATAGTCTTAATAATTCAAGAACACTACATATTCAAAGATACATGAAATTTTGAAACTTATAAATTAACATTTAAGATACGACGATTATCATTAACAAAAAACACGATACCCAGAATGCGTGGTAATAGCTCTAATTAAGTAGTAAAATCTTGAGAAGGTACTTATTATGCCATCAATTGCTGGCAACACTAAGCTGTCATAAAGACCACCGCGGTGCCGCGAACTGTAATTTAAATCAATAAAACGGCTACTACTTGGGGAGCGTTGCAAATTAAAGTTTAATGCTACCTTATCTTACGACAGGGTTGTCGGAATGTATGAAGTCAATAAATTCTATACAAAATTCTTATTATAATGATAATACAGTTTTTTTCAATAAATATCTTTAAAATAATACATCACCTTTTCACATTCATTCAGAATTAAAAGCAAGAATTTCTTTTATATAACCTATTATCATAAACGATGTGTCCCATAATTTACGCAACATCTAATTTTAGATTTGTTATTAAAAAGTTTATTTTATTTATTGATTCATAGAGTAAACAGAGTGGGGTTATGTATGAAATCGATAACCGTCGGATAAATGGCCAGAACGGCTTTGCTGGAAAGTACGCATTCTTTCATTGAAATTTTCTATGACCGCTTCACATTAATGTGGCTGAATTTCAATGATAACCGCCAGATTTCCTTTGATTTCAAAAAATATGGATGGCCAATCCTGATGGCAAAAACTGCCAACCACACGATTAAAAAATGACTCATGCAGTAACTCAATTGTTTCTCTGGCTGTATGGCTCGTGGCACCGTCTCGTTGAAACCACATGTCGGTCATCTGGGAATTTACGATTTAGGAATTTTGGCACGATAACGAACACTATTATTAGTTACTGCCTGACCAGCCGCATCTTCAAAGAAGAATGGTTCGGTTATGCCTCCAACCCAAAATGCACACCAAACAGTCACACGTGCATTTGTTTCTCAACAATCTCTCGTGGGTTTTTGAACCCCAAATACTACTAAGACTAAACAAAATGATGCTCATTTTCATCCGGATGGCTTCGTCACTGAAGATGCTTTTGTTCGGTAAAATCAGCATCCACTTGTTGTTGTTCCAAAATCAATTCAGCGAACTCTCTTCGCGGTGCGTGGCCAGTAAGCTTCAGTTCTTGAGTCAATTGAACTTTGCAAGCATGATGCTGCAAGTCTTTCATGAGAATTCGCTGTAGAGCTTCTTGAAATGCCGAATTCATGACTACGGTGCCTAATTGATGTTCCTTGACTGTCAGCAATATTCTCGCGAGCTGCTGCAATGTTTTCTGCTGAACGACTTATAACAGGACGCCCAGAGTGTCTACGATCACTAATTGATTCACTCTCTCTGAATTTACATTAATTCTCTTAATAGTTGATGGTTTAAATCACTATTTAGGTAGGTCAAATTTTGTACCAAAATTGCAAACTGTAGTGTCTGCTACCGTTATTATTTTTTTAATTTTGTTCATCAATGAAATTGCGTTGATTTTTCATTTAACGCTCCATTTTTACTAACCCCAAACTGTCAGCTGTCACGTTGTTATCTTCTTTTTCGTTGACAACACTGTACCATCCAATGGCGCCAAATTTAAATTTTGCGTGAATTATAGGACAACCTTAATAATAGTAATCATAAAACTAACTAGTTGATTCATCTTAATCGATTGCCTAAACATTTGTTTAAATATTTCTTTCGAATACGAGAGCATGTTCCTCTCATTAATAAGACAACACTGGCCTACAGCGTAAAAAGTAGAAAGATAATAGAAAATTTCAACGGGTGTTCCCAAGCCTTGGTAGCTTAATCGGCAGAGCATTGAACCGGAAATACAAAGATTGCTGTTTCGATTCCCGGCTTAAAATTTATTTGTGAGTCGATTTTTCCTAGTATTTTCTATTAAAATATTTTTTCATATAAGATTGCATTGAAAGATGCAAAATTTATTAAAAAAAAACAATGAAAGAATTTCTTAAAACATAGTCATAAAAAGACCATATCATTTTATTAATTTTAAACGAATAATAATTACCCGCTTAAAATATTCTGCACAAATTCCTTCATCAAACAACGCACAGTAAACGGAAAAGCGGAAACTCACAAAACGAATTGTCCACACAAAACTTTTAATTAAATCGTGTTACGACGATAAATTTTTTTGGCAACCCTTACAACGCGCCCGCCGCTCGAAGCGATTGATGGTGCTATGATATTCGAACAATTACTTACTAACGAGAATATTTGAAATTGTAACATTTGATGAATTTCTCCAATGATTTTGCTCGGTGTTGCTAGGTGACTAATTGTTTTATGCCCACTGAAATATTTATTTCGCAACAATTTAAACGGATCATTAAAATAGATTTTTTTAAATATTTAATCCTGATGTTTTATTGTGAATTATTTGAATTTTAGATGTACCTTTGGGATATCAAACAAATATTATAATATTGCAACATATTGCGCTTGATCTAAGTTGTAATTACAAAAAATAAAATGCTTTAGTGTAAATTACAATTTTATTGTATAGTGTGAATTTAACACTAGATAAACAATCATCTACGAGCCAATATGCGTACCATTTACAACAATAATAATTCTCAGATACACACCAACTGGCCCAGCTAAAAGTAAGCTCTTTAAGGCATGTTATGTATACTGGGGTAACTGATAGACATACATATAATATACTTAAATGAATAATATTCATAGAAATAAATACAGATACCAATGGCCCGCGTATAAATGCTCGTATTCACTCTAACCCGAGACTGTTTGGCTTCAAAGGATCACTACCGCACAATCAAAACGGTTGTTAATTCTTGAACTCCTTAACTTAGCTGATTTGTGTGCTTTTTATTTAAATTTTTTTGCATGCACAATGCAATATTTCTATAAGATATAAAATACGCGTGTAAAAAACAACTACGCCTTCGAGGTACCAACGTGGGATCACTGCAAGCATATTACTCCTTACCGCCAAAGCTCTTATTATTATAAAATAAATTATTTTACGTTACAAAATAGTAAGGCGCCATTTTGCAAAACTAAAAATAATCTATGATGTACTTTTATATTATTTAACTATATCTTTTCGCATTTATTTATATCAAAAGTATAATTCCATAGAAAAAAGTGACATCTTTGTATATACATTTTTCAATACACATCAATTTATATACCAATTTTTTATATCCAAGGAAAGTAAAATTAGGAAGAATTTAACTTTTTTCAGATTTCAAGCGGAGGACAAGTTGAACTTTTTCTTTTAAATAAGTTCATATTTTTCTGATAATATGGTAATCGAATTTTGTATGGTAAACATACTTTTAAAGTCTTGTAAGTATTGCCTTATAAAAAATATTATGCGCACAACAGAGTGTTGGAAAAACAAATTTTCTAACCTTTCCTAATTTTAACACTTTCGTAAACAAAGCGATTCCATGAAACAAAAAACTTTACAGAAACATCATAACATAAATAATATAAAGACCATTTACTTTCATAAATATAATCATTAACAAGAAGAATGCTAAGATGCATAAAAACAGTTCAGTGCGTTTTTTGTCATTATAAACATGCTTTGCACGCTTCCATTCGACACTATGGAAAAGTGTAAGAAACGTGAAATATCGCCTTAGATTTATTTTATTTGTAAAAATACTAGCTGACCCGGTAACGCGTTGCTATGGTAACGCGTATACAATGGAAAAAGAGAGGACAGACAAACACACAAACAACAAATTTGTGTTCTTAGATTATAGACTAGCGGCCCGTCCCGGCTTCGCACGGGTGGACAAAATTCTTTAATTTTTTTCTATTATTAAATATTTTTCCGTTAGCACCATCTAGCGTCCGGTAGACGAACTACTTGCGGTTAACGCGTTGCTATGTTAATGTTATTGATACAATGGAAAAAGAGCGGACAGACAAACACAAACTTAGATCGATCTTAGATTATAGATTCATTTTACCGGATATTCAATTCATTATTAAATGTTTGCTAACATGCAACAATCAATATTCTTGCCAATATAAGTGAAGAAAACTGAACAGAAAGCCGTTTATTTATGCCTTCGTTCAAGAGGTCTTCGTCAAAGAGAACCAAAAGGAGCGAAAGAATAGCATTCCATCATTTATTTATCAAGACTTTATTAATAAAGCTACTGTAAATAACCGTTCCAACACTCGAATGACATATTAAACATTTTTTTTGTTTATTTTTTCACCAAATTTTCTTCTATTTTGTGAAGGACTCAACATGCAGCGAAGAATCGTTTTATACAAGCAGCAGGACGGCGACGATTTCTATAATTAAGAATGTTTAATTGGTGTCTCTATGAATTTTAGTTGCAGGGTTCTCTTTACTCCTTTGCCCATGCCTACGCTCCGTACGCGATGTCGTAGGAGAGTTCCGCATGAGCCCGTCTGGCAACCCGCGGCGAGGCATCCGTAATGGACTTTTTAACACTGCGACAACAAAAAGGTTATCTTTACCCCAAACCTCAACCAAATTTCATTGATGCATCTGCAGAATACCAGTGCCGTGATGATTTACATTGTCAAGGCTTGTACTGACCAGTATGTTCTATGTGTATAAGTATATTCAATGTACCAAATAAACTTTCATTCATTCATTAATTCATTCGTGACATATATCAGCTATATTTCTTAAGTATACAAGTTTTCGCAGAAGACAGCATGTTTGACTACTTATATGGACACGATCTATTGTGCGCAAGTCCAAAACTTCGTCAGTAGTTCACGAGAGACACTGTTATGAGTTTACAGTCAAATCGGACGTTTGCGTTGAGCACACAAAAAATCGGTGAAAAAGTCGGCGAAAAATCGGCCAAAACTCGAAAATGTGCGGAAACGCGAAGAATTGGTACTGGCAGGAATAACATTTATGAGAAATTTATAGCCACCTATAAAAAAGCCAAATAAAGAAAATCAAATTTTAATTCAAATAAGTTTACCAAGTCGTAGAAAAACTCCTTATTGCAATTCTCAAAGCTACTTATAAATGGCACACCGGCCAGTAATAAACGTAAAAACAGATTTTCAAAAAAAGAAACCAACTTTAAATTGGCTTTCGATAATTTGGCGACTTGGCGAAAGTTTCGCAATAATTTCAACTTTGCTAATCTCCCGAAATAAGTCTTTATGACTTTCGAATAAGATTCTATTTGGGTGAAACAATAAGTTTGTATTGAAAAGTGCGTATAGCAAAACAACGGTAGCAGTTTCATTTGTTTTTTTGTAATTTTACCCTTAATGCGGATACTGTAAGAGTCGTTATCAGTTTTTCAGAACGCATTTTTAAGTTTGTAGCTTATTATGAATGATTTACTTCTACAGACCGGTTGGGATGATGGATAGCTCAAGTTGAATGTTCGCGAAGTATAATTTTGTACTTATTTCAAGTTCTAAGACACGAATTTATATTTAGCTCGTAACAACTCGTCATGACTTCCAGTACTTTACACTTTTTAAGATGAAGTGTAATTTTCTCTTCCTTAAATCTTTGGCTAAAGTTTTTAATTTTTATTGGGTATAAAGGGGTTTGTTTGACAATGGACTTGACTTGACCATATGACCCCTAAGAAAAATTATTATGGTTGACTAGAATCGGTCCCACGGCTAGAAGAACGTGCAACAAAATTATATTGCAAATAAGTACGATTAAAGTGCCACGTAAATAGATTGGGTGGCGTCGTGATTTGTAATAAGGAAAATTAAAATATGGATAAAATTTAAATATTCAAAAGTTTGAATATTTTAATTATTAATAAACCGAGTATTTGTTGATAAAAAATGACATATAAAAAAGTACTAAAAAATGTATTTCATTAAATTTGTAATTTTTGTGAAAAAAAATTTTTTTTTAAATTACATTAAAATTTATTTATTTCGGAAATAACCCATAATGTGTTAGTAAAAATAATCAAATCTTATCCTATGTTAGTGTAATTAAATTCATTAAAAACTAATTAAAATCATAAATCAATTCGAATCATTCAAAATCATTAAAACTTTATAATAATATCCCAATTAATAAAATTTGACAATACTTATTCAAAATCATATGTTTCGGGCGTATGGTGTTAGATGCACCACAAGCCAGTGACAACATGGGGCTGTCCTCTCTCAAGGGCACTACGTTCAGAATGCTGTTGGTGCTGCCCCCCAGGTTTATCAGGGATGCGCCTCTTTTGCGTAACGGCGTGAAAGCCATCAAGTCGCGTTTACGTAAAAATGTAATGGTAAGTAATAAAAACGTATGTATATATATTTATAAAATATATAAAAAAAAATCTTCTATTAATTTGATTAAATTATTTAAAAATAACTTTTTTGATAAAATATTAATTATTACTATTATTATAACTATTAAATTAATTTCAATCAAGACTTATTACAAGTGTTTTATTTATGTTTAAAAAAAAAGTTATGTCGGTTTATTTATTATTAAAATGTTGAGATCTCGAAATATAGAAGTTAGATTACTTTTTCTTTTATACAAATCAAGACGCCATCCAATCTAATTTCTTGGCTTTTTGGTCCAAGTTTATCATTAACATACTTATTTTGTTGTACACTCGCCCCTTATCCTTGACTTCAAGCCCAGGGCTGGTCCCAATCCACAATTCTCATTTTTGTTAAGGGTCATAATCATATGGATGATCACATCCATCTATAAAATATGTTATAATCTTCAACAAGTTGAGGAGATGGTCGTCTTACTATCAAATTGACCCGAAGTTCAAGGTAAATGAGAAGCAGAAAACAAGAATTGTTTTGTGCCAATAACAACCATATTGTATGCCCTAGGTAAACATAGTGGTCAACAACTTCGAGTGTAACGTTCCCAACATTTACTGGAGCGGGTGTAACATGGGCGTTGGACATAATTTTCGTCTTGTCCATGTTCATCTTAAGACCCACTCGTTGGGATGCGTTACTGAGATCTTCGAGCATGGTGCTCAGGTCTTCCAAGGTCTCAGCCATTAGGACCACATCATCGGCAAACCGAAGATGCGTCAGGTACTCGCCGTTGATGTTGCTGCCAAGTCCATTCCAGTCCAGAAGCTTAAAAATATCCTCCAACGCAGCAGTGAACAGTTTCGGAGAGATAACGTCTCCCTGTCTCACTCCTCGCTGTAGTTGGATAGGATTAGAGCTCTGGCTCTGTACTCGGACCGACATAGTGGCGTTTTGGTACAGGCACCTCTACACTTCGATATACCTGTAGTCCACTTGGCATCTCTGGAGAGACTGCAGCACCGCCCAAGTCTCGATCGAATCAAAGGCCTTCTCATAGTCCACAAACGCCAAGCAAAGTGGCCGATTATACTCTTCGGTCTTCTGTATAACCTGCCGCAGCGTATGAATGTGGTCTATGGTGCTAAAGCCTTTTCGGAAACCGGCTTGTTCGGGAGGTTGGAAGTCGTCAAACCTGCGAGCAAGACGATTCGTAATGACCCTCGAAAACAGCTTGTAGACATGGCTCAGAAGCGAGATGGGTCTGTAGTTCTTCAGTAGGGTTTTATCGCCCTTTTTGAAGAACAAAATCACCTCGCTTCCGCTCCATGCCTTCGGCGTTTTGGCCTGGACGATGACAGAATTGAAGAGCTTCTGGAGGACTTTAAGTACCGGCGTGCCGCCCGCTCTCAGAAGCTCTGTTGTAATTCCATCATCTCCCGCCGCCTTGTTGTTCTTTAGCTGTTTGAGGGCCATTCTAATCTCGTACAGGCTGACGTCCGGGATATTTTCGGTATAGTGTCGGGTAAGCTTGGCTCTAGGATCTCGAGCTCTGCTTTGGCCTGGTGTGATACTGGAATACAGCTGCCTATAGAAACTCTCAATCTCTCTCAGGATTTCAGGAGTCGATGAAATGATACTGCCGTTCTCAGTTTTCAGCCTCGTCAGTTGACTTTGCCCAATAGACAGATCTCTAGCGAACACTTTGGAGCCTTTGTTCCGCTCTATGGCCTCTTTGATACGCTCGGTATTAAATTGGCGAAGGTCGCTCGTCAGCGACTTCGAGATCTGTCTATTAAGCTGTCTATAACGTAGGGCATCCGCTGAGTCTTGCAGTCTCATTTCATGTCTCTTATCCATGAGTTCGAGTGTATGTGCGGAGAGTTTCTTCAATTTGGGACGGTGGGTTTTGAAGTATTTTGACCCTACCGTACAGACAGCATCCCCCAACAGGTCGTTAAGATCGTCCACATCTAAGCTGTTATCAAGGGTCTCGAAGCGGTTCTGGAGCTCGAGCTGAAAGCGTTCGGGGTTTTGAATCTGGGTCGGCACTGGTCGGAGCGTAGATTTTATCAGTCGCGACCTTTCAAGTTTCACGTTGATATTCAATGTGCCTCTTACCAGTCGGTGATCGCTCCCTGTCTTAACAGCGTTGATCACAGAGACGTCATTGAATATTTGCTTCCTCGTTGACATGATAAAATCGATCTCATTTTTGACCTTGCCGTCGGGACTTATCCAAGTCCATTTGCGAGTTACGGGCTTTCTTAAGAGAGTTCATCATATAGAGGTTCTCCCTCTCCATAAAGTCCGCCAGCATCTGGCCTCTGTCGTTCCGTTCTCCAAATCCAAATTGCCCCAATCTCGACTCGTCACCGCAGCGCTTCCCCAACTTTGCATTGAAGTCCCCCATCACAACCGTGTAGTGGGATTTGTGACTACGAATGGCCCTAGAAATCTCCTCATACATAGCCTCCACTTCGTCATCGTCGTGTTTCAAGGTTGGAGCGTATACTTGGATGACCGTCAACGAATACCGTGATGATATTCTGAGTACCAAGTATGCTACTCTGCTGGAAACACTACCGATGGATAGCACGTTGTTGACGAGGGACTTGTGGACGATAAACCCGACACCACCCACGGACAGTTGGTCGCCCTCCCGGAAGTACAGCAAGTTACCGGAGTCCAGAATTATCGTGTCCTCTCCCTCTCTTCGGACTTCAGACAACCCGATGACGTCCCAGTGTAACTTGCCGATAATTTCTTCCAACTCTGTAATTTTCGCGTCGGTCCTCAATGTGCGCGTGTTATATGTTGCCAGGTCCAGTCGTCGGTGTTGGTAGCCGCAACCTACCCGGAGATTCTTCGCACCCCCTGCCGCACCGTTACCGTAGCCGCTACCGTAGCTAGGAATGGTTTGGCTGCCGGGGACTAGGGGCCGTTTCTTGTTGTGCCTATTCATTTGAGGGGTTTTGCCATAATCGCCACGCTTGGCAGGCGGGTTGGCGATCGCAGTATGACCCGTACGCATAAAAAGATGCTGCTGCCCATCTCCTTAGGTGAGGTTTCCCTTAGTCGGCTCTTACGACACCCACGGGATGAGAGGGGAGTAGTGCTATTCTAGGCCGGCACTACACGGCTAGCCGCATAATTACTCGTTCGAAATATATATAATATCTAAAATATATTATTAAAAGGAGTCCCTTTAGGCAAGGTTCCGAATATACTGGCGTTCCCCCTTTGAATAGCTCGGCTAATTTTTGTCCGAGGTAGCTGCCAGCTCTTTGGTCTCCTGTGATGTCAACTAACCTTTTTGCAATTTTTTTAAAAAGCATTATAGCGCTAGGACCCCACGGACCAAGGGTCTCCACACAGAATGGGACAAAATCAATAATTATAATATCATTTGTTTCAACCATCAAAGGGTCAAATACAAAATAAAATTTAAAAGAAATTAGAATATTCTTTTATCGTTAGTCAGTGCATGAATAATGCTACAGTGAAACAAGTGCTGACGGTCAAATTATTCTGCGCTTAGCGCTGCAGTTGCAATTGCAGCTGCCCTGTATCCGGTGTAAACAGGGCATAGAAACAGCCTTTACGCTGCTCGACGAACATCTGCGACTACAGAAGCGACACAGCTTCATACCTTTTACAGTTTTTGGGTCATTCACCCAAAAACTGCTCTTGTAGAAGGCCGTTCCCTAGTGAGAGCGATTTTGACGGTTTTCGAACGAGTAAATATGCGGGCTCCATCTATGTCCGCATTGCCTTTCAGATCCGCGATTAAATAAGCCCAAGGTATTGAAATATATCAACTCTCTTTAGTGAACAACCTTTCAGTTTAATAGCTAGTATATTATAGTATCTAACCTTTTAGCCTAATAGCCTTTTTTCACGTTATAAAACAAGCCGTAATTTATAATGAGCAATTATATGTTAATAGAGGTTATTAAAATACGCGGCCTCATTGTCAGAATTATTTTTATGATTTGAATGCTTTTTCCATTTAACTAAAAAATCAGATACGATTTGGTTCAACAACATTTTAATCTTTATGAATGTAATCATATTATTGAGATATTTTTTCAATTTTTTACATCTTAAAACTGTACCAATTAATGTAAAATCATTGAGCTAATAATGATTATTGGCATAATTGAATCGTATTAAAATGCCTGCTTAATTTAATATGTACAGTGATTAAATTTTATGTTTAATTATATATTTCACGCATGGCAAAACAGGTGTATGTTATCTATTTTGTAACAACTTCATATCATGTTTTAAGCAAATATTCTATTTTATTCTGGTCCGGGCTGTTTCCTGTACCATTACGTTTCGTTCAATTGTGTTTCGTTCTTATCGTTTCTGTTTTGTTATTTACTGTTCAGAGGCCATGCCATCACCACTTATCGCGATTCAAATTCAGCTATTGAAGTGAGACGCCACTATAGACCGCGTATAGCGGTGTCTCACTTTGACAATCGAACTTGCATCGCGCTAAGAGATAATTGTAGGCTCGATATGTTGCTCAGCTTTACTCTGCTCTATTCTGTTCCTTTTCTTAAAGTTCCATTCAATACAATTCCATTATCTTTTGGAATAAAACAGAATTTAATATAGGTTCATTCGAGTATTCGAGTATAATTTTATTTTTAAATCGTTTCACTTGATGTGCTGCCGACCTTACCTTAAATACTGCTTCACTCTCTTTCTTAGTCTATAGGTAGGTCAAACGTTTTTAACAATGTAACCTTACAGACGAGCTTTCCTTAAATAAACTTTTGGAGTCACACCCCTCTAAATCCGTTTACAACTTGGAAACTTGTCAAGTTAGTAGCGCGAAGTTGGAATCCAATCCAGACCCCGCTGAAAAATAACTACGGCGACACTTTAGGAACAACTGGATTTTATAGGTAGAATTTTGTATTTTTCAATTTCGTCTTGTGTATATCTTATATACAAAATTCTCGTGTCACAGTTTTCCCATACTCCTCCGAAACGACTTGACCGATTCTCATGAAATTTTGTGAGCGTATTGAGAAGGTCTGACAATCGGCCAACATCTATTTTTATCCCCCTAAATGTTAGGGGTAGTCCACCCCTAAATATTTTTTTTTATTTTTTAGACAAAATTTTTAGTTTCTATTTTTTTATGATACAACATACCTACAACCCAAAATTTTCACCCCTCTACCATCAACCCCTATTTTTTATTAATTAATTAAAAACTTTTCCTAGAAATAATATACATAACAAAACAACGTTTGCCGGGTTAGCCAGTTAATTCATAAGAATTGAAATTCATGTCAGTTGGCATATTTCTTTGAAAATCGCGACTAAATTTGTGGTTTTGTAAGTCTACAACTGACTTCTGTTTGAGATGAAATTTTATTTATAAAACGTATACTCGCCGTGGCAGACAAAACATTCACTGGTAGCTCAGAGTAAACAGGACTGGAGTAGCCTTTGCTTAACATTACCCCTCTGCCAAATGCACAAGCATCGGAATCCTGTGCGTTATATAAAACTAGTTGAGCCGCCATTTTAAAACCACAATAATCAGAACGTCTTACCGTGCAGAGCTCCCACGAAAATGCCTGCCTGTGCTGTTTTCTACTGTAAAAAAAATTCGAAAATATCTAGTATGCAAAAAGATGGTGTCACCTTTCATTTGTAAGCATAATTTTTAGGTTTTGATTATTATTTAATTCATAATTTCATGTTTTAGCAGACTACAATTTCAAATTTCGCGCTCAAAGTTCGTTTGATGACGTCACGGCTGCACTCCCCACGAGACTACCTAGGGTTGACCATTATCGCATTTCAATTAATTAAGACAAAAATTAGAAAAAGTTTGTTGGTAATAAATAACTGTAATTTTGTATTAATTAATTACCAATTATAATTTCGTTTTAACAATGTACGTTGCGTGTTTATTTTTAGTTTAGTATTAAGTACATACCTACACTTTTGCGGCTGCTTGAAGCCTATTCTTTGCCACACAACATGGAAATATAAAATAATAAATAAAATAATTAATTAAAATAATAATCAAACTATTTGTCCTTTTATTCATGCTGGGCGGCGCTCATAAACATTAAGAGTACTAATGCTGTATATACTTCCAGTGTCCCTGACTTCATAAAAAAGACACGGTTAAAAGGGTACCATCGTCTAACCAGCACACCCGATCATTTCCGAGAAACCAAAATTTTTTTTCGAGCCACAGGACAAATTGTTTTTATTTTGTAATCAGCAACCCTTATTAATTTGTACAATATTAATTTGCACAATAGTGATGTCAACTTCATCGATATTGTGATTTTACGAGTGAGTAATGAATGAATGAATGCAAGTAACATACTTAAATTGGAAATATGTATTTTTAATTTAAATCTGTATGTCGCAGGGAAATTGTATAATTCCGCAGTTTACATTCGGCGTCATCAGTTTAAAAAACACATACCCTTTTCTTAGTTCTTTTTCTTAACGATAATAAAACACAGCTTAGATAAATTACAGTTTGTTTCAGTAATTATTACCAGGTATTAATGATGATTTCAAATAAGAATAAGGTATGTGATTTTGAACTGATGACGCCGTATGTAAAGTGCGGAATTATACTATTTACCTGCGATATTATACATACGAGAATAAAACTGTAAAGATATAGAATAAAACAGGTCAAGTCCACCTTAAACCAAATGGCTAGTAATGAGAGTAGAGGAAGCGAAATCACTAATTTTTGAACATTTTGTCTGTCTGTATGTATGTTTGAGCACGCATCACCCAAAAACTACGCGACGGATTTTGATGACATTTTAGTATGGTAATAGCTAAATGTCATCGTCAACATTTAAGTTAAGTTTTTTATTAATATTGTAGCATTTATAGCTCCTTTTAAAAACCGGCTTGTCCAACTGCAATACTTTTAAGATACTAGGAGTAAGGTATGTGGTACCAAAAGTCATTTGTACATAAATGAAAGCTATTGGAAGATAGTATTGCTGTATTAAAATTAGAAATGATCGGTATGTGTAGTTCAGGCAAATATACTCTGCCCCTAGGCGGTATACTAATTGTTGGTATTTATACTTTAAGCTTTGACATGCCCGGAAACATCTAATTTTTCATATTCAGTTTTCCTAAAGAATACAGCATACGAAAAAAATGGATTCATGCTTGTAATAGGTAATAGGGCATCTTGGGCATCTTCAAGAACAAGTACTATATGTTCCATACATATTGAGCCGTCTCAGTTTCAAAAATTATCTAACAATAGAAGAAGATTAGTTGCCCATGCTGTGCCAACGTTATTCTTGAATGATCCTCTTAGTTTATTATATAACTAGTTATGCTTCAAATAGATATTAACATGTAATATTATAACAGTTTTAGTTTTTTACATTTAAATGTATTAATTTTAGGTTAAAAAATAAGTTGAAAAGGAAATACCTGCAAAAAGTGATGTAAGCAAATCGCAAAAAAATACAAATAATCAATCGGTCAAAGTAAAAATCTGAGAAATATAACTATATTCACTATCGCTTTGTTAAAAATAATGTTTCAGAGTTCCTCCTTTCCATTATGGGTATACGCAAAAGGGTCCACAGTGAATTTTATATATATAATAACACCTATTGTAAATATCTTTTAAATGCAATAAACTATCAAGTTTCAATTTGTATTTGTAGGAATACTAACGCAAAGTTAATAAATTCATTCATTGAACGAAACTGATTTATCGATATCGATATTCTCGTGCTATGTCATGTCACTTCTCACACAATGACATTCGTGTGTTTGAATAGAACGTTAACACACTATTTTAAGCACGTGTGCGTGTATTTTAAATATGTTTGTCGTATTATGCATGTGTGCGTTTGTAAACACGCAAAGAGTTTTTGTTCCTGTGTGCTGGCATTGAATGTAGTAGTAACCTCACCCCCCGCAAAAAATGGCAGAAAAATATGTACGAGATATTGACTAATGGCTACTCCAGTCCTGTTTACTCTGAGACTGGTAGTCAAGATGGCAAAGAAAATATTATGGGTCTATATTTCTAAAATTAAGCAGCTTAAAAATTTGATTTGATTGATTAATATTTACAGATCACTGTTTTATCCTAACCTCACCAATTAAATTTATTTCTGTAGTATTTTATTACTATAATGAAAAAAAAACTTTATAAGATTATGTGAGAACTGTAACCAGCAAAACAAATTTTATTATTCTGTGATTTCAACTTATATTCATCCATATTCTTACGTTATATTATTCATACTAGGCATACATGCCCAACACAAAATATGCCGTGTCAAACAAAATATTATTTTATATGGTAATAGCGGCCCGTCCAGGCTTCGCACAGGTGGACAAATTTCTTTATATTTTTTCTATTAATAAATATTTTTTCGTTAGCGCCATCTAGCGTCCGGTAGACGAACTACTTGCGGTTAACGCGTTGCTATGGTAACGTTAATTGGAATAAGAGCGGACAGACAAACACACAAACCACTGTGTTCTTAGATTATAGATTCTGCATAGGTATATTTACATTAGGCATACGTTCTCTACAGGTGCCGTGGCTTACAGAGTATTCTATGGTACTCTAAACTTGAGTTTTTACATATAATCAACCAGTTCCGTCAAGATCTCGAAAGCTCGCTATAGGTAGACGCTTAAACAACAAAAAAGCATGTATGCAATTCACACGTCGTAGACGTGAAACCTTCAAAAATAATACGTACACGTATACAAAATACAACGGTTGTTGTGATGCCTTCTCTCAAGCTTTGTACTACGCATGCGCACACAAACACGTATTAACACATGTACATAATGTTTCCTATATAATTTTCTCCTACGTTAAATCTTATGAATTTATGTGTCTGTCTATTTTTACTGTCGCTTTTTCATCGACTTTCAAATCACAACGATGCTAAAGAATTTTTCACTTCAAAAACAATATGAAATTAAACGTAAAAATTGGATTTAAATGTCAATACTTTCAAAAATAACATGGATAATTACAGAAATTATGATAAAAAACTGGCTGTGTGGGTGTGACCTTTCCTTGGAAGCCACCCAATTGCCGGTTTTTATTCCGGAAGGGACAGATGTTTTATAATGAATGCGATCATTTATACCTAAATCGTGGGTATTTATATTTATTTCTGCGCATATTACTTATTTATTTATTTTATATATTTTTTGTGTTACCCTAGTATCACTAGGGTTATAAGTGTAAATGTAAAAAATAATACTACTTTGATAAATGTGAAACCTGTTGTGTTTTTCTGTTTGTTACGCTATTAGAGTTTAACTACTCAAACGAAAATCATGAAATTTTCCAGACACATTGTACACAAGAGACAAAAACAACACAGGGTTCCTTTCACTCATCGCCTATTTTTTGCGAGCGAAGGAGCTGGTAAAAGCTTGTGTTATGTGGAGCTTTTATTTGTAGAAAAGTAAGCATTATTTAAAGAATATCTAATTCAACTTAATTCTAGCTGTGCAACGTGAGCGCGTGACTAAAGCAGAATAATCCTTATCTCATTATTTATTGTCGGTTTCATGTCGCATTATAATAACAAAATACAACTTTCTACGATATTTCCAAAATATCACCGTTATCCCTACTAATATAAATGTGAATGTTAGTTTGTTTGTTATGCTTTCACGCAAAAACTACAAAACCGGTCATCATGAAACTTCGTACATATATTTTTGAAGGTATTAGAATTAACATAAGATAATTTTTATTAAAAACAAAATTTGCGGGCGAAGCCGCGGGTAAAAGCTGGTCTTATACAAAAATAATTTTTAATTTTAAATCTTATATAAAATTAAAATAAAGGATGGGTTGCCATTGAATGCCCACTCTGTGGGGACAAAGCAACTTAGAATGTACTTAATAGAAAATAAATAATAAACCATTACCACCCAACACTGATATAATTATTTTTTATATTTTGACATACACAGACAAGAAAATAGCTACCATTATAACTTTTTTTTAATAATAAATAAAAAATTATAATTAAAATATCAAGGGTCATAGTCATATAATTTATTGCAACATGTTGGTTACAGAAGCTGTTGCAAATTGAAATAGTACCTTGAACATGACCCCGTAAGGGATTTGCGTTTTAAATGTAAACTTATAATAAATTAAAACTAAACAAATTTAAGTTTTTAACTACGTAACAGAAACTATAATATTCAATTAAAATGTAACATAATAAAGTAACAAGTACAAAAAAAAATGGAAAAAAATATATTATATATATGAGATCAGCGAGGCCATAACTTAGATTAATAAAAAAAATCTGTTATGTATAGAAATATTTTTGTATTAAATATTCTTATAATTTATTATAAAAATCTGTTTCCTTTTGTATATCCTGATTTTTTTATACATAGACGAATATTAAACTCAATTTTTCAATCTACAAGTTCAACACTGTCACTTAAATTCTTTAAAAGCATATAACAACCTTTAGTAAACTATTAAGTTACTTCATCAACTTGTCATTTGCAACAGGAACTTTTCCCACGTGAAAGTCGTAACTGAAAGCATTGATGATAAAAATCCTGTTATTAACATTTTCATAGATAAGAGCAAGGCTTTTGATTTTCACGATTACAATTTTTTATTAAACATGTTGGATAAATATGGTAGACACGATTATAAAAGTAGCTATCTCACAGATAGAAAATTATGGTTAGAAGTTTATAAAATAACACAATACCAAAATAGACCAATAAAACAAAAGTTTCAGACTTAAAAATATACAGATGTGGTGTGCAACAAGGCAGTATTCTTGGCCCGCAACTATTCTTCCTCTGCATAAATGACATTGCCAACACAATACCTGAAAATGCATCCTGTTCGCTGACAATACAACACTTATAATAAAATACAAAGATAAATTCAAAATACTAAAGAAAATAACAATAATGATAAATTAAACAACTTTTCTTTTCCTCAAAGTCTTATTATTTTCGTAACAAATGCTTGGAAAGTAACCAAATCGGTAAAATCGTTCTTGAAATATGCGCTGACCATTCAAAATTTATTTTCGTATTTCAGAAAGGAAATCTAAGCTAGTTGCAATGCAAACAAAAAATGCAAACAATTCAATTGTATTAATATATAATTAGTACAACGCCTTGCATATAAATAAAACTGAAAACAGTTTATATTTATAATTATCAATATTGTAATGAACTGATTTGTGGATGATGAATAGATAACTAAATACCGTGTTCCTATGATAATTTACTAAAAGCTCCAACAAGAATGTATGATCGCAAACTCTGAATTGTTAATTTTTTACCTTTATTATAAATTCATCATATCAGCCGAAGGACGTCCACTGTTGGGCGGAAGCCTCCTCTAAAAATGCGGTTTTTCTCATAATCAACACACTTGGCAGGTGGTTGAGATATAAATTGAAATTATTTATTCATTTGCTAAAAATATACTATTTTAAATTTCTTACGAATATATAATATAATATGTCTTACCGAGAGTCCTGTTGAGACATCAAATTCTAAATACTGATCTTTTGCAACATTTAAATAAAAAAAAAAACAATAATAATTAAACACAATCGAAAAAAACAATCAATTAACGGAATAATCTCTAACTAGAAGGTTACCGATTAACAGTCTATGAATTCATTTAAAAATCAATAAGATCAGATCAATAAGTAATTAGTTATATACATACACATATCAAGACTAAACAAACCACTCTATACAATAAAATAAATTAATTTATTACGAGTACATGGAATGATTTTTTTATGGAGCCACGCTTTAATATTTGTTCCTCTCAAAATATAATAATGTTCAGCGATAATATTGGTAAGGATATGGGCTCAAATTTGCGCTTAAAGTTAAATTCACCGGAGCAGTCGATTATAAATAATTGTTTTCCTTGTGCTAGTTTACATGAAATTATGCACAAAATATTCAACTACACATTTAGTAAGAATGATGAATTAATTATATTTATCGGAAATAGGGGTAATGTCAACAAAAAAAAATTAATCTCTTACTTTGAAAAATTAAAACAATTAGAGCTTAAAAAATTGTAATGTTTACATTCCCCTACATAAAAAATTTGTCAGATGCGGAAAATAATTATAGATTTAATTTAAATATGACTCTGAATTTATTCAGTCAGTATAATAATAATTTTAATGTAATTGACTCTAACAGTATTGTTAGTAAAAATGTACATACTTTTACTAATGGTAGATATTACCTGCCTCAGTATTATAAGAGACAGATAGTGAATTCACTATCATATTTTTTATTAACTTCAGCCAAGAACTTGGCTAAACAAACTGACTCTATTGAGCATTATAATAATATTATGACATTGGAATCCGTTCCAAGCTATTTAAATTAGATATAGAGACAAAAGAGGTATCCTCTTGCAAATATAAATACATAAATAATGATTTTAACATGCCTCTTATAACATTACCATTAGAGTCAAATAAAAAAAATTGTGTTCAGAAATGCCCGCAAAATAAATGTAATTTAAATAAATTAAAAAATATTAACCTGGTGCATCAAAATAGTAATGGACTATCAAAGGGCAAACAATTAGAGATGGAATTATTCATGAATTCAAAACAAATTGACATTTTGTGTATTACAGAACATTGGCTTGAGGGATGTGAACTCATGTTTAGTTTCAATAATCACCTGGTTGGTAGTTCATTCTGCAGAGTCAACACAGTACATGGGGGGTCACTGATTCTTTTAAATAAAAGTTTAAAATTTAAAGAACGGAAAGATATTGTGTCTCTCTCTGTAGAATGCATTATAGAACTATCATGTATAGAACTTGAGCAACTCATTGTGGTATGTGTATACAAACCTGGTTCCTCAGCTTATGATAGATTTGAGGAAATCATGGATGAAGCCTTGAACAAATTGAGTCGGTCAAAAAAATACTTGATTGTGTGTGGAGATATTAATATTGATCTTCTTACAAAGAACAGTGAAACCTATAGAATCTTAAATTTATTTAAATCACACAATCTTTTCAACTTATTTATGGAGCCTACTAGATTCTGTAAAACAACGGCAACCTGTCTAGACAATATATATACACTCGCGAGCAACCAAATCGACTCAAGCCCTAACTCTGAGTATAGACTCTGTTTTCAAGAAAGTTATAGGAGATATTTTTAAAAACTATATATCATCTGAAAGCTCCAAACTGCAGCTTTAATAAGATATCACCATTATCAATATCCGTTCATTATCTTTGTAATTAATGATATCTAAACATAAATACAGGAAAAACAGGAATTTGTGAGAAGATGTTGTGGTTGGGTATTTTAGAAATAAAAGAAAATTGATTAAGAAAATACATAACAATTTAATAAATCAATACTTGGTATTCCCCCCCCTAGCCCTAATCACCGCTTGAAGTCGATTCTTCATTGATCTGATCAACTTTTTGACGTCCTCTTGAGGTATGTTAACCCACTCTTCCAACAATGCTGCCTTCAACTCTTCCACCGTCGAAGGGGCTTGATTTCTGGCTCGTACTCTTCGTTTTAACTGGTCCCATAAATGCTCGATCGGATTCAAGTCTGGACTGAGCGCAGGCCAGTCCATTGTACGCATCTGGACTTCATCCAAAAACTGCTGGGTAATGCGCGCTGTATGACAACGAGCATTGTCGTGCATTAAGACGAAGTCCTCGCCGACAAATCCTTCATAGGGAACAACGTGTTCCAGGAGAATATCGGTGATGTACCGATCAGCTGTAAGCCCGCCTCCTCGGCCTCCACCAGGCACGAAAACGAGCTCCGTCTTTCTCTCTAAAGAGATGCCGGCCCACATCATACAGGAACCACCGCCATATGCTACTGTTTCAGCGAAACAGCATTGGGCAAATCGTTCGCCCGGACGCCTGTAGACTCGGCCTCTTCTGTCGTTGCCATGCAGACACATTCTGCACTCGTCAGTAAAGAGAACCGACTGCCATTGGGCAATGGTCCAATTGACATGCTCTCGAGCAAACTGAAGACGCGCTTGTCGGTGGGCTGCAGTCAATTTGGGCCCCGTCGCAGCCCTTTTTGGAGTGAGATTGGCTGCTCTCAGTCGTCTTCTTATTGTCCACTCGCTTACAGCTACACCACGAACGTGCCTGAGTTCTTGTTGAACATCAACACTCGTCAGATGCCGATTGCGCAGCGATGTTGAGACAATGAAACGGTCGTCTCTGTCAGAAGTACACCGGTGGCGGCTGGTTCTTGGTCTTCGATTGAAGGCACCGGTCTCTCGAAATCGTCTGTAGACCCGGGACACAGCAGACTGGCTCAAGCGAAGCTGGGCAGCGACTACTCGCTGGCTAAGTCCTTGTTCCAACAAGGCAACAACTTGAGCGGCTTCTTCAGGTGTGGTATCCATGGTAACGTGGAAAAAATGATTGCAATTCTCGGAGATGTGTACATGTCAACTTGTGATAAGAGACTGATAAGGTGTGCCGGTTGTGAGAGCTTTTATAGGGGTGGCAGTTAGCGCAAGTCGCGGATAGCGTAATGAGCAAAACGACTCATAGTGCTATTGATGTAAAAATGAATGCGTTAGATTTAAAAAAAAAACAATATTAGTGTTTTATGAAAGCTTGTATATTGAGCTTTCTAATGACAGTCTTTTTTTATAAATACCTTGTATACTTTACGTAAAAACAAAGTTTGTAAGCAGAATGAGGGCTTGAGTCGATTTGGTTGCTCGCGAGTGTAGTAATCTGGTACCTGTAAGTAAGAAAGTTATTGCAAACTTAGATTCAGACCATTGCGGGCAAATAGCTTGCTTCAAAATTGTCACAGAACAAGTCAGTAAACGTAAAATTATATGTCGACCAATAACTGCTGACAGATTGAAACGTATAGGAATTGAATTATGTTGTAAACTTCCTTTTTTATCACCGGATATGCCACCAAATGATATGTATAATTTATTTTTTGAGTCATTTTGTAACCAATTTAATAAAATTTTCAAAACCAAAGAGATCACCGTTACTGTTAATCCAATGTTTAGCGAATGGGCCACTGCAGGAATACACAAAAGTAGGCAAAAATTGTATGAGCTGTACTCAGAAAGACAGTTTAATAGAACGGAATCTTTTCAAAATGATGTCGTCATATTCAAAAATTTTTAAGCAGGTTTTTCAAACTGCAAAAATTAAATATATTAGTTCTCAAATTTATAACAGTACTGACAAAGTCAAATCTACTTGGAAAATTATAAATGCAGAGACTGGCCGAACAAAAGCTTTAGCAAATAATTATAAACTTAAAATTGATGGTAAATTTATTAGCTCGGACTCAGATGTTGCGAATGTATTTGAAAATTTTTTTACTCGAATTCCAGTAGATTTGACAAGCACTTTAGGCTCTTCCACCCCCATTGCAGAATCCTTGTTGAAAGAAAATGTTCCTTGTTGTAATACTGTATTTAAATTTAATTATGTTACTAAACGGGACATCATAGACACTTTTAAATCGTTGAACATTAAAAAAACTGCCGATCTTTGGGGAATATCTGTATATATGGTAAAGAATGTTGTTGAAATAGTTGCTACACATTTAGCCTTAGTTTTCAACAACTGTATTGATAGTGGTGTGTTTCCTGATTTGATGAAACTTAGCAAAATAACTCCATTGTTTAAATCTGGTAGTACTTCAGATCCCTCTAACTTTCGTCCAATATCCGTACTATCAACATTCAGTAAAATTTTTGAAAAAACCGCGCTTAAGCGATTACAGAAATATTTTAGTAATAATAACTTACTACACATTAAACAATTTGGTTTTACCCGCGGACGGTCCACGACTGATGCTGGAATAAAATTGTTAGAATGCATTTATGAGGCCTGGGAGGAGTCGCAGGATGCCTATGGTGCAGTGTTGGCTCAAAGTTAATCTGATTAACGATTAAAAATTAATGATTAAAAATCATAATCAAAAAATTTGATTCAGATTAATTAATCATAATCAAATTAAAAATGATTAAGATTATTAATCATAATCTTTAATCGTGAATTTGATTATTTGATTAACTATTAACTACTTATTTATTTATTTATTTTATTGGAAGAGCTTATACTTAACAAGAGCAAGAGCTTATACAAAACATAAATATACTACTTTAAAAGCAGTAATAAATGAACCAAAATGGAATTCTGTATAATAAAATAATTAATTCAAAATGTAAACATTCCTTATTCCAATTTCACAGACTATACTTTTATTACCTATTTACTGCGTAAATAACGGGGAGGGGGTGGGGCTGAGGTACTTCGCGTTAGCTACTACGCACTACTATTAGTCACGTTTAAACACTATCTGGCTGACACACGCTCGCTCGCACTCGGTAGGCGATAATTTTTTCAGATTTTGCAACATTTTGTGTTATTGTTTCAATCAGTGATTAACTAAAAGACAAACATGAATTGTGACGATGACTCTAATAGTAGTGGTGTTTCAAATGATCCGTCGGTGTCGTCAAACAATTCCGGGAATTCAACAGTGATATTGCAATCGGAATCGGAGCTTTCTTCTTCTGCTTTATTTGACGGTACCTATTATAAACTTCTACTAGACAAATGTACAGACAAGAACACAGTAGCAGTTTGTATGAAGTGTTCGGACCAACAGAGTAAAGAAGTTAAGGGCTATGGCAAAACGACATCTAACTTTTTGGGACACTTAAAACGGAAACATGGCGCTGAGACAGAAAAGGAATGTAAAAAATATATGAAAGACAATAAGTAAAAGAAAAATAAACATAATACAGTTCTGACTTCAAGGCAAACTCCAAAAACACCTGTAACTCAAGAAACTTTTGATAGTAACTTAGTTAATTATTTCGTTAACTCAATGATTGCTTTTCGAACCGTGGAAGACCCGTACTTCATAAAGATGATGGAGGATTTACATGTGACAAATAGTGGAATCAAGATACCCGGGCGACGTTCTCTCAGGAAAAAAGTAGCTAAACAATCATTCGATCAGATTTGCGAAATAAAACAAAACCTAGCTGCAGTGAAATATTTGTGCACCACCGCTGACATATGGTCAGGGAAAAAAAGAAGTTTTTTAGGTGTTACAGTGCACTGGATTGATAATAATTATAAGAGGCGTTCAGCAGCTCTAGCTTGTCGCCGGTTTAAAGGGGCACACATCTTTGACCGCATAAAAGATTTGCTTCTAGAAATATATTCAGATTTTAATATTCACCCCACTAAAATAGTATGCTCTGTTACTGACAATGGGTCAAATTTTGTGAAAGCGTTCAAGATTTTCGGAGTAAATACGAAATCCTTAATGGAATATGATGAAGATAATGAATCTTCAAGTCGAAGTAGCAGCGAGAACGAGTTAAGTGAAGATGAACGCGAAGTGATTGAAAGAGAGTTCGGCATAAGACAGGAACACGAACATGATGATCTTCTGTTAGAAGAAAATATAGTATACGACCATTCACAAAACAGTTTGTTACCATTTCACTTTAGATGTAATTCGCACACTTTAAATCTGATTGCTAGTAAAGACGTCCAAGCCTTGTTGACAGATAAATCGACATGTCTTGGAAAAATGCATTCCACAATAATGGAAAAGTGTAACGATTTATGGAGTGCTGCTGCTCGCCCAAAATCAGCTGAGGTGATACATAACATTCTTGGACATACGTTAACACGACCTGGCATAACTAGATGGAATAGTTACTATGACGCTTTGAAAAATATATTGAATATCAGAAATAGTTACTCTCAATTAGCTAAAGCACTTGGTATAAAAAATCCATTACGAGACTCTGAATTTCAATATATTGAGGAATACTGCCAATGCGCTGCTCCAGTTGCAACCGCTTTGGACATATTGCAGGGCGATGACTCATTTTATGGAATATATTTACCTTGTCTACATGCACTAAAAAAAAAATTACAGAAGATCACGACGACTCCAAATCTGAAATTCTGCGAACCACTTGCTGCAAAATATCTACAAAGCGTAGAGAAAAGATTTGAAGAGTTTTACACTCTTTCGAGTGAAACTAGTAAATATGCAGCCGTTGCAGCTCTGTGTTACCCAAGATTTAAAAAAAGTGGCTAGTATGTCTAACTGCCGCTGATCAAAAGAAGTGTTTAAACATTTTTAAATCAGTCGTAAGGAAGGAAATATCAGAAATCCCAGAGCTTTTAACAGTCAACAATGCAGCCAAGAACACACGCCACCAAGAAGACGAGTTTTTTGATTTTAATTCCGATTCTGGCAGTGAAGCGGAATCAGTTGATGCTAAAAAGAGAGCGGATATGATAATTTCGAATTTTTTTGCCGAGGGAAGCCAAGAACGAGCGCTTCTACAAAGTTATCCTGTTATAGGCAGTGTTTATTAAGAACAATACACCAATGCCGTCCTCTGGCTCGGTAGAGAGAATGTTTTCTATTGCAACTATGCTAAATAAACCTAGGTCACACAAATTATCTGACGACTTATTTGAAAAAAAAGTAGTTATGAAATGTAACTTAAACATCAAGAAATCAGAAATGTAAAGATCGGAGGTTAGTTGATTGAAAATATTCTTCAAAATTAGAATTCATTTGTATTTGAACGTTAGAAATTATTTTTTTGTTCTTTGTATAATTAATAAAAATATTTTAGGAAATGTGTGTCATTATTTTTATCATTTCTTTTATATAAAATAAATAACATTGATGGATTTATTAGTTTATAATCAAGTTAATCAATTAATGATTAGTGATTAATGATTAACGTCAATAATCATGATTAAGATTACTTTTTTCATCATGATTATTCTAATCATGATTAATGTAATCTGATTAAAATTAATCAAATTAATTAATTAATTAAAAAATTAATTGATTAATGCCAACACTGCTATGGTGTTTTTTGTGACTTATCAAAGGCTTTTGACTGTGTCCAACATCAGACATTAATCAGGAAATTACACTATTACGGTATCCGTGGTACCGCTTTGGATTTTCTCACTTCTTACCTAAGTTACAGGATTCAAAAGGTGGTCATCAATGGAGAGCAGTCGCCTGGATCATTTGTAACAATGGGGGTGCCGCAGGGCTCAATATTGGGTCCATTTCTATTTCTGGTATATATTAATGACCTCCCTCACCTTGTAAGACGCGACCATGAGATAGTCTTGTTTGCAGATGACACGTCTTTAATATTTAAAGTTAAACGTGGACAAATTAATATTGACGAAGTAAACATTGCACTCTCCAAGGTCGTTCACTGGTTTGGCGCCAATAATTTGTTGTTAAATGAAAATAAAACAAAATGCATTAGATTCACTATGCCAAATGTTCAATTAGCTACAGCCAAAGTCCGGGTTAGGGATGAGGAAATAGAGCTGGCCAATCAAACTGTATTTCTGGGTATAACTTTAGATTCTAAGTTACAATGGGGTCCTCATATTGAATGCCTATCGAGCAGACTCAGTTCTGCAGCATACGCCGTAAAAATGATTCGTCAGTTAACAGACGTAAAAACTGCACGCTTAGTCTATTTTAGCTACTTCCACAGTATTATGTCGTACGGGATACTACTGTGGGGAAATGCCGCCGATATTGGCTGCATTTTTGTGCTGCAGAAGAGGGCTGTTCGGGCGATCTATAGGATGGGCTCCCGAGAGTCTTTAAGAGAAAAATTTAAAGAAATTGGTATTATGACTGTACATTCACAATATATTTATGAAAACCTACTGTATGCGCATAAGTGTAAAGATATGAAATTCAGAAAAAATAGTGACAATCATAATTACAATTTAAGAAATAAAGATAAGCTAGCAATGCCCAGGTATAGGCTCCATAAAATAAGCAACTCCTTTGCAGGTCACTGTATACGAATGTACAACACGCTGCCATGTAACATGCATGACTTGTCAATGAATAAATTTAAATTTTTAATTAAAACTCAGTTATGCAAAAAGGCTTATTATAGTGTTAAAGATTTTTTGAATGATAGGGCAGCGTGGACCTAAAAGAAATGAATTGCTCGTTCTCTGAATCGTTTTGTAATATGCACAATTTGTAAGACATTTGGCGATTTTATAAGAGTTTTGGCACATGAGTTTCTTGCCCGATTCTTCTCATGTTAGCCCCTACGTTCGGAATCGGGTCGCTCGTGGCGATTACATGCGCGGCATCAACTCCGCGGATGTACTTACCGCTAGCGCACGGGCTATCTTTATTATAAAAGAATATTATCTTGATTCTTCTATGTAAAATTGACGATTTTAAGTGCCCGCAAGGGCCTATGAAATAAAGTTATTTTTATTTTGATTTTGAATATATTCTTTAAATAGTGTGCCGGCAGTTACCAGGTTGTCCTTGGAATGTGATTATAAATCCTCCCAGTAATAATAAAGCACTCTCCTTAGTAAAGTGAGCATTTACATGAAGAATGTCTTGAGTAATATCTCGGCGTTAATATTTGCGTTATTCGGAGAACTAACAGGAGAGGATGGTTCGAGGTTACTTATTAACACGTTTTATCGCTACACATTGTATTCGTTTGTGTATGTAAAAAACCATAAATCGGAAAATGGGGAGCACTAATTTAGTGGTATATGATTACTTCCTATCACATCCTTAAGAGTGAAGTGTTAGTGCTATTCTTCCCTATTGGAAAGGTATTAAAAAAAAGATAAAATATTATTTTTACCGTAAAATCAATTATCCTAAAGTTTTCTCTATGTTACTAATTCATGCATATAAATAAATGAAAATCCGTATACCCACTAAATCTACTTGGCATTGTCAGGGAGATTTTCCACATTAATCAAAATCATTAACCAAAACTACTAAAGTAACGTTTTACTCTTTCCCCAAATAAAATTGGATTGAATTTCTCTGTAAGTTCCAAATGAATGAAATAAATGAATAGGAAATTCATCTCTCCTTTGCGGGCCACGACGCGAATAAATCTACTTGGTAATGTATTAGAGTGACCTTAGAAGTAGCGAGTTAGAAAAAATAACAATATAAGTGGTTTTATTTCTCATTTAAATATAAGGAACATAGATTAATAGTAGTAGAAGAGAAGAGAGAAACTGAATCTATCGTCCAGTTAAGTTCGTTCAAAGAGTTTCCTGCGGCTTCATCTCGGTACAAAATCTCCCGACATAGGGCTTAGGAAGCCATGGCGTAGCTTTGACGTTCAAATAAACGCATTTTAAATGCTCATATTAAATAAAAAATATTTTACTTTATTGATTACTAGCTGACCCAGCCACGCGTTGCTGTGCCACAGTAATTTTAATTTGCTTTATTTTTTTTAAATCAAATCAAACTATCAATCAAAAGTATGATATAAGCACTGGATATCAATTTTTAAATGAAGTCGTTGAGACACAACGGTCAGCAATAGCCCGCTCGCGCGTTCTGAGGCAGCCTTTGTGATATACTTTATTCTTCTAAAATAAAATATTTTTTCTAAAATAAAAGTAGCCTCAGTTACTCCGTATTACATCAGCTACCTGCCAATTAAAGTCCCGTCAAAATCGGTCCAACCATTTCGGAGATTAGCCGGAACAAACAAACAGACAGACAGACAAAAATTGTAAAACTGTAATTTTGGTGTATGTACCATAAATATATGCATATGCATGTAGTAAAAAACGGTTATTTCAATATTACAAACAGACACTCCAGTTTAATTTATATGTATAGTTTTATTATTATGTTTCAAAGAGCAAACCACGCTTTTAAACCAAGATTTCACATGTGTCACCACGTGAATAAACAACTTATAGGATCCTTCATTTGTAAAAAGTCTCAATGTTTAGTGAACTTCGTCATTCAGTATAAATCCTCATTGCCCTGTTGCACTGCAACAATTTATATCCATTCCTTCACTCGGCATTGTCTCGGGTTCAATAAGAGAATTTCTTTTTTTTCCAATTGACGCATGGAATTCTAATATATTTCGCGTTCGCAACTGGTACCCCGGTTTGTCGATATTAGCTCTCGAAAGCAATACTTTTTCCCTATTCTCAGTGCGAAAATACAGCGCCTTCTTTTTGAGAATTCAGTACTTAAATATGTACGATGAAAGAAATGCTGATTGGGTTATTGGAACCAATAATCATAATATCAAAGCATGTTATTTCTATATTCTTGTTATTCCAGCAGTTTAGTACTGCAAAAAATTATATTTCACTAGAAAATATTTAACTCTAATGGGAGTTACTGAGACGTTTAATAGACCCATTGAATTTTTCCAAGAGTTTCTTAAGTTTTATACTACCACCATCTCTTCAAGTTCCAGGTAACTACATACCTTCGACATTTAATGTAATTCCTTTTTTTCCAAGTATCAAAAAATATATAAATAAGAAACTGTTATGAAATATATATTTTTCTTATTTAAACATTTTTTCTGCTAGATTCGTCCAATGAAATTGTTTTCAATTCACCTGGTCGATACGAATTCCAACTGACTTTGAGGCAAGTATTTGTTTTTTAATTAATAAAATTAATAAATATTTAATTATAAATTATTATAATAGAACAACACAAATAAAATCGAAAGTGAATTCTCAGGCGGGAAATTGTGAACAGAGTCGATTTTTGAAGTGAAAACTTCTTTAGCGGCGCTGTGTACTTTTTTTGGAATGGGTAAAAATTTCTAAACGCGCGTCAGGACACGTGACCTGATCGGAAATTCGTAAGACAGCGTAGGGCGCTTGCGCGATGTGCGTATAGTTGTGACACCTTTTTAAACTGTTATTATGAAATTTTAAAATGGCAGGTAATGTCATGAGAACGCATGCGTTCAACTGATTTTATTCATTGCGCATGTGCAAAATCCTGCACATGCGCACAAAAAAATGCAACGAACACGACTTGGTGTGTTTGTTGACATGTTTGTATACGATAGCGCAATAAATGAATATTGTATTTTACCACATAAATTATAGCACGTTTATACCGATTATTAAAGCAATTCGTGCGAAATTATTCCTTAAGCATTTCAAAATATCAAAAATGCACAACGTTAATATTCAAGTTTTCACTTCTGCCGGCACTCCCGGAGTGCAACCCGGTTTTTTTCTGTTATTTTTCTATTATAATAATTTATCTTATAAGATAGCATTGAAAAATGCATAAAATAAAAAAATATAATATTGAATTGTTTGGATATGCCAATCTACACTAATATTATAAAGAGGAAAGATTTGTATGTTTGATATGAACAAAACTCAAAAACTACTAAGCCGATTTCAAAAATTATTTCACCATTGGAAAGCTACATTCAAGTTGAGTAACATAGGTTATATTTAATGCTAGAAAAAAATAAAAAGAATGCTAGAAAAAAAAGAAGCTGGGACGGGCCGCTAGTTTCTTAATAGAGAAAACAAAAATATGTTACTTACTCCCACAAAAAAAAACAAGCAAAATGCACCTAGCAAATAAATTCAGAAACCGCAGAGACCGACACACCTTGCACCTTTATCAACTACACTATACTTTGTTCAATGTAGGATGATACTTTTGGCAGGTGTCACTTCCTTATTGCTTCGTACTAAGATTGCGTTTGTTTCCTTATGTTTGGCTTGACATTGCAATAGCAACTTTATACCCTCTATATAGGTGTCAACTGTCAAAAGTATCATCCTACATTGGACAAAGTAGGATGTTACACCCACACGGTGCATCATCAGAAGCTGTTAGACCGTGAAATATCGAGAACTAAGTCTCCGTTTGGGGGCGAAACACGTGTAGACACGACGACGTAGACGATGTTGAAGGTAGTTAGCGTTCAACATTGCTGGAACGATACTAGCTCATAGTAGAAGTTGAAATGCGTTTGTAAAATTCGACACGTTTGCCAGCGTCTCGGTAGCTCAGCGGTCAGAGCAGTCGCCCGGATAGCGAAAGGTCGTGGGTTCGAATCCCATCTGAGGGCTCGGAGGCGTAGTTGTTTTTTACACACGTATTTTATATCTTATAGAAATATTGCATTGTGAATGCAAAAAAATAAATAAATTAAAAACGTGTAGACACGTGTAAAGGTGTAAGCTGTGTCAGTGTGTAACGAGGCGCCATAGCTATATTGGCGACTCGTTGCTTTCATTGCGCTCTTCTCTGGCCATTTTTCATATTTTCTTTTCTCTTCGTTTCCTATTTTAAATTTACTGTCTGTCTCTGTTTCCTATTTTAAATTTACTGTCTGTCTCTGTTTATTTGTTTTGTTCGAAGTTTATTCTTACCAGAGTCAGCGCGTAGAGCGGTTGACTCACCGAAAATAAATTATTTAAATATATTTATAGTGCTGAGCAGTTATAATAAGCTCACAAGTATATAATAAGCTCATAAGCATAATTCACAAGTTTTCCTGTATATATATTCTGTACCACCAGTTTCTGTTTACAAGTCTACAAGTTTCTTTAAGGCACTATTGTAAGTAGCCCTACCTTTTATAATATGTTTTTAGTGATAAATGTGAAATTGTTTTTGTATTCAGTGTAATTTACCTTTTTTTATATAATTGTTTCAGTTATGCCTTAATTCCTTAAATATAAAAACAAGTGACCTTTTTGTGTGAGCTTTTATTTCTCCGGCTGCACCCGTCACACTGGCGCCTCAACGTGTATAAGAACCAGTCACCAACCAGTCAACCAGTACCGGCGAACCGAAAGAAAACTAAAATTTTTGAAGATCGTTGTATGTTGTGTGATTTTTTTAATTTTTTCCAAATTCTAAAAGGCTTAGTCGCCCCCCACTGTTTTATCGGCCATATTATTAACTTAATCATCTCATCTCATCTCATCCCAATCCTCATTTTATTTAATTTATAGTAGTTGACAATACAACTACATCACTACACAAATCACTTACAAGACACTTAACCCAACATTTACTACATTTTACAGACAAGAAACTATACGCGGTTTCGAAAGAAACCGGCACAAAATTGTTACTGATTCTGAGCGTCAATATATCACTCAGATCAGTGCAATTAACACTTACGGGCAGTGCTGAGAGGGAGTACCTCCAGTGTATCTCACATACAAGTCTTAGATTTGGCTAGGCACTTTCCTGGAGGCAATCCGTGCCGACTATCCAGAGGTTCCTACCAGTCTAAACTTGAACACTACACCTACCTAACACTAGTTTTATTAAATTTATCTTAGTCTTACTTAACCAGTCCTTGTATAATAGATTAGTTAGGAAAAATTTAAACAACTTTAGTTTCACTCTCCTTTCAACTCATCACATATCATCCTATCACTTAGACTATTATAATTTTTAGTAGTGACATAACAAACACGCAACTACACACTACACTTACAGTACACTTACCCCACATTTACTACACCCATCAGACAGTAAAACTATACGCGGTTTTGAAAGAAACCGACACAAAATTGTTGCTGATTCTGAGCGTCAATATATCACTCAGATCAGTGCAATTAATACTTACGGGCAGTGCTGAGAGGGAGTACCTCCAGTGTATCCCACATACAAGTCTTAGATTTGGCTAGGCACTTTCCTGGGGGCAATCCGTGCCGACTATCCAGAGGTTCCTACCAGTCTAAGCTTGAACACAATACCTACCTAGCACTAGTATTATTAAATTTATTTTAAATCATAACTGTTTTTAAGTAGTTTTTAAATAGCTAGAAAAACACCTCGTTTTGAAACACAATCATTTATTTTTAATAACACTATGAATCCATCACTTTTAAATAAACCTTAGCTTGCTTATGAACTGAGTCTCCGCTCAATTGAATTTCCATCCGTCGCAACCGCTGAGGAATTACGAGAATTACTAAATCCAATAATAGACTCAGATTGTTCTATTTTTTTCCAGTCCTTACTCCATTGAACGTGATCTTGATAAAATCAAAAACATTCTGCTTATGGTTTCTTCATGATTAATTTATCAATACGTTTAAATAGATTAGAGATTACTACATAACATAAATGACTTTTGCAATACTTCAAACAAATTTTTCATCCATGACAGCCTGTCAATCAAATTTTAAACCTCTTCTGTCCAACAATAACATAACTACGAACTCCTGGCACAAAATTTACTCAAAACTCTTTAGACCTAAAAAAAATCTTTTATTACTTACTTTTTCTTTATTACTTTATTATAACTTTTATTTACGTTTATACTATATATTACTTTTATTACGTTATTACTTTTTCTCCCAATTAAAATTCTCTATCGTTATTACTTTTCCAAAGTAATTTTTTTTTTTTTTATATATTACTTTTATATATACTACTATTTACAACTCATTCATTCCCTCATTCTATTACAACACATAATAATTACTATACATTAACTGTCTTCATAGAAGACATATTTAATTGTCTGCATAGACGACATCTTCAATTTTGGTCTTCATAGAAGACATACTTAATTATACAGTCTTAGTCTTCATAGAGGGCATTAATTTTTCAGTCTTCATAGAAGGCATATTTAATTTCTCAACCGAGAATAGAACCTCTAAGTCTATTGGAATAGCCTCATCTTGAGGAAAATTTTTCTTCCAGCGGGTTGTGACTGGTTAAATAAGCCTACACTAATTTTTATTTTTCATCCAGCGGGTTGTGACTGGCTAAATAAGCCTACACTAATTTTTATTTTTCATCCAGCGGGCTGTGACTGGCTAAATAAGCCTACACTAATTTTTATTTTTCATCCAGCGGGTTGTGACTGGTTAAACAAGCCTACACTAATTTTTATTTTTCATCCAGCGGGTTGTGACTGGTTAAACAAGCCTACACTAATTTTTATTTTTCACCCAGCGGGTTGTGACTGGTTAAATAAGCCTTCACTGATGTAGGGAGCCAGTTGAGTATTCAATAATTTTGGATACTCTACCGCGTGGAGTCTGGTTGTCTTATTAAATCAACCATGACCGTTGACTGAAGTATGTTCTGGAAGTATGAAAGTGATGCATGTAAGGAAAGTGATGCATGTAAGGATGCTGGTCTCCTTATTTTCTCATTTCACAATTCTCATCTCATCCATTTTTATTAAAGATATGTTTTTTTTTTAATATAAAATGGTCATATTTTTACATAGTTTTATGAAAAAATCCTTTTTATACTCAGGATTTTTTCTTCCAGGGGGGAGCGGGTATTGTAACGAGGCGCCATAGCTATATTGGCGACTCGTTGCTTTCATTGCGCTCTTCTCTGGCCATTTTTCATATTTTCTTTTCTCTTCGTTTCCTATTTTAAATTTACTGTCTGTCTCTGTTTCCTATTTTAAATTTACTGTCTGTCTCTGTTTATTTGTTTTGTTCGAAGTTTATTCTTACCAGAGTCAGCGCGTAGAGCGGTTGACTCACCGAAAATAAATTATTTAAATATATTTATAGTGCTGAGCAGTTATAATAAGCTCACAAGTATATAATAAGCTCATAAGCATAATTCACAAGTTTTCCTGTATATATATTCTGTACCACCAGTTTCTGTTTACAAGTCTACAAGTTTCTTTAAGGCACTATTGTAAGTAGCCCTACCTTTTATAATATGTTTTTAGTGATAAATGTGAAATTGTTTTTGTATTCAGTGTAATTTACCTTTTTTTATATAATTGTTTCAGTTATGCCTTAATTCCTTAAATATAAAAACAAGTGACCTTTTTGTGTGAGCTTTTATTTCTCCGGCTGCACCCCGTCACAAGTGTCTGCGGTTTCTGCAATGATTTGCGGGTGAGCGGGCCGTATATTTTGCTTGTATTTGCGGAAGTAATCTATATATTTTTGTTTTATTAATGGATATCGATTCCGCCAAGTAACGCCTGATTCTATCAAATATATCAATTTAATATCTTACAAAAAATTTTGAGTCCGAAACTAATCGGAGCACGACTGTAACTAGGTAAATATAAACATCGGTTTATGTAAATATCATTAATATTTAGTTATTAAATATAATAGCTATGACACCTGTTTATACCTGCTGCAGTCTTGATTCATTATGTCTGAGTGAAACAATTAGTGTGCCTCAAAGGGAATTATTAACGACAAGGTAATAGTAGACTTACTTTGAATGCAAATTATCTGTCCGTTGGTATTGCTTGAACCGTAAATGTTAATTTAGTGCTAACATATATATACATAGGAATTTGTAGTTAGAGTTTGAGGTTTTAGCCATGTTTAGCAGCATAATTGGATGGTTGATCCCATGGATCAGCTTCAATGACGCAATGTCTGTTGCGCTATAACTCCCGAGTTGTGAAGTCGACCAGATTGTGAAGGAATTGAAATTTTGAAATTCCCAAAAATAAAAAAGTTATGAACAAAAAACATTGGCTCTATGGAATTTCCTATTGAAAAAAGCGCGCCTATTTGAAAATTTTCTTTCTTATGGAATTTTAAAATTTACTTAACATTATTGCATTTTTTTTTGTTTTACGCTCCGCTCCATTATGCTTAGCGACTAGGGGACTTAAATAACGTATTTAACACTGCGCAAAAGAGTTTAAAGTTACTGAAGACAAGTAAGTACGGTAGAAAATTAGGTTTCTCGTAAAACAAATGAAAAATCGCGCATTCATCATTTGTGAACACGATCGACATTCACGTAACGCCATCTGTCGTCACAATAAAAATATTATGAGATTTATGAGAGTTGACATTTTCTTTTAACATATTAATTAGGAAGTGATATACTTTATAAGTCATTTTCTCAAAATGATGTTCGTGTGACTTGACAGTATACTGCGTATAAGATTTAAAATAGGCTTATAAAAACAATCTCCGAGTTCTCAGTTGAGGCCTGAACCCACGACCTTTCGTTATCCAGGCGAGTGCTCTGACCGCTGAGCTACCGAGACAGTGGTAGACGCAACGAAATGTACAAAAGCATTTTAACTTCTCGTATCGTTCTATAAATGTTGTAGATTAACTACCTTCAACATCGAAAGTAATATTTTTACAAATATCTAGCAATCCAATAAGATGGGAACTCAGGTGGGAACCTGAGAGCTCGGAGATGTGGTATTTTTTACAGGCGTATGTAAATAACAAAAAATAAATAAAATATATTTTATTGCTTGTCCAGTTATAACCATCAACTCTTTTTTTATACATGGGATAATGCGTTACGCATACTCCGCTCTCTCTTTCACACCCTAGTGCCCAGTAGAGGCTTGGAGGCATACCCGCTTAAACTATAAATACCAACTTCTGTTCTTAATAATTACTAGCTGACCCGGCCACGCGTTGTTGTGTCTCAGTTATAGATGTCGCTGTACCGAAATGAATGAATCTAACGTTTCGGTTCTACGACTACACATATAGCTAACCGTTCTAAGCCTTTTGGAATGTTATTCTTAGGCACTATGGTAAAGCGTATACAATGGAAGAAGAGCAGGGAAAAGAGCGGACAGACAAACACGCAAACCACTGTGTTCTTAGATTATAGATTAGAGAACATTACATACATTGTTCTGAACCCAATGTAAGTAGCTTAACCTGCGTGCTATGAAATTCAGAAACAACGGTGGCACCACAACACTCAGAACCGATTCACATTTTCTGCATTGACCCGGTCGGTAATCGAACCTTGGACAAAAGTGTGGCGTTACCATGAAAATCGGTATGCTCAACACTTACCCACGGAAATTGCATATCACCAAAATATAGAAATTTACTATCAAATCTATAATCTAAGATCACAGTGGTTTGTGTGTTTTGTCTGTCCGCTCTTTTTCCCGCTCTTTTTCCATTTTATCAATAACGTTACCATAGCAACGCGGTAACCGCAAGTAGTTCGTCTACCGGACGCTAGATGGCGCTAACGGAAAAAATATTTAATAATAGAAAAAAATTGAAGAATTTTGTCCACCCGTGCGAAGCCGAGACGGGCCGCTAGTCTATAATCTAAGATCACAGTGGTTTGTGTGTTTGTCTGTCCGCTCTTTTTCCCGCTCTTTTTCCATAGCAACGCGTTACCGGGTCAGCTTGAATATACTCTAAGAACACAAATTTGTTGTTTATCTGTCCGCTCTTTTTCCATTGTATCAACAACGTTATCATAGCAACGCGTTACCATAGCGGGTCAGCTAGTTGTTCCAAACCAAAGTTAAGCAGATAAACTTGCTTGCCATGGATTTCAGAATCAATGATAGCATCTCAACACTTAAACCTTAATCAATATAAAAAAGTTCGTTTTCCACATTGACCTGGCCGGGGTTGAACCCTGGGCCTCGGCATTACCATGAACCAGAATGCAAACCAGTCGACAACGGAGATCATAAATCAACAAAATATGGAAAAATTATCGTTAAGAATTATTTTATCTTTACCATTGTGCAATAAAGTCTTAGTTGAGCGATTCAATAAATCATTTGCCACCCCACTAATCTCTCCGGCGTGGCACAAACACAGCCTCTTCCGGTGTAACCATCACCGGAAGTCGTAGCGCTTCCAGTGGCTGGCGAGTTTCCGGTATAGTCTGAATGGACAAACAGAGTAATTATTAGACACCCGAAATGGTAAATTTATTTACTTAGGTACTATCATCACCACAAAGCTATGGACTTCAAATATTATTATCTAATCTTGAGAAATTGAAGTGATACTGGGCAATGACGTAGCTAATAGAATGTTGTATAGAACACGAACGTAATTGAAGGTTCTGAAAAAAAATGTATACTTTTGGTCGACGTTAAGCTACTTCATTACTAAAAAATCGCTTGTTTGTAAAGTCGGTTCACTAACGATAGTTGAACGTGACAACGTCATAAGAAAATACTGATGGAATGGTTGCAAAATCAAAAATTTTTCAAAAAAAGAAATATTTATTTGTTTGATAAATATTTTGTATGGATATAGAGGAGGTAAATGGAAATCACAATTGAATTGATCAAGTTACATTTATTTGTACGCATAAAAACAATTATGCAAAGCCATTGATTTTTACTCGTCGTGAAATAGTTCTGTTAACTTATTGTTATAGTTTTGTCAATTATAGCATAACCTACAATCGCTCCACTAGCGGACCGATGCTATTTATTTCAATGATGAAAGCACGAATATTCGACAATATATCACTGAACATATATTTAATATCGAAGAATCATTACCTTTATCGCCACAATTATCGTTGCTATAAACAATTGACACCACATTCACTTCATTCACTTCATTCACTTCATTCACTTCATTCACTTCATTCACTTCATTCACTTCATTCACTTCATTCACTTCATTCACTTCATTCACTTCATTCACTTCATTCACTTCATTCACTTCATTCACTTCATTCACTTCATTCACTTCATTCACTTCATTCACTTCATTCACTTCATTCACTTCATTCACTTCATTCACTTCATTCACTTCATTCACTTCATTCACTTCATTCACTTCATTCACTTCATTCACTTCATTCACTTCATTCACTTCATTCACTTCATTCACTTCATTCACTTCATTCACTTCATTCACTTCATTCACTTCATTCACTTCATTCACTTCATTCACTTTTCACTGCACTTCATACTTGACGAAAACATGTAAATGTATTATTGTATAGCAGCTGTCCACGCGGACTCATCGCTCATTCAAGTAGGAGAGAGACAGATGTCGAACGCTGCCGAACGCGGAGGCAGATTGTGACTCTTTGTCGCTCGTTCCGCGCTCTCGCTTGCACTTCAAGCCTTAAATGGAACGCCACAGAGCAAGGTAACGCCGCATGAGTCATGTTTTTTCGTGCGTGCAGCCGGCTCCATCGAATTATAAGGCGTTGTTACGTCAAAATATTACGTATAAAAACGCTGTTCCGCTGAGTCTTAATAACTTTACTCTCATACTTAAAGACAATTACAAAAGAGTGAATAAGAATAAGACTCTGGGTACAAATATCTGTCTCGCGTTAAGCGTTTGTTTACTACAAAATTTCATTACTCGAGTGCAATAATCCGTTTCAATCAACCACTCGTTTTGTATTGCGTATCATTGTCAATTTTCAACTTTTTTTTTGATCCAGGCCTACATTTTTTTGATGTAGACGGCGGAGATATGGGCGGACTGCCCCAACCTTTAAGCCTCGCCGGGTGCAAGAGGTTATGCTCACTTGCGTGCCCCTATCACCCTTCCGCCTGCTACGAAACCGGACGTATACCTATTTTCAAATTTAGAAATGTCGCTAAGCCACCAAATCATTTATGACATATGAGCGAGCAACGCAGAAAATCTTTAAAATTGCTGTGCTTCATAAAACTTTTTCAAAGACTACAATTAATAGAAATATGATACCTAAACAGATAGAAAGACATTTTTTACATTTGTTGGCATTTAAAACTTAAAATGACTTCCCTGTGCTTTAACCACCTTTTAGCAACTACGCCACGGGGGAATCAATTTTGAGTTTAGACAGACGGCACCGGATGACAGATTGGTAGTATCTACAAACGGGAAATAAACAATTAAAATATACGGAAAATTCGTGTCATTCTACTTGGAAGTCAATTGTAAGTCGTATACGACTATCCAGTTTAAAACGAGTGATTCGAAATAGGAATCCTAGATCAGAAGTTGTGAGATAGTAAAAACTTCAAATTTAGGGGTACTGCGAATTATAAAAGCTTGTCGCATTGCAGACCAACTTCAAAACTGATAATTTGTTTTTGAGCACATTTTAAATGAAAACCAAACAAGCTATCTCCAGCTTAACACAAAAAGCTGTACAGCTGTACAGTCCGCAATTTCAACTTTCATCTAAAAATCTACAGCAAACAATGTTATTGTGAAACGGAATATCTGAAAGAGATTATGTATAAGCATTTATAAGCAAGCACCGAGAGGGTAATGTTACTCGGATCGAGAAGTTTACCTTGAGCAAGTAGGGTGACCATTATCCAACAGAATTCGATCTGATAAGATTGAATCGTTTGACAGTCTTGACAGTTCAATTTCTCTTACACTAACTCTGTTCGAAATAAAAATAATAAGGTATCTTGGTAATAAATAAATAAATTAAAAAACATACCACAATCGATATCGAGCACCCCACGGTTTTCTGACAGTGACATAATTTTTTTTGTTAATTACAGTTTATTTTCTACTTTTTAGTTCGGTTCACCAAAGCAAGTTTATTAGTTTTTTTTACCTATATTTTTTGTCGATTTGCATGTGCTTTTATACAACTTACTTTTATCGCATAGTTGGAGAATCACGAATGTTAAGTTAAGATCAAAATAACATAACTTCGGTTATTTCCGATTAAAACTTAAGTCACTTTTAACTAACAGCTTTGTGTCTGTTAACTTTTGTGATTCGATTATTTTTAGACACCCTAATTTGATCGGACCTACAAATTAGTACCAATCTGCGTGCGGTCATCAAAGACAACAATATCAAAACAAAATTACAAAATAAATTTATTTCAATATCCTATTTTTAATTTGATAAAAAATATAGTTAATATTTTATAGTTTCGGGTTTAATTACCGTATGTTTAAAGTTACAATATAGATACATATTTCTTAATTAAACTCTTAAATCTACCCAATCATAATTAAAATGTCTGGTAGTAAAAAAAATGTCCTCAATTCATTATGAAACATAGATACAGTAGTAACTACTATAACAGCAGTATTCTAAAGTCTGCTAGGGTTGATCTCAAATAAGTTAGGCGGGTCCTACTACCAGTGAGAAAGCAGTGCGAATACTTTAAATGAAATATAAATAATGTTTTATACTAAACGTTAGTGTAATACATTATAACCCAGCCAGCATGTGAGCCTTTAATCTCCAGTTACTGTAATGATATGATAGGCACAAGTGAAAATAATTCCTCTACAGATAACAATTGTTATAAAACTGTTATTTACTGTGATGAAATTGGGAAGAATTTAGGCCAATTAATTAGGAACCAATCCCAGGAAAGCATTATTAACTATGGATTAACTTTAAATGAAATAATGAAAAAAGCTGTCAAACATAAATACAATGAAAACACTAATTTAATCATTTTAATTGGAAATAGGGGTAATGTAAACAAAGAAAATTTGCTTAAATATTGTAATATACTGGGTACCCTAAATATCAAAAAAAATTGTAATGTTTACATTCCCCTATAGCAGCAGTCTGCCACAAGCGGAAAATAATTATAGATATAATTTAAATGTATCATTAACTACTATGGCACATTATAATAGCCAATTTCATATAATTGATATTAATAAATTTATAAAGAAATTTTATATGACAAAAGATAAATACTATCTGCCTACTTATTATAAGAGACAAATAGCTATATCGCTATCTTATTTTTTTAAACAATTAGCCAATAACTTGGCTAGTAAAGCTGCTGCTTTTATTGAGCAGTATAATATTGACATTAATTATTCGACTTTGGAATTAGTTCCAAATAATTGTTTATTAAAATCTAAACATAATATTTTAAATTAATTTATGAGACAATAGAGGAATCCTCTGGCCCTATAGTGACAAAAGAAAAGTCTTCCTATTTGAATATTGTTCATCAAAATATACAAGGCTTCTCTGGCAAGGACTTAGAATTAAGTCTCTATTTAAATTATGAAAATATTGATGTGTTATGTGTAACTGAGCATTGGCTAAAGAATTACGAATTGATGACTAACATAGATAATTATAAAATCGTAAGCTCGTTTACTAGAAAATCAGCCAAAAGAGGTGGCTCTATGATAATTTTACATGAGTCAATACAATGTAAGGAACGCAAAGATATAGTATCCAAATCAATAGAACGTATTATTGAGATAGCATGTGTGGAACTAGACAAAATAGTTATTGTATGTGTATATAGACCTCCCAAGAGTTCATACCCACAGTTTGAGGCCGCTATGGAGGAAGAACTAAGGATAACTTTCAACAAAAATAAAAAAGTGATCGTATGTGGAGATTTCAATATAAATATTCTTGATTCAACACATCTGTCGGGTGGGTTCCTAAATTTATTTAAATCTTTTAATTTATATAATGTATTTAATGTATTTAATGAACCGACCCGAATTACTCCCACATGCGCCACTTGTTTGGACAAGTTTAAAAAATCAATAATTAACTGTATTAAATCCGACCACAGCGGCCAATTTGCCTCTATTGAGTACCATCACGTTCCTTCGAAACGCGAAATAACTTGTAGACCATTATCTAAACATTGTATAGATAAATTCAGATACAATGTAAGTAACAAACTTGCAACTCTACCGGTCTCCAACTTTGAAACTAATAGTCTTTATAATCATTTGTTTAATATAATTAATAATGAATTTAGCAATATATTTAGACAAAGGGTATTTAAAAAAGATAATGTAAAAAAGAAATTTAGTGATTGGGCTACACCTGGAATTTATAAAAGCAGAAGGAAATTATATGAACTTTATGGTTTAAAATCTACCTCCAGTGATACTATCTTTATTGAATATGTTAAGAAATATTCTAAAACATTTAAAAAAGTATGTTCTCTTGCTAAATCTATGTACATAGCTAACAAAATTAAGTTATCAGAGAACAAAATAAAGACTACGTGGAATATAATTAATAAAGAAACAGGCAAAAGCAAATCTCAAATACAATCTTTTTCACTAGAAATTAACAAAAATATTGTAAATCCTGACAAGGTTGTTGCTGGTGTTTTTGAGGATTTTTTTTCTAGATTACCATTAGAAACTACAAGTTCCCTACGTTCGTGTTCTAATGTTGCTGCTGCCCTCCTAGAATCGAGTGTTGATAGGTGCAATGTAAAATTTAATTTTACACATATTAATACAGAAGATATTATTAAAGCATTCAAAACTATTCGTATTAAAAAAAACAGAAGATTTATGGGGTATGTCAACTAATAATATTAAATCAATATCTGACATAATTGCGCCTTACTTAGCTTATATTTTTAATAATAGTGTTGACGAGGGGGTATTCCCACGCTTAATGAAACATAGTAAATTAGTTCCCCTTTTCAAATCGGGAGAAAAAAATGATCCCGCTAACTTTCGACCTATGTCTATATTACCAGTGTTCAGTAAAATTTTTGAAAAAATTATCTATATGCAGTTATTGGCTCACTTTACCGATACTAAAATTTTTCATAAAAATCAATTCGGTTTTTCTAAAGGTAAAAGTACTACTGATGCTGGAGTTGCACTAATTAAACACATACTTGATGCTTAGGAGGGCAAGCAAGATGTAATTGGCATCTTTTGTGACCTTTCTAAGGCGTTCGATTGCGTTGATTACCGCACGCTATTAAAAAAGTTGGAACATTATGGTGTCTCTGATATGTCAAAAAGCCTAATACAGTCGTATTTGTCAAATAGAATTCATAAAGTTGTCATTAATAAGAGTGAGTCTGCTGGAGCCCCCATAACTATGGGCGTGTCCCAAGGATCAATATTAGGGCCTTTACTTTTTTTGATCTATATTAACTTACTATGTTAAAAATCTAAGTGAGACAGTACTATTTGCAGATGACACTTCCTTAGTTTTTAAAGTCTCTCGACACGATGATTGCTCTGACGATGTAAATAGTACGCTATCAAAAGTTTTACAATGGTTCACCAGTAACAATTTATCACTAAATTCAAAGAAAAGAAAGTGCATACAATTTACGTTACCGAATGTAAGGAGGGTTGACCTTTTTTTTTTTTTGTTTTCGCAGAAAATGGCATTACGCATTCCATCGTGTCGGGAGAACACGATGGATATGTGGGACTCTCCTCCATGCTCCTACCCGGCCGAGTGCCCGGTAAAGGCTTGGAGGCCTACCCACTAAAAACTGCGGCGTCCCAATACACATTGGAGCGGGTCGCGGGGCCCTTGGCCGGAATCGACCGCAACCCGCTCCAGTGTGGGTCCGCGCTCGTGGGCGGACCTCGCCTATGCTCCGTGAGGGACGGAGCAACGGGGTGAACCGTGACGCCCTGAACACCCCGCACGCCTGAGGGCCAAGTGCAATGCGACTGCCGGTCTCCCGCCCCGACAGCCGCTGGCCCCCTTTCGGTGAGGGAAGGAATGTGTGGTTTATTCCTTCCGACCCCGACCCACACAGGACGAGACTCCCGCGCCCGCGATGATCACCCAAGAACAAGTTCCCGGGCGCCACCGCAGGCGGCGCGGTCGCCCCGCCCAGCGCAGGCCGGAGGCGGCCGAGGTGTGCTAACGGCCTTCCCCCCCCCCACCTCATCGGGATGTGCGTCCGCGGAAGCCCCCCGGAAACAAAAGTTCCCGGAGGGCCTCCGCGGTCGCCATCCCATCGGACCCCCTCTCGGCCACGCCGGGCGATAACGGAGAAAACTCCGGTATCACCCGTAGTTTCCGAATGAGGGTCCTACCCTCGGGGGATGGTACCGAGGGTCCTCCTCAAGCGCTCCGCGTGCGACCCCCGCACGCGCCCGCGCTTCCGGCGTCTTCACGCCCCTCCCGCGAGGGAAGGGTGGAAGAGGCTCTCTCCCCCCCGAGCGTTTTTACGGGGGGGGTTGGGCACCCGACGGGGTGGGTGCCCCTACCTCCATGGGGTCCACCGGTGGCGGAGGGGGCCTCCCCTTCACCACCGGTGGGTCGCATCTGCGACTCCCCATGACGTGGTCAGCCGGCCGCCCGAAGGCGGCGCACACTGAGCACGCTGGCTCCCGTTTGCAGGTGGCGGCTGTGTGACTTGGTGCTCCACACCTGAAGCACAAGCCGCTCCTGTCCTCCGCTGCCGGGCACTTGGGTTGTGTGTGCCCGACTCCCATACACCTGTAGCACCGCAGGGGCCGGGGTCCAAGGACGCTGATCCCTGCAGTGCTCCATCCCACGCGGAGCTTCGCCCCGTCCTCTAAAACCGCTTTGGCAGCCGCAATTGGCAAGCGGAGCATCATGTGCCTCATCCCGTTTGGCCCAGCCCTTATTGGCTGGGTCTTGATGGCACTCATCGCGCAGCCTGTTTTGGCTATCAGCGCCTCGCAGACCTCGGCCTCATCCACCGAATCATCCAGGCCCGAGATCCGCACGTCCGCGGTCTTCTCAGGTCTGCCTATTACTGCGACATCTCCCAGTTTTCTTCTCAGCACCTCGGCGAGTGCGTCCGCTTTTGCTCCGCTCACGTCCGGCACTTCTATGATGCGTGCGCCGGTTGCTGAGGTCCTCACGGCGACACCAGTCTCAATTCCCACATCAGGCAGGGAGACAGCAGCCCTGGCTCTCCTGATGATGTGGGCATAGGTCTCCCCACATACTTCTGCCTCCGGCCGGATGGTGATCGACACCGCTGTCGTACGGGGAGGAGTAAGCCTACTCTTCTTCGGTCCTCTCTTGCGGCTGCTCTCCGGCTTTTTGGGAGTAGCTTTAATCGCCTCCTCCGCGGCCCGCTTCCTCGCAGCGCGCCGTTTCTTCCTGCTCCCTGCCTCTTCCCAGCATAGGGCCGGAGATGAGGCAGGGAGGGCCTCCCGTTCTTTCCTCGCGGTACTTGGGCCTGGTTCCGCCCCTTTTGCCGCTGTCGTTTTCTTCTCCATGGGCTTTGGTTGTTGGGCTCTTCGAGCTGCCAGCTCCCCTAGCCTCTCATCCAATGTCTCCCGGATAAGCTGCCTTAGCTCTTCCTTATTAGGCAGGGACCCTCTCATTGTCTCGGCGGATCTAATTTTCGCCACCTCCATCTTCAGAGCGGCCATATCTCTCCGGAGCCTGCGGACTTCTTTTCGGAGGCTCTCATTCTCCTTTTGGAGTTCGAAAAACTCCGGGTCATCCTCCATGAGAGCAATAGCGTGGTCAAGGAGGGTTGACCTACATATAAAGTTGAATGATGAAGTAGTCGAATGTGTTGAAAAGACAAAATTTCTGGGTATTACATTAGATTCACGACTACAATGGGACCCTCACATTGAGGCCTTGTCAAGTAGACTCAGTTCTGCGGCATATGCTGTAAAAAAAATAAGGCTTTTAACTAATGTTGAAACGGCAAGGTTAATTTATTTTAGTTATTTTCATAGTGTAATGTCTTATGGGTTGTTGTTGTGCGGCTCAGCTGCTAATATTGAAAGCATTTTTGTATTACAGAAAAGAGCTGTCCGTGCAATATACAGCCTTCGGCCTCGGTATTCTCTCAGAGATTTTTTTAAGGAAATTAATATTCTTACTGTGGCGGGACAGTACATTTATGAGAATATAATTTATGTACGAAAACACTACAATACTTTTGTCAAAAATAGCGACGTACATTGCTTTAACACCAGAAATAAGAATAGACTTGCCGTTCCAAGATTTAGACTTCAAAAGACAGGAGGCTCTTTTTTGGGGAAAGGTATAGCACTGTTTAATAAAGTTCCACAAAGTATAGTAGATTTGCCTTATCATAAGTTTAAAATGTATGTTAAAAATAAGCTCATGTCCAAAGGTTATTACAAGGTCAACGACTATTTAATAGATCGCGATGCATGGAAGTAATATGTGTCATTTCAACATGACACTATTTATTACAGGTTGTAACATACAGCATTAGCATTTTTTAATTTTTTAAAACTAATTTATTACTGGTAGTTAAGAGTATGACATGCTCTCTTAATACATTTCTTGGGTGGTGGCATGTGGTGCGGATGGTTACGTTCCCTATGATATGGTTGAGCGAAGCGATGGCTGTATCATGCGTCATGCTCGTGAACGGGTGCTGCCTTGGGAAATGGGTCTGCTCTAACCTTCAGTATTCAGTATTGACTAATACTAAACATAAATCTTGTTGTTTTCTTAAATTTGTCGTTTATTCCCTGTATGTTATTGCAATGTTCAGGGATACTTACTTTAAGTAAGTACAGATACTTGTTGACTTTGTTGTAATCAACGAAACAACGAAATAATGATATCATAACACTATTAGTATTGTCATAACAAAATAATTTTGTTTTTTTTTTTGTGGATTGTGTATGGTGACGACGTATTATATTGTAAATGTCGTTACTTCTGTTAAAGCTGACGAGTTTCTTGCGCCCATTCTTCTTGTCAGTTAAAAGACGTCCTGAATGGGTGGTAGGAAAAAATGTTGGACGATTCAAAACTACTTATTTTTAAGTGCATTTGAATAAAGTTATTTTCATTTTATTTTCATATGATTAATGTCCGATTCAATAGGCAATAATGAGATTACGGTATTTTTTTCTATTACTATATTGAAAATAAAATTTAATGATAACTAAATAGATAGAAACAGAATTTAATAAAAAAATATTTCTTACAGTCATTTTCATTATCCCGGCTCAAAGCAAGCGCTGTTGGTATTGTGTTATGGATACTAGGAACAGTCATACATTATACATAGACAAGTTATAGTCATATAAATATATATAGAAAACATGTCCACCTACTTAGATAAAATGCTTGTATTCATCTCACAAACATCTTGCTACGTTGTTATGGTGACTCCTGCTCAACCAAGCCGGTACTCAAAAACCTTTTGACCTTTGAAAAATCACCAAAAATACGAACTGAACTAGCATAAAGCTAATTTTATACATATTTATATGTTCTGCAATGTTCATAATTTAACAAAAGTATAAACAATACCCCTTATACTTTGTCCAATGTAGGATGATACTTTTGTCAGGTGTCACTTCCTTATTGCTACGTACTAAGGTTGCGATTGTTTCCTTATGTTTGGCTTGACATTGTAATAGCAACTTTATACCCTCTATATAGGTGTCAACTGTCAAAAGTATTATCCTACATTGGACAAAGTATAATGGCTATAACTCGCTTAAATGTTATAGATGCTTGTGTGATAAATTAACGACATTTGAGTCAAAGATAAAATATTTATTTCTATAATTATTGCTTAGTGATGTTTTATTGTATATCTATCTAATACTCTGGTATCCACAAGCCTCACAATTTTTTATAAAGGGCAAACTTACTAATGTGAATGTACGAAATATTATTATTATAAAATTCCTCGCACTGTTCTTCAAGCCAATCAAAAGTAGAGTTAGCTTAGCGTAGCTTATAGTGTGACATTTTGCTATCACAACACCATCTCTCATTAACAGTCGTAGCACAGAGCACGGATCTAGTCTATGTGTTTATATCTCGTGTACTGTAAATAATGCTAGTTAATTTTTATTTAGAAAAATGTACTTTTAATACTACTTAACCATTACTTAATTTAATCATAAAATATAAAATATTCTAAATTAAGATTTTCAATGTAAAGTATATTATAATAATTCTACCATCGTAACTAATATTACAAATTCGATGGTAATTTTGATTGTTTTTCACGCTTTCAAGCGTTAACTGATTTGTTGGATCATCATGAATTATTTATTATATTTAATATATATATAAACGCCTTTGACATTTTTCGTTTCCGTCGAAACACAATGTAATATAATTATTTCATAGTTTATATAATTTTCCAGTAATTGAAATTGTTTAGTGATTCGATTTTCGTGACAGATTTGTGACAGGTGACAATATAGAGACAAATCTTATCTCTACAAGTGGAGAACAGGCCTTCTTTATTTTACGTTCCTTTCGACGCATAAAAGATAATAAATTTTTGGTCACTTATCCGATGTCTGGCCTTTGCGAAAGTTACTTATCTTATATATAAAATTCTCGTGTCACAGTTTTCGTTCCCATACTCCTCCGAAAAGCTTGACCGACTCTCATGAAATTTTGTGAGCGTATTGAATAGGTCTGAGAATCGGCCAACATCTATTTTTCATCCCCCTAAATGTTAGGGGTAGTCCACCCCCTATTTTTTTTTAATTTTTTAAGACAAAATTTTTAGTTTCTATTTTTTTAGGATACAACATACAAAAATACATACAACCCTAAATTTTCACCCCTCTACCATCAACCCCTATTTTTTATTAATTAATTAAAAGCCTTTCCTAAAAATAATATACATGGCAAAACAGCGTTTGCAGGGTTAGCTAGTATAATATAATAATATATACTTCTTTATTCACAAAATTTGTAAAAGCTAACAAGCCTAACCCAAAGTAAGCACTGTAAGACTTGTGCTATGGATACTAGGGTAACGGATATACCTCATATAAATATATGATTCATTAATAAGTTATATTCATAGAAATAATTATAAATACCCATAACTCAAAAAATGCTCGTATTCATCATACAAATATCTGCCCCTTCAGGGACTCGGACCTTTGCACCAAACAATCTTCTTAGACCGATGCATTGATTCCTCCCCATAATAATGTAACATGATTATAAAGTTCTACGTAAACGAAAACAGCAGTGTATGTGAAGTTTTTGTAATTATTAGTTCCAATTTTCAGAATATTTCCCGTTTATAATACCAGTGTGCGCTTGCCAATTATGGACAACAAACTTTGGACGCAGCCCTAGGGTTTTCACACTTTTTAATAGTATGATATTCTAATCAAATTGAAATAAAATCTTTCAAATGTTCAATTCCATTTATTTTATGACCACACTTCTTTCTCACTATATATATATATATATATATATATATATATATATATATATATATATATATATATATATATATGTGCGTGTGTGTGTGTGTATTTATATATATGCTTATTTATTTATTCTTTATTATTACAAATACTTACAAATACAGTGAAGAGCGAACTTGCCTTGCTCAAAAGCTTTTTGTTTTTTTTTTATTAGACACATCATTTTAGTTTAACATTTATAGATAGTTAATTATTTTATGATTTTTATATTTTTCAAGTATTTTCAATGCCATCTTAAACAATAGAGAGAGAGAGCAGTGGACCGGATATCCAAATGTTACAAGTTCGAGTCCTGCCTAAGAATAACTTGTGAGTCAAGTATAATTTTTGGGTTGTTTTATAATAATTTATCATATAAGATAGCATTCAAAATGAAAAAAAGAATTTTTAAAAGTAAAAAATTAAATGGCTTTCTGTTCTTAGTAGATTGAGAAAAAATTTGTCATTGATAAAAGTAAGTAACGCTAGCCTACAGCGTAAAAAAGTAGAAAGTGCTAGAAAATTTTGACGGGTGCTCATGAGGGTCGGTAGCTCAATTGAGAGGGCAGTGGACCGGATATCCAAAGGTTGCGGGTTCGAGTTCTGACTAAGAATAACTTGTGTAACATTCGAACTAGCGAAATTCCATGGTGAGATTATTTGTCATAGAATTGCACAGATGTATATTCTATGAGTTTAAATTTATCGAAGTATCGATTTCGAATTCGAATCGCTTTAAGTGAGATAATGATATTAAAATTAATGCGCATTTTTGTGTTTTCTTACAATCACGAGCTATTCAACATTTACTACAGAATATAATGTTCTACGAAACAATGTAATATTTTACTGATTAGCCTTATCTAAAAAAGGGAATACTTATAGTGTTTCGGGGAAAACCCTAAAACACTCGGAAAATTTAATACCCTATTTAGCATTCTGGCTAAACCGTGGAAGTTTTAGAGAAGAGCTTTCTGTGAAAAACATTTCGCGTTTTAACTCCACTGAAGTTTAAACTAAAAAGATAATTAAAAAAGCGGTTGGTTATTTTAGCTATATTTTCAAAGCCAGGGTGAATAACCTTCTGGGTTAGCTCGTTCCACCGTGGATTCTGTCTTGGCCCCCGGGCCTGATTAGAATCAAGAGATCAAAAAAACATTATATTTACAACATTTACATTGTAGTTAAAAAAAAATAATGGTTACACTTTCTGAATTCGTTAATTATAAAACGTAATCTGAAGTCATATTTTTATCAATAACAGGACTGTATTATGATAGGCCTTAACACGTTTAGTGCGTAACGAGGCCTAAATCATCCCTCATGCAACTTCTCTGTGGTGCGGCAAGGAAAAACGTGAACTTCTTGTCGTACTACAGGCATAGCTTCGGTTTGGTCCAGTGTAAGAAAGAGATAAATATGTTGCACCTCGTGACGTAGGAACGGAAATTATGTAAAAATTGCCGCAGCATAGCAAGATTATGATGTATGATTTATTTCAACATTTGAATGTTCAAAGTATGAACTTCAATACATACAATGACCTGTTAGAACACCCATCCGTAGGAAATCCCTAGTAGAGTAGAGAAAGAGCGAATAACTGTATATGATGTAAAATATATAGATACGTGCGAGTCCGGGACCAAGTAATGGCTTCTATCCTTTTAACAATGGTTAATAATTTCGGTAGGTGATATACTTCTAAAGTCTACAGCGATCTTGCCATAATCTATAATCTAAGAACACAAATTTGTTGTTTGTTTGCCTGTCCGCTCTTTTTCCATTGTATCAATAACGTTACCATAGCATCGCGTTACCGGATCAGCTAGTCTATGATCTAAGATCACAAATTTTTTGTTTGTCTGTCCGCTCTTTTTCCATTGTATCAATAACGTTACCATAGCAACGCGTTAACCGCAAATAGATCGTCTACCGGACGCTAGAAGGCGCTAACGGAAAAATATTTAATATTAGAAAAAATTAAAGAATTTTGTCCACCCGTGCGAAGCCGGGACGGACCGCTAGTGTATTTTGAATAAAACACTTTTTTACGGATTTTACAAATATGTTATGTGTGTAAGAACTAAGTAACTTATTTTGTTACATTTGTTTTATGCAAATGATGAAAGATGTTTCACGCCAAAACACACGGGTATATTGTAAAAATAAAATGCTAGTTCCGAGCGTTTTCGATAAATATCCTAGTAATAACATCAAAGTTTGAGTTTAATTAAGAGCTAAGGTCCTAGCTTAGAACAAAGTTCAACGTAAGAAAATTAAATAATGGAAAGTCACAAATCTAATTACTAACGATGCAGACAACCACTGAATATACTATGTAGTTACTACTTCAATTGTCATTGTGAAGAAACTTTATCAAACCTAACTTTACAGTTGTTATATTAATATTTTCAAGTTAACCTAACAGTTTTAACAAGCTCTTAGTTAAAATTATGATTTTTTTGGGCTGCAAAGCGCAGAAACGAAATAAGGGCGACTGTTATATAACTGCGAAGCAACATTTACAAGAGCATCTAATGGGTGACCAAAGAAAAATCATTATCTTTATCATTAGCTCTACAATTGCCTCAGAAGGCACTGTACGTAGTTGGTCTTGGCGAAAAAAGCAATAGTTACCTATCACGCTACGGTATTTTCATCTATAGGAAAGAACTGTGTCCCTAAAGTGAGGACTTTTTAAGACTGATGAGTATCATCATCAGCTGTACCATGTTTAATACCCCGCGAGATCAGTGCTGCCACCGTCTTATATCCGCTAAATAGAATAGCGAAAGATCTGTTTTAGGGAAAAAAAACGTTTGCCAGCGTCTCGGTAGCGCAACGGTCAGAGCACTCGCCCGGAAAGCAAAAAATCGTGGGTGTTAATCCTACCTGAGGGCTTGGAGACGTAGTTATTTTTTACACGCGTATTTTATATCTTATAGAAAAAAGGAAATGATTAGAAATATTGCATTAAAGTAAAAAATAATACAAAAATTAAATTTTATTGTTGCCAATTGCTATGTCGCTATTTTAATAAACAAAATAAACTGTCAATTCAATGTTTCTTGTGTTACATAGGTAATAAAAGTGCAGCAACTTGGCGCGCAAATCTATTGAGCTTTGTTTCATTGCTTATATGCCTGTGAGCAATGACAGACAAGTGGCACAAGCTGTGATTTTGAGGTAGGAAAGGGACAAAATAATTTAAAACGAAGCTGAACTATAAGAAAAACTGACTAAATTGGCGTTATACGGGGTCTACAGGAATGTTTCGAAAATTTTAGGAATATTATTATATGTATAAAACTAGTAAGTATTTGAATTACAAATATTAACACACACAGAAAACATCTAAAACTACATCTCTACGTTATCACCTACCAATCTTTTTAGTATGCCAACTTCATATTCATGGCCGCCGATGTATTGATACACGTAGTTTCAGCTTCTTTCAGTTCTTTATTTTACGAATTCATCCTAAACATGTAGATAACAGTGGCCATAAATAAAACAGTCAATTTAATTTCAGCCTAAATTAAAGTTCCTGTTCGTCCTACCCCTGTCAACTCCCGTGTTCCCATAATCCCTGTGACGTACCCTGCCAATTATAAAGGACAAACAAAGTGAATGAACTACTGTATACGAACGGACCTAGAATGTCAAACAGACATCGCGTCTTTATGAATTAATTGTTAGAACCGTAGTTAATAATTATTGATAGAAATAAACAGCAATTCAATTAACTTTCTAATAACTTTTAGAATACACTAAGCAACAGTGATGATAAGTTGGACAGTTGGGATTCGAACCTACGTGTTTCAGGGCCTGACATAGTTCATTAAATGTACATCTATATCATAAAGAAAGGAATTGATCTGCATTCAATGTTCGCCCAAGAACCAATAGCAAAGGAAACTTTGAGAGTTCTGAATTACAAATCTACAATCTAAGATCACAGTGGTTTGTGTGTTTGTCTGTCCGCTCTTTTTCCCGCTCTTTTTCCATTGTATCAATAACGTTACCATAGCAACGCGTTAACCGCAAGTAGTTCGTCTACCGGACGCTAGGTGGCGCTAACGAAAAATATTTAATAATAGAAAAAAATTTTCTACTGCAGCCGGAACGGGCCGCTAGTAAATACTAAAAATTAAACGGGTCTGTCACGGCCTCGGTATTCGCCCGGACAGCGAGGAGATGTAGTTTGGAGTGATAGATTTTTCTTGTAATAATTATTGAAAGGTATTTTTAAAATAATAATACTTATAATAATATTTCTTATATTCACATTAATTAGCCTAGCCCAAAGTAAGCACTATAAGGCTTGTGTTATGTATACTACAGGAACTGATACATATGATAGATAGATATGTAATATTAATAGAAATATATAAATATCCATCTTTAAGTATCGCAATATAGGAGTGATATCTATTCTTCTGCCATAGGATGACTCGTTCTGTAATAATTTCGTAGAATTTAATGTATTGAAGTACTATTTCCTTTCTTTACTCTTTCATTTCATCTTCTGCTCATTTGTCAGTCCACGGTAGCAATTGCTACCGATAGACAACATCCCTCGTCAGTCCCTAGTAGCTACCGTATTAAAATTTCCGCGTGGCCTGCTGTTTTTATTACGATTAATTTTTGAGTTACAGAGATCCAAATATTCTGTGGTGGATTTGTTATTTAATCAGCTTTACGGTAATTTTTGTGTGGTCCTAGCTTCATTATTTAGCGAGATAATGGCATTTTTATCTAAGAGTTCGATATTTTTTTTTTCACAATTTTCACAGCATTGGGACTGTTGAGAGTGGTGGGGCGCGTGGTAGCGGACTGCCAAGTGGGTACTGTATATAAGTTATTTTTTTATAATATTATTTAAGAAATAATGTCAGTTGAATATTCTTTAATTCTTTATATTATATTATAACTAATAATTTAATTAAAGGTGATTGAATTCAACCAATTCTAAATATAAATTTGCTCTTTGTGTTTAATGTCATAGTTTTTTTTTTGTTATTGTTTTTTGTATTAATGTAAGCGAAGCCAATAAAGGTGGTTCTTTCTTTCGTCTTTATTTCTTTCTTTTGTTTTTTATTTATTTTTAAAAACTATAATGTATGCCAATTAGTCGTTGGTTCAGGGATTATTTTTGAAGATGTCCTTTAGAAATATCAAATGATTTTCAATTTTAACAGTTATAGCTTTATTTTTTAGAGATTAACAATTTTCGATTTATTTATCTATGCTAAACACTAAAGTTTTGGAATAACGTCCAACGCCCAGCTGTGGAGACATTAATAGGTTTACTATAATTATGACAATAATAAAATATTTCCTACATTCATACCGATTAGCCAAACCCAAAGCAAGTACGGTAAGGCTGCGCTATGGGTTCTAAGGTAACAGATATACATACATGATACATAGATATTGAATATTTATAGATATGCGTTTAAATACCTCAGGTAATGCTCGTGTTTATCACACAAACATCTGCCCCTTCCGGACTCGAACCCAGGGTAGGAAAAGCAGCAACGCAGCAACCAAACGATCGTCAGGTATAAGACAAGTATGATATTGTTTGTACAGACACATTTATACGGTGGAAATTATACCGATTCATTAAATGCATGGACAATTTGTAATGTTATCCACATTTTCTAAGATTTACAGACATATTGGACTTATTCAAGATAACATATGTTTTAACAGATAAATTATTTTAATAGAAAAACTATTAAGATAGCATTGAAAATCTGTTTTATTGCTTTGCTAGTTGTACCTAATCTGTTTAATTGTTTATAATTAAGCTCAAAATTGAATATTTGTACATAGACGTCACGAATATGTTGGAAAAAAGTTATTAAGATCATTATGTAACCATATTCAAGCAAATAAATATATATTATCTTAAAAAAAAAAAATTTTTTTTCAAAAACAGCATAAATATACTCTTATTGATAGTCGAAAAATATGCCATAGCTTATTTCTTATTTAATAAGTCCTATGTCAGGAGTTTTGTTACCGAGAAACCCCAAGAAACTCGAAATGGGCTGATTTTTACTGTGTGTATGTGTAACAAATTTCTTGAATTAAGGAGATTTCTCCTAGCGCTTTTGATAGCAGTTAGATAAATTTACCTTAAATTATCAGTGTAGATATTAAATACACCGTTAACTCTACGTATTTTTTCATAATTCTCGTAATCATCACAATTTTAAAAGGCATAATTTGATATAGCTTCTGGCTAGTAATTAAAGAGATCGTGGACATTATTTTTTACTATACTATACAGCTTATTTAAAGTTTAAAAAAGTTATTCGAGGAACAAATTACAGGGTAGTTTGTACACAGAAATGAGGTGGTTCAGAGAAAAAAAAAATTATAATCGCAAAGTAGAATTTTAAAATTGTTTCAATGGTTTACTTAGAAATATGCTAACTTAATAATGATTTTCAAATGAATTTTATTATATAATAATAACCTATTAATGTACCGGAGCTAAGTCGCTTAATAGTGCGGATGTTAAGCAATTTTCGCAGAGGCTGGCTATGAGATGGGTGACCATCTCCAACTAAACAGACGATAGACAAGTTGAGTACCATGTATCAACAATATGGAATATTGGTTTAATATAGCTAAAGTTTAAGTCGGCTCTACTCCCCTATTCTGTAATAAAAACACCATACTTATTACTTACTTACTTACAAGGGCGGATCCAGGGGGAGGGTCATGGGGGTCATGACCCCCCCTGGGCTGGGTCCAGGACCTACATAGACCACTAATTAAAATTATAAAACAATGTTTTTATATATTTTTTGTCACAAAAAATATATTAAATATAAGTGCCTTCAATATTTAAATAATTTAATATAATACAATACTTTGTATGATAGCGAATGCATTATTCGGGAACGAACGATTTATTATTTTTTTTAATTTATATTTAGGATGGGTTTGCTCTTGATCCCAATCAAGCCCGGGGGCCAAGACAGAATCCACGATGGAACGAGCTAACTTTGAAAATGGTCGGGTTATAAGTTCTCGGAAATACAGACGCAGGGAGGGTTCCGCTCCTTTGCTGTGCGCATTATGAAGGATGTTGAAAAGCGCTTGGTGCGACAGGTAGGAATATAAACCAAGAAAGGGTGGTAGCCTGCAGTGCGTCTGGATGTCCGACGGAAAAAAGGAGCTGGCGGTATGAGCAAATGCAGCTCTTGCGCACACTCTCCAAAGTACAGTCTGTAGAACACCGCCAGACAGGCAAATTTGCGGCGATGAGCTAGGGTGTGAAGCTTGCTCTTCACCAATTTGCTGTCAGCGATGAGCCTGTCAGCTCTGTGCTGAATCGTGTCCAGTGCAGCAAGTTGGTATTTTGCTGAGCCATCCCAAAGGTGGCTGCAATATTCCATGCAAGATCGGACTTGAGCTTTACAGAGTTAAAAGCTGTTCTGGCGTGACATATCGCTTGACCTTAAATAGAACGCCCAGCATTTTGGCTGCAATTTAAGCTTTGGATTTGATGTTGGCGCCGAAAGGTTTGAAGACAACTCAATGCCGGTACCTGTCGGTCACAGGTACAGATGAACCTCGGAAAATAGAAGTGAGGTGGAAGGAACTCCTTTTTGCCGTGAAAAGACACGCTTGTGTTTTGGAGGCGTTGAAATTAACGAGGTTCCTAACGCCCCACTGGGAAATGTAGTTTAGCCTCTGGTTTATTCGCTCAACCATGGCCTCTCTCATGAACATCACGTCGTCGCCGCTGGCTTTTGCGCTAGACAGGTATCTCTCTACAACAGCACTGTCGTGTGCATACCCAACAATTCCTGATATTAACAGTTCATTGAAGTGCAGCAGGAAAACCGTCGCAGAAAGAACAGACCCCTGAGGAACTCCGGCATCAATAGCCACTGAGTCAGAGGAGCAGCTATCGACATCTACTCTGATCGATCGTTCAGTCAGGAAGTCGGTTATCCAACTGCAAAAGTCAGCGGGGATACCGTATGCAGGAAGCTTGCGCAGCAGACTTGCGTGCCAGACCCTGTCAAAAGCCTTTGAGATGTAAAGTGACGCGGCAAGTGCTTCGCCGTGCATCTCGAAGGCTTTGCCCCAGCAATGCGTCACATAAACTAGAAGATCCCCAGTTGAGCGTCCTCGGCGAAAGCCATATTGACGGTCACTGAGGAGATCGTTGTCTTCTAGGTATGAGAGCAAGTTGCTGTTCATCATCCTTTCCATAACGTTACAGAATATGGAAGTGATGGCGATCGGTCGGTAATTGCATGGGTCGGCACGACTACCCTTTTTGGGTATTGGTTGCACATTGGCAAGCTTCCAGGATTTTGAGACGGTTTTGTTAAGAGATAGGCGATACAAGCGTGTTAGCACAGGAGACAACTCAGGCGCACAGCACTGTACCTCAGTACTCTTGCTGGTATGTCATCAGGACCACTGGCCTTATTCACGTCCAGACTAAGTAAGACTCTACGGACCTGCTTATTGTGAATTGTGATCTAGGACATCGAAGAATCACAGTGAGGTATGTTTGGTGATTGTGGAGAGCCGATGTCTAGACAGGAACTGCTGGCAAACAGAGAGGCAAATAAACTTGCTTTCTCAGCTGCAGAATGGGCCAGTGACACGTCAGATTTCAGCAATGGCGGCAACCATAAGGCGGCAGAAATTCGCTTCGACTGACTTCGAGAGGGACCAGAACTGTTTACTTCCATTCGGATAGGAAGACAGTTTCGTCCCTATTCGGCTGATGTGGTCGATTCTCGTCTTTAGTAACACCCTTTTGCATGACTTGGCGGCCGAATTATGTTAGGCTCTCTTCTTCGCTCGGATTCTCCGTGCACGGCCCCGCGGTCGCGTATATGCACCCATGCTTGATAAGCAGATTGTTTTTCGGCCTGAACACGAGCGCAAGTCGCATTATACCAAGGTCGGGACTTGTAACCGAGCGGGATGTCGTAGAATGGAATAAAATACTCCATTCCCTGCCGAATTGCATCCGCTATCGCATCAGCGGTGCCATGAAGGGTCGCTCGAAGAGAAGCAAGTTTGCCGCCAGGGATAAGAAGCAAAGAAAATATGCATCTCGTCCCAATCTGCTGACTCGTAACGCCATACCCGCCTCATGCCCTTAGGGCTATCATCTGGAGGAGAGCAGATTGATACGGATTTCACCACACAGTGGTCGGACGATCCCAGTGGAGCTGAGACCGATACCGAATGTTTGTGTGGATCAGTTGTCAGACAATTGGGTGTGTGGCCAGCAATATCTGGAATTCGCGTCGCTCGATCCACCAGCTAGGTAAGATTTAGCACTAAGGCAAATCGTCGCGCTTCTCTCCCAGCATGGTCAGTTTTCTGGTATGGGAATAGCCACTCTTTGTGGTGAGCGTTGAAGTCCCTCAGAAAAACAAGTCCGCTGCTGGATATCGCTGCGTTGCCAAGTCTGCCGTCTCTGTGAGGTAATCTATGAGCCGAGTTGACTTCCGGTCACCGCTGTGCGATCGGTAAAACAGATGTAGAGCATCTTCTCTACCCCTGTGTCCACCAGAAATCTGACAACAGAAAACCCGGATTTTTCAAAGCATTGGAGACGCCTATAGCATATGTCATTGCGGACGAACACATAGACCCCTGCACACATCTTAAACTTATGCTCAAGTGTTTAGACTGTAGTTGAGGTACGCCTCGTCCGACGGGGTTGCTATCTGAGTCTCCGTCAAGAAGAATAGGTGAGGCTTCTCGGTCTCCAAATGGTGATGGACCGGATGGATATTTGAGTGCAGTCCTTTGATGTTCGTAAGGTGCACTTTAAAGGGGAGGAAGTGCAGCCGTTGTTTAAAATTCTTCCTGTTCCTTCTTTTCATGATGGTGAATGTTGGTGGGTAGGATTTTTAGTCGAGACGCTACTTAGTCGACCAAAGGAAGTTTTCTTGGGCTAAGCCGACCAAAAAAGGGAACTCACCAGGAGACTGCTGGGTCACCCGAACCCCCCCGAAATGGCCACCGGGTCCTCCCGTCCAGTCGCCAAGTGGCACGGTGGAGTATTTCGGAATTTTTCGCAAGTTGGCGGGGCAGCTTTTCACGCGTAGCTAGCGCGCTAGTTGGGCCCCCTACAAACTGCGGTCGGCTAGCGGCTTAAACCGTGCTACGAATCCCGCTACCCTCCAGAATGAGTTACTAGGTACAACATAGCCAAGATACCAAGACCGGTCCTAAGCTGCGCAACTGACTTATTACCATCCCCCATGGGTACTGATTCTCCCACCCTCCGACGGAACGCAGCAAAGCTGCTTGGCGGCGAACTTCGGCAGGATAGTGGTCGCGAGCCAGGCGACTCCTTGCGGGGCCTACCACCGCCGCTGGGATCATCAGCCGTCACCAAGGGCCGAGTTAGTCCATGATGCCGTTGCCCGGGGTGGACCGCTAGGAGGTAGATCCCAAATTCCCAACCACCCCAAAAAAAATAATTTAAAATTTTAATTTTACCGCACCACCTTTCATATTCGTGTGACACTTGCACGCGCTGTGTTTCAACTTTAGACTATGGATAGCAAAGGACATGAAATACTGCGAAAAATTTGTGTTGGTGTTCTAAGATAGCGGCAAAAACTAGGGACACCGCATCCAAGATTCCACACTTATTATGTTTTTTTTATACAATTCATTAAAAAATCAATGAAAAACAGAACTGTAAAATGTATTCACAAATAATGCTCACTGACTGATATTTTAACGCGATTACACGGTGCTTTGTTATGGCAGACTGGACGCAAATTTATTTATGCCATAGTTAATACATTGCGAGTCCATTGGTATACTTAGTCTGAGGTTTCGACTTACTTCTTGCAAGACCTACCTAACCTCAATCGGAACGACTAAACTTACTTCAATCAACTATTAAATTTAAAAAAGTATTAACTTAAAAAGCTTTAAAATTCCAATATAAGGAATAGAGTTCTTAAAAATTTAGGTAGGTAGGTACAGTACTTACATACATTAATAAAATACCTACTTTTTACCTGTATCAATTATTATCAAAATTTAATTATTACTTCTTTTGACTTGACCACGACTATTTGACCCCCCCCTGGCGCCAAAGCTGGATCCGCCCTTGCTTACTTACTTACTTACTTATCAGCAATATCGTTGCAGCTAGAAGACATTGATAGCTAAACGGAAAAATGAGGGGATTAAACATAATTCTTGGAGAGCGAGTGGAAGATTCGAATCAAAGACCACGATCCGTAAACGCTGGCCATTTTGTGATCCACAGAAGATGTATGGTTTATATATTCATATGTATACCTTTTAGTGTGAAGGTTTGCTGCTGTTCTACTTTGCCGGATGTCACAGAGCTTTATATGGGTATAGTAAGTGTCACAAGAATTAAGAGAACATGTACAGTCTTTGTATCCGCACACAAGCTTACCGGTATTAGCTGGCAGGACGTGTTGCATACCCGCAATTCGGGGCAAATTGGTAATCCCTGGCTCATTCTGTATTACTATAATGTTAAATTAAACGATTCAACCTTGACTGCAAATCCTATGGTCACGGGATCTAACCGATCCGTGTGTCTGGACACTGGATATCTGTAGATATGGATTAAAAACAAAAATTTTATAAACTGATCTTATTATATTTTGTTATTTTAGCATTCAACTGTAAAATTTGTAATGTAAAAAAATTTATCACTAATTCTACTTGTTAGGACTCAAATTCACACCCTCTCACTATCCTACTAGTTCAGGTCACTCGTCAGACACTTGAGGCGAGTTAATTTGAATAAACAATCCACGAAGTACCCTGGCATATACGTCTTTTTCTTAAAACTTTACAATACTTACATAATCTATATTCGACAATGTACAGTCTTTGGAGTTATTCTGTAAAAATACAAACTCGAACTCGAAGCAAATTTATTAAAAATTAAAGTGGCTTTGTAAGCGACCGTACCTCATCGGTTGAAATTGTCAGATTTGAAATAACCTGACTGATATTATAATGTGAAAGTTACAAATTACGAAGTGAAACACGAATTAAACATTAAAACACTCCAAAGAATAATAGCTACTGAATTATTTCATCTATTATGATTTGTCATCCCTACTTCATTTCTAGTTAAATATGAAATAGCCCGTATTTAAACTTGGTTATAGGTAGTTCCTTTTTATTGTTTGGTACTTTATAATACGTATTGCTTTACAAAATTATGTTATTGAGTGTAGTTCCAATCTCTGATAGATTTGATTCATTTACTAGATCTGCAATTAGAGTAAAAACTCATAAAATAAATAACTAGGTATACTACTTTACGAGGAAGTCAAATTATTAAAACTATGGCATGGGCAGAATATTTGACGGCTCGAATAAAGTTTTGCAACTACCCAAATAATTTTAACGTAGCCTAAAATATCTCTTTGTAAATAGGCCAAGTTGGTTACTGTAAAGGCCGCAAAAATGCGTAAGTAAGCAAGGAAAAAGTTTAAATTACTAGAGTTCAGCGAAGATGGAAGTGATGGATCGTCCGATACGAGATAGCTGATACTTCAGTATTAGGTGACAATAAAAAAAGGGCGACGGAAAAATGAGGTTTCCGCACTTGCGACTCTTTTCTTATCACCACCCTGACACTAATCCGACAGATGGCGCTAGAATAGACGTCCCGATAGAGAAAAAGGAGTGTTAAATAATTTTCTTCAGTAGGCCATTTAAAGAAAGGAGATTAAAAAGACATTTTTCAATATAGACGTTCTTCGTAGTCGGTTTATCCTATGCTATATTCTCAACCGGTTTAGTAGATAGTTTCAACCAGAAAAGGTATTTACCTGAATCGTGCAATTAATGATTCAACTTAATCGAATTTCCCAGTTTCCTGATAATTAATTGCCAGCATTTCTTTTTTCAACCACAAGTAATCTAGCTAAGGTATATAAAACAAAGTCGGGTAAGTTACGTCATTTTTTATTCATCGGCTGGGCCGATTTTATTAATGATATCTCGAGAACGGATAAACTGTATTCGATGATTTTTTATGTTCGTCACGGTCTCGACAGGTGACGTTCGCGCAATAGAAAAGAAAACCACGAAAAAATCGTATACAACGCCATCTCTGATACATGATAGAATCAAAAGAAATACCAAAATTGACACGGTGTTGTGCGCTGGTTCTGGTAAGCCAGTTGATAGCGTTATGGAATTTCCTTTAATAGCTAATTCAAATGTACGATTCTTTCATTGCATACCATTGAGCTGTATGTGCACTGCGGTTTATCAGCATTTTTTTCGATATTGATCTAATTAATTCAATTCAAAGGGTTATTTCTGCTTTATAAGTAAAAAGTAATTTCAAACTGAATTTCTGAAGTTCGTATGACAAATTGTTGGATTGTGCTGTCTCAGTTCCAAGGTGATTTTGCCATTTTTGCCCCCGTCAACTGAGCCATTGGATATAGCTTTGTAGCGAAACACTAGAATTACACTCAAAGATACAACGGATGTTTCTATATGACTTCATTTGGGGCAGACATTATTAAAGGACGCGGAATTAATCCGACATTCAAGGTCATTTCTGTTGAGAGAGTAATCATTCATACGTACATGTATTACATCCTTTCTGGAAATATTACCCCTAAGTGGATGATATGGAAAAAGATTTTTCTCTATGTTAAGTCTGTTATTTAGTAAGTTCAATGTAAAAACTATGTTAATCAGTTATTCTGAACTTCTGGTAAGAAATAAGCGGACACGGGGCTTTAGCTTAATCTACTTTTAATGGGGTAAATAAGGAGAAATCTTTTTATATAAAATCCAACTGTTACGATCTGGGAAACATGAAAGTAAATCTTTTTGTGCACGTATTTCCTTGTTTCTAGAAATACTACCTCCTAGGGAATAAAATAATATTGGTGAGTTTATTTTTTATAAAAATGAGGCATAAATACATAGGCTCCTAAATAAACAAATAGGTGGATAATTCTGCGATTTAAGGAATTGTCGTCCTAAGAGAATAATTTGATTGTAAAAAATATAACGTTTTGCAGTAAGAATCGTTTACATATGATTAATGTAAAGTCAGACGTAGGTATCTGCCAATACTACAAGGCTCCGATAGGTGGCGCTACGATCGGGTTTCAGGTTTTTTTTTTAATTTTATTTTAATGTAAATATAAAAAAGCTAAATTTGGGTTAGAACAACGGATTCGCTGGTATAAAAAAATTGGAAATAACTTTTGGACGACTTGAGTGAATTAGCCTGTGCCAAAGTAAATACTATGAGGCTTGTTTTAAAGAAATAGTTTTAACATTTTGTTATACAATTAGATAGATTATCTTTATACATTGTATGAAGTTATTTTTGGAATAATGGAATGTATCCTAGCTTAACGTCAGTTAAAAAAATAATAAATACAAACTTTGGTATTTGGTGTGCCGTCAGTGACAACAAGCGAAGGATTATCGCCAATCAACTTTAAAGTGTGTTAGAATATCCTTATTATCTATAGAAATCCATTTAAAATTAATTAGTCTTGGGCTAAATCTTGCCAAACTTTGTAACAACTACCTACCTACTACCTACGCTCTATCAATCTTTTGATGATCGATGAATCTTACCTATGTCATGACAGTAATTACCACATTTTGTTAACTGAATCTTAATTTGTGTGCTGAACTAAAGCTACAGTCTATTTACGTCTATTGTGTTCCTAACAATGATGTGGATTTTTCTAAATCTTTACAAATTTTACTAGAAATATTCAACTTGGATTAGGAGTTAGGCTGGATACGAACTCACATCCTCTCACGAGTACTATTCCGTTTGTAGCTCAATTGAGATTTTGACAGAATTCCTATCTCGCCATGTTCTACTTATCTAAACAAAGAAAATTAACTAAACAAAGGGATATTATTAAACAGATTAGCATTTAATAGGAAAAAAATAACACTGAAAATTGATTCTCGGCCACAATATATAATAATTATATAACAATAATAATATAATCCTTATATATGATTCATCATAATGCAATAAATCGTTGATAAACGATTTAAATAGGTATTAGCGGTTGTATTCGATGTTGTAACACAAATATCAAACAGTAGATAAGGAAGAAACTGCATATTATTAATCAATTATTATTAGAGAAGCATTTAACAATTTGACGACCGTTTGGTGCAACGGTAGCGATCCTGCCTTTCGCACCGACGGTCCGGGTTCGAATCCCGGTAGGGGCAGATGTTTGTATGATGAATACGAGCATTTGTACCTGAGTCATGAATATTTATATATATTTATATGAATGTTACATATCTATGTATTATATATGTATGTTTATCCGTTACCCTAGCATCCATAACACAAGCCTTACAGTGCTTACTTTGGGCTGGGCTAATTGGTGTGAATGTAAGAAATATTTATTTTGTTATTTAACAATAAAAAAATTATATCTTCTCCTTCTTCATGTTCCTCTCCCATAACTGAAGTTGGACATCAGCTTGGAAAACTTTTTCTTGTCTCATGCGGTAAATCAGCACTGCTGCGCTCGTGATTCCAGTTCTATCCCGAACGTTACGTAATCAAGACTTTTAAGGCGGCCAACTCCACGTTTTCTCTGCATTTTTATATCGAAAGGAATTTTACTAGAAACAATTCAACTTATCTCAGAAATCCCGTTTGCCTTCTAACTGTGCCTGACGCCTGACCATAGTTCGCATGCTTGAAATACACGCGAAACATGATGTACATACCAAAGTCTACCAAAGTATACCATCTTAACAACCATATTTAAAGCAAATAAATGTCATGAATTATAAATTAAAATTATGTGAATGATATGGATTATTTAGTTTCCAAAATAAATGAATACGAATTTAATGCACTGATCACCATAAAACTTGTTCAAGTTCATAGGACATAGTGAACAATCAACCTCTATCATATGTTTCTGTGGAACTGTGACTCCTAATCATTTTCTCCTTGGAACATCATCCAGCTTACCAGTTATCGGTGCATTTTGTGATGATCTGTGTTTTAGAAAGCAGCAGTGAAAAACACAAAACCTAGACGTGGGTGAAATAAGTTTTACCTGAAATGTTACCGCGTAAGATATTCAAATCTGTGATTGCGTCCTGGTGGTATATCCAAATTCAACTCGTAATGTTTGGGCAAATGGCGTTACACAGGCTGTTTACGCTGGCAGCGACCAAAGGGTGCAACTGGTCGATGTCAGAAAAAAGTGCTGCGTCGGTCTGCAGCGGACGTTGCACGTTGCTACTATCCTTAGAAATGGTGAGTTCTGAATCAACACTACCCCTAGTGAGTATTAACAACTCGCTCATAGAAAAATTAAGGCTTCATACTTTTTAAATAAGTGTGTTTGTATTGTTAAGTCTCTATTTACAATCTTGTTTAACGGTTGCAAGCAGCCGCCGTCCTTCTATCACGATCAGTCCGCGGCCAACCTCTGGCCATGCCTCACGTCCCTTTAATCGTGCCTATTTCCACCTGTTTTTAAATATATCGACTTTTATAGTAATCAGTGTGTTTTAGTTTGTGTGTGTGTATCATTACAAAGCTTTTATTTATTGCCGGTGAATTTTGATAGCTTTTCAAGTATTACCAAAATATAGTATAAAATATAGTTATTTTGATAAGTAAGTAATACTTGAAAAGCTATCAAAAAAATTGAAAGCTAGTAATAGTATACCATTAGGGTACTAGTGACCTGACAATTTACTCTTTTGGTGTCGGTGAGTGCTTAACGACTCCAGAAGTAGTTCTACAGAAGACTACGGAAAAACCTTAATGAGCACGGAGATTTTTGGTCACCTATCCGTTCACCGACTTGTGCAAAATCATTCGCTTCGGAGTTATCGAAATATTCATATCTCCCAAGCTCCCATGGATCAGCTTCAATGGCGCAATGTCTGATACGCCATAACTTCCCGAGTTCTTAACCGATTTTAATATTTTTTGTATGGAATCGAATCAACAGGTTTAGACCAGATTGTGACGGAGCCCGAATTTTGAAATTCGCAAAAATTCCCATTGAAAAAAAATTTTTTTTTCTTATTTTAAATATTATGATCCGCTCCAATATATGGTGCTAGCGTAGCTTTATGCTTAGCGACTGCATCGCCTAGTTAATATAAAAATATGAAAGGGAGTTTGTTTTTTTGTTACATTTTTACGCCCTAATTATCCCTTTTACTGATCATGAAATTTCACATACATTTTCACAAGGGTACAGAAAAGGACATGGATACCTCTCATCCACAAAAAAGTACTGTTCCCGAGGAATAGAAGTATAAGATTTAGTCGGTAATTTACGTAGTTTCCAAAGCATACGAAGCCGCGAATATAAAATAAAATCTTCATTATTATTTAAATGAAAAGGTTTCTTTTCTTCTGTCTTGTATAAACATACGCGATGATTTTTTTCATGAATCTAATCAACATAAGCAATTTACATTGTTATTCATCACGAGTATTCTGTCATCATACCAATTTTAAATCGATTCACGTAATTTACTACACATTTAGGCGCGAAATAACACCGATCACAACGAAATTACGACCGAAAATTGCCAAAATCGATGATCTTAAATCAAATCGATCGATTTGAAGGCAAAAAAGGAATTGAAAGCAATTTGGATTGATGGCAAACTGTATTCCTAATATGTTTAAAGGTAATCCTTTAAAGGGATACCTTCACTATTAAGGTTTTTCGCTTACATTGTGTCGCGTATCTATAAAATAAGTTATATTAAGCACTTTTATACTACACTAGCTCCACCTGGCGTTCGTTGTCATACCATAGTGCAATCTAGACTTGTAATTAAAATAGTGTGTTTGCTACATTTAGCGTTTCTACGACTAGCGGTGGCGACTAACCGCTCTGCTATTTTAATATGCAACCGCTCGGGACTGCACGCACTTATCAGCCATAAATTTTGAACGGCGAGCGAGAAATTCAAACGCGGTTTTGTTTGCGGCGAACCGCTGATGAGTTTGTACATTTGCGCAGTTGTACAGCTGTGAACACCGGCACAGTGAAATTGATTGAACACGAGCAAGCGAATTGTGAAAAAGTAGCATATCGATGACCGTTTGGTGCAACGGTAGCGATCCTTTAGCATCGTAGGTAGTGAATAAGTGCGTAGTGTTTAGTGTAGTATCACTAGCTCCACCTGGCGTGCCTTGCAATGCCATAGTGCAAAAAGTTTCATTAAAAGGGCAAAAAGTTTTTGATCCAGAAACCATAGAGGGCGTTTTAAGAATACTCTGTTATAGCTTTATCACAATCTGATCAAGGGTTTCGGAATGCATAGGGAACAAATATACAAACTTTGTTTTAATTCATATACTAGATACCCCGGCCACGCGTTGCTGGTATAATCCGGCCATGCGTTGCTGGTATGGTAACAAACACACACAATGTATTGTCATAATATAATTAGGATTAACTGTGACCGGCATGCTCCTTTTTTGCCGACTATTACAATATACCTTACCTGCCATGCATACAACAACTTAACAAAGTTTCACCACAATCTGATTAATGGTTTCGAAACGCATAAGAAACAAAAATTAATTTTTATTTATAGAAACGATTACCGAGCGCTTCGATAGATGGCGCTGATGACGATGACGACGATTCACTTTTCGGTTACTATATTAACACGTAAAATTTGATATAAGAAATAAGTATATTGATAAAAGAAAGTATTATAATTAAATACTAACTAAGCAACGCTTAACATTCCTGGAGTTGAAGCCAAAGGGGTAATTGCGTGCTTTAGACGATCACAGAAAATGCCATTTTGATTGGTGGCGGTGGCGTCTAACCGCGTGACTAGCCGCTCATCTAGTTTAATATGCAACCGCTCGGTACTGTACGCACTTATCCGCCACAAATTTTGAAAGGCTAGCAAGCAATTCAAACGCGGTTTAGTTTGCGGCGAACCGCTGATGAGTTTGTACGTTTGCGGAGTTGCACAGCTATGAACATCGACACAGTGAAATTGATTATTGTAATCCAAAAATGAGCAAGTGAATTGTGAAAAAGTAACATATCGATGACCGTTTGGTGCAGAGGTAGTGATCCTACCTTTTGCACCCACGGTCCTAGGTTTGTTTCCCGGAAGGGGCAGATGTTTGTGTGATGAATACGAGCATTTGTACCTGAGTCATGAGTACAGAAAACATATGTAAAATATGTCACTGTAAAATTGTAAATTCCGTTACATTATGATATATCTCGCGAGATTGTAAACTATGGAAATATTGTGAATCGTAACATACTGTTTACAATTTAACGCATTAAATAACCTAACCTAACCTAACCTTCGAACGGTTGACTATATAACGCTCGACAGATTGTGATAAACAGTTTCACGTCGACATTTCATAATCTACCGAAAAATAATGCGTTAAATTGTAAGCAGTTTGTTACGGTTCACAATATTTCAATAGTTTACAATCTTACCAGATATATTGTAATCTAACGGTATTTACAATTTTACAGTGACATATATATATATATATTTATATGAATATAACATATTTATGTACCCTAGTATCCATAACACAAGCCTTACAGTGCTAACGTTGGGCTAGGCTAATTGGTGTGAATGTAAGAATTATTAATATATTATAAGAATAGAGATTCGGCAAATGGCCACCAGGTACAGCCGTTATTTCAACCGCGTAACAAGCCTTAGTATAATCTAACAGCTGTATTAGTACCCAACACATGTAGCGTGAACCTCAATCAATAACCAAATTATCAATCCATAGACTAGGTACTAAGGGTTTTGCAATTAACATTTATCCCTCTGCGGAACCCTAATAATTACTTAAGTAATGGAAGTGATCTTAAGTAACCTCAAGCCGACCAAAACAACACCCTGCGACCTCTGTACAAATAACTTGACCTAATTACTGGTAAATTTAGGGTTGTAACTATCGTTATATTGTTTTAAATATTTTATTGTTATTTTTAAATCAATTTACATTCCTATATACACATGACCAAAAAAAATGTGCCGAATCTATGTCTTTTTTATCATAAAATATAAATGTGAAATGTTAAAAAAAATCAAATGAACTCAAACATTTGAAGTCTCCCGTTTAAATGAAGAAAGATTTCTTAATTAGACATTGTAAGGAAATCCATCTATTGTTACATTAAACCTTTTGACGTGATAACGTCTTATAAATCGATGAACACCTGCCGCATGCACGAAAAAGTGTAACGTTCCTGAGCCGAGCGTGCAAGCATGCGCGTGACGATCGGCCTAAGCGTTCGACTTGTGGCACATCTATCTCTCTTCCACTTCATGAAGTGAAAAGTTAGTGTGGTTAATAAGGTTAATGTGGTTGTTTAATACAACACCTTAATGTTAATTTATCTAAAAACAAAATTTCAATTAACTCCTTCTTTGTATTATACAAAATAATGATAATTCAGTGACAATAATTCAATTCAATTCATAAAATTATTGTCCGTAAACTGACTTATCAGACAACTAACTTTTTTATAAAATTCTGATACAGATAACGAGCGACAAGATAATAGTACCTATTGGATTGTTAATTCCTAATTCATTTCTGCTTATTGTACCATCAAATCGATAGAATTGCGCCTACAACATATTTGATTGACTGTACCTACTTAAATAAATAAAATATTTTTACTTATATTATTTCATAAATAATTAAATTAACGCTTTATTTCTGCTTTCATTTATATTTTACTATGCATGTGAAATGAAAACCTATTTACTCAGTGCTTTTTTTATTTATTTATATACAAACCACATAGTACATATTAATATAATAATACAATAATTAATCTAGAAAAAATATTTCTGATATGCACCAATAATAACGGCGTACACAACAATTGCCTTAAATTAATTACGTAAGCCGAAAATAAAACACTTGCGAAGAGTGAATGATCTTAAATACTTGGTTGTTATGTCAATAATATCTAAAAACTATTAAAATTTATTTCATCCATAGAGTAAGGGATGTGACAAAAATTATGTCACATCCGATATATGACTTAGTGTGATAAGGGACCAAGGGATCAAATGCTTTGTGACGTCATATGTTAAAATTTTAAATATTAAAACGTGAAATTTATATATGAATAAAAAACTAATAATTTACGAATTCGATCTACATTCTTTAATACTTTAGCGCTCTTGCTATGATACCTATACGTATAAAATTGTGTAACGTCACATCAGGGTTCTAATAATGTGACAAACTGTGACAAGGACGTGGGGTGGGGTTAAAAAGTCCTAAAATTTGTGTGACGTACTTTATTGATGGCCCCTAACGAGACGTAAAAATATCAGATTTTTTTAAAATTAAAGTTTTGTGTGACAACCCTAACTTTACCCAGTATCATCTGCACACGAGTTGTTTGGCTTTCCCATTGAACGTTGTTTAATGAATGAAGCGAACACGTATGTTTGGGAAGCGCAGTCACTCGTTAGAATCATCCGCTTACGGGCACATCCGAAGAATTTGTTTGATTTCCTCATTCATTCACGCTTAAAACAAAAAAAAAATTAAGTGGCCACCCAGTACACTTGACGTCTAAGCTTATAGAACCAGTGTGTGCCGAAGTATCTGTAAGTATATGCTATCTTTTTCTTACAATTCGTGTGATGTTCAATAGCACTCTACGCTTAACCCGCCAATGGTGACTTATATGTCTGTGAGACCAGGGATAAAAAAAGGATTTTTTTTATTATTTATTTTTTTTGCATTCACAATGCAATATTTCTATAAGATATAAAAGATATAAAACCTACGACCTTTCGCTATCCGGGCGAGTGCTCTGACCGCTGAGCTACCGAGACGCTGGTAACCGTGTCGAATTTTACAAACGTATTTCAACTTCTACTATGAGCTAGTATCGTTCGACCAATGTTGAACGCTAACTGCCTTCAACATCGAAAGTTCTCGTCAAAAACATAATATCAATAAAACCACATATTTATGTAATCGTTACCCAAGTACCCATAACACAAGCCTTAATGTGTTAACGCACGGGTGGACGTACTTCTTTAAGTTTTTTCTATTATTAAATATTTTTCCGTTAGCGCCATCTAGCGTCTGGTAGACGGACTACTTGCGGTTAACGCGTTGTTATGGTAACGCGTATACAATGGAAAAAGAGCGGGAAAAAGAGTGGAGAGACAAACAAGAAATTTGTGATCTTAGATTATAGATTAAGTGGTGTGAATGTAAGAAATATTGTTATTACTATATCCATTGTCCATCGATTATGGATGCTAAGACAAGTAAATCGGTTCATAATTCACCTCACAGGCCCAATATGAAATTCTAAAACAGAAATAATGATAAAAATATAAATAAACACAAAATGAGCGGTCCTTTTGTAGATATCATTAATTCCATTCCCGGGAGCTGTGTAAATAAGCTGATATGATCTTATCGGTGCTTGTGTCTCTGAATTACAGAGAGGGTTAGCTTTGGAATGCCCGCAGCAGAATGGGTTACGTACAGTTTAAAAAAAGATGGAAAATAATAGAACAGATAATGAGTGATTAAAGAAAAAAGGTTTTAAATGATCGAAAATATCATGATTTAAAATAAAACCAATGACGACCTCCGCGGTCGATCGATTCGCATACCGGCTTAACGCCACTTTAAGGTCCAGAAAACGCACTTTTCTATATTAGCTTGGGAATGTAGCGTCGATGTTTCTGAATTCCATAACTCATGTTATGGATGCCACTTAACTTAGGTTCAAAACATTGCAAGTGATATTCTCTTATATTATACAATGTGTCCCGTCACCAGTGTCGGAGCTTTTAATGGTGTGAAATATGGAATTTTATATAGACAAATTGCCCCTCAAATATATTTTTTCTCAAAAAGCCAATAATTCAAGCATACACAAAAAGAATCTATATGTTTTTCTTTAATTATTTTTTTCTATTTTTTATTCCATGACAATTGAAAATGATGGCAGTGTAACTGTTGTCTACATGTTTAGCTATCAAATGACACCTTTTTAATGTTGATAGGATATTTACTTGAGTAGTGGTGGTCGAATTAGTATGGGAGCCCAGGTCTTGGTTACCAAGAAAACAAAATGGCGGCCGTAAGAGAACAACAAAATTTGAGCTTGAAAAATGCCATATTTCACACCATTTAAGGCTCCGACACTGGTGACGGGACACATTGTATAATACTGTCTGCACCCGGCATACTTGACTATACATTTAAACCTTCCCTGGCATGCATACAACAACTTAACAAAGTAACCATGTACCTTGTTTTTAGTAAGTTTCCGATACTTCGGCACTGTTGCAAGCGCCATGATCACGGAGCAACTGAAGTAATTGCGGGTAACTGAAGTAAACTTAACAATGTTTCATCACTATCTGCTCAATGATTTTGGAACGTATAACGAACAAACATATAAAAAATGATTTTCATTTATATATATATTAAATTACTTAAACCAAACTTAATGAGCGTTTTATTTTGTTTTTATATTTTTAACCCAGACGTTTCGACTCCTTTACAGGAGCCCTGCTCACAGGTTAACAAAGGTAAAAGTTATATAGTTTATTGCAACCAATACGTTACATTATAATTACATAAGTTGCTAAAAAGTAATAAAGTACCTTTAACATGACCCTGTTAGGTTATTACATCTTAAATGTAGACTTGTAAATAATAAATAAATATTTCTTACATTCACACCAATTAGCCTAGCCCAAAGTAAGCACTGTAAGGCTTGTGTTAGGGATACTAGGGTAACGGATAGACATACTAATACGATATAAAGATGTGTAATATTCATAGAAATATACATAAACACCCATGCCTCAGGTACAATTGCTCGTATTCGTCATACAAACATCTACCCCTTCCGGGATTCCAACCCAGGACCCTCGGAGCGGAAGGCAGGATCGCTACCGTTGCACCAAACAGTGGTCAATCTTATAAGATAGCATTAAAAACAATTCAAAAAATGTATACAATTATAATTCTATTTTCATAATTTTCGAGTTATCCCATTTTATTCGGTAGACTGTTTCATTCGCCATTGTTAACTGTTAACATTTTTATTTATGGTATGCCATAGATTATGTGAGGGAATAAAAGTGAAAATTCCAGTAAGTGCTGTGCTTATAAATTGCGCTAAGATATGATCTCGTATTTCAAAGGGCGGTTAAAGTATGAAAATTAATATTTTCTTTGAAATAATTATCTGTAAGATAAGGAAAGTGGTACTAATTTATCAATGTCGTTGTTATCATAGGGGCTTGTTATAATAAGCGTTTGTTTGTTTCATTTTATCTAATGTATTATAATTATGCATAGACTTAGATGTGAATATTATCCGACGAACAATGCTTTCATGATGGAAAAAGTAGATTTACCCGATTGTGAAGATATTCTTCACTTTTTGTCGGAATGCGTCAAAAAAGTGTCAGAGGGTCGAACGCTGATGACTGCTATGAATATCAACAAATTAGATTTAGGCATGTTCCAGAGCTTCCTTACTGAACCAACTGCCTGTTCAGCCAGATATTGTCAGTCATCGCTGGTTGTAGATCCTTGATTATTTTTATTATGTTCAGAATACAATAGAACTGACCAGTGGCGTAGCGTAGCGGCAGGGGCAGCCCGCCCCGGGCGGCACTTTTCAGGGGACGGCAAAATTTTAAAATAAATGATAAAAATAATTCAACCATTTCATATTTTTATCGCAACTACAGCCCGATTGAAAAGAGCACGAAATTTTTCATTACTTATTCTGTTACGAGTTCAGGGAATCCCCTTTTTTGAATGATATATTGTAGCGACTGCTGGCAACTTCGTCTAATCTGACTTGCGGGGATTCCCCGTAGTTTATTTTGTGCTTGAATTGTTTATGACTAATGATCAGCGAGAATATCTTTGACAATTCAAAGGAAGTTTTATTGATGGATACTCAGTTGTGCAATTTAAATTGAAATACTTAAATAAGAGGGCGGCAAAATTGTCCTTCGCCCCGGGCGGCCGACACCCACGCTACGCCGCTGGAACTGACGTACCTTGTTTGATTAAAATCCTTTTTAAAAATATATTTTAATCCTAAAAACTAATGCATACTTATTCTATCTTCAACTTTATCTGAAACAATGCTTCTCATACAGAGGATTTCCTCTAAATACATAAATAGAAGGAAAGAACAATAAAGAAAGATACGAGTAAATAACTAAATAATATTCATTCATTTTGACGACCGTTTGGGGTAACGATAGCGATCCTGCCTTTCGCATTGACGGTCCTGGGTTCGAATCCCGGATGGGGCAGACGTTTGTGTGATAAATACGAGCATTTATAGCTTAGTCATTGGTATTTATATACTCGTATATTTCTATAAATATTACATATCTATGTATCATATTTATATATTTATGGCACCAACCCAGTGACTCTTGAAGAATTAAAGGATCGTATTCGCGTAGAAATCCGAAACATCTTATCAAGCACGTATCAAGCTATTACCGAAAATTTCGCTCTTGATTGCAGCCATGCCAAAATAATGAAGGATCGCTTAAGGATGACGTTATTAAAAAAAAAAAACCCTTTTTGTTCTTCTTCGAAACAAACAATTTTTACCTATTATATATTTAGTTTTTTTTTAATCATCATTTCAAATATAAAAAACTTGGTCCGCCCTGTATATCTTCATATAACAAAGATTTAATTCCCTCGCTTTTATATCAATAGTTGTTGCTTATTTATTAAGTGGACGTAGTTTTTGCAATCAGTTCATGTTGCTAGAAGGTAAAATAATAACAGGTTATCAATAAACCACGAAATAACAGTTTCTTTTCAACAGTAATTGACATTGATGAATTGAACTTGTTGTTTATTGATTGATATTTACAATCAAATAGTTATTATTATTTGTTTTGTTTGATTAAAGAAATTATCTGTGATTTACTTCTCTACTGAAAAGATAATCACCTTCCACAGACCACAAAATCGGCAGTAGTGTTTTTTAGTGCGATCTCCTTGCCAGTCGAGCCTTTTGGGGAAGGCTTCCACGTCTGTCGACTAAGATAATCTGTATTCTAGTCTATGGTAGAACTATGACAGTGGGAAACGTCACTATGATAGTTTTGTTTTTCTTATTAAAATTTGTCGTGATAGATATTAGTGCGTAATAATGGTGGATCATTAACCACTAAGTGTTTAATATGCAAGTGTTGACAAGTGAAATAAAGCAGCGAAATTAGTCTTTTCCTGCTCTCTAAGAAGTTCAAGGGGAGGTTTCAGTAAATCCCCACACATTTACAATAAAGATATTTTACTGTTCATTCATCATTCATTGCTCATATATCATTCATGGATCAGCTCTCATAATCATTCATTATCCTTTAATTATTATTCAATTACGCAAGAACTGGCAGTATCAATTAGACCTTTGCCTGTCTCGAAAAGGATAAACATGACTGCAACAGTCAATGGCAGAGGCGCCATCTTTTTATTATTAATTTATTTTTTCTGAACTTTACAATATGTTGAACTGCGATACGAAACAAATTTACCTGACATATTTCAAGTAATCTAGTATAAATATAATTTAAAAATTATATTTATAAATATAAAAATTACCGGCTTTTATGAATATTGCGTGACTAAACCTTGATAAAAATTAGAACAAAGGACATTCTCAGACTAATAAAATAAAAGCACTCCAGTAAAAAACTCACATTTATTATCTTGAAAGTAACTTTACATCAAAACAACAAACCTCACTTAAAATAATTCCTCATTTCTATTACAAAAATTATGTGTTAAGTGATAAAGTTAAAGCAGTTTAGGCAAGCATTTAAAATGAAGGGAGTTTACATTGACATTTTAAGTTCTTTTAAGAGAATTGTATTTTAGTAAAAAGTATTAAATAATACGAATAAGTGTTATACGTATTTATAAATAGATAGGTAGATTTAAATATATTGTATTTAATTCTAAAAAGTTTGATAATGTGTAAATACTTTTTTTAAGGTACACAATAGAAAAAAAAAGAGTTTATAAGGCTCTAATCTGGCGCTGGTTAAGTGAGCTTCTGATTATAAATAAAGCCGATTGTGCAATGGAGTATTGCTTTAGTATTTCTACCATCTTTGAGACGGCTTAAAATCAACCTCCTGCAATCGGTTTGGAACGTAGGTATAGGTTATAATAAGCTGGTGAAAACGAACCCTCAAAGTCTAACTCACTGTCTTTTAGTTATACTTAAAAGAGTGAGCTCTCGAGCTATGTAAGCTCATACCGCCTACCCCGTGTTATCATCAGACGTCGGGGTATACTATGAGTAACCCTTACTTGATTGATATATTAACTCAGGCGGGTAAAAACCTAGATTAAGCTTAATATAAAACGGACTTGGTCTAAGTTAAATTTAATACTGTAAGGTTAGAAAATAGTTATTAACATACAAAACATTCGACGGAATGATTTTTCGGCGAAGAAAACAATTTTAAGGTCAGAAAACATCATTATTTATAATGCATACAACCAATGTTACCATAACGCCATTAATAAAAAAATCGTTCCATATTTCAAATTTGGAAGTTTCGTAAAGTAATTTAAATTAATTAATTTGGAGCGATGTTCATCAATTTGTAATTGATTCGATTCACCAGTTAATGCTTAGTGGTAGTACAACGTAACTTCGTTGTATTTCTGTCAATTATTTAAAGTCGAAAGAGATAGAATGATATGATAAATTATTTTAATAGAAAACTACTGAATCGACGGGGATGAAATTTTAACCGATTCGTGGCCAATGACGCACCTGTTGCGTCATGAAGAAACCTTTAGAGAGGCCAATGACGCACAAACGCGTCATTTGAAATTTTTTGTAAATACAAAATCACTTAGGGATTTCCTCGAATGGACACAGTTAACAAGAAAATGAACAAAACATTGCCAGGGGCCCTTGACGCGAAAGCGTGTTAGGGCCTGCGTAAAAAAGTTATGAAAATGAGGGTGGCAATGAATCGGTTAAATATGTTAAGCGCTGATCGTTAGTCACTGTTGGAGAAAATTGAACTTAGTTTTAGAAGTAGTAGAAGAATACAGCGAGCGAGATTCTTAGTCTATGTGCGAATTTAAAAGTAAAAAAGTCAAATATAATATTACCCCCTTCATTTTAACCACGTAATCATATAAAATATCAAAACATTACTGTGCAATACTATTATTCATAAATATTCACAGATTAATTATGAAAAAAAAATTAAATACCACATTGATTGAAATGCGAATTCTTATAAGAAAACACAATTATCCTTTGTCATCGTAATATCACATTAATTCAGAATAAATATTAATATAATTTATACATTCAACCAACATTCCTTAAATTCTCATTATCAAGCTTCTTGTTCATTAACAGTACATGAAATTACCACCTCCAAATTTAATTCGATAATTATTTTAATAATAGTTGTGATTTGACACTTTAAAAGTGCATTAAAATTTTTAGCGATTGAACTTTTATAGAATTTCTGTTTCGCCATATTTATAGACAAACCTTATAATGCTAAAATACGAAATTAAAACATAAAAATTATTATTGAATTATGCATTTTATTCGTATTCCACGATGAATCATATAAAATGTATCTTTTGTATTTGAGTATTATACGGTTTAATTAAGAATCATCAATTCAATAATCAAATAAAAGTCTAATATTTTAATTTTAACTTAAAAGCTCGATTTTAGTATTCACATTAATTATCTTAAAACTATAATATCCTAACATCCTATCCTTTGTATCTATTATGGCAACTTTTCGTATCGTACTTATTATTAATTAAAAATTACAATTATTTATTTACAATATTTACAAAACACAACAGAAATGTGTATATTTTTGTTACCTATACTATCTGATCTTACAATTATAAATAAAAAAAGACAAAACATATAATGTCATAATTTTATTTGAATTGAACAGCGTGTATTACATACTTTAACTTGGGTCCATATTTGTTTGCATAAATTTAACAAGCATAATTTAAAAACGCATACAGATCATAAGGCATCATTTGGTATAGCTTGCTGGCTGGTAACAGATAAGAAAATATCTAATCTAACCTTACCTGCAATGTATACCAATGTAAGCCTTTACTTAGAATGTCAAGTAACTTTATGACAATTGAAATTATGCGTTTTTTCCTTTTCCTTTAAATACTTTGACTTTATTGCTATCTGATTTCACAATAAAACATGACAGTATCTGCCAGGTCTGCTAGAATACTCAATAAAGATGTTTAATTGTATAATTAAAAATGTTGTCTGTGATACATAAAATAAAATAATATGTATTACACGCTTTACATTTTTAAAAATGTATAAAAAACGCCTTGAAAATTATCTTTGTAGAAGGCATTAGAACTATGAATTGATTTACTAAAACATCTACTGAAAGTAAGAAAAATAACGGATATTAATAAACTATAATGTTTTCTTACAATATGGTTGTGTTTTAAATTACACGTCTTTTATTATTTACATTGTATAATTTCACAATACTATTACGCAAACTTATATGATTTTATAACCATACGTCACATTTAACATTATCAACGTTTTATTCATGTCATAATTTTTAATTACATTATAAATTCAGTCTTAAACATCTTTCTGAAGATGTAAAATCAGAATTAGAACAAACTGTTCTTACCAAATTGACTTTAGATATTCGTCCTATCTATTTAACTGTAAGCAACTTATTACTTAAATTTATTTAAAGATAATTATAAATCTACTCCATGTTGGAACCGTCCTTAGAATAATTGTTATATTTAATATTGCCTATTGACAATATTTAATTATTCTCTTTTTGTTGATTATTTCAAAAATAAAGTAATATTTTTTTATATCTTAAAATAAAGGATTTCTAGATGGACATAGTGTTTGCCGTTGTCTCTTCCAGAAAAATAAAAAAAATATCTGTCAGTTTTGTCACTCTCACGTCAAAGTGACGTTTCTCTGAGTGAGGAAAAAAAATAAAAAGCTTTATGCATTGTAAAGTAACAAAAAAAAAACATAAAATATAACAAAAATCAAAACATAAAAGAGAAATATTTTAATATTATTTTTAAATAGGAAAATTAAAAAAAATAATACACGGTATACGATATCGGATAACTCACACATTTTTAAATCAAAATTGAACAGTGCTTGTACTATGAATACTTAATTAAAGATGGAATGTAACACATGTATGCGTAGGGATATTTCAATATTTCTGACGCGAAGACAGAAGCTTCCTTTTATGTCACCAACATTTGCAAATTACGGGATACTAAGACGACATTCAAAATTTCTTTGTCTTTACTAATCACTAGACTCCCACTGACAAACAAAACACAAACAAAATAAAAAACGTACTCTTTTTGCCATGACCTCTTAGCGCAATGCAATTTTGATTGTCAAAGTGAGACACCGCTATACGCAGTGTATAGTGGCGTCTCTCTTCAACACTAGAACTTGAATCGCGATAAGACGTGATGGTAGGGCCTCAGGTACTTAAATTATATTTAAATACTTGTATCAAATTTACTGATTCTGACTAACACCATGTTGCATTCACGTGGTCATTGGACGACTTAAGTATTCTGTTGAGACCAAAAAGATTCCAGTTAGAAATTTTTAGTTGTTAACATAATAATAGGGTAGGATCAAGTAACAGGATCAGCGAAGTTATAGGAGTACAAAAAGTGCGTATATTAATATCGACCCAAACTCATCTGTCTGTTCGGTAACAGACAGTTTGGGTTTACAACTCCAGAAAAACTCCATTGTGATGGGATATCCCTCAAAAGCAGGTCGCTTATAATTAACATACGCAATTAAAAGCAATATCAAGACAATGAAATGAAATGATCTATACCGAATAGTCATACACAATTACTAGTCAGTGCAAAAGACTCATTTGATAGATTGTTATAAACACAAAGGTCTGCACAACTAAAACTCAAAAATCGGTAAAATTAATGTCGTTTACTACAAGCGATTTAATTTTTCGGTTACCGTTATTAACCAGTTAGCTATCAGCTCTTTAAGTATTGGTTTGGTTTATGTAAAAATCAAATAATTATTTTAAATAATGTATCCCCTGATCTAAACTCCTCATCTCGTTCTACGCCAATTTCAAATGATAAGATTCATACAGCTTTGATCCGCAAGTGAATGGTACTCCGCAAGTGAATGGTACTCCGCAAGTATCTGAGTAATACCGTTAAATCAGTCTCGTATCCTTTACCGCAAGATAAACAATTACATAATCTAAGTAAAGTCAAGTTAACAAAATCATTATGATTTTGTTGAATTCAATCTCTTAGTTTACCGGTTAAACGGAACTGAACTAAATTGACAATTTCAATACCGGTTTCATATGCTATGATTAACGTATCTCAATAAGGCATGTCCAAATTAGGATTAATGTAGAACGGTCGAATGGTCAAGTCAATTGGCAAGCGTCTATGTGCACCTGAGATCTCGTACTAATTTCTCGGTAATTTACCCTGATGAATTCCAATATTATAGTAATATAAGTTATTTGCGGGTTTGCTACCATGTACCTTGTTATTGAGTTTCCGATATTTCGGCACTGTTGCAAGTGCCATGATCACGGAGCGACTGAAGTAATTGCGGGTAGGCTGTTATTGGCAGAAATATCGGTCTACCCTCCGACGAAGTCTCTTATTGCGTTCGTTACCCGTACCACTGTTCACATTCTCACTATTCACTTGGGATTGTTCTCGACACACAACACTTACAGTATCGGATCGCGACACGACACATTTTTGATTTTTTCGGTTTTTACACATACGAACCACTGGATTCCAGACATTCGACAATTTAAACCCGTCCTCACGATTGAAATTTTCATGTTTTGTTATTTCAATCGCTTCCCTGACCAATCTTGGTATGTAGTGGCGTTCTGTCGAAATAATCTGTGGGTTATGAAACTCAATCCAGTGGTTAGGACCAGAATCAATCAAATGTTCCGCGATGGCCGATTTCTGCTTATCGTTGTTCTTGATTGCTTTTATGTGTTCCCTTATTCGGCATGCTACTGTTCGTTTTGTTTGGCCAATGTACGAACTGCCACAGCTGCAATCGATCTTATAGACACCAGGTTTCTCCAAGGGGAAGTTGTCTTTAGGAGACCGTAGGTATTGTACCTACTATTAGATATTAGATATAATACCTACGGTCTCCTAAAGACAACTTCCCCTTGGAGAAACCTGGTGTCTATAAGATCGATTGCAGCTGTGGCAGTTCGTACATTGGCCAAACAAAACGAACAGTAGCATGCCGAATAAGGGAACACATAAAAGCAATCAAGAACAACGATAAGCAGAAATCGGCCATCGCGGAACATTTGATTGATTCTGGTCCTAACCACTGGATTGAGTTTCATAACCCACAGATTATTTCGACAGAACGCCACTACATACCAAGATTGGTCAGGGAAGCGATTGAAATAACAAAACATGAAAATTTCAATCGTGAGGACGGGTTTAAATTGTCGAATGTCTGGAATCCAGTGGTTCGTATGTGTAAAAACCGAAAAAATCAAAAATGTGTCGTGTCGCGATCCGATACTGTAAGTGTTGTGTGTCGAGAACAATCCCAAGTGAATAGTGAGAATGTGAACAGTGGTACGGGTAACGAACGCAATAAGAGACTTCGTCGGAGGGTAGACCGATATTTCTGCCAATAACAGCCTACCCGCAATTACTTCAGTCGCTCCGTGATCATGGCACTTGCAACAGTGCCGAAATATCGGAAACTCAATAACAAGGTACATGGTAGCAAACCCGCAAATAACTTATATTACTATAATGTTAGTGACCATGAAAGTTTAAAACAATAAATTCCAATATTAACTGACATATCATCTACGGACGACATATCTATTTGGACAGCTGTAGTGATTCTCTCGGGTTGATAATTACAAAGGAAAGCTGTAACAATGATTGGTCAACATCTTCTAATTATGACGGCGTCATAATAAATGTTATTAATACTGCTGGGTGACCAGAACAAACCAAACGATCAATGTTTGAATTTGATATAAAAACTTTTTGATTCTTCGTACTTATTTGTTTTTTTTTAAGTTATTCAAAATAAAAATATACAGCACGCAAATCAAGAATTTTTAAAGAACTTTATCGCCCTCGCTAGCAGGGTAGTAAAAGATTTTCATACAACCTTACCTCCTGCATATTTTTATGAGAGTAAAGACGTCCTTTCTGACTTATTTTTGCACAAATTAATGCATAAATTAATACTAATTATGTATCTAAAATACTCGGTAGGCTTATGACTTATAGCCATTTCAAAAGGAGCCAAATCTTTTTCATCATTAACGTATTAATGCCTCTATTGTATTTGTACAGATTTTGCCTATGGATGAATACACTCTCAGAGTCCCGTGTGCATTGGTGGGTGATAATGATAACAGATGCAGCCCAGACTGACGACTTGACTTGCAATACGAAGCACTTACTAGCTCGACGTAATAAAATTTCGGTCACCCATCCCATTTCCTGCCTTCGTGAAAGTTGCTTAACACCTTTTATCGTAGACCGCGCTCCTCTAATCTTGATGTAGCTTTAAATTTTGAAACTCTAGGGTAACCATAAAAAAGAGAACCAGAGACTGTTTTAAGTTTAAAAGTAAATTAATTTCCAGTATAAATGAGGATCGCAAGTGATTACGGACTCCATTATGTCGTGATAAATAATTAACTAGTGATCTTAAGAGACTAACTTAAATTGAAATCGGTCAAAGTTTGAGTCGCTATTTAATTAATTTTTTAATTATTCTTCGCTCATGTTGTTCAGAAAATAACGAAATCTTTAAAAAAAATTTAACGTTTAATGTTAAAAAAAAATTGTTCAGAAAATAAAGAAATCTTAAAAAAAAAATTAACATGTAACTGCTACATATTTATATCTTAATTTCTTTAAACTACATTAAAGCTAAAATAAGTTCACTTTTAAAACTTTTACGTTGTTGTTTTTTAAATAGTAATTTTTATGCAAAAAATTGGTCTCAAAATAATACGTCAAATCAACATAGTTTTCATAAGCAATACGAACTGACGTTATTACGTCATAAGCAAGACTGATAATCAAGTCAAACGTTAGTAAATGGCCGCAGGTTGACTATAGGTCGACCGCTTATACTTTGTCCAATGTAGGATGATACTTTTGACAGTTGACACCAATATAGAGGGTATAAAGTTGCTATTGTAATGTCAAGGAAACAAACGCAACCTTAGTACGTAGCAATAAGGAAGTGACACCTGTCAAAAGTATCATCCTACATTGGACAATGTATAAATGAGTGTTCGCCCGCGCGGTACAGGGGTGCGGGGGTACGGCGACAAAGGGGCGTACGGAAAAAACTCTACGAAAAAAGTCTACAAAAAATTATATTATCAGTATTAATTAATGATATTTTGTGTCTTTGCTACCATATATTGTTACCGTAGTTACCATAAGCCTAAGAATAACAGTCTTTATAATCAATTACCGTAACCATAGCAACGCGTGGCCGGGTCATCAATTAACGTTACCATAGCAACGCGTGGCCGAGTCATCAATTAACGTTACCATAGTAACACGTAGTCGGGTCAGCTAGTAATATAAAAAAAGAGGGAGGGAGCTCAATACGCGCGCCTGCCACCCGCCTCTCACTCGATCCCCTTTGTAGCGGTACCCCCGCCCCATGTACCGCGCGGGCGAACACTCATTTATACTTTGTCCAATGTAGGATGATACTTTTGGCAGGTGTCACTTCCTTATTGCTACGTACTAAGGTTGCGTTTGTATCCTTATGTTTGGCTTGACATTGCAATAGCAACTTTATACCCTCTAAATAGGTGTCAACTTTTAAGACCATTAATTTCATGTAACATAACTATAAAAAAGTATTCGTACCTAATAACCTTTTTTACGCGTTATCGGTTCGTTCGTTGGGCACGTCAATTACGTGTATCGGTTCAAAGGTTTACGATCAGTTACGATCCAAAATATCGATTCAATGCAGAAAACCGGTCTTCCCTAACCGGGTTTTATATCGTAAAGTTACAAGAAAGCATGTGTGTAACCGACTATAAGTATAAATTATATTTTGTTCACTGTGACTCTATCCGGGATTAATTATGCACTCGTGTATCTGTAAAACAAATATTGTTTCGTTTTTAAAAACATTGCCTTTGTATGGCATAAACTTAATTTAATATTAATATCATAGAAAAGTATATCCGATTCGATTTATTTATGGCAGTGTTTTTATATAATTTTTAATAAACTTTAGGATAATTTATTAGTATCAGCTATAATCAATTAAAGTAAACGTAAAAAGAATATCCTAATGTAACTATCTTGCTAATATTTTTTTGTAAAAAAAAAAGAAATAAGTGAATTTTAAACAGATAAAATCGCTTGTCGTATTCATAGTAGCTATGTACACATACGGGTTTATTCATTGTGTTATAAATATGCCATATCGCACATCTATAGCTGGAAAATATTATACAAAAGTCAAATAAAAAAAATAATTATAGAATCCTTACCTTTGAACGATTTTGAATGAAAAGTTTTTGATAAGTTGTACTTCTATACTTATTATTTTGCGTTTTTTAGGGAAGAATAAAATAGTATGTGTATAACGCAAATCTCCGCTTAGTACAACATAAGTACAGGATAATTTGTTTGTCCAAAACTACAACAAAAAAAAACATTAAAGTCGTTACTTAAAAAAAAAGAGTCGTTTTATATATTTTTTTCGATTAGTAGAAATATAAAATGTTATTTTTATAATAAGAGAAAGATTGAAAGTTAAATACTTATTAATAGTCAAAAATAGAAGCAGATACATAAAAAACAAAGTTTTCGATTAAATAGTTTGTAAGGAAACAGACGATTTCATTGGTAAGGATCTTATACGAAGATACAAACACAAACCAAAAATAAAATATTTGCAAAAAATAAAAAAATAATCTTCGGACGGTTAAACACGTTGTTACTTTGCACTCATATATTATTTTACACTTTAAAGTCAAAGTACGCTTTCACATTCACTCAGCCGCAGTCTTGTGTGGACACTGCGGGGTGTTCTAAGCTCGTGTCCGTTGATTTTGTTGCACTAGATTTTTTCTCACTTTGATTAGACGTGTTACCTGAAAAAGAAATGTCTCATAACAAGATAATACTTATTCCTAACTTACTAGTTTCGCGTTTTCCTATTTTCGTGGGATAAAATACAGCCGGATTACAAGGTCATGAATAAAAACAATGCTTACAATGTTTTTATTCTCATTAAAAAGTCCATAATCCATTACACGAACCAAGTCTACCACTGACCATTTTTTTTGGACCATGGATCATTTTTTTCTCCTACTAATCAACACTTAAACTTAAAACTAAAAATGCAACCTGATCTGTCAAAATTTCGCCAAAATTCTGTTGGCATGTTAGAGTTTGTAGACAAAATTACTAGAGCTAAGTAAAACTACTCTTTTAACATAAGAAGTAGACTTTAAGAGCAACCATGTTAGAGACGATACACGACAAATGATTTATACACGAAAAAACGAGTCGACAAAATTTTGTCGTGTTGCGTATGCTAGGCGGGCTGTACAAAGTTCTCGACCTGCCTTTCAAAACTTGATGTAACACGAAAAAAATACATCTTTTATCACCATTCCGATTATACGTTAAAATTTGAACCTACCTCGTGATATACGGGTACGTTTTCCTTTTAAAAAATAAATTTCAAAAAGATCAGTCACATAAAAAAAAATATTTTTGATATACTTGCAAATGAACCACGAATCTGGTCCCTAGTAGAGACTGCGACTTTAAGACAGGGCTGAAGGTTTGCATAGAGAGTATTCGAAGAAGTTTTAGACAAAAATAAATAAATCGTACGCTCTACTTCCTCTTCTTTATTCCAAGTAACAAAAAATAAGTACTAAATACATGGTCGATACTGTTCCAAGTTACCAATGGTAATACTGTACCTACCGCAATTAATAATCTAGCTGTTTTTAAATGTACTTTGGCATCACTAGTACCTATCCGACAGGAACTACTCTGAGACATTATTCTTTAAACAAATTTTCCAAATAAGTTCTTCATACCTCAAAATATCAAGTACCTACCATTTAACCTAGTTTTTAAATGGGGCAAGGTATTAGTGGTCCTGTCCAGCATAGCCTTGCTGAAGTATACCGCGCTGTTGTCCACGTTGAGCCGCACCGGGGGAGAAGTGGAACAACTCCTCGAATCCAGTCGCGACTCCAGGTGATATCTATTACGGGAAATAATGCATTAATTAAACAAGGCACTCCATGAAAAGACAAATGAAAAGACTTAACAAAATCACGATAGGTATATATAAGAATATGGTCATGTGACCCGCGTCGCCTTTGGTTGTCAAGTTCTTGAATATAAACATACAGTGTTTTAGTGATTATAAATTGATTTTGTGGTGAAAATAACTTAAAGCTTTATTGAATATGTAATTAACTAAAAGAAGTGCAGTTTAAGTAATGAACCAATGTTAGTCATCGGAAATAAATTCTATGGACGCAGAACGACCTACCGTAAGACCGACCAATCAGGGACAATCTACGGACAGTTGACAGATTGTGATTTAACAGTTTCAACGAAAGATTATAATCTACCGAAAACTAATGCGTTAAATTCTAAGCAGTATGTTACGGTTCATAATCTTTCGACAGTTTACAATCTTGAAAGATAGATTATAATCTAACGGTATTTACAATTATACGGTGACATATGCATATGAAAATGTGAAAATTATCGATTTTGACTTCTAAATCAGAAGTTACAGCACTAATATTATATTTATCAATTTTTTTTATATACTTTACACGTATCCGTAGCTAATACAAGAAACTAAATACAATAAATCCCATGTAAAAATAGGAATACATTATCTTCCTTCGTTATATTACCTACAGACATCGTAGCTGTTATTCATTTAATTACTTCACTTAATTCACATTGTAGATGTGATAAAAATATCTAATGAGATTGTAGGACAAAGCTAATGTGATCTATATAGTCTGTGCCGATTTATAAAATCTTTTAATTCTGACTTTTTTGGCGGGAGCGGGAAGCGTCACTATGGTGGTTTTGTTTTTCTTGTTAAAATATGTGTTGTAGTTGATATTAGTGTGTAATAATGGTGGGTTATTAACCACTTAGTGTTTCTGTATATGCCTGAGTGTTTGCAAGTGAAACAAAACAATGGATGGTGTCTTTTCGCCTCTCTCAAGAAATCCACGAGAAATTTTCAGTAAAACCCCACATCTTTACTGAAACCTAGGTTAAGGTATTTCAATATTCATTCATCATCCATTGATAAATCTATCATTCGTATCATTCATATATCAACTCTCATCATCATTTCCAAAGTAACGAACATTTTCCAAATAAGTTAAACTTAAAGGTTTATGTTACCAGGTCATAAAATTCATTCTCCTTAAAGGTCTATCTATGCACATTGCGATTTTCTTTAACGCGCTGTCGACGCTCGTTTTAGGAACGCGCGTTCTATTTATTCTATAGAGCAATTTCTTGCATGTCTAATGCGTGAGAATCGCGTTTGTATCGACACAAGCGCACGTCGACGGTGCAGTGTCGTAAACGGTCTAACAGATTCAAGAAATTCTATTCATTTCTGGGTGTGGATTGTTAATTCATGCATAAACTGAAATGCGTCAAGCTGCCGGCGACACTAATGAAAAAGCTGTGCCTGGATGAAGTTGCGATCTCTAAAGCACGTTGCAGACATTCTTGATAAGGGTACGTCCAAACGAGCCAAATTATTTAAGTTGTGAATTGCGTAATTTACGCTGCATTAAATTCGGAATATTAAATTCCGCTTTGTGCTACACGATAAGGAAGAAAAAGTAATTTATTTCATTTTTTAACACAAAATCCAAAGTGTTTTAATATTAAGAAATCTTAATGGAGAAGATGGATTTTCATTTTTAATAACATTTTTAATGAGAGGGCGTTTGAAAAGTTCGCGGTTTTATACATAAATACTGGTAACATTTTTAATTAACTTTCCTGTCATCGGGTTCACTTGTTTTTGGTTGACACCATAAATATTGTGTTTCACTAGCATTCGCGTTTTTTTATTTATATACTTTTAAGGAAGATCAAGTGCAGCCGTTTTAGAAAATTTAGAAATTTAAGCAACGTTCGATCATTAAATAAATTGTTTACAAAATCAGAACAATGCATGTGATATTGTGTAATATTTATTTATTTACTAATCTTGTTATTTTTAATTCATTGACACCTACTGTTTTATACGGTTTTTTATTGTTATACAAAATATATTTTTTAATGATTCGTTACTATCAAATTCACAGTCTTTCTCTTGCTCAGATAACGATCAAGAAAACACACAAAAACTTTTCAGAAAATATCTACACAAATCGCTAGTTACATAGACACTAATTTTTTTATTAAACATATTACTCAACTCCTTTTTTAGTAAACGCCTCCAATCTTTCGAAGTACGGGTCGCTAATTACTTTATAAATATAAAATGATAAGTATACACTTACCTAGTGTCTATATCAGGCATATGCGTTAAATTGAGAGGATTTCTAGGGTTGCTGTACAGCGCTGGGGGCGGAGTATACAGATCACGTGGCATCAATTGCTCTGCTGGTAACTGTACAAAAAGAGATTTTTGAAAAATATATTAACCTGAATGCAATTAATAACTTAGAATAAAATAAAAAACAATTTCGCTTAGTAATGACCACATCCCAAAATAGCCACAATTTAGAGTAACCATGCCCTAAAACTACCACACAAAGTGAGTCACAAATTAAATAAACCACAACCTAAAATATACAGTTTACATTGACCATATTTAAGGACTCAAAATATGGTCAGACTAAGTCACACTATGAGTGTATGCTCTAATGTAAGTTTATATTCATATCGTTTGTTGTGAAACATACGTACATAAAGAATTGTATACATTTTAAAGCAATGGTATACAAATTAAAAGAATGGTATACAGTTTTATACCAAAATTTTAAATTTACAGGCCGCAGTACAATGTATTATAAATATTTATTCCAATAGATTTTTGGGACGAAGGCTTTTTTCTTCAATCTTAATAAATCTTTATTACGATGGGTTACAGTCCATTATGCATTATTGTGCAATAAAAACATTAGTCAACAAAAACAACATTACAAACCCCAGCGTGCTTATTTTATTTAAAAAAATAGTAATATGCAAGCGGTGTTTTATAAACTGTGATAAAAAGTGATAGCCGATTTTTAAAATTCGACATTCAAATTACTTCTTTTATGCACTCGTGGTATAATCCATATATTATTTTTACCGGAAAATGTAGAGTTCATTATTTTCCAGATATCAGAACTCGACAAGCAATCACTTTTTTCGGGAATTTGTTATTGATGAATAAAAGTCAAGATAAACGTTATTTATTCTCTCCTATTAATTCACAGATAAAATACTGAAGTTGGCAAAATTTTACTAATCAGATTTAATATCTCAATAAGGGCTATCCACGACTCAAAAAAAGGCATATTTTCATCAAAACAGAAACTAATTCTCTTCTTAGAATTTATTTAAGAAATGCTTGAACAGGTATTTGTAACATCAAGGCTATATAAAAAATATTCGCGTTAATAAATGAAGATAAAAGAAATTGGCGCCGATTATACAAGGATTATAATTAAAAAAAAAACTTTGTTAAAGCTTAAATTATTTACTTACCAATCCGCTCGTATTTAACGGCAAAGCATTCTTATACTTCAACCAGTCTTCGTAAACTTTATCGTAAGGTCTATGGCAATCATTCGGCCCAACATTGGCTATGCCCAAACTACTCATTGGGCCGACGCTCTGTATACTCGGCCCTAAATTGGGCATTGGCGCCAACCCTGATTGGTATGTTGGCCGAACTCTATACTCTACCGGCCGAACTTGTATGTACTGGTTGCAAGTGTCTATACTATGGTCGTAAAATCTATCGCAGTTCGGTGGTATATCGTATTTGTCGTTTGTTGCTTTCGAGATGAGAGGTCGTATCGAACTGTAGTCTGTGGTAGACGACTTATTTGAGCAACTGTCGCTTATTTTCCCGTCTAGTGGGATTATGTCCGGGTTTTTATCTAAAAGAAAAGGGAATATGATGTGATCAATCTATTCGGTATCACTCTTTTTCTATCCAAATGAAATGTTAATCTCGATAATTAGAGTAAATAAAATGTTAGTCTAACCTCACAATAATAAAGTTAGTTCCTATTCTGTTATGTAATAGAACTTAAGGTAACTAGTAAACAATTGCTATGGAATAGTGGCTCCCCCTGACACAGGTGCTTCATGTACCTACTAGAAGGTGCCAACAACTGTTGTAAACCAGTTTTTGAAATGAATAAACATTATTTAATGTAATTATTATTTTATCTATTTTTCGGGTACAGTTAGCGCATCGTCAATCTACTGGATAATAAATACCTTCTCTTCCGTCCCTTTTAATTTCAAACGCTATTCAGTACAGCCTAAGTTAGTAAATCGATTGATAGGAACGCTAAATGTACTCTACGGTGATATATTTAATTTATTTTATTTTGCCTTGTCGTTCTGAGGTATAAATAAATAAAGTTATACCAGGGGGAATCCAGGGCGAGCTACTAGATAACATTAGGACGCCTTAATGGAATTCTTTGCTAACGTAAGGTAAAACTTGCCCAAGCAGGAATTTACCTATGCTAAAACATACTTAAGCTGTTTGATAGAAACAAAAATATCCAGCTTGCTTTCAGAAAAAAATAGGGCAGATGCACATCCAGCCCACGCGCAAATAAAGTAAAATACCGCAGACACCATAACTGCGACACAGCTTGCATCTTCACCAACTAATCTACTCGTGTTTCGCTCCCACGAAAAGCACTATCGAGAGTTGTTAGTTCGTGCAATATAGTGCACCAAGACTCGGTTTAATTTCTTCTTTTTTGGGAAAGTAAGCTCGATATTTCCGTTTTTTTTAAATTCTTTACTTGGAATTAAACTTAACTCGAATTAACTTAAGGTGGAACTTTCCTAAGCTAGAATTTACCTAAATTGGAGCTTAAAAGGATCGAACTTACCTAAGCTATCTACACTTTCTGTCTCTTTACTACCCGTTAATGGCATATTTGAGGTTTCATCTTGATGCCTTTTAACTTTTTCTTTCTTAGCTGTAACAAGAATTAAATTAGAAATAATCAAGTAGCAAAACTATTCAACAATGAATGACAGGACATTAGTTGAGCTTACACTAATGTTCTTGGAAGTGAATGGTTAACTAATTGACTAAGTAAATCAATATGAGATGATGAGAGATAGATAATTGATTTTGGTACTTTGACTGAAAAAAAACAGATTTCTTCTGTCTTCTTAACCTTTTTACTGCCCGTGTTGTGTTTCTGCGACGTAGAGCATGCATGTTTTTTTTTTCTTTTATTTTCGAACAACGAAGACGATTATTCAATAGACATATGATTTACAAAAAAATACTTAAAATTATGTGTCATGAAAAAGCTTAATACACATATTAAGTTATTAGCAGCTTGAATCGTACTCTTATTGTGGTATTATTTTATCAATTCATATCTGGGCACTAGGGGTACAGCAATTGATATTTGATCAAGCGCTTAAAGGGTTAACCTATTCCCAGTGTCATACCTGACATAAAAAAGGTGATAGTTTGGTATGTGAAGAATATTGTAGGTATTCGGAAGATGTGAATACCAAACTATGACGAATTTTAAATATGACAAATATGGAATATGACGAATATGGAATATGACGAATATGGAATATGACGAATATGGAATGTGACGAATTAGGAAAAGTGTTGGTAGTTATACTCACTGTCCCTTCTATTGCAGTACCGACAGCAAAACACTGTAGCGGATAAGGCGGTGATCGCCGCTATGATGCCTACAGCGATTAGTACGATGATGAGGACCGTCGTTAGCTCCACCTTTACAGGCACTTGTGCTGGTGACAAACGGACATTTGCAGTTCGATTTGCATAACACTTGTAAAAATGTGACGTAATTTATAAGCAGTATAGTTAAAAATTACCTTAGGCCCTACCTACCATCTTAATGCGAGTCAAGTCGACTGTTGAAGAGAGATGCCGCTATAGACTGCTTATAGTGGTGTCTCACTTTGACAATCGAACTTGTATCACGCTAAGAGATCACGGTAAAGCCTCTGTACACAACAAATAAAAAAGATAATCGTGTTGGCGAATTAAGGACTAGAGTTACGAAGATTGTGAATGTAAGAGATAGATTGTTTTAAATTCAGATTTAAATTAAATACATGTAGAACAATGGGGTTGAACAAGGGTAATCATTAAGTACAGGAGTTAGGAACAGGAAACGATAGGAGTTGTTAGTTTTAGAACTGGGTTTAGTGCTGATCAGATTAAGAATGGCATCCAATAACATTTATACCGTAATACTATAAACTCGCTTTATAGCTAATGTAAAACACCTATCTTTGGAATAAAGGCGAAATCGGCAATAGCAAATGCTGGTCGGTAAGGAGGCATTCACTAATGTAGTGACGTTTAAAATTTGAATAGTGAGTGAATTGCAAATTGCAGCGAATAAATTTCAATGTCTATGATTTAAAATAATAGGATCGAAATAATATTCGTGACGATTTCAGGTCCCATGATCCGATTAATTCTCAACCTATGATATCTGTCACAATACAGATATACTCCAATTTCAGTCATACCAATACCCAATAAAGTTGTGAATGGTGCAACTTAACTGCATGCAGTCTGGGATTTTGTAATGAATCGCTAACAAATATTAATGTTTGTTGCATATTTCTACTATATGAAGGTTCAGCAACATAAAATTTCATAAGTTCTTCTTTTCGATTTTTGACACTTCACATTAAATCAATCTTTTTAGCAGAACTATAAAAATAATAATTAATGAAATTATCTTATATTATTTCGTGTCTTTTTCAAAAGCTGAAATATTGTAGTTGTGGTTAGCAATATGAACACAAGGCGATAATTGTGTTTAAGTATTTTAAGTTTACAATAAATATTAATACCCAAAAAGACACATAAATTACTGCAAAAAGAAATCTTTTTTTAAGTGTACGTGTGCGGTGTATTTATGACTACAGTCTCACCTGTGTGCCTCTGTGGGTACTTGAGTAAGCTGGATGTGAGCGTAAGGGGCTCGCTGGATCCCTTCTTGTTGAAGGCACGGACGGCCACTGCCAGTGCTGCGCTACTTGCTAGCCCAGTCGCCACGAACTCAGGCACTTCGCTGCTGGAGTTGCGGAGCAGCTGACCCGTCGCCATATCAAACACCTTGGACCAAACGATATTACTTATTAACTATGCTAGCCCAGTCGCCACAAACTGCGGCGCCTAGCTGCTGATATGTAACAGGAATTCTAGTAAGGACCCGCGTGTCACTGAGTCACATATTTACCTCCTGCTGAAAAACAACGTCATGGCAATGTCGAAGTGGCGACATGCCGTGATGTCATGCTGAGCCGGAGACTTTTAAACCAATTCAGTGCAGCTTGCTATTGTCTGAAATCTATGCTTTTTATTGTTTGTAACATTTATTGTAAAGCTTTGCATTGCTATGTGTGTAATGAATATTTATATTCCGTTCTATCCTGAACTTGCAGAGCTGCCGACGAGTCGCTATATCGAAAACTTTGGACCAAACGATATCGCTTATCACGTCGCTATGGACTGCTGCACCTCGCCGGTGGAATTGCTTCTCCACGTCGATGAGCACAAACAAAACATTTTTTTTTTATTATATTACAATGTAAGCGTTCGTGCATACACACGTGTGTAATTAAGTAACAAGTGATTGGTATAAACCTAGTTAATTTGTTGCTGCCATACACTTATACGCAAATAAAATAGTTGTCGTCTCAGCCAAATGATGTCCACTGCTGGACAAAAGCCTTCCCCAAGGATTTCCACAACGACCGGTCCTGCCCTGCCCTCATCAGGTGTTTCTCGCGATCTTTATAAGATCGTCTGTCCAAGCGCTTGTCCAAGCACACGCAAGCAGTGCTAAGGCACTTAACGAGTGGAAAAGGAGTTCGATCCTTTAGGGCATATAGTTATTTTTATTTGGGTTCGCTCCTTATTCCAATTAAGCCCAGGGGCGGAGACAGGATCTACGATGAAGGGAGCTCACTCACCTGCAATAGAAAAGCCTGCCGTATCCCGCCGTCGTGTCCCGGAGTGCAGTTGAGCGTCAGCGAGTCATACGTCACGTTGGTGATCTCGCATGCCTTCACAGGCGAAGGTTTATCTACGAAGAAAGAATTAAAAGAACCTTTTGTTATTTATTCCTTTTAGAGATACGCGGAGATATTTAATGCTGAAGAATTTAAAGAAAAGAATGATCTTTATTTACTTTTAGATAGGTTACTGAGACCTTAGTGCGAGTTTACGCATTCGAAGCTCGTTATCGAGCGCGTAACAGATTTCTATGAAGACTGGTAGTTCCTGATGGTTATCGCTAGGGGCGCTCATCAAAAATCCATAGTAATATTTTACGCAGACTGTATCGAGTCTCGACGCGTAAACTCGCACTAGGGTCTCAGTTAGTAATGAAAAAGACTCAGTCTTTTGAGTCATTTAAAATAGGACTTACCTCTTTTTACACATCCTTGCTCTAAAATGAAGACTGTGAAGAGTGAGTGAACGTACAAGACTAGTGGACTAAAACGAGTTAAAGGACTGCAGTATCTTACAAAAGAGCTGGCGTTCGAGTAAAGCGTTTAGGTTGCAATGATATTCTTTTTTTTATTATGTTGCGTGAAACTATGTATATAATGGATAATCAACGATTATTCATTAACTGAATAAAATACAAAATGCATAAGGGTAGTTTTATTATCAAGGCGGTAGGGGACTATAAGCAAAGTACTACTTAGTTGCATTAACACACGTCTTACGACTTCCGACTCCCCAAGCGATAGTCGCCGAACTTGTAAATCCTTTAAGCTGTTTAAGTAACTGCTGAGCGTTTTACGTTAAGACTTCGACTAATAAGGCTAGTCTTATGACTAAAGGTTTGGAACGAAAAGACTGAGTCAGTCGTGAGGTGTCAAAATTAAGGAGTCTTTATTAAAAGTCTTAAAAGACTGAGTCTTTTTCATCACTGGTTACGGTACAAAATAAAATTTACCTGCCAAGATTCAAACGCACTTTAGGGTGTACGTAAGATTTTCGGGCGTTAAATAGGCATGGGCTTTAAAACTAGGAGAGGCAAATCATAACATGAGTCTTACTTTCATGGGCAGCAAGTTAGGTTAGTACATTTGCTCAATTAATATAATTAAAAAAAGCGTGTGTGCAATTGACACGTGGTAGAAGTGAAACCTTCAAAAATAATACGTGCACGTATACAGAATACCACGGTTGTTGTGATGCCTTCTCTCAAGCTTTGTACTACGCATGTGCATACAAACACGTATTAACACACGTACATAATGCTACCTATCTCATTTTCTTCTACGTTAAATCTTATAAATTTATGTATCTCTCTTTTTGCTGTCGCTTTTCGTTTCAAAGAGACCGTATAATGCTTTCTATCTCGTTTCCTCCTACGTTAAACCTTATGAATTTGTGTCTCTCTTTTAACTGTCGCTTTTTCGTTTCATCGACTTTCAAATCACAACGATGCTAAAAACGAGTTTTATTTTGTTTTATTATTTGTCGCAATAGGAGTGGAACTGTAAGAACCAAATTATTATTACTAAATAGTTGAGAATATTAAATTTGTTTATTTAGCTTCATGTGTATAAAGAGGCATAAAGAAATGGAGATGTGTTCTAATTTAAGGAGTATATTTGTAATTTTCATATATTTTATTATTATTCAGTTTCACTCTTACCAGCAGGCAATATGTGGAACAGGCAAGGTTTCGTCTGCCGGCCGACGGAGTTGGTGCCCGAGCACTGCACCCAGCCGTAGTCCGATGACGTATTCACCATGTACGTAAACACACCTGTGAGCAAACAACATACATTACCATAATAATCGACGACCGTTTGGTGCAACGATAGCGATCCTGGGTTCGAGTTCCGTAAGGGGCAGATGTTTGTGTAATGAATTTTTACTCGAGTCATGGGTATTTATACGCATTTCTATTAATATTACTTATACAATGAGTCCCATCACCAGTGTCGGAGCCTTTAATAGTGTGAAATATGGCATTTTTTATCGACAAATTGCCCCCTAAAATTTTGTTTTTCTCTTACGGCCGCCTTTTTGTTTTCTTGGTAACCAAAACCTGGGCTCTTATACTAATTCGACCACCACTACTCATGTAAATGTCCTATCAACATTAAAAAGGTGTCATTTGATAGCTAAACATGTAGACGACAGTTACACAGCCATAATGTCTCAATTTTCATGGAATAAAAAATAGCAGAAAATAATTAGAGAAAAACAAATAGATTTCTTTTTGTGTATTTTTTAATTATTGGCTTTTTGAGAAAAACCAAACTTGAGGAGCAATTTGGCGATAAAAAATGCCATATTTCACAACATTAAGGGCTCCGACACTGGTGACGGGACACATTGTATATGTATCATATACGTATGTGTATCCGTTACCCTAGTATCTATTACACAAGCCTTACAGTGCTTACTTTGGGCTTGGCTAATTGATGTGAATGTAAGAATATTACATTTATTTATTAAAATATTATCGACCCATTAATGCCCCCACCGCCCCACCCCTTAGAGTAAAAACATTCCATTAAAAAATATTCTGGAAAACAGTTATCTGTCAACAAGTTAACAACAAAATTATATCAAAGTAAATAATTTTAAATTTGTAAAAAGGAGTAAAAGGACGAAAGGTTGTTAAAAGGAACAAACTGGTACCGAAAGTTTTTTTATTAATAATTTTATTAGTGGTAGCAGACCGATAGTTGGCACGAAAGGCAGACGAACTGTGTCTAGGCCAGGTGAGTCTAGAGGACAATCTGATTTCTCGCCGAGAGAATGTTAGTTTTGAGATACTGTGGTCGACGGGATTCAATAATTAAATAAGTGTGAGATACCTAATTCGAATTTTCAGAAATTTTTAAATTGCCAGCTAAAGGTAAATAGTTTATAAGAAAATAACACAAGACAAGAAAAGGTAATTAATAAGTTAACCGAAATTAATATAATTTAATGCTTACCAGGATTATTTTGAGTAGAAGGTGAAGTTGAGAGCTCGTGTTTGGAGTGCGCAGAGCTGTTAAACCACCAATGGTACAGCATCGAGTCCTGTCAAAAAAATGTACAGTCATATTTTGATTAAAAAGATTAATCATCTTGTATTAAGTAACAGGTTGTAGTATGGCTATAATGGCCGCTTAATGGTTTAAAGATTATGGCGACTTTTTGGCAGAAGCGTAAAAGTTCCCTTCAGTAGTTTCGTGTTAGTTGTTTTTGTATATGATGTATGTATATGTATATGATGAATTTTCAATGTGTAAAATGATGGATTACTAACTATTAAGTATTCCTGGTGCATGACTATTGGCAAGTGAAACAAAATAGCGGGAGGCGTCTTTTGAATCTTTCATTATTCCTTCATCCTCCATTTATCATCCATTGATCATACATCATTCATAAATCAGTTCTCAGCATACTCTAAATAAAAAAAGAAAATACTAAAGACGAGGATGTATGGGCTGTAATACCCTTCGCCTTCCCTTATGGAAAAAAAAATAACAAAAAAAAGTATAATTTATAGGTGCCTTTCTGTTCTCTTTAGTCTAAATAATCACTTCCACCGGTATTAAACTTCCAAGAAAGAAATTCCGCAGAAATCCAGGACAGTTCACAATTTGCATAGTTAATTGAAGTCTTGAAAAGTCTTACCGCAGAGACAGCAGGCTTTATTCAAACGAGCTATGTACACGCAGCGATAATTCGTAACGTCAATAATGATGGAGTCTGATTTAATATTTAAATGTATTTAACATTAAAATGATTTGAAAACGTTATAGATAAGTACATATAGATATGTAATGAGTATAAAATACATTAAATTTAAACACAAAATAAACTCTCCGTTACTTGAGATGAGATGAGATAGTTTAAGTGACATCTATTTTTATCATCCTTTAGACTATTTAACTATGCCATAAAGCTAGCCAGATCGGGTCCACAGGAGTAGAGTAGCAGCAATAAACCTTCACATCTAGAAGGGGCTTCGATCCAGCTGTAGACGTTTTTTAGCTAAATGATGATAAAGATATAAGAATTGTAATCGTAATTTTTAAAAAACATAAAACAATATTCTAATCTAGTTCCAAGATAATTGTTACAGTTTTAATTTGTTAATTTACTACGTATGGTTACGGGATTGGAAGTATTGATGTGAATTATTAAGGGATGCTACGTTTTACAAAACATAACATTATTTGTTTAGGCATAGGCAAGATGATTTTCGGTACACGTGCAATCATTGTTCTATGATTCGTATTTACAAACATTCGCTGTAGATTATGGTTTTGATATTTCCTTGTTACGATTTTCGATAGTGTAAACTTTTGGCAACTTTTTCGTTGTTGGTACCTGCAATGCTAATTTTATGGACTACATACGTCCATATACCACAATCTGTCAAAATTTGTCACTTGATATTGGACGCTGTGCATTGGACTTAAAGCTGAAAATCTAATGGAGTAATTTAGCAGTTTGGTTTAAATTGATGTGATTTGACTGTATATATTTTGTCTATATATCGCTCACTGAATTCGATACCGGCACAAGTCCGAATTTGGCCAAATTGAGTTAGTAACGGATTCGTAATCTACGCCTCCGATTTTATTTTATGCATTAGAGATCCATAATATTAGTTCATTATTTTGCCAGTTAGTGACACTAGTGTCAATAGTGCACGGCACGAAATCGCGCGACTTCATCAAACGTTACCGGCATATCTCCAGTCGGCCGCTTGCACTTGCGGAGATCGCACGCTAGACGTCATGCAATATTGGCACTTTTGAGTTGAGCCGCTATTGCATAAAATTCGTTAATTCGTAATTGTCATAATTTTAAGTTGTGCCGGTGTTTGAACATAATGGATGAAAACCATACTTTTCCTCGGTAAGTATATAATATTTCAGACTGTTTTATTTATAATAATAGGTGTAATGTTTATACTGCTACCTACTCTATTGCAATATCAAGTATTAGGCACCTTGTGTGTGTAATATACACCAATAAAATAGCCACTGAGGTCGCAATAATGGATTTGAAAGTGATGTTAGTATTAATACTTTTCATTATGTTATAATTGTTTATTGTTGTTTGTTTCGTGTCTATTTTCGCTTTTACGTAATGTATTCGTATATGAATGTGTGTATGAGTAAATGCTTAATGATGTTACTTTTACATTTTGGGACAAAATAGAATACATTACCTGACTATTGCTACCTTACTAACAATACAAGCTGCATTGAACGACTTTATATTATTACTAGCTGGTGCCCGCGACTTCGTCTGCGCAGGATTAGTATTTCGAACAATATGTTTATAAATTGTAGCCTATGTGTTATATATGTTTATAAATTGTAGCCTATGTGTTATTCTGATGTATAAGCTATATTGTGGTAAAGTTTCATTCAAATCCATTCAGTAGTTTTTACGTGAAAGAGTAACAAACATCCATACATCCATACATCCATACTTACAAACTTTCGCCTTTATAATAGTAGTAGGATATTAGTGCACCGTTATTACAAAAATAAGTCATTAACCCTTCTTTAAAAACTAGATTTATAATTTAAAATAATAACACATTAGATGGATATCTTTTAAACAAGGTTTAACCTTTATCTTACTTTTTTGTAATCATCAGTTTCATCTATGCTTGAGCATCTACCTATGAATGGCATTTGGCTGGCTAACCATAAGCTAAAATTTGTTTCAGGTCGACAAAACCAAAGATGTTAGCTGATGTAAAAAACACAAATGAAAACAGGTTTTCCGGTCTTGATTATGATCTCATGAAAGAACTTTTTAAAAAAGGTGAAATAACAGAAGCATCACAACTGTTATGTGGTTCTCCACTGAGTACGTTAGACTTTGAGTTTAGCCAAAATTCATTGGAAGATGAAATTATGATTGGCGGTACTTGTCTAAAAGATAGCACAGCATCGTTGATTCAATCTACATTGAACAGTCCCTTAATGTTGGATATGATGACTGAACTATCAACAAACGATCCTGTAGCAGAACATTTACTACAAAAGGACTTGGCTGTGGACCAGCCAATGACAGACAGTAACTCCAATCTATCAAATCTCTTTCCAACCAATTCTTTGCACATTAATATTCCAGCTGGTCCAATAATAGATTCACAGGACATGATAAGGGATTCAGTTCCAGTTTCTAACTCTAGTAGCCCTTCGTTAATGCCAGAAACCTTTGATTTTAGAGGTCACTGCCAAAGTCCAGGAATAAAATCAAAAGACGACGATGAGACTGACTGTGAAACCCCTGTCAAGCAGTCAATGCCTCTGAATAGGAGCCCTATAAATGAGGTCACAAGCCCGATGATTTTGCCTATGGAACAAAATGCCTCATGTGCAATGTCAACTACAAGAAAACCAAACGTGTCATCGAGTTCAGAGACGGAAATAGATGACTCAGACGCAGATCCTGATTATGAAAACCAAGTGAGGGTTTCCGATATAATTAATACATCTCAAGAATTAAGCTCTTCTGATTGTGATACTGAAAACAATGAGAATATTGAACCTAAAAAAACTCGCAAAAGGAGAGCAAACCCGGAAAATTGGGAACGGAACAGAGTTAAATTATTACGTAACTCAGGACATGCATACCGAACATTAAAAAAAAGAAATGTGGTACCTACCAGAAAAATGGGTCCTCCTTGCATTAATTCTTGCAGACGAAAATGCACACAAAAATTTACTGAAGATGAAAGAAGGGAGCTATTTAAATTCTTTTGGTCTTTAAAAGATCTTACTAAACAGAGACAATTTATTGCAAATTCTATGAAGAAAATTGAACGCAAAAACCAGAAACATGTTTTAGCGGAAAATTCAAGAGTTCGCAAATTGAACCACATGTTTACATTACTCAAAGAGGGAGAGAGTGTAGCAGTTTGTAAAAGGTTTTTTGCCTCTACCTTGGCGATTAGCAGTCGATGTATCAGAACGGTGATTGATAAGACAGATAAAGGATTGGCTACAGATGACTTAAGAGGAAAACATAAAAATCACGCCACGATATCTGAAGAAGTAAAAGACTCTGCCCGAATACATATTTCTAGTATTCCAACAGTTGAAAGTCATTACACTCGCGCAAACAGTTCTAAAAATTACATAGAAGGAGGTCGGTGTTTAATAGATTTATACAGTGATTATAAACAGAATTGTCTGAAAGAAAACCATAATTTTGTTAGTTTCGCAATTTATAGACAAATATTTAACTATGAATTTAATTTAGAGTTTTTCAAGCCTAAGAAAGACTTATGCCAATTTTGTGAATCATACAAAAATAAGACCCATAGCGAAAAATTACTTATAGAAGTCGAGTTCATGAGACATCACGAAGAGAAAACCTTATCCAGAACTGAAAAAGAAAACGATAAAACAAAGATTTCAACAAATTACAGGGTTGCATGTTTTGATCTTCAAGCTGCTTTACCGACACCAAAAGGAGAGGTTTCTACCTTTTATTATAAAAGCAAGCTATCTACATATAATTTCACAATCTGTGACCTAAATATCAAAGGTTTAGGGACAGTCAATTGTTATGTTTGGCATGAAGGCGAAGGCCACAAAGGATCGAATGAAATAGGATCATGTTTACTGCATTATTTAAAGATGTGTGCTTCACAAGAGAGTGTGGCTGGTTGTTCAAAGGTATCAGATTCTGATGAAGTAGAAATTGTCTTGTACTCTGATAATTGTGGCGGTCAAGGGAAAAACAAGTTCATAATAGCTACATACCTATACGCTGTTTCAAACTATAATATTAAATCCATCACACATAAGTTTTTGGTTGTTGGACATACGCAAAATGAAGGAGATGTGAGCCATTCATTAATTGAAAAAAACATAAAAAAAGCGTTGAAATCCAACCCTATCTACTTACCATCACAGTATGCTACGTTGATATCAACAGCTAAAAAATCTTCACCAACTTTTAAGGTGCATGAATTAGATCATGACTTCTTTTTTGATTTAAAAGATCTCGTGGAAACTACTGCAACCAATTTCAATGTTAACAAAGATGGAGACAAATTTAATTTTAACGACATTTGTGTATTACGCGTTGAAAAAGATAATCCTGGCGTATACTTCTACAAAACGTCGTACAAAGAAGAAAGTTACAAAACAGTAAACATTATAAGCACCAGAACTCGAAAACAGTTAAAATTGTTGAAAGATATTCAACTTAAAAAGGCGTATCCCGAAAAATTACCAATAACTGAAAGAAAGTATAATGATTTAGTATCATTAGTAAGGTCTAATACCATTCCAAGCTGTTATTCCGATTTTTATTTAAATTTAAAACATGAAGGCTAATTTTGATTGATAGCATAAAATAACCATTTTTTAATTATACTTTTTGTTAAATGTTGTTTTGTGATTAATTACGGAAGCCAAAAATATGTTAGTTATTTATCTTGTATTATGTTTAAACGAAAAACTTACAAAAATGTTGATCGTGATGCTTTATGTTTTGAAAGATATTTTCTTATAGAGGCTAATAATTCCGATCTCAGTTAAGTACTTACATGTTTAAATAGTGTTTTCTACGTGTTATTTTAATTATGTTTTTAATAGTTTTAAGTAATGGAAACTTTTATCGTAAATAACTGGACGCAGATATAAAAAGAATTTGCATAAACAAAGCAAAACTCTGATTATTGTTTTAGTTATTTTCACAATTCTATTATTTACCATTTTAATTTAACTATAATATCAAACATGCTAAGAAATAAGGAAAAAAAAATAATTAAAATAAATTAATATCCTAACAAGAATTATAAAACTATGCTTTGTTCATATAAATTCTATTTCTATTTTACCCCAACTATAATGTGATTAATAATAATTTTAACTCATTATTAATGTTTCATTATTTTATTGCATAATATCGTTTATAATATGAATATGTTTTTTTTATTCTTCTATAACACAAATAAATAAATAGTAACTATAATAGTTCTTGTTTAATTTTCCAATTAAATAAGCCCATTCATTTCTTATTGTTAGAAATATAATAATATACCATTTAACTTTCTTTTTCTAGCTCATGATGTGGCATTAAACCAAAAATAATGATAATAATTTATACAATACTGGCAAAACTTGAATTCGCCGTCTTTAGAGTCCTATATCTTTAAAACTAGTGTAATTATTAAAATATAAAAAAAGTAAATTAATGTGAAAGTTATCACAGATTAAAAAAACAATTAAATCAAACTTATAAGGCCTATACTGTGGCCAATAAAGAGTATTTATTACGCGCGCACCCATTTACGAAAACTTTAACGCGCGATATCTCAGAACCGTGTTTTTAGACTTGTGCCGATAATGTATTCAGTGAGCGATATATACACTCACGATAGACATAAAAAATATTTTTAAGTTTTAATAATACGATATTATATTGTAAACGTTTTTTTATTTATTTATTTGGAAAATTAAAAGCTTGTTTATTTATTTACTTTATTGCATTGTCACATGGTATGTTTACATTGTTACAAAGATGGTAGTTACATATTCTTGTACATGGGACACCCTGTAAGGGTGTTTGCAGTTTAAGACCTTAATACTATAACATATTAATATAATAATTATTTTTTTGCACAATGCACATTGTGTAATAATATATTACTAGACAACAATTTATTCAGCAATGAGCATATTTATTTTTTATTTTTATATAAGGAAATGAAGTAATCTAGTATTTATTAATTAAATCATAAATTTTAAATTTATTGAACCAGTTTTATTATTATTTATATCAAACATCTAATATTAAATCTATAATCTAAGAACACATTTTTTTTATTTGTGTGTTTGTCTGTCCGCTCTTTTTCCATTGTATCAATTAACGTTACCATAGCAACGCGTTACCAGGTCAGCTAGTCTATAATCTAAGATCACAGTTATTTGTGTGTTTGTCTGTCCGCTCTTTTTCCCGCCCTTTTTCCATTGTATCAATAACGTTACTATAGCAACGTGTTAACCGCAAGTAGTTCGTCTACCGGACGCTAGATGGCGCTAACGGAAAAATATTTAATAATAGAAAAAAATTTAAGAATTTTGTCCACCCGTGCGAAGCCGGGACGGGCCGTTAGTTACTTCTAGGTTCTTAAGCAAATTATTGAATTATTGAGAATTTGAAGGTTGGCTATTGAATAATATATAATATTGAAATTTGTATTTATTTAGGAAAAAAGCTAAAATGCCCTGTCAAAACTGGGCGTTCTACAACGGAAGCGTCTTCGCCGGGAGCGTAGCGATAGTAAAACCTTTTATTTTTAACCTGGGAGCTTGCATGGCGGACTAGATGTCTTACGGCCAAACCGTTATTCAAAAATAGTGTGTATACAACATAAGTATTTTTTTACTCTAAAATATAATTATGATTATCAATATATCATTTTCTCATATACATTATTAATTATATTTTAGTCTTCACAAAATTCTAGTTAACATATAATTTATAAACAAATTTTCGAAAATGATAATTTATTAGATTTTTTATTTTATGAGAAATATGGTTTGAAATTTTTATTAACTTGTATTGTACAGAGTCTGCGAGTAATTTCAATCTGAAACATCGGACTTTGTTTTGCTAATTTAATTACGAGCTAAGTAATTAATTTTAATCAATTGATAGCAAGTCTAGCCTGTAAAAGAAATTAGTTTTACGATCACGAATCCTAAACTGAGCCTTTGTTTAAATAATTTTCACTCTAGTTGTTGTCAATATAACAAATTAATAATCATTGGTTAGACACTGTGAAGCAATATTTTCATTAATCTATAATCTAAGAACACAAATTTGTTGTTTGTGTGTTTGTCTGTCCGTTCTTTTTCCCGCTCTTTTTCCATTGTATCAATTAACGTTACCATAGTAACGCGTTAACCGCAAGTAGTTCGTCTACCGGACGCTAGATGGCGCTAACGGAAAAATATTAAAAAAAAAAATTAAAGAATTTTGTCCACCCGTGCGAAGCCGGGACGGGCTGCTAGTCTATAATCTAAGGACACATTTTGTTGTTTGTGTGTTTGTCTGTCCGCTCTTTTTCGATTGTATCAAAAACGCTACTATAGCAACGTTACCGGGTCAGCTACTCTATAATCTAAGATCACAAATTTGTTTTTGTCTGTTCGCTCTTTCCCCGCTCTTTTTTCATTGTATATGCGTTACCATAGCAACGCGTTAACCGCAAGCAGTTCGTCTAACGGACGCTAGATGGCGCTAATGGAAAAATATTTAATAATAGAAAAAATTAAAGAATTTTGTCCACCCGTGTGAAGCCGGGACGGGCCGCTAGACTACTCTAATAAATTAGTGAAACACCACTGAAATTGCTTGCCTGCTTACTAATATATACAGCTATCTATATAGTCTTGTAAATTGAGTTAAATTACTTAATAAACTATATGATCTATACTTTGATTATTGATCTAAATTAAATTCCTTGGAATTAGAAAGTTTCTTTGATATTGTCCATTATGTTTGTTGCTCAATAACACAAAAACGATTAATTTAAATTATATTTGGCATGTAAATAGTTTATAATTTGGATTAAAACATAGAATACATAATACCTTAAAATTGAGGTAGGTAACCTTTGGGAAAACACCAAACAATGGATTCGCTGCAGCGAATTGTAATTGTAATTATTATACCTACAGATCGTTCATACTGATATTATATTCTGAATCTGATATGATATTTTGATAATAGTTTTTTTTTATTATTTGGACAAAAGCGAACCGCGAACCGATCCCAATCAAGCCCGGGGGTCAAGACAGGATCCACGATGGAACGAGCTTACCCAGAAGGTGCCTATTGGTATTTTGAAATACAGACGCAGCGAGGGAGTTCTACTTTATTTATTTATTTTGTTGGTTGTACATTGCGAACGTCTTTGGGAAAATCCTTAGTAAAATTTTATAATGTATTTCTAATTGACCTACCGAGTTTAAATTTTTCCAAGTTATTCTTAACCTGAATCTTAACTCCATCTTTTTATTTTCTACACATTACTTACACACAAACGATTAAAAATAAACTGCTAATGTATTATTCTACCACCGGTCCCTTAAAATAAGTTGAATTTAATGTAGTCAAATTTGCTTTAGTAGCAAAAAATTTTAATTAATTTAATTAAAAAAAGGAAGCATGTGTGCAATTGACCTTCAAAAATAATACGTACAGGTATACAACTATTGTTGTGATGCCTTCTCTCAAGCTTTGTACTACGCATGTGCACACAAACACGTATTAACAAACGTACATAATGCTTCCTATCTCATTTACTCCTACATTAAATCTTATCAATTTATGTCTGTCTCTTTTTACTATCGCTTTTTCATTTCATCGACTTTCAAATCACAACGATGCTAAAGAAGTTTTACTTCAAAATGTAAAAATGTTTCTTTCGAATACGAGACGAATTTCCTCTCATTGAAAAGTAGATATGCATTAGAAAATTTCGACAAGACTCGGTAGCTCAATTGGGAGGACATTAGGCGGGTTCGGTTCCCACCTAAGAATATATTTCCGAGCCAAGGAGTTCTTTTCTAGTATTTTTCTAGAAAAAAATAGAAAATCGTAATTCTTAAAAACAATTAGGAATAATTCAAAAACAATAAAAATAGTTTCGTTTTACTTCATATTTTCACACGTCCACATTTTATAACATGTGATCATTGAAATCGGGTTTATAGAACCGCTATCTGCAATAACAGATACTCAATTGAATTCACGAGGGAAGCGTAAATTAAATGCTTTATGGCTTTAAATTAAATGTAAAGAACAACACTGTAATTATTTTACATGTCATTATGATAGTACGTAACAGTATATTTGTACAAAGCTTTGTTTAAATTATAGCTAAATTAATAGGATTACGTTGCATATTAATGCAAATATATGGATACTAGGCTAAAAATGCATTTTTATTGGATATTATTGGAGCGGACCGAAGCGAAGCTCCCATGGATCAGCTTCAATGGCGCAATGTCTGTTACGCCATAACTTCCAGAGTTCTTAACCGATTTTAATATTTTTTATGGTGAATCAAATCAACATGTTTAGGACCAGATGGCGACGGAGCCCGAATTTTGAAATTCGCAAAAATTTTTTTTTTCTTTTTTAGGTATTATGTTCCGCTCCAATATATGGTGCTAGCGTAGCTTTATGCTTAGCGACTGCATCACCTAGTTGGAGCGGAGCGAACGAAGTGAGCGAAGCTCCCATGGATCAGCTTCAATGGCGCAATGTCTGTTACGCCATAACTTCCCGAGTTCTTAACCGATTTTATATTTTTTTGTATGGAATCGAATCAACAGGTTTAGGACCAGATTGTGACGGAGCCCGAATTTTGAAATTCGCAAAAATTCCCATTGAAAAAAAAAATTTTTTTTAGGTATAACGCTCCGCTCTAATATATGGTGCTAGCGTAGCTTTATGCTTAGCGACTGCATCGCCTAGTATCTCCCATGGATCAGCTTCAATGGCGCAATGTCTGTTACGCCATAACTTCCCGAGTTCTAAGCCGATTTTTATGATTTTTGTGTGAAATCTAATCGGCAGGTTAAGCATTAGATCGTGACTAAATGGTAAATTGGTTTATTTAAATAAAAATATAATAGTAAAATTGCTACAATTTGTACTGTTGAATTTTTTTTTTCAATTAGTTTCTCTTCAATGTGATTTGACTAAGAATACCATAATCACTTTAATAATTCTTCTTCGGGTGCGGTCCCAAATCTAATCATATGTTATGAAATGACATCCACTATATACTTGAAAAATCGTTTAATGAATAGTAATAAATTTTTGTTATTACTCTAAACTCTTGTTGTTTTTATTATTTAAGGGACTAAAATAATTTAATAAAACCAGAAAAATATGTAACTTAAAAAGTCTATAATAATAATTCGGAACGTATCATGTGTGTTTTTCTTTGAATGGAAAGGTTCTAATTTTAAAAGATTTTTCCACGCTAGCGGATAAAACGTAATTTTCCACGCAGAAATTGAATGACAAACCAAACTTTTCCGAGCTTGTGAGATGAAAAATATTTTTTTGTTCTAGTTATAATCTGTGTACATGTTTATGTATAGGTACAATATTATGTCTGGTTCGTTATATCCTAAAAACTTACCTTCGGATTGGCCTCTAGATCACATTCAATGTCGACCAGCTCTCCTCTCGCTGCCCTCAAGACTATAGGCTGGTTAGTCTTACATGTAGGGGAATCTGAACAAAATAAACATAAATAGTAAACAGTCGTGTAATTAACAGACAAATAAACTATAATTCATCTATTTGATAAAATCAGGCGGTACTTGGCGGAAGTCCATATCCATTAGTAAAATAAAATAAAAATATCTAGCTTACTTCCGCAAAAATCAAGCCCGCCCGCCCGCAAATAAATGCAGAAACCGCAGACACCGGCACCTTCACCAACTACTCTACACGTGTTTCGCCCCCAGACGGAGCATCATCAGGAGCTGTTAGACCGTGCAATAACGAGCACTTAGTGCTTACTTAGCTGCTTGAGTTTTGCGGAAGTAAGCTACATATTTTTATTTTATTTTAATAATATTATTCATCTGCCGATATCTAATTTTTTTTCTGAAAATGTTTGTATTTTACTAATAATAAATGTTAGACAACATTGAATACATTGGGTTGTTAACCCAAGTTAAGCAACTAACGCATTTGTGTTATGGAATCCAGAATCAACGACAACCAACAACCCAGACTTGAGTCAGTAAAGAAACGTTTGTTTTAATACATTGATACGGCGGAAAACTAAACATTTAAACAGTATCCTGCTAATGATAAACGGAACAGCCTGGTATATAAATAATAAGCGTCTCCAAAAAGACTTGAAAGTTGAGTCTGTCAAGGAAAAAATAAAAAACTCCTTGCTTAAATATTGAAAAAGACTAATTCACCACCCAAACATTCTGGCTAAGGAGTTGATGAGCACAAAGCTATACTCTACCTTCAAAAGACTGAATAGACGTGCTCCTCAGAACCTGATTGCATGAGGAGTTACCACCAATTTGAACGTATCATTGAATACTGTGCCATACACACCCATTATTTGAAATGTTTAAAATCCAGCTCAATGTCGAAGAGACAGATGGCAGGATAACAATGAACTATAAAAAGAAATAAAAAGTATCGAAGTGAGATTCCATTGAATAATTACTGTAGAAAAACGTGGTCGTGATTCCAAATTTAAAACGAAAACTACTTAAGTTACTTCCGTAAGAAAAAAAGTAGCTTTTTCGTATCCGGTATGCGAGGCACTCGACCACGGAATCGTCCAATATTTCTATGATTTTATTATTGGTAATTGTGAAATGTAATGTGACTCCACGGTAACAGCAAAAGGTATCGGAAGTTTGGTTATATACTTAGACAATGTGGTATATTTTTTAAATAGTTTCATACGCTATAATGTTTTGTTTTGCTTTTGCGACCGCGAATTAATAAATAAGTTTTGTTAACATGTTCTATAAGTGACAATATGATTTCTTTATGAGTATAAATATCTTTAAACTGAACCTGGTACATTATGTTTACTTTATAAAATACGGTATAAAACTCACTCTAACGTAATAAATTTATAAAAAGGATAAAATATAAATTTCAACTTTTTATGATTTTATATATTTTGTGCATTTTTCAATGCTATTTTCTAAGATAAATTATTTTAATAGAAAAAAAATGGGAGAGTCCAATGCTCTCCCAATTGGGAGAGCGATTCCGAAGGTTGCGGGTTCGATTTTCGCCTCAGAATCCACTTGTGAGATCCACTCGATATTTTGCAGTAATTTTTATTAAAATAATTTATATTCTATGGATAATCCTATGGACTACCGTAGAACAATACGTGATCAGATATTCCTAAGTCTTGAATCACCAGGTTGATATTTCTTACTTATTAAGCCTTATTTCAGTATACCGTTGAAAATAAAATTTACGTTTGTCTAAACTTTTTGGAATCCCAGCTTATAAAATGAATTACGGTATAAAGAAATTCTTGGTTCGCGCTTGGAGAAACAATAATAAAATTAAGAACGTTGAAATATGTGTTGAAAATATTTGATCTTTTAAGAGAAAGATGTTGTTGAGCCCAATAAACCATAGATAATATTATGTTGAGTATTTTCTTCATTGTTGGTTGTTGTTGAAAAGAGTCTTGTTGTTTCTTTACTATTATTTATGTAAAGAGGCGATTCCACACCAACTATAACACGAAGATGCTTGTAAACTAAACGTCAATTATAAGTCAAAACAGCAGTTTAAGTAATACTGTTGCATGTATGCTTACGTTAATTGACGAAACTGTATACAGAATAATTAAAACGGTATAATAAGACTTTATATGAGGAAACTTTATTGGCTGATACATGATCTTGGAGGATTTAGTTATTAAAAAAATTAATCAGATATTATCCATTCACAAGTCAAATAAATATATTTGTAAAAATTGGGTAACTGAATGGCTACTTACACTCAACTACGAACAAACAGAAAGTTTACTTCATGTAATCAAATTAATAAAAAAAATTAATGAATATACAAAAAATAATATATTTATACTGATAGACATAAATAATGACATGTGTTAAAATTGATATGTATTTTACATATAAAATGATAATTTGTCATTTATTAAGGTTGCAAAATTTGCTTTCTCTAAATAGTGTCAATGGAAGTTAGCTGGTACTTATGGCACGGGTTTTCCCAGTTTAAGTACCAGCTTCACTATATTTAATGTACCTAGAATATAAGATCTACTAATGTATGTACAAACCAACTGTATACTGAAAAAAGTCAATAAAGATTATTGTTATAATAATAATAATAATAATAATAATAAATATTTCTTACATTCACACAAATTAGCCTAGCCCAAAGTAAGCACTGTAAGGCTTGTGTTATGGATACTAGGGTAACGGATAAACATACATATATGATACATACATAATATTCATAGAAATATATATAGACACCCATGACTCAGGTACAAATGCTCGTATTCATCATACAAACATCTGCCCCTTCCGGGATTTGAACCCAGGACTGTCGGTGCGAAAGGCAGGATCGCTACCGTTGCACCAAATGGTCGTCATTAATTGTTATTATTATTATTATCACTTGGATATATTATTTTGTGTAAAAGTAGCTGTTTGATTTCCTTAATAATAATAAAAATAGTAAGTATTCTATTTTAAAACCGTTACTCAGTTTCTGTTAATCACTCAAATAGTTAAAGTTCTCTGTTCGAAATCATTTTCAGCTTTAACATCGCCATTTATAAGTTTGCGATAGCTCTGTAAGCGACTTAAGTAAATTACTTAAATTTCCCTGCCATTATTAGTTAAGGATTCTAGGTATAACGTTTCCACCTTATAACCAAATGAGATGAAGACCAAAGATTTTCCTATTCTGATATAAAAGAGTATGAAAACAGAAAATAGTTATAGCCACTAAAATACATACACTTGACATCCAGCATGAGGTTGTCGCTGGACCCTTCTCCAAGAGTGTTCCTTGCTGAGCAGACGTAGGCTCCAGCCGCCTTCCGTGATACGTGTTGCAACACCAGGCTCTGGTTGGCCAGGAGCACACCTGGGCCAGGCTTTACGACCGCTCCCTGATAGAAAAAACAATGTGCCAATTTCAGCTTCCATACGACTGTGGCCAGTTGTGACCATTTGTAACCGAGGTGAGCTTCTTTGGCTACGGTAGTTCAACAGTTAGCGCATTATTAGCTCGTGCTATTTCGTGCTTCAGAAGGCACAGTAAAACATTGGCCAAACATTGGTGCATTCGCAGTCACCTTACACAGAGCCCGCGGGGTGAGATAGGACCGACTATCCCCAAGGCATTTGCTTACATTGAAAAGGCTTTTGCTGAAGATGTGGGAACATAAATGGATTGATGTTAATGAAGTTGTAGCCAAGTTTAATGATCGGTTTTAAATTCATAAATAATTTCTTTTATAGATTCAACTCTCTGTGGGTTTGCAGCGGGAATATGTAGGACTCTCTCTGACATTGCTTAAACTAAAAGCTCCTGGATGTACACTTCATTCCACCAGGGTTCCGTGGCAATCACCACTAGGAATCAACGACAGGCGGCCGTCTGGCCCTCTCTCAAACGGGAGAATGTCTAAGTGTATATCAGGCATCCCTATAAAAAGAGCTGCGACTGAACAGTGCCGATAGATGGGATCGACCCGTCCTGGTCTAGGGACGGTAGTGAGCTAGGCTATGGACATGTTTGTGTGATGAACACATAACTATTTGTCTTGGATTCCATTGGTACTTCTATTTTTAGGCGCATCATTTGATATGTACAGTACGAGTTCTACTTAATTTGGAACTGAAATAAATGCTAAACAACTATTTGTACTCATACAGTTATTAAGTAAAAGCACCGTTATACAAAAGGCAAATTTAGACTTATATTTAAATTAGATCAAGATGAAAAATTTAAAAAAAATCGAGGATTTTGACTTACATTGTGGGTGAAGTAGACATGGGTGTGCCACGGATTGGCACGCACCCGGCAGTCCAGGTACACATCGGAGCCTTCCACCACCTTCCCAGCGTCCAGGTTGGCGCCCAGCTCCAATTTCACCACCGGCAGATCTATATACAGACAATCATTTTAACATATGTATATAGCTTCATAATCATTATTAATACTTAATTAATTAACAAAAAGGACATATAAAATTATAATTGTTATATATTTAATATTAATAAAACAAAACTCACAGAGAATAACAATAAACAACTGTACAATTATCACAATACATAATGAGATATTAAAAATGCCTCAGCAGAACCGCAACGCATTAACACAAGTGAAATTCATTCTGTTGCTGCCATCTTCATCCCATACTACGGTCATGTTCCTCTTGAAATCTTGACGAAATCGTCAGCCTTACAGATGAAGGAGTGAAAATGGAAGCCATTGAATACAAATGGCGTCGTGCTATCTGCAGCATGAAACGATATCACAGAGTAAAGTCCTACAATAATATTTCTCTAGGTTATCCATTTTTATAGGATACATTTCGGAAAGTGCGCAGCAGAATTGCGCAGCCTTGTTCCGCCGTCCCTAGTTTTTATTGGACGACCAGACTTACAAACTGGTGCCATGGTTATATAGTTGATATACCAAAGAGTCGCACTAAGCGTTTTGGTTCCAACTTTTTGATCCGTACCGCTAAAGAGTGGAACTCTTTGCCTGAGTTTATGTTTTCTGATAAATACAATTTATGGGTCTTCAATTCATTCTAGGCAGGCGCATCACATCCTAGATCGCATCAGGCGGTCAAGCGCTTACCTATTCATGGTAAAGAAATTAAAAAAATAAACCGACTTCAAAATTGTACGCAACTAACTTACCTACGTATGTTTAGAAAAAATATAAAAGAATTAAAAAGTAAAAAATAAATACGATAACTTCTGTCTTAAATAAACTAACTTTGATATACCAACTAGGTATTTTTTGAAGTCGGTGCCTGCCCGAATTATAGGAAAGTAAGAGTGATGAAATTAAAGCATACACATTTATCTAAATATTTTTATTTCTAATTTTTTTTTAACTTTAGTCGTAGGTAAGTCCATAAAGGTTCCTGATATTGGTATTGTAGGTAGATATATATTGCCTTATTGAAGTCGGTTAAAGAATTCTCAAAAAGCACGCAACCGATTTCGATGAAAATTGCAGTATCCCTAAATTGAACAATACCTAGTAAAAGAAAAAAAGAATTACTTAGATCGGACTTGTAGTTCCGGAGATATGCGAACACAAACATAAAAACATACATACATACACTTTTGAAATTTGGCAGATTTGTTCAGACGCTGATATAGACTAAGATATACGAAAACTGGGCAGTTCTGAAAATATTACATACATACGGGTCGAATTGATAACCTCCTTTTTTTTGAAGTCAGTTAAAAGTAAACGTAAGTTGGCGGTTCTTTGTCCTTAAGTATCGAGATAATTATCTCTTTGACAATATATTCATAATAATTCCTTATAAGTTAAAAACTAACAAGAGTTCAGATAAAGTATCTTACCTCGCTATCGATTCGTAAATTTACCATGGAACTCGTTGTTTTGCGAAAAACTGGCAATAAGCTCTGCAAAGGCTGTTTTTCTCCTTTTTTGTAGTCTCTTAAAAGCTGATATCAGTACATACAATCAACGAAATAACCTTTTGGTATTGTAACTACTATGAAATAAGGTCTATTTTACACAAAATTTTATTACTGCATTGCAGGGATTTAGCACTAAAATTTAATTCATCAAAAGTGAGATTAAAATTTTATTTACATACTTTTCAATTAAAAAGCAAAAAGCAAATATTGACATTTTAAACGAATCAGAAATATTTGTGTAAATTGTTACATTTGGGAAATAGGATTTTTAATTAACGTACATGTTTGTTGGCACAGTATTTGCATATTTCTTTTTGGAAATATTGTTGAAATTTATGAAAACTGAAAGGAAATTATATGAACTTTATGCTTTAAATTCTATCTTCGTGATGCAAACTTTATAAAATATGTGAATATAAAAAACAAAAGATTTATGGGAAGTATCTACAAATATGATAAAATCAATAATCTATATGCTTCCTCGTATTGGCTTAGCTTAGCTTAGCTTCCTCGTAGATATTTTCAAACTCAAACTTCTCAAGAAATTTACTAAACTTGAATTTATGAAGATCAAACCTGTATCCAGTTTGCCATAATACTTTCATATATTAAACATGCTCTCGATTATTCGTTATGATAAACACAATAGCACATTGACATAATAGAATATCCCTGATACGTATAGTGTGAATCTTCCTTACACAAATACACACACATAAAACCAGCCTTTTCAGATTTTAGAACAAGAACTGGATAATAATACTTTAGTAACTCTCTTAAAGCTGATAGTACTTAGCATTTACACAGATATTTTAACAATCACCAATAAAATGTTTCTAATGGTTAAGACACCTCATCTGTACGGTAAAGAGCTTGTGTTGGTGCACCCTGGAAGTCATTGTATAAAATCTTTATGGAGTATTATTCAAAATGAGATTGTAAGCCATCCAACGCGAGGGTTGACTGAGTTAAAGCACAGAGTGCGCTATTTCCCTTTGAAACTCGATTGAGCGAGATAAAACGAATCTTAAATGAAGATATTCGCAATACAGCAGAAGCCTCCTTGGAGCCGCAGGCGGCGGATATTTCCTTTTATACACGACTAGCTTTCCGCCCGCGGCTTCGCCCGCGTGGAATTCGGTTATATTGCGGTATAAAGCAATAGCGTAAGCTATCATTCCACTTCTTACGTATTTTAAAATACATCGTTACCATGTTTTAAAAAAACACCCAGCGCCATCTATCGCATACCTCAAGAACTAAATAGCGTAAGCTATCATTCCACTTCTTATGTATTTAAAAAAACACATCGTTACCATGTTTTAAAAAAACACCCAGCGCCATCTATCGCATACCTCAAGAACTAAATAACGTTACTAATACTTATACGAAGTAGTAATTCGTTGACTTTAGTGATTTTAGGATATGTAGATGTAAAAAAAAACAATTTAGACGATAAAACAAATTGTACGTCATCCCTCGAGAATTCCTCATTTACGAGGATTCATTTTCGTATCATTTAGCTTCAAAATTAACATGTTCATATTTGTTTGCAACATATAAGTAGATGTAAAAAAAACAGTTTAGACGATAAAACAAATTGTACGTCATCCCTCGGGAATTCCTCATTTTCGGGGATTCATTATCGTATCATTTAGCTTCTAAATTTACATGTTTATATTCGTTTGCAATATTTTACCTTGTTTTAAACGACACACAGCGCCATCTACAATCCATCCATTAAGCAAACAATATTTTTGTTTTTCCTCGGGAGTATCAATTTTTTCCAGGATAAAAAGTACCCTATTATTTAATCCGGACTTTTATCTTTACGTCTGCAAAATTTCAAAGCAATCGGTTCAGTAGTTACGGCGTGAAAGCGGAACAAACAAACAAACAAACTCACTTTCGGATTTATAATATTAGTAAGGATTAATACGCGATGATGTAAATTTTGAGAGTCGATAACTTTCGAGCTTTATGGGCTGAGTTTTATGGGCCCCATAGCTAGTGCACTAATGTTTAGTACTCTGTCTAGCGGGCAGTTGAAAGAAACTCTTTAGGATGGCAGAGATAGCTTTTGCATCTTTTGGTGGGTTGGCTTTGGCGAGCATGCGACTGATTTAGTTCCGGTGAATGTTACCGCTATTCCTAAACCGAGGCAGATATTAGTAGAAGATCCGAACCTAAAACGACCTTCACCGAGCTGATAATATAGTGAAACATCTTAATATATAAAAATCCAGTGTCACAATGTATGTTCCCAGTGAGCTCTTCACCAACTCAACCAATATTGATCAAACTTCGTAACTATCTGTTATTTGATCTAACTTAAAATAAAGAAAAGGTTTTATTTTAATTTATAACACAGCAACGCGTGGCCAGGGCAGCTAGTATTTTATAACAAATTTAGTATATTAGAAAATATGTTAAGAATGGGTTGGCTAAAAAAAATCCTGGACAGACAAACGTATAGAATGTGCAACTCAACGGTTGCACATTCTATACGTTTGATACTTTCAGTCAGGGTAAAAATTTTCTCAACTTGATGTTGCAACATTTAATTAAAAAATATCTTTTCTTTTAAATAATTAAAAGTAGTCAGCCCAGGATTTTTTTAGCCACCCAATTCTTAATATATTTTCTAATATACTAAATTTGTTATAAAATATGTTTAATTCTATTATCAGCTCGGTGAAGGTCGTTTTAAGTTCGGATCTTAGACTATATCGGGAAGAGGCACATCGGGTGGTTTTAGTGGGTAGTTTGTCAGACTAGCTGTCGAGAGCGACCCATACAACTTTTTCGTTTCCCGGTGAAAGAGTATACGGAATGCATTTTCCATTAGTAATAAAAAAAGGTGGTAGCGAGTGATTTGGGTCGTTACGTTCCATTAACGCTGACGTGGTGCATGCATCAGGGTGCTGCATTGTGAAACGGATCTGCTTAAGTGTTACATCTTTCTATTGCTTTTTCATCCTCTTGTGACGGGTGCAGTCGGGAGAAATAAAAGCACTCAAGGTCACTTGTTTTTGTATTTAAGGAATAAAGGCACAACTGAAACAATTATATAAAAAAGGTAAATTGCACTGAATACAAAAACAATTTCACATTTATCACTAAAACATATTATAAAAGGTAGGGCTACTTACAATAGTGCCTTAAAGAAACTTATAGACTTATAAACAGGAACTGGTGGTACAGAATATATATACAGGAAAACTTGTGAATTATGCTTATGAGCTTATTATACTTGTGAGCTTATTATAACTGCTCAGCACTATAAATGTATTTAAATAATTGTTATCGGTGAGTCAACCGCTCTACGCGCTGACTCTGGTAAGAATAAACTTCGAAAAAAAACAAATAATAAGAGACAGACAGTAAATTTAAAATAGGAAACCAGGAGAAAAGAAAATATGAAAAATGGCCAGAGAAGAGCGCAATGAAAGCAACGAGTCGCCAATATAGCTATGGCGCCTCGTAACACTCTTTATCTAATATCTATGAAAAAGTATACTTATTGAAAACATGTGCCGCAGAGAGAAAATGTATTCTTCGTAAACACACGTATGGAATATATGTATAGAACGGAGACATGATTAAATAGTTAGCCAAACAATAATTGTGGGTTTCCAGGATCATAACTGGTCATAATTTCTCACTCCAGTATTCCTACTTTATAATACTTGTTATTTAATTAATTAAGTAAAAAAAAAAAGAAAAAAAAATGTATCTATGTTACTCGTGTTATAATTCGACAAGAATTGAATGTATATTTATTAAAATTAGATACTTGTTGATTTTGTTATAATCAACGATATATTGGAACCACAACAATGTTATTTTTGTGATAATAAAGTTATATTTGTTTTGTTAATTATGTAGGTATTAGACATGTGTAAGTAATGGCTGTAATATCACTCGAGTAATATTACCTAGCCGCGTAATGCATCATCACCTATTACGTGAGCATGGCAAGTATCACGCATTACTTCAAACCGAATGCCTGTTCGCAAGTACGCGAAGCTGCCGGCGGCGACGCTGTCTCGAACGAAGTACGAACTGAACAAAAGAACGAAAGAGAAATGGTTGTGATGCGTGATGTGTAATGCGTGATGCGTAATGCGTAATGCGTGTGCGAATGAGATAATTGATATTTTAGTTAGATATTCTAACGCGCGTTGCTATCCATCTTTTTTATCAAATTTTGATTGTGTTGAGTTGAACATTACTTAATTAATTACGTTACCAAATATACAATAAAATAGGAAAAAATAAACGTAAAATAAAAATACATTAATTGTACAGTCCATCTAAAAATACAAAATAATGAACAATGCACTGTGTTTAATAATGTTAATTAAAAAATGATTATACTTTACAAGTAGGAAGAAAAAGCTCAATTTCAATTTTTATTTTATTTAATTACTGCTAGAGCGATCGCCTAAAGTAATGAAAAGCTCTGCGTTAGATTCCCGTCATCTACGGGGAGCTTTCTTTATTTGTTTCATTATTTCAATAATTGTTTAACTTATTAAGTCAACTTACCTATTAATAGCCATTGAACTGCCGATGTTAAAACTACGTTTGTTTATTAATAAAATTAACAAAAATGCCTAAATAAAATTACTTTAAGCTGTCGCAAGCTATAGCCTAAAAATATACCAATCCATCCATAATAAAAATCGATTATTTCTGTACGTGGGATTATAATTTCTTATATCAGTCATCATAGTCTACTCATGAAGTAAAAAAAATGCAATTTTTTAGACCTGGTTTTTGGCACTGGTATTTAATATGTTACGTACCATGTAGCCATGTTTATTTCTTTCATTATATTATAATTACACATTAAACTTACTTATAATAATATCATAATACATCATCATCACATTACAGTAGGCGCGGATCTAATACTGTAATGTCTTGAACTAGGTATGTTACTGTAATGCAAAGTAATGCGTAATGCTTTTGGGTAATATTACTTCAACGAGTGATATGATAAACATCACATCACTTTTTAAAGCACTGTTTTGCGCACCTCTAGTAGGTATGGTAATGATGTATTAGTTTTTCTATTATCTCCTTTCCAATAAATATTAATATACTTACATATACTAATGATAATAATAGGGGTTAAAGTATGAAATTGCCGTTTTATTGCAATAGGTTCTTTGAATTGACATAGAATCTTCATGGTTTGAGGTTTTCGAATGAAACTTTTTTTAAATGGTTTCTATGATGTTCTTTTTTTAAAAAATGTAAAACATTTGAATATCGACTTTCAATTGTTTTTGTTATTCAATTTAGACAAGAAAGATGGATACTGCGAAAATTCGAGTTATTTTTGAATACGAGTTCCGACGCGGAACTAACGCGGCAGAAACAGCCCGCAATATCAATGCTGCGTTTGGAGAGGGGTCTACTAATGAACGCACCGTGCGATTTTGGTTTAAACGCTTTCGTGATGGAAATTTCGACTTAAAGAACGAGCCACGAGGAAGACCGCCCACACAGGTAAATAACGATGAATTAAGAGAGATAGTGGAAGCCGATCCTAGTCAAAGTACCCAGGAATTAGCGGCATGGTTTAACGTTACCTTACCCACAATATTGACTCACTTGCGTCAAATCAATAAAATAAAAAAATACGAAAAATGGGTGCCTCATGATTTGACTGATCTGCAGAAAGAAACGCGTGTTGAAACTTGTGTTGCCTTGTTGAACCGGTACAGAAATGAAGGAATATTGGATCGAATTGTAACATGTGATGAAAAGTGGATTCTTTTTCGTGATTTGGACAATTATCTACGTGACAAGAAGTTTTCTTCCCAGGAGGCAGTACAAAATGCTTTCACACAGTTTGTGCAGTCTAGATCGTCGGAATTCTATCGCAAAGGCATTAATGACCTTCCCATTAGATGGCAGCAATGTATAGATAATAATGGCAACTATTTTGATTAAATAAATTTGTTAAAAATTTAAAAAATAAACAATATAGATTTTCAGTACAAATCGGCAATTTCATACTTTAACCCCTAATATAATTATTATTTCCACATCGTCGATCATCAACAATGTGATCATCTTTTACAGCTTGATGGCTATTTCTTTTGACATATATTAAAAAAAAAACACCAAGGGCCTGACATCAGATGGTGTTGGCGACAAGCGGTGTTACAACCTTTTTTCTTTGGCCAATAAAACCTCAAAATTCTAGTGTCAATTTATATTTTTCTACAGAAACAAAGATATTGGATATACGTCTTATTATTGTCAGTTTTCAATTAAACTGTTGCATCATCAGTTGGTGTTTTAATTGTATTCTACATATTTTTGGTGTCAGAAGTAAACGAAAAGAGCTCAAAATGCCCATGACCACACGCTCACGCGCTAACGCTGCCGCAAAAAGTGAACCGGAGACCCGTGAATCGGTCTGCAACCCCGCGCCCCGTGTCAGTGCTCCATATAAGGGCGGCGCCTCTTCTATTGGCGCCTCTACGTCAGCGCTGCCCAGCACGCGACACCCCAGGGACGAGGTACCGTCATTCCCAAATGACCCATCCGTGTTACCTAGTAGCACCGGTAACGGTAAGCGCGCACACACAAATTCATTAACTAATATGTCATGCAACTCGACAAATGCTCGTGAGTTGGCCGCTAAGCTGGACTACGCTCGACGTCTAGCGCAAATTGATGAGGAGCGAGAAAAGGCTGCTTCGGACCGTGCGAAAGCTTTGGCCGAACTCGAGCTCCAGGCCAAACTCGCCTCTATCAGCTGTAGCGCCTCTAGAAGCTCCAAGTCAGCCTACATAGAAAACTGGTTAGTCAATTCATTTGATAATAACACCGTAATATCAGAGCATACTTTTCCAATTGATCCGATTGACAGGGAGATAGATCACGGCGACGTCCCTTTTAACGCGTCACAAGCGTCGCGTCTGACGTCGCACCCTCCTGCGCCTACCGCAGCGCAGGCCAGCGCGGCCCCGGTGCCTGCGGCGTGGGCCTTTAGGGCCCCAGCGACCGCAGCGCGGGCCAGCGAGGCCCCGGTGTCTGCAGCGTGGGCCATTGAGGCCCCAGTGACCGCAACGCGGGTCAGCGAGGCCCCGGTCCCTGAGACTACGGCGTGGGCCTGTGAGGCCCCAGCGCCCTCAACCCTGGGCGCCTACCCACAACAAGCAGGTCCGGGACCAAGCGCAATAGCCTTTGCGTTCGGCGAAGGGCCTCCGAAGAACGGAAACAACCACACCTCTATACCCTCACTAGGTGTAGGTACTCACCACCGTAGACAAGATTGTAATAGAAACATGAATAAAAATGAAAATAATAACACAATAGGTACTCCAGACCATTTTATTATGCTTGCGAACGCTATCGCGGACTTGGGGAAGAAGACTCTAAAGGTAAGTGACCTTCCTAGGTTTGACGGACGAGCACTTCTCGACTGGCTACCCTTTAAGAGGGCCGTCGAGCAGACGAAGGCCAGCTTTTCACCCAGAGAAAATGTAAGCAGGATCGCCGCCGCTCTCCAAGGCCCCGCTAGAGAGGCCGTCTGGGTTCTCCTTACAACCGCCGAGGACCCGGAGGTTATTATGAAGACACTCGAAGCTAGGTTTGCCAAGCCGGAGTTCATTGTCCTGCAGCAGCTCGCCTTGGTCAAGAATCTTCCTAGGCTGAACACGTTCGAAGGGACCCGGGAGCTTAACATCTTCGCGTGCCGCATCCGCAACTGCGTTGAGGTAATCAGATTCCTTAATCAGCCCGAGTACCTCGCGGCCCCGGACCTTGTCAATACGATCGTGGGAAAGCTAACACCCCTCCTACGTTCTCGCTGGGTCGATTTTGCGGCAGCAAGCTTACGTCCTAACCTCTTCAAAATTGAAATTCTTGCAGATTTTTTAGAAAATGAGGCAAATTTGCATATTAGGTTCGGATTAATTCCCAATGACTGGCAATCTGTCAACATCCGTCAACCTGTCATGAATCAAGCCGTCGCAAGATCGGCCAGAGACAAAACCTATACCATCTCAGCGACCAAGCCGCAAACTTTTTGTTCGTTTTGCAATGTTAACGGTCATGAAATAGGTAAGTGCAAAAAGTTCTTATCCATCGACATCGACGCACGATGGAAATGGGTAATCGACAATAAGGTCTGTCGTAGGTGCCTTAAAAGGGGTCGGCATCAATATCGCACGTGCAGAAACACGTGCGAAATTGATGGATGCCCACGAAATCTACACCATACCGCACTCCATCGCGACACTTCCACAGATACCTATGTACAACAGAATCACTCGACTCTGACCATAACCGAAGTTCAGTCGGCAACATCCGACTCCAACCTTATACCTGAACCCACCACGGAAAAACAACCGACCGTCACAGTAGCACATAACTCTCTCTCCGCCAACAAAACAGGCCTTAAGCCACTTCTTAAAGTTATCGCGGTGTGCATCTCCGGACCACTCGGAAGCGTAGATACCTACGCGCTTCTTGACGATGGGAGCTCCGTGACACTTTTAGACCAAACCGTGGCCGATTCCATCGGGGCTACAGGTTCTAAGTACACACTGAACATTGATTGCATCGGGGGGCTGAGTACACAAGCCGAGACAAGTATTGTTGCCATCACCGTGAAGGGTAAACATCATTCAGAGTCACATGACATTACCGCACGAACGATACCTAACTTAAATATAAGGAGTCAAGGCGCGAGCTTGCGTGACGTTGTGCAGTATGACCATTTGGTCGATATCGCGGACCATATCACTTACGACCAGGCGAAGCCAATGCTGCTGATTGGGGCTGACAACTGGCATCTAACCTTGCCACAAGCCGTTCGCCAGGGCTCCCGCCACGAACCAGCCGCAGCATTGACGGCGTTAGGCTGGGTCTTGCTCGGCCACCTATCTAACTCACAGCAAACCTACACCCTTGTTAACCATATCGTCACTACTTGCACGGCAGACGCAAGGGACACCACGATGGATGTCCTCATAAAAGATTATTTTAAGCTCGATTCGATAGGCATCAGCAAGGTACTCCATAAAAATTCAAATGATCGCCGAGCGATTCAGATTTTAGAGAACACTACAAAGCTTTTAGACACGGGTATGTTCCAAACTGGGCTCTTGTGGCGCGATAACATCCCTACTTTACCGGACAGTCGCCAACTAGCCTTATCCCGATTTTACAGTCTCGAGCGTAAAATGGCGAAAGACTCCTCATACGCGGATGCCTATAGAGCGAATATTCGAGGTGTCATCGAGAAGGGCTACGCCGAGCTCTGCTCCGGGCCCCCACTACCCGGCGGGATCGTGTGGTATCTCCCGCATTTTGGAGTTGTCCACCCTCATAAGAAGAAGCTGCGCGTTGTTCACGACGCGGCTGCGAAATGCGCAAACGTGAGTCTCAATTCCCTGCTTTTAACGGGACCCGACCTTCTCCAACCGTTGCTCGCCATAGCGATGAGATTCAGAGAGGGGCCAATCGCCATGACCGGAGACATCAGGGAAATGTTCCCCCAGGTAAAAATCAGACCCGAGGATAGAGACGCCCAGCGTTTCCTTTGGAGAGACAACCCGGAGGAACCCATACGCGAATACCGCATGTCCTCGATGATATTTGGCGCCGCGTCGAGTCCTTACACGGCGTTATGGATCAAAAACAATAACGCCCTTCGCTTCCAAACGCAGTACCCAGGCGCGGCAAAAGCTATTATCGAGGACCATTACATGGATGACTACCTAGCGAGTTTTGACAGCGTCTCCGAAGCAGCCACCCGAGCCTCTGAAATAGTCTCCATCCACAAAGCCGCCCACTTCGACATGCGGTCCTGGGTGTCAAACCACAAGGAAGCGCTGGCCCTTATTCCTCCGGACTTGCACGCAAGTGACCCGTCCGGGGTACACATAGGACCAACAACCCCTTCTCAAATTCGAGTGCTGGGTTTCACATGGAATGTCAAAGAAGATAAGCTTTATTTCGTGAAATCTCTTCCCACATTTCCGAATAAATGCTCGAAACGCTCTGTATTATCCCTGCTTATGTCTATTTACGACCCCTTTGGTTTTTTAATGCCGGTCATCATGAAAGGCCGCGTATTATTTCAAAGGGCTTGGAGATTGGGTGCTGACTGGGATGAAGATTTGCCGAACAATTTACCAGTGAAGTGGAGGAACTGGTTTCACGAAATAAAGACCCTAAGTGAAGTATCCATCCCTAGGTGCTACATGAACACACCAAATCGTATTGTTAGCGTACAACTACATGTTTTCGCGGACGCGAGCGAACGGGCTTACGCGTGTGTAGCCTATTGGCGCTTTACTCTTGCTGACCAATCCGTTCATTTATCCTTAATCGGTGCCAAAGGTCGACTCGCTCCGCTTAAACCCGTTTCGGTCCCTAGACTGGAACTTCAGGCCGCACTAATTGCGGCTCGTTTTAGCATCTACATAACCGAAGCTGCTAAGCGAAAGCCTGATCGAACTATCTTTTGGTCAGACTCTCTGACGGTCTTGAAGTGGCTCCGTAGCGACGCCTGCACCTTTAAAGCCTTCGTTTCGTTTCGTGTGGGGGAAATCGTAGAAACAACAAATATACGAGACTGGAAGTACGTACCCACAGCTTTAAACGTCGCTGACGACGCTACACGAGACACTTCGTTGACGTCATCGTCCAGGTGGTTCAAGGGCCCCTCATTTCTGTTGTTGCCAGAATCTGACTGGCCACTTGAACCGCTTGTTAATGTCCCTCCGGTCTCTGAAGAACTAAAAGGGACGTCGGAGTCGGTGGGACACATAACTACTAATCATCGGCTTGAATTACCCTCACCGGTAGTTGCCGACCACCGTCGATTTAGCAAGTGGATTCGCTTCCTACGCTCGACGGCTCGAGCTCATCAATGCGCGAAAATTTTTAGGCCAGCTTTTCGTCGAAATTTACTTAGTGCTCCTCTTAGAGATCGCTGTAACCTTTTGCCTCTTTCCGCCGAGGACTTGAAGTTAGCCGAGTCGCATATCTTCCGCCAAGTACAATTTGACTCATTTTCCGCTGAATTGATTCGCGTAAAAACAGCACGCCCTGTTCCTGGAGATAGCCGCCTGAGAAACCTTACACTCGTTATTGGAGATGACCACCTACTCCGCCTCTCCGGCCGAACTACAGCCTGTCGTGACGTTAATTCTTATCCGATAGTACTGGACGGCAAGCACCCTATCACGAGGATGTTAATCCGCTCTTACCATTTCAAGTTTTCCCATGGAAACAATGAGCTCGTGGTGAATGAGGTACGCACCAGGTTCCACGTGCTGAGCCTCAGACCAGCAGTAAGGAGCGAGGCGTCGAGGTGTCAGTTGTGCCGGAACCGCAAAGCCAAGCCGGTAAGCCCTCCTTTAGGACCCCTGCCCGATGCCAGGTTAGCGCATACCCAGCGACCTTTCACTTACGTTGGCTTGGATTACTTCGGCCCGCTATCAGTCACGGTCTGTCGACGCAAAACCAAAAGATGGGTCGCCCTTTTCACGTGTATGACAATACGAGCTGTCCACCTGGAAATAGTAGAGAACCTGTCCTCAGACTCCGCGATAATGGCACTTCGGCGATTTATTTCTAGACGCGGTTATCCGACTCGGATATATTCGGACAACGGGACCTCCTTCGTCGGCGCGGCTAAGATGTTGCCAGACCTGTACAACTTTTGCTCCAACAAGAAGATCGAGTGGAGGTTCATCCCGCCCTCTGCACCATTTATGGGTGGCTGCTGGGAGCGCATGGTCCGTTTAGTGAAGAGCACCATCGCGGTCACACTTAAGGAACGCTCGCCCAAGGAGGAGATCCTTCATACTTTGCTGCTGGAAGCCGAGTGCATTGCGAACTCCAGGCCCCTCACGCACGTACCAGTTGAGCAAGATTCAGACCAGGCGCTTACACCATTTTCATTTCTGTTGGGCACATCCAGCAATGACCTGCGCCTGGGAAGTTTTGAAGATGCAGATCTGTCCCGGAGGTGTGACTGGAGGAAGGCTCAGCGGCTGGCAGATCACTTATGGCAGCGTTTCGTAAAAGAGTACCTGCCAACACTGGTGCCACGCAGAGAATCCGCCGCTTCGGTCGAGCCTTTATGCGTAGGAGACCTCGTTTTCATTGCGGATGGAGCTTTACCGAGGAACTGCTGGCCACGAGGCCGCATAATAGCGACGTATCCGGGCAAAGACGGAGTGGTGCGTGTGGTCGACGTGAAGACGAAAAGGGGCGTGCTGCGTAGACCTACCCGGAAAGTAGCACTACTTGTCGCCGCCCACTAGTTTTGGGTGCTTCTCACCGTCGGGGGCCATGTTGGCGACAAGCGGTGTTACAACCTTTTTTCTTTGGCCAATAAAACCTCAAAATTCTAGTGTCAATTTATATTTTTCTACAGAAACAAAGATATTGGATATACGTCTTATTATTGTCAGTTTTCAATTAAACTGTTGCATCATCAGTTGGTGTTTTAATTGTATTCTACAGATGGGTATTGTCCACACTTCGATATCAGCCATTCAATTCGCATAATTTGGCTGTAATGACCGTTCGCAGTTCGACAAGATTTTATCAAGATTATATAAAAACGAAATATCTCGGTCGTCTTAATGCGACCGACTTGAGGCTTTTAGCAATCTTTATACTCCTCTTAAACAAACATAACGCGACTGTATTCCCAAGTAATACGCTATTAGCTGGCTCATTGCAATATCTCTGTCCCAATGGGTCCAAATAGTTTTCTTCCCATGAAAATAAGATCATCTCCTTTTACTGTTACTGTCCGGAATACTAGAACTCTAAGGATATGGCGTATTCTTAAAAGTGTAGTCGTTCCACACTTAAGTAATACTACTTCGAATAAAAATTTAATTTTCTGCATCCGTACGTTAACACTTACGTTGAATTGAAACGTTGAATGAAATCTGAATCAAAATCAGGGATTAGTTATCTTGTAACTTCCACACCACTTCCACTGGTCAATTAATAATTTTTACCTCTCTCACAAAACTCATGTAGACTCTCTCATATCAGTCAGGTAGCATTGAAGTGTATTATCTGTGGTTATCATAACTTTAGATATCCACTAAATTCCAAATGTCCGCAGAATTACGACTCTAGACTTGATGAAACCCTTAAGACTAAATTATTTCTAAACTCACGCTGTATCTCCATTTTCCAGCCATCTTCATGCATGGAGTGTGGTAACGAAGGCTGGATAGCTCTGCAGGAGAGGACGCGTCCAGAGTCATCAATGCTCGGCACGAATGTCAGGATACTACTCGTGATATTTCCGTCCCCAGACATCTGCAACAAGGAGACAGGTTACAACTTGTATGGTTTTAGGAATCGTTCAGTTCAGTCAGTTCATAGTTTGACTAAAGTTCCTACCGTTAGGCGTATTTATAACCTAGTGAACATTAAGGGAAGGCGATAGATTCAAACTTTTGATAGCTACTCAAAGGTAGGCCTATGTTTAGCTATGGACTCCTATTGGCTGGTTTAAAAACGAAGTCAGGTGGCTGTGGTTGACTCGTGAAAGAGAACACGTAATAGATCTGTATCCACACGTTATATTAAGAATTAGAATTAGAAACAAAATTAGAAACAAAATTAGAATAAATACAGGTATTCTGACTCCACAAAGAAAAACCAACAGTAGTTATACATTTACATGTAAGTGTTCAAGAACGGTGAAATTTTATTTTTGTCTGGAATACTACTAACCCTTAACACTTACTGGTGTAATTTCAGTCACGATACTCTAATAGTTTTGTTGAAAAAAAAATATTTTGTCTCAGAAGAATGATTCGTTCCTGTCGGCTGCTAGCTGGTGGCTGCTAGTTTCAGTTTCATCCAATCAAATATGTTCCCGCGGTCCGGTTGAGGCAAAAACGTTCACCACATCACTTAGGATGTGCTCCGCATCTCTGGGTTAGTTTGGAAGGTTTTCGGCTGCTGACTTCGAACCAGTGCACTCGCCTAGATGAATTTCTGTTCTTTAACTATTAATCTATCCCCGTTATACGCAAATTATTGAATGTAAATAAATATTATTTGTGTTTTCAGCGTTATTATTTTTCATATAAGAGTTCAGCTCACCATGAGCGATTAACGAATACTATGTACTATATATTATGCAATAATATTATTTTTGAAATAAATAAAACTAGTTTTCAGTAGAAATCTCGTAGAAAATTAACTGTTGTATCCCAGTGATTGTCAATACGGATTGACAAGATGTTTGATAAGCCCAATTACTGATATTGGATTCGAATATTCATCCGCATAATGGTACCATTGTGTTGTCACGTCGTGTAATTGACTGAAGTCCATTATTTGTTAAGTTAAGATTTAGTTTTGTGGCAAAATAAATAAATATTTATTTTCAAGCGGTAAGATTCCTTCCGTCACAGCTGTACCAGCTGTGGGATGCACTGTTTAAGTAAAAATGACAATAATATTTAGGTTGTTTAAAAAATTATTTAGATTTTAAAGGAAGAATACATTTTATAGTAAAAGTTAATTTTTCTCAGGAGTCAGGCGGAATTCGAACCAATAGTTTTTCGTCATCTTGGTAGACCCGTTGAATTTTATCAAATTTTACTCAAGTTGATAACTAACGCCATCTGTTCATATTTTCAGTAACTACATACCTAAAACATCGAATGTAAGATAATTAAACGTTATTCGGAACATAAATTTTGCAGATATTTCAATGGAAATTACATAAAGATAAAATTGCTTGTCTAATAAATTAAACTATGAGTTTTATACGTGCTAGAACACTAGACTCTTGAATATTCTACCTGGATCTCTAGAGACGCCACGAAAACTAAGAAATCATCCATAAGTTTGGATTTATAGAGAGAACTGCCAAACATAAAACGGATGGTTAGACAGTTCCATTTTTAGATTACTATCGGCGAAGATCGAATATGTAGGTATGTAATAACTTAAAATTTTATGTAAGTTGTGAAATTGTTTCTGATTTGTGGTAACTATTTTAATTTATTATGTTTTAATTGTAATATTTTAAAAGGAAACGTTTTAAAATAATATGATTCTCAAATTAATTCATATGTAAGTTCACATATTTTATGTTGATTTGATTACTTTATTTTATCCTTCGTATGCGTATACACCATTACAGATTAATTGATAGAGAATGCCACAAAGACATTCGACAATTCCGGCTTTTGTTGTATTTGTTGCGTGTATGTGTAGATACGTGATCTTATTAAAATAGTGGAAAAGAGTCATAAGACAAATTACTTGCTATAATCAAAATTTTATAAATCAAATGTTTCTTACACCTCTCTTGGATCTACGCTAAATATATTTTTGAAGAATAAACAAATACTGCACTTTACAAATTTCTTTATATCTTGTAAGAAGTATTAACGTACATTGAGTTGGAAGTATTAATATACAGTCGTTGGAGTTTAAGTTTTCTCTCTCCAGAAAACAACCGTTGCCAATAAACCCAAGACGATCATCCTCCCTTTTTCTCTTTTGCAGATTAGTCAGTGACGAGTTTTGTTCACGGATTAACTAGATTACTTATCTACTAAGAACGTTTCGTTTTACTAAGATAGCAAAGTCTTACCATAACAATAAAACAAGAATCCATTTTTGCATAACAATACTTTCCAACTTCTTAATTTATATTACTTATAAAAATCACAGGCTATTACATTAAGTGACAACTATTTGGTATAAATATCAATAGAAACAAAATAAAACAAAGACAAGATGAGCAATACTTAAAACAATATGGAGTATTTAGTATTTATTAAGAAAGAGCTGATTTTGTAAGTTTATTTATATTTGAGGGTTAATCTCCAAAGCTTATTTTCAATCCAATCGAAATCGGTGCGGGCAGCAAGTTTTATATATATATTTTTTTCCTTTATTCGTGGCAGCAAACAGTCATACATTATAACGTAGCTCTTTACAAACATATATATATCTAAAGACCTACAGCGCCAGCAACTATGAAACTTTCTACAACAATAAGACGCGAAACTCACGCTTACAAATTAACAAACAAACTACAAAAATAAGCTACAATAAATCCAAATCTGTACAATTTAGGCTTAATTTTTGAGTGTCAAGTGCCATTTATAAATTTCAATATTAAAGTTTTTTTTAAATTTCTTAATGTAGTGTTAAAAAGGTCTACATCAGTGAATTCGTTATTGTACATGTTAGTGGAACGATAAATGAAGCAATTACGTGTATATAATTTTGTAATAATCACAATACCAAGCGGCATGACGCACAGCAGAAGCCGGTCATATTTCCAGGAATACTTTAGTTTTCATTTATACTTGAAAAACTTAAGTCACTAATGTTAATTCCGATAATACTCAGTCACGGTATTTTGTTCTTCCACTTCCGCCTATTCCTTCACATAAAACCACTTGGGTCGGATTCACGGAGTGTTTATTCTTTTTTTTTAACCCCCGACGCAAAAAGAGATGTTATAAGTTTGACTGCTGTGTGTCTGTCCGTGGCACCGTATCTCTTAAACGGGTCAACCGATTTGGATGCACCTTTGTTTATTTGAAAGCACGTTTTTTAGCAGTGATTGTTGGATTTGTTTTATAAAAATCGGTTCAGCCGTTTCAAGGTCAAGACCTCTTTTGTTAGTTGTGGCATCATTGAGACATAATGGGTATTAAATTAACTGGTCTCAATTATAAACGACTATAAACTATTTACCATTGTTATAAACAATAATGAAAATTGCAAAACACAATATGAATTTTCACTTATCTTTTTTGAGTTGGGGTTTTTTTGGAGCGGAGCGAGCGAAGCTCCCATGGATCAGCTTCAATGGCGCAATGTCTGTTACGCCATAACTTCCCGAGTTCTTAACCGATTTCAATTTTTTTTTGTGTGGAAACGAATCAGCAGGTTTAGGACCAGATTGAGACGGATTTTGAAATTCGCAAAAATTCCCATCGAAACAAAAAGAAAAATTATTTTTTTATGTATTACGCTCCGCTCCAATATATGGTGCTAGCGTAGCTTTATGCTTAGCGACTGCATCGCCTAGTTATTTTAAATGTTATTTTATATTTAATCCTGACGTTTCATGATCACAGTAATAATCCGAAGAAAGTGGTTCTATTTAAATCAGTGCTTTTTTTTCTTTTAATAAACAGTTTTTTTTTTAATTCGGCAGAAACAAAGCACTTCAATAGAGAAAATTTTGTCAATTTAACACCGAACAGATTTAAAAGTATTGCGTAATTTATTTGTTTGTTTGTGGTTTCGTTCTATAATAGTCGCACTTCCCAATTGCGGTTATGGTAACAATGTAAACACATTCATAAATTTTTAGACGTTTCAGAAATAATAACTTTGTGTAACAAATAATAACAATATATCTTACATTAACATCAATTAGCCTAGCCCAGAGTTAGCACTATGTGGTTTGTGTTCAGGATATTAGATCAACGGATAGATATACATATAAAATACATAGATAGATAACATAAATAAAAATATATAAAAGTACCTATGACTCAGGTAATAATGCTCGTATTCGTCACACAAACATGTACCCATTCCGGGACGCAAACCCAAGACCGCCAGTACGAATGGCAATACAATTACACCAAACGGTTGTTGAATTAACCGTTTAGAAACTTTTTTATTGTGCTTATCTATATCTTCAGAAAAACATTGCTTAAACCTCGGTAGTCACGTGGCTCGCAGTTTTTATAGTAGAGTCACTCCGAGGTCCTGGGTTTGATCCACGGCAGGGTCAAGAGAAAACGAATTTTTCTATATCGGGTCGGCTCTAAGTGTCGTAGTACCGTCGTTGTTATAATTTATCCAATTTAGAAATAACAAAACAATGTCTTATAATTTACATATTTCCGATAACAACAAAAAGTAAAAGACGTAGATGAAATTATTTTTTTAAGTTATGAAGAAATGTTGACAGTAAAATTTTACGATGCGCGCGCATCACTGCAGCACAAAAGTTACAGTGTGAAGTTGGCCGCAAAAGCGACATAAAATAAACCAGCAGGATGAAGTTGGCCACTAATTATGATTGTGTGGGTGTGTGTGTGCTTTTAAATTATATATGGTAGATAAAAGTAATTTATATAAAATTATAATAACTATTTTATATTATATAATAACAATTTTATTCAAGTGTTTTTTTATCAACTTTTTTAAGTGCGTTTATTGATTTGAGGTTAACTGTCGGTATATATTCGTTTTATTTGTTTGTAATCTTGGAGTCACCATTGATGCTCATTTTAATCGGAAATATCATATTTTGAAAATAAATTATATTATATATCATATTTAAAAAACAATGGAAAAAGAGCGGGAAAAAGAGTGGACAGACAAACACACAAACCACTGTGATCTTATATTATAGATTTAATATATTCTAAGGAACTTAGACATTGCATGCCTGATGTGGGTACACTGTTTTTACTTTTGTAAATCTACCGCATTTTAATCTCCAAACTATACACAGTACGGCAATAAAGAATTATTCTATTCTATGCCCTACATTTGGCAAAATAGACGTAAAAAATTAAAAATAAACTTCATTCACTTCAGAATGTAGGTATGTTATGCTGTCTTATATTTATTTATTTGGTATAACAAATGCAAAACCATTTACGCGTCCATACAAAATAGTTATGCAGGAATTTAGTTGCTGTATCCACAGAAAAGTGATTGACGCGACCCGTATGAATAAGAAATGGTGTACATGAATAATATATAGAGACGAATGATATTTCCCTACATAATATATTACTCTCCATGAAAGATTCACTCAAAGAACTAACCGGCGAAAATAACTAACATGTTTACTCAAATACCAATTTATGCTTCGTATTTATTTAACGTTTTAGCATTCACAATGCCATCACTACATAGTATAAAACAAAGTCGCTTTCTCTGTCCCTATATCCCTATGTATGCTTAAATCTTTAAAACTACGCAAGGGATTTTGATGCGGTTTTTTTTAATAGATAGAGTAATTCAAGAGGAAGGTTTATATGTATAATACATGCATAATATAGTAGAGCATTGCATCCGTGCGAAGCCGGGGCGAGTCGCTAGTATTTCCATAAGATTAAGAAACACAGAATACTTGCTGACAAAAGATATCTGCCGTAATCGTTTGGCCAGATTTTAATAAGCTGTAGTGGACGACACCGGTTAGTCCACCAAACAAAAGGTATTTTTTCTGAGTCAACTTTCGCTTGGGGCAGGATTTGGCTGGTTCTACAGGGTTCACATCGTACAGGATCCATTTTTCATCACATACAATGATCCGATTTAAAATCTCTTCTTTTTTGCGTCGGTTGAGCAGCAGGCGATACGTGCTTGTTGGTTTGATTCACTCAATTCATGAAGTCCCACCTTTCAAGCTTTTTTTCTTTCCTGAGTTGCTTTAAGTGGATTTAAAATCCGCTTCCACAATAGCCTTTAATTTATTCACTTTGGTCTATTGTCTACCATCTTTAAATATCCCATTTTCCCTTTCCCATCTTGGTCAATAAATTCTTTTCTATTCAATTTTAAGACATCGAGTACCTTACTTAACCTCGGCACAGTGCACTGTGGGACATCCATAGGTCATAAATCTTAAAAACCTGCTTTCTAGTTTTACATTTTATTCCTTGTCGTTACATTGGATAGTTGCGGTACCTTCTGAAACTATAAATAGGTCAGTAATTAGAGTGCGCCTTCATTATCTATTGTGCATTCAAAGAGAGCACATCGCCAATCGTAAATACTGTTATCAGTGAGTCATTAAAAAGCGTGACGTCATTTGTTGTCATTGCGGGACCTGTGAGTGCTGTGTGTGTTTTTTCTGAAATGGATATCCAAGAACAGGGTATGTAATAATTAATATTTTTATTTTAATTGTATCTTAGTATATATTTTATTTAGTATGTCATTGCTACGAGGCGACTTTTCTTGGAGTATTATATTTTAATATTCAAAGTTTGAATAAACTTTTAAATATGTTCCCACTCGCTCCGACTATGGAGGTATATTGCACCATAATCTTTAGACTTTCTTATCTTAGGAAAATTAAAACTTGGCTGCCCTTATCTGCCCTTTTGGCGATGACAAGGGTGCTACGGTTGCCAGATTATCTCGTAGCATTTGCTACGAAATTAGTTTATTTAGTCTTAGTGCTTTGTGTAGGTTTTGTGACTGAATTTTAACCGTTTTTTTTTGTTTTAGGTAATTTATATATATGCTCGTTTTCAAGAATGCATATTCTTGAAATATGGCTAACTGTCAATACCGATAATGACTCGGAAAAGTGTCGTCAAGTCCTACAAAGTTTGTTGACTACTCTGAACGATGCTGAGAACATTGATATTCATTATTTAGAGAAAATTGTTAATAATTTATGTAAAGCTATTGCTCGATTCTGGAAAAAATGTAATAGGGATAAAACCAAGCTTTTATATAAGAATTCCGATTGGTTTAATGTTATTGAAAAAATTCAACTTGTGAAAAACAATAAGCAATGTACTCCGTCTGAAACGTCGCCGTGTCATTCACGTGGTCGTCCTCGAAAACCTTTTACGCAATGTAGTAAAAGGACTAAACGTCGGAGAGTAGCTGATTTGTCAAAGTCTGATGATTCTACTGTGAGTGCATTGCTTGATGTTTCAGACTGTTCATTCGATTCGTGTATATCTAGAGTTAGCACTGATGATGTCTTGTCACTTGTGACTGATGCTCAGTTGACAAAACATCAGTATTTATTAATTAAAAACTTTGTTAATAGTAAGATTTCTCCTAATGTATTACCATGTTACCAACAAATTACTAAAGCGAAACAGAGATGTTACCCTTCTAATATAACTGTTTCCGAGTCTTCAGCTGAAGTTGAATTACAAAGTCTTTTTGATCACACAGCTTCTCGAATCCTTGAATCTCAAAAAGAGGTCTTAGATCAGATTCCTGATGATTGTTTGTCTAATATCTCTTTACTTGGGAAATGGGGATTCGATGGCAGCACTGGACATAGTGAATACAAACAATTTTTTTCAGATTCAACTTTAGAAGATAGTAGTTTGTTTGTAACATCTTATGTACCCCTTCAAATTATTGTAAAATTAGCTGAAGATAATTGTAAAATTTTATGGAAAAATCCTCGACCCTCTTCCACTAGGTACTGCCGTCCTATTAGATTTCAATTTTTGAAAGAAAGCACAGCAGTGTCTTTGCAAGAGAAAGCTTATTTTAAGGATAAAATTGAAAGTTTTCAACCTACTTTTATTCAGATCGACAATCGTGAATTGGTCGTTTCTCATAAGTTGCAGCTTTCAATGGTAGATGTTAAAATTTGTGGTGCTTTAAGTGAAACATCTACAAGTAGATGTTATATGTAATGCTACCCCTAAAGAGATGAATAAAATAGACGAATGTTTACAAAAACCTGTAATAGAGAGTAGATACCAATTTGGATTATCACCACTACATTCTTGGATACGTTTCTTCGAATATTTTATTCATCTTTCATATAGATTAGACATAAAAAAATGGCAAGTTAGGCTAGATAGTGATAAACAATTGTTATCAAATAAAAAACAATATGTACAGTCCCAGTTTAGGGAACGATTAGGTTTAATAGTTGACAAGCCGCGTAGTGGAGGAAGCGGGACGTCTAACGACGGAAACACGGCCAGGAAGTTTTTTTTGGAATCAGCTGTATCTGCTGAAATTACAGGTTTGAATAAGGATCTCATAGATCGTTGTTGTGTAATATTACAAACGTTATCTTCTGGACATAAAATTAATGAATGCAAGTTTAAAGACTATGCATTACAAACAGCATACAGCCTGGTCGAGGAATATCCGTGGTATAGTCTTCCTGCTTCTGTCCACAAGGTGCTCGTACATGGATCAGATATTATAAGTTATGCATTGTTATCTAAAGGAGAACTTTCCGAAGAAGCTGCTGAAGCGACAAATAAGTATATCAAAATTTATAGACGAAGTCACACTCGAAAAATGTCACGTGAAGTTACCAATCAAGATTTAATACAACGACTATTATTACATTCAGATCCTTATATTACAAGTCTTCGGAAACTTCCCCCTAAAAAGAAAAATACTCTGTCACAAAGTGTAATAGAATTGTTACATGTTTAATATTGTTAGAATAAGAATAATTTATTTGTATTTTGTTAGTTGTTTTGTTTTTTTTTGTATTTAATTAATTTTAATTTATTTATTTCTATTATTTTATTATAATTAAATAATGTTATCAATGTTTTGACTCTTATTTTATTTAAAACATATGTTTTACATTCCAATTTTTAAGTGTTTGTTCATGATAAATTTAGGTAAAAGTATGTTATTGTTTATATTTGTTTTTTACTGAAGTAAACGTTTTTTATTCCGTAAATACATGTACTTCTTTCATTTTAATGTTCCTAAAACACTTTTACAACTATAAGTCACTAAAATAATACAATGTATTGATAGTAACAGGACTTTAACTATTTATGACCGCCCTTGTATGGAGCGTGTCCCTCCGTGCAGTGGAGCTATAACCAAGGACTGTTTTGAGGAAAGGAGGAACTAAGAGGGTGTTAAGGTGATTTTCCTCTTTAAAATTAAAGTGTTCCAAGAAACTTATGTCGCAGTAAATATATAGCTGAAACAGTATCTCATCTCATCTCTAACAGTATAAACTCACAATCAATCGAAAAGAAAGGATTCACACAGACGCAAAACTCAACAAGACTCGTAAGAGTATGTAGCATTGCTGTCAGTCGCGGGTGCCGCGTCGAAACGAATGGTCATATTTGTTTATCTTTGTTGCTATTTATAATCCTATAAAATTAATTAATAAAACATCCCGAAAGTGTCATAGCAGACATAACTGTCAAATTTGTTAAAACGAAGAATAAAGACTACTCATTCTCATCATCATCATCATCAATGACGATATTTTTTTTAAAAAGCTCAAAAGCATTGAGCTTAGACGGAAGGTAGCTAGCCTATCTTTTATAGGATACATTTCATACAGTGTGGAGCAGAATTGCACAACCTTAATCCGCCGTCCCCATATTTTTATCTTACAACCAGACTTACAAAGAGGCCACCATTATATGGTTGAGATACCAAAGAGTCGCACTAAGCATTTTGGTTCCAATTTTGTGATGCGTACCGCTATGGAGTGGAATTCTTTGCCTAAGTCTGTGTTTTTTGACAAATACAATTAAGCGGTTCTCAAGCCATGAGTGAATAGGTATCTTCTGGGCAAGCGCGTCATATCGCTTACCATCAAGCGAGATAGTATTCATTAGAACTAGTTTATTCATTCTATTATTTGATCATAAACCTAAATAAGTGATTAAATAAACAAAAGTTTTACAATTTTACAAAAAATAAGAGTGTCCCTTACGTTCTGATGGAACGTAGGTATATATCACAACAAATAGTCCTACTTGCGGTACTGCTTTAGCTATTTACTGTGCTCATATGGAGGCGCTTCTGGGACCTCTCTTGGGAACACGCGGTCACGTAAGACGCCGACGTCTTATACGAGTGATGGATTCAATCTTAATTTCTGCCGAGGTTACTGTCACTGTGTTATATGGTTTATCGTGCGATGCATTTTTATCGCTTTCAGAGGGTAATGGGAGGTTCATCAACTCTCGCAAAAGTCAGACTTCGGATGTAGTCACGCGAGACAAAAGCAGCTAGACCAAGAATTTATGTAGATATTCATATACCTACCTTAGAGTACCTGCATAAATTCTCGCGCTTAAATCAGTACAGACGTGATGATAAACATTTGTATCTATAAAAACGCATTAGTCATGGAAAAAATAGCTGCGAAATAAAGAGAAACCACGTTTAAAAAACGCAGTTTGCAAATGCCCTTAAGGGGAAGTTACACGTATAGTGTTTCATCAGTTTGATATTGATTGACACCAGACTGATCGTGCCATACACTCTCTATAAACTATTATACCGTTTAGTGCAACGGTAGCGATCCTTTCGAACCGATGGTCCTGGGTTCGAGTCCCGGAAATTGCAAATGTGTGTGTGATGAATACGAGCATTAGTACTGAGTCTTGTGTTTTATCGATTACTATAAATATTACATATATGTATGTCTATTCGTTACCTTAGTATCCATAACGCAAACCTTACAGTGTTTACTTTGGGCTAGGCTAATTGGTGAAAATGTAAAAAATATTATATTATACTAGCTGACCCGGTAACGTGTTGTTATGGTAACGCGTATACAATGAAAGAAAGAAAGAAGAAAGAAAAAACATTTATTGACACACGCGCACTTAAAGAAACAGAGAAAAACAAAATAAGGGAAAAAACAATGGAAAAAAAAATACAAAAGTAAAAATGAAATAAAAAAATAAAAAAAGATTAAAACTAATGTGCGGGGTCAACAAAATACCCTGCCTCAGCATTTTTGCCTCTGTGTCCTTCACAGATGGGCAGAATGGACACAGAGGCGCTGTTATTCTGACAGGGTTAAAAACCAGTGACAAAAAAATAAAAAAGCGCCTTATAAAATAATATCAAAACTAATAAAACTAGCAATCATATATAATATATACACACACACAAATTTAAAATATTAATAATAAATGTTCACATACATCATTAAAGAATTAAAAAGTAAAAGCGGCCAAGCGGCAGCATGGCCCGATTCATTTGCCGTTACTCTACGTAGCAACCGATACCTAATCTGTGATGTCATTTTGACCTGACTAAAAAGGGCTCAATTGCCACGTCAAAAATGCCACGCAAGTACCGCATGGTGATTAGTCGAATGGTTGGTACATATAAGCGATTAAAATAAAGCGGGGTCAGTGCTGTGTTATATATTTCGAGTGCAATGAATAAGACTCCATACTACTCAATGTCCGCCAAGGGTGTGATAGGCAACTCGCCTCATCGGTAGCCGGACGCAATCCATTGCACATACCTACGTTGAGCTTGACGTGAAGAAAACAGAGGTAAGCTGGTTTATATATTTGTGTGACATTTCTGCTTCATTAGTAAATGCTTCTTGAGCTGTTTTTTAAAAGCGTATTTTGTTTTCAGTTCACGCATCGGCGGCGGATGGTCATTCCAGCACCGAGAGGCGGCGTACCTAAACGATCCCCGGAAAGCCATCGTACGATGCTTCGGAGTGCAGAATATATATTTACATTTTCTTTTTGGATAATGCCTACGCTCTTGCGCCCATATGAGTTTATCTAAGAGGTATTGCGGCTTTTCTGTATTAAGTACTTCAAATAACAATGACGCGAGATGGAGACTTCTGCGAGCCTCCATCTTGAGTAGATTTGCAGAGTTTAAAAAAGGGGTCACATGTGATCTAGGCGGTACTTGAAAACTAAATCTAGCACAGGAGTTTTGTACACGTTGTATAAGTTTTTTAGTCCGGGCCAATAGACATGGCCCATACACCGTGTCACAGTAGTTCAGCCTGGACAGGACCAGCGATTCACATAGTCTGATTCTAAGTTTCTCACACAAGTATGGTCTTATTTTGTATAATAACTTGAGCCGATAAAAACAGTTGCGCACACATTCACCTATGTGAGTCTCAAAATTGAGGGAATCATCCAGGACCAGCCCCAGATTTCTAATCTTCTCCACACGTTTGATGTTTTCCCCTTTCAGTGAAATGTCAAAACAATGACCGTTTTCATTAAAGCTAATTAAATTATACTTACTACCAAACAATATTAGTTTTGACTTTTTGGGGTTGAGGGTTAGACAGTTTGACTCACACCAAGCAGCCACCCGAGCCATGTCCTCATTTAATTTAGCTTCAGCTTCAGCATGGTCTGATAAAGGGAAGGAGATATACAGCTGCAGGTCGTCAGCGTACAAGTGATGTTGACTGTGAATTATGATTTCAGTTATATCTGTGCTGTACAAAATGTAGAGAATTGGCCCCAAAATGGACCCCTGGGGAACTCCACGGGTGACCGGAAGTGGACTAGATTGTATTTTGTCCCCATTTGCTCCAGGAAGCTCAACATACTGTCGCCTATTTGAAAGGTAACTATCGAACCATTTGATTGCTTTCGAGTCAATTCCATAATACGATAGCTTTGATAACAAAAGTGTTGTATTTATTGAATCAAAAGCGCGTGAAAAATCAAGTAATACCATAGCGCTGATCATTCCCTGGTCCTGACCTGCCAAAAGGTTATCCACCACATCTGCTAGGGCCGTAGCAGTACCATAGCCTCTGCGAAATCCAGATTGAGTGTGGGGCAGGATGTGGTTGTCCTCAATGTATTTGGTGAGCTGTTCATAGACCACTTTTTCTAGGACCTTGGAGACACAGGACAATAAACTGATAGGCCGAAGGTCATGAACAGATTCAGGCTGGCTATTCTTTGGAAGCGGCTTGACGACAGCAATCTTCCAATTCTTAGGGAAGGTACCCTCCTCAATGGATTTATTAATCAAGGCTGTGATGGTTGACAAAGACTGCGGCAGGGTCAATTGTAGCATTTCCAGTGATATTCCATCGTCACCTTGAGCGTTTGACTTAAAACTTTTTATAATAAAGACAATGGAAAAAGAGCGAGAAAAAGAGCAGACAAACACACAAACAACAAATTTGTGTTCTTAGATTATAGACTAGCGGCCTGTCCCGGCTTCGCACGGGTGGACATAATTCTTTAATTTTTTTTCTATTATTAAATATTTTTCCGTTAGCGCCATCTAGCGTCCGGTAGACGAACTACTTGCGGTTAAAGCGTCGCTACGGTAACGTTATTGACACAATGGAAAAAGAGCGGACAGACAAACACACAAACCACTCTGATCTTCTTCTTCTATAGATTTATACTACAGAGTAAATAGATAGGTACTACGTTATATTAATACAATTTGAATAAACCTTATTTTAGTTAAACTATTTACGGACATAGAATGGAATATCAAAAAGTTCTGCAAAGATAGTGAAAGGACTAATTGATTCAAATTAAAGCCTTACAGCTTCATGCAATAGTTTTTGAAATTCTGTTCGCTATTGAATTGCACTGGTCCTATTAATTTGGTTTGAATAGCAATTCATGTAAAAAGATTAAAAATATATGTCAGAAATAGGAGTCTTAAAATTAATTTATACATGTATGTGTATGCGTTACGGTAAGTGTGATTAATTGAAAATTATTAATAATTACCAACAATTATTAATAATAAAACTTTAATAACCTAACCTTTTTTTTATCAGGGGAAATGCCTTCGCATACCCCCCTGCCACGGGGAGACAGGGGGGCTCGAACCCACTAAAACCTACTGGGTGTTCCTCAGCCGTTAGTGCAGCAGACCACGGGAAAATGGTATGGCTTCCGCAGCTCGCTGCCGATTGTCCCAAATCTTGGACCCTTACTCTGCTAGAGCTTGTTAACTGCCCTCTTTTAATAACCTAACCTAACCTAACCAAATGATGAGGTAAGTATTAATAATAAGTATATATGACAATACTTTGTGTGTGTGTGTTTGTTCCTGTTTTACCCAATTTCACTTGCAACATTAAAAACACACGACATACACGCTCACCCACATACTTTGTAGTTACACATACATCATGAATGTATTAGAAATTATTTGTTTTCGTCTCTACTGTGACGTGACATACTTTTTTAATAACTTTTATCGGATAAATTCCGTATAATTTGTCCGATGAACGTAGTTTTATTCAAATGTGTGAAGTAACTGAATATATGTATTTTCTTTTTTTGTTTATGTACACAATTGCTGAATTTTCCTTCAGAATGGCATACATAATCAAGTCTGTGATTAGGATATTAACTGTAAATTGATATATTATTGTTAAAATTTATGTACTTACGGTTTCCCTGACAGTTTTGAGTCTCGTGCCCCCTTTCCACCAAGATATGGTCGGCTTGGGTCTGGCTCCGACCGCTTGGCAGACAAGCTCGATGGACTGTCCAGCCACCAAAGGGCGCTTGCCACCTTGCAAACGCACCCAGAGAGGACGCACTGCGGACAAAAATAAGGAATTCATTCAAAACCTAGCTTGCATTAGTCTTCTTTTCATGTATTTTTTTTCTGACAAATCTTGCAAATGATAATTGTTCGTTACAGCCAGGCTTGTTTTTCCTATCATACGTGTCTGATGTACAGTCTATTCATCTTTACTTGTCCTATTTGGTAAACAATCTTGGCACTCCTTTTTATTGAAAATGCAGCATTAAAAATCAACTGATTATCTGTAACATATTATTGACTTTGTTATTATTTTATTTTTAAATGGGTGATTTTGTTAAAAAGTTGTGCCAAGATTGTTTACAAAATAGGACAAGATGAGCAGACTTTAGTATACATGTTCTGCATTGTGCTATAATGACTTAGGATGACAGCAAATTGCACTTAGTTACTGCTTAATTAGGGTAAGACGTGTATTTAATATTGTTTCCTTCCAAACTTTCCCTTAAGACTGGAAGTTTCGGCATACGCAATCAGTTAACTGAGAAGAACAAACGGTAACAGTGTACTCATCCGTTATTCAGTTATTCGATTATGTGAGTTAATTTCTAAGTTCATTTCAAGACAAATTAAATAGGATACATTTCGAATAGTGTGCAACAGAATTGCGTTTGTTCCGCCGTTTCCATTTTTTCATCAGACAACCAGACTTACAAATAGGCGCCATTATTATATGGTAGATATACCAAAGAGTCGCACTAACCGTTTTGGTTCCAATTTTGTGATACGTACCGCTAAAGAACGGTACTCTTTGCCTGAATCTGTTTCCTGACAAATACAATTTAGACGTCTTCAAGTCACGAGTAAATATCTATCTTCTAGGCATGCGCGTCACTTCCTAGATCGCATCGTCGCTTACCATCAGGCGAGATAGTGGTCAAGTGCCTGCCTATTTAGTATATAAAAAAAGCTGAACGTTTTTTTCGTATTTTATATTGTTCAAAGAACAAAGTCTCAGTAAGGATTGTGTGCGGTTTAGTACTGGTGATAAATGATATAAATGAAACACTAGAGTCCGATAGAGTAGAAATAAATTGAATAAAATACAATAATTTATATGAAATAACTATGATAAAATGATAAGTCGCGAGTCGCAGTTGACGTATGATTTTGAACTGAATGTATAATTGCTTACAACAGATTCATATTGAACCTGCATTATTAGAATTGAGGATTAAATCTGGTTGGCGTTTAAATCTCAATATATAGAAGACATCATCATCGTCATCATCACCATTGGCTTAATAATGTTCCTATGAATAACAACATTTTATTACCACGTTTTTCTTATCTCACTTTTCTTATTTGTTTGTCTGTCCGGGCAAAATCTTGCAACTTAAATTTGAGGCACTTTCCGATAAGCTAGAAAGCTGAAACTTTCAGGATAGTTCAGAACCCGATGACAATGCACTCTAAAGCAACTTTTAATTTTCCAGATGCACTTTCAGGTCCACTTTCGGCAACTTTCACTTTTGTATGGGGCTTATCCGATTGTTGCGTAACACATGGTTACTTCGTTGAGTTAATAATTAAAAAGAATAAAATAATTATACTAGATTTAAAAAATCTAAAAATCCCACGTTTTTCAATGTCCTAAAAAGAATAAAATAACCCTGCGGGGCAAAGCGAGGGGCCACTCAAAACGTGGGGGCGCATCTTTACAATAATCGGCATCAATGCATGTCATTCATCTCTTTAAAATCTCCTCTTAGTAATATGCGCCCCCACGTTTTGAGTGGCCCCTCGCTTTGCCCCGCAGGGTTATTTTATTCTTTTTAGGACATTGAAAAACGTGGGATTTTTAGATTTTTTAAATCTAGTATAATTATTAGAAAAATGGTTCATAATTTACCACGGGTGATCAGTGATCATAACACCCCACTTTTTATTACGGCTGGTTTTCAGATGTAAATTAACCCCTTGACGCCCAGCTATGTGTTTAATGCGTTCTTTCTCTCTCTATTGGGGAAAAATATTATGCAATCAAAAAGAACCATTACCAAAGCCGTAATAAGGATTAAATCAGACTGAGCGCTATAGAGCATTATATAATGCTCGCGGGTTTTAGGTATCGTTGTCGCGCGCATGACATAATGCACTCGGGTTTTAAGGGGTTAAACTACGAATGTTATTTAATTCTGGTTAAATAATCAATAAACCGGATAGCGAGGGGTGTAGGTTCGAGTCTCGCCTGACCTTTGAGATGATTTTTTTTTCTTGTAATAATTTCTTTATATATAAGGATGTATTAAATGCTTAAATAACAAAATCATAACCAATAATACACACAAACATATACGTTAGTAACAAGTAAGTATCATCAATAAAAATAAATCGGTAAGTTTAGTTTGAACCAGTGGTCAGCAAATAAAAATTGTGGCAAAGTTCAATTCGGATGACTTTCAACATAACCGTTTTGCAGATATTATTTAAGTTATAAATTCCAATTAATTAAAAGTTAGGAAAGAGAACCTGATCAATAGAGTATTTGTCAAGTTTTACTGTAAACAAGCTGCTGAGTTCACTCCAGATTCAGTCAATCCCGTGCATTACTAATCACATGGTTGAACATGAAATTTTCAATATTTTATCAACATTTTTTATAAAAATCATATAAATTTAAAAATAATTTGTATGCTTAATTAGTTTAAAAATGTTTATAGTTAAGCTATTGTCAGCTTTACGATGGTTAAGTTTTTTCTTATTTATTTAACAAAATAAAGTCATTACATTGTTAACGAGCGCACCAAAAATCGCTAGGATTTGTCCTGTGTGCTGAGAGTATATAAATTAATGACACATGTTTGATCTATATTTGCGTTATAGTCTTTCAAACTTAGTCTATATAATCTAATGTTATCAAAGTCTATCTTAGCGACTACTACCATAGAAAAAACTTCTAAGCTTTGCAACAAGTTTGTTCAATCAGTAATCAATTGAACCATCAATGGTATTGGATTGGAGATTTGTCACATGCAACACACGAGTATCCTTCACCTTCATTAATTAAGGTGAGATTCCATTGAAGGAGCGGCAGACCCATCGATGATTTGTACAAGTTGAGACACTAATCAAAGCTTAGACTGTCTTCAAATCTATTCAGTTCAAGGAATCAAAGCTTAGGGGTAGATGGTTGAGTCACCGTATAAGGTGTTTGTATGTGTTTGTGAGTTTTAAGTATATGCGAAGAATACACTTTGAAGGTCACCACTTTTGATGTTTTATATTTATTGGATCCCATGGATCCATCATGAATCAGCTTCAATGATGCAATGTCTGTTACGCCATAACTTCCCGAGTTCTTAAACGATTTTAAAAATCGAATCTACACATTTAGGACCAGATTGTGACCGAATTTTGAAATTCACAAAAATAAAATAGTTATGACCAAAAAACATTGGCTCTGTGGGATTTCCCTAATTATATATATACTAGCTGACCCGGCCACGCGTTGCTGTATTATAAATTAAAATTAGGGACGCAGACGCAGGGAGAGTTCAATCCTTTCCTGAATGTTTGAGTCTACAGCTAACCTTTTTTTTTTAACGTGTGGAAAATGCGTTGCGCATACGCTGCCGCTGGAAGCACGGTGGGCGTTATTTGGGACTCTCCTCCATTCCCCCACCCGGCCTAGTGGCCGATGGAGGATTGGAGGTCTACCCACTAAAAACCCCACGATGTACCCTCACTTGTGGAATCCTGTGGGCCAGTTTGGTACTCACCACCCTACAAGAGCGACAGAGCGGCCCAATGGCCTCGTCTCTGATGGGGGAGCCCGTGGTACATTACGGGATCCCCTAGGCGGGCAAGGCTGTAAAATGCCGACGGTCGGACTCCCAAACCTCCGACGGCTAGCCTTGCCGGGGGAGTCTAAAGCTAACCTACTCAAAAATGAGTAATGTCTAATTTATGAGTAATTTATTTACATCTTTGGTGAAGAAAACTAAATAGTTTGGAGTAGGTCTGTGTGCTGTTATCTGTACCTGACCCAGCCATAGGATAGCAATTTTATCGTTTCCAAATAATTGGCCCTAAATACGTTTCCATGTCTATTCAATAAATTTTGTTTTCAAAATTACGTTAAATATAATATTCTTTACAATTTATTTAATGCAATTTCCAATTTGCTTGAATTAAGTTGAGTCTGTACATCAAGCAAGGCCTTACACAATTTAAATAATAAAAACAAATAATTCATCAGCAGCATGAATAATCAGATAAGTTTCCAACGACAATATCTGATCTTACTAACCTGTCTCGCAAAAATTATGTCTCCTAAAATACTACACAAAATAAAACAAGTAAACTTGAATAGTAAACTGAACAATGAATGAAATATGGAATAAGTTCGCCAAAGTTCGGCAAATTTCGGCGTAAGTTCGTGTGGATTCGCTTTGTAAACTCGCAAGAGTGATCATATTTCATCACTCGGCAACTTTTAGATGACACTTCGGCTATTTATAATTTTGGACTGATCAATAGTTTTATAGTTAAGATATAGTTTTATTCTTTTTTATTACTTTGAAAGAATCAGGCAAAACTTGTCGAAAGTCCATATCCAATAATAAAACAAAAATATGTAGCTTACTTCCGCAAAAAACGAGCAAAATGCACCGCTCACCGCTCCCGCAAATAAATGCAGACAATGGCATACCTTTCGCAATACGTGTAAGGTCTTTTCTCTTTTGTTCCTATCACTACTGTCACTCTTTTTTTTCTTTTACTTTGTTTCTCTTCTTTATAGTCCATTTTTTTAGCATTAGAAATTATGTAAACAAAGAAGCAGTGGTGGCTAACTTTGTGCTGGAGTCCACTTTGACCGGCTTCAGGCTCGCCCATTGTTGAACAGATTAATAACAAATAACAACAAAAACTTTAAACAAAAAACTTCAACAAAAACAATAGAAACTTAACAATAAACCAAAGAAAATAGTCAAAACAGATAAATGCAGACGTTGACATTTGCCGCTATTGTTGCAAATGGCGGCCATGTTAAGCGACCATTTTTAAAATAACCTAATATAGTACGTATTACAACATCGGCATGTACTTTTTTATTTTGTCGTGTCAAACTGACCAACGTTTCGTTCCACAAGTTTGCAACTTCTGCTTCTTAAGGTATTTTTAGTGTAAACTTTTCACGATGTTACGTTTTGCTTGTTACATTATATGTGAACAATAAAGTACCCAAATTTTGTTATTTCTAATGCTAAAAAAAACGGACAATAGTTATCGCTTTTGGGTGAGAGGTATCTCTAGCCTTAACCCCTGGAAGCTGTCGCTTCGCTGAACAATACCTGAACTATAATATAATGAACGCTGAACAATAACTACCCGCACTCTAAAAAGTTTATAAAATTTTGAAACAGTTACTTCTAAATATAATAAATAAGAAAAAAAGCACGTGTTAAGATACTAGCTACATATTTTTGTTTTATTAATATACATTTATTTATTACCCTTTGGTTTATTATATTAATTTTGATTAATAAACAATAACAGAACAAAATATAGGAATTGAAGGTTTTTTTTATTATGCGCATAATTCACGTTATGCAATAGTAACAACTATTCAAGTATGTATTAACGGTTGAGAAAGTGATTAGTTTCAGTTTCTAGTTCTTATTTTAGTTCGTAATTATTTTTAATAGATGGCACTACTAGTCTGTTAAATCGCGCTAACGTTTACTGACGGGCGTTTATAGGAACTCGAGTCTACCCAAGTAACACAGGAAGCACTTCAAGAAACGAATAGTTAACTTATGTAGAACTTAAGCTCCCTAATAACTCTTATATAAGCTCACCGAGCATCTTGACGCTTTATATTGACATTTCAAAACCATTCTGATGCTTTACAGTGTATGATGGTTGGATAATAGCATATCTAAATGCTATTGCAAAGCCTGTAGTTTTAGAGCAGCAAAACACAACGCAACTGTACAGCTTTCAGCTGTTATTAGTGCATTTGGATCTATAATTGCATTTGAAAGTAGTAAGTAACCACTTAATGCTGTTTAGTAGCCTAAACACGAGCCATTATAATACCACGCAAATCCGTTAGACAGCTTTTCGCAGTCTTTAGTGCCGTTAGTTGTTCAATAGCACTTTTAACTGGTTACTAAATGCCTAGCACTACTGGGTAGCATAAACATGAATCCATGTAGTGCTTGCATTTTTGAAGATTAACTGAGTTCTGTTGTACAGCTAACAGCTATTTAATCCAACACGCCTGAATTGTTGTAATGAGTAAAGCTGTATATGAATTCATTTTACTATGTATTCATAAAACATTTTACTATGTATTCATAAAACATATTGTACAATAAAAAGCAAACTAAAAGCACATAATTAAGATCTTAAACAAAAGTAATTTTTATGGTTGACGTGCATAGGCCCTCTGATTAATTTTTCTGGTCGGTCAAAATAGTTCGAGCACACAGATTTACGTCGGACTGATTTGAACGGAATTACCGAACGGTTCAGATTTACCTCCACTACCTCTAGATGTAATAAACGACCGATTCGGACTAAAAAGATTGATCAGACGCAAAAACCGAACGGACCTATGATCTATAGAATCACAATAATATGGCCTTGTTAATCTTGTGATATTCGAATGAAACTATCTACATTATTTTGTTCACACATTATAATCATTTTAATAATCCACGTGCAGGAACGGTTACGTAGATTAAGCGTTCAGAAAGTCTTTTTATCAACTATTGATAAACGGATTCAAATCGTACATATATTCTAAAATGGGATTTATTGTATTGCTCAAGGAACCCCAAAAATGTTGTTTTACCAATGGCACTATCTAAATCTTCATCAAGTCTTCTGGTATACCGGTGAAGCCCTGTAGAACTACTTTATAGACAATGGTGCTACAGTGGTTCATTAAAAGTCTTCTCACTGGCCTCTGACACAATAATTGTTCACGTGTGAGTATTTCCAATGCTGGCAGCAATAATAAGCCTTTTTAAAGGCTCACCAGCCCGCTAAATACTGACACCATTTTGTAAATATTTTATAACCTAAAAATATTGTAATTCGGAGCTGTTTATAAAAGCAATAGACTTTTAAAATAATTATATTATTTATTTTAATACTGCCCCATTAATACCATTATGTTAATTATGCAAAATTCGTTCTGTACAAGAAGTACACAATTGTTTTTACCTACAAATAACATTTTATAAGAAAACCACATAATATCAAAGGCGCGTAAAAATTTTCAATGAAACTTATATAAACATTTACAGTAAACTACATTGCGCAGTAATATTTGGAGGCATGAAGTAACAGAAGAGTCAAAAACTTTCCCCGTGTTATAAATTTGTTTTGCTGCAAACCAATATGGTGCACTCACTGTGAGTTCTGATACGTCTTAGCACATATTATTTTATATGGCATGACAAACTTGTTAAATTACAACGATATTGTATTAAAACATTTGTACCGTGGTATTAGAGACGTTTTTTGCAATGATGTAGGATTTATTTATGTTCAAACTGTGAACACTTAAATAACTCTAATCATCATTTTACTACGTACTAATGCTTTTGTAATGCAATTAACATCTTCATTATTAATAATATTGCTAGTATAATACTACTGTACTGCGATAGGCCACTTCATAGGCCGTAATAATGCTTCTTTAATGCGATTGAAGCCTTTTTCCCACGTTTTTCTCAGGTCGCTTTCTTGTTTGTCTGTCTGTCTGTCTGTGCAGTTGGATTCTTGCAACTTAATTTTGAGGCACTTCCCGGCCACCTAGCGAGCTGAAATTTTTGGAGCAAGTCAGAACCCGATGACAATGCATCCTAAAACAACTTTTAACTTTCTACGGCCACTTTCAGGCCAAATTTTGCGAAATTTCACTTTCATATGAAAAAAGTCATAGCGACTCATGGTTTGCTGCGATTAATTAATAAATTAAAAAGAATAAAATAATAATAACGCAAGAAATTAAAAAGAATAAAATAATAATACTAGATTTAAAAATCTAAAAATCCCACATTTTTCAGTAACCAAAAAAGAATAAAATAACCCGGCGGGGCCAAGCGAGGGGCCACTCAAAACGTGGGGGCGCATCTTTACAAATACTCTCAACATCTATGCATAACGTACATCTCATTACATCTCCATAAGTAATATGCGCCCCTGTAATGCAATTAAACAACTATTTGTGAACCTATTTAGGATATTTAGCCATATAATTTGTGCCCAAATAAGTATTACACTAGCCGTATATACGTTTGTAATTGTATAGTACAATTTAATTGGCATTTTGAACAAAGCTTACTCAAAATGCCAATACGATACAGAAATGCTCTAAGTCGGCCGTTATACTGCTTTGATGTGTTACTTGGTTATGTAATACTGTTGATTCCACGTTTTACTTTTGAGGTATCACGAGGTTTCGATTCTGTCGACTGAGATTTACAACCTCAAGTTGAACAAAACAACAACAAAAGTGTCTTAACACAGTGGTTAGTACTTAAATACTCAGTTGTTATTACCGACTGACCTAGACTATTTTATAGCTTACATTCCTATCCATCTTAAGGTCACATAGAAGATATACGTTGTTAGCTATAATGCAGCCATTTGTACTTTGTCCGCATGTTTGAGTCTCCTTGCCTTTTTTTCCTGTGTGATGTACAATAAAGAATATTAAAATGTAATGAAATCTTTTTCAGACAGCAATTAAGTACACAAAAGCCCCAAATAATGACAATACATATAGTCAAACCAATGTTATTCATATATTTTTATATATTTTAAATATATTATATCTTATAGAAATATGACATTGTGAATGCAAAACATAAACTCATTACGATGTGATTTTTGAAGTGGAAAATTCCTTAGCATCGTTGTGATTTGAAAGTCGATGAAACGAAAAAGCGACAGTAAAAAGAGAGAGACACATAAATTCATAAGATTTAACGTAGGAGAAAATGAGTTAGGAAGCATTATGTACGTGTGTTAATACGTGTTTGTGTGCGCATGCGTAGTACAAAGCTTGAGAGAAGGCATCACAACAACCGTGGTATTTTGTATACATGTACGTATTATTTTTGAAGGTTTCACTTCTACCACGTGTGAATTGCACACATGCTTTTTATATCATTGTTTTTTTATCAGTGTAGTTGTTACGAGATCTGCGGAATTCATTACTAATATTAAATATACAAGCAAATATAGATATGCACGCAAATAGTTGAAGTATAATCTACCTACTACAAAATTTCAACCCAATCTAATGATTACAGACCTCATAAAAAATCAGCAGAATTTTATTTGAATTTAAAAAAAGCGGAGAGCCCTAATCATGCAATCAAAATCACAAGAAAATTATTAAGCGAAGCGTAAAGTTCGCACTTCGCAAATAACTGCCAACACTTCACACAAATAACATCGTTCGTTCCATATCAAACTTTTGATCACCCCAATGTCATTGGAAATAAAGTTCAAAATTATTTGTAATAAAAAACAAATGTGTTTTACTCACCGTAATCAAATGTAGGGTTATAAAAAAAGGCTCAATTGTCTTTATGTAGTACAAAAGGGTTTAAAAGACCCTTTAAATAGTGGTTTAACCCATTATCAGGATCATTGGGGCGTCGGAATCACAATAGATTTTTTTGGAGGGTTCTCTTTTGTTTTAAAGATGGCGACCGATAAATGAGTGAATGTTATCGTAGTAAAATTAAATGACCAAGCGAATGGTTTTTGAAAGGCGTTCGTTGTATAATAGTTCCACCGGAAGTTGAGATTTATTTTTTCGAAATGTTGCGGAAGTTGTTCTATATTTTAAGGCATGAACGACATTGAACGGCGAAGAATGTGGTCTATCAGTTTTGACAAATCTTCCTGCGTGACCAATTGAGCCTTTTTGACAATTAAAGAGATACACAATTATGCATATGTTAAAGTTGTTATTTTGATCTTTATTATCAGTGCATTATGCTTTAATTTATAACAAAATTATTCCTTATAAGCTTTTATTCAAAGAAAAATCACTGTAAACTATCAATTATTTTTGCGATTTTTATTCTTACAAAAATAATAATTACTGTTTTATCCTACTTTTGAGCCTCCACTCATCTCATTCATAATTTGAAAATTAGCAGATAGGTAAGTAAGAGAGTGACTAGTAGGTACAACAACTTATATTAGGAACATATGACGATATTGACCTTGATGGCCATTTGGTGTAACGGTAGTGATCCTGCCTTTGGGGCTTGAGCCCCGAAAGGAGCATTGTGATGACCATAAGCATTTGTATCTAAGTCATGAGTATTTATATATATTTCAATAAATATTACTTATTCATATATGTATGTCTATTTGTTACCCTAGTACCCACAATACGAGCCTTACAGTGCTAACTTTGGGCTAGGCTTATTGTTTAAATGTAATAAATATTATAATTAAACGACAATAAACGATCTTTTTTATTTATTTACTCTTACAAATACAATTATTCTACATCATCATCATCAGAAAAACAAAAACCGTGATTTGTGCGGAATACTACATTAAAACTTATTATTGCGAGAGTGTTTAACGTTTAACCTTGTTGCTCAATGAACCTTAACTGGTACCATTCTTTGGGTACATCGGTTATGGCTGTTATTGTTATTGTTTGACACAGTGTTTGACCGCGATGAACTTAAATCATTTTTTGCTGGATTTTTATTCCAAGTTATAATAATTGAGCCACAGCAAAACGTCAGCTAGTATTAATTAAAGTTAAATATATAAATGATACATTTTCGCTGAGTACTAGTGATATAACTTAACTTTACGTATTAAGTCGGCAAGCCTTATTATTAAATAAATATATAAAGCAAATAAATCGGTCGACAGTATGTGATGAATACAAACATTTGTACCTGAGCCATGTCTCAGGTCTATTTATATCGTTCTATTGAATTGTTCTATGAATCGGTCTATTTATACCGTTGAAACGTAGAAATGAAAGCGGCTCGATTAATTTGCTCCCAAATGTATACATGAATGATATAGACTATTATTATGAACTCCGCTTAAAGCCATTAATAGGTTTTGCCATAAAGTCCTTGGAGATCGCAGTAAAAAGGTATAGCTCGAGAAACGCTCCTGCCCATTTTGTGGATTAAAGGAGGTGTATGGCGACTACCTCCTGTAGGTATTAATAGTCACCTTTTAACAATTTTTCAGTCCACGGTAGCAATTGCTACCGATAGTCAACACCTCTCGTCAGTCCGTAGTAGCAATTGCTACCTTATTCAAATTTCCGCGTGGCCTGCTGTTTTTTTATAAATTACGATTAATTTTTGAGTTACAGACATCCAAATATTCTGTGGTGGATTCTTTATTTAATCAGCGTTACGGTAACGGTGTTTGGTCCTAGCTTCATTATTTAGCGAGAAAATGGCATTTTTATCTATAAGAGTCATTTTTTTCAAGATTCGCGCAGCATTGGGACTGTTGAAAGCGGTGGGGCGCGTGGTAGCGGACTGACAAGTGGTTAAAGCTGCAAATTAACGATCAGTTTTTCGCATCAGTTGAACTGACGTCAATCCAAAATTTGATCGTGAGTGTCGAATCATCACTCCAGAGTTTTAACTGACGACGCGCCACGTATTTCCGAGACTATCACATATAAATCCCGGCCGATCAAAAACTGAAGAGCCGGAGTGACGACAGTGAATGCGGAAATCGAGTTGGCCTAAAACCATTTGGAGTGACGCCACAGTTTCACGTCTGGACTGACGCGAAAAACTGATCGTCAAAGCCCACTTTTAGACACTATTAAGTAGGAAGGTTTGTTGCTATTCTACACTGCCGGACGCCACACGGCGTCGATAAAGATATCATCACATTAATAAATATTATCAAAAAGCCGCCAGAGACCGTGAACATTAATAATAAAACATGTTTCGCGGAGGCATTGATATGTATCAAAATGTCAATTAGAGAACTTCCGATCAGCATCTCGACTCAAATATATTTATGGACTGATTTTATCGGCAATCTTACGGTTTTTTTCTGTTTCTCGGTAGCGTGCCGGTTTTTGTTCGTTTCTTAATTTGCTATTTTTGGGAATCTTCTTACAACATGTAGGTTAATGCGAGCTTTTTATTTATTGGTATCGTGAAATGATGATATTTTTATATAACCTTTATTGAATGTTGTATTAGGAATCGAACATATTAATAATGAAACGAAAATTTGAAATAAAACTTCAAGAATATGATTCAGGGGTTCTAAATTGTTAGAAAAAGTCGTTATAATCAAAAAGTTTTACAATTTTAATCTAAACATAAGTATTTAATCAGCTTTTACCATAAACGAAGTTGATTTTTTGTAAGTTCCATTTTATCTAGTGTGATTGCAGAAGGCAAATTTTGCTATGACAACTCATTAGATAGGTGGCCAAAAGTTATAAATTAAAGTTTCCATGGTTCGGAATGTTCTTTAAATCGTAGGTCCCGTTTGCATCAGTTAGCATTCGCCAATGCGCATTGTTCTATAACAATGTTAATGTTTTAGTTTTCTATTTCCTTAACACTAGTGTTTATAGTGACTAGCTGACCCGGCCACGCGTTACTGTTTCTCAGTTATTATAATAGATAACGCTGTACCGAAATGAATCGCGCTAACGTTTCGGTTCTACGATTACACATATAGCTAACCGTTCTTAGCATCCTTGAATGTTATTCTTAGGCTTTTACTGACATTTTGATAGTAAACACACACACACACACACAAAGTATTGTCATAATATCATTAGGATTACGTCAGATTAACAATTAGGACAGATTATTATTATGACAAACAAATTATGATAAAGAAAAAAATGCTTTTAATTCAATATTAGCATTAACAATGCATTAATTGAAAGTCAACAACTATGCCATGACTTCGTACGTCCTACGACGGCAGACCAAGAAGAAACTACAAGAAACTCTGAAAAGGCTTTTTTCCCCATTAATGTTACGGATTTTTTAAATTAAGGAAGCTTTTCTAGTGCATATAATAATTAAAATAAAAGCCATTAAACCCACGCCTTTTTGTCCTACAAATAACCGACAACCGTTTGGTGCAACGGTAGCGATCCTGCCTTTCGCACCGACGGTCCTGGGTTTGTATGATGAATACGAGCACGTTTACCTGAGTTAAGTATGTTTATATATATTTCTATGAATATTACATATCTATGTATCATATATGTAGGTCTATCCGTTACCCTAGTATCCATAACACAAGCCTTACAGTGCTTACTTTGGGCTAGGTTAATTGGTGTGAATGTAAGAAATATGTTTTTATTTATTCTGTAATAGCCTTTGCTCATACGGGTTTTTTGTCAACTTTTTAAATTTCTTAAAAAGGCAGTTCAGTTACATGGTGTGGCACATTTTTATAAATATCAGTACATTTTCCTAAAAATTACACCATATGTAAATTTTTTTTTTTAATCAAATGGATCCGATTTCGTTATTGGTGCTGTCTCATTTATTTATTCTTATCATCATATCATATAACAGTTTTGTCGGTGTCACTCCCATCTGATACGTTGTCATTATAACTGATTTCATATCGACATAATAATCCTGAAGCAGGATAGAAGATGTTCACCCAAAGAGTGAGTAGGACAGACTCATAAAAAAGCTCAAATCACGCACGCTTTCGATAATGATACGTCAATCTTGCGGCGATGAGCAGATGATATAGACAGGATCATATTTTAGGGTCCCTTATAAGAATAAGTTATTCTTAACTTATAATTAACTAGCTTTCCGCCCGCGGCTTCGCCCGCGTGGAATTCGGTTATATTGCGGTATAAAGCACAACTATAACAAAACTTCTCTTTCCCACGGAAAAATCTAAGAAGCGCGATGTAACGCTGGATACAATTAAACCGAATGGTACACTATATTATATGTTTTCCCTTGTGGAGCAAAAACATGCAGATTTTGGGCACTGAAAACCCGGGAACACGCTACATAGAGCTGACCATGCGAAAAACAATGTTTTTCCAAGTGTACTCCAGCAACCCTTAGAGTTTGGCCTTGTGCTTTATTAATGGTCATTGCAAATGAAACCCTTATAGGAAATTGTAGTCTTTTAAATTGAAATGGGAAGTCTGTTGGAATAATCGGAATCCGAGGAATGAGTCATTTAATGAAGTAAATTTCAAAATTTACATGTTCATATTCGTTTGCAACCTATAATTAGATGTAAAAAAAACAGTTTAGACGATAAAACAAATTGTATGTCATCCCTCGGGAATTCCTCATTTTCGGGGATTCATTATCGTATCATTTAGCTTTTAAATTTATATGTTTATATTCGTTTGCAATATTTTACCTTGTTTTAAACGACACACAGCGCCATCTACAATCCATCCATCAAGCAAACAATATTTTTGTTTTCCCTCGGGAATATCAATTTTTTCCAGGATAAAAAGTACCCTATTATTTAATCTGGACTTTTATCTTTACGTCTGCAAAATTTCAAAGCAATCGGTTCAGTAGTTACGGCGTGAAAGCGGAACAAACAAACAAACAAACAAACTCACTTTCCGATTTATAATATTAGTAAGGATTGTATATTTATCAAAAACTAGCAGACCCAGTCAACGCGTGAGTGGATCAATTATTATAACTTAAAATTTTTATTATTATGAATTTAAATAAAATCTGTAATATTCTAAGTAGGAACAAATCCAGTAAAATGAAAACAAAAACTATCAAAATCGGTTGAGTAATTTCGAAGTTCATTGCGGTGAAACACTGTGACAGGGAATTTTTATATACTCGTATATACTAGCTGACATGAGGGCCTACCATCATCTTTTAGTTCGATTCAAGTTCGATTGTCAAAGTGAGACATCGCTATACGCGGTCTATAGTTGCGTCTCTTTTTAACAGCTAAACTTGAATCGCTATGAGACGTGATGGTAGGGCTCTGGTCACGCATTGCTGTGGCTCAGTTATTATAATTTGCAATTTTTTTTTATTATAATTTAAAATGAAATCTATCCTAAGTCCTAAGTCGGTACAAATCTAGCAAGATGAAGAAAACATCAAAATCGATTGAATAGTTTCGAAGTGTAATTCAAACCTTGTGACAGAGATTTTTTACATATATAGATATTTAATAGAAACTACTACTAATACTTTTTAGGGTTCCGTACCTGGAAAGGAAAAAACGGATCCCTTATAGTATCACTTTGTTGTCCGTCCGTCTATCTATCTGTCTGCCTGTCAAGACTCTTTTTCTCAGGAACGCGTGGAGGTATCAAGCTGGAATTTATATCAAATACTCAGGTCTACTGTCCCTTAGAGCTGTGAAAAAATCGAACTACTAAGCCAATGCAATCAAAAGATACAACCGTTTATGCCGCAAATTTTTGACACTCGCAAGGGAATCAAAACCTACAAGGTACTTACCGTGAACTCAGAATCATGAAATTTGGTATGAAGCAACGTCTTAAAGCACTGATAAAGGAAAATTGCAAAAACCGTAAAGTTTTAGTTACATCATATAATAAAAATATTTTTAATAATTGATTTTTACATATATACCTACAGGTTTGTACGGACCCTCGGTGCGCGAGTCCGACTCGCACTTGGCCGGTTTTTTTAACTAGAAAACTTGAACTCCGCACCTATAGCACATTTGAATAAAACCATTTTAACTCGATATACGACCGTGATCACAGGATCAGTTATCCTGTGACCACGGCCCGTGTAAAGGAGTCGAATAATATAAAAAACAGGTATGAACTCGTCGTTCATTCTTTCTTTAAATGTTAGATTTAATTGTCATTTTGACGATCGGATAAATCTATAATCTAAAAACACGAATTTGTTTTTTGAGTGTTTGTCTGTCCGCTCTTTTTCCCGCTGTTTTCCCATTGTATACGCGTTACCATAGCAACGCGTTAACCGCAAGTAGTTCGTCTACCGGACGCTAGATGGCGCTAACGGAAAAATATTAAATAATAGAAAAAAATTAAAGAATTTTGTCCACCCGTGCCAAGCCGGGACGGGCCGCTAATATACTCTAAAAACACAAATTTGTTGTTTGTGTTTGTCTGTCCGCTTTTTTTCCATTGTATCGATTAACGTTACCATAGCAACGCGTTACCGGGTCTGCTAGTATAATAATAATAATAAAAAAGTGCATGCTTCATATTTAATCTTGACGTTTCGACTCCTTTACAGGAGTCGTGATCACAGAATGACTAAGGTAATGGTCTTCATCCATACATATGCCTTTCTATGACCTTTTAATTTGTCACGTTCCTAGTATGCGCTAATATCCTTTAAAAAGTTGTTTTATTTAAACATGTAACGTGCGCGAAATATGTTTACTTTTTATTATGTAAGAAATCTGGTAAGTTGACCAAATTTATTCATTAAAATTGTTAATTGTCACCATTAGCTTTTAATTTACTTCTGAGGTACAGATCTTCTATTTGGACCGTAATATGGGCCATGTCCCCCTATGAAGGTCCAGTGCGGATTGGTATGTATATTTTTAAGTTGAATGTTCAATTGTTTTGACTAATATTTGTATTATCAATTCTTTATTTTTTAATAGTATGCATCGAAAAAACAATAAGCACTTCATTTTAATTTGATCTGAATGTAAAGAAAATAAAAGCTGGTAACCCATCCTTCTTGGTCATTGTAAAAGTCCCTTTACATCGAAGATCTTTACCAGAACATTGAGCACATTTTCATAACTATGATTAACATCTTTTTGAAATAAAGTAAGACCGGCCATAAATTCCGCGTTAGAAGTTACTTCACAATATTGGAATGTCTCGCGGTCCCTGTTTCATGTCCCGTCCTACATTTGCGCCCGTAAAACGGAATAACGTGTCATTTTAAAATATATCCTTAGGGTTCCGTACTATACAGGAAATAAGCTAAGCTTGAATCGCATTTTAAACCCACTAGTATAAATAAATGAATTTTAATAACTGAACGAAATAAAATGTAACTACTGCATTGGTGACAAAATAACAAATAAAAATAATTAGCAGTCAGGGATCGATAATCGATTTATTTGGTGACAGATCTACCATTATTTAAGTAATACAACTATAATTATAAGAACGGAGGTTATATTCATCTAATGCACTACAATTTTATTGGTAATCCAACTGTTATTTTACACAAAGATTAACATTAATTTGATAATTCCTACCTGGGAACACTTTTTGTTTATCTGAGAACGAAAATATTTCGCGGCGATAGATCTTTTTATTAGGTGATACAACTTGATGACAAATATGAATTTTGGTGACAAGAAATATAGTCCCCGTATATATTTAGCTCTGCCATTTCGAGTCATTTTCAATAACATATTCTCAGGGTGATCAATGTAATGGTTGTCTTGAAGTTGGAAAAAGTCACTACCTTAAGTTTTTCGAAATGTCAGTATTATGTAAAAACAAGAAAATAAATGTATTTTCCGAAAAAGAGGTTTTATTTCGATGAAGAAGTAGTCGTCAATTAAAGTGGACGCATAAGTGTAGAAGCTAAAGCATAATCTAAGGCCTGAATGAAATGATTTTCCTAAAAATAAATCTAGGGATAGATAGATTTCTAACAATTTAATATTTTAGAGACTAGAAATGTGTATATTGTTATAATTTTTCGCTTAGTAGTACAAAAACTACTTAATATTTCTTTTGGTTATCTAAGTACTAGCTTTCCGCCCGCGGATTCGCACGCGTGGAATTCGGTTATATTGCGGTATAAAGCACAACTATAAGAAAACTTCTCATTCCCACGGAAAATTCTAAGAAGCGCGATGTAACGCTGGATACAATTAGTTGTTAAACCAAAACTGAATGGTACACTATATTATAATGTTTTCCCTTGTGGAGCAAAAACATGCAGATTTCTGGCACTGGAAACCCGGGAACACGCTACATAGAGCTGACCATGCGAAAAACAATGTTTTTCCAAGTGTACTCCAGCAACCCTTAGAGTTTGGCCTTGTGCTTTATTAATGGTCATTGCAAATGAAACCCTGATAGAAAATTGTAGTCTTTTAAATTTAAATAGGAGGTCTGTTGGAATAATCGGAATCCGAGGAATGAGTACACTTTCACCCTTTGCTGCGCCAGTTAAAATAGTGGCTGTAATAATGTTCCGCCCAAGCTGAGTGACACGCAGCCTAGTACCATTACACAGTCTAGGGGCATCGAGATTACGCATGAGCATCACCGGAACACCTACTTTTAGTTTTAATTTATGAGAAGGCACCCCAGATAATCATTCAGTATCATTTAGCTTCAAAATTTACATGTTCATATTCGTTTGCAACATATAAGTAGATGTAAAAAAAACAGTTTAGACGATAAAACAAATTGTACCTCATCCCTCGGGAATTCCTCATTTTCGGGGATTCATTATCGTATCATTTAGCTTCTAAATTTACATGTTTATATTCGTTTGCAATATTTTACCTTGTTTTAAACGACACACAGCGCCATCTACAATCCATCCATCAAGCACACAATATTTTTGTTTTTCCTCGGGAATATCAATTTTTTCCAGGATAAAAAGTACCCTATTATTTAATCCGGACTTTTATCTCTACGTCTGCAAAATTTCAAAGCAATCGGTTCAGTAGTTACGGCGTGAAAGCGGAACAAACAAACAAACAAACAAACTCACTTTCCGATTTATAATATTAGTAAGGATTAAACTGGTAATTTTATTTAATTCGATGATGATTTCTCAAAGAGTTCATCTAATTTTTTTTGAAATATATAACGTAACACAATTAAATTTCTTGCGGCTTTTCCTGGAGACAATGTGACCAACGTTATACTTATGGATCTACGGCGTAACTAGGGTTGCCAGATCGAATGACCATATTATCGGGAGAATAACAAATTTTCGGGATTTTGGGGCTTTGGTCGGGAGAAACAAAATAAAATTTAATATATTGAAAACAATAACATTTAACATTATTGTTACATCGTCCGCTGCTGATAGAAGTAAACATTTACCCGAGCGTCGGACGGGAAAATTCGGAACTTAAAATTATTGTTTTATAAAATGAAGTTGTGTTTCGGGAGATTTTTTACTTTGTCGGGAGTCGGGAGGGTATACAAAAAGTCGGAAGAATCCCGCCAAATCCCGACCATCTGGCAACCCTAGGCGTAACTGATGTTAAGCATACGCATTGTAAATGCGCATAATGAAAAAAAGGAAATGGATTTTTTTTTCCATTTTTATTTTTTTAACATTTACTAGTGGTTATTGGTGATTTTCTACGGAACCGTTATAGGAATATATTTCACGCTTGCCGCTTTTCCAAAATATTCGCGACAGGTATGAACGAAGCGCAGGGTGTAAAATAGAAGGCGTTTTCAATATTTTCAGCGTACGCGTGCCCTGGAAATAACTAATATGGTAATTTACGAAGACAAATGGGCGCTGCGTATACAAAATTGCTTGGCATGTGTAGGTAACCACTTATGGGAAAGTCAAAGGGAACATCTTTAACTAGGAGTAGATCGCGATCTGACCGATATGATTTGAGCATTTCTTCTAATTTTTTTGCGCCTTTGACAACTTGGGCACCTTCCGGACTCGGGGGATGGAGGTAGTCAATCTTCATTGATAACGCACAGTCAGCTGTACCGCTATGTCAGACTCTACTGACTAAACACCATCTGAGGTCGGCTTGTACCCGGGAAGGGTCAAAAAACTCTTTATCGGAAGCGACCGCCATCTCAAGAGACGGACGAATTTGCTTCTAAGATTTTTTTTTATTTATTTAACGTTTTCACAAAATAAATATGCATTGCTTAAAATAATAGCAACAAAAAACCACTATGGTTTAACCCTGTGCTATCTCAAGTCTACTACATTAACAATCACTAAAAGATTACAATACTGTTATTAACTTTTTAACAAATAAGAAAAAGCTTGATACCATAAATAAACAAATCATTTTTACTCAAACATAGTGAAACATCTTGGAAAGTGTCCAGGCTATTCAAAAAATGACGCTTCAATTTTACTTTGATGTTGGTTTCCGATATATTATTACATAGATCTGAGGGTAGGTTGTTTATAAGGCGAAGGACAACATAACCGGTAGTCCGCTTAGTACAATACCTGTGTATTGTAGATGTGCTATAGAAACTCATATTGCGCGATCTAGGTGTCCATACTAATGTGCTTTCTTGGAGCTAGCGCCATCTGTGATACTAAGTGACAACCTTGTAGCTATGTGCGAGTGTTATGTCATACATAGTTACGCGACACTGTGTGGCTCATTCCGTGTTTTGTTTCTTGTTGGAAAATCATTAAAATTATATCCGTTGATCTGATAAAGTTGATTTATTTATAGGAGTATCTTATTCCTTATTATGACTCCCTGGAAAACAAACTTACGTTTTAAGTCAAGAATAAAAGGAACTTGAGACCACGATTGCTCCGTCTGAACTTTATTACTGGAGAAGAGTTTCTTATTAAACATTAATTATTATAACTTAAGTACAGAATCAGAGTACTTTGGACTACCTTCCAAACATATAAAATTAAAAATATATAACAAATTATTACTGATTCCATATAGATTGTATATTTGTTTTGTGTGATAAGCATGCGACTTGCTGGTAGTAGTACGTCTAAATGATTTTGAAACCTTAAAATACAATTTTATACCCGTATTTATAAATTCCTTCTTAGTACGTTTGTGTCTTCAGTTTTTGTAACAATTGTCGATTGCTGTAGTTTTCTTGCGGTGAAACATATTTCATAAAGTCTCTGCTAAAAACCACTAAGCAGAGGTTTGTTTGGTACGTACTTATTAACTTGTGCATTTTGTTCATATGTTTTGTTCTGTATCAAATGACCGATATCTCCCAAAACTACCGTGATAGTGCCAAATTTTATTAATTGTTGTTCAAAACTTGCTTTCTATTTGAATATGATTAATGGTTAACCGATCGACCGATCGTTGTGGAGATCCTTGGGGGAGGCCTATGTCCAGCAGTGGGCGTCGTACGGCTGATATGATGATGATGATGAATGGTTAACATTAAATAATGGAAGATGTGTAGGTAAAATAAGAAATTTTGCTACTGATTAAAATGCAGCATCTAAAATGTATTCATGAATCATATAAAGCCATTTTAAAAAAAATGGTTGCTATTTTTTTAATGTTTTTTTTTAACATTAAACCTTCATTAAGCTGCCAATTGACGATCCGTTTTTCGCATCAGTTGAAATGACGTCCATTAGAAGTTTGATCGTGAGTGTCGAATCATCACTCCAGAGTTTTTACTGACGACACGCCACGTATTTCCAAGACTATCATAAATCCAACTCAGCGCGACGTGCCAAACTGATCGTGTTATACGTCTGGACTGATGCGATAAACTGATCGTCAATGCCCACTTTTAGAACTTTCGTTAGAGTAGAACTTTCGTTCGAAAAAAATAACATTAAATGACACAACTTTAAACGGATCAATATACTCATCTCAACGTTTTTAAACTTATTTTTTACATAATCTTGATGTTTTAAATCCTTTTCGCGTACACGTTACATGATAACTAAGGTAATAGACGACCTTTAATGTTATTTAACCCACAGTGTTAAATGATCCTTTTCAAATTGTTTGATTTCAATGTGTGAACAAAGCAATATTGAACAAACTAAAAAAATCTAAATGAATAACTTACAATTTACGTCGATCGATAGATTCTCTGAAACCGGTGTTATCGACGGATCTGTCACGGCCTGTGAACAAATAAAAAACATTTCACTATAGTCTTTATTTACTAAGCGTTACAAGAGTTCTTATGAAACTAAAACATAGCAATAGTGCCAATAAAATTAAATAAGATTACCAAAAACAATAAAATTTAAAATAATTTTTTTTAATAACACTAGCTGACCCGGTAACGCCTTGCTATGGTAACAGACATGTGGGGGGCAGCACTGGGCAGTACAGACGTATAGGGGGCAGCACTGGGCAGTATGCAAACAATAACTTTTTCCCATTTTCGCCCAACAATGGAAAAAACGTGTTGCTATGGTTCCGCGCTGCTATGTTAACATTAAAAGAGCGGGAAATAGAGCGGACAAACTCACAAACCACTGTGATCTTATATTATAGATTAAAAACTTTTTGATATTCCATTGGATTGAATTTCTTTTTAGGCAAGTCTTGCATTTAGGTATAATGATTTTATTGGTATCCTACATTTAAGATAAATAAATCAAAAGAAATAGAAATTAAAAGTATATTCAATAGCTAACGACAATTAGGTAGGTATTAGATAACGCAAAGTAAGGAAAAACGGACACTCTTGGCAAAGTATAGAAGAAATAAGATTTATAAGGAATATTATATATATATATATATACCTATATATATAGAAGAATTATAATATCTATAGAAGAAAATTAAAAGAACCTTAAGAAGATATAAAGATAAGAATAATAAATAAATATTTCTTACATTCACATCAATTAGCCTAACCCAAAGTAAGTACTGAAAGGCTTGTTATGGATACTAGGGTAACGGATAGACATACATATATGATACATAGCTATGTAATATTCATAGAAATATATATAAACACCCATAACTCAAGTACTAATGCTCGTTTACATCACACAAAAATTTGTCTCGAACCCAGGACCACTGGCGCGAAAGGCAGGCACCGTTGCACCAAGCAATCGAACTTACTAACTGTACTATACTTTAAAACCGTTATTCTATTGTGCTGGCGTGACTCACATAACGGTTTTCATCGTAATGTCACTCGGAAGTCCCGGGTTCGATTCCCGGCCGGGTCATTGTAGAAAAAGAACTTTTGTGTATTGGCTTGGGTTTTGCGTGTTTTGGTACCGTCGTTGTTTCCATAACACAAGTGCTTTAGCTACTTAGCTTGGGTTCAGAATGTATGTATTATTGTCTTTTTATTACGACTAGCTGACCGAAATGAATCGCGCTAACGTTTTGGTTCTACGACTACACATATAGCTAACCGTTCCTAGCCTTCTTGAATGTTATTCTTAGGCACTATGGTAACGCGGGTACAATGGAGAAAGAGCGGACAGACAAACACACAAACCACTGTGATCTTAGATTATCGATTATCACTCAATATGTATTCATTGATTACATAATGAGTGATAATCGTAATGCTATATTGAAAATACAATATGGTATAACAGAGGCATTATTTTGTATTATAAATAAATAAAATAAAATAAATATCAATTCATACTCATATACATATATATATACATATATCTATATATCTATACTTATTATAATGTTTATGTATTAAGGTATTATATCGATGGTCTAGAAGACAAATGTCACATTATCAAAATATTGTAATTAGCACATTTGTCTTCTCGACCATCGATATATCTGATTATAAAGACGTTGTTAATTTTTTATTATGGATAAACTTTTTGACACTAACATTGCAAAAAATTGGGAGTGGCCACTGACACCTGAGATACAGGCATTAAGCCTAGTTCAGGCGTCAGAGTCTTCAAATAAATTGAAAATTAATATATTAATATTTAGAAATACTTAATAGTAAAGGTAGGTAGTTTGACAAAAATATGTAATCTGTATATTACCTGACAAGTAATATCAGTTCCGTAGTCAGATCTCTGCAGCTTGAAGGAAACTGTGGCCCTGGCTTCAGAATTGGCTAGGAGGGAGTGGGACTTCCACCACGAGACCCTGGCAGTTGGACGACCTGAGAGGAACAAAAAATCATTTTTTAAGAATACATTCAGTTCAGTGGCCTATTCTAAAAATTAAGTTTGTTTTTTATGCATAATTAAAGTGAAGAAAGAAAAGAATTTAATATCCTACTGTTCTGAGAATTTATTAATTATTACTAAAAATGTCCTTTTTATATAATCATCTTAATTTATTAGCTGTTTGAATGTAATTTAATATTACTTTTAAAGGAGAAATCAGATATTAAAAATTGATTGTATCATTATAGGCTGAGTCTTATTCTATTCTAAAGTTTTCTTTAAGTTATTATTATTAAAACTAGCTAACCCCGACCACGCGCTGCTGGTATAACCCGGCCACGCGTTGCTGGTACGCACGCACACACACACACACGCACACGCACACGCACACACACACACACACTGTATTGTTGATAAATAAATAATATCAAACTTAATAGTCAAACCAAACAAATCACTTTTAACGTATACGAATATATTGAAAAGAATCAATTGGACCCAAATTCTGTTGAATATCAACAAGATATTCCTTTGAACAATACCGTAGCAGTTACTAGACTATCAGAACAATCTATATCTAGATATGTACAACAAGAGATGTTATAGAAGACACGAAAGATTTCAGTCACCGAGAAAACTAAAACAGGTTCAGAATAAAAGCTTGTAAAAAAAGAATAGAAGTGAACGATTTCACAAGAGGAGCGATAAGAAGAAAAGAAACATTTATAAACAAGCAGCTTAGCAATTATTGGGGAAGGTAGAACTTTCTTAAGTGAGAAAGTAGAATCCTTGAATGTAGCAATTGACTGAGTACGTTTGATGGCAACTTAAAGTGAATTCTAAAGACGGACAGCCTTATATAGAAATAAATTTGCGTTCGTTAGTCTCGCGAAAACTAGAAAAGTAATAGACAAATTGCGAGGAAACTTTGATAAGTTGTTGTCCGCAAGCTTGAAGAAGTTTATACATTAAAAACACGCTTATTTCCATAGGGCTAGGTAGAGGTCACAGATTTCCACTTTCTAGGATTCTCACATACATCTCTCGCTCCTTAAACTTTCATCTGGCCTTACACACTAGCTTTTCGGACAAGGGTGCTTTTGATTTGGCTTTTTTTCAGGACATCTCTTGTTTGGTCCCTGAAAGTTTTCCTTGGTCTGCCTTTACCGACTTGCTCGTCCACGTTATATTTTATTAATGTTCCCACTGCTGGGGCACAGTCCTTCCCTATGGTCGAAAACATATGGAGAACGGCTCATAACCTACCACGCGACCCCAATGTGTGTTAACAAAGAAAGCCAGGACCAACAGCTTAAATATGACTTTTAGAAGTCATAGCACGAAACAGTTCAATATAAAGACCAGTCTTTACGCTGCTAAAGCTGCTTAACTTTTTCAATCATAATTTTTAAGCGCTTACTCTCAACTTTGCTACTAGCAAAGTTAAGATCACATTGTTTAAAGTCCTTCCTTTTATACCAGTGGTTTTTCTGTAAGATAAATAATAATAATAGTATATAATAATAATAATAAAAAAGATCAGAAGAACGGCTTTAGAATGCCCTGCTTTTGTCGTGCCTCGACGATGGAAGTGAGGGTTCAAGGCTTTCATGCGATAATACGGAAGCGGGTGCATAATTATTCAATAGAATTCGTAGCAGCAGTAACAGCATCCTAAATGACATAACTGAGACGTTTGACCTAAAATGTTATTAGTGTCCTGATTGGATAGTATTGCAACACACTGTACAGTACAGCAAGAGGCGCGGATGAGGGTCTTTGTAAATAAATATTATAATTTTTTTGTCCTAGTACACACTAGCTTACACTATGCTAGTAATTAACATAATCAAAATAAAATTATAAATATGAGTGCAATTACTAAATGAGTATCATGATGCTTGAAAGTCACTAAACGATTACGTGTTATTGACCGATTGCGGTGATTGGTAGTGCGCTCTGATTGGTTATTTGTCAAAGTAGGGGTTTTCCCCCACCATTAGATGCTATAAAAGGTTTTTCTGATTGCCAATTAAAGCATTATACTTCGGGTTGTAAACGAGAAATAACCTGTTGCTGTTATTTTGCTAGTTTTACTTTGTACGTGCTTAGAGGAGAAAAATAAGATATAAGATAAACAAAAGATTTCTTGCATGTAATTAAGAAAAAAATCTAATGTTTTTTAAATTATTCAAATATGTAATAAACTGACGGCATTCGTTAAATACAATTAAAGATTTTTTTTTCGGTTTAAAATTATGCATAAACGAAAGAAAATTTCAAAACAAACTGAGCGCCTTCCCATTGGTTATGACTTCACATGACATGAAGCCATGCGTTTGCCGGCGCCGATTGCAGTGGTCATTCCATTAAAAAAAATGCAAATATATAATCAACAATCACAAAACTATTAATATAACAACAAATTTCATTACAATGTATGTAGATTCACCCATAGTAACGTGGCGAGTCATGTCATGTGACGTTATTCAAAGCGCGTAAAAATGGCGGCTGTTGAAATTACGACCAATGCACTGACCCAAAAAAATATTTTTTTAACAATAATTAATTTTACAATTTTTTGTACGGCTTCTTTTAAAAATGACTTGATTTAACGATTTATACAATAAAAAAAACATGCAAGAAACTATTGTTACTAACAAATATGGATTTTAATATCTGAAAGCCAAATAAATTATCATCATCTTAGCCGAAAGACGTCCACTGCTCTCTCTTGGAGTGCGGTAGAAGATCATAATTCGGAAAATTTCTACCTACTGTGCAGAGTGTGTTAGTACTTACATCATTATTAGTGGCCTTTTATGACGCCTTTAAGTGTGTAGGGTTGGTGCTATTCTAAAACTTCAGGTATTAAAAATAATCGAAGCCAAATGATGCAACGTCCTCCAATTTCTGCTTCTTCATATCAGCCGTACGACGCCCACAGCTGGACATAGGCCTCCCCCAAGGATCTCCACAACAATCGATCCTGTGCTGCCCGCATCCAGCGTTTTCCCGCGACCTTAACCAGATCGTCGGTCCACCTCGTAGCGGGCCTAACCACTGAGCGTCGTCAAGCACGCGGTCGCCATGCGAGAACCTTTCCGCCCCAACGGCCATCAGTTCTCCTTGCTATGTGTCCTGCCCACTGCCATTTCAGCTTCGCAATTCTTTGAGCTTATTCTTTCGCAATTTCTGCTTACGTAATTCGAATTGACGAGTACGCTGGTCCTAAATGATGTTCAGTGTCTGTAGTTTTTAGCTCTTTCTTTTTTGCAATTAGTAAAAGCTTTTTAAATCTTTTTAGGAAAACAATAGCACAGTGATTCGTATTAAATCTCTATCATAACGTAACTTCAAACTGGTTTATGCAATTGTATTCGTTATAGTCCATTGTATGCGGTAACAAAGCGGGAAAATTGTTAGTAACATTAAAAACCGCCATGTCGCCGAAACAAGCGGGGCTATGCAAAAAACCATGTAAAACAAAAGGGTTACTACCCTTGTCAAGCACGGGTGATGGTCCAAGTTGAGAAAGAAAGCGATGTGAGTGCGTTTCATATTACTAATATCCACCAAAAGTTGGTCAGCCGCAATAAAAAACAAATGAAAATAACTTTATTGAAATACAACCGTAAGTTTTATCTATTTTTTAGCTATCACACATTCAGGGCTTTTAAACTGACGAAAAGAGCAAATTGAAAGTAGACAAAAAATGGCATTGCAATGTAAATGATATATAACAAAAAAGCTCATCAATTGCTACTAAACAAAATGAAAAAGTAAATCATTTGACATTGATAAAGAGAGGAGAAAAAGTACTGAACTGGTCTTGGAGTTCAATAACAGCTATTGCCTATGCGCAGTAGCTTCTTTAGTGTTGTACATTTCATGTGTGTAGATATATGCAAATAATGCCGATGTACACATATCGCTCATTTAAAGAGTGAACGTGATATCTCAATATTCTTCAATTTAGAGATATCGACTTTTAATGTTTGTAAATACGACAACTTTGTCTCTTTTTCGCACAGAGCCTTCCTTTATTACTTTGTAAATACAATGTTTTGTAGTATAAATAAAGAACGCGTTGCGGTGAATAATTTGTGATGCTATTTCCAAAATCGCTATCTGTCAAGGTGTCACGTTGTTATTTTAAATAAGAGATATAACACTAGATTCTATTAGACGGAGTTGTTAGCACGGAGTATTAAAAGCGGTCATTACTTATGTTGCCAAAAGTAAAAAGTAAGAGAGTTGCCAAAAAGTACATAAATACATTCATATATATGAATGTTTTTGGTGAACATTCATTTATATGAATGTATTTATGAATTTATGAATGTATTTTTAAATGAAAACAATATTTTTTCCCGCAGGAGTAGTCAGAGATCACAAAATTCCACTTTCCACCATCCTGTCAAACAATTCTCGCTACTTTAACTACCATCAGACCTTTCATAGAAGCTTTTCGGTTGGGTACTTTTGACCTGGCCTTTTTCAGGACATCTTCTATTTGGTCTCTGACAAATCTTCCCCTTGGTCTGCCTTTACTGACTTACGCATGCACCATTTGCTTCATACACTTGCCTTGTTAATGTTCTCTCATCCATCTTCTCTACATGTCCAAACTATCTAAGCATCACTTTTTCTATCTTTGTCACTATATCTTCTTCTACACTACATCACTATCTTAATGTTTCATAAAAATATACTTAATTTATTAAGCTTTCAGTAAAGTTAGCTTTCCGCTTTCGCTTACAACTTAGCACAAATCAAAGCGGGCGTGATATGATTCGTTGACACTCGCGTGCCTAAATCTCAATTGTGGTCGCACCATTTAGACTAAATCTACAAAATTAAAAATAAACTTGTGTTTTCAAACTTAACGAACTCAAAAATAATAAGGATTAGGAAAATACATTTCATAATAATTTTAAACTTTTAAGACCATGTATCGATTCTATCAGCCGCGTTATAATGGTTTTGAATTCGAATAATGGCTTAAATATATATTTACATACATATCTATTCAGTATTTAGTACTATTGCCATTCTACTATTCTGTATCTATTAAAAAAACATTTTAGTTTAAGACTAAATACTTGATGTGAGTTGTACGAATTTTATTTATTTATTTATAAGTAATCACTTCTCACACCTCATAAGTATTCTATATTTGTTGCTTTTTATCATTTAACTTTGATCTTATAATACAAAAAAATGTTGATTTGATTATTACCTGAAAAATCAGCATCGTGAAGACGCGTCGTGACTTTATATGAAATGGTAAATATTTTTTTTGGTAATTTTGTTTTTCTTTGTTTGTGGAGAAGGTGTTTGTTTTATTTAAATTTGTATTGTAAGATAGGTTTTGTTTGTTTTAATCGCATGTGGTGTTTACCTGTTATTTATTATACACTTTGTTAGTTCCTTAATATTTGTATGTTTTAAATTATTTAGTGTAACAATTGTAAGTAAACCAATAAAAAAAGAAGGTCAGAGTTTCTACTCCCGGGCGAATTGGGTGTAGTATCCTCATTTTTTCAGAGTTCCTTAACACTAGAGCATTAGTTGCTTAAATTGAGCGTGACGAAATATATATTTTCTAATATATATTCTTGTAACGAAGTAAAAACCTCTGCTCGGTGTCGTTACGCTGGGTGGCTATCTAGAAAAGAGGGCTAACATAGGGCTTGTATTAGCTTTCTAGATGTTAACCTGCTTAAATCCGATAGTAGTTGGTTTGATTTTTCTTATACCGAATACGGTGTGCCAAGGAATTTCAGATTGAGGTTAATTTTATCGCTGTTTCATTGGTTTGTTGTTATTCTGTTAAGATAACACCAAACAAGCGGAACGGAATAATCAAAGAGCTAGAGAGTAGTGCTGCATGTTTTTTTTTCATTTATTTAGGGACAACCAACAAAGCATACACAAAGATAATGACAAAAGAGATACATATAAAATACCACTAGAAATAGCCTTAGTTATAGACTGCCACGGCATGCATTAAATATAAACAATCTATTATATAAGTTAGAAAAAAATCTTAAAACTTAAAAATATAATAATTTACATAATACATATATAGGAATCTATAATAAATGCGACATAACAACTAAGTTTAAATTTTTTTTAATTATCTAACATACATTTTAATTTACCAATATTTACGATGTTGTAGGAACAACAGAAAGAACAAAGTTAAAATTAACACACAAATATCGAAAATCTTTATTGGCCTTGTTAGTAAATCTCTACAAAAACAGTCTTTTCTCAAACATTTCACGTTGTTCAGTTTCATGAAACCATTTCCATATAATCATTAAGCCAAAGCACTTTTCGCCGAATTACTATTTTATTTTTATCAAGACGGGTAAAGTTAAAAACTCTGTTTTACCACAACTATATTAAAACAAACCAAAAACATATCCAATTTTTCGAAACCTTAAAATATTAATGCGAAACTACACCTCTGAATAACATTCATTCCACAAAATAAGGCTCACATTTGTCAGAAACCAGTATTTTTATTTTCAGAATAAAAAAAATTGTTATCTACTAGCTGACCCGGTAACGCGTTGCTATGGTAACGTTAATTGATACAATGGAAAAAGAGCGGGGAAAAAGAGAGGACACACAAACAGACAAACAACAAATTTGTGTTCTTAGATTATAGATTGTACTATTTGAATCATATGACAAGTAAATTATCACGGAGCACGGACTAATAAAATCTCCAAACTTTATCTTCACTTCGAACAATGTGTACAAAGAGATAGGGAGGACGATTATTTTCTTTCAACCTAAATAAGTGTTTCGCATGTAATTTAATGTAATTTATTTGGATTTCAGTTAATACGTTTAATAAAATTAAAGTTACAGTAATTAAGTGCATGTGACGCTACTTATAAGCCTCAGCATGAGCTATCAATATTCAAGTAAAAGCAGCCATATGTTTCTGACATATTTTTTATCATCTTAAAATTAAAGATAGCGACATTAAGGAAAATAAGTAGAAGAGAAAAAAAAAATCTCTGAAATGAAATGAAATTTTACTCAAATTAAAATAAAAAATTATTAACTTTATTCAAATGCACTTAAAATAAGTTGTTTTGATCGTCAAATATTTTTACCTACCGCCCATTCGGGTAATTAACTGACAAGAAGAATGGGCGTAAGAAACTAGTGAGCTTTATCAGAAGTAACGACATTTACAATAATTATACGTCGTCACCATACATAATCCAAAAAAGTTAAATAATTTATGAAAAAACAATCGAGAATTTTGCAAACTGATAGGATGTTATGATACATGTCCATCGTTACATCATTATTGACGAATTTCCCATAAAATCTGCAAATTCCAGCAAATAGGGAAAGGTGTCTACAGTCTATTCATCCTAACTTGTCCTATTTGGTAAACAATCTCGGCATTTCTTTTTATTGAAAATGCAGCACTAAAAATCAACTGATAACTAGATTCAATAGATTTCAGTCTATAATAACGATTTATTGTAATAGATTATTGACTTTGTAATTAAATTATTTTTAAATGGGTGATTTTTTTAAGAAGTTGTGCCAAGATTGTTTACAAAATAGGATAAGTTAGAATGAACAGACTTTATATTACTTTTATGTGTAATATCAGTTAATAAAAAAAATATTTCTAGTAAAAATTACTTCTTAATCTAATTAATCGTGTGGTGGAACGGTAGTGATCCTGCCTTTCGCACTTATGGTCCTGGCTTCGAATTGCGGAAGGGGCAGACGCTTGTGTGATGATTACGAGCATATGTACTTAAGTCATGGGTACTTATATCTTTATTGAGCGAAGCTCTCTTTTAGGCAACTCACAAATTTCGCTTGTCTCCCTCCTGCTACTTAACGGTTCAACCGATTCGAAAGAATTTTGGCATGATCATACATGATTATAACCTGACGGACATAGGCTATGTAAAAAAAATATAAACTTTACCATGAAGGAATAATCACCGAAAGAAAAATTCAAAAGCTGATCACAGCCAAACCGCTGAGACCACATTGATTAAATTTGGCGCCAAAACTCACATAGTGGTCGTGACTAATATGCAAAAAAAAGTTTTGAAATCGGACATACCATGGAGGAATAATCACCGAAAGAAAAATTCAAAAGCTGATCACAGCCAAACCGCTGAGACTACATTGATGAAATTTAGGTGAGGTTGGGTAAGGTAGTGCTTCGCTCAGTATTTGCAAACAGCAGCAGCATTGCAGACCTAGTATATGTATAAAAATTCCCTGTCACAGTGTTTGACCGCGATGAACTCTGAAACTATTCACCGATTTTGATGTTTTTTTTTTTCATTTAACTTAGGACATAGGATAGGTTTTATTTAATTTTTAACATAGCAACGCGCGGCCAAGTCAGCTAGTATTTCTCAGTGGTGTATTGGGAGGGGAACGCGGTGGAACGACGTTCCCTTACCTCTTTTCAGAACCGGTAGATTTTTTTTTAATTACAAATTATATTTAAACTATTTAATCGATTTTGATGATTCCTTTCGCACCTTGCTGGATTTTATCTGACTTAGGAGATAGGATAGGTTTCATTTAGTATATTTAGTAAAATACATAAAAGTATATTTTTGATGAGCCACAGTAAAGCTTGGCCGAGTCAGTAATTTATAAAAAAATTACAACTAATAACTAAGTGGTATGTCTGTTGGTCTTTTAGAGACTATATTTTGGCGAGTGTTCTTAGGAGCTGCACGAGCTCTTACCGTCATCCCCTTTCTTTTATCGGATATCTAGACACACTGCGGGCTACCACCCTTTCCTAACTGTGGATCCAAGCTTGTTTTTTTGCGCCCTTAGCGACGTGGGCACTTTCCGGACCGGGAGAATAGTGGTGAATCCATCATGGATACATCGGGTGGCCGAGAGGTTATGTTAGACTCGTACTGACTAAACAACACCTAGTATGTGCCATAGCCTAGGAAGGCTGTATAGGCTTTATCGAAGCGACCGCCTCGGGGAGGAAACAAGCGCTACTCGACACTCAACAGAAGTGTATTATTATTTAATTGAATGTTTCACGTATGCCCTTTGACAAATTATAATTTTATTATTCTGAATTTATCAATGTAATTAAATTAAATGTTAATTTCTCTTGAAAATCTTTAGTTCTTTCTAACGAACTTGTAAGTATGTTTCAAGACAATCAACTTTTCATTAACTTTTTTTTGTATTTTTCTGCAAATATAATTTATTTTATATTTAATAACGCCGTTATTGTGTCTACATCAGATTTTTTCAAACATTGTTAAAATCTATGCAATTGTGCTAATATAAGTCATAAAGCAATACTTAATGAACAAATAAATTAGTGTATTATATTGTCACATCTGAACAGGTCTGCCATAATAATAGAAAATATTTCATTTATAAAACATTATTTCCTTTATGTTACGTATTGACAATTAGTTATCTGCAAAGGTCAAACATATTAAACAGATTGACATCAATCTCAGGAATTATAGTTTTCCATGGTCAGCTGTATTCCAACAAGAACATCCTAAAATCCATAATATAATAATGAACTCGCTAAATCGTGTAACTTGTACCACAACAGCTGACATTACCTTGTCGCATGCTCGACCCCGGTTTAAGACAACTTTATGAAAAATCAAAGAAATACTGATATTTGTAATATGGGTCACAATTTTTATAGGAATACTAAATTTCACAATTAAATTTAATACCATAATAATGAATAAAAAGCACTAATTTTGATAGAAAAACACTAGAAAAAATCGACTTGACTCTTAATAACCCTCAAAATAACTTGTGAGCAGTCGATTTCTTCTAGTATTTTTATATCAAACTAATTTATCATATAACAAAGCATTGAAAATGCAAAAATATATATAAAATAATAAATACTTAAAAGCTTTTTTAAATATTTTATTTACTTTGTCTTATTCAACTTTAATATTACTCATTATAATTAAGAATAACTTTTCCGAAATAGCAAATAACTCTTTTTAAAAGATCAGTGCGTACATTGTGTAGTATTGAGGGTAACAGTTAAAGTAGTGATGGTCGACTCGAGTAACTAACTCGAGTTAACTCGAGTTGGGCTTAACTCGAACCAACTCGAGTTGAATTCTCTCTGACTCGAGTTTGAAAACCGAATAAAACCGACATGGAGCGAAGTTTGCCGATCATTTGAGATTATATTCATTCATAACAAACAAGTGTCACATTTACGTAGATTTGAGGTTAACTTTAAAGTTAACTGCAAATCGGTTATTGTTCTAGTTTTTCGTGTTTTAAATTCTGTTTTTGAAAAATGCCGGGTCCTAAAGAAATCTTTGGTTCGGTATGTATTACCGTGTAAACAGTGTTCAGATTCTTTCAAATATAATGGAAATACGACCATATTATTAAACCACATTAAAAATAACCATCCTAGTATTACCGTAGAAGAAATAATAAAGATCAGTGGTTTGTTCTAACTTTTTTTTTACTATTAATGCGAAGGTGAAGGAATAAATTGGTAAAAATTAAAAAAAACATTAACTCTTCCATCTAGTCAACTCGAGTTACGTTACTCGAGTCCAACCCGAGTTACGTGAATTTTAACTCGGCTTAAATCGAGTTTTGTTTTTTCCGAGTTGGCACATCACTAAGTTAAAGACGGGCGTTCAGTTCAAGCGTTTATTGCGGACTGGCTGGAAGCGGCCGCCTCCCACCTGACCTACCCTAAAGCTTACAATATTCTTACAGCTAACCTACACTACACATTGAAAGCCAACAGATACATCGTGATTTTGGTACACTTGATATAAGTTAACTAACTTTAAAAAAAAATTATAGTGCAGTGGTTGACAAAGCTCACACAATATGACCAATAAAATGTGTCTGGATCAGGATGTATCATAAACCAAAGGGAGAGACAGATACTTATCCTTTATTTAGACCTGAAGGCATCCGATGTGACAGTTTTCCAAAGTATTTTGGCGAATCCCGCATAGGATACAGCTACACTTGCTTACGCTACGTCTGTGACTTGGTTCAACCACGTTCATGATTTGACCTGCACGTGCTGTTTAAAAAGCTTAAGGTACAATGGGACTGATATACTCTGTGTAAAAGTCTATAAATTGAATAAAAGAAAAAAAATAGCTTTTTGCTTTGAAAGACAAAGCTCTGTCTCAACTAGATCTTCACTTATTAGCTCACTCACACATAAATTTTGCACTAAACATGTTGTGGATTGTGGTCCATTTTTCCTACTGTATTTTGATCCCTAGAAAAGGTTTGGGTCCCAGAAGCGGGTAAATCAAAAGGCTAATGATGATAAATTGAATGCATTACGCAGATTACGTACGTAGCAAACTTATTTTTTACCCTATGTCAAGCGTTTTTAAGGTTGTTTTTTCATAGTCTAGTTTATACTTAAAAATCTAATTAAATAATCTTTTTACTCACTTTAAAACGTTTATTTTCTTATTTTTTTTTATTGAGAGACCGATGACAATACAACAATAAAAAAAAAATCATTTGGGCAATTTTAAAAAACATTTCAAATTTTAAATTATTATTATTAGAAAAGCGTAGGTGCTTTGTACGACATTCTTCTTACACTAACTCTGCATTTCGAAATAAAAAAGTAAGGTATCTTGGTCATAAATAAAAAAAAATACACCGTTCGATATCGAGCACTCCACGTTTTCTTAGAATGACATAATTTTCTCGCTAATTACCTTGTTACTATTTAACTATATTTAAATTTATATTTTACTTTTTAGTTGGGTTAACGATTGCAGTGTTTGAAGTTTTTGAAGTGAAAACTTCTTATGGCGCGTTGGGCACTTTTGTGGGTGAGCATTTTCAGCCGTTCTCGCGACAGATGAGATTTTACACAGATATAGGTACTCCGCGTGTATTCTTATAATATATGTATACTATACGCGCTCTTTGCATGGGCATTCGTTCGTGCTCTCGCGACAGACGAGATTACATACCTATATGTATACTCAGAGTGTATAGGTATGCGAGAGCGCTGCATGCTATACGCAGTCTTTGCATGGGCATTCGTTCGTGCCCTCGCGACAGACGAGATTGAGATTTTTTTATATTTATTTTATAAATGAATATTAAACGGAAAATTTATTTATTAATAATATAAAATAATAATATTTCATTTGATTTGTGTTGCTGCTATGGTATTGTGTTAAAAAAAACAAATCTAAAGTGTTAATGCGATCTAATGCGATTCTAATGGACAAACAATAATAATGGCTGCCGTTTTTATTTCACCAAAACAGTCTTTACAAGCAATACGAGAGTTCTTGTATTCATTCATTTATTCTAAAGCTGCTTCCGCACTATTTATGATGAAAATTAATAGAAGATTTGATCATTATCCTATGATTTTGAGTGGAGATTTCAACATAAACTTTGCAGATGTCAAAAGTCAATCATTAATTGAATTTTTATATGAAGAATTTGATTTAACGATGTCCAATGATCGCAATCTTAGCACAACAAAATACAAAACTACTATTGATGCAGTACCTATTCACAAGATATATAAATAGATTTAAATCAAAATTGTTCATTTCATACTTTAGTTACCATAGACCTATTGTTTCAGTTTTAGAATTTGATGAAAATCCTGATAATAATGATGAAAATGCTTATAATGATGATGTAAGAGTTGTTGAAATTATGGATGAGAATTGATAAATTTTGTATTTACTATTTACTAATATTTACTCATTTAAATAAAACCACTTCCTTCGAATATAGTTTCTATATTATTATACTTCATGTCCATTCAAAAAGTGCCCACATTGCTTTGATAAACTTGATTTTTTATGTACAATTTCTCATGTCGCGAGCGCACTTAAAAATGCTCACCCAAAAAAGTGCCCAACGCGCCATAAGTTCAAGTTTTCACTTCTGCCTGCACTCCCGGAGTGCAACCGCCATTTTTTTAACTATTTTACTTCTTTATTGATGCTTTAAGTTAGGTCTCAGCATTGTAAGCTAGTAAAATACAATGCATAAAAATAGCAATCAACACAGATTTTGCAATTAAAATCACAGAGATGACAAATACCGACGGTACCCAGTGGCGTAGCATGGGGGGGGCGGAGGGTGCGGTCCGCACCGGGCGGCACTTTGCCGGGGGCGGCGCTGCGGAGGTGGCAGATAGAGAAAAAAAATTAAAATATAAAAAAAGTTAATTTCTTTCAGTTCTTTTTTTCGTCATTTTTTTGTTGTTGTTACCAAATACCCAGGTACCTATGCAGGTTCTTTGCATGGGTGATGAAAGCGCAAGGTTTCTCAATAACTATTATTTAGGAAACTTATTTCGTTTCAAGTTTCAATGTTATTTTAAATAAATATGTCTCCTTACGCATTCTTTGTACTTCACCGTAGCTAAAAGCTACTGGTAGAAAAACAGCAAAGATACGCGTTACGCGTACATTGTTGCAACACGAATTACACCTTGGAGGCAATCGACAGCATTTTTTGCTTACAGAAAATAATGATTTAACGATTACCGATGACCGTTTCATCGGATATATTCACAAAGTTAGCGAGTAAAAAGATTTACATTTTTTTTAAAAAACGGTGTTTCGTGTGAAACACTACTGCTTAAAAAGTTAGATACCCGGAACGAGTCTTTTGGTTTTGGTGGGCGGCAGCTGGAGAGTCCATTGTACTTATTACATAGTAATAGAAGACAATGGAATAACATAACGTATTAGTGATTTAGTCTACCTTCTACTCTATGTCAAAAAAAGTTAATTTCACTTTTCAGGTTAGTGTTATTCAATAAAAGTACTCTTTTTACCATGCCTCAATTTTTTTATAATGGATTGCAAAAATAAGAGGGCGGCAAATTTGGAATCCGCACCGGGTGCTAGTGACCTATGCTACGCCACTGACGGTACCTATGTACATACCAAACTCACCGAGACGTAAAAAAATGGATAACTGACTAAATTTAATTGCAATATTAATTATGTATATATTTTCATTTTACCAGAAATTCAGGTAGTACTCATACCGTCACTAACACAACATAAATTTACATCGCACATACGCACGCACACACACACACACGAAAACACGAACACATAAGCAAATATAAAAATGTATATAATTAGTAGATTAGTGAACTTATCTTATTTTTGTAATTTTAATTCTATTTATTATACCATCACATCTAAATTCGATCTCGATAGCCTCAAATGTCTGAGTCCGTAATAAATTACCTATTTTGGGCATCAGTCTCACACAAACTTAGCTAAGATTAGTATCTGTAAGGCTTGAACTAAGAGTTTGTGATGAGAAAATAAAGATTTATTATTATTTTCTAGTGTTACTCAATCATCACCTGTCATAATTGTTATATAACGTACATATATTCCATAATTAATAAAAATTTTCAAGGAAGTTCGGTTCGGTAACGATATTATGAAAACAGGTTTGATAAACTCAAAAATCCATATAAAAACAATAAATTACTAATAAAGTTGCTCAGAACGAACGAAGTAAATGTAACTATCATGCTTTAATCGATTTTGGTTAGGAAAGCTGTAATCATCTATCATACGGTATCACTACACAGTATAAAACAAAGTCGCTTTCTATATCCCTATGTATGCTTAAATATTTAAAACTACGCAACGAAATTTGATGCGGTTTTTTTAATAGATAGATTCACGAGGAAGGTTCATATGTATAATACATGCATAATATAGTAGAGCATTGCATCCGTGCGAAGCCGGGGCGGGTCGCTAGTTCAAATTTAAATTTAACATTGATAAACACATTATTTTCACGTATCCGTAAGCTAAACGCTTATTTTACGGAATATTTAAATGATAAAACTTGAAAATACTATACGAAATACCGAAACTACTAAAAACCTATTTGCTATATATTAATTTATATTTGATAACAGAAAGGTCTTCCCCTCTCCTAACTGCTGTGCCCGACAGGCTCCATAATGAGTTGTATACATTTTTATTTAATATCTTTGTACATTATGGTTTAAGCAATAAAATACTGAGTAAATTTATTAACGACGGTAATAGGTTTCTTGCATAATTTTAATAGAAAAATACTTGAATTTTTTTTTTGTAGAATTATTTTTGTAAAAGAAAATATCTTAATTTAAATACCCGCCATTTTCACGCGCTTTGAATGACGTCACATGACATGACTCGCCACGTTACTATGGATGAATCTACATACATTGTTATGATATATGTTGCTGGCATACACATGGCTTCATGTCATGTGACGTCACAACCAATGGGAAGGCGCTCAGTTTGTTTTGAAATTTACTTTCGTTTATGCATAATTTTTAACCGAAAAATAATTATACAATACAATACAAAACACTTTATTGATAACACCACATTGAAATAATAAGATAACAAGAGAAAACTTAAAATAGTGTTACAATGGGCGGTCTTATCGCTCAGAGCGATCTCTTCCAGACAACCTATAATTCCTTATAAAATAATAGAAAGTAGCGATTTTACTGACAAATACCGCCAGTTTATTACATATTTGAAGAATAATTAAAAAATATTTGATTTTTTTGTAAAATTACATGCAAGAAACCTATTATCTTTATATACCAATATTGTTATATAAAATCTTTAGATATTTTATTTTTTTGCATATTTTGCCTTTTCCGTACTTAAAATATGAGTTTTTAAAATTGAAAAAAATAAAAAAAATATACATTCGCTAGGTTAAACTGGTGCACGCGTCACCTCTTCACTTGGCCCACATCATACTGTACGTGATTTAGACTTTTTTGTTATACCACCGACGTTGAACTCTATGACGTTTGACGGAGGTCATGCCACAAACAAAACATAACTGATTTAACGAAAAAACAACAAAACAATGAGAGGAAAACAACGCACCAACAATGTAGTTCCCACGTTCTACTTTTAATTACGGAACACAACAAAAGGGGTTTGATTGGCGATCCTTTTTTTGTTTTTTTTTTACGGAACTGTTGGATTTTTTCCCGCGATATAAAAGTGATTCTACAGAAACCATAATGCGGGATGAATAACAGTTGTTTTTGATAAATTTTAAAAATGATTTTATCTTTAAAATAAATACACGTAAAAACGGTATTATTCGGGGAGTAAGGAAATCACTTAGCGTTGGGTACCTCCTATTTTAACAACAAAGCTACCGAGTTCTTTTCTCATTGCCTTTTTACTAAGCAAACTGATTTTATCTTAGCCGATTTTGATTCTAAAATGTGTCAGTCTTTTCCGATTTTGTTTCGATTCCCAACAAAGGTATTCGCTTCAATCAGTTCTGCAGAGGTACAGTTTCCTGGTTTATTTATTTATACAGAAATCTTACAAGTTAACTGATGCGTTATCCAATGCAGTTACATAAATAATTCCATAAGGCAAAATACATTCAATACCATTATAAATATAAAGCAAAACAATATAAAAAAAATCAATTAATATATATAAAAAGATCTCAAGAATACCAGAAATATTTATAGATTTATTACAAATTATTATTGCCCAGTGCGGATTTTTGGTTAGCAACAACTTATCGTGTCTTCCGCACGAAGGACCTCAAAATAGTAACTTTTTCGTGACAAATCCTATGAGCAACCCTTGTTGAAGTTGCTTCACCTCAACAATTATTGCTAATTAAGTCCCTGATAGCCTATTCGAACTTATCTTCCAGATGAACTACAAATTTCGGTTCCACATTTTTTTAATAAAAATAAAATAATTGGCAGATAAAGTTGCTGGGAATAGCAATCTTTAGATAGTGTTAAGATGGCAGATAACTATCTGAAACTTTATCAAGAACTGGTGAAACTAGCCCTCAACCTCCTATCGCATTACAAACATAGCAGTGTAAATTAATTTCTATAATGATTGCAAAGCCTCCATCTAGGGAAGGTTTTTCTCTCCAGAAGTGGACGTATTTCAGCTGACATGATATCTCTAGATCCTTAATATTTGTATCTACGTTGGTTCTAATCTTATTTAACTGGGTTGAATCAAAGCTAACCCTAGTTCATTTTTATTTAAACCTCAGGAATTTTGCAAGAGAAAATCACTCAAGGATTTTGCCACCACAAACCTGGTGGCACTGTAACGGTCATCTCCGATCGATAACAATCACAAATAAATACAAATTAGTTTACTTACCACCAATAGCGACACAAGTGAGGTTGACCTCCGTACCCTCGTCGTATGGTCCGACCACGCCTGTTCTGATCTCGTTGCCCTCCTGGTTCAAAATTATCAGCCTCTCTGGTGGAACTGTGGAGAGAAACGACATCAAATTCCCACTATTTTTTAAGATCCACTATTTAGGTATTAAGCTATATTACTATATGAGACAAGCTCGGTCTGCGATTGCAGATGCTAACCAAATTTTTGTAAAGGCATGTGTCTAAAGTGTTTTCTTAATTTGCCACTAGATGACACTGTACCATAGAATGCGTCGCGGTGGGATTTCGCTTAGAGGCCAGCCTATAGTTAACCAAAATTTTCAATCAAGTTATCAAGAATGATGCTTTCATTCGTTGAGTCCTTCGAGCCGGATTGGTTAGGTGACCATAAAACACAATGATTGGTCCTCCTTAATGCTTCAGAAAGCGCGTTAAGTAATTCGTCCCAACTATATCTGCTGTCACTATCATCTTCCTATTCACACTGGTTCTGGGTGGTTTTGGTATTCTTTTATAAATTAGCTCATTTCCAATTTACATACATTAGAAATGCAAATGCGAGTTTGTTTGTTTGTTACGCTTTCACGCCTTAACTACTCAACCGATCATCATGAGATTATGTGTACACTTTGTCAGGAGTATAGAAAAAGATAAAGCGTACCTGTCATCCAGGAAAAAGTCTTATTTTCGCGAGGCATAAGAGGAAAACTTTTAATTATAATTTAGTTTTCCCCTTAAGAACCTTTTTTATACTTGGCTATAACGTCACCAGCGCGTATATAAATAATTGGAACGCCCACAACTTATCTGGCAACGCTTTCAAGGCAGATAGCATCGTATTGATGCGATAAATCAAGTTCTGGGGCTCACAAGAATTACCTATTCCCTTAGCATGGTTATTTTTATCTTCGCAAAGTATTTAGGGATCTGTTGATAATATATCTACGTCTGTCGGCGTCGAATACTTGATACAGTCTATCTCAATAATCAAAGCAAATCAATGTTACATTACATTTAAGTGATTAATAATATACTGACTGAAAAAAACAGAGAAATGTGTGATATTTGAACTTTGCTATCGCGTTTCAGTTATGATTTCAAATTGAGAAATTATTTTTGTAGTAATAACGTCTATTATACAAATATTACAACAGTTACTGAAGCTAATAGATGTTTTGAGAAATACAGAACGAATGCTGGCGAACATGCACGATAAGCTAGAATCTAGATTGTTATTCATATTGGAAAGTTACTATTATATATATAATTAATATAATTTAAAATAAAAAAGAAACTTAATGGTGTTTCGAATTATATTCCAATTAGATATCAATCAAATTAGATATTTCTGACTTTCCTGCTGTTAGAACTTGCCAATATTGTTCCGAAGACTAGTTTGAGATTATAAATAATCTATCCTGGAAGTACCTTTCAAAGGATTTAACTGTCTTGTCTTTCTGGAACTATTGCTTGCATATATCTTTATGAAATAGTGCGTCTTAGACTCTCACTAAGCTTTTACTAATTTTGGTCTTATTAATGTGTGTTTGCCATAAGCTTAGGATATGTTCAGATAACTATAGTACTAATTAAATAGCGTGGTAGCAACAGTAATAAGGAAGTCAAAGATAAGATTTTCTTTCTGCATATAGATTATGTTTATTAGAAACTTCATTCTTGCGATGTAGGTATCCATTCTTATTCGCTTTTATATGTACAAAGCAGGACTAGCGCCATCTATAATATGCAGCGTTAGTTTTAGTGTCATGTTTGCTGTATAGATGTCGCCATGGTTTATTAACAGTATACTTACTTAGCACGGTGAGGTTGAGTCGCGTGTTCTTTGTTGGCGACTTGATGAAGTCAACTCTACAACGGTATTGCCCACTGTCCTCTGGCCTAAAATTAAAAAAAAGATAATTTAAACAAAGTGTGAGTAAATTAAAGTAATATATTTAACATAACTTTTATGGTCGTTTTATTTTGTGAAATTCGAGCGATTAAAATTTCAATTCAATCGCTTGAACTTCACAAGTGTCTGGAGTCCGTTGGTATAAAACAACAGAGGCCTTAATGCGAGTTCACGCATTCGATACTCGTTACCGAGCGCGTTACAGATGTCTATTAAGATACGTAGTTCCTGATGGTTACCGCTAGGGGCGCTCATATAAAAATCCATACTAATTTTTTACGCGGACGATATCGTGTATCGAAGCGTAAAGTCGCACTAAGGTATCTGAACACAAATGGTGCCGTTTTGCGATCTGTGTTTTGTGAGCGTCATGTTTTGTGAACAGTGACTAAACAGACAGTTGCACTATCGAGTCTAATAAAGGACTGCGACGGAGGGTAGAACGATATGTCTGCCTATACCATCCACCCGATATAAATTTCAGTTGTTCCGTGATGATGGCGCGTGTAACTAAGCCGAAATATCTTAACAGCCTCAAAAATAAAAAAAAAATTGGTAATAATCCGGTTTTGACGAAATCTTATAAAAGTATGTATCAACATTTGTAACGACATTTGTTATAAAATTATGACTGTCTGGAAGGAAGAAGAATGTGGTGATGAAATTCAACAAGGTTGGTAAGTTGAGTAGTGGCTTACGGCGTCGTCTGTCTTAGTTTATGAGAAAGCTGTAGCTTCAATTTTACATTTTTTTCTAAAACTAAGGCTCAATCTTGATACCTTTAAATTGACAAAGAAAAAACCTCTCTTTATTGCTTTCTTTCTCTGCTCAAAGAATATATTGTATGTACGCACTATAATTATGGATTGAATAGATCGAACGAAAGTTTATAGTCTTCAAGGGTTCAGAAACGGATCAACTCAAAAATATCGGGTTACCGGACCGGCTGTAGAACAAAACAAGATCCATAAATTATAGTAAAGCTTAGTCAATGGCCAGATGTTTGATTTGAAATAGTTTTAAGAAGGTAAAAGCCGCATCACAATAAATACTTTCAAGTAAAAATATGTACTTTAAGGAAACTGATTAATATGAAATTTATCTCGACAACCGTGTGCTGCAACGGTAGCTGTAATAGTCCAAGTTTAGTATAGCAAGTACAGATGTGATAAGCGAGGTAGTGTCTTGGTTGTTTTTTTTCATGGTTAAAAAAAATCAAATTGAGTTGGTAATATCTCGCAAAACATGGGTCAGATTTTGATCTCTCTCATTTCATCTCGCAACGATTGAGCTAAACGAATAAGTCTAGAGTCTAAAACAGGTATCAATTAAACCATGATTTTTTAGTAACGCGAGTAGACACGATGCTATGTGGAACGTGTAAAAATGAAACCTGAAACACAAAGTTATTACAACTGCTAACATAAATGGGTCTTTCTACTTTTTTACCGACAATGGTCTGTCCTTCGTCTTATTATGGCATCTCGTTGGAGTATTGATATTCACGGTTTTTTAATTCGGTTCGAATAAACGTCCATATTTTTCGTATCTATTAATATAATGTAACTTTTCATTTTCTCCAACCAACATATTTTTTCGTTTGTTTTCCGTAGAATGCCGTGACAGAGTGGTAAACCGAAATGTGGTCTCTACAGAAAAAAGCCACTCTGTCACATATTTTTTTTAAAAACCAACATTAAAAAAGAATTAATATTTGTCGCAAAGGAAACTTTAATTAGTCATAATGACAACACAGATGCAATTTCTTTTAAATTCTACACAGAAACCACAATTATGGATATTTAAAAAACCAAAATAAACAGAAAAACGTCGTTTCACTGTCGGTAAAAAAGAAGAACGACCCAAATACAAGTTGCAATGTTGGAAGACGGTCTTTGAGCGCACATACCTAACTCTTTTGAAACACTCCGCTTTAACCTTTTCACTGAATTGATAACTGTTTTGTCTCAAAGTCAGAACTTTAACTGAAAATACTGACCTTAATTTGGTAAGGACGAGAACGGCTGGTGTGGTGTCGCTCCTAAAGCTAGCCCTGACGCCCAAGGTGTTGGCGTCAGACCAGTGGGATGGTCTGCCTTCCCTCGTGTCCAACCTGCAAGAGATAAAACTAGCTTAACTCTAAGGACATCATCATCAGCTTATCTAGTGCCCACTGCTGGGACAAAAGACTCTCCTCTTCAAGAGAGTTTCACATGTTATAACTGCTAACATTTAAACAAAGATATTATTTTCATAAGTGAAAAAATTGCAACTACTTGTAAAATGTCGCGATAAGCAAACGACCGTTTGGTGCAACGGTAGCGATCCTGCCTTTCGCACCGACTGTCCTGGGTTCGAATCCCGGTAGTGGCAGATGTTTGTATGATGAATACAAGCATTTGTAGCTGAGTCATAGGTATATATACATATATATTTTTATAAACATTACATATCTATGTATCATACATGTATGTCTATCCGTTACCCTAGTATCCATAACACAAGCCTTACAGTGCTTACTTTGGGCTAGGCTAATTGGTTTGAATATAGGAAATATTTATTTATTTATTTAAAGTGGAATTCTGTGATTCTCCACCTATGAAAATAAGGCGCGAATGTATGTATGTAAAAGTATTCGTAAATAGCAATATAATCATTAAATAAAAATGGAACACACAGATATTTTTAATATGGTAACAAAATTATATATTAAATGTAGCACAAGCGACATCTGTCTTATCTTGTTATAGGTTTGTGACTACTAAATAAATTGTCTATTGTAAACGTCACTGCGTATATTATTAACAGATATTACGTTTGTATAATAAAAAGAAAGTTACATTTAAGATCGAAATAAATTATATAATTTAAAAACGCCATCAAGATGAGTGAAGAGATTCAAGAATAAGGCAATTATAGAGGGAAATGTCGATTCTAGCTTTATCGTATTGCACACAATCTTGAAACCAATTCTTAAAAATTGAAATCCTAGACATGTCTTTACTATAACAGTAAATTAAGTAATATTACTCAGAATCGTTAGTAAAAGTAAATTTAAATGTCTTATTTCATTAAAATTTAAATGTTTATATAGTTAAGTGGATTATATCATTTATTAGATCATTCGTTTCACACCCACTAAAACAATTTATGTATCGCCACCATGTTACTATATTTAATTTACTGCCCACAAAATCGTTAAAGCAACTCATGTAGGTGCGCCCAGAGGCCTAAGTGTAAGTTGTGTAATAACAAACGTTAACACGTTTGAATTAAAATTTAAACCTTATTATTAGAGTGTTAAGATGTTCGCCGAAACATTAACTTAAACGTGATAGCATTTATACATTTAGAATTTTATCACTCTAACTAAACGAATGTCATTTTAAACGGACAGATGAAGGAGTGACGATATAGTTAGTATTGTAAATAATAAATAAATAAATATAAATAAATATTTCTTACATTCACACCAATTAGCCTAGCCCAAAGTAAGCACTGTAAGGCTTGTGTTATGGATACTAGGGTAACGGGTAGACATACATATATAATACATAAATATGTAATATTCATATTCATAGAAATATATAAAAACACCCATGACTTAGGTACAAATGCTCGTATTCATCATACAAACATTTGCCCCTTCCGGGATTTGAACCCGGGACCGTCGGTGCGAAAGGCAGGATCACTACCGTTGCACCAAACGGTCGTAAATGGTAGCAAAGATTTAATAAATTTACTTACTTATTTGTTAATTGAATTTTAATAGTTTCATATGCTGACATAGATAAAAGAGCTTTATATAGATTACTAGACTTTGCCCGCGGCTCCGCCCGCGTGGATGTCGTTTATCGCTGTAGGTAAGAAAATATTTCCCCGGGAACAACTTATTTCTTCGGAATAAAAAGTATCCTATGTTACTTCTTATACCTTCAAGAATATATGTACGAAGTTTCATGATAATCGATTAAGTAGTTTTTGCGTGAAAGAAAGACAAACAGACAGACACACTTTCCCATTTATAATATTGGTAAGTAGGTATGGATTATGTGCTGTGTATGGAAGTAGTTTCGTTTCATATAAGATACATAAAGATGTATCACTTTTAAATATTATTAACATAAAACCGGTTGTCGTAGGTTCGAATCCTGTTAGATATTTCCGAATCATGTTTGTAAATATTCTTATTTATGTATAATATCGGATTTTTTATTTACTGGAGTTCCCATGGATCAGCTTCAATGACGCAATTTTTCTTACGCCATAACTTCTTTGGTGAAATTTTTGTGTGGAATCGAAGCAACAGGTTTAGGACTACATCGTGACGGAGCCCGAATTTCGAAATTCACAAAAATAAAAAGCTATGACCAAAAAACATTGGCTCTATGGAATGCGCCGTTGAAACAAAAAGCGCGCGCTTTTTAAAAGATTTCATTCTTATGGAATTTTAAAATTTACTAAACATTGTTTTTTTTTTAGTATTACGTTCTGCTCCAATATATGGTGTTAGCGAAGCTTTATGCTGAGCGCCTCCTTTATTTGTATGATTGTTTTACGTGCGACATAGGAGAAAAGAACTAACTCTTTACGAGTAAAACGTAACTAATGCAGATGGTAATCACCATACACTTCCCGTAGACCAAAAAATGGGAAGCAAAGTTTTCCGTATTATGATCTTTTACTGCGACTTTCAACCCGCTTACTTGCAAAGATTTTGGCAAAACCCTCCTATTTTTAAGGGTCCAACAGTGGCCATTTTACGGCTCTGTTGAACATTTACACGGTCATAAAACAATCAGATAATTTTTTAGCTATTTTAGTTAAAGAATGTGGTGATAATTATACACTCGAGAGCAATGAATCCGGGTCACTTAAAGAATGTTAAAAATCTCGGAAACTAAAAATGATAGGTTAATGCAATAAATTGTATTTAATAGACAATGTAATACTCCTTAAATGAAAGTAAAAAAAATATGAGTCACCATGCATTTTATTACCACAAAATTACATAAAGAAAAAAACTGCTGATCTCTCATTAAAACAAAAATAGGAAACATGAAATGTTTGATCTTTATTACGATTTTCTTGAATTTTAATACTTCGTATTGCCTCCTCGTGCTTCCATTACTGCGTTTACGCGGTTTGGCATGCTGTACACCAAGTTCCTTATACGATTTTGGGGAATATTCTCCCATACCTCTGTGAGAGCAATTTTGAGCTCTCGAAGCGTGATTGGGGGAGGGTTTCGTTGTTTTACGCATCTGCCTAGCTCGTCCCAAGCATGCTCGATCGGGTTGATATCCGGGCTGCGCGCTGGCCACTCCATACGAGTAATGTTCATCTCTTGAAGGTAGTCATTCACAATCCTACCTGTATGAGGTCGGGCATTGTCATGCATAAATATAGCATCCTCACCTAAATTGACCATAAATGGACCAACGTGATCATTGAGGATTTCTTCCACATATCTTACGCTAGTTAAAGAGCCGTTTTCTATGATCACCAGCTCTGTGCGACTTTCAGAAGAAATTCCGGCCCACACAAGTACAGACCCACCACCGTAGGCTACTTTTTCTTCGATGCATGCTTGCTTGAATCTTTCCCCTGGTCTTCGATACACTCTGTGTCTTCCATCGTGCTTGTAGAGCATAAATTTTGATTCGTCGGAGAACATAACTTTTGACCAATCTTCAATACTCCAATTTACGTGGCTCTGGGCATATCTTAGTCTTGAAATACGATGCCCACGCTCCAGTTTAGGGCCGTTTGCAGGTCTAAGGGGTTTTAAGTTAGATTCAGCAAGCCGACGTCTTACTGTCCATGCACTTGGGTTACTTCCTCCGAGGCGTCGAAACTGATTGGTGAGTTCAGTTCCTGTGAGAAAGCGATTTCGAAGCATGGTGTTCACCAAGTATCGGTCTTCTCGTGCTGTGGTACACCTGGTTCTGCCCGTTCCTGGTCTGCGTAGGTTAGAACCAGTTTCTTCGTAACGTCGGAGAACTCTTTGTACTGTTGACAGCGACACACCGACAGTCCTGGCTGTATCGCGCTGACTCCGGCCGGTTTCCAGCATTGTAAGTATTCTGGTGCATTCTTCAGGCGTAAGCGACATAATTTCAGCTTGAATAATGAATATAGAGCACTATCAACATGGTTTATGTACCCACATAAATGACAGATTACAAACAAAAGCAAAACCAAATGCTGTAATTTCGTAGTTCCATCTTCGAAAGTGGCCCTTTTTCAAATTTGATTTTTTTATGATATAACTTTACAATAACTAAGAAGTTTTAATACCTTCATTTAAGGAGTATTACATTGTCTATTAAATACAATTTATTGCATTAACCTAGCATTTTTAGTTTCCGAGTTTTTTAGGATTCTTTAAGTGACCCGGATTCATTGCTCTCGAGTGTATTTGAATCATTATTTCATTTGAAAGAAAAAACAAAACACTCTTAGAAGTAAAATCGGTCCATCAAACCTTTGATTTATTATTAACGAAAACGGCTAATATTTAACATAGTATAAATATCTTTCGTTCGATTATATTTATTTTCAAAACATCCTAATATAGTGGGCTATTCAAACCAAATAAAACCCAATCAATAACCAGTTAACGGCTCTTCGACACTCCCATATTATATCACAAACAGACCGACATGAATATTTTATATGCGTACGCAACGCACACTGAGCTATAACATAAATTATATTATTATATTTGCATTTTATAATTCTATTCGCCAAGTATCAATAATTTTCAAATATAGGTAATTAATAAATAAGTAATTGAACTTAAAATGAAATTGATTCATAATTATTGGATAATCAAAAAAAAATATCAACTTCACCGGCGCCGCGGCGTAGCGGATTATCGTTCTCGGCCTATAATTGCGCAGGTTTAGCAATATTCTCAGGGGCCAGTCATCGGATGGGTGGCCAACAAATTAATATCTTTCGTTGGTCCTAGCTTTATTTGCAGTCGATAAAGCTTATCAATTTTTAAATAGGGTGATGATCATAAATCTCGAATAAGGTAGACAAATTAAAATCGAATAAAAGAAAACATTAAAGACAATATTATTAAACTGAACTTTTAAATCACTTTAAAAAAGGCATTTTTTACATTTATTACTTTAAATTGCTCTTAAATGTCTTAAAAACAAAAAAGTTATAAAAAGTTATATAAATCACTTTGGATTACTAAATTATGTATTGTTTGAGCTTATAACCACACAAAATTGTGAACATTTGACGATGCGTTTGTAGTACCTACTTGCAGAATACATGCAAAAAGTGTTTAAATTCACTCTCAACGTATGACCACCACTATTTCTTATTAGCCAATCAGAATAAATAGTTCGACACAACAAAATATCAGTGCAAGGATATTAAAAAAAAAACGATAAAATAAAATTTTCAGATAAGTTAAGTATACGTCGATCCTAACTCATCAGTACTAAAAAACGCCTCCATCGAAATCTCTTCATCACGAATGACGCTAAGCTGCGTCGGGGTACCTCCGACGTCGGCGGACATGACAGGGCGTGTAATATCTAATGTTATACTGCATCCGCCTCTCTATCGAACGGTAATTCTATCGATTATCACCTTTTTAGATTGGACAAGGTGATTGCTTCGATCAGACTTAGACTGAAAGTATCCTGGGAAGTCACTTTAACCAAAAAAAACTCAACACAATTTATTCTTATACTTCCGCGTCTATCTTACTTTTTTATAAAACTAACCTTTTTTATAAATTATAAACTTTCAAAGACAAAATAAAACAAAAACAGTTTTCTTTTTAAATAATCTTTTTTATTAGTTTTTTTTTAATGAAAGGATTAGTAGTTTTCATTAACCCTCCAACCGCGGGCGACGTAGAAATAGCGTTCTGCTTATTTGGTTTATTTTTGCGGGCCACGCTATATCCGCGTCGCACGTAATTTGTTTGAATGTAGTCAGCGGGAAACCTGTATTTTACGTCAAATAAACAAAAAAACGAATCAAAAAAATGCAAAGTCGATGGGGTTCTGTCGTTTTATTACGAAATTCCTATGGCCATCTCCCAGCTCCCAGCATCAGATCATTATAATGTCATAACAATCAACTCCATTTCATGGTACTATTGAAGTGTCGCGCGATATACATATGCCTGCAAAATTTCCGCTCAATCGGAGACCCGGAAGTGGATCAAATTTGACTTGCAAGATTACATTACAGACTCCGTGACAGTTGGAGTAAATAAAAACTTGTAAAAAGAGTGAATTTCATGTTAAACACGAACTTAAGTTCAATTTTTAAGTTATACTAGCTAACCCGGCCACGCATTGCTGGTATAACCCGGCCACGCGTTGCTATGGTAACGTTAATTGATTATAAAAACTGTTATTCTTAGGCTCATGGTTACTACAATATATATGGTAACAAACCCACAAAACCCACAAACCCTTATTTTATATAGTAGAATTAAGCAATTAAAGATTGCGAAACGAAATCGAATGTTCCGTTATAGTATGCTAACCAGACAAATAATGTCAAATGGTCTAACTGTCGTTCGGACACGTACAGATTGGAATGTGGAGTTAGGCACGGTGGGCTAATTTTGCCAAAGCTCTCTAATCTGTACGTAAACGAGCTTTTTGTTGAGCTCAATGGATCACTAGTCGGATGCTCCATAATGTTTGTATGAACAATTTCGATAAGATATAAAATACGTGTGTAAAAAACAACTACGCCTCCGAACCCTCAGATGGCATTCGAACCCACGACCTTTCGCTATCCGGGCGACTGCTCTGACCGCTGAGCTACCGAGACGCTGGCAAACGTGTCGAATTGTACAAACGTATTTCAACTTCTACTATGAGCTAGTATTGTTCCACCAATGTTGAACGCTAACTACCTTCAACATCGAAAGTAAAATTTTTACAAATATTAAACAATCGATTAAGATGGAACCAGCTATGTTTTTAATTTAAGGGCTCGGAGGCGTAGTTGTTTTTTACACACGTATTTTATATCTTATAGAAATATTGCATTGTGAATGCAAAAAAACTAAATTAAAAACATGAAAATTTTCAGTTATGCGGATGACATGGTGCTATTGTGCCCTTCTGTAAACGCTATGAGATCCTTGCTGTGATATGTGAAAAGTACGCTCGAAATTACGATCTTATAACGCCATGAATAGCGAATATTTGGTTTTCAAGACTCAGGATAAGTTGCCTTTAACTCTACTGCTATAAAGTTGAATGGTATTGAATTAAAGCGGGTTGAATAGTTTAAGTATCTTGACCATTATGTTACTGAGGAACTTGATGACCAATAAGATGTTGACAGGGAGCGTAGGGCTTTGGCTATATATATATATATATATATATATATATATATAGATACATATCTACACTCGAGAGCAATGAATCCGGGTCACTTAAAGAATGTTAAAAATCTCGGAAACTAAAAATGATAGGTTAATGCAATAAATTGTATTTAATAGACAATGTAATACTCCTTAAATGAAAGTAAAAAAAATATGGTGACTACCATACATTTTATTAACACAAAATTACATAAAGAAAAAAACTGCTGATCTCTCCTTAAAACAAAAATAGGAAACATGAAATGTTTGAACTTTATTACGATTTTCTTGAATTTTAATACTTCGTATTGCCTCCTCGTGCTTCCATTACTGCGTTTACGCGGTTTGGCATGCTGTACACCAAGTTCCTTATACGATTTTGGGGAATATTCTCCCATTCCTCTGTGAGAGCAATTTTGAGCTCACGAAGCGTGATTGGGAGAGGGTTTCGTTGTTTTACGCATCTGCCTAGCTCGTCCCAAGCATGCTCGATCGGGTTGATATCCGGGCTGCGCGCTGGCCACTCCATACGAGTAATGTTCATCTCTTGAAGGTAGTCATTCACAATCCTACCTGTATGAGGTCGGGCATTGTCATGCATAAATATAGCATCCTCACCTAAATTGACCATAAATGGACCAACGTGATCATTGAGGATTTCTTCCACATATCTTACGCTAGTTAAAGAGCCGTTTTCTATGATCACCAGCTCTGTGCGACTTTCAGAAGAAATTCCGGCCCACACAAGTACGGACCCACCATCGTAGGCTACTTTTTCTTCGATGCATGCTTGCTTGAATCTTTCCCCTGGTCTTCGATACACTCTGTGTCTTCCATCGTGCTTGTAGAGCATAAATTTTGATTCGTCGGAGAACATAACTTTTGACCAATCTTCAATACTCCAATTTACGTGGCTCTGGGCATATCTTAGTCTTGAAATACGATGCCCACGCTCCAGTTTAGGGCCGTTTGCAGGTCTAAGTGGTTTTAAGTTAGATTCAGCAAGCCGACGTCTTACTGTCCATGCACTTGGGTTACTTCCTCCGAGGCGTCGAAACTGATTGGTAAGTTCAGTTCCTGTGAGAAAGCGATTTCGAAGCATGGTGTTCACCAAGTATCGGTCTTCTCGTGCTGTGGTACACCTGGTTCTGCCCGTTCCTGGTCTGCGTAGGTTAGAACCAGTTTCTTCGTAACGTCGGAGAACTCTTTGTACTGTTGACAGCGACACACCGACAGTCCTGGCTGTATCGCGCTGACTCCGGCCGGTTTCCAGCATTGTAAGTATTCTGGTGCATTCTTCAGGCGTAAGCGACATAATTTCAGCTTGAATAATGAATATAGAGCACTATCAACATGGTTTATGTACCCACATAAATGACAGATTACAAACAAAAGCAAAACCAAATGCTGTAATAGGGTATTTGACATAGTTGACAAATAAATAAGTATTGTATTGAACACTATAGAATTTAAGGTCCTAATTAATAATATTTTACTTAAATTACAAATAAAAATGATTAAATATTTTATTTTCGTAAATAAAAATTAGAGTTTTTGAATCTGTGCATCATTTACACGAAACGTCTCAACGACCAATCAGAGCACGTGACGTCACGATGTAATAAACAAAATGTCTTTGAAGCCAATTTTTTAAAGAATCATGAACGAAAAACTAACCTCTCGCGTATTGTTTACATAAAGACTATTACATCGTGACGTCACGCTATTGATTTGTCACGTGACCTAGCGTTTCAGCGGGAAATACAAAATGTTATTATTAAAACTATCTTTTTGTTATTAAAATGGCTCTAAATATAAGAAAAAGATTTGTCAAGCGTATCTTTAGCGACTTTAGAACATTTTGAAGTGCTTTACGAAAATCTGTCAAATACCCTATTTCGTAGTTCCATCTTCGAAAGTGGCCCTTTTTCAAATTTGATTTTTTTATGATATAACTTTACAATAACTAAGAAGTTTTAATACCTTCATTTAAGGAGTATTACATTGTCTATTAAATACAATTTATTGCATTAACCTAGCATTTTTAGTTTCCGAGATTTTTAGGATTCTTTAAGTGACCCGGATTCATTGCTCTCGAGTGTATGTATCGTATATGAATGTCTGTGCGTTACTTTAGTATCCGTAACACAAGCCTTGCAGTGCTTACTTTAGACTAAGCTTATAGTTGTGAATTTAAGAAAAAAAGCACGCTATATTGGAACGGAGCGTAATACCAAAAAAATAAATAAATCAATGTTTAGTAAACTTTAAAATCCCATAAGAATAAAAACTTTCATAAAGCCAACGTTTTTTGGTCATAGCTTTTTTATCAAAATTACGTGACGATCTACTCCTATACCAGTTGTTTCGAAAACAACTAGGTTTAGGTTCCCACACAAAAATTATCAAAATCGGTTAAGAACTCGGGAAGTTATGGCGTAACAGACATTGCGCCATTGGAGCTGATCCATGGGAACCAAGCTCCAATAAAACTAAGTGACTGTTTCATCTTAATCGATTGTCCAAACATTTGTAAAAATGTTTCTTTCGAATACGAGAGAATGTTCCTTTCATTGATGAGATAACGCTGACCTACAGTCTAAAAAGTAGAAAAGTACAAGAAAATTTCGTCAGTTGTTCACAAGACTCGGCAGCTCAAATGGGAGACCATTGGATCGGAGATCCTAAGGTTGCGGTTTGAATCCCGCTTGAGAATTTACTTGTGCGCTGAATCGATATTTTCTAGTATTTTTCTATTAAAATAATTAAGCATATAAATAAATAAATAATAGACAACAAAGAACCCAAGTAGCTGAAGGAGCAGATGTTTGTATTATGAATACGAGTATTTTGTACCTGAGTCATGGGTGTTTATATATATATTTCTATGAATATTACATATTTATATATGTATATATGTGTCTATCTGTTACACTAGTATCCATAACACAAGCTTTACAGTGCTTACTTTGGGATAGGCTAATTGGTGTGAATGTAAGAAATATTTATTTATTTATATAAAACTGTATTTTGACAATCACACAATAATATTAAATGAAACTATAGCACGCAGCAGTAAAGAGACTCAACAACCAAATACGGAATAACATAGAAATCTATGGTAAGCTTCTGCGTATGCCAATCGGCTTTACATTCAGTGATGGCTTTATGCCACCACGGTGCCGGCGACGAAACGTTTTTTTTTTTAAATTAGGTACATCGTACTGTTACCACGATGTACTCAATTTTGAAATTAGACAGTTTACAAAATGTTTTTAATTTGTTATACATGGTTTTAGACAGGATAAATCTAAAGTATAGAAGAGTTTTTGAAGTACATTTTTTATATTTTTTAACAAACCCATTAAACACGAGGTTCAAGATTTTTCTAGGTTTATGTTATCTAAATTAACCATAATTGTTTTTATGCAAGATATATTATTCATCTAATTTAGAAGAAAAATTGAACATTTATATTATTAAAAGATATCTCGAAAATTTATTGCGGAACATAATTGAAGGTGATTCGGGTAGCCCAAGCGATGTTCTAGACATCCGCTTTACCCCAATTTTAGAGACGCCTTGTATGTTATTATGAAATAGTCAGCGTTAAGCGTTCATTCCAAATTCAATGAAAAAAGTTTAGAATAAACATTTAAAAAATCTGTCTCATACGGAAAATACTTTTCTCTTAAAAGTAATGTCAGACTCGAACTGATTGAACACCACCTGCGGTTTTTTTTGTATCCGGGAAGGGTCAAAATATTTCATCGCAAGCGACCGTCGCCTCGAGAGGGAGCAAGCGCTACTCACCTAGGCTACCTTACGGATGTGAAACCTTAACCGGCACCCAGAAGGGGGTGGGTGGACACCAAGAAAAGTTAGGTCGTTTGACTCGCTGGGATGATGAATATGCTGATGATACCTTGAATGCCATAAGTACATTTACGAAAAAAACGTTTGTAATATGTGTATATTGCTGTACAATAAACTACCTGACTCTATAAAAACACTGAAAGGGAACGTTTTTAAAACATGTGTAACAAAATGGCTTCTTGAAAAGTGTTTTTATAGTGTAAAAGAATATTTAGATTTTAAGGACAATATATAATGAAGTTAATTTAATTGATTGTAGGATTTATTACTTTTGACATACCTTTTGCTTATAATAATAAAATTGTAAAAAAATTAAAATTTGCACGCCTGCCTAGCAGGCTGATCACATGACTTAAACAAGATTTCTAGCTTATTGTTATTATAATATGTGCTCATGTAAATAAATGATGATTTGATTTGATTTGATTTGATGTGCTTTCTGAATGTAGCTTTACATACCTCAATTAAGGTCGTAGAAGTAATAACTAACTGTAATCGCTTTCATTAGTACAACTACTGCAAACCAGTGAAAATTAATTCCAAAACAGATTTAATATATACGCTTACATAACTGAGATTGTAGAAGCGGATCGTATCCACTGCCCGGGGCTATAATACGTTCAACTTGTTTTTTAGTACTAGAGCTGGGAGCATACAAGTTGGAAAGGATTTTAATAATAACCAGCTGTGCCCCGGATGCTTTGCAACGCTCAGTTTTGTTAACTATACGCTCTGTGTAGTTTTCATAACAGAGTAAAATATTGAGTTCAAATTTATGCGCGTTTCCGATAATTTACAATGTGAAACGTCATACACAACTTACTCAATTTATTTGTCTGACCAATGTCCTAAATTGATGAGGAAAGTAGTATGATGGCTGGTACCTAGGACCTAGGATTATTTTTTAGCTTTCTATACATTTTCTTCATTACTTTTATCTGCAATTTTCTCCATAAAACCATTTCACTATTTTTTTTTAGTTATTGCATTTACAAGTTTTTAGCTTAAATTTCTCATTATGTTAATTAATGTAAGTAAGTAAATAATTTATTTAAGTCACTACCTAGACTCTATGTTTCGCCATACACAGTATTTATTTGTAAAGCACTTTCATTTGATACCCACCATTACCACATATTGAAACAAATATGAAATTTGAAATGTGCCAGCAGCCATCTTAGATTTGAAATTTGTCATAGTGTACAGTATTCTACTAGTCAAGTCCTTTCATTTGCTATTCATATTAAGGGAGTTGTGAAGAAAAAAGTATGACCGCCATTTTGTAGTGGCGGCCATCTTGTTTAATATAGAAATTGAATATATTAAATTGTATTGTCATCAAAATTAAAGATTTGGCAGACATCTTTAATTCTTATGACAATATTAGATCAATTGTTCAACAGAAAACGGGTAAAACATCGACTACTAAATTTGACCCAAATAAATAAATCAAAGAAGACAAACAAAATTAAACCGTTAAAAAGCGCCCCTTTTTGGCGGACGAAAGCACTACAAATTCCTCATCGATTTGTGATCGCGTGGAAGAGAAAACGCGCGTCAGTTTCCCTAAGTTAGATAAATCGTGCTATACTCCATTATTCCAATTTAATTGTGCACATCTATAAAATAATAAAACCTTAACCCCTTGAAGCCTAGCTTTGTGTTAAATGCGTTATTTTTCTCTCTATCGGGGAAAAAAATATCATTCAATCAAAAAGAACCATTACCAAAGCCGTAAACAGGATTAAATCAGACTGCGCGCTATAGAGCATTATATAATGCTCGCGGATTTTAGGTATCGATGACGCGCGCATCATATAATACTTGCGGGTTTTAAGGGGTTAAAGACTAAACCCCAAGCGAGGCCGGCCAAACAACAATTGCTTACTTGAGAGTTGTAACGAAATAAGATGAAATATGTTAAATATCTTAGCGTAGTGATAAATCATTAAAGGAATAATTGAAAATAATTTTACTTTTCGAAAAATACATCTGAGTTTTTATTTGTGGGTTAAAGAACCGAAACGCGGGCGGCCATGTCTGAGCATCGAATGACGTCACATCACATAAAACAACATCAGAGCTTCATATAACACTTGTTTCGTTTTTGTGATGTGACTTGCCAGCCAGCAAATGCCACGTGACCGACTGTTTTGCACGAATTTTAAATTGTTGGTTAAAAATGTTTTATTCCTAATTAACAGAGCTTTTTTGAGAAAATAACTGTAAATGAACCTACGCAATTATTTCAATACTTCGTCACTTGCCAGACGTCGTCTTGCCATACCAGCACAGTCTCTAATTTATACATCTTAACAATCCATGAACCTTAGATTCAATTTAAATAAATTATTATAATCGAAAGATCTCATTAAAAAATGCATAATATGTATAAAAATTATTAAAAAAAAAAAAACATTAAAAAAGTTTAATCAAAGTCAGTTCAGTGACATACATACGTATAGAAGAATTATACTTGCAGTTATCACTGGTGGTTAATAAAACCACTTAAACCGGATTGTAAAAACAATGCATGTTATTCCATCTTATATTAGTATTTGTCAAACTTTTTTATCGTTATTTGTGGCTTGCACGTTTGTGCATTTAGCCAGTGCCAAGTAAGTATAATAAAATTGCCAGTTCTTGAGTAATTTCTTTTCTTAATTTGATTATGATGGATGAACAGTAAAATATCTTTTTCCCTAGGTTTCAGTAAATGTGTGTTGGGTTTTACTTTGTTGTTGTTGTGTAGGGTTTTACTGAAACCTCCTCCTGGACTTCTAGAGAGAGCAGAAAAAGTCAACTTCCGCAGATTTATTACACTCTTGTCAACACTCTTGTATGTTCACACACACTTAGTGGTTGATAATCCACCATTATTACGCCCTAATATCCACAACAACACAAATTTCAACAAGGGAAACAAAACCACCAACGTGACGCTTCCCGCTCCCGCCAAAAAGTCCGCTATATAACCTAAGTGATCCATCAATTTAGGGTTACCACCTTTGTCGAGGTTATAATACTTTTTTATACTTTCTTCAAGATACTTTGTTTCTTTTTATTTTGTATTATTTAAGCATTCAACTGCTAGTGGATGCGAGTGTCGTTTGACTCCTATTGAATTTTTTGCTTTTCAATGTACCACCAATAGGTACGTTATCAGTTGCTTACTCTCAGTTTGACTGGAAGATTATACCTATTGGCATTAAGTCCGCCATTTATACATGTTTTGTATGCCACACATTTAAAATAAATTAGTTTTTTTTTTGTTATTCTAACATTTTGGAAACTGCTACATTTTAATATTTTCAAAATTGATACTATAAAAAAAAAACATGTCCCAGATCTCCGACCTACGTGAGACAAGTTGATATTTTCTAATAATAACTTTATAGACAAATTGAATTATTTTCTAATAAAATTACTTAACTTTGTTTCACTAAATAAAATTCTGGAAACTTTCAGCATGACCTACGTTAATAATTCGGGTATATTTAGTTCAGATACTCAGCGAGGACTTTTATTTTGTTCAAAACAAATCATAATGGTCATAGGTCATAAAGGTCACAAAAGCAACTTAAATTCGCTGAGAAAGAAAAGTTTATCTCTTTAAGAGTCGTATGAATATGACCTATTAGTGATCATATTACCACTTATATTTATTGCCTATTTTAGTACAAAAATATATATTTTCGGTTAATTTATATGGTTTACGCCACGCGTTACTGTGTTCTAAATTAAAATGAAAAAAAAATCATCGAAATCAGTTGAGAAGTTTCAGAATTCATCGCGATCAAACACTGAAAGAGAATTTATATAATATATATACTAATAGCTGATCCAGCCACGCGTTGCTGTGTTTAGGGTTGCCAACATTTCTTCGACAAAATATAGTATTTTTCAAACTAAGCTATAAAAAATATAGTACACTTCATAAAAAATAGTATTTTATGGAATAAACTTAAAAAACTAAGCTATATATTTTAACAAAAAACAACGCACGCAAACTAGTGACGACCAGAGATTCGTTCGTTTGACATTGACAAGTTTGGAATGCGCATAGATCTAGTACAGTACAGTATAATACTCTAGTCAAAAGGTAAGGATATTTATGCATGAGACTTATTATTAGATAAAAAATATCCGTAACCTCTTATATTTCAGTGTTGAAAAATATAGCATTTTTACGTACTGTATATTCCTTTAACAGTATATAGTACGAAGACCCGAAATATAGTACAATACTATATATTATAGTACGGTTAGCAACCCTAGCTGTGTTATAAATGAAACCTATCCTATGTACTAAGTCGGAACAAATCCAACAAAATGAAAAACAATCATTATAATAGGTTGATCATCATATTTTCGGAGTTCATCATGGTCAAACATCGTGATAGGGAAGTTTTTTTTATTTATAGATATACCTATTAAGAAATCATACAGCCGCCATTTTGACGGGTACGTTTTAAAATATTAATAGTTTTGAAACAAAAGTGTCACATATAAATATGACCTATTTGACGACCGTTTGGTGCAACGGAAGCAATCCTGCCTTTCGCTTCGACGGTCTTGGGTTCGAATCCCGGAAGGGACAGATGTAAATATGATGAATACGAGCATTACCCGAGTCATGGGCATTTATATATATTTCTATGAATAAGACACATCTATGTATTATATACGTTTGTCTATCTATAACCCTAGTATCCAAAACACAAGCCTTAACGGTGCTTATTTTGGGCTGGGTTAATTGGTGTGAATGTAAGGCATATTTATTTATTATTTATTTACCTATTAGTAGTATGAAAATCAAATTATTTAATAACATAGATTTATTGCCTTTGTTATCACAATATTTTATTACCAGCCCAAACTAAGTAGATTGTTGGATAGCAAACATTTGTCTAGTCTCGGCATATTGTTCTTAAAAGCTGGGAAAGCAAATAAAGCAAGAATAAGTGAGTTGATTCAATAGAAGATATCAAATAGGCAAAGTTATTATGTTCTTAACTCAATCAGAAACGTTAAATTGAATAAGACTTATGCTTTTCTGTTTTTGAACAAATAAATTTAATGAAATCATGATTATGATAATAACAATTTTGTATTCTGAAATGAAATGAAATGAAAAAAGCTTTATTCACAAACTGCACGCATAACATACATATACAAATATTAAGTTAGAAAGAGAAACAAAATACAGTGTGCAGAAGGAAATTGTCACGACTCAGCATATATGTCAAAGTAGATATAACTCGAGGCTGATTTTCTGTCGTGCCAACATCGGACGAATAACAATAACACAATTAAATAGGTATAAATCAGACATGCACTAAAATAAAAAAAAACTAATTAAAAGCTTAAAAACAAAACAAATATACAATGAGAATAAGACAGAAATTGCAACAGGTGAGGCTTACAATAAAACACAAGTTAATTATTAGGTTGGGGAATAAGTTCGTTCGGTTTTTTTCGAAGAGGATTATTTAAAGTATTTGTTTGTTGTTGAGCAAAGTGTTTGTATTCATTAGACAGTGCCTTTTCTGCTCTACAGAACTGTGTTATTTGTTTTTCGAATATTTTTAGTTTTTCCTATTTTCTGGGCTTCGAAATGGAATACCCAGGTGACAAAAATCAGCATTTTCGACATCTACGTTTCTTCGCTTTTCATCGGGGTCAAAAAGCAGCTGAAGCCGCTCGTGACATATGCAACGTGTATGGAGAAGGTGTCATAGGTGAGCGAGCAGCACAGAAATGATTTGCAAAGTTCAAAAATGGTGACTTTGATCTCGAAGACATGCCTCGCAGTGGACGACCTGCAGAATTCGATGTCCTCATCGCCTTGAGGTGCGATACACGGGGAAATGCTTGAACGGAACGCAACAGTCAACAAGGAGCTCTACGCCGTGTAAATGAGGCTATGCGACTGAAAAGACCTGACCGACAAGGCCAAGTCATCTTGCTCCACGACAACGCCAGACCCCATGTTGCACAAGTCGTCAAAACCGCACTCGCAAAAAAGCTCGAATGGGAGGTTCTTCAGCATCCACCGTACTTTTCGAACCTTGCGCCAACAGATTATCAGCTTTTCCATTCCTTGTCGAATCAAATGAGGGGTGTTATCTTCGACGGCGAAGAGGACCTCAAAAACTGGCTCATCAACTTCTTCGACACCAGACCGGACGATTTTTGGCGGAACGGCATCAACAAATTAGTCGAGAGGTGGGAGGAGGTTGTAAACAGTAACGGCGAATACATTATTGATCAATTTATTGTTATAATTATTGGTTTTTGTTAAAAGAAAGCACTTTGAAAAAACCGAACGAACTTATTCCCCAACCCAATAACAACATAGATAATACACACAACTTTATAAAATTGAATGAAAAATAAATAAATATTTTTAATTATCTGGACCACTAAAAGGAAACACAATAATAATAATAAGAGGCTTATCTTCGACACCATCTTAGACAATACTTTGGGTAAGCAATAACTCGTTTTTAAACGTATATTTAGAGACAATACGCAATGGTGCCGGAAGATTGTTCCAACACTTCGTTGCCTGATAGCGAAAACTGCATCCAAAAGCACGTGTTTTATGGTATGGTGTTGCCAAAAGTTCCCACCCAATTCTGCGCGATTATGTATTCTACGTTTTTAAATTCCATTATCTGCACTTTTTTGACAGCAAAAAGTATTTTCTGATGAACGTTGTGGTGATAAATTTCCATGCTACGAGTAAAAGTAATTGAATTGAAAAAAAAACTTTAATGAAAGAGTAATATATCGGCTATTTTAATTATGAAAATTGTTGTTATTGACTGCTAAACTTAAACAAAACACATCTTTGACTAATAAAATGGAAAATAACAGTGATGCCTAAATAATAGTAATAAAAATCTTTTTTTAATTGAGAACACTCGAGAGCTATGAATCCGGGTCATAAAGATACCAGAAAAATGTGGGAAACTAAGAATGCTAGCTTAGTGAAATAAATTGTGTTTAATAGACAATTGGGATGATGACTGAATTTTAATTTTCACGTCTCGTCATAATATATTAAAATACCGTAGAAAGAGATACAATCCTGTGAAATCAGAATCAAAATCGGCTTAGAAATACATTAGATACAAGCATTTTAAGTTGTTCATTTGGAAGCGACTAGACAGAGAGATCCGACATCAACAGTGACGTCACTCTTTAGTACGGCCATATAAACTCCATGTAAATTTCCGTTTTGCTAGACAGAGATGGAGCAAAATATTCAATACCTTATATCTTGCTTGTTTTTTAAGTTATTCGAAAACCGATTTTTTCTGTCTGTTTATTATAGAAATGAGCTTCTATTAAAGCAAAAAAAAAATTTTTGTCATCTAGCCTATTAAATACTCCTTAAATGAAAGTAATAAAACTTCTTGGTTGTTGTTAAGTTATGCCATCAAAAACGGCAATATAAGGAGACCTGGATTCATTGCTTTTTCAAGTATATGTATTTACTCTGTGTTCGGACGTTTGCCGTACAGTTTACTAGATGGCGCTGAACTTTATTAAATCGCGCTACCGTTCGTACGCCGGTTATTGAACTAGCTAAGATCAAATATTGATTGTTTAGTTGTAAATAGGGATACATTTCTTGTAGCGGTGTATTTTTTAAACGCACTTGTACGGTAGTATATGGTGAAAGTCTCAAATCATAGTATATGGTTAACACTATGATTTGAGACTTTCACGAGCCCTAAGTAATAGACATGCGTAAAATGAGTCCGGAGTAAGATTGGCTTACTTAGTCTATATTCTTCCGAAAAAGAACATATATAAAGTTAGTATATCCATTTAATATATCGGGACTAATCTAACTCATTTAATCCGTTTCAAATCATGAAGTATATCCATCTAACATTTAATTATATTTATCCATATCCACATCTATTTACTAAATCTTGAGTAATAAGATTCATGCGCTTCAGACTTGCTGGTGTTTTATGGAAATAATATTTTATGCAGCGCTTGTTTCGCTAATAATGTCACCTTGGAGTGGATGCAGCAAAGCAAACAGCAGCATTTAAATAATTTTACCGTTCAACAGACTTTATCTAGCGCTTTCGGCGCTCTACGTACTTTCAATCGACGCACGTACATAGCCATCGTTTTCGCTCACTTACTCTACTACTGTAGCTAGTCAATCACTGATTGGCTAAATTATTTGGAGTTGATTCATGTAATTGGATATTCTGGATACGCTAAGAAATTTGAAACGGATTGATTGGATATACATATATCCGGTATGGCATATATGTAACTCCAGAGTAGATGTAAGCCTGGAGTTACACAAGTCTACTATCTATTTTTTATGTAATTTATGCATTTCTTCAATGCCATCTTATAAGAGAATAATGGAAAAATACTAAAAACAAATCGACTCGGCTCACAAGTGAATTCTCAGGGGAGAACCGAACCTGCAACCTTTGGAGGTCCGGTCCAATTGAGCTACCGAGCCTTGTGAACACTCGGCGAAATTTTCTAGTACCTTATTTTAAGCTGTAGGCCAGCGTTGTTTCATCAATGAGAGAAACATCCTCTCGTATTCGAAAGAAACATTTTTACAAATGTTTGGGCAATCGATTAAGATGAAACAGCCATTTAGTTTTATAATTTTTATATATTTTATGCATTATTGTTTGTATTTTGTGGGGTTATATAAACAGGCATTGGATAGTAAATTCAAGGACACAAGATTGAATCCAAGATTCCACGATAATGTCCAAACTTTTTAACGGTGAAGTTTCTGATACTCTAGATGTCGCTTTTATGAGACTATTACAAAGTTTTACCACGTTAAAGTTATACCATGTTTTCCTTACGATTGTTTTAAAACTTCGACACTAAAAGCTCGGTTTTGTTGTGAGAAACATTTTTTCCGCGAGATTTCATTGGTTGTAAAATTATTAAGATTTAAAATATGCTCTTTAGAAATGTTACGTTACTCTTTTAAAGAAAGATTTTATTTGCCATCGTGTTCATACCAAAATCTGCTTTTTTGGGGTTTTGTATCATTTTGACCAGTGCAAGATTAATAATAAATCCCATTGATATTTGTATACCTTGACAAAGGTGGATATGTAGTGATCTCTACAAATTACTGTAACACTGATAATAATTGTATTTTACCTCTCGGTAGCTCAATTAATAAAGTACCTACTCACTTGCCTGGAGAGCGAGAATACAACAGCGTCTGTTGAATATTTTCTTTAGATAAAAACTAGCTGAACCGGTAACGCGTTGCTATGGTAACGTTAATTGATACAATGGAAAAGAGCGGGGAAAAGAGCGGACAGACAAACACACAAACAACAAATTTGTTTTCTTAGATTATAGATTAAGTTAAATGACAAAACATATAAAATCATTATTTCTGTTTAATAAGAAAAATGAAATTTCAACAACAGAATTCCACGACCCTTATTTGCACTCCTCAGTTATGTTTATGACACGGGTAGCTATCCCATGAATATCAATAAGATGATTGAAGAACCGGATACAATCCAATTTGGACCTTGTCAACGTAATCTTAAAGCTGAAATATTATATCAACTATCCTATTGACATTTATAGGATAGTTTAACCTAGTAAATTTACTTAGGGGAATTTCTGATATACAATATTAAAGGTATAACAAAGAAGAATCGTCATTTTAAGAAAAAGCTCCATATTTATAAACTCAGATTATAACTTAATTAGGAGATTCTTGAGTGGACATGGGATTTATTATCAAAGGAATTTTAAGGACATATGGGTCAGAAAGTATCAAAATCGTCGAGCTGGACTATGAAGATATAGTCAACCATTTTGGTTCTTGAACCTTAATCTAGATTTACGTTTTTTTTTTATTTATACTAATCAGTCTATAATATTTTCAGTCTCAAATCTGAAAAAGAACAATATGTCTCCGTGTTAAATGTACTTTTAGTTTCTTTATGTTCACCTATCCGTTGACAAAGTTTGCTTCACTTTCGCAATCATAGCTCCTCACTATTTTTCATCATTGTCACATTAAAGAAAGAAATAACTAAGGTTGTGGCTGCATATGCTCGTATCCTTTGCATTCCCTTAAGAAAAAACGTAAAAAAACATCCGTTATTCGAAAATTAATTAACATTCCCATCACTGAAATAAACTTATAAAATCTTGTCAACATCTCAAGACTAGCGTTGAGCCTGATTAATCCACTTAGTACAGGATTAACCCCATTATAAAAAGTAAAACCGTAAAGACGTGTCCGTATGGGTTTGTAATGAGTTTTGACGAGTCGCTACTAAAAATAGTGACCGTTTCGTTTTACGTAGCAATTGCCGTGGTAAGTAATTAACTGAATAAGTGCCAAAACAATAACATGTTTTACTAGTTAAAACGTGTTGAAAGTATGTAAAAAAACAATAGTCAGCTTCTTAAAGAGTATTTATTTAGAACGGTGGCAGAATCGTTATAAAATGTTTATAGGTGCCAACACAGATAAAAAAGATAAAAAGACTTTTTGGCGGAAGCGGAAACGTTACTTTAGTGGTTTTGATATTCTATTTAAATTTCGTGTTGTGGTGGATATTAGTGTGTAATAATGGTGGACTATTAACCATTTATTTTGTGGACATGCACGGGTGTTGACATCTGCCCGAGTCATGGGTATTTATATATATTTCTTTGAATATTACATAATACATGAGTATATATGTATAGGTTCCTCTAGTATCCATAATACATAAAAAGATAAAAAATGCTAGTGTTTACTTTGGGTTAATATAATTGGTGCGAATGTAACTTACATTCCAATACCACCAATTATGTAAGAAATATCGCTCTTACTAAATGTGCCTTTTGTAGCATAGAGGAGGAGACAATATAATACAATTTAGGAAACTCATCAAACTGATTAACCACTACGTTTTCGAACTGAATACAGTTGCAGAACAGAAGTGATCTTATTTCTTTTATAGTAAGATTTTGCAGAAAAAGATAATTTTATTATATTTTTTTAAGTTAATGAAGTCGTATGATACTTATATGGAATTATTAAAAGGATCTTTTTTGAAAAATCTATCTGGTAATTGATTCAGTATTAAGATGTTAAAATTTTCTAATTTTGTAAAAATTAAGTGAAAGTTAAGCTTTATTTTGACGTTTTTGATTGACTTCATCTTCATCATCATATCAGCCGTACGACGCCCACTGCTGGACATAGGCCTCCCCAAGGATCTCCACAACGATCGGTCCTGTGCTGCCCGCATCCAGCGTTTTCCCGCGACCTTGACCAGATCGTCGGTCCACCTCGTAGCGGGCCTACCCACTGAGCGTCGTCCGGCACGCGGTCGCCATTCGAGAACCTTTCCGCCCCACCGCCATCAGTTCTCCTTGCTATGTGTCCTGCCCATTGCCACTTCAGCTTCGCAATTCTTTGAGCTATGTCGGCGGTTTTTGTTCTCCTACAGATCTCCTCATTTCTGATTCGGTTGCGTAGGGAAACACCAAGCATAGCTCTCTCCATTGCCCGCTGGGCGACCTTGAGCCTTCTTACAAGACCCATAGTGAACGACCACGTTTCACTGCCATAAGTCATCACTGGCAACACACACTGGTTAAAGACTTTCGTCTTAAGGCACTGAGGTATTTTGGACGCGAAAATGTATCGCAGCTTCCCGAACGCTGCCCACCCGAGTTGGATTCGACGAGAGATCTCTTTCTCGAAGTTGGACTTACCTAACTGTATTGTATGTCCTAGGTAAACATAGTGGTCAACAACTTCGAGTGTAAAGTTCCCAACATTTACTGGAGCGGGTGTAACATGGGCGTTGGACATAATTTTCGTCTTGTCCATGTTCATCTTAAGACCCACTCGTTGGGATGCGTTACTGAGATCTTCGAGCATGGTGCTCAGGTCTTCCAAGGTCTCAGCCATTAGGACCACATCATCGGCAAACCGAAGATGCGTCAGGTACTCGCCGTTGATGTTGATGCCAAGTCCATTCCAGTCCAGAAGCTTAAAAATATCCTCCAACGCAGCAGTGAACAGTTTCGGAGAGATAACGTCTCCCTGACTTATGTACAGATATTTCTGATAGTAAGGTATATAATACTGAAAATAACAATAATACTTCTTACACTTTCTTTCACAGCCTAACCCATAGTTAGCTCTGTAAGACTTATGTTTCAGATACTAGAGTAACGGACAGAGGTACATATATGATACATAAAAATATTCGCACAAATATGTGTGTGGGTGTGTGTGTACATACATATATATAAATACGTGCATCACTACCGTTACCTAACTGTCCATATAAGAGACCTAGAATAACTATCATCAAAGTTTTAGTAAGTTGTTTCAAATAGTGTCCAATGAAGATACATAAATCGACAGCACTGGGTAAGCAATCCTCGTTCAACTTAAGCAGATTCAAGTTATTCTAAGTTCATCTAAGGAAGTTAACCACGAATCTAGTTCTAGCTTAGATTGAACTAGTAACTTAGATTAGAATTAAGCCTGATACTAAATACTGCCCTGGAAATCTACAGATAACATAATCAGTCGGTATTTGTTTTTATTTACGATGGTTAAGTTTTCCTTAGTGTAAGGCAAAGGGCACACAATTCATTCAGCCTAGTCTTCACTTAATTATTTTTTAATTTTATGATGATAAATATTGTGGGTGCGGTGTCCGGCAGAATAGAATAGTTTGAACTTGAGGCGATAACGATATTGGAGGTTTTTATGTGTGGAAAGCCTTCTTCACATAGTTATATAATCCAATTATACCAACGATATTCAAAAATAGTTCCTTTCTAATGGAAACAAATGGTTGAACTCGGTATAAATCTATGGTATTCTCATTCTGTAATTCGCCAATAGTCTGGTCATCAACTACCACCTGTAGTTTTAAAATTTTTGTGCCACGTTTATCATCAGTGGTATTATTCGATGGTATACCAGGTCTGAAAGGCCCCTTTTCAGTATTCACCCGGTAAGGCTAGTCAGCCGATGTATTGGTTGAGCCTACCATCGGCATTACACATGCCTCTCACGTCAGTATGGATGCCCATTACGTACCCAGACGTCCCCACAAGTGGGGGGGCTCTAAGCCAGCTATCGTGGCCTATATTGGCGCATGATAACACAAACCCACTGAAGCTCAACGGAAATGGTGGTACGTCGCAGTAGTTTTTAGTTAGGGTATACCTCTGCCTACGTTCCATTCGCCATAGCAGTAGTCCAACATACTATATGAAAAAAAATATTATAAAACTTTTTCAAGTGATAACCATTTGGTTCCTTCCTTCAGATTGCAAAAACGAGAAGCTCATTTTTAGAAAGATGTATTGCCTTCTATAAAAATATGTCACACTATGTAACTGAATTGCCTTTAGAAATAGAAAAAAATAAAAAAGTTGTTAAAAAACCTTTTGAGCAAAGGCTATTACAGCATTGATGATTATTTAAAGGAGAAATGACCTTTGCTTTCAGAACTATACTCCTAATCAATATTTTGTAAAGTTGATTTTAATGCATTTTATAAGAGCTTGAAAAGTTTCCTTAATTTACAAAAACTCTGTAAAACATTAAAGGGAGAAAGAAATAACCCTTGCAGAGATTTGGGGCTTCTTCTCAGTACAAAGTCTGCCGTATAAGGTTTTTAGGGTTCCGTACTTCGAAAGGTAAAACGGAACCTATATAGGATCACTTTGTTGTCCGTCCGTCTGTCTGTCTGTCAAGACACTTTTTCTCAGGAACGCGTGGAGCTATCAAGCTGAAATTTATATCAAATACTTAAGTCTACTATCCCTTGGAGCTGTGAAAAAATCAAACTTCTAAGCCAACGCAATCAAAAAATACAGTCGTTTATGCCGCAAATTTTCGACACTCGCAAGAGAATCAAAACCTATAGGGTAGTTCCCGTGAACTCAGAATCGGGAAATTTGGTACGCAGCAACGTCTTACAGCACAGGTAAAGGAAAAATTGCAAAAACCGTAAATTTTTTAGTAACATCATATAATAAAAATAAAATACAAATATAATATTGTAAAATACAAATAATTGACTTTTACTTATATATCTACAGGTTTGTACGGAACCCTCGGTGAGCGAGTCCGACTCGCACTTGTTTTATCTTTATCTTATTCTCGCTGCCAACCCGCAGGGCGGGTTTAATCCATAAAGGATTTTTCTACTGTCCGACAAAAAAAGGTAAGGGCACTGACAACGCAGTCCCGTGGACTGTCACGTTGTGCGTTTTAGTATCCGTCTTGGACGGTAACCTGAAACTTTTTATCCTCATAGGTCTTGAAAACAATTTATCTAGAATACTACTTACGAGTATATAGGCGAGTCGTGTCCCTGCTTGTACCAGATCACCAGTCCGACCTTATCGTCTGGAAGAGCAGGAGTGATGTCACAGGGCAACTCCACCCCACCACCGGTCGGCGCGTGCAGGGACTCAATGGCCGCTGAAACAAAAGAAAGTATAAACAATTAATAAAATCAAAAAATATACAAAAATACAAATGTTATGATATGTTAATGCCAGATTTTTGGATCTCAAGAAATTTTACTAGAAAGCAGTAGACTCGTGATGTTAGTTCTTTGGATATTGATAATGGATGCTTTAGTGGACTCTTCATGATGTTTTCTATAGAAAAGCTGAATCAAGTTGGATCGGTAGAATTAACATTAATAATAACATTGCATTAATAATAATTATTATTTTATTTATTTAGAATGGGTTCGCTCTTGATCCCAATCAAGCCCGGGGGCAAAGACGGAATCCACGATGGAATGAGCTAACCCAGAAGGTGCCTATCCACCCTGGCTTTAAAAACAGACGGGTTATAAGTACTCGGAAATACAGACGCAGGGAGGGAGTTCCATTTCTTTGCTGTGCGTATTATAAAAGAAGTTGAGAAGCACTTGGTGCGACAGGTAGGAATAGTAACCAAGAAAGGGTGGTAGCCCGCAGTCCGTCTGGATGTCCGATGGAGAAAAGGAGATGGCGGTATGAGCAATCGCAGCTCTTGAGCAAACCCTCCAAAGTACAGTCTGTAGAAGACTGGATGTGTCTTCCCAGATAAGAATTTTATGTAGAGCCGAATCGTTCTGCAAATAGTTTTCCAATAAGCATTTAATTTTAATTAACTCCTGAGTTCTGGGTGAAAACTTACTTAGGTACCTACTAAAATAAACGGAAAAAACGTTTAGTAAAATAAATAGCTTTTCAAACGAATAACCATAGTCAAAACTATGGAAAAAAGAAATAAGGTAGTAATGATAGTGCAAACTTAAATCTAATAAATTTAAAATAAATTAATGTGATGATCTTGATGATGAACGCTTACGAGGATTGCGTACTTTACTACTACGAGGGCGGGTCAAAAAGTTCGCGGAATGAGGGGCATGGAGGGGGGAAAGGTGACTTTTTACTACCTGCACTAGTTGTGACACTCATTAAGAGTATAAATACTAAGTTTCAAAAAAAAATAGGTCATAATTACCTGAGCTACACATCAATAATCAAGTCAACCCGGAAAAAAATTTGTTACATTAAGAAAATTGAGTTTCGCGCAGTCATGGCTGCTGTTCAAAGATGGGGCTTCGAAATCTTGGAACATCCTTCCTATAGCCCAGATTTAGCCCCAAGTGATTATTATTTGTTCCCAAAAATAAAAAAAGAGCTTCGAGGGAAGAAATTTTCCAGCGATGAAGAAGTGAAGAGCGCAATTTCGGCCTATTTTGACGACAAAGAGAAATTTTTTTTTTTCGAAGGTATTAATAAATTAATTAATAGGTCTAATAAATGGATTAGAGTTAAGAGGGACTACATTGAGAGACTACATTGAGAAGAAAAAATAATTTTGTGTTTTTTTCTTACTTTTTACCCTCCATACCGTGAACTTTTTGACCCACCCTCATAGCTTAGGTACATTCCCCTTACAATAAGGAATGCCATTTTTGCAATTTTCATTGTTAAATGAATAATTGATTATTAATTCTAATTAGACAATGAGGAAATAAAGTTTTTATTAAAGCAATAAATGACATCGATACAACTATTGAAAAATCATAGCTTTCACCTTGTGTGTAAAACCGCATTTCTATTATCACAATTTTTAATATACTTTTCCACCAGAGCTGTGCGAAGTAGCTTAGGAGTTGCGCAGGATCACTTAATTGTGCTAGCCCCGCACTGCTATTGGTTGATTTTTCTTTGCGCACCGCATATCCACCTTACACACACAGCATGGAATAACAACACCCTTAATCTGCTTAAAACTTGTGACTAAGAACCAGTTAACTGAATCAACTTCAAAATTATGCATATAAGGCGATGCGTACCATTTATTGCCTTAGTTCGGGTTCGGATGTCCGAACTGGTTAATGGGAAGTACTAACCAAGTTACTTTATGTACAATTTATTAGCCAGCTCGACAGATTTGGGTTTTGATACTGAATTGAGTAGTGTTTGAATAGACTTAACTTGAAGTATTATATGATTTTTTTTCTAGATTGAACAAACGCTTATTGCCTTGATTTAAATGAAGAACAGCCTGATAGATTTGAAGTTCCTACTTTAAAACTTTTATATTCGGTTTCTTTGAGAGAGTATTAAATTCATTTTTGCTCAAAAAATGTTGGTCCGCATTGCAAGAATTTTTTGGTTACAAACTTGTGCCGAGATCTGCTAGTACATAGATAAATATATAGACGCCTTTGACTAGGGGACACCAGGATTGGAACTTGAAACTTTTGGTGCAGAAGGTCCGTGGTACCAAATGGCCGTCAATTGAATATCGATTATAAGAGACCAGTCTGTTTTTTGGTTTTTGGGCCTGGACCTCACCGGGAAAGCCACTGGTAATAGAACATATCTAATCCATATTCGGACGCGAACTTCAACTAGCTTTATCGATAATCCACAAGTGAGCGAAATGAGCATCAATTTACATCATAATCGAGGAACAAGCAAAAGGCAAAAGCGAATGGAGATATCCTATTTTAAACTTAAAGTCATTATAGTAAGAATGTTATTTGGTTGGAAGGCTTCAGTTTGATTAATAGCTATCCATTACAGATTGGAAGATAAGAGAAGGGGTAATGCTGTGTTATTTACGACGTCTGGTATGTGTTTGCCTGTCTGCAGTAATTTATATTTTGCTGTTGCATTACAAAGCTATGCAATTTTCACTTTCATATGATGTTAGGTAGTTAATGTTAGGTAGATAGAATGTAGGAAGATAAAAGTAAAAATTATTTTTAAGAATTAACGAACTAAGATTATGGACATATATGTATATAAGAAAGTAATAATTATAGCAATATATACTTATAGGATCAGAAGACGAGACAAGTAAAAAAATAACAAACCCATAGGCACAATTTATCAATTTGGAACAAACCTTTAATTTAAAAATACTTCAATAATTTAAACTAATGTTCGGAACTCACATAAGATAATCAATTTGGAAAATAACACGACTTACGGCAAATTGTGCTGATCATCGAACAACCGCTACGCTCGACAGCTAACCGTCAAATGACCATACGGCCTTTTTTTGCGTCCGAAGCAAACAATGAATGGGCTACACGGACACGGGGGAAGGAAGGAGGTGGTGACTCCTCATGGATACTTCGATACAAGAGTTATGTCTGACTCATACTGACTAAACCCCACCTGGAAAGTGCCATAGCCTGGGAAGGCTTTAAAAGCGATCGCCCTAGGGGACCAAGGTGACGCATTAAAAACTACCATACGGCCTAACGGAAGCCATAACTATAGGGGTTGTCCAGTGGTTTATACCCGTTTAATTTCAAACGTAAGGTCATTCCCGCTTGGGCAAGCCAATATGTGATACAGTTTTTGGGAACATCCTTCAAAGGAGATTATTTAAAGTTATACTGTTATCGATTAAGTTTTTTCATTAGTGATAATAGAAGATGAGAATGACCTACTAACAAATTAAAGTACAAGTTTGAAAACAAAAAATATAATGTGAGCCACGACCCTTTTAGCTTGTTAACTCCGTGAAACGTAGATGAATGGTTACCACAACAACATGCTAAAAGTAAAGAAAGTCTGAGTCTGTGGGACTGCCAAAAAGAGAAAGGGAAAATGCTAAACAGAATAAGAAGCTGCCTAGATTTGTCATTTAGCGACAATTGTTTTCTCTTGGAAAAAGCACGACACCAGCAACTTTGAAGTTGGATTATCCTTCATCATGAAACCGCATTAACGTTACTACCCTGCTAAGCATAGAGTCGAATATTGTAATACAGTGTAATTATTGTTTCGTTATCATTAACCTCACCCTTACACAGAATGAGCGATTACCAACACTTCGCAGACTTTAAAACTACTCTGATTTACTTACAAACCTCTTCTGTACGTCCAAGACCAATGCAAGTCGAACCTTCAAATTCTCAATAATAACTCTGATACTATTCTATGACATGATAATATGTAGAACATATTGTGTACAATACTATTGCACAAATACTAAATATATACTCTAAGAACACAAATTTTTGTTTGTGTTTGTCTGTCCGCTATTTACCCCGCTCTTTTTCTATTGTATACGCGTTACCATAGCAACGCGTTACCGGGTCAGCTAGTATCTTCAAAATTTACAATTCAATTATGTAAGTGTTAAAATTCAGTTAGAAAGTTTACGAAGAACAGATATCTTTATAAGGTTTTATTGCATCCGTTTACCGTTTCTCTACCATAAATACTACCTAAATCACAAAACAAAATACCTATTAAAGAACTTAAATTGGATTGGAAACGAACTCTATTAACCTTGCCTCTTCCTACATAAATACAAACAATAAAATTCCCAAATTAATGCGTTTCGAATGGGCGCGTAAAACGGAACGTCGCGGCAGCCATTTGTATTCTAATGACGTCGTCAAACGTCAGTTGCTGCTGGTTATTAACTGGCTCTCTTTACAGTATTGCCTGCGCTTATTTCTCAAGTTGGGTTTTACTGTATCAGTCACTTGTGTTTCTGTCTACGTTGGGGCACGTCTTTAAATGGAATAGTCTTTGAGTATTTCAGTCTTATAATTTCACGATACCGGCGTTTTCGCGAAATTTTGATTGCAATTTTGCCGAAAAATATGGCATACAAAGGAATATACTAAAATTGACGACGCATTTATTATGAAGACAAATTAAAATACGTAAATAAATATTAAACTATACATACATTGTGCCTAACCCAAGTAGCTAAAACACTAGTGTTATGGAGGAATTCAGAACCAAACAACACCCAGATCCAGATCGGAGTGGTTTTACTGTGGAAACCGGTATACAAGCCACTCGACCATGGATGTCGTCAATTCTTACCTATTTACCATCATTTAAGTCTCATTGTCATCCTTGTCATAGAGTGAAGCAAATAAAGCTCAATAAAACTGCTTAGCTCACACGTCGACAACTTTGCATATAAAGCATTTTCTTATTTAAAAAAGCTCATAACGGAATTCCTTTAATAGTTATTTTGTGAGTAATACAATAAAAATATCGACTATAATTTAATCAAATATTGTTAATCTTTCTTTTTTTTACAATGAGAAAAAAAATTTATTGTTTAAGCCTATTACTAACTTATTGTTTTGCTACGCCCTCACATGTTGTCACATGCAACTCTAGATCTGAGTAACTTTGTATTCCTGCACTAAAACATGTGGCTTGCAATAAATAATATGGATACGAACTTTTCGTTACGACAAAGTCACGAATTTTCCGCATAAAAATCATTGCCGAAGCTCTGAACAGAAATTACTCAAGACTTCTATACATTACTACTTTCCAAGTTAACAATCTTTTAAATTTTGTTCGTTCTATACAAGAGTCGCACTAAGAGCTTTGGATCCAGCTACATCTGTACCGCTAAAGAGTAGAACTCTTTGCCTGAGTCTGTATTTCCTGATGAATACAATTTAGGCGTCCTAATCAGGAGTGAATAGATATCTTTACATTTATCGCTTACCATTAGGCGACGAGATAGCGGTCAAGCGCTTACCTATTCACGGTAAAAAATATATAATAACAGTCATCACGTAGACTATACATTAGACACTGTATAGCCATCCCCCATAGACTATACATAAAAATCTTACGCTTTTTGTTTAACGCTACGGGCGTTTTTTTCACGGCTAGGGTACCCCTCCGCACCGCTCATTAGGAACTTCATTCCAAGAGGTAGTTTTATCACTCAATAAATATCAAATTTATTGCATCACTTTAAAAACAATTCGTACAAAGACCTAACGAATCCAGTCCATTTGAAATTTCAAATAAACTTTCTATATTCTTAATTGGACTTTGTAATAAAACTGTAAAGAAAAATATTTTTATTGGACAGAATATCAATTATAAGTAACAATCGTAGTAAATAAATTCCAAAGCATACCATACTCCATCGACTGGTAATAAATATCTTACATTCACAGTGAATAGCTTATCCCAAAGTAAACACTGTAAGGCTTGTGTTATAGGTACTAAGGTTACGGATATACATACAAATATGATACATAGATATGTTATATTCATAAAAATATATAAAAAATAACCACCACTCTGTGGCGCAATCGGAGGCCTGGCTCGTCGGCGAAGCTGCCATTGCCGCCGCGGGTTAATAACCGTATTTTGTCCTTACGTTAAAAAAAATAATTAAGGTAGGTACAAATAGTCGTATTCATCACACAAACATCTGCCCTTCCCGCATTTCTTTTAAAATGAAAATGAAATGAAAATAACTTTATTCAAATGCACTTAAAAATAAGTAGTTTTGAATCGTCCAACATTTTTTCCTACCACCATTCAGGACGTCTTTTAACTGACAAGAAGAATTGAGGGCGCAAGAAACTTGTTAGCTTTAACAGAAGTAACGACATTTACAATATAATACGTCGTCACCATACACAATCCACAAAAAAAAACAAAATTATTTTGTTATGACAATACTAATAGTGTTATGATATTATTATTTCGTTGATTACAACAAAGTCAACAAGTATCTGTACTTACTTAAAGTAAGTAGGGGAGAGTCGGTTATATCGTACCACTTTTTACTTTAACTTAAATATTTCGACTATGACAAGACTTACAATAATTAATGGATATGCAAAATAAAGTTTCATATTTTACCTTGCTAAGACAGAGAAATCAGTTCCATACGTTTACTCTAACATCCTTAAAAATGCTTTTTTATGAAGGACTGCCATCGGTACGATTTAGCCGACTAGTCGTTTTAATCGTACCGCCAAGTTTTTAAATCGTACCATAGATGTTTAAGTCGTACCACTGACTTACAGACAGCAAAATTTTCATTATATATTTTTAACTCATAGGTAATAAAGAAACATTATTAATACCTCTGAGGTAATAGGAACATTATTTTTAACTCTTCGGTAATAAAGGAACATTATTTTTAACTCTTAGGTGACAAAGGAACAATGTTATCAATACATCTATAAGCTTTCTTATAAGAATAACATGATTGTACTATAATATTGAGATCATTCAACACAACTATAATAATAATGAGAACAAATACAGTATAAACCATATTAATAAAGTAACGTGAAAATATAAACAGTTTTAATATTATATTAAAAATAACATTCTTAAAAAAACTGGTAAAGACCTGGTAGTTGTAACAGTATTATTCCATTATCTTTTGCTAAACACAGAGCTTCAAAATTTTTTGAATGTGTCGTATGTCCATCCATAAGCAGCAGAACTTTGTTTTCAAGTGTGGGCTTCACTATTTTAATAAAGTGCTTTAACCATTTAACAAAGAGCGCAGAGTTAATGTAACCGCTTTCATAAACAGTAACAATACTGCCTAAAGGAGCACCATTTGCTAGTTCCGTGTTTCGTCTCATCCTTTTAAATATTAGCATTGGAGGGATAAATTGGCCAGATACACTAGCGCAGCATACGGCAGTAGTATTGACACCTCGATCGCCACTAGTAGCGGCGCCAATTTGCTTCTTTCCCTTTAATCCTACAATTTTTTGAGCTTTCTTTTGGACGGTTGAAAACCCACTTTCGTCTACATTGAAGATATTTGTAGGTTCTATACCATTTTTATCTACACTCTTCTCTAACAAATCAAAAAAGTGAAACACATTTACTCTATTGAATCCTTTAATTCTATTCATAGATGTGTTTTCAGGTTGTCGAACACTTAGCTGTGGGTGCCTTTTCATAAATTTGTAGAACCATGCTTTGCCAGCCATTCGTTTTTCTCTATTAAAATTATTCTGAATGTTATGGATTTCGCTTATTGTTAGACCAAACATGTGTGTTTCGAGATGAAGAATATGCTCAGCCAACTTATTTTCAGTTTCGAAATCGAAGATAACCGGTCTCCCTTTTTGGATTATTCTATCAACAGCAATCTTATTTTTCTTTTTTATATGCCGAAGAATTGTAGGTTTTGGAATAGAATAAGTCATTGAAATTTTGTTTAAACTTAATTCTTTGTTTTCGTAAGCCACAATACCTCTTTCTAGGTCCTCCTTATTCCAATTATAATATTTAATTTTAGCTTCACGGTCCGTCATCTATAATAATACAAATACAATCTGTAAAATATAGGTACTTTTAGATTAGTCGGCTCAATCGTACCAGTACAATTTACCCAACTGCAAGTGGTACGATTTAGCGAACTAGGCCAGTTTAAAAAAAAAGCAACAGTCCGGCATAACCTTAAAACTTAGACACGCAACAAAAACCACCAATAATCTAGTATAAAATTGCAATAGAATAAAGAAAAACTGCGTGTCTATAGCTTACCGTGTTTACGAAGAATATCCTTACGAATTTACGACAATATTTGCATTAACTTCCACGAAAAAATGTTTTTTTTACTCACGCGCACAGTTATCAACTCACATCAATTGCAAATGGCGGGTGGCGGGGGGTTGCCCGGGGCCACGATTTGGTGTTTCTAGTGTTGAAAAAATTTACCATTAAGTGGGAAATTTAGAAGTGGTACGATTAAAATGGCAGTACGATATAACCAACTCTCCCCTATCCCTGAACATTGCAATAACATACAGGGACTAAACGACAAATTTAAGAAAGCAACAAGGTTTATGTTTAGTATTAGTCAATACTGAATACTGAAGGTTAAAGCAGACCCATTTCCCAAGGCAGCACCCGTTCACGAGCATGACGCACGATACAGCCATCGCTTTGCTCAACCATATCTTAGGGAACGTAACGATCCGCACCACATGCCACCACCCAAGAAATGTATAAAGAGAGCATGTCATACTCGCTACCAGTAATAAACCAAGGACTGTTGGTGAGAAAGGTAGGATCGCTACCGTTGTACCGAACCGTCGTCAGTGTTTTTTTTTCTTTAACTTATTTGGAGCTTATATCCTCATGGATACGTCACCCCCATTGTATCTCTTCAGTCATATTAAATATAATTCTTAAAACTAGATGAAACAAGTTAGGATTAAAATAAGACTCTAAATGAAATATAAAATTGAATTTTATATACGAAAAATCACTGTACGGTTAGTTTCATTAGAGAAATCAGTGTTACAATTAAATAATGAATACTCTTTGATGCAACGGTGGCGATCTTGCCTTTCACACTGACGGTCCTGGGTTCGAGGCCCGGAAAGGGCAATGTTCGTGTGATGAATACGAGCATTTGTACCTGAATCGTGGGTATTTATATTTATTTTTACAGATACTAGGCTAGTATTCATAACACAAGCCTCATAGTGCTTACTTTGGGCTAGGTGAATTGGTGTGAATGTAAGAAATATTATTATTATTAATTAATGCTAATCGACGGCTGCTTGGTGCAACGAGGGCACCAAAGGTCGCGGGTTGGAATTCTGGTAGGAGTATATACTCGTATGTGTATTATAAGCACTAGCGGCCCGTCCCTGCTTCGCACGGGTGGAAAAAATTCTTTAATTTTTTTCTATTATTAAATATTTTTCCGTTAGCGCCATCTAGCGTCTGGCAGACGAACTACTTGCGGTTAACGCGTTTCTATGGTAACGCGTATACAATGGAAAAAGAACGGGAAAAAGAGCGGACAGACAAACAACAAATTTGAGATCTCAGCTTATAGATTTCCTAAAATAATCGTCGATTTTTATTGAGTTATCGTTAATAATAATTATATGATTATTATAGTCTATTTTCTACAGAATCTGCGATAGATTAGGCAAAACAGCAAGATATAACCAAATATAAATTCCATTATTAACTAATAAATAAATACATTGCTCTAGAAATAAGCTCACTTATTCGTAAATTCGATTATGGCTTCAAAATTAGATGGGGTGTAAAGATAGACATTCCGTAATAATAATTCAAGTTGGAATGAAAGTTAATCGAAATTTATTCTAAATTGTATTACAACGAACACTTATGTATAAACGAAAAACAGAAAGTTACAATGTCGAATATAATAATATTTCGAATAAACACATTTTTCGATTGGAGTTTCGTGATACAATTGTTGAGTGGTATTTAGTTCGTTGAATAAATAATTTCATCAAAATAAGGGCAAAAGCGCCTCTTAGAGTAGCGTTCTAAAATACAATTGTAGTAATAATTAAACATCCTTTTGGAATGCTGAAGCATTAATAAGGAATTAATAGTCTATTTGTGAAACGGAATCTGAAGATTACTCGGAGGTAGTACTAAATATTTAATTGTAAGTACGGGAAATCTCCTGGCTGTACAATTAGTCGTTTAGGCCTGCCATTGTATAAGGCGACCGTAGCTCATCTGTTGATATGTGAACTTTGACCCAAGCGGACCGAGCTAGGTCCTCGCCGATGTACTACTTGTGTGTGTGTGTGTGTGTGTGTGTGTGTGTGTGTGTGTGTGTGTGGGTGTGTGTGTGTGCGCGCGCACGTGTGGGTGTGCATGTGTGTGTGTGTGTATGTGTGCGCGTGCGTGTGTATATATGTGCGCGTGCGTGTGTATATATGTGCGCGAGTGTGTGTATATATGTGCGCGTGCGTGTGTATATATGTGCGCGTGCGTGTCTGTATATATTTTTTTTCTCTTTATTAATTTGGGGCTTTTATCCACATGGATACGTCAGCCCCATCGTATCTTCTAACTTACATGTCAGATGTCTTAGACAGCGGATACAAAAGTATTATATAGACGAAAAGGAATCACTGTTCGATTAGTTTCACTAGAGCACATAATTTTTTAGCAACATCAGATTTCGGTTCTGCCAAGATATTTTGTACCAAACCTACATTTCTAATATTTAGATGAAACTCCTCAAACAGTGACTCCCTTTCGGCCCTGTTCTTGACACAGTCCATTAGCATATGTTGTACATCTTCTATTTTGTCACAAGTGGTGCAATTAGGTGAATTAGTCTTTTTCATTAAGAATGCAAACTTTGCCGATGGATAGTGTCCTGAACGAAGGCGTAGTGCAATTTTGATATAGTTTCTATTGAGCTTACTATCGTCAAACCAAGGGACGCGAGAAGGTTCTCCTTGTATAGACTTATACCATATCCCTTTGTCACTAGAAACTGTATCAAAATGCTGTTTCCACATTTTAAAACATATGTTTTTATATTTAGGTACATATTCCGAATAGTCCGGCAAGTATTCGAACACATTCCCAACACTTGCTGCCTGTCTCGACACAAGGTCCGCTTTCTCGTTTCCTACAATGCCAATATGAGCCGGAACCCATTGCAACATCAGTTCAACATTTGTGTTGTGTGTCTGTATATATGGGCGCGTGCGTGTGTATGTGCGCGTGCGTGTGTGCGCGTGCGTGTGTATGTGCGCGTGCGTGTGTATGTGTATGTGCGCATTTGTATGAGTATGAGTGCACACGCGCAACGATAAAGAACTTTCTATATTGACTAGGGACTGTATTGCGGCACCGTCGTTGTTTCTGAATTCCATAACACACGGGCTATAGTCACTTACCTTGGGTTCGGGAAAATGTATGTGATGTTGTCTAATATTTTTCATTTATTAAATGCACGCCGTGCACAGGTATTCTTACATAGAATACCTGTGCACGGTGTGCATAAGTCGTAAAATATATCACAAATCGAGCATACGAACTCATTTAAGAATAACAATAGCTAATAAACAATAGCTAATAAATACATAGTGTCTTTACAAACCAACGTTCCTTTTATGTAACACAGTATTCGAATCGCAGAATTAAATTAATAATTCCAACGAGGAAATGGAACACGCCCTGATTCGCGGCTAATAGTATACGGTGGAAGGTTTACTATGAAGACTGTGAGGCTAGAAAATTATCTCTTAGAGCCTGGTAGTTTTCAAAACACTAGGGCTTGAAAATTAACAAATCAAATAATAATAATCATATTTCATATATATATAAGTAAATAACCATGACTCAAGTTCAAAGGCTCGTATCATTCATCACACAAACATCGTATTTACCTATATCTGCCCCTGTCTGAAGTCGAACATAGGATCAACCGTGCGAAAGGCAGAATCGCTACCGTTGAACGAAACGGTCGGCAAAGTATAGCTTAGTAGTTTTTACTCTTAAATGCAAGCAACATCACTGATAAATCCTCTAATCAATAAAAAATACGAAGTAAAAGCAAAAATACAAAAATCCATTAGGAATTAAATAAAAAAAAAGACTATTTACAAATAAATTATTTAATATAATTTGACGACAGTTTGGTGCAACAGTGCCTGCCCTTCCTGCCCTTCGCACCAACGGTCCTGGGTTAAAATCCCGGAAGGGGCAGATGTTTGTATGATGAATACGAGCATTTGTACCTGAGTCATGGGTGTTTTTTTTTAATTTCTATGAATATTACATATCTATGTATCATATATGTTTCTCTATTGCGTTAACCTAGTACCCATAACGCAAGGTTAATTGGTGTGAATGTAAGAAATATTTATTTATTATATATAATAAAGCAACTAGTTTCCAAAAGCAACCTAGGTCACTTCTCTCCTATAAATAGGCTTTAAGCAGAGTATAATGCCATAACTAAGAACGAGAATGTTATTAAGGTTAAATTTACCTATATTTAAAAAAAAATATCGCTAAGCTAAGTATACTTTCATGTATAAAATCTTTTTTAGTATACATAAGTATTAATTAAGCTGTTTATTTTTATTAAATTTGTTTTCTTTTAAAGTTTTTAATTTATAAACTCAGGGAAGCCTTATGCTTCTTCCACATACCATTATTTTTTGCTGTCCGTGGCAACCTGTAATTAAGGCAGCACTCATACTTGTAAACCATCGACTTAGTTAATCTTAGCTGATGAGGTATACGTCCTTATTGGTTGTCCAAATAAATAAATAGAAAAATGCCAAATTATTATATTTTTTTGTTATAAACATTAACATAGATTTTATATCTAAAGAAATTATTACCGCGACCTCGTAGGTTTATTTCGATAGCTTAATTGGAAGAGCACTCGCCCGGATAACAAGGTATGTCGGTTCGAGTCCCACCTGACACCGGACACCTGTTGATTTTTTTTTCTTGTATTAATAATTTCTAAAATAAATAATATCATTGTCATTTTTTTACGCCCCTGCCAACTTGGGCACCTTCCGGACACGGGGAATGGAGGTGGTGAATCCTCCAAAGTTATGTCCTTCAAAGTTATGTCAGACTTGTACTGACTAAATACCACGTAGGCTTTATGTAAGTGTCACCGTAAATTTGTAAATACCGTAAGATTATAATCTATCTCGCGAGATTGTAAACTATCGAAAGATTGTGAACCGTAACATACTGCTAACAGTTTAACGCATATTTTTTGGTAGATAAAATATGCGATATCTGATACGATAAACCTAACCTTACCATAAGGTTAGGTTAGGTTAGGTTATATATTTTATAATCTTTCAAAAAATAATGAGTTAAACTGTAAGCAGTATGATACGGTTCACAACTTTCGATAGTTTACAATCTCGCGAGATAGATTATAATCTAACGGTATTTAAAAATTAACGGTGACATAAGCGACCGCCTCTGGGGAACCGCGGCGACGCAATAATGTCACTACCAGTCCATTACTAAATATTATAGTAATAGTATTACCCTTCTCCCTTCCCCGCTCTGGTAGTAGGAGAAGTAGAAGGCGACTAGCAAACTCTACGACCTTCACGTAGTCGTATGTCCAACCTATAAGACACTGTTCTACTGTGAACATAACTTTATTAAAACACACTCCCCACTAGACAAATGTTCGACTTTGAAGCTCAAACAACCATCCCATCCTCATCCAAAACTATACAATATAAAAAAAAAATGTGGTTTTGAAATATACACATTAATTAAAGTACTTAAGCTAAATCCATTCATGGTAATGGTGTTATCTTCATTAACTATTCCATGTTAATCAAGTGTCCACCGATTATTCAATGAGGCACAACCCTACGTCCAAATCGGTGGAATGCTTTTGTGGTACAGTTTTACGACTGCGTGTCTATGAGCTAGTGATGTAGTTATATTTGATATATGATATCGAAATATTTCCAGGCTGAATTTATTTCACTTTGAAAAAAGTAGAGGTTGATTGTTTGATTCAAATGAGTTGTTAACTACTTCCAAAAGAATCTTATGTATCTTATGTTTAGGGAGTAATCAATGACGTTTCAGTTTTTATAAATACGAAACCCGCTACAGTACGCTTCAGATGTTTTCTATGTACGTTTAGAAAAAATCGGGTTTTGTATGGACAGAAGCTGGATCAAACTGAACTGATCTCAAAGGACAAGATTCCGATTTGTTGTTGCACACAACATGAATTATAATCACTTTTCACGATTATATATTATCATAGGTAATGTAAGAAATATTAAAATAATTTATTAAAATAACTTACTTTCATGGTTAATTCGTCCCAAAAATAACAGTTTTCGGACATAATTTTCACAAAAAGTTAGTTACGACAAAAGAAGAGTCTTTTTACAGCACTCGAGGACGTCACCACTCTAATTTCTTTTAAGAAATTACTTACAAACAAAATGTAATGTTATAAAGTGTAAATCTAACTAAATTTATAAACATAATATTTGAATTAACTATAATTTATTTATTTTATATCAAATTTAATGTTAAGAAGAATAAAAGTTATTATCATCCTTATTAATAATCATTATATATTAAATTACAAAAGAAGCTGAGAACGGCCATCTGTGGTTACCAAAACCAGTTTAGCCCAATTTACATTTTTATTTTAATGTAAAAAATCTGCTTAAAGGTAAGGCAAACTATTGCAATGGATAGTGGGCATGGCTATCGATATATCATCATCGATGGAATGGATATCCACCCAAGCCCACCTCTATTCAAAATAAACCACACACGCCAGGTGTTCCGAATAGCCGTTCCAGAATCTTAACAAAGCTGTGATCCTTCGATCCCAAGAACAGAGATAATCGCCCCAAAATCAGTCGAATCATTATTTTGTGGAATAATAATGAGATAGCATTGACGCCTGGTGGAACAAAAAAAACGGAGAGGTGTTCCGTATTCACAATGATATGATTTGTTATACGTCCAGCCGATCCGGAGGTCCAGAGGTTATGTTTTCAAATAAGCAAATGTAATTATCGCGTTTGCATTATTTTTTTAAATTCAGAACTGATGTTTGTAGCATTAAAGTTTATAATGCAATAAACGATTGCACATTTCAAAACTAATGGGTACTGGATTCTCTATGATTAATAATTATTTACTAACAATTAAATATTTGATATTTACATATCGGTGCAAATTCTTGCTGTGATTTATTATAAGATTATTATTGTTCATATTACTAACTAAATTTTAGATCAAAAAATTGTTTTCTTTGGAATTGTATCGCTGTTTGATTATGGACGCACTTTTTTGTATTATTTAAAGAGCACTGATAAATAAAAGAATTCTTCTAGAATAACAATCCAATGTTTACAAAACGTTGATTACAATGTTTTTAAATGTATGTTACGTATTATGAAAAAAATATATTTAATTAAAATTAGTTGTGAGAGGTACCCTAAAAACAAAATGGCGGAACGTCAAAAGGGCATTTCGACTAGCGCGCTTTGTTGTAAAACAAGTATTTTTCATTTTTAACCAAGAAAAATACAAGAAGAGGCGCCGAGATATAATTAAAAAGGTTTTTATTGAGGCCAGGTCCAAACTTCAATTGTGTACGTCTTTAGGTGTTCTGTTAATAATGTCGAAATTTGCTTAGTAAAATTATTCTTATATTTGTCAAACGTTTAAAATTTTTAGGTTTTACTGCGAAATATAGAACACAATAAAAAGCAGCTAATTGATTCTGTAACATAACTTTAATGAACCTTTTGATATATTTTATGTATTCAATGCGATCTTATAAGATAAATTATTATAATAAAAAATACTTAAAAAAAATCGACTCGGATCACAAGTAAATTCACAGGCGGGAATAGAACCCGCAACCTTTGGAAATCCGGTCCAATGCTCTCCCAATTGAGCTACAGAGCCTTGTGAACACTCGTCGAAATTTTCTATTATCTTTTGGGTTCGATTCCCGCCTGAAAATTTACTTGTGATCCGAGTCGATTTTTTCTAGTATTTTTCTATTATAATAATTTATCTTTAATGAACCTATTTGATAGATGATAATTGGTGTGAATGTAATAAATATAATTAAAAATATATATTATTACATTAAATTGATAATCTCCGCAGTAATCTGTAGCAAATTGAAACACTAAAAATGACGATTAAAAATTATTATTATGATATCTCTCACTCACACCAATAGCCTAGCACAAAGTTAGCACTATAAGAGTCAGTGAGCCTTGTTTTAAATACTAGGATAACGTATAGACTTACATATATAATAAATCAATAAGTAATATTCATATTAATGTATGTAATCAATGAAATACGCGTGGAGGGCACATACATTTGTTTATACCTAGAGACGAGCCCAATTCTTTTTGCTTCGTAGATCAGACAAGCCGGTGGTAAAAATAACAAACTCTACACAGCGATTGTACAGGTTACCATTTGTTGGATATACAGAGATAAAACTATGAGTAATTAGAACTTATTTAAATCGGTACTACAGTGTTTCTGGGGACTACAAACCACATATAAAAATATATTTGATTTAATTAACTGATCCTGTCAGGCGTTGCTGTGGCTCAATTATTATATATTATTATTATAAATTAAAATGAAATCTATCCGATGTCTGAGTTAAAAATAAAAGCCAGCAAAATGAAAAGAAAAAACATCAAAATCGATTGAGTAATTCCGGAATTCATCGCGATCAAACACTGACGGGATTTTTTATGTATATAGATAACAGAAGCAGGCTGCCATACTCACAAAAAAATAAGAAATAGTTGATAATCGTGGGAACCAACTGTCATGCAGTATAATACCGGTAATCATAATAGTCATTACTTGGTTTAGATCCGTAGTGACTATCAATGCCTGCATTAAAAGCAGAGTTAAAAATACTGTAAAATACATACTTGTTTTATACATAATGCGACATAATTACATGACCTGTCGAATTTGTGGGCGTGCAAATATTTTCTAAATTATAAATATCCAACTTATAAATTATCAATTAAAATCTTATAATTATAATTAGCGGCCCGTCCCGACTTCGCACGGGTGAACAAAATTCTAAAAATTTTTTCTAGCATTAAATAAAGCCTTTGTTTCTCAGCGTCAATGTAGCTTTCCAATGGTGAAAGAATTTTTGAAATCGGATTAGTAGTTTTTGAGTTTATTCATTGCAAACATACAAAAATACAAATCTTTCCTCTTTATAGTATTAAGTGTAGATTAAGAACTGAATTATTTCAGCTGATACAAATGTCAAAAATAATGAAATTAAATTCAAAATTGCATCCTAACCTAAAAAAATATCTCATAATATAGATGTCGTTCGAAGTTGCACAAAGATATTGAACAGAAACGACACGTCTCTGAAATACTTATAACGTTCCCGTTCAAGTTACTGCGTACCTACCATTACTCGTATTTATGAGAGTTGCCATGAGCTATCGTCCTTTGGGTCCCATCGAGCTATTCCGGGAAGTATAAAAGGGAATCTTTTTACTATTCTATCCGCGATTTGGTATGAACAATTATTTGACATCCTCCAGAGGAAGCATTTCTATTTATATCAATAATAAGTAAGAGGAAATAGATTGTGTAACGACGATCGTTTGGTACAAGTCCGATCCTGCCTTTTGTACCAACGGTCCTGGGTTCGAGTCCCGGAAGGGGCAGTTGTTCGTGTGATGAATTATGCATTCGTACCTGATTCATGGTTGTTTCCATTTATATTAATATTACATATCTATGTATCATATATGTATGTATATCCTTTACTTAAGTATTGAGAACACAGGCCTTACAGTGCTTAGGTACTTTGGGCTAGGCTAATGTCTGTGAATGTAAGAAATATTATTATCCAAAATATTTAATTATATAGTGAAATATAAAATTCTTTTTTAGAAAATAGACATTTATAATCCATCGAGAATGACGAAAAATCAGTTAAACCCAAAGAATATCTCAAAGCGACTATTTATTTTGGGAACAATATTGTCTTTTACTAATCTTACCACGTAGAGATAAGATTATAAACAGAACAGATAAACGATTTTTTGGCGGGAGCGCGAAGCGTCACTTTTATGGTTTTGGTTTTCTTGTTAAATTTTGTGCTGTGATTGTTATTAGCGTGTAATAATGATGGGTTATTAACCACTGAGTGTTTCTGAATATGCATGAGTGTCGGCAAGTGAAACAAAACAGGTTGGAAGGTGTCTTTTCGGTCTCTCTCAAAAAGGCCACGAGGAGGCTTTAGTAAAACCCCACTTCTTTACGGAAACCTAGGAAATTACTCAAGAACAATGAATAAAAATTACACTTACTTGACACTGGTTAAATGCACAAATTGTGCAAGCTATAAATAAAGAAAAAAAAACAGATAAACACATGATTTAAACATGAACTTACCCATGTCAAAGCTTGATCTTGGCCAATATATAATAATTACAATAATCTCAACCACACCACGATATCATATCAGTAAGTGTCAATGGCAATTGATTTACACTGGCGCTCTACTCAAATTTATATTGTCTGTGGCCGCCTAAAACGCGAACCAAACAATTGAAATTCCACTTTATCTGTATAGGCATTGCGTCCAGTATGGCTGGATTTAGGAAAATGCGCAAACTGATTTATCAGAAAAGAGAACCCTACGCGAAATTCGTTGTATATAGCTTGCTTGACACCATTAAGAATAGAAATATTGAGTATAAAGTAAAAAAATTTAAGTGTGTCGGCTCCGATGCACGACTGGAGTTTACTCCTTAAGAACGATTTTGTCTTTGAGCAGGCAAAGAAAATAATAACAAAAACTTCAAAATAAAAGTGGAAGGTGCGCACAAAATACGTACGCTGTTATTCGATCACAAAATAAGAACAAGGGTTGCCATTATTACTTTACACTAAAACAATGTTTTTAAAAAATATAGGTATTTTTGTACAAAAATAAAGCAAACGTTAGCTTGGGTTCGAGTGTAGTCGTGCTGTCATTATTCCTAATTTCCATAACACAAGCGCTTGCGTTACTTGTGTTAGAACAATGTACATAATGTAATATTGTTTTATACTTATATATTTATTTATTTAATAAAATATGTCATCTGACTAACTAGTTTCTATATTAATTGTATTTAATGTAAAAATACGAAACTATAAACAAAATTTACGAGAGAAAGATATGTAAAAACATAAAATAAAAATATTTCAGTAATACGAGTACTAATCGAATTGACTGCGGCGTATTCTTGAGGAAATTACATAGGGAATAAAAAAGCTATGTTAATTTTTAACATACCTCCCCTTAGGGAACGACAAAGGACCGGGAAATAACGGAAACGTCAACCGCATGTCTCTTTTAATAAATATTGTATGGCGAAATTTCAGGATTGAACCTATATTATTGCTTACATTCCATTACGAAGGGAATAGCCAATAAGGCACAAGATAAAACGAATATAAATAGGTAAAATGATTAATAAAAAAAAAAGTAGTTTTTATTGGAGCGAAGCGAGCGAAGCTCCCATGGATCAGCTTCAATGGCGCAATGTCCGTTACGCCGTAACTTCCCGAGTTCTTAACCGATTTTAATATTTTTTTGTGTAGAATCGAATCAACAGGTTAAGGACCAGATTGTAAAGGAGCCCGAATTTAAAAATTCGCAAAAATTCCCATCGAAGCAAAAAACTTTTTTTCTTTTTTTAGGTATTACGCTCCGCTCCAATATATGGTACGAGCGTAGCTTTATGCTTAGCGACTGCATCGCCTAGTTGGAGCGAAGCTCCCATGGATCAGCTTCATTGACTCCAATGACTGTTACGCCGTAACTTCCCCAGTTCTTTACCGATTTTAATAATTTTTGTGTGGATTTTTTTATGATTTGATTTTCACTTACCAATACTTATATGTTCGCTTGTTTGAGGCAACCGGAACTCATTCATCACAAATTTGTTGTTTGTCTGTCCTCTCTTTTTCCCGGTCTTCCTCCATTGTATACGCGTTACCATAGCAACGCGTTAACCGCAAGTAGTTCGTCTTCCGGACGCTAGATGGCGCTAACGGAAAAATATTCAATAATAGAAAAAATCCAGCCGTGTGAAGCCGGGACGGGCCGCTAGTTTATACAAACCAAATACAAGTTGATTCGAATATCTTCCAATACTACATATACCTCGTTATAAAAAAAAGTCGTATTTCCCTCTGTCTTCAGGAATAAATAATTTATTTATTTTAACCTGATTTTACTTATAATTAGTTCGCCATTTGTCTCAATATTTTCCACCACCGAGTTTTGTGCAGAAAAGATTGAAAAGCGACGTTATTCTAGATATTAATTCTGTCGTTTTCATGGCATTAACAAATATGCTTTTTTAGATTCGTAAAGTGATTTTGTCTTATACAAAATTATTTCTTAAGATGATTGCTTGTCATTCCTTCTTATCGTACTGATTTTCTTTCAAACTTTTCACCCTTCAAGCTACACGACTCTGGATTATTACTATCGTATAATCAGAAAGCACCCAACAATTACGTTACTAAGTGAATTGATTACACTGGTCAACAAAAATTTTACCCAGAGATGTGAGTATACTTTTCCGAGGGATTTTGGTGTGCTGAACCCAAATCCGATAGCAGAATTGCTCTATCACGTCAGGTTTTTGAGATATTCTAACGTAAAGGGCAAAAAACGCCGTTTTCGCCCATTTTTGAGGTTATGTTGTTGTTATGTGATCCTTCAGTTTTTAGAATACCTAAAAAACTACAGGAGTCTTCTTAAAGTACAAGTCTTGAACTTTCAAATGGCGTTGAGTTTGTTTACAAATTCTTCTTTTTTTTTGCTGAGATATCGTATTTTGAAGTTCATTTTTCTCAATTTGTAAACCTATACTGTCATCAGTTTAGTTTAGATCAGTTTCAGTGACGTGGTAGAGCAATTCTGCGACCGGATTTGGATTCAGTACACCAAAATCCTTCGGGAAAATATACTCAGGTGTCTGGGTAAGAAACTTTGTCAAATTTTGTTGGCTTGTGTTATTATTGGAGCGAAGCTCCCATGAATCAACTTCAATGACGAAACGTATTCTTAGTCGATTTTCGTATTGTTTGTAATGAATCGAACCAACAGGACTAGATCGTGACAAACATTGGCTCTATGGCATTTATTTTTCTGTGAAACATAAAGCGCGCTCTTTTTTAAACTTTTCATTCTTATGGAATTTTAAAATTTACTAAACATTATTGATTTCTTTTATATATTTTTTAGTGTTACGCTCCGCTCAAATATATGGTGCTAGCGAAGCTTTATGCTTAGCGATAGCATCAACCAAGTTATATTATGTATATTTAGTAAGTAGTTTTCATTTTTTATTTTCTTACCAATGTTGACTGGTAGATAATGCATATTGGCATTAGGTCCGCCATTTATACATGTCCTTGTTCAAATCAATTCGAAGATAAGCAAATATAAGGCTTACAAAAATATATGTTATTATTTTAATAGATTTATAAACTGTAGCATGTTACAGTACTTTAAAAATTAAATAAAATGGCAAAATAATAAATTTATTTAAAAAAATAAATAAGCAATCTGTGACGATCTAGGACCCGTCAAAAACAAACGGCGTCGGAAAAGTTCTCAGACTGCCTTGTAAGATTTAAAAACTTTATATTTTATTTCTATATAAAAACAAATTGAAAAATATAAATAGTCAGTTAATAGGATCTTTTTTTGTGTGATTTATAAGATACATCCTATTAAAAATTTTAATTTAAGATTTCACTCAAAGCGTTTCTGTTTGAAAATGCATGCAAAATACGATTGAAGGGGCATGAAATGAATATAATAATATAAATATGTAATTAGTCCGTTGCATCGCGCTAAATAATTATTTGTAAATAACGAAGAAATTCAGGATTATGAAACAGTACAATTGTTAACAAGGCGCGCATGTTACGGTAAGTAAAACAAAGGAAATCTTTATAAACAAGCTCGCAAAGCTATTATGCTTGCTAATATTAAAATAAGTTTCAACAAAACATAGTAAGACCGCACTTCCCCAGCACAGACACCTGGCTCGGCGGAACGACATCTGCTTTCGATGAGTCAATATACTGTTTCGCCATAAGTTTTCACGTCAATAGTAATGTTTCCATTTGATTCATTATACTTATTTATAAAATTGACTTGAACTAAGGATGGTCATAATGATAAATAGGACAAAAATATACGCAACAAATGTCCCGAAATTCTGTCGTTGGCTGGCTACCTTACATCCCCCGATTTAATATTTCATATTATTCCTATGTAGTCCAGCTGTTTTTGTCAATGGCACGTAAAAAACAATGTTTAATAGTTTTTCCATGAATCGCTCTTTGTACCATAGCTTTAGAAAATCAAGTCGAAAAAGGAAGAGTCGAGCCCAGTCAATATTTTCTGTTTTTTTATTGAAAAATTAACTTTCTGTGTTTATTACACATCATGATTGGAAAAAGGTGACAATTTAATGTTATAAAACATAAAATTCATTATAAACGAGCGTATATTGAAGGGATTTATTAAAAATTACTTTGTATTTCTGGTAATGATAAAATAATGATAGCGTATTTATTTACATAGGGTAATGTGAAGAATTATATACAAATTTAATATAAACTAGCACATACATATTATTATAATAATATATTTTTAATTCAGACAAAAGGTAGTCCATAGTATTATGTCAATTATCTTTAAAAAACTATATTAGTACAAACAAATAAAAACAATGAATGGTGCTGAAGGTTTTTTATGCAGGAGCAACCAATATTTCAGCAGTGGAGAGTCCCATCGATCAATCACTGCCTTCAGGATGCTGTTGGGACTATTACGTGCTCTGCCTAGCAACGCCGCACAGTGTTTTCTGATAATGCCATGAAAACCATCTATTTGCGCCACTGCGAACATATTAGAAGTACTGCAAAACCTAGGCAATCCCTATAGCACCCTGAAGGTATTGTTGTACTGAACTTGCAGTGCACTGTAAGCTTTGTGCGTATAACAAACCCACAGGCTACACGTATAAAAACACTGGCAATATGCCTTGAAGAGTGTGACTTTAACGTCCTTTGTACAGCGTGCTAACCTGCGGGCCAGCTGATCTTCTTAGCTGAATGTATAAATGGCGGACCTAATGCCAATATGCATTATCTACCAGTCAACATTGGTAAGAAAATAAAAAATGAAAACTACTTACTAAATATACATAATATAACTTGGTTGATGCTATCGCTAAGCATAAAGCTTCGCTAGCACCATATATTTGAGCGGAGCGTAACACTAAAAAATATATATAAAAGAAATCAATAATGTTTAGTAAATTTTAAAATTCCATAAGAATGAAAAGTTTAAAAAAGAGCGCGCTTTATGTTTCACAGAAAAATAAATGCCATAGAGCCAATGTTTGTCACGATCTAGTCCTGTTGGTTCGATTCATTACAAACAATACGAAAATCGACTAAGAATACGTTTCGTCATTGAAGTTGATTCATGGGAGCTTCGCTCCAATAATAACACAAGCCAACAAAATTTGACAAAGTTTCTTACCCAGACACCTGAGTATATTTTCCCGAAGGATTTTGGTGTACTGAATCCAAATCCGGTCGCAGAATTGCTCTACCACGTCACTGAAACTGATCTAAACTAAACTGATGACAGTATAGGTTTACAAATTGAGAAAAATGAACTTCAAAATACGATATCTCAGCAAAAAAAAAGAAGAATTTGTAAACAAACTCAACGCCATTTGAAAGTTCAAGACTTGTACTTTAAGAAGACTCCTGTAGTTTTTTAGGTATTCTAAAAACTGAAGGATCACATAACAACAACATAACCTCAAAAATGGGCGAAAACGGCGTTTTTTGCCCTTTACGTTAGAATATCTCAAAAACCTGACGTGATAGAGCAATTCTGCTATCGGATTTGGGTTCAGCACACCAAAATCCCTCGGAAAAGTATACTCACATCTCTGGGTAAAATTTTTGTTGACCAGGGTAATCAATTCACTTAGTAACGTAATTGTTGGGTGCTTTCTGATTATACGATAGTAATAATCCAGAGTCGTGTAGCTTGAAGGGTGAAAAGTTTGAAAGAAAATCAGTACGATAAGAAGGAATGACAAGCAATCATCTTAAGAAATAATTTTGTATAAGACAAAATCACTTTACGAATCTAAAAAAGCATATTTGTTAATGCCATGAAAACGACAGAATTAATATCTAGAATAACGTCGCTTTTCAATCTTTTCTGCACAAAACTCGGTGGTGGAAAATATTGAGACAAATGGCGAACTAATTATAAGTAAAATCAGGTTAAAATAAATAAATTATTTATTCCTGAAGACAGAGGGAAATACGACTTTTTTTTATAACGAGGTATATGTAGTATTGGAAGATATTCGAATCAACTTGTATTTGGTTTGTATAAACTAGCGGCCCGTCCCGGCTTCACACGGCTGGATTTTTTCTATTATTGAATATTTTTCCGTTAGCGCCATCTAGCGTCCGGAAGACGAACTACTTGCGGTTAACGCGTTGCTATGGTAACGCGTATACAATGGAGGAAGACCGGGAAAAAGAGAGGACAGACAAACAACAAATTTGTGATGAATGAGTTCCGGTTGCCTCAAACAAGCGAACATATAAGTATTGGTAAGTGAAAATCAAATCATAAAAAAATCCACACAAAAATTATTAAAATCGGTAAAGAACTGGGGAAGTTACGGCGTAACAGTCATTGGAGTCAATGAAGCTGATCCATGGGAGCTTCGCTCCAACTAGGCGATGCAGTCGCTAAGCATAAAGCTACGCTCGTACCATATATTGGAGCGGAGCGTAATACCTAAAAAAAGAAAAAAAGTTTTTTGCTTCGATGGGAATTTTTGCGAATTTTTAAATTCGGGCTCCTTTACAATCTGGTCCTTAACCTGTTGATTCGATTCTACACAAAAAAATATTAAAATCGGTTAAGAACTCGGGAAGTTACGGCGTAACGGACATTGCGCCATTGAAGCTGATCCATGGGAGCTTCGCTCGCTTCGCTCCAATAAAAACTATTTTTTTTTTATTAATCATTTTACCTATTTATATTCGTTTTATCTTGTGCCTTATTGGCTATTCCCTTCGTAATGTAATGTAAGCAATAATATAGGTTCAATCCTGAAATTTCGCCATACAATATTTATTAAAAGAGACATGCGGTTGACGATTCCGACGTTTTGACGTGCTTACAGTGCACTGCAAGTTCAGTACAACAATACCTTCAGGGTGCTATAGGGATTGCCTAGGTTTTGCAGTACTTCTAATATGTTCGCAGTGGCGCAAATAGATGGTTTTCATGGCATTATCAGAAACATTACATCTAACTGCCAACGCCCTGCGTTCTCTATCTTTGTCAACAATATCACTTAAACTATCAGTAAGCTGATACTCTCTTTAAAACTGTGTTTCACAGGCAGCTCATAATCGATGCCTTTGGTTCTAGCTTTAGAAATCATGTATTTGCTTTTATTGGCGTTATACCGAAGCCCATGAGCCCTCGCAAAACGCTCACAAATATTCAACAGCTTTCTCAGACCTGCCATTAAGGGGCTTAGAGCACCAATATCATCAGCGTTACTGATATTATTTATGCAGACTCCATCTATATGACAAGCTACACCAGTGCCACTGAGTTCCTCAATGAGTAAATTTATGTAAAGGTTAAACATATGTGGCAAGCTTATCCTGCCCTGCCTAACCTCACACTCAAGCTTATACACGTCTGAGTATGCACTCGTCCATCGAACACTATTCCTCTGATTCCCAAACCAGAATCTAATCAACGAAATATAATCTTCGGAAAGGCTGGTCTCTCGATCTAGTTTTTATCCACAGGATACTATATGATACCAGATCAAAAGCCCTCGAAAGATTCAAGTAACAGGTGTAGATCTGAATAGTATTGCACAGTCTGTTTGAGGCACAAAATTGCACTTTCTCTTGAAAGTCCAGATTTGAAGCCAAACTGTGCGTCATGCAGACGCAAATTTTTATTTAAGCGCCTATTAAGCAGACTCTCCAACACTTTCGCTATGATAGTGGCTAAGGAAATAGACCTATAATTTGACAAATCAGATACATCTCCTGTTCTATTTTTTACAATAGGTCTTATCGTATACATCAACTCATAAGGCAGATAAGAATGACTAAAACATAACGAGAAAAATATTGCTAAGATTCGCGGTAGGTGTACGCCCGCATTTTGAAAGTGCTCAATGCTGAGGCCATCATGGCCATGTGATTTTCCTATCGTCATAGTTTTAATTACAGATTCGATTCGAGAACCGGTCGACAGACATGAGTTTCTCTCTTTGAGACTCATCATTGAACACCGGCAGCGATGAATCTAAACCTGATTGCACTCTAAAATGATTTTTGAAAGCATTCGGAATCTCAGAGGGCTCATGTCTGCCAGCGACAGTCACAGGAAGGCCTATTATTTGTACGTTTCCAAAATTTTTGAAATTTTCGCTCCTTATGACATTGAGCTATCAAATCCATTTTTATTTGTAGGGAATTGTTTTTACACCACTTTAATTGTGATTTGAACTCTTTACGTGAGTTACACATGTCTTCATAAATAGGACATATTAGGTTTGTCACATAACAACCATTTTTGATAATATTCCTGAGCCTTCATGTAAGATACCCTGACATATTTATTCCACCCTATTTTGACGTTACATCTCCGCTTATTAAAATGATAATAACTATTTATTGCTGCCTTTGAAAGTATTATTAATATTGTGTGATACATTCCATAGAAATACCGCCTACAGGTTATATAAGAACAGGTATTGTCAGCACAACTATTAAACTCTGTTGGAAAATGAAATTCTCTAAAGTATAATAATAATAATTCGATTGTTTTACTCATACATGCGCACACTATTATTATTATAATAATATGTAAGAATTTTCAGACTCTATTTCCTTTTTAGAATAAAAATAGTCAGTGAAAGTTCCATAAAAATCAGTAAAGCTGTTTCAGTCATCAGCCAGAATAAACAGATTGTTAAGTAGATTATATTAAGTATAAAACTTCGGTTCGATTCCCGCCTGAGTGAAATAAAATGGCCATTTCATCTTTATCGATTGTCCAACATTTGTAAAAATATTTATTGTGAATACTAGAGGATATTCCCCTCATTGATGAGACAACGCTGGCCTAAGTGTAAAAAGTAGAGAAGTACTAGAAAATTTCGACTGGTGTTCACAAGGCTCGTAACTTCAATTGGGAGAGTATTGTATGGACTTCCAAATGTTGCGGGTTCGATTCCTTTCTGAGAATCACTTGTGAGCCGAGATGAATTTATCTTGTATTTTTCTATCAAAATAATTTGTTTATCATAAAACTATACACTTTTTGCAAAATTTAACATTGTTTGTTTGCTATGATAACGTTAATTGATAGAATGGGAAAAAGAGCGGACAGACAAACACACAAACAACAAATTTGTGTTCTTAGAGTATATACTAGCTGATCTGGTAACGCGTTGCTATGGTAACGCGTTGCTATTTTAGCGTTATTGATACAATGGAAAAAGAGCGGGAAAATTAGCGGACAGACAAACACACAAACAATAAATTCGTGATCTTAGATTATAGACTAGCTAACTCGGTAACGCGTTGCTATGGTAATCCGTATACAATGTAAAAGGAGCGGACAGACAAACACACAAACAACAAATTTATGTTCTTGGATTATAGATTAATAGCATCACTGTTTACTTTATCAAACTGGAACGTAAAAACTATAGATATCTCAAGATATATACTCGTAGTAACATAAAGACGAACATCGCATTAAATATTTATATGAAATCAAAGGAATATATCTGTATTGAATTATTCTCAGGGGAAGATGCTTCATTTATTTATGGTCTATTGTGAATAGGGATACAATATTGCGGGGAAAATTAAGCTATTCAAATATTTCTACGAAATCAAGGTGAGCACTCTATAATGAATTAGAGCGATTCGTATGTAAAATAGGAGTGCTTTTCTTGTCGGAAAATTAATATGTATTAATACTGATGGATATTTTAGAGTTCAAAAATGTCAACCTACCCCCAATAGTATTAAGCCAATCAACTCTAAGCATGGGATCAATTGTCTCATAGTTTGCGTTTTACAAATAAATTATATTTGAATTAATTTTAAGCTTTTTTGTTATCTTTTTACAAATCTTTACTTTATCAGTCAAATATCAGTCTTTACTTTATATGCTAAACCCAAATTAACACGCGTCTAAATGCGTTCCAAAAAGAAAAATTGTCTTAAAATTATTGCGTTGTTTAAAAAGAAAGTTCCATAAAGATACTTTAACAAAATTAATTAAACGCTATCGGGTGTGGAGTTCTGAAGCGAACTAAGCTAATCTAGCAGGCAACTGCCTAACATCGGCCGAAAGATGTGACATGGTTCTATAGTATAACTAACTTAATGATTTTATTTGTCCTTGTTTCTCTTATACAAAAAAATAAGGATACCAACACTTCTCCCCAATATTGAATAGTTAACGAACAGTAGCTAATTACGGACATGCAAATTAAGTAAACAATAGCTCCGGGATAAAAAACGAGAAGCGAACAGCAAAAAAAGATATACTAGCATCACCTGAAATTGAAGTAACTGTGTTCTCATCTATTTCTGCTTACAGATGCTTTGAAACAAGTTTTGTCAAAAATTTCGTTACTGACAGTCAAGTACCTATACTATTTTAAACAAACAAAAACTAGTGAATTTGTATAAAACCAGATTTTATCAGAGACACGTCTCGTTGGTACGGTTATTGAGCGAAGCTCTCTTTTAGGCAACTCACAAATTTGGCTTTTCTCCCTCCTGCTACTTAACCATTAATGGTTCAACCGATTCGAACGAATTTTGCCATGAACATATATTTGATTATAACCTGACGGACATAGGCTATGTAAAAAAAATATAGACTTTACCATGGAGGAATGATCACCGAAAGAAAATTTCAAAAGCTGATCACAGCCAAACCGCTGATACTACATTGATGAAATTTGGCGCCAAAACTCACATCGTGGTCGTGACTAATGCGCAAAAAAAAGTTTTGAAATCGGACAAACCATGGAGGAATAATCACCGAAAGAAAAATTCAAAAGCTGATCACAGCCAAACCGCTGAGACTACATTGATGAAATTTAGGTGAGGTTAGGTAACGTAGTGCTTCGCTCAATATTTGCAAACAGCAGCAGCATTGCAGACCTAGTTTATATTGAATTCTGACGTTTCGACTCCTCTTACAGGAGCCGTGATGAAATGAAATGAAAATAACTTTATTCTAATGCACTTAAAATAAGTTGTTTTGAATCGTCCAACATTTTTACCTACCACCCATTCAGGACGTCTTTTAACTGACAAGAAGAATGGGCGCAAAAAATTCGTCAGCTTTAACGGAAGTAACGACATTTTCAATATAATACGTCGTCACCATGCATAATCCACAAAATAAAAAACTAAATTATTCTGTTATTACAATAATAGTAGTGTTATGATATCATTATTTCGTTGATTCGACAAAGTCAACAAGTATCTGTTTTAAGTATCCCTGAACATTGCAATAACATACATCACAGAATGTCGAAGATATTGGTCGTCATACATGTCGCAGCTTAAATACTATAAGGGCACAATTCGAAAAACATGATTGTTGGAAAAACGCGTTTAAAGAATTTAGAGCCCTGTAGTTTCACAAAACTGTCATAAATAAATTAAACTATTAATAGCAGGTAACTAGTGCTGGGATAAGTTTAATGTGCGATAAATGTTTCATGCTTAATGAACATACTCTTATGATGTTTTATGATTTTGCTATTTATAGCAATAATTTAGTTTTTTATTTTGTGGATTATGCATGGTGACGACGTATTATATTGAAAATGTCGTTACTTCCGTTAAAGCTGACGAATTTTTTGCGCCCATTCTTCTTGTCAGTTAAAAGACGTCCTGAATGGGTGGTAGGTAAAAATGTTGGACGATTCAAAACAACTTATTTTAAGTGCATTTGAATAAAGTTATTTTCATTTCATTTCATCACGGCTCCTGTAAGAGGAGTCGAAACGTCAGAATTCAATATAAACTAGGTCTGCAATGCTGCTGCTGTTTGCAAATATTGAGCGAAGCACTACGTTACCTAACCTCACCTAAATTTCATCAATGTAGTCTCAGCGGTTTGGCTGTGATCAGCTTTTGAATTTTTCTTTCGGTGATTATTCCTCCATGGTTTGTCCGATTTCAAAACTTTTTTTTGCGCATTAGTCACGACCACGATGTGAGTTTTGGCGCCAAATTTCATCAATGTAGTATCAGCGGTTTGGCTGTGATCAGCTTTTGAAATTTTCTTTCGGTGATCATTCCTCCATGGTAAAGTCTATATTTTTTTTACATAGCCTATGTCCGTCAGGTTATAATCATATATGTTCATGGCAAAATTCGTTCGAATCGGTTGAACCATTAATGGTTAAGTAGCAGGAGGGAGAAAAGCCAAATTTGTGAGTTGCCTAAAAGAGAGCTTCGCTCAATAACCGTACCAACGAGACGTGTCTCTGATAAAATCTGGTTTTATACAAATTCACTAGTTTTTGTTTGTTTAAAATAGTATAGGTACTTGACTGTCAGTAACGAAATTTTTGACAAAACTTGTTTCAAAGCATCTGTAAGCAGAAATAGATGAGAACACAGTTACTTCAATTTCAGGTGATGCTAGTATATCTTTTTTTGCTGTTCGCTTCTCGTTTTTTATCCCGGAGCTATTGTTTACTTAATTTGCATGTCCGTAATTAGCTACTTTTCGTTAACTATTCAGTATTGGGGAGAAGTGTTGGTATCCTTATTTTTTGTATAAGAGAAACAAGGACAAATAAAATCAATAAGTTAGTTATACTATAGAACCATGTCACATCTTTCGGCCGATGTTAGGCAGTTGCCTGCTAGATTAGCTTAGTTCGCTTCAGAACTCCACACCCGATAGCGTTTAATTAATTTTGTTAAAGTATCTTTATGGAACTTTCTTTTTAAACAACGCAATAATTTTAAGACAATTTTTCTTTTTGGAACGCATTTAGACGCGTGTTAATTTGGGTTTAGCATATAAAGTAAAGACTGATATTTGACTGATAAAGTAAAGATTTGTAAAAAGATAACAAAAAAGCTTAAAATTAATTCAAATATAATTTATTTGTAAAACGCAAACTATGAGACAATTGATCCCATGCTTAGAGTTGATTGGCTTAATACTATTGGGGGTAGGTTGACATTTTTGAACTCTAAAATATCCATCAGTATTAATACATATTAATTTTCCGACAAGAAAAGCACTCCTATTTTACATACGAATCGCTCTAATTCATTATAGAGTGCTCACCTTGATTTCGTAGAAATATTTGAATAGCTTAATTTTCCCCGCAATATTGTATCCCTATTCACAATAGACCATAAATAAATGAAGCATCTTCCCCTGAGAATAATTCAATACAGATATATTCCTTTGATTTCATATAAATATTTAATGCGATGTTCGTCTTTATGTTACTACGAGTATATATCTTGAGATATCTATAGTTTTTACGTTCCAGTTTGATAAAGTAAACAGTGATGCTATTAATCTATAATCCAAGAACATAAATTTGTTGTTTGTGTGTTTGTCTGTCCGCTCCTTTTACATTGTATACGGATTACCATAGCAACGCGTTACCGAGTTAGCTAGTCTATAATCTAAGATCACGAATTTATTGTTTGTGTGTTTGTCTGTCCGCTAATTTTCCCGCTCTTTTTCCATTGTATCAATAACGCTAAAATAGCAACGCGTTACCATAGCAACGCGTTACCAGATCAGCTAGTATATACTCTAAGAACACAAATTTGTTGTTTGTGTGTTTGTCTGTCCGCTCTTTTTCCCATTCTATCAATTAACGTTATCATAGCAAACAAACAATGTTAAATTTTGCAAAAAGTGTATAGTTTTATGATAAACAAATTATTTTTATAGAAAAATACAAGATAAATTCATCTCGGCTCACAAGTGATTCTCAGAAAGGAATCGAACCCGCAACATTTGGAAGTCCATACAATACTCTCCCAATTGAAGTTACGAGCCTTGTGAACACCAGTCGAAATTTTCTAGTACTTCTCTACTTTTTACACTTAGGCCAGCGTTGTCTCATCAATGAGGGGAATATCCTCTAGTATTCACAATAAATATTTTTACAAATGTTGGACAATCGATAAAGATGAAATGGCCATTTTATTTCACTCAGGCGGGAATCGAACCGAAGTTTTATACTTAATATAATCTACTTAACAATCTGTTTATTCTGGCTGATGACTGAAACAGCTTTACTGATTTTTATGGAACTTTCACTGACTATTTTTATTCTAAAAAGGAAATAGAGTCTGAAAATTCTTACATATTATTATAATAATAATAGTGTGCGCATGTATGAGTAAAACAATCGAATTATTATTATTATACTTTAGAGAATTTCATTTTCCAACAGAGTTTAATAGTTGTGCTGACAATACCTGTTCTTATATAACCTGTAGGCGGTATTTCTATGGAATGTATCACACAATATTAATAATTGTGTGATACATTCCATAGAAATTATATTTGTGAAATTACAGGAGCTCAAAATTCTTTAAATGGGTTTTCCCAACAATCATGTTTTCGAATTGTGCCCCTATAGTATTAAAGCTGCGATGTGTTCTATGTCTCAAAAATTCAATCGAGCACTTTACAAACTATTGAGTCATTTTGCATTATGTTTGACGTAGCGATTCTGCCATTCGCACCGACGGTCTTGGGTTCGAGTCCCGGAATGGGCAGATGATTGTGTGATGAAAACGATCATTTATATCTGAGTCATTGGTATTTATATCGTATATGTATTGTCTATTCGTTACCCTAGTACCAATTACAGTCTGTTCATCCTAACTTATCCTATTTGGTAAACAATCTTGGCACTTAATAAAAATTAAAAAAGCAGCATTAAAAATCAACTGATATCTAGACTTAATAAGTTTCAGTCGATAATAACGATTTATTGTAATAGATAATTGACTTTGTTATTATTTTATTTTTAAATTGGCGATTTCGTTAAAAAGTTTTGCCAAGATTGTTTACCAAATAGGACAAGTTTACATACTTACAGTGGTTATTTTAGCTAAGCTAATTGGTGTGAATATAAGAAATATTATAATTATTTAGTTATTTTATTATAACTAAAAACTAGCACACTTTAATAAATTCTATCAACCAAGTGACCAGCTGTAATGTTGACATAAATTTATTCGTATCTGGTACTCAATATATCAATAAGACGAATTGATAAGTAGCAAATATATTTGCCTCGACAGGACCCCACAAATAACAGCCATTCAAGCGATAAGAATAGCGCCATACGCAACGCGAAAATAACATTAATTTTATCTACAATAAAATATTTAAATAAATATTTTTTTTAACTATTTGAATGAAAATATACTTGAAAAAATTGTCTCGGCTCACAAGTTATTCTCAGGCGGGATTCGAACCCGCAACTTTTGGATGACCGGTCCAATGCTCTCCCGAGCAACCAAGCTTTGTGGACACCCTTTTCTAGTACTTTACTACTTTTTACGTTAAGCCAACACTGTGTCATCAATGAGAGGTCCATTCTCTCGTATTGGAAAGAAATATTTTTATAAATACATAGCCAATTAGATTTATGATTATTATATATTTTTGTTCTTTTTAATGCTATTTTTTATGATAATGTGACCACGAAAATCCGTTTAAAATAGTTTGATTTCAATTGTTGAACGACGCGAAAGTTATGAACTGATTTAAACAATTGAAACATATAGTCTATACATATAAATAAAATTGGAGTGTCTGTTTTCAATATTAAAACAACCGTTTTTTACTACATGCATATGAATATATATACGATACATACACCAAAATAACATTTTTTACAATTTTTGTCTGTCTGTCTGTCTGTCTGTTTGTTCCGGCTAATCTCTGAAATTGCTGGACCAATTTTGACGGGACTTTTATTGACAGGTAGCTGATGTAATATGGAGTAACTTAGGCTATTTTTATTTTAAAAAAATCTTTAAAATTACTGTGCCACAGCAACGCGTGGCTGGGTCAGCTAGTATAAAATAAAATATAAGTCAATATAAGCTTCACTGCATCAAAAAGTTTTAGGTTAATATTATGCTACTAATTTTTCTCATTACCACTATTTACCACTAACATTTTTAATTAATTACGTCGCAGAATTCCCACCGTTGACCAGCCGCGTCGATTAGAATTAATAATTTATATGAAACGTATGGTATTACTTTATCTCGACAAGACTATTAGGTTAGCTATTAATTTAGTTTGGTATAAAATAACAAATTATTAATAAAAGGCACGATAACAATGTTAATTAAATAAGTATTAATTAAAACGGGATTATGCTTTAGCTAATTAACTTGGATCAATGTAATTGTTTAATTTATAATAATATAACTATCATTTATTAAATTTAAATGATTCATCTTTTTTATGACGACCGTTTGGTGCAACGTTAGCGATTTTGTTTTTCGCATTGAAGATTCTGGGTTCGAGTCCTGGAATTGGCAGATGTGTGTAATGTGTGTGCAAATTGTGTGATGAATGCGAACATCTACATTATATTATGACAATACTGTGTGTGTGTGTGTGTTTGTTACCATACCAGTATCGCGTGGTCGGGTTATACCAGCAACGCGTGGGCGGGTTAGCTAGTTTATATAAAAGAAATAGATAACAGAAGTGAAACTAGTAAGAAAAAAACATGTGTGCAATTCACACGTGGTAGAAGTGAAACCCTTAAAAAATAATTCGTACACGTATACAAAATACCACGGCATTAGCCTTCTCTCAAGTTTTGTACTACGCATGCCCACACAAACACGTATTAACACACGTACATAATGCTTCCTATCTCATTTTCTCCTACGTTAAATATAATGAATTTATGTGTCTGTCTGTATGTGTCTGTCTCTTCTTACTGTTGCTTTTTCGTTTCGACTTCGACTTTCAAATCACAACGATGCTAAAGAAGTTTTCACTTCAAAAACACCCAATACCACTAAAGTCCTATAATAAAGTATAAGTTACAATTAAAAGCAACAAATTGTCTCGTCAAAGCTCGCGCGCGCGCTCACGTCTATCCCGCACAGAATCCCTAAAAACGATTATCCATCCTCAGCCCGCGTCCGACGACGCCTGCCTCGTCTCTCCTTACTATATGTTTATCTATATACCTATATAAAAAGCCCTGTCACAGTGTTTGACCGCGATGAAGTATCCGATTTTCATGATTTTTTTCATTTCATTCAAATTTAAAGTCGAACAAATTTTTTTTCTGAGTTACAGCAACGCATGGTCGGATCAGCTAGTATTTCTATAAATATTTAATATTTAAATATCAGATAAGCATGTTTATCCGTTACCATAGTATTCATAACACAAGCCTTACAGTGCTTACTTTGTAGGCTAATTGGTGTGTATGTGAGAAATATTATTTTATCATTTAATCTATAATCTAACATCACAAATTTGTTGTTTGTCTGTCCGCTCTTTTTCCCGCTCTCTTTCCATTGTATCAATTAACGTTACCATAGCAACGCATTAACCGCAAGTAGTTCGTCTACCAGACGCTCGAAGGCGCTAACGAAAAAATAATTAATAATATAAAAAATTTAAAGAATTATGTCCACCCGTGCAAAGCCGGGACGGGCCGAAAGTATTTCTATAAATACTTTATATTTAAGTATCGTATAAGTATGTTTATCCGTTACCATAATATCCACAACACAAGCTTTACAGTACTTACTTTGGAGGCTAATTGGTGTGTATGTGAGAAATATTACTTTATCATATAATTATTAAGTAAAAATGAACAAAATCCACAACAACGCTGCTAATGAGCCAGGAATAGAACAGGTAAATGATCATTTCATTAGATAACATATAACATCTATTCCCTTTGTCACCTGATACCTCGCACTATCCCATATCGGGTGTTCACCGCATTACAAATTAGAGCTTGCTCGACTTATTGGTTTCCTGTCAACAGTAGTCAGCGTTCCGAGCATGATGCGCCGAGTCTGGTTTGCTGCGCATTGGACTGTAAGTGTGGTTGTTATTTTCTTTTGGTGGACTGGACATTAGTAGACTTATACGGCTCCTTTATACGATGGAATTTATAAGTAAAGCTCATTTCTAGCTGTTTGAAGTAGTTTGTTTTTATTAAACTAGAAAGTATAGGTACATATATGTAGATAATACATTATTTTAAGTATATATAAATAAATAAACGCGTTGTACTTCGTTGCTTCTCTTCCATCCCCTTAGATATTTATTCACTTAAAAAAAATCATTTGTTGTTTTGATTTTCTCTCAATGTATTCCATGATAATGAATTAGCTATGATAAAATTAAAAGAGAAAACAAAACGCAAAGAGAAAAAAGTGTCAGTGGTTTCGAATCGTGTTCCACATCAGCATTTGAATTTCGACCATAAACAAAAACGTTGGCAGCAGCATTCGTGTTTCCATTGCCGTACCTTACATCCGTATGAACAAATACGGACATTGATATATTTTATCGTGTGTAACGTTTGTACACCGTACAAAGCGCTGCGGTTTACGTCCTTCCTGGTGATCCATCAACGCTGCAGCGGCAATGGTGAGAACGATTTTTTAGTTCCGCAACTACGCCATCAACAACGTGCGAAAATATTTGTTCCGCCATTTTTCAATATCAGATTTCAGTGTACAAGTTAATGCGACACCACTTAACGTCGGAAGTCGTGTCAATAAAATAAGATGTTATATTTTTTCTGCTAACTTGGTCTTATAGTAAAAAGATTCAAGATAAAGTGCAAAAAAACAGAATCGCCTTCAATGAATTCTTTTAGACAGACACAATAAAACAAAACACGCGAAAGCGTCAATTGAACATTATTCCCGCCAAGAGGTCGACGCCATCTTTGCTTGTGCGTTTTGTTATGACAGTTATGAGACCAATTGATATAAATTGTGCGTATTGCGTTCGTTATCGCCTCGCCGCATTCGTTTGATTGGTTCGGTTTAGTTTAATAAATATAGAGTAGTAATAATATAGAAATACCATTATTTTATTTTAAAAAGTGTGCACCCAAAAACGTGCACTAATTTATGTAACTTTTATGTAAATTTTATGCCCATGTTATCTGCTTAACTGGATTTTTTCTATTTTATCTGCTACACAATGCAGCTTAAAAAATACGAACAAAATAAATGCATGCAAACTGCAGTTCCAAGCCATGTGCAGACAATATGCAAAAGCAATCATCAATTATCTATCACAAATAAAGCAACTTGTGTGTGGAAATCTGAAACAATGGCGTTCAGCAAACCACAACATTCAGACCCGAGCTAATACATAAAAGATTTCCTACATTGATCCGGCCTAGGATCGAACCCGCGGCCTCGATGTGGTGTCACAATGAAAATAGGTATGCAGGCCAGTCGACTACGGAGCTCGTCACACATTTTTTATTGAAAACATTGGTGCACTAACTATTAGTTTATTTCATAATAAAAAAATTAAATTATTTTATAACATCATTTTTGCTAAATGTACCTACAAAGAGTACAAAGCGTGTTTTAGCAAAACTCGCAGCGCTCATATCGCTTACAATCATAATATTACTAAAACTAAATAAGTTTATCATTCACTATATTCTCTACGAAAACAAACCATAATTTTATAATCATACAACGGAACGGCGTATAAGGAATAGACAAGCAAACGCTAATGACATCAGAATTCTATCCACATTGCCATAATCACAAATCCTTTCATATAATTCTCGATCATCACAAAACCAATGCCGTGCTCATACGATATTTTTCGGCCGCAGTACAGACGAGATAGTATACTATACGGAAAGACATCGTAATACGAACTAATCAAGAAATCTAATAAACGAGTAAAATGTTACTTTGTTATCGAATGTACTTATCGTTGCTTCTTTGTTATTGAATGTACCATTTCATTCAAGAGTCAGACATATAATTTATGTTTTTGTTTGTAGCTGCTTAGTGCAAAGGTAGCGATCCTACCTTGTATGCCAAAGGGCCCAGGTTCGAATCATGTTTGTATTATGAACATACGCATATGTTGCCAGGTCATCCTTAATATAGTTATTTATTTATTATATCATTATTCAGTACCTATAGTACAAAGTCAGCTTATTAGTAAAACAAAAATTTGTAGCTTACTTCCGCAAAATTCAAGCAGTGTGCACCGCCCGCCCGCAAATAAATGGAGAAACCGCAGACACCGGCACCTTTACCAACTACACGTGTTTCGCCTCCACAAGGAGCATCAACAGGAACTGTTAGGCCGTGTGGGGGGAAAGATGTGTAGAGTAGTTGGTGAAGGTGCCGGTGTCTGCGGTTTCTGCATTTATTTGAGGGCGGCGCCGGCGGGCGGGCGGTGCACATTGTTTGAATTTTGCGGAAGTAAGCTACATATTTTTGTTTTACTAATGGATATGGACTTCCGCCAAGTCACGCCTGATTCTATCAAATAAAGTCAACTTAGTTAGGGACTAAATTGTTGTAAGTCGTTAAAAAATAACACTGAAAACCTTTTTGTTGTGTATTTTTCGATTTTCTGTTGAATGACATGTATAACTCAAAATCAAAGTTTTTAAACTTCTACGATTGGGTAATTATTTTAAGCTATGTCATGACTCCAACTGTATAAAACGATGACTAATTATAAATTTCGCAAAGCTAATAATTTATAAAACAATATTTCAATTGCTTCAAAAGATATAATTTCTAACATCAGATTTGCTATTACGCTACAGCCATTATATTTGTTAAATTATTTCCTAAGCTCAGATTACATGAAGGAATTATAACGATTAAATATCGTTATGTTATTTGGTATTCCATCTCTGGCATGACCTGGGTAGTGTTGTAAAAGACTTGAGTTCTATACTCCTGATTTTAAGGTCCTTTTTTCATAAGTCGTGATTATTACCGCCTTGTGAGTCTTTTGGACTCCCGTCGAGTCTGCCTTAAATCGAGTCCCTAATCCCATTTCAGAGACTAGGAGTCCTTTAAATTCTTTGAAGTTAAATTGAGTTCTGATTTTTTAAGAAGAAGGAGACTGTAGTTTAATTAAAAACACTCAGTGGAAACTCAGTCATGTGGGCTGTGGCCTAAATGTCTGGAAAAATGTTTATACCGCTACAAGCATTCAGTTAAAATATAACTGCTTAAAGTTTTGTGAATTTCTTAGTTTCCGGTTCTCTTCAGAGGAATAAGCTATTTTTAAAGAACTTATATATCAGTTGTCTTGGGAATGTCTAAGCTATTTTGAAAGGCATTAGTCTCGAGTAATGTTTATTATACTTTGTCCAATGTAGGATGATACTTTTGACAGGTGTCACTTCCTTATTGCTACGTACTAAGGTTGCGTTTGTTTGCTTATGTTTGGCTTGACATTGCAATAGCAACTTTATACCCTCAATATAGGTGTCAACTGTCAAAAGTATAATCCTACATTGGACAAAGTATAAGAATCAAGTATATATAACAAGACTAAATAGTTAGATCTGCGTGAGCTCTGCAATTTTTGCTTTAGAGTCTCAAAGCACTCGAGTCTCATTTTTTGAGAGCTTACAAACTCAAATCTTATACAACACTATGCCTGGATAAGTGCTGCCAAATGACATAACCGATTTATGTTTGAAAATTCACCGCATTATAAGAAACCAAACGCAGTCAACATGTCAATTCGATTTTGACGCAAAAAATGCCGCCAATGTATTGTCTATGACACGCAATCGTGGCTCGTTCCGAATTCCGCGCACGATGTAAATACGCCCGAAAGTGTAATATCAGAATATGTATGTCCCTTCTGCGTAACGATTGCTTTCACAAATATCATATTGGTTTAATTTTTTACATAAAGAGATTGAGTTTTATTCCTATGCTTATATTCTTATGATTGAAGGTCGATAAAACGACAAATACTGCAATCTTTTAGCCGTATTGTTTTCTCCTGACATTTCTGCTGAAATGTAAGGTTCTGATAAAATCCTTTAAGTGCCTTTTTCGAGTTAAAGTAATAGTAATTCTCAATTTCCGAGCAAAAGGATAACAAATTGGTTACGAAATTAAGCATATTCTGTCTTTATGGGACTTGCAATCATTGTATAATTTTTTTATTTCCATTAGTTACATGTATCTTTTTTATATCAAGAATAAGCCGAATTATCCTGGTTAGTCTCCTTATCGTTATACAAAAACGGGGTATCCCCATTCACACTTATAAGCAATATTATACTTTCAACTACGTTTTTGATATTAACATATGAGACACATGGGTAACAATAGCACTATTTCGAGATACATTTTAACAAGCTTTCTCTCTATTTTATTACTGAAGATACCAATACTTGAACCGCCCACTAGCTTTGACGGAATTGACTTAATTCGCTTTGTAGTGCGTCGCGCGCCATTCTACACTTTGCTCGTAATAAAGTTGTCAAATAGTGAAGAATTAATAATTATTTATATATAAAAATGCCTAAACGTAAATGTTATATTGATTGTAATCGTACAAGACGCAAAATAAAGAAGCTAAAGAAGAAATTGGCGCGAAAGCATCGTCGGTCGATACTGACGCCATATTTATTCAAGTTTGTCAGTTTCGTTATTTTTTCTCTCATTACAAGCGTCGTCGTAAATCAATGTATTTTTTTTATATTAACTTTTTATTTCTTTGCTTACGATGATGCAAGTACGTTATATGAAGGTGATTTTCATTAAAAAAACTTTTTTTTTTTTTTTTTTTTTTTTTTTGCCTGTAAAGTCGGTTTTACGGGCGAAGATTTTACGTGACAACGTCTTTTTCTTGGTAGAATATTTATTGATATGAATATAATTAAATTGCACAATGCGCGCGGCAGACCGATCATAGTTGAGTGGGAGAGAGACGCAAGGCATTCGGCGGGCCTCTCTCTCGTTCGGTGACTCATCGTAACGTTACCGAGCGTTACACTTTTTCATAAGTGACTCCCAGCCGCAACCTAATTTAAGACGTTGTCACGTCAAAATGTGAGAATTTCACCTACAGGTAAGTTCGCTTAATCTCTATTTATTCCGTATAAGCAATACATTCGATCATAAATACCGTTATATTTAGTTCTTATCTTACACTTTCGCGCACATTATACATTTGTATAAAACACTTTTGAATTTTTTACGGATTATGCGCACAATTTATTTTATATTTAATCCTCACGTTTCTACTCCATGACAGGAACCGTGATCACATGATGAATAAGGTAATGGTCGTCATATAATTTCTACTACCTTCATAATATTTTCGGGCACGTTCGTAATTGTCAAAATTTTATAGAAATCAAATTGTTTTACTTTTAAATTTTATTTAGTTATTAAATTCTCACTACGATTACATTGTGTACTACTTTGTTAGTGAGATACAACACTTACATCTAACTGATAATGAAACTATGGTTAGCTTCGATATTCAGACCTTATTCACAAGCTTACCTGTACAAGACTGCATTGATGTCACTAGGAAGAGACTAGAGGAACACAACATACCAAGTACCAATAATATTTATATAAAACACTGTTTTATATAAATATTATTATCAATAAAAATCAATGCTTAAAAGATATACAACTAATTAACATTCAAAATAAATTTGACTTATACATTTTTTATAGAAATGCCGTTATTGGTGTTTAATAATAATAATACCTCGCTGTAAGCTGGCACAATTACCTGTAACAAGAATGAAAAATACATGAGATATTGTTTGGTATATAATAGTTAATAACTTATTTGTCAGCGACTGCTAAGCTGCTTAGGGGATGTACGTCTAGGAACAGAAAATAATATATAAAGGGAAAGGACTTATTTGTCATCTTTTCTGCACAAAAGAAGTATGCGAACCTATTAAGGAGTATTTTAATTCTTTGTTTGACTTACACAATCCGTGTGTTTAGCAGAAAAAAGCGCTAGGCAGCGCTTGTAATCAAAATGGCGATCGCTAAGCGGTAAGCGCTGTCAAATGGTAAATAGCTATTTTCTTCTAGGACGCAAACTTAGCAGTTACTGGGGAACACATAAACTCAATTAAATATATTTTTATCAAATGCAGTGAAAAGTTTTCAACTATGAATAATATATTGAATAATTTAGTAAATGACAATATTGAAGAAGACGAGATTACTACTATTATTTTAATGATTGCACAAAACCCCCGGTTAACTTAAGTTTGTAAATAAACTTATCTAAGCAGGAAAACGTCAGCGCTGCGAAAGTTAGAAAACGTGTCCTTGCCGAAAACTGTATAGGTTGTTTCTCAGCGCTAGCGAGCGCCGTCAATCGCTTTTTTCTGCCAAACACACGGAATATGTAAAGGAGTGAAATTTGACGACTGTTTGGTGTAACGGTAGTTATTCTGCCTTTTGCACTGACTATTCTGAGTTCGACTCCCGGAAGGGGCAGATGGTAGTGTGATGAATACGAGCATTTGAACCTGAGTCATGGGTATTTATATATATTTGTTTGATTATGTCTATCCGTTACCTTAGTATCCATAACACAAACCTTACAATGCTTACTTTGGGCTAGGCTACTTGGTGTGATTGTAATTTTTTTTTTGTAGTTATGTATACAACTGACCGAACGGACTCATGGTAGAAATGAGGGTACATACACGGGTTTTTGGTGGGTACGGCTCAAAACGTTTATCGGACATTAGGTCGGGTAGGCACATGGAGAGACTCACATAACTTCCCCGTTCATCCACAGTTAAATCGGTTAAAAAAGGTTAAGTCAGATTAGGACAGTAAATGAAGATAATCACGACCGGAGTAATTGACCGTAGCGTGCCGCAGCGGAGTCAATTTTATTGCTTGCATATATGCATCGTGCATATATGCAAGCTTAGTTAGATATAAAAAAATAGATCTTACATCACTAAATTAGGATAATAAAAAATAGATAATAAATTAGGTAATTAGATTAGCCTTATTAAAAAAATATATAATAAATTTTAGGAAATACAGTGGAAAACCCAATGCAATGGCATAACATCAAATAGGCATTACGTGGAAAACGAAACCATCGAACCGACACACTTCATCGTTCCACAAAGAGGCGGGTAGTCGGAAAATCATTCCGAATCGTTGAATATTCCGATGACTGAACATAATTTTAATTGTTGCTTTATACCTGAAGTCTATTCAAGAGATATATACAATCAGTGAAAGGGAAATAAAGAATTTATCTAAAAGACAGTCATCATCATCTTATCTGATAGATATCGACTGCTGGATGGAACAGTGAAACAGTGCCCCTCGAAAATATAGTGGATTTAATAATGTTGGTATTTCATATTAACAATAAAAACAATCATGAAAATAATTTAAAATAAGTTACGAAAACACAAAAGCATTTTGAATATCAATTGATACATATTACAAATATTTCTTAAGCTTCTCAATATAGAAATGTCTGTATCTCACATCTAACATAAATAATAACAAAAAATAGGGTCACCGTGGGTATAATTGACCAATTAAGGCGGATTTTATTATAAATTATTATTTTCCTCTAATATGAAATGAGATACAAACTTAATTATTTTTATGTATCATCACATTTAGATGTTTAATGCAGTGAACTAATAACTTTTAATTTTTTTTTTACAGAAAATTTGTTACAATTTTTTTTTGTCAATTTATCCCTATGTTTCTAAGTTTGACCAGAAGATTTCAATGTTTGACCGGTCGATGTTCTAGTGGTTGACCATGTAAATAAAACTACATATTATTTAAAAATTATATTCTTTTTGCAGCAATTTTTGTACCTATATAAATTGTAACATTAAAACAGTCTCATAAAGTTTTTATTTAAAGTACAAACTTAGAGGTTTTCTATTAAAGTATGAACTTAGCTTTTAAATCTTTGGATATTTACGAACATTCAATGCTTAATAAAATATATATTATTATATATATAGTATATTAATAAGATCACAAAAGTCTCATAAAATCTTCATTTCAATTAAACTTAAAGCGTACAGGATCATATAAGCATTTTCAGCTTCTAAGTGATCATGCAATCCGGAATGCCAGTTCCTGATGTCCTTCTCCATAACTCTGCATCGTGCAATATCTATATTTTCTGTATTTCTTTGGCTTATATCTTTATGTCTTTTAAGAAATCCTTCCATCCACTCTCTTCCTGTATTGTCTTCCGCAACCTGTCTTTGAAAGGCATTAGCCTTTCATCGTTATAATATCATGAACTGTCTGTGCTAAGTTATTTCTGTTAATAGGAAAGCCTTTCGTTGCCATAGCCTTAATCCAGCGCACAAGTAGATTTTCTTCTTCGGTTGTAAGAATTGTTGGAGGCCCCATTTTTGGAATTAACGGCGTTCGTGACTTTATCTTGTTTATAATAGTGCTATGGGGTATCCCATATTTTCGTGCAGTTTCTCTAATTTTTGACCCATCTCCAATTTCTTGAATCGCGAGATCCAAGCTTTTTATGCTATACTTGAAAAATATTTTTTTGGTGGCATTTTACATTGGTACCCAGTATCTGAAAAAGAAATTTTCATCTGATTTCTGCTTTAAAGCTATTGAATATTTATGTGAAACTAAACCCTTCATTCTAAAGTTAAGTTTGGTCAAACACTAGAGACTGCTGAAATAATATTAAGTGCTCCAGTAATTGACCATGTGGTCAATTATTGGTTACAAAACAGTTAAGAAAAAAAGAAATGTACACATTCAAACTGCTAATCAAACACAACTCGTTTGCGTTAAAATTTTGAAAAATGGTATATTATCAATAATTGACCATTTTGGTCAATAACTACGAATCCAACCATTTCGTGTGTCCATAGTTGACCAGCACGAAATATCACAAAATAGTAATCAAATTACAAAAAAAAAATACCACAAACAGATCTACACACATTTTTCTTCAGTTTAAACACAAATTTTGCTTAATGCATAAACATTGAACACAGATATAAGATAATTTAAAAAACATACCTTACGAGAGCTCCTTACTGCAGGCTAGAAAAAATGGCGACTTTTTGCGCGTCTCTCACAAAACTCACAGAATTTAAAAGTTGCTGTTACTATAGCTGTCCTTAACGGGATTGGTCATTCACTCAATAGTGCTCACATAATTAAGAAGACCATAGACAGCGATCTGTCAACTAGAAAACTTAATATTGGGGCTTAAATTCAAAATTGGTCAATTACCCATACATGGTCAATTATACCCACGGTGACCCTAGTACAGTAATACTAATAAATTGTGGCAACTCATATCTACATAAAATGTAGTTTCAAATTAAATGGTCCTAATCGAGAAGCGCTATGCTTAATGCGGTCGGTCTAAGATTAGAGAAGATAAGCAACTTTTGCCAAGGGCAGGAATCGGATGGGTGACCTTTTTTATCTCGAGCTCCTCCATGTTTCGGATGCAATTCAAGCCAATTATTATAAAAGTAATTTGGTTCTACAAATTAATTTCAATGATCATTGGTGCTTTTTACGGAAACTGTTAGCGTGGAAATAATAAAGAGTAACATTGCGGTGTAGAATAGAAGTGCGTATAATTATTTTAACTAAACTAAATAACAGGCAAATAAAGTAGGAATAGTGAAGGGAGAAACTGTTATAACCCTGGAAACACACGAAGCAGAAATACAAGTAATACAACAATAGGGTAGTTGACTACAAAGAAAATATAGATCATACTGCTACTAACAGTAAACATTTTTTTAAACCAATTTAACCTTCACGTTATCTTAAAATATATATGATTTTTATTAGGAATCATCAATAACATAAATAAAATTCCATTTTCGATCACGTGATTGATCACTGGCTTGTTTACAGTCACTCTTAGTTTTTGTACGGTGTAACGTATTACGATTTGACAGCTACAAGTTTTTTTACACGCAAATGATGTCTCGACATCGAGAAAACTGCATAAAGGTGTCTTTAGCGTTTTGGCGGGTTTTTGTTCATTTAAAGTTTGATGGTGATTTTTATAGACAAAGCAGACATTCCCAAGGAATTAATCAAATGGCAGATGCATTATGTTTTAACAATGTAACCTGTATTTATTTATATGAAGTGTGTATCTTTGTAAAGTCTAACTTAAACTAACGATGTAAAGATAAGCTGTGTCAGATTCCACACAAAACTGCTTTATTTGGAAATAATTTACAAAACATTTTCTATATAGTTCCTGATATTATTATTTATGACTAGCGGCCCGTCCCGGCTTCGCACGGGTGGACAAAATTCTTTAATTTTTTTCTATTATTAAATATTTTCCGTTAACGCGTTGCTGCTGACCCGGCCACGAGTTGTTGTGTCTCAGTTATAGATGTCGCTGTACCGAAATGAATCGCGCTAACGCTTCGGTTCTACCACTACACATATAGCTAACCGTTCTTTGCCTTCTTGAATGTTATTCATAGGCACTATGGTAACGCATGTACAATATAAAAAGAGCGGACAGACAAACACACAAACCAATGTGATCCTAGATTATAGATTAGTATTTTATCGATAAAACTATTTTGTGTGGATACGTATCCAATTATTCAGTACTGTGCCATCACAGTACTGAATAATTGGATACGTATAGACGATTCACGAACACATTGTCCCTAACTAATAATAAACAAAAGAATCAAAACAATAAGACTATTATTGTTATATTGATAGAATTCAATCTGCCATGCGAAGCCATTTCCTATAGAACTGCCGGTTCCATTACAAGAAGCCCTATAAACAGAATTGGAGATTCTAATTGAAACGAATGTATCTTGACATCAGAAAAATCAACTAATTGCTGAGTAACTAAGAAAGTTTGTTAATTTCATAGGAAACAATAAATACCGGTATTTTATATAAATATAATATAAATATTTTTCACTTACACCAATTAACCTTGCCTAAAGTTAGCACTGTAAGTAATTCTTCTGTTATGATATATACTAGGGTAACGGATAGACATACATATATGATATATACATATATGATATATAAATATGTAATATTCATAGAACCATATATAAACACCCATGACTCAGGTATAAGTGCTCGTATTCGTCATACAAACATCTGCTGGTCTGGATTCGAACCCAGGACTGTCGGTGCGTAAGGCAGGATCGCTACCGTATATAAAAGGCAACGTTTGTATGTATATGTCGCAGCTAACTGGTTAAAATAGCCGTTCAATCAAACAGATAGCCCTTTGACTGAACAACGCCATTCAATCACACGGCTATACGTCGTTTAGCCGCCTTGTTGACTGCAACGTTAAACACTACAGCTAGACGACGCTTAGTCATCTGGTTAAATCGCAAATTAACTAAGGTGACCATTAGTTTAGTATGTAATTTGAGAGAATAGGAAAACTTTTTGTAATTTCTTGGGAGATTATTCTTGAATTAAGTTTAACCTAACCTTTATTATTTTTTTTAAAGTCTAACCTAACCTAATCAACTTCACTCGTATCACTCGTAAGTGCCCCCCATAATTTCTGTCTCTTTCATAGCACTAGTAAAGTATATTTACTACTTTTTTCCCGAAAAATATCTTGAAACAATCACAAACACCGGATAGTTGACGCCATATTGACAACATAACACACACAACAACAACACACATACACACTCACACTCAAACAGGTACCCGCGCATACATAAACACACACAATCACACATAGACACACACACATATTACTACACCCATCACTAATTTTAGATATTTAAGAACATTTAGGAGGGGAGAGTACTGGTTTTTCTGAGATACAGGCTGCGGCCTAGTTCATATACCAGTCTCTCCACAATCTTATATTTGTTAATATTACTTCTTGGTAGCAATAAGTTTTATTTGTAAATGGGATTGTGTAGAGAAGAAAAATAAATTATTATTATTATTATTATATTGAAAACAAAACGCACCTAGCGCCACGGTGATGAGCGCTGAACTAATTCAATTAGACGGCGGCTTTTGAATCAGCTGTAGTGTTGAACGTTTTGAGCGACTCAAGTATTCAATTGAAAGGCTAGACGTGTGGTTGTATGGCGTTGTTCAGTCAAAGGGCTAGCTGTTTGATTGAACGGCTATTTTAACCAGTTAGCTGCGACATATACATACCGGTTAACCCTTACCATAAATATTGATAAAAAAGTATGAACTTCCACAAAACTTGACTAAATAGGTAGGGTAGGGTAGGGTATTCAAAAAGTGCTGACTTAATTATAGTTTTGTGGGAAACTGTAACAGTAACCCGAAACTAAGCCTATTTTAGACATGATATTTTTGGGCCTACATGCCATTATTAATTGCACCTACTTTAAACATAATAGTTACTTATAAAAAACATGTTCTTATATGTGGAAATAATTTAATATAAAATGATGGTATGCAAAGTAAGAATTGATTGTAAAATCGATGAATATATTATAAGCATAGATTTGCATAGAAATTTCTAAATATCTAACTATAAGACAACGAAAAACAAATGTTACTATAGCCTATGTCTACCTACTATGTATCTAACGCTATATCTATACTAATATAATAAAGAGGAAAGATTTGTATTTTTGTATGTTTGAATTGAATAAACTCAAAAACTACTAAACCGATTTCAAAAATTCTTTCACCATTGGAAAGCTTCATTCACGCTGAGTAACATAGGCTATATTTAGTTCTTACACTTCCGCGCACATTACACATTAGAATAAAACATTTTTTACGGATTTTTGCGCATATTTTATTTGATATTTAATCCTGACGTTTCGACCAAATTCCTGTATAAGGAATCGAAACGTCAGGATTAAATATAAAATAAAACATAGGCCATATTTAATGCTAGAAAAAATTTAAAGAATTTTGTCCACCCATGCGAAGCTGGGACGAGCCGCTAGTATTGTATAAATGAAATGATCTTTACTAAAACCCCTTAGAAAAGTAGCAGTGTTAAGCTGAATGTGCTATCGACTGTACAATCCACAAACATAAACAATATTAACATAATCCTCAGATACACACAATCACAATTATCCGCAATCGGTATCGTAAATAGATTCTATGGCAGCTACCGTCACACGCATCGAATAACAAGTATCGATTATGACCCGAATCGGTTACTGTTAACGCATAAAACTCATATGTGACCAGAGTGTTATGTGGTAGGAAATGCACATCACTACATGTCATTTCAAAATTTTTGTTATGTAAAATATTTATTTAAAAAATAAAAAAAAAATATTTGGGATGTTTTGATTTTAAAAGATAATTCTGAATATTTTTGTTTCAACAATCAATCAATTGACCACAGTAAAGATTACTTGCCTCTTACAATACTAGTAAAAAAAAAGCAAAAAGTGTTGCCATAACGACTTTTTTATTACCCAATAGCAATAAAACGATTTACATACCGTTATATTTCGACCTCCTTTAACGTTATATTATCCATTAAGGGTTAGCTATAAATAACGGTTAACGAAACAAAAACAAAAACTTTGGGTGGTTATAAATTGTAAAAGTAATTAAAACGTGGACAATGTCGGTACCGTAGTATTTATTATTGTAATTTTATAATGTAAATTAATGAATGTAGCAACTGTTGTTTAATTTGTCGGAATTTTGACGATAAAGGCTATAGGACGATAAGAATACCGAATCGGCCCCAGAGAGGTATCTGGCTCATAATTTTAGGAAATGTTGGTACTCATAAGATACGTCGATGCTGAAAGTTTCAGCTTTTTATCTATTACCGTTTCTGAATAAATCTAAAAATACTGAATTTCAGTAAAAAAAATCATTCTCAGCACCATGTGAATCGATTGATCTAAATACAGGATATGTTTTGGGGCATGGTGGTAGCTTCTAAGAAAAAAAATATAAGCAATATCTGTTCATAAGAACCTATAAAAAAACGAGGTTATTTTCTTGATTTTAATTTTTAATCATGTTACGGGAACGCTAAAAATATGAATCTATTTTTTTTTAATTCCTCATTCAATTTTCGATGAAATAGTGATCTTGGGATTTTTTTTAAAACGTTACGCCATATTGAAAAAAAATAAAAACCGATTAGCTGCTCAAAAATTGATTTCTTATTATGATTTAACTCTTGCAATGATAAAATACAGAACGTTTGCAATTATTGTACTAGTGAAAACAACAGAATAAATTATGAACACTCATATAAAAATATTTTTTCTCTTTTCAATAACTTTAATATTAATATTTAATTATAAACTATTCAAATGTATCAATTATATTAATGTGTTAATAATAAAATCTTCTTATGAATTTGTGACTAGTCCTCGTCGCTATCTTCATCAATCACAGTGGGGATATTGTCTTAATTGAATAAAGTATTAAGTATTGCTGCTGGTTTGGGGATTTTAGCCAAATATCGTCCATGCGCCAGGTAAAAAATTATTGCAGCTTAGTGTGAACAACAACCAATTGTCCTTAATCCACAACAGTATTTGTGAGTTGCAACAGTTCTTTTAATTTGAACTTCAATACATTCTTCTGTATCATAATCACATACAACCTCTAAATTAAATGATGAATAATCAGTACTTGATTGAGATTCAACAATTCACTTGTATCTGAAGGTAATTCATTCTCCAACGATGTATCCTGATCCTCGTCGTCAAGTTTCGTTTTCTTATATTTTTTGATCGACAATTATTCCACAAAACATCACCAACTACAATTGGATGATCAAAGATCGTTGAAAAGTCTTCAGCATCTTCATCAGATTATATATATTTTGGAGTACCTCACGTTTGTTTAATGAATTTTGAACAAATACAGCACTTTGGATTATATGTTTTAGATGACGACATATTTTCACTTATATAATTATATAATTAGATAAAATTAATTATTAAAAACAGAAAAAGTACGACCAATACTTGTATAGAATATCAACAAATAATTTTAAGGTTATCTACAAATCTGGCGGGTTTTCATGAAAATAGAAAACAGTGTCACCAGTTTTGAATTACAGTGCCATCTTATGGGTGCTGAATTAACTAATAATTGAGCGGGAAAGTTTAAATTCCCTAAAACGTAGTTGAATTATATAAACAATATTGTTTTGTACTGATTTAATAATTATAGTGATAAATAAAGTTTATAATAATGATTAGAGTTCATTATATGAAGAACGATCTGAACGACCTGGTGGTGGATGCTGTCCGTACGGGAGGGTCAAAATACTTCAAAACCCACCGTCCCAAATTGAAGAAACTCTCCGCACATACACTCGAACTCATGGATAAGAGACATGAAATGAGATTGCAAGACTCAGCGGATGCCCTACGTTATAGACAGCTTAATAGACAGATCTCGAAGTCGCTGACGAGCGACCTTCGCCAATTTAATACCGAGCGTATTAAAGAGGCCATAGAGCGGAACAAAGGCTCCAAAGTGTTCGCTAGCGATCTGTCTATTGGGCAAAGTCAACTGACGAGGCTGAAAACTGAGAACGGCAGTATCATATCATCGACTCCTGAAATCCTGAGAGAGATTGAGGTTTCTATAGGCAGCTGTATTCCAGTATTACACCAGGCCAAAGCAAAGCTCGAGATCCTAGAGCCAAGCTTACCCGACACTATACCGAAGATATCCCGGACGTCAGCCTGTACGATATTAGAATGGCCCTCAAACAGCTAAAGAACAACGAGGCGGCGGGAGATGACGGAATTACAACAGAGCTTCTGAGAGCGGGCGGCACGCGGTACTTAAAGTCCTCCAGAAGCTCTTCAATTCTGTTATCGTCCAGGGCAAAACGCAGAAGGCAAGGAGCAGAAGCGAGGTGATTTTGTTCTTCAAAAAGGGCGATAATACCCTACTGAAGAACTACAGACCCATATCGCTTCTGAGCCATGTCTACAAGCTATTTTCGAGGGTCATTACGAATCGTCTTGCTCGCAGGTTTGACGACTTCCAACCTCCCGAACAAGCCGGTTTCCGAAAAGGCTTTAGCACCATAGACCACATTCATACGCTGCGGCAGGTTATACCGAAGACTGAAGAGTATAATCGGCCACTCTGCTTGGCGTTTGTGGACTATGAGAAGGCCTTTGATTCGATCGAGACTTGGGCGGTGCTGCAGTCTCTCCAGAGGTGCCAAGTGGACTGCAGGTTTATCGAAGTGTTAAGGTGCCTATACCAAAACGCCACTATGTCGGTCCGAGTACACAGCCAGAGCTCTAATCCTATCCAACTACAGCAAGGAGTGAGACAGGGAGACGTTTTCTTTCCGAAACTGTTCACTGCTGCGTTGGAGGATATTTTTAAGCTTCTGGACTGGAATGGACTTGGCATTAACATCAACGGCGAGTACCTGACACATCTTCGGTTTGCCGATGATGTGGTCCTAATGGCTGAGACCTTGGAAGACCTGAGCACCATGCTCGAAGATCTCAGTAACGCATCCCAACGAGTGGGTGAGATGGGTAAGATGAAGATGGACAAGACGAAAATTATGTTCAACGCCCATGTTACACCCGCTCCAGTAAATGTTGGGAACGTTACACTCGAAGTTGTTGACCACTATGTTTACCTAGGACATACAATACAGTAAGGTAAGTCCAACTTCGAGAAAGAGATCTCTAGTCGAATCCAACTCGGGTGGGCAGCGTTCGGGAAGCTGCGATACATTTTCGCGTCCAAAATACCTCAGTGCCTTAAGACGAAAGTCTTTAACCAGTGTGTGTTGCCAGTGATGAGTTATGGCAGTGAAACGTGGTCGTTCACTATGGGTCTTGTAAGAAGGCTCAAGGTCGCCCAGCGGGCAATGGAGAGAGCTATGCTTGGTGTTTCCCTACGCGATCGAATCAGAAATGAGGAGATCCGTAGGAGAACAAAAACAGCCGACATAGCTCAAAGAATTGCGAAGATGAAATGGCAATGGGCAGGACACATAGGAAGGAGAACTGATGCCGGTTGGGGCGGAAAGGTTGTCGAATGGCGACCGCGTGCCGGACGACGCTCAGTGGGTAGGCCCGCTACGAGGTAGACCGACGATCTGGTTAAGGTCGCGGGAAAACGCTGGATGCGGGCAGCACAGGAGCGATCGTTGTGGAGATCCTTGGGGGAGGCCTATGTCCAGCAGTGGGCGTCGTACGGCTGATATGATGATATGAAGATCTAGCTAATCGGTTTTTATTTTTTTTCAATATGGCGTAACGTTTTAAAAAAAATCCCAGGATCACAATTTCATCGAAAATTGAATGAGGAATTCAAAAAAAATAGATTCATATTTTTAGCGTTCCCGTAACATGATTAAAAATTAAAATCAAGAAAATAACCTCGTTTTTTTATAGGTTCTTATGAACAGATATTGCTTATATTTTTTTTCTTAGAAGCTACCACCATGCCCCAAAACATATCCTGTATTTAGATCAATCGATTCACATGGTGCTGAGAATGATTTTTTTTACTGAAATTCAGTATTTTTAGATTTATTCAGAAACGGTAATAGATAAAAAGCTGAAACTTTCAGCATCGACGTATCTTATGAGTACCAACATTTCCTAAAATTATGAGCCAGATACCTCTCTGGGGCCGATTCGGTATTCTTATCGTCCTATGGCCTTTCTATAGCTGTTCACATTTTACACGTGTTAATTATTTATAGATTGCTTATAATGAGTTTTATGTGACCCTGTTATATTTATCTGAGGAAACTGTATTTAATAAATGCAATGTAATTAGCTTTCTATTTTTAAGTAATTTGTCATAAAGGAAGAGCAATCAACTTGCTACACTGGACACGATTCAGCGCAGAGCCGAGAGGCTCATCGGTGACAGCAAATTGGAGAGCAAGTTTCACACCTTAGCTCATCGCCGCAAAGTTGCCTGTCTGTCGGTCTTCTACAGACTGTACTTTGGAGAGTATGCTCAAGAGCTGCGTTTGCTCATACCGCCATCTCCTTTATTCCATCGCAAATCCAGACGCACTGTAGGCTACCACCCTTTTTTAGTTTGTATTCCCACCTGTCGCACCAAGCGCTTTTTAACATCCTTCATAACGTGTACAGCAAAGCAGTGGAACTCCCATCCCTGCGTCTGTATTTCCGAGAACTTATAACCCGTCCATTTTCAAAGCCAGGATGAATAGGCACTTTCTGGGTTAGCTCGTTCCATTGCGGATTCTGTCTTGGCCCCCGGGCTTGAGTGGGATCAGGAGCTAACCCATCCTAAATAAAACATAACAATAATCACCTGGCACAGGCATTATTTGCTTAAAAGGAGACTCTGGCCACTAATTTATGTATAACAAAACTTTGGAAAAATAAATATATTAGTATATTATATAAATAACTAGTTGTCCCAGCCACGCGTTGCTGTGCCGACTGCAGCGTCATCTGCCGGGCTGATTTGTGAATCTAAACCATTCTCAGATCCCCTTGAACACACACAAAAAATTTCATCAAAATCGGTCCAGTCGTTTAAGAGGAGTTCAGTGACATACACACTCACAGAAGAATTATATATATAAAGATTAAACATAAGTCAATTTATGGGCGCGGGAATCGCCTGGATGCGGGCAGCGCAGGACCGGTAATTGTGGAGATCTTTGGATTTTGTCCAGCAGTGGACAAAATTTGGCTGAGACGATAATGTAAATATCAATTATATGTATGTCCACGAAAAATAATGAAATAGTCATAGTGCAGATTGATTGTGAAATAATATTTTCAAGTATATTTTTATTAAAATATATTATAAATATAAGACAGCATTGAAAATGCAAAATATAAAAATCATAAATTAAATGGCTGTTTTATCTTAATTGGTTATCAAAACAGGCCTACAGTACATTGTTTTAAACTTTCATGGTCACAAACATTATAGTAATATAAGTTATTTACGGGATTGTTACCATGTACCTTGTTATTGAGTTTGTGTTAAAAAGTACTAGAAAATTTCGACCGTTGCCCACAAGGTTCGGTAGCTTATTTGGGAGAGCAACGGACCGGACATGAAAGGTTGCGGGTTCGAGTTCCGCCTGAGAACAACTTGTCAGCCGAGTCAATTTTTTCTAGTATTTTTCTATTAGAATTTATCATATTTCTAATAATTTAGTTAATTTATTTCTTCGGTAGTTATTTATTTTTTGCAATTTTATAAAAATGAGGGGACAGTTTAAAATATAAAATAATATACAGTTCATTCTCAAAAGATGTTCAAATTTTAAATAATATTTCATTATCTTTTTACCGTAAACAGTAATTTAAAATTCTATAAACTTAATTGTTTACTCAGAGAAAATGTTGTCGTCTGCTTTTAAATGTAATTAATTTGTTTAATTTCACAGTGTCTTTGCAAATTTATGTCCAATTGCTTCTTTTTTATGTTCCATTTTTTTCAATTTTCAAGTCCATTTTGGACTAAAACGAAGTAAAGAAGTCCTATGATTACAATAATAATAAATATATATTTTCCAACAAAAAAGTATCATCAAAATCGGTTCATAAACGACGATGTTATCCGCGAACAAACATAAAAAAAAAACATATACACGGTCAAATTGAAAAAACCTCCTTTTTTGAAATTGGTTAAAAATATAATATTTTGGTAGTAAGGCAACTCATACCAATTATATAGTCACAAATTTATATAAAATTATATTAATATATCAAATATTCAAAAGCCTTGGAACGTAGACAAGACAAGAAAACATAGTCTAAACACAAACACAAACGCACACATGCACCACAATTTTTTTCTTTATGATAAAAGTTTTGCTGTTACATTCCTTTTATTTATTAATTTTTTTAGAAGAATGCTATGTTTGTTATTTCTTGTTTGGCCTAAATATCTGTTATTCGTATATTTCCCCCATAGGACAGGCTAAGCCTAGTTTGGGGGTTTGTTTATCCTTATATTGTGTGCAAAAATGGGAATAAAATTATTATTATTATTATTTATTATATTATTATTAATTAAGAACTGCATATCTTTTTCTTTGAAGTCGGTTAAATAGTTTATGACAAAGCCAGGCGTCCGGATAAAGCCGGACTCAGTCAGGCTTTTTATTTACATGTGCGGCCAAATTAGACGTTACATGATCTGTCCTGATTTGTTAGGATTATTTACCCTTTTTTACATTTATCATGTGGTTTGTAATTATTAAAATTAATCTTGTAATGAATATTGAACGATCAACAAAAAAGAAGAGTGATTGATTCAATTTTATTGTTATTTCAATGGAAATTATGAAGATTTTGTGGGAAATTATTAAAAAGCTTTGCTTTACTTTAAAAAAGAAACTTGTATTAAAGTAAGATTAAAAAAAATAGTAAAAAGCTAAAAAGAGATAGAAAGCCACGCCAGTCACGCACACTGACATGAGTGAAAGCGAGACAGAAGGCCACGCACACTGAGGTGGGGAGGCAGCTGGCTCCTATATACATCGTGTAACGCTAACGATATTAAATCTGACGCTCTCGTGTAACGGAAAAAGTGGCTGTGCGGCGAGCGCCTATATGCGAGCGACCCAAATGTCTGCATTGCTTCAATAAGTGTCCGGCATTTTTACCAAAATGTCAGGCTAAGCTGGCTGGTCTGTCCGGCTTTGCGGATTTAAAACCTGACAGCCCTAAATGGGCCCCTATTTTGTATCAAAACTTAGATGCATCAGAAAAAAATCTTGACAGTGTAAAGTAAAAATGTAGTAAAACTGCATAAAAGTATTTCATTTTCAAAATAAAGACGCACCTGAATTATACCGAAACTGCATTCCCGCCAAAGCCGACCACAGACTAAGAGAGTTTTAGAACAAAGGAGTTTAGTAACTACACGTAGAATTGCTAAAACCTGTAAACACGGGCAGCAGTGTTAATGTTTTTAAAATTGGAAGATTATCAACGCGAGCGATATTCTTTTGTTTATGGTTGATTTTTTGTAACGTCTCATTACTAAAAACGGCAAAGGAAATATTTTGAAATCTTAAATATTCTAATGAAGAGATAATTGTTATACTTTCATGATCATTTACAGCCTGTCATTATGACCACTGCTGGGACATAGATAGTCTTTCCCTTTGGAGGAAAACATGGTGAAAATGTCCATATGCAGTAGGTATACTATATTATATAGACTACTAGCTTTCCGCCCGCGGCTTCGCCCGCGTGGAATTCGGTTATATTTCGGTATAAAGCACAACTATAAGAAAATAACGTAAATAATACTTATACCAATTAGTAATTCGTTGACTTTAGTGATTTCAGGATAAGTAGATGTAAAAAAAACAATTTAGACCATAAAAAAAATTGTACGTCATCCCTCGAGAATTCCTCATTTTCGAGGATTCATTTTCGTATCATTTAGCTTCAAAATTTACATGTTCATATTCGTTTGCAACATATAAGTAGATGTAAAAAAAAACAGTTTAGACGTTATAACAAATTGTACGTCATCCCTCGGGAATTCCTCATTTTTGGGGATTCATTATCGTATCATTTAGCTTCTTAATTTACATGTTTTTATTCGTTTGCAATATTTTACCTTGTTTTAAACGACACACAGCGCCATCTACAATCCATTCATCAAGCAAACAATATTTTTGTTTTTCCTCGGGAATATCAATTTCTTCCAGGATAAAAAGTACCCTATTATATAATCCGGACTTTTATCTTTACGTCTGCAAAATTTCAAAGCTATCGGTTCAGTAGTTACGGCGTGAAAGCGGAACAAACAAACAAACAAACTCACTTTCCGATTTATAATATTAGTAAGGATACAGCCTACTACGCAGGCTCAGTAAGCAGTTTTGAATTTTTTTTGCAAAAATAAGTGCTTAAGCTGCTTAACTTTGGTTCGGAATAATGTATGTGATGTTGTCTTTATTTATTTTTATTACGTAACACAAACATTGAAAATACCTTACACCACATATAATTTAGTGAGTACAAATGGGTATTCGTACTCACTAAATTATTTATTATACTGCCAACCTGAAGTAACTAAGGCAAAGAGCAGGGCCGTCTTTAGCCTATTGGAGGCCCTGAGCATATAAGAATAACGGGGCCCCTATGACGTTGACAGAACACTTTTTTATTGCCAGAATAGAAAATGAAAGTAGATAAACAAGATTTCAAGTTTTTTATTGACAGTCAATAGATGAATACTTAATCTTTGATTTAAAGTGGGCGATTCTCACATTTAAAATTATCTAAGCATGCTAAAATTCGATAGCCTTTTTTTGGGTGACAGTAGAATAGCTTCGCGCATGCAAAAGCTAATAAGCAAGTCGATAATAAAGTTCCTAATTGAGATTCGATTTGCTCTAATTAAATAAACGTTTCAGTAATAAATGTCGGTATTCGTTTAGTGATCTGGCAGGAACTAGGGGGCCCCTATTGATCGCAGGGCCCTGAATAATTGCCCAGAGTGCCCAGTAGGAAAGAGGGGTCTGGCAAAGAGGTGATAAATATAAACAGATTCTAATAAACTATGCATACATGTTTATATAATCGGAGGTCCTAAACCAATGTATTTATACGAAAATTGCACAAACCACATCCAACAGTCAAAGGTAACTAGAAACTGTGAAATTGCCAAAATTCTACCGTTAGCAGTTCCCGTTCGTATTGCATAATTAATTTATTCAACAGTAGCTGCGTTTGCTATTTCGCAATGTTAAGTAATGTTGTACTATATGCAAATGGAAGGAAAATTAAATGGAAATATTTCAATAAAAAGGTATTTTTAATATATTTTTCTTTATATTTAAGCAATAAACTGCTAGCTTTTAATATATAAAAAATATTACGACTGTTAGTCGATGAGACAATTTAAATTTTTACATGTTATTTTTGTTACATGCGATCTAGGGTGCGCCTGCCTAGTGCGCGTCTTCGAGTCACTCGTGACTTGAAGATCCCTAAATTGTATTTATTAGTAAACACAGACTCAGGCAAAGAGTTCCACTCCTTAGCGGTATGGGTTACAACGAAATCTTTTTCATAAATCCTTATAGTCAAACAATAAACTCCTGAACTTATGAACGTAGACCTCTTTAATGTCTATACATCCCGATCCCGGACATTCCTCCAGCCACTGCCAGCAGCTTATGATCATAAGTCAAAGGTATGGCAGTAGCAGGGCGTCCTATGCTTCGCGTGACCAAACGACCAGGACTCGTCTGCTTTAACAAATATGGGTTCTACGATAGTCGATACCAGCCCATTTGCACTTCAGTAGGACAATCTTTCATCCTATGTCCATAACTTTCGTCTTATGAAAAAGCAGCAGAAGCAGCAGTACCTGAACTACCTGAATACCGGCGCTGTTATAGAACGACCAGCAATTTCAAGCTATCTTGTTTCAAGCACTAGGCATGGTTCCGATTGGGCCTTTATACGTGTATTATTTATCATCACTCTGTGTCTGTCTAGGAAATTGTTTTATATTTTTTTAAAGTTCTAGTCTCCAAATGAACATACCTTATTAGTTATTTTAAGCTGTAATAGCTCAATTAAGACAGAGTTCCCCTTTTTTGGCATTTTACCAGATTCGTATTAGTAAAATTAAGTGAAATTTTAACTATCGCGATCTTTTGATATATTAGAAGAAGTTTTCAGTAAGACTATACAGATTTGGATATTCGACCTTCCGTGATTTATGTTATTTCTAGTTATTTTACGCAATCCCTGGTATGTGCATTTCCCTACATATATAGATTTTTCTCATCTGTAGGTACTGTGTTGTGATGGCCGATAAAGACTTTATTCTAGGTAATTGTTTATTCATTATTATTTCTCGTCTTTTTTTCTAAATATCACATCGCATTATTAAGGAATACCAGTGTGCCGATATACTTACTAAGAACAACAAACTTGGAATTTGAAAAGTGCGCGAAACAGTTCGCAAAATAGATTTTTACTTATTTCTTTCACACCTACTACACCGTTATGCAAAAGCCTCGTCAATAATTTAAAAAACAAGACTCGCATCTTGAACTTTCAAAATTGCAAGATAGCAGGAACCATGGAGACCCAATCGAGGCCTAAACGATATACAAAATAAAATTACACGCGATAAAAACAGTATTTCAAGGAGATTTCACAGTCTCAAACTACGTACTTGCACCGCAAATAACAATCCATATGAAAACTTTATGAGTGACATAGTCTTTAAAGATTGGACCAAGCTTCCTGAAGTGTTGTCTCAGACTCCAACTTAAACCAATTCAAAAACAGGCTTCACAGATAGGTAGTGATATCTATAGAACAGCAGCAGTAAAAAGGCAGATATCAAAGCTACTTCGTCGTGGTATGAATAAGCAAATCGATTTTATATGCGTCCTGAATTGAATCGCATTGATGATAAGTACCATGCTTGTGAATCATAGACCGGGCCACTGTATTGGGAAAGGAGTTTTATTGAACCCCAGATTCAAGTTCATAATAGATTTCGCGAATCTGAATCGGTTTGCATTAAACAATTTAAAAGAAAGAATAAAAGAAAACATTTATTGGCCAACGAATAAAAAGATGTATAAAGCAATTTGCATAAAAACAATAACTAAAAGAAATTATAAAAAATTAACAATAATAGGCCAACTAGGTCACTGTCTCAGCATAATGCCACAGTGACAAACGACACTATGGCGCTGGTATTCTGACAGGACCTACTGTTAGCAATAAAATTAATTAGTATTAAGATTAAAAATATCACAAGTTAAATTATAACATTAATTACAAAATAAAACAAAACCAATAATAATACTACTAACAAATTAACATGGTTGCACGGACAACATCCCTTTGCCCTCCGTTATCATGTTGAATTAAAAAATTAAAAGTTAAAAGTCTGTCTAATCTGTGTCACAAATACGATTATTTAATCTGCGGATAGTAGTAATGCCAAAAACACATCAAGACAAACAAAAAGCAGAAACACATTAAACAAAAAACAAACAATCATGAAATAATTTAGTCAGGTAATAACCTCTCCTCAAACAGTCGATGTTTATATTAAATACTCATTACATGGTGATCAGGCACAGACAGAAAGAGGTGGCAATCCTGGAAACACCAACTTGTAACCAAATCAACGACGATTTAGAAGATGATATCGATGTCGCAGCCAACTGGTTAAAATAGCCGTTCAATCAAACAGCTAGCACTTTGACTGAACAACGCCATTCAATCACACGGCTTTACGTCGTTTAGCCGACTTGTTGACTGCAACGTTCAACACTACAGCTTATTGAAAAGCCGCCGTCTAATTGAATTAGTTCAGCGTCACCTGCGCGGCGCTAGGTGCGTTTTGTTTTCAATATGGCGTCAACTAGCCGGTGTTTGTGAATGTTTCAGGAAATTTTTCGCAAAGAAAGTAGTAAATATACGTTACTAGTGTTAATAAAGTGACAGAAATTATGGAGTTAGGTTATGTTTTTTTTAAACCTAACCTACTTATTTTTTGAACGTTTTGAGCGACTCAAATATTCAATCAAAAAGCTAGACGTGCGGTTGAATGGCGTTGTTCAGTCAAAGGGCTAACCAGTAACCAGTTGGCTGCGACATCGACATTGAAAGAAAAAAGGGCACTGTCTACCCACCATGTTGGAACACAAGTTCAATGGTTGCGTTGTTAATGTCAAACTGGAACTATCTGAAGCACATTGCTAAAATTTTAAGATCTCTTTGCGGTTTGTGGTCTACGTTTACAATAAAGTTATATAATGCCTTTAGGAAACAATATAATAAAGTAATTAGATCTGTAGTGCGTTTTCTACCACACAGCAATACTTCAGGTATGTTTATCGATACTCATATATGGACGATTAAGACAGCTTTTAATGCAATCATCCGCAAGAAAATCGCTTTAGTAATGCAGAGTTAGGCGGAATAGCAACAAAAAACTAAGTATGATTGCTAGAAGGCTAGACTTATTTAAAAAGTTCTTTTATCTTCATTAAAACATTTATTTCATAACTGTTTGAGACATAATAAATAACAAACTCTTTCGACTTTTAATTAAGGTCATAGTTTTGTTTATTTTGCCTAACTACTATTAAAAACGCTCGAATTGTATAACGTCTCCAGTTAGTATTTTAGCTATATATATTCTTAAGTTGAACGTATCTCTTTGATGTCTTTACGCCTTTGTCTAAATACAATAATAACAGACTTGTTACTAAAACCTTTGATCTCAAAGTTATCTAAAAGTGGAGAGAATTGTTTATGCCACTACGAAGCTAATAATTTTACCTGCTACGTAACTGTGGCCACGATAAATGCGATATCAGAGGCCCTACCATCACGTCTTATAGCGATTCAAGTTTAGCTGTTAAAAAGAGACGCCACTATAGACCGCGTATAGCGGTGTCTCACTTTGACAATCGAACTTGAATCGCGCTAAAAGATAATGGTAGGCCCTCAGGTGTCGAATCACGCCTAAAGACAAATCAGTTGTTTTTTTTATGGACTAGTAAAAGTGGGTAAGAAGCATTTATAATAATAATTATGTTATTACATTCACACCAATAAGCCTAGCCCAAAGTGAGCACTATATAAAGGCTTGTGTTATGGATACTAGGGTAACGGATAGACATAGATATGTTAAATTTATAGTAATATATATAAATATCCATGACTCAGGTACAAATGTTCGTATTCATCACACAAACATCTGCCCCTTCCGGGATTCGAACCCAGGACCATCGGTGCGAAAGGCAGGATCGCTACCGTTGCACCAAATGGTTGTCCATTGGTCAAGCATTGGTATTCCGTGTACAGTTTTTTATTTTAAAAGATAAAACAAGATCTTTACGATTATTTGTTGATTGATACTTACTACAATTTTAAATGCATCTCATCATACATATTTGTATATCCTGTTAGCATTTTAGCTAACAGCCGTGAAGAAAACATTTAATTTGAAAATCAATGGAACATTTAAACTTGTGTACTTAAAAACCAATGTGCGAATATTATTCTCAACTTAGCAGGTGACTGCCGCTTGTGACTGGTCCGTTCAACTGTTTCTCTACCACACTGAGAAACTCAATACGCACTTTTTTTTCCTCAAAGGACCACTATTTACGAGTTTTATTGGTACATGAAATTAGTTAGTTAAAGGACCAAGCAACGCCGATTAAACATTCTGACCTGTCAGAAAAGAGCCAATAATATTGGTTCAAAAATAAATACATATTAATTATGTTTTGGAAAAGCATTATTTGACGTATAATTTATAAGTCCTATAAATGAGACATATAGAATATGAGTACATTTATAGAATTTCTGCGAAAATCATCTTTGCAGACATTAAAAAAAATATGAGAAATTAACTAGTACCTACTGTCTCTAATAATCTAATTTTCAAAAGGTAGTTCTGCTTTGCTGCGCCCAACAAGGTCTTTGTAACATTTTGTAATGCAAATTAATTGAAGTAGCAGTGAGCTTGTGCAGAACTTTGTTACAAAAAGCAAAACTTCTATCCATTGATGCGCCTTTTGCTTTTTGAAGCCTGAAACTTGTAATTGATGTGATACGACTCGGGTTGCCAGGTTATACAACCAAAACGCCGAAAAACCAGCCCATTGAGCGGGATATTTAAGTAAAAAAAGGTCGGACACGTACGTACGTACACGATACGTATTTTTTAGGTAACACGAGGATTTTTTATTATGTACCATAAAATTTCCTTGAATTATAACGAAACAACAATAAAATTAAATTAATTAAATATTCATTACAATGTTTATTTCGATAATTGCGAATCAACATATGACAAATGTAAAAAAGCCTGTGCCCCGTTTTATTCGGACGTCTGGCAAACCTGGATACGACTTATATTTTTGTATATTAAAAAGTCAAGCAACATAACAAACGTAGCAACAAACTGTGTTTGTGTTTATGTATGTTAATTAATTTAAAAGTGAAATAACCTTATTTTGAATGTGGTTTCCAGAAAAAAATAAAATTGTAGTCTATATAACCATCCATCTATAAAATTACATATATTGGGTAGAATAGGTCGCTTTAGTTGACATAAAGTTATTTTTTCTTAAAATAAAGTATTTGAGTTATTCAGTGACGTGTCATACAAAAATCCTATATCGAGCAGTAGGCATTTACAATGAACGTTTCCCGCGAATTTCATGGCCCCAACAAAACATTGTGGCGTTTTATTTGACAAATATTATAGAGATTCAATAATAATTATTATTTACTGATAGGGTAGGCTGGTCTAGGAGTACGCACTTAAGGTTTGAAGTTCTCTTAAATAAAAACTTGAAGTAGAAGAAAATCAACATAACTTTTATTGTACTCTATGATAATTAACCTTTCATAAATTAATCACAAAAATAACAAAAATATCTCAATTCTCTATAATTATGCAACAAAAACAAAAGTGGAATATGCGTACTCTTACACAAGCTAGTGTGTAAGAGTTCGCATTTATATTGGTAAGAGTACGCAGCGCTTGTACTGCTGGAAACTATTAACTATTTTATTTGCAAAGATCACAAACGAAGTCAGATTCACCACCATAGCTTGTACAAGCCTCGTGCCACCACTCATTACATTTTGCACATCCAATCCAATTTTTCTCAGGGGGCTCTTCATAAATTTCACCACAAGCTGGACATTTCCATGTCTTTTTTTTTGTTACCGGCCGATCCTGGTGTTTGAGGGGTTTTTTAGTTTTTTTTTTGGTGGCTAATTTAAGGGAAGTTTTGGTTTTTTCTTTGGTACTTGTTTGGAGGTCGATGCTTCTTCGAGGGTCTGTTTGTAAGGATATCCACTCTAAATATCTGATTTACCTCTTTTCCTGTTTTTCGATCTTGAAAGGACTTCAGCTTTAGGTAATGGGGCAACACTTGCAAGCGACACATGAGAAGTTTCGTTCACTGGAAGTTGAATACATTGAAGTGCTCTACGAGCTCTTTCATTCAACAGCAAACATTCTTTAGTGCAAAGTGCAGTGCGACGTATGATTGTCTGGTATCAACAACACTGGATTGTCTTTAGACGGCTTTGTATGATCTGTGAAGTTGTACATAAAGAAAGTTCAGGGTGCCGTCTCATAAAAAGGCGCAGCCACTCTGATCCAGCCTTATATTTTGCGTAGTTAGTCCATAAAACATGTTATCTACCTTTTTTATATGCTCGCACAGTTCTGATTCCATTTCCGGGGAGAAGGTTTGAGAATACCTACTCAAACTTTTTGCTGGAGATGTTCTTTTCAGTCTTATACGTAGAGTAGCTTCATGCATACCCAAGGATTTTGCTACACTTCTTTTACTTTCGCCTGCCTCGACATGTGCTTTTGCATCCCGCCATTGTTTCAAAGTACACAGATTTCTTTCAGTAGGTACTTCTTTGACGTCTAGACATCCTGTTAATAGATGAGAATAAAACAGAATTACAAAAAGAAAACAGTTTATCACAAATACGTGTAAGAGTACGCACGTACTCTTACACAACATGCCATTGCGCACTCTTACACGCATTGCCTAATTCTTGTTCGAGTGATGAGGTACACCATCTATTAGTGTTGACCAGAAATATTTTCGCTCCGATCCCGAGAATAATGTCTAGGTAATTTACCTACATCAGTCATTTTTACAAACTAATAGCTTTGTTGTAGTGAAAATAGTTCCAAAATGTTAAAAATATTTAAGAATATTAGAAAAAATCTTTATACTTACGTATTTTTTATGTTTTCATTAGATTTTGTTTATTTTTTCGCACAGCACTTGTTACTAGCTTGCACTTGATAATAACACTGAAGTTAGCCGCGTATCGTAACCAACTTCACGGTGAAACGGTTTGCGTACTCTTATCGGATGCGTACTCATAGACCAGGCTACCCTAATTGTTTAACATTCAGCTTTCATAGTGATACATACATAAATGGGAAACGAAACAGCCACCGCTTATCCCGATTACATCGAAATAATATTGCAGTTGCAATATTAATGAAATGCCAGTTTTGCAATTACACGCATCTGATATTTCAATACAGCTGTGGTAAGAATTATATTTTGGAGAGCATCAGACCGGATATCCAAAGGCTGCGGGGTCGATTCCCACCTGAGAGTTGACTTGGGAGCCGATTCGACAGCTGTGGTAACAATTATATTTGGGAAAGCATCAGACCGGATATCCAAAGGTTGCGGGTTTGATTCCTACCTGAGAATTTCTTTGGGAGCCGAGACGATTTTATCTAGTAATTTGTGTTTGTCTGTCCGCTCTTCTTCCCGCTCTTTTTCCATTGTATCAATTATTACCATACACGTTACCATAGCAAAACTATTAGAAATGTGATTATTATTCATTGAAACCTATCACTCCAAATGATTAAATGGAATGATTATAAGAAGCGACTGATACATCAATTCTAAGTACGTCTATTATCGGAATAGAAATTTATAGCTAATAAATTGATATTAATTGGGTATTTCATATTTGCAATTCTCAGAACGGAATTTTGAAGAGATAATGGAAGATAAGACAGTTAACGAAATTGACGGGTTTCACAGACAATAATATCATATAATTTACAAAGGCAATAATTGCAATTAAAATAATAATACTTCCTACATTTGCACCAAATAGCTTAGCCCTAAGGACCTTTACACTGTGTTTTTTAACGCGCTGTCGACGCGCGTGTTAGATTTATTAACTATAAAGTATGATAATTAAGTATTTTACACATGTTTTCTTGTTTACCTTAAAGAAAAGCATCTTTTGCTTGATAGTTTGAGTGATTTTCTTGTATGTAAATGACAAATTGTTTTCAATAAGAATCATATAATTTACCAAAGCAAAAACCAACCTTTAAGTAATCTAAACTCTGTTTTCATATATCCATTAATATCTCCAATTTAATCAATGTGTGTTGTATACATAACCTTACAATTTGTTCCTATTAAGTTATTTTTGCAATTAAAAGCTTAATATCCTAGTTAACCTCCTTTAAATCTCTTTTGATATAATTAATTCATAGTCAATTTGAAAGATATTGTTCAATAGAGACAAATGAATGACGTCAGAGAATATCGTCCGATGTGACTCACTTGTTTGTCACCGCCTATAAAAGACTGTGCTCCGGTCGTACTCGATTTGCGCCACCCCTCTCTATTTTGCGCCACCCCTCTCTTTTTGCGCCACCCCTCTCTCTTGCGCCACCCCTCTCTCTTGCGCCACCCCTCTCTAGAGGGGTGGTCGCCTCAGATGACGGCTTATGACCTTCTCCGGGTGCAAGCCAATCCCAGGTGGTGTTTAGTCAGTACAAGTCTGACATAACTATCGGGCCGGCCCGAAGTATCCATAGAGGATTCACCACCTCCCTCCCCCGTGTCCGGAGGGTGCATTTTGCATAAAAAAAAAAAAAAAAAAATCGTACTCGGCCCACTTGCTTCGCAGCAGCCGCACCGCACGGACCTAAGCTAAGTATACAATTATTTGGTACATGTATGTACCGCTTGTGTGTTGGTATATAGGTACAGTGTGTTCTTATTATCGAGCCCAGAGTTGAATTAATAAATTGTATGCCTTGCTTTGTTGCTTGATATTTAAAAATGTTTTAATAAGGTTATTTTGGATAGCTCCACACTATTTTACTAAATGTTTAAGTAAATGAAGTTATTGTGGGTAGTTTTATGTTCAACTAAATTATGTTGATAAATGTTATAATAAATGTTATTCCATGACATTCTTCTTATATGCTTTAAATCATTCTATGATTATTTATTAGATGAGATTGAAATACTTTTTTTAGTATTCTACCCCTTTTCTTTTTTTTTTAGTATTCTGCCTTTCTCTCTTCTCTATTTTTTTTAACATAATCTCACACGCGTTTCTTTTTATTCCAGAGAGCAATTTTTTGCATGTCTAATGAGTTTGTGTCAATATTGAATACCGATTCAGACTGAATTTATGCAGGTTTCAAAAGTATAACTTTGACCACATAAATAAATTTATGGTCAAAATGCGTTTGACGCGCGTAAGTATCGCGTTTGTATCAACACAATATCGATACAAATACCGATTCAGACTGAATTTATGTAGGTATTAAAAGGTAGAACTTTGACCACATACATATATTTATGGTCAAAATGCGTTTGACGCGCGTGAGTATCGCGTTTGTATAAATACAAATACCGATTCAAACCGAATTTATGCAGGTATTCAAAGGTAGAACTTTGACCACATACATATTTTATGGTCAGAATGCGTTTGACGCGCGTGAGTATCGCATTTGTTAATAAAACATGGTGTGAAAAAGCTCTAAATAAAAATTATTAAACAAAATTTCATATACAATAATATAAACTTTTGTGGTGAATGAGATAAATAATGACTACCTTCTCTAACATTAGTCGTTTTTTACGAGATCCTTGTGCAGTAGGTAATATTTTAATCTACCGTTTACTACATAACTGGTTTTCGAAATGGAGAATCATATAAAGTTCATTTGTTATCCAATTCATACTGACCGGACACCGTTAAGCTTATGACATAATTATAAAACTCTGTTTTCATTTTATTTTAACGAGGTATTAGCTGTGTGTGACGAGCACGAATCGGAAAAAAATGATTTCCAACTTAAAGTCCTGTGAGTAGAGTCCAATATCAATCACGATTATTTCCATAGTACAATATAAAGCATCGAAACTCCGTTCCATTTAATCCACATCGCCTGAATGAGGTGTCGTTAAAACGATCATAACGTATCCTTAACTCGAATCGATTTCGACCGAACCAGATTACAGGTATTTTGAATAACCGTAGGTTTACGCTAATAAAAGCGTAAGCGGAGGCAGTAAATTCTTGTCCAAACGTAATGGAGGATCGTTACCACCGTTTGGCGGTACTAATGGTTCTCGATTCAACGTGAAGTGAAAAATTCGACTTATATTTTTTTTAAACAAAGCTATTTGTTAAAGTTTACTAATATTCATGTTTAACCCTCACGGTAAGCTAAATGTTTGTGTAACAAATGAGTGGTCGGGTACAACAGCTAGGATCGAACTTAGTCCGCATTGGTTAAGGGCAGAGACGAAGGTTAAAGGTATCTTAACGTTAAGCTACGGTCATCTGTATGTGGTGGATTTTTTGTTGATGTATGCCTTTATATTCCGAATAAGTTCGAAATTTTATTACGCGACAGGGAGTAATAGCAACCAAGAAAGGGGGTAGCCCGCAGTGCAAATTCCATAACACAATTTCTTAACCTATTTACCTTGGTTTACGATTTTTATTTACCAAATAAAATTTATATGATAATTTTTTAAAGAAAAATACTAGAAAATATCTATAATATTTATTTCGTTGTAAATTTAGTGTAATTAGCTTACAACAACATTTCAGCAAAGATGATTTTTCTAGTATTTACTAAAATTTACTTAATAGCATTGAAAAAATTATAAAATTATAAAAAAATAAAATGGTTGTTTCATCTTAATCGATTGCCCAAATATTTGTAAAATGAGACAACGCTGGCCTACAGCGTAAAATTAGGAAGATACTAGAAAATTTCTACGGGTGTTCACAGGGCTCGGTTGGGAGAGCAGTGGACCGGTCTTCCAAAGGTTGCGGGTTCCCGCCTGAGAATTCACTAGTGAGCCGAGTCGATTATTTCGTGTATTTTTCTTATTAAATAATTTATAATTTTATATAGTCTTATATTTATTTTTTAAAAATAAATAGAGACCAGTGGTAAGGCTACGGAATATAACTGGTCTACATCCACTGCACTGTATTATGAAGGGCTCTTGGGTACCGGCTTATGGCTTTTACTGCCGAAAACGATCTTTTGATATACCTTAATAAACCCTCCAAATAAAACTGTGACGTATTTAAAAGGAACGAAATGTTGCGTAGTAATGTAATGTGTGGCACTTAAACCACTTAAACCACTTCTTTTCATGGATAAGGTGAAATGGTAAAGTTAATGAGGAATATCGATGTCGCAGCAATTAGAACTTTGAAAATCGATGCTAAGCAACTTTCGCAAAGGCTGTAAATTGGATGGGTGACCGAAGATTTACAATCTCGAACTCGTTCATGCTTCAGAGTAAGTTAGTGTATTGGGACGAATGTTTGGTGCAACGGTTGCGATTCTGCCCTTTGCACCGAAGGTCTTGCATTCAGGTGCCAGAAGGGGTTGATGTTTGTGTAATTAATACAAGCATTTGTACCGGAGTCATGGATAGATGGATACGTATATTATATATCTTTTTTTTCTAACTCACTTTGACAATTTAACTGTATATAACACTGACTTCCGTTCTTTTTTATCGCTAGCGCCCTCGTCAGCCAGGGTGATGGCTGAAAATCGGTGCTTCTCCTATTTCCGGGTAATATTTTGTTGCATCAAGCCTTGACCCTATTCCTGCTGCTGCAGATACCTATATTGTTTGTGTGTTATGAATTAAAAAAAAAATTAATGGTAATATTTAATGTGTGAACAAATGGAATAAAACGTATCTATCTATACTAATAATTTCTGTATTTCTTCTCTCACATAGAATTATCAGTTACAGTTTATGACTCGATCTAAACATAATTATAAATTATGTCTATGCGCGACACTGGCGTCCGTACTAGGAGATGACAGATCACCAGACTCCACGTCCGAATCGACGATTTCCAATTGACATTTTTGAAAAAAAAGAGAAATGTCGGAGCGAAAGGTAAGATCGCTACCGTTGTACCAAAACGTCATCAAACTATATATCTATAATCTGATTGCAATTTAATTATTGTCTTGCGATTATAACAATTTTATTATATGAAATAATATAATTACTTTTGGACTGTCAGTGGCTTTCATTTACTGCTGGATTGAAGCCCCCTTCAAAAAATGGGAGGTTTTCCATAACCCTTACGAATTGTAGGCGGCTTGAAAATTGCAGTAAGATACTACAATTCGAAAAAAACTTCATACCACTTTGTTGTCTACGGAAAATGTTTGGTAATTATCTCCAGATCTCGACACCCTTAACAAAAGTTTAGTGCTTTTCTACTTTACAGAGGCCTAATCGAATGCGATCGTAATGCGATGCATTACGGGATGATGGTAGGACCTCAGAATAATACATAACTTGTTATGCAAATATTGAAATATCTATAACGAGGGTGAACTTTAAGTTACTTTTTTATCAACCTAAGCCAAGTTTTTGTGTTAAGGCAGCTGCTTAAAATAACTTTTATAATTTAAATTATTTTATAATTTTAATTAATTAGATTTAGCAAATTTGTTTTCATTTCAAAACAACGTAAATATTTCGTCACCTTTAATCAATTTAATTTGATTGCCTATTAAATAGAATTTGATTAAGAAATTCACTGTAACTGTCGTAATTACCTTGTAAGACAATGAAAATTAAACTTTGTTATACGCCAGTAAAGTTTAGATTGCGTAAAGTGTCGTGAAAATAAAATGAAGTTATGTATACCATGCCAAAATTATAATTCTATATTAAGTATTAGTATTCTCAGTCGATATTTTTGACTTTGTTTTATATTATTTACATTTGAATTATCAATGTTTTGTCATTTATTATTAAAATCAGCTTGTAGAAAATACTGGTTCATAAGTGGTAATATCTGTTACAGTCAATAATGTTCACATTGGCATAATTATGCGACAGCTCACTAATGATTTGGGTACTTTGAAATGCCTATGTTGGTGTACTGTGTATACACATAGATAGTTAAACGTAAAACAGTTTCTTACAGATTGGTACCAGAAATCATAATATCTGTTACACTTTTATAAGTGTTCGACGCAAAACAGGTTCAAAACACCCAAATAAGTGATACAGGAATAATTCTGTAACAGATTCAATGTGTAACCCTTATGAAAGTGTATCCTTTTAAAGGTGTTTTTGAATCCCTGGTAGTAAGATAAATCGGGTTTCCTCTTGTAACGAAAAATGCCGTCACTTTACGGTACATCCATACGAATTGCAGCCCGTACGGCTACTTTGGAGGTGGGGGTGAAACAATTGCTCCATTTTGTCGTTCTGCCATTTTCGCTCATGACGATCTCACCCCCACCTCCCCGCGGATACCTAAGGCGCGGTACAGCGGCTGCGGTCAGACTATAATAACATTGGATTGTGGTGATAATAATAATTATTGACAAGGCGAAAGTGTTTGTTCACGCTAACTCAAAAACCACAGTGGTTTAAGTAAATCCCTGCACCATTAATGAAAGATAGGGAAAGGGTTTTTATAATTTTTCATTAATCCTCTATTCATCATTCATAAATCAGCTCTCAACTCAATTTAATTATGAAAAGAATTAATGAAGACGAGGCTGCAAGGGTTCTGTAGTTATTGGAGGGAACCGAAATAGTCACTGAGGTGATTTTAGTTTCGGGTTTAATTTTGTATTGCGGTGAATATTTGTATCTTATAATGGTGAACCATTAACGGTGAATGTTAGAAAGTGAAACAAAATAGTGGAAGGTGTCTTTTCACGCCTTTTCAAAAAACTCAGTTCACAAACTCAGATTTCAGTAAAGCCACACACTCTTACTGAAACCAAAGGAATGGTACATTTCATTAGGTATTCATTTATCGCCCATTGATCGTCTATCATTCAAAAATCAACTTTCATAATCATTCATCACGATATTCACGATCTAATTAATAAAAGTTACAAAAGACTAGGATGTATCGGCTTTGTACCCTTTGCATTCCCTTATGGGTAAGCTTAACAAAAAAACAAAACAAAAAACCGGGCGAAGTCTACATCATTGTTGTCGATTATCAAAAATTTTCATCCGAATTTCGACCTCGCGAATTTCAGAAACATGCCAATTAACTACTTCTCGATTACTTTAGACTGGGAAATTTGAACTCCAAACTTTCCATCGAGTTTGAAACGTTCAAACAATTTCTTCAATCTTACTTACAAGAACAAAAGGCCTTCCTTTGATTCAGTTTAATTGTGTTGTTATTTTAAAATTTATTTCGGACTTACTGAGGCTGGCGTCTGATTTGAATGTTAAATTAGTTTACCTGAAAAATAAGAAAATAATTATTAATATTGGAAAAGAGTAGGTCTGTTATTCTTTTTACATGTAATGTATTTAATTTTATTGATTACGATATATGTACACATAATATATACAGATAAGTAAGGCACACATAAGTATTGAAAAAACTTCGCAAAAAAAAAAACAAGCAAATTGCATCGCCTAACCGCAAATAAATGCAGACACCGACCCTTGCACTCTACACCTGTTTCTCCGCCAAACTGAGTTCAAAGAAGCTATACTTTGTCCAATGTAGGATGATACTTTTGACAGGTTTCACTTCCTTATTGCTACGTACTAAGGTTGCGTTTGTTTTATGTTTGGCTTGACATTGCAATAGCAACTTTATACCCTCTATATAGGTGTCAACTGTCAAAAGTATCATCCTACATTGGACAAAGTATAGACCGTGCAATATCGAACACATCTTCGTACTTAGTGCTCGATATTTCAATGAAGTAAGCTAGATGTTTTTATGTTAAAATAAAAATAAAAAAGAAATGGATATGGACTTCCACCCAGTGACATCTGATTCTATCAATTACACATTCGTAACAAAAGTAATATAATTTTCCATAATTGTCACCACAGTTCACGCGGAGTTGCTTGCAGTGGAGTTTCGCCCTTAAGAAAAACTGTCGAAGTCAATAAAAGCAAAGTAAATTAATCTGTTTCGCTTCCGTGTTTCCAATTTGCTAATGAATTTCTTCGCAATTAGTTATAATGTTTTTCACACGTAGAGGCCAAAACATTTCTATATGTCAAGATGCCTCTTATTTATTAAGGATAAGCGTCTAGGTAAGAGACACGACTAAAAGTAATGACAAATATTTGCAAAAAATAAATATTTTTTATAACCAATCGTTTACTCTGTTTTTTATTGATTGTTGGTACTACATTCGATGTTTTAGATAGAAGAACACGAAGAGATATGAGAGATGGCGCTGGCGTCGCTTAAAAAATACTTTGAAAAATTCATCGGTTCTGTCAAGGACTCAGAAGCTTAATTGAAAGAGAACTCGTCTGGACAGCAAGGGTTTGCCACACCCACATCGATTTCTTCAGATTCAAAATCATTAGAGAACCAATTTCCTCCAAGATCCCTTATAATTACTTTTAACTATGTAAATCAATCATTCACAAATTTATTGAAAACGTATACACCACTCGGAAACTTGACATTTTAATGGCGAGAAAAATAATAACAGTACATTCTAGCGCCATCTATTGAGCAATTTTAAAACGATTAAATAAAAGTTTCCTCCCATTATAGTAACATTAATACCAAACTGCAAACTGAAACTAAGCGGGCAATATATTACCACTCTAAAATATTACCTACCCACACTTCTCTACAATTACTTACCACACCAATACTAATGGGTGTTTCCAGCTGTTAGGCCCTTATTTTGGCAGTTCCAAACTTTGTACTGGCAACAAATTATTAAACCCGAACTATGTAAGGTTGTAGTTAATTTGAATACACCTCGAGATAATTTGCTGAAATGGTTAATAGCCACTTGATTAGGTTTAGAAAAAAGTATTGATAATTTACGGTAATCTTCATCTTCAGCGTTTTCGGCAAAGTAGAATGGTGTCAACACTACACTGTAAAGTTCTGTAAGTAAAGTAAAATAATTCTGGAAGTAGGTAATCACCCTTTGGTGATGTATTGGGATGCTATCATTCCTCCCGACCACGAAATGGTCAGCTGTATTTTCCGAATAAGGGATTTTTACTGCGATCTCCAACCGAAGAATTTGTTAAAATACCTCCATTTTTAAGAGGAGATTACTTTTGGCTTTAGACGTATATCGGTTGAGATCATAATAATGATGATGATAGTGGACAAAAACAATAGTAAACGATTAAAAAAGACTGTTAGAACTATAAATATATACCATTTAAACAAATAATAAGACTTGTATATTGAAGATATTTAATTTCTTATGTCATGTATTGGGGGCTAATTGTCTTGATATAGACGAAAATGTTTCATTTCCTTTCTTTATCAGTTGAAAATAACATATTATGACAAATTCAGCTTGACACATTTTGACACTAGTAATCGGCTACCGGCACCAAAGAGGAATTAACCTGTATCTCGAATGATATTACGTCATTATCTTGAAATGAAGATCGTTAAACTTAAATTATTATAATAGAAAAATACTAGAAAAAATCGACTCGGTCACAAGTGAATCTCAGGCGGGAATCGAACCCGCAACCTTTGGAAATCCGGTCCAATGCTCTCCCAATTGAGCTACCGAGCCTTGCGAACACTCGTCGAAATTTTCTAGTACATTCCTGATTTTACGCTGTAGGCCAGCGTTGTTTCATCAATGAGAGGAACATCCTCTCGTATTCGAAAGAAACATTTTTACAAATGTTTGGTCAATCGATTAAGATGAAACAGCCATGTTAGATTTATATTTTTTTATATATTTTATGCATTTTCAATGCGATCTTATCAGATAAATTATTATAATAGAAAAATACTAGAAAAAATCGACTCGGGTCACAAGTGAATCTCAGGCGGGAATCGAACCCGCAACCTTTGGAAATCCGGTCCAATGCTCTCCCAATTGAGCTACCGAGCCTTGCGAACACTCGTCGAAATTTTCTAGTACATTCCTGATTTTACGCTGTAGGCCAGCGTTGTTTCATCAATGAGAGGAACATCCTCTCGTATTCTAAAGAAACATTTTTACAAATGTTTGGTCAATCGATTAAGATGAAACAGCCATGTTAGATTTATATTTTTTTATATATTTTATGCATTTTCAATGCGATCTTATCAGATAAATTATTATAATAGAAAAATACTAGAAAAAATCGACTCGGGTCACAAGTGAATCTCAGGCGGGAATCGAACCCGCAACCTTTGGAAATCCGGTCCAATGCTCTCCCAATTGAGCTACCGAGCCTTGCGAACACTCGTCGAAATTTTCTAGTACATTCCTGATTTTACGCTGTAGGCCAGCGTTGTTTCATCAATGAGAGGAACATCCTCTCGTATTCGAAAGAAACATTTTTACAAATGTTTGGTCAATCGATTAAGATGAAACAGCCATGTTAGATTTATATTTTTTTATATATTTTATGCATTTTCAATGCGATCTTATCAGATAAATTATTATAATAGAAAAATACTAGAAAAAATCGACTCGGGTCACAAGTGAATCTCAGGCGGGAATCGAACCCGCAACCTTTGGAAATCCGGTCCAATGCTCTCCCAATTGAGCTACCGAGCCTTGCGAACACTCGTCGAAATTTTCTAGTACATTCCTGATTTTACGCTGTAGGCCAGCGTTGTTTCATCAATGAGAGGAACATCCTCTCGTATTCGAAAGAAACATTTTTACAAATGTTTGGTCAATCGATTAAGATGAAACAGCCATGTTAGATTTATATTTTTTTATATATTTTATGCATTTTCAATGCGATCTTATCAGATAAATTATTATAATAGAAAAATACTAGAAAAAATCGACTCGGGTCACAAGTGAATCTCAGGCGGGAATCGAACCCGCAACCTTTGGAAATCCGGTCCAAAAAAAAAAAAATATAAATCTAACATGGCTGTTTCATCTTAATCGATTGACCAAACATTTGTAAAAATGTTTCTTTCGAATACGAGAGGATGTTCCTCTCATTGATGAAACAACGCTGGCCTACAGCGTAAAATCAGGAATGTACTAGAAAATTTCGACGAGTGTTCGCAAGGCTCGGTAGCTCAATTGGGAGAGCATTGGACCGGATTTCCAAAGGTTGCGGGTTCGATTCCCGCCTGAGATTCACTTGTGACCCGAGTCGATTTTTTCTAGTATTTTTCTATTATAATAATTTATCTGATAAGATCGCATTGAAAATGCATAAAATATATAAAAAAAAATATAAATCTAACATGGCTGTTTCATCTTAATCGATTGACCAAACATTTGTAAAAATGTTTCTTTCGAATACGAGAGGATGTTCCTCTCATTGATGAAACAACGCTGGCCTACAGCGTAAAATCAGGAATGTACTAGAAAATTTCGACGAGTGTTCGCAAGGCTCGGTAGCTCAATTGGGAGAGCATTGGACCGGATTTCCAAAGGTTGCGGGTTCGATTCCCGCCTGAGATTCACTTGTGACCCGAGTCGATTTTTTCTAGTATTTTTCTATTATAATAATTTATCTGATAAGATCGCATTGAAAATGCATAAAATATATAAAAAAATATAAATCTAACATGGCTGTTTCATCTTAATCGATTGACCAAACATTTGTAAAAATGTTTCTTTCGAATACGAGAGGATGTTCCTCTCATTGATGAAACAACGCTGGCCTACAGCGTAAAATCAGGAATGTACTAGAAAATTTCGACGAGTGTTCGCAAGGCTCGGTAGCTCAATTGGGAGAGCATTGGACCGGATTTCCAAAGGTTGCGGGTTCGATTCCCGCCTGAGATTCACTTGTGACCCGAGTCGATTTTTTCTAGTATTTTTCTATTATAATAATTTATCTGATAAGATCGTATTGAAAATGCATAAAATATATAAAAAAATATAAATCGTTAAACTTGATATTATAGTGCTTATTAGCGTCCATATAAAACCCAAACTGATATAAAATATATGCTGACAGAATTGACCCCCTGATTGGAATTTCAATAAGCTTCGGTAATATAGTCAATTCGAACAATTAACACAATTAATTGACATGGTGTAACCAACGAGAACAAATGAAGTTAGTCAAGGAATATTGCAGAATTCAAAATGGACGCATTTGCATACTACATACACGCGTTATCCCACAGGATTATAAGCTAGGGTAACCATATCACCGTACAAAACCGGATTTCACATCGATGCTAACTTCATAGTATTTGGCAATCTGTATGATCTAATGGTTTTTACATCGGTTTCACGATATCGCCCCTTCTGAGCTTCTATCCAGTTTATATTTTCGGAGGTTTAGGTGATCGTGTTAACTTTGTGGTTTCTAAATTTTCTGGCGTAACTTCTTTAACTAGTCAACTTCTAACAAAAAAAATAAACTTGAAGTTATAACAACGGATTCAAGATTTTTATGAAAAATGTCAGGTAGATTTATAAATGAATGAAAGACTTAAACACTATCATGGGATTTGGTTGATAGCCACTTGTCAGTCCCTGGTAGCAATTGCTACTATATTTATATTTTCGCGTAACCTGCTGTTTTTTTTTTTAATTATGATTAATTTTTGAGTTACAGACATACAATATTCTGTGGTAGATTCTTTATTTAATCAGCTTTAAGGTGATATTTTTATAAGATAAATTACTAGAATAGAAAAATACTAGAAAAAATCGACTCGGGTCACAAGTGAATCTCAGGCGGGAATCGAACCCGCAACCTTTGGAAATCCGGTCCAATGCTCTCCCAATTGAGCTACCGAGCCTTGCGAACACTCGTCGAAACTTTCTAGTACCTTCCTGATTTTACGCTGTAGGCCAGTGTTGTTTCATCAATGAGAGGAACATCCTCTCGTATTCGAAAGAAACATTTTTACAAATGTTTGGTCAATCGATTAAGATGAAACAGCCATTGGACCGGATTTCCAAAGGTTGCGGGTTCGATTCCCGCCTGAGATTCACTTGTGACCCGAGTCGATTTTTTCTAGTATTTTTCTATTCTAGTAATTTATCTTATAAGATCGCATTGAAAATGCATAAAATATATAAAAAATTATAAATCTGATATTTTTATGTTTTGCCCTAGCTTCATTATTTTGCAAGAAAATGGCATTTTTATCTAAGTCTGACATTTTTTTTTCACAATTCACAAAGCATTGGTACTGTTGAGAGGGGAGGAGCGCGCGGGAGCGGACTGACAAGAAAAAATCCTAATAAAATACACTCTACTATATGTATTTTATTAGGATTTTTTGTCACATTTACCATTTATACGTAGATTTTAAACAGAGTGCCGGCTGACGCAATAGTTAGTTATTATTTTTTAGGTTCCAT